>OZ014530.1:40391176-43084806 GCA_963966105.1 Volucella zonaria | reverse complement strand
AAAAGTCATCACCCTATCGGAAGATGCTATAATAGCAATTCTACTTTGACATTTGTGAAGTGAAAAGATACAAAATACACATCAATAAGACACGATCGCTATACTGCTAAGGAGCGCGGAATAATTGTTACGATTTTCTTGCGGGATAATTCGTCGGTGGTGATGGTGCAGCTTGAATTTCGGGGCAGATTTCCCGGTCGTCCGACACGCACTGGGCAAATACTACGATGTTTAGGCGCTTGCCTAGAAGAGTATGGGACAACACGAGATGCTGCCAGGTTCGGCAGGCCCCGGAGCAGCCGTTCTGCTGAAAATATCGCAGCTGTGGTTAAATATGTTGCAGAGGACCCCGGAGTATCGACAAGATGACGTGCCACGCAATTGGGCATCAATCTGCGGTCTTTGCAGAAAATTTTGGTGAAGACTGTAAGATTTCCCCTTATAAAGTGTAGACTGTGCAGACAGCAGACATCAGCTGTTAACTGTCAACCGCCAAGTGCGTGTAACTAAGGCTCAAGCCAGCCTGCATCTCGACCACGAGGAAGACAACTTTTCATTGAAAATCATCATAAGCGACGAGGCCCATTTCCATCTCTGTGGATGTATGAATAAGCAAAATGATCGCTCCTCCACCTCCACCGAAAATCCGTGTATATCTCAAGAACAGCCATTACAGCCGCTCAAAGTTATTGCATGGTGTGCTGTTTACGCTGAAGGCGTCATCGGGCCTTATTTTTTCGTAAACGCCGTGGGCCAAACAACTACTGTGGATAGCGAGCGCTACAGAGTCATGCTCAACGATTTTATACTTCCTCAGTTAGATGAATTGGGACTGGAGAACATGTGGTTCAAACAGGATGGAGCAACGGCGAATACTGCATGAGCTACAACAGATAATTCAGTCCCCTTGCTGGCGCAAATGGACTGCCTCCTTAGCTATTTAAAGCAGCTGGAGATGACCTGGTTGGGAACATGCATCAGCTCATCTATAAGATATGATCAGAGGAAAGCATACCTGAAGCATGGAATCTTAAAATTGTTTGCCCTGTCCACAGGAAATGAGATCCTTTTGACTGCGCCATCTATAGAGGAAAAAGTTTCGTAAATATCGGTTATAAGATCTTGAACAACCTGTTTGTTCCATACCAGTATGGTCTCAGTCCAGGAAAGTCATCATCCATCAAATATTCACTCTACGGCAGATCTTTCAAAAGATCCGAAAATTTCAGATCGACAACCGCGATCTATTGTATTTGTCGACTTCTAAGTCGCATATGAGAGGCTGAATATGGACGATCTACTCAACGACCTCTCCAGTTTTGGCATCCCTGACAAATTGAGTGGGATAACTACGGAGAATTCTCTGTGCTCTGTCAATGTCAAAAAAGGATTTAGATAAGTAGACACGCTGTTGCTTGATCTTTTTACCACCTAGAAAGTATTGTGCATAACTCACTGGCCTGCAGAAAAGGCAAGATCATCTTTTAGTCCGCAGAAGTATCATACTTGCGTACGCGGATGAAATTGATGTCAACGAAGCTTTCATGGGTTTTAGGCCGAAGCGGCCAAAATTGGTCTGATGGTAAACGAGGGCAAAATAAAATGCTGTCATCAGAAAAGGTCACTGTCGGCATGTGTAGAACGAACCTATCTTCGAGGTATTGTAGTTAAGTACTTCTTCGACATTTGCTTTTATCCAAGAGTCTAATTACAAAGACTCTAGTGATCTCAGTCCTGCCCTGTGGGGTTCAAGCTTGGACCTTGTCAAAAGCAGATGAAGAAGCACTTTGCAGTATCGAGAGAAAGATTTTCGGTCCCGAACGGAAAATGAAATGCATTGTACGATTTATACAGGATCATGTGTTTTATCAGACGTCTACGAAACCAATGCTTGAAGATGGCTGATCCTTGTTAACATCACCGCTCCGGCCTGAGTTGTACCTCATGGGATGGTGCAGCAGAGGACGACCATCTATGCTGGCCCACCCAGGTTGGAGTGGACCTCATCCAACTTAGAATGCGGCATTGGAATGATCTGGTAAGAGATCGTGTTACCTGGAGAGGCTTGCTGGTTGAGGCTCAGTTTTACTCCGGACCTTAGCGTTCTGTTTTGCTACGGCTAATAGGGATTTGGCGCACACAAAAAAATGATTTCACTGCAGTTAACTTAGCTCCAAGGTGAGAGTCATATCCTACGAAGCCCTCATCAGGCCAATCATCTTTTGTGGTTTTCCCGTGTGGTTTAATTTAGTGCATGGAAATGATTCGAGTGTTTGGAAAACCGTGTCTGAACACTTGTTTACAACTATACAGACTCTGAGTGCATTAAAAATTCCTTCAACAAGAACCTTTACGATGGGGGTCGATTGAAAAGGATTGACAATTTCCAGATTAAGGCGATTCAAAGGCTCGTTACAAGAGTGATAACCAACGACAGGAGCCTGATTTTCGGGGCTAACTATCCCAACATTATGATCCACGAGATCACGCACCGATCTGGCATTATTCCGCCAGAGATATTTTACAATATCGATCAATTAGGCTTAGTATAAAGTAGGGAAGGTATTCCTGTAGTGCTCGTATACCACCGCTACCGAGGTTTGCGTTTGCAACACGTAGATAAATATTAGAAGCTCTAAAATGCGAACGGGCAAGAGGCAGTTACTGCAATTAATAGGTCACGTAGGTTGAGGTACAAGACTTAAGATGACAGCAGGGTGGCCAGCTTGCTTGGTTTTTGCCCCTCTTTTGACACGGTGAAAAGAGCTGAAGTTAATGTTTTGGGCACATCTGCTCATGTAAGAGAAGTAGCTAAGATCAGGTCTTCTGGCATGGGTAGTAAACCGTTAACTACTGACCTTAGAAAATAGTTATCCGAGGTTATGTCGGAAGGGCTAAATCGCAGAGTTGAGACAGTAGGATATGAGATTGGTGGTAAATGGAGAGGTCAGACATAGATCGAGTTTTTTAGATATGTGTGAAGCGATCGATTGAAGTAGTAGAGAAATGCTACTAATGAATGAGGTCCGTAAGTTTAACCAGGGTGTAAAAAGATATGTCAATGTTACAAAGTCTGCCTGCCACCCAACGTCTGCAACATTCCAGTCCACAAACTGACACATTTTCATATTACGGCAGACCTTAATGCAGCAAGTCGACATAAAACACCTTGATATCGACTTTATAGCCACGTGGTACAGCATCTATAGAGACAAGTTATACACAGCTATAACTACCAGACCCATTCGACTGGAATGGAATGATCTAGCACCATCAAGATCGGTAAAGATAAATTCACCGAGACCTTGAATGACTAGAGAGGCTTCAAACAATGCGACACACTGCTATGCGCCTTTTTCCAAATCATCATAGAAGGAATTAGACGTCAGCACTAGACGTATAATCCTTCTGAAGACTGCGAGTATATATCGGGATGACTCAGCACAGGAACACAGCGCGTTGTCACATGTGGATTTCGAGGATTGGAACAGAGGTAGGAAAAATTTCGATTTATTGGGGGCCTTTAGCACAAACACGATTAATGACATCAGCACATAGATCAAATCAAGAATGACTCCAGCCGATCGCTGTTTCTCTGGATTAAGAAGGCAGTTGTATAAAATGAAGCCCTTTCTCGTACAACCAAGGTGGCCCTATGCGGTCCTGATTATTTCAGTCGTAACCTACTCTGCAGAGATATGAAATTTATTAAAGAGGATGAAGAAACCTTTAGACGTTGCGAGATGACAATATTCCGTGTAATATTTGAGTCCCTCGAGCGTGAACAGTGAATGATTTCGCAGATTCAAGGACGAACTGTGCGGGCTGTACAGCTACAACCACTTTCCCAGAAGAACTCGAACACAGTGGTTTCGATGGTAAGCACATTTTGAGTGAATGGACATCAACACTTTGAAGACCCCATCTTAGGTGTCTCAAACAAGTGGAAAGGCATGCGAAGCTTGAGACGGATCACTAGCTATCCTGGTGGCTGGAAAGTATGCCAACCGTATGTTTATATCAGAAGCCAGAGAGAATAATATCAAGAAGGAACTCAATTTTGCATCGCAACCATATACGAGTAGGAAACAGATTGTATCTTTGAGTTCTTCCCAAGATCTAATTGGGTTTTTATGTAGATGAACTTGACTTGTCCAATGTTGCTGAAAAAGTCATAAGTCCCGCCAATTACTTCTCAATATGATGATTGCTAATTTCTTAGATATTCATCGCTTAGGTGTGCCCTTCATCTATCCTCTAGCGGAATCCCACACACAAGTATTTATATCGAAAGCTAATCCCTTTCCATAGTTTTCTTCTCCGAAAAAGAAAAAGAAAAATGTATTTGCCACGCGCACCATCATCCCACTCAAGCTTCAGCAGCAAACAAGCAAAAGTATCTCGAACAACAGTTCACTTAGCCGCGTCACAAATTTGCTCTGCCCAAATTCGGCCAACATGTGGAGAACTCTTTTCGGCCAACAACTTTCCACGGAAGGAAATTCTAGATTTCTGGTTTCTCTGATGACTCTGGTTTTGTTCTGTTTGCCTCTGTTATCCATATCATACACTACTGACCATTAAGTTGTGGCCATCTACTAACAGAGGCAACATTTTGGTAGCCATGAACCACCGAAACAAATTCAAATTGTATGTCTGTCTGGTTGGATTGCCATTTTTGGTCCTTTTGACCGTTTTAACGTAAATGGATTAGAGAATCCAGTCAGCCGTCAATACAGCCACCCCGATCTCTTCCAGCATTTATTTGCATGAAAAGATTCACGACAGAATCCAGCACCAGCACTAGCACCAGCATCTGTACCAGATATTGCCAGATTCCAACGTGGCCAAAAAGACCTTAGAGACATTGGTTTTGAACTTGTTCATTTGCCTTGTTCCTTTGTGTGATCTTTGTTGCTGTTCATGTTGTTTGTTGTTGTTATTATTATTGTCAGTGTTTGCTTTTTGTTTGGTCTTCATTTTGGAGTGGAATCGAGTGGAATCTGGTAGAGAGATTGTGCTTTTTGTTTTTTTTTTGGACAACATTTCGGGTTTGCCATCTATGGACAGCAGGTCAGTTTGGCATTTTAGTTGGTGGGGTTATTAGTCTACTGATGTATGCCAAGTGGTTTTGAGCATATTTGGGCACCTGGGGTAATGCGGAAATCATTTCGACTTTGACTTGGACAGTGGAATGGATGCTAGAAGCCAGAGTTGATTAAAATGCTCGTTGACCAGTGGCAGGTTTTCACAGGTAATTTTTCTACAGAAATGTTGATGATCTGTCTGTTGGGATATCAATCATCGGTGATGATGGCTTTGGGGGAGCAAAGTCGTATGATGTTGCTGCGAAAAGGTCAATAAGTTTGACCTTTCGATTACACAAACAGAAAAAGCGTTTATTCTACAGAAAACCGATTTGCTCAATTTGCGCAATTGCTTGGATTGTTGAAGTGTTACAAGCAACTTCACAGCGAATGAATCGGGAATGGCCTCTCTAAAACCAGGAAGGTTATGTCTGTCCACATTGCATAAATGAACCTCGAACTGGAAATCAAATGAATCTCTGTGTTGCTTTTGCATGTGTATAACTGGGGAATTGCCAAACATGAAGTTGATATCATCGGCTTTGGGAGGAGTGCTTGCAGTGGAACTGTGCGGATATGTTAGGACATTTCAAACCTTGAATTATACGATAAAATAATGCGAACCTGATGATCAAATTGTTACGTGTTAAGAACCTAAATCTTACCTGACCTGAAGTTCCTGGCGAATAATTCACAATGTTAACACAATGGGATAGGCGTAGCACATGCACATGATAATCCATTCGGATAAGGAGGTCTTTACAGCGTAAATTGTAAGGTCCGTTCTAGTCGTTTCCTTTTTTCTTTTTTCTTTCACCGGTTTAACTCAACGATAGGATTCCTTAACATCTATATGCTTTTCTTACGAAGTCCTATCAGAAACCGTGAAGGAAGTTTCTTCTTCAGTATCCTCTTTGTCTTGTATTAAGGCACTAGCTCCTTTCTTAGGTATCTGCGATGTTGCTATATGACTTGTATTTATAAGTTATCTACTCTTTCACTGCCAGGATTTATCAAAACTTAACGCTTCTGGCCGACTGGAGATGGCCGACAGATTGATGGCCAGACAGTTTGGTGTGGACCAAGACACCAGCGCCGCACCCTAGAACGGTATTGCAGTCATCCCTGAAGACACGACCACGTTCCTTTTCTCATTCAGATTTGGCTTAAGCCATTTCTGGGCACATTCGATTTCGTACTTACTGCAGCAATAGGAGTTCTGGTGCCATTGTGTCAGGCGACATGTCCATAAGAGCAGAAACGAAGTTCATCAAAATGTTAGCGCATATTGTACCAAAGTCCTCTTCGTTTCAAACGGAAGATGCCTTTGCGAGTTTAGCTCACGATATGAGCATCAAAGGCAGAGCGTTTTATCAATGCGTATAGAGCAGAGTCAAGTGTCCCAGGGAAAACTTAGCAGAGACATACCATTGTTTAGAGTCTAGTAAGAGGGGCAGTGAGAACGTGTTCCTCCTGACAACCGGTACACAGAATATAGTTGGTCTCAACATAGTCGTGTAGATTTAGGGGAATCTTCTCGGTGAAAAGCCCAATGTCTTGCCCCATATTTTCAGGGCCTTGGGGTTTTTCGATGTGGAGTCTTTAATCCATAGAAGTTTACTATCCAGGAAGACACTCAAATACTTAAACGGAAACGAATCATGGTGCCTTTCAGTGCTAGAGAAGTCAGACTCCTCCGTACATACAAGCCCATCACACCAAACGTCGATCATGTCTAGAGCTGCCTGCGCTTTAGAGTAGACAATCGTTAACCATGATCCAGCAGGCAGTACGGCTACATCATTTGCATATGCCGGAGGGTAAATGTTAGAATCATAGAGACCATTAAGCAGTGAGTTGACCAACGTGTACCCTGGCAGCGGAGATATTTTGCCATCTTGCGGGTAACACCTATGTACCTCCGCGGTTACAGTCAGCATTCTGAAACAGAGTTCTACTTACCAGCATCGCTCTTATTCACAAAACTAGTAACTCATTTACGTGGTGATGTCTGTCGAGTTACATACGCCGTCGAAAGTTGCTTTGTTGAAATAACTCTCAATTTTCTTCCCAAGTGTTCCTTGAAATCTGCCCACCAGATTTTGAAACCCCCATCATTGGATCTTCCCCGTTGGTAGGCATATTGCAACTTAGATAGACCATTCTCTTCTACATGAACGGAGTCAAGCTCATTGCAAGAGTGATCATCTTCTACGATTTTCTGTATAAAGACTACTCACACTGTTCGGAAGGGTTTCAATTTGGATGCCAGTGACAGGATAGCAGTGAAGATTATCTTTTTACTTCTTAACAAAAGGCCAGAAACCATTAGAGGACACAATAGCGTATTTAATGGCTTATGTTGTTATGAGCTGGTTCGGATAAGATTACCCGGGAAATTAGTATCAATGATGCGATAGAGAAGCAGACTGGATATTCTGAGTATGTCCAGTCTGGTTCATCTCTCTCATTAAAGGGCCTTGGCCAGCCTTCTGGTTTAATCGAGTGTTACGCTCTTTTCGCAAAAGTTATTTATAAAAATCACACTTCGAAAACCGAGCTAGCTTCCTGAATTCTTTTAGCTTTGATTTGTAAAGATCAAAATATTCCTGTTTTTCTCCAATTTGTGACCTTCTTAGAGGCTTTCGTCTTTCCCTATGTAGCCGTTGCAAATCTCCAGTCGGCTTTGGTGCGGATGATCTACGCATGTGATCTGGTGGATATGTCAGTTCAAAACATTTTCTAATGGCCATGTTCACGTTGTTAACAGTTTAACTGCTAATTGGTCTCGATCCTTAACGGACTTCGTTCCTTAGTTTCTCCTTTCCAACAACTTCGAGACCTCGCATGCAATTCTAAGTTCGATATACCTATGGTTTCATATGGAAACATTCAACTGTGGTTTCCAGTTGGCAATCTACATAGCGACACTTCTGGTAGCGCTTTAGGGGTGCACAGCCTACACAATATCACATCCGGAAACAGATGAGACTTTGCAAGTGCACGAAGCATCGTCATAGTAAGCACACATTTTCCACATCCTAGAATCCACAAAAGCACATGGTGGTATCTTGATCAAAATACTATGAGTCAGATTGATCACTTTGTGGTACACAGAATGCAGTATTCTAGACGCCGGGAAATTCCTTGATGTCTACATTGATTCGGAGTAGTCAAAGTACAAATGCTGAGATCAGTACAGTAGTACAGCGTCAAGAAAATACTGTGAGGAGCTAGAGGACGCCAGAGCCTTTGCGTTCCTCTTAACCTTTCTCTCGTAGTAACGGTTTGGCAACAAGTGCAAGTGCGAAGGACCAGCGGCAATGCTGCAAGGAGACCATCAAAAAACCTCTGACCACAAAAAAGAAAGCAATGGTTCGAAGGTGAATGCTGACATGCACTTTGAACCAAACAGGAGGAGTACCGTACAACATGCCACCGGGGCGTAAGTCTACTAAACGTGCAGCATGCAAGATGTTTGCTGACGTACTTTGTGAACGTCTTCAACCGATCGTCAAAAAATTGATAGCTCCATGTTAGTAAATCAGTCATTAACCCAATTTTCGCTCTGTGGTAGATTTTGAAGAATAACCTCCACCTCATCATCGATTTTAAGATTCATAGCGTCTACAGAGGGACTGTCTTGCGATTGATCAGGAAACTACTGAGTGTGCTATAACTTGGATTGGGCTAGCAGTGCAACAATCTAGTTCGTAGCGAAGTGCTTGCCTAACATCCAAGTGCTAGTCTGCGGTAAGTCTTACTCATGCGGAGTAAAACGGCAAGGGCATGCTCGGCCAGTAGCATTAAACTGGCCTACTCCGTCATAGGGCACACAACCTTATACTGAAGAGATTAAATTATGCGACGAACCAACTAATGGCCTCGGATAAAAATGATCTCATTGTTGACGACCCTAGGAAACGTTAAGAGGACAACGATCTTCGGACTCTTAATAGGGCTATTAGCAGAGGGCCTCGTCTAGTATTACGTAGATATCACCGCCATCCAGGAAGTGCGATAAGATGGGCCGGACATAAAGAAGATGAAAAACTGTGGTATATAGGAACTGTGTTGATTAATATAGGGACAACAAACAGCGCTTATTCAGATGCGAATTTGCCAAACTTGTCTTGAGCTCCTATACGTGAGCGAGTGTCTAAGGCTAGATTCGCTACCATAGCCCTAATATGCGCCCATCCCCCTACGGAAGACAAACACTACGCCACCAAAGAATGTTTCTACGAGTTCCTCGACAAGCCATATGAGCAATGTCGATGTTAGGAAAGGAACACATCTTTGGTGGGACAGTTGGTAAGCGTAACCTACACAACACCACGTCTGGAAGCGGACTTAGGCTAATTAATTTCGCTGCGGAACGTAATGTTACTATAGTAAGCACACAGTTTCCACACCTCAATATTCACAAGGCAACATGGCGAACACCAGATCAGCAAACTGGTAACCATATCATGTTGCAATCGACGCAGGGCACTCCTTAAGTATTTTCACTACCTAGTTGCAGCCAAAGTACGTCTACGGATATCTCAGACGCCACAACAATGGGGAAATACTATGAGGAGATTTAGCGTTAAACGGTTGCAATCGCAACAAGCTGCCAGAACTTTTACCGATCGCGTATCCCTCAACCTCCCAAGAAGTCCTTTGCAGCCAGCATCAAGTGCTGAAAACCAGTGGCCTGAGATATCAAGAAGCCATCAGAAATGCCGCAACTGACGTGTTGGGTTTCACCCACCCACCATCAAGAAACTCCTGGTTTGATGAAAAGTGTTGGCAAGCACATGCAGCAAAACCACATACCTACAAAACGGCGCTGCACAAAAGGAAGAGAGCGGCTCGTGAGCTCTACGAGCAAAAGAGTAGGGAAGAACATCGTCTTCTCCGGAGAAAAAAGAAAGAGCATGAGAAGGGCGCTATCGAGGAAATAGAGAGGTGCTACTCCAGGAATAATGTTCGGAAGTCTTATCAAAAGGTAAAAAGAACGTGTCAGTCTAAAAAGACCCGAACGGCAGCATGTAGAGATGAACAAGGTAACCTTGCAGTTAAGTCACAGTCGGTGCTGAGGATATGGGAAAACCATTTCTGCAGACTGCTAAACGGCAAAGACGACACAAATTCCGCTGTCAGGCAGAGTGAACCATTCAATATTGACGATGCAAGCTAAGAATTCCGTCCACCCGACCAACATGAAGTGAGGATTGCAATATCTAAAATGAAGTCGAAAAAGGCTGCCGGGCCGGACGCACTACCCGCCAAACTATTTACGGAAGCAGGAGAGGTCTTTGGTAGAAAGCATACACCAACTTATTTCCAAGATTTGGTCCGATGAATGTATACCTGATGAATGGAATTTCAGCATCGTTTGGCCGGTTCACAAGAAAGGAGACCCTCTAGACTATGCCAACTATAGAGGTATCAGTCTCCTAAACATCGCATATAAGATCTTGCCTGCCGTATTGTGCGAGCGTCTGAAACCATTGGCCAACTATCTGATTGGACCCTATGAGTGCGGTTTAGGTCCGGTAAGTCCACAATTGACCAAATTTTCACACTATGACAGATCCTGGAGAGATTCCAAGAAGTTCAGACCGATACTCACTAACTTTTTATCGATTTTAAAGCCGCATATGACGGCATCTACAGAGACGAGCTATACAGAGTCATGTCTAGTTTTAACATCCCTGCCAAACTCGTCCGCTTGTGCAGGATGACAAAGGTCAATAACGATGTAACTGAGACCTTGATGTCAAAAAAGGATTTAGGCAAGGTGACGCGTTGTCATATGACTTCTTTAACATCATATTTGAAAGATTTGTGCGGAACCAATATGCGAATACTGGAGGCGCAATCTTTCAAAAATCGGTGCAACTACTAGCGTACGCCGATGATATTGACATAATTGGAAGCTGTTAAAATGGGTTAAGCGATAAATAAGGGCAGATCCAAGTATGTGCTGTCAACAAGAAGGGACACACAACATCCACAAATTGGACAAAACATCACAGTCGACAGCTATAATTTTGAGGTAGTAAAGGACTTTGTCTACCTAGGATCTTCTGTGGATTCTGCTAACAGCACCTCAGCAGAAATGAAATGAAGAATCATTCTTGCCAATCGATGTTTCTTTGGGCTAAGAAGGCAATTGAATAGTAAGGCCCTATCCCGAAAAACTAAGAAGCCTTTACACATATCATCTCCTGTCGTACTTAATGGAGCACAAGTACGGAATCTATCAAAAGCGGATGAAGATATCCTCGGTCATTTTACGATAAAAACTCTTCGTAAAATATTTGATCCTATTTGAGCTGACGGGTTTTTGAAGAGAAGATTTAATGGCGAACTATACGACCTATACAGCGATATAAACTAGTCAGAAAACTGCGTGTCAGTTACCTGGCTAGGACATGTAGATCGAGTGGACACAAATGCTCTGGCCCGCAGGGTCTTAGAATCTAACCCGGAGGAACAATGCAGTTAAGAAAGATCTCACCTTATGTGGCGCGCACAAGTGGAAGGAGACCTTAACGGGCAGAAGCCTAGTGCGCAACTGAAGGCAGCTAAGGACTGGAGAGATGCTTGCTAGTTGAGGCCCAGGTTCACCCTGTAGAGCTACCTAAAAAAAAAACAAAAAGCGTCTGCAGGAATGAACTATCTATACAGAGTCTAGTCTTGCCACCTATGCCAAGCTCGTTCGACAAGCATGTCGATGGATAACTTGCGCTCCCGCTATATCGAGCACTGAAGAAGGCACTAAACAATAGGACATAGATCTTCTCAACAGTGGATGAAAACTTTCTGAGTTGCTTTAAGTGAAAATTCTCCGTGTGATATTAGGCCCCGTCTATATTGTGTGGAGGAGAAATTATGCGAGACTTTTTAACGACGTGGACTTGGTTAGTAGGCTTCGTTCACAGCGATTAAGATGGTTTGTCAAATAGAACGTATAGTCCCGAGCGCCCTAAGAATCTGTGATTCTCCTGAGTAAAGCAACACAGTATAGGAAGAGCTGACTTAAAGTGGCACTCGCAGTTGGAAGGAGACGTCCACCAACTTGGTATGCGTAACTGGTAAGTAACCTTCTTAGTGTATCCGTTTGATAGGGTTAACTCAATAACTTGTTGTCTTACTCTCTTGACAACCGGGTGAGATGATAGTATGAAGTCCAGGAGATGACAGCCTCTAAATTTAGATTTCCTACTACCCCAGAAGCCATTCTGAGCATTAGGATCGCAGGATATGATAAGTTCCACCATCCTGTGTTCTCTTTGTTGGTGGGAATCATAGTGAAATTGAACGAGGGAGTTTCACCGCGTACTTAAGAGGATTATCCTGTATGTGTTTGCTGACTTGCGATACAGCAGTTGTACTGCGATACAGGTGGCTGGAGATGCCTATTATGCTAGAGGAACTCGAAGCTTCTGTATCACGGTATAATTTGCTGACGATTTATTCTGATTTGCTGAATATTTATTGAAATCTAATGCAGCAACAAAGCACAATTTAGCTCTATCGTGTAGTGTACTCGTAACTAACATCAAACTCACAAATTAGCTTCCCTAACATTTAAGATACCACAGTACTGACACCCGATATTAGAACCACATTTCGAGTTACAATCTACGGCTACGACATATTAACTCAACCTGTACTGACTTACGCTCCAACATTTTTCATATATAAAGGCAGTTGCCTTTCCACTTAACTAGGCTTAAATGAATCAATGAACACTGTCGCATTAACGTTCTTTTTTCTTTTAACATAAGCCATTACTTAAAAGGTTATTAATTATCTCCTTCGATATTATCAACAGTCTAAGCTCCAAATGTCCTCGATATGCATGCTAAGCTTCTTTCTTAGAAACATACGAAAGACTAACTTTCTGAGCGTGCCTGCAAAGTCACGCAGGCAAGCGTTTTTTTTATAGTTCAGATTAATTAGTACCCTGGACGACATAAATTTTAAATCAATAAATTCCGAACTCATGTCAATTAAGGAGTTATTGAAAAACTAGGTTGACCTTTGATCTGTTATTCTGGACTAGGTTGTCATAAATATTTGAGGGAAGAGGATAAAGAAAGAAATTTGATATCCTGGTAATTATTTGTAGAATGTTAAACACGTGTTTGAAAGAACTTCACTTAAAATACCTAAAACGTCGCAATACCCAATATTCCCATTATCCAACTACCTTCGTGGTCCTCATGAATAAAGCAACTAATCCTTCACTTCATTGCCTTAACGAGATCATCC
Organism: Volucella zonaria; assembly: GCA_963966105.1. NCBI lineage: Eukaryota > Metazoa > Arthropoda > Insecta > Diptera > Syrphidae > Volucella > Volucella zonaria. The sequence goes on along the minus strand of OZ014530.1, from coordinate 43,071,448 downwards.
TTTCGATTAGCGTTTTAGCAGTACACTCAAACTCAATTAACTAATTCTCATAACAAAGTTGTCAACCTCTGACCCAGTCTTAGCTCGTTCAACATCTTGATTAGCTTGCGAAGAATCATCAATCTCCATCAGCTCCATCATCAGCTCCATCATCATCCTCAACACCATCATCATCATCATAAGTCACAAACTAAACGTCCCATCATGATCTTCAAATAATTAACTCCCCTCCGTCATGTGTGGATTTCTTAGCTCTATTCACACCTGAGAGATGGATACTCAAACACAAACGTCAGCATTTACACCAGCAGTCATCAAGCTCAAATTCGCAGACTCCGTACACTCCAGTCTGTGTGACTTCTTTCAATGGTGCACCATTGAGTTAATTAGCAATCAATGGGAACGAGCAAACCATTCGTCTGTCGTTTGTTGGTGATGTCTTCTCCTCCTTGTAACTGGAAACTACCAGAAGCAGGGAGACTCACTCCGTATCTACAGCAGTCAGTGTGGCATTTCCGTTCGGCACGATGTTGCTGAAATTGCCGCTGGAACACAAGCGATCACCCAAGAAGGTCAAACCTGTGCAGAAGCGAATATGTCACAATCTGAGTATGGAATTGCCGTACCGGAAGGCCAGTGCCCTCGGGTAATTAAGGCCGCTTCGAGTCAATTATAATTGAGTTCGAAACTGAAATGAAATCTGAACCTCAGTGAAAAATCTGGAGATGACCCAACAGGATTTTGCGCAATCCCATAAAGCAAAGAAATAGAGAGCCATCGAGACAGAAAGACAGAGAGAGAGATTTAAGGCTCTAATGAAGATTAATTGCAGACGCAGTAGAGAACTGCAAACTGGCCTAGAATCTACATGAGCTCGGTACTCGACAATCGAACAAGGCACGATTACTTGACGGACCTCCATCTGAGAGTTTGTGTCCGTCCTTCATTAGAGCGTTTGGTCAAAGAGAAATAGTATCTTCACCACACCATATGGATCGCTAAGACTGGCGCTGGTACTGGCACTGGCACTGGCACTGGTTTTGATACTGCAGTACTAGTGCTCTGACTCTTGCGATCTATCAGAATTGATGCAGTTGTCCATGACGACGACGACGACGACAACAACAACAACTACAATAACGATGGCGATGGCGACGACGCCAGTGGTCTTTGTGTGGCTTAATTACTTAATAAGTCAATAGTTGTGCGCTCATAGGTCACCATCAGTCACAGATACAGCAACAGTGCGAGCACAACAAACCGTGATGGACAGACAAGCTAGACAGCTAGCTAGACCCGGCATGCTGCTCGAGTGTGGAGCAATTAGTGAATTCTTACTATGCAGACGCGATCATCATCATCATCATCATCTTCATCATCATGATCATCGTCATCAACGTCTTTGTCGTTGTCCTGAGCCCATATTGTGCGATAGTCGTTTCCCTGTGGTCATTAATTGAGAAGGTACAAGGTTTTAGACCACCATCGCATCTAGTTTTCCAAGGATACTCCACTGCCATCGAGTAAGACGCGTCACTTGCCTGTTGTTTTGGCATGTCATGGATTTACTATCCACAACGACAAATGTCGCATTTGCATTCGAATGACAGTGTCTCACGAACTAACCCTCTTAACACAACAAAAAACTCCTCTCACACATTCACACTTACGCTAATTAAATGACACAAAGCTCCATTAATGAGAGAGTAGTAGAACTAAGCTATGAGAATGAGATTGATGCGGTTTCCGGTCGATTAGGGTCGCGCAAATCTACGCGGAGTGCGCCGGAGAGGCTTCCTGTTTTACATTTGTTAATTGTTTGGTGACCAACGATCATCATGACGATGATGACGGTATCCATGGCTGTTTGTGGCATAGCCATTGCAAGACAATGTTGTGTTCTAGTAATTAAGGTTGAGACAAGGAAAGATACAAAAAAAAAAAAAAAACCAACGAGCATGGAAAGATATGTGTACGACGAGCAACGTGATGCATGAGGGAATTGGTCAATTAAGCCAGATGATATGATGATCTACATGGGGAGATAGAACGACAATTGAGCGATTGAGATTGGCAAATTGATTCTAATTGCTGATTACATTAGAACCTCTAATAAAGGGGATGTAGGGGTAGTGACATCTACTACACGATTTGTGCTTGTTTGGACAGTGTGTTGAGAATTTGAATGGGATTCAAATTTGGTAATATGTTCACATCAAAGTTCCTAAGGCCTTTAACCTCTTTCGGAGCTCATGAATCCTAATTCTGTTCTATATTTTGCCCGTTGGACGCCTTTAAACAATGCAATTCAGGATTATTTGAACCGGGAGAGGTTGGTGGGAGATAATGTCTTAGAAATATAAGAGTACATCGCTTCTTTAGTATCGTGCTCGATGATCACCAGCATTTTAAAATTAGAACGAGAATTAATTGAAAAGGCGAATGATTTACTCCAAGATATCTAAGGATTGCGCTTTAAGTTAGACACATTATTGTGCTCGACGAGCATCACCATTTTTTTGACGAGCACACCAGTTCAACCAACCCGTGAAAATGAGGGATGGTTGTATTTTAGATCAGAAATTGCCTCAGAGTTTTCGTCCACTGTTTATTATGAAGTATCCCAGGAGACACTCAGCGATGGATTAAGGGCTCGCAAATTGATTGTCCATTTCTAGGTAGTGAGCTGGCAGCATGCAAATTTGCAAACATCTTCGAATCTATAGAGCGCATATAAGCATTCTCAGGGACGACATGATGAAGACAAGAAAGGAGATATCGCCACCCAAGGTATTTGTATGAATCCCTTCAGGAAACTTTTAGCACATAATATTACGATTGTTTTAGGAGATGTTGTATTTATGCAAAAGAGGACAATTACCACTGCGAAAATTGACTCAAGTTTGGTCAGTTTACCGCAGAGCAAAAAGTAGTTGAAACTCTTTGATTAGGAAATCCACAACGTAACTGGAGCGTTACTTAATCTAGTGACCAAGCAGAAGTCGACCGAAAGTATTCTTCTTAGATGTTGGAAAATCCTGTGATGAACGTATCCACTGTGACTACCGTCTTGCTACAGCACAGATGCAACGATGTGAGTATTTGTTTGTAACACGATCAGAAATATCACTGCGTGACAGTCCAAATTTGGTAGTCTAGCATTTACTGATGCTTGTCAAGCTTTCACCAGAGTAAAAATTCCAAAGAGGTCTCGGAATTTATCAGAATCAAAGAGTAAGTATGTGCAAACGTGGATCAAACGGCTGTTTCAAACCCGGTACATTGAAAAAATTCGCATTGATAATTCGACAGCAGTAGAGTAAGATTGGGCATTAGCTGTGCCACACTCTAGGTTTTTCGGTCCACTGCAAATAACATAGGCAACTCAGGGGCACTTGAGAAATTACTCGCCTAACCTTCACATTTTCCTCTAGAGGGAAATTATCAGCATTGATAGTGTGCGTCAGCATATAATCGCAGGTCTCGATGATTAGAATTACAGAAAAAAAATCGGAACGTTAGCCCCGATCTAATAATTTAGCTAAAAAACAAAAATTCATGGCGGTCTATTATTTTTCGCTACAGCAACGCAGATCTGAAAATCGACATGATTGAGGGTACTGATGGACAAGTACCATCACCTCCGGAAGAAGTCCGTCTCTGAGTGTCAACGATGGGAGAAAAGAAGTACTTCTTGCTTATTGCCAGCGACGAGACTAATGCTTTATACTTTATGTGGAAGCACCGAAATCAGACAACCAAGTGAGCACCTTCTTAACTTTCTTACGACGAAGCCTGTCATCTTTTTTTTTGACAGCCAAGTCTGCATAAAATCTCTCCACTCAATAATCACTTCATCAAAACTAGTAGGTCGAGGTTAGGATGAGCTCAACCAAGCTTGCATTCGATAAAAAGACTAAAAGCTCGTTTGATGACGCTCGGAACCATCCAACCCACTGTCCATGATGTTGGTATCGTAAAGGGTATGATTCGTAACGAGAGATTTGTAGCCATAAGGGTAGTGTATCAATGACGCATCATCTTCTCTAAATCTTTTTCTGATATCAAAGGTCAGGTTGATATTGCTTCCGAAGAATTGTATCCATGTATCCTCATGATGAAACCGTTATTGTGGGTGATTTCAAATACACAATTCAGCGTGGCTTTAACATTCCAGGCAGACAACACCCAAAGGACGGTGTGTTCAGATCTACTGTACGGAAAGTAAATCTACCCAGTTTATAAGTCAGTCCAATCGAATACCAATTGAATAGTCTTACCGCCAACGCCCGGGATTTATTTTTAACTTCTTACCCTGAAAAGTACACCTTTGATGTGCTCTTCCCTTTAGCCTCGTATGACCAGTGTCATGGTTAGAGAACTTTTGGTCTTAAAGCAGACCAGAGCAACCAGATAGTGGACAACCGAACGAAGTTGAAACGAGCCAGGAATGACTGCGATGCCCTTAAAGCGTCTGAAATTCCAATACGACCTAAAACTGAAAATAAAAATAGTAGAATGTCCCCAATGTAGTGAAAACTAATGGTCCTTCGTCAAAAATATTCGAAATTCTGTCCCATCCTCCATCTTTACGCTCATTTATAATGCCGTTCCATCCGTCAGCTCCTTAGACACGGCCAATGTGGTGGCTGCGTACTCAGCAGCCAGCTCGACACTTCCAGATTGTTAATGGGACAAGTCAACGTTTGCACTCGTGGAGTAGCTAGAGTTCATAAAGTTCTTAATATACACAAATCCGCTGGTCTAGATGGTATATCTCTGACACAATTGATATTAAAGAGCAAAAGGCCATTCCACGGCCCAAAATGGAAAGGTAAACTCTTCGACAAGGACATGTTCGAGGAAATGGTGAACATCAGCGAGCTAGCCGATAACGAAACAGCGGAGAATTCGTCACATCACCTCACTCCCACTATGACGCAGCAACGCCCATACAAATACGCAGTAAAAGAGTTACACCCTGCTACTGATGGAGCCAAGAAATAAAAGCACTCAGAGCAAACTGCTTACAAGCCCCGGAAAGTGCAGCATTCTAGAAGGATAGCCAATTTTCAAGAAGAACTAGACAGGAAGGGACCTAAAAAACGCAATCAAAGAAAGTAAAGCAAGATGCCTCAAGCGCCCGTGCAATAAAGTGGACATCAATCCTTGGGGTACGACGTACAGCAAAATGATAGTGAATAAGCTGAAGGGCTGTAGGTCTCAACAATTATCAAGTCCAACAATGCTAAGGTCTATTGCACAGCAACTATCCCCAAAGAGACCATCGAATCTCTGTAATATAATCAGGGAACCCAGCACAGAAGCAGTGCCAATAATAACACCAGACACCAGGATTGAAAAATGCATGCCGGACGATAGGCATCAACAAAGCGCCAGGACCCGATGGCATTCCAAATAAGGCAGTGAAAGCCGCCGTTCAAAAGAGGGCAGACATGTTTATAAGGAGCTGCAACAATTGGCTCTCTTACCGAAGGGAAACAAACCACTTGGAGAACCCTCATCTTAATCGCCCAACATGTCAACTGGAAAAACTGGGCATAATATTGTACTTGAACGGATCATACAGGTTTGCTCACTGTGGCAGAGTTATCAGATCAATAGTTTGGATTCAGAAAATCGTGCTCCACCGTCGACACCATAAAAGCGGTGGCAGAAATTGCAGCCGAACCAATAGTGACGCTGGACATCAAAAATGGCTTTAACCCAGCGAATTGGTCATTTGTAAGAAGGATACAACATATTACTTCTGAAAAATTCCATCTGGCTACTTCAGCACTACTATAAAATCTCCGTGGGAGTCCCACAAGGATGGTGCCCCTACTCTGGAATCTCATGTGCAACGAAGTTCTGCAATTAATACTGTCACCAGGAACAAAAATATCGCTATTGTAACTGCTGCAAAGAATATTTGCGTGATAGAGTAAGCTACGAGCTATGCAATCAACCTTATCAAAGAGGTTGGCTTATATGCGCCGGCCTAGAACTAGCAGATCACAGAACGGAAGTTGTTCTAATAACCAGCCGGTGATCCGGATTAACTAGAAAAATACTGATATCCAAGGTAGTAAACTCAGTCCTGTTATACGCTACCCCAGTTTGGGTGGGGCCCCTAGCGACAAAGGAAGCAAGGAGAATGCTGTCATCAACATATCGACTTAGCACATTAAGAGTAATCAGTGGCTTTAGAACGATTTCGGACGAAGCAGCTTTGGTTGATTCCCATCGATATCCTTGCGAACGAGATACAGAGAGTCCATAATAGGAGAACTTCTAGTAGCCGGTAGTCGTCAAAGGGATTAAGGAAAAAGAAAGAACGACTTCAATGAAAAGATGGCAAGGTCGGTGGAATACTGTAACTACCATCTTACGCAGTTCGTATCGGTCATGGTGGGTACCGCAAGTATCTACACCGTCTCGGGCACGATACCTCACCTTTATGCCCAGACTGCCCAAATCTGGAGGAAGACACAGAACATGCAATATTCCATTGCATACGCTTTCTGGGAAGGAGAACTGACATACCAAACCTACACTCAATAATCGTCCAAATGTTGTAGTTAGACGAAAATTGTATGCAAGGATCGAGAGAATAAGACGTGTTGATGCAGCAAATATTGAAGATATAGCATATAAAATGAGGTTTACTATGTAGGCGTATTCCTAGAATCTAGCGAATCGTCGCAGGTATCTATGAACATTACACACCCTTTGGCTCAACCAGCAAAAAAAAAAAAGGTTGCAAAACCACTGCATGAGCTTTTTTATCAATCCTAATCATAAAGACTCCTTCGAGTATATGGAAAACCGCACTTGTCCAACCCGGTCCTAAAAGGGTCTTCTTCTCTCTCCTTCTAGAGACCTTAGGTCCCTTCTGTCCAAGGTAATTGAAATGTTGATAAACCGTCAGCTCATGAAAATTCTCGAAACACGAAAAATTTCCTATATGCGGGTGAACGGTTTTCGTAGCAACAGATCCACTAACCTTCTGATGGCATGTCTCACCGAAAAATGGAACTAGATATTGATATTGTAAAGGCATTTGACATAGTTTGGCATCAGGTTCTTTTGTCGAAAATACTTGCGTATGGGATCGAAAGTCTAATATCCACTAATAAAAAAATGTTGTGTGCCACAGGGCTTCACTCTGTCTCCGATACTCTTTTTAATTTTCACTAGCGATCAATTGTCTACCAGTTGTCTCTCTGCTTTTCATATTCGCCCCGGACTTACGTTCCTGTTCATCGGCTATACGTAGAACAAAAACAGCACTGTATGGGAATTTACTGCTTTAAAAGCAATATTTAAGCGCTTAACCATTATCTATGAATGACACGAGTACGTTAGAGCGACCACATATTCGATGTCGTCTAAAATACTCATTTTGTTAGAGCTTTTTAAGACCTATCTATATTTAATAGATAGATTTCATAGATGATGCTAATATAGCAGAGTGAATTGACATCTTTGAACACCGACCATCACCAGTGCTCCATCGAAATCATCAAGAACATTCTGCCCTTCAAACCTTTAAACATCCACCTCACTATGAATGCTCACCAGTTTTGCCTCAAACCCTCTTTCGCACGAACTTCTTAATACTTTCCGAAGCCGTACAACTCGCTTATGGAATGCCCTGCCGAACACTTTATTTCCTAGTCATTATAACCTGCAAACATTCAAAACCAACGTACATCGGTACCTCTCTTTCTTTCCACTATAATTTTCTTTCGCCAGCGCTATATGCATTCATTTTAAGGGTAAACAATATCGCTTAAGTAGGCGCTTATTATACAAAATTGTAGCTGGTCTCCTCTGTCTTGTTGACTTAAATGTTCTTGAAATCGGAAATGAAGTAGTGAGTATCGATCTTGACTTCTTGGCTTTTTCTCCAGAATCTGGCGTAGTGTGAATAGTTGCTTAATTACAGTCTTACTGGGCCTAAACCGCACTGGTAGTGGCAAGTCTGATTGTTGACAAATGTTTTACCACTGATCGGACAACAATTAGGCACGCTTTCCTCCGACCAAATCTTCGAAATGAGTTGCCATATGCTCTCAAGCCAGTTTTAAAGGCGGATCCGCTGCCTTAAATAGCTCGATCGTAAGGCCGTCAGGTCGGGTAGTCTTGTTGTTCTTAAGTTAAGCTGTTGGTGTATTACTTCACTTTGATAAAATGGTCGGAATTCTCGGCTTCGATCGCTCAGATTGAATAGATCACTCTGCTTGACAGCTGTTAAACAATATGAGGAGTGTTTCAATAAGGGGTGTAGGATTTGTTTGTTGAATAAAACGAGCAATTGTTGAGATATCTCTGAAACCTTTATTGCTTACAAAGTAGATACATGGAAATCATTACCGAAACACAATATATTCCGAATGAATACCTCGGCTCACCTTAAGACCCTCATCCTTTTCTCGAAATTTTCAATCCCTCTTTCACATAACTGAGACTCAATCTCGGCGATTGTTGGGGTGTGTAGGGTTTATAACTTATATATTTGTGTAGGGTAGAAAAAGGGTTGAAAAATGCGGTTCAATAAAAACACGTTTTTTCTTCTTCAAGTGTTACAGCAAAGAGCTGTTCCTGTCAATGGAGAGTACAGACAACGATTAATGGCGTCAAATAGTCACAGACGATCTTTATATTCAACAGGATGGAGCTACGAGTTACACAACATGAGTAAACTTTGAGCTATTGTGGTCAGGTCGATTAATTTCACGTAATAGTGACGTAAACAGGCCACCCAGATCATGCGATTTAACACCATGCGTTTTTATTTAAAGTGTATGTCGTATAAATTTTGTGTTGTGTCGTTCAAAATGCCTTGCCGTTTGAGTTCTCCGGTTGGGTTCGCACCGTAAGCTCTCGGAAAAGTCTTTCTTTCCCGGTATGTGTGTCGAAATCCGTTCGATTCGCCATTGCAACGGTGTTAGTCTCTCATTTTTAATGAAAACTAAGTCTCCGCGTCTTGGTTCCGGCTTCCGTCTTGTCCATTTCGGGCGCTGTTTAATCCTGGACAGATACATTCTGCTGCACTTTCGACAAAAGTCGTTGGTGTTTGAGTTTATCCGCTTCCATCGCTCAAGGTAACTTACCCTTTCCAAGGCAGTGTCTCCTTGAGGAATTGCGACGAGTCTTTCGCCGATTGCATCTACCTTTAGTGGACCTCTGTCTCTTTTTCTAGCTTGTGCCCGGCAGTTTCGTACAAACCGTTTGTGGTACATAGGACTGCGACGAAGCTTCGTAGTTCTGGTTGACTCATTGAATACCGCATGGTGAGTAATATAGAAATCGTGTCGCGTATCCAGTATGGTATTCTTTGCGTCAACTACTACCATCTGACGAATCTCCTTGCATTCCTTTAAACACTTGGAATGCTCCTTGTGTTGTGTGGTGTTTTCCTGGAATCTTCCTTCCAGTTGATGAAACCTACGTAAGGCACCTAACTTCGAGGCACCAAACCCAGGCTTACATCCGTTTTTAAATGGTTGCGATTCCTGATGTTGACCATCAGCTAATCTTCTTTTTGTGTTATTATGCTTTTTGCATGTTTTGTCTTCCGCAGTTTCCTTAGTATTTTCCAGTTCTCAAGACCTTCGCAGCTGAGTGTCGTTATGCAGAACCTGTAAGAAGCTATGGACAGGTTCTTTATTTTGCGAAATTACCTTCCTAAGGAGAAGCCAACCTAACTCTGATTCCTGTGCAATTGGCGATCTTTCATCTATGCCACGGATAATAGATCCTAAAATAAAATCAAAGTAAACGTCGGCTCCGAGGAGGATTTCAACAGTCGCAGGTTTGTCGAAATGTGTTCCCAATTTTGCAGAGCTAAAGGTTTGGATGGCAGAAGACCAGTCAGGGACTTGGACACATAAGGCTGGGGTATTTGTCTCGAAATGTGTTACCAGTGACCCAAAGGTAAGACTTACATACCGCTGACATGAACCACTGCTAAGTTTTCTCAATCCAGATGCCTTAATGAGTGTTCGCCGTTGATGAAGCCTTAACAATTGAACAGCTGATTCTGAGATAAAAGTTGCTTCAGATCCAGGATCGACCAATGCCCTCAGATTAAAATAGTTACCATTTGAAGACCTGACTCTAACAACTGCTGTTGCCAAAAGAACACTTAGCTGATGAACTCCAGAAGAGACAATTTTGCGTTGGTTGGTATTTATTTTTGTCTTTACGAGTATGTGGAAAATTTGTGTACCTATAGTCGTATTTTCATGATTCCTTGTAGATTTGGAGCTGGGATTCTTAATATGCAGCAGAGAATGGTGTTTCTGCATACAGTAATAGCAGCGCATACTGCTTTGACATTGGTTTGTCTTGCGGCTGTATGCCAAACAGTTCCGACAAACCCCGATTCTGTCCACTGACTTGGATCGTTCGCAGATCTCCAAGTCAATGAACTTTTTACAAGTTCTTAGAGAATGTTGACCTTTACCACAAACCTGACATGCAAACTGCATATTACCACCGTTTTCTTCTCAACTGCAATACCTTTGTGTGGAGAAGAACCGCCGGCCTTTAGGCCATTCGCTCCAGCTACTGCTTCCGAGGTCCGAAAGCGCGTTTCCAGGAAAGCTGTAAATTGTGTAAGTGTGGGCAACTCCTTCGAATTACCTAATTTCTCCTCCCATAAACGCTGAGTAAATCCAGGTAATTTTTGTACCATTACATATTTTAAAATGCCATCCCAAGAACTAACCGGCAACTAACTCTATTCCTTCGCAACTTGTATGGCACATAGCACCATCCTGTTGAAAATAGAGGTCGGCCGTGTTTCATGTCTCGGTTCCGCGCTCCATTGACCGGAATGGCTTTTTCGGTCTCATTTTCGAAGAAGTGCGGCTCTATGACACCTCGTTCTAGGGGCATTGGCATCTTCTAAATCACTCGTGGATTTTCAGCGCCCCAGAGCAAAGATCAATCTCAACATGCATGTTTTCCAGGACACAATCCGAGAACGTATGGTGCTGTTGATGGTCGACCGGCTTCAGTTCTTGCATTAATTGGACCTTGTACGTATGGAGAGCCAAATCTTTCGTCAAAATTTGATGTAGTATGGCTCTGGAGAGGTCAAGCTCCTGAGAAAAGTGACGAATGAAGGTATTTGGGTCGTTCTCGACACTTTCCTTTACTGCGGCGATATTTTCCATTGAACATACTGGACAAACACGTTTCGGCGTCTTAATGTCTTGCACTACACACAGGTCTCAGAAGGCACATGATTACGTGCAAAATTGGGAGGAATTTTTCGCATCGCTTTCGCGATTGAAACGATTCAACAATTTGGATATTTTCTTTCACTGTGTAGCATTCCATGGTAAATTTCCCACATTTATAGATGACACCTATCACCGTGTGCCAACCCTGCATGCATCAGCAGTAAAATAATAGGCTTTTCAAATCCTACTCTACTTGCTGAAACACCCTTCACATAATAGTTTTATAGCATTCGCTGTGACTACTACTTAGTTGTCTTGCTTACTCGTATCTCCGTGGGACTCAATTTGGATATTGTTGACTTATTACGTCCCTTCTATCTTTGGCAAAACTTCGCAATGCTGTTGCTGGAGATCGCGTCATTCTTATGCTTTTTTTTTTCCCCGAAAGTCATTGTTTTTTGTTCTCCTCATTTTCTTGTATAGTAGTGCTCAAGAAAAGCTCTCGACCTTCTTTGCAGCGAGTTATTTTGCGGCATGGCCACCCTTGCAGTCTTTTGTAGTGGTCATCAGGTGAAACCCAACTAACGATTTGCGCCATATTTGACAGCTTTTTGGCATCGTTACCACTGATTGTTAGCACTTGATGCAGGTTGTAAAGGGATAGACGAAATGTTGAGGGGTACGTGATTGGGAAAAGACTCTGGCAGCTTAGTGTGATTGCAGCCGTTCAACGTTAAATCAAAATGTTTTAGGCCAAGAAGACCTCATGTACTCCGCTACATCGAGGATTGGCTTAACTAAAGTTCTAAATTCCTGTCTACTGATTTCTGTTAGATTCTCTCAAGATACCTAAATCATTGAATATTCTGAGGAGTGTTAGCCTGGTGCGACTTAGTCGAACTAAACTTTTGTTCTGCTTTCGATCAGTGTTGTCAAGCATTACTATTGCTCATTAGACGAAAACAGCAATCGAGAATATTCCTCAGTCACCTCAGATGAATGCACCTTTTCAACCAAGGTAACCTGAAGTAACGCCTCTCAAACTAAAAATGTCACTAACCAACCTTCAAACCCATTCATTCACGTCCCCTTGGACTAAATCAAAGGCAAGGAGAAAAATCCTCGCACTACAATGTCGGCAATAAATCAATATGTCAACCATTTTGTTCTCCAACAACACATCACCAGAGCTCTTGGTTTGGTCGTTAGGACCTATGCATCCTCGGTATCCTGCTCTATGCGCTTCATCATCAAACTTCCCGTGGGCTTATAGTTAAATCTAAAGTAAGTGTAAAACAAAACGAAACGCCATAAAGTGTAAAATAATTGTCGCGACACAGAGCAGATAATGGATGTGACACACGATTACATTGAGGATCAAGTTCAGCCCACTTTTGACGTCGTCGACGACTTTAAGTCGTATTCTCTTGAAGTTGGAATCTCAATTTTCATTTCCATACCACGCGACGCCCCAAAATATAAAAATACAAAAATAAAAAATAAAAAAAAAAATATCATGCAGTGCTCACGTATCTATTTTGGGCCGCAATAAAAAAGGACATTTACTCATAGATACGAGTAATCGTATTCAGTATTTTGATTTTTGATGCTCGTACTAAACTCGTGCCATTTTATGAGTGTATGGAGGTAAGTCGTATGTATTCGTACACGTATCTGTGCGTTAGTGTTTCGGGTACCGTGCACTTAATCATATGTCGTTCTGTACTTCAATTCAATTAGAATGCTTGGGGAATGAAAATAAATATTCCGTCGCGCGGTGATAATTAGCAGCAATGTCGTGCCGATGACAGACGACCGCCTGAAAAACAGATCGACACAAACAGACTGAAGTGAGTTGCGAGGAGTACTCATATTGGCATTAGCTACTTGGCTTCTAAATTCCGGTTGACTAGATGTCTGCTGGTCGGCCAGGCTGCCTTCGCGCCCACCCCTTTCCTTTTGGGAGGATAGACATGAACTGCTTGTGCACATTTCCCGTATGTCGATTGAGTTGGACGATGGTACACGATAGATTCCGCTGACAGACAGTGGACTCGCTAATTATTTCCGAATCGCTGTCGTCTTGGATTTTAATTTCGATTGACTGTGGAGTAATTTGAAATTGGCGCTTGTCAAGTTAGTGGTGATTGCTTGGAATGTGTGCGGCTTGTTAAGTTGTTATGCAGCTCCTGAAAAAAGCTGGTATTGCATGATATGTGAAATTTTCAGATACGTTAAGGAAAAATATACAATCAGAAGCATTTCGTGAAACAAGGACTATATTCGCTCCTGCTGGGCATAAAGTACTGATTAACAGATGTGCTAAATCAAGATAGGATTGCTTTGATCCCCGTGTTCAGACAAGGTCTGCACAACAAACAAATATCCAGTGTTGCACTTTGACACCCAGGAATTATAAATAACAGCATCCATTGGTGATGAAGAGTGAAATAGAGTAAATGATCCCGGCGGCGTTAAACTTCCCAGCCCATATCCTAAGGCAACTAGTCAATAGGATCTTGATTCAAAGCCTGACAACGAACAGGCCGGCCTCCGATAGAGATCCTTCTGTATCGATAGTAACAACACGTTATACATCACTATTGATTCAGTCCTATTGGGGGTGGCCGTGGTGTAGTGGTACTAGCAATCGCTTCTCACTCGGAAGGTCAAGGTTCGAATCCTAGCCACGGCAAGTTTTCATTTGTGCAATTGGAACTCAGTCAGAAAAATCTGCGTGTGAAGGCATAACACTGAACATGTAGGTTTGGCTGTTGTAGGGTTTTCAAGCACAAAACAACCGTTAAAATTCACAACCTCACCATTCCGAGTGAAGAAAATCTCTCCGTCCTATTCGGACTCCCACCCCTGGAGAGTCAATATCGAAACCAAACACACCTGAGTTTCAAACCACTACATCACAAACTTTCCTTTCTCCTCCTTCTACCTTTCCGCCCGCGCCCTGGCAACAGTGTAAGGGTATTCATAACCCCTTTGGCGCGCGTAAATTATAAAAAAAAAAAAAAAAAGTCCCAGGTTTATCTTTTATTCATAGATCTTGAGAAATCTTTCATCACCATCAATCGGGATGCTATATGACGAGTCTTGTATAGGAGAAATGTTCCAGAAAAACTGTTTGCCATTATTTAGGCTAGTGGAAGTGTCATATCCTACACAATGTTTTTTTTTTATAATTTTCGCGTACTCAAGGGATTCAAGTACCCTTAAAATGCTTGTACACAGCGCATGCGAAGGAAAATCAGGGAGGATAGATAGAGAGGTACCGTTGAACGTTGGTTTTAAATGTTTGAAGGTTATAATGACTAGGGAATAAAGAGCTAGGCAATAAAGTGGACTTAAGGGTGGACTTAACTGATAAGCATTCACAGCGAAACAAGTGTTAGGTTAAAATCATGAAGGGGCGGAATGTTACTGGCGATTTCTATAGAGCACTAATTCAAAGTCCACAGCGAAGGTCTAGAAGAGTGCATTCTTTTGCCACTGTTTTGGTTTGTTGTTATCAGCGAAGTGCTCGGATCGGAATTGTTTGGACAGAATGTAGGATAATATGGACTGTGATATCTTACCTAAAATATCTTGTCTATGCTGGCAAAGTTTGGTAGCTGTCTCATAGGACGATGAATCAGCTTGCGATGACCCACAATTTGTGGATTCAAACAAAGTACAGCTAAAGATTAGCTCGACAAAAATTCTAGTACTTCCACTACTCAGCTCAACATTACTGACGTGAAAGCTGGGAGCTTTCTGTACCGGGAAAGTATGGTTTCAGCTGGTGGTAATATCGAATAAAATCTGCATAGCAGAAGATATAAGTCAAAGGTAGGTACGCTACCACTGATATGGAGAAGTAATGCCAACAGCAATAGGACCGAGAGGGTACGTCTTTGATCAGTTCTGCTATATGAGAACATGGAAAGTATCCTTGGCTGTCACAGGAAAGTGGCGGCAAAACTTCTTTAACAGATGTCGATGCAGAATCTTAAGGATTTTGTAGCCGAGGCGGGTATTCAACGATGAACTACATGGGTTAATGGGCCAGGAATCTGTGAATATCAGAACTCAAAGATAAGGTATCAATGGATTGGTCATAGTTTATGACACGGAAATAGTTTCATCCTGCAATAACGCCCACTTATTCAATCAGGTAAAGAGGGGACCCACTCTAAGCAGACATTGAACAATTAATGAGATGGGGAAAGGTTTAGCGCCTTTCAAAGCGCTGAACGTAAGGGCGCACCCGTACGAGGGGTTAGAGCCGGAGTCTAAGTCATGGGTATAAGAATACGTGCTCAGAACTGTGAAATGTGTTGCTTCCCGAGGAGCGTGAGAGTGACCGCCTACTGAATAATGTATAGCAATCCTACTTAACACGTCTGTGTTTCCTGCCACCGGCTATCAGCATACACGTGTACTTTACTACGTAGGTTGCTACTTAAGTTTTGAGAAAAATAAGTAAAAACGAATATTTATCGTCGGAAATGGCTTTACTGTTTTTCAAAATACTCTCCATGAAGATCAATACACTTTTGCATGCGTTTGAATCAAGCCCTACGTCCAGGTAACCCGAAAGCCTGCGATTTAGACGCATCAATCGCTTTTTCAAGCATTGAAAAACGTTGAGGGAATAAAAAGAAGTTATTACGTGCAAAATTGGGGCTGTGCGGCGGATAACAGATCAACTCGATATTTTGATTGCTCAAAAATTCAATTATTTGAGCCGACCTGTGAGGACTCAACCTGACTGTGACAACCTGAATTGGTCGCCTATATACTGCACATCTGACGTAAATTTGCAATTTTCTGCACTCAAAAACAACCTTGACTATCTTTTTGATAAACATGTACCTCTTGTAAAAAGGAGAATACAAAAACCTAGTATTCCTTGGTTCATTCAACAAGTTGAATACCTTATTAAAAAAGAAATTTGTTATATTTTAGATGGCGCAGATACCAATGTCCATATATACATAATGAATTCCGACAAGCGCGAAACGCTGTTACCTGCTTAATTCGTAAAAACAAAAGTAAGTACTACCAAGCTAAGTTTAACTCCAATAAGTCAAGTTCTGAGTTTTGGAAATCCATTCGGCAGATTGGCATTAAGAAAAGTGAATCAGGATGTAGCAATATTGACTTAAATGAACTCAATAGAAAGTTTACCAACAGTGCACCTCCAACCAATAGACAAATTGACTTTACCTTTTTTGATGGGCTCCAACCAGAGCAAATCAAATGCCGTAGGCTTGGATGATATTCGCCCGAAATTTATTAAAATCTTGTTGTCAGTTCTCTCCAAACACATTAAAAATTTGTTTAATACAATTATAATGACAGGAATTATTCCTGATGAATGGAAGCAAGCAAAAATCATACCTGTTCTAAAGTCACGATTGCAAAATAATTCAGAGTATAGGACAATAGCTATCCTACCTTTCTTGTGTTAGGTGTTTGAGAAAATTGAAAGCAAACAAATAAAGACCTTCCTTGAACGAAATAACCTACTAACCCAACATCAATCTGGTTTTAGAGCGAAGCAGAACTGCACAACTGCGTTATTAAAAGTAACTGACGACATCCGTTCTGCCATTGACAGAGACATGATGTCACTTCTAGTTTTCCTGGACTTCTCAAAAGCATTTGATTCCGTAAATCATGACATTCTCTTATACAAATTAAAGAATCAATTTGCTTTTGATAATAAAGCGTGTCAACTTGTAGCATCATACCTCATAAATCGCAACCAAGCTGTATTTTATTGTGATCGAATATCATCGAATTTGCCGGTATCATGTGGGGTGCCTCAAGGATCTGTCCTTGGCCCGTTTTTGTTCACAATGTTTATAAATGATATATATAAAAGGATAACCCACTGCGATTATGATATCTATGCGGAAGATGTGCAGTTATACATAAAAATACCCCCATCTGCAGTGTCATCTAGTGTTGAAAACCTTAACACAGACATCGATTCCAAATTTGTTTGGTCACAAAAAAACTGCCTTCGCCTTAACCCGTCAAAGACTAAGTCACTGCTGATTGGTAGTAGCATTCGGGAAACAGTGATTTTGCCGCTTGTTATAAATAATGATGTTATTGAGTCTGTTACTAAAATTAAAAATTTGGGAATTTATTTTAACAAACAACTTAACTGGATCGATCACATAAACCTCGTTGTCTAAAAAAAAATATGGGGTTCTAAGGGGATTGAGCCCGACAAATCGGTACCTGCCTGTTAAAGTCAAAATGAAACTTATAAAATTTTTCGTCCTGCCCATTATTCTATACGGATGCGAAATCTTCGCATGCTTAGATTCTTCGTCATTGGGAAAGCTAAATGTCGCCTTTAACAGCTGTGCTAGATACATTTTTAATTTGAAAAGGTATGATGACATACCCGCCTTTACTACGCAAATAGCTTGGTGTTCACTGGATATCATTCTAAAATATCGAACTGTACTTGCACTACAAAAAATTATTTACTCTGGAACTCCGAATTACTTGTTCACAAAAATCAAGTTTGTGCATTCTCCGAGAACCCTTAATCTAATACCTCCTAAGTATAAATTTTTAAATAGCAGTCGTCAATTTTTTATTCATGCTGTGCGCCAGTGGAACAGTCTCCCTACAAACATCAAAAGAGTGAACACAGAAAATCGTTTCTTAAAATAACTATTGGGTATATACTCGTAACTTAATTCGTGCGGTTTGCTAAGAGATGGCGTAACTTGTATTATTTCATTGTTATTATTCCACTGGAACATGAGTTGGAAAGCTACTGTCATTGTATGTCATTTCAGTATACGTCATTCATTTAAAGCGTAAACAACAATAATTTTTTTTCACTCAAATATGTCGAACTTTATGTCTGAAAAAGTGTTTTTGCGGGGAGTTCTTCTTCATTGAAGAAAACTGCTGCCGAAAGTCATCGTATTTTGGTGGAAGTTTATGGTGAACATGCGCTAGCTGAGCGAACGTGCACGATTTGAAAGTGGTGATTTTGGTTTGGAAGACGATGAACGTCCTGGGCAGCCAAAAAAGTTTGAAGATGAAGAACTGGAAGCATTACTCTATGAAGATTGTGGCCAAACACAAGAAGAGCTCGCAGAATCTTTAGATGTCACTCAAGCAGTCATTTCAAAACGTCTAAAAGCAGCTGGATATATTCAAAAGCAAGGAAATTGGGTTCCACATGAACTCAAGCCGAGAGACGTCGAAAAGCGGTTTTGCATGTCCGAAATGCTGCTGGAACGCTACAAAAGGAAGTCATTTTTGCATCGGATTGTTACTGGTGGTGAAAAATGGATCCATTACGACAACCCCTAGTGCAAAAAATCGTATGTGAAACCCGGCCAACCAGCCAAATCAACGGCAAAGCCGAATATCCATGGCGCAAAGGTAATGCTCTGTATTTGGTGGGACCAGATGGGTGTGCTGTATTATGAGCTGCTAAAACCGGGTGAAACCATCAATGAACAACGCTATCGCCCACAATTAATCAGTTTGAAGAGAACAGTGGCCGAAAAACACCCGGAATATGCGACCAGACACTAGGCAATAATTTTCCATCATGACAACGCTCGGCCCCACGTTGCTATGCCGGTTAAGAACTATTTGGATAATAGTGGATGGGAAGTCTTACCTCACCCGCCTTGTAGCCCCAACCTTGCCTCTTCTGACTACCATTTGTTCCGGTCGATGCAGAACGCCCTCACTGAAATACGGTTCACATCAGAGCAGAATATCAAAAATTGGCTTGCGCCAAGCCGGCGCAGTTCTTTTGGGATGGGATCCACAAATTGCCAGAAAGATGGGAAAAAGCCATAGCTTCAGATGGGCAGTACTTTGAATAATACTATTGTACATGTTTTTCTTAAATAATCGTTCAAATTTTGAAAAAAAAAACCGCACTAATTAAACAAGTCGCAATTAATGATACATATGCCTATTAAAATTAGCTCTTTATTACTTAAAACTATATCTATTCATCTTCATCTTTCCTCTTGCTTTGATATTACATTTGTTCCTTCATTTTTTCTTTTGTTATTAGGATTAAGATAATTTTTGTAAGTGAGTGTGTAATACAAATTTTAACTGCGCAATGCTATAAGTTTCTAAAATTTAAATATGGAAGAGATGCTTAATTTAATACATACAAATACAAATACTCGCGTCGTCATGTTGGCGGTTTCTTTTCCTTATCTCTTCAGAGACTTACGGCAAACAAATGGTTTTCTACGATCCCGAATTGACCGTTCTACATTATTCTGAAGGCACGGTGGGGAGATGTCCGGTTTTTCCGAAGAAACAGGCGAGCATTTCCTTCAAAGTGCTTCATGCGCGATCAACTTTTATTGGATTTGGCATATCATGAAAGACACATACAGTCGGCTTCTATTTAGTTTTGGACTCATATGCATAGATCCATGATTCGTTGCCTGTCACGATTTTATAGAGCTTGGGGCACGAACATGGATATCGAAAATTTCTTCCTCGGAACAGAGCATTCGATCAAAGAATTAGTCCACTGTACTACTTGTATGTTCCCTTTACTGAAATTTCACAATGAGAGATGAGTAAGCCTTACAACGATAAAGTGCCTACAGTACCAGCACCCACCACATCAGCATAGAGTAACTGCAGCCTGATGCGAAAATAGGCCAAACACTCGAAAAGATAGGGCTCTGCGATGTCGGCACCCATTACACCCGTGATCCCATTGTGATTAGACACCAAAACAAAACTCATTGAATTCACTGTGAAGTCTTGGATTTTCCAAGTAGGTTTGACGTCACGAAAGGGTTCAGTAAGGCTGTAAGCACAGCCTGACTATCGCTACAGATGCAGATGGTTCGCCCAATCCACCGATTCTTCACAAAATAGTTCATTCCCGTCAGGATTGCGTATATTTCCGCTTGGGAGACAGACGCAAGTTTTCCTCCAGAAAGGTACCAGAGCCAGATCCTAATTCAGTGATCATGTACTGGACAAGATTCTAGATGAAACCATTCCTGGAAATGGAGAAAATCGATTTTATTTTCCGATTTCCGGTATAAATCCTATTTTCACTGTTCGCCAAGGTTTCGGTATGCACGCCAGTGCCAGGCAAGCAGTAAAGAAGGATTCTTTTCAGACTTGCCAGCCAGTTCAAAGGTCCATACCTTTTTGCAGCATAACTGGATATACGCCATCGGTGCCTGGCGAATTGAAGCCATCAGAGAAAGCAACAGCGTGTTTAATGGCCTCTCCATCACCACAACCGATGACAGATACCAGCTTCCGCGTATTGTGTTACTCAGCTGGGCCCCCGCCCAATTATCAAGGCTTCGCCCATTAATGACCTTGTCTAATAAAAAGCGGGGGTAGATTATTCTAAACTGGTCTTATCGAAAACATCCTCAGATTACAGCATGAATGGGTGCTACGATTTGACCAGTTACAAGTTGCCGGTCATAGGTCTTGTTGGCGGCTTGACCACCGGTAGTCCATACCAGGACTTAAATCACGGTACCATGGGAGTCAGGAGCCTCCCGGATTTCGATCCGGGCCTGACTTGTTAGAGGTAGGCCCCCTTGTGAGAGCGTCATGGTGGCTGTGGTTTAAACCCAAATCGCGGGTACGGGTATTCCTTGGTTTTGCCCATTGTAGAGTAGCAAATAAAGTACTGGGTCGGCCTCGACTCATACCAAGGGTGGAACTTGTGCCTCCAACACAATTCCGAATTGGTATAATATATAAGCGAAGTATTAATAAATATAAAGCGAGTAATTAGCGATGGCAAGGCGTATCCTTGCTCCCTATGGGTGTATGGGCACCTCGTAAACATAAGGTCTTATGACAGGTGGTTTACGTTAAAAATCCAGGTACGTTCTGTGTTACTCAGCTCACTTGAAGCTTTATTGATAGGAGCTGGTTCTGATTAAGTTACATAGGAAGTGAATCTCAAGCATGAAATAAAAAGGTTCTGTTTTTGTTGGCGCAATCAGGTGTTTTGCTTCGATCACTAAAAATTCCAATCTTCCTCCAAATTAGTCTAAAGTTATTAGTTTAGGAGTTCTTTGGTCTGCTTAAGTAGTTGCAGCAAATCTGCGTTCCACTATGGAATAGGCGATCTGCAGGAGTGTTTATTGGCTGGACATCTCAATCCAAAACATTTGGTGGGGCCACCGTCAAGGTTCCGGGAGCTTTCTCTGCCCCTTGTTTCGTATTGGGTTAAGGAGGGATTCTAACAGGCTTGCGGATCTCCTCCATAAAGCCCGTCCTGTTGATTTTCGTGAATTCCTTCCCTTCAACAAGGTCGAGACCTCGCATCTGTTTCTGAATTCGATGTACCTACGAGTATAGCCTGACATCGTGGAAGCCTCCGATAGTACTTTTTATTTAGAGCTCCTGTTGGATAGCGTCAAGCCCATTACTTGCTGTCTTACTCTCGTAATAGACGGTAGCTGAGACCAAATATTGTTGACAACCAGGTCAGACAATACGAGCAGTAAGAAGTCCAGAATATGACTGCCATTGACGTCGCATTTGTTTTCGTTGTAAATCATAGCAAACTGCCAAATATTTTTTCCATCCGAGTCTCCCAAACCTTTTCGAAGAGTCACATCATAACAGCCCGAATCATAATAGGGTAACGGCTGCATTTCTGGTCGCGCTTATTCTACTTTTCGTGGCAGTTACCAGTGTTACGGTTAAAAGTCAGAAGGGGTGGAATGCTACTGGCAATTTCAGCGCAGCACTAGTGGTGAAAATAGCGATACAACAAGGTGAGACAGGAGGCATTACGTCTGTGTTCGAGGGTGTTGAATGACTGTGTGATATTGTCATCACCTATGAGTTTTACCGCATGGTTTTGGATCCTATCTAGCTAGTGTAAAGAGGTCTTACAAGCACCTGACTAGAAGTGAGCATTGTACTCCAATTTCGGGCGGATAAACGCCTTATATACTTTGGCTAGAGGGCGTGAAATATTTCTTACATCGTTTGAGGAAACCTAGACATTTCGCAAAATTTTTGGCAACATCGAATATGTGGGCATTCCAAGTTGTCATTGACACATATACCGAGAACGGAAACTGACGATAGCATATAGCACAGTGTTTTGGAAGCACCACTCTGCTGATAGTTCCCCAATTGGTTATGCTGCTAATATCGGAATTTAATGAGCTTAACATACGCTACCGTTTTCGTTCTACAGCCGAAGAACAGGGACGTGAGTTCGGAAACGCATATGAAAAGCATAAGGTACTGTCGTGAGCAAAGGAATATGGTATATTGGATTAGAATTAGCAGACAAGAGAACATTAATGAAAATTAAAAAGAGTGTCGGAACAGAACGGATCCCTGGGGCACACCAACATTTATTTTGTGAACATAAGACTTGAAACCATCCAGGACAACTTGGATCGAACGTTCCGAAATGTAGTTTCTAATCCATTGAAGAAGAAATTTGTCGATTCCAATTGCAAACATTTTCGACAAAATGCCAAACTCTGCCGGATGCCTTAGAAATATCAAGTGCAACTATCTTGCTTTCGCCAGATTGGTTTTTGAGAAGTTTTCGAGTTTCTGGATATTTCATGACCTGACGGTTTATCAGCGTTTTCCTGACCTTGGAAAGAAGTGACATAAGTGTAATGGGTCTATAAGAGGAGAGAAGAGAAGACTAGCCTTTTTTAGGGACGGGCTGGACAAATGCTGTTTCCATCTGCTCGAAAAGAATCCTTAAGAGTAGGATTAGAGAAAAAGCTTACGCAGTGGTTTTGCCAACGAAGAAGAGCGCCCCTTCAGAAGATGGAAATATGCCATCTGGACCAGAGGATTTGCGTATATTAAGATCTTTAAGTACTCTAGCTACTGCACGGGTGCGAAAGTGGACACGTCCCATTGAAGATTCCACGCACTCAAATGTAGGCACAAGGAGACAGAGAAAAATCTGGAAGTGTTGACCTGGCCGCAAAGTGTGCAGCAAACAGATTGGCTTTGTCCAAAAACCTGACAGCAGGAATGTCATTGTCATTACTAGCTTTGGGACATTGTAGTATTTTGTGCATCAGTTTTTGGTCATGTAGAAATATCACGCTCTGGAGAAAGATGTTGCAGTCATTCCTGGTTCTTGTGAACTTACAGGACTGAAAAAAACATTTCTCTAACCCTGACAGCCTCTTTACAGCTCGAGTCGTACCATGTCTTTCTGTTTGTCTGATACTCTTAAACCGATAAGGGATCTCATTCCAAGGAGAATAGTGTCAGTGATCATATCAGCAGCGGCATCTACGTCGTTGTCGAGGAAAGATAACCGATAGGGACCACAGCTCGGATATATCGATGTTGTCGAGCTCTGACAACAGAAAGTAACGATGTCTCCATCCTCATTTCTAAAGAAATAAGGTCCGATGATGCCGCCATGCCATAAAAAGCCTCGTCCGAGAAGATGATTTTTTAGCCAAAATTTGGATCTCCGGCCAACATTTCCAGCGCCCAATTAGTGAACTCACGCCGTTGTCTATGGTCGTCCGGCTTCAATTCTTGCGTCAGCACAATCTTATATGGAAGTAGGCCCAAATCCAACCGCAAAATAAACCGAGTTGACTCTATGGCGTTGCCAAATTTATCTGACCGGCGCCGAATCCACATTTCTGGGCCTTCTTCATACGGGCCGCTACAGCGGGTATCTTTTTTCATTTCGCACCAATCTCTGTCTTGTTGGTGGCTTAAGATCTAATAGACTGAACTTACGCTCAAACTTTTCCGCGGTGCGACGAATTGCCTGCACACTGAAATCATGATGATGACCGACCTCAGGATGCATGATAAAATAGCAAACGTTACTGACTATTTTAACAGCTGGATGTCATTGGTAACATTGACAGCTACTGAAACAAAACGATTGGAAAAACTATCATTGCTATTTGGTCACCCGTTTAACAGCATACGATGATGAAATTGACATCATTGACAGAACGCAGAGAAATGTTTATTGAAAATTATTGAAACAGAAGCAGAAAAAATTGACTCGGCTATAAATGAAAGGAAAATCGAATGTATGCTGTCAACAAGGAGGAACGCACACGATCGACGAATCTAGACAGTTTTATCCCCATAGTAGTTACGGATTTTGTTTACCTCGGCTCCGCTATCAATTGTCTGAAATCATCGCTGTTTCTTTGGCCTAAGAAAGCAATCGAGTCACAAAGCCTCAGGAGACTGGATAAAACCCTTATCCAATCCGCCCTATTCAGTTGCTCAGAATCATGGACATTGAACGCAAGGTACTCAGAGTATCATCGACTGGATATCGAGAAGCCAAGTCAAGAAAGTTTATCAGTCATAGAAGATAACCAGCTATCTTGGACGCAGCTGGCCAAATTGCAAATATGAGTTTTATCAGCTTTAATAGAATATATAGAGCTACATAGGCCCAGCCAGAAAATCCTCAGATTTCAGTGACTTCATTCAATAATAAAGGCTCCCCTTTTTTAAATTTCAACATCTAACAAGGTCTGCCTTCAGACACAGTGGCCCTTCAATCTATTCCAAGTCTGTTCTTAAAACAGGCGGAGAAGTCGCTATACATAATATTACATGATAACAGCGAAAAGGCTAGCTGCTCTGTATTGAAAAATTCATAGATACTCTGCAAATACTTGATGAGTTAACGAGAACAACGCATGTCCTTTTATGATGAATTCTATTTCGGTATTTACCATCAGACCTACTCACTTAGTTATCAGCACTCAATCGAAGCCACCATTTTTATAGACAAAAAGACAATAAAAAGTATCTATATCTATTGTACATTGGTCGCAATTACTCGTACAGTCTACATATATTCATCTATTCTTTTCTCTTTGATGGTTTTTTTTTTTTTTTAGAGAGGCGGACTTTTTGGATTGCCACTCTCGGCGACACTGTGGCAACCAGACTCAAGCGAATTAAATTATTTTCACAGCAATCAACCTAAACAGGCGCAAAAGATACACTTCAACAGCAATGCGTACAAGTAACAACAAAAACACCAACAAAAGCAATCCCAATTCCAATCACTTGTTGCCTTTGTGATTTTGAGGAATTTATCTGTTGTTTGAGGTGCCTCGGAGAGCCTATGTAAATACAACAAGAGTCAAAACCAAACCCATAACCGCTACAAGAGTCTTCCGTTGGTGGAAGTGCGGCCAAAGTACGACTTCAAGTACGAGTACGAGTACGTGTTATTTTCTTTTGCCTTTTTTCGAACGTTCCTTATTCGTATCTACATTGGTGTCCTCAATTTTTTTTTCCTAAATTTCAATTAATAAATAATTTGGTTCAAACGGGGGGCATTTTTTCGACTTTTTTGTATCTCTTTATGGAGCAAGTATTTGATTGGTTCAAAGATAGGGGGACAGAGATTTCGCTTGATGGGAATAAGAGTGAAAGATACACGGACGCGTGGGGATTGCTGGAGAATTGCTTAAAAGTATGTCTTGAGAGTGTAATGGCCCCGGCATATTTTTTTTATATTTCATTTTTGTCGATGGATTTATTATCTGCTATATACTAAAATGCTGTTGCGAAATTTAACCAAAAAAATAAGAAAAAAATAACACCAAATGGAGACATAACTCAATTTGCAATTGACCAATGGACGTTTTAGATTTAGATTTACGCAGAGCCGACATTTTTTTATTAGTTTAAGACCCATGTGCCAGAGATTTTGTTGTAGAGTATATTTTTTAATTTTTTTTTATTTAAATTTTTTCTATTTAGTTTTGGCGACAAGCAGGGTCTGAAATTAACAGACTGCAATTTGGGGTTGCGAAATTTTAGCTGAAAGCTATTTGTTATCTTCTCGTGAATGTGACAGCATAATGGTGGATTGAGTTACCAAAGAGCTGATAGATAGTGACAGATTTTTAGTAAAATATCCACAGACAGTTTTAATGTATTATGGCGGCTCTAAGTAGGCCAATGACACTGGAACATTTCAGTTTGTCTGCGGAGTTGACCAACGTATTAGAGACAAATTTAGCTTATCCGATAGCGGAATTCTAGTTCAGACTGTGAATACTTTGATCAGGATACCTTACTTCGAATTGACATAAAAAACACATGGGGCCTTGTCATATCAATAACTACAAGATGCAGTTTCCGTCTCCTGAAATCGTCAAACAAATGGATGTGATTCACCGAAATACTGAGTTATTTGACAACTGCCTTGACCCCCCAAAGATACAAATGCAGATAATCAAAACCACTCACTTACTGACTTACTTAATGGGCTTCCGACAGGTGAAAAGTCTCTGTCTGAGACACTGCAGTCTGCCATCCTCTCGGATCCCGGACACGCTGCTTCCAGTTGTCCAGACCAAGCGCTCTGGCATCCGCGATAGCTTGGTCTTTAAAACAGAGGTTCGGCCTTCCATGTCGTCTCGAAGATCCTTTTAGCTAGATCATTATTGTCAATTCGCTCTATGTCGCAGCTCATAGAGTTCGCGGTTGCTTTCCGTTTGCTTTCTTCGCAGAGAAGGCCAAAAATCCGTCGAAGAATTTTTCTTTCGAAGGAGCCCAGTATCAGTTCTGCCTTCCTGCTTATCATCCAGCACATGGCGCCATACAGCAGAACTGGGAGGATAAGGATTTTGGAAAGCATACTTTTCGTCCTTCGAGCTAGGAATTCTGAACCCAATCGTTTTGCCAGACCGAAGTAGCGACGGTTTCGTAGGGTAATGCTTCGTCGGAGTTTACGTTTATTCCGAAAAACTATCCCGAAATTGTTACTATCAATAATGACGTCTTGACCTAGGCGGTGGATAGATGCTAGTTTGTTTGTTGATAGCTTGTGCTCGGTCTTGCCCTCGTTTACTCCCAGGCCAACAGATTTCGCCTATTCTTCTATCGCCGTGAAAGCCTCTATCTCGACATGCTGGGAACGACCGATGATGTCAATATCGTCCGCATATCCCAGTAGCTGAAAAGACTTACCCTGCGCACTGTCTGCTCCAGAACAAGATTGTAGTAGTCACATGATAGCGCATCTCCTTCCCGAAATCCGGTGCATGTTTGAAATATGTAGTTTGGAGGAGCAGCGAGTGTTTTGCAGCGTCACGCGAAATATCTGGATCAGTTTTGTCGAGATCCCGAATTCTGCCATCACCGTATATAACTCCTAACGATGAATGCTATCATATGCGGCTTTGAAGTCGATGAATAGGTGGTGAGTCTCGACCTGAAATTCGTTGGTCTCTTCCAGGATTTATCTCAGCGTGAACACGTGATCTATAGTCGATCTGCCGGGCCAGGAGCCACACTGGTACGTGCGGGTTAATGTGTTGAAGAACGGTTTGAGATGTGTGAACGTTGGATAGGAACTTATATGCGACATTATGCAGGGATATGCCTCGATAGTTCTAACAACATATAGGATCGCCTTTTTTGTAGGTGGGGCATATGGAGCTGATAGTCCAGTGATCGGGCATGCTTTCTTCCACCCATACCTGGTTGAGGATTTGGTGCATGCGCCTGACGAAAACATCGCCATCGGATTTGAAGTGCTCCAGTGGTAAGCCGTTAGAGCGTGCCTTTTATAGCTAAGCCGACTTCTTCTGTATTGGGTCGTGGGACTGGATGTGGGTTCTCTACTGTCCCTATAAATCTCTCTACATGATGCCCATTTAGCAGCTGCTGGAAATGCTGCTTAAACACATCTACTATCCCCTTGCTTCGCTGACTAGATTTCCTTCGCAGTTTCGAAGAACTTGTGTTCTGGTCTTGAAGCCAGCCGCCAATTGCTTGGCCTTCTTGTAAAACCTCCGGGTGTTGTTTCAATCGTCGGACACGATCAAACGACTTAGCACAAAAAAAGTGAATCCATAAGAAAGTAACCAACTGTTAAACGCATGGAACTCAGACTTTTAAATTAAGTGATGAAACCTTATTACTGAAATGCAGGGGTATAAGCCGGCTAAATATCATATACAAGATGTTTGCGGTTGCATAATGTCAATATCTAAAACTTAACATCGGCAGTTTGGTAGCACCGTCCATATTGGAGCGCTTTAAGGCCGGGTAAGTTAGCCATCGATCAAATATTCTGATCTTAAAGAAGACCCAATAATATGAGCGCATATTTATCGATTTTAAGGTTGCTTATGAAATCGTCTACGGAATAGGGCTATGCATCGAGGAATGCCGGTGATGAACACCTGCTGCTCTACCGTAGTCGGTAAAATAGTCAAATTTTTTTATGTTGAAAAAGTAAGGCAGGATCATGTGCTACCATGCGGCTCTTGTAACACTAGCTGCTATCGAAGAAGGATCACCAGATTCGGCATCTTTGTCAGATAATAAAAAGAGAAGACTATAATTTTGAGACCGTAAAAGAATTTATCCTTCGTGTAAACTACAATAATGACACCAGCCTGCAAACATGCCTTAGAATGACTCTTGATACCCGCAGATTCCATGGGCCAAGGAGGCGATTGAGAAACAATGCACTATCACGAAGAACGGATAAGATGCGAGCAAGACTTCCATCACCCCTATCTTGTTGTAGATAGAGCGCATATTCTCCAAATTAGATTAAAACTTTACATTTTGAGCGAAAGGTTCTGGTGTATAGCGGCATGAATCTGGTAGTGAGTTTAGCGAACAAAATCACTGCGTCATGTTAAGCATATGGTAGAAAAGGCATGCAGTAGTAAAAATTTGGGGCTTAAAACCTGCTATGGTGTACTGGCTATATGGTATACGGTGGTGGTAAGACCCACACTTAAATACGACGCACTAGTATGGTGGAAAGCAACAAACAAGAAAACGATTACGAAAAATTAGCTGCGGTTCAACGAACGGCTTCCATTGCCATTATAGATACGCTCCGTACCACTCCTACGGCAGGATTGGACACTTTTCTGCACCTAACACCGCTTGACATACAGATCAAAAACCTTTCTGGCAGCAGTGTGATACGACTCACTAAGCTGGGTTACTTTAAGAGCAGTAGTTTCGGACGTGGCACGGTCTTAACGGAGCTACTGCCAGGCAATCCAATCCTAACCGATGAAATTCCTTCCTTGGTCGAGTTCGACATTCCGTATATATCCGGAGAGGGAGAACTGGGAAAAAAATGCAATAATTAGGCCAAATGAAATTAGGAACAGATTTTGGCGTATTCTTAAAGGACCTAGAACTAAGAGAGACCCAAGCAGTGTCTTCCAATCAGAGGTTCTGACTGTCCTTAGTGTGGCTGAGATAATCCAAATGAGATCGGTATTCGAAAGAGATATCGCTACATCGACATCGATAGTCAGGCCGCACTTAAGGCAATGGAATCAATTAACATCAACTCTGATATAGTCAGGGGCTGTCGCAGAGTGCTCAAGGCATTATGCAGTCCGAACCGCATAAGACTGTGCTGGATACAAGGACACTGTGGTATTAAAGGAAATGAACAAGCGGACGAGCTTGCAAAGAAAAACAGGGCTACTCGATAATAGTGAGGTTGTCAACATCAAACCACGCCTTTGCGTACTGAGCGCCACCATCGAGAAAAAAATCACAAAGATTGCCAACCTAAGGTGTTCAAGTCTTGAAGGACATAGGGTATCCGAGGATTTCTAGCCGCTTTTTGACGGCGAAAGATCTAGGAAGCTAATAAAATTAAACAGGAATAAGCTTAGGACAGTAATAGGAATGCTGACAGGCAGGAAACATGCAAAGAGACTCAAATTGTCAGATACGGATATCTGCAAATTCTGTGCTGATCTGCCAGCTGTTGAAGACATAACACACATGCTGTGAGATGCGAGGGAATATCGCGTAGTCGAAGAAAATTTTTAGGGATATACTCATACTTTTTCGAAAACCTAGAGGAAAGTGACGGCAAGAACTTCAAAGGCATTCTTGGCTTTTGTAGGCAAAAGGTTTTTTCCATTTGAAGACAAATTCAACTGGTTCTACAGGGATCGCGATGGTGCCTGGTGTCTGTGTGATGGCCGACTAAGATTTAAGCTACGAAACGAGCGGAAAATGGCTCCAAGTCGTCGTTACGACAGTTTAGTTTCCCTATGATTCGGTACCTCTACGAAAGGCTTACTGAATGCTTTGATTCCAGGAAGATGGAAAGGTGTTTCAACAAGGCATGTAGCATTTATTTTTTGAATAAAACGAACAATTGTTGAGATATCTCTGAAGCCTTCATTGCTTCATAAAATAGACATATGGGAATTATTTATGCACTACAATACTCGTATCTTCCAAGTGGCCGCCTCGGCTCGGCTTACATAACTGGAGCTCTATCTCGGGGATGGTGGCTTTAGTGTTCGCTTTCAGAGTTGGAAGCAAATGGAACAAATAAGTCTAATGGTCTTAAGTCGTACGATCTTGGCAGCCAGTATAGCACATGGCACCATTCTGTTGAAAGCAGAGGTCGGCCGTCTCCTTCTCCTCGAGCTCCAGCTACAAAAAATTGTTCATCATGTCTCGGTAGTGCTCTCCAATGACCGTAATGACCTCTCCGGCCACATTTTCTGAAAGAGCACCGCCCTATGACACACCCTGTCTATAAACCGCAGCAAATTGTTACCCGCTCTGGGTACATCATCATCTCGTGAACTATCGGTGCCAAGAGGGGGCAATTTTGCTTATTAATGAAGCCGGCAATGTGGAAAAGGGCCTCATCCGAAGACACGATTTTCTTGTAAAAATCAGTGTCAGCATGTATGTTTTCCAGGATCCAATTCGAGCACTGCTGTTATTCGGCCGGCTTCAGTTTTACGTTAATTGTACCTTGTACGCATGGAGAGCCAAATTTTTCGTCAAAATGACTGTGGAGAGGTTAAGCGCCTGAGAAGGGTCACGAATGTAGGCGTATTGGTCGTTTTCGACCCTTTCCTTTCCAGTGGCTATATATTCCATTAGCGTCCGGGGCGAACATAATCCGTCGTCTTCCTACCTTGTACTGAGCTCGACTCTTGGAATTTATTGGTTATGTTGCGCACATACACTCGGAAGGTACATGATTACGTGCAATTTTTCTACGAATTTTTCGCATCGGGCCGCGATTGAATGTGAATTTTCGTAATAAAATTCAACAATATTTCACGGTGTAAGAAAAATACCGGAATGCTAATTGCATCAGCAGTGAAAGAATAGACTTTTCAAATCCTACAACTCCTGTTGAAATACCCTTAACGATGCTCAGAATGCTTTTTAGGGCAGAAGCAATTGTAACATGAGATGCAGTCATATCCTGGACTTCGTACGGAAGTCGGAATCTTTAAGTCTAACCATAGGTTCATTGAATTCAGAATCGGACGCGAGAATTCGACTTTGCTGAAAATGAGGTAACTGCGGAAAACCAAAAGGAGTTGCTTTAACGAGGACACCGGCAAGTGCATTAATGGTCCCCGTAAACGCAGAACAAAACTAAAGGTAGAGGAACCTGTTCAAGATCTGACGCTAATGGAGGGCCGGTTTGTTAACTTCGGACTAATTTGAAGGAAGACTTGAATCTTTACAGATTGAAAAAATAGGAATATGAGAACCTAACTTGTATTTCAAAGAATGCTTAAATTAAGACACTTGGCAGAAGGTCGAGACATTCAGTGAAATCAGAAGACCGGTCAAAATCACCAAAAGAGGCAAACCACCTAGAAAAGCTAATGACACCTAAACTGAGCCGAAGGCAGGGAACGTCTGGCTCATGCTTGAGATTCCATTCCCAGATGACCTAACCAGTACGAAGTCACAACCAGCTACTATCAACAAACATTGCAAGTGATCTGAGTAACACAAGAAACCGTAGCTGGTATTTGTCATCGGTTGTGGCGACAGATCAGGCCATCAAACACCGGTGGCATGTTTCCAGTTATATTACAAAGAGGTATAGACTGCTAGTCTGGCACTGATATAGCTACCGAAGCCCTATAGTAAAAGTGGCCTTTATACAGAAAATCGGGAAAGATGGCTACACGTTCCCTAAGATTCTCAGACCCATCGGTCTGACTTCCTTCATGCTGAAAAGCATGAAAAAAATGGCCGAGCTTCATGTGGGCAAGACTGATTTCGGACTGAACGCGGAAGATCCTGTGAGACTGCACATCAAAATCTGGTGTGCAGAATCGATGGAGCTCTAGATACCAAGGAGTACGCACTGATATCGATAACGAAATTTTTGACAGCATATGTAATTCGGCCAGACAACATGGCATAGACGAATCATGAGTTTTGTGGATAAACAATGCTGGTGAATAGTATCCTTATTGCGGTTGCTAACATTTTCCAATATGTTATGACGGGCTAGAAGGGACTAGCTGTAGGGCGCCGTTTTGTCTAAAGCGCAGGTTGCCCTAGATGTGGTCAACTGAAAATTTGCTTCCGGTCAATCGTCTTAAAACTGATGTTGCTCTCTTTACAAGAGGAATGAAGCTCACTGGACTGACTCATGTGGCGCTTTAAGGTATAACCAGTCATGTCTGTAACAAAGATAAGTATTTATCTGCCTTGCTAGACAACAAACTTCTTTTGAAAGCGTCCAAGGTGTTGTCGGCCTTCTGACAGTATATAGTATGGGAGCAAGGACTGGGACTTGTTTGTTTTAAAGAAGGAACTTATCACTCAAAAGGACACGACTACTCCTAAAATGTTTAGGCACATGTTAAGTTATTTGGAAAATGGGACAGAAACAGAAGGGGTCTGTGGCTATTTCCGCTGCATGGGTGGCACCCAATGGTGAGACTAAATTAGTAGTGTAATTGGACTTGTTGTTGTAGTCTAGGTAACGAGTCATCTTACGTGATTTTTGTTGCCTGAAAAAAGAATGTTTTTCGGACGCAGTTAGGATTGAACACCGAACCGAAGCCAATACATTACCACGGTCACCGAAGATTACCTCCTGGATCTGTTTAGCTATGATAATACCAATTATATCCTATGAGTTGGTCATAATGTGGATGTGCCATCATTTTTACAAATTTCGTCAAGTGCCATTGTGCTTTGACATTTATGTTGGAGAATTAGTTGACAATAAGTAATGGAGCGATACACATGTGAAGAACGTGGAATAATTGTTAACAGTCTGTTGTTTTAATGCTGAATGAACTTCGTCGTCGTTTTCCTTGTCCTCATGCACCATGTGCGGGAATTATCAACGCGTTTGCTTGAGCACCTCGTGCAAACTAGGTCCACTAGAGATGTTGCAAGAAGTGCCGTATTGCTAGTTCGATCGAAAATATCACTGCTGTGACCGAGGACGTCCGATAGAGTCCACAAACATCGACGAGACAACGATGCACACAATTTGACATCAGCAGATGTTCGTTGCGCCAAATTTCGGTGACAGACCTGAAGATGTTCCCTTATAAAGTGCAAATATTTTACCAATTACTGCCTGCTGACCGTCAAGTGAGGTTAACTTACTTCCGTATTCTGCTAAACCTGGTGCACGAAGAGGATAATTTCGTTTACAAAATTACAGTGAGCGACGAAGCCCATTTCAAAATTTGCATTTCCGGAGCACGGAGAATCCGCATGAAATGCACGAAGAGCCTTTGTATCTCCTAAAAGTTATGGCATTTGCAGTAAAATTTTCTTGAGTACGCCTACGGCTTAACTAGTGAGCGTTACAGACAGATGTTAAACGAGCTTTTTTTGCCACAAGTTGTTGAATTGGGTCTCGAGCATTGTTTGTTCCAGCAGGATGGAGCTACCGTTCACACAGTCTTGAAAGTATAGGGATTTTGAATCACCAATTTCCAGGCCGAACAATTTTTTTTCATTTCTAACAAATTGGCAGCCAATTCACATTATCACATTAATTAGCCCGTGCTCAACTGATTTTTTCGTACCCTTAAAATGTTCGAAGGAAAATTAAGGAGGACAGAAAAAGAGGTACCGATGTACGTTGGTTTCGAATGTTTGCAGGTTATAGTGACTAGCTCGGGAGAGCATTTCAAAAGTGCGATCACCTCCAGAAGAGGGTGATGAGCATTCATAGATGGAAGGCACATATATCGTGTGCCAATGAGCTTTACAAAAAAGCAGATCCCAAAGACACTAGTAGCTACAGAGAAATATCGTTCCTGAACACAGTAATGAACATTTTCACGGGGATTATTATCGATCGTCTAACAGGGTGGGTACAGACAAATGACTTACTGAGAAAGTTTCAAGCTGGATTTAGGAGAAACCATTCCTGTGGACAATATTTTTATGCTGACAAGTATTGCTAGCACTTACCTGGACAAGGGCAAGAAGCTGTATGCGTTCTCCGTAGATTTCAAAACGGCTTTTGGCTCTTTTGGCAGAAGGGCGCCCCTTTAAAAGATAAGTAATCTGGGAGTGTCAACAGAGTTACTCAAAGTGGTGCAAATTCTTTACGAAAATAATACCACTGCAGTGTGGGATATATGGTCAAAAATCGATCCAGCACGATTGCCTCATGAGTCCTTTTCTATTTTCGCTGTACCTGGATGATCTACTAATCATTTTGCCCGGTGAAACCGAGTCCGGTGAGACTTAGATAAAGTTGCTCCTATATGGTGATGACATTGTCATTCTGTCGGAAACATCAGCGATGATACAAATCATGATTAATAAATTGCTCTAATTTTGCGCTTTGTGAAATCTAAAATACAGCACCGCCAAGTGATAAAAAATTTTGGAGTTCCGAAACGGAACTGATCGCTACGCAGGAGATGAAAAATTAACATGTCAAGACGAAGAACTAGAGAATGTGAAGGAGTATAAATATCTAGGAGTCATGATAGTACTTCAACTAAGTTTTCAGAAACATCTGCAAGGAAAACTAAAAGAAGCCAAAAGGGCAATAGATTGCAGTTGCAGAGGCATATTTTGTAAAAAGAGCAGTATGTAAGGCCTATCATGTGAAGTGCGGGTCAAGCGTGGGGTATTTTTCAGTATTTAAGAAACTTGAAAACTGCTGAGATAGTTTATTAGAAAAATCTTCAAATTATCGGAAAGTACACCAAACTGTATGCTTCGCTTAGAAACCGGTCAGCCACCGATTTATGTTTTTACATTTAGGCACTTCCTTTACGAGTCAATGCCTCCCTATCAACCTGTGTCGCTTTTAGAAAAAGATCGCACGAAAGTTTTACCAGGATTCTTGAATATAACCTCTGGGAGAAAAATTATTTGGACGACCAACACAGCTAAAGTAGAATCTCGTTCATTTTCAAGGCCAGAGATGAGCTTCTCCTGGCAGTTTATGTAATCTATCTGCTAAGGAAGACATTTACAATATCACTTCCCTGGAATATGTCCCATACCGAACGTGGTTAGGAGAATTCACTGGGGAAAAAGTAGGGTCTTGGTGAGTTATCTTAAAATAGGTTTAAAATACCATGGCCTTAACGATAGTTCTTTTGGAAGCATTCTATTCTACTCTGTTGGTGGTTTCCCAATATATGTAATGAGCTTAATTCACATTCCCATTCCTGTTCTATAGCCGAAGAGCAGGGTAGCGAGTCTGATAACATAAATGAGAAGCAAATGGATTAGAAGTGGCAGACTAGAGCATTTTTCAGAAAACTAAAAAAAGTGTCGGAGACAGAATGGAGCCCTGGGGCTCACCAACCTTTACTTTGTGGATATCACACTTGAAACCGTCCGAAAGATAATTTCTAATCCATTGCTAATCCAATGCACACATTTTCGACAAAAGAGCGTGATGCCAAACTCCGTCAAATGCCCTTGAAATATCAAGCCCAACTATCTTGTTGTCGCCAGATTCGTGAATGTGTGAATGTGAATGAAGACAAAACAATTTAGGATATCTCAGCACTTGGCTTCTGGACGGGTTTTTCAAGTAGTAGTTTGTTGCAACTGATCGAAATTTCAGTTACTCTCCAAATTGCTAACTAGGTCGCCTGTTACTTTTGGGAAGACGTTACTGCGATTGATATAGCTATCTTCTCTATCTGTCGACCTACTAAATGGATGATTCTACTTAAAGATTGCGATCCACCAGTGAAGATCTTGTGAGAAACCAAACACTTACAAGACTCAGTCCACACTGTGATATTGTACAATAGATGTTCCCGATCTGACGATCAAGCGATACCTAACACTAGAAAGCTTGTTCCAGTAATGCAAAGCTTTGAGGATTGGTGACGAGGCACAACGAATCGGGACCAGACTTCATCAGGTAGATGCAAAGTTTAAAGGAAATGTGTTGGGGAAGATCTACTCGTACTATGTGTTTGTGGAGAACGTAATGAATGCCAGAGACTCGTTAATTTTTGGCACAAAGAAGTCTAGACAATAATGACATGGTCTACAAAGCATATTACCAAACAGTTGTTAGTAAATCATCACTTAGCCGAGGGTTAGTCAAAAAATAATGAAATTTAACGCACCTGAACCATTGCTGCCAAACCAGAGGGCAACGAGATCTTCATTTGGCGAAGTGTGATAGTGGTTCCCATATAAATAAGGGCTCGGATAGTCTAACAATACTCGACGAGATGAAGGGGATTCAGCTAAATCGGGAGAGGATAACATCAAAGCACATGCAAGATTACATCAACAAAATACATAACACAAAGTCTGATGTTTTGTACTCACCTTGAATTTGTGAAGCGTATTCGGATGCCTTCTGCAAGTTAAGTCTTGGTCTCGGTAGCGGCTTTGGAAGCGACTGTGTGTTGGACACTCCACTAGTTGACGTCGTAGTGGTACCTGAATTTGTCGAAGAAGAGTCCAGTAGTAATTGTTGTACCTGAAGGATGTCCACGTATTCGTCAAGGCCACCACCTGGAGCTGACAGTCCTTGACGACCCACAGTTGGAACTGTCAATGATGGTGGTGGTGGCGGTGGAGGCAAATGATGATGTGGATGAAGATAATTACCACTTGAGCTGGGTTGACTATAAAATGAAAACTGGTTGGGAACTGTGGATGTTGTTGGCAGGGATGTCACAGTATCTGATGGAGGATTCGATGTTGAAGACGTCGGTGATTGGTTAGCTGCTGTAACCTGAGGCTGCTCCTGTTGTTGTAGTCGCAGCGACTGCTCTTGTTGTAATTGAGTCTGATGATGAGGAGCGGCACTAGGATGATCACTTTCTCGACGCATTGCTAACAACATTTTCTCTCGTACTGAAGTGATTTTGAGGAAATTGGCTTTTCGAAACTAAAAAATGCGGACAAAGGATTGTTGAAGGGATTTTCGCTGATGATAATAACTCCATTGATGTTTTGGAAGAGACACTGTATCAGTTGCTTGTGAATATTCTCACTTTTGATTGTCGTGCGAGCTGTTGTCTAAAAGTCAAACTTGTTAAGCACCATTTGACATGTTGGGTGTTTCCTGAAAAGGGAAATGATAAATGCTTTGATTATTTCCGAACACTGAAAGGTCACTGTGAAGGTATTTTCGGCCAGAAGCCATGTCTTAAAATAGCTCTCGATGTAATTATCTATTTTGAGGTACAAGTACTGCGCACTATCGTGACAGAATCAATCAAGCAACACACGAAAATATGACAAGGCACCTGTATGAGTATCTATTTATCGGATACTTTATGTACACCGACCCCTGGGGTGATTTTTGTTTCATAGTTGCACGGAGTAATGTTTGCGGTGCTGCAAACAACAAATTACTTGTTGTGCATGCCCTGACAATATTCTAACATCGGTGTCGACTATGGATACTCATATGTACGAGTATGTATCTATAGCGACGGTGTTGGTGGTGATTGGTGATGGTGATGATTATTATGATGATGATTGTGACGATGACGGCAGTGACGCGCTGATGATGGCTGGTGTGATTGTCCATGTCGGGAGACTGATGCATGCGATGATTGTGAGAATCGGTTACCGCTTGTTTGACTTACCGGGCAATGGGTTATTTCCATAAATGGTTACCACCGAGATGGATTCCATTCAAAGATACGGATAGATCCGATTAAATCAAATGATGTAATTTATGACATGTGACTTGTAGCTGAGCGGACAGTTGTTAGCAAGCTGCTGATTGGACTTGAGCTGTGTTGTTGTCTGGCGTTAGATGTTAGCTGTCAGCCGGACTCTTTGTTTTGGTTCAAGTCAAGTGTGATAGAAGTTAGAAGCCACATAGATATGTCCGCTGAGCGCACCGGGTATGGAAATGACGAAGGAGATGTGAAAGTTGGCGATTTTTCCGTTGAATTATTCAAAGAAGGTTTGGTCTTTATCTAGGAAAAATCACAACTGTTATGGCTAATTTATTAGCTTGTTAATGTAAATGAAGTATGATCAAACTGCATAATGAGCGAAATAGGTAGCCGGTGTCTAATGTTCCAATTCATTTGAATCCTAACTAGAGTCAGTGGACATGTACATACATAGCTGAAGCCTGATATATCTAGCTATGCAGGATTGTTAAGAAAATTTCTTAAATTATGCGGCAAAAACCGTTCTAAGGAAATGATATGATTTATGCCTTCGGGCACATTTGATCAAGTGGCACATTAAAGAAATGAGGGGGAAACACACATCTCAGAGTTCTTGAAAAGACTCAAGATTGCGCGCTTCTTAGATGCTTTTAAGCATAGGTATATCCTGTCAACTAGCACATCTAACACACAAGACTTAGATTCAATTTAAAAAAGAGAAGACACAATCGTACTTAAGTGTACCAAGCTTGACCATTCTTGACGCCATGGATCAGGCAATCTTGGAAAACTATGCACCGTTTGCCATTGGCGTCTTTTGACTCGACTTACATAATTTTCGAACACGAATATGAAACTTTACTTACGTGGACAGTGCTGTAAAGGTGTAGAATAGGTAAACTCGTCCACGAAGATTCCGGAAATGTTAATGTAGATCATCAACCAAGAATAATCCTTTCGACAGTGACGACAAAAGCTTAGCCTTAATCTGTCTGTCTTTCCCCCGCTGGGATCATTCTATAAAAGGTTAAGTTTCCCTGAGTGGTTTGCCATGATATCATTTTCATGATTAACGATTACTTCTGCAAGGACTGAAAATATTCTAGAATATTGCTATGAGCAGAGCTTAATCTTCTCTCAATACAGCACACGCGATTTTGCAGTGACTTTAGTGAAATCCAAGGACGGCAAGGAGACATGGTTTGCGTCTGAGTGCCGGCGAACTGACAGAATCACAGCACCATTACTCTTACCAAACTGACAGGATGTGCCATTCTGCCAAGTTCTGATATCCCAGTAGTTCACAAATCCAACACGTATTGATGGAGCATGTATTTCCAAGAACTGCGCTGCAAGAGGAAGAAGAACATAATGTACTTACAAGTGAATCACCAACACTACGGAAGATCTGTATAAAATACCAGGAATTTCGAGTGAACTTACGCACCCGGATGGTACCTGATTTGACTCCGAGGAAGATTTCTTGGATCTGTTGTGCACTTCAGCAACCCACCTCAAACTTAGTTTGAGGAAACCTTCCCACCTACATATCAGAACCTGCCCTTAAATGGGCACGCTACAGCTTAGAACTTTATACAGGACCAGAACTCGGTGATACAATATTTTCCCTAGGTACATATGCAACTAGAGAATGATTTTCAGGATATCACAATACCTAGTACCTGAACTCAGGTAATCGTAGTTTTTATATCCAAACTAGGGAAAACATCCTATAACGTCCCAAAGGCTCTCCCATCAATCAGTCTGCCAACCTTCCTTCTAAAAACCTTCGAGAGAATCTTCGGTCGACACATCAAGTGTGAGACTGCACAAAGAAAGACCAGTATCCCTACCAAAAAAGAACATCGGCTGAGAAGGCATTTTACATCACTTCCTTTCAAGAAGTATGTAATGGTGGCGTTCCCTAAGTTTTCGACAAAGTTTATCTCCTCCCCGATCTTCAGCTTTCTTCACTGATTCTGTCTGTAGCTTCACCAACTTCGTTCTAAACGGTGCAGTCATAAAGGCAATCTAAGTTCGCTGCTCTACAAAAAAAGAAATCACATGGGGGAATACCTCAACGAACTTCCAAGGAACCTAGTGCTTAATGGGCTGCTTACCAAATAAGAGGGCCTGGGTTGTTGTGTGGTAGTTTATGCACACATGCGCTTTTTAACATTTTCCAGTATGTCTCAAACAAGCTCTCTTCTTGGGCACATAGTTGTGGCCTAAGCGGAAATCCGGCCAAAATAGAGCTTCACAAGAAAAACCAGGATAACTTGCAGTTCTCACTCGAGGAGTGCTGTGTATCTACGCCTCATGCTGGAGACAAAACTAAGATGGAAAAAAAATGTTGCCATCCAACATACCTATGCACTAGTGTAAGAGGACTTAAGGCGGGATCTCTGTTCAAAGGCCAATTGTCCCTTATGTAATAGCCGTTTGGTGGCCTACCCTCGAGAGACAGACTAACATCAACCTGCTTCTTTAATAGTGGCTCTCTAAAGCAGGTTCCATTTGCTAGGTATAGACCTATTTAGCATCCAGATTGCAATAAATCTGCCCTCAAGCTGGACATGCTTGTCTATTCACACTGCACCGCGCCTTCTTGCATTGAACGACATTGACATTCAATTGACTGAAATATACTTCAAGGTTGACTTCAATCAACTGATTCCAGAAAGAAACGAGTAGAGTGAAAGTAAAACACAAAGTCACACTTTGTTGGGTTCCGTGACATTCGGACATCCCAGGTAATTCTGTCACTGGTGAACTGACTAAACATGAATTCCTGGGAACATGATACACTTTTTGTAAGGCCAGTCATAGGTCGACTATTCAAGACAATTGTGAGACGTCTGGGTTTACACAGTATAGTAAGAGATATACCGAAGCCTGTACCACGTCGTATAGCGCGTATACAATAAAACAATGATGCAGTGATTGGCAGCGTGAACTAAAGTCCTGGAATCGCGATTCGCTGATTGGCATTTCTCCAACGCCTATATGGAAAATAGGATCACGACCTGTATTTTTTTTTAAAGTTCAAGTGACTCAAGAACTTCAACAAAATGAATTTAGAAACAAAAGTGAGGTCTCTCGATATTGTTGAAGATGGAGAATCCAAAAATAATTAACTGGCACACTTTGAAAGGATGCTGGTCAAATCCGTCAATACTACGCATTAACTCAGAACTGGACAGAAGCTAAAGGAAGTTATCGAGAACTTGAATGGTAAACTGACATATCCATCTAGGAAAAAACTGATGTAGATATGCAATACCTATGTCACTAAGGACTAATTTGGAGAAAGACTGAAACTCTAACAGATCCGGGCTAATTCGGATTTTGAATTCTTAAAAACGCTTTTACAAAAAGATAGAAGAACTCGGTAAAACCAACACATTGGCCAACGTCTTCAAGAGGGACACATCAGTCAGGCTGAAGACATTCAGAAGATCAGATGTAACCTACACTCAGTAATTTTGGTGATTAAAGAAACTCTGTCCTGGCTGAAGAATACCTTGATATCTGCCAAAAATTTAACGCATCTTTTCTGATAGTCAGGCCGCTATCAAATCCCTGAACTCAGTCTCATTAAATTCGAAAACCGCCGCTGAATGCCGATCATCTCTTATGGAGATGGCAGAACAGTTCAACCTTCATCTTCGCTGGGTACCGGGCCGCAATGACATTCCATGGAACTGTAGGGCCGATGAACTAGCCAAAATTGGAACCACTCTACCTATTCTACCGGGAAAGGGTAGCATAGGTATACCAATCGCTGCGTGCAAACTAACATTAAAGCTGGATGCTAATAAAAGAACAGACCTTATGTGGGGGGTTGGATCAACATTCTAGCGACCAAGCAGATCTGGCTAAAGCTGAATCTGAATCGTTTTAGGAGGCTGATCCTTCTAAATAGGAAACCTCTCAGTGCCATCATAGGTGTCATCACTGGGCACTGCCTTATATGCAAGCATGCAAGAAGGCCAGGCGCTTTTACACACGATTTTTTTAAAAGCTGCATGGGCGAGGAGGAAAAGGAGACAGTCTCTCCCAGAGAAGAAAACTTCACTTAGGAGCTTTCTTCTACAATGACCTAAACAATCTAAAGAATATAGAAGTTAATACTCTCCTACGCTTCATCATTGGCTCATATTGGTTCCATGAGTAAGAGGATCATATGTACATCCACGTGGCATCACAATGGGCCTAAGTGTGCTAGTCTTTCCAACAGCCGCTTTTACCTATCTAGGTAGGTAGGTGAAAGCAGAGTCTTTCTATCTCCCGTGTGGAGCTTAATCAGTTCTAAAATCGGGCACGTCCCCTGGTGGCGGATTGGCACACTCTCAAGGTTAGTGGAATCTAAAATACCACCCGCGGACCAAAAACCGACAGAGGGGGATTCTTCAAAAAAACATCCAAAAGGAGTGAAGCTAGGGTGCAGGGAGTCGGATCCCCAGTACCTGGTGCAGAGAGTACGAAAGCAGGCTCAAGGTCGTGGAGATACAATGACTGCAATAGAAATAGAACTGAGAATAATTGTGCTAATATACCTGCAACACCATTGGTAGGCTTGGATGTTGTAGTCAGTAATGCTACAAGAAAGGAGTCTAATGACATGGATGCGGCTTGCGATCCATTTGGCTTGCGCGTTTGCCAACTAAGGCGATTTCCCTAAGAGAAAATATCCCCACATTAGGAATCGACGTCATCTACTAGGTGGCGCAAAAGTCATTACCCTATCGGAAGATGCTATAATTTCTGCAAATGGCGGGAAATGTCAATTTTACTTTGACATTTGTGAAGTAAACAGATACAAAATACACTTTAACAAGACGTGAAAAGCTATACTCCTAAAGAACGGGGAATAATTGTTACGATTTTTTTGCGGAATAATTTATCGGTGGAGTTGGCACAGCGTGAATTTCGGCGCAGATTTCCCGGTCCTCCCACACCAACTGGACAAACACTACGACATTCAGCCCGTTGCCTAGAAGAGTATGGCACAACACGAGATGCTGCCAAGTCTAACCGGCGAGGGAAAAGCCGTTCTGCTGAGAATATCGCAGCTGTGGTTGAAAATGTCGCAGAGAGCCCCGGAGTATCGATAAGACGACGTGAAACGCAATTGGGCATCAGTCGGCCGTCATTACAGTGGATTTTGGTGAAAGACTGTAAGATGTTCCCTTACAAAGTGCAGATACTGCATCAGCTGTTAGCTGTTGGCCGCCAAGCGAGTGCGACCTACGTTCAAGCCAT
This sequence comes from Volucella zonaria, assembly GCA_963966105.1. Lineage (NCBI taxonomy): Eukaryota > Metazoa > Arthropoda > Insecta > Diptera > Syrphidae > Volucella > Volucella zonaria. The sequence goes on along the minus strand of OZ014530.1, from coordinate 43,028,091 downwards.
CCTGAATCGTGGCCACGAGGGATACAACTTTTCATCGAAAATCATCATGAGCAAAATTATCGCTTATCCGCCTATAACCCACGAAGAGCCATAACACCTGCTCAAAGTTACTGCATGGTGTGCTCTTTACGCTGGAGGCATCATCGGGCCTTATTTTTTCGAAAACGCCACGGGCCAAATGACTACTGTGGACGACGAGCGCTACAGAGCCATGCTCATCGACTTTCCCCTTCCCCTATCCAATTGGGACTGGATAAATATGTGATGCCAAGAGGATGGAGCAACGGCGCACACTGCACGAGCCACAACCGAAATTTTGAGGGCTGCATGTCCGGGCCGCCTAATCTCTCGTTTTATCGATTTGCACTGGCCGGCAAGATCGATGATTTAACCATTCCAGACTTCTTTTTGTTGGGTTTCTTTGAAGTCACCAGTCTATGTCAACAAGCCTCAGACTCTTGAAGCCCTCAAAGGGAATATCCGTCAAGAATGCGAGGACCTATTGTCGGAACTTATGGCAAGAGTGATGGGAAATGCCACGAGAAATGGAGATGCTAACACGGCAGGGAATCGGGCAGAGAAGCAACCACATAAGCATCCTGCTGTGAAGAAGATGCAAATAAATTCATCAAGAACAACAAGCGGCAACAACATCACGACTCAAGCTAAGCAACCAGCCAAGCAGAGTGCGCCGAGGCTAAAGCCGAAACAAAGTTGAAGAAAAGTCGCACAAGCATCGTTGAAGGTAGACAGTAAAAAATGGCCAACGGGTTCTAAAAAGCCACCGCTCCCGGATGCTATTGTAATTAAGAAGACCGGAGATCTATCATATACTGACATACTTTGGAGAATAAAGTTCGAATTCTACACTTCAAGAAAGGTCTTGCTGGAATACAAAGATGTCGACGAAGTGACGTCTAAGGCGGAAATCTGCGACACCTTAGAGGACTAAGGGAATTTAGAAAACCCCGGTGATTAATAACGCGAGAAAAGCTTACGGTGGAACGAAAGCAGCTTCTATAAGCAAATTGTTAAAAATCAGGACAGCGGATCGGCTGGGTTTGTTGTCGAGTTCAGATACTTGCAAAAGGTCTAACAACCGAATGGGTTTGTGCATTAGATGCGAAGAAGACGCCCACAAATTAAAAGACTGCAAGTCCAGACCAAATTATTTGCTTTGCAGGGCCAACATCGTCGAATATGACACTTTCGAAACTATACCTAAAAATATATTAATATCCTGCAGCCATTATAAATCTAAATCATTGCGAAACGACTCAAGACTTATAAGATAGTCAGTATCTACAAGCAAATATATCTGTTATATATTTATCACCTAGCCCTACTATCAAAGGCATCGAAATGATCTTGGACAGGCTTGTCGCCGACGCTATTGGCAAGAGTCCTGTCATAATAGCACACGATTTAAATGCTATGGTCCTTAGAATGGTGCAGTCCGTACACAAATCGCAGAAGGTCGGCTCTTCTTCAAGCACTTACATGTCTCGATATTATTTTGACTAGCATTGGAACTACAATGTTGGGAAAAATAGTTGCGACCCTACTTCCTCGCCAAGAAAGTAAAGTACTGGTTGGTCAAATTTATAACGAGAGTATTCCCGTATAATTATACGCGACGAATTGGTCGAAGCATGTAAAAAGGTGCGTGATAAAAAATCACCTCGACTGGATGGTGTTCCAAATAAGGCCTTAAAGATCGCAATTAAAGCACGATCGGGCTGATTTGCCGAAATGTTGAACGCGTGTATCCAAGAGGGCGTTTTTCTTGAAGGGGAAGGGAAACCCAAATGATCCTTCATCACGGTCGACTCACATCACAATAGACTCCTTGCAGCAACGGAAACAGCGGAAGGTTTATCGGAACACCAATATGATTTTTGGAAGTCACGGTAAACAGTGGACACAATAAATGCGGCACCAAAAAATATAGCGCCATCATAACTTTGGACGAGAAGAACGCGTTTAACTCGGCAAACTGGGAACGGATTATGAGTTGCCTTCATCGAATGGGAATAGCGTACTATCTCTGTAAAATGATAACGAGCTAATAGAATCCTTCTTTATGATTGTAACTATGGATTAAGAGCGTACGAAGTTACTGATAGTGTGCCACAAGGCTCGATCTTAGGTCCCCTTCTATGGAACATTATGTACCATGAAATCTTACGCCTACAGATTCCAGGCGAAGCGTCGATTATCAGATTTTCAGATGACATTGCAGTGGTGGTTGTAACAAAAACGCTACAGTAACGAAATGATCGTAACTGTTCGTCTCTGGTTAGCTAACAACGATTTGCAACTCTCCGATCATTAAACTGAAACTGTACATATCACGAGTAGGAAACGATAACAATTAGAGTTGGGGACACGAAATTGCTTCTTAACCGTCTCTCAAGTACCTCGGACTTGTGATTGACAGCCGTCTGAGTTTTGAACATCACCTAGAGCAGGTATGTGAAAAGTCATCGAAAACTGTAAGTGCACAAGCCTGATGAGTAATATCGGAAGCTCAAAGCAGAATAAAAGACTCCTTCTTGCCGGAAATATGGTCAAATGCTGCAAAAATTAAGTCTTGCATGAGGGAAATCAAATCTGTCAACCGCCTCAGCTCACTGAGAGTTGGCAATGTGTTTCGAACTATTTCGCATGATGATATACTCGTCGCATCTTGAATGATTCTTGTCGACGAAATAACAACTTGGCAACCAACCAGCAGACAGAAATATTAGCACTATGAGTATAAACGGGTCAGCGGATGAATTTCCCAGATGAAATCAACGGTCAGGGTCTTGGAAAAGTGATGATGGCGTATGAGCCCTTAATGGACCAGTGCTCACATCCTCGAACAGATAACTTGCTTCAGTCTAGCCGATCACTCGTTCTAGGAGTATCTATAATGGAACTGGCCCTCCAGGTTACGTATTGTGCCCCCGGGTCACTGCCTGCCCACGGAAAAAAATCCAGTCACGAAGCAACAACAATCCATGGATAGGGACGGATGTAATGCTGACAACCCTTGCAAACAAACTAAGGACAACGAAGTTCGGATCTACACGCGTTGGGTTCCTTAATAGCCCACGTCCAACCTAATAACTAGCAGAGGACCTGGAATGCTACAAAGTCCATCCAATAAATGGGATGTGATGGCCGGAAAAAAAGAGAGGATGAAAAACTGCGACATCTACTTCGGTGACTGTTAATGATGGCAAAAGCAACGCCAAAATTCAAGAAGTCTTGAATTTCCGACATGTAAATGAGCACTTCGTAACAATTCGAATTAAGTCTCAATTTTTCACCATTAGGCTTATTTACCCACACTCCCCCACAGAATAGAAAGGTGACGAAACCAAAGATAGCTTCTACGAGCTCTTGGATATCACCTATGAAGAGTGCCCCAACTACGGAATTAATGCCGATTTTAATATAAAGTTAGGAAGAGAACCATCTTTATACCACTGTCGAAAAGTTTAACCTGCGCAACACCTTCGGTTCCCATATCTTGATATCCATAAGGGGACTTGAAGAACTCCAGGTCAATCAACCGTCAACCAGACTGACCACATTGCGATAGAGCCAAGCCATCCCTCTACTATTATGGATGTCTGAGCGTTCCGAGAGACCAACATCGACTCGGATCGCTACTTTATTGTAGCCAAGGTACGGTTGCGGATATGCGGAATATCGCAAAGGCAAGCTAATACTGTGAGGATTAGTTGATGATGTTGGACGGCTACAATCACAAGAGATCGCCAAATCCTTTTCCGATCATATCTCCCTTAATATCTTGAGAGGTCCTATGCAACAAGTATCGAAGACCTTGCCAAAAAGCCATCAGAGATGTCGCCTCTAATGTGCTGGGTTTCACTCTGTCATCACAACGAAACCCCTGGATTGACGACGAGTGCCGGCAAGCACATGCAGCTAAGCAAGATGCATACAAAGCGGCACTGCAGAGAAGAACCGGAGCTGCTCACGATCTTTACGAGCAGAAGAGGAGAGACGAACACCGGTTTCTCAGAAGGTATAAGAGCATGAGCATGAAGCGCGCGCGTGTGAGAGATGTTGCTCCAGCAATGAGATTTGGAAGTTGACACGGATATAAACCCTGAGCCACAGCCTGTAGAGATGAACAAGGGAACATAGTAGTAGAGTCACAGTCGATGCTAAGGATTTGGAAAAAGTGGTTCTGTAGACTGTATAACGGCGATAACGAACCAAATACCCCTGTCAGGCAGAATTAACCTACCAACCTGGGCGATGTAGATCAACAATTCCATCCAGCCGAACTGGATGAAGTGAAGATAGCCATGTTTATGCTATCCAACAAGGCTGCTGGAGCGGATGGCCTGACTACCGATTTCTTCAAAGCGGCGGAGGATGACTTAATAAGGAGCATACACCATACGATCCTCAAAAAAAGACACCTTCTGAATTGAGATCCTATCTGTGAACACCTGAAGCCGTTCGTCAACAACCTGATTGGTCCATATAAGTGTGGCTTCAGGTCAAGAAAGTCCACCATCGACCAAATATTCACCCTATGGCAGATCTTGGAAAAAAACCCTTGAGCTCCAAACCGATACACACCACCTATTCATCGATCTTAAGGTCACGTATGACAGCATCCATAGAGAAGAGCTATTCAGAGCAATGTCTAGGTTTGATGGCATCTCGTTTGCGCAGGATGACGGTGGAGAATGCACGCTACTGCATCCAGATCGCCAAAGAACTCACCGAGACTGTAATGCGGGTCCAAGAGGTGAAAGTCAATAATAAAACACAATTTTGAGTTTTAGGGTTTTATTTTGGACGATCTGCCGTTTCAGGCAGTTGTTTAGCATATTTGGTCGAATTAGTTTATTGGGAGTCTTGGGCACAGCAATGTGTATGGGTACAGCAAGAGCTTTGATGTCAAAAAAGGATTTAGACAAGGCGATGCTCTGACATGCGACTCCTGGAAAGAATAGTGGAAAACTCTCGCGCCAACACAAAAGGTACAATCTTTCAAAATTCCATCCAATTACTCGCATACGTCGATGATGTTAACATAATCGAAAGAAAGCAGCGTGATGTCACTGACGCTTTCGCGGGTATTGAGGCCAAAGCAGCGAAGAAAGGTTTAACAGCCAAGGAGGGCAAGATCAAGGTCAACAAGAAAGGATACACAACACAGACGTCTCGGACAGAACGTCACCTTCGACAGATATAATTTTGAGGTAGTTAAGGACTTTATCTACCTAGGCTTCGCTATTAATTCAGACCACGGCACCAGCGCTGAGATTAAATGAAGTATAACTCCTGCCAATCGCTACTTCTTTAGGCTAAGGAGGCAATTGACTAGTAAAATCCTCTTTCGAACAAAAGTAGTGACCCTATATATGTACATATACAATAATCTCAGTCATGTTCTATGGCGCAAAAATGAATGACGGAGCTCTTGGCTGCTTTAAGACTAAAATTCTTCGAATGATTTTCGGTCCGGTCTGCATAGACGGCGAGTAGAGGAGGAGATATAACGGCAAACTATACGGGTTCTGCTGCGACATCGACTTAGCCAGAAGTGTGAAAGTTCAATGACTGAGATGTCTGGGTCGTATATGAGTACTGCAAATGAATACCAATCCTCCAGTCCGAAAATCTTTAAATCCGCTCCCGAGAGACATCGTAGTAGACGAAGAGCTCGACTCTGGTAGTGCAGGCATGTGTAATAGGACCTCAGCCAACTTAGGGTGTGGAACTGGAGGCATCTAGCTAAAAATCCATCTCGGTGGAGATGCTTGTTGCTTGCAGCCCAGGTCTGTAGCGCCACCTTAAGTACATATATAAGTATATACTTCAAAATGAGGAAAACTGGATCCATGTTAGTAATAAAGTAGCACATATACTCAGGGAACTTAGACGGTTAGAGCGTCAACGTAAAGCTAACACGTAACATAATAGAATCGTAAAGAGTAAGCTTAGTCCTCGGACCGACCTCGGCGAAGTAATGCCACCGCGCCACAAATTGGCCTGTCCTGGTTTTAGCCGGTAAGAATCCACACGACGCCTATAAGAAAAGACTGCCATATTCCATGCTTAAGACTCACTTCCCAGGTAACCTAATCAGAACCAGGTCAAAACCAACTCCAATCACTGAAACTGCAAGTAAATTGACTATTACCACACACCGTAGCTGGTATCTGTTGTGAATTGCGGTAACGGATGAGGCTATTAAACACTCTGTTGCTTCCGCCTAGAGCTTAAGGTGGCCTACCTCCGACGGCAGATACTCATTTATGCTACCAAAAAGAATAGACCAGCTGCTGGCAACTAAATTGGCATATACCATATACCGGACACCTGACAAAGAGTTTAAGTAGCCTTCATAACAATTACACGCTGGCCAAGAGCTTCAGACTTATCAGTCTGACTTCCTTCGTGCTGGAGAGCATGCGCAAAAGTATTTTGCGAAGGCAACGCGGAAGATCTTTCGAGACTGCGCTTCAAAATTTGGCGGAATTGAGGGTGCTCTTGACAAGAGGGATTCCGAAGGGCATTTTCATCAATATTGAAGGTGCTTTCTATTGTACAACACTACTTTTGAAGACATTTGTAATACAGGCAGACAACACGGGATAGACGAGCAATTTATTTTGTTGATAAGCGCAATGCTGGCGAAAAAGGTTCTGGTAGCAGGTACCGACTTCAGCCAATATATGTCAGCTGGTGTAAACAAAGATTGCCGCAAGGTGCCATCCTGTCTCTACTGCTGTTATGCATCTTGGTCGACTCACCGCTTACGGGACTCAATAGTTTTAACGTCTAAGCTGAAGTACATGCAGATACTCGTAATGTAGCTGTACTGTCTGCTGAATCACGCCCTGCGACCGTCTGCTCCAAATCACAAGCACGCCAAAAGGATCATGACAGGCATTAAAAATGAGCCTTCAGTTGATTCCCTCAAAACTGAGGATGCTCTCTTACCAAGAAGGAGAAATCGGCCTGATGTATATCATTATCCATTCTTCAACGATGGTAAGTATTTGGGTGCTATCCTGGATAACAAACTTTCTTGAACTAAACATGTCATGTCGAGAACCTCCAAATCGCTATTGGCTTTCTGGCAGTGCAAGTGAGCTTTTGTCAAGACATAGAGTTTTCCACCGAGGAGGATCGTTTGGATAACACCAATTGTATCCGGTGCTGCTTTCACTGGTACCCAAAACTGATTTGTTTCGGTTACATGGATGTAAATCTGACTCTGCTGTTGAAGTACGGATAGACTTCCCTCCTATTAACATTCATATCATAGGCTACACTCTCTTCCGTTTAAAAAGAAGTTGCCTTCGGTAAATTTAATGAACATGTGCTTCGACTGTAGTGGGCTCTGCTATGGCATCAGAACTCCCTTTGCTGCGAAAGAAAGAACTCGGTGTACAGGCAAATGGCGTTGGTCAGAATCTGAGCCAGGGGTGTAATGTACATACCATATGCGGTTCTTTACGGATTGATCCAAAACCCATTTAAGATGTGGCACTAGTGGTTTTTAGAAGGAGCACAACATTCGATTTCAGTGGTTGTTAGGAAAACTTGCATCTGTCTTCCAAATGGAGATATTAACAAGCCTGAGGGCAATGATTTATTTCTGAAGAACCGAAGCCTTCCTAAACCCTTTAACGCCTTCCAAGCGAGGCTATGCTGATCTTTGCCAAAAAACTGAGCCTGGGTCTTATTTGGTTCTCTGGTCGCAATAGGATCGCGAGAAATGAGAGCCCGATGAAGTTGCTATACTAAGATCGGAGGTGAGTTTTTCAGGAGCCGAACCTGCATAAGAGGGTATCATCCGTCCTCAGTTTAGGCTTGAAGGGACAGTTGGGTTTATTGCGGATGCCATGACTCTCCAAGATGCCGGCAGATCGACAGAAGAAAAAGTAGAACAAGAAAAGTTGGGATGACTCTTGGATAGCAGTATTACACAATTTTCCCCGATCTAACAAATTAAATTTATCCAATTGCCGGGCTGCCGGCTAAACCAAAAAACCAAAAAAAAACAAACGTAAACAATTTTAATACAAAAAAACCGAGCCACACTGTCGATGGTTGGGATTCGTGTGACGATCTGTCATCTTGATTTCCTGGGGAACAGAAAATTCCCTGAGGGGAAATTGGTAATGGCAGCAATATCGTTTGCTGAACCAAGTGGCTGCTCAGCATGGCTGGGTTCAGGGAAAACGATATTTTTAATTATTAATTAAGCTACAAATGCCACAATAGAAAAAGGGGTGTTAGGCGCCATGCACTTTTTGCTATGAGTGGAAGTGCAAAACCATCTGCTACTAATAAGTCGGAGGAAATAAACAAATATCCCGGGAGGAAAAAATAGACTATAGATTTTTTTGTCACGTTATAAATGAACGCTTTATTTGCGGAGTGAAGGCAAAACAAAGGAATGCGGTAGCCGTTAAGCGGCAACGACAAAACGGCAAATCAAATGCCGGTACTGAAGGTACCACTAAATGGACTGAACCGCTAGTTGGGAACCCGATACCAATTGCAAAATATTATGTTTTTTTTTCAACAAAAGGATTCGCCCGGGGGTAAATAATACTACTTATCTTGTTAATTGTTACTGTTATACTCCTGTCCTACACGTCCTGATTTCGTCCGTATTTCCTCCTCGTTTTCGTATATCTCCAAGTCCTTGTTCTTTTTCCTTTCCTTTATCTTTATCCTTTTTTTTTGTTTTAATTAATTTTCCTCTTCACCATTTTTTTGTGCTGTTTTAAATTCTTATTTTTTTTTTTGCTTTTTGTCTTCAACTGTTGATGGTCAACCAAGAAGTGATTAGCCCTATTCCGATGATATTATCTCGAACCGTAGGTCTCACACATACGCTCCTTCATACATCCGTTCATACGGATGCAACGGTCCACTTTTGGCCTTTGTGTGCAACGCTCCGCAAATTTGCTGAAGTGTGCCACCGTGCATTGGATTTTTCTCTCATAAACACACACATTCGTGCTTCTTTCTTATTTCCCCAAATCTGGGGAAATTTCCTCCAAGATTGAGATTTCCCTTTGGCCCGAGCTAATATTTCCCTTTACGATCAGTCCTTCCCACAAGATAAAAAAAGGAAAAAGGTAATTTGCCAACAATATATGGCCTACTCGCATTTCTACATCCTAATCATTATCCGTTTCTGATAATGATCGGGTGGCGTACCGTGAGGGCGAAACAAGGAACTAATCACGAGACGGGTGCAGGAGAGAGAATTCTAAATATGGAGTCCTGCCCAATGAAAAACTAAATGAAAATAAAGACATCCCGGCGAATTGTCTTGTCAAGAATTAATTAAATGTGGGCCGCGCAACTAGGGGTCCATTCTTTCCAACACTTTTATTACAATTTTATTTTCTGTTTTTTTTTTGTGTATTTAAGATGGTGACCGTCCGTAACCAAATAGATTATCTGTGGCAGTCCGCCTGGTCCTGTGGCTTTGTGTATTTATTATACGCAGAGGGTTCCAGGCTGTCCATCTGGCTCTAGACCGTCCGTCACTCCACCGAGACTCCCGTCTCTTCTTCTCGTGGATCTATTGGTTGTCCCCTCCGACAAGTATAAAAGCAGAAGGACAGAGCTCAAGATCCCACCAATTCTTCCCGCTAATATACTTCTCCAAGGAGACAACGGACATAAAATGAACGGGTGGGGCAAAAAGCGGATCGGACAGGAGAGACCGTGATGGAACGGAGATGCCTTCTAAGGCTAAGAGATCTACCCGATAGGAGAGACAACACAACACAAGGGCAAGAGCCGACGACTTTGTGAATGGCTCTTGTTCACTAAAACGTTGGACGCTGGTCTAGCACCTTCCTCCAAATGGTTGCTTCAATGGACCGTCCGTCCTACCTGCTGTGGTTGATCCTTCAAGATACTAGGAGAGTGCACCAATGGCTGATGGACCCATGGCTGCCCACCACCCTTCTAGGATTTTGAAGAACCAACGGAAAAGAATGTGAATGAATGAGACCGAAGGGAAAGGGAGAGAGTAGAACTTGTTGTGGTAAATTTTACCGCAACAGCAGAAACCACTATTGCATACTCAAGAGCAACGATGACACCAAAAAGCAAATTGTCAACAAGGCAAGGAGGAAGAGAAATCTTTGCAACATTTTATAGACTCATATGTTTTTTTTTTTCTATTTAGGACTGCTTTACTCGCCTGCAACACATCTCAAATGCACAAAATAACAACATTTTACCAAGAAAGGGAAAAGTTAAGCCCCTATTTGCATTAGCCGCGATTGTTTATGGTTTATTGCGACTTGAAAATAAATGGAAACTCTATAAGGACTCTGTGACAGTTTTGAAAATGATCTTAAAAAATTCTCAATGGTTAAGTGGACACCGATCGGTTGTCACATGACTCGAAACATTATGTGGTACATGACCTTCTTTCACTTTGCCGCCGGATGTACAGAGTCCCATATTAAAAGATGAAAGACTTTATAAATACGTCAGTAACTTAATCACTCAGTTCTCGAAATAGAATAACACAAAAAATGCTATTCAAAAAATTGCCGGAGTGGTGAGCGAAATGGTGATCCACTTTCGAAACATCAATTAAAGAAGAAGAAAACAGAAACTAAGAAATTAAAAAAAAAAAAAACCATTCTGATGAGCACATTACACACAGTCTTTTGTCCTCCCTCATTCCCTTAAATATTCATTTTACGAAACTTGTAACATCTCAATGCCATCTCACCTGTTGCACTTGAAAATTCCACAGAGATTCTCAAATTTTCGACACAATTTCCAATTGAAAAATTCCCACCTGAGGGGCATTTTAATTTCCAAAAAGAAAAACCAGCCAATCCCACTTTTAAATTTAAATTTAAGAATAAACTTTTAACACTAACTACTTGAACGATAAAATATCACATTAAATTACACAACGGCCAAGACACATAATTGACATATGATGTTTTCGAATTTTACATTTTCGAATTTTGTAAGATTTTCGAAAACACGTTGTGCTACTACGAAAAATTGACAAAATTCACAAAAAAAGGACGGACGCGCGCGATCTATTTCTACACACGAAAAATTTAATTGCCGACGGCGGCGGCGGCGGCGGCGGGAAACGAAATCGAAAATTACTTATTCACTTTTTTTTTCCAAAAAAAAAAAAAAGAACTAAAAACACGGACAACACGACACAAGATTTTCTCCAATTTGTCCACTTTTTCTTTTGTGAAATGAAATTTTCTTCCTGTTTAACGACCGTACCGTACCGTAGCGTGCCGACTCGGACTGCAATGTGATGATGAAGTAGCCATCACTTTTGATTTTGTTTTGATATCGCTTGCGAAATTTTTATTTTTTTTATATCAATTCAGATTCTCTCTCCGAGTTCTTGTGTGTCTGTCGTTTTGAAGATAAAAACCGCCACTGATCGAAGGGAAAGAAAAGCCCGATGAAAAGCGTTTTCCACCGGTACTAGCCGTATTTGTTTTAGTGTGTGCTGTTTGTCGGCTTTTCGGCGACAATGCCACCAAAATGCGGCGGCAACGACTCAGTCTATTTTGTAGTGTGTTGTAGCGTCGGCAATAACACACACGACAATCCGTAATCCGTCAGAATCGCTCGAGACTGTGTGAAAGAAGGAACGAACACAAAAAAAAAAAAAACAAAAAACACAAAATTCTACGAAAATATTTCAATGAATCACAGCCAACAATAATCAACCACTCGTTGCTGACGTCGGGGGTTTGAGCAGCACACAGAGAAGAACAAACGATGAAATCTCTCTCAACAAAAAGAGAATTCCACCCTAGAGTGGTTCATCGAAATACTCGTGCACATGGTGTGCTCCATCCCTTGGGCAGAATTGTTTGAAAAATAGACCTACACACGTAAGATACTTTTTTAACTTTTACAGGGCTTACCACCCACCATCGCCCTTAGAAGCAGGGTGTATTTCTCTTTATTATGAGCGAGAAATTATCTTTCCATAATGAGAGACACACAAAACAACACAAGAGTACGATAGACCGGAAAAACAACAAAAAAAAAAAGCTGTAGATCTGTTTCGTAGTAACGAAAAGCCCTACCGTCCAACCACGCAACAATTCAGCAACCTGACTGGCATCATATCTCCCACCCACATCCGAAATGCCAACTGTAAACTTCAAATGTCAGTCAGATTGAGAAAATGGGAAAGGTTCTAGAAAACGTTCACAACAAAACATAACGTACGCGTTTCCTTACGAGACGCCTACACCAGTAAAACCTTACTCCCCTCACTACAATCACAACCTACCACCCACCAAGGGGATGCGATATGTAGAAAAGACAAAATGCGAACCAAAGAGAGTTAGTCCAGCAATCTATGAGATACGAGTACATTTAAACGAAGAGCTAGCGAAGGTAAATGCTTTAGTTTGTGGACTTCAGTAGCCGACAAGTTGGCGCTTTCTTACCTAACACAGCCGCCTACCTACTCACCCCTCAAGCGTGTTGGTCACCAACAGCCACCCCCCCACATGCGTAGGAGGGTTACTGTGACAACGTGTAAACACACAGTAAAGCTTTACATGCTTTGGAGCCAGCCAACAGGGAAATACAAAAGCGCCAACGGCAACAAACAGTTATGAATGAAACGAGCAAATTTTTTTCCGCTGGGGTGGGGCTCTAGTACGCCCCCACGTACACGATGACGGAAGAGACTGATAAACATACTCTTGACAGCTGAGTTACGGATACATTAAGCCGATGATGATTTTAGGGTTGCCTTGTGTGTAGTTAGAATCTTTCTTGGACATCCGATAGAGATCTGTTTGGGAACGATAGGCCGCAAGTGAAGGGTTTGTTCTGCTCACAATGGAAAGTAATTTAAGAGCGACAGGAATCCAAGGAAGAGAAAGATTAAGAGAAACGACAACTTTGGAAGCTTTCTTACGCATTTAATTTCGGCCAGCGTGGAACACCTGTTTGATTTCGGATGGTTCGTTTCGGATGTGGGAAGTTGACTTGTTGCTCTAGGAATAGGGAATTCATTTCTTTCTTTTTGCTATTATTATTTTTGAAACCCTGCGTTGGTGGTAAGTCGATAAAAGAAGGGTTACATTTAGGGCGAGGTTTTACAGGATAATGAAGTGGAAAGGGCAATGTAGTATCTTGGTAGTATATTTAAAAAAATTATAATTCAAAAATCTATACATAGACTTATAGTCCCTAACTATCTAGATACATATTGGGAAATGGTTTGTTTTTATAAAATACCACCTTGATCAAAAATACAAATCTAACATCTAAATCTATACTATCCCTTGAAGGTAATCCCCATCGACTGCAACATACTTATGCCAGAGCTTGATCCAATCCTAGAAACATTTTTTAAATTCGGTTTTCGGTATACTCGGTGAGTTTTTTAACTTGAGACATCCAAATTACTCGAAAAATACGCGATATCGCGAAAAATGTTTCAGACAAAAGTCACAAGGTTCTGAAGGGGACATAAGATGGTGACCACGAGCTTGACCTTGAGACCCTTCTTCAAGGTCAAACGAAGGCCACTTTTGATTTTTCAAATGATAATTCCTGATTTTCATTGCTCAGTCGTATTGCTCGTAGGCTTGTCATTTCTTTTTACATACTGCGTTTAGCATAACCCAGAAACTACGACGTGGACGTAGCAGTATTTTGTTTCCTTCGGGGTGATTAATTAGAGTGAGTTCCCTTCCCTCCCACTGTTGAATCATTGAATGCTTCCCATTTCGACGTTTATTTCCCGAGACCATTTCAACAAATGCTCGAAAATGTGACCATTCACTTCAATACACTTGTCTATCCGCGCTCTGAACCAACAGAACTGAGAAGTATTTCTGGCGTAATCTCCCTGTAAGCTTCAGTTATTCGTCTTTTCATGACCTCACCTGTTGTTGGCTTTTTTCTGTAAACCTCACTTTTTAAGTATCCCCACAAGAGGAAATCAAGCGACGTAAGATCAGGTGATCTAGCAGGCCATTGCCTCGGATCCCCTCGTCCAATCCATCGTTGATGGTAAACATTGTTTAATACGCCCCGGGCTACTTGGGAATAATGGGCTGGACAACCATCATGTGGAAACTACATTGTTTGTCGCAACTCCAATGGCAGTTCTTCTAGTAATACTGGAAGATGGTCCCGCAAGAAGTTTGCATTCTTTTCGCCATTCAAGTTGCCTTCAGTAAAATATGGACCTATCAATTTATCCCCAATAATTCCCGCACAAACATAGCCCAGTAATGCATATTATGTCGATTGACCGTACCGTGATTGGTGAAAGTCGACTCATCAGAGAATAACACCTTGGCGAAGAAAAGGGGGTCTCGTTCAATTTGCTGAAGTGCCCATTGACAAAAGGAAACCCGGTTGCGAAAATCCTCACAAAAAAGTTCTTGATGCATTGAAACATGAGAAGGATGGTATTTATGCCGATGTAATATCTTACAGACAGTCGTTTGAGAAATTCCTGATTCACAATTTATTTGGCGAGTGCTAATGTGAGGATCGTGTGCAACGGCAGCTAACACTGCTATTTCATTGTCCTCAACAGCCACCCTATCTGACCGATTCCTTTTCTTTGGTTGCACACTTCCTTCACCAGTGAATTGTTGGATGACCCGATAAAAGGAAGCGCGCGATCGTATCTGGTCTGGGAAACGTTGGGCGTAAAGAGCAACAGCACCACCGATGTTCCTTCCACTTTCTCCATAAATCCATATCATTTCAATTTTCTCTTGAATTGAAATAGCCTGCATTATTAATCTGGAAAACGTTACTAATAATAATCAGTTCCTCAAAACAAATACCGAACTTCTAAATGAAGTACAGTTCCGTTCAAGTAGAAAAAAAGGGCAGAGTGCACGTCATACACTCTCAGATAAGTTTAAGACAATTTGTCTCTATCTGAAATTTCTTTGAGTTTTAACTTCACTCGAGGCAATAATGACTTCCTCAAAACAAATCTCGACCTTGTAACACCCTAACAACGTTGGAAACCGATAAATGATTTAGGCGTGCCAGTGCAGTGGTATCTAGCACTGAATGAATAAGACCTTTGAGACCCATTGAGGAATACGACTGAAAATCAGGAATTATCATTTGAAAAATCAAAAGTGACCTTCGTTTGACCTTGAAAATGGGGATCAAGGTCAAACTCGTGGTCACCATCTTATGTCCCCTTCAGAACCTTGTGACTTTTGTCTGAAACATTTTTCGCGATATCGCGTATTTTTCGAGTAATTTGGATGTCTCAAGTTAAAAAACTCACCCTGTATCAGTGCTTCCTGCGATTTTTCCATTACTTTCTCTCGGCTGCTGAAACGCGTTCCCCGTAGTGGTTTTTTATCTCGATTGATCAGAAAGAAGTTACAGGGAGCCAAATCAGGTGAATTAGGTGGCTGTTGGATGGTGTTTGTTGCATTTTTCGTCAAAAAATTACGAATAATTATGGCACTGTGCGACGGTGCGTTATCATCGTGCAAAATCCACGAGTTTTCTGCCTGCAATTCCGGTCTCTTTCGGCGAATGGCTTCACGCAAACGTCTCATTACGCCCAAATAATACTCGTACTCTTTGTTTACTGTCTGGCCTTCTGGCAAAAATTCATGATGCACTACACCGTTGTAATCCATGAAAATCGTGAGCATTGCCTTCTTTTTTGACTGAAAACGACGTGGTTTTTTTGGTCTCGGCTCATTTGGTGAACGCCATTCACTTGCCTGATGTGTGGATCGCGTGTCGTACTCATAAACCCACGTCTCGCCTCCAGTAATGATCTTTTTGATGAATGTGGGATCGGATTCAGCCTCGCAAATCATCTCTTTTGCGACGTTAGCACGGTCTCTTTTTTAGATGAAATTGAGGTCTTTTGGCACCAACTTTGCTGCTACACGACGGAAACCGAAATCGTTAACCGAAATGTCTTGGACGGATCCATAGGCAGTGTTCAAGTCCTACGCTATCTCTCTGATGGTTAATTTGCGGTTATTGACCAACATTTCTTTTACGAGTATTTCATCACTGTCTTCGTCGGTTTTCGATGTCGATGGTCTGCCACTGCGTTCATCATTTTCGATTAACTCACGACCACTTTTGAACCGCTCGTGCCACTGGCACTGGTAAACGACCGTTTTCTTTAGAGAATCGTTGCGGAAACACTTTTCCAACATTTCCGAAGTTCGCGCACCATTAAATCCGTTGTTTACGCAAAATTTAATACGAGCACAAGTTCGTTGTTGTAAATTTAAATCCGTTTCTAAAATTGTAAAAAATCGCCAAGACACACATAGATATATGTACTCTTGGCTACGTAACTTTTGCAAATGTCAAGCTATGACGCTAAGATTTAGAGGGAATGTCAACAACAGATTTACCAACTTAACAAAGAACTCAAATTGGAACAATGGGAACCGGAAACGTTTTGATCAAGGTGGTATCCTTTCAATCTCACAAACGATCTACTGAAGTGGGTAGTGCTCAGAATCGTCGGATATTTTTAAATTTTTTTAAGTCCAGCAAAAATCCAAAATCCAGCAAAAATGCAAAAACGTCTTCAGTTTCGAGCCAAGCAATTCGATTTAAATACAACGGAGACAGAAAACAGAATGCCCAGAATCTTCCTCATATTCCGGATTAATTACCACTTAGGTGGCGCTACTGTCTGGGTAAACCTGGGCATCAACCAACAAGCCTCCTCGACTAGCATGTCTCTCTTCTTTTCAGTGCGATTATGTTCCAAAGATTTTGGAAGAAGCCCTGGTTAACGGCCATTAGCCCCCTCTTCATACTCAAAACCATAGAACGTGTACTGGCCATGCATATCCGGGACTCCCTCAAAGGGTCTTCTCTATCGAAGTTCCAATATTAAGATATACTACAATATATAATTAAAGGTTAGTCCACGGAGACAGCCCTTCATGAAGTGGTGCATGCGATTGGGAAATATATCCGCTACAAACTGTATACGTTACCCACCTTCCTAGACATCGAATGTGCCTTCAATAATATGCACACTGAATCCATTTTGAAGTCTCTTACCAAGCTTGGCACAGAACTGGATCATATCCATGCTAAAAACCAGAACCATTCAGTCACAATTAGAGAACAGCATCATATAAACAAATCCGTAGACAGACCTATCCCACGGGGTGGTCATCAACAATATCTTGACCGAGTTCGATAACATAGGAATCAAGGCTATTTACCACCATGTACAATATACCGACTCTCAAGCTCCCACGTCTTCCACAACCAAACACTTACTCTATGTATTCTCCAGTGCAAGGAACCTTAACCGCAAGCTCAACTGGAAACTTAACATATAACACAGGTTAAAGAAAGCACGCGTCACTTTATGTGCCTGCAGCAAGGCCTTTGGCAAAAAGTGGGGACTTCAGCCTAAGATGGTTCTCTGGATATACGCTGCAGTAGGTTGTCCAATTCTTACTCGTGTTGTGCCCCGACTTAAGCAAAACCTACAACATCACAAAATTTAGAAGAGTCCAACGAGAAGCTGGTATTGGGACTACAGGGGCGCTACGATCGATCCAGACAGAAGCTCTTAAAGTGCTACTCCATATATTGCCCCTGGACTTGGAAATCGAATACATCGTGTAGTGTTATCAGACTCAGAGAATCTGGATTCTGGTCTCAAAAACGCTATGGTCATAGTAAAGCTCTTGATATGTTGTCTAGGGATCTGTCCTCGACCATAATTGACTAAACGATATCTCAGCTCAATTTTAATAATAACATCTAAGTTCACCTTCAGAAAGGACGGAATAGAACAATAATCTACCTGTATCGAAATACCAAGCATCAATTTCCACTGACGACTCCAAGATAGAATGCGGCATTGGAACAGGTGTCTTCTCAGCGGAACTGAATGTATTCAAATCATACCGCCTTTCAGACTCTTCGAATGTCTTCCACACGAAGGTACTAGCGATTAGAGAAGCCTGCAAGGTACTTAGCCTCAGCTCCATTACCATAAACGGCATAGGAGTCTTTATTGACAGCCGAATTCACCTATTTATTCCTCTATACTAGTAGAACAGTCCAAGCAAATTATCATGGAGGCAAGCGATCGGTTTAATATCACTCTCCTCTGCGTTTCCGGCCACAGTAACGTAGAAGGCAATGAGAGAACCTATGCGATAGCCAGATGAGGCTCTACCTTCGAAGTCTCTCTCGCGGAGTCAGTCTGCTCACCGATGGAACTCGTTAAGTGTAGAATTCTCCAACACTTTCTTTCTATTGCCAACCAGATAGATTTGGCCCGCTTACAATTAAAACTGGACGAATAACTTAATCAACAGAACTCGCATCGAGACAGAAAGAATCACAGCAATTAGCACCGGTCACTGGCCAGTTGGCTTACACGCTGCGTAGTTAGGCATCCCTTTACACCCCACGAAAAGGAAACCCTATTCCACTTTTTCTTTAACTGCCCGGCCCTAACTAGAACCAGGTATCGCATAAATGCCGAACCCTTTTTCAAGCATTTATCAGAGATTTCTGACATAAAATTGTGGCTTTGGAAACTACGCTCTTAGCAACACCTTTCAACATCCTTACCTTACCTGACAACCACTTCTACCTACATACCTACCTGATTCCAGTGCCGCACTCCATATTGGTTGAGGTCGTCCCTCTGGATCTGAATAGAAAAATCTTTAGGCCGAAGTTTTTGTGTGAATTTGCTCAGCATGCCCCTGCAATCTGAGACGTTGGATCCATAGACGCCTGACTAGATCAATGTCGCTGTAACTTTCCATATAGTTCGCGGTTAAATCTCCTCCTCCAACCCGAGTCAATACAATCGGAGCTGAATATCGCACACAGTATCGATCTCTCGAGAGGATCAAACCTCTGCGCCATCGAGCTGATCCGTGATGAGAAGATTCTTTTATAAAACCGGTTTGGACTTACGACGGTCTCTGTTACTCAATTGCCTCCTGAGCGCTAAGAAACAGCGATTGGCAAGAGTAAATCTGCTTCTGATTGCTGCTCTGATTTCGTTGCTGCTTGTAATTGCGGAGCCAAGGAAGATGAGGTCCTTAACTACTTGGCAATTATAGAGACGTTCTCGCCTAACCGGTGCGGCGGTTACATTCGTGCTTTTCTAATGACAACATGTACTTTGTTTTGCCCTCGTTTATAGTAAGATAAATTTTGGCCACTTCCTCCTAGACACTTACGAAAGCTTCATTTACAGCTGACGTGTTCATCCAATCCCATCAATGTTACCTTGTATGCAAGTGCCTTTTTTGTTGGTCAGTGAGTTTTGCATAAGACTTACGAGTAATAGGGCAATGCTAAAAAAGTCATATGACAGCGTGTCGCCTTATATAAAACCTTTCACGACATTGAAGATCTCGGTTAATTCATTTCCGACCTCGATGCGAGAATTCTCCATAGCCATCCTGCACAACCGGGCGAGTTTAGCAGGGATGTAGAAACTAAACATAGCTCATCCATATATACGCTGTCATATTCGGCCCTGAAGTCGACAAACAGATGGTTAGTGTGCATCTGAAATTCTGAGGTATTTTCCAAGATCTGCTGTAGTGTGAATATTTGATCGATAGTGGATTTTGTTGGCCTGAAACCTCACTGATGTGGACCAACTAGATTGTTCATGAATGGTTTCAGATGCTCATTAGAGATCTTATAAGGGATGGTGGAGACTTATTCCCTTATGATGGATGCAGTTTTAGGTCGACCAAACGATGCAAAAATTCCATGCATTGGGCATGCTTACGTCTGACCATATCTTACATGTATTGTACATGCTCCTAACCAACTCAACGACAGCTGCCTTAAATAACTGAGCCTGGCAGACTTCGGCAGATATTGACTTAGGTTTCGATATTGCTAGCTTAACTTCGTAAAGGTCAGAGGATGGAATTCTCTGTCGACTTCGTCCAGGGCGCCAGCCTCTCCATATTCTCACTGACTGCGACCCGACTACTAGTTGTCCATGTTCGTCTTTGCAGGCTTCGATTATGGTTTAGTGGCCCTGGCTTATTCGTTTTATTCTCTGATAAAATTTCCGAACGTCATTCCTGCAGTAACATCTCTTCAGTACCTCGATCGGACGTGATCTTTTTTTTTCTTTCCGAAAACCCTACCGGCTTGTCTACTCGTAGAACTTCGATGCAGCGCAGCATACGCTTCTTTTTTGGCTTCATGCGCCTGCCTATATTTACCTCAAACCAAAGTCTTCTTTGTGGCGACGCTCTGAAACCAATCACATCAGCAGCAGCTTCTCTGATGGCTCGTTGACAATATTCCCATTGGTGTTCTATTGTTTACATCTGAGGGCTATAATTGTGATATAGCTTGAGGGATCGAGATCGTCTAAGATCTTTGCGGTCTTTTGCGATCCCAGCTTTCGACGTCGAAATTTGGTGGTGTTACTTGACTCGCTTGTGCCTGCAACAAGGACGTCGGATATCGAGAATGCTGAAGAAGTGTCTTAGTGCGTTTCTCGCCTCAGTAAAACAAACATCAGGGATCTGCTTCTGCTGCAACCGCATCCCACCAAGTCCACCATTCACATCATCATCCAGCTCGAAGGACCATTATGTGCGCAAGGACACTTAGCAAATTAACAAAATGATGGACCATATACCATCTTTGTCTCTATCGGGGATATCACTTGCCTGGTTGGTGGCGATATTGACAGTGATGCTGCGTTTACCGCGTGCTAGCTACTAAAAATTCAAGATTAATTAGAACAAAGTTACTAAGCTGTTTTTGATTTTTTTTCGTAGAATTTAATAATAGGCAGGATTCAGACTTCAATTTGAAGTCGATAATATGTAGATGGTCCCCTCCGTCCGCCTTGTGTCCCGACATAATGCTTAAATGCTAATTTTTCTAAGAGCTGCCTTATGAGCACCTGGACGTCATAGCAAAGTTTTTCTATAAAAACAATAGCAACAATAGACAACGCTCTCAAGTAGTGGAAAAACATACAACGGCTTCCGTCTTAGTTTCCGAACACGCTACTTTGAGTTAACTAGACTAAGTGCTCTGGTATTTGCCGGGTTTGGCCTTCCTCCTCTTCTACACTGCAATATTGCTGTCGTTTCGTTAGATCTAATCGAAACAGTGTAATCGGCGTGTGACAGTTTTTAAACAACTTTCATATCTTTTTACGGGCCGTAGAGTTCACTATAACCGTTTTCAACCCTAGGTGAAAAAAGAAGAAGCAGATTCGCTGAGGGTAACCAGCGCCAACGTTCTGTAGTATGTTAAGTCTAACTACGCAAATGTATCTGAACACTCAGAACTGCGTAATCTTTTTCTTTTTTTTTCATAAATTAGCGCGCGCTCAAGGGGTTAAGCTACCCTTAAAATGTTTCCACATAGCGCGGGCGAAGGAAATTTAGGCAGGAAAGAAGGATAGGTACCGATGTACGTTGGTTTTAAATGTCTGAATGTTATAATGACTAGGAAATAGAGAGCTGGGCAGGGCATTCCACAAGCGACTTGTTCGGCTTAGGAACGAATCACGATTTTTTTTTTTTTTTTATAATTAGCGCGCGCTCAAGGGGTTTTGTACCCTTAAAATGTTCGTACACAGCGCTGGCGAAGGAAATTTAGGGAGGAAGAAAAGACAGGTACCGATGTACATTGTTTTTCAATGTTTGTAAGTTATAACGACCAGGAAACACAGAGATCGGCAGGGCATTCCATAAGCGAGTTGTACGGCTTAGGAAAGAATCACGATATTTTAGAGTACGTCCGAAAATGGGCTTGAGGGTATACTGATGAGCATCCATAGCGAGACGGGTGTTACGGTTGAAAATTTGAATGGGCGGAATGCTACTGGCGATTTCAATGGAGCACTGGTGGTGGAAATAGCCATAAAATAAGGTGAGACACGAGACATTTCGTCTGTGTTCGAGGGTGTCCATTGCCTGAGTGATATTGGTATCAGCTATGAGTTTTATCGCACGGCTTTGAATCCTACCTAGCAGGTGCAGAGATATTTTAGGAGCACCTGACCAGATGTGAGCATTGCACTCCAATTTTGGGGGGATGAATGCTATATATATTGAGGGCAAACCAGAAGGGGAAAAGTATTTCTTACATCGATTGAGAAAGCCTAGACATTTCGCAGTATTTTTGGCGACATCGAAAATGTGGTCATCCCAACGCAAGTTGTCATTGACACAAATACCGAGAATGTTTAGTGCCATTCGTGGATAATGGCTGGGTATTTAAATTTCACCTTAACGACAGCAGACAGCTTTGTGTTTTGGAAGCATTAAATTCCACTCTGTTGATAGTTCCCTAATTAGTTATGCTGTTAATATCAGAATTTAATGAACTTAACATACGCTGCCGTTCCCGTTCTATAGCCCTGCTCTTCGGACGTGAGTCCGGCAACGAATATGAAAAATAGAGAGTACTGTCGTCAGCAAAGGAATATATTGGATTAAAGGTAGCAGACAAGAGATCGTTGATGAAAATTAGAAATAGTATCGGAGACAGAACGGAGTCCTGAGGCACACCAGCATTTATTTTGCGGATATCAGACTTGAAACCATCCAAAACAACTCAAATTGAACGGTCCGAAAGGTGGTAGTTTCTAATGCATTGAAGTAGAGATTCGTTGATCCCAAAAGCACGCATTTTCGACAAAAGAGCTTGATACCGAACTCTGTCAAATGCCTTAGAAAAATCAAGTGCAACTATCTTGCTTTCGCCAGATTAATGTACGCTTTGGTTCCACTTTTCGGTGAGACATGCCAACAAATCACCTGTGGACCTGTTGCTACGAAAACCATATTGCCGGTCATTAAAAGATTTCGTGTTTCGAGATATTTCATGAGCTGACGGTTTATCAGCGTTTTCATGACCTTGGAAAGAAGTGACATAAGTGTAATGGGTCAGTAGGAGCAGAAGAAAGAAGATTCGCCTTTTTTAGGGACGGGCTGGACAAATGCTGTTTTCCATCTGCTCGGAAAGAGTCCTAAAGGGTAGGATTGATGAAAAAGCTTAGGCAGTGGTTTTGCCATCGCGGAAGAACACCTCTTCAGAAGAAGGGGAAATATGCCATCTGGATCAGCGGATTTATGCATGTTGAGATCTTTAAGTACTCTTTCTACTACACGAGTGCGAAAGTGGATTCATCGCATTGAAGATTCGACGCACTCAATTGTAGGCAAAGGGAAAGCACAGTCTGGAAGTGTTGAGCTGGCTGCAAAGTATGCAGCAAGCAGATTAGCCTTGTTCAAAGAGCTAACAGCTGGAATGTCATTATAAATGAGCGTTGGGATGGGGGATGAGGCAGAATTTCTAATGTTTTTGAGGAGCGACCCAAAATTGTTACTACCTCTGGGTCAAACGTTGCAGTCATTCCAGGCTCGTTTGAACTTTTTTCGGTTTTCCTCTGTTGGGTTGGTCTTGGAGGACCGAAAAAACATTTCTCTAACCCTCTTTACCGCTCGAGTCGTACCCTGCCTTTTCTTTTGGTTTGATTCTCTTCATCCGATTCTCTCATTCCGAAGAGAATAGTGTCAGTGATCATATCAGCGGCGGCATTCACGTCGTTATCGAGAAAACATAACGACCAGTTAAAATTCCAAAAGAAGGTCTTAAGTCCGTATGGCTTTCTCCTATTGCCATACGGTTCTTTTAGGAATCTATTCTCTAACTGTGTGGTTGGTGTACGAGAAATTAGCTCATATGACACAATGTTCCGACGAGACTAGAGGGGAGAGCACATCAACGCAGTACTTGTCAGGGTAAAAAGTTAAAAACAAGTCCAGGGTATTGGCGGTATGACAATCAACGTCAGGTATTCGCGTGGGCTCATTTACAAGCTGCGTTAAGTTGTTTTCTGCAGAGAAGATCTCAACACACCGTCCATTGGGTGTTGTCTGCCTAGAATGTCGAAGCCAACCAGAATTGTGTATATTGAAATCGCCCGTAATCACGATTTCAGTATGAGGATACAATTCTTTGTATGGAGTCAGACAGCGCATCAAACTCCTTAAAAGTCGATTCGTCGTCCAGTTTCGGGCTTCTGTAAATAAAGCAGTAGTGGATAATTTGCTTACGGAGATGGAATTTTAACCATATGAAATTGAATTCCGGGTTGGAACAGGGACTACATTGAGTTGGAGTTTGGTAAGCTACATCACTACGCACGTAAATGGCGAGACCGCGGTGAGAGAAGAATAATGGCACTAGTTCGTAGCCAGGTAGCTTCAGATCAGAGTGATCTGAGAGGTGTGGGCGGGGATCTACCTGTGTTTCACTAAGTGCCAAAACAGCTGGTCTGTATTTGCAGACGTGGACGTACACAGTAAACTGATTACTTTTTATCCCGCCTATGTTCGCAATGTCCACCCTAAATTCCCGAGTCATTATAAGAAAATAAAAACAAACACAAAAAACACAAACACCGACGATGCTAAGCAAGGCTGCGAAGTGAAAATTCTGACGTTGGTTTACCGAATCCAATTGTTGTAGGTGTTATGCCCTTACAACAATAGAAAATAGTGCACCACCAAAATTCTCACTTACACAGCTCGCTATGCATTAGCTATTGTCTACACTCAGCCACTGAGTTTGGTCAACTTACGAAGAAGAAGTCAATGGCGACGTTGGAAACAGATCCAGCGAAGATCGCATTTAAACTACGTCGGGGTATAGGTTCTATCGTGATTTTTTTGCAATTCCACCGAAATAGTGTATCACATGGAAGCGATGTACAATATTAAAGCGTGACTTTTCAAACACCTGGCATACCATCAGTGCCCGAATTCTGGCTTCAATGAAAACGACATGGCAAGTACCTGTTTGCGTTAAGAAATCCCACCCTGAAGTCAATCTTCCACCGCCACATGACTGAGAGGCACCAGCGAAAATGGTTTAGTTGGCACTGCTACTGCTTATCAGGCAATGGCAGCACAAGTAGTAACTCAAAAGGCTGCTTTAGCATCTATTCAACAGCATCAACAATAGGCGCAACCGGAGCGTGGTATCCAAGCGACGATGGGTAATAATAATGTGAACAAAAACTTGATCCGCGGGCGACCACATACTGTGACGAAAACAACTCCAAACGGCGGAGCAGTGCTGCGACCTGGGAATTCGCCTGTACTAGTGCCAATGTCCACTGTGATGGCACCGCCAAATAATTATCAAAGTGCAGCAGGTCAACTGATTCATTCGGCCAAGAACACATCTGGGAAACCCAGCATTTCAATAACACCTCTACCTCGACAAAGCAACAATAGAACAGAGACTCAACAACCGTCAGAGTACGATAATGAACTCCCACCAACATGCTTAAAGCCTGGACAAAATCCGAGCGATAACAATTTGTTATTTGTAAAATATATGATGGGTACATTAAGGATTTGTAGCAACTGCGGAATCACATGCAATGGATGCATAAGGTTAAGATCCACCCGAAAATGACCTGCAATCGACCGTCTTAGAATTGCCAGAAGTTTCTGTTTAGGCTTTTCACAGACCAAGGTCTAGAGCGGCATTTGCTTGGCTCCCATTGTTTACTCGCAAGCTCAATGCAGGAGGCTGCTAATAGAGGCAAAGATGCTGGTAGATGTATCAATGGAAACTGCTTAATCATGCATTCACCGACCATCATATGACACTGAAACCAGCCCATTTGCCTTACGAATGTATTGTGCACTTTTTGCATGTATAAACAACTCGAAACGCATTTATATACGGCTCATACCTAGCACACTGGCTAAGAAAGCAATAGATGCAAAAAGAATTACTCTGGCAGTAGTAGCATGGTTAACAGTGGCATTGGTGATACAATGAGCCAATGACTCATTATTTAAATTAAAAATCAATGACGAGACAACGATTATTCTACAGCCAGCGTTTAAGTAAATCGCGATCGTGAAAGAACACATTGTTATCAGGAGTAGAGTAAATTCACAAAAAAATTGAATCCGGTCATATACAGCGCGTCCTTAACTGTTTGAAGCATAGCACCAACAATTTTCAAAAGCGATCTGCGGAAAAAGTTAAATGGCCGGAAAGTATACGGTCATTCAATTCGTGGACCGGATTTACATCCCTGTTTCAATCACATACGTCAAACCGAACTGTCATCCGAGACTGTACGTTGTGTTTAGTCTAAGGTTTGCCATTTTATAATATGGATCGTTTAAGGGGTTAGGCCACTCTACGATGGTCCCTTAGGACCTCAAAAATTATATAGCGAACGATTATGGCCGGGAAATATCCCGAAGTACTTATTTTTCAAAGTATAGTACAAGGCCGCCAAGTAGGCTTTCTATAACTTAAAATTTTAAACGCGTTTACCTCAAAACTGCATTTCTCAGTCGCACCCATAACAATTTTCAACCACTTCCCTTCAAATTTTAACTAGAGCTTTAAAAATATACCACCAAAAATATAGCATCAAAAAGTTCACGGAATAACCACAGTGTGGCACTCCCATTGTATCGATTTGAGTTCTGTTTTTTTGTTAAGTTGGTAAATCTGTTGTTGATATGCTCTCTAAATCTTAGGCTCATAGCTTGACATTTGCAAAAGTTACGTAGCCAAGAGTACATCTATCTCTGTGTGTGTTGGCGATTTTTTGCAATTTTAGAAATGGATTTAAATTTGCAATACAAGTTCGTTGTATTAAATTTTGTGTAAAAAACAGATTTAATGGTGCGCGAACGTTGGAAATGTTGGAAAAGTGTTTCGGCAACGATTCTCTAAATAAAACGGTCGTTAACCAGTGGCACGAGCGGTTCAAAAGTGGTCGTGAGTCAATCGATGATGATGAACGTAGTGGCAGACCATCGACATCGAAAACCGACGAAAACATTGATGAAGTCAAAGAAATATTGGTCAATAACCACAAATTAACCATCAGAGAGATAGTGGAGGACTTAAACATTGTCTATGGATTCGTCCAAGACATTTTGGTTAATGGTTTGGGTTTCCGTCGTATAGCAGCAAAGTTGGTGGCAAATGACCTCAATTTCATGCAAAAAAGAGACCGTGCGGTGTTGACAAAAGAGATGATTTGCGAGGCTGAATCCGATCCCACATTCATAAAAAGGAGACGTGTGTTTATGAGTACGGAACGCAATCCAGACATCAGGCAAGTGAATGGCGTTCACCAAATGAGCCGACACAAAAAAAAACCACGTCGCTTTCAGTCAAAAAAGAAGGCAATGCTCACGGTTTTCATGGATTACAACGGTGTAGTGCATCATGAATTTTTGCCAGAAGGTAAGACAGTAAATAATGAGTATTATTTGGGCATTATGAGACGTTTGTGTGAAGCAATTCGCCGAAAGAGACCAGAATTGTGGGCAGAAAACTGAAAACTCGTGGAATTTGCACTATGATAACGCATCATGGACATACCGAAAACCGAATATAAAAAATGTTTCGAGGATTGGATCAAGCGCTGGCATAAATGTGTTGCAGTCGATGGGGATTACTTTGAAGAGGGCAATATAGACTTAGATGAATAAACTTGTATTTTTAATTTTCTGAATACATTCCGTGAACTTTTTGAACTTTGAGGAAGTATCCTGTCGTTCCACGTTTAGGCCAATCTTTCGAGCACATGGCACTCGAATAAAGCGCTGGATATTGGCTTTCAAGGCCTGAATAGTTTTCAGCTTATCAGTATACACCAACGAATTTAAAGAGCCCATCCAGGAAAAATCTATTGATATTGGTGATATTGGTGGCAAATTCAGTTGTTCAATTCCCTATATATGGTCATTGCAATAAGTCCTCAGTAAGTGTGCTCCCTAAACGATAGGGAGCAAATTGCCTACCGAAAAAGGAGCAGCGTTCGTTTTTCACGAAGAAAGGTCTTAAGGGGCTGCTTTAATTTCTATTTTTTGTTTCGAAAAATAGATTTTTGATTTTTTATTGTTTTTTTTTTAGATGCATATATATAAAGGGTCTTCCAATAGGGACTTCCGAACTTTGACAGTTGATAGCGGACATATTGTTGAAGCTACATCTGTCAAATTGGCTGTCGTTTATTCAGTCGGTTTTGCCAAATCACCAAGGACGGACACAGCGTTCAGCAACACGTGGATGGCAGTCACTCAAGTTGTAGTGGACTGGCTTCTAAATCGGATGGACATATTCATTTTTTCAGTTAATGCCAATCAAATAAGATGAGTAGTTGACTAGAAATCAACATCAAGCCAACTTCCACTAAGAATTTAGTCTCCGCATTAAATGTTGGATGCCATTCATGGAACGAAATAACCACTGAGCCCAAACATCTTTCTTTCTCTCTCTATCTCATTTTCCAAAAAACTTAACACATGCTGAGGCATTATAAGTGTATTCATACCCACTTGAGTATTAAGTTCTTAAAAAAAAACCGTGCAAATGATAAAATTGTTTGATCAACATGGTTGTTCTGTTCGGGCAGCGTTCAGCGCGCTTCGCCTGTTTTACGGTCGCCATAATCGTCCTACCGAGGGGATTATTCGCAGTGGGGTGGATAAATTTGAGTCTACTGGTTCAGAAAACGATAAACCGAAACACGTATATCGACGAAATGCAAGATCTGCCGAAAACATCGCCGCTGTGCAGGAGAATAAGAGGCAGTCGGTTTCGCGTCGCTCACAAGAACTCGGCCTTTCGTAGACCACAACTTGGCGAATTTTGCGTCGTGACTTCAACTGATCCAGGAGCTGAAGGTAAACGACCATAGACAACGACGTGTGTTCGCTGAATGGGCTCTGGAGCAGTTCGAAACTGACCCTAATTTTCATCGAAAAATCATCTTCACCGATAAGGCCAATTTATCAAACGTCAACAAACAAAATTGTCGAATTTGGGACTATACCAATCCACATGAGATTCAAGAGCGTCCGAAAAAGTCACTGTTTGGTGTGGATTTTGGGCTGGCGGCATCATTGGTCCTAATTCTTTGAGAACGACGTTGGCCAGGCCATCACTGTCAACGGCGAGCGCTATAAGTCGATGATTACCAACTTCTCTTTGCCTGAATTGGATGATGTGGACACCAACGGCATGTGGTTTCAACAGGACGGCGCTACGTGCCACACAGCTCACGCCACATTGGAAATTCTGCACGAGCGATTCGAGGGCATGGCCATCTCACGTGGAGGTGATGTGAACTGACCACGGAGATCGTGCGATTTGACCCTTTTAGACTATTTCTTGTGGGGTTTTCTGAAGTCGCAGGTCCACAAACCACAGCGGCCCTCAAAACCAACATAACCCATGTCATCGTCCAAATTTAGCCTGATTTATGCGCCAGAGCCAGAGAAGCTGAGACTGACATTTGAACGGTGTTATGTTCCATACATAATGGCATCGATAGGCCTTTCAAACGAATGAAAACTGTTGATGATATCCCACACACACTTTGTTTTATTTAAATTTAAAGATAGGAAGCGTTTAATGAAGGACCCTTTAATTATAAGATCCGCAAAACGGCGAAGAAAAAATTAATACAGGAAGGAGAAGAAGGATAATTCAAAACCGTCATTTCAAAATGAGGCGATTCTCGCTAAACTTTTGGACTAATTTCAGTAATTACATCAAGCGGAATGGACACGATGAGCTCAATGATTTGAGAATTCAAGATTGTTTCTGCAGTTGTAACGAGACCGTTGAGCTTGGTATGAAAAAAAGTTTTTATCCGGCTTTACACATGTTGTGACATTGCGTCCAAAGCTAGTTTTCTGATTCAGGGTGCAAAATCAATTTAAATTTGTGAATTAGAGGCACCCATGTCCTAATACAACTAGATAATTTCATCGAGTACGAAAAAGTTTAAAACTACTCACCTTAGTTGAGGGGATATTCCTCCGTCACTTCGTCGGTTTTTAACTGAAAATAATCCATCCAGCCTTGGTTAACAAATTCCCTACAACCACTTTCGTGGCCCTCGTTATCAGCTATTACTCCTACCCTTACACAAATACTCGTAATATTTTCTTTTTAAAAACAACCGAAACAATTTAAAGTGTTACAATTGCCCGTAAAAGTATCAGAAAGTCAGTTAAAATTCAATTTAAAATTTCTCAAAAACACTCAATTTTATACCGCACCTTATATAAACTTTTCTAGAGCTTGACGGTAGTGGCATGTCATAAGCTCACTTACCAACCCTTAAATATTCACCACATATACGAGAGCTTTTAAGTATAACTAGAACAAATTTACCGAAAAACATATCACCACCATCACTAAGGGTTATCCTTTCACTGCTTTTCCGTTTTTCTTTTTTGAAAAACTCAATTCCTTCACTGTTAATTAAATTAACCACCACACAGCACGATCCGTTTTACCCACGTATTGGGTAATTATCGGCAATCAAACCACTATAACGCGTGGTATACTCGTAGTTCGGCTTACTTATTTATTTTTTTTTTTTTTTTCAAGTCTGCCACTCTTACGCGCACTGCTCCTCGAACGTGACGTTAAGCAGTTAAGCAAGAACAAGACGTGCGCGTTACAATTCGCGTTTCGCGCCTTCCAAAAAAAATCTCAATTTCGATTTGGATTTTGATCTTTCGCAGCGAAAAAAAGTCCTCCGAATGCGACAGCGACAGCAACTACGACAATGACAGCAACGGCGATAGCGACAGCGACAGCGACAACGACAACGACACCGACGATGACGATCAGTGGCGCAGATACATTTGCCGGTATGGCTTCAAACCCCAAGCACACAAACAAACAAATGTCAAACGAAAAGGAGAGAGAACTGAGGCTTCAGAAGCCCACACAGATTTACCAATTCATTCACATAAAATTACAAATACACTGACACAGGGGATGAGTTTGAAGATTTTTCGCAAGTCGTGCAAAAAAACAAATTTAAAAGACTCGCGCCTCTGCAAGCCACAAGAGAGATGTGGAAAGTTTGATCGACATGAACGCGTTTCGAACGCACTCAGCGGAACTGTGCTGAACCACCATTTTGGGATTTTCTTTGAGGAAATTCGTCACGCTGCTAAAGTTGACTCAGTGTATCTATGTGGTTGTGCGAGCTGATTTTGTTGTTGTTTTATCTTTTTTGATTTGCTTTTGCCTTTTTGAGAGCGTTCTCGAATGATAGTAGGTCGACGTTGTTGTCGTTGCCAATGTGATATCCCCCGCAATTTTTCTCTTCGAATTGATTGTAGTGGTGGAAATGGTGAAACAGTGGTGGGTATATGTGGGCTGAGATGGTTTTTATGAAGATTTGCCAGATGCGTACTTACGTTCGGATTTCGGGATTGAACTTCTTTATACATTCAACTTTAACTGAATTTCGAAAACCTAGTCAAAATGTATGTGCTTGGGAATTTAAGACAATCAGAGGGCATGACTATAAGAGAGAAATTCTAGTCCAAGTCAGTTGCTAGGGTTTTTTGCAAAGCGAGGTTCCACAAGGATGGGTTGTTGGGCCTGTGCTTTAAATTTACATAAGCCAACAATGGTGTGAGATATAAAGTTGATTCTAGCTTTATTTTGAAGCTACGTTCGTGCCATTATGTATGGAATAGCACATCATTCAAATGGTCGCCTCGGCTTGGCTGGCAGTGCTTCAAGCGGTTGGTCCAATTTTTGATGACTCGGTCCAATATGTGCGGCGTTATTCCGGTAATAGCGTATCGAGTGTTGGTCTCGAGCTCGTGCAAAGTGGCTGACTGAAAATAATCGAGTGGTGTCAAATCGCATAATCGCGGCGTCCAATTGATGCACGCTCGCCGTGTGATGACCCAGTCATCAAATTTCCTCTTCACAACTGCGTTGCGTCGCTTGTATGGCATGAAGCGTCGTTTTGTTAGAACCACAGGTCGGATATATCGGTGTTGTCGAACTCTGACCATTGATACTTGGCCGAACACATGTGAATTGTGTTCGGTCCAATAATGGCAATTTTGTTGTTGAGCCGAAAATGGGCCTCGTCCGAGAATATGATTTTTTGGCCAAAATCCGGATCTCCGGGCAACACTTCGAGCGCCTAATTAGCGAACTCACGGCGTTGTCTATGGTTGTCCGGCTTCAATTCTTGCGTCAGTACAATATTATATGTATGCAGGCCCAAATCGAAACGCAAAATAAGCATATGGCGATGCCCAATCCAGCTGATTGGCGCCGAACCGACATTTCGGTGTCTTCTTCGATGTTGACCGCAACGGCGGATATGTTTTCTTTAATTCGCACCAATCTTTATCTGGTTGGTGGCTTAAGGCCCAAAAGAGTGCACTCACGCTCAAACTTTTCGACGGTACGACGAATTGCCTGCACACTGAAGCCATGATGACGACCGACCTCAGGATGCATGATAAAAGAGCAAACCTTACTGAATATTTTGACAGCTGGATGTCATTGGTAACTTTGACAGCTGCTGAAATATAACAATTGGAGAAACTATCATTGCTATTTGTTCACCCTTTAAGAAGGGCATCATGTGTGATATTGTGAATGTTGCTGTGGTTGCCTTGAACATGAAGAGCGGGCAACGGGAAAGAATGTGTCCTATCGTTTAAATAGGTGCCCTACAATCGCATGCACTAAAAGTTGTTGCTTCCCATTTCCCAACAGAAAGTCTCTGCGGCTACCGTGCCCAGCTCTCATCGTATTTAGTTGTGTCCATGTTTACCGGGGTAGGTTGGGCTTGTATTTGGGAGAAAATTCCTCCAGTCTTTTTCCTACTCTTCATTGAAGCTAAAATTTGACTCCTGCAGTCTAGTCGCTGTCCTCAAAAGTGGATTCCGCGATTTCAACCGATTTGAGTCCTTTTCGTTGGAGTATATATGAATTGAAAGGTTGGTTGTTTTGGAGTTTGGTAAGTTCTCTAACGAGTGCGTTCTTTTATCTAAATGATGGTGGAGCAATGTTGCTCAAGACTGGGAGCCATTGAGACGGAGTGGACCTTAATGTTCCAGAGACTGTGTGGAATGGGCTATCAATTTTTATTGCATGTACACTATTTAACCAAATGGGTTGCCAGTATTCAGCAGTTGAGTAAACCAGTCTTAAAGCTGCAACTCGAAGGGTTCTTGGTGTTGATCCCCGGGAGCTAGACGGAAGTTTTTGAAGCAGGTTGTTCCTTGTTTTCAACTTGGCTGCGGTGATGTGACAGTGCTATTTAAAGGGTAGAGATCAATCAATGGTTACTTCGAGATACTTGGAATTCTTATTATGTCTCAAGACAACACCGTTGATATCAATTCCGAGCGGCATGTGCGGAAGTTGCCTATTCAGGTGAAAGCACGCTGATTCACCCTACATTTCATAATATACTCTCCCAGGGAGCCAAAATTTGCTTAGAGTGCGGCCTCAGTTGAGTGCATGTTTTAGTGCTGTGTGGTTAGAACTAGATCGTCCACATGGGGAGAAATGGGGCCAGGGCCAGTATTGATCCTTGTGGAAGGCCGTCGTTGAGTTGTCTGGATTTGTTCGTTGTTGAAGAATACTTGGGAAGTGCTATTACTCAGCATATTGTTGATCAGGTTTGCTGTTGTTTTACAACCAACCGTCTTCAAGATTTTAAAGACCATTTCAGTACGACAGACCATATCGTATGCAGCTATAAGGTCTACGAACACAGCGACAGTCTTCAAAGCCATCGTCAATATAATTTGCTAAGGCGAGTACTTGGTCAGCGCAACTACGGCCCTTTTGGAACCCAACTTGTTCCAGAGGGATAAATTCAATTCTGTTGCATATTAAGCGTCCGAAGATCTTATAACATACAATTAAGAAAGCAATTGGTCGATAGCTGTAGGCCTTGTCGGCTGGTTTTCTCTTAAACTTAATAGGTAGGTTTTTGGAATTTTTAATAAATTTAGGATATATTCCAATAACTCCAGCGATTTTTCCATGGTTACAGAAGGCCATGCCTTTTTCCAACGGTCTTATTTCTAAGGTCCTTTAATAACATCACAATATGTGGGGTGTCCGATTTGCGATCAGGTCTGGATCAATCTTAGATTGATGTAATGGGATTTGATCCCTCAAGATTCCGGATGAGACTCTAAGCCTTTCTCCTTGATCGGCTAAGTCCAGGTTTTGTGTTGTTTTCATCTACTTTTTTCATCTCACGATTGTAAGTGTGTCTCTGCAATTTTGGTGTCAACACTCTCCTGAAATTCTTGATACTGTCGATCACTATAATGTGCCCCAACCGGGAATGTACTCTTTTCGATAACCGCATGGGACTTGCTTCTTTGCTATGGCTATTACGATGCCAATAAAGTGCTCATAGTTCTTAGCAGCTGGAGGGATCCAGCGGGCGTTGGAATCGAGATCTTTTATGAAATCTTACCTTGACGACTTCTGAAATTTCCACCTCGGCCGTTGGGTGAAGTTTGCCACTCGATCTTTATCCTGGTTTCTAGAATAATTGGACGGTGTTGGCTTCGAGGGAAATCAGCTAAGACCCGTCTAGACACTTGCTATTGGATGAAGCGAAGCACGGATGTGGGCTGTTGTCGCTGTTCAAACGTCTAGAGTGGTAGGTTCCTCTGTCTTTGGCATAGAAGATTATTGTCAGACGACTTATGTTAGCCCAGTCTGCTAGTTTTGCGTCGTTATTATTATCCGCGTGGTATTCTCAGAGAGTATGGTGGCTGTTGATCTCCCGGCGTATATTACGGGGTGTTCGTACACTGGAATCATTTCAACGTGCTGGTAGAAAGATGATACAAAAACGCCAGTAAGGAACAAAAGACTTCTGATAAAAGATAAGACGCTCTCGGGTGGCTTACCAGCGGAGGAACAGCTCTCCTTTTCCAGAAGCAAAGGCGACAGGAGAAATTGCATATACCGATAGGTGAAACTAATGTCGCATGCTATGAAAATGTACGAGATAGTCGACAACGCAATATTATTAAACTCCATGACAGGCAATACGGCTTTGTTTGGACAGTCGATATATGACGTTAGTGGATCATGATGGGGAAATATCTTGATGCTTCAGAAGATCCGCATATCGTCTTCATCGATGTGGAAAATGCATTAGATAGAGTTCTCAAAGATCTCATATGGGCTGCGTTAATATCTCAAAATATACCCAAGACGTTTATAATAAATAATACGCGATATGCATGTTACGATGATGTTCAAACCAAAGTTAAATACACTACAAGAATGAGCAGAGAATTTAAGGTTATATTTAGACTACGCCAAGGCCGTGTACAAAGTTTGTTGATTTTTAACGTCGTGCAATATTCTCTAAAGAAGGCCATTTATGAGTCCGGTATGTCTTCTTTTCTCGCCGGTGAAAGCAAGGTGACAGATGACGGATATCTCCATCGTCGATTTTCTGAACACACCCTACTGCCATATTTTTACAAAAGGTCTTTGTCCCGAAGTGGGAACCATTAAAATACTCAAACTCTGTCGATAACGGCTAAGGATTCCACAGTATTTTTTGACAGAAAAATGCCAACTGAACTGAAAGGTTTTGTGTACATGACAGCCGCTCGTGCAGCTTTAAAATACGAATCGCCATGTTGGACGGTGTGCGAGAAATATAAAGGAAAAATTGCAGCGATGGGGATGAAAACGCCCCGAATATCAGAATGAATGTCACGTCATCTACGAGATAAGAATAACGCACGTAATAAGAAGTACGCACATTCCTAGAAGTCACCGCACTAAGAAACCCATAGTGGACAAACTGCAGCTGAGCAATGCGATGGCTTGGCAATATCGGAAAATCCGATCTAGAAAACAATTGTAACTGAAGTTCAAGTGTAATGGCAAGGTAATGGCCTCACTAAAATGGTGATGCTATTTAGAACTACCTGCAGAAAATTAGGTCGACGTCAAGAGTTATTGATGGATTCAAAACCATTCCATTCGCCTGAAATACTCAAATAACACCGCAAGGTGCGAAGAGGAGTGGATCTTACTTGCATACCATTTATGTATCTGGAGGTAGTATGCCAATAATCATCTGAGATCCCTAATTAACAGATTTATCAAGATAATGATTATGTTGTACTCTAGTCGTATATGCGACCCACCAACTTCCAACTTTTATGCCATATAGCGATGCCCATTTTCCTCTCAGCTGTTGGTATGTGGAAGTGTTTCTTCAAGGCACAACACCAATTCTGGTTTTAAATTCGACTTCGGTCTTCCCGTCAGCCAAAACAATGCGAACTTAATAAGGAAACCCGTCAGCTTGTCCAATTATGTCAAAATTCCTACGAATCACTTTAGAAATTAAGTTTCATGATTCGGGACGCAATTCACTTAATCATTCATTCTATTCCTTCGGCTTTTAAGTTGTAGAGCACTGCATGGTGTTTATGTGACTTATCCAGGAAGATTCAAAGACGAAACCTGCTTGCTCGACATCTAGAGTTAAATCTAGGTCTTCTTTGAGCCCGGTTATGATTATGTGGCTTTTAATTGTCGTGGCTTTTAAATGGCGATCACATTTTATACCGGAAATGACCGGTTTCGATGGCTCTTGGCAAGTATACATCGGCTTATTTTGCTTGCGTACCTAACTCAAAAATGTTAAACTATACAGGTGTGGTACATACTTATCAACCCTCTCATCGTAGGCTTTTAATTGCAACTCAACTAGGCATCGAAAGCGCAGTGGGGTCCAATTTACTTATTTCAATTCAATTGGCGTGTACATGTAGCTTAATCCAGCTTTAAACTACATTCGACAATATCATGTATACCGCTTACATGTTGATAGCCAAGGTCCCAGGACTTCCCACGACCCTATTTCGGGGCCTTTATCTTTATTTATTGCCTCGAAACGTTCATTCAAATACAAGATCATATCTTTGCTGTCTCAATGGAGTAACGCCATCACAAAATGTCTCCTGAGCTGATCCCAATCCGATATCAGGAAGTCCTCTCACGTTGTTATTTTGAGGTGCGTCCATTTGTCAGCGCCTAGGTAACAGCATAAATGGTCCTAAAGTTTAATTTTCGGCCTTTACAGCCAAAGGTGCGATGACTTATACTGCGTTTTACACTCTTTTTTAAGCCATGATGGGCTTCTTGTTCAGATGTCCCTATTGCTGAAGCTGCTAAGAAAATAGCTTTAAGTGAATAGCGCTCCTCAGACCGTAGGCTTATGACGCGGTTTCCCTGAATCTTAGTGACATATCTCTGCTCCCTGGTAATAAAACATATATTCAGTGGCTGACTGACTAGATGTTTTCCACAGTTGCATACTCAGTATCTGGCATTTACCAAATTCTGCTAGCACGTTCAAATTTTGCTGGAATTTTTCCCACTCCATGGGATCAAACCTGTCGGTGTTGTATTTGGGAACAGTGACTATTTTGGATCGTTCGCTTTTATCATGAAGGATGCAGTATGAAGCCGTACTCATGTTACCATAAGATGATTCCATTCCGATGTCAGCTGCTAGCATTTTCGATCGTCTAAAAGCCAACAGATAGCAGATGACTAGTATTGGTGGCCGGGCCGGCGGGTATTGATTCGTTAAAAAAACGAGAACGAGCTTCTGTATCTGAACACCTTGTAGCTCTGCTAGTAAGCCCTACTTCATGCCTTCTAGTGACGCCATCTGGGAGTCTTTTCGGAGATTGCGAAGTGGAGAGGACAAATGGCGGTTTCATGGGGCACAAAACCGGACAAGTGTCGATTGATCTGTGGTCCAGTGAGCCACAACCATAAACAATTTTCTTGCTCCCAAACGGAAACAAATGCCTCGGATATAGACGGATACTTTGTTGACGACCTTTGGCTATAGCTTACGGACAACGATGGGATCTTGGATCGTGAAGACTCTCCGCGACTCTCGAGAAGAGGGTTCTCAGAACGCTAGATTCCACGAACTGAAGAGGGAGTGTACACGGTACACTCTGTGGTCCAGTGAGCCACAACCATAAACAATTTTCTTGCTCCCAAACGGAAACAAATGCCTCGGATATAGACGGATACTTTGTTGACGACCTTTGGCTATAGCTTACGGACAACGATGGGATCTTGGATCGTGAAGACTCTCCGCGACTCTCGAGAAGAGGGTTCTCAGAACGCTAGATTCCACGAACTGAAGAGGGAGTGTACACGGTACAAGTTGGACATTTTGGGACTGAGTGAAATAAAATGATGATTGACGCAGGAAAATACCTTCCACCAACCGGAAACATTATAGAATACTGCAATACTTTACTCTGGGAAACCAAATGGAAGCGTGCAAGAGGCTAACGTAGGGCTTATGTTAACATCAGCAACACGGAAGAGCTTCTTATCGTGGAGACCTTATAATGATCGGATATTAACAGCCAGATTCCAGAGTGCTGTAAGAAAGGTAGCCATCATCCAATGCTACCCGTCGACGGAATGCTCATCAATGGATGGGGAGGACAGCTTCTACGATCAAGTAGGTGCCGCTTACAGTTTAACACCTAACAGTGACATGGTGATAATGATGTGTGACCTCAATGCTAAGTTAGGAAGCGACAGCACCGCGCTCAGACACGTAGCGGGTATTCACGGCATTGGAGATGGAAATGACACTGGCTAGCGGGTAGTCGATTTTTGCAACACCAACCACCTAGTCATTAAAGGCACTCTGTTTGAGTACTGTACCTGCCACAAGATCAGCTGGCCCTGATCTGATAGGCAGAGAATATCAAACCAGATAGATCACATCACTACTAGCCGGCGATATAGAAGCTGACGCAATGACGTCCATAACGGTGTCCGATCACCATCTTATGGTACCTGTACCCTTCGTACTGTATCCGTGACTAGCAACCTTGCCAACTATACCCATGTACAATACTGGCAAACTAAAGGATCCCGCTGTGAGCCATAAATTCTGGGACTATCTCAGGCTAGGGACGGTAATAATGAATAGACCTGAACTAACAACTGTGAATGAACACTGGAGATCTACAGTACATGGTTATCAACTGACCTCTGGAGATGGATCGAGGATCGTGCGTCTATTTCACTCAAAGTTCACATTGCATTAGCCGCAGCGCAGATACATATATCTGAAGTTGAAAAATATCACCGAGTGAAGAAAAAAGGAAAAACCGATAGTACATCGCTGCGACAGCAGGACCCTTTAACTGTTACCATGGAGCCTACAAGGGGAAGCAGCTTCAAGAAGCATCTAGTAAAAAACATGGACGATTCCCTACTTATAGCGGATGAGGACAAGTTCAGCGCGAGTGTCCCGAACCAGAATGAACCACTTTAAGCAGCAAACTCCCGAATTCGCATTGGCCCCCATAACAATACAGAGATTGCAACCGCCATAAAAGCCCTCAAGAAGAAGAAAGTGGTAGGCGCCAAATACATCGGCAGAGCTACTGAGACCTATCATAGATAGGGATTGGGAAAATGAGGGTTTTCCGGAGGAGTGCAATCAGCGGATAATTGTCAAGTTGCCGAAATCTAATGGATAGCAGAAACTGGCTTAGGTTACGTGTTCTGTCGGCAGTGGTGGCAGATAATTCTGGACAGGATGGAAATATATTTAGACTCAATTTTCGATGTCGAACAAGAAGAGTTTAGCTCTAGATCCTCCTGCACCGATCATATACACACCGGATTATCGTTGAGTATAGGTTTAATCTTTATTTGCTTTTTATTGAATTTGAGAAGGCTTTTGACAGCGAGAACCGGGAGTTTGAATGGAAAGCCTTGCGCTTTAGGGGTATCTCCTATGGATCTACACCAGGTGAACCAGAATCTGGAAGCCGAACTCAGTAGAGCGGTGCTTAAAATAAACGCAGCTAAAACCAAAGTCTTGTTCTGCTTCAAGAACCTCTTTCTCCCAACTTAACATTGCTGGACACGTGGTCGAGAAAGTGCAGATCTTTCCTTATTTGGGAAGCATCATCTCGACTGGCGGTGGCATCAAGCTCGATGTTAGTAGCAGTATCGGGAAGGTGTGGAAAAGCAATGTCTACAACACTAAGACCAAGCTTGTGATTGTTTCGCTGCAATGTCAAATCAGTACTGCTGTATGAGTGCAGTTCTTGAAAGGTGACCACAGCAATCACTCAGAAGCTGCAGTCGTTCATTAACAGATGTCTACACATCATTTTGAGAGTGTTTTAGCCCAATCGAATCTCAAACGCAGAGATCCATATTAGGGCAGGGCAGGTGTCAGTCACTATAAGAAGAACGAAATGTTTGTAGATTCGTCACACGCCATGCAATGGAACCCTCTCACCCGGTCAGGAAGAAGAGCTGGCCGCCCAAGGTAGACATGTCGCAGAACAGTTGAGGAGGAGTCGAGGATACTTGGAAAGTTTTGGAAAGAGCTAAAATACGCTGCAGAAAACTGAAACGCAGGAGTTGCTGACGCCCTATGCTCCTCGAGGAGTCACAAGAAGTAACTACATAACCGAGTGACTACCAAAGCTGTTTGCTTCGACATTCTTTGCTTAATAGAAGGAGACCCAGATGATTTAGTGGCAGGACCAGTGCTCATACAGAATTCCTTGAATTACAATGCGATTGGATGCATACACAAACTATGAATATGTATTCAGTATTTGAGTAAGGTTTTATCGCTTGCTTCTTTGGTGTTGACAGCTCAGATCAATTATGATATCACGGTTAAGCGTTATACTCCTATGTTGGATCGCATGCTGTTAGTTTTAAAAGGTGCCTCCATTCGGGGCTTCAGCCTGTACAGTTGTGATCTTTAACTCTAACAACACTCTAGAATCTACCCGGCTACTTAACTGTTTCCACTAGGAAATGCTTCTCGTATTAGTGGTGTTAGAGTAAGCTTTAAGCTGAACTTTGACGTTCTCTCTCCGTCATGTTAAAGGAATCTCGCGCTTTAAAAATTGCTCCTTTCAAGTTCAGGAAGGATTTAACGTCAAAGAGTTCAATCGCTGTCCGTCTTCGATTGCCTAGGGTCGTCAACAAAGTGTCAGCCTGTATCTGTGCATTGATTTCGGTTTTGGAACAATTAGGGTAATATGGTGCGGCTCTCCGGGCCACTTTCAACCAACACTTATCCTGCTTATCCTCTGTAGTTCGCAGTCTTCCAAGAAGTTTCTAATCAAGTCAAGAAATAGTGTTTACTAGTAGAGCTCCAATGTGTCAGTCGCAGTAGGTATTTTTCCTCATTTAGCGAATCCACGAGGGTTAATACTAGGACCAGTGATTTAAGGAATCACTCATTTTAATATGGTGAAATCAATGTATTGAGTAGCTCCAACAACAACCAGGTGATCAAAGCTACCATATGTGGCTTCGCATCAATTTGAAATTCACTTGTCATAAATAACACTTGCCTGGGTAACAATATTTGGTTTCTGCTCGATTTTCAGGGAGAGAAACCTCTATACTTGTTGCCAGTAGTAAGGCGGGGACCTGCGCGCAACTACTGACTGTCACAGCGAAGTGCCTGACTTACTCGTACCACCCAGTGGTGTCCCCCACGACTACTAAAATGGCAAGGACATACTCGGCTAGTAGTATAACACTGGACTACGCCGCCATAGGGCCCACAACTCAATGCGGAGAATATTAAAAAGATCTGACGAGACAACTAATGGCCTCGAATAAAAATTGATTCGCTGTTGACGACCCTTGAAAACATTTAAACGACAACGACTTTCGGATCTGCAAGTGGAATGTTCAGGCAGCAACAGATCACGAGCAGCTGAACCATTAATACAGGCCCTTGACTGCTATCGCGGAGATATCACCGCCATCCAGTAAGTGCGATGAGATGGGCTGGACATAAGGAGAATGCGATATATGATATAGGGGAAAAAAACAGCGCTTATTCCGATGTGGATTTGCCATATGCGGCAGAC
The DNA here is from genome assembly GCA_963966105.1 of Volucella zonaria. Classification (NCBI taxonomy): domain Eukaryota; kingdom Metazoa; phylum Arthropoda; class Insecta; order Diptera; family Syrphidae; genus Volucella; species Volucella zonaria. The sequence continues at coordinate 42,986,269 of OZ014530.1, read as the reverse complement.
TTAGGAAAGAAGTCTTGAGTTTCCGACATGTGACCGAGCGTCTTATGGTAATCCGCATTAAAGCTAAATTCGATAGCATAGGTCTAATATGCGCCCATGACCTTGCAGGACGACGAAGCCAAGGAATATTTCTATAAGCTCCTCGACAGGATATATGAGCAATGTACTAGGCGATTCTAGTGCCAGAATAGGATAGGAACACATTTTTAGTAGGACAGTTGGTAAGTATTGCCTACACGACACCGCGCCTTTGGCTTAGAGACTTTGCGACGGAACGAAATATCCCTATAGGACCCCAAGGACATTGTTTCCTCATCTCAAATACACAAGAGAACTTGGGGGATCATGAAATGCTAAATCAAATTGATCACATTGCGATCGACATGGGACGTGCCTCCAGTATTCTGGACGTTTGAACCTTCCGCGTAGCCAACATTGACTCAGATCACCACCTTGTTGCAGTACGAATGCGGATTTCCCAAGCACCACAATAACGAAGAGCTACTGTGAGAAGTTTTGATGCATCGTAGAAAAGATGCAATCGCACGAGAAAGCCAGAATCTCTTTGGCGTAGTCCGAAATCTTTCGACAACTCTTCTGTGTCCAGCGGCAACAGGAACGCCACATCTGATGTGCTAGATTTCATCCGACCGCCACCAATAAATCACTGGTTTGATGAAGAATGCCGGGAAGAACATGCAGCTAAACAAGAAGCATACAAAGCGGCGTTGCAAAGAAGGATCAGAGCCGTTCATGATCTCTACGAGCAGAAGATATGGGAAGAATATCGGCTTCTCCAGAATAAGAAAAAATAACACGAGAAACGTGCGAAATATTGAAAGCTGTACTCCAGGAATAACTATGGTTTCACCAGACCATATGAAGACATTATAGACCCGTGTCTAGTTTTGGCATCTTTGCCAAACTCGGCGCGCTGCCATGTGACTTCTTTAACTTTTTAACATCATGCTGGAAAGAATTTTGCGAACCCACAAGTGATCACTGGAGGCACAATCTTTCAAAAGTTTGCGCAACTGCTAGCGTACATCTATGATCCGAGTATCAACATAATTGGGAGATCACAGTGGGCTATCACCGGCGCGTTCGGCAGTATTGAAGTGAAAGCCACCAAAATAGGTTAAGCGGTAAATGGGGACAAAATCAAGTATATGCTGTCAGCACGAAGGAATCTACAACATCAATGAATCGGACAGAACGTCACAATCGAGAGGTAGTTAAGGACTTTGTCTATCTCGGCTCTGCTATAAATTCTTCCAGCAACACTTCAGAAGAAATAAAACGAAGAAACATTCTTGCGAATGGCTGTTTCTTTAGGCTAAGAAAGCAATTAAGTAAATAGCAAGGTCCTATCCCCAAAAACTGTGTCTGTTGTAAGAGCTCGTTATATAAGATCATGTTCATTCCAGTCCTACTTGTTGGTGTTAAAGGTTTAACGACGAAATTATACGAGCTGTTCAGCGACATCGACTTAGTCACAAAACTGCATGTCAGTTGAATGAGATGGATGGTAGTGCTAAGGGAGGGACAACGCAGAAGAGGAAGACATCAGCTTATGTGGCGCGCATATAAGAGGTGAGCTCAACTGACTTGTAGTGTGCAACTGGAGGCAGTTAGCTAGAGACCTGGACATTAGTATCTGGTTTTTTTACGTAAACCTCCTGTCATGTAGACTTATGTTTACGGGATGCCCATACATCCATGGGAGCAAGGATACGCCTTGCCATCGCTCTCCGTCAATCCTTTGATACCAATTCGGAACTATGTTGAAAGCACAAGTTCCACCCTTGGTATGAGCCGAGGCCGATCTACAACCTCTTACTATTCTTAGGGTCCCAGCACCCAGTACTTATTTGCAACTCTACAATGGGTCAAACCAGAACGAAGACCCTTTCCCGCGATTTGGGTTTAAACCAAAGCCACCATGACGTTCCCACAAGGGGGCCTACCTCAACAAGTCAGGCCCGGACCGAAATCCGGGGGCTCCTGACCCCCATGGTACCGTGATTTAAGTCCTGGTAGGAACTACTGGTGGTCTTGCCGCCAACAAGACCTATGACCGGCAACTTGTAACTGGTCAAATCGTAGCAACCTTCAGAGGCATCATCTGTTTGCGATAAGACCAGTAATATGCTCTGCCCCCGCTTTTTATTTAGACAACGTCATTGATGGGCCAAGCCTTGATAATTAGACTGGGGCCCAATAGTTTCTGCCGACTACTCGGAGTCGAACCCACAACCTTTGCAGTCTCAAGCGAACTCCCTATCTCTGCGCTAATTGGAGCCTAAGCCTAAGGCCTGGACAACTGGAGAGGCTGTTAGTTGAGGCCCAGGTTCACCCCGAACTGTAGCGCCACCTAAGTAAGTAAGTAAGTAAGATAAGAATACACAGCCTCTTTGTAGGTTTTAGTCATCGATATGCATACTCTACCACCTCCAGTGGACCGATTTGTTGTTTCCAGGTGCTGTGCGACCCCGGGTGGAAAGAATCCTAAATTTTAAACCGAGTCATGGCCTGTTCAGAACACAGTCTTTTCCTTTAACGAGCTGAGACACCTACTGCGGGCTAAAAGTATTCAAGCTTCGTTTATGAATTGGTTACTTTGCTTTGCAGTGATTCGTTTGGCTTTGATTGTGAGTAGCACTCCGAAAATTTTCGGAAGAGAAGAAGAAGAAGTTACTTTAACGACAAACACGTGGTTTAAAATATCTAGTCCGGGGATTCGTACAGATGCCTCGTGTGTTTTAAGTGAAGTCGTGATCCATTGTATGGCCAAACAGTCCTGGGAACAAGGATACGCCTTGCCATCGCTCTCCGTCAATTCATTGACACCAAAGCAGAACTTTTGTAACAGGCACAAGTTCCACCCTTGCTGATCACAGCATCCAGTGGTTATTGTAACCCTACTGGAAAACCCTTCCTGCAATTTTAGATTTAAACCAAAGCCACAGTAACCCTCCCACAAGGGGACCTACCTGTTGGGCTTCTGACTACCGGTGGTTCTGCCACCAACAAGATCTATGACCAGCAGCTTGTAACTGGTCAAATCATAGCAACCCTCAGCGGCCATTTCTGGCAACCAGTCCAGCAATTTCATTAACTGAAGAAGCCTTGGTATTAAAGTGGGTTCGGGGGTTCGCACCTAAGAGTATGATAGTTAACCTGTAAAACGAGAATAGCTAATAGTAATGTCTAGTGCTTGACCTAGTTGTAAAATTGCAGCCGGAATTCGTTTTTTCTGTGATTCGCCCAACCCCACTGATCTTTTTGGCTGTTCAATTCAAAATGTGGAACAACCAAAACTCCTTCATCTGTCCATTTGCAATGGAACTACCACTACAACAAACTCAACATTGTCATCGTCTTTCCACGACGCACGACAATTCTTCACCTTCAGTTTGTTAGTCACGTGGGCACACGCTTATCTCCTTCGCCACACTGTTCCAGCCCACGGTCAAAATTGAATGGCGCGAGCCACAACATCTTATAGATCTGCACGCTAGAAAATTGTGCATTTTATTTTATTAAATTCCTTTTACTTTTTTCTGAGCCCAATAGATATACTCACATGCAGAATACGCATACATATAGATGTGGATGTACGTATGCATCTATACCGGCATTGGATTAAAATCAACGCATTTACCTTATGACTTGCGACCGAAAAAAAGCGCGTAGGTGACTATATCCGTCCAGATGTAGCTGCAAAGATACTCGTTCGAGTATTTTGTCTCCTTGTCAGCACCTCAAGACTGTTCGAATATACTCGTATGCAACCGGTGGTGTTTAGATACACAGATACTACAACACTTGCTGGCGCAGCCAAAAAACTGTACGACATTTTCCACCTGAGACTGTTGGTACTCGTAGTATGGCATAAAAGCTTTTCTCTTTAGACTCTCTTACATCGCTCGTATCTTTTTCGCTCTGGAATAGCAGTACCAATCTCATTATGGGTAGGTGGATTCATTGATGAATTTCAAACATCGCTACCAAGGTAATGGTATTTGTTTTCCGTTGGGGGTGCAACCTACGGGGATGGCAGACTATGAGGGAGAAGGAGGTGTAAATGTTGTCGTCGTCAATTTCACCCAGAAGGATATGTGGGTGGACCAGTGGATCGGTGTGTTGGTTATTGTTTTTGTTTTTTAACTTAGGGAATCAGGTTTAGATACGTTCTGTAGCTTTATAAGGAGATTACAACCGTCGCGCCCACAACCACACCAACAATAACAACAACAAGTCATCGTCGGAGTTAGAGTCAGATACAGTGTCAGAGCCACTGGCGCATATGAATAGAGAAAGAGAGTGAGAACATACCATGGAGTAGGATGACTTTGTAGTGGTGTAAGCGGTAAAGTATTAAGGGTAGGTGGGTGGTGGATACCAGTATCAGGAACCAACAATGTTTAGGTTTTTCTCTTGTCGACCCGGTCTTGAGGCAGAGATTGTATTACACAGGTGGGTTTCGGGTGAATTTTGAAACCATGAATGAAATTCCCTTCTCGGTGTTGTCCTGCCCATGGAACTTTGGTTGTCTAGGATTCCGTAAAGTTGTGAATGAAACAGCACAGATACGGATACTATGATGTTTGTATTGTTTTTCTAGCATCCAGAGAAGAGCTGACGGCTGCTCGTGTTCCGATTTTCTGGAAATTAAAGATGCTTATTATTATTTAACGGGAAAACAATACAGCCCTTGATTAGAGGAGTTATTCTGAATTCCTGGTATACACCGGCACGGTGTAGGTGTTTCAGGGAAATCCTGCAACAATATGGCAGCAAACAAAAAGGCCATTCGAAGGCCTGGGCCGGAAGTAATGAGTGGGTGAAGTTGGTTGTAAGGATGTTCGTAGTAAGTCAAAATACGACTCGCGTGGTATAACTTGGTCAATGAACGTCTGTTATAAAGAAAAATTGCCACTTGCTACACAATTGTAGAGGAGAAATGAATTTTTCTTAATTCCTTGAGTTGTTCACACCTTTTAATGCCAAGGACTTGGAAATAAAGTCAAAGTCAAAGTTGTTATGGAAATTAGCTACTTTATTGACTTTGTTGGATTTCGCAAAACAGAACTGAATAGTTCGTGTTTAATATTTGAAGCGGTGGCCATCTGGAGGCGTGGATGTCATTGGAAACAATTTGAAAGTCAATTGAAATGGCACTTGGAAGCATTTCTTTAAAGGCTAAGGGAAAGCACAGACATACATTTGTGTATAGGCACAAATCTGTTTCATTCTCCATGCAATGCTCCGAAATTTTAACTACAATCTCGACTGAAAGTGGAATTGTACATCAGCGTATGATGGCTGGTTGCTATATGAATAAGTTAGACACAACTGGCTTCAGCCGGTGTCCTAACTGCAGCCACATATCAATAGTAATTATCTTACCTATAAGTGGTAGCCATCCGGTACTGGCTGCTGTCCACCTGAACTCGATCTGCTGAGCTAATTAGGGCGATTGTTGTATAGGTACAAAAGTCAAAGTTACCAGCAGTTTAAGGACAATAATGAAAGAATCTCCTTGATGAAGTCAGCGATGGCGCAACAGCTTCAAAACGAAGAAGGAAATATAACTTACCTGGACTACTCCGACAAATTTAGAGTTGATGCCTGTTAGGATTTTCAAGAATAAGGCTTTAGTTGGCCAATGGGAACGCGTACATCCCTGAAGTGGATTACTGACATTCGTGTAACTAAACCTTCGACGTAGCTACAATGGAACTGGTCCTCCAGATTGGAGGTTGCGTCGTAGATATAACTTTCTTAACACGTGAAAAACAACTATTTATGAAAAAGACCCAAGCAACAAGGATAGCAATGCCTTTGCAGCTCACAAGCTTGAATCTGTTCTCATGCCGTGTAATACAAATGTTACCGTGATCCAAGAAATATGACGGATAGGATTAGGTATGCAAGAAAAGAACAAAAAATATTACATCTATCATAAAAGGAAGTTTAGATGCGGATTTGTGGTGGGAATCAAAAATACCACCTTGATCCCGGAATTTATTCAGAAAATTAAAAATACCAGTTTATTCATCTAAACCTATATTGTCCCCTTCAAAGTAATACCCATCGACTGTAACACACTTATGCCAGTGCTTGATCCAATCCTTGTAACATTTTTTATGTTCGACTTCGGGATGTCCATCAGTGTTTCCTGCGATTTTTCCATTACCACTACCTCGTAGCGGTTTTCCAACTCGATTGAACAGAAAAAATTCATAGGGAGTCAAATCAGGTGAATTCGTTGGCTGTTGGATGGTATTTGTTGCATTTTTCGTCAAAAAATTACGAATAATGATGGCACTGTGCGACGGTGCGTTATCATGGTGCAAAATCCACGAGTTTTCTGCCACAATTCTGGTCTCTTTCGGCGAATTGCTTCACTCAAACGCCTCATTGCGCCCAAATAATACTCGTACTCTTTGTTTACTGTCTGGCCTTCTGGCAAAAATTCATGATGCACTACACTACGTTGTAATCCATGAAAACCATGAGCATTGCCTTCTTTTTTGACTGAAAACGACGTGGTTTTTTTGGTCTCGGCTCATTTGGTGAACGCCATTCAATTGCCTGATGTCTGGATTGCGTGTCGTACTCATAAACCCCCGTCTCATCTCCAGTAATAATCCTTTTGATGAATGTGGGATCGGATTCAGTCTCGCAAGTCATCTCTTTTGCGACGTCAACACGGTCTCTTTTTTGCATGAAATTGAGGTCTTTTGGCACCAACTTTGCTGCTACACGACGGAAACCCAAATCATTAACCAAAATGTCTTGGACGGATCCACACCAATGTTCAAGACCTCCGCTATCTCTCTGATGGTTAATTTGACGAACATTTCTTTTATTGGGTCTATAACTTAATTCGTGCGGTTTGCTAAGAGATGGCGTAACTTGTATTATTCCGTTGGAAAGCTACTGTCATTGTACGTTATTTCAATATATGTCATTCATTTGAAGCGTATACAACAATAATTTTTTTTCACTCAAATATGTCAAACTTTGTGCCTGAAAAAGTGTTTTTGCGGGGAGTTCTTCTTCATTACTTTAATATGAAGAAAACTGCTTCCGAAAGTCATCGTATCTTGGTGGAAGTTTATGGTGAACATGCGCTAGCTGAGCGAACGTGCCAAAAGTGGTTTGCACGATTTAAAAGTGGTGATTTTGGCTTGGAAGACGATGAACGTCCTGGGCAGCCAAAAAAGTTTGAAGATGAAGAACTGGAAGCATTACTCTATGAAGATTGTTGCCAAACACAAGAAGAGCTCGCAGAATCTTTGGGTGTCACTCAGGCAGCCATTTCAAAACGTTTAAAAGCAGCTGGATATATTCAAAAGCAAGGAAATTGGGTTCCACATGAGAGGCAAGCCGAGAGACGTCGAAAGGCGGTTTTGCATGTCCGAAATGCTGCTGGAACGCCACAAAAGGAAGTCATTTTTGCATCGGATTGTTACTGGTGGTGAAAAATGGATCCATTACGACAACCCCAAGTGCAAAAAATCATATGTGAAACCCGGCCAACCAGCCAAATCAACGGCAAAGCCGAATATCCATGGCGCAAAGGTAATGCTCTGTATTTGGTGGGATCAGATGGGTGTGCTGTATTATGAGCTGCTAAAACCGGGTGAAACCATTAATGGACAACGCTATCGAACAATTAATCCGTTTGAAGAGAGTAGTGGCCGAAAAACACCCGGAATATGCGACCAGACACGAGGCAATAATTCTCCATCATGACAACGCTCGGCCCCACGTTGCTATTCCGGTTAAGAACTAGTGGATGGGAAGTCTTACTCCACCCGCCTTATAGCCCAGACCTTGCCCCTTCTGACTACCATTTGTTCCGGTCGATGCAGAACGCCCTCACTGAAATACGGTTCACATCAGAGCAGAATATCAAAAATTGGCTTGATTCATTCTTGGCTGCCAAGCCGGCGCAGTTCTTTTGGGATGGGATCCACAAATTGCCAGAAAGATGGGAAAAAGTCATAGCTTCAGATGGGCAATACTTTGAATAATACTATTGCACATGTTTTTCTTAAATAAACGTTAAAATTTGAAAAAAAAAACCGCACAAATTAAGTTATATACCCAACACTTCAATGTTTTTGTTGGTTTTCGATGTCGATGGTTTGCCACTGCGTTCATCATCTTCGATTGACTCACGACCACTTTTGAACCGCTCGTGCCAGTGGTAAACGACCGTTTTCTTTAGAGAATCGTTGCCGAAACACTTTTTCAACATTTCCAGTGTTCGCACACCATTAAATCCTTTTTTTACGCAAAATTGAATACAAGTTCGTTGTTGCAAATTTGAATCCATTTCTAAAATTGTAAAAAATCGCCAACACACACAGAGATAGATGTACTCTTGGATACGTAACTTTTGCAAATGTCAAGCTATGACGCGAAGATTTAGAGAGCATATCAACAACAGATTTACCAACTTAAGAAAAAAACAGAACTCAAATCGAAACAATGGGAGTGCCACACGGAACTTTTGATCAAGGGGTAGATCTTCTTGTTGTGATATGCATCAAGGCAACATTCCAAAACATCAGCATAATATGTGCCCTTGCCCCTAAAGACGAAGCCTAAGGCTACATCAAAGTGGAGTCCTATGACCAAGGCTACGACTACACATCGCAATCTGGCGCTCTCCAAATGGTCGAACCGCCAACCAAATCGATCACGTACAAATTGATCAGCGGGAAACGTCGATTTGGCCATATCCGGAGCTCGGAGCCAGCCAAAAAAAAAAGCCTTAGCACGACTCGGGTAGACGGAGCCTACAGAGCGTCTGAGCGAAAGACTCGCTGCTGTCATTCAAGCTTGGCTATTGAAATGAAACCACTTTCGCAACATCTTCAAAAAGCCAATATCATCGTTGACTACCAGTCACCACCGAAAAATATGTTTTGGAGGAGTGCATGCTCCAAATCACTAAGCGGGTATGGGCGGATGAAAGCATGGCTGATGACTTGACGATTAGCTCTAGATGGGGCATATCTTCAAGAAATGCCATATCTTATAAGAACCGTTGCATCTCGCATATATGATCCTATCCAAAGTATAATTTGAACGTTTCAAGTCCTTCCGCAACACACTAATCGGTAGATCGACGATTGACCAAATTTTTAGACGAACACAAATCCTGAAAAGGACTCGAGATTCACCATCTCTTCATAAGCTTCAGAGCCGCTTATGATAAAATACCTTGTCTTGAGCTCTACAAGGCGATGGCCGAAATCGGGATCCTGGCAGAACAGATCCACATGTAGGGCATGATAGTGAAAAACACGCAGTGCAATGCAGAATTTGAAAACAGTTCCTCCGAACTATTCAAGACGTATACCGAACTTCGGCAATAAGGTGCACAGTTATGTGGTTCTTTCAATGCAGTGCATAAACATAAGTACGATGTCAACAAGGTATTCACTGTCGTCAACAAGTGTATTCAGCTGGTGGGATACACAGACGACATCGATATCATCGGTCACTCCCAATGCGCCATCCTGCAGGATTTCACGATAAAGGAAAAACGAGTTGGCCTTTAAGTAAATAAGGACAAACCACGTATATGGTGTCAACAGACAAAGAATAATCTCTCCACCGCCTAGGATACAACGTCACTGTTGACAACAGTGATAAGGGGGAAGCATCAACTTCACGAATAACATCCTAGTGGATTTCGGTTTGGCAAAACAAATCGGCTCAAAACTCTTGACTTTGAACACGAAATGCGTTCTCTACAAAATATTGCTCGTGCCATTTCTACTATATGGGACCGAGTACTGGACGAAAATCAGGAAAGCAGAGCAGATATTAAGATTTTTGAGAGAAAAGTTCTTCGCCGAATACGAATTGACAATAGTCAATTCTATGCAGATCTTGCAAAAATCGTTGTAAGGATAACTTCCAATAGCTCAGTGTCCTCTGATAACGTTTGTAAGTTTGGAAATATATTATCTCCTGAGGTTGATCACCTGTCTTGATCGTTTGGCATCGTCCATGAGCTATATTAGTGGGCTTAGAGAACGCTTGAGAATTCATCATTTATTCGGTGGAAAACATTAAGGGCTTGACGTTATCTTTTTGCTCCTAGGGATTCCAGTCTCCGCAGGCCATAAGCCACGTTCAAGTGTCCTGTAACCCAAAAGAGGTTTGCTCCCTTGTTAGCTCGTTGGGAAATGCGTGGCAGTCTTGACTATGGGTAGAGACCACTGTTAGAATTCTGATCACTGCTTACCTATCTGTGTATATTGCAATATCCGACGAGAGTATTGCATCCATACTGAGCCCAGCAACGGTGTGATGAATAGCGAGACTTCAGCTTGGAAAGCAGTATATGTAGATTAAAGAATTTGTGTATGCAGACGTCCTCAGAATAAACCCTGCTCCAGTACCTTCGGTAGTCATAGGGCCGTCAGTGAAAATGAAAATAAACTTTATGTTTTCCAGTTAGCTCCTTCCATCCATTAGCGAGTGAATGCACGTCGAACAAGTTTATAGGAAGGATATGGAGCAATATTTCGATAACCGCCACTGTAGATGTACTTTAGTCAGCCAGTGATGCTTTTGTAGACAGCTTGCTGTGTGTATACTAAGAGATTGATGCTAAACCGTCATTCCAGTTCAGGCCGCCAAAAAGCTAGACTCCACGCGAGAATTCGTTTCACGACTACTGGACAAGTAGACATTTTTTTACTTCGCTCGGCAACACTTTCTTCCCAAATCTGGAGACCTGAAACATGCCTGGTACCCCTCGAGAAGCTCAGATGGGTTCCATTTTACTTGGGTGGGTATCTTTTTCGTGTGAAGGGGACCATCTTCGGTTCAGCTATACATACGCAGAGTCCACGTGTCCAAGAGGAAAGTATGCCTATAGAGATCTGTGGATTCTTGGCCGACACTTAAAGAAAAACCTTATCCCGCTACCTCTAATTTGGTGGACTAGATTCCATAGGAGAGTAACTCCTTTGGCTTATTCGCATATAGGGCTTCTTTCAGCACTGAATAAGGCAGTAGACTATTTTGTTGGGATTGAAGTGGATTAAGCTGTTGACCAGTCCAGTTATTGAGGAGAGAAAAAGGTTTCAACTTTGTTGAAAGCTCTGCTGATATCAAGGAAAGCCATCTCTTTGAGACTGACAGCCCATTCGGAAGGTTTTGCCTGCTTTGGGTATAACAGGCTTGTTTACTTTTTTTCTTCTTTCTGGCAGAGTATACTTAGATATAGAACTAGTCCATTATTATACTCTCTATATGTTCCTTTGCTAGAATTTATCAGTCATTCGTAGAAGGATGAGTAAGCGCTTCAGGAGTAGTAACTGCAGCCCGACGCTCAAAAACACTAAGGCCGGACACTCAAAGACATACTGCTCCGTGGTGTCATCATCACTCTAACAGCAAACGCCGAAGGATGTTGTCTCACTTATATCCAGCACGACACTAGTAAGTAGTATTGCAGTCTGTCCTACTGAAGATATGAAAGTCGATGAGATCTTAAAAACGTCGAGAAGCATTCCCTTGGTGTCGCGGAGATTTTTAGATTTAAGCCGTCTTCAGTTATGATCATATGAAACCCAACTGTTAATCGATGCCCTAACCGAGAAGGCAGGCAGTTTGAACTCAGGTTCAGTTCCTGAAAACTTCTCCCCTGGGTATTGTCCTACATTTAATCTTTACAATGCGTCCCCACCGAGATACAAATGTTTTAATCAAAGCCTTATGCTGCCCTCTTTTGACTCATATTGAAGACAACATCTTAAATCAAAAATTGTTACCAATTTTAGGAAAAGAAATTTTCTTTTCATTAAACCTTGTTTAGTACCAATTGCTCAAAATGAACGAACTCCTGAGCTCTAATAATGTCCACTCTTTTCAATTCTTCTCGGTCTTTCGAAGTTCAAGACAATCAATGTTATTATTTCTGATGAGTGAATAACTTCTTTCATCCGTCTCCATAAACAAAAGTCCATTTGGGGTCAAGTCTGGAGACGTCGGGGGTCACAAAATGGGCTCATCCGGCCGTATCTACGGATTTCGATACACGCGATCTAACCATTCTCTAACTGCATGTCCATAGTGTGCAGGGGCGCTGGTGGAACACTATGGCTTTTCTTTATTGCAGTGGTATATCACCTAATATTGTAGTTGTGGTAATTTGTTTCGCAAAAATTCCAGATAGATATCCGAATTAAGCCCTTGTGGAAGCCGATAGCATTCGTTCAACTTGCCCACATTTTGACCTTGAACTTAAGGTGAAAAGCCCTTTGTGTCATGAAGTGGGGGTTGTTTTCTGCCCAGATATGTAAATTATGGAAACTAGTGATTCAATCTCAGGTGAATTGGGACTCATTCTTCCATTCAATTTGGCAGCAAAAGTTGTCTTTGCAGAATGTAACTGCAGAATTCCAGACGTTTCTCTGAGTCCCTGAATATAGAATTCTTCAGTTGTAAGTACTGCTTTGATTAAAATATCTGCTTAGCCCAAAACTGATATTTGAACTGTTTCTGATGTAATGAAAAACGTCTTCGTACGTGGGAACGCCTCCTGCTAAAGCAGGATGTGAGTTTCTCGACAATTTTCGCTTTATTCCTACCTTCCCCAACTTGGAAGATGTTCTATTAAATGTCCTGTCATTTGGGACAGTCCTTTCAAGTTATCGTCTCGGATATCCCAATCTCGGCCGCTGACCGTTTCCATTACAGAAACCATTTACATAAACCACGTCTGCTTATTTTCGTCTTGAAAGAATGAATTAAACGCCAATATCTCGGTTAAAAACTACACAGTCTGTAGTTTTGGAAATAATTTTTTTTTGAAAAGAAGGAATTCTAATTTTTGTTTTGACCTGGAAAAGTGGGCGTTACCTCCCCGAGGTGGTCTCTTTTTCACCTTTTTGTAGGTCATAAAATGAATTTTTTTTAAATGTTTTTTTCTCTGATTTACATTGCTCAATCTTTACTCTGAGCTTCGAACTTGTTGAATTTGTAGAGTCTGAGTTAAGTCCCCTTCTCCTCCTTCCATTCAGCTCCTCACCCCCTGGGACTGGGATCAAAGTGTCAACGAGTCGTGCCGAGGATCAGCCTAGCGGAGGGCCCAGTATCTACAAAAATAGCTCAGTCGTGAACGGAGTATCTGGCGACCTCTGAAAAAGCTAGCCTTATCTGTATGCAGCACATCTATGTACAGACGGACCTCACTTTCTCCATTAGTCGTGGGATACAATCTCTCAAGGAAAACAGAATCCGAGACGAGTAGGTACTCCGTTAAAGCCGGGAGGTAATACGCTGAATGCACCGACTACCGGCAAAGCTCCTGCAATGTCGAGCAAAGGTAAAACTATGGCAAGCCATTATCCACCTTCTAATGGCAAATGCAAAGAGCCAAAATCCAAATCCTCAAGGAGTGGCAAGACTGTGGAAGGCCACGGTCTTCCTACTGCTACTATGTATAATACCTCCCTCAAAAGAGAAATCAGAGGCTCAGCCACAACGGTAAGCCCCATCCAAGGTCCTCTACACCAGACGCCGAAATGCTGTATGCATTATCAAAGCCTTTGGATCCATATCGAAACAATTGCGGCCTGAAGAGTAAAATAGAGTGGGTCAATAACATCCTTAAAGACGAATTACACGCTGTTCCTAAAATGCTAAAAGACTCCTCCAAACGTGGAGTATACCGTGCCGGTTCCCAAAAACATATTGTAGCCAATATACGCAGGCTAAAAAATAATCACTTTTCTACGTACGTCCACGTCTGTAAATACAGACCAGCTATTTTGGCACTTATCGAAACATAGATAGATCCCCGCCCACACCTCTCAGATTACGCTGAGCTGAAGCTAACTGGCTACGAACTAGTGCATTATGTTTTCTCACCGCGGTCTCATCTTTTACCTGCGTAGTGATGTAGCTTACCAAACTCCACCACAATGCAGTGGCTCTTCCAATCCGGAATTCAATTTCATTTAGTTACAATTCCATCTCCGTAACCAACTATTGCTTTACTTACAGAAGCCCCACACTGGACAGCAATTCGACCTTTAATGATTTCGATGCGCTATGTGATTCCATACAAAGAATTCTATCCTTGTGTTCATATACTGAAATCGTCATTACGGACGATTTCAATATACACATTCTGGGCTAACAGCACCCGAAGGACGGTGTGTTGAGACCTTCGCTGCGGCAAACAACGTGACACAGCTAGTAAATAAGCCCACACGAATACCAAACGTTGATTGCCACACCGCCAATACCCTGGACTTGATTTTAACTTCTCACCCTGACAAATACAAGGTCAATGTGCTATCCCCTATAGGCTCGTCGGGCCACTGTGTCATATCAGCTAATTTCTCGTACACCGACCACACTGTTAGAGAAAAGATTACTAACAGAACCGCAAGACAATACGCGAAAGCCAATTGGAATGGACTTGTGGGAATCTTAGCTCCTCGTTATGATTCCTGGTTAACGAGGTGGATGGCGCTGTTGATATGAATACAGACACTATTCACATTGGAATGAAATCCTCTATTCCTCATCATATGAAGAGTATCAAACGATACGACTCGAGGTGTAAAGAGGATCTCATGGTTAGAGAAATATCTTTTCGCTCGCGCAAAGCCAACCTAACTGAAGAAAACTGAAAAAAATTCAAAGGAGCCAGGAATGGCTGCAACGCATTTCCTATGAGTGTGCAATGTGAACACCAACAAAAACTCAGGCAAGAAATACTGCAATGTCCCAAAGGTAGTTAAAAACATTAGAAATTCTGCCTCATCCTCCATCCCAACGCTCATTTACAATGAAATTCCAGGTGTTAGCCCTTAGGCAGGCCCAATCTGCTTGCTACACACTTAGCGGTCAGCTCAACTCTTCCAGATTGTCGGTTGTCTCCGCCTACACTTGAGTGCGTTGAATCTTCAATATGATGAATCTACTTTCGTACTTATGTAGTAGCAAGAGTCCTTAAAGATATTAGCATCCACAAATCCGCTTCCACGCTGGCAAAACCACTGCGCAAGCTTTTTTATCAATCCTACTCCTTAGAATTCTTTCCGAGCAGATGGAAAACAGCATTTGTCCAGCCCATGCCTAAGTAGGCGAATTTTCTTCTTTCTGCTCCTACAGACCCATTGCACTTACGTCCCTTCTCACCAAGTTCATGGAAACCCTGATAAACCGGTACGATTAAAACATCTGAACCTGCTAGAGAGGATTCAAAATCCTGCATTAAAAACTTATAGATAATGCTAATACCACTCAGTCAATAGACATCCTCGAACACAGACTAAACGTCTCGCATCTATCGCTATTTCCACCACGAGTCCTTCACAGAAATCGCCAATAGCATTCTGTCCTTTCAGACCTTGACTCGTAACACTCGTCTTATTATGAATGCTCTTCAGTTTATTTCACTTTCGGACGAACTCTGAAATATCGTGATTCGTTCCTAAGCTGAGCAATTCTTTTGTGCAATGCCCTGTCGAGCTCTCTATTTCCTAGTATTGTAACATTCAGACATTTAAAACCAACGTATATCGGTACCTTCCTTTCGTTTCCTTCACCTGGGATGTGTGCAATTTAAGGGTACTTTTACTCTTTGAGCGAGCACTAATTTGAAAAAAAAAAGCCAATCCACTTATATGCGGATATCCGTTCAAGAGTGGTAGTGCGGTTGGTTGTGGTTTTTTCTCAGACAAGTTAAATCTAAGCCTCTCATTCCGATTACAGTAGCCTGTGCGAGGCGGAAATTTTGGTGATTAAAGAAGTCCTGTCCTGGTTGAAGAATGACGCAACATCCGAAAGAGATAGGGAGAGCAGCCTTGCATTGGGTTAATGCGTTCTTATACGAGTAGGATAGCCCTGATTGGCATCTCTTGGAGGTACAGGGTTTATCCCTGTCTTTAGCTTCCCGTGTAGATTTCCGGGCCTCCTCTGGTGTCATGCCGTCCCTGATCCGGTTTCCAATTCATTTTCTTTGGGCTCCGGTAAAATAGAAAAACTTCTCATTTGTTTCGAGAAAGGTTAGTCCGTACCTGCGAATCTCCAATACGGGTGTAAAGCTATTTAGTACCAGAGCGCGCCCGGTATCTGGACACACTGTTAGAGACTGAGCTATTTCTGGGCTCTCAGCCAGGTTGATTGCTGGCATGGTACGGATAACACTGTAAACCATACCCTGTAAATCCTTAAGGGTGCGTTAAAGGTTTCCAAGTTGCCTTCAGACCTAGGTAATTTGGCACTGTGAATATTTTTCCTCTTCTTTTAGCGCAATCTTGGGAATCCGAGGTCCAGCAATAGGCATGATTACCCTCTGTCCTGTCAACTGTATGATAAGTTTAGGTAAAGGCATTATTTAGAAGGGAAGTTCGTTGTTGAATGATATCGAAATGTGGTTTTTTAATCCAGCAAGCTTGGGATAAGGGATCTTGTTAGGTTTCTGCCAGTTCTCTAGATTCTTAAAGATTAAGTCCATAGCTATCCGAATAGCTTCACAATAAATAGAGTGTTGCACGACCAGATAGTGAACCCGTCGATGCATCTCCTAACTTTGGGATAGAGGTGTGCTTTCATTTCAGAATACAATGATAGGATATAAGCGCTACTATTGCCCGATAGATTACCCATGACTTTCGTCTAATCCAATAGATTGCTTCCTACACCCCGAGTATCTTTTCAAATGACCTTTAAAACTTTAATTCCAGAATCAATATAAATTGCTTTTATACAGGGCTAAGAGAAAAGTTAAAAGATTCCTGGAAATGTAAGGATGTGACCCGAGAAATACCTGATGAACTTTCACGTATGTACGAGTATTTGGATAAGTTATACAAGATTTTCCTTCAAAACAACTTTACAGAAAGCGGGAAACGTTTTTAGCCTCAAGTCACGTAGTCATCTAAAATTTTCTGTCAAACGATGTCATATGGTATGTGTAGATCATATCCGAACGATGCTTAACTCACCTGTTTCCAGGGCCAAACATTCTCCAACTCGAACCATTCCAGACACATAAAACACGACCATGGCTCCTAGGAAACTTTCTATTTTCCGTCCCCACGATCCCAATTTGACACTTTAAACGTCACAATCTTCTCAAATGACAGTTTACGAGTATGTGGTCCCGTATCTACGGTGCACATACTCGTACTCGTAATCCAACATAATTTTGACAAATGCCATCACAAATTGTTGGTTCAAAATAATTAATTTTCACTAAAACGACAACGCCGAGGGGAGTGTGAAAAAGGTCAAGCCAACAAAAGAGGAGAGGACAAAAAAAGAAGAAAGAGAAGAAATAAATGGAAACCACATTCGGATGTGGGTTGTGGATTGGATTGCGTCAAATTTACTGCTGTCACTTTAAGTGAATGGTAGACGGACGTTGTTGTTTTGTTTTTTTTTTCTTGCTTTCGGGAATAAACTTTCCGATGTCGGTGAAGATTACGAGTATTTTGCGGGTCTCTCCGATATCTGTCCCAAATATGGGCGGCTGTTTTGCCCAGTCGCCCATTTTTGGGCATCTTCATCATCAGTTTACGATTGTTGTACGCTTTTGAGGATTTGTTTGGAACTGGTCGGTGATTGTTGTTTTGTAAATTGATCACTTGAGCCAGACCATATTTGTTACAGGGTACGTATGAACTGTGTAACAGTAATAGGTCGTAACGTAAATTAATTTTGAAGAAATTAAATAGTTCATGACAGTAGGGAGTCTTAAATAAGATGAGAAGTATGTTTGTTTTTGATGATTGGGTGCCTTAGTGAAAGGAAGGGTGGAAGAAATTGAGCTGCGATTTTTAGAAGAGGTGAAATAAGACACAGAAAAATTTTGGCATTGACCATGACAGAGCTTTGTTCGAATACTATCGTTCCATCTTCCATTCGACAAGCGTCTAAATTTAAGTCGCAATCCATCAAATTTTACACCTACCTCCACGTAGTGAAGCCTCAGAGTTTAGTATCTCTGACTGAAGGTAAGGTACCACATTCTGGGGGACGTCATAGCCGGCTGGCGATAAGAGAGGGAGGCTGTTCGCACTGTTCCTTTTTCATCAGGACGGAGGAATCGGCTCCAGTTAGTTCGAGCTACTTGGTGTACACCGCCTTTTAGAGCTAATTCGATCTATTCGCAGTCTAGGTCCATGGTTCTGTCGGGACCGTGGAGTAGAGATGTCGGTTCAGCAAACCTAAATATACAAACGACGTCTCTAATAATATCAGCGAGGCTACAGGCACCGGACTATCTAGGCAGACCCTTTCCGGGGCTTTTATTGAAGACTAGACCCTACAAGCACGTGGGGAAAACATCTCCACAATGAAAAAAAACCACGGTTCAAAACAATCAACAGCCTCGTATGCGGACGGATTTAACGTTGACGACCACAACAAAGGTTTTAAGGACAACGAATTTCGACTATGTACATGAAATATTAAGACCCTTAACAGACCACGTGCGGTTGAACAACTCGCGGAGGCCCTAGACTACTATAAAGCTGGGCCATCCAAAAAGCGGTTGAAACGCTAGGACATCAGCTACGGTGAATGCTACAAAGAGGGAAGATAACTCTTAGGTACAACCTTTTAAGCTTTAGGTATGTAAGCGAACGCCTCATAACAATCGTAAGGCCAAATTCGCAAATTTAAGTCTGATTTGCTTTGTACGGATGACAGCTCCAAAACCGAATTCCTTGACCTCAGTGCCCTAGTTATGATGCCAAATTTATCTTAGGGATCTTAACAGAAGACTGGGTAAGAAACCATTTGTGAGCTTGCCATCGGAGAGCATAGTCTTCACAACACCACGTACGACAATGTATTTAGGTTTTCAAAGTTTGTAACGTGGCGTAACCCAATCTTTGGCGATTGCGTATGTCTCAAGATCCAGACTTCACGGAAAGAAAAAGAAAGAGTACGAGAAGCATGTGATCGTGGAAATGGAAATATGCTACTGGTGGAATAACGTTCGAAAGTTATTTTAGATAACAAAACGAACATGACAGGGCTATGAACCCAGAAGGCAAGTCTGCAACGGTCAACATGAACAACTGGAAGTATGTAGAATCATAGTCGGCTCTGAGAATATGGAAAGACTACTTCTGATAATTGGAAAATCTTGCTGTCAGACAGAATAAGACTTTTTCCTAGACGAAGGCGACTGAGAATTCCGCCCCCCTACTGAAATATCAAAGCTAAGGTCTAGCAAAGCTGCTGATACAGACTGACTACCTGCTGGGATATTCAAGCAGCTGGAAATGACTTGATTGGGAACATGCACCACTTCATCTGTAAGATATGATCAGAGGATAGCACGCCCGAAGCATGGAATCTCAGCAGCCTTTCCAGCTAACTGTACGGAATGCGTCTATGTGATCTATATGATCTTTTCGCTGTATGATGCAAGCATCTGAAACCATGAACAATCTGATTGATTCAGTTTCAGTCCAGGAAAGTCCAGCAGCGATCAAATGTTCACTCTATGGCAAATCTTGGTAAAGACCTGGAAATTTCTGAGCGACACTTACATGTATTATCTATTAGTCAACTTCAAAGGCCAGCCATAGAACGACAAGGTTTGAATTTTTGCTGCTCCATCAAGGTCTGTAATGAATTAACCTAGACCTTCAATATCGAGAAAGATATAAGACTATACCCTGTCATATCACTTCCTTATGATCGTCCTAGATAAAACCATGAAAAGCGAAAGAGGCAGGCAAAATAACTTGCGAATGACATCGATGTGATTACGGCGAATGGACACCACAGCGCCCACCCGAGGTAGGTAAGAGTGGCTGTTGGAAATACCAACCCACTTAGGCCTATTGGCCCATTGTGATGCCACGTGGATCTACTCGTATGATCCTCTTATTAATGGAACCAGTTTGAGCTTATGATAAAGCGTAGGAGACTGTTAACATCTATATTGTTTAGATAGCTTAAGTCATTGTAGAAGAAAGCTCCTAAGTGGAGTTTTCTTCTCTGGGAGAGAGCTGGACATGTACAGAGTAGGTGGCGGATTGTGTCCTCCTCTTTCTCGTCCATGCAGCTTCTGCAGAAATCATTTGTAAAGGCGCCAAGCTTTCTTGCGTGCTTGCCCATGAGGCAGTATCCTGTGATCACACTTATGACTGATGTTTCTTATTTAGGAGGCTCAGACACTTCCTGCAATTCAGATCCAGTTTTGGTCAGATCTGTTTGGTCGCTAGACCCGTCCAATAAATCTTTGATTTTGACCCCGAAACAGATGCAGAAGATGGCGCATACAAGCGAAAGGGAACCCTAAACCGACTTGGAGGCAGCTGTCGGGACACCATGCTAGCTGCGGAAGTTTGTTTGTTAAGGCTTTCTGATTGAGTACATCCCGGACTCTAGCACAATCTTGTAGTCGTATTTTTGGCCACTTCTTCGAACAGCTGGTGCCGTAATTCATCAATAACGCGGCAAATGTTGGCTTCCAAGTCGTCCATCGTCTCTGGTTTATCGGGGTTGTATAGCGACTTATCATATATCTCCACTGCAAATAATTACGCGAAATTATGCGCACGTTTCCTTCAATAAATTGATTGCGACCCACTATGTAGCATGCTGCGCCATCTTGATGACAACTTTGAACCAGTCCACTTTTGGAGTAATGCCATTAAATTTCGGAACGATAGGGCTCTCGATTGACTGTAGCATTGTGGGCGGTTGCATTATTGATGAAATATGGACCAAGTATTGGATTTTCTTTAGTCCGAATGCGGCTATTTTGCTTATAGACGTGTCGATTCAACTAAAAATGAGCCTCATAGCTGAACAAAATTCTGTGGTGAAAAAGAGGATCAAGGGCTATTTCGTTTTCTGCCACTTCACCAAACGAATCACGAGCTGGATCTTATAAGATAGTAAACTAAGACTTTCGCGCAAAATCCTGTAAAAAGTTGATGGACAAAGCTCCAGTTCCTTTGGACGGCAGCGATACGACTTATTCGGGTCTTCCTCGATATTACGCTTCACAGCATCAACAGCTTGTTCGGTGCGTACTGTTCATATCTGCGGATGAGAATTATAAATTAGAGTGTGTGTGGTGCGAAAACATTCACTGCTTATTCGAACTTGCTCAGATGGACTACTGTGTCGATCGTAAAAGGGGCATGCCGCAGGGTAAGCATGGCTGCTGCTGAAAAAAGTGCTGCCACCTGTGAAACCATCCATAATTTGCACTACAAGAAACCTACGAAGAGATATCTCTCGATTGGAACCATCCAAGTAGTGATATAACTCTTAAAAAGTCCCTTGGATCAAACCCAAAATCCGCATTTTCTCTTCAAAGATGGTCGCAAGGCAGAAAACGGACAGTTTCTTCGTACCTGCAGCTTTTGTAGAAGTCATTGTAGTGCTCAACCAGGTGTCCAAATGGGTGCTACTGTCCCTACAGCTTATGGTGATATCAGCGATGATTTATCCATTCCGCCAGCCTGGTTTTACTTAGAGGATGATCCACTTTTACATGTGTGTCATCCAGGGAATCGAAGCCATGACTGATGTTCTGGACCACTGTCCCATTTATTTTTAACAAAGCTCCACTTGCTCTTGAGCTTTTTAATTTCGGCGTTCCAAAAGGGCCAACGATTCTTGCCGTTTGCCCTACTAACGTGACGGTTAAAGCATCAACCGCCTCGTGGTGCTGCCTTAGGCTAGAGATGTGCCCTATAGGACAATGACCAGCTGGTTTAATTCTAACTCTGAGTAAAATATTTCCCAGTTCACCTAAAATCTTATTTCCTGCTACCAGCAGTAGTCAGCTACGGATGTCTTATTGGTGTTGCAGGAGGTCATTTACTCTGTTAGTAATTCAAATATTTGAGTCAGGAATATACGAATATTCAAAGACATGATTTGGTGTAAGCGGCGGCGTTGATATGGCTTTCCATACTTCGTCGATGTGGGGTGGAAGGAATTGACTTCCATGATCATGCAGGTAAACCGGTTCGTTCAGCATGATATCGATGATCGTCAATATGTCGGTTTCACGGATAAGATCATTTCCTATGAAGCGCTTATGTCTCGAGGTCTCTTAAAAGACGGCCGAATATGTGTAATCTTTTAGCAGAAACTGATAACCGTCTAGAATCTTGATATTGCGCGATAACAAACAAGTTCGTAGCCAAGTGCTTGCTTTACGTTCTTGTCGTGGTCCTTGGTAATTACGTGTATACATCCTCGTGCAATATATGCTGAAAATGCAAGTTCAAGTGATCTAATGCTTCTATTGGACCATTCTGATGCCAGGTGAATCTGTGATCCTCCTACCCTTCGAACAAATTTGAGCATATGATAAAGCGTAGGAGACTGTTAACGTCTATATTGTTTAGATCGCTTAAGTCTACTCCTAAGTATAGTTTGTGTAAAGAGGCCCTGCCTTCTTGCAGGCTTGCCTATAAGGCAGTACTCGTGGCGCTAAGATGTTTCCTATGTTGAAATATCAAACTCTTATAGAGATTCAGATCCAGTTCGATCACCTAAGGTTTGTTCTTCTATTGGCATCCAGCTTTAGTATTAGTTTGCCCGTAGCGACTGGCATCCTTTTCCGTTAGAGTAGGTAAAGTAATTCCAATTTTGGCAAGTTCATTGACCCTTCAATTCGCTGGAATGTCCCTGCGCCATGGTACCCGACATAGATTAAGGTTGAACTGCTCTGCCATCACCCTGAGAGATGATCGGCAGTCAAGGGCCGATTGATTCCTGGGACTTGATAGCGACTTAAGTATCGTAAAAGATACGGATGTCCCTTGCAGATATCACGTTTTTTTTCGCCCATGACAGGAATTCTTTAATGGTCAAAATTTCAGCGACAGTGATTTGGAATACGGAAAAAAAGGCTTAGATTAAGCTTATCTGAGAAAACACCGCCACCGACACCGCTATCAGTCTTTGATCCATCTGCATTGAAGTGGATTGCTTGTCATCCATGAAAGCGTCATCCTCCCAAAAGGATCTAGAGAGGGTGCTTACTTGAAAGTCTTTGTGAAACCAATGTTGGGGTATAGTGTAATCGATTTTCTCTGGCAGGATTTCCTGAGACACCTATAGCAACCTCATCCGCATAGGCAACCACCCTGATACCAGCCGCTTCCAGCTATGTCAGTAGTTCGTTGATCACTAAGTTCCAGAGAAGTGGTGAATGGACACCATCTTGTGGCGTACCTCTGCTGACACATCTTATCGCAGAAGCCGCACCTAGCTTGGAGCTGATAATCCTGCTATTTAGTATGAGAATTATCAAGTCCCCAAGTGAGTCATCTACTTTCAGGGTTGAGAGCGGATGTTTTGACATTGTTAAAGGCACATTCTTTTTCCTGGAACGCGACCACTGTTGACTCTCTATAATGTAGGGATTGTTCGATATGGCTGGTCAGTGAATGTAGAGCCGTTTCCACTGACCTTCTATTACACTAGGCACGTTGAGCCGTAGGCAAAAATCGTGGGTCAGTCCTTTTAGGAATTTTAGAAAAAAAGATGATAGACCTATAGGTCTGAGGTCCTTTGAGACAACATGAGAACATATTCCGGCTTTGGCAATGAAAATTGCATTAACTTCTCTATGACAAGGGAATATGGATCATTTCTACGAAGTTCCTCATAATATTCTCTGTTGGCAGGTATTATACCGTTCGCACCAGGTGACTTGTATGGTTTAAAGCTACAATAATCCTGCTAGGGTTGTTACAGACCGTGAATAGGAAGGTACCTGGAAAGCAGGTTGGGTGATTCTTAACTTGAAGTCGTCCAAGAGCCATCGGTTTTTTCAAACAAATCATAGGATTTGTAGAGAGTATTTTTCTTAGCCACGATGACTCGGAGGTTTCCCTTTTTATATATCTTGAGGGATTATTTATAACAGTCCCAGACTGTCACCTTTTTTGTGCTTTATTGAAAAGTTTCCTGCAAAAGTTTCTAAGCAGTACCAGTGCTGATGTCCACCGGTGCGACTTTTTCTTGCCTCCATGTTGAATAAAAGGGCAGGAAGCAGCCATTGTCTGGTTGAGAGCCAGGATGAAATCCTTGAGACTAAATAGTTCAGAGGGGAGTATTTTGAAAAGTGTTCTCTGCTAGTACGCGGACAAAAGCATCATTCCTACTAAATTGGATGTATCTATGATCTGAAAAAGAGTGTTCAGACGATACCATCCAGTTCGTTATCATTTGCGTAATGTGATCGTAGACAGTAGTGCTATCTAGTGCTTCCTTTTGGGTTTTTGTTATGAAAGTGCGCTCATTGCCAATGTTGTAAACAATGAGGTTAATACTTATTATGAAGTCGAAAAGTGACTCACCTCTATCGTTGATGTCGGTACTGCCCCATACCGTGTGATGTGCGTTGGCGTTGCAGCAGATGATGAGTTCAATTTTTTGTTTTCCAGCTCCAAGACCAAGATATGCCGATACCAGCCAGTAGGTGTCTTTAGCGGTTTCTAATCTGGTAACGGATATGTCGTCATCGCAGAGGTTGGGAAGTATGTATACATTAAGGCTACGTTTCGATCTAATCTTGCCTTTGTCTGTTGTATAGAGTAGAACGTATTCAGGTGTTCCATGTCCATGAACAGAATCTTCTACAATCCACGGTTCCTGGATTAGGATGATGTCTCCTGCATTCGTAGAGAGACGAAGAATGGATGCAGTCAAGACCTTTTGGTGGAGATTAATCCGAAGAAATCGTAGCATCCTTGCAACAATCTACAAGAGGAGCGTCCACCACAGCGTTTGTTCGAGTCCTCGGATTCCGAACGTGTGCCAACGAGCTCATCTTCTTCACCTGAACGTAAAAGATCTCTTTTTAATTCCGACAGAGTGTCAGAGTCGACTCAGCTATCTAACGAAGGAAGTGGCAGCAGATTGACCACATGCAAAACTTCGAAAAGATGGAAGTGTCACCACGCAAAGCAATCCACTTACTTAATATAGAAAAACAGCAGGATGTCAGGGAAATGCAAGGCGCTGCACAGTCGAGGAACTTTCACATATTGCCAGAAGCCGCACACGACAGGGAATAGAAAGGTATCCTTACAAATACACTACGAAATACGATCTGGTCGTGCTCAATTATTCGAAACCTTACGATTTAGCAAACACTTTGCAATTTCAAAACTTAGAAAACCATAATCGGCTGGGATATTGTTTTTTGTTTTTCGTTTTAGAAAATTTATTCATACATCTGCCTGCTGCTTTGGAGTAAATATCTACTTACGTGTCTAGAAAAATTTAAAGTCTGCGAAAATTCAAAAATGTCGAAGAGAAAGGACTCTGCCAGCATGAAAAAGGAGTTGTCGACTGACCCAAGGCTTTACAGCGAGGAGGAGGATGACTCACTCGATGAAGCAAAAAATTCAAACGAGGTAATTATGTTTTTTTTATAATAATTTTCCATCTTCTGAATTTTAAACGTTAGCAATTAGAAGAATCCAATCAACCAGAGGAAGCACGTACACCTCGTCGACGTCGGCGAAGAGCAGGACGTGCTCGACGATCACGTTCAAGACGTAGTAAGAGCGGTGGACGGCGTAGGTCCCGATTACGACGTAGTCGTTAGAGTTCTATTGTAAAATGTTTGGAACTTATATAACGTTTTAATTTTGAAATAAATTTCGTGTGCACACAAATGGTTTTGAAATAAATTTTAGTCCAAATCATACAAAAGCAAATTCAGTGCTCAGTCGATGGAAGATTTATGCTGAAAATAATCGAGAAGGCTGTTCTCTTGGACAATATATGTATGTATCATCGGTTCAAAGGTAAAAGTCATTAACTAACAAAATGGGCAAAAGGAGATAATTTGGTTAAGAACCATTTCAGGTCTCAAAATTACAACTCAGCAGATACAAAATTGATTTTTATTTTTTGCATGTTATTTAGCTTTACGTAATCGGTGTCCTAATTTTTGTAGAAAAAAAGCCATAGATGATTTAAAAAGAAATTCATTTAATGACTTCAACCGGATTTAATTAAAAAAAAAAAACAAAATTTTTGTTTTTAGAAAAACGATAAGCCTGATTTAAAATAAAAAAATAAGGAAATAAGT
Source organism: Volucella zonaria (assembly GCA_963966105.1). NCBI lineage: Eukaryota > Metazoa > Arthropoda > Insecta > Diptera > Syrphidae > Volucella > Volucella zonaria. The sequence goes on along the minus strand of OZ014530.1, from coordinate 42,960,165 downwards.
AACCAGAAAACGTTAGTCTTCATATTCAGGATATTTTTGATCAGACTCAAAAATGATCTGGAAAGCGCTTATACCACGGGACAAGTTCTACCGGCATGTGCCCTGCTTCAGCAAGTTTTACCATATCCGCTTTATTTTTGCTTCGATACGGGTAAATGCTTAAGCGAGTGTGAGAAGAGCAGGGCCACATCTATCTATTCTGACCTCTAACCTTATCGTAGCTAGGTAGGTGGCTGTCGGAAATACCGACCCACTTAGGCCTATTGGCCCACTGCGATGCCAAGTGAATCTATGATCCTCATACTAATGGAACCAGTTATAAGCTCAAACTGAAGCGTAGGAGACTGTTTACGTATATATTTCTTAGATCGTTTATGTCGTTGTAGATGAAACCTCCTAAGTGAAGTTTTCTTCTCTGGGAGAGAGCTGGACATGTACAAAATAGGTGAAGGATTATCTTCTCCTCCTCACCCCTACAGTTTCTACAGAAATTGTTTGTAAAAGCGCTGAACCTTCTTGCGTGCTTGCGTATGGGCAGTGTCCAGTGATGGCACCTATGATGGCGCTGAGATGTTTCCTATGTAGAAGGATCAAACTCTTAGAGCGATTCCTATCTAGCTTCGGCCTGGCAAATCTGGCAAATTTCATGATTTATTCATTCCCAAATTTTCAAACGCGTTTTTCTCAAAAACCACGTTTTTCAAATCGGTACCCAAAATTTCTCGAAAACTAGTGAACCGATTGCCTTGAATTTGCTTGTGGCTATGTTCAAACGTTCACCAATATTATCAAAATCCGCTGTGACAAGTGCTAGATTATACTCGTAGTATCGAATTTAATCTTTTTGTTTTTTTTTTTTAGATGATTTTTGAATAAACGCTATTGGGTACCGTTTATGCAGATTTTTTTACGACAACAATAATGCAATATTCTTGTATATTTTCGATATTTTTTATTGGGTTCCCAGCTTAATTCGGTTTTTTTTCAAAATTTGAACGTTTATTTAAGAAAAACATGTACAATAGTATTACTCAAAGTATTGCCCATCTGAAGCTATGACTTTTTCCCATCTTTCTGGCAATTTGTGGATCCCATCCCAAAAGAACTGCGCCGGCTTGGCAGCCAAGAATGAATCAAGCCAATTTTTGATATTCTGGGTGGGGGCGGGTGGGGTAAGACTTCCCATCCACTGTTTTCCAAATAGTTTTTAAGCGGAATAGCAACGTGGGGCCGAGCGTTGTCATGATGGAAAATTATTGCCTCGTGTCTGGTCGCATATTCCGGGCGTTTTTCGGCCACTGCTCTCTTCAAACGGATTAATTGTGTTCGGTAGCGTTGTCCATTGATGGTTTCACCCAGTTTTAGCAGCTCATAATACAGCACACCCATCTGATCCCAAGAAATACAGAGCATTACCTTTGCGCCATGGATATTCGGCTCTGCCGTTGATTTGGCTGGTTGGCCGGGTATCACATACGATTTTTTGCATTTGGGGTTGTCGTAATGGATACATTTTTTACCACCAGTAACAATCCGATGCAAAAATGACTTCCTTTTGTGGCGTTCCAGCAGCATTTCGGACATGCAAAACCGCCTTTCGACGTCTCTCGGCTTGAGTTCATGTGGAACCCAATTTCCTTGCTTTTGAATATATCCAGCTGCTTTTGAACGTTTTGAAATGGCTGCTTGAGTGACACCCAAAGATTCTGCGAGCTCTTCTTGTGTTTGGCAACAATCTTCATAGAGTAATGCTTCCAGTTCTTCATCTTCAAACTTTGTTGGCTGCCCAGGACGTTCATCGTCTTCCAAGCCAAAATCACCACTTTTAAATCGTGCAAACCACTTCTGGCACGTTCGCTCAGCTAGCGCATGTTCACCATAAACTTCCACCAAAATACGATGACTTCCGGCAGCAGTAATGAAGAAGAACTCCCCGCAAAAGCACTTTTTCAGGCACAAAGTTCGACATATTTGAGTGAAAAAAATGACATATATTGAAATGACGTACAATGACAGTAGCTTTCCAACGCATGTTCCAATGGAATAATACAAGTTGCGCCATCTCTTACCAAACCGCACGACCCAATAAATAAAAAAAATTAAACCTATTTCTGAATGTGTATACTTTTAGGTAGTTAAACTCCCAATCTGATATTCTTTCCCTGGAAACGACGACTCTCTTCCTCAATGGATTAGAAATTACCTTTTGGAACGTTCAATTCAAGTTTTATTGGATGGTTTTAAGTCTGATATTCACAAAATGAATGCTGCTGTGCCGAAGGGCTTCGTTCTGTCTCCGACACTCTTTTTAATTTTCATCAACGACCTCTTGTCTGCTACTACTAATCCAATATATTCCTTTACTGACGACAGTACTCTCTGCTTTTCATATTCGGTCCCGGATTCACGTCCCTGCTCTTCGGCTGTAGAACGGGAACACCAGCGTATGTTAAACTCATTCAATTCTGATATTAAGAGCATAAGTAATTGGACAACCGCAGTAGAATCCAATGCTTCCAAAACACAATGCTGTCCGCTGTCGTTAAAGCGAATTTTAAACACCCAGCCATTATCCATGAATGGCACTTGCATCGTCAAAAACGATAAACTTTCCATTCTCGGTATGTGTGTCAATGACAACTTACATTGGAATGACCACATATTCGGTGTCGTCAAAAATGCAGCGAAATGTCTAGGTTTCCTCAAACGATGTAAGAAATACTTCACCCTCTCAGATCAGACCCCAACATACTACATTGATCAAAAATTTTTCGGAATTTATTCAGAAAATTAGAAATACAAGTTTATTCATCTAAATCTATATTGTCCCCTTCAAAGTAATACCCATCGACTGCAACACACTTATGCCAGCGCTTGATCCAATCCTAGAAACATTTTTTATATTCGGTTTACGGTATGTCCATCAGTGCGTCCTGCGATTTTTCCATTACTTCCTTTCGGCTGCTGAAACGCGTTCCCAGTAGTGGTTGAACAGAAAGAAGTCACAGGGAGCCAAGTCAGATGAATTCGGTGGCTGTTTGATGGTATTTGTTGCATTTTTCGTCAAAAAATTACGAATAATGATGACACTGTGCGACGGTGCGTTATCATTTTGCAAAATCCACAAGTTTTCTGCCACAATTCTGGTCTCTTTCGGCGAATTGCTTCACGCAAACGTCTCATAATGCCCAAATAATACTCGTACTCTTTGTTTACTGTCTGGCCTTCTGTCAAAAATTCATGATGCACTACACCGTTGTAATCCATGAAAACCATGAGCATTGCCTTCTTTTTTAACTGAAAACGACGTGTTTTTTTTGGTCTCGGCTCATTTGGTGAACGCCATTCAATTGCCTGATGTCTTGATTGCGTGTCGTACTCATAAACCCCCGTCTCATCTCCAGTAATGATCCTTTTGATGAATGTGGGATCGGATTCAGCCTCGCAAGTCATCTCTTTTGCGACTGAAATTGAGGTCCCTTTTTTGCATGAAATTGAGGTCTTTTGGCACCAACTTTGCTGCTACACGACGGAAACCCAAATCATTAACCAAAATGTCTTGGACGGATCCATAGGCAATGTTCAAGTCCTCCGCTATCTCTTTGATGGTTAATTTGAGGTTATTAACCAACATTTCGTTTACTTCGTCAATGTTTTCGTCGGTTTTCGATGTCGACTCCGTTCTGCGTTTATCATCTTCGATTGACTCACGACGACTTTTGAACCGCTCGCTCGTGCCACTGGTAAAAGACCATTTTCTTTAGAGAATCGTTGCCGAAACACTTTTCCAACATTTCCAACGTTCGCGCACCATTAAATCCGTTTTTTACGCAAAATTTAATACGAGTACAAGTTCGTTGTTGCAAATTTAAATCCATTTCTAAAATTGTAAAAAATCGCCAACACACACAGAGATAGATGTACTCTTGGCTACGTAGCTTTAGCAAATGTTAAGCCATGATGTTAAAATTTAGGGGGAATGTCAACAACAGGTTTACCAACTTAACACAAGAAACAGAACTTAAATCGGAACAATGAGAGCGCCACACGGTGGTGTCCCCCGGGAATTTTTTGATCAAGATGGTATAAGGCGTTTATCCGCCCTAAATTGGAGTACAATGCTCATATCTGGTCGGGTGGGCCCAAAACATCTCTAGGTAGGACTCAAACCAGTGCGATAAAACTCATAGGTGATACTGATATCATTCAAACAATGGACACATTCAAACACCGACGTTCTGTCTCGTGTCTCACTCTGTTTCATCGCTATTTCCACCACCAGTGCTCCTTAGAAATCGCCAGTAGTATTCCACCCCTTCAAATTTTTAACCGTAACACCTGTCTCGCTATGAATGCTCATCAGTATACCCTCAAGCCCACTTTCGAACGTACTCCAAATCGTGATTGCCGTACAACACGCTTATGGAATGCCCTGCCTAGATCTTTATTTCCTAGTCATTACAACTTTCAAACATCTAAAACCAACTTTCTCCTGTACCTCTCTTTCCATCCTCCCTGATTTTCATTTGCCCGCGCTGTGTGCAAACATTTTAAGTGTACTCAAATCCCTTGAGCGTACAAAAATTACCTTTTTTTCCGGCTCCTAGGTGTATATCTCCTCTTCGCTGTTCCTCAATATTTTGGACATCATTCATTCCAAACGCAGACTTTCCTCAGCCTCTACAACTGATGAGCTCTGTGGTCAAACGAGACAGTCCTCCCAAGATATTGGAAGAAGGTCTCTACTCCCTGCATCTGTACCGAAAGTAAACTCGATCTGATATATGTAGTGCCGATGCCGAGTTAAGTTTCAGTCTTACGATACCCACCTATCGCTCCACTTCTGATATCGTTTCATGGTGGTCCTGAATTCCCAAAAAAAGCACGCATGTATTGTTCTTGTCAAAATGTTTGGCCTTACAATTTCTCCGTTTTTATCACTACTCAAAAAACCAGTATGTAATTACCCATAAAAATAATGTTGTTCACAGTAGGAAGCCTTGTTATACCCAACGTTGGACCTTGAACTGCTCGGACTGTGTTTGATAGTTATTCCCATTTGTTCACTACTCGTCGGAAAACTCCCTGTCTACGAAGCTCCCTCTAAAGGTGAATCGAGAAGATCTGCTTCAGTTGTTGGTGTTGTTCGCCAAATCTGCTGCATTGATGGTTGTTGTTGCGAGCAGAGCTATTTGACCTGGGTGCATAGCGTTGTCGAATATTGGATTACGAATAACAGCGAACCTTTGGTTTTCTCTAATTTTCATCTGAGGGGTACTCTGTCCATGTTATTGGCTAAAGTCTTTGGTGGTTCTGTAAACAGTTCCACTATCGCCGCATCCTGTGCTTCATATGACAGCGCGTTGTCATGACTGAGCTTATCTTGTTGCACGCTGCATTGTTTTTCTCTAACGTTCAAGCGATTGAAATACAGAAGCTCACTACTTCATATTGTTGTGGTAGTTGTAATGAAGGCTTTCTGTGCGTAGGTACGTTCGTCGATCGTTGTCCGGATGTTGAAAATCCACCTGCTAGTTAGTTAAACTTCTATTATTTATTTCAAGAAAAAAATTTACAAAATTACTTAGCCTATATGGTTTGACCTGTTATAAGCCGTCTACCAGATTGACATTAAAAATAACAAAAGAATTTGGTGCTACTAATGCTTAATACGTACAGACATAAATTAAAATAAGATAGCGTTTGTAAATATGTACTTAAAAGTTTCCTTCGATAGGTGGAGGTCAAAGGTTCACCTGTTAGGTTCTTCTCTGATGCCAATGCCGAGAACAACGGAAGCTGCACCCAACATGCTGGCCATCTTGCTTGCAATCCAAGGGCAGATGGCTCAGCTGCAACAGCAGGTACAAAAACAGGCCAAACGGGTGGATCAGATCTACGCGCTGCTGCCGGGCCTAACGCAACACATGTCGTAATGGGTACGCATATGGTGGAGCAAACTTTGAAGGTCATTGCGGTGGATGTTAATTCACTGATTAGGATCGAACGAAGAGCCGCGATGTTTAAATTGCTACAAGACCAAACTTCTGATTTAGTTTTCGCTAGCGAAACCTAGCTAACCGATAGGCACAAACTGGAGTACAATAATTATATTGTTAGACGAAGAAACCGGCTCCGATCCAAACGTGAAGGCGGTGTCGCAATCTTCATTAAACAAGGTATAATATTTCACAGAGTGTATAAGAGAGTGTTGCGCAAGTTCCGGATGTTGGAGGCAGTCGTCATTTACATCCCTCTCCGCAGTGGAAAGCGGCTGTACTTGGCCTCTGCTTATGCACCTGAGGCTTCACAATCCACTTTATTTATTACAGAGCTCGACACGATTTTTCGACTTCTGAGGCTGGAATCTGGGGAGAATTATTTTATAATCGGCGGGGATTTCAACGCTAAACACAGAGATTGGGGAAATAGTTTGCCAAATACTAGAGAGAACCTACTACTCGATTGGTGGGGTCAGCACGATGTCATGTACAGACTTGGTCCTAAAGCGACGGATAACCCGTCGTTTTGCAGAGGCGGGTCTTATTTGGATCTACTACTGTACGACGAACGTATACGACTGACAGGTACGAATTTACAAACGCTAAACTGTCTGCGCACATTCGTGTATGACAGTGACCATTGCGGTTTTAGCACCGAAATTACAGTTCCCAACGAAATTGCGGAATTGGAGGAGTTTGTCCAAAGATATTCTTACAAGTAAGCCTCGATGGACACGCTTCTCCGCAAACTTGACAGGAGCACTCGCGTCGAATATGCTCCATCCACTGTTCTGTCCAATAGGAATTTGTCAAACGAGGAGATCGACAAGTACCTAAAACGAATGCACGAGGCAATTAAACAAACTATGGACACTACAATACCGCGATATCGACATACGACTAACGAAGACCTGTTCCGCAATCCTACTATTGACGCACTGCACCGACAAAAAAGTAGACTTCTGACAAGACTCAAAAACTTGTACAGACAGTTTACTGACAGACAAGACCCGGAGATTAGGACACTGAAGGCGTCGATTAAAAATATTCAAACGTAAAGAAATTACAGAATTTCTGTAAGTTTGCATTGGAACAACAAGATTTGGGCTGTAAACACCAGCAACCCGAATATGTTCCCGCAAATAAACAAACAATTTCGGAGAAAAAATCAAAACAACGTTCAGTGTCTTAAAATAGCCCGGACAACAGACAATGAACGGTTACTGACAATAGCAGGTATTGATCCAAATGAGGCCGCTGATGATGACGACTTCTACAGGAGGAGGTTGAGGCCGTAGGGGCAATTTCCAGGAAGTATACAAGGCCACTTATACCATTGGACCTAATTATGACCTGGACAATCGCGTCTTGGTGCACAACTTCTACATTCAAAATGAAGTAGAGAACTGGCGATCCGAGTACTCCGGTTCAGCGACGAAAATATGGTAAATAATGTCACTGCCAGAGAGGGTGAACTACCCTCGTTCATTTCGAAGAAAGAACTCCATGAGATCTTCGTCACAATCAGGGGTAAGAAATCAGTGGGGACCGATGGTATTCCGAACATCGTGCTTCGAAATCTTCCTCTAGAAGCGGTGGACATCTACACCACCCTGTTCCATAATGCAATGAATAATGCACATTATCCAGCGCATTGGAAAATGGCGATGGTTCCACCTATCCCAAAAAAGGGAAAGGATATATCGAATCCGGCTAATCTCCGGTCGATAAGTAAGGTGTTTGAAAAAGTAATCAATAAAGATCTGACTAGGTGGGTTGACAATGGACACCTTTGAACACCGACGTACTGTCTCGTGTCTCACTCTGTTTTATCGCTATTTCCACCACCAGTGCTCCTTAGAAATCGCCAGTAGCATTCCGCCAATTCAAATTTTTAACCGTAACACCTGTCTCGCTATGAATGCTCATCAGTAACCCCCAGGCCCACTTTCGAACGTACTCCAAATCGTGATTCGTTCCTAAGCCGTACAACGCACTTGTGGAATGCCTTGACTAGATCTTTATTTTGTAGTCATTATAACCTTAAAACATTTAAAACCAACGTTCACCGGTACCTCGCTTTCCGTCCTCCCTGATTTTCCTTCGCCCGCCCTGTGTGCGGGACCTTGATTTACTCAGACCGTATTTGATAGCTATTCTTGTTTTTTCACTCGTCAAGAAACTCCCTGCCTTCCAAGTTCACTCTTAAGGTAAATAGAGAAGCTCTGCTTCTGTTGTTAGTGTTATCGCAAAAGCTGCTTCAAATTTTGATAGATATCGCTTCGGGCAGATCTACCTCATCTGGGTGAATAGCGCTGTCGAATATTGGATTACGAATAACAGCGAACCTTTGGTTTTATCTAATTTTCACCTGATGGGTACTCTGTCCATGTTATTGGCTAAGGCGATGATGATCTCTAAGGTCTTTGGTGGTTCTGTAAACAGTTCCACTATCGCTGGCTCCTGTGCTTCATATGACAGCGCGTTGTCATGACTGAGCTTATCTTGTTGCACGCTGCATTGTTTTTCTCTAACGTTCAAGCGATTGAAATACAGAAGCTCACTACTTCATATTGTTGTGGTAGTTGTAATGAAGGCTTTCTGTGAGTAGGTACGTTCGTCGATCGTTGTCTGGATGTTAAAAGTCCACATGCTATATGTAAAGTGTGTCTAACGTGCTCCAATCGTCCCCGGTTCACAATGGAATCGTTGACATTGAGATTTTCTGGAGATGAACCTTCTTCTTCCTAGTTTACGACGGTTTTTTCTTAGCAAAACTAAAAGTGGCTTGAACTCAAAGTGATACGAAAGATCGAGAAACTCGATAAAGAACTAAGAGTGACTGCAAATGGACTGGTAGCTTACTCAACTTTCCGCCAGATCCTCGATCATTTCAGCTCAACCTATCACCCCTGTTGTAGAATGAGACTATGTATTCATCGGATTCGTGAGTCCTGACGACTGCCAAGCCATATTCAGAGATATTGCCATTATTTTGTAGAACACATCATGTCGTATCCCCTTTGATGCAAGTGCCGAGTGTCATGTGGGAAATTGTACACTATCACGAAGCCGTCCAATTATTTCTAACGATTCACAGCGATTCACCCTTTTGTGTATCTACCCTCCTCCACACACCCTCATCAAGCAAGCAATTCAATCAATTACCATCGCGCAGATATTGATGAATGAATCTATCTTACAAATACAAGAGTATTCGTATCGAATCTTTAAAGAGTTTCCTTCAATGGATGATGTCGTTGCTGGGTAATGGTTGTACGAGATCATAGCTTTGCCATTCGATAGACCATTAACTCCACAGAGACAGCAGTCCTAAGATAGAGACCCAAGACCACCACCTACGGTTATTTTTGGGGGAGCGTCTGGTTAATCGTATAGTCGTTGTCTTCGTCGTCATTGGAATCATCGTAGTCGTAGTCGCAGACGTGGTCGTATTAGAAAAACAGCTTTTCTAGCTCTCAGCTCTCAGTTCTCAGGTCTCAGGTCTCAGTCATGAATCAATTTCATTCATATGCTCGTTGGTTAAGTGTTTCTGTGTTTTATGCTATTTGGCATCAGGCATAAGGCATCAGGCAGCTGTTGCTTATACAATGCTAAGATGCTGACTCCAACGAGCGGAGGTTTTAACCTTGCAGATACTCGTACTTTGATAGCTGCCGTTGGGGCTATGTGGGTGGATTTGTTGCCATCGCACAACAACAAGTGATTGAGATTTTTGGTTCTCAATTATTCAATCAAACTTTTATGTGAGCACACCAACGACGAGCAGATACTTTTTGGTCTTGGATTTGGTACGAGTGTTTGGTTTGTATGGAAAGAAAGTTTCACCCAAGAGAGGTTGACCTCCAATGGAAATGGAAAATTGATTTTTACTCCCATAAGTGGGATAGCCCTGGTGTTGATTGAAATCCATGAATGAAAAGTTTTATGAATGAGACTTGCTGTCGGCATGGGGATATGAACTTTCTAACCACATTATGGAGCTGGTGAGGGGAAGCAATGAAGGATGTAGGATGCGATTTAATTGGAGATTTAATAGTTCTTGTGCAAAATTGGACTTTGTGGATGCGGGAGGTGTCTAGAGTTAACCAAATTATTTGAAGTGCATTGCATGTATGGGCAAGTTAGTGGAGCTTTCCTTTTAGAAAATTCAATTGTTCAATAGATTTCCATATTATCATACTTTAGTTCGACGAAAGGATACTATATTCTCTGTTTTTCCAAGAATATAAGTCATTTTTTGACCCAAACAGTCAGTATCGCGAGGCACTTGGTGTAAATTTGGAACTTGTATCCGGGACAGAATGCTTTGGTAACCCAAATAGAAGGGAGTTTCTTGGACAAGATTTTCTTCAAATTTGATTTAGGGTTGTATTCATATGGTTCAGGTTTGTTAAGGAAGGCTGTTAACGTCGGAATTCCTTTGCTCCTGCAAATCATCAGGGTGATCAGGGTGCATGTCCCTTGATCTTGTAGTGGATATATTAGGTGCTTGTACCAAGGGGGAAAGGACCCTGCAGCTGAGTTTATCCAGGCTAACACTATTTCTGAATAGCTCCAAAAGCATGCTGGAACATCCCCATATTCGATATTCTCCTTTATCCTTTTTGCAAAGTCGGCGCACAATTCTAGTCGTGGGATAATTGTTTTTTTTTTTTTTTTATTTCTCCTTGTCAAGTGGTGCTACCCGGGACTTAGCACACAATAGACGCACTATAACGGTTCCCTCACTAGTTCTGCATCGAACGTACATGGCGGCTCCGTAGGCCTTTTCAGAAGAATCAGCGAATACATGAAGTTGGATAGTCTTTGCACATTCCTTTGTGAACATGTGCCTTGGAATTCAAATATGATTTAGTATACTAAGATCCTGGCGGAATTTCAACCATCTACAATGTAATGCTGCGTCCCAATACAGTTTGAGTTTCCATAATTGTTGAAGAAATATTTTTGCTGTAATGAGCACTGCGGCCACAATACCAAGTGGATCAAATAGCTGGGCTATATCTGAAGAAACTATTCTTTTCGACACCCTGTGTTCATCATTTAGGTTCACTTTGATGCGAAACTCATCTGTCTTTGGTAACCAAATTAGGCCTAGTATCTTTATTTCCTCTTCTGCAGCTGCCTTGAAGTCCAATTGCACCTCCTTTTCTTCGGGTGTGAACCTTTGACGCAGTCGTGGATGGTTGGCGCACCATTTTCGAAGTTAAAACCCAGTTTTATTTAGGACGTCAGTCAGCTGTCTTTGCATCTCTAGTGCCTATTAAACTATTAGAACCTGTCATTACATCATCCACATAAAAATTCCTCTGTAATATCTTACTGCCGAGAGGATGTGTCGTTGTAGAAGACTGTGCTAGCGTTTGAAGGCAGTTAATAGCAAGGTACGGAGCAGACGATGTGCCATAGGTTATTGTATTTAACTGATACTGCCTTATGGATTCTGAAGAATCACGTCTCCATAAAATAAGTTGATGTCGTCTATCGTCTTCATGTACCAGTACCTGTCTGTACATTTGTTGAATATCGGCTGTGAATACGAATTCTGGCAACCGAAAACGAAGCAAGATAGTGAACAGATCGTCTTGGATAATCGGGCCTGTATGCAATATGTCATTCAAAGATAAGTTTGTTGAGATTTTGCATGATGCGTCGAACACAACCCGTAGCTTGGTGGTACCGCTATCAGGTTTTTGAATGCAGTGATGAGGTAGAAAATAATGATGTTGCGGAGTGGATGATTGCTCGACTTCCGCCATGTGCCCTAATTTTATGTACTCATCCATGAATTTCTGGTATTGTTGTTGGAGTTCGTGATTTTTGGCCAACCTTCTTTCTAGAGAGTAAAGTCTTCGAAATACAATGCTTCTTGAGTCGCCTAGTTAAGCAGGATTCTCGGAGATCGAAGTCTCACTACGAATTGTCCGCTGCTGTTATGACGTACTGTTGCGTTAAAGTGATCCTCACATTTCTTCTCGGCCGCCGTAATTTGCCTTTTTTGACCCTCAGGTTCTTCGAGTGTCCAAAACTTCTCAAGAGCGTTATTGAGGCCTTCGCCTACTGTGCAAATGCCTCATAAAAGTGACGATGTGGATGACTATCTACCCGAAAATGGTATTTTGAAGAGCAGGCATGTTCTCTGCTCTTTTGATTTGGCCTACTGAAAGACAATCGTAATAGAACTCTGCTCCTCTAAGAACATCTATTTGGCTCGACGTATTAAGTGCTGGATCGGCTATTTTGATGTTTTTCTTTATAGTCCAGTTGGAGATTTCAACTGACTTGGTGGCGACAATATTTTGTTAAGAACCAATGCTTCTAATCTTGTTGTGAAGTCATTTATTGTTGATTTCAGTTGCACGTTTACTCTCTTCTGTGGTTTTTGGTTGCATTACCAATTCCTTGGATATTCGATGAATCATATTTGGTCGGAATCCCTAGTCTTTTTACCACGCGTTCCGTAATGAGATTGACCTGCGAGCCTGAATCTAGAAGCGCTCGGACCTCAATCGAATTTCCGTCGTTTGCTAGTAGTTTTACCATTACCGTCCCCAAAAAAACATAGCCCTTCTGTTGACTTAAGGCTGATAGCGAAACTGGAAGAGCTTTCGGTTTGACTGTAGATGATGTTTCATGTTCTTGAAGGTCTTGTGTGGGTGTAGCCATTGCTGCTGGCACATCGAAATGAACTAACGTATTATGTTTTTTCGAGCACCTGGTGCATCTTCGTCGAGAACATTTCGCTGCTTGATGGCCTGATTTGAGGCAGTTGATGCATCGATCATTATCCTTTAAGATATTTAAACGCTGATTAGGCTTCATTTGGAGAAAACCTTTGCATGCATATAAAGCAAGATGTGCCTTGCACACTGGGCACGTAGTATCTAAGCTGCCGATTGCTGAATATTTTGCTGTGTTTGATCGCCTTGGATCCTTAATGCTTCGTCCCTTATTTCCCAAAGATTCTAACTATTGGAATCGATTTTCGAGGAACTTCAGAAAGTCCTTGATTGTCTGCAAGTTTCTTGGACTGGATAGAGATTGTTCATACAATGTGTGGGTATCTTTGTCTAATTTCCTTATTAATAAATGAAGCAATAGCGGATCCCAATTTGATGTGTCGACGCCAATATTTTCTAGCCCCATCAAACACTCCTGCGTAGTGTCATGTAAGTTTCTTACACTGATCGCGGATGGCTTGTCTATATTATGTGTTGATTGTGCCATTAACTTGTAGATTAATCCTGCCGCCAGTAGTCTTGGGTTTTCATATCGTTCCTTGAGCATTTTGCAAGCTGTTACATAATTTGCGTCTAACGCCGGAAAATGCCTTATTAGCTTCTCAGGTTCTCCCACTAGATTGGTCTTGAGGAACCACATCTTTTGACAATCCGCCATCGGTTGCTGATGCACCATTTGTACGAAGAGGTCGTGGAATTGTTGCCACTTCAAGTAATCGCCGTCAAACTTTGGCAGAGTCAACTTGGGTAGCGATACCATGCTATTTGTTGCTACCATTTGTCTTTGGTCTGAACTGGAGGAACCGTCATCGGTACCTTGTAATCTGGTCATCATATCGATAATAAGTTGCTCGATTTGACGTTCTGAATCAAAATATTGCTTTTCGTTGAATCCGTTGGCGACTGGGTCATCGCTTAGTTCATAAATATTGAGATGAGATTGTTGAAGTTGGGACTCGCCATGCTTCACAGCTTCCAGCTTGTACTCCCAGTAATGTTTTGATTGATGCACCTCCGCTTTGGTTGCCTCGTTTGTATCATGTAAGAGATTACGCACTGAGACAACTATACCTTGATGGCGTCTCAATATTCTGCTCTATTCTTCAGAACTAGTGTTGAGACTTGCTGCTTGTTTGTCCTCTGTGGACATTTTTGGCTCCGTTGTTTCAGGATTTAGTTTGGGTTGTGCCTCAATCGTTTCCTCGAAATGGGTTCTGAACCTCTCGTAGTTCTCACGGACAGCATCGTATAAGCCTTGGGTGAAATACTGATGATCATGGGGCAGTTTCGCCCTGATCTTGGTATCTGTTCATTTCAAAGGCGACTTGCCTCGACTGCTTTTCTTGCTCTGCTTGCTTTGAATGTCTTCTTATAGTCACATCTGCACAGACATGTCGAAAATAGGGCCCTCAGTGCTATTATGAGCTGTTGTCTTTGCTGAAATTCGATATGTTGCTTTCCATGAGCTTTCTAGGACCATTTTTATGTTGAAAGGAAGAACTGACCTTTCGTCGACTACGCGTGTAATTTGGTATTGCAGGATTACTCTTAGTGAATATATCTCCTGCTGGAAGGGCTTCATAAAATCTACACTAAAAAAAAAAACAAAAGTTTCCGCTTCCGGCTAGCTGCCCGAAATTATTCATATTGTGTAAAATGTCTGCGCTGCCATTGGCGGTTCTAAATACGGTTAGGAAAAAAATGCTTCCACAAGGGTATCAAACATTCGGCCGGTAATATTAAAACTTATGTAACCATGCTCAGACCCATCTTTAACGTTTCTGTGGGGAATAGTCTGAGCAAAATCGTCGTTTGCAGCTGCTTCTTCGCATATTCGGAATTTGGATTTTTTTTAGATATTTTGGGTATTTAGTTGGAGAAAAATAGTAAGATGGCCACAAAACATTTTCCAAGGAGTTAAAGGTGTTGCAAAATGATTTTTTTATTAGATTAAGTGCTTTACCATAAATAAATTGAAAAAAAATCGACCCAACTATGAAAAATAGCAAAAGAGCACAAGGGTACGTTACAAATACCACAAAACGAGTATAATAAAACTTTTGTACGGGCATAATGGGATGAGCGGTATCAACAAAAAGTTTGGTTTGAAAAAACTACCGGAATGGAACGGCCTTTTTTTTGTGGGCGGACCACTTGTCCCGGTCTTATGTTTTTGTCTTTTTACAGAAGGTTTTTCGATTACGCTAAAAAAAACCTGCAGGAATTTGACAGTTATATTCGTCTTTCTTCGCCTTCCTGGCTCACCCAATTACCCTTTTATCCTGTTTGCCTCGCGAAATCCTCTCCAGCTCTTGTTTTTTTTTAGCTTTTCCACTTTTTCTTTTTCCATGGTATAAAATTTTCTCTTTCACATCTGCATTATAAGCGCACTAACGTTTGCAGAATCGGTGTATTCTTCTACTACGATTGGCATACTAGAGATCCGTGCGTCTTAGCGAAACGTGGGCTAATTTTGTGCAAGATAAACTTCTCGATTATTGTGATGAAACAGACTTCGTCGAGCTTTTTATAATTAGCGCGTTCTCAAGGGGCTTATGTACCCCTAAAATGTTTGTATACAGCGCGGGTCAAGGAAATTTAGGGAGGAAGAAAATAGAGGTACCGATGTACATTGTTTTTAAATGTTTGCAAGTTACAACGAGCAGGAACCAGAGAGCCCAGAAAAGCATTTCATAAGCGAGTTGTACGGCATAGGAACGAATCACGATATTTTAGAGTACGTCCGAAAATGGGCTTCAGGGTATATTGATGAGCAATCATATAAGACGGGTGTTACCGTTGTATGTTTGAATGGGCGGAATGCTACTGGCGATTCCAGTGGAGCATTGGTGGTGGAAATTGCGATAAAATAAAGTGAGACATTACGTCGGTGTTAGAGGGTGTCAATTAATTGACTGATATTACATTTCGCACGATTTTGAATACTATCTAGCAGGTACAGAAAAGTTTTAGGAACACCTGACGTGGGCGTTGTACTCAAATTTTAGGCGGAGGAAAGCCATATGTATTGTGGCCAGATCAGAGGGGGTGAATTGTTTCTTACATCGCTTGAGGAAACTTAGATATTCCTCAGTATTTTTGGCGACATCCAACATAAGTTGTCATTGACACATACCGAGAATTGCAAGCTTTTCGATTTCGACGGCGCAAGTGCCATTCAGGCATAATGGCTGGGTGTTTAAATTTCTTTTTAGAGACAGCAGACAGCATTGTGTTTTGGAAGTATTAAATCCCACTCTGTTGGTAGTTACCCAATTGGTTATGCTGTTAATATCGGAATTCAGTGAGCTTAACATATGTTGCCATTCCCGTTCTGCAGCCGTAGAGCAGGGACGTGAGTTCGGAACCAATATGAAAAGCAGAGTGACTGTAGTCAACAAAGGAATATATTGGATTAGAATTGGCAGACAAGACATCGTTGATGAAAATTAAAAAGAGTGTTGGAGACAGAATGGAGCCCTGAGGCACACTAGCATTTATTTTGTGAATATCAGACTCGAAATCATCCAATACAACTTGAATTGAGCGTTCCGAAAGGTAATTTTTAATCCACTGAAAAAGAGAGTCGTCGATCCCAAATGCATGCATTTTCGACAAAAGATCCTGATGCCAAACTCTGCCAAATGCCTTAAAAATATCAAGTGCAACTATCAAGCTTTCCCCAAGATTGACGTATGCTTTGATTCTACTTGTCGGTTGGACATGCCATCAAATCACCTATTGCTAGTAATACCGTACTGCCAGTCACTGAGAAGTTTTCGTGTTTCGAGATGTTTCATGAGGCCGCAAAGTGTGCAGCCAGCAGATTGGCTTTGTCGAAAGAGCTGACAGCTGGAATGTCATTGTAAATGAGAGTTGGGATGGAGGATGAGGCAGAATTTCTAATATTCTTGGCGAACGACCAACAATTTTTACTACCTTTGGGACATTGTAGTATTTTTTGCCTCAGTTTTTAGTCGTATTAGAATTTTACACGTTTAAGAAAGGCGTTGCCGTCATTCCTGGTTCATTTAAACTTTTTTCGGTTTTCCTCTGTTGGGTTGGTCTTGAAGGACTGAAAAAACATTTCTCCAACCCTGACAGCCTCGTTACAGCTCAAGTCGGACCCTGCCTTTTCTTTTGGTTTGATTCTCTTCATCCGATTATCTCATTCCGAAGATAATAGAATCAGCAGCGGCATTCACGTCGTTATCGAGAAAACATAACGTCCAGATAAAATTCCAAAAGAAGGTGTTAAGTCTGCCCCAATTGGCTTTCTCGTATTGCCATGCGGTTCTTTTAGGAATCTTTTCTCTAACTGTGTAGTGGGTGTAAGAGAAATTAGCTGATATGACACAATGTTCCGTCGAGCCTAGAGGGGAGAGCATATCAACGATGTACTTATCAGGGTGGGAAGTTAAAAACAAGTTCAGGGTGTTGGCGGTATGGCAATCAACGTTTGGTATTCGTGTTGGCTCATTTACAAGCTGGGTTAAATTATTTTCCCCAGCGAAAATCTCAACATACCGTCCTTCGGGTGCTGTCTGTCCAGAATATCGAAGCCACCCAGAATTTTGTATATTGAAATCAGCCGCAATCACGATTTCAGTATGAGGATAAAGGAATACAGTTCTTTGAATGGAGTCAGACAGCACGTCAAACTAGTTAAAGGAGGCCGAATTGCTGTCCAGTTTGGAGCTTCTGTAAATAAAGCAGTAGTGGATAATTTGCTTATGGGGATGGAATTTTAACCACATGAAATTGAATTCCGGATTGGAACAGGGACTACATTGTGATGGAGTTTGGTAAGCTACATCACTACGCACGTAAATGGCGAGACCGGGGTGAGAGAAGAATAATGGCACTAGTTCGTAGCCAGGTAGCTTCAGATCATCATGATCTGGGAGATGTGAGCGTGGATTTACCTATGTTTCACTAAGTGCCAAAACAGCAGGTCTGTAGTTACAGACATTGACGTATGCAGAAAAGTGATTACTTTTTAGCCAGCGTATTTTGCTATGTCCACCCTAAGTTCCCGAGTCGTTATAAGAAAAACAAGCAATAAAAAAACACTAACACCGGGGATGCTAAGCAAGGTTGCGAAGTGAAAATTCTGACGTTGGTTTACCGAATCAAATTGCTGTAGGCGGTATGCCCTTACAGGTGTAGAATGATAAATTCTTTTTAGCTGATTTCTGTTACATCTTTAATTCAGGAGAATTCCAAATACCGTAACTTTGTTACGGAGGTTAGCATTCTTCGTAACTGAAATCAAAATCGCTATCGATACCGGCACTGCGCCTCGGATAAGAAATGGGAACACGTTGACGGTGTTTGGCTATTGTACCCGGATATACATAGATTGGTTTCTGAAATCTGAAGACGCTTCTAGACAACGGAAGTGAATGTCCTCGAAATGCCAGATGACTCTAATTAGAGAGGAATGTGGTATAAGATGGACTTCTTAGGGAGCAGTGAAGTTAGATGGTTAGGTTCGGGGAAGTCTCCAACTTTAATGCCAAAATTGGAAAGATCTTTGGTAGCACAATCGGAAGACTACACGACACCACGTCTGCAAACGGACTTAGGCTAATCGATTTCGCTGCGGGACGTAACATTACTTTAGCAAGCACACGGATCGTCACTTCAACTTCCACATGGAAACATGGTGGACACCAGATCAGCAAACTGTCAACCAGATTGATCCTGTTGCGATCGACATAAAGCACTCCTCTTGTATTTTAGATGCCCGAACATTCCTACTGACCAACGTAAACTCGGACCACTACCTACTTGCAGCCAAGGTATGTCTATGGATATCTCAGGCGCCACAACAACGGGGAAATACGATGAGGAGATTTAATGTTGAACGGTTCCAATAGAAACAAGGTGCCAGAACCTTGGCCGATAGCGTATCCCTCAACCTTTCGAGAAGTCCTTTGCAGCCAGCATCAAGTGCTGAAGACCAGTGGCTTAGATGTCACGAAGCTATCAGAAATGCCGCAACTGACGTGCTGGGTTTCACCCGCCCACAACCCACAACCACGAAACCCTTCGTTTGATGAAGAATGCCGGCAAGCACATTCAGCAAAACCACATGCCTACAAAGCGGGGCTGCACAAAAGCTCTTATCCTCGTGAGCTCTACAAGCAAAAGAGGAGGGAAGAACATCGACTTATCCGGAGAAAAAAGCGCGCGATCGAGGAAATAGAGAGGTGCTACTCCAGGAAAAATGTTCGAAAGTTTCACCAAAAGGAACGTGTCGGAGTAATAAGACCCAAACGGGAACGTGAAGGGATTAACAAGGAAACCTTGTAGTAGAGTCACAGTCTGTGCTGAGGATATGGGAAAACCAGGAGCAGCAGGAGATGACCTGGTAGAGAGCATACACCAATTTATTTCCAAGATTTGGTCGGATGAATGCATGCCTTATGATTGGAACCTCAGCCTCGTTTGCCCGGTTCACAAAAAAGGAGACCCTCTAAACTGCGAGAACTATCAAGGTATCAGTCTCCTAAATATCGCATATAAGATCTTGTCTGCCGTATTGTGCGAGCACCTGAAACCATTTGTCAACGATCTGATTGGACCCTATCAGCGCGTTTTTTGGCCCAGTCCAAGTCCACAATTGACCAAATATTCACACTATGGCAAATCCTAGAGAAAACCCATGAAGTTCAGATCGATACTCACCACCTTTTTATCGAACTTAAAGCCGCATATGACAGCATCTAAAAAGACAAGGTGTACAGAGCCATGTCTAGTCTTAGCATCCCTGCCAAGCTCGCCCGCTTGTGCAGTATGATGATGGAGAAAGCTAGCTGCTGTGTCAAGGTCGGAAATGAACTTACCGAGAACTTTGAAGTCGAAAAAGGATTGTGGCAAGGTAGAATACAGCGAGCTGTCACTGGTGTATTTGCCAGTATATGTAGGAACAGAAGCGGCAAAAATGGGTCTAGGGTGTTTGGAATGTCACAGTCGACAGCTATAACTTTGAGGTACGAGTAGTAAGGGACTTTGTCTACCTCGGCTCTGCTATTACATCTGAAAACGACATCTCTTCAAAAGTCAAATGAAAAATAACGCCTGTCAATCGCTGTTTCTTTTGGCCCTCTAAGGGAACCAAGGAAACTCTATATAAGACCTTTGTAATCCCAGTCCTGCTCTATGGTTCTGAAGCACAAACCTTTTCTAAAGCAGATTAAGATATCCTTGGTCATTTTAAGAGAAAAATTCTTCGTAAGGTATTTGGTCCCGCATCCGTTGACGGGTTCTGGACGAGACGATTCAACGATGAGCTCTACGAGCTGTACAGCGACATCGACCTGGTCAAAAAAGTGCACATTGGGCGTTTGAGCTGGCTGGAATAAGTGGAGCGAATGAACACCAACGCTCCAGCCCGCAGAATTTTCGAATCTAATCCGGAGGGACAACGCAAGTCTCCAAGTAGAGGAAGTCCTCGCCTTAGGTGGCCCGCGCAAGTGGAAGGGGAATTCAACCAACTTGGAGTACGCGACTAGAGGCAATTAGCCAAAGACCGCTCTAATTGGAGAGGTTTATTTGTTGAGGGCCAGGTCTACCCCGGACTGTAGTGCCGCCTAATTAAATAATAAAATAAAAAAATGTTTGCTGCTTCACAAGATGTAGTGTTTTATCTTTTCGGTCCATTAGTCCGTCAACATGAAAGTGCAAGCTTTTCCCTTTGTAAGAAAGTGGCGGATATTTCGGTGTCAGTAATCCACAACAAGGACAAGAACTCCCTTATTGAATTGGCTCATATGAATTATCTGCTACGCTTTCTACTGATGACACTATCGATTCAGTCATGTGCGGCATATCCCCCTTTTGAAGTTTAGATCTCCTCGAGTGGGAGATCGCCTATACTCGCCCTTTGAAGCTTAGCAAGTCAAACCTATTCGGACCATTAGTTACAGCGCTTTTCATAAACGAGTTGCCACCAGTCAGTGCCTACTCTCATGGCACAGCACCCAACCACTGCATCATTCGCAAGAAAAAAAAAAATTCATTTCCCTGACATAAAGTACTGCGCCAAGTTTACCGCCTTGCGGTACTCCAATGACTATTTTATAGATGCCTTCAGAACCAAAAGTATCTTGTCGTGTTCGAAAGGCTTTCTACTCAAGCTTCGATTAAGTTACATTTGAATAACTATGTACAACACATGTTGCGCTATCCTGCTGATTGATTACTCCAAACTCTGATGTAATTAAGCAATATCTACAATCAGAAATCAGAAACTAACTTAGGATGAACTTCAAGTCTGTTTCCTCGTTAATTCCTAGATAAACATGCCCATAAAAGTGAGAGACATAATTAAGACACCTTCCAACTATTGCTGTTTACTACCAGTCTGCCACTCTAAATCAACCCAAAATCCTTTCCATGCCCTTCTCTCTAGTTTTTCAAAGTATAGCTCCTTCAATTACCTCTTTTCTAAAGTAATACCACTTCCCGGAGACCATATCAGAGTAGAGACAGAGAGAAAAAAAAAAAAACTCCCTGTAGAACCTGGCAATAAAGCTGTCGCCCATAAATCAACTTTACGCGCGAGATTGGCTTGATTTTTCCATCGCTCGTCCAACAAAATGAAAATCATTTTCTTAGCGGATGCAGTTACACAGTAAAAAGATACAAAACAAGTATTCCAAGCATCTAAACGAGTCCAACGAGAAGACCACCATCATCCAATAGAGCAGGAGATGAGGAGATACTCCGGACGGACAGGCACAATTTTTATTTTATTTAATAAACCGGGCACATTGACTCGTGCCACAACCGCAGCAGACCAAACGAACAAGGGGCAACAACTTAATGCATTTTGGGGCCAACTGTCATAAAGCCGGAGCTACATCAGCAACAAGCATCGAGCAGCAACGTCCTCTCCACTTAATGACAAATCCAATTACGCAATTCACGCTGATCAGCGTCAGAGTCGAACCAGCGCATTCTGGCGCACTATACTCGACAGCCTGGAAGAAATGCATTTTTCGGGGCACACTTCTTGTGACAAGTGTCATGAAAATCTCGAGCTCGTTAGCCCTTTCGGATTAAAGTAAGTGATCTGGCGACAGTGGCTGGCCAAGTGCTGGACTGATAGCGCAGTGATAATGGAGATGATCGCTTACATCCCCTGTGTCGTCTGGTTAAATTGACGCTGAATGATTTGTAGCATTCGGAAGTGACAAAACAAAATTACGAGTACCGTCCGACTGTTTTACTGTCAAACGGGCACCCATGCTTAACACTAAGTGTCACTATTTACATCGCTAAGTGAGTGCAAAGTGTGATCTCTGTTTGAGGAGTCTCGAATAGGGGTGCGCTGCTAAATGATGGTACTGGTGCTGGTCATTCATAAGATTTTTTTCATCGGAACAGTTTGTGCCACATGGCGCGTGCATGAGGATGTCATCATCTAACTCGTTTAGAGCGGGAAAGATCACGTATGTTTCCTACTTACTACGACAGGGACAGGGCCGACATGATGATGAGTACGATGGGGTAGGGGAATAAAATCAACACAAAGTGGGGTTCAATGTAAAGCTGACGGCATCTGCCAGGGATTGCGTTTGCTTTGAGTTTCCGCATACCAGTTGCAATCAAATTTTAGAGATACTTTTCAGTTTCTGTTTTGGAATTCGTATGGAATGCCATTAGATTCATTAGAGCTGCAGAGATTATTGCGAATTGTGCAGCATGTAAGTTGTCAGGATGGCAACTTGACTAGGCTTGGAGGGAATACAATTTAGATTGTAAAGTTTAAAATAGATTTGCAAGGAAGTGGCCACTTTTCGACTTGTCAAAACTCGGTCAGTGCTATTTTGCATAACAAAAGTCATTTCTTTGAGCTTTACTACAAAATTGACACGTGCCACTAGTATCACAGTAGTTTTTATCCAACTAACGGCCTTACAGACTAATCAAAAATGTACCTTCGAGTTGTTCGAGTCCAAATAAAAGAGAAATCTCCCATAGGGCCATCTAGTAGATAAACATACTCGTAATACACAACCTGCCACAGGAAAAGTGTATTTCGTCACAGCAGTGGCCAGAACCAGCTTTGAGGTTGCGATGATTAAGTTGAATATTCTCAAGTGTCCGCAGTCCAAGAAGGACGACGTCCTTAACCAACCTACTTTTGCAAGTCGCTTGATCCCCATCCCTAAGTTTACCATTTCTCATGCTGAATTGATTAAGGACTGCTTCCAACTTAGAAACAGTCTTCTTCTCCTGCGTCGCCCCTCTGGGTTGAATTCACTGAATCAGCAGAAAGAAGCGTTGGTTTCCCTATATTCTATACGTACTAGCGGTCTGGTGCAGATACCAGGAGCGTGTTCAGAGGTATCTGTGCTCACATCTTCTTTTATGCTCGTAGAGTTCACAAGCTAAGGTGAAGTAGGGTCTCTGAGTTAATTGTTTATCGGTCGCCATAAGGCTATGCAGAATCATTGTGATGACCAAGTAAAAGAGAAAATTGGGTCGGGAATTTATTTGCAGTATCTTGTGGACGGTACCTCGCTGTTTGATAGTTGGTTATGATGTCAGTTCTTGAGCGTATGTTAAGCAGTCTTTAACAATCCAAGTCTCCTACTGGATCCCTATTTTAGAGGCTTCTCGTTTTGAATATAAAATCTCTATATGTTTTCGGAAGTTTAACGGCCTTCAAACCTCTCTATAACGAACGGTCAGCGAGATCAAAAACTTGTCTTGGACAATTCTGCAAATTTAGGTGATTTATCCTTTATTAGCTGAAGACATAATCTACGAAATGAACGGAAATTGGAACAAATTTGTCAAAGGCAGTACCCGAACTCATCTTCTACCATGAACATCGAACTTGTCGAGTTGTAGAGGCTAAGTAAGATCAATGAATCTCGAAAATTTCTTCAGACGAGTCCTGAAACTAAACGATACCCCCCCCCCAACGCAATCGATCCTTTTACCCCAGGGCTGGATAAAGGTGGCATACAACCCGTACCGAGAATCAACTTGGCTGAGGGCCTAGTGTCTCCAAAAATACATAGTTCCGTCGAGAAAGGAGTATCCGGATACTTGGCGACCTCCGAATTAGCTAGCCTTATGGACCACCCTTCCTCCGCTACTCGTGGGATCTATTAATGGACAAAATCTCAATAAAAAACAAAATGCGAGGACGGTACTCCTTTAATATTGGGAGGTAGATCCGTGACTGCACCAACTACCGGCAGGTTTCCTGAATTGGCGAGCGGAGGTAAAACTGAGGCAGGCCATGGTGCACCATCCTCTAAAGGCAGACGTAACGAGCCTAAAACTAAATCTGCAAGGAGTGATAAGACTGTGCCAAGCCATGGTCCTATCATTTCCTCCACACATAGCAGCAGCAAGTTTGTGACAGGCCACGGACTTGTCACTGCTACTAAGACTAATTCCCTTAAGGAGGAATCAGGGGCTCAGACGTATCGGCAAGCTCCATCCAAGGCGCTTTACATAAGACGCCGAAGTACTTTGCGTATTATCAAAACCTTCGGATCCATTCCGGGGGATCCTAAAGGACGGATTACCCACTGCTTCCACTGCTCAAAAAGCGCAAAAAGACTCCTCCAAGCGCCAGAGATCGTTGAAGGAAACCGTGCTGGTTCCCAAGAGGCCCAAAGCTTACAACACCAAAACCCCTGAGCCATCCAGTAGCACATTTCTGAGGTCTTTTAGCGAAGTCCTAACAGACGCAATAATGATCGCGGTAATCGACTGGAACGACACCGACGGATCAATAACACCTGAACGTTGGCAGTTGGTCAAGTTAAAGCTTTCGAGGAAATTCTTGGCCATCATGCGGGAAAACCCCGGAACACCTCCCATCACAAGCGACGCTGGCTGGCACCAAGGCCACGTCAAGCTTATCACACGTACGAATCAAAGATCTCTTAATCTTTTCACCAAAGCCATAGGTGGATTAGGAGAGATTTGGCCAACTGCGAAACTCGAGGTCGTGTCTAAGAAGGATATCCCTAGCAGACTTAGAACTCGCATATAGATCCCAGCCGAGACCTTCTCCCCGGAAAGCATTCTGGAGATCATTAGGGTCAGTAACTCGACCCTTCCAACTCATGAATCATGACTGGAAAGTCGTGAAACTGGAAGAACTATGGGGCTCTTATGGACGGATAAGGAATCCCTTAACCCTCTAGTGGAGACTAAAGGCATGATTCGGTTCGGTTCTGAGTCAAATCACCCAAGTATTTATAAAAAGGATGAGCTGGATGCTGATAAGCAACCTCCTCCTTCTCCTTTATCTGAAATTTCGAATACAACCTTAGACCTTGGAGCGTCGATATCCTTTTCAGAAATGGATAGCGACGACTCCAATCTATCCGAGGAGACAATTAAACCGTCGATCTCCTCTTCTGACATTCTGTCGGAACTGGAAACCGAAGACGAAGTACGATCAGAAGAAGAAGATGAGCTCTTGGGCACATCTTCAGGATCAGTGGACTTGAACAGCACCGTGATGGACGCTACTCTGGTAAATTGTAGCAATGATACGGTTTTTGAAGATAAACCTCCATCACTCAAAGAAAGGCTTCAGCCACACTCATTCAGTGTCATTCCAAAAACGCAGAAGGCATTATCCTAATCCAGGAACCATGGATCGCAGAAGGCGTGGTTCGTGGACTTGGGATACCTGTATGGGCTCCGCTCTATACAAGAGACAAAGGTAAGATTAAAACTTGTATATTAGTGAAACGTAGCCTTAATGTGTTTTTACCTCCTGACTTAACCGTTGCCAGACTAGAGACTGTCAAAGGCTCATACTGGCTGCCATCGGCATATTTTGGCCACAATTATGTGGGCCCTCTGCCTGGTGATAATCTAGAAAGGGTGGTACTTTAAGCTGGTAGGCTAAAACCTGGCCTCATCATCGGATGCGATGCTAACACGCATCAGTACCGACATAAATAATAGAGAATATATTACAAGTACTAACCTCTTTATTTGCAATATTGGCAATGAGTTCACTTTTATAACAAGAAACCGACTGGAAGTGCTAGATATCACTCTTGTCTCCGACAACATCTCTCCAATACTAATGAACTGGATGGTATGGTCTGAACACTCATTTTTAGACCACAGATACATCCAATTCAGCCTGAGTGATGCTCCTTCCAGATAAGAAGCATTCCGGAATTATCGGAATACTGATTGGCCAAAATACAGAAGAATACTGTGAGAAACGTTATACTCTGAACTCTAAAGCCCCCTCTGGACACCAACGAGCTTGATATGAAAATCAAGAAATTCATCCTGGCTCTCAATCAGGCTATGACCGCTTCTTGTTCTCTTATTCAACCTAGAGACAAGAAAAAGCCGCACTGGTGGATATCAGCACTGGGACTGCTTAGAAACATTTGCAGAAAATTTTTCAACCTAGCAAAAAGCACAAGAAAAGTGGCTGACTGGGGCTCATACAAAGAATCTCTCAAATTATACAAACAAGAACTGCGTAAGATAAAGTGACATTTCTGGAGGTCTTTCTGTAACAAAATCACGGAAACCTCAGAGGCATCGTGGCTAACAAAAATCCTCTCTACAAATCTTATGATGCTTAGCTGTTTGAAAAAAGCCGATGGCTCTTGGACAACCTGAAGTGATGAATAACTCAACCTGCTACTGGACACCCACTTTGTCGGTAGCTCCCTATTCGCCGCCAGTAGCAACCCAAACAGGACTACTGCAACCGTGACTAAAATTCATGGTCTGATTACAAGAGACAAACTGCTCTGGGCATTGCATAGCTTCAAACCCTACAAGTCCGCTGGTCCGGGCGGTATAATACCTGCCGAGCTACAAAGGTCCTGAGATATTATCCTGCCTACGCTAGAGAATATCATGAGAAGCTGTGTAGAACTGATCCACATTTCACTGTCATGGAGAGAAGTCAACGTAGTTTCCATTCCCAAAGCCGGAAAATGCTCTTATGTCCCTCCAAAGGACCTCAGGTCTTTAAGTCTATCATCTTTCCTTCTGAAAACTCTAGAACGACCTTTTGATATACGAATAGATATACGAGCTAAAATTGATGAACTACTTTTGTCAACGGCTCAACATGCCTACGGTAAAGGAAAGTTCGTGGAAACGGCTTTGGGTGTTTTACAATACCTACCTACCTACCTAATATATACTGCGCTGCCAATGCATGGTTAAATACTCTTTGAGGCAGTAGTAAATGCAGCTTCAGAGGCAATCATTTCCAGAATTTCATACTTTCGTCTGATTTGGTTTTAACAATGTGCTGTTTGAGAGTTAAATATCAGACCATATGTGTGCGGTCTCAGATTATTCCGTAAAGAGCAAACTGGGTGGAGAGGCTAGGTCAGCACGTCAATGCTCTCCCAAACTTAGGACGCAGCAAACGGTACAGAACCCTGTTCAGAATCTACCCTCACCAAATGCTTTAAGCTGACGTCTCCTGTAGGAAAAACACCTGTAGATCAGTTATGGCATCTATACTGATCCCAAAGCAGAGACTCTCTTTGTCATACTTGAGACAGGGGTAACCTGACCAAAATCGGCTTGCAACCAGCTCTTGTCACTGACGCTGCAAATTAGGAACCAGCTACGGTATCTGTCATCGGATGTGGTGATTGATGAGGTTATCCAATCCGAAGTTGTTTGCTTTGATGGCCTCAAGTCGCCCGACACTGATGATAAATCAAGGTATGCTACTAAAAGGTGTGGACATGGAATGGGAAGCTGGCCGGGTTAGTGCTAAAAGGCATCATCATTTGTTTTGCCAACGAAACTGAGTTTATGCTGGATCACAAACTCCTTTCCACTAAACATACTGCGTCGAAAACCGCTCAAGCTTTTTGGAGCTGTGAGTGAGCTTCCGCCAAGCCAAGGACCCTGTTGCCAATGGGTTTTTTTTTTAGATCGACATGGCTGTAATAAGACCAATTATGGCTTACTCTTCAGTTTTCTTTTGGAACGTGCTTCTTGGTACATTTACTAAACTTGAAAAAACGATCTGTCTTCGCTGCATGTGGACTTCCCCAAACATGACTCGTTCTGATTAGTCTATCACGACTCTATCTGAGGCAGAAAAGAAAAGTAGTCGGGTCGTCACGGCTTCTCTGAATACATTCAAAAGACTGAGCCTCTGGACGTAATTGGATCACGGGAAAAGAAATCACCGACGAACTTGCTAGACAATGCTCAGAGGAAAGTTTTTCACGACCCGAATCTCTTATACGAATAGTTGCGTCCTCGGTGAGGGTTTCTATTGACTTTGGCTGTCGTGTTTTTTTTTTTTTTTTATAATCGGCGCGCGCTCAAGGGGTTTTGTACCCTTAAAATGTTCATACACAGCGCGGGCGAAGGAAATTTAGGGAGGAAGAAAAGACAGGTACCGATGTACATTCAAAATATTGGCACACAAACAAAATATTTCCCGACATATTTAAGACGATGACGGCTTTCCTGCTGCCCAATACAAGTAGGAAAGACTGTGGACACAGTTCTGGGGTATTACGCCTTTTCTAAATGTCTATGTGTGCTAGGTATTAGCGACACAACGTCCTGCAGGATTTGCTGTGAGAGTGGTGACTCCACCGCTAAGCACTTTTTTGTGAGTGTTATTCGCAGGCTCGCATCACATTGTAAGTACTCGGCGCTGATGTAGTGGGGCGGGTACTGAACGACATTTTCAGTGAAGCGTTTACTCATCTTTGTAGGACTGACTAAATGAATATCAAGAAGAGGAACATACAGGG
The DNA here is from genome assembly GCA_963966105.1 of Volucella zonaria. Lineage (NCBI taxonomy): Eukaryota > Metazoa > Arthropoda > Insecta > Diptera > Syrphidae > Volucella > Volucella zonaria. The sequence continues at coordinate 42,931,632 of OZ014530.1, read as the reverse complement.
AGTACAATGCACTGGGTCTTTGTCTGGGCAGTTTGCTCCGATGAGTAAAAAGCCATTCTGGTGAATCCAAGAATCTGAAAAGAATAGTAAGTGAAGCAGCAGATAACACTGCGAGGTCGTAGATGTTCAATATAATATCTCTCTGAGGTTCTCTGCTTCAGATGGCTTATGCTAGAACTAGACGTGAAAAGTGAAGGGCGTCCACCTGTGAACCTTAGTCTTAAAAGTCCTTGCAGAGGTCGTCGTTGCTAAGGCGTAGCTACAATGCAGGATGACTTCCATATTGCAGATGAAATCTTTCACCCATTCTTACTTACTCACTTACTTAGGCGGCGCTTCAATCCGGGGTTGACCTGGGCTACACGCCCCCTTATTGTTTTGTTGCATGTGCTTGCCGATACTCTAAATCAAACCAGGAGTTTCGTGGTGGTGGGCGGGTGAAATCTAGCACGTGAGTTGCGGCATTTCCGATGGCTTCTCGGCATCTAAGCCGCTGGTCTTCAGCACTTGATACTGGCTGTAAAGGACTTCTCGAGAGGTTGAGGAATACGCGATCGGTAAAGGAACTGGCGGCTTGTTTCGATTGCAATGCTTCAACTTTAAATCTCCTCATAGTACAACATTCCCCGTTGTTGTGGCATCTAAGATATCCGTAGACGTGCCTTGGCTGCAACTACTGGTCCGAGTCTATGTTGACCCCTCGGAATGTTCGTACCTCTAAAATACTTGAGGAGTGCCTTACGTCGATCGCAACACGATCAATCTGGTTGACTGTTTGCTGATCTGGTGTCCGCCAGGTTCAGTTGTGAATAGTGAGGTGAGGAAACCATGTGCTTGCTATAGTAACGTTACGTTCCGCAGCGAAATCGATTAGCCTAAGTCCGTTTCCAGACGTGGTGTCGTGTAGGCAATTTCTTCCGATTGTGCTACCAAAGATGTCTTCCTTTCCAATTTTGGCATTAAAGTCGCCTAGGACGATAAGTCATACATCGGACATTACTCGTAAGTTTTGTCGAGGAGCTCGTAGAAACTTTCTTTGGTAGCACCGTCCTTTTATGAATTGTTATACGGCAGCTCAAAACTTCTGGCCTAAGTCTGTCGCTTACAACAAATCCGCATCCAAATAGACGCTGCTTACGTTCCCTATAGCAATCACAGTAGTAAACATCACAGTTTTTCATCTTTCTTTTGCCCGGCCCATCCCACCGTACTTCCTGGATGGCGGTGATATCTGCTTTGTAGCTATCTGGGGCCTCCGTTAACTGTTCGGCTGCACGTGGCCTGATCAAAAGTCGTTGTCCTTCGTTCGTTTTGCAGGGTCATCAACAGTGAATCCCTCCTTATCCGAGGCTATTGGTCGCTTCTTAACAATTAATTTTTTACGTGGTTGGGCAGCTAACCTAGCGCGCAACCCCCAACCTGGACGGCTAGGCCCTTTTTGTGACCCCTATGACAGAAGGGGCCAGACCAAATTCCGGAGCCAGTAACCCGCTTCGAGGATGTGAGTTCTGAGTTTGGCCTTTATTAAGGGCTCAGCCGCCAGCTCTTTTCCAACACCCTGACTTAGTGTTGGAGATCCCTATAGACTTGGTATTCAAGTAAGTTGAAGCAGCTCATATAGATATAGCACTCCTCCCATCCCCCCTCACTCGTCAGCTGCCACCAACGATATTCCACAGGGGTATTAGGCACCCAGTAGTCACCACGTGGAGGTGAGTAGTAGGAGTTGAAGGTGTGAGTCTAGAGTGAGAATGCTTGTGTTCTCACATAATCGCATTCACCGCCCTTTTAACCTCTATTCTATGGTGGTTATATTATCACCATAAACAAGCTTGATTCACTTTAAGGTGAAGCTGTCCAAAGGGTGTTGCTGAGTGCTTTGGCTTCATTAACTTTAGCGTTATAGGCCCAGGCCAGGATTCGCACTTGGCGACAAGTATTTTCCGTAAGGCTAAGTTATTTTATAGCCGTTAGGCATCAGTAGCCAATCCTCTATTCGACGTGCACGCAACCGTTTCGGGTTTAAGTGAATCGCTTCTAGTACCGGTCCGAAGCGGATAAAACCAATCAGCTCTAATATTTGTCCGTCATTTTCCAATTCCGCATGTTTTTTTTTTACAGTTTCACAAAACCTACGCAAGATTGCGCTGGGTTGCTACGAGGGCGGGTCAATAAGTTTTTGAATTTCTGACCTCTTTACTGAAACAGCAACACTGCTCCTGTCAACAGGCATCTGTCAGTTGACTCCTGTCAAAATTTAAACTTGCTGCGTCAGTTAGTTTGTGTTTGACAGCTATTTTTATCAGACTACTCACTAATTTGAGGAGAAAATGGAAAAAAGTGAATTTCGTGTGCTTATTAAGCATTATTTCTTGCGAAAAAAAACCATTACCGAGACCAAGGCTAAGCTTGATAAATACTATGGGGACTCTGCACCATCGATTTCAATGGTAAAAAAGTGGTTTACTGAATTTCGTTGTGGCCGTACAAGCACTGAAGATGCCGAACGTCCTGGACGCCCAGTTGAGGTCTCTACACCCGAAACAATCGAAAAAATTCACGATATGGTGTTGGCCGACCGAAGATTGAAAGTGCGAGAGATTGTGGAAGCCGTAGGGATCTCGCATGGCTCAGTGGTTTCAATTTTGAATGATCACTTGGGCATGAGAAAGCTTTCCGCAAGATGGGTGCCGCGTTTGCTCACAGTCGACCACAAACGCAATCGTGTAACAACTTCACAGGAAGGTTTGGCGTTGTTTAATCGCAATATGGAGGAGTTTTTGCGCCGTTTTGTAACCGTGGACGAAACATGGATCCATCACAACACACCAGAGAACAAACAACAGTCAAAACAGTGGGTTTCTAAGGGTGAATCGGCGCCAAAGAAGGCCAAGGTGGGTTTGTCAGCCAATAAAGTTATGGCGACTGTTTTTGGGATGCACGCGGGATAATCCACATTGACTACCTTCAAAAGGGAAGAACAATCAATGGGGAATATTATGCCAACTTATTGGACCGATTCAATGACGATTTGAAAAAAAAACGACCTCATTTGGCCAAGAAAAAAGTTCTTTTCCACCAAGACAATGCAAGGGTGCACACATGTGCAGTTGCCATGGCAAAAATCCATGAATTGGGCTATGAATTGCTCCCTCATCCACCCTATTCTCCAGATTTGGCTCCGAGCGACTACTTCTTGTTCCCAAACCTGAAGAAATGGCTTGGTGGAAAAAGATTTGACTCCAATGATGAAGTCATCTCGCAAACAAAGGCCTATTTTGAGGACCTCGACAAATCATTTTTTTTGGAAGGGATAAAAAAATTGGAGAAGCGTTGGACAAAGTGTATAGAGCTCAAGGGAGACTACGTTGAAAAATAAAATTATTTTTTTATCAAAAAATCTGTGTTTTAATCCAAAAGTCACGGACTCATTGACCCGCCCTCGTATTCTAAACGGCCGGGCCCCCGCCCAATTACCAAGGCTTCGCCCATAAATCACATTGTCTAATAACAAGCGGGGGCAGAGCATACTACTGGTCTTATCGTAAACATCTTCAGATGACGTCACCGAAGGTTGCTACGATTTGACCAGTTACAAGTTGCCGGTCATAGGTCTTGTTGGTGGCAAGACCACCGGTATTCCCTACCAGGACTTAAATCACGGTACCATGGGAGTCAGGATTTCGGATTTCGGTCCGGGCCCGACTTTTTGAGGTAAGCCCCATTGTGGGAGCGTCATGGTGGCTGCGGTTTAAACCCAAATCGCGGGTAGGGTCTTCCTGTTGGTTTGACCCATTGTACAGTAGCAAATAAGTACTGGGTGCTGTGACCCTAAGAGCAGTAAGAGCTTGCGTCTCTAACACTTGCTCTGCTTTGGTATTATACTATTAATGTCGGTAAGCGATGGCAAGGCGTATCCTTGCTCCCATGGATGTATGGTCATCCCGTAAACAAAAGTCTACACGACAGGTGGTTTACGTTAAAAACCAGAGACTATGTTCTAAACGGCCGTGTAGCCTTCCTCGAATGGTGCGTACTTTGAGCTCAGATGATGATGAGTCGGATCTATTGCTTACTGAACTGTTCGCTTTGGACGGGACCAGGTACAGGAATTAGTGTGAGCAATAGCCGCGCAGATACCGACTATGGTCGAGTTTGTCTTCTTCTGACCTAGCGACATAGGCCGGAACCCGTCCTAAGATTCATGTGCTCCAGCCATATTTGCGTCGTTTTAGTCATTACTAATAATATTTACGCGATTCGACGGACGTCCTCGCTTCTGCGCTTTTTGCTGTCACGTAACATATAGTACCGAGACTTTCGGCGTCATTGCCTGTCAATGGGCCTGATGTGGGAAATTGCAGTGGTTACTCCTGGACTGGTAATTTTGACGTGAGTTTGTGTGCGTTCTAGAGCCTTACGTTCTAGTTTTTTTCCTCTTAGCCTTATTATCGTGAATCTTTCGTATGAATACAGATGACGATGAGGACTATTTTGGTCAATTGGCACGGAGAAGTAACAACCCCATGTCGGTGCACATTTTTTTTCTGTGTTTCCTTCATCTGAGTCTTCTTCTTTAGGTGACGCGTGCCGCTTGATAATGCGCAGAGTCGTAGTAAATAGGATCCCTAAATTAAATGCACTCCTCGTTGTTGTTGTATTTGCTTGAATTGCTTTTATTATGGTTTTACATCAGCGTTCAAAACACAATACTTTGGATTTTACCGTCACGGTTGACCCTGTTATTAAGTGTAATCGCCAGCTATTTGGACATGGACACCTTGATATTGGTCCTTGGTTCACTGAAGATTACCTAACCACATTTGCGCATCTAGGTCGACGATAATCGAAAAGTCAAGGGCCTAGAAGGTCAAGATCCTTTTCCCTCAAAATTGAAATAGGGATACGTCCTGGAAATGTGAAATCATTAGCCTCGAATCGCTCGAAGATCTACATTTCGGCTATATTTGAGGACGCCATTCCAGTACCACCAATATATTTTTTCTAGAACTCGCAATTGAATACGACCTTACGACCATAGCTGCATCAAATCTTTCTCTTGAGCCTTGTACATAACAGCTCCAAGTTCATTACGCGAATCGTTCATTATTTCTACGATATGTTTTCCACTTCCATCTCCAATGATTGATGTTAGCTTAATTACTGGATAGTAACTGACATGCAATCTCATTCACTTCTTAACAAGGACTCCTTAGTCGGGACGTCTTTCATTGGTATAAGCTGAAGCAACTTCCCATATGACAATTCAGGTGGAAATGTAACTTCATTATGCCTTAATTCTGATGCGATCGATATTCGCTCAGTATTCCTTTAATGCAGAAGTCATATTTAATTAGAAACGTTTATTCCACTTGCAGCAATCTAAAACAAATAGAGGCCTCACAACGCTACCCTAGGGAAACTCTCACCTATCAGCGCGCAACCACCTCATGTCTGTCATCTCCATTCGGTGCAAACACACCATGTTACCCGCAGCAGAGAAATTAGGAAATCCGTGTTCTAGCCCGCCCATTTAAATTGTACCCTCGAACCAGAGTGAAACTCAATCTCAAAGCCACATCGTGCCGCTGCCGCGTCGATTAATTCGTCGCGTCGGTCAAGCACTTGGAAATTTAATTAACGCCTTGTTGGAGTGTTTCATGTCGCTGTCATGTTTTCATTAATTAAAATCGACTTTTAGCACTTTCCCGGTAATCGTCACTGAACTCTGCCACAACCCAAGCACACGCACTTAGACCTAGACCACAATATTGCAACGATGTTTGCCTAGACAGAGGGCGCGCACTGCACGGAGTGAGAACAAATTCAACAAAAGAAATGCAGATCGCCCTAAGGTGCTGATGCTGGTGCTAGTGATGGTGCTGGTGGTGGTGGTGGTTCTGGTGGTGGTTGCATTCAGGAGGATACATGATGTACTCGCACGCTGAATGATTTTTTATGATTTTTTCGTGATCACTTAATGATGCTTAATGGTTGGGTTTTATTGGCAGCGATTAGGGCGCTGCGATGGCACAATTGATTTTTCGATTTATCGATGGTTGTCCGTTTAGAGCTTGAAAGGCGGCTTAGTACACTCGTGTGACGTAGCGGCTGGCGGTCGCGCGGCAATTCCAAATCAAATTTATGGCCGTTTGATGTGAACATGATTTTTGATGTGCGATCACAAATCATACAGGAGTGTGACTTCGAAAAACAAAAAGAGAGACCGGCCACGTAGCCGGAGTAGTAGTGGAGGAGGATTTCCTTTGTGTTGAGCCGAGTATTTTCAATTTTGGCGGATAATTTACGAGTGGAACGTGTTGGAACGAAGTGGTTTTGTGGTTTCTTTTTTGCGACAGCACATCTGTGATCTGTCCGAAGTGAGTGGAAAGATCAGATGGCGGTATTGATTGTTTCTGGACTGAGGTTATATGTAAGTGAAACATGGTTTCATATGAGGGCCTTGACATAATACGAAAGCCTCAACAAACATGAAAATCTGCATGTGGACTCTTGTGGAACGTATTACCATTCTTTATAGAAGTTGGCTACATAAAACGTATTTTCTCACGTAACCACTGGATATTATGAAATCTACTCCATCAGCACCATCAGCCATTCCTCTCATATCTATCGTAGAATCTCAAGCGGCAACCTTGTTCATAAATTGCTCTTCACAGCCCTGGAACTCTGTCAGCTTTTGCAAACTTTTCTCACACCCATGTGTGCAGGCAGTTGCACAACTGCGCAATGAAAACGCATGGCAATTCGGTGCGAAAATTAACGATCAGGTCAATTGCAATCAACAACATAGCTCCAGTGCAACGGTAACCTAGACATAAACTACAATACGCGCTCCGGTATAAGATCCATTCACTTGGACGTATGCACATACATTATATGTTTATGTCTGTGTCCAGTCCATCCACCAATTGGCCTCAATGACATCACCGTCATCATCATTATCATCGTGTTGTTGTCTCACAATTCATCTGCAACTAGATAGAGTGCGAGGCTGGCCAAGACTTAGAGTGCCAGCCATAAACATCGATGTCATGACTTGCTTCGGTCACCATCACCGTGTGGCAATGCACTCGTAATTAGTCCAAGTATCATGCCAAATAAGGGAACGGAACAACAATACCGTCTTAAGATTACATACGTACGATTGTTGTGCGCTTTGTTTTTTCGGGTGGCTTTTGGCGGTCTTGAAGTGGCGCTGTGTCGTGGTGATCTTTTGAGGTTAATGGGTTTCTCGTTAGTGGATTTTCGAAGAGATGGCTATTATAGCGCACGATTTGCATGATTTGAGTGGCTTGGAGACGCAAATTTGAAGCTTAAGATGACGGTTTGAGATACGCAATTGATAGAGTTGTGATTCATGTAAGACAGTCGATGAAAGTGGTTGATGAACGTCAAGGGCGAGAAGATGAAATATGAGTAAGTGTAACAGTGTGCATTCTTTAATCTACAGGTACATACCTGTCTTGAGTCTAGTTTACTGATCGGATAAGGTACACCACAGCAGCTTCAGCAGAAAGAAAGCGTCCGTTTGGAACTTGAAGCGTCATTCCGTCATTCCAATGAAGCCCAAGATCCAATGGGACCCCTGAAAGAGGGCACATGAACCTCAAAATAGGATCGGGTCCTGAAAAACTGTCACGTGACTTGATTTCCCATGACCCATTCTGGCCTGGGACTCAAACAGGGCGAGTGGATTCAGCCTACAGATAGCGCCCTGCAATTGCTCGGAAGTGGTGAGTATGGCAAGTTCAGTTCTTCGCAACTTATTTCGGTGCCATCGGGATAGCGTATATGGTATATCTAAAGTTGTAGTACTTTAGAAGACATCAGGGCCGCATCTGCAATAAGATTTGGTGACATCTGTGGCCCTATAACATTGCTTTCCTGGCTCAGATTTAGCAAGAAACCATCTTGAATCGATTTCATATTTTCGCAATAACAGGAGTTCTGGTGTCATTGCATCAGACGTTGTGTTCATATGATCAGTGACAATAGACATTGGGTGCGCAAGGGCTTTAAGCCTCCAGTGCGTATTGCACCAGAGACCACTTCTGTTTAAACGGAGGATTGCTTTACGGGTGCAGCCTATTTCATGAATAGCAAAGGAAGGAGCGGGATTATTATTGTGAAAGCCTGTTGTATAATTCAATCAACGCATATAATAAAGTTGGTCTTATCATATCCAAAGGACAGCCCTCAGTGTCAAGTCCTATGTCGGCCTATGAAGGCCGACAGTGCCTTGAAAGTTTTCGACGTGATATATTTAAAGAAATTTTTCATTCAAAATGGCACCAAAACGCTTATCTTCGTGGACAGCTATGCGGTTACATGCTGGATTAGCCAGACCAGTAAGCTTACTCCTTTTCGTAAAGGGAACATCCTCAGTTTTGAGAGGAGTTCTCCCTCGAGTTCCTCCTAGAAGAGTGTTCAGTTTCTTTTCTGCAGATTGATTATGCAATCAATAACTATAATTTTTCTATACTCAAATACTAGTCGCTAAAGGCGATATCGTAATTTTTATTGGGAGCCTCACCGACTTCTCATCGGAACTCATAGCTTCGGTGTATGCAATGACGACCGTGAAGGGTTTAATGACCTCTGTAACACTAAATATATAGTCATATGGGACCCACTATACGAGCATAAATCCTGCATTACATCAGTGGCCTGCATACCACCCATCAGAAAACGTCTCACCAATTTGGCATTATCGTTTTAAGTTGGTGTTTTAGACTAGAACACGGTCACTACCTTATCGTAGCTAGAACTTGTCATCGAACTGCAGAGGTTCTTTCAAGATAAACTCCGCGCTTAGAGAAGAAGGGACCAATCAGAAGGAGTAAGGCATCCTAAAAGCCAATAATATGGAACTATGTCCTCCCATATACGAGTACATATAGGGATGTTGCTATTCTGTGAAAAATATTCTCGATACCGGAGTAGAAAGAATTGCCGAAAGATAGCGAGAGGCCAATTTACTCGGTCACATTCTGATAGTCACCAGAGAGTAGGAGGAAGGTCGAGTCCCAGGAAGACTCCTGTGTATGGTCATCGTTCACCGATGTGGCAGCAGAGGCGTATAAAAAATCATCAAAAAGCTGTCAGGTAGCCTTTACTTACAGGAACACTTGATGAAAATTTTGGGCTGCTGATCTTTTAAGAAACTAGTTAAGAAAATGGTTGGACCATCTCCTATGGTTTGATGTAAAACAAGGGGGTTTAGAGTGGAAGGTTTAAAACAGTGAAAGCTTTTTCCAAAGAAGTAGAGCAGAGTGTAGAAACTCTGCGTTTGGAGAAATAATAGCCAATATAATCCTCGATCACGTTACAGAAAAGTTTGAATCAGTCAACGTTCCTCATCCTCTTGCATTGACCACATTAACAACTTACCGATAATAGTTGAACAATTACTATATTAGGGACGCAGTTGTAGTATTCATCGATTTCAAGAGGTTACATATATTATAAGGGACGTCTTATGATGAAAAGATATTCCCTATGGTAAGTGCAGCCAGTATATTCAGTAACTAAGTTATCAATGTGCGATGTGTCACCTTCTGAAAAGAAGTTGTCTCAGATCAAAAGTGGCATTGGTACTTCTTCACTACTCATTTAGGTGGTGCCTAGTAATGCTTTGCAGAGTGCTCTACCAACATACGTTGGAGGAATCAACTGGAACCTCGGCAACTTACCTTAGCCACTTCACGATACTTTCCTGGAGTTATGGCTTATGGCACATAATGACCGCAGGCTTAGTAGCAGAAGCAAACTCAGTTCAACTGGGGATTAACTTCCCCGAAACAAAAATGTTATACTTGGTAATCCCTTCAACTTCTTTAACAACTCATATCTGCATTGCGGCAAGAGAAAGTAAATCTTTAAAGTTGCTTTGTTAAGCATTCTCTAGACTGACGACGGTATCGACGGAAGTTATGCATTATTTGGTATGTTGCCATAAATATGGGCAAGTAGTGCAGTAAGAATAAGTACCGAACTGCGTCTATTCCACCCAAAAGTGGAGACGGGGCTGTTTTATGGCTGCAGGGCTTATGAAGTGATCCTCCAATCGGGAGTTTTCTATCCAAATCGTATCTCCAACGAACAATTTTGTGACAGAACAAAAAAAGAACTTATAGAGGTGATTATACTTAAGCGAAAGTTGCAGTGAACTTGTAACACCGTATTGCAGGGATAAACTTGTATCGGCTAACAGTCCATGCAATGAAATCCATCTAGTTTCACCAAATGCAAATACAGGGAGTCATTCTCATGATCACAGAGGCATTTTGGCAATTAGGAAGGAGCTGTATGAGGTCAGCAGAAATCAGACATAATGCCGTCATCCTACCTATTGTTCTTAGACTCACAATGGGATGTAGGATGTAATAAGGAAATATAATTGCACCACTGTTCTTTATCGTTATCATCACCGACGTGATTCCTTTGGCATTGTGAGAAATAAGCCAAAGTATTCGGTGAACAAAAATCCTTACTCATGTGAGCTAAAAACGCAAGTACATGTCGGGCCAGTAGCATAATACCCACGCCATCGTAGGGCTCACAACTCTGCAATTTGCTTCCTACATCTCACCACAGAAGCAAGCGCGGCTTCAAGCTCAATCTTCCAACCAAATACGAATGGTTATTCCATAATCCTGCCAGCAACAATTTCAATCTTGGAAAGATGCGTGCTTGCAAATGGTTGGAAAATACGCCCAAGAAGCAGGATAAAGCCAAGCAGTCCGTTATACCTAAATCAACAAATAAGTTAGTAAATAAATCCAATTTGCCAAGACCCACCTCCACTTCCCACAGCAAACCCCGCTCCAATTGGAGTTTTAAAACAACAATTTTTCATAATTTTAAGCCTCCCACCCAAACTCCAACTCCCCCTATTCCACCCCAAATCAAGCCCCAACGTCAACGTGTCTCTTTCGACTTAACCCCTACAACTCAAACTCCTGCCACTCAAACTCCCACCACTCAACCCCTAACACACACGCCTTTCCCTAATTTCGATCTCAGAACTGGAGCTAAGTATCCTAATTTCATCAGTTCTCACATTTTAAACCCTATTTCAGAAACCCCAGCCGTTACGACACCAAACTCATTAACCACTCCCTCTTCTATTGACCCCCTTTCGCCACCCACTGTTAAATTAACGCAGCAAACTAGCGATACCACCGAATGTCGCTATGCGCTCTCTAGGCTTAGAGATAAAAAGATATATGAGAATATACGTCTATATCTCGCTTATCTGCACGATAAATCCGACTCGGTGTGCTACGAGGGTAAAACAAAAACAAGCGCCATGGTTTCTATCCAGCAGGAAGGCCTCCCTACAGACGTTACCAGTCTCAGGAAACTTTATATAAAGTATCACGAGATTTTCAATACGCCCCCCCAAAAAGTTGCAGACGATCTTGCCGCTCTTCGCCACTATGTACACTCTAAAAGAGTCTCACACCTCCAACGCAGTCGCCTTGACCATGATAAATTTTTTCGACCCTAAAAAGTCATGCAAAAACCTCCCTCTCACCTTCTATTACCAGAACGTAAGAGGACTCCGTTCTAAAACCCACCCAACATAAAAACCAGGAGTTATTCCCTCTTCCTTTTAATGTTTTTCGGGATGATGATCGCGCACCCCCCTTGATTGAATCCCCTTGTCGAGGTGTCCAACTGGCTATTCACAACAGCTTGGACTCCTCTCTCGTTGCAACATCATCCTCTTCTAAGCTCGACTTTGTGTCGGTTAAAATAACCCTCACTCGTAGATGCTTGTATGTTATGTGTTGTTACATTCTTCCGGCGCAACCTATCGAATCCTACCAACTTGCTATTGCAGCGATTGACAATTTGATCGATTTATCAGAATCGCTTGATGATATCATTATCTTCGGCGATTTCAATCTGCCTCAGCTCAAGTGGGCTCCATCTGAAGACCAATCTTCTTTCATCGCTTCCAATACCATTTCTACTAAGGAATGCCTCTTCTTAGATCGGTTGACAGACTCTAGTCTATGCCAAGTCAGTGGCGTTTCCAACTATATGGAAAGGCAATTAGACCTTATCTTCACAAATGATCCTATCAACTCCTCAGTATCGTGTTGTCCCCTATCTCTTTAACCTATTGATAACTTTCATCCTCCACTTCTTCTCTCATTTTTCCACAACTCTCCCCTCCAGTCGCCACCCTTCGCAGTTATATTTTCTTAAAATGTTCACCAAGCTATTTTCCGTAAAATCAATGCCTATCTAAGCAGGGCTTCTTTTGAGTTTACCAATCCATCTCTGGTTGATGCCTTCCCGATTTTTTACAGAGAAATATTCAAATCCATCTCCCTTTATGTGCCTTACTGCCGCCATAAAACTTCTTCTACATCCCCTCCTTGGTATAATCGTAGACTTCGCTCTCTACGAAACAAAAGAAACAAATTATGCGCGGTATTCCTTCGCACGAAATCTTCTTCCGACTATTCAAATTATTTAGGTATACGAGTATATCTTCATTTCATTGAATTCTATAACTCTCTCTATCAACGCTACCTGAATAGTGCGCAAACCAATCTCATAAATGACCCCAAGTCCTTTTTTCAATTTGTCAATTGCAAAAGTAAGACTGATGGTTATCCTTCCTCCCTCGCTTTCGAAACCAAACTCTTTGAAAGCATTTTATACGAATCCTTAAGCTTCAAATGCAAGCCTTTTATTTCACCCCGACAACATGGTTTTCTAAAAGGTAGATCAACTACCACAAACCTAGTTGAATTCGTGTCCTTTGCTCTCTCAGCCTAGCAAATATATCGATGTTATCGCAACTGGTTTCACTAAAGCGTTTGATAAGATATCTCATCAATTGATCCTCTTCAAATTGTCTGCTCTCGGCTTTGAACCTCTCTTATTAAAATTGATTTCTTCTTACCTGATAAACTGTTATTATAGTATTCGGTTTAGATCCGCCCTTTCTGTTCCATTCCTGGCCTCATCTGGAGTTCCACAAGGCAGTCATCTTGGCCCTCTTCTCTTCATTCTTACTATTAACCATGTTGAGAGCGTCGTTAAACACTCCTCCCTCCCCATTTACGCTGACGACACAAAATTTTTTTAAAACTATTTCTTCTCCCCATGACTCTGCCCTTCTTCAAGAAGACCTTGATCGGTTTTCAATCTGGTGCCAAAAAAACTGCCTAGAACTTAATATAGCCAAATGTCACTCTATAACCTTCTCACCTAAATGCAACCCGTCTCGACCTCGACTTTATTTTCTCCATGATCAACCAATTCCCCTTGTTCAGTCTTTCCAAGACCTTGGCATATTATTCGACAGTGAGCTTAATTTCCGTCCGCATATCGATAAGATGATCCTCAAAGCCAACTCATCACTTGGCTTTATTAAACGGTGGTCCAAGGAATTTTCCAACCCGTATGTAACCCGATCTCTCTATATTACCTTTGTTCGCCCCCTGCTTGAGTATGCCAGTCAAGCTTGGTCCCCCTTTCACCGGGTTCATGTTTCCCGAATTGAGGGTACTCAACGTCGATTCCTCCGATTTGCCCTCCGTGGCCTGCCATGGAACGACCCTTTAATCTTACCTCCCTATCAAACTTCTCAAACTTCTAAATATGAATTCGTTAGACGAACGTAGGAATATTGCTGACGTTCTTTTCATTCATCGTCTTCTCTCAGGTTCCATCGACTGTGCATCCATTTTGAACTCCATTTCCTTCTCTACGTTGTCCTCGTCTCTTCTATCTACCGGTCCATCGCACCTCTTATGGCTCCAACGAACCTATCTCCCGAATGCGCCGAAAGGTCAACTCAAACCTCTCCCTTTTTCATTTCCACCTGAGCACTCTTCGTCTCAAACAATATCTCCTCTATCACTTCCTTGGTTACTAGCTCTTAAGTCTTTCTGTTAGTTTTTAAGTTAGATTAAGCTTGTATTAAGCCAATAAATGGGGGCCTCAGCCCCCACCAAAATTATACGGAAGAGATTGAAAAGATGTGATGAACCAATTAATGGCCTCGGATTAAAATTGTTTCACTGATGAGGACACTTGTAAACGTTTAAAGGACATCGACTTTCGGATCTGCAAACAAAATGTTCGGACCCTTAACAAGACTTAGGTACGAAGTCATGAGCTTCCGACACGTCAGGGAGCATCTTATGACAATCCGCAAAAAGGATATATTCACTAACCTAATATGCGCCCATGGCCCTACGGAATATGAGGGCGACGCCACCAAAGAATATTTCAACAAGCACTGCGACAAGACATATGTATGAGCAATGTACGAAGTATGAGATTGAACGCGTACTAGGCGATTTTAACGCCAGGATAGGAAAGGAGGATATGTTTGGGGAAACAGTTGGCAAGGATAGCCTACACGATATCATATATGGCAGCGGACTTTGACTTTGCGACGGGATCACATTGCGATAGACGTAAGGTATGCTCTCAGTATTCTGGACGTCCGAACCTTCCGGGCAGCTAACATTGACCCGGATCACCACCTTGTTGCAGCCAGGGTGGGAATGCAGATTTCCCAAGTATCACAATCAAGAAGAGTTATTGTGCGATGATATACCGTAGAAAAGCTGCACCCGCAAGAGACCGCCAGACGCCGAAAGCGTGTCCCGAAATCTCTAAACAAATCCTATACAGTCAGGGTTAAGTACCGAAGACCAGTCACAACACTGTCAACGCGCCATCATAGACACCGCACCGAGACATCCCTGGTTTAATGAAGAATGCTGCCACAAACATGCAGCTAAACAAAAGCGTACGAAACAGCGACACAATGAAGGACGAGAGCTGCTCTTGAACTCTACGAGCAGAAGAGACGGAGAGAACATTGGCTTCTCCAGAAGCAAAAAGGGCACGAAATGCGCGCCATCAAAGATTTTGGCCTAGGGTTTCAACATGCTAGTTAAACCATGATAAAAAAATTACAACAATAACTCGCGTGTGTAAACCCTAGGTGGGAGGTTGTACTCTGGGACTAACGAACGGAAGTTTTACCAACAGAGCAACAAGGCATGAAGGCCCGTACAGAAGAATGTAGAGATGCAGAAGGAAACCTTATAGTAGGGTCACAGTTGGTACTGAGAATATGGAAAAACTTTTTTTGCAGACAGTATAACGCCACAAAGCCCAACTTCAGATGATTATAGCCAAAACTTGCGTCCACCTAACCAGAACTAAGTGAGGAAAGCAATATTTAAACTGAAGTCTAACAAAGCAGCTGAACACGACGACTTATCGGCCGAGCTATACAAAGCTGCTGGAAATGACTTTATCGAAAGCATACACCAACTCATTTCACAAATCTTGTCAGAAGAGTGTATGCCTTATGAATGGATTCTAAGTATCTCAGGAGACTTCGCAATAGAGGTATAGTCTTGTCTTGTCTGAACGTGTGAAACCCTGTTTCAGACTAGAAAACCCCACAATCGACCAAATCTTCACATTTCGGCAGATCCTGGAAAAAACTCAAGTAGTCCAAATCGATACCCAGCATCTTTTCATCGATTCTAAGGCTATCTAGTTTTAGCCTCCCTGCCAAAATCGTCCGTCTGTGGAGAATGACGACCTGCGAACGCTAGCTGATGCATCAAGGTCGGTAACGACCTAACCGAGACCTTGATGTCAACAGAGGTTTCAGATAAGGTTACGCGCAACCATGTGACTTCTGTAACGTCATACTTGAGGGAGAGGTGCGGAATTCACTAGCGAACATAATTTGTGCAACTATTAGTAAACGCCGATGATATATTGTTATAATTGGCATAATTCAGTAGGCTTTCACCGGTCCGTTCGCTAGCATTGAAACGGAAGCTGTCAAAATACTTTAGAGATAAATGAGAGCAAAACCACTGTCAACAAGAAGGGACACACACCGGCCAATTGGACACAATATCATTATCGACATATATAATTTTAAAATACTAAAGGACTTTGCCTACCTTGGTTCTGCTATCAATTCTGCCACCAACACCTCATCAGGAATAAAAAGAAGAATCACTCTTTCCAATCGCGGTTTTTTGAGGTTAAGAAGGCAATTGAGTAATAAGGCCTTATTCCGAAAGACTGAGGAGACCCTATATATGACCTTGATCATCTCGGTCTACTTTATGTCCCCAGTCGTTTCCAGGGAAAAATCCTTTGAAAAATATTCCGTCCCGTTTGCATTGACGGGCTTTGGAGCAGAAGATTCAACGACGAACTATATGAGCTGTATAGTGACATCGACCCAGTCAGAAAACTACGCACCAGCCGTTAGACATGTAGAGCGAATGGACTCCGGCCCACAGAGTCTTCGAATCAAACCCGAGAATGCAGTAGAGGAAGAGCTCACCTTAGATGGCGCGCATAGCTAGAAGCAACCACAACCGGCTTGGATTGCCCAATAGGCGGCAGTTAGCTAAAAACTAGGCTAACTGGAATGGCCTGTTAGTTAAGGTTCAAGTTCACCCCGAACTGTAGTGCCACTTAAGCAAATAAGTAAGTATTCGTTGGACAAGGACATTCTGTCATAATCACCTGAACTAGCACAACAATCTGCGGCTTTTCTCACACTTGGTCATGGATATTTGACATTGGAAACCTGAGCATTGTACTAACTTACTCCAAAAGGTTGTGGAAATAGTTTATGATATGGCCCTAACTTTCATTGTTAGGGGCACGTGCACTTATCAGGTAGAATGCATAGTCAGGCATTCCCTTGCCGAAGATCAATGATCTTCAACTCAAGCTGCTTTTCCACGGCAAATCGTTTTATAGTTTCTGAATCCGATTCATTTATATCCGAGCCTGAAAGTTCTCCCACAACAATAGCTTCTACATAGCTGTTTTGTCGTCCACAAGCACACCTGCTTACTTGGACGAGGTAGAGGCATCTCCTTTTGCTTACATCTCGGCCAGTATGGAGAGTAGAAAAGCTGCTGAATTTTTGAAGACGTCTAGAAGCAACTCAGTGAGTTCCGTCTTTCGACTATGTTCAAAGAAGCCTTACTTTCTCGAACTAATTTAAAGTTTGCGAGGGGGTTAAATAAGGCCTTACGCGTTGCTTGGAGAAGAAGCTGACATGTGGCTGAGAAAAGCCTTCATTTTCAAGACGAATAGATAGAGCGGTCTTATGGGCGTATCATAGCCGTGTAGGACCAGGAGGCCTTCGTCGGTGAAAAGTCGCAAGTCTTACCAGAAACTTCCTCATGTTGGAAAACAGATAGCGCCCCTAAATTTTTTCAAAGAAGAATCTAAAGGAGTTTGCTATTCAGAATACTAGGCATATACTTATTAATACTAAATGATTCAAGCCAGTCAGGTTCCCACTGAGAGGAACCGAACCTCAGATTTTGGAGGGTTAACTACAAGGCCATTTCTTGTGCATCAAGCTTCGTTTACATTTATGGCTGCATATGTCCAAGCGTAGACGTTAGAACTATTTAAAGCGTTAAATAGTGAGTTCACCAACATGCACATTAGTGGTTCAGGCACGACGACGTTCCACGAAAAGCCTTTCTTTACCCTCACCGCCGCATAATTGCTCGACTTAGCAATCCCAACCGAGGTTTTGTTGCCTAGGATGTGATTCAAACATGAAACGAGTTAGTCGTACTTTCCAGCCGAGCTACATATGGTATGTCGTCAAAATTTGCGTCGTGGAATCCGGAGTTTGGTTTATATCCAACTCAAAAGCCTTACTTGTTGAGACCCTGTGCTGCCTCCGACTTAGGCGTCTTCTTTTGCTTACCTGGGCGGTGAAAGGGACATATTGTTAAATGTGTAAAATGCTCTTAAATGAGTAGAGTCTGACTGCCTTCGTTCTTCAACTATAACACTGAGAAGATTATAATTGCATGTTGGTTGTATAATGTATCGGTGCTAGCTATTCTCAGCACATCAGTTCCAGAATTAACACCCAATTTTCGTTTCAGTTCGTTTTACTGATTGAAACTTTCTAATACCTTGGAATGCTCCTTGTAAGCCCGTAATAGAGGTCAGGCGCCTTTGCATATCTAAAAAGGAAGTCTACTTCCTCTGATTATAAACAGAAATAGCTCTTTGGTACAACTATTACCACCCTTTCTGTTCTTCCGATACCTATCCCATATTAAGTGACACCTTGAAATGTCCAAGTTGATAAAAATAACAGCAAATGCTGTCTCCCATTGCTGGCAAAGTGGACATATTTATGACTTATGCCCATTCGTGTTCCATATTTATCTCTTCAACCAAACAAAATATGTTGCAGTACATTCAAGTGTCAGCGTCTCGTCGCTTGATGTGCCAAACGCACACAACTAAGCGTATACACAGCGAATCCCCAAACGAATCCCAAGCAAGAAACACTACAAAATGTCACAAAAAACTCACACGTCGACATACGAGTACACTGGGAGACGACGACCGACGAGGACGACAACGACAACGACAACGACAACGACAACGACAACGACGATGTACTAGGCTCCCGATAAAGCATTCTCACTTCCACTACCCTGTTCCATACCAACAAGAACCAAAGAAGAAACCCTGTTGCCCAACCCAAAGTGCATTCATAAATCGTGTCCCGCTCGTAGGTACTCTCTCTCTGGCGTGACAATTGAAAATCTTTTGGAGGCACCAGCAACGGTGCTGATTCTGATGTTTGTACTGATGCTGGTGATGGTGCTGGTGCTGGTGCCGGTGCTCAGTGCATGTTCTGTTCATGTTCATCTGCTGCTAGTTCTACAAGATGTTTCCTGTCCTGTCCAACTCAGGGCACAAATCGAATTGTCCTCAATATCCGGCCCTTGTTGGTAGGTGCCTCAACTCACTGATTACAACATTCAAGTTTGCCCGAGCGCGCGCCCCAATGCAAAGAAATAGCCGAACTCAAGGTGTCGGACTGTGTCGGATTGTGTCCGACCAGTGTCGAGACCGCGCTGCTCCACTTGGAACTTTCGAGTGTCACAAGTCGCGCACGCGGATAAATTAAAATCTCATATAGACGCCCGAGAACGCAAACTAATAAATTGCGATTGCACGCGGCAGCGTGTTACCATGTGACACAACGGACAGACGGGTCGGTCGTTGCGCGCGCCCGTTCGACTTCGTCCAACCCAACAAGATTGTTAAATGCAAAATACTTGTGCGATGATAAATTTATTATTTTCCGATACAGATACATGCTGGCATGTACAGATAGATACTCTTGAACTCAGCCCCTTAGCGAGCCGCAGTATCGAAGATGCCCCCTAACACAGAGCGTCTGTGTAGTATTTTGTGTGTACGAGCCCGATTCCAGCCCAATTGTGGCGATAGCCTGTCACATTGTCTGCCGAATCGTACAACAAAGGCGCTGGCAACAGAACACCACTGGCGCAGCAAAAGATATGTCTGTGTGTTGCTGGTGTCGTTCTTGACACTTTCATATCTTCGTGGTACACCGAACGTGCGAATGCCCTCGGAGAGATGCACTGGAAAGACCTTCTCCCTTTCTTCCTTTTTCTATGTCGCTGTCGTTGTCTCTGTTCGATAGTAAAGAGGTGTAAAACGAATTTATTGATCCAAGAGTAATGGCGGGAAAA
This sequence comes from Volucella zonaria, assembly GCA_963966105.1. Lineage (NCBI taxonomy): Eukaryota > Metazoa > Arthropoda > Insecta > Diptera > Syrphidae > Volucella > Volucella zonaria. The sequence continues at coordinate 42,912,028 of OZ014530.1, read as the reverse complement.
ACGGAATTTATTGGGCCCGATGCGATAAATAACAATTTGTGCTGAAGCTGGGGAATTGCGCAAATTTTCCAATAAATTTTGGCGGGACTAACCAGTTGGGCTACTTCCTTTTCGTTAAGTACTCCATTGGAAGGCTGGAGCGCCCTAAATCAGAAATTATTTAGCAAGCTTAACTGTGATTACGCTGACTTAAAGGTGTTACGCATAAATTAGCTATAACCAGTGGCTTTTGTGTAAAAAGAGTGTTTCTGAGTATACATGTGCAAGGAAAAGGGTTTCCAAGGACATCCAGCGGGCAGAAATGCGAGTCTTTATCATTTTGGACGCAAGTATGTAATCGCCAGCTTATTGACAGTTATCTGAATTAAGGGCTTTTTAATCGAATTGGGGTGGAAAGGGTGATGTTGCGTTACTGGATCGTTTCACTTATATGAAAATGACAGTGCGAACAGATTTAATGGGGCAATAAGGACGACAGGTTAAGGCGTGGGTGGGCAGCAAATCTTTTCTTAAGTCATTCAGTGAGCGTCAGATGGATATACGAGTAGATGAGGATTTTGTCTGTTAGGATCAGTTAAAGACCTGCACGTATCTTTCTACCATACGCTTTGGTCCTCTAGGAAGAAAGTGAGTTTTTACTCCTAAATAGCCTCTTCAAAGAAAAGTATCCGATTTGGTAGACAATAGTCTACCGATGGGCAAGGAAGTTTCTTGTATTTCTAAGTTCCTACAGGCTTCAAGGTATAATATCCGGGTTAATCTAACAAAATAAACGTAACCGATATGGTGGAATTAGCATCATCTTAAACGATTGACTACAGCCATCTATATTACCTTTGAAGAGAATCTTTGAATTTCTTTTGCCAGAATACAGGAGAGCCTTCTAAAGTTCTCATCTGAGAGCTTGCAGAAGGAAAATTTGAGAAGAAAGAAAGAAGATGTCTTTGCATTTTTGTAGGCTATGTTAACTTGAAAACAAGGAGCTTGTCAAGACACTCCATAAGTGAGTTGTACGAGAAACCTAGTACTTCAGAGTACGTCCAAAGATAGACTTCAGGTTAAGACGATATGCAAAGCGGGTGTGCATATAAGAAGAAGCATTTTGTCAGCGTTAAAGGCTGCCATTCTGCCTGTCAATGTAGTAGAGAAAACACATTAACCCATCTCGAAGATTTGCTCTACGGAAAGTATGCCTTATAAAGGGAACCCAGACATTGTTTGCCCTCGCGTGAAAGACCGTATTTGCCGTATAATGTAAACACCTCAAGCCATTTGTCAACGACGTGATTAACCCATGTCAGTGAGGTTTAGAGCAGGATAAGTCCGCAATTGACTGTAGAGTGAGTCTATGACAAATCCTAATGAAGATTGTGTAAAACTCTCAAGCCAACACCAAACACACAATTTTTCAAAAGTACATTGTGATTATGGGCAGAACACCTCAAGCTGTTGCTGCTCTGTTTGAGAGTATTGAAAGTCCAGAAAGACTAAGAGGATCCGATATAAGATCGCTACCATCCCAGTTCTGATTTATGGCGCAAAGGCATAGATGCTACCATAAGTTGATGACGATATTCTTGGTCAATTTGAACGCACTGCATTTGTAAGAGGAGATAAAACAACACAATCTACGAACTGTGGAGAGGTATCGTCCTGGTCAAAAAAATGAGCATGAATCGCAGAGATTCCTAGAATATGTAAAGCTACTGAATATTAACTCAAATGCTCGAAGGGTCTTTGATTCCTAACTGCAGTGACAACGCAGTGGGGAAAGACATCGCCTTAGATGATGCACATAGTTGGGTAAGGATCTCAACTGCCATGGAATGCAGAACTATAGGCAGTTGACGAGAGACTGCGCTTGTTTGGTTTGCTGACCATAGTCATCCACTTTCGAAAAAGAACCTCATCCCAAACTCTGTCAAATTTCTTCGGTTCCACTTCTAGGTGAGACAAGCCATCAAATAACCAGTCTATTGAGTATTGGCCGTGCCTCGAGATATTTCATGAGCTGACGATTTACTAGCGTGCTCTTGGAAAGAAGAAAGTTAAAGGAAATGGGTCTGTAAGAGGAAGCGAGAGAAGAAGATTAACTTTGTTAGCGGTCAAGTATTGAAAGTGTGCAGTAAGTATATAAACTTTATTCAAAGTGTTGACAGTTGCCACTGTAAATCAGCAATGGAATTGAGAATATCGTTTGCATTGTCGACGATGATTATGGCCATGTTGTATCCATACACGGTTTTATCAGTACGTTAAGCTAGAAACTGTTGATCTGCCACTTCACTTTTGAGCTGTACTTGGGGGTCATCATCACTCGGAAATACTCCGTTTTGATGTAACAAGCCTGTTTACATTAAATTGGCTTTGGTTAACTTGTATCAACTTAAGACCCTAGAATCGGATTGTAAGTAGCTGTCCTCCGTAGACTCAATCGAATATTTCCTTACATGGCTACATAAGACTTATAATGATAGCTATGAAAACGGAGGTCTCCCTGATTTTCAAAAATATGCCAAGGGAAAGCAGCGACATTTATTCCAGTGACGTAAGACCTATCAGTTTCTCATGATTTCTTCAGATATTTTTCGTGAGACTAAGTTCAGGTTGGACTCCATTTCCGTCAGAATATAATGGACACTTCAAGGATAAATCATTAGTAACAGCCTTGCACTCAATTAAAAAAGTCTCGAAGAATATGCTATGACAGTCAATATCAACGGTGCCAATACGATGACTGCTTGAACTGCAATCTTATGCACATCGTACCTTTTCTCGTTTTTTTTTTTTGTAATAGCTTTAGTGTCGTACACAAAAGGGGTAAAGATGAAGAGAAAGGAAACTATGCTTAGTGACCTTTATTCAAAAATCTATATCTATTTGCTACTGGTGTCTGTGCCAGGTGCGAACATTTTGAGTTCCTCTGGCATTATAAATTGTCTTTTCAGCACTAAGCGAGCCTTTGTGATATATACTGCCATTATTAACTAACTCATGTGCTATCCTGTATAACGGAGGAATTACTCACGACACAAAAATGCCTACATAAAATCAAATCACGGTAGAGCTTTTACCAAAGGTTGTCGCTGCTATTAAAAATAGCAGTTGTTGATCTTTTTTTCACTTATATGGTCCTGTCCAAAGTACAGTGTACAAACCCATGTAACTAAAAAGATCTTAGAACAAAGTCTTGAGATATGGCTATGACGCAACTGGAACATATCATTCAACCAAGGAACTAATCCAATGTATTTTTTGTTTGCTTTTTTATTGAAATTTTTCAGATGATTAAGCTCTTCAGCGGTAAAGTGTCTACAATACCAGTCCCCACCACATCAACGCGAGCGTACGCCGAATACACCGCAGTATCATTACTCTCACAAAGGGTTGTGTCGCTTATGCCCAGCACACTTGGATGCTTAGCAAAAGCGTAGTGATCCATCACGAAGCCAGTAAGCAATCTGAATTCTTTCCTACTGATGACTCCAAGTTTGATTGCTGGATCAAATAAAATGCGGAGATGTTACCTCGTTGAGGGCTTAGCAAAGAAGAAAGTCTATTACTCCATATTAGGCGGATGGAGGTCCGTCCGTCTGTGACGAAGCGACCTCTTACAAAAATATATTGAAATACATAATCGATAACATAGAAAAATATTAGAGATGTTACATTCAGATTTTCGCTTGAACATTGCCGGCCGCCTTGCACCAACCGGTGCAAAACCTAACCTTAGATACATGTAAAATGATGAACAAAGCTCTATCTATGCATATCAATGATATCAATATATTTAAAAAAAAGAAATTAATTAATACAGTTAAAATTCAAGTCTGAGTATTTATGAAATTTAAGATTTTACAAGTACTTCAAAATATCTGGGAAAAAGTTTCGTGAAATGGTTCTTGATCAGTTCGTTGTATTTTATTATTGACTTTCAAGTATTAAGATGAGTTGGATACGCATTAAAGTTAAACCTCATACAATACGCATAATTTTACGATGGGACGTACACAACGCCCTGAGCAGTTTTAATATCTGCCACAAGAATTCTACCGAATGGACCCTCACTACGCGTCCTAACCGCCATTCGTTCGGAGGAAGCCTTTCATCCCGAAGAACAACTAAATCACCAATGACGATATCTTTCTTCGGGTGTTTCCACTTGTATCTTTTATGCAATTCATTGAGATACTCCTGTTTCCACCTTTGACAAAATTGTTGATGTAAAAGTTGAACCTTTTGCCAACGTTTAATACTACTTAGAGATCTCTCCTCACTAATTTCACCTTCAGGGATAGAAAGAAGAGGGCCTCCTCGAAGAAAATGTCCTGGCGTTAAAGGAAGTATTTCATCAATACTATCGAATATCGGGGATATGGGCCGCGAATTCAGGCAGGATTCAATTTTCGCTAAAAGTGTTGAAAATTCTTCAAATGTGAGGCTGTGACTAACGGCAACCTTACAGAAATGAGTCTTGAAACTTTTAACGGCAGCTTCCCATAATCCTCCCATATGCGGAGCACCTGGAGGTATAAATTTCCATTGCAGACCTCGATCCCTGTAATTCTCTGACGCCTTAGAGGAAAACGTTTTAAGAAACTGATTAAACTCTTTGGTTAAGATTTTACTGGCTCCTACTAAGTTGGTCCCATTATCTGAAAAAATCATCTTGGGCATTCCGCGTTTGGAAACAAATTTATGCAAAGCGGCAAGAAAAGATTCAGATGTTAAGTCGCTGGTTGGTTCAAGATGTATCGCCTTCACTGCGAAGCAAACAAAAACACAGACGTAACCCTTTGTGATCTTACAGTAACGACCTGTGAAATTTTTAATTAGAAAGGGCCCTGCAAAATCTAGGCCTGTATGAGTAAAAGGTAATGATATTTCAGTTCTTTCTTTGGGCAACGCAGCCATTATTTGCGAATGAATTTTCCGTTTATAGAGATAGCATGTTTTACAGGCGCGAATATGTCTTTTTACTAAATTGTTGACCTTTGGTATCCAAAATTCAGAGCGGATAACAAGTTGATTACCGCCGTGCAGTGTGAGAGCATGATAAAACTTAACAAGCAGCGTGGAAATAGTAGCATGGTATGGCAAAATTACAGGAAACTTTTCGTTATACGAAAGAGTTGAATTTGCTAACCTTCCGTTCGATCGAATGATTCGGTCAGTATCGAGCATTGGATTTAAATTCAATATAGTGCTTTTTCTAGAAATAAGCCTTTCACTATCAAGGCATGAATATTCATTGGGATAAAGGGAAATCTGTGTACATCGAATTACAAACTTTTTCGCCGAACGGATTTCTTCCTGTGAAATCTCTGTCGAATCGTACTGAAACTCCTCAAGAATTTTATATCGAGGGTTGGTTCTATGCAAAAAACGAAGCATATAAAAAATAACATGTAGAGCCCTTGGCTATGACGAAAACCTTGTTAAAATATCTTCAATATTATTGGTAACAATCGAGGAGGCATGGGCTTTAATTGGCTTTTTCTCTAAATCACATTCGAAAAACTCTGGAGGATGTATATGCGGCCAGTCATCTTTGGGCTTGGTAAGCCAAGTTGGTCCATTCCACCATAATGAGTTTTCACTCAGAGCTACCGGTGACAAACCTCTCGTTGCTAAATCAGTGGGATTATCTGCCGACCGAACATGATACCACCTTACATCAGGAAGGTTGGTTTGAATTTGTGAAACTCTATTAGCTATAAAAGTTCTCCACATATGAGGTGGCTTAGAGAGCCATGCAAGTACAATTGAACTATCCGTCCATGGGATGAACTCATACGGTTGCACATGTAATAGTGGCAAAATACTTTTAGCCAGTTTCGATAAAAGAACGGCACCACACAGCTCTAATCTAGGTAAAGCGACGATCTTAACAGGTGCCACCTTACTTTTTGCACACAGAAGATAGCTTCTCCAACTACCTTCCGTTTCTTGGATACGCAAATAGAGAGCGGCCGCGTATGCTTTCTCGGATGCGTCGCAAAATCCGTGAATTTGGATGCAGCTCTGAGGACTGTAGCTCTGAAACCATCTAGGGACATACATTTTTTGAATTTCAGGTAAGGCAGTGAAGAATGTTGTCCATTGTTGACTTGTATTTGTCAAAAGTGACGAATCCCAAGACGTGCTATCCTTCCAGATTTGCTGAAGAATGATTTTTGCAGTAATGATGATGGGGGCTAACCACCCTGTTGGATCAAACAATCGCGATACTACTGATAGAACGCCACGTTTGGTTGACTGCTCTTTCCCACGTTCGATATTTAAAAAGAAATAGAATTGATCGAGCTTAGCATTCCATTTTATTCCTAAAGTTTTTGTGATGCTTGTGCTTTCAAATTTTAGAAAATCTCCATCGACAAGATAGGACTAAAGGAGATCATTGAGTAGATCTTCGTGGTTTGCCGTGAACTTACATAGTGGAAATCCGACAGATTCTAAGACAAGTGGGAGTTCGTTTCGAGCCTGTAACGCCGAGTCCAGATCATGAGAACCTGAGAGAACGTCATCTACGTAAAAATCGGTTTTAAATATGGCAGATGCAATCGGAAAATCCTGATGTACATCATTTGCTAGTTGTTTTAAAGTGCGAATAGCTAAATAAGGTGCACAGTTCACGCAAAAGGTAACTGTTTTTAATTCATAATCACCGTATGGTTCAGTAGACGATGTTCTGAATAAAATACGGCTGGACCAGAAAATGATGACTCCAAGTTTGATTGCTGGATCAAATAAAATGCGGAGATGTTACCTCGTTGAAGGCTTAGCAAAGAAGAAAGTTTATTACTCCATATTAGGCGGATGGAGGTTCGTCCGTCTATGACAAAGCGACCTCTTACAAAAATATATTGAAATATTTAATCGATAACATAGAAAAATATTAGAAGTGTTACATTCAGATTTTCGCTTGAACACCTACTGAGGGGCAATAGGAAAATCAATGACCTCTTAGAGACAACGGAAAGCATTCCTTTAGCCTGCCGCAACCTGTAGAGTCATCACATCTGTAATTATGTTCATAAGAAGACTAATTATCAATGGAAGCCTTAGGTATAACTGAGAATGCAATGCAATTTTGGGTCCCGAAAAAGTAACCAAGTTCATTCGTAATTTCATTTTCATGACCTGGGACTCAAACAAGTACTCGTATCAGTGAATTTAGCCTTCTAACTGCGTTCAGTGAAGTTTTTCATTATCGAACTAGCTTTGGTATCAGGATTGCGTATATTTTCGTTTTGGAGCCATCAGTGATGACAAAACTACATTCCTTTCCTGGCTCAGTTGACGCGTAAAACCATATCCAGTGCATGTTGTACCAAAGACGAGAAAGGCAGTCTTTCGGATCCTGGAAAAAGCAGCGGTGACGTATTTTTTGTGAAAGTTTGTTCCACTAGAAAACCAACGCATATGACATATAGTACTTGGTCTTAATTTACTTACTTACTTGGGTGGCGCTACAGTTTGGGAATGAACCTGGGCCTCAACTAACAATCTTCGTCAGTTAGTCCGATCTTTATTACTCGTAACTAAGGTGAATTCTTCCTTCACTGCATTCTCCATACGGGTAGATTCGAAGACTCTGCGAGCTGGAACATTGGCTTTCGTCAAAGTCATTTCCAGCAGCTTTGAATACCTCGGCCGGTAAGTCATTAGGTCCAGCTACTTTGCTAGATTTCAGCTAATGTATTGTTATGCTTACTTCATTTTTGTCAGGTAGACAGAAGTTCTGGCTTTCACCTTCTAGGCCTGACGAAGGGATGTTGGGCTTCATCGGCGTTATACAGTCTGCAGAAAAAAATTTCCATTTTGTCAGTGCCGACTGTGGCTCTACTAAAGGGTGACCAGGTAAGAATGATAGGGAAAAGAATATAAATAAAACAACAACGGTGTGAAGCTACGGCGGAAGCTACATTCATGTCATTATGTGTGGAATAGCATATCATTCAATTGACCGCCTCAACTTCGTTGGCAGTGCTTCAAGCGGGCGGTCAAAGTTTTGACGACTCGGTCCAATACGTCCGTCGTTATTCCGCCAATAGCGTATTGGATGTTGGCCTCGAGCTCGTCCAAAGTGGTTGGCTTGTTAAGGACTTGATGTAGCCCTAGAGAAAATAATCGAGTGTCAAATCACATGATCGCGGTGGCCAAATGATGAACGCTCACCGTGAGCGGCCAAATTTCTCCTTCACAACTGCGTTACGTAGTTTGTATGGCATATAGCTTCGTCTTGTTGGAACCACAGTTCTGATATTTCGATATTTGCGAACTGTGGCCACATAAAGTTGGTAAACATCGTCCTATACCTGAGAAAATAGACGGTAACGATATCTCCTTCCTCATTTCGAAAGAATAATGTCCGATGATCCCGCCAAACAGTCAATCTTTGTGGATGCATTAATGCCTGGCCGAACACTTGTGAATTCTGCTCGCTCCAATAACGAAAATTTTGCTTGTTGACAAAAAATGGGCCCCGTCCAACATTTCCAGCGTCCAATTAGCGAACTCACGGCGGTGGTGGCTAGAGTATACTTACGCTCAAACTTACCCACGGTACGACGAATTACCTGCAGACTACCTGATGATGACGACCGAGCTGCACGTTTCTGCACGTTCGGGAAACCTAAGACGATGCATGATGAAATGCCAAACCTTACTGAATATTCTGACAGTTGGATGTCATTGGTAACTTTGACAGCTGCTGAAATATAATAATTGGAAAAACTATCATTGCTATCTGGTCACCCTATACAAAGTTTCCTTTTTCATCTTTACAGACCTCATTTTACCTGTCGGTAAAACTTCCCTTGTTATTCCTGGAGTACAACCTCTCCACATCTTCTACCGCGCATTTCTCATGCTCATTTTTCTTCTCCTGGAGAAACCGATATTCTTTCTGTCTCTTCTACTCGTAGAGATCACGAGCTCCCGTCCTTCAGTGCAGAACCGCTTTGGACGCTTCTTGTTTAGCTACAAGTGCTTGCCGACATTTTTCTTCAAACCAGCGATTTCTTTTTAATGGCCCGGTGAAACCTTGCACATCAGTTGCGGCGTCTTTTACGACATATTGGTAGCATTACCGCTGATCTTCGATTCTTGATGCTGGTGGAGTAAGAGTTGTTGGGAAATTTTGGATACACTTTGGTCAAAGATTCTGGCGGTCTTCTGCGATTGCAGCTTTTCTACGTCCTATCTTCTCCCAGTAGTTGTTCTTTATTCTGGCGCTTGGGAAATTCTTACGTCTATCGTAAAGTGGGCAATGTGGCTTAATGTTTCATGATCCGGAAACCACCATGTCCAGTTGTATATATTGCAATAGTAATATTTCGTCACGCCGTGAAGCCAATAAGCCTAAGTCCGTTGCTAGACGCGGTTTCGTCTAGACTATGCTTACCAACTATTCTACCAAAGATGTTCTCCTTCCTAGGTAGGTAGGTAGCTAAAAGTGGCTGTTGGAAACACCAACCCACTTAGGCCTACAGATCGTTTAAGTCATTGTAGAAGAAAGCTTCTAAATGAAGTCTTTGGGGGAGAGCTGGACATGTACAGAGTAGGTGGAGGATTGTCTCCTCTTCCTCCTCGTCCTCTTCTACAGAAAACCTTTGTAAAGGCGCCAACCCTCTCGCATTCTTGCCTATAACGCAGTGTCCAGTGATGACATATATGATGGTGCTGAGATGTTTCCTATTAAGACGAACCAGACTGCTAGAGCGATTCAGATCCAGCTTTAGCCAGATCTGTTTGGTCGTTAGACATGTTGGTCCGACAGTCCACCTAAGATCTTTTCTTTTATTAGCATGAAGCTTTAATATTGATTTGCACGTAGCGATTGGTATACTTATGCTACACTTTTCCGGTAGAATAGGTAGAGTGGCTATAATTTTGGTGAGTTCGTCGGCCCTACAATTCCCTGGAATATCTCTGTGGCCCGGCACCCAACAAAAGTGAAGGTTGAACTGCTCTGTCATCTCGGCGTCCTTCCTATGTTGGCGTACGATTTTAACGTCATATTTTGAACATTGTTCATATATCTTGTCATAGAGCTCGTCGAAACATTCTCTTACCTTGTCGTTCTTGTTTTCTTTAGGGGCAGGGGCGCACATTAGGTTTTTGTTACTGAATTTAGCCTTGATGCGGACTGTCAGAAGATGCTCGCTGACGTGCCGGGCGCTCAAGATTTCTTGCCTAGGTCTGCCGAATATGGCAAATTCGCATCCGAATAAGCGCTGTTTCTTTTCCCTGTAGAAACTACCATGCCACAACATACATCAATATTTTGTATCCTCCTTATGGCCTGCCCATGCCATCGCACTTCTTGGATGGCGGTGATATCTGCGTGATAGCAGTCAAGAGCCTCTGCTAATTGCTCGGCTCGGCTAGATCCGAAGATCGATATCCTTTAAACGTTTGCAAGTTTACGTTCGTCAGATCTTTTTGATCCCTTCCATATAGTGCTGTGAGCCCTATGATGGCGTAGTCATATTATACTACTGGCAGTGAATGCACTTGCCCTTTTAACCTGCCATTTTAGTTGTCATTGCTCATGCATTTTCTGGTAGCCACCACTGGTAGGTAAGGCTAGCACTTCTCTATTAACTTGATTATTGCGCTACTGGCCCAATCTATGTTATAGGACAGTCAGTAGTTTCCCTATCAATCGCCACGTAGGTCTTATCATATCAAGTACATATGTACATCCAGAGGACGGTGACAAGCCCTTCCTTATAATGGTTTTCTAAACCATTCCTTAAATCGGTGTCATCATACCTGGATCTTGGCCCACGTATGTACATTGGTTAAGTCATGATGTGGTGGAAATGGAATGATCGTGGAGTAGACTTTTATAGACTCTACATTGCCAACAAATTTTATATGTTTCCAAGAATTGAAGATTAAGTTATTAAAATAGAAAGCGGACGGAAGAAAATACTCCAAAGTACTAAGTCAATAAGTGGTTTCAAGTAATCGAGTCCTCAAAGTGCCTTTAAACAGAAGAAATCACGCGACGAATTCTTTTAGGTAATATTTGACAAGCCTTACATTCACCAAAAAATTCGGTAAGTTTTGACAATTTTGCCTATAATCTAGAATATCATCAACAGAAGATCCGATGGATAGTACAATGGAAACATCATATGAAAATGCCTGAGAACTGCAAAATTCTAGTTGCAAAGTCTTTTAAGGACTATATATCTGCAGACAGCTCCAACTCTTGTGAGTGACGTGTCTTGTATCTATTGTCGTCAGACTTTAGTGCTCCCGCCGCTAGATTCAAAACCTCTGGAAGACGACACTTCAGATGAAGAACTATGGATGTATCCATGAGAGCCATCCGTTTGAAAAAATGCTGAATATCCTCAGTATAGGCGGGGCAGGTAAAGGTTTTAAATTGATTCAATCTGCGTGGATTTGATTGGAAATATAGAAAAGGTATTTGAAATTCTGATTCCAAACTCCCCACAGATAATCCCTGAATTAACGCGACAACAAGAACGCGCGCCAATTCTCAGCAAGCAAAAGTGATTTATCTCCTGCTCTGATTTGCATACAAAATGTTGATCTCAAAGCCAGGTTTACGCTTTAGATTCCAACAGGTACAAAACCAAAGCAATGCATACACGTTCTGAAATATATGATAGCTGTTCTGTTATTGATGGCGGTGTCAGCGCGCTAAGATTTACTTCGATGCGCAATGGAAGGACAACAATCTCTCACCATGTCCTTCAATTCTCCTTATGAACAGCATCCCCACTCGCCGTTTGTATCCGTATGTTGGCCAACGTAATGATCCATCTTCCACCAACACTATCACCAAGCCTGACACAGGTCTTAAGCGTTTCCTTTTAGGTGACGATAATCCAATCAAAGTAAATCGACCGAGACCGACATGTGGTGCTCAGTGCTGCGCGCCTCTGATATAATCCTCAGAAATTGCGTCGCGTTCCAGTTGGTTTTCCAGAATTGTAGCTACTGCATTTGCAAATCGAATTAAAGCGTATACATGATCAGCAGCTGTTGCTGCTACCGATCATCATCGTCATTGTGGTGCTGCTCGTCCAAGTTCGTCATCAACGACGCGCCGGAGAAGGAATTACGACGGCAGTGCGGTACGGTGATGATTTTAATTCCATCACCAGGTCCAATGGGTCAACTGACAGATCAATGGAATCAGTGACGGTTCAGTTGAAGTTTAGGCGCGTATTAGTATGGCAGTGTCGGCGGGTCCGGTATGAAGATCTCAGTGGAGAAGAAATGAAGCATCACATACTCGTAGAGTGCCCTCGTTGGCGTGCGGTGAAGAGCTTGCAATCGACGATCGAGGTTTAGAGAAGTTCCATTGTTGTCTTGATATTTCGGGCGTCGCTTTGGGATTCATTTGTTAAAACCGTGGACATGATAAGCATGGTGCCGAAGCTGTCGGAAATTGTTACTTTAAATTCGGTTCCTTTCAGGCAGTTTTTAAAAAAGTTTACCAAGAGTAACCGCTTTTACTTATAATCAGGTTGGTGATGTTATTTTGTATGTCGATCCTCTTAGGCTCGGATTGGGCCAGTAGCGGGACAATCGAATTTAGGGAGAAGTCTTCGTATCAGGTAGTCCAATCAGCATGTTTTAACTTGATAGACCAAAACAAATCCGGGTGGATCTGTGAAATTTCGTCTGACGGTAGATTTAACGAGTCCTTTTTCAAAAGAAGACGTCGTCCCTCTATTAGTCTTAACCCTGAGACTGAGATGCGAGGTTTTAGCCATGTGTAAACCCTTTGACTTTAACTTATTGTTGTCGACACCGGCGATTTCTCATAGGCGGTGGGTGGATAATGCTCGGAATTAATTGTCATAGAAGTCATCGGTCATCTTTGGGGCAATACTCGAAACAGTTTACGTAGGCTTCCTTCACGAGGTTTTTTAATTTCTCCTTCATAGCGTATTCAGCTCCTAAAACACATGTCAGTCTTACTTCGGAGAAGATGGCTTTAATGCAAAGAATCATTTATCAGTTTTGATTAGGTCAGGTTTGCGGGGTATTGGAGTATCGGTCACTCCATGATGGGCCTAGTCACACATCATCACATTTAAAGATAGACTTGTTAATGTCTTAACGTCAGAAAGACTACAGATTTTTCTACTTCTCTGCGTTGGTCGAGTTTCTAATCCAGATCTGCGTGCATAGCAGTCAGCGAACATATAAATTTCGCACTCCAACACTGTGTAGCTTTTGTTTCAACCAACATTTCGACTTGAAAGACACCGCTGTGGTCTCGATTTAGATGATCAAAGCAGACCCTAGCACCTGCCCCATCTCCATCTTTGATTCATCCCTAAGGACGAATACCAAATTCACTAAAACAAAGTTCTGGTCCTATGGTTATTTGCTACACACTTGTCAAGACACTCGTCAGTCTGACTCGGTTGAAGTTCAAAAACATGGTGGGAATGGTGTAGTTTCTTGTTCGGAAAACTGGTTTGCGAATGCATCCTCGTCTAAGGCAAAATATGCTTATAACTGCGGAAGTCGACAAGGAGTGCGCGACAGGCATTTTCATCGACACTGAGAATGACAGCACATGTAACTCGGTTAGACACCATGGCGTAGACGAATCACTAGTTTTGTAGGCAAGCACAATGGTGAATTGAACTCTAATTCCGGGTGCTGGCTGTTAGCGTCCGGACCTCATTGCTATGTCGCATGTTGGTAGACGCAAAAAAGTCAAAGTTTTTTATAGAGGATGTCTGTAGGTGTATTGCCTGTCTGCTTTAAAGTGCATACAGCTGCAGACGTGCTCGACGATTAGTGCACTAGAAGCAGACTTCCAGTCAATCATCTCAAAACTGAGGAGAGAGCTCCTTGCTGTGACTTCTCCAGTGCTTGAAGACATCACCATCTGTTCCTAGGTATTTGGATAACAAACTTCTTCGGACTAAAAGGTATAAAGAGGTTTCGACAAGGCAAACATGAGACTTATCATTGAAGAGGGTCCTTTGAATCATGGAAACAGTTGTCTGCTGGCACCAGCTTACTGGAAAATACTGCTTTCAAATGGGGGCTTTCCTTAGCAGGTTTTATTCTACCCAAGAAATACTGATAAATTTCCTCTTTTTGACATCATGGGCGCATTTTAAAAAGTAGTGGTCTTTGGCCCAACACGGACTGGAGTTTGGCGTGCCGACTGCGTTTTGACTTTAGTTTTATCGATCTGTTATTTGATGCAAAGGTGCCAATATTCCCGATGCTTCGAAATCGGCTTTCCGTATACCCCTGAATAGTTTCGGCCAGAATCCAAGCCAAGAAAGGAAGGTAGACCAATTTTAGATGCGGCACTTGTGTCTCTCTGGAAGACATTAGCACACGATTTCACTTCTCGGAAAACTTGCAACTGTCTCCCAAGAGAAGATGTACGCAATCCTAATGACAATGAACAATATTGTAAAGTATCGGTAGAAGAGGCGAAATATATGATTCTGCCTAGTTGTACGTAAGGCTTTGCTGGCTTATGCCCCCATTACGTCCAAGCTAATTCGGGAATGCATGACTTTTTAGATAGCAGTCGGAAGGCAGAATTCACTGAATCTTGTTAAAATTCCAGGTTACAATGAGATCACGGGAGATGAATTCACAGATGAACTCGCTAGGCAAGTCTCAAAGAAAAATTCCTAAAGACCGGAAGACTGAAGAGGCACTACCCCGCTTTGCGCTGAAGTCATGTTTTCCCCTCCCACGGAATATTGGCAGTGGTCAGCATCCGCACCTTTCTAACATCACCATTTCTCTTCTCCACAAAACTAGTTATTCGTCTACGACGACTATCTGACCGCTGGTAATTCCACGATCAATGCCTTCTTGTCGAGTGGGCCTTCAATTGCAGTCTCACAGCATCTTTCATGTTGCTACGCATGATATTTACATCTTAGACAGGAATGCATTCGCAAAAGGATTTTTTTTGTTAAATCTGCGCCCCCTAAATCTGCGTGTTTAGAGTACCCGGGCCACGGAAAATTAAGGCCGAAAGTAAGAGAGGTACCGATGAACGTTGGTTTTAAAAGTTTGAAGGCTATAATGACTAGGAATCGGAGAGCTCGGCAAGGCATTCCATAAGCGAGTTCTACGGCGTAGGAAAGAATCACGATATTTCAGAGCTCTTAGGGCTGGAGGGTATACTGATAACTATTCGTAGCGAGATGGGTGTTACCGTTGAACGTTTGAAGGGACGGAATGTTACTGTCAGTTTCAATAGAGCACTGATGATGAAAATAGTGATAGAACAAGGTAAGACTAGCGACATTACGTTGGTATTCAGAGTCCGTTGATTATGTGATATAACATCATCAATAGGTTCAAGGAGGTCTTAAGGGCACCTGACCAGACGTGGGCATTGTATTACTGAGGCCAGATCAGAGGGGTGAAATATTTCTTACATCGTTTCAGGAAACATAGACATTTCGCAGCATTTTTGGCAACATCGAATATGTGGTCGTTTCCGCGTAAGTTGTCACATAATGGAGAATGGAAAGTTTTTCGGTCTCGACGATGCAAGTGCTATTCATGGATAATGGCTGGGTATTTAAATCTCGTTTTGATGACTGAAGACAGCATTGTGTCTTGGAAGAATTAAATTCCACCCTTTTGGCGGTTCCCCATTTAGTGATGCTGTTTATATCGGAATTCAATGAGCCTGGCATACGCTGCTGTTCGCGTTTTACAGCCGAAGAGCAGGGACGTGAGTCTGCGAACGAATATGAAAAGCAGAGAGTACTGTCATCAGTAAAGGAATATATTTGATTATAAGTAGCAGACAAGAGATCGTTGATGAAAACTAAAAAGAGTGCCGGTGACAGAACGGAGCCCTGCGGCACACCCGCATTTATTTTGTGGATATCAGACTTGAACCCATCCAAAACAACTTGAATTGAACGTTCCGAAAGGTAATTTATAATCCATTGAAGAAGAGAGTCATCGATCCCAAAAGCACGCATTTTCGAAACAAGAGCCTGATGCCAAACTCTGCCGAATGCCCTAGAAATATCAGGTGCAACTGTCTTGCTTTCGCCAGATTGATGTGCGATTTGGTTCCACTTTTAGATAAGACATGTAATCATTGCCGGTCATTGAGAGGTTTGCGTGATTTCGTGACGTGACGGTTAATCAGCGCTTTCATGACCTCACAATGGGTTTATAGGAGGAGAGTGAAGAAGATTCACTTTTTTCGGAAGGGGCTGGACGAATGTTGTTTTTCATCTGCTCCGAAACAGTAGTAAAGAGTAGGATTTATGAAAAAGCTTATGCAGTGGTCTTTCCAGCGTAGAAAAACAACTTTTCAGAAGAAGGGGATATATACCACCTGGATCAGTGGATTTGTGTATGTTAAGATCTTTAAGTACTCTTGAGTGTTAAAAGGTAATTCGCCCCATTGAAGATTCGATGCGTTCAAGTGTAATCGGAACCATTGCTCAATCTGGATGTACTGAGCTAGTCGAAAAGTGCAAAGTGTGAACCAAGCAGATTAGCCCTGTTCAAAGAGCTGACAGCTGGTATGTCATTATAAATGAGCCAGGGGATGGACGATGAGGTAGAATTTCTAATGTTTTTGGCAAACGACTAACAATTTTTAAAATTTTTGGGACATTATAGTATTTGCTGCCTCGTTTCTTGCTCGTATTGAAGTTTCACTGAATTCAGAAAAGCATTGCAGCTATTCTGGCTCGCTTGATTCTTTTTTTGGTCTGGTAGAACCGGGAAAATATATCTCTAACCCAGACAGCCTCTGCACAGCTCGAGTCGTACCAAGCCTTTTCTTTTGGTTTGATATTCTGATACTCCTCATCTGCTCAGAGATAAACGATCTTATTTTAAAAAGAATAGTGTTTGTGACTTTATTGAGGAAACGCAAAGACTAGTTATAATTCTTAGAGAAGCTATTAAGCCCGCTCCAGTTGGCTTTTTCGTACTTAGAAATCCTTTCTTTAACTGTGTGGTTAGGATTTATTTGAGTAACGATAATAATAGATAGGGATGTCTGACAAATTTGGAAGTAGCTCTGTCGTAGATCACAACAAAAGAAGAGCGCCTTTTCCCGAATCTTGCTCTTCCTGTAAGAATACCCGATACTTTTTTTTGTCGAATCCAATATTGATACTGTTTCTGGTGTCATTTGTTTTAAGGGACTTAGGAGTATTTTTTGTGACACTAGTTAGAGATGGCTTCAGGATAAGACCTTAGCCTTTTAGAAACCATACGCCTTTTGCCTAAATATTGCCAAATCTGTCTTTCTCCAAAGACAAGATTTCTTCCAAAACGATGCTAATTGCGTATTTGACAGCTCGCAGATAGGCTCTACGTCATGTTGTTGATCATCATAAACTTAACGTTTACCACTGCTATTCTAACATAAAGCAACACTGTTGACCGATTGCCATAAACTTGTAATTACCGCCAAATCACAGAAACCGACAGTAAAAACATTCTCCGAGGTAATAATTATTCTAAGCAATGGCCAGCGCAGGTAATAAACCATAAATTACCGCTTGCAACAAGTGTCCAAGTGTGCAACCTCTCCAAAGTCCTCCACTACTGGACACAAAAAAAAAGAATACATTTCGACTCATTAAACCGACTCTCTCCTGTGACACACCAATTTGGCAGAGACTCCATGTCCAAAGAGCAACAGCATGACACAGAGCTTCTGTCGTGTTTCCGACGATTTTGTTTTTAAAGGAATTCCCTTCGAAACACACACAGCCCAACATTTCTGGCTGGATAGGATGGATGTTCACCAAATTGTAGCCTTTCCGTAGCCTCAAGCAGCACATCGAAGAAACAACAGAGAACCTGTCCAATTTTATGCTAATTAATATGAAGGAGAAGGGAATGGTAGACGGCACAGTTCGCAGCTCATTTCCTTCCTCCTAATGTGACGGTGCAGTGTAGTCGGGCGCGAAAAAACATCCAGTTTACATCATCGCTGGACATCAAATGTATTCGCTACTAATTACCACCAAATGGGATGCGAATGGTGTTCACATGTCCATGGCTGCGAGGAATAACAGGAGCAACAGGAAAGTAAAAATAAGTGAGCAACGCAGAAGCAGCAATGTTGGATTGGGCTTCGGTTTCGCTTTTCATCGAATGGAGTTGAGATGGAAGCAAGTGGATCCATATGAAGAAGATCCATCAAAGTAACTCAGTGCGAATGAGAATTGTGGCAAGATAAGAGAAATCTGAGAGACGGGGTTGAAAGAAAAGGCTATACGTGTTAGGGCGACAATTACAGGGCAACATAAATTAACGCCATCGGTGGTAATTATTATTGGAGTCCTTAGGCAAGGATGCAAGTAGGGAAGGTAAAAAATAGATGATTTGAGGTTTTCTCGTATAAGTGAAACTTGTGGCTGCCATGAAATCGGTCAAACCGCAGATGCACTGTTGAGCCCAGTAGGAACTGTTCTAAAAGAAGACTTCACTTGTATCTTTCCGCTATAAGTACGTATGACTAATCTTCTTTAAGTCTTTTGGTAAAAGTTTGTTCAACACGAAAACTTGGTGTACGAGTATCTATTCTGTTTAGTTCACTCTTGGAAAGCACTTAGTTTTCTATCTAGGGCCATAGGTACATCGATTCCCTTATCGGATTAGAGAACTTCACTGAGGAATCCGAATCCTTCAAGCCACAGACGGATAAGTAAAATTTGTTGCCTGCCGGATCATACCTGATGAAAAGTTTTCTTTGAAGTCGCTCAAAACTGAAGTTGTTCTCTTCATGAGATTGACGAAGTTGACAGTTCTGACTGCATGATTTAAGCCCGTCACCGTGAAGGGTCCTTTGGATCCACACGGCTATGATGATGCCAATTATATTCTATGCGTCCGTTGTCTGGTGGAATAAGCTCTGACGAAAATATGCCATTGTTGCTTTTACCAGACTCCAAAGAAAGGTCTGTCTCGGTTGCATGGGGTCTTTCCCTATCACACTTGACTTCGCTCTAGACGTATTGAGGAATCTCTCTTCCCTTGGTCTGCACTCCCAAGCCATTATCCGTTTAAAAAGAAGTGGTCTTTGGTGCAACACGCATTGGACCCTTGATAACTTTGCACCTTGACTATCTTATGACTCTGATCTTACGGATATGCCGTCTGATGCACTGACACCAGAACTCCTGCTGCGGAAAGAATACAAATTCCCAGTACCCAAGACTGGTTTCGGGAAGAATCTGTTTTACGGACGGCTACAAAACATGTAGGATGTGGCGTTTGTGTTTTTCTTGAGGACGACTACGTTAAATCTAACTTTTTGTTATGAAAACTTGCGTCTCTCTTCCAAGCGGAGATACATGAAATCCTAATGGCAATTGTGAGGAGTGGCCAAAGCATTTGTATCTGTAGCGACAGCCAAGCTGCATTTAGAGCCTTGTCGAACCCTCTTAACCTCATCACTGAATGCAGTTGGATGTCTAAATTCAATGAGTCTTGTCTCAATCCTAGGTCACAATGCGATCACGGGAAATGAAATTGCCGATTAACTTGCTAGGTCAGGTTTAGAGGTAAGTTTTTCACGACCGGAACCTACGTTAGGTCTGCCTGGGTCCTCAGTTTGGAGTTCCATTGATAGTTGGGTTTCATATGACCACAAGTGTAGATGGCATAACTCTCCTGGTTGCTGCAGACCAAGCTTCCCCTTTCCGACGTCTCGAAGAGTTCAACGGTCTTCCTGCTGTCCATCAGTTCGAAAGATTACATGCTACTTACTGGTGTCGTGACGGGGCATTACACTTTTGTTAAGCACTTATATACGAGTATATAAGTGATGCAACATCCCCCGATGATTGCACTGAAATGGGCACTACCTCTGTGAATGTCCATCTCATCAGGTTGCAGGTACTCGGCGTTGACGTGGCAAATGCTCGTACTGTGTACATTCTATCATTGAAGCGCTTACTCAACATCCTTAGAAAGACTGAAAAGGAACTTACTAGGAGTGCAATGGACTAGTTCTTTCTCTGAGTGCTCTATTCCGACAGAAATATTCTGACTGATCTAGGGCAACTAGAGGTTTCCAGCGAAATCCTGGATAGCAAACCTTTTGGACTTAACTTGTTACATAGAAAATTTCTTAAGAGCCAAACGGTTTTGCGGACGAAATGATTCTTGCAACGGCGTAATTTTACGGGATGCCCATTCATCCATGTGGGCTAGGATACGCCTTGCCAACGCTCACTGTCACTCGCTTGATACCAATTCGGAACCTGTGTTGGAGGCAAAGGTCCCACCCGTTGTTTGGGCCAAGGCTGACCTAAAACGTTTTGCCTACTTAGGATCACACACGCAGTACTTATTGCAACTCTAAATCGGGTCAACTACAACTAGTTACTATGACGCTCCCACTAGGAGGCCTCCTTCTTTCAAGTCAGGCGCGGGCCGAAGTCCGGATGGACTTGACTCCTATGATACCGAGTTTTAATTTCTGGTAGGAACTACCGATACTCCTACAACCCAACCGGATCTTATAACTGTCAGCTTGTAACTGGTCAAGTCGTAGCAAACTTCAGTGGCGTTAAAATCTGACCCGTGTTGCTCTACCTCCGTTTATTATTAGACTGCTTCGTGGATTGACATAGTCTTATCCTAGTGCTAGGTTTGCTTGAAGATGGTATGACAGACACTACCAGGGTGGTGGATCACACGGAACAGCTGCCTCTAGTCGAAAGCCAAATTAGCGAAGATGGTAAGGGTTATTAGGTCTGCCTTTACATTCTGGGCCACTTTGGCTCTCAACTGGGTAAAACTCAAACTGGGCTTACCGCCAAAACTGTCTATAAGGTTCCACCCAATCACGCCGTATCAAATCCGAAAATATGAGGATCAAAACTTTGACCATGGTCCCTAGAAAGACAGGAGAGTGTATGCCAGAGGAGGGTTTTAGGCGAGCTGTCTGTGGCAAGAATAAAAGCACCACCTGAGCTGGAATTCTTACGAGATTAGAATTTTATCTCTCTTCTCCCTCCAATATAGCTCAAATGACTTGGCGGTAACACTGCTTACCGCCAATGATGGTAAAAACACATGGTCTTACGATGACTGGCATTCGCACCGCTCAAACCATTCAGAAAGCTATTTGACGAAGGCAATCGCAAGCAAGAGGAATTCGTCCTGGTTTATGACGCGAACTCATAACAGAACTTACGGGTTGGTAGAGACACTAACTAAAGATTGATAGAGGTGAGTGAAGTATAGAAATAAAAGTAGCACTATTCCTACTATTATTTCCAATAAACGTTAATAAGTTCTCGGCGTCAAATAATCTCTTGAATTCGATACAAAATACAAAAGTGTCGGATGAAGTATCCTACTGTGACTCCCGATACCCTCAATTGCTTCCCGCTATCATGTATTGCAATCGTCGGGATATGAATTGAGAGAAACATATCGTGGTTGCTCATGAAAATAGCTGGCCGAATGCAGAAGTCACATTCCGCTAGAGACTGACAAGCTCAACAACAAAGTCATTTCCATTCGAAATCTTGCCTCAACCTCATCCTGTCCTACCGCAAGGAGACCAGAGGGCAAGCGCCACAGTCGTAGGCTGTGACCTTTCAAGAACTGCGCTGTATCAGGTTATCTAGGTCATAACGTAACTAGAAAGCCTTAAGGAATAAGGCATCCTTTCGAGGCCTAAATAATGGTGGCGTTGTAAATTCAACCTCAAGTGACTGCTCTATCAAATGGTAATCGCATGGCAGAAAACACCAAGTGGATGTACCATCTTCTCTAGTATGGGATTCAGTCCTCTATGGGCTGCATAACACATTAGAAGGCGCGCGATGTTGTGTGGTAGCCGACGTCCACTGACGATCTCTAACGTATGCTTTATACATACTATTCTTTTTAATAGAGTAATGTGGTCTTAGCGTACTCTTACATCTACC
This sequence comes from Volucella zonaria, assembly GCA_963966105.1. Taxonomy (NCBI): domain Eukaryota; kingdom Metazoa; phylum Arthropoda; class Insecta; order Diptera; family Syrphidae; genus Volucella; species Volucella zonaria. The sequence continues at coordinate 42,890,096 of OZ014530.1, read as the reverse complement.
AAAAACAAAGGTCATCCTCTTCACAAGAAATATCAGGATACCCACTGAATTTCTCGAGGAGTGCCAGCTAGGTATACAAGGTGGGCCAAATACAAGTTTCTTTTTAAAAATAAAACAAAATAAACAAACCTCAATTATTTTCGATATTTTATGGATTCATTAGAAAGAGCAGATATTCCCATTAATTCTGGAATATGATTTTATTGGCGTGGCTGCCTCGATTTGCTTCGCAGTAGCCCATCCTCTCAACCAAATTTTCCAAGACCTTCTTGACTGTTTCTGGCTCTATCTCACAAATCTGGTTCTAATGGCGTCTTAAGTGTCCGTCATGTGTTTGGACTCCATACATTTTATTGCCAAAATTTGTCTTGAAAACACCCTTCGACCACTTATTTGAAGCCACTCGCGTACTAATACCTCCTGTGCACATTGGAATTTGTCTCTTCCTTCTTCCAGGAACGACACATGAACAATTCTGCTGGAGACTTCAACCACACTTCACTTGGGGTGGACCGGCAAGTTGAAAGAAAAGTGTTGAGAGCTACATCGGAGTCTTTGCTTCCAGTCATATTCTTGTTAAACGATTCCTTGAATGTTCGAACAAACAGTTCGGCTTGTCCATTCGATGCCGGGTGAAAGGGAGCGGTTCTGCAGTCCTGGATCCAGTGTACGCTACAAAATTCCTTGAACTGTTGCGCCGTAAATTATGTTCCGTTGACGGTTACCATCGCTTTCGGAAGTTCCTCTATAGCGAAAATAGATTTAATTGCCTTAATTGTTGCCTAGGCGGTTATTGTGGACATCGCCAGCACATACTGGAACTTAGAACATAAGACCAGCCAAATGAGCCACATTTTATTAAAAAAAGGGCCAACGAAGTCCAGGTGTATCCTCTTTCATGCTTTCATGTATTGGAGGCCAGTTGCTGCACTCCTGTTTTGGATCGGATGCTTCGAATCCTAGCCACAGCAAGTTTTCATTTGTGTAATTTGGAACTCAGTCAGAAAAATCTGCGTGTGAAGGCATAACACTGACATGTAGATTTGGCTGTTGTTGTAGGGTTTTCATACACAAAACAACCGTTAAAATTCACAACCTCACATTCCGAGAGAAGAAAAATCTCTCCGTCCTATTCGGACTCCCACCCCTGGAGAGTCAATATCGAAACCAAACACACCTGAGTTTCAAACCACTACATCACAAACTTTCCTTTCTCCTCCTTCTATCTTTCCGCCCGCGCCCTGGCAACAGTAAAAGGTGTATCAATCATAACCCCTTAGGCGCGCGTAAATTATAAAAAAAAAAAAAAAAAAAAAATAGCATATCCCACTCCCACTTTATCAAATTCTTGGCCCCTCGTGGATATATCGAAGTACCTTAGACTGCATTATTTCCGGAATCACGACTGGATCATGACTAGCACTTACAATGATTATATTCTCATGAATTTGTTAAAGCTAACTTACGATCGAAATATGGTATGACTTTGACTTCATTATCTGCCAGCTTGGAGGGCCCTACAGTTTTTATGTAAGCAGTCACTTTCTTCAGCATCTTGTCCTTGAACGTCACTTTACCTATTGCTTCAGCATTTAAAGGGCCGAATCCAAGTTCTTCCACAATAGCATTCACTTCATGACACATGTCATCCATCTTATCAAACTCTGCATCAGGACCCACTGGCAGGCGTGATAATGCGTCGGCATTCCCATGTTTAGAGCTGGGGCGGTGCTTACTTTGATAGCTGTAAGCCATAAGTATCTGAGCTCAATTACGAAGGCAGTGCGTTCTCATCGCCTTGCTAGGATTGAATATATTCGTCAACGGCTTATGGTCCGTCTGCAGCTCAAATAGTCGACCAAGCCAATTCTTCCTTTTGGGGACGATCCAGTGTTTTTGAGGCAAACGCTGTCTTATCTGGATATCTATGTGATATAACCGCCCCGATACCATACCTGGAGGCATCTGTCGCCAAGACCAATGATAGCGACTCGTCAAAATGAGCCAAACGTACTGCTTTCAATATGCTATTTTCCAATGCCTCCAATGCATTCTGCTGACTAGCAAACCAAACGAATTCAACACCCTTTGCTTCCAATTCCTTTATATTCGACTGTTGTGGTATGCTACGTAGAGCTTCGAAATGTTTTTCGGAAGGGCGAAAGCATATAGTCCAAATATTCCAACACCTCTTTAGCGAAATAACACTTTTGTTTATTGCACCGGAAATCATTGTTTTGAAGACGACTAAAAACTTCCTTCAAAGTTTGTAAGTGCTCTACATATGTCATCTTTACGAGAAACGACGATGTCGTCCAAGATCAGCAAAGAGTTGCCCTATTATATTCTGGAAATCCCCTGGTGTACTGCGAATGCCAAAGGGAAGGGTTTGATATTGGTACAATCCGTAGGAAATGCTGATAATTGCAATCTCCTTCGACTCATCGTCCAACTCGATTTGAAGGTACCTAATCATCCGAAAGGTAGTTCTTTGTGAACCCTCTCCCTACAAAAAATTTTATGAAAAATTATTGACTATAACCTGTTGATCTACGCTTGACTTAACATCTCCACAGATTCGTATTCCCCCATTCGCTTTCTGTAATATTACCACGGGAGCTGCGCACTGAGTATGATGTGCCTGCTTTAGTATTTTCACTGCAATCAACCGATCGATTTCCTTCTTCGTCACATCACCTTCCTTGAGAGAAAGATGCTTTGTAGTCAAATAGCTCAGAATGCATTTCACGGAGTGTCTCAATGCTTTCGACTCGAGATGCTTTTGCATTAACTTGAAAAACAGTATCTTGAATGGATAGATCAAATGTCGTGAACCAATCCAGTCCTAGAATGTTTGCCTCACCACTATTTACCACGAGTAAATTTACTTTATGTGTTGACTTCTTACAAATGACATCTACCTCCAATTCCCCTTTAATAGAAAGTGGTGCTCCACCATATGCCTGAAGAATTTTCGTAGTAGTACAACACTTCGGTTGACCTAGTTGTTGATATCCGTCGCATTCAACTAGTGAACACGACAATGAAATGTGCAACAATTTGAAATGTCATCAGCTTCCCATTTACGACCAACTCCACCGTGATACACGATTGCACTACGCATCCTCTCCGTAAAATTCCCAGCATACTTACGAGTATTCTGCGCTTGAGAATTTTTTTGGCGATAGACCGCTGAATGCTAGGACTTCCATTTTTACTTTTTTTTTTTTTTATAAACTAGTGTGCGCTCAAGGGGTTAAGGTTAGGGAGGAAAGAAGGATAGGTACTGATGTACGTTGGTTTTAAATGTTTGAGGATTATAATGACTAGGAAATAGAGAGCTCGACAGTGCATTCTACAAGCGAGTTGTTCGGCTTAGGAACGAGTCACAAAATTTCAGAGTACGTCCGAAAGTGGGCTTCAGGGTATACTGATGAGCAATCATAGCGAGACGTATGTTACGGTTAAAGGTTTGAAGGGGCGGAAAGCCTAGACACATTGTAGCATTTTTGGCGACATCGAATATGTAGTCATTGCAACGTAAGTTGTGCATTGAAGCACATACCGAGTTTCAACCATGCAAATTCATGGATAATGGCTGGGTATTTAAATTTCGCCTTAACGACAGCAGACAGCATTGAGTTTGGGAAGCAATAAATTCCACTCGATTGATAGTTCCCCAATTGGTTATGCTGTTAATATGCGAAATTAATGAGTTTAATATACGCTGCTGTTCCCGTTCTATAGCCGAAGAGCAGGGGCGTGAGTTCGGGAACGAATATGAAAAGCAAAGAGTACTGTCGTCAGCAAAGGAATATATTGGATTAGAAGTGGCAGACAAGATACCGTTGATGAAAATTAAAAAGAGTGTCGGAGACAGAACGGAGCCCTGGGGCACACCCGCATTTATTTTGTGAATATCAGACTTGAAACCGTCCAAGACAATCTGAATTTAACGTTCCGAAAGGTAATTTCTAATCCATTGAAGAAGAGAGTCATCGATCCCAAAAGCACGCATTTTCCACAAAAGAGCCTGATGCCAAACTCTGTCAAATGCCTTAGAAATATCAAGTGCAACTATCTTGCAGATAGTGTAGGCTTTGCATCCACTTTTCGGTGAGACATGCCATCAAATCACCAGTGGACCTGTTGCAACGAAAACCGTACTGCCGGTCATTAAGAAGTTTTCGTGTTTCAAGATATTTAATTAGCTGACGGTTTATTAGCGTCTCCATGACCTTGGAAAGAAGGGACGTAAGTGCAAGGGGTCTGTAGGTTCGCCGTAGGGAAGAAGATTCGCCTTTTTTAGGGACGGGCTGGACAAATGCTGTTTTCCATCTGCTCGGAAAGAGTCCTAAAGGATTGATGAAAAAGCTTACGCAGTGATTTTGCCAGCGAGGAAGAACACCTCTTCAGAAGAAGGGGAGATATACCATCTGGCTAGCGGATTTCTGTATGCTGAGATCTTTAAGTATTCTTTCTACTACACGAGTGCGAAAGTGGATTCCTTCCAGTGAAGATTCGACGCACTCAAGTGTAGGCGGAGACAGAGCACAATCTGGGAGTGTTGAGCTGGCCGCAAAGTGTGGAGCAAGCAGATTGGCTTTGTCCAAAAAGCTGACAGCTGGAATGCCATTGTAAATGAGCGTTGGTATGAAGGCTTTTACTACCTTTGGGGCATTGTAGTACTTTTTGCCACAACTTTTGGTCGCATTGAAATTTCACACTCTTGAGAAAGACGTTGTAGTCATTCCTGGCTCGTTTAAACATTTTCGGTTTTCCTCTGTCGGATTGGTCTTGAAGGACCGAAAAAACACTTCTCTAACCCTAACAGCCTGTTTACAGCTCGATCTCGAGGAGACATAACGACAAGTTAAAATTCCTAAAGAAGTTGTTAAGTCTGCCCCAATTGGCTTTCTCCTATTGCCATGCGGTTCTTTTAGGAATCTTTTCTCTAACTGTGTGCTGGGTGTACGAGAAATTAGCTGATATGACATAATGGTCCGTCGAGCCTAGAGAGGAGAGCATATCAACAGAGTAATTATCAGGGTGAGAAGTTAAAAACAAATCCAGGGTATTGGCCGTATGACAATCAACGTCAGGTATTTGCGTGGGCTCATTTACAAGCTGCGTTAAGTTCTTTTCCGCAGCGAAGATCTCAACACACCGTCCTTCGGGTGTTGTCTGTCCTTAATGTTGAAGCCACCCAGAATTGTGTATATTGAAATCGTCCGTAATAACGATTTCAGTATGGGGATACAGGGATACAATTCTTTGAATGGAGTCAGACAGCGCATCAAACTCGTTAAAAGCCGAATTGCTATCCAGTTTGGGGCTTCTGTAAATAAAGCAGTAGTCGATAATTTGCTTACGGAGATGGAATTTTAACCATACGAAATTGAATTCCGGATTGGAACAGGGACTGCATTGTGGTGGAGTTTGGTAAGCTACATCACTACGCATGTAGATGGTGAGACCGCGATGAGAGAAAAGATTGGCACTAGGTCGTAGACAGGCAGCTTCAGATCAGAGTGATCTGAAAGGTGTCGGCGGGGATCTACCTGTGTTTCACTAAGTGCCAAAACAGCTGGCCTAAATTTACAGACGTGGACGTACGCAGCAATGTCCACCCTAAATTCCCGAGTCATTATAAGAAAATGACAACAAATACAAAAAACACAAACACCGACGATGCTAAGCAAGGCTGCGAAGTGAAAATTCTGACGTTGGCTTACCGAATCTTGCCATGTGACCTACCTTCTTGAATTTACGACAAACTGTTCTGTAATGTCGAGACTGTTCCTAACGTGGACAAAACCGCATAGACACTATTTGCGAAGCGATTGTGACAGTGAATGCGAACCAAAGGTACCATAAATGCTCGTCACTGACAGTCGATTAACCTCTATTATATTATTGGTATCAGAAATTACGGAAAATATTTTTTGTCCAAACCTTAATTCGTTTACTACCTATAGACTTGGTAAGAAATGTGATTGCATCTAACTCTTCCGTAAAGTTCAGAACATGTCAATCCACTCACGATGCAGCGCGCACTTGTCCAATAAACCGGCCATTAATTAAAAGTAACCAACACCGGCTTCAATCACCTTGCTCTAGAAAGGAACGATTAAAGACAAGGTGAAGTCCTTCACAGTAAGTCGATTTCCATCTTCACCGACTGCTACAAAACAGCTGAGGACTCTAACGTCCTTCAGTCTGCACGTATACTCTACCATTTTCCAAGCCGAGATCTCTGCTGTGTATCAAGTCGCGGCTTGGCTCAGTCTAAATTCTTACGTCGGATACTGCAATGAGGAGTGAAGTAGCCATCAGATGCCTAACTTCTAACACCAACAATTTAAGAGCGGTTAAAGACTGCCACGAATCTTCATTGATATATCATACTCTGTTGTGTTGCAAAACATTTGGTCTTCTGATGGAGCTGCATATCTGATAAACTGATCAGACTAGGATCTCTAGGAATAAATAGTAAGCAGTTTCAAAATTGTAAGTCAACAATGTCCTGCGTAACCAAGTGACGGACTTTCAAGCGCTAAGACCAGTTATAGGTGAACTCATCCAGAAAATTGTTAGACATGTACACTAATGGACCATCCTTGATTCTAGACAATCAAGAGAGCTAATCAACCTCAGAAGAAGAGACGTCTCTAAGCTTAAAATTAAAATCATGGGACACTGTGTAATCCGAAGATACCACAACGGCTGAGTACTCCTCACAGCGATTTCTGAAGAAATTGCAGGGACAAAAAGGAGGAGCAAGGATAGCTCTAAAAAGTTACTACTTGCGGGATATTGAGATTTTTATCAAGAAATCTCTTCTGTTACATGATTAGCTCTCCCACGGTATCATAATGATCTAAATGCACCTTAATGGGGAGCGCTCTAACCTAACCAAACTTATTTTTCAGAAGGAAACACTGGAAACTAGTTATCAGGGCACTACTTTTTGCTTAACATACAAGAGTACTAGTTATACTTGTGAATGATATCATCACATAAGATGCTTGCTATGAGAGTGATGATGACACCTCATGGCACTTTCTCTGTTTATAAACCTCCTTCTTCCGAAGACATTTAGAGAAGTAATGCCGATACGGAATCTTCCACGAATAATCCGGCATTGATCACATACGTGTTGATATTGTATTTGTCCCGTCCAACTGTTGAGCCCAGATCAATTTTAGTTTTGTACAAGTTGGCTATTCCATTGGCCAACTTTCTTATTCCCATGAGATCCTTCTAAGAATAATGCAGGTTTAGTCGCAATCTATGTATCCTTTGTCAAGAATCATTATCTACAAAGAAATCTCTCGCGGGATCATTTGTTTCACTGCCATTCACTGGAGCAGCGCCATCTGCTGGTAGTCATTAAAAAAAATTACAATCTAATATAATCTCTTCAAAATGAATTGTCCCCATCGCTAAGCGTCCATCGTTCGGCTTCTTCTCCACGATAAAACAATAAATTACCACTGATCATTGAAATTGCTCCATCACGCATGCATTTGCTGCATCAATGATGCACTTCCCGTCAGTAAAGATCGTGTCGCTTAACCCATACGATCGATGCGAAAGACGCATAGTTCCCCATTGCAGCTGGGGAGGAAGCCGCTCTTAAAACGATCCATCTTATCCCTCATTTACTAATATCTAACGACGTCGCTTATACGAATCACCATAATGCCAACGATAATGATGGTGCTTGGTGAGCACAGCCCTATACTCATAGAGCACTCACATTCACGATTTAATGCGAAAAAATTATGGTAATTCCCGTGGGCCACTAAGATTGCTTAATTCAAGAGCCAGTGTGGCAGTGCCTGAGCCAGAGTTTGTGCCAGCGCCAGTACGTATGTCCTCCTCTCTAAGAGATGGATGGCGCTCCAGGAACTCTGTGTGGCGATTCTGTCTCGAATGGACCAGACTTCTACCATCACCGGGGCTGTGTGTAGTATAAAACAAAAAATAAATCAAAAGGAAAAAGCTTAAAAAGTAGGCAAATGATCGATGTGTGAAGTCTTTAGGTCGTGACGATCGCGTGACATGTGAATTCCTTTAGGCAACACGCTCGCATTCACAATACGGATACTGCACCCAAGTCATAGACTAAAAGCGAACGCACACACACGTTGGATAAGTGAAGGCGTTGGCAGATGACTTTTTAGTTGGTGATTTATCGCCCAACTGACGCATGGTGATTAATCGAAGAATAACAGCTGGAGTTGCAGGCCAATCGAAAGGACCATTGGACATCATCACGCGTAAGGTGTAGCTACTGTATTCGTACCACCCAGTACTCGTGTGTGGCATTTTCTGTAAACCAAGCACGATTGAGTGTTGCGCAACCAATGGATGGATACGAATACCATCGGTTGCATCGTCGACATCATTCTGCAGGCACCACAACTCTTAAGTCGGCAACAAATTGCTTGACCTGCCCTGAACCCGAGCACCAGCAATTAGTTAGACAGCAGTTCGTAGTTGTTTGCCAGCATCTTTATTACCGCAAGGATTCTCAACTCAGCCGCGGCTGCATGCAGATGATAGAGTTAGCAACCTTTAAACTGTGCAGTGTGTGTCGAAAAGCGAAAGTTCTTTGGCGGCGGCCGACCACATCGGTGATGTGGTAGTTGTGGTTAGAGATTTATCTGCTGATGCTTCTACTGCAGCAAGGGAGGACTAGGTAATTTACCGCCTTACTCCATTAGGGTTCCTAACGTTAGCGGTCATAGATCAGCACTGCATCTTATCCAACTACATCCTGAAGTAGGAAATTGTTTCCCTTAGCTGAACTTTGCGCGCGTCCAAATACCGGTGTAAATGTTAGCGCACGCCATGCTACGTACGAGTACTAACCAGAAACAAGAAACGCCAATTTCAACTCCAGTTTCCACTTCAACTCGATTCCAACTTTAAGACCAACTTCTGAGGAAGTCTTTTGGTGCAACAAGCGGTTCACTTTGAAGTGCGGTCTGGTGCGATGGAATGATAACGCTGCTGGGACGACGATGATATGTAAATAGAGCGCTGCTTGCAGAGATAAGACAATCCGCAATCCACCCAGGAGTACGGATCTGTGGTTAGATCACGATTTAGTAGTAGCTAACTACTGACTTGCAACAGTTGATTAGGTTATCTGATTTACGAGGAGGTTGCTCTGTAGATTAACTTACACTGGGGCGTTAGATGTGCGGTTATGCAGAGTTAATTTACCGGAACCAATGTTGTACGAATAGTATGGCGTTATTTGCTTTTGATAATGGTTCGTGTATCGGGTATACTCGTACGTACTCGTACAACTGCTCATGAAACGAGTTTCAGATAACAAATGGGCAGCGTTCAGTACATAAAGTATCTCTCCACTGACACAATCACTAAATCGCGTTGTCTATGCAAATTAGTTTGCGTCAAATGTCATGAATGAATGCACAATTTGTTTCAAGCATCAATCAATCCATCCACTTGTCCAATTATGTCGCCGCCGCTATGGTAGAAGTTTGGTGCATAAATCCACATCACATGACGACACCGTCACCATCAATCAGTGCGTGTTCCTTCTTCGGTGCCCCAAAATGGGGATGTAATGACATAATTCGCCGTCATCATAATTGACAATCACTTCGATTGTAGGCAATCGATTGTCATTCGTTATTCGTCGTTCTGTCGATTGTCGTCGGGATCGGTGTGGTGAGGGGATCTTGTGCTCGTAAATGGAACGTACTCAACCGTGGTGCTGTTCATGATCCTCTTCCTCTTGAAAGAACTGTCACTTTGACAAGTGTAGCAAACGACCACCGTGCAATTGGGCATTGTGGTTGCCTTTTGCGTCAGGTGGGTAACAACTGATGACTGAGTTATTTGTAACGAGGAGCTTGATCGTGGAAGAATTGTGCCTTCTTCGGTGGTTGAGGTGGACTTACTTTGGTTTGAGGATGGGTGCGGGAAGATTGCCTCATGAATTAAACATTCGATTGTGTGTGACAATTGATTTAAGTTTTATTGCAGTGATGCCGTTCCGATGGATGCACAAAAATTGGGATAGACATTATTTGACAGGTCGATCTGCGTGAGGTTTGTGGAAAAGATTTAGAATGGCTTGGGTGTGGTGGAAAATTCTCACGATAGGGAGGTGGTCATTCCATTAGAAATAATTTTAGCAGGAATCAAATTTGGATAGCCTAAGGAGGGATTTCTTATGTGTTTCTGAAAGGGAACCGGCACATGAGAAAAGTTTTATCACAACAGAGCAGCCCTGATATCTTCAAAATTTTGCATCTGATATCTCTGCGATCATGTTACATTTTGGGACTCCGAAATGGCGCACTAGTAAAATTTAACAAAACCGTGCTGGGTAAGATATCTCCATCTAGAGAAGGAGTCGCTTCAGGCAAAGAAAAGTGAGATCATCCTGAACGCTTATATTCCTTGCTCTATCACGATGAGTGTTCCAAACGACATGACGACAACCTCATTTGGTGGCTTTTATCCTTGTTTTTGATACCCAGATCTGATTAGCATTGGTGAGAGTCACAAAACTTACTTATTGTACTTACTTAGGTGGCGCTACGGTTCGAGGTGAACTTGAGTCTCTACTAACAAGCCTCTCCAGTTAGCACGGTCCTTAGCTAACTGCCTCCAGGTGAGGTCTTTCTCTCCCGGAGCATTGGTGTCCATTTGCTTTACATGTTCGATCCACCTCAGGCGACTGATGAGCAATTTTCTAAGTACGTCAATGTCCCTGTACACTCGTATAGGTCATCTTTGAATTTGCTTCTCCAAAGCTTGTCAACGCAAATGGGACCGAATATTTTTCGAAGGAAGAATTTTTCTCTCGAAACGATTTCGATTGGGTCCATGCTCCAGGGCCATAAAGTAGGACTGGGATGGCTGGCTTTATATAGAGGCTCCTTAGTTTTTCGGAACAGTGCCTTACTACTCAATTGCCTTCTTAGTTCAAAGAAACAGCGATGTGCAGGAGTGATTATTTGTTTTATTCTGCTGAGATGTTGCTAGTAGAACGCTGAGTTCTCCCAATTATCTCGACATCATCGGCATACGCTTAAAGTTTTATAGCCTTTTAAAAGATCGTGCCTCCAATGTACGCTTATGAGTTCCACACAATTCTTTCAGTTGTCTAAAATCTTTTTTGACATCAAAGGTCTAAGTTAAGTCATTACCGACCCTCACGGCGCAGCGTGTGTTCTCCATCTCCATTCTGCGCAGACGGATTACCTTGGCAAAAGCGACAAAACTAGGCAAGGCTCTATATTCATAGCTCGTCACTATGAATACTGTCATATGCAGCCCTAAAATCGATGAAAAGATGGTGAGTACCGTTTGGAACTTCCTGAGTTTTATTCAGGATCTGCCGGATTGTAAAGATTTGGTCGACGGTGAACATTTCTGGTCTGAAACCGCACTGACAGGTTGTTGATCGAACGATCACAAAATATACTAGAAACGATATTTTATGCGATGTTGAGGAGACCTATGCTTATGCTTCTATAGGTGAGGGGGTCTCCTTTTTTGTGAATCGCCTAAATGATGCTCAGATTCCCATTATCCGAGCATACACTCTTTTGACCAGACCTGAGAAATGAGTTGGTGATTTGCTCTTCACAAAATCATTTCCAGCAGTTTTGAATACCTCGGCCGGTAAGCTGTCAGGTCCAGTTGCTTTGTAGGATTTCAGCTTAGATATTGCTATACTTACTTCGTTTTGGTCAGGTGGATGGAAGTTTTGGCTATCTTCGTCTAGTTGAGTGGTCTATTCTCCCTGACAGCGGGATGTTGGCCTTCTTCGTCAGTCTCGAGAAAAAGTTTTTCCAAATTCTCAGTACCGACTGTGATTCTTCTACAAGGTTTCCTTCTTCATCTAGGTTTCTGTATGGGTTTTCTTGCTCTGACACGTTTTTTTACTTGTTGACAAAACTGGCGTACGTTATTCCTCTAAGTATGTTTCAGCTCCCGACTTTCGTCGCAGGGCCGCTTTGAACGTTTCTTGTTTATTTGCATGTGCTTGCCGGCAATCTTCATCAACCCATTGATTTCTTGGTGTTGGTCGGTTAAAACCGAGGACGTCAGTTGCGGCGTTTCTGGTGGCACGTTAGCCGTTTTGCCACTGGTCTTCGGTACTACTATATGGCGGAGTTGTCGAGAGATATCTGGTTACGCCGAAAAGATTCTGGCGGTCTCTAGCGATTCCAGCTTTTCTACATTATAACTGCTGACAGTAGTTCTTCTCTGTTGTGCGTTGATCCGCATTCGTACCCTGACTGCAACAAAGTTGTGATAAAAGTCATTGTTAGTGGCTCTGAAGGTTCAGACGTCCAGCGTACTGGAACCATGTCTTACATCGATCGCATTATGATTAGTGTGACTTAGCATTTTATGATCCGGAGACCGCCAAGCCCTCTTGTGTACACCCTGAATGACTCGAACTGCAACCAACTTCAGACTGCTATAATTTTCAAACCGTTCATGACAGTGAGCTCAAATTTTAACACATAACAGATAATTTTATTATTTACAAGCCTTTTAAACGATTTGTGTCTTAGTTGCGTTGAAAAATTTTTATCCGCGATGGCATTCAAACGTGATAATGTGATTGCTTTATATTTGGCTGAAAAACCACAAGTAGCTATCGTTAGAGCCCTCCAGCACCTCAACATGAATAAATCATTTGTAGCTCGTTACCGTGATACTGGCAGCGTTGGAAAACGCCATGGAGGTGGTCATAAAAAAACAGCAACATCGGCAGAAATGGTTCGGAAAGTGAAGGCTCGAATTGAGCGAAAACCGCGTCCAAGTGGAAGAAAAATGGCTCGTGAGCTCAACATATCGTTGAAACGGATGCAACACATACTGAAAAATGAGCTTGGGCTCAAGCCAATGAAGTTCCAAAAAGCACACGATCTTACAGCGCAACAGAAAAAAGTTAGAGTCGAAAGAGCGAAGGAGTTGCTACCCTTGCACGAAAGTGGTGAATTGCCGAATTTGGTTTTTTCCGATGAGTCACCATTTGTTATCGAGCAATATGTCACCAAACAAAATGACCGAGTTTACTTGTCAGAGAGGTCCTTTGAAAATTTATGCCTTCGGACAGCCACCAAAAAGCAGGCAGCACCGATGGTGATGGTTTGGGCCGCCATAACCGCCGATGGTCGCTCTCCGCTCGTATTTTTGGACCGTGGCGTTAAAATTAATGCGATCGTATACCGTGAAACTTGCTTAGAGGCAGTATTGAAGCCTTGGGCAAACAATCATTTTGGTCGGAGACTGTGGACATTTCAACAAGACTCGGCACCATCTCACAAAGCGCGCGTCAACCAAGATTGATTAAAACACAATGCTCCACACTTCATTTCTTCGACACAATGGATTGCAAATTCTTCGGAAATCCGTTGGATTTCTCTGTCTGGGGTATTTTGAAGTTGAAAGTTTGGGCCACCTCAAACAAGCACTTCGCCGGGAATGGGCCAAAATACCGCAGAGCCACTTGCGTGCAGCGTGCGACGCTTTCTTCGGCTGTCTCAAGGCCCTTATTCGCGCCAAGGGTGGACATATTGAAAACTACTGATACAATTTGAAAACTGATGTATTTTGCAACATTTTGTGCTTTGGCACAATAAAATTTATAAAAAAATAAAAAAATTCTAGCATTTTAAAAAGTTGGAGTTCGAGTCATTCACCCTGTATATTGAGAGTGGGAAATTTTCGTTTCGGTTGTCCGTTGCAGACATACCATAGTGTCGCGAAGGCTATGTTTACCAAGTGTCCTACCAAAGATCTCGTCCTTTCATATCCTGACGTTAAAATCGCTGAGTACGATTTCATGTCATACTTAGGACACTGCTCATAAATCTTGTCGAAAAGCTCGAAGAAGCAAGCGTCGTCTTCCTTGTCCTCCGTAGGAGTATGGCCGCGTATTTAGGTAATGTTAGCTCATTGAACCTCGTTACGGATTGTCATAAGACGTTTTCCCATGTGTCGGAAAGTCAAGACATCTAACCTTAGTCCTCTGCATATGGTAAACCCGTATGCGATTAAGCGCTGATTTTTTTCCTTATAGCAATCACCGTAGTATATATAACCATTTTGCATCCTCTTGTTGTCCGGTGATATATGCGTGACAGCAGCAGTATGTGTTAATTGTTACTCTGTCCGTAGACTGTTAAGTGTCTGAATATTCCACTTGCCTAGCCGAAAGTTGTCCTTTAAACTTTTGCAAGAGTCACCAACAGTAAACTCGTTTTTGTCCTAGGCAATTAGTTTGTTCGTCATATCTTTTTAGCCTTTTGGACTGTGAGCCTTATAATGCGCTGGCCAATATTATACTACTATCCGAGCATGCCCTTTCCGCTTAATCCTGCGTCTGAACAATTTCATTAATCACAGGTAGGTAGCCTTCGCGGGATATTCGCAAACATTACCACATTTCATGTTACGTTACGTTAAATTTATATCCTGCAGACAGCACAAATTTGATGGCATGGGATGGTATTTCCCTAGTTTTAGTCACGTCATGATTCTCGTTCTTTAGAGCGCGAGCACAAATAAAGCTTTGCTGCGTTGTCTCCCTGGGTTGCTGATAAAATCTTTCCGGGGTTATGATGCGCTCAAGGTGACTTAGCTGTGTTATCCGAGTTTTTCAGCTGTTGTATAGCTCGTACAGCTCGCTGTCGACAGGTATCTTCCATTCTAAATCGATGCCAACGAGAACGAAAATTACCCGAACGCGCGAGTGCATTTTCACTCCCTTTCGTCAGTGTCAAGTTTCTGCCTCCTAAAGCAGGGCTAGGATGATCATGCTTTGTATAATGTCTTTTCGGTTGCTCGAGAGAGGGCTTTACTACTTAATTGTTCTTTGCTCAAAGAACTAGCGATCAGTAAGAGTGATTCTTCGCATGATTTTCGCGCTGGTGTCGTTGTCGGAGTTGATAGCGGAGCTGAAGTAGATAAGGTCCCTTACTACCTCAAAGTTGCAGCTGCCCATCGTGACGATTTTTTCGAGAAGTCGATGATGTGTGTCCCTCTTTATTAATACCATATACTTACTTTTTTCTTCATTGGCCGCTTAACCCATCTTTGCCTTTTCAACAATCGCAAACGCTCCATTGACTGGCTGGCTGTGTTCCCCACATTATGTCAATGTCGTTTGCCTATGCAAGTAACTGAACAGACACTTGAAAGATTGTTCTTCTGGCATTGACTTGTGAGCTTCGCATAATTTTTCAAGAACGATAATGAAAAAGTCACATGACAACTCGTCGCCTTGCTTAAGTTCTTTTCTGACATTATAGGTCTCGGTTTTATAATACCTACCTTGACGACGCAGCATGCGTTCTACATCGTCACTCAGCAAAGTCGAATGAGCTTGGCAGGGATGCCTAAACTACACATGGCTCTATATAGTTGAACTCTAAAGATGCTTCTTTAACCCTTCTTAATCCGTGCAGATTTCTCTCAGTTTTTCGAACTTCATTCTCCCGGTATCACTTTTTTAAGGCGTCTATAAAGAGCTTCTCGTGCTCTTTCCTTTTTCTTCTGAGAAGCCTATGTTCTTCCATTTTTTTCTGCTCGTAGAGCTCGTTGTTTTTCCAGGTTTGTCTTTCCGAATCCGTCATCGAACTAGGAGTTTCTTTGTTGGGACGGGTAGAAAACCTGTGCATCAGAGAGGGCCTCTGTGATTGTTCTTTGGCAGTGATACAACTGGTCCTCTAAGTGGCATCAGATTCCTAGAGAGGTTAAGAGAACTTGATCGGAAAAGGCCCTGGCGATCTCCTGCGATTGTAGCCTTTGGACTTTGAACTGCCTCACAATGGTTCGGTGGCTTTGGGCTGTTACCGAGTGGAGTTAGCCGCTCAGAACGTTCGTACGTCCAAAACACTGAAGGAGTGTCCTGTGTCGATTGCAGTATGTATATTAAGGTGTGGAGACCGTATGCTGACTATACCTAGTTACATTACGTCCAACCGCGAAATCAAAAAGTTCGTGTCTGTTTCCAGAGGTGATGGCGTGGAGGTTGTACTTCGTAACTAAATTACCACAAATACCGTCCTTACCTAACTTGGCATTAAGATCACCAAGGACGATTTTCACGTTATAGTCGTACTTAGGTCATTGCTCGTGGGTTTTTTAGAGGAGCCGATAGAAGCAGTCTCTGGTAAGATTATCCTTATCTTCGGTCGGGGTCGCGGGATTTTATGAGCCTTACTCGTATGTTGGCGAACTTAGCCTTTATGCGAATCGTACATCGTCAGGCGTTCACATGCCTGATGCTCAAGACTTTTCCACTAAGTCCTCCTCTTACGGCGAATTCGCACCCGAACAATCGCTGCGACTACTGTCTTTGTTGCTTCAGTTATCTGTAACATTGTCCATTGTAGATATCACAGTTGTTCACCTTCTTTTTGTCCAGTCCATTGTATTGCATTTCTTAGACGGCGGTTATGTCTGCTTTGTAGCAGTCGAGGATGTCCGCTAGTTATTCAGCTGCACGCGGTCTGTTAAGGATTCGAACATTTCATCTGCAGATCTGCAGATTGTTGTCCTTTAATCGTTTGCCAGGGTCGTCAACAGTGAATGCGTTATTATTCGAGGCATTAGTTGGTTCATCACAATTGTTTGGTTGTGAGCCCTACAATAGCGTAGACCAGTATTATGCTACCGGTCGTTGCCATTTTAGCGCGCAAGGGTAAGGACTTACTCATGCTGTAACCGGAAGCAAGGCAAACACTACGCTACGAATTTGATTCTTGCACTGCTGGCCCAATCCAAGTTATCGGACAGTCAGCAGTTTCCCGATCAATCGCCCCACAGATCCGAGGTATTCGTTGGATTTATTTTCTTACGTGGTCGATTCCAAGTTTGACGTAACCTCAGCTGAGGACTTACGACTGCCATATTAACTTCAGAGGTGCTACGATCAGGCTGTGTGTAGGCACACAGTACGGTGCTTTCCTTGTTTGTACCTTGTCAATCTATCTAAGTAGAAAGTTGACAGACCGTCCTCTCCTGAATTAACTCCCTAAATACTTTCGTATTCCTAATTGGCATGACCTGGCATGATACTCGTATGTTTACTGTGATGAAGGGGCGAAAGAATCGAAGGATTTCTATGGTCACCGTTCAAAGATTGAATTATTTGAGCTATGTCTAGGTACATGTCCAAATAGAGTCATTGAAAATAAGACTAACTTGTGAGACACAGCGAACAAACACCCTCCTCTAATGCAAGTTTAGCGGGTATAAGTTTACTGAAGTTGTTTATACATCTTTGATTGCAAACGCGGACGGTAGTGGTGACCTCTGGAACTGTTAAAACCCTCAAGCATTTCAACTTATTACTTCCGCTTACTGACTTATTCCGAGACAAGCTAAGGGCCAGATATTTCAAAACGCTAACCAAATAACTAAACTCCTACGACTGACTAGCGTGTCCTATATTCGAAAATTTAAAATAAAAAAATGATTTATACCTCTCAAAACTCATTTAGCCCAATTGCTGCAGTCTATTCAACTTGACTGCCACTAAAATTAGCTGTGATCTACCTCGCCGATTGTGTTCATGCTCGAATCGATTCCAAAGCCCAGGTACAAGTACTCGCGTATCCTGCTCACCAAATTGCATGACCTGGGGAAACAATTTGTATGCGGCACTCAAAAATTCCGGATAACCAAACTTACGCTCGCCAGCGTGCACAAAGTGCAGTATAACCACCGACTGACCGAATGCCGCCCCACGACACGAACCAAAATTCACGCGCGCGCGCGCGCATGTCGTGGAACCTACCGCTTAACCAAAACGCCAAGTCAAGTCTAACCGTCCAGCACTGAATTGGAAAAATAAAAATAAGAAAATAAAACAACAACAACAAAAAACTCGAACATGTCTTGACTATTTCCGTTGGCAGTGAACATGTGTTCAACAAAACTGTGCAACCACAGCCACGATCACGGAGGACGCTGAAGCTGTAGCTGACATTAAAGCTGGACCCTAACGCGCGGACGCACATTGAATCAGCGTTAAGCAAGCTTGTGTGCGCCACTGCCGCACAACTGCCGCCCTAGCCGCACCGTCTTAGTCTCGTGCATATGCTCTGCATCTTCGACAGACAGATACATTCTGACCAGAGCGCAATCCATAAATCATAGATCAGCAGCGCTGGAGCAGGCCGATTCCAGCAACAATGCCAATGCTCTAGTGGAACCATAGCATGTGCAACATGCCAGGTAAGGCCACTTAACTTATGCAAATTAACCGTTAGATTGCAGCACATTTGTATGTACTGGGGTCCGAATTAGCTTCCCTGTTTATGCAAATATTTTATGGCAGTGTCTTCCCGCAGGAGAGTATCTCTATCCTGGCCATCTTAGGCTCTGATCATCGTTTTCACCGAAAGTCTAGCTCATCGGCATTGGTAGAATAGAAGTTCCCATCGTTCTGGTAAGGAAACAACCATGTGCTATTGGGTTGTGGTAGTCCGATCATGATGGTGTGGTAGTGGTGGTGATCTGCTTCCAGAGAACGAGATTATTGATTACTGTCGATCGGATAACGAAACCGATGGGAACATCAAGTTGCAACGAATTCAGGGGACACCCAGCGGAGGTAGAGCTCCTCCTTATACACTTCAGCTATACTCAGTTGGCTGTTGGGGTTTTTGTTTTGTTTTTCACCATTTCTGCCCTCTAGCCATGCGAACTGTGTGTTCAGAGACGAATTTAATTGCCTGGATGATTAATTGACCATTAACATGAATTTTATGGCCAATTACTGTGTCGAGGCGGATAGAATCTGTAGATGTCGAGGTGAGCTTGCAGTTAGCCATGGAGCTGGTGGCTTTTGGTGATCCTCTTGATGAGGTGTGATCATTACTGTTGGTATTTCGGAAGATAGCTGGAGATGGAAGTGATTTACTTGGATCTTCTGGGCTCTAAGAGTGGAATAGCCTTTGGCTAGAGATGAACGCTTGTGTTGGGTGTAATTAGAGGAAGTTGTGGCAAATTCGCTGATGATTGGTGGTGAAAGCCATCATGGAGGACGGTAAATTTTGCAAACTTTTAGAGAGATCAGTTTCAAGCTGTCAGATATACGAGCGGCTGCAATGTGATAGTCGTAGGATGGGAATCATTATAACCTCTGTGCTGGGAGTACAGTTTTCGAGGGGATTTTTTTATTTATCTGACATTGATTAGATAACCTAGAACCATCGATTGAAGGAATTTATGGCAGATGTTAAGTGAATCGAAACTCCGGCCATCAACGCCCACTCTTACGTCCACTTGGTGAAGCCTGGGAAATTGGTACCTCTGACTGAACTAGGCTACCCAATATCTGTGTGATGACATTGGCGCCTGCAATCGAGAGGAGGAAGAAATATGTTCGCATTAGGGCACTTCTCTTTCTTCAGAACGGCAACTATCCCAGTTTGAGATAGTTGCTTCACACCTCCCTTTAGAGCTAATTAGACGTAAGAGAGCTCCACGGTTGCATAGAGATGGTAGTAAAAGAAACCTGAAAAGGCCAACGGCGGCTAATGGCATCAGATTGCTTAGCCGCAAATTTTGGTCAGGGGTTTTATTAAGGACCTGGCCTTCTAGGCTCTGAGTTGCGCATGAGGGTAACTTCCCCACTGTAAAAAAAAAAAAAACACCTCAGAGACAACAAACAGCTTCGGATACTGGTCTATATAATGTTGACGACTCCATCAAGTATTTTATGGACAACGAATTTTGACTTTGCACGTGGAATGTTAAGACTCTTAGCAGATCACATGCTGCCGAACAACTCCCAAGAATTGCAATGGGGAAAATGGACTCCTACAAGTACTCCGGCGACTGCAGGAAAGAAGGCAGACCACGAATGTCTGGTTGGATTTCCTAAAAAAAACAGACTTAAGCAAAAGCGAATGGCGTTCAACTATCCGCATCAAAGCCAAATTCGGAGGCATAAGTATGAGTTTTCCCATATAAAGGATAAGGATGACAGCGTTGAAGACGAATTCTGTGATCACCTACACGGAATATATGTTTGGTCCCCCAACCAAGTTGTGCTGGGAGATCTTAGTGCAAGTCTGGGTAAGGAAGTCGTCTTAGAGCGGGTCATCGGAAAACACAGCCTGTACTCGTATGGCACTATGTCCTACAATGGATTTAGGTTTTAGTAATCAGCACACGGTTCCCACATCTTCCCACATTGTGATCGACGACGGACATTCTTCCAGCCTTCTAGATCTCTGAACTTTCCATGAAGCTAACATCGGCTCAGATCGTTGATCTCGTAATCGCGAGAGTATCACGGGCACAAGACCTCAACACCGCTAGAACCTTTGCCGATCCCTTTTCTCTCAAGCTCACCAGCCAACAGAAGAGGCAAGATCTTTATTATTTCCACAGAATTACTAGCGTACGCGGATGATATTGATGTTTTTGACGCACACAAGTGGACGGTTTGGCCAGAATGCCACCATTGGCAGTTATTACTTCGATGTAGTTAAGGACTTCCTCTATTTTTAACTCCACAGTTACAAGCAGAAAGAAATCACATGCAGAATTTGGTGTTTCTTTATTTCTTTGGGTTCACAAGACGATTGAGTATCAGAGCTCTGTCTTTTAAGACCAAACTGGCTTTCTAAAGGGTGTCCCATTAAGGCTGCCTATTTTGAAATTCAAAAGAGCAGAGTTTATTTGAAAATTATTGATGGTCTTATTTTACGAGTAAAAAAGAAGGTAGACGTGGAGGTTACGTATGGGATGCAATATGCGATGGCTCCTTTGAGAAAATTTTCGATGACATTTTGGCATATTGTGGGCCCAAATTCATCAATGGCGCGTCGAATCTCGTTTTTCAGTTCCGGAATTGTTGTTGGGTTATTGGCATAAGACCATCGGCACTTGGGCGAAAAGCTGTGGTCTCAACGCCAACACGTACGCTTACTGGTTCTTTTTACCAGAAAGTACAAGATACAGCAATTCAAACTCCGAGAGCTTAACGGAGTGGAATGGTCCCTTTTAGACAGCGCAAAGTGTCTAGGTGTAGCGGAAAGAAGCAAAAGGCATTCTCCAAAAGAACGGTAAGAAAAATTTGGGGCTTAAAACCTGCTATGGTGTACTGGCTGTATATGGTGGTGGTAAGACCCATACTTACATATGGCACACTAGGTTCGTGGAAAGCAAGAAACAAGAAAGCCGTTTACGGAAAATTAGCGGCGGTTCAAAGAACGGCTTCCATTGCTATTACAGGTGCGCTCCGTACCACTCCTACGGCAGGATTGGACACCTTTCTGCACATAACACCGCTTGACTTACAGATCAAAAACCTTTCTGGCAACAGTTCGATACGACTCACTAATCTGGGTTACTTTAAGAGCAGTACTTTCGGACGTGGCACGGTCCTAGTGGAGCTATTGTCAGGCAATCTAATTCTAAGGGATGACTTGTATAATGCAGATGAGATCGGTATCTGAAAGAGATATCGCTATCTACATCGATAGCCAGGCCACGCTCAAGGCAATGGAATCAACCAACATAAACTTTGATACAGTCAATGGCTGTCGCACAGTGCTCAAGGCGCTATGCAGCCAGAATCGCGTAAGACTGTGCTGGGTGCCAGGGCACTGCGGTATTAAAGGAAATGAGCAAGCGGATGAGCTTCCAAGAAAAGGAGGGCTACCCAACAATAATGAGGTTACCAACATCAAACCCACCTTTGCATAGTAAGGGGCACTGTCGAGAAAAAAATCGCCAAGGATGCCAACCTATAGTAAGGTGGTCAAGTCTTGAAGGACACAGGTTATCCAAGGCTCTTTGGCCGCTTTTTGACGGCAAAGGATCTAGGAAGCTAATAAAATTAAACAGGGATAAGCTTAGGACAGTAATAGGAATCCTGACAGGACACTGTCTCCTGCGGAACAACGCAATGAGACTCAAATTGTCAGATACGGATATTTGCATATTCTGCGGTGATCTGCAAGCTGTTGAGGACACAACACATATACTGTGCGAATACAAGGCAAATCGCGTAGTCGAAGAAAATTTTTACGGAAACACTTTTTCAAAAACCTAAAGGAAATAGACGGCATGAACTTCAAATGCCTTCTTGGCTTTTAAAGGAAAATTTGGTGTTTCACCAGGGAGATTGTTTAGGTTTTTTCCATGTGAAGGCAAATTCAACTAGTTCCACAAGGTTCGCGTTGGGTCCGTTCTTATGTCTTCTCGTGTCTGTGTGATGGCATATCCATCATACCCCTGTTTAACCTAGCCTAACCTAACCTATTGGCAAAGACCTTTTCTTTAAAAAAAAACCTATGATCTAGGAGGTCAATTCATATCGCCGCGGCGTGAGATGACTCGCCTTTCAAATTTCAATTCCATTCCAAACACCGTAGACAGTGATCGCATTGTCAGGCACATTCTCGAAGAAGAACGGTCCAGAAGAAAAAGGCCGGCCTAAAATGCGCACCAAACAGTGGCTCGTGGTGGATGCATGGGACGTTGACGGATCACTCTTGGATTCTCAGCTCATCAAGTTCGAAATGCGCCTCATCGGGGACGATAATTTTTTTTTCGAAAAAAATCACCATTCACTTGCTATTGCTGTAAAATCCATTTTGAGAATTTTCAGCACTGTGCATGATCTATTGGTCTCAAATATTATGCCAACTTGTAAGTCTTCAAATGCAAATCGTTAGTCAAAGTTCGCTGTAAACTGCTTCGTGAAAGAACGATGGTGAATCGAGGTGGAAGGATTCTGGTCAGCACACTCACTAACTACTGCAATGTTTTAATTAGATTGAGCTGGTCGAGCACGGACAGGTCACTTGTGGGTTTGAACTGACTCAATGGCCTGAAATTTCTTGATTAATCGAACTAC
The DNA here is from genome assembly GCA_963966105.1 of Volucella zonaria. Classification (NCBI taxonomy): domain Eukaryota; kingdom Metazoa; phylum Arthropoda; class Insecta; order Diptera; family Syrphidae; genus Volucella; species Volucella zonaria. The sequence continues at coordinate 42,867,196 of OZ014530.1, read as the reverse complement.
TGTACGACAGGAAGGTGTACTATGGTGACCGAAAATTCCACGTCATTTCACCATTTTGGTAGTTTGTTTTCACAATTTGTGCATCCATCTAATTCCCCATGACTACACCATAAGGTTCACAAATAACAGCTGTCAAACAACAATGCTGTACGACCGACACCAAAAAGATGGCGTAAAATTCAAAATAGGCGGTCTTAATGGGACACCCTTTATAAGAACCTCTTCATTACGATACTGGTTATGGCACAGAGGCTTGAGTCTTGTCGAAAATGGATGAGGAAGCCCTTAGACGTTTCGAAATAAAGATGTTGCCGGTGTGTTTTGGTCCTTTCGGATTGACGAGTGATGGAGTGGACAATTCAACCACGAACTATACTGGCTGGACAGCGAGAGGGCCTGGCCAGGCGTCTACCCATTCAACGTCTGAAACGCCTAGGTCGCGTTGAGCGAATTGACACCACAGCTCCAGCCTAAGAGTCTTCGATTCTAATTCAAAGGGACGGCGCGGGATGGCTTATGTTAGTGGAAGGGGACCAATTTATAGGCTAGTATTGGTAGCAGCTGGCGAGAGATTGTGGTAGCTGGAGAGGTTTGTTGGTTAAGGTCCAAGTTTACCCCGGACTGGCACTACACCTAAAGGCCACTTATTACAACTTGAAGACTATACCCTCACTGTCGTATTTTAGGATGATTTTGGCGTTGACCCAAGAGTCCTTAAGACTTTCGATTCCGATGAATCCTGCTGTTCTTTTTCTAACATGTTTGGTAGAACGTCGGAGATGCTACCGGAGAGGATCCGCTTGTTCCAGTTACAGCTCCATCAGAATACACAGGTGATTGGTCTGAATGCTATTTTTGACGGCTTGTCCGGGGAAACCAAGAAGGTCGAACGGGCTCTAGAAACAGCACACTTTGAAGGACCATCGTCTAACAGTCAGTTAAATAAGAAGACAATGTGAAGAAAACGTACTACGTAAAGAGAAGGCAAGTGCTATCGAAGACTTGAGTGTTAAGAGTCTCATTCCTTCAGCGGCGAAAAGAGAACCATATTGGTGAATCGTAATTTCTGTCGCTGAATTTTGAATCGGCTAATGCGCCACAGATACCGGTGCTACAACCAACAAAGGCTACAATTTCAGTGGAAGGGAATCGAACAAAGTTGTCATATCTATTGACAAAAAGAAAACCAGTCGTGCTGTAACCTGTGTAAGGAAGAGGCCTGTATAAGGAAGACCATTCGAATGGAAAGGCAAATACAATATTCCGAACGACGCTTAGTGCAAGTACTGTGTTGATCAAGTGTGGGAGCTAGATAAAGCAGAGCATGTTTGCATTTCACCAGAGGGCCATGATATGGAAAACTAACTGTTGGCTGAAGTATGCCACACAGCAAACTCATAAATGGCCAGCGAAGCTGTAATGTGGATTCGGAGGCAACAGAGGGAAGCAGATGTTGTGTTGACACGTCGTTATACCCAGACTCTTGAATTCGAGAGTGAAAAGTGGAGAATTTCTTCTCACAGGTTTAGCGAAAATAGGACTTTAACAAAGATTCTGCTAAGACCATTAGATCCTGGTATGACTCATGTCAGATCCCTATCTATACCTTGGAAAGTATTATTTGCAAAAAAGAGTCGGCATTCACAAGTGAGTTGAGTAAAGCAATCGATTGAAGCTTGTATCTTTCATCGGTTGTGTTGCCGGCTGAGACCATAAAACACGCCGTTGCTGCCTTCAAGTTGCTTGACACCGACGGCATCTATGTATGTCTTCAAGCTAAAAACTGTAGAAGATGCCTACATGCACGTTAAAAAGTCAGTCTGTCTGACTTCCTTCATGTTGAGAAGCATCGTTGTTGAAGCTCGGTAGGCGAAACTACTTTGCGAATGCATCTCATGTCCAAGATGCAACATGCCTAATAGGGTAAAATATCTTCGGGCCTGGGCGCACTCGACAAGAAGGGGTACGCACTGGGCATTTTCATCTGCTTGGCAGAATTTAAGGCACGCGCAAGAAATAACACGCGCTGGGCATTTGCATCAATATTGAGAGTGTTCTTGAAAACTACGCTTTCGCAGATTGTGAATACTAACCGTCACCAATATTTGATTGCGGAATTAAGAAGGGGTTGCTCCCAAGGCGGCGTCCCGTCTGTACAGCTTGTTGATTGGCTTACTGCTCCCAAAGGGAAGAAATGTGGTCGGTTCTTCATGGATGGCTTCAAAATCGATCTGAGATGCGGCATTAGGACGACAACGTTAGATTTCACTCGATAGGAAAATTTGCAAGTGTGCATCTTCCAAGCAGATGTATACGCAATCCAGATGGCATTGTGACATGGAGCAAGTGAAGTATCTAGGTCTGTAGCGACAGTCAAGTTGCACTTAAAGCCTCCCCGAAGTCTTTAGCCGAGAGTGCAGTGTTCCTCTAAACGCATTCGGAAAGCTGAATACACTAAGTCTTGCTTGGATCCCGGCTCACATTGTGATCAGGGGAAATAAGATTGCAGATGAACTTGCTAGGTAAGGCTCAGTAAAGAGTTATTCAGAATCTGAACCTGGTTTAGAACAATATGCGTCCTCAGTTGGGGCTTTCATTGATAGTTGAATTTCAGGTGAGCATAACCGTTTCCAAAGATCATCGATTGTAAATTGTTTACTGGCATCGTAACGAGGCACTACACTTTTGTGGGGGGCTATCACTGTCAGTTTCCAGCCTCCCCTCAGATTAGGCCACTGAAGTGGTAGGATGTTGGTACTCCATGTCCTTTGTCATCATTCTACGAAAGTGTGTACGCTGTCGACAGTACAGTCCTCGTTTCCATCTGCTTAAACAATATTCGATGTTTTAGCTTACAGACCTTAATAAGATGCCTCCAGAGGTACAGCGGAATTATTTTGAGCTTTGCAGTTAGTGCAAACCAGCCAGTTCAAGTACGGAATCGTTAAAAGACCCGTTTTTTTGTGACAAGTATTCAGAAACTCATTCGGTTTTGGCACCAAATTTCAGCTGCGATACCCCATTTTTCATCTAATTTGCTTCAGCCTTAACCAACATTTCCACCAAAGCTTCCATCAAACTTTGAACAACGTCCGTCCACTTTACTCGTATGTTGGAAAGAATTCATGAACACTGAATTCATAAAGAATGACTTCTTTGGATCTACACCTCATAGAGATTGACCACATCTTAGTAACTGCAATTCATACTCTAAACTGAACATTAACTCCAGGCAATGATCGGTTTAAAGGTATGAGAGACTACATCGCCATTAACAGTTAAATCGCAGAAATCGAAGTGCGTTTTGTGTCTTGCACTAAGCGGTCTTAAGACCTTCACTTCAAACCCATTGCTAAAACTAACGCTGCCGAGATGCTGCTGCCACTGCCACTGCTTGCTGATGCTCGTGGTAGTTGGCAATAAAATTCTTCACTACTCACCTGACCCGGTTTAACCAATTTCCCCCTAACATCACTCTCTCCCCCTGAGCATCCGATCGTTTATGGTCAGAGAGCGCGCAATAATAATTTGCATGTTGTGTGTAAAAAGCTGCATTATTGCTGTCATGTGTTGTTGCGCGATGCTATGCTGTGCGGCGCTGGGCGCACCGCATATGAGTAAGCAAAAAGGATTTCGTTTTAAAAGATACTTAGATACATTTATCGGAAATTCACATCTATGTATCTGGTCGGCGTCGGTGGCGGCGGCAATACTTCTCATAGCATGCCAACGATGCGCACCAAATGACTGACTATTACACGTACTCTGGAGTGTGTAATCGAGGAAGACCGCACAGCAGTATGATCTCTCTCACTACAAATGCACACACATGTGATCTCGATGATCGTGCAATTAAGAGATCATGTTTTGCAAACAACTACGGCTACGATGTATCTAGTGAATGCGAAATTTCAGTACAATTCCAACACAATCTGGCCATGGTACATACGTACGAGTACTACGAGTATGATGCGAGTTCCGCATTTGATTTGGATACACTAAACTAAATTGGCGTTCAATTAGCTCGCAAGGAAATTATGAAATTCAAATAGAGGAAGAAGGTGCATTCGAAGGGGCTGTGACTCTGTTTGCATATCCTTGAGATTGAAGTTGAGTTTGGGTGAAAATCTTTGGTGGTCGCAGATGATTTCTGTGAAAATTTGCTGTGCTGACGGCGAAACCAGGAAGTGCATATTTGCAGGTGGTGATGACTGTTGAGATGGAGTTGAGCTCGTTCGGTTTTTATAGCTGATGTGAGAGATGTGTGGCAACGATGTAATTGACGCATTTAACGGGGCATTTAAGCAAACTAGTTGAAACGAGCATTTCTGCGGGCTAAATTGAGATCTATTCGAGGTGACATGCCACCGCTATCGTGGTAGGTGACTCTTAAAACGCTCTCTCTAACCTAAGACGTGTTACGGTTTGTTCCGTGGATAACATAAAACAGTGTGGTACTCGTATGCCTTAAAAAAGGTGTTAACGAAGTGTGAATTGCGCTTTTATAACTGAAAAGTGGCAATTTTCTATTAAGTTCTTGGCATTCAAAGTAGTGATGGGAAAAATCATAAAATCAAAGTGAAACTGGTCAGAAATCGTAATTGTACCAACATAGCTAATAACTGCTGCATTAAAAATGTACTCTACATCTATTCACATAAAGGAACTGTGTGAGCATGTGATGGGAAATAACAACCGCCGCTATCAAGTCATTAGAATCACATTTTCGAGCCAATTATCTTCCTTGTAACCAGATTGAGCTCTCTCACATACGTAAGGTTGCAGCTTTACGAGTACATGAGGTTGAGATAGGATACACTTATCTGTGAGTTAAAATTCTTACGAGATTTAAAGCCAAATTCGACTGCGACAGTTCGAAAAGTCTTGGGCCTCTTGGTATCTCAGTTGGAAGTAGATATATTTAAAATCATCCTCCTAATATCGGAACCATGGATCTCCTCACCAACTCCTGTGAGTAAGTACTCGTATATGATAACAGACAACTCCTTATCAGAATTGTCAGTCTTATCAATAAAAGAATAAATTCTGTTCACAGTTTAGAAACAGGAACCCGATTGCCGTAATCCACAGACAGAGACCCAGAATAATCGCCACAGGACTGACAACTGAATGTATCACAAAATTCATCGAATATGACAAAACGAAGGACACTGGGCGCGCTTTCGGCTGTCAGACAACAGGTGCTGGGACATGTGGTATCTAGCCCTTTAATCGCCAATCGAGTCGCCTGAAAAGAACTATGTTCACCAGATATGACGTTACGATAATGAGCAGCTCAATCTCTTTCAGAATTATGCCCAAATGCACCAACCGGAACCTCTATAGAGATACTCCTATACAAAACACCCAAAGATAGGTTCTCAATACACCTTTGTGTAGCAATTCAGCGGTGATGTCAAAAGCCAGGCTACAATTTGCCATAAGTCCCGCAGAAAAAGTGAGCCTGTAAACTCGAAAAGAAAGGTATTTACCTATACAAAATGGTTAAACAGCCCAATCTGAGGATTGCATACAAGATAACAGTTTAGGATCGTACGTACTACAACTGTTTTACGAACGAGAATTAGGCAATCAAAGAGTTCTCAGGAAGAGGGTTCGGCAGGGTAAGGTAATCTCCTGTTTACCTCTCACTACCATGCTCGCTAAATCCCCAAAGTGATTTTACATTAATCTGGGGTTCCAGGTTTCAACCCTCGCGTTTCCCAAACATGACATGATATTTATAACCTTCTCTACGAGAACTTACTTACTTAGGCTGCGCTACAGTCGGGGGTGGACCTGGGCCTCCACCAATAAGCCTCTTCAATTAGTGCGGTCTTTGGCTAACTGCCTCCAGTTGCGCACACCAAGTTGGTTGAGGTTCCCTTCCACTTGTGCGCATCACCTAATGCGAGGCCTTCCTTTAATGCGTTGTCCCTTCGGATAAGGGTCAAAGATTCTGCGGGCTCGAGCGTTGGTATTCATTCGCTCTACATGTCCTAGCCATCTCAAACGGCCAATGCGCAGTTTTTGACCAAGTCAATGTCGCTGTACAGCTCGTAGAGTTCATCGTTGAATCGTCTCCTTCAGGACCCGTCAAGGCATACGGGACCAAATATCTTACGAAAAATTTTTCTCTTAAAACGACCAAGGGTATCTTCACCCGCTTTAGAAATGGTCCATCCTTCGGAACCATAGAGCAAGGTTGGGATAACAAGGGTTTCCTTGGTTGTTCGGGAGAGGGCCTTACTACATAGTTGCCTTCTCAGCCCAAAGAGACAGTGATTGGTAAGCGTTATTCTTCGTTTGACTTCTGCAAAGATGCCATTTTCAGATGTGATAGCAGAGCCGACGTAGGCAAAGTCCCTTACTGCCTCAAAGTTTGAACTGTCGATTGTGACATTCTGGCCGCTTCGTCGATGTTGGGTTTCCTTCTTGTTGACAGCATATACTTTATTTTGCACTCGTTAATAGCTAGACCGATTTTTACCGTCCATCGTCATACTGCACAGGCGGTGAGTTTGGCAGGGATGCTAAAACTTGACATGGCTCTGTATAAGTCACCTCTGTAGATGCTGTCATATGCGGCTTTAAAATCGATAAAAAGGTGGTGGGTATCGATCTGAACTTCTTGAGTTTTCTCTAGGATCTACCATAGCGTGAACATTTGGTCAATTGTGGACTTACCGGGCCTAAAATCGCACTGATAGGGTCCAGTCAGATCGTTGACAAATGGTTTCAGGCGCTCGCACAATACGGTAGACAAGATTTTATATGCGATGTTTAGGAGACTGATACCTCTATAGTCGGCGTAGTTTACAGGGTCCCCTTTCCTGTGAGCTGGACAAACGATACAGAGATTCCATAAATCAGGCATAAATTCATCCGGCCAAATCTTGGAAATAATTTGGTGTATGCTCTCCACCAAGTCATCGCTTGAGGCATTAAATTGTTCGGCGGGTAGGTCGTCTGGCACGGCAGCCTTGTTCGACTTCAGTTTAGATATTGCTATCCTCACTTCATTTTGGTCGGGTAGACGGAATTCTTGACTTGCATCGTCAATATTGAATGATTCGCTCTGCCTGAGAGCGAAATTTGTGTCGCCTTCGCCGTTTAGTAGAAATGGTTTTCCCATATCCTCAGCACCGACTGTTTCCTCGTTAATCTCTACAGGTTGTTACCCTGACACGTTCCTTTTACCTTTTGGTAAAACTTCCGAACACTATTCCTGGAGTAGTAACTCTCTATTCTCTCGATTTTTCTTTTTTCTCCGGAGAAGCCGATGTTCTTCCCTCCTCTTTTGCTCATGGAACTCACGAGTCGCTCTCATCCTTTTTCGCAGCGCCGGGGTTTCATGGCGGTAGACTGGTGAAAACCAGCATTCAGTTGCGGCACTTCTGATGGCTTCGTGCCATCTAAGGCACTGGTGTTCAGCACCTGATGCTAGCTGCAAAGGATTTCTCGAGAGGTTGAGGGATACGCGACCTGGCGGCTTGTTGCGACTAGAACCGTTCAACACTAAATCTCCTCATAGTATTTCCTCGTTGTTGTGGCGTCTGGGATATCCATGGCTGCAACTAGGTACTGGTCCGAGTCTATGTTGGCCGCTTGGAATGTTCGGACATCTAAAATAGTTGAAGAGTTCCGACATGATCAATCTGGTTGACTGTTTGCTGATCTGGTGTCCGTCATGTTCCCTTGTGAATATTGAGGTAAGGAAACCGTGTGCTTGCTATAGTAATGTTACGTCCCGTAGCGAAATCGATTAGCTTAAGTCCGTTTCCAGACGTGGTGTCTGAAATTTTGGCATTGAAGTCGCCCAGGACGATTTGAACGTCATACATCGGACATTGCTAGTGGGTTTTGTCGAGAAGCTCATAGAAACTTTCTTTGATATCATCGTCCTTTTCCTCTGTTAGGGCGTGAGCGCATATATGGCTGATGTTAGCGAATTTACCTCTAATACGGATTGTTATTAGGCGTTTACTCTAAACGAGATGTGGCTCGGAACTTACTGATTAGATCCCCAACTCTTCGTTCTCATAGCGGGTGCTAGTAGTTTGGAATTGAGGTAATGCGATATCTTTTAGCTCTTGAGGTAATTTTTGAAGCTAGCGTTACACGAAACATGTTGTTCGGTATAGAAAACGCTCATTGAAATAAAAACTCAAAAAAAAATGTTTTGCTTTGTTCAAGTGGGTTATCATATCTTAATGCGTAAGTGAATGAATTTGTAATAATAATAAGCTGGCTGCAGATGTCTTTCAGTCCCACGGGCTTATAAGCTAATCCATCTCACTTTGCTGTAAGAGATTGATTACATTGTCGATTTTCAGACTCGAAATTTAGACTTAAACGAACTCCTGAAATCGACTGTAAGGGCTTTGCTACATTTCATCAACAGGGTAGAAGAGATACTGTCATAGAAATAAATCGAGCTCTGTGACTTTCTGGATATACCCAACCCCTACGAAAGACGCCTTTCAAGGCTATATGTTACATGTATATATAGGTGACATAGTCGTATCAGTAAGGTACAATAAAAGATTCAGCATCACTTTCAAATGCAAGTTGTCCTATAAAAAGTAAGTGACTAGTGCAGACAACGATTTCATAATCTGCAAAGCTTTTAACTCCAACCACAGAGATAGGGCGTACTATTTCCACGGAAATAGTAGGCTCGGCCTTAAAACGAACGATGGACATTGGCAACCATTGAAACACTGCACCAATGTCTAGTAAGCTGTCGGGACCAAAACCATGTACTGGGAGGTCATGACACTGAAGCTTCCGATCAAAAACCTTCCACATATTAGTCAAAGAGAATTACAAGGCTTTTGTATGTTTGTTATGGAACAAAAGAAATCAGGCTGTTAAAGTCAGCAACCCAAATAAGAAGTTTTTCGAAAAGTGCCGAAACTAACGCATAGATGGCGACTCTAATAACATATCCAACGAAACAAGTCAAAATTTGATGACATTTCGACCACTAGTCATCGAAATATTGAAGTTTTACTGACGCATTTGACATATTTTCAAAACCATGGAAAAAAACGATGTCCGTACGTTTACAAAACACTGTTATTTGATGGGAAAAAATACCATTAACCATTCAGGCCTTGAATTGTGTTATAAGGAATCTGCTCCGTCGAAAGCAACCATTTGTTGCTGGTTTGCTGAATGTAACCGCTGTCGTACATACATATACTCTGGACGCTCAAATGAGGCTGTTACACCGGAAAACATCGAACAAATCGACAAAATCATTTTGAACAACCGTAAAGGGTAAGTGCGTGAGATAACGGGTGACCAGATAGCGGCAATAGTTTTTCCAATTGTAGTGTTTCAGCAGCTGTCAAAGTTATCAATGACATCCAGCTGTCGAAATATTCAGTAAGGTTTGCCATTTTATCATGCATCGTTTTACGCTTGCCGAAAGTGGGGACATTTTTTAAAAATATTGAAATTCCGGCTGAGTTGTAAATACGCCACGTGAATTTCGTCTTGATGTCGGTCGCCATCATGGCTTCGGTGTTCAGGCAATTCGTCGCATCACGCATTGAGCGTGAGCACACTCTTTTGGTGCGAAATGAAGAAAATATAGCCCCCGTAGCGGCCAGCATCGAAGAAGACCCAAAAATGTCGATTCGGCGCCGATCATATGAATTGGTCATCGCCAGAGAGTCAATCCGGCCTATTTTGGATTTGGGTCTACATCCGTATAAGCTTGGGCTGATACGAGAATTGAAACCGGACAACCATAGACAACGCCGTGAGTTTGTTATTTGGGCGCTAGAAAAGTTGGCTGGTGATCCGGATTTTGGCCAAAAATCATCTTCTCGGATGAGGCCAATTTTTGGCTCAGCGGCTATGTCAACAAGCAAAATTGCCATTGTTGGAGCGAACACAATCCCCAAGTGTTCGGCCAACCATCAATACATCCCCTAAGATTGACGGTTTGGGGCGATTTATGGGATGGCGGCATCATCGGACCTTATTGCTTTCGAAATGAGGAAGGAGACATCTTTACTGTCAATGGTCCGAGGTATAGACCGATGGTAACCGACTTTCTGTAGCCAGAGCTCAACAACATCGATATATCAATTCATCAATTGAGCTACGTCAAGCCTTTAGCCTACCGCAACAAGCCAACCACTTTGGACGAGCTCAAGGCCAATATTCAACACGCTATTGCTTGAATAACGCAGCACGTATTGGACCGATATATCAGAAATTAAACCGACTGCTTGAAGCCCTGCCAGCGAAGCCGATGCGGACATTTGGATGATGTGCTATTCCACACATAATGGCATGAACGTAGCTTCAAAATAAAGCCAGACTCAATTTTATATCTCACAGTGTTGTTGTTATATTAAATTTGTTTTCCTATTGTTCCTATCTGGTTACCTTTAGTTGGCATCGTAAAGATGTCAGTGAGCCATGTACATCATATTTTGTACGAGTATCTGGGTATGTTAAAGTTATGTTCGAAGTGGGTTCCGCGCTTGCTCACAATCGACCAAAAACAACAACGTGTTGATGATCAAAAGCACAGTTTGGAGCTGTTTAAGAAACAAAAAAAACAATTCTTTCCTGGGGTATACTCGTATGACCTCAAAAAAATGCGGGCCGGACAGAGATATGGTTCCAATGAAGATAGCCGAAAGTGAATCGTATTTTGAAGGGTTGACGAATCGTTCTAAAAGAAAGGCATAGAAATGTTAAACCGGCGCAGGAATAATCCCATCACTCTAGAAGGGGACTTATCTACTTATGTACGAGTACTTACTTAGATGCGCTACAGATCGGCGTGAACCTGGGCCTCAACTAATAAGTTTCTGCATATAGCCCCGTCTTTAGCTAGCTGCTTCTAGTTGCGCACTTCAAATCGGTTGAGGTCCCATTTTTCGAAGCCTCTGCGGGCTAGGCGACTGATGCGCAGTTTTCTGACTAGATCGAGTTCGGTGTACAGCTCGTATAGTTCGTCGTTGAATCTTCTCTTCCAAAGCCCGATTCTTCTCTCGAAACGACTGAGCATATTTTCATCAGATTTCGATAGAGTCCATGGTACTGAGCATAAAGTGAGATTGGGATGATCAAGGTTTTATATAAACTCCTTAGCTCTTCGGGATAGGGGCTTACCACTCAATTGCCATTTTAGCCCAGAGGAACAGCGATTGTGATTCTTCGTTTTATTTCTGCTGAGGTGTTGTTGGCAGAATTCATATCAGAGTCAAGGTAGACAAAGTACCATATCACCTCGAAATCAATCCTGTCTAGGGTGACATTCTGTCCAATTCGCCGATGTTGTGTGTCCCTTTATGTTGACAGCATATACTTGGTTTTGCCCGCATTCACCGTTAAAATTGTTTCTGTTCCAATTCTAGCGCATGCACCGGTGACAGCCCGTTGAGTTCTGCCAATTATATCAACATCATTGGCACACGCTAGTATATACTCGTAGTTGTACAGACTTTTGAAAGATTGTGCCTCTCCAGTGTTCACTTGTGAGCTCCGCACCGCACAATGCTTTCAAACATGATGTTAAAGAAGTCACATGACAGAGCGCGACACCTTGTTTAAAATCTTTTTTGACATCAAACTTCTCGGTTATGTCGTTACCCAACTTGACGGAGTATCGAGCCTCCTCCAACGTCATTCTGCAGAGGCAGACGAGCTTGGCAGGTATGCTGAAACTAGCCACGGCTCTATATAGCTCGTCTCCATAAATGCTGTTATATGCGGCTTAAAATCTATGAAAAGATGCTGGGTATCGATTTGGTTCTTGAGTTTTTTCCAGGATCTGCCGGACTGCAAAGATTTGGTCGATTGTGGATTTTCCTCGTCTGAAACCGCGCTGATAGGGGCCAGTCAGGTTGTTGACGAATTCTTTCAGATAATACAACAATATTCCAGATAAGATCTTGTAACGTTGAGAACACTTATGCCTCTTTTTTGAATCAGGCAAAGGAAGCTGAGATTCCACTCATCAGGCGTACATTCTTCTGACTAGATTTGAGAAATGAGATAGTGTATACTCTCCATGAAGTTATTTTAAGCAGCTTTGAATACCTCGGCCAGTAAGCTGTCAGATCCAGCTGCCATATTGTATTTCAAACTTAGATATTGCTATCCTTATTTCGTTTTGGTCAGGTGAATGGAAGTTTTGGCTATCAGCATCTACGTTGAATGGTCTATTTTGCTTGATGGTGGGATGTTGGAATTTACCGCCGGCCGTTATACAGTTTCCAGAAAAAGTAGTTCGATATTCTCAGCACCGACTGTGATTCTACTTCAAGCTTTCCTTCTTCATCTCTACGGGTCTTCTTTCCTTGACAGGTTTTTTTTTCCTGTTGATTAAAGTTCGCAGATTATTCTTATAGCACGACCTCTGAACATCTTCGATAGCGCGTTTCTCGTGATAGTTTTTCTTCTTCTTGAGAAGCCGATGATCTGGAGAATGCCGTGTTCCCTTGATCATATTGAGACGATGAAACCGTGTGCTTAATATTGTGATATTTCATCCCTCCGAAAAGTCATTAATCCTAAGTCCGTTGCCAGGCGCGGTGTCTTACTGCCTTACTTTCGTTACAAATATTAGCTGAGAGCCACCCAGGAAATGTAATAATATGAAGCCAAGCAATCTGCGCATTACCATCGCAGTATATGATAAGTCCCCTCTTATGGGTGTCATAGTATCCAATAAATTCAGCTTCTGCCTTTTGTGGTGGGAAAAAATGCAATCGCAAACGTAAATTTAAGCCACACTCAGTTCACTTTGTAGTTTTTCTGCAACAGCCTAATGTAAAAGCAACTAAAATTGTAGAATTGCCCAAGTTTATAGTTAGACGGCGAGAGTAATTGCGGCGCAGCAAGACAAGCTGTCTGGCTTTTTGATCGCTTGGTAAAGATTGATGTAAGACTGCTTCAACATACGAAACGCAAATGAATTTTCCCTTTTGAAAACCTCAAAAATGTTGGTTCTCACGATGGAGGATTTTCAGCACACACTCGCTTAGCCATTCAAAAGTTGTCTGCGAGGAGCATTGTACCTAAAAAGCTCCGTTTTGCATATCACAAGCCTCCGCATAACTGCAAATGTTATCTGCTTTAGCTAGCTTTGGTCAACACAGTGTTACCACTCGGCGTAATTCAGACTGTTGTCATTGCCAGCTTTTCCAACTCCAAACTTCAGAGAGAAGCTAGTTGCACACTGCTAGGTAACCTGGTCTTATCCTCTTTGTGTTTTTGGGGTTTTCTGGGAGCTGGAAGAAAAAGAAAACCGCGGGAGCAATCGAAATCAGAAATATGTAAAAACTCCTGGGTCAATCGGCATGGAAGTTCTATAGTATGTTGGTTGGTTTGGTTTATGCCATAGACACGCGCGAAAAGAGCGCGCATATACTGTCGGTATATTTCCTGTACCGCTAGGAGTATACACCCTGAATGACTCGATCTGCAACCAACTTCAGACCGCTATAATTTTCAAACCGTTCATGACAGTGAGCTCAAATTTTAACACATGACATATAATTTTATTATTTACAAGGCTTTTAAACGATTTGCCTCTCAGTTGTGTTCAAAAATTTTTATCCGCGATGGAATTCAAACGTGATAGTGTGATTGCTTTATATTTGGCTGGGAAACCACAAGTAGCTATCATTAGAGCCCTCCAGCACCTCAACGTGGATAAATAATTTGTGTCTCTAACCATAGCTTGTTACCATGATACTAGCAGCGTTGCAAAATGCCATGGAGGTGGTTATAAAAAAACAGCAACATCGGCAGAGATAGTTCGGAATGTAAAGGCTCGAATTGAGCGAAATCCGCGTCGAAGTGGAAGAAAAATGGCTCGTGAGCTCAACATATCGTTGGAACGGATGCAACACATACTGAAAAATTAGCTTGGACTCAAGCCATTGAAGTTCCAAAAAGCACACGATCTTACACCGCAACAGAAAAAAGTTAGAGTCGAAAGAGCGAAGGAGTTGCTACGCTGGCACGAAAGTGGTGAGTTGTCGAATTTGGTTTTTTCCGATGAGTCGACATTTGCTATTGAGCAATATGTCACCAAATAAAATGACCGAGTTTACTTGCCAGAGAGGTCCTTTGAAAATTTACACCTTCGGACGGCCACCAGAAAGCAGGCAGCACCGATGGTGATGGTTTGGGCCGCCATAACCGCCGATGGTCGCTCTCCGCTCGTATTTTTGAACAGTGGCGTCAAAATTAATGCGATCATATACGGTGAAACTTGCTTAGAGGCAGTATTGAAGCCTTGGATTTCTCTGTCTGGGGTATTTTGAAGGCGAAGGTTGGCACTAAAAAATACCAAAGTTTGGACCAGCTCAAACAAGCATTTAGCCGGGAATGGGCCAAAATACCGCAGAGCCACTTGCGTGCAGCGTGCGATACTTTCTTCGGCCGTCTCAAGGCTATTATTCGCGCCAAAGGTGGACATATTGAAAACTACTGATATAGTTTGAAAATTTATGTATTTTACAACATTTTTTGCTTTGGCACAATAAAATTTATCGAAAAACAAAAAAATTATAGCATTTTAAAAAGTTGGAGTTCGAGTCATTCACCCTGTAGTTCTGTAGAGTCACCTCAATATTTTTTAACTGTTCAACCAATAGACACTTACTATACTTTATTCAAAGTTTCAGCTTCGTTCTTTTGAGAACCTAAGGATCTTAGACTCGTGTACTTTTTCCGAAAGAAAAGAAGAAAAAGAGGCCTAGTTTGTTACAGCTTTACTAAGGTCAAAATTGAAGAATTATTAGAGGAGGTCCGCTTTTACATCAGGATATCTTGACCAATAGGACCTTTGATCTGCTTATAGTGCCTACACAAATTATATGCCATTGATTCGTACACTACCACAAATTAACAGATGAGAAAACATTTCCAATTCGCTCTCTTATTGAATCTGCGTCATATCTTTTGTATGTCTTTCTCAACCTCGTACCAAAACACGATATAAAAAATAAAGCCAAATCTCCTCTCAATCGTTTCTCGTATTTCATCTGTTATCGGCAAATTAAAATTGGCACTTAATACGTTCCAAATCAAGTACTTCGCACCAGCAAAAGATCACGAAATGTCATGCACACCATCCTACATGACACACCACACCACACCAGAGCAGACCATACCAAGTGTGCTCCAATATACTCGGAACAAATTGAATATCCAACACTGGGGACGTTTTCCAGCCACAACACTAAGGACACGATAACACCGAACCGATAACGTCCTGATCATGTACGTACATTAACTTAACCTGGCTCTTGAAGGTGCACCAATAAAACGAAAAAGAAGCAAATCTGACTCCAACATTACAGAACAGACTCTCATCTGGATGGACAAGGCTTATCAGCTTGTGTGCCAAATGACTGTGTGTGTTGATATGACCACGGTATTCGCATTAAAACTCTCAATTTTACAAAATGCCAGAACAAGTTAATAAATAATCGCTCACGAAAAATACCACAGATTGGCGGCTCTCTGAACAACCCAACAGGAATATGGCAGATCCTTCAAAGGAATATCACTTGACGGCACAGCGGTCCAGCTAGTGATAACGCACAATGATTCTCCTTCGAGGCGTTATACGAGTACCAAATGAATTGCAACAAAAAAAAAAAAAAAAAAAAAAAAAAACAGAAAAGTGAAATAAAAAGTGTTAAAGTAGCCCTCGCGCGCAATGATGATGAAGCGACACACCAGGTACGAGATGAAAACTGGTCTTACCAACTGCTGGCACCACAGGATAACCAAGGTGTAGCACCATCCCCGAGTGTCCCCTCTTCGGACGGACAAAGTGTCGGGCATATTTAAAAATGAAATATTATTCTGTGATTAATTGCTGTGGTCCGGATGGGCTCTGGACGCACCAGTCTTCAGTTTGTTTTAATGAAGAGCAAATATGATGCAGCGATTGCACAGTCGCTGTCGTTCTATCGGTCGGTCGAGGGGACCCGTTGCATCGTTATCATTTAATAAAAAGGCCTCCTCTGAGTCGTCTTTCTGAGCCTCATTTCGTGGTGGTGAAAGAAACGTTGAACGTTGGTTTTTTTTTTTTTCTGGAAGAGTGCTATCAGTGTGGAGACAGTTGAGAGTATTTTGTTTTATTTTTGTTTATGGTCGAAAGCGACTTGTACATGGTCTTTTACATCGCAAGAGCTTTCTTGAAATATCGCACTTGATGGTAGGTCATGGAACTACCCAACCATCGCTGAGTTCAAGACGGAGTTGACTAGAAATCGCTAGACTGGTGGAAAATCATCACAAAGGCTTTAGAAAAGTATGAATGGAGCTTCTGTCTGTTTCTGTTTCCGAAGCCCCTATATTCTCAGCGTCTTATCCCCCCATCAGGTCCTGAACAGACAAATTAATACTTCAAGTGCACTCCAAGTTTTCTTGTTGCAAAAAAAAAAAAGAGTCACCAACCAAACCAAAACACTTTAAAAGGAAGGAATACGGATCCAATCAATTTGTGCGAATGATTTATTGGATTGGAGCATTCGAAGTTGGACCAGTATCCGCGGCCGGAAGGACACTTGTTTGGCGGTGGTTTTTTTCGTTGATTTTCTTTTTTTATGTATTTTACATTTTTCTGTCGCTTTCGAATTGAATTCCTTCGTACATTGGAGAGTATCATTGCGCGTTAAATAACTCGTTGTCTCATTCCGAAGGTGACACTTACTTTGGTTGCAAAAAGATATTAAAAGAAATCTCGTGGTCAGGTTAAGATGCAATACTTCATCTTCACCTCGTTGTCGCGTATCTCTGGTTGGAGGATCCCTCTGCAAATAAACCACGCATTTTGTATGATTTAAATGCGAAATATTAATTTGTCTGCGGCGCTGAATTTATTTACTTTATCCTCTTCGCTTGTTATTGAGAAATTTATGCGCAAATGGCATGAGATGTGGTTAATTAGGCGTTGTTTCGTGTGGCGCGCCAGTACTTGTACATCGCGCACAAGTAAGCGGTGGACATCAATTGGATCCATCCGAGGTTGGACAGCAGTAAGTGTGTGGCTGATGATAGGTTGGATGAATGTGGGTACTTCGCAGATGACTGTTAACTTGTAATGGACTTTTTTACTTTCGAGAATGGACATTTTAACATTGAAGATATGTGTTTATGTCAGGTGATCTAACCTTGTGATGTGATGGGAATTCCCAGTAACCTAGTTCAGTGGTCATGATGGTATATTTATAAAAAAATTCTACAGAAAACCTATTAAATATTGGGGTTTTGATCATTTTTGTGGATCACCGAACTTTTGTACTTTTTTTTTTTCTGTCTCGCAAAGAACTCGCGAAAAGAACTAGTCCATTGTACTATAGTCCTTCTATATTCCTTTTACTAGAATTTTTCCGTCTGTTAAAGAAAAACGAGAGATTGCTTCAATGATGCAGTGCACCGAGTACCATCACATCAGAGCCGAGTACCTGTAGAATGATGCGAGCGTAACTCGAAAGTAACTCCACTGAACAGAGTACTCACTGCCTCCGCACGGCAGACCCCGGTTAATAGTAGCTGTGTTGCAGCCAAATGCTTTCATCCTCGGAATCGTTCTTATAATGTTTTCTTTTCTATTCTTTGATGAGTGAACCTCTTCGAAAAAATCCTTAATCTAAGATTGAACACCGTAAGCTGAAGGAATCATAGTTAAGTGGGCTCCGACCTCTGATTTCAATCTCAGCCTTTTTCTCAGTAAAATGAGATCTATTGGCTGGTGACTTTCTAACTTTAATTGGACTTGTCCTGTAGTTTCTAACGCCGACAGCGATTCTTACTCGAACACATTAAGCGAAGTTAAACAAAGATCGTTGTCTATTGCTTACGGAATCCTGCAGAGTCATTGGAAATCTGTTGGACACGTCTCTATATATTACCACTACCCGACAAAAATAGTACCGAAGTACAGCGTATGCGATCCGACTACTCAACATCCTAAACTACAATAAGAAAAGAAAAACCGAACCAGAGTTGACAGACCTTCCTATAACAATATGACAATGTTAATAGGTTATGTCAGGCTAGATGTAATTCCGGATGAGGAAAAGGCCTGCAGGCAAGAGGGGGTCATCGTTCTATATACTCGTATTATAGTGATGCTGAGATCAAACCATCCTTCGACATTTCGAACTACAAAGCAGGTTGGCTCTTATTCATTTGTTCCAATCAAGCGACAGTGGCTGAGCAACATTTTCTCTAAATTGTAAAAGTGGGAGAGAAAAATCTTGTTCACATGAGCTAAGGCTTATAATCAAAAGTTCCGATAAACATCAGAAACTGTCAGAAAAGTCAATCCCCAGCATCACTCAGAAAAGGCGGGAGTACAGAACTTGTAGCATAACTATTGCTGCTACTGTACTTACATAGTGCAACTACAAATGATACCAGCAGCCATCTAAGACCTAGAACTTCTGGATCAAGGCCAGAAGGACGACTTCCTGCAATCTCCTCCAATAGACCAAAGGCTATTTGTCGACCACTATTTCAGAGAGGGCTATATATGACTGACAATAAACCTAAACACATATGCAAGCCGGAATATGGTTGCAAAAAATGGCCTTATTAAATCACTGTATACTATAGAGTAGCGTAACATGGTATTAAAGGCGCCTCTCCGATATCTTTAACAAATGCTGTGCCAAAGACGGCATATCTTTCGGTTTTTTTCCAAGTGCCGTGGGCTGCAAATATTTGGTCTCAATAATGGAGACAAAAATTTAGTACATATACACCCTGAATGACTCGAACTGCAACCGACTTCAGACTGCTATAATTTCCAAACCGTTCATGACAGTCAGCTCAAATTTTGACACATGACAGATAATTTTATTATTTACAAGCATTTTAAACGATTTTCGTCTCAGTTGTGTTGAAAAACTTTTATCCGCGATGGAATTCAAACGTGATAGTGTGATTGCTTTATATTTGGCTGGAAAACCACAAGTAGCTATCGTTAGAGCCCTCCAGCACCTCAACGTGAATAAATCATTTGTGTCTCGAACCATAACTCGTTACCGTGATACCGGCAGCGTTGCAAAACGCCATGGAGGTAGTCATAAAAAAACAGCAACATCGGCAGAAATGGTTTGGAAAGTGAAGACTCGAATTGAGCGAAATCCGCGTCGAAGTGGAAGAAAAATGCCTCGTGAGCTCAACATATCGTTGGAACGGATGCAACACATACTGAAAAATGAGCTTGGGCTTAAACCATTGAAGTTCCAAAAAGCACACGATTTTACACCACACAAGAAAAAAGTTAGAGTCAAAAGAACGAAGGAGTTGCTACGCTTGCACGAAAGTGGTGAGTTGCCGAATTTGGTTTTTTCCGATGAGTCGCCATTTGTTATCGAGCAATATGTCAACAAACAAAATGATCGAGTTTACTTGCCAGAGAGGTCCTTCGAAAATTTACACCTTCGGACGGCCACCAGAAAGCAGGCAGCACCGATGGTGATGGTTTGGGCCGCCATAACCGCCGATGGTCGCTCTCCGCTCGTATTTTTGGACCGCGGCCTCAAAATTAATACGATCGTATACCGTGAAACTGTCTTAGAAGCAGTATTGAAGCCTTGGGCAAACAATCATTTCAACAAGATTTGGCACCGTCTCACAAAGCGCGTGTCAACCAAAATTGGTTAAAAAACAATGTTCCACACTTGATTTCTTCGACACAATGGATTGCAATTTCTCCGGATGCAAATCCGTTGGATTTCTTTGTCTGGGGTATTTTAAGGGCGAAGGTTGGCACTAAAAAATACCAAAGTTTGGACCACCTCAAACAAGCACTTCCCCGGGAATGGGCCAAAATACTGCAGAGCCACTTGCGTGCAGCGTGCGATGCTTTCTTCGGCCGTCTAAAGGCCATTATTCGCGCCAAAGGTGGACATATTGAAAACTACTGATACAATTTGAAAATTGATGTATTTTCCAACATTTTTTGCTTTAGCGCAATAAAATTTATCAAAAAACAAAAAAATTATAGCATTTTAAAAAGTTGGAGTTAGAGTCATTCACCCTGTACGCCCAGGGAGATTTCAGGCGAATGGCTATTTTATTGATAAAGGATAAAGGTCATAGGAACTGAGGGAATTTTTCAGCTTTTGATTCCAAAATATCAGGTTTCCATCCTACCAACTATGATTGTCTTATTTAGGTTCAGATTTAACCTGGGATACATCACATCTAGAGGGAAGTTTACGTATTTTTAATTCTCAAATCAGGTAGCAAACCCAATGAACCACCTAAATCTTACCGTCCGATATGGTGATACCGTTTTTCACACTAGATAAAAGTAAACCTCTGCACCCAATTTAATACACCTACAGGAACAGCAATCTACGAAAGGCGCTCTTTAAATCTAGTACTCGTATTTCAGTCAAGGGACCTCTATCGACGAAACTGGATGCGCTTTCCTTGACATTGAAGGTGGTTTTGATAATACCGGGTACGTTTTCATCTCAAATGCTAAGTGTTGATTACCCTCTCCACCGATGGGTGAGAATCATGCTCGAAGGAATGGTTCTTTCACCACTTCTATGGCCACTTATCATCGACGACTTACAAGTCAAACCAGAAAATTTAGGCTACAAAACGATTGGCTATGCCGATGACTTGGCCATCATCGAGAAAAGTAAACATACAAAGGATTTAAATTATAACTCACATATAAAACACAAAATTACCAAAGCTACCAGAACCATGTGGGCTAGTTAATGCATGTTTGCTATAATAAGAACGTTATCACCAAAAGCCAACCATTGGAAATAAACAATGATGGTTAAACCGATCATTGCCTACTCGTTGGTAATATGGTGGATAGGGATAAGGCAAAAGAAAAACCATCATATGCGGCGTCATCAAAGACTGACATGCTTAGTTATATCCGACGATATGTGAACCTGCCTCCAGATGTCAGTGAAGCTCTCATTAGCCTCACACTACTTCACAAATATGTTGAAAAAGTGCTAATTTGAATGTACAGTCAAGTTATTTAAAACAGGAGATATGAAAGCAGCAATTCAATCAGATTTCGAAAGCTTCATCTCCGAGATTCCTGAGCTCAGCATGGTCTGAACAGTAAATGACCGTATATCAACAATTTTATGCTTTGGAAGGAGGTTCAACCAAGTGACCCAAAATTGACAAGCATGGAATTTTCGTATGCCCAACATCAAACCTTGAAGGAAACAAGTGGCATGCAAATAAATCAATAAAATGGACACCAGAGTACACCAGTATTCGTGGCCCAAACACAAACGTTGCAAGACCATTGACAAAAAGTCCCAGCATCTTAACTGCTGACCTGGATCCCTTCCAAGAATGTAGCACTAACATTCTTAGAATATGAATGAAAGGGGCTCCCTTCCATATACTTACGGACAGTCAAGCAGCGCTGAAAGGTTTAAGCTCAAATTTGTTTGACTCCAAATCAGTGCTACACTGCTTCAATAGTCTTCATGACTTAACTAAAAGAAAAAAAGTCAACGCCTTGTAGGTAGCAGTGCCCAAGAGTATTGTACGCAACGAAAAATCCGTTTAACTGATTAGAAAATGTTCAACGTATTCAGCCCAGATCCTTTCATCGGCATCCCGAATTCAGCGATAAATTCGAAGATCAAAAGTTGCGGGCGTATATGCCATTGGGAGAATAGGCCGGATTTTCGATAGGCTAAAAGCCTATAAAAGTCTTCAAAAAAAATCCAAATTATCTATTAACTTCAAAGGGGATGACATCTGAAGGCTGGTCCCCTTTCTAATGGCCTACTTTACTTAAACTTTGTCAGAAAACAGAGTGTCGCCATTGTATGGAAGTCGTAGAAACCGCAAAGCACATGCATAGGATATAATCGGTCAAGTGAACCCATTTTGTCGTTTGAAGAATTTTATTTCGAAGAACGATTGGGGGCGCTACAATTCGGGTTGTACCTGGACCTTAATTATCGTAACACTCCAAAAAATTCAACCAGTTGATTCCGATTTCGCACGCTAAGAAGGTTGAAGTCCAATTCGACTTGGAAGAGTAACGTCAAAATCGGAAATGTTCTTATTAAAAAAAAATTTTGACGACGACACTTTACACTTGCTTACGTGATCCAGCCACATCAGTCCTTAGAATATCAATCTTCGGGCTAAGTCGATGTCGTTATACAGCTCGTACAGTTCGGCGTTGTAACTCCTCCTCCACTCACCGAATATGCAGACGGGACCGAAAATCACCCGACGAATTTTCCTCTCAAAGCACCCAAGAGTATCCTCATTCATTTTTGATAAAGTCCATGCCTCTGCGCCATAGAGCAGTACTGGAATTATTAAGGTCTTACATATGTATATAGGATTACTTTTGTTATACAAGGGAGGATTTTGCTAATCAATTGCCTTCTTATCCCAATGAAGCAGCTATTGGCAAGTAAGAGCCGAGCCTAGGTAGACAAGCCCTTCGCTACCTCAAAGTTATATCTGCCGAGGGTAACGTTCTGTCCGAGTTGTTGGTGTTGGGTGCCCTTTCTTGTTAACAGGATATACTTGGTCTTGCCCTCACTGACTGTTAAACCTATCTTTGCCACTTCTGCCTCAATACTCCCGAAAGAGCCACTGAATCACGCGTATCACCGGCATAAGCGTGTAATTCTGAAACATTGGGCCTCTTGGCGCGTGAGTTTTGTGCTAATCTTTCAAGAATGATTCTAAAGAAACCGCATGACAGCGCATCACCTTGTTTGAATCCTTTTTTGGCATCTAGGTTTGCGTTGAGCTCTTTATCCACGCAGTGTGTAGTGTATTCTGCACTGTCATCTTGCACAAAAGGACGATTTTGGCAGGGATACCAACACTAGATATTGCTCTGTACAACACGTCTCCACAAATGCAGCCTTAAAATCGTTGAATAGGTGGTGTATATCCATCTGGAGCTCATGGTTTTTTTACAAAATCTGCCATAGGGTGAATATTTAATCCTGGCCTAAAGCCAAACTGATATGGACGAATCAGGTCATTGACGAACATCCTCAGGCGTTCACACAATACGCAAATTGTATCTTGTGGGCGATCGATATTAAGAAGACTGATGTCTCTGTAGTTGGCGAAGTTCGGAGGGTCTCCCGGATAAACAATACTGAGGTTCAATCCATCGGGCATACTCTCGTCCGACCATATTGTAGAGATGAGTTCATGCATGGTCCTTACTCGGTAATTGCCTGAAATTTTGAGGAGCTCGACAGTCAAGGCATCAGCTCCAGTAGCTTTGTTGACTTAATGCTCTTTCCAAATCCTCAGCATCGATGCGAATCTACTACTAGCATGTCAGCTTGTTCGTCTCTACAGGCTCCCGTTCAGGTTTTACACCCGTGTCATGTTTTTTTTTTACCTTTCGGTATAACTTCCTTTTTCCTCCTGTGAAGCCGGTGTTCGTCTCTCCTATTCTGTCCGTAGAGCTTGTGAGCAGCTGTAGTCCTTCTATGCAGCACTGCTTTGTATGCTTCTTGATTAGCTGCATGTGCTTGCCGTCTCTCGTCGTCAAACTAGTGATTTCGATGTGGTAGCCGAGTGAAAACCAGCATATCAGATGCCGAGGAGATCAAGACTTCTTGCCTAAGTTTGCATCTAACAACAAATCCGCATCCAAATGGGTGCTGCTTTTGTCGTCGGTAATAAACGCCGTAGTAGATGTCGAAGTTTTGCATTATCTTTTTGTCCGACCCATCCCATCACATTTCTTGGTGGTTTTTCGGCTGGACGTAGCCTATTAAGGGACCTAACATTCTACGTGCAGATCCGAAGTTCGTTGTTCTCGTTTCGTTTGCAGGTCTTTTAAACAGTAGATCCATCTGTAGCCGAGGCTTGTCGCTGCTTCGTAAATTAGCTTTCTTTTCCATGGCCGGCAATTTCAACGGCGGCAAAACTCTCAACCTTGAGGGCCAGTTCCATTGTACAATAGATACCCCTAAGACGAAAAGCACGTTAGTTCGAAGCCAGTAATCCATTCGGGATGTGAGTGCTGCTGTTAGTCCATTAAGGTCTAATCCGTCATCATCTCTTTTCCAAGACCCTGACTTAATCTCAGAAATCCTTACCGGCCAAATGTGTCGGAGTTTCCCGAATGGGGTCTCATTTATTTTATTCATGGATTTTACTTACGAGAATATTATTTCGAATTCCGCGGAGCGTTATCTGCAGAGGTAAGTTCTTGCAAAGACTTTACGTTTGAAAGATTGTCCCTCTAGTCTTGGCGAGTTGTGTGCAATTCTTTCAACTAGAATGTTAAAGAAATCAAACGACAAGCGATCATCTCACCAAAGTCATTTTTTTTGGTATCAAATTAATGGAGCAGCGAACTTTCTCCATGTTCATTCTGTATAGCCGGACAAGATTAGCGGTAATGTCAAATTCGGACTTGGCTTCGTATAATCTTTCCCGACATATGACGGATTAAAATCAACAAAATTCGAGGAATTTTCCCATGATCTCCCACAATGTAAAAATTTGTTTGATGGAGGATCCTCCGGGCTTCAAATCACATTGATAAAGACGAGTATTGTAGGAGGGAAGACTTTATATCAAACCCGATGTTGGGAAAGTTAATTGCCTTTAAGTCGACGCAGACTAGGCGGTCTTCTTTCAATAAACGCTGAAGTTTTTTCGTCGGCCATGATTTCTTTCGATCCTGTTTTAGGGATGATTTGTTGAATGCACTTCACAAAGCTATCTCCCGTTGGCTGAAATAAGGTGGCGGCTAGGCCATCAATATTGGCCATGGGCGCAGGTATAGCTAATATCGAAGTCGTCGTTTAACAGTATACAGGAATAATTTCTGAATATTCTCAGAGATGATGCGCATCTACAGCATCTCTGTCTCTCCATCATATTGGTCTGAACTCCGACATCAAAATCTACGTGAACGAGAGTTTAACAGAGCGAAATCGCTCCCTTCTGCAGAGGGCCACACGTATGAAAGGTCGTAGTCAATTATGTTCAATATACACGCTGCATGGATCTATTTTTATGAAGAAGTATCGATGAGTTGAATGCTTATGCCAAGAGATGTCAACAAAATTCACCAGAACTGGAAGAAGTCGTTGTAAGCTACGAATCAGAAGTCTGACCACACCTCTTTTCTTTTCTTTTTTTCTCAATTTTATGATTATTCTATATAAATATTGCTTGTACTAAATTTTCTATTCAAATGTTTTATAAGCCTCTTGTTTTGGATATGTTCACCAATTCCTCCTATTTTCCCCTCTTTACACTTTTCCGACATGCATGTGTGGTTGGTTTTCGTCCTTCTTATTTGTGTACTAATTTTCTTTGGTTAGTCAATGAACTCCCTTTTAGAATCAAATAACAGAGATTCGATTGACGGCGGTATAGATAAAAACTTGTATGCAATGATTAGAGTACTTGGTTCGCAGCGCAATGGGTTGAGAGTTTGCCATTTGAACGTACAAAGCCTGAATCCAAAATTAGACGAATTTCGGTATTTATTCATAAAGTCTGGCGTCGATATTGTTTGTGTTTCTGAGACATGGTTTGATCCGGAGTTATGCGATAAAATTTACGAGGTCGACGGTTACAACTTATTTCGTACTGACAGGTATGAGCGATCGGGTGGGGGAGCCGCAATGTATGTAAGAGATGGCATTAGATGTGATCTCGTTCATAAATCGCACCTTGACTGCCCCCTGCAATATCTTTTCATGAAGATTACTTGCTGTTCATCGCAAATACTTATCTGCACGGCCTACAAACCCCATAAAAATGTCGATATTGCACCACTGCTTGTTAGTTTGGAACAGCATTCTTGTATAACCTCTCAGATCGTACTCTGCGGCGACCTTAATTGTAATCTTCTGCACAATAGCACCTCTGCACCTATAATCGGCTCCATGAACTCTCTAGGCTTATCCCCTGTCAACTCCTCGGCAGCAACTCACTTCACCAGTAGCTCTAGCACCTTACTTGATGTCTTTTTTGTTAACGATCCCGAACAGGCTCTACTTTATAATCAACTTCTTGCACCTGGTTTCTCCAAAAGCGACCTAATCTTCTTAATCTACGATTTTGAAGTGCAGGTAAATGTTAAACATCTCCAATATAGGGATTTTAGATCGATTAACCAAAATAGTCTGTTAAGTGACGTTCGTGAAATCGACTGGGGCCAGAATCTATAGGCTCACCTCAGTCAATGATCAACTTTCGTTTTTGAACAGCAATATCGGGCAGTTATTCGAAGCTCATGTTCCATTACGCATGAAGGTAATTTCCCATACAGTTCCCTTATGGATAAGTCGGGATATCACTGAGCTGATTGTCAAGAGAAACATAGTGTACTCTAGATGGAAGCGGTGTAGAGTTCCTACTCCACCCTTCGGAATAAAGTTGTGCATAAAATTAGATTGGTTAAACAAAATTATTACGCAAACCACCTCAACCCTACCGGTTCAGGCAAAAATGTCTGGAAGGCTTTAAGAAATTTAGGTATCGGTAAACAAAACCACAAGGTCTCCGACAACATTGATTGTAATC
Organism: Volucella zonaria; assembly: GCA_963966105.1. Taxonomy (NCBI): domain Eukaryota; kingdom Metazoa; phylum Arthropoda; class Insecta; order Diptera; family Syrphidae; genus Volucella; species Volucella zonaria. Next base: position 42,840,643 of record OZ014530.1, on the reverse strand, counting down.
TTTTGAATGCAACATTTCTGGATCTAAACAAAACGAGTTCAGACGTACCTGCTGATTTGTTTCCTGACCCACCCGAAGCAGCTGATAGAACCTTTAGCCCTACCTTGCTTGGTGATACTGATGTTGTTGCAGCATTACTGTCAGTAAAATCAAATGCCAATATAGATCCCAGGTTCGTTAAACTGCTTTTACTCTTTATTTTGCCTTACCGCAAACATCTATACCTCTGAGTTCCCAGCTGATTGGAAAAAAGCCATGATTATTCCAATTCCGAAGGGTGGCAGCGGTTCAATAGATTTTAGACCAATTTTTATCTTACCCCTTTTGTCAAAGATTTCAAGACAGATACAAAGGTTTCTCGATGACAATAATCTCCTTAATGGTGCTCAGTCCGGATTCAGAGCTAATCGGAGCTGTAAGACCGTACTACTTAATATTGTTGATGAGATACTCATAGCAATGGATAGGAAAGAAGTAAGTTTGCTTACTCTTCTCGACTTCTCCAAGGCTTTTGACTCAGTCGATCATGCGATCCTCTGCTCTAAACTAAAAAGCTTGTTTCGCTTCTCTTCAACCGCAACCAAGCTTTTTCAATAATACCTTACAGGGAGACATCAATATGTGGTTGTTGGAGATAAGACGTCAGGTCTTCTCCCAGTGTGTAGTGGTGTACCACAGGGATCAGTTTTAGGCCCTCTTTTTTTCGTACTTTACATTAACGATCTTCCCCAGGCGGTCAGACACTCCACTGTCCTCATGTTCGCTGATGATGTGCAGGTCTTTATTAGTAGCCCACCTGCTGAACTTGCCCAGGCATCAGAAGCAATGAACAACGACTTGTATTGCATACAGCAGTGGGCACAGAGTAATAATCTGAGTCTGAATCCAGCTAAATGTAAATCGATTACCATAAACCGTACCAAAGTAGATAGGTCGCTGCTTCCGCACATCAAACTAGGTGACTCCGTGATCACCTACGTTGAAAAAGTAAGGAATCTTGGAATCATCTTTAATGACACGCTTACCTGGTCCGACCGAAAGTTTATGCTGCAATTCGCGTTTTATGGGCCTCAAAACACTTCGTCCCTATTAAAACCAAAACTTCACTGGCTAAAGCTCTTCTTCTTCCTACTCTGCTGTACTGCTGCGAAGTTTATTGTAACACCGACTCTAACTCGTTAAGAAATTTAAATGTAATATTTAACAACATTACCAGATACATTTACACTCTTCGACGTTATGACTACGTATCACAACACTCAATAAAAATCTTTGGCTGTTCCTTAGTTAACTTTTTGAAATTCAAAGCTTTGTGTTGCATCCACCAAGTCATGCGAACTGGCCAACCAGACTATCTCTATAGAAAATTGGACTTTCCAGTTTCGCAGCGATCGCATGTGATTATCCAACCAAGATACTCCTGCTTGGCATCCGAACGCACTTTCTTTGTTTATACCACACGTCAGTGGAATTCTCTACCAATCGAAATAAGAAGCATCACAAATCACCGCACTTTTAGAACCTCCCTCCTGAAATTCCTTTCATCGCCCTAGTCTCCCTGTGAACATTAGCTTTAAATATAAATTTTTGTACATCAATAGAATTTCGATAATATATGACTTATAAACTCATTTTCTTACTTTCCTTCTATCTATGTACACTTTTACAATACTTTAAATACTCTTTTGAATTTTGTTAAGCCTTACGCTAACTACAAGAAATCATTCTTTTTGTGTAAGTTATGTTTAATAAATAATAATAAATAAATAATAACACAGCTAGGTTCCATTGTATTATCTTGCAAGGTTCCGATGGTATTTTGTTGGCGTTCTGGCAAAAGTTCTGAGCGGCTATAACATTTCTTAATTGGTATCAATGCTTACGTCTGTTCATATGCGTCTAAAATTTCCCTGGATCTGCTATGTATAATTCCAAACTATGCGATAAGAAATAGATGGCGCTTATGTTAGTATTGTCCTTCCCATATCGACGAAATGTGTTTTGCTTCACAGTGTTCTATCGTTAAGGACACTGCACTCCGAAGTCTATTAAAAGTGTTTATTCATTATTTTTAATCACATATTATCTTAGCCTCAGGAATAATATCTATCGCGTTCTACTTAAGTGGTAGATGCCAAATATTGAAAAGAAGTGACTGAAGAAGTACGTTTTGTATCCTGCGCTGCAGTATAAGACAATAACAGCTCCATAACATCCGGCAGTCCTATAAGAAAGCTATAGAGCTGGTAAGGACGGGCGATCTTTGAAACAGTGAAGCAACACTTAGCCACTTATACGCAGAAAATTTTAAATGTAACTTATAGTAGTCCTCTCTACCAGAAAAGAAGAGGTTGGCAGCCATGAAGCTGCTGAAGAAAAAGGAGTCCGACTGAGGTGGCTTACCAACTGAATTTTACAAATACCGACGCGATCTTTTGGTAGGCCTTAAAAACCAAATCAATTATAGAATATGGGTGGACGAAAGTTTCACTAGGGATTGCACAATCAGGTCTATACCATATGCTCTTCACTTATACAAAAAGGCGATTTCGTTGTTAGAACTATGGATGCCCATTCAAGTTAAGTATCTAGTATAAGACCTCAATTAGCTTCTAGTATGGTCATGCTTAATTCAAATCTACTTATCATATGTTGCTCATTCAGAGTTCTTTTGATTCGACTAATAAAAACCCCGTAAGCACTTTCTTGAAACGCAATCGTGTTACTCAAATTAAAATCCAACTGACAGTCTCTAAATCGCGGCATCTATTTGAGTCTTCTGCTAGCAAATCAGCAACAAAGTCTCCACTAAGACAGTAGGCGTTCAACTCCTCAATCACACACTGCTCCCCTCCAAAACCACATTTCACATGACACGAACGTGCCCCATTACTTCAAGTAGCAAGAGATGCGCATTTATCGCATCAAAACAAACGTCCAGCCAATTACCTCATTTGGCCGATAACCTTTGACACACTCGTACGCGAGACAGCCAACATCGCGCAAGCCACTACAATTCTCTACATTGCATCTTCACCATCTAACCGGGAGGCAAATTTCATATCTACTCACACGAGACAAACGGACACCGCTGGATTTCGAATTTGAAAAATGACAAATCGCATCCGCGATATAAGCGGAGGAGGATGTACTGGTTACTCGTATCCACCATACGAGTATTCACCAAAATCCCCCATAACCATCACATGTAACAGAGCCTATTACCTCCAACCCACTGTGCAACAGGTTGTTGGCCATTTACCATATGGCACTCTTCGGTTTGAACTGCATCACTGGTATACTGCTGTTCAGAGCTACTCAGCGCTGTCTCCTTTGCTCAGTTTAAATTTATGAAATGTGAACATTTCTGACAGCCGCGCACAGCCCGCACAGAGTTCATAAATCGACGCACACCTCCTCTTCCACCTCCAACTGAACGCAACTCGAATGTTCGAATGCATGTTAGTTTCAACTTGCCCATTGGCGATTGTTTTTTTTTTTTTTTGAAGAATTGGAAAGATTTTCACTCCTCCACTCGCATCCAGACTCTGTATCTTCATTCCGACTCTTAACTCCTCCAGCACCCTGGCATGACTTTCCAAATCACAGACTGAGCCGAAGCAAAGTACTGATATACAAAAAAAAAAAAAGAGCAGGACCGAACATTTTATTGGCCATTTAACCGAATGAATGTGGTGTTCGCACGCGGAAGTAATCACAGCACACTTCGCACACCCTAAAGTGATTGTATCCGCGACCCAGGTAAATCACCTTTTGCTGTTAGCAGCATCTCCCACCATAAAACAGTTATCAATATAGTTATTAGCCTGCGCTCATTAGAAAGCCAGCAGATTATGCTCATTAAACTTAAATCCACAGAATCCCAAATGATGTCAATTCTCTACTTAGTTCTCATTTAGAGGCTTCTTATAGCCCGTACCGCTCCAATAAAAACCGCAACGGTACCGCGTTGTGTCATAAAACAACATCTTAATTGAATTTTTTTTTTTTTTTTTTTTTATGAAATGTGGTCCAATAAACGAAACCTGTGGCACGCCAAATCTAATAGGAGCAGATGTACCTGCATAATATTCCATTAAGTACCAAAACACCGCTGGAGTCTAATTGGGATTTTCACCGAAGACGACTATTTGATGCTGAGTTGACTTTCGGTGATTTTCCTTAAACGGTTATTTTTGACAAGTTATGACATTTTTAGGGTCCACGGCGCCAGTTCATAAACTCTAACCTCCTGGACAACAGTTTCCAATGATACTGACCATCAAACCAGAGCCCATCTGCTCGCCATGGGTACTATCGTAAAAACAAAAAACTATCTGAACTGAACCATAGTCCAGCGGCTTTGCTAACAAGAGGCTGCCGCCAGAGATACGAAAAACTCGTGATAGTTTCAAATGGTTGGATGGTTGAAGTTGGAGTAGTAAAAAAATAAATTACCACCCCTTCGGCGGCAGCACCCTGTATGAGTGCTTGTGTGTTCATCATCATCATTTGGCTGGCCATTCGGATCCATTAGATGTATTCACAACGAATCGGATTGTTTTAGTGCCGATCTAAGTGTGCCTACGTTTGGGGCCGGAATGTGATACAACTCAGAGGGGGTTCGATTTTTAACATTTACGATAGTCATTTGGGCCAAAAAGATACAGAAATGTGCCACGAGACTGCACACCAAATGAATTAATTTATAGTGACGGCCAGTTGGTTGTTTAAAGAGATCGCGATCTATTAGATCGTTTGACGGGTACGAACACGATCAGAGGAGCACTAACGAATTACAGTTATCGTAAACTAATTACGTCGATTTAATTGGAATTATTTATGATGGATTTAGATGCGCACTAATGTAGTAACTAGTTTCTGTTGATGGAGAGCTGCCATATTAATATTGTACATCGATGGCGATGATCGTTATCGGTCAGTATCCTCGCATTGATCGGTGATTTGCTAATAAGTGATGCTTTGAATCGTAGCACGTATTTTCTAGAAGACTAGAATGACCACCATCAGAGATAAGGATGTCTTAAAAGCGGTCTACAACTGAGAAATATGTGCGATAAGGCAGCGCAGATGCGTCAGAAAACTTGATCAATGGAGTGAATTTTATATTCAGGAAAATATACATGTGTAGTAGTCTTCTTACTTACTTAGGCGTCGGTACAATCCGATGTGGACCTGGGCCTCAACCAATAAGCATCTCTAATTAGCGCGGTCTTTGGCTTACTGCCTCCAATTGCGCACGCCAAGTTGATTCACGTCCTCTTGTACTTGAGCGGCCACCTAAGGCGAGGCCTTCCTCTATTGAGTTGTCGCTCCGTATTAGAGTCGAAGATTCTGCGGGCTGGAGCGTTGGTGTTCATTCGCTCTACATATCCTAGCCATCTCAAACGTCCAATGCGCAGTTTTTTGATAAAGTCCATGGCGCTGTACAGCTCGAAGAGTGCCTCCAGAACCCGTTAACGCATATGGGACCAAATACCTTACGAAGAATTCTTCTCTCAAAATAACCAAGGATCTCTTCATCCGCTTTAAAAAGGGTCCGTGATTCGGAACCATAGAGCAGCACTGGGATTACAAGGGTCTTATGTTGCCTTGGTTGTTCAGGAGAGAGCCTTACTACATATGTAGTTGGCTTCTCAGCCAACTGTGATTCTGAAGAGCCGAGGTAGCCAAAGTCTCTTACCACCTCAAAGTTATAGCTGCCAATTGTAATACTCTAGCCGAGTCGTCGATGTTGGGTGTCGCTTCTTGTTTACCACTAGACCCATTTTTGTCGTTTCTGTTCCTATACGTACGCACCAGTGACAGCTCGCTGTGTTCTGACAATAATATCAATATCGTCGACGTATGCAAGCAATTGAACAGACATTTGAAAGATCGTACCTCGTATGTTGGCTTGTGAGTTTTTCACAATTCTGTCAAGTATGATGTTGAAGAAGTCACATGACCGCGCGTCGTCTTGCCTAAATCCTTTTTTGACATCAAAGGTCTCGGTTACATTGTTACCGGCCTTGATGCAGCAGCTAAATTTTTCCATCGCCATCCTGCATAGCAGACGAGTTTGGCAGGGATGCCAAAGGTGGTACTAATATCACTCAAACAATGGACGATGTTTTATCGCTATTTCCACCAACAGTGCTCCGTAGAAATCGCCAGTAACATTCCGCCCATTCAAACTTTTAAACATAACACCCATCTCGCCGTACTCTAAAATATCGTGATTCGTTCGTAAGCCGTACAACTCGCTTATGGAATGCCCTGCCGAGCTCTTTATAACCTTCAAACATTTAAAACCAATGTTCACCGGTACATCTCTTTCTATCCTCCCTGATTTTCCTTCGCCCGCGCTGTGTGCAAGCATTGAAAGGGTACCTAAATCCCTTGAGCGCTCGCAAATTACAAAAAAAAAACACAAAAATGTCAAAACTAGGCATGGCTCTGTATAGCTCGTCTCAGTATATGCTGTCATATGCGGTTTTAAAATCAATACTGACCACATCGATCTGAACTTCTTGAGTTTTCTCCAGGATCTGCCGTAGTGTGATTATTTGGCCAACTGTGGACTTACCGGGCCTAAAAGCACACTGATAGGGTCCAATCAGATCGTTGACAAATGGTTTCAAGTGCTCACAGAATACGGCAAACAGGATCTTATACGCGATATTTAGGAGACTGATACTATAGTTGGCGCAGTTAAGAGGGTCTCCTTTCTTGTGAACCGGACAAATGATGCTGAGGTTCCAGGTCAGGCATACATTCATTAGACCAAATCTTCGAAATAAGTTGGTGTATGCTCTCTACCAAGTCATCTACTGCTAACTTAAATAGTTCGGCGGGTAGGCCGCGCGGCCCGGCAGCCTTGTACGACTTCAGTTTAGATATTGCTATCCTCACTTCATTTCGGTCTGGTGGACGGAATTCTTGACTTGCGTCGTCAATATTGAATGATCCGCTTTGCCTAACAGCGTAATTTGTGTCGTGATTCTACTACAAGGTTTCCTTGTTCATCTCTACAGGTTTCCGTTCGGGTCTTATTACCCTGACACGTTCTTTTTACCTTTTGGTAAAACTTGCGAACATTATTCCTGGAGTAGCACCTCTCTATTTCCTCGATAGCGTCCTTCTCATGCTCTCTCTTTTTTCTCCGGAGAAGACGATGTTTTTCCCTAATCTTTTGCTAGTAGAGCTCACGAGCCGCTCTCGTTCTATTGTGCAGCACCGCTATGTATGCATGTTGTTTAGGTGCATCTTCTTTCCGGCACTCTTGATCAAACCAGTGTAGTGGTTTCGTGGCTGTAGGCGGGTAAAACCCAGCACGTCAGTTGCGGCATTTCTGATGGCTTCGTGACATCTAAGCCACTGGTCTTTAGCAGTTGATGCTGGCTGCAAAGGACTTGTCGAGAGGTTGAGGGATACGCGATTGGCAAAGGTTCTGGTGGCTTATTGCGATTGCAGCCGTTCAACGTTAAATCTCCTCATAATACGAGTATTTCCCCGCTGTGGTGGCATCTGTGATATCCGTAGACGTACCTTGGCTGCAACTAAGTAGTGATCCGAGTCTATGTTGGCGGAATGTTCGGACATCTAAAATGCTTGAAGATTGCCTTACGTCGGTCGCAACATATTCAGTGTGGTTGACAGTTTACTGATCATGTGTCTGACATGTTCCCTTGTGAATCGATGCGGAATCGATTTGCCTAAGTCCGTGTCCAGACATGGTGTCGTGTAGGCTATATCTTCCGATTGTGTTACCGAAGATGTCCTCCTTTCCAGTTTTGGCATTAAAGTCGCCCAGGACGAGCTTAAGGTCAGAACATACATCGGACATTGCTCGTGGGTTCTGTCGAGGAGTTCGTAGAAACTTCCTTTGGTAGCATCGTCCTTTTCCTCTGTTGGAACGAGAACGCATAGAAGGCTGATGTTAGCGAATTAATCTTTGATACGGATTGTTATAAGGCGTTCACTCACGTGTCGAAAGCTCAAGACTTCTTGCCGAAATCTGCCGTTTACAACAAATCCGCATCCAAATTAATTTTTTTATTTATTTTTTCCGCAATTATTTTCGTTTTCCTGGTCTTCGTCATATCTTCTTGTGGATTAGCCAACTGCTCGTTGTCGTTAATGACGATATTACTGATTTTGTTGCCGGAGTGAAAAAAATAATGAAAAAGGACAAAAACGAGCTAGTAGCAACGGGTGCTGCTATAATCGCTTTTGATTTGATTCGACGACCAGATGAAATAAGAATTGGCTGGCTGAACTGTAAAGTCGAGGAGTTTATGCCAAACCCAATGCGTTATGTTTCGTGCCAAAAGTTAGGGCACACGAAAAACCACTGCCGCTTGAACCTCATTTCTTAGGTACAAATCGGTGAATAAAATTAAAGCTGATCGTCGCTGCACTGTTCGAGAGGCCTAGCAGATTTACAACATTAACCCCGCACTTCACCAACTTTCAGCTCCAAGGCAACAAAATACCGGTAAACCAATAATGGCCGAAATCATAAAGAAACGCATTCTCATAGAAACAAGCGCTGGTAAAATTATTTCTCCAAAACCCAGTATTTCCAATAGCTCCTCAAACAACTCAACCACAAATAAACCCACTCAAGACCAGCAAAAATCTCTGCTAGCAATTCCAACTAAATCTACCACTGTCCAGTATCCCTTTCGACCAAATAGCCCTGAAAAAAGCTCAACACTAGTAATCAAAGACAACATCGAACGCATACAATCAACATCATCAAATACTAACACTGTGGATCTGGAGACTGAGAGCACGGTCTCTCTTTCTTCAGCCATACATGGAAATAAAGAACAGTGGTTTCCAACTAGAATAATTTCTCCTCAGTATGAATCACTCAAAAAACTAACCAATCCCAATTCAACACACTCAAAAGAAAACAATAAATTACAGTAGTTATAGTTTCACTGGAAATTGATCTCACAATCCTCCAGTGGAACCTCCAATTGTATTCAAACAACAAACATGCTCTTGACCTTTTAATTTCTAAATATAATCCCGATATCATAGAAACACATATTATCGCAAGAAAAACCTTAAATATTTTAATATGAAAAACTACAAGCCGTTTCATTTTAACCCTATCAGTATTCAAAGGCAGGAATAGGAATTCTTGGAAGGGTAAATATACCAGTAACCTCACACGTTACATCCACGTCCAATCTGCTCCATCAAACAATAAATATCCAAACAAAAAAGCCATTACTTATAACAAACATTTACAGAGTACAGGACATACAAGTAAGCCTCGACATACTTAGTGGAATTCCGTCAGCTAACAACTGCAATCATATCATCCTGGAAAGACATAAATGCTAGAAACACTCTTTGGGGCTCCAGTGCAGCAACCGCTCTAGGGAGCACTTTTGAAGAATTCGCAAATGATCGAAGCCTACTAATCCTCAATGACGGTTCACCTATAGTACTATGTTGAGCACAAGAAATACTTTTACAGCCATTGATGTTACTCTTGCCTCAGAGGATATTGCACCCATGCTGCAATGGAGGTATTACGTACAAGCAAAGATTACATGCCTATCATAAATCGAACACCAAGAACACCTTCTAAAAGAAAAATAAGTGCAGGGTTTAAGGAAGAGATAGCAAACTGGGATGTCTTTAAATTAACATCGCGTAATCTATCATCTAAAACACCGGTGTCTTCTAATGTAAACCAAGAAGCTGCAAATGTTAAAAAAAGTAATTAGAGAATCTGCAGCAAGATCTATCCCAACAACAAAAATAAGAAATACGCATATGAAAAATCCTGTATGGTTTACAAAAGAAATTGCAACACTCTGTAAAGAAAAAAATAAATCTTGGGTCAAATTACGTAGCAGTCCCATCATGGAAAACTGCATTACGTACAGAAAATGCTTTGCCAAATTTCCAAGAGAGTCAATTCTGGCAAAAAGAACATCGTGGGAGACGCAAAAGCAAAAAGAACCTCAAGACTCTTTGGAACAAAATAAAATCACTTCGAGCTTCAAACCCACAAAAAGACTTTCCCTACATGCTATCTAACCAAACTCATATTAATGACCCAGAAATAATAGCCAACAATTTTGCCCAATTATGGAAAAACTATAGCTCCGACAGCACTTTCCCGCACAACTTGATCAATTCCAAATAACTCTTTTCGATAAACGATAAACTCTTTTTGATAAACGCCAAAGATGGTATTTTGGCGACGCAGGCAAAATATCTTGCTGAGCAAATCACAACTACCGAACTAGAAATGATTATCTGCACCGCGAAAGGAACTTCTCCGGGAAGTGATAAGACAACATACAGTATGATAAAACACTGCCATATAAATCTAAAAACAAAGAATCTGTACTTTACGGGGGTTGTCTGACAAGTTTCCGAACAATGATACAAGACAGCTCTCTAACCCGTCCAAATAGTACCAAATAGACATTGCCTCCTCATTTGACGAAAATCTTTGTCCTCCGAGCGCAGTTTTTAGATGAGGGAACAAAAAGAAGCCTCTTGGGGCTAGATCTGGCACATAAGGCGGATGGTCAAGCAGTTCAAACCGTAATTCATGAATTTTCGTCATGCAACCGCTGAGGTGTGAGACGGCGCGCTGTCTTGGTGAAATAGGATTTTCTTTTTCTGCAAATGTGGCCGTTTATCCGCAATTTCTGCCTTCAGCTTGGCAAGTAATGATGCGTAGTATGCTCCTGTAATGGTTTTTCCTTTTTGCAGAAAATCGATTAAGATAACTCCTTTACTATCCCAAAAATCAGTCGCCATCACTTTCCCATCCGAAAAAACAGTTTTTGCTTTTTTTGGAGCTGGCTCGCCCTTTGCAGTCCACTGTTTTGACTAAATTTTTGTTTCGGGCGTATAATGGTGTGTTTAAGTTTCATCTACAGTAATTAATTGGCGCCAAAACTCGGATCTATTGCGCCTAAACTGAGCCAACAGAGCTTTGGAAATGTTCATTCGAACACGTTTTTGGTCTAACGTAAGCAAACGCGGCACCCAACGCGCGGACAGCTTTCTCATGCCTAAATCTTGATTTAGTATGTAACGAGCACGTTCTTTGGACACTTTCTTAAGCTCTACTATCTCTCTCACTTTAATTCGGAGATCGTCTAACATCATTTGGTGAACTTTAGCAATGTTATCGTCAGTGGTTGCAGTTTTTGGACGTCCCGAACGTTCGTCATCTTTCAAGCTCTTACGGCCACGTTTAAATTCAGCTGCCCAAAATTTCACTGTGGTAAATGATGGTGCGGAATCCCCATACACAGAGTCCAACTCATTTTTGATTTGCGTAGGCGTATTGCCTTTCAAAAACAAGAATTTAATAACAGCTCGATACTCAATTTTTTCCAATTTCACAAAAAACTCTCACATCGACTCACTTAAACGACTGTCAACTAAAACCTGCGCGTCCAAAACGACTGAAACTTCGGTAAGTAACTGTCAAGAGATACATTCACTAGCTTTTATTGACGAGTGCCGCTATCTTTACGTTGCGGTCGAAAACTTTTCACACAACCCTCGTACATTTCTTCGTTGGTCAGCATGTTCTGGTATAGACTATTGTTTTGTAACTGCCCTCATCTTAAAGAATTTAAGGTGGAAATGAAGACGTTTTCAGATCACATGCCGCTGGAAGTTACGTCTTACCTATATAAAAACCCGATCATTAACAGTACCACACAGTTAAGCCTCTTACCAGAGCTATTATGGAAAGACAGTTTTCGGAATTTGTATCAATCAATCCTCAATAGGGAGCTCCTAACTTTGATAAACGCGAATGTCATGCTAAATATTGAAAACCTAACAGAAATAATAAAAAGCAGCAAGCAAAAGGTGTTTGTCCTTGATTGCAAGCGAGCTAGAGATGCATCTTTTGCATTTCTCAGGCTAGTAAGAACACACAACACTAATACGTTCAAAACTCTATACGCAGAAGCAAATAACCACTTGAAGAACATTTGTCATATGAAAAAGCTAGCGTTTAATGAGCAAAATACTACCTTGGTCAAAAAGTTTCCGGAATTTAGTCAGACAATTTTAAATACAAGTTCATTCATCTAAATCTATATAGTCCCCTTCAAAGTAATCCCCATCGACTGCAATAAACTTATGCCAGCGCTTGATCCAATCCTCGAAACATTTTTTATATTCGATTTTCGTATGTCCATCAGTGCTTCCTGCGATTTTTCCATTACTTCCTCTCGGCTGCTGAAACGCGTTGCCCGTAGTGGTTTTCTAACTCGATTGAACAGAAAGATGTCACAGGAAGCCAAGTCAAGTGAATTCGGTGGCTGTTGGATGGTAGTTGTTCCATTTTTCGTCAAAAAATTACGAATAATGATGGAACTGTGCGTTATCATGGTGCAAAATCCACGAGTTTTTTGCCCACAATTTTGGTCTCTTTCGGCGAATTGCTTGACGCAAACGTCTCATAACGCCCAAATAATATTCGTACTCTTTGTTTACTGTCTGGCCTTCTGTCAAAAATTCATGATGCACTACACCGTTGTAATCCATGAAAACCGTGAGCATTGCCTTCTTTTTTAACTGAAAACGACATGGTTTTTTTGGTCTCGGCGCATTTGGTGAACGCCATTCACTTGCCTGATGTCTGGATTGCGTGCCGTACTTATAAACCCACGTCTCGTCTCCAGTAATGATCCTTTTGATGAATATGGGATCGGATTCAGCCCCGCAAATCATCTCTTTTGCGACGTCAGCATGGTATCTTTTTTGAATGAAATTGAGGTCTTTTGGCACCATCTCTGCTGCTACACGACGGAAACTCAAATCATTAACCAAAATGTCTTGGACGGATCCATAGGCAATGTTGAAGTCCTACGCTATCTCTCTGATGGTTAGTTTTCGGTTATTGACCAACATTTCTTTTACGAGTATTTCATCACTGTTTTCGTCGGTTTTCGATGTTCATCATCTTCGATTGACTCACGACCACTTTTGAACCGCTCGTGCCACTGGTAAACGACCGTTTTCCTTAGAGAATCGTTGCCGAAACACTTTTCCAACATTTCCAATGTTCGTTGTTGCAAATTTAAATCCATTTCAAAAATTGTAAAAAATGGCCATCACACACAAAGATAGATGTACTCTTGGCTACGTAACTTTTGCAAATGTCAAGTTATGACGCTAAGATTTAGATGGAATGTCAAAAACAGATTTACCAACTTAACAAAAAAAAAAAACAGAACTCAAATCGGAACAATACGAGCGCCACACGGTGGTGTGGTGCGAGAACTTTTTGATCAAGGTGGTATTGCCCTTTTAAACAGCACAAGGTGCTCAGTAGAATTCTAGAAAGCTGTTAAACTTATTAATGATGGAAGAAGTACTATCGCCCAAGGTTTACAAGCTGAAAAACTAAGAAATCTCTTCTCAAATCTGCTCAACTGAGCTCCAATATCCCAACCGTTTCAATCAGGGCCCTGGATTGCTGACGAATTCCTAGATGCACCGATAACTCTGGAAGAGAAGACGACCGTAGTTCCTATCAGAGCTTGAATCGGAATTCAATCGAATCTTTGAAAATGCAGATATACCAGGAAGCTTCTTGAAATCGATTTTGTTTCCACTGCACAAGAAAGGGGAGTATAATGATCCGACAAACAACAGAAGTATATCGTTTTTAAATACTTCAGCAGTGAAAGAACAAGAGGCAATCTAGTGCAAGAATTTTTTTAATGAAATAAAGTCAATTACTACTATTACTACTACTACTACTACTACTACTAGTAAGCACTGTTTTTGCTTCTTGAAGATCGTGTTCCACTTCCACGGGTGTACTACACCTTGGTGCAATGACTGTCATGGAATTGTTTATAAACCGTCACCTAAGAACCACTAACTTGAACAAATGCGCTGTCTCTCTTGATTGGATTTAGAGGAGCATTTAAGCCTACCTTTTTCCCCGCAAGCAAAAGCAGCTCCCAATTTGGCAATACCTCTCAAACCCTTTTGAAACTCCACTTCAAGTTTACAATTTACAACTTCCCAGACAGACAGTCTAATCCATTGAGTTTCACCCACCGAACCATTATGCAAATGCAAACTGGCTACATATTCGAATAGCTTAATTGAAAGTCATTTCCTGTGCAAGTAAGCCACCAACCAATCAACCAAATACGGCCACTACGACATCCAATCCATCGAAAGCCAAAGATTTAGTAGCTCTTCGACTAGATATCTCCACAAATTGGCCAACAATTGTGCGATTCATATCGCTCCAAGCTCTAAAACAAACTCCATCTACAAGACTCGGACTCAAACCAGTAAAAGCAAACTCCAGCATCCTATTTGGTTGCCCCCTACTGTAAGCAGTTGTGCTAGTAGTCAATCAATTTGATTTGATTGCGTTCAATTAGTTTCCTCATCTGTCAGTTGCGATCTGTTCTCAGTATATTCGCGCGTATCTGCCCGCAAAGATCTCGAATCGAAGCCACCTGCTTGATTCAACTGCGACTGCTCCAGCTCTCGCATTCCTCGAGTTCAACTCGTAAAAGGTTTTTAATTGCATTGCCTGTGCGGGTTCTGAATTACTGTCACTTTACTTGAAAGTGTCAAACTTGAATGTCAAGAGGTAAAGAGCATTTTGGTTTCGAAGTCGTAAATCCATTATGCGCCGATTCTACATGACAAATCGTGATCGATATGAAATTAGATGGAGGGCGCCTTGCAGATAAAAGGACCTTATCTGGCCTAGCCTGGTAGGAGGAGATGAAGAGAATTTAAAGTTAAACGAAAGGCGCAATGAAAAGCCTTCGGGCTAAAAATGGTCGGTGGAATAATTGAAAATCATGTTCATCTATTTTGCCTGTCAATAGAAATCCAATTTGTCCGAATTGAAATAGGTACAGGGGCGGACTTACCATGGATTTGGTATGCGAACGAAACACAGTTTCTTGGGGTGTATATTAAATGAATATGAGGATCACTTGAGAGGACACAAATATGGTATAGGTCTGCAAATAAGATTCCGCCGTATTTTATCAGAAACTGAGCATTTGATGTGAAAAAACGGTATAATGTATTTTATTCAAAGTATTATCCATCGCTTGCCACTATCTTTTTCCATTTTTCTGGCAAGAGATGGATAACACTGCGGAAGAACTCATTTTATATAATTACTGGATTTCATGAACCATTAGCCTATAATAGAACTGATAAAAAGGGTGGCGGCTTAATGATTTTCCTAAAAGATGATATATTGGGTCTACAAGTAAGTTTCCAGCGTTTTTTTCCAAAATTTGAAGTTTTATTATGAAAACATAGTTACAATGCTTTATTCAAAGTATCGTCCATCGGAAGCTACAGCTTTCCCCCATCTTTCTGGCAATTTATGAATTCCAGACCAAAAAAATTTCTCGTCTTTCGAGCCCAAGAACGTATCGAGCCAATTTTTGATTTCCTCTACTGAGCTGAAGCGTATTCCCCTAAGAGCGTTCTGCATCGAACGAAACAAGTGGTAGTCAGATGGTGCCAAGTCTGGACTGTAAGGCGGGTGAGGCAGAATTTCCCATTCACTATTTTCCAAATAGTTTTTCACCGAAACCGGAACATGTGGCCGAGCGTTGTCGTGATGAAAAATGACGGACTCATGCTTGGTCTCATATTCTGGCCGTTTTTCTTTTAATGCCCGCTTCAAACGAATTAGTTGGGTTCGATATAATGGTCCTTTGATGGTTTCACCACTCGGAAGCAGTTCGTAGTATACAAAACCCTTTTGATCCCATCATATGCAGAGCATGACCTTATTCACGTGAATATTTCGTTTCGGCGTCGATTGGGCGGGTTCGCCGGGCTTTGTATACGATTTTCTACGTTTAGGATTATCATAATAAATCCATTTCTCATCACCAGTGACAATGCGATGCAGAAATGATTTATTTTTATACCGCTGCAGTAACATTTCGGACATGCAAAATCGCCGTTTGAAGTCTCTTGGCTTCAATTCTGTAGATAAACAAAAAAATAATTAAAACTAAACTATTTGGAACACCCTGCTTCAGAGTATATTTCACACTTGCAGTTCGCTAACTGCGACTATGTACAAAAAATCATGTTTGGGCCAGCTGATCAGGTGATCGACCCGAAAAAACCCCATAAATACTAGTGAGCATGTCTCTAACAGTCAGTCAAATAAAGATAACACTTGACGTGATAACGAATTGTTTTTTTTCTTGTGAGTCCGCACCTTTCACCCACCCCCTACAATTCGTACGGCACAAAGTTTCCAACCTTTTGAATGAATCCAAGTGCTTTTAGGCGCAGGGAAACGGCTGGTTACGTGACGCCCAATGATGCAGCAAGTTCTTCTTGAATCTGACACGGATCCTCATCCAGTAAAGCGTCCAATTCCTCGTCTTCAAAACTTTTCGGCTTTCCGGGGCGATCTTTGTCTTCAACTCCAAAATCACCACTTTTGAACCGTTTGAACCATTCGCGGCACGTCGATTCACCAATACATTCCGCCCCATAAGTTTCCGAAAACAAACGATAGGCCTCAGCCGCACTTTTCTTCATATTACAGAATAAAAGCAGCGCTTCCCGCCATGATTTTGCTCGATAAAATGTACGACACCGATAGAACTGCTCAAATATAACGCTACAAAGTTGTTGATAGATACAAAACCTACAAATAAAACACATGGGGTCTGACATTTCTGCCCGGGATCCACTGGTGGCGCCATCTCTGACAAACGCTGGAAACTTACTTGTAGACCCAATAGAATACACAAAAATAAATATGAATTATGTGTATAATAAATGTGTTACAATACAATAGCCATTCAAAGAAGACAGATTGAAGCTACAATTGTTGCTATATATAGACCGCATAGACTTAATGTAAATGAATTTATAGATGAATTAGGACAAAACATTGACAAAATAGATAAAAGGCAAACTTTGGTAATAATTGGTGATGTCAACATTGATGCAAATAATGTATACCATCCTAATGTGAGCAGATACCTTTCATTGATAGCATCAAGAGGATTTATAAACACAATTAAATCGGTTACGCGTGTCGACTTATCCCGAAACACAATAACATTAATTGATCACTATTTAATTCGCACTAAATTCATGGATATTATATCAACGGTAGTAGAATTGTATTGCTCTGACCACTTTGGCATATACTGCGTGACTATTAAATCTAATGAGAAAGAAGAAAGAAACGCTCCTGAAATGTTCAGTTATATTAGTAGTTATACTCGTAAGTTGTCACGGAAAATTGAACAATTTAACTGGCAACAGTTGATTGATCTGACAGACGTAAACAATTTGAACAATACCTTTACAGAATGTTTTAAAAGAATGTTAAAATCAGCTACGTATTTTAGAAAAAAAAAAGATCAAATGAGCATAATTGGATAACCGCAGATCTAAGGACTGCATGTCTAGAAAGAGATCGTTTATATAGAAGATATAAAAATAATAGAAGAACTAAGATTATGAAAAAGAATATAAAGCGTTTCGCAACCACCTAAATAAAAAGATACATAGTACTAAAATGAATTATTTCAAGCAACAATTCTTAAATGTAAAAAAACAATCCAAAGGTGACATGGAAGATCATCAATTCAATACTTGGCAAAAAACTCATAAATCTGGATGATCTGTTAGCTAAAAACTTTGCTGCAAACAAGTATGATAATCTCGCGAATCATTTTGCACAAAAATTTTCTTTAGACATAACAAATATTATCCATATATGCGAATATAAATCTTACTCGGGTCCATCCAGCAGTGTTCAGCGATCAATGTATATGAATAAAGCTAATACTGAAGAAGTACAAAAGATCTTAAATTACTTAAAGACAACAAATCAGCAGGTGAAGATGGTATACGACCAAAGGACTTAAGAAATAATGCTGAGGTTCTGGCTCCGCTTTCAGCAAAACTTATAAATTTGAGTCTGGAACAATCAAAGGTCCCCGAAAGACTTAAAATATCCGTCATTCGACCGATATACAAGGGTGGCCCGAAAAACGATATCGGAAACTACCGTCCGATTTCAATTCTATCGGTAACAGATAAAGTCCTCGAAGAGGTGGTATTCAAAAGACTTATTGAATATTTAGAAAAGTAAAATATATTGTCAAAAAATCAGTTCGGCTTTTTCAGTGATTTTTCGGTGATTTTTCAAACCAAATTAACCAAAATCAAGAAAAAAAACATAGCACCATAGTACATTTTATCGATTTTAAGAAAGTCTTTGATACGCTATGCCATACAAATATTCTAAAACAGATGGACAAAACGGGCATAAGAGGACCACTTTTGTCATGGTTTGAGGACTACCTAAAAAACCGTAAATATAAAGTCAAAATTAAACAAAGCCTAAACAAAGAAAAATCTTCAAAATATGGAGTTCCACAAGGATCAAAATTAGGACCGTTAATTTTTATTATATACATGAACGATATGCTTGCAGCTCTTAACAAAAGCACAGTTTACGCATATGCAGACGACACGGCAGGCTGTCAGGGTTAGAGAACTGTTTTTTCGGTCCTACAAAACCAACCCGACAGAGGAAAACCGGAAAAAGTTTAAACGAGCCAGAAATGACTGCAACGTTTTTCTCATGCGTGTGAAATTCTAATACGACCAAAACCTGAGGCAAAAAATATTGCAATATCCCAAAGCCAGTAAAAATTGTTGGTCGTTCGTGAAAAACATTAGAAATTCTGCCTCATCCTCCATCCCAACGCTCATTTACAATGACATTCCACTTGTCAGCTCTTTGAACAAGGCCAATCTGCTTGCTGCACACTTTGCGGCTAGCTCAACACTCCCAGATTGTGCCTTGCCCCGCCTACACTTGAGGGCGTCGAATCTACAATGGGACGAATCCACTTTCGCACTCGTGTAGTAGCAAGAGTACTTAAAGATCTCAACATGCATAAATCCGCTGGTCCAGATGGTATATCTCCCCTTCTTCTGAAGAGGTGTTCTTCCACGCTGGCAAAACCACTGCGTTAGCTTTTTCATCAATCCTACTCTTTAGGACTCTTTCCGAGCAGATGGACAACAGCATTTGTCCAGCCCGTCCCTAAAAAAGGCGAATCTTCTTCTCTCTCCTCCTACAGACCCATTGCACTTACGACCCTTCTTTCCAAGGTCATGGAAACGCTGATAAACCATCAGCTCATGAAATATCTCGAAACACGAAAACTTCTCAATGACCGGCAATATGGTTTTCGTAGCAACAGGTCCACTGGTGATTTGATGGCATGTCTCACCGAAAAGTGGAACCAAAGCGTACATCAATCTGGCGAAAGCAAGATAGTTGCACTTGATATTTCTTAGGCATTTGACAGAGTTTGGCATCAGGCTCTCTTGTCGAAAATGCGTGCTCTTGGGATCGATGACTCTCTTCTTCAATGGATTAGAAATTACCTTTCGGAACGTTCAATTCAAGTTGTCTTGGACGGTTTCAAGTCACAAAATAAATGTTGGTGTGACCCAGGACTCCGTTCTGTCTCCGACACTCTTTTTAATCTTCATTAATGATCTCTTGTCCGCTACTTCTAATCCAATTTATTCCTTTGCCGATGACAGCACTCTCCGCCTTTCATATTCGTTCCCGGACTCACGTCCCTGCTATTCGGCTGTAGAACGGGAACGGCTGCGTATGCTAAGCTCAATAAATTCCGACATTAATAGCATAACCAACTGGGGAACTATCAACCGAGTGGAATTTAATGCTTCCAAAACTCAATGCTGTCTGCTGTCATTAAAGCGAAATTCAAATACCCAGCCTATCCATGAATGGCACTTGCATCGACGAAACCGATAAACTTTCCACTCTCGGTATGTGTGTCAGTGACAACTTACGTTGGAATGACCACATATTCGATGTCGCCAAAAATGCTGCGGAATGTCTAGGTTTCCTCAAGCGATGTAAGAAATATTTTACCCCTCTGATCTGGCCGCAACATATAAGGCATTCATCCGGCCAAAATTGGAGTACAATGCCCATATCAAGTCAGGTGCTCCTAAAACATCTCTGCACCTGCTAAATAGGATTCAAAACCGTGCGATAAAACTCATTGGTGATACTAATATCAGTCAATCAATTGACATCCTCGAACACCGACTAAATGTCTCCTGTCTCACTTTGTTTTAGCGCTATTTCCACCACCAGTGCTCCATTGAAATCACCAGTAGCATTCCGCCCATTCAAACTTTCAACGGTAGCACCCGTCTTGCTATGAATGCTCTTCAGTATACCCTCAAGCCCATTTTCGGACGTACTCTAAAGTATCGTGATTCTTCCCTAAGCTGTACAACTCGCTTATGGAATGCCCTGCCGACCTCTGTGTTTCCTGGTCTTTATAACTTGCAAACATTTAAAAACAATGTACATCGGTACCTGTCTTTTCTTCCTCCCTAAATTTCCTTCGCCCGCGCTGTGTACGAACATTTTAAGAGTACAAAAACCCCTTGAGCGCTCGCCGATTATAAAAACAAAAAAAAAGAAAAATTATCGTTAACCACAAGGACGTTGAAGCAGCTATAAAAATCATGCAGAACGAGTTTGATATAGTCACAACATGGTGTCACGACAACGGCCTGATCATAAATGCAAAGCAAACTAAAGTAATGCACATACGTCCTCCGCACATCCTAAGACACAAAATCTTAATAAAATGCATGGTTATGATTGCCTACATAAGGTTAACAGTCATCAACTTCTTCGAGCTGAAGACAACTGCTTGACGATCCTGGATAATGTACAATATCTATATACAAATATTTAGGGGTCAACGTCGACTCCAATTTTAAGTGGAGCTATCATGTTGAGCCACTAACAAAAAAAACTCAGGGGATCCTCTGCCGCTCTTTTCCATCTTAACTATCGATGTCCAGCAGATGTTCTTCAACAATGCTATTACAGCCTTGTGGAGTCTCACCTAAGGTACGGCATCCTAGCGTGAGGCAACACGCCCCAGCTCCAGCAGCTAAACTCATTACATGCCAGCATACAAAAAATAGTTAAGAAGTCAGAACGACATCATGGTAATGACATAAGACAATTCCTCACAATATAACAATTGTATAAGATGGACATACTATCAACTTTCAAAGATGATAACACCTATAAGCTACCAACCCAACAAGCAGTTAACACACGTAGACGACAACAAAATAAGTTTTTGGTCCCAAGATTCTGGAACGAATATGGACACAGAAAGTAAGCAGTTGCTGTTCCGGCAATATTTAACGAGCTTACAAAAAATTTAAACAACCTTCCGAAACCAATTTTTTTTAAAAAATGTTAAGAAAGTGTTCTTGAATTCAAATGTATAAACGATAAACTGTTTTTTTTATGTACGTGTAATGAGTTTGTATTTTGAACTCAACATAATGTAATGTACTTAATTTTAAAGACCAATCTTCTGCAGACAAGCCCCCTGGCTTTGCAGATGAATGAATGAATGTCAATCTTTTAGAACAAATAAAAATTCAATTCAATTCAATTCAATTCATCTTTTGAGGCTATCCACGAATCGACCCAAATTTTGGTTTCTTCATAAGAAGTGAAGCGCTGCTCAGACAGCCATGCGCCATCGATTGAAACAACTGATAATCCTAAGGAGCGATGTCTGGTGAATATGACGGGTGAGAAAAGAGTTCCCAGCTGAATATTTGAAAGTAGATTTTGACTGGTCGTGCAATATGTTGCCGAACATTGCCATGCTGGTAGGTAATCTAGAGTATAAGCATTTTTTCCTTGACTGTTCGGCTGAATTTCAACAATTGTGTTCGGTAAAGTGGCCCAGTGATGGTTTAGTTCGGTTTGAGCAAATCATAATAGACGACACCAAGCTGATCCCACCAAATACACGGCGTGAGTTTTTTTACAATTAATATTCTGCTTGGCCGTTGATGTTGAAGCATGACCAGGTGATCCCCATGATTTTTTCCTCCTAAGGGTTGTCGTAATGGACCCAGTTTTCATCCATGACAATACGATGCAAACAACTTTTCGGTTTCTGCCTAGCAAGCAGCATTTCACATGCCAGGAATCGGCGTTCATCGTTCCTCGGCTTCAGTTCATGTGGAGTGCAATTTCCTTGCTAGTTATAGCAAATTAGGTGCGCAACTAAGTCAATAGATGGCTCCAGCAGTAAGTGCTAGTCCATTTTAACTTGTCCAAAACGTCATGAACTAAGCTTAGACATATGGTAAACAAACCGTTTTGACACATTAGTGATTTTGTTTTGACATCATATACTTTTGGTTGTGTGAATATGTCTAATTTTGTGCCAAAAAATTCTCTCATTCCAAGAAAACGACAAGGTTTACGGAGATGCTGCTATAAGTGAAACAACGTGCCGTGATTGGTTCCGTTGTTTCACAGACGGTGATTTCAATGCTGACGACCGTCCGCGTGAAGGAAGGCCAAAATCCATCGAAGACTCTGAATTGGAGACATTGCTCGATGAGGATCCGTACCAAACGCAATAAGAGCTTGATTCGGCATTAGGAGTTACCCGCCAAGCCATTTCCAAGCGACGGCAAGGGACGTTGAGCGTCATTTTCTTGCCTGTTAACAACTGTTCTAGTGACAAAAAAAGGAAGGGTTTTCTTCATCGCCTCGTGACGGATGATGAAAAATGGATTCATTACAGCAACTCAAAGAGAAGAAGTCATGGGGACTGCCCGGTCAAGCTTCTAATAATCACGCTTCGAAGGTTATGCTGTGTATTTGGTGGGACCAGGTCGGTGTTATTTATTATGAGCTGTTGAAACCCAACGAAACCATCACTGGGGAACGGTATCGACTTCAATTGATGCGACTGAGGCGAGCACTGTGTGAAAAATAGCCACACTACAAGCTGAGGCACGAAAAGGTGATTCTACAACATGACAATGCTCGGTCTCACGTTAAAACCTACCTGGAAACGTGAAGTCCTACTCCACCTGCCATATTCTCAAGATATTGCCCAGTCCGATTATTATTACTTGTTCTATTCGATGTCACACGGTCTGGCTGATCAGCAGTTCCGCTCATATGAAGACATCAAAAAATGGCTTGATTCGTGGATAACCTCAAAAGATGAACACTTTCACCGTGACGGTATTCGAGCTTTGCCAGAAAGATGAGAAAAAGTTGTACGAGGGTGGGTCAATAAGACTTTTGGATTAAAACACAGATTTTTTGATAAAAAAAATAATTTTATTTTTCAACGTAGTCTCCCTTGAGCTCTATACACTTTGTCCAACGCTTCTCCAATTTTTTTATCCCTTCCAAAAAAAATGATTTGTCGAGGTCCTCAAAATAGGCCTTTGTTTGCGAGATGACTTCATCATTGGAGTCAAATCTTTTTCCACCAAGCCATTTCTTCAGGTTTGGGAACAAGAAGTAGTCGCTCGGAGCCAAATCTGGAGAATAGGGTGGATGAGGGAGCAATTCATAGCCCAATTCATGGATTTTGCCATGGCAACTGCACATGTTTGCACCCTTGCATTGTCTTGGTGGAAAAGAACTTTTTTCTTGGCCAAATGAGGTCGTTTTTTTTTCAAATCGTCATTGAATCGGTCCAATAAGTTGGCATAATATTCCCCATTGATTGTTCTTCCCTTTTGAAGGTAGTCAATGTGGATTATCCCGCGTGCATCCCAAAAAACAGTCGCCATAACTTTATTGGCTGACAAACCCACCTTGGCCTTCTTTGGCGCCAATTCACCCTAGAAACCCACTGTTTTGACTGTTGTTTGTTCTCTGGTGTGTTGTGATGGATCCACGTTTCGTCCACGGTTACAAAACGGCGCAAAAACTCCTCCATATTGCGATTAAACAACGCCAAACCTTCCTGTGAAGTTGTTACACGATTGCGTTTGTGGTCGACTGTGAGCAAACGCGGCACCCATCTTGCGGAAAGCTTTCTCATGCCCAAGTGATCATTCAAAATTGAAACCACTGAGCCATGCGAGATCCCTACGGCTTCCACAATCTCTCGCACTTTCAATATTCGGTCGGCCAACACCATATCGTGAATTTTTTCGATTGTTTCGGGTGTAGAGACCTCAACTGGGCGTCCAGGACGTTCGGCATCTTCAGTGCTTGTACGGCCACAACGAAATTCAGTAAACCACTTTTTTACTATTGAAATCGATGGTGCAGAGTCCCCATAGTATTTATCAAGGTTAGCCTTGGTCTCGGTAATGGTTTTTTTTCGCAAGAAATAATGCTTAATAAGCACACGAAATTCACTTTTTTCCATTTTCTCCTCAAATTAGTGAGTAGTCTGATAAAAATAGCTGTCAAACACAAACTAACTGACGCAGCAAGTTTAAATTTTGACAGGAGTCAACTGACAAATGCCTGTTGACAGGAGCAGTGTTGCTGTTTCAGTAAAGAGCTAGCGATGGGTAATACTTTGAATGATGCATTTGTAACCATTTTTTCACAATAAAGTTGCATTTTCTTCAAAAATAACTTAGTTGCATACAAAATACTATCCATCATTTCAAGGAATAAAGAAAACAGAGCACTATACAGAGGTTTTGGGAGAAACTCCTAAGAAGCAATCATGGTGCTCATCCTACCCAGGAACGACCTCATTGGAGCTACTTTGACATATTCAGAACGCACATCACTGGAGAATTTGTCGGCATCTAGTCAGGTTATCGAAATAAAGAGTTAGTGCGGGAAAGTTTGAGGCAAACTACTCCAGCGTCAATATTCAAGTCATGTCACGAAAGCCAGCCAGCAAACGAAAATCGGATAGCGATTGGCGCGTAGAATATTTAGATAGTTAACTTGCTACATGAAGTAGGAAAATAAGGGGGTGCCTCTGACTGCTGCAAAGCGCAAATCACTGCTTACCAAGAAATGCAATGGTATAGGCAAGGCAAAAGTATGGAAAACTGGGACATCTACTATGGTGATACGTACATAGAATAGAAACAGCACTTATTTGTCCAGGCACATGAACAATGTCCTTACCAATACATTAAGCACATCTCTGCTAATTTTAACGCTAAGAGGTGAGAGAACTTTGGCGACATATTTGGAAAAGTATCATGAAGCGCGCCAGCTCTGAAAACGGGCTCACGTTAATTGTGTTCGCCAATCGCAAAATGTTATTATAGCAAGTAAGCGTTTCCCTTATATCTACAAACGCCTTGTAATTAAAAAACCGTCACTCAACTTGATCACAGTATGTCTAGGCGTTACGAGAGGCCAAGACTCGAATGCGAATGTATCGGATTAGAACACATTTAAGAAGTAAAGTTCCGTGGGAAAAGAGGACTTCAATTTAGGTGGGGCGGCCAAATGGAAACTTGGTTTCCGGACTTGGAGGCAATAAGCCAAAGATTACACTAAAAGAGGAGAGTGCTTTATCAAATTTTGTGAGTTCGGATCCGATAAATTACTTATTGCCTCATCATTAAGGACGTGCATTCGGGTTGACCCACGAATATGGTTTCTTGGCAAATTTTGTATCAGCTTACGGGAGCTCAACTTAATAGACACTTATTAATATGTGAAAACTCCAATCACTTCAGTAGTAAAGTGACAATAGCACTTGTAGCCGAAGGTGTCCACGGAGTGACTAATACTCTTGCGACTTCTTACTGACGACGTAAGCATTCGCTCGCCTTGCCTGCATAATAGAAAGTAATGCAATCAAAAATCGTTCTCAGCTATCAATAACATAGAAGCCCGAACGAAGATGCAGGTATTTTAAAATTTTTTGGGAAGTCTTCGTTTAACTCGCGCCCATGATCCCATCATAGTTTGAAGGCCCAAAAAAGACGCAGCTCTCTAACTATGTTCTATGATTGAGAGGTTTTGTATTTTTGAAATTATTATAACGAAGCTAGAAGATATCAAAAGAGGTTGAGGGTTATTAAGCTGTATCTACAGGGACTCTTCCGTCGGTTCTTTATAATGGAATACATGTAGAGAATTACCGATTTAATGGCTTGGATGACAGAAGTAGGTCTCGTTTAGCGATGTGTGAAGTCTTAAGTTGCTACCGCCCAAGACTGTGCTTCATCGTCATATTCTTGACAAGATTTGAAGGCTACGGTAAGATTCAAATACAACTGGAATGTTATACATAACATTTCATAACAAGACCCAGAATTCTGGTATGCAGCAGACGGTTTGCTGCATAAGATTCACAAATGGTAATCGAAAATCTAGTGTGAAACTCATCCTACACTGCTCATTATTGGCTTTGAGAATGCAGCCCGCGGTATCTATATGGAAGTGGTGACATTTACCAGTGAATCTAGAGCAATTGTTTAAAAACTTTAGCATCTTTTGAGGCAGAGGTCTTCGATAAGGTATACTGCACATACGTTGGTTCTTGTTTTGGCACCCTAAGGTCTGCCATTGTCACCTTCTTTACCGAACAGATATTTCTATCGGCTCCTGACCTGTTGTCACGATGTGCCTTTCGTTGGAGATGCGGTTTTGGTGGCAAACTATTAGATATTATGGTGACATCTGTGTAACGGCTACTGACTTAATGTCATTAACACAGCTTGATCTAAGTACTGAGCATAATACTTTTCTAGAAATTGAACAACATGCCGAACGCAATTTTTGTCTTCTCAGAAATTCTGCCTAGATCAGTTCGATACTGCCGTCAGATCAGATAATATATTGATATGAACTATGTTCTCGTATATTAGCTACGGCAAAAAAGATTATGGTGCCTTGAAGTCCGTTCATATTTAGGCAGACATGCCAAATTTCAGTGCGATACTGTCTTTAGTTTTGTTTTGACAGCTGATTGTTGTTGACGTGTTTGGCATTATGTTGAGTATGGACAAAAACGATTTTCGTTCTCTCATAAAACATTATTTTTTGAGAGGCAAAACGGCGAAGGAAACAAAAGAAAAGTTGGATAAATATTATGAGGCTAATGCTCCGTCAGATTACATCTTCAAATATTGGTTTCGAGAGTTTCGTGGTGGCCGCAACTCCACTACCGATCAAGTCCGCAGCTGCAGGCCCTCCGATGCGGTTACAGAGGACAATGTCAAAAAAATACATGAAATGGTGTTGGCTGACCGGAAAGTAAAGGTGCGCGAGCTAGTAGATACCACAAAGATTAGTACTGAGCGCACACGCCATATTTTGGGCAATATTCCGCATATAAAAAAGTTATCCTGCCGCTGGGTGTCGCGAATGCTCACTCCTGAAAAAAAAAACGAATGCGAGAGCACTTCGAAAGAGTGTTTGGACTTGCTGATGCGGAACCGGGCGGACTTTTGGCGTCGATTGGTAACTGGATTTGGATCCCTCGGACTATTATCTCTTCCCAAACCTCAAAAGATGGCTCATCAATAAAAAATTCAGCTCACGCGAGGAAATCATCGACGCCACGGAGGAGTATTTTGTAGACCTTCTGGAAAATTACTTTTCGGGCGGGATTAAGAAGTTGGAAAATCGCTACAATAAGTGTATCAAACTAAAAGGGGACTATATTGAATAAAATAAAAAAAAACATTAAAAAGGAGGTTATAGTATATGTTGTGCTGTGTAAGAGCTTATGAACATATGTGTTAGTAAGTCACGCGAAGTTAAACCTTACAGCATTCTTGTTTGAACCGCCATTATATGTATAATTACTACCAGTTGCTCATGTTTTATTTGTTTTATACAACACGATGCTTTCTTAAATGGAAATGGATCATATGATGATGGTTCATCTGGTGGAGTTGAAATACTCGTATATATAACGTCAGCGTAGTCCAGAAGTTAAGATGTCATTATGCATTAGGTCCTTCTAGTTGGTTCCGACAGGATAGCGCCTCTGCCACTCAAAATTGTCCATATGATAAAAGACTGGTAGAGCAGACAGGATGTTAACGAGTTCGGATACTCGATGTAGAAAAGTACATATCTTTGCGGCGGTTTTGGTCACAGCCGAAATAGTACTTGTATCACACTCCTCTTTACTCTTTTTTGTAATAAAACAGACACCCCTTTTAACCACTTTTCTTTTACAAAAACGCCGTCAACCCCTAAACCCTCGATCTAATTATGAATTCCAAAGTAACAATCTCCTGCAAGAGGTTGATTTTCCACAAGATTACAGGGAATGCAACCGTGCCCTATGCGATGATCCTTCTGGAGGTTGTTGCTTTGAAATGCCAATTAATTTGGTGGTGTCCCTTCGCAAGTTGCCTTGTTATCTTCCGAGCTGACTTCCATTTGATTTGAGCAAAAAAACATCCAGGCCTCTTATAGGATATTTTCTGAAGCTGGGTCTTCTACTAACGAATTTTCTTCTTCTTTAGATTATGCAGTTAAATCATTGATGTGTTAAAATTTCTTGCATTTACGGTGAATTTCTTCTGTTTTCACAAGTTACGGGACTGCCTTAATTTACATTTGAAGTGAAAAGAACTCTTCGATCCTTTTCAAGCCTATATCGAAGAATGGACGCTATGGCTTCTATGGCCTCTGCCCTCCAGTTACAAAAACCTTTTATAAAAACAAGGGTCTCTGCTGATTGTTTTGCCACCGGGTTTGGATTGGAATTGTTTGCGTACTACGGGATGTCCAACTCAAATGGTGCTGTGCCAGAGAATACTGAATATATTAACATGAATTCTATTAAGATACAGTTCTTACTTACTTACTTACTTAGGTGGCGCTGCAGTTAGGGGTAAACCTGGGTCTCAAATAACAAGCCTCTCCAGTTAGTCCGATTTTTAGCTACCTGCCTCCAGTTGACCACTCTAAGTTGGTTGAGGTACCATCTAATTTGTGAGCGCCATATAAAGTGAAGTCTTGCTCTACTGCGGTGTTCCTCCGGGCTAGATTCGAAGACCCTGCAGGCCGGAGCATTGGTGGCCATTCGCTCTACAGGCCCTAGCCGTCACAGGCGACTGTTGAATGTTCTCCAACAAAGTTCGTAAACGCAAACGCAAATTTCACGAAGAATGATTTCTTCATCAACTCTCGATAAAATCCATATTTCAGCGCTCTGAAGTAGGACTAGGATGTTAGGATATCTTACATAACGGGTCTTTAGTTTCTCAGGATAGGGCCTTACTACTCAATTGCCATCTTAGACCGAAGAAACGGCAATTAGAAAGAGTGATTCTTCGTTTTTTTTCTGGTATTTTTGACTGAACTTATAGCATAGCCGGGAGAGGCACGGTCCCTTACTACCTTGAAATTAAATCCGACTGTGACGTTCTGTCTAATTCGTTGTTGTTGTGTGTCCCTTCCTGTTGACAGCATATACATGGTTTTAGCCTCATTTACCGCTAAACCCATCTACCAGCTTCCGTTCAATATTACGGAACGCATCGGTGACAGCCCTCTGAGTTCTCCAATTGATGTCGACATCATTGCCGTATGCTATAAGTTGCACAAGCTTTTGAAAGCTACTGCCTCCAGTGTTTGCTTGTGAGTTTTGAACGATTCTTTCAAGTATGATGATAAAGAAGTCACTTGAGAGCTCGTGACTTAGTCTAAAAATTTTTTAGACTAAAGGTCTACTTAACGACTTTGACGGAGTAACGAGTGTTCTCAATCGTCATTCTTCACAGATGGACGAGATTGCCAGGGATGCTAAAATTAGACATAGCTCTATATTCTTCGCCTTTATAAATGCCGTCATATGCGCCTTAAAATCTATGAAAAGATGGTGGATGTCGATTTGGGATTCATGAGTTTTTTTCTATGATGTTCCGGAGTATGAAAATTTGGCCGATTATTCACTTTCCTGGTCTGAAACCACACTAATAGGGAACCAATCAGGTTGTTGACGAAGGGTTTTAGACGTTCATATAATATGCTAGATAAGATCTTGAATGCGATGCTGATGTTGGAGCAGGAGTCACAATTTGTTTGGATCGAGGAAATGATGCTGAGTGTCCCTTCATCAGGTATACACTTTTCTGACCAGATCTGAGAAATCCTCTCCGCAAAGTCATTTTTAACAGCTTTCACTATCATCGCAGAAAAAAATTTCCTTATTCTTAGCACCGACTGTGACTCTACTACAAAGCTTCCTATAATATCTCTACAGGCTTCTCCACGGTTCTTGTTCTTTTTACTTTTTGGTAAAACTTCCATACATTATTCCTGGAGTACAAACTGTCAATATTTTCGAGCGCGCTTCTCGTGCTCTTTTTCCTTCTTCTGGGGAAGCCGATGTTCTTCTCGTCTCTTGTGCTCATAAAGCTCATAAGCGTCCTTCGTTGCAGCGCCGCTTAATACGCTTCTGGCTTAGGTGCATGTGTTTGCTGGCATTTTTTCTCACCACCGGGGATTTCTTGGTGGTGGTCTGGTGAAACCTAGCACTTCACTTGTGGCGTCTCTGATGGCACTTTGGCAGCGTTGCCAATGGTCTTCGGTACTTGATTCTGGCGGCATGAGAGATTTCGGGATACGCGTTCAGCAAAGATTTTGGCGGTCTCTTGCGATTGCAGCTTTTCTACGTTATACCTTCTCACAGTAACTCTTCTACCACATTCTTACTTTCGCTGTAACAAGGTGATGATCCGAGCCAATGTTGACTGCCTGGAACATTAGGACGTCAGGAATACTGGAGACGTAATTTCTGTTGCAATGTGATCCATTTGATTATCAAGAGACCGCCATGTTCCATAGTGCTTGCTATAGTAATATTTCGGGCGGCCGCACACCAATTAGCCTAAGTCCGTTGGCTATGCTTGCCAAATGTCCTACTAAGGATGTCCTCTTGTCCTATTCTGGCGTTAAAATCGCCTAGTATAATATTAGCGTCATACTTCGGACATTGCTCGTATGTATTGTCAAGGAGCTCGTAGAAACATTACTTGATGGCGTCGTCTTTGTATTCCGTATGGGCTTGATGTGGATTATCAATAGACGCACGCTCACGTGTCGGAAGCTCAAGACTTCTTGCCTAAGTCTGCTGCATGTTACAAATCCGGATCGGAATATGCTCGGTTTGTTTCTATAGCAATCACCATTGTATGTTATATATCACAGTTTTTCATCTTCCACTTCCTGAATAGCAATGATATGATAGCAGTCAAGGACCTCTGTTACTCTCGTAGTTGGTCGGCTGCTCGTCCTTTAAACATTTACCAGGGTCATCAGCAGTGAATCCGTTTTAATTCGACGCCATTAGTTGGTTCATCACATATTTTTAATCTCTTCCGTATAAGGTTGTTAGGCCTATGACGGCGTAGGCCAGTATTATGCTGCTGGCGGAGCATGGCCTTACCCGTTTAGGCGGGGACCACCTATAGTAGGTAAGGCGAGCGAGACTACTTCGCTATGCCCTTGATTGTTGTGTTGCTGGTCCAATCCAAGTTACAGTTTCCGGATTAATTACAGCGCAGGTCCGCATTAAGATACAGTAAGCTCGCATAACTGGCGGCTGTTCAGTAATAACCCATTACTATTCGGAAGCTGAACCTTCCAATCTGGTGCTAAAACACTGATATTTAAGATTTGCTGAGTCCAGCAACAGTTTCCATCAAATTTCGCTTGGGAAGGACTACAAAAAACCGAAGACGCAGTTTTTATTCCATCGAATTTTTTTAAAGATTTTAACTCGTATATCAATGCTACGGAATCCACGTATTCATTAAATATCCTAGCCTTGCACGTATATTTTTTTTTAAAAGGCTCTTAGCTTTTCCAACCAACACCCAATCCGCTCCTGAACATCTTACCAAAGTGCACCATAAAACAGATAAATTGATTCCTTTCCCTGTGGTTCTAAGCGGCTCACAAATAGGTAACACACCTTAGCTAAGCACATGCCCAGCATGAATATTGCAAATATTTGATCTGCAAAAAGAAAAATGAACAGTGTTCCCCCTTTTCTTGGATGAATGCTCAATTTGTGAGCCTGCTCCTGCTGGAAGAGAATTTAATTCCAGACCAGAAGTAGTGCAAACAATTGATTCGGTTGCATGTGGAGGACGGCTGAGAAGCAAGAAGAGATAGTCAGTCACGATTTTACCATTGAAGTTCATCGATAATCTGGGGATTAATGTGATTCAGTGCACACTTGCACCAGAACTAGCACTCCTCGGAGTTAACGATTGTGCTGGAGATACGTATACGTGAATCTCTATTATCAGAGATGATCTTTCATTTGTTTGTTGGATTGGGCTTCTAAGTAAACTGTGGTGATGCTACCATCATCGAGCTTAGGATGTTGGCTTTAAAATTGATGGCTGAGAATTGGTGTGATGAGCTTCTGTTTGTTTTTTTTTTATGAAGATTGTGGCATCGACGGAAGCTTTTTAGTGGAACTGGTAAACGAGAGATAGCAAAATTGCAAGTATTCGTTGGTGTAAAGGACTTTTGAAAGCTATTATTTTTGATAATATACTACTCGTAAGAGGGTAGATTTTGGGGCTGTTCTTAATTCTTTTGATAGGGGTTCCACAACCCTTGGAAATTTATGTGGTTATGTCGTGCCACTGAACTCACAAATTGTAGGCGTGAAGGCTATCGTATCGTAGCAGAGAAGGCTATCGTACTCAGATTTATAGCTT
Source organism: Volucella zonaria (assembly GCA_963966105.1). NCBI lineage: Eukaryota > Metazoa > Arthropoda > Insecta > Diptera > Syrphidae > Volucella > Volucella zonaria. Next base: position 42,808,090 of record OZ014530.1, on the reverse strand, counting down.
TTGGAAACTTCCGTCGTATATCAAGGCTTCCTACGAGTGCATCCTATTGGGTTGTTTGCAGTTATTTCTCCACGTCCAAGTTGATGCCTGGCTAGGAACGATCACCACATAATCAATTTGGTTGCCAGTAAGAAAAACTGGTGGTAGCTAGCTGCGTAACTTAATAACCTAGAAAGGCTTATGCTTCTTATGACCGTAACATGAGATGCTGCAAAGTAAATCAGTCGGAATCCATTATCTGTGTTGTCTCGTGAAGGCTAAACTGGTTGATTAATCTGCCAGATATGCCTTCCTCTTCAATTTCGGCATTGAAATGCTCGACTAGGATTCTTGCACAAGCTCCATTGCTTAGAGCCAGGACGTCATACAACTTTTCCTAAATAAAGTTCTGTCCCTCATTGAAAGGGACATGTGTACATTTAAACTAACGATGGATAAGTCAAAAGTCAGGCGATCTTTAACCCACGTCCTACCATGAACTGCCTTCAGTGATAGCTGTAATAAGTAAAGCAGTTCTTTCTTTTTTTTATACCTGCGCTTGCATCATTCGGAATGGGACAACTTGCGCATTGTAGGTTGAAAATATACTCAAGTTTAGTACTCGTAAATCGGTCGAACAGGTAAGTTCAACAATAGTAGAGACTACGAAGAAACAAACAGCCTACTAGCAACATAGATCAAACCACCGCTTAAGAAATCATTTATTCAAGCCCAGGAGATTAGTAAGAGTAGACGAAAACGTTGCATCGCATATGGTACGCTTCATTAGATCAACGCAACAAAAGCTCTGGATCTTATTTCCCCCCATCAAGCGCATTGATGAAACTCGCAGCGATGAGTACTAAAGCTGGTCCTAAATTTTACAAGCAAAGAAGATAGGAAGCATGAGTATATTGCCATTTGTCAATTAGATTAGCGGGATTTTTTGGCTGACTGCCTCCGGTCACTTACTTTAAGATGGTTGATGACCGCTTCCACATGTGCGTGCCACTTGATATAAGATCACACTCGTCCTTCTAGGTAGGAATAGTCGTTACCTCTAAAATGCGGACCAGATCTGTATCGCCGTACAGGTTGCCGCATTCGGTAATGTCCATATTTCCGCGCCATAGAACCGGTCTGGGATGATAGTGCTCTCAAAAAATAATCTACTATACTTGTCTGTCCAGGTCGTCTATGTCGTGCGTCCTTATTTTTGACGGAATATATCCTCATTCCCCATTTTTTTCTTTTTCTGTTTCAATACTTGCAAATATTATGCAAGAAAACAGTGGAGTAATATCCCGGAATGAAACAAATAAGATCTTATCCGGGCTACTCTGACTTATTTCGAGCTCAGGCTGGTAAGCATTTCCGAGAACCAGCCAGGGTCTTAATGTACCAACAGCAGCACTCACATCCAGGGATAGATTACTGACTTCGGTCGACCGACCTTTCATCCTAGAGGTATCTACATATAATGGAACTGACCCTCCAAGTTGGGAGTTGCGCCTTCGGGGTACCTGCCCAGCAATGGAAAAAAACTCCATAGTTACGGGCGAATGCCCCCATTTATTCGGCTTATACAAGCTATAACTTAAAATTAAAATTAAACTTAAACTAAAACTTAAAACTAAGGTTGGTTAGAGTGATGAAGGAGAACGGATTTGAGGTAGGAAGCGGTGCTTTGGAAGTCAAATATGCTAGGGTTTGAATTAATTTTTCGTAGCATACGGGAGATTGGTTCGTTCGCGCCATAGGCTGTGTAGATAGGGTACGTAGATTTCTTAGGTTAGTGTTGAGGAAAATAGAGTTGTGAAGGGACGCGCATTTAACCTGACATAAAAGGAGTCGATGAATGAAGAGAAAGTCGGTTGCATCTCTGCGTTCCTCAAGGGTGTTTAGGTTAATAAGGTTGAGACGGTTTTGATAGGGGGGCAGAGTAAAAGAATCGTCCCAGGGCAAACCTCGAAGAGCAAATCGAAGAAAACGGCGCTGGATGCTTTCGATTCTCGAGATATGAACGCGATGATATGGGGACCATACTTGACTGGCGTACTCTAGGAGAGGGAGAACAAAGGTAATATAGAGGGACCTGGTCACGTATGGGTTGGTGAATTCTTTGGACCATCGTTTTACAAAACCTAGTGCAGAGTTGGATTTAAGGATTATCCCATCCATATGTAAACGGAAGTTGAGCTAAGAGATTCAACGGAGGAGATAGGTTGGTTGTGGAGAAGGTAGAGTTGGGGAGGAGATTTGAGCCGCTTATGTGAAAGGGTGATGGATTGGCATTTGGCGATATTAAGCTCCAAACAATTTTTGATGCACCAGATCGAAAAACTATCAAGGTGTTGTTGATGGAGGAAGGAGTCATGGGCAGAGGAAATGGTTTTGAAAAATTTGGTATCGTCGGCGTAAAGGGAGACGGACGAGTGTTTGATCATCCTATCGAGATCATTTATGGTTAATATAAAAAGAAGAGGACCAAGATTGCTGCCTTGAGGAACTTCAGAGGTGGCCAAAAATGGAGCCGAGTTGGCTGACCTAAAGCGAACACTGTAAAAACGGTTTTCGAGGTAAGAGAATATCCATTTTAACAGTATGGGTTCAAAGCCGAGGGCAGACAATTTGAAAAGTATTAATCGATGAGAGATTTTATCGAATGCTTTGCTAAAATCGGTTGCAACTACATCGACTTCGTTGCCGTTCTCTAGGGCAGAGATGGCAAATGATACGAATTCAACGAGATTTGTGGTGGTTGACCTACCCTTTAGGAAGCCATGTTGTCTAGGGGAAATAAGTGATTTGCATTGGAAGCTTAGAGCTTCATACAAAATACTTTCGAGGAGTTTGGGTATATGGGAGAGTTTAGCGATTGGACGATAGTTTGTTATTTCGTTCTTTGATCGTTTTTTGTGGATCGGGGTTATGAAGGAGGTTTTCCAAACCTGAGGAAATTCTTCTTGTGAAAGGGATAGACGAAAGAGATCAAAAAGGGCGAGGGAAAGAGACGAAGAACATTTTTTAAGAAATATGGCAGAGAGGCCATCTGGACGGGGTGCAAATTCGTCATTGAGTTGGTGTAATTTATATTCGATATAAGAGGGGTCCAAGATGGGAGAGGGAAGTGGGGCATTGGAGAAGTTCAGTAGGTAACGAAAATAGGATGTCGTTGGTGAAGGATTGTTTAAAAAAGGTGCAAATAGGTTTGCAATGGTGAGTGGATCGGTTGATGACTTGTTGTTGAAATAGATGGAAGGAAGGTAACCATTGGACTTTCTTTTGTAGTTAACAAATTGGAAAAAGGACTTATGGTCATTTATAAGGTTGACTTGCGCATTATTAAGGTAATGCTGGTAAAGGGAATCGTAAAGTTCGGTGAAATGAAGATAAGCACCAAGATAGTTGCAGTAGTCGGAAAAGGATCTGGTACGCAGGAAAACAGACCATAACTTGTTTCTCTTATTTCGTAAGGAACGAAGCTTGCGATTATACCAGGAAGGACTAGTAGATGATGTTTTCAGGCGGGAAAACGGAACGTAAAGGCTAAAAGAATTAAATATTTCGTTATAAAAAATGGGTAAGACATCATTTACACTTAGGTTTTGAAAGTTAAATAGGGATCTGCTAAGATAATCACTGATTTTGTGAAAGTTGCTTTATGAAAGTCGTAGGATGAGAGAGTTGTGGGGGAAGAGAAGGGGAGGGTGGTAGTTGTCGATTCTTGAGAGAGATAGGGGACAGAGTGAGACTGGGGAGTTAATTGAATCTGTTGTGGAAATAAGGTCCAATTGCCTGCCCATATAGTTGGATACACCACTGACTTGGCATAGACTTGAGTCTGTTAAGCGATCTAAGAAGAGACATTCCTTAGCTAAGTTGGCATTTGAAGCGATGAAGAACGATTGATCGTCTGATGGAATCCACTGTAGCTGAGGAAGATTAAAGTCGCCGAAAACAAAGATATCGTCAGTAGAGTCAGACAGGTCAATTAAATAGTCGATCGCATCGACAACAAGTTGGTAAGATTCGATAGGTTGAGCTGGCAGGATGTAGCAACATAAAACGTAAAGGGACTTGAAGGGGAGTGATATTTTCATTGCGACAAAGTCGACTTTAGAGGATAAAGAGATGGTAATGGGAGAAGAGTTAAGGCTGTTGTGGATCGCCAGTAGGACGCCTCGACAGGGGGAATCATCATGTGGGCGGGTAGGATCGTCGTCGGGAAAAACATTAAAAGTAGGGGGGAACAATTGCCGGTTCTTTATGTCGGAAATCAAATTGGTTTCAGTCAAGGCGTAAATACCAAAGGGAAGAGAATGCGATTGACGTAGGACAGCATTGGTTTTAGAACGAAGACCACTTACATTCTGGTAGTAAAATGTAAGAGGGATGTTGTGGGGTCGAGATGTATGGCGGGATGGTTTAAGTGTTGACAAGGAAGGCATGTTATGGACGAAAAAATTTATCGTGGTCAGCTCGGCTTCGCTATAGGTGTGAGACTCGTTTAGAGTGAACGTAGTGGCCGAATGCAGCAAGGTCGTCTGCTACTTTCTGAGGGGACGTGCTAAAAATCTCGTGGTCCCTGACATAAAGGTTCCTGAGACTGATAGGGTCGGTAGGGAGGCCTTCCTGTTGGATGGATACCATGACGCTGGTTTTGGTCTTCCCTTTGCAGCAGACCGAGTCCGATTTGTCATGTAGATAGGCGAGAAAGAGACGAATGTTTTCATATATCTTTCTCCCTCTGAGCCTAGAGAGTGCATAGAGACTTTCTGTAGTTCCATAGGTTTGCTGGGTTAGTTTAATTGTGGGGGAAAAAGGGGATCAAGGATATGAGCAGTGGAGGAGGGAGATGCAGATACGTGGTTGGATATGGAGTTGGGCGACGGATGAGATGTTTTTGTTTAGGGTATAGGAGTTAATAAAATTAGGTTACTTAGCTCCAGTTTGTAGGTCGAAGTTAGGAATGAGTTGTTAGCTGGGATTGGTGGCGTAGAAGATTGAGAAGGGATAATATGGGTGGTTGGGGTTAAGCTGAAAGAGACGCGTTGGCGCGGGGACTTGGGTGTAACATTGGGAATTAGCGGATTAGGAGATTGGTGTGTAAGGGCTTTGTGTCGGATAAGTGAGAAGGGAGGACTAAAATTGGGAAACAAGTTCGTTTTGAAGCTCCAGTTGGGATCGAGATTAGAGCTTGGTTTTTTATTAGCGTACTTTTTAGTTGGAAGGGGAATTGGGAGTGGTCTTTTTTTAAGCTTATCGTTACGTTTATTTTTAAAATTTTGGTTGTCGTCGACACGTGGGTTTTCTCGTTCCTCAGAGCATTTGGTGATACTTATCTTCCCAGGTTTAGTGGCCTTACCAGGGGGAGTAGAGAACAACCACGAATATTTGGTTGGGATGTTGATTTTGAAGCTGCAGGAACTATTGGAGTCAGCTGGGGAAATCATCTCGCACTCGCTAATGGTGATGACATAATTTCGGTGAAAGAAATTCCGCACCCAAGAAACATCAGCGTGTTGAGGAGCCCCTTCAACTTAAAATGCTGTATGGTTTCCCTCTTTCAGCTTATCGAGGCGGCTTTTCCATTCGGAGGGGGTCCATGAAGTTTGCGGGGGGCGGGGGCGGGTGGGAAACTAGTTGGTAAAGTCAGAGCGGTTTCGCTTTACGTTGTTAGGGCGGCGGGAGGAGTATTTGAAAATGACTCCGTATCTACTAATTCATTATGAATTGAGACATTGTACGGGGAACTAGCTTGGAATTGAATTTGATCGGGTATTCCATCGATTTTGTGGGAAGCCAATCTCACTTCTTTACCGATTTCGGCAACGGTCAACCGAGTTGCTATGAGTTCCTCGCTGACGTCTATTATTTTTAGGGTTAGATTATCGAGCGTAGAGTCTGATGGATGCGGGGTGGGATGTATTGTTTTGGAGGAGGATTGAAAAAGCAAGTCGAGATCAGTACGGAGAAGATTATAGAACCGTTTATGTGTGTGAGTACGTTGGATTTAAAAAGGTTGGCAAAATTTGTTTTGAGGAATGCTTTTAATCCATCCAAGTGATATTTGATCACTTCGCTCTCGTTGTCGTGATGAGATTGATTTTTGGACAGATTGTGGATCGCTGTCAGTTGCTTTTCTATCATTCTTCCTGTGGACTTGTAAGCTTCCACATTACTGTCAATGCAGTTTACTGAGTCTTCAATCTTCTCTATTCTGTCGAGAATAGTTCTGCTAATATGATTGTTCTCGGTTAGCATCGCATTGATAGACTCGTTATTGCATTTAATTGCCAGCATAACGTGAGCCAAGGTGATCTCTTTGCACTCGTCGCAGTAAAAATTGAAGAGACTGCAATACTCCTTGAGGTAGGTAATGGATCTCCGGGTAAGTCCTATGCATATGGCATGGAATGATTTCCGACAGAGACCATTGCAGGCTACCCATTCGGCGTTGGGGTTAACAAATGAGAACAAAACACTAGCACAGCACTTTTCCATTGTTTGTTTATTTGGGTTACGAACACTTATCAAAACAATTAATTTTTATTTGGGTTATTTATTTTTGTTTTTGTTTTTGGTGACAAAACTGGCACAGGTGAATCGGCAGACAGAACTAGGTCGACGAACAACGGCGGGAAATATACTGAGTCGGCCGGCAGTTTACGGGGCTTTGACGGAAAGCGGAAAAGTAACTGAATTTGGTAATCAGGAGAAAAAGAAAAACATGTCCGCACAGGTTGACGGTTAGACAAAGTCGGATACAAACGAAATAAGGACAACGAACTTCGGATCTGTACGTGGAATGTTATAGGGTGAATCTTGTCCTTCTTATTTTATTTGAAGTTCAAATGAGCATTCCCTCATGGCAAGCTGGAATGACCAATATTGGTACCGTTGTCAGAGTACCCTTGTTACCTGACACTCTGGCTAGAAAGTGATGAGATCAAAACTGCTTAACACAAACAAAACTTAAAACTTTTTTGTACTATCATTGTGATCTACCTATATTCATCTAATTATATGTTTTATATACTTCGTGACCTTATCTACATACAGTGGATGTATCTTAAACAAATTATTTTGAGCTAATAAACTCTACTCCAACAATCTGAAGTTCACGGTTCAAGAAAAAAAAAGGAAACTACTTTTCCACACTAACGCACTTGAAGTCACTTCCTGGTTACAAAACCTTCTAGATACAATAAACAATTTTCCCATGGAATGCGGAATACGTAACCAATTTGCTTCAACTTAAACTAACTCCCCTGGCGCTTGTCACACCCCCACCATACGTTTACATAGACACTCTGCCACCTCGAAGATAATTGCCCCTCCAACCAAATAGGCTGACGAAAATTGCATTAATTTCCATTCGCATTAAACCATCACACAGCTGGTGCTAGGACGTGTACCTCATATCCGCACTGCCATCAACTGCAAACTCATCCCTTTTTTTTTTACGACGTGTAAATTCGAATTGAATCTGTGAAGCGCGCTTCTACAGCAGCAAATCCAGCTTCTGCTCCAACTTCAGCACTAACCGACATCACTTCCATGCTCGACCATCTGAATCTGACAAAATTGACTGACAACCGGACTCCATTAGGCCCCTGGGACATGTTTTGTTCCTCCACTCCATCGGGGAATGCCCCTTCCGAGCCGTTGATTGATTGAGCATTGCACTCTGCTCACCCCCAGCTCACACCACTTGTCTCAACGTATTCCAGCTGCCGATGCAATTTTGACGAGCTCATTTGCATCTTGACCAATATTCCCATGATGTGTTTCGTCACCGGACTCCACCATCGCCACCACTACCAGTCCATCGATTTACCACGTTACCAACCGGGCGACCAAGTATCCCTAGTCTGTTCATGAGTATCTTTTACTCGTAAATAAGTATCTACGAGTACCCGCTGGGAGATTAGCGTCACTTTGAATGTGTGAAACTCTTGGAATTCCATGTGCGTATCTGTATCTGAGGATTCGTGTGATTTTTGTTCGATTTGTGGTCGCCTCAACCAAAATGCATGAACCTGGGTGGGGATTAAGAGATCACTCAGAGTATCATGCAAGAGATTATGTCATGGCAAACGTGAGCTTAACAGCTGCCGTTCAATCAGTTGATGGGTTCTGCTTATTAGCGGTCCATTGTTCTGAGAATTGTTCTCTTCGGTGTCTCCAGATCGGCTGCTGTTGCATGTAGTCCAGGAAGTTCACCGTCTCTCTCAGTGCGCATTGTCTTTGGAAATGGAAACGAGTTTCTAGAAGATTAGCTCGAGACGTGTCAAATAAAAGAAATCGAACCCAATCAATTCGGGCATTGTTTTCATAGTCTTAACCTTCCCCCCTTCGGTCTTCTGATCTTAGAGTCAGTCATACACTGTCTATCTTCAAACACTGGTTTATGGCAGACATTAAAAATTTGGTGTCAGCAATTGGAGGGGGAGTGAATAATTTCAGAAATTTATGAAACCTACGCGGTCGACTTGACTAAAAGTAAAAAGGCTGAGGCGTCCAAATATCGGAAAAAAATGTCACAACTGCGATCGTTAAACGAAATCCACCTGATGAAGGGGGGCAAATAGAATTCCAACTGCAGTGATGACACTTCGTGACGGAATGAGGCCAATAAATAGCAGGTATCTGTGAAGTAAAGGTATGCTGAGTAGTAATGCTGGTATCATGAGCAAGTTATTGTTTTATTGCGAGAGATATTTGGGGCTGTTTGATAGGGTTGTCGACTCCAACCAAAGAGACGTTGATCACATTTATGATGTTCTAATTCATTTTGAACATGAAAGATTGACGGAAAGGGAAAAAATGATTTTAAGATGTGTTCGGCCGTGCCGGATTCTTCTTCTGACTGTCGATCGCACAGTTTTCATAAATTGTTTGCCACTTTTTTGAGTATTCTTTCTTTTTGGAAAAGACGGCATGTTGTAGTATTTTGCGCATCAAGTCACCAATGACAATAATATTCGGATCCATCATGTTATAAGTCACTTGGACATTGGTCTGATAGTACATCAATCATGATATAACTTTGAGATTTTGTGGTTGCTGTCTCCACAGTCACCTAAGCATAACAGCAAAGGGATCAGTATTGTCATTATTGTTGACTGTTTTCATTTAGGCATTAACCGGGACTCATCAAATCATCTTCAAAAAATTGAAGACCGTCACAGAAAACGGACAAACCAAGCAGTGTCCAAGCTGAACTAGCCTAAACTAACATACAGCGTTGCATCTCTCTCCATCTGAAATGTACTAGGAGATACCTTACAGTTTCCTAAGTGGCTACAGACAATTCTAATTAATCAGGTTCTACAGTTTGTGTATAAAGGCCGAGTCGTCATCAAAGTAGAAACCATCAAACTCGGGCAGCAGCAGAATATCGTTGAACCTCGGGTCGATGTCCGGTTTTTAGTCGTATGTTGAAAGTGATAATGCTCACAATCAAAAATCGACATGCGGTGCAGATACTAACTGGTAGCGGTATAAAGAAAGCCCTGCAACCTTAAAGAAAAGCATCAGAACATCGAAGCTCGAGGCTTAAAAGATCGTATGTTTGATTGCACATTGTTTAGAAAAATAATTCTTAAAAAACCTTCAGGCGCTTCGTCAGGTCCAACTTCAACAGATAGACGTCGGAACTATTGTTGAAAAAAATAGGTCTACCACGCTTATGTTACTTTCTGACTTAAGTGGTCTAAAAGTCCGAGATGGGTCTAGGCATCAACCCATAAAACTCTTCTGCAAGCGCGGACCTCGGCCAACGAGCTAATCACTTTCGTCAATGATATTACTAGACCAATCACAGGGGCTTGTATTGATCACGTCCTTGGTCATCTCCAGTCAAACTCGTCTAATTTATGCAGTGGTATTAACATGGATTTACGAATTTCGGACTACTGTTTAACAGGTGTTTTAAATAATTTGTTGTTATTCGTTGAAAACAGTGCTTCTAAGGCTTAAGATATTGGGTATATAATATAATTCGTGCGATTTTTTTTCCAAAATTTGAACGTTTATTTAAGGAAATCATGTACAATAGTATTATTTGAAGTATTGCCCATCTTAAGCTATGACTTTTTCCCATCTTTCTGGCAATTTGTGGATCCCATCCCAAAAGAACTGCGCCGGCTTGGCAGCCAAGAATGAATCAAGCCAATTTTTGATATTCTGCTCTGATGTGAACCGTATTTCAGTGAGGGCGTTCTACATCGACCGGAACAAATGGTAGTCAGAAGGGGCTAGATCTGGGCTATAAGGCGGGTGGGGTAAGACTTCCCATCCACTGTTTTCCAAATAGTTCTTAACCGGAATAGCAACGTGGGGCCGAGCGTTGTCATGATGGAAAATTATTGCCTCGTGTCTGGTCGCATATTCCGGGGGTTTTTTGGCCACTGCTCTCTTCAAATGGATTAATTGTGTTCGGTAGCGTTGTCCATTGATGGTTTCACCCGGTTTTAGCAGCTCATAATACAGCACACCCATCTGATCCCACCAAATACAGAGCATTACCTTCGCACCATGGATATTCGGCTTTGCCGTTGATTTGGCTAGTTGGCCGGGTTTCACATATGATTTTTTGCACTTGGGGTTGTCGTAATGGATCCATTTTTCATCACCAGTAACAATCCGATGCAAAAATGACTTCCTTTTGTGGCGTTCCAGCAGCATTTCGGACATGCAAAACCGCCTTTCGACGTCTCTCGGCTTGAGTTCATGTGGAACCCAATTTCCTTGCTTTTGAATATATCCAGCTGCTTTTAAACGTTTTGAAATGGCTGCTTGAGTGACACCCAAAGATTCTGCGAGCTCTTCTTGTGTTTGGCAACAATCTTTATAGAGTAATGCTTAAAGTTCTTCATCTTCAAACTTTTTTGGCTGCCCAGAACGTTCACCGTCTTCCAAGCCAAAATCACCACTTTTAAATCGTGCAAACCACTTTTGGTACGTTCGCTCAGCTAGCGTATGTTCACCATAAACTTCCACCAAAATACGATGCTTTCAGCAGCAGTTTTCTTCATATTAAAGTAATGAAGAAGAACTCCCCTCAAAAACACTTTTTCAGGCACAAAGTTCGACATATTTGAGTGAAAAAAAATTATTGTTGTTTACGCTTCAAATGAATGACATATACTGAAATGACGTACAATGACAGTAGATTTCCAATGCATGTTCCAATGAAATAAATACAAGTTACGCCATCTCTTAGCAAACCGCACGAATTAAGTTATGAGCCCAATATATCTTTCTTATAATCTTAAAAAAACACAAAAGTGCCTTAGCTTACGTATCGGTGCTAAAACATTCAAAACTAAAACTTAAGGCGTGGGTAACCAACTCTTCTCAGGCATCCACGAAATTCATGATTAAAAAATCACTATAAACACAAGTGTGAAACAATAAACAGGAAGATATGTATTTACCGCGATAATTAGTTCCTTATAAGATAAAGAAATCCCAAGGTAATTTAAAACATGAGTGGAACGTGATAAATAACTTACTTAATCGTAACCCCAAAGACCAACATCTATGCTTGACTCTTAATAGTAGTGATGATTTCATTGATCCCATGGGAGCTGCGAATGGATTTATTAATCACTTTGTTACAATTGGACAAAACCGTTCTCCAGGAAATTCAATTGCACACTGTGGTTCTTGTTCTGTCGATAAATATTTTTCCAAGAATAGCTTCTTTTTTGTACCAATCAGTAGATATGAGATATTGAAAGTTATTAATTCGTGAAATCATTCAAATTCATGAGGAAATAATGCCATTTATAATCTTTTGCTGAAAAACATCGCTCTCTACATCGTTGAAATTTTAGCGCACCTTTTTAATTCGAGTTTTCTGGTCGGTATTTTCCCTGAAAATCTTAAGTGCGCCATTCTGATTCCACGTTTTAAAAATGCTCTTTTGATCTTCTCCTCCTTTCTGCAGAAAGGATTGTATGATAAAAGATCCTGTGCTGGTGTTTTTATTGATGTAACCAAAGCGTCTGATATGGTTGATTATAGAATTCTTTAACATAAGCTACATACGTTGTAATAATAACAATAAGTAAAAATCGGGATGAATCTGAGTCTCCAGATGATCTGGAAATTGGATATTCTTTAGCCAAGCTTTTTAACTTAGTAGCTGATATGATGGACCGGACAAAAGAAAGATGAAAAACTGTGATATTTCCTACGGTAATTGCTATAAGGAACGTAAGCAGCGTCTATTTGGATGCGGATTTGTTGTAAGCGGCAGAATTAAGCAAGCAGTCTTGAAGGGACGCGGTATAACAATCCATATCAAACCTAAATTCTATAATACAGCCTTATATGCGCGCATGTCACAACAAAGGAAACGGACGATGCTACCAAAGAAAGTTTCTGCGAGCTCTCCGACGAAACCTACGAGCAATATCCAAAATTGGAAAGGAGGACATTTTTGGTTGCACAATCGGAAGAGACATAGCCTACACGACGTCATGTCTGGAAACGGACTTAGGATAATCGATTTCCTCACCTCAATATACACAAGGCAACATGGCAGAAACCCGACCAACAAACTGTCAATCAGACTAACCATGTAGTGACCGACGTTAGGCACTCCTCAAGTATTTTAGATATCCGAATATTCGGCCAACTACCTAGTTGCAGCCAAGGTACGTCTACGAATATCTCAGACGCCACAATAACGGGGAAATACTAAGAAGTGATTTAACGCTGAACGGTTGCAATCGCAACAAGCCGCCAGAAACTTTGCCGATCGCGAATCCCTCAACCTCCCGATAAGTCCTTTGCAGCCAGCATCAAATGCTGAAGACCAGTGGCTTAGATGCCGAGAAGCCATCAGAAATGCCGCAACTGACGTGCTGGGTTTCACCCGCCCACCGTCACGAAGCCTGGAGCAAAACAACATTGCTGCAAAACGAGCTGCACAAAAGAACCACAGCGGCTCGTTAGCTCTACGAGCATAAGAAGAGGGAAGAACATCGGCTTCTCGGGAGAAAAAAGAAAGAGCATGAGAAGCGCGCGATCGAGGAAATAGAGAGGTGTAGAGGGAAATGTTCGGCAGTTTTACCAAAAGGTAAAAGGTAATAAGACCCGAACGGAAACCTGTAGAGATGAACAAGGAAACCTTGTTGTAGAGTCACAGTCGGTGCTGAGGATATGGAAAAACCATTTCTGCAGACCACCAAACGACGAAGACTACACAAATTCCGCTGTCATGCAGACCGAGCCTTTAGATATTGACAATGCAAGTCAAGAATTTCGTCCACCAGACCAAAATGAAGTAAAAATAACAATATCTAAACTGAAGTCGAGCAAGGCTGCGTACAGAACTATTTAAGACAGCAGAAGATAACTTGGTAGAGATCATTCACCAATTTATATCCGTGACTTGGTCGAATGAATATATGCTTGATGGATGGAAGGTCAACATCGTTTGCCCGGTTAACAAGAATGGAGACCCTCTAAAGTGCTCCAACTATAGAAGTATTAGTCTCGTAAGCATCGCTTATACCAACTTGATCAAATATTTTCCGGAATTTGTTCAGAAAATTAAAAATACAAGTTTATTCATCTAAATCTATATTGTCCCCATCAAAGTAATCCCCATCGACTGCAACGTACTTATGCCAGCGCTTGATCCAATCCTCGAAACATTTTTCATATTCGGTTTTCGGTATGTCCATGATGCGTTATCATAGTGCAAAATCCACGAGTTTTCAGTTTTCTGCCCACAATTCTGGTCTCTTTCGGAGAATTGCTTCACGCGAACGTCTCATAACGCCGAAATAATACGAGTACTCTTTGTTTACTGTATGGCCTTCTGGAAAAAATTCATGATGCACTACATCGTTGTAATCCATGAAAACCGTGAGCATTGCCTTCTTTTTTGGCTGAAAACGACGTGGTTTTTTTGGTCTAAGCTACGCCAATTATATTGTTCGACCCCATGAAACCATTTGTCAAGGATCTGATTGGACCCTATCAGCGCACTTTTAGGCCAGGTACGAAGGTTGTCTGAAAAGTTTCCGACCGCAACATAAATATAGCGGCACTCGTCAATAAAAGCTAGTGAATGCTAGTTGTACATCTTTTGACAGTTACTTACCGAAGTTTCAGTCATTTTGGACGCGCAGTTTTTCTCTGACAGTCGTTTGAGTGAGTCGATGTGAGTGTTTTTTGTGAAATTGGAAAAAATTGAGTATCGAGCTGTTATTAAATTCTTGTTTTTGAAAGGCAATACGTCTACGCAAATCAAAAATGAGATGGACTCTGTATATGGGGACTCAGCACCATCATTTACCACAGTGAAATTTTGGGCAGCTGAATTTAAACGTGCCCGTAAGAGCTTGGGAGATGATGAACGTTCGGAACGTCCAAAAACTGCAACCACTGACGATAACATTGCTAAAGTTCACCAAATGATATTAGACGGCCGCCGAATTAAAGTAAGAGAGATAGTAGAGGTTATGAAAATGTCCAAGGAACGTATTTGTTACATATAAATCAAAATTTAGTCATGAGAAAGCTGTCCGCGCGTTGGGTGCCGCGTTTGCTTACGTTAGACCAAAAACGTGTTCGAATGAACATTTCCAACGCTCTGTTGGCGCAGATTAGGCGCAATAAATCCGAGTTCTGGCGCCGATTAATTACTGTAGATGAAACTTGGATACACCATTATACGCCCGAAACAAAAATTCAGTCAAAACACTGGACTTCAAATGGCGAGCCGGCTCCAAAAGAAGCAAACATTGTTTTTTCGGCTGGGAAAGTGATGGCGACTGTTTTTTGGGATAGTAAAGGAGTTATCTTAATCGATTACTTGCCAAGCTGGAGGCAGAAATTGCGGAAAAACGGCCACATTTGCAGAAAAAGTAAATCCTGTTTCACCTAGACAACGAGCCGTCTCACACATCAGCGGTTGCCATGCGAAAATGCATGAATTACGGTTTGAACTGCTTGACCATCCACCTTATTCACGAGATCTAGCCTCAAGCGACTTCGTTTTGTTTCCTCATCTAAAAACTGCGCTCGGAGGACAGAGATTTTCGTCAAATGAGGAGCCAATCACCTTCGTGAACAATTATTTTTCAGAGAAAAACGCCAACTACTATTTGGACGGGTTAGAGAGATTGGAGCATCTCTGGGAGAAGTGTGTAGAGTTACAAGGAAATTATGTAGAAAAATAAAAAAAAAATTAAGGAAAATGTCTTGTATCATTGTTTGGTCGAAAACTTTTCAGGCAAACCTCGTAAGTCCACAATTGACCAAATATTCACACTACGGCAGATCCTGGAGAAAACCCAAGAAGTTCAGATCGATACTCACCACCTTTTCATCGATTTTAAAGTCGCATGTGACAGAGACGAGCTATACAGAGCCATGTCTAGTTTTGGCATCACCAAACTGCCAAACTCGTCCGCTTCTGCAAGATAACGATGGAGAAAGCTCGCTACTTCATCAAGGTCTGTAACGACCTAACCGAGAGTTTTGATGTCAAAAAAGAATTTAGGCAAGGCTATGCGCTGTGATCATTCTGGAAAAAATTGTGCAGATATCACAAGTCAACACACGAGGTACGATCTTTCAAAAGCCTATTTAATTCCTTGCATACGCCGACGGTTTGATATTATTGGTGGAACACTGAGAGCTGTCATTGGTGCAATGCGAGTATAGAAAGAGAAGTGGCAAAAATGGGTCTAGCGGCAAACGAGAGCAAAACGAATTATATACTGTTAGCAAGAAGGTACACCCAACATCGACGAATCGGTCAGAATGTCACAATTGACTTTGAGGTAGTAAGGGAATTTGTCTGCCTTGACTCTGCTTTTACATCTGAAAATTACATCTTTTCAGATATCAAACGAAGAATTACGCTTGCCAATTTCTGTTTCTGAGAGGGCAACTGCAGTAAGGCCCTCTCCCAAACAACCAAGGAAACCCTTGTAATGCCAGTCTTGCTCTATGGTTACGAAGGATGGGCCCTTTCTAAAGCGGATGAAGATACCCTTGGTCGTTTTGAGAAAAAAAATCTTCGTAAGATATTTGGTCCGGTATGCGTTGGCGGGTTTTGGAGGAGACGATTCAACTATGAACTCTACGAGCTGAACAGCAACATCCACCTAGTCAGAAGACTGAGCGTTTGAGATGTCTGCGACATGTAGAGCGAATGAACGCCAACGCTTTCTATTATTGCCACTCCCACTTTTTTTACCACTATCTTCAGAAATTCCTACAGCTTTTTATCTTGTAAGTTGTCTGCAGAAATATGATGTATTAGAACTTTATTTATGTTTTTAAAAAAGGTAAGACCCAGCTAAAAATATTGTTTTACACATAAAAGGTTAATTTTTCTCTTCAATATATTTTTGAATTTATTATGAAGTCAGCACCCTATCGAAAGATGCTATAATTTTTGCAAATGGCGGCCAAACGTGAATTAAACACAGATAGAAAATACTTTCCAACAAGACCTGAATCACTATACTCCTAAAGAACGCGGAGTAATTGTTACAACTGGGCAAACACTATGACGTTTAGGCGCTCGCCTAGAAGAGTATGGAACAACACGAGATCCTGCCAGGTCTAGCAAGCCCCGAAGCAGCCGCAGATGTGGTTGAAGATGTAGCAGAGAACCGCAGAGTACCAACCAGTCGACGTGCCATGCAATTGGGTATCAATCGACAGTCTTTACTGAGAATTTTGGTGAAAGAGTGTAAGATGTTCCCTTACAAAGTGCAGACAGTGCATCAGCTGTTTGCTGTTGACCGCCAAGTACATGTAACCTACGCTCAAGTCATCCTGAATCTCGAACCCGAGGGAGACAACTTTTCATTGAAAATCATCATGAGCGACGAGACCCATTTCCATCTCTGTGGATGGAATCAAAATTATCGCTTCTGAGGCACCGAAAATCCGCGTATAACCCACGAAGAGCCATTACACCCACTTAAAGTTACTGCATGGTGTGCAGTTTACGCTGGAGGCGTCGCCGCTCTTTATTTCTTCGAAAACGTCAGGGGCCAAACGACAAAAGTGGACAGCGAGTGCTACAGAGCTATGCTCAACGGCTTTCTCCTTCCTCGATTGGATGATTTGGGACTGGAGAACATGTGGTTCCAAAAGGATGGAGCAACGGCGTATTCTGCACAGATCCACAACCGAAATTCAGCGGGCTGCATTTCCGAGTCGCCTAATCTCTCTTGCTGGCCGGCAAGATCGCCTGATTTCACCGTTTCAGACTTCTCTTTGTGGGGTTTTTTGAAGTCAAGAGTCTATGCCAACAAGCCTCAGACTCTAAAAGCCCTCAAATAGAATATCAGTCGAGAATGCGAGGACCTATTGTCGGAAGTTCTGGCAAGAGTTATGGAAAATGCCACAAATCGGGCCCGACTGGTCATCAATTCTGGCGGCGTGGAAAAACATCAAGTAAACATAATCCAAAAAATTATATCCAAAGAACATAGGACGACATCTTTTGCGCCACTTTGTATTGTATATTGAGGCCAGATCAGGGGCGGTGAAGTATTTTTTACGAGTACATCGTTTGAGGAAACCTAGACATTTCCCAACATTTTTGGCGACATCGAATATGTGCTCATTCCAACGTAAGTTGTCACTGACGCACATACCGAGAATGGAAAATTTTTCGGTTTCGACGATACCATCCATGGATAATGGCTAGGTTTTTAAATTTCGCCTTGACGACAGCAGACGACATTGGAAGCATTAAATTCCACTCTGTCAAAGATCCCCGAACCTAAATTCGGAAACTAATATGAAATTGAATTAGAAGTAGCAGATCGTTGATGTACAATAGATTAAAAAGAGCATCGGAGACAAAACAGAGCCGTGGGGCACACCAGCATTTATTTTGTAGATATCAGACTTGAAACCGTCGAAGGCAACTTGAATTGGACGTTCAGAAAGGTAGTCCACCGAAGAAGAGATTCGTTGGAGTGGGAGATAGAAGAAGATTCGGCTTTTTTAGGGACGGGCTGAACAAATGTTGTTTTCCATTTGCTCGAAAAGAGTCCTAAAGAGTAGGATTGATGGTAAAGCTTACGCAGTGTTTTTGTCAGCATGGAAGAATACCTCTTCAGAAGATGGGTAGATATACCATCTGGACTAACGGATTTATGTATATTAATATCTTTAAGTACTCTTGCTACTACATCAGTACGAAAGTAATGAGCAACCAGCAAATTGGCCTGTCCAAACAGCTGACAACTGGAATGTCATTGTAAATGAGCGTTGGGATGGAGGATGTGGCAGAATTTCTAATGTTTTTGACTAACGATCAAAATTGTTTACTACATTTGGGACAATATAGTATTTTTGCCTCAGTTTTTGGGCGTATTTAAATTTAATCCTTTAATTTTTCGGTATTACACTTAGGCATTCTTCGAACTGCAGCTGTATCTAGTCTTACGGTAAGCATCTGATAGTGGTCCCGGGAATTCCCATGTCTGTGCCCCTTCGGTTACGAACATCGTGGAGACGGCTTCTAAATCACCGGCTGATCGTGATCAATTTGGTTGGAAGTGGCCTGTCTGTCCATCGACATTTATTTGACTTTGTGGCACGCCTTTTACTCAAACATGGTTCCTCTTATTACAAGGCGGTTGGCGTTGCAAAAGTCGACAAAATGCTCGTCATGCTTTCCCATAATATGCCTGAGTCCATCATTGCTATTGTCAACCTTAGCATTCAAGTCTCCCATTACCATTATGATGTCTCTGCGTGGTGTACTGTCATAAACAGCACTCAGCCGGTAATAAAAGGCCTCCTTCTCCTTGATAGAAGAGAGCTCCGTTAGGGCGCAATACTGTATGATGTTGATGCGACGTACTGCAATCCGGAACCTGACTTTCAGGATCCTGTCGTCTAAAGGCTCCCAGGAAATTAAGCTTTTGAGAACTGTTTTGGAAAGCAGCAATCCAACGCCAGAATCCTGATAGTTTCCAGGTGCCTTTGCAGGGTAACGTGTTACAAGTTGGAGACTAAAACTTGCCCGAACCCAACCATCTAACTTGACTAATCGCTGTCCATCTTACACCACATGGACTTCTTCTCTAATTGGAGGAATCTGGCATTTTTGGGACCTTCACTTCCGTTGTCGAGAAGCGTCTTCACATTCCAGAAACATAATCTTTGTCCGGGTACAATAGCTAAATGTCGTCAACGTGTGATCATACCTTATCCGAGGCGTAGTGTCGGTTTCGGTAGCAGTTTTGATTTCAGTTACGAAGAATGCTAGCCTCCGTAATCTATCCTAGAAACCTAGGCTTTTCGCACTTGTAATTTTAGCCTGTTTACGTATATAGGGATACGCAAATAGTTTCCGGGGGCAATCGTAACTGCTTGTTGCGCTTCTGGTCCAGACCAAGTTCGGAGCAATCAATAGTGAGGCACTATTGACCATCGGCCAATACGGGTTGTACTTTATTTTTCAAAAGACACTGTAGCACACAAAACATGACAAAACAAACCAACTAAACGTTTACTGTGAATGTACATAGGTCCTCGAAGAATAACTAGATTTGGAATATTTCTTAGAAGAACTCCACTTTTTTATACCGTCTTCTGCAATTAAATCAAATATCTTCGCATAATGTGCTGGTTACTATCATTGCATATGAAATCGCTGGTTACTCACCCTACAACTCAAAATCTACATGATGCACCCACCTTACCAAAGAACTCGCAGCTGATTTATGAAAGCCCTGACATCATCTGACATTTATGACGACCAAACCATCACGAAGAAATTTGTTCCCTTCCCGAATAACGACACCACCTGCACCTAGCCATGTATGTTATAATACCTCCGTCATCCCGTGTGACTTTCTCCTGCAATTTGTGATTCTCAAACAAATCGTCTCATAAAATTTAACACTTCTGTTCCAGAAAACATGTAAATTTATTCAAAACCAAATCGGTTCCGTCTTTTAAAGAAAGAAGACAATCTTCGTCGCCCTGAGCTCAGATTGGACCAAGACCACCCGCACCTTGGTGTCATAACACACAAAACGATTAAACCCCTTTCACCCGTCTCTGGCTTTTATTCAGTTCCGATGTTTATACCACATCCAGTACCATTCATTTCTACCGACAGATACAACAAACAAGGATACATCACCGAACGTCCATCCAAGAATACTCGTATCCAAACACAGAAACAAACTTCGACAAAAGCCTGACGATTTATGCACAACAAAACAGCAACAACAACAAAACATTTTTGGTGAACAATCATAAATAACCCGCCGTGCTTGGATCCATTAGAGGTTATTAATTAGCCATAAATAACGCCAGGCCGCCGGCAAAAATTATATATGTACGAGTACATTATAGTATATCCCCCTTGTTAGGGTTCCGCCGGTAATCTAGTATCAAGCGGGAGGACCACAGGATGGTAGTCCGTGCAATGGACCCTGGGAACAAGTACCAGCTCATTGACCAAGGGATGTTTCTGGTTTGCGATACCCACTGCACACCTAGTTTCAATGGGGACAATTCACTTGATTTGTGATCACCTAGCCCCTATTGTTGTCCAGAGTAGATATCAGACGAATACCAACTCCAGGGAATTCCCACTATCCAAACTGAGGGTGTGTCAGTGTTCAGTGATCAGTTGATCGGTGTCCCGCTCATGCATAACCTAATGCCATTGAGAGCGCGATCAATTTGAGGTTTTTATGTCGCCTTTTGACAGGTGAATGGTTTGAACCTTTTTGTTCTGTGGTAGGTAATAATGACGGTGACCAATTCCCAGGCCCGTAACCTTTTAAAAACCAATTTTCCTATCACAACCTAACGATCGACATATCGACACGGGAGAAGGTGTGTGGTCGTGACGGTGGCCATTCAGTGCTCCAGATAATTTGTTGTTTTCGATTTTTCGGTATTTAGTATCGAATTCCCTGTTCACCTCTGTGAACATTGTCTGGCGGATGTGAAAGGATTCCTAAGAGTATCCAGAGTCAGATGTTCGTAGTACCAGTGGATGGAGATGGAATCGAAAATTTGTTTTTCTTCTATCCAGCACACACTGCAGAAATAGGCACGCGCCTAAGTCACCCACGCGCAAATCTCAATCCGAATTTCAATCTCAATCGGTTTTCGTACGAGTATATCTTCTTGGGCTGTCTTCGGAAGATGGGTCTCTCTCTCTCAAGTAGCACTCGTTTGTTTGCGTTATGTTGTTTGTTTGGTCTTTGTTCACGAACATGTAACAAACAAATTGATGTGGACGATGATGATTATGACGACGACGACGACGACGACGACGACGACGACGACTAGATGATGGTGAAACGAAACTGTAAATCCATGATGAGTATCCGTTCTGTAGATGTTTTGAAGCTCTGTGTGGGCTTCAGTTTAGAGGCTGACATCATGAATCATGATGATGCGAAATGTATTCGTACTCAAATACTTGTATGTATCAGGGGCTCGCACCTATCAGTCAAATCAAATCAAAATCTGAAGTTTCGGAACGATCTTTCTATGGAGTGGATGATGGTCATCCATGGGTATCTCTCATTTAACCGGTCTGGTACTGCTCGTATCGAACTGAAACGGTGGCTTTATCTGGACTATTCATCAGTGACAATTTTAGGTTTGAGTTTTTTTTTTTTTTTTTTTTTTTTATTATTTGGAAGACTACTACTTTTGTTTAAAAGTGAAGAGATACACGTCGTATGTGATGGATGTTTAGAGTTATGCAAGAGATCCGGCTGAATGGACACTATCTTTTGGGAGAAATCTAAAAATGAAGTGGTGATGGTGTGGTTGGTTGGCTTATTGTGCAACAGGACTTTTGTTGATGGGAGTATGATGAGGATGACTTTTGGACAAATTTTTATTGTTTTTGTGTCAAGTGTGGACAAAGTGTTTAGAGACTTTGTTTAGAAATTCAAATACTTTAAGTGGATTTTAGGAATGTTTGCATTGACCTGTAGAGTTTAATGAAACCTTGAGAGGTTCAATGGCCTTTGTGTGGATATTTCTTAGTATTCAAATGAGAATTGTTTGTTCTGAGAGGAATGTATTGGAATGTTTTGATCGAAAGATACTCCTATATACACGGTCCATACAAATTCTTAGGTTTAACAGCAACAGAAAGGTATAACAATGGAAGCGTCTACAGTTGTAATTAATGCTCTATTTCTGAGGATGTTTAAACAAGGATTACTTATACTTCAATACCTTATTATATCCGAAAGGAATTTGTAACAAAACAGAGGTTTGACAATAAGCAGAGTGAAAAACAATATTCAGAAGGTGGCACAGCAAACATAGGAAAGAAAAACTTGGATATCTTCAGCACTCCCTCTCAAAATTGTTAATTAATGTAATATATACTGCATTCTACCACCTTCGTAAGTATATCAGCCGGCATCTCACCAGTTGACATATGGTATACTTCAGATCAGTTAGTCCTTGTTTACAAATATCAGTCCAGGCCAAAACAGTCCGATTGTGAAAATCTGAATTCTTTGCAAAATTTTGTGCTCCTTGATTGTCATAGAAGGTTTTTATTGAGTCTACAGTTAACTCTAGTTCTTGAATAAGTTGCTGCAAGCGTATAGCTTCTTAGTCGCCCTGGAAGTGGTATGTACTCGGCTTCGGTACTAGAAAGTGCTACAGTTCTTTGCTTACGCTACTCTCAACGAACAACGTACAAACAACGAACAGAACGTACCTGGATTTTTAACGTAAACCTCCTGTCATGTAGACTTAATGTTTACGAGGTGCCCATACACCCATAGGGAGCAAGGATACGCCTTGCCATCGCTAATCACTCGCTTGTATTATTTAATAGTTCGCTTTTGAATTATACCAATTCGGAACTGTGTTGGAGGCACAAGTTCCACCCTTGGTATGAGTCGAGGCCTACCCAAAACCTCTTGCTGCTCTTAGGGTCGCAGCACCCAGTACTTTATTTGCAACTCTACAATGGGATAAATCAAAAAGGAAACCCGTACCCGCGATTTGGGTTTAAACCACAGCCACCATGACGCTCCCACAAGGGGGCCTACCTCTAACAAGTCAGGCCCGGACCGAAATCCGGGGGGCTCCTGACTCCCATGGTACCGTGATTTAAGTCCTGGTATGGACTACCGGTGGTCAAGCCTACCAACAAGACCTATGACCGGCAACTTGTAACTGGTCAAATCGTAGCAACCATTCAGAGGCTGTAATCTGAAGATGTTTACGATAAGACCAGTTATAGAATAATCTACCCCCGCTTTTTATTAGACAACGCCATTGATGGGCGAAGCCTTGATAATTGGGCGGGGGCCCACAAACAACGAACAGTGGCTTCTGCAAATAAAAATGCAAATCCTGTGTAAGATTTTCTATCATTAAATATAACAATAACGTATAACAAGCTAGGCTTTCGCCGGATTTCTGAAGTACTAGTTCAGAGTTGGATTTTTCAATAGCGTAATACGTACTTGGCTGCACCCCAGTCTTCCAAGGAATAGCAAGCATTAAATTGGCTTAACATACTGACTGTTCTAGCAGTGTAGAAACGGCTAAGTACATATGGGATCCAATAAAATGTTGGTACCCTTTTATATAGACTGGCTCGCTGGAGTTTGGCTTGCAATCTTCCATTCGGAATCGCTTTAAAATTTCTAATGCATATCTTGCCTGTGATATGTCATCACTTTGTTTAAAATCTAGTCTCAAGCAGTAGTAAATTTTTCCCTGATGTTTCATTTCAAATAGTTTTATAGGTTTCCGCTTTATTTCGTTGATCTCGTTTCGATTGTTGGAGGCAAAAATTAAGTCATCTACATAAATGGCGAGCACTATGGTATTTGACCCTTTTGTCTTTACTTAATGTGCATTCCGTTCTCTGCCTGACCGAAGTAAAAAATACAGTCCTTTCTTTAATAAACAGGCTCTTCGGTTTCCTTTCATCTTCAAGTTTTTCCAGCCATACGTGCAGGGTATTCATTACTTCAGTATCTTCTATAGGTTCCCGAGCGATTTCGTCTAGTGTTTCTTTTAACAATATTTCTATATATATTTTCTCAGTGAGTTGCGTATTCAGGTAAGCCGTAACGACATCCATTCGATGCACCTCATAACCATTTTCCACAGTTATTGGCATTAGTAATCGAATGGAATTGGTTCGTATTACTGGTGCAAATATTTCAGAGTAATGAATTTCCATCTCACTAAGGCACTTTCTCCTCTTTCCGGGGGGCAGCGGACGAATTCTAAGGATGGCATCAACGGTGGGATCCACAGTTTTAGTTGGGTTGAACTAGTGTTATCTCTAAATGAGCTGCTTCAGCGTACTTGAGTGCCAGGCCTATAGGGATCTCCGACACTATCTTAGGGTGTTGGAAAAGATTTGGTGGCAGATGAGCCCTTAATAACGGCCATCAGCAGCACTCACATCCCCGAAGCGGGTTACGGGCTCCGGAATTTGGTCCGGCCCCTTTTGTTCTAGGGTTACCAATAAGGGCCTGGCCCTCCAGCTTGAGGATTAACTGCCCAACCGCATAAAAAAATTAATTGTTACGAAGCGACCACCAGCCTCGGATAAGGACGGATTCCCTCTTGACGACGTTGCAAAACGAACAAAGTATGACGACTTTCGGATCTGCACGTGGAATGTTCGGACCTTGAACAGGTCGCGTGCAGCTGGACAATTAGCGGAGGGCTTAGACTGCTAAAAAGCAGATGTCACCGACATTCAGGATGGGCCGGGCAGAGATGAAGATGAAGAGAGATGAAAAACAGTGACGTTTTCTACGGTGATTGCTATAGGGAACGTAAGCAGCGTCTATCTGGATGCGATTTGTTGTAAGCGATAGACTTAGGCAAGAAGCCTTAAGGTTTCGACACGTGAGTGAACGCCTTATAACAATCCGTATCAAAGGTAAAATCGCTAACATCAGCCTTATATGCGCTCATGTCCCAACAGAGGAAACGGACGATGCCACCAAAGAACGATTATACGACCTCCTCGACAAATCCGACGGGCAATGTCCGATGACTTTAATGCCAAAATTGGAAATGCCAATCGGAAGACATAGCCTACATGAGACCACGTCTGGAAACGGACCTAAGTCCGGACCTAATTCCGCTGTCAGGCAGAGCGAGCCTTTCAATATTAACGACACAAGTCAAGAATTCCATCCACCCGACCAAAATGAAGTGAGTATAGCAATATCTAAACTGAAGTCGAACAAGGTTGCCAGGCCGGACTGCCATTCGCCGAATTATGTATTTAAGGCAGCAGGAGATGACCTGGTAGAGAGCATGCACAAACTTATATCCGAGACTTAGTCGGATGAATATATGCCTGATGGATGAAACCTCAGCATCGTTTGCCAGGTTCACAAGAAAGGAGACCCTCTAAAGTGCTCCAACTATAGAAGTATTAGTCTCGTAAACATCGCTTATACCACCTTGATCAAATATTTTCCGGAATTTGTTCAGAAAATTAAAAATACAAGTTTATTCATCTAAATCTATATTTTCCCCTTCAAAGTAATCCCCATCAACGCAACGCATTTATGCCAGCGCTTGATCCAATCCTCGAAGCATTTTTTATATTCGGTTTTCGGTATGTCCATGATGCGTTATCATAGTGCAAAATCCACGAGTTTTCAGGCAAAAATTCATGATGCACTACACCGTTGTAATCCATGAAAATCGTGAGCATTGCCTTCTTTTTTGACTGAAAACGACGTGGTTTTTTTGGTCTCGGCTCATTTGGTGAACGCCATTCACTTGCCTGATGACTGGATTGCATGTCGTACTCATAAATCCACGTCTCGTCTCCAGTAATGATCCTTTTGAAGAATATGGGATCGGATTCAGCCTCGCAAATCATCTCTTTTGCTACGTCAACACGGTCTGTTTTTTGCATGAAATTGAAGTCTTTTGGCACCAACTTTGCTGCTACACGACGGAAACCCAAAACATTAACCAAAATATCTTCGACGGATCCATATCCGTCTGATGGTTAATTTGCGGTTATTGACCAACATTTCTTTTACGAGTACTTCATCACTGTTTTCGTCGGTTTTCGATGTCGATGGTCTGCCACTGCGTTCATCATCTTTGATTGACTCACGACCACTTTTGAACCGCTCGTGCCACTGGTTAACGACCGTTTTCTTTAGAGAATCGTTGCCGAAACACTAAGATCTCCCGTATTGTGTGAGCGCATGAAACCATTTGTCTGCGATCTGATTGGAAATTATCAGTGCGGTTCTAGGTCCGGTAATTCCACAAATGACCAAGTATTCACACTACGGCAGATACTGGGCAAAACCCAAGAAGTTCAGATCGATACTCACCACTTTTTTATCGATTTTGAAGTCACATATGATGGCTATACAGAGCCACGTCTAGTTTTGGCATGGCTGCCAAACTCGCCCGCTTGTGCATGACGACCATGGGGAAAGCTCGCTATTGCATCAAGGTCGGTAAAGACCTAACCGAGACCTTTGATGTCAAAAAAGGATTTAGGCAGGCAACGTGCTGTCATCGGACTTCTTCAACATCATACTTGAAAGGATTGTGCAAAACTTAGCAGTCAACACCCGAGATATGATCTTTCAAACGTCTATTCAATTGCTTGCATACGCCGACGATATTGATATTATTGGCAGAACACAGCGAGCTGTCACTGGTGCCTTTGCGAAGCTCCAAAAATGTGTTTAGCGGTAAACGAGGGCAAAACAAAGTATATGCTATCAACAACAAGGAACAACCAACATGGACGAATCGGAAACAATGTCACAGTCGACAGCTATAACTTTGAGGTAGTAAGGGACTTTGTCTACCTCTGCTCTGCTCTCACATCTGAAGACGACATCTATTCAGAAATCAAAGGAAGAACATCTGTTTCTTTGGGCTGAGAAGGCAATTGTGTTGTAAGGTCCTCCCCAAGCAACCACGGAAACTCTATATAAGACCCTTGTAATCTCAGTTCTGCTCTATGGTTCCGAAGCATGGACACATTCTAAAGCGGGTGAAGATGTCCTTGGTCGTTTTGAGAGAAAAATTCTTCGTAAGATATTTGATCTCGTACGCGTTGACGGGTGCTGGAGTAGACGATTCAACGATGAACTTTAGGAGCTGTACAGCGACATTGATCTGGTCAAAAAACTGAGAATTAGGCGTTTGAGATGGCAGGGATATATAGAGCCAATGAACACCAACGCTCTAGCCCGCAGCATCTTCGACTCTAATCCTGCTCGCCTTAGGTGGTGCGTGGAAGTAGAAGGGAACCTCAACCAACTTGGAGTGCGCAACTGGAGGCAGTTAGCCAAAGATCCCACTAATTGGAGAGGTTTATACGTCTATCCCGGACTATAGTGCCGCCTAAGCAAGTAAGTCATGGATTTCCTCCACTTGAGCTAAGCCTTTTGCAACAAGTCTACTTTTTCTGCTCTCGATGTGTCCATTCGACTTGTGCTTGATAGTTAACACATACGAGTATTTACTATAAATATGAAAAAGTGGCCGATAAAGAATTTCTCAAGATACTCGTATGATAGCAAGATATAGCTGCATAATGGCTATGCTTGCAGATTCATATTCCACATATGACCCAAGACTTTCGGATGGACGTTTTTCAGCAATTGTTGGATGACGTGGCGTAAGTTTGTGCTGGGTTGTCTTGGGTGTAGACTACTGCAAAACAAATTTTATCTTATTACGATTTTCTTTTCGCATATTCTAGAATGCATTTGATCAGGTTCCTTTGCAGATGTTTCATCTCCGAGTTGTAGTGGCTCAAGTGCGTTGTGGCTCTTTTAATGTTTGTCATGTAAGATTATTTCAACATTCCAGGCCAAATATTATTTCCTTCTTCGTTCTCATCTGTTGTAATGCCTTTCCCAATAAATTCACTGAAACAGTCTTCAAAATTCGAACTCAAATTAAGATCATTTGTAAATTTTTCGTCTCGGTTTATATTGTACAATAATTATGTTTTTTTTAGATGGTGACCATACCCGACACGCTTTTGATTCATTTGAATATCGTACAAAAGGCCACTCCTCCGATTTTCCATCGAACTTTCCATTGGACGAACTCCCGTACATGCTCTATAGGGAGTTTTTCCATCATGTGACTTAGTCCAAAATCTGTTTTTGATATTCGGGTTGACAACCAAGTAATTGACGATTTTTGCATATAAATAAAACATTTTTTTTTTAATACTCGTACAACGAATAAGCTTTAATCAATTATATATTTTCCATTTTATTCGATGACCTTTTGCCATCTTTCTGGCAACTTCATAACTTCACGTTCGTAGAACTTCTGATCTTTGTCGGCAAAAAACTGAACCAAGCGCGATTTCATAGCGTCATCATCATGGAAAGTTTTACCATCCAAAGAGTTTTGCAAAGATCGAAATAAATGGTAGTCTGATAGAGCAAGGTCAGGGCTATATGGTGGATGTAACACCAATTCTCAACCAACCTTCAATAATTGTTGGCGAGTGACGAGAGATGTATGTGTCCTAGCCTTTTCCAAGTGAAAAATGACACCTTTATGATGGGCCAATTCTGGCCATTTTTCGTTGATCGCTGGATCAGTTGTTGACAGTACTTATCCGAATTGATTCCTTGGGAGTAGCTTAAAATACACCATACATTTCCAATCCCACCAAATTGAGAGCAAAATCTTCTTTTGGTGGATATCAGCTTTTGAAGTGGTTTGTGAAGGCTCATCAAGTCCGGACCATGATCTCTTTCATCGCCAGTGATGATTCGCTTCAAGAAAGGGTCGGATTCATCGCGTCTAAGATGCAAAACGCTAGCGTTGATGCGTTTCGATAAATGAATTTCTTTCAAATCATGTGGAACCCAAATATCAAGCTTTTTAGCGAGTTTTTTTTTGGCAATCTCTTCTACAAATACATGACGATCCGACTCGATTATGGCTTTAATTTGATCATCATTAAGCTCATCTGGTCAACCTGATCGCTGTTCTTCTTTTAGTGAAAAATTCCCGGAACGAAAACCAATCCCGGCACTGTGTTTTTTTTAAGGTTCCTCTACAAACACATTTCGTAACTTAACGCCCCGTTCCTTCCTTTACGGAAATAAAAACGTAAAATATGACGAAAATTCTCGTTTTTGTACTCCCTATTGCAGCTGACGCCAAACGAATTCCTTTTCACAAAAATACGCGCAATTTACTTCTAAAGCAAAGTAAGACTGACAGGTGACAAATGTGTTCTTTTAGTTTCCCAGCGATGTTCAATCGCTTCAATACCCTGTTTATAGAGAGAATCCTCAATCTCCTTAAAATTGCCATAAACCGTAGATTCAACCTCTTTACTGTTAGCAAATCTTTTACCACCAAGCCATTTTATCAAGTTCGGAAATAGAAAATCATACGAAGGGGCTAAATCTGGCAAATAGGGTACATGAGGAAGCAATTCGAACTTTAACCCATTGATTTTGGCCATCATAATGAAGGATGAGTGAACTGGTGCATTGTCTTGATGAAGCAAAACTTTTTTCTTCGCCATATGCGGCCGTTTTTTCTTGATTTCATCTTTCAAACGCTGCAATAAGTTGCACCGTTGATTATTTTTCCTGTCTGAAGATAATCAATGAAAACTATCCCACGCGCATCCCAAAAAACTGTCGACATGACCTTGCCTGCACATTGAGCCGATGGAGCCTTCTTTGGAGCCGATTCCCCCCTTTGAGTCCATTGTTTTGACTGCTCCTCCTCTCGGGTATAAAGTGATGGGCCCATGTTTCATCCATGGATATGAATCGATTGTTGCTGTGAAACTTTGCCAAACACTCGATGGAAACATTCCCAAGACGCTGTTTTTCTTCCATTGTGACTAATAGCGGCCTCATCTTGCGCACAGATTTCTCATGTTCAATTTTTAAGTCAACATGCAATGTACGACGCTTTTTGAAATGCCTACCATATCTGCTAGGTCACGCACTTTCAATCGATGGTCATCCAATACTATTTTGTGGATTTTTTCAACATTTCTGTTGAACTCACCTCATTTGGTAACTCGTGCGGCCTCTCTTATACTCTGTCACCCAATATTTTATTGTTGTAAATGAAGGAGCAGACTCCCCCAGAATAGAATCTAGTTCCGCTTTGATGTTAGTTGGATTGAGGCCTTTCAAATGAAATTAATGTACATTAATACGATGACCAATTTTTTCCATATTTCAAAATTCATTGAGAGCATTCACTATTGATGGCTGTCGAATAAATACTAAACAACATAGCGTCGTCAAACTTCAAATTTAAGCTTTATAAGGTTGGTACTTTCTATAATAGTCATTCTTTTTAAACAACACAAGTGGTGTTTTCCCTGCATCCACCAGCGTGGGGAACTGTCAGTCTTTTTCTAATACCATTTTCTATAAAAAAAGTTGTTGGCTACGCTATTCTAAAGCATTATCAGTTTGAAGGCACTTAATTTTTCGCTTTGTGTGTACCTCAGCAAATGCCTTAGATTCCTTCAAGCAGAAAAAAATATCACTTTTATTCTTCAATAAATAAATTTCAGACCATCGAGGTTTGTCATCAATAAAACTTGCAAAATTCTTAGCTCTACCGATAGAAGCTCAGTTGTTCGAGTTCCCACCCTCTTCGGATATGGTGATTCAATATGCTTCGCCTTTATACACGATTCGCACAAAAAATTCGATTTCTTACATTTTACGTACCTCTCATGGACACAATGGCCCTTTTTGAAAACGTCATCTGCATCAAAGCTGCATTTGCAGTTTGTTCGTAAACACAAGCTGCAAAAATCATTTGTTCGAAAACATCTTCAGAGTCAAACTGCATTAGCATGGTGATCGATAACGCAATTTGCTTCTGTCATATTTTGGAAAACACCAGAAATCTGGGCTGCCCAATGTCAGATGGGTAAACGAAATTTACCCGGCAGTAAGGAAGAATTTGGTTTCTGAAAAAAAATAAAAAAAAACAAATGGATAGCGATTCCTCATACGAGTGTCCTTCGCCTTGCTCTCGGTCACCTGAACGGTATGCTTTTCTGTTTATTATAAAATAATAATTTATGAATTTTATACATTAAACCGTAGGACCCCGAACCAAATCCAGGAGGAGATCAAAGAGCGCTGGACCCGGAGTAGGGTCAAACTACTTCTCTCTGTGAGATTCCCGGAAGATTCTTTCCAGACTGGAAAGACATCAAAAAGATCAGCGTGGAGTGGGTTTCGAAGGGAAATGTTGTTACAGGACAGTAGCTCCCCTTTTAGCTGCGACGTAATAATAAAAATATGCTATATACGAATTTGTTTACTTCTTACAAGTGAATAAAAAAAGGAAACAACAAGTCCGGAAGAGGAGCATCCAATTAGGAATATGGTATTTCGAAGAATTCGACGCAGTATACGGAACAACTCATTTCGTAAATGCACCCCATTCAAATCTGGCAGATTCCATGTTGGTCGGTGAGATATTTGGAAACGATGAAAATATTGCTCCTTCTTGGTCGAAAGAGTCGGCAAGCACAGGGTGCAAAGGAAAGAAAAATGAAGTGCTGGAGTACCTGAAAGAACAGGAGAAAGATGAAGCAAAGCGTCATGAAGAATACATGGCCCTTGCAAGGGATAAACTGCAAATTGAAAAAGAAAAAGTAATTGCTCTTACAAAAAATGTATAATTTAAGATATTGGATATAACGTGAAATGCACAGAATTCAGATTTTTTTTCTTCAGTCCAAAGTGCAATGATTATATTTCTAGTTTTGTTTTTATTACATCAATCAATATTAAATAATTAATTCATTACAAACTTTGTGCGTATAATAAATCTGCGATTAGATCTCGTTTACAGCATCCTGCTGCCCAGCGAATACACAGCGAGTTTCGGATGAATGATGAGGCAGTACTGTGGCAAATATTTTGTGGGGTTATTTCACCTTGCAGTATAATGAAATTATGCAGCACAACAAATGGCAAAACGATAAATTGAATATTTTCTATTTTTTTGAAATTTAGGTTGTCGAGTGTTTTGAATTTAGCTTTAAGAATACCAAAAGCTTGTTCAATTATAACCCTTGATGAGCTTAAAAGATAGTTGAATCGTTTTTGGGTTTAAGAGAGATTGCCATTATCTCTGTAAGGCACCATCAAATATGTTGATAATGGGTACGCGGAGTCGTTAATTAAGTGGATATCTGGTGGAGGTTTCAATGTTTCGTTTTCCAATCTTTTCCCTAGCTCACTTTTCTTAAACACGATTGCATCGTGTGATC
The DNA here is from genome assembly GCA_963966105.1 of Volucella zonaria. Lineage (NCBI taxonomy): Eukaryota > Metazoa > Arthropoda > Insecta > Diptera > Syrphidae > Volucella > Volucella zonaria. Next base: position 42,775,818 of record OZ014530.1, on the reverse strand, counting down.
TACCGGGCCATCCATTTGAGAAAATTCCATCACTATCGCATGTCGCCTAAAATATAAAAATAGCAGTTATAAGACTGCTGATTAAAAATATGTGTGTTACTTGTAGGATCATGGAATTATGTCCCTTTCGTTTGTAGTAGCTTGATTGATCTACTTGTAGGCTGAAGATTTTTAAATGCGTGCAGTCAATGGACCCTACCACGTTCGGAAAACTATTAGCCGCACGCAAATAGTTGAACTTACTGACTACAGAATTTCCTCATTAGAGTCAGGCCATTTAACAACTTTTGTCAATAATTGTACAATAGTCCTACAGGTTTTCATGCCTATTTTTAAAAACACTGCTGAGAGATTTATTAAACCGGTCTCCAATTTCCCTGTATGAATTTTTTTTTGCTAGCGTCCAGAAAGTTACGTACAAATATTCTTCCAAACTGGTACATAGCCATCCTCTCTTTGCATTTATCCACAAGGGCTGTAATTCTTGTTTTAGTTTCTGTAATTATGCATAAAAGTACATACTTTTCGTTATATTATGAGTTGGAGGAATCACAGATAACTTACAGAAAAAATCCTTTTGGACATCCTGAAGTGGCTGTAGAAATTATCTTCGGAAAATTTTTTAATTGTATTCAGATAATTCCGAACTTTTGGGATTCTTCGTTCTTTATTTAGTAGATTCAGTAAAACCTTATATTTTTTTAGTGCGTTTGTTCCACGTAAATTATAATTATTATAATCACTTGTAGTCTCACTATGATTTCCCAACACAATTTTCACAATAAAAATTCTTAAGGACCCCATCTGCTTTGTTCGAAAACGTCAAATGCAATTGCAAAAAAAAAAAATCATGCAGGCGACTCAAATCAATGGCAGCAAAAAACCTTTGCAGTTTGATGTTTACAACCCTTATCTGCTGCAATGACGATCAAATGAAGTTTTCGAAAACGGCCTTTGTAGTTTGGACATATTCAATGTTAATGTGATCTAGCTTTTGATACCCCTCGTCGGTAAAGGATATGTATTGATTGTCGAGAAGATATTCGCAATCGTATTTGATTTCCTGACGTAGTACAGATCACTGCGTATCTCAGCCGCGACAATTAACTTAACGTCTGATGTAATTATGGAAGCTCTTGCAACAGACATGAAGTTAGTGCTTAAATCAGGCATAAACATTATATCTTCTAACTTTAAGTGCTGTGTATTTTCGCCATCTGATGCAGACATCCTAACCGAACCAATGTCAAGGAATAGGGTTGTTAACCCGTTAGCTAAGTTCAAAGAATTTTTAGCATTCTTCAGTTGATTAAAACTGTTTTTGATTGATGTCATATCCGAAGTACTGCCATTCATCCCTGCTGCAGACCTCGTTTCCTTTGAAATATTTCAAAGCAAATTCGGTTCCTGAACTAATGTTGTTATCTTCTGTGCACACTCTGGAAACTTCCGTTCGTTCATATAATCTTCGTCAATCGTGGCTGCATTCTGATGCCTTTAGGCCAGAGACACAGCGAGGGTTCGACCCGTGGATGGGAGAGTGGCTTTCATTGAAATGCCGACTTATATTCGGAATTTTCCGACTATATACTTGTAGATTTAGCATCCGTATTAAAGAAATAATAGTGTGACGCTATCCATTATAGGGAATTATAACGCTGAAGAAATATAAGACAAGGTATTATTACACTGATGTATTTATTTATAATAAATCATTTAAATTGAAATTTAAATATTTAAATAAATAAATGAATATTAATTATTATTGCTGCAATTCATCTAAATAATAAATAATTTTTAATAGATTGTAGCAATTTAATTATTTATAATAAAAAATTAATAATACGTTATATAAATAATATACAGAATTTAAATTATCTCATGTTAGATTTTAATTCGGCGGTGTTTTAGTAAAAACCATTCTTCAACGATAAATTTCGTCAACTTTATCTTTCGAAGAATAAAGCAGCATCAATGCATTCAAGCGATCACCACTCATTGTCGTACGCAAGTAATTTAAAACAAGTTTTGCTGTGTGATAAGTGTGATGCTCGTGCCCCTAAGCTCCAGTCCTTTTTTCAAGCATTCTTATAAGATAAACAGACGATTTTTATTTGTGATGAATTCTTGGAATAGGATTGAAAGGTGCAGCTAAACTCTGTGGATTGATGGATATGCCAGCTTGCTTGAAACGAAATACAATACTTATGACTTGATTATTGAAAATATTTACTCTTGTGTGAAAGTAGCCACCAAGAAAAGTTACAAAAAGGCTTGTGCTGAAGAAAAAGATGCAACGGGTGAAAACCAAGGTAATGAAAGTTGTGAAGGATTAACAGTATGTAGCGATGGAACCTGGAAAAAGCGAGGATACACTTCTTCATACGGAGGAATCCTCGACACGGAAGGTCCTTGGTCGGAGAAGATTCATGGTTTTGTTGGCAGCAAGCGCCAGCTTCAGCCACGTTATCCTCTTACAAAGATGATGTTGCTGAAGCTATCTTTCCAATTTATACAGATCTCAGGGATAAAAAATTATTGAAAAGATGTGTTGGTGGTTTTACGCAAAACAACAATGAGAGCTACATTCAGTTGATATTTAAAATAACTCCAAAAATCGTTCCGTGCCGCTCAAAAATTATTGAAATAGCAGCTTAGATCGCATCAATGAATTTACAACTTCCATTTTATATTACATGAATGCAATGGGAATATCAATTGGGCCCAACGCCCATGGCTATATCGAAAAAGAGGATGCCGTGCGTGTCATGATCGCTGACTTGAGAGCGCATGGGAGGGTCCAACTTATGGCCCTGGAATAGATGACCCCATGTAAGTAAAAAAAGAGATGTATCCATGTGTAAACGGCTCAACCGATCGGTTTGAAATTTTAACATAACCTTCTCAGATATCTCCTCAGCTACTGATTGAAAAAATAGGATAATTATTTCTATTTCTTAAACTATTTTTGTTTACGAAACCGCTATTTTGTCAAAAATCAAAATTTCGGTTATTCCTACGATTAACAACTATTTAGTCTTATCTATCCTCTAAAAGAATCTTTCTGGTTTTTTGATTTGAGATGAATTAAACCCGAGATATCGTGATCACCGCCGAGCACCTTTTTTTGGAAGACCTTCAGGAGATCGTCTGCAGGATTTATATTTTTACAAATCATTAGTGACATTATAAAATTAGATGTTGCCACTAAATGTAACTATAATTTTTGTTTGTTTAAAAAAAAAATACCTTCTCAGAAAAAATGCATAAAAAGAACGTTTTTTTCGTCCTTGCAACTGCGTATAACTCCTTAAATTTATCGCTTATATAAGTGGTAAAAACTTGCAAAACCGTTCTAAATTCCTTTCTACAAAATGTCTAGAAATCGAAATCGAAAGCGGTTTCTGGATTTTCATTGATTCTTCTTGGCGTGTTCAGTGATGTTTCCATCATCAGCATCTATGACTTTCAACTCGTCCGCTTCTAAATTTTCTGTCAAATTTTTGACTTTAAACAGGACATTTCTACAAAAGTATAGAAAATTGAAAAAATCGAAACCCAAGATTTTTTTCAGCAGACCAGAAGCGGAGGTACATGTATTATTATCAAAAGAACTTAATTCGATTTTTATTTCTTCAAAAGCATACACAATGCCTTCGAAATAAATGCACACAGCTTTGACTGTTTCAGCTCTAGCTCGAGTTTTTTCCTGTTGCATTGAATTTTCAATGCTTTGGAATTCCATACGTTGAAAACGTTTTGTGCTGCCATAAAAGAAAACATACAATGCTTTCAATACATTGAAAAACTCTATAATCAACGCACTCGCATTGCAAGTAGTTTGAACGAATATGGCATGTTGATCCGATGCGCTTGGCATGGAATGTAAGGGATTTTCTTACCGCCTTTTTCTGATTGGTTTTGCTGCGTACTTTTGTACTTACTTCTCGGACATGTTTTGGAAAAGCCATAAGATTGAAAGAGGATGTTTTTCACAGAAATTCCTAGTGATTGAAGGGTCACTACGATTTTTTCAGCCAACTCTTCTCCCATTTTTTTCGCTAGGACGACATTAACAGAGGAAAACCGAAAAAAGCTCAAACGAGCCAGAAATGACTGCAACGCCTTTCTTAAACGTGTAAAATTCCAATACGACCAACAACTGAGGCAAAAACTACTACAATGACCCAAAGGTAGTAAGAATTGTTGGTCGTTAGTCAAAAATATTAGAAATTCAGCGTCATCCTCTATCCCAACGCTCATTTACAATAACACTCCAGCTGTCAGCTCTTTGGAGAAAGCCAATCTGCTTGCTGCACACTTTGCGGCCAGTTCAGCGCTTCCAGATTGTGCTTTGTCCCCGCCTACACTTGAGTGCGTCGAATCCACTTTCGCACTCGTGTGGTAGCAAGAGTACTTAAAGATCTCAACATACATAAATCCGCTGGTTCAGATGGTATAACTCCCCTTCTTCTGAAGAGGTGTTCTTCCACGCTGGCAAAACAACTGCGCCAGCTTTTTCTTCAATCCTAGTCTTTAGGACTCTTTCAGAGCAGATGGGAAACAGCATTTGTCCAGCCCCTCCCTAAGCGTACATCAATCTGGCGAAAGCAAGATAGTTGCACTTGAAATTTCTAAAGCATTTGACAGAGTTTGGCATCAGCCTCTTTTGTCGAAAATGCGTGCTTTTGGGATCAACCACTCACTACTTCAACGGATTAAAAATTACCTTTAACGTTCAATTCAAGTAGTCTTGGATGACTTCTGATATTCACAAAATAAATGCTGGTGTGCCCCGGGGCTCAGTTCTGTCTCCCACACTCTTTTTAATTTTCATCAACAACCTCTTGTCTGCTACCTCTAATCCAATATATTCCTTTGCTGACGACAGTACTATCTGCTTTTCATATTCGTTCTCACGTCCCTGCTCTTCGGCTGTAGAACGGGAACGGCAGCGTATGTTAAGCTTATTAAATTCTGGTATTAACAGCATAACTAACTGAGAAGCCACTAACAGAGTAGAATTTAATGCTTCCAAAACGCAATGCTGTCCGCTGTCGTTAAAGCGGAATTTGAACACCCAGCCATTATCCATGGATGGCACTTGCATCGTCGAAACCGATAAGCTATCCATTCTCGGTATGTGTGTCAATTACAACTTACGTTGGAATAACCACATATTCGGTGTCGTCAAAAATACTGCAAAATGTCTAGGTTTCCTCAAGTGATGTAAGAAATACTTTACGCCCTCTGATCTGGCCACAATATATAAGGCATCCATCCTCCCAAAATTGGAGTACAATGCCCACATCTGCTCTGGTGCGCCCAAAACCTCTCTTCACCTTCTAGATAGGATTCAAAATCGAGCGATAAAACTCATAGGTGATACCAATATCACTCAAATAATGGACGAACTCGAACACTGACGTAATATCTCGTGTCTCATATTGATTTATCGCTATTTCCACCACCAGTGCCTCATAGAAATCGCCAGTATCATTCCGCTCCTTCAAGCTTTTAACCGTAACACTCGTCCCGCTGTGAATGCTCGGTAGTATACCCTCAAGCCCACTTTTGGACGCATTCAGAAATATCGCGATTCGTTCCTAAGCCGTACAACTCGCTTATGGAATGCCCTGCCTAGCTCTTTATTTCCAACGTTTACCGGTACCTCTCTTTCCATCCTCCCTGATTTTCATTCGCCCGCGCTGTGTGCAAACATTTTAAGGGTACCTAGTCCCTTGTGCGCCCAAAAATTATAAAAAAAAAAAATTCATTTTCAGAAGACGTTGAATAGGGACAGGTCTCTGTTTTGTTTGAACTCAGTATCGGATGTTGATAGCAAGTTGATCTTGATGTGATGAGTCTGGAGTTGTGTTAACCATGACTGAAAAAATACCAGCTTTATTGACTTCATTTACAATGCCTTTATGAGTTCTAGTTCCCAAGAGATCAATAAATTCATTTTGGTCACACCAAAAAGAAGGACCGCATTCTGTTTGGCCAACCCTTAAAAGTTGAATTTCTCGTGTCGGTGAGACATAGCAGTAGCAGTACCTACTTTATGATAAGAACTGATAAGAAATGTACGTGAAGAGTGTCCATGTCCACACTTATTATTAGATATCAGAGTATGGAGGTTGGTGCAGAATTTTTAATTGTAACAGGTAGGTATTCATATGTTACTTAAATTGCATATTTTAAATTGTTACACGTTTAGTTTGTTTAGCAAAACACGAGTAACTACATAAAGCTGCCAATTTGTATTTGATTATCGTTATAGGTACATTCTTCGAGTTTGGATTTTAAGAACGACGGGCGGAATTGTCCTTAATTTTAAAGTTAGCCATTTATTTCCTTTTTTTTAATCAAATAACTATGAAATAAAGGCGAAACCTTTGAAAATGCCCACTTGTATACATTTACAAGTTTAAAAACCTATAAAAATCCAAACTCCAAAATTTATGAAAATTGCTCGTTTTATTCATAATAACCGATTTTTTTTAATGGTACAAATTAATAAATGTAGTTTCCTTGATATGCCGACTCTTGAAAAACGTCTCCCCCACTTGTGGCCCATCTTTCTACAATTATTGCACTTAAGTTTAAATACTTTTTGGCAGGGCTTACTCTGAGGTTTTCGATGGTATTTTGTGTCTTTTTTTCTTCCTTCTTATCTAGTGGTCTTCTAACGAACATGCTTGTTTGATGGTTTTCCCTCACCCTACATTTTCGTGCGGCGAATTCTTCCCATATTTTAATTTTCAATGCTTCTGGATTCGGCAATTCAGCACGGGATTCTATCGTACATCGCAATTTGTCGAAACTTCCAGGCAGACCCTCTATTGTCTAGAATAGCATTATTGCTAGAAACTCATCATATACAGGAATAATGGACGCTATGCGCTGTTAACAAGTTCCTATTCTTTGCCAAAATGAGCATACAGCCAACAAAAAAGGTCAATCAGTGTCTTAGAACAGTGTTATCCCGGATTGTTTAATTAGAGCAATTTCCTAGAGAAATAGCCATTGTTAAATTATCAAATCAAATTTCAAGCAATAGTTCAATTTATAGTCTCAGATCCTACCTTGACGACGAGGGCCTCTTATGGATTGAAGGTCTTGTAGATGAAGCCAACTTTTTACCACTTGATGCCAGTGCCACAACTTATGGGTCAAGTACCTCCTGATCCCATAACAGCTTCTCCGTCTATTTACAAACACGGCCCTTTTAACGTCACTATGGGTCGTCGACGAGAAAAGAGATTGGCAGTCATCTTCACATGTCTCACTGTGAGAGCGGCCCATATGGAGCTTGCCGAAAATCTTTCAACAGTCAGGATGAGAGGCGACAATGGTACCAACTTCATTAGTGCACAAAGTTAGTTAAAAGAAATCAATCGCTTGTTAGATGTTGACCGCATTAATGATGAAGCTACGAGGCTCAGTATCGAATGGATTTTCAACTGTTGGGAATGCCTCATTCGGGTCATAAAACGCCTGCTAAAAAAAAGACTGCTTGAAGAGGCCCCAAGAACAAAAACTCTATGATGTGTTCTCATCGAAGTCGAGAATATCATCAATTCTCGCCAGCTTACAGATATTCCCCTAGCAGCGGAAGATGATGAACCACTAACACTGAATCACTTTCTCATGGGTCGTGCTAATTTCACACCAACGCCGCATGGCTTTGATGAAATATTGTGCCTTAAAAAACAATGGAGGATAGCGCAGAACTTAAAAGATCGATTGTGGAAGCAGTGGACTAAAAAGTATCTTCCGCAATTATTACGACGTCCAAGATGGCTTCACAGCCTAGATCGTCGATGAATTAGCTATAAAAGACGCGGAGGAGATCTTCCATACACTTCACTTCAAAAAGCTGTCTGAAGTCATGGTCAAGGCTTCCGGTGATAGCTAAATTTTCCGTGAAATAACGGCATGAGTGGATGTAGAGAGACTACAAGACCAAAAGAAATGGTTCCGAGCTCCGTTTTTACCAAGCACCTTTATGTGGTATATGTTAGCAACACCATTTCCTGCGAAGCTTCATATCATGCCATACCTTGAACGATGACGAAACCATGGAGAATCCTTCCAGTGACTGTGGCTTGTGTTTACAGAAACTGAGTTTTTATCTAATAACTGGTAGATGTGTTGGGTAGTTATCTGCGTTAGTGATCATATTCCAAATGAATTGCGGAAAACGATAAACGAACCAACTTTCTACATGGCACAAATTCCATCTTTTAGTCGAGGAAGTTACCTATAAAATCCATTTGGAAGTATCATAGACCCAATTTTTAGTGCACAATCTTGCATTACAATGTACTTCCAAAACAAAACTCTTGTCAAAGCAATCAAATTAATAGGCAAACGTAAAATCACGCCAACAACATCAACGCATTGGTGGCTCCAGATAGACTTTGTCACGAACTGTGACTTGGCCCAACAAAGACTCAGACAGACCAGAATATTGGACACTTTTTGCCAACTCAACAGAACTACAGAAACACTTTGCACTTAATTGTGTCTCCCTCCAAACGATTAACAAACCCATGTCCAGTCTACTTTGGAGCTATTTCCAACGCAATCCACACCCACTTTTACCAGTTAATCCCCCTAAACTGGACCGAATTGCCCCTAATTGACTGCAATTACACAAATTCGTAATTAAGTCGCATTTACAAGTACACACATGTATTTCGGACCAAAACCGAAACCCCCGACCGCCAGGATAACTCCTTAGTGAAGAAGTTTATCACTTGCATACGATTTAACATTCCACAGTGTAGCAAATTAAGATTACCATGTGCAGTGCTTTTTCACCACCTCCACACCATCATTAGGCTCACAACTAACAACTTGATCACAACCGTTACAACAATTGCCAATAATCCGCCCGCTCATCGCCTTCCCACTCCACCGAATTTGGCATACGAAAACTAGTCCAGATCGTCGGCTAGTGATTTGTATTACAATGGTCGCAACATGGGACAGTTCCGACCAACGAATAGAGATATTCCCCCCAATTTAGTGTGCGCGCACTATACGAGTACAGTCGCCCAAGATCTTATGACAATCCACCCAACTGGGATCGGGACAATTAATTGCGAAAAATATCCAAACTCGAGCGTAGATACAGAGTTATGCTAGGCCACACGGTTTGCCACAAAAGTTGTCGAATCATTATCTGGTCTTCAATTATTGTCCAGTGGACAAGCGTAGCCAAAGTACGATTTCGATTGAAGGAGATCCCACCGTACCCCGAATGTAGATCCCACCGCAACCAAGATGCTGAGATGAATGCCACCACTTACTTATGCGAGCGGATGTCTCTGCGGTGCGCTGCCGGCTGTCGCTGGCTGGTCAGGGCGGGAAATTAACTTTATGGTCATTTCGTTTACCCAAGTACTCTAGGCTACTAGCTACTGGTTTCAGCTTCAGTTTGGGCTTCGTTTCGGTTTCATTTTGGTTAGTGGCTACCGGCCACCGGCTACGGAGGCTACGGAGGCTACGAATACCACTAGCCATGGATCTATGGTCATTTATCTCGATCGGATTTATCTGTGATTAATCGAAGTCCAGGTTCATGTGATGTGTGTTCTGCATACCGATTCTATGAGGTAGCGACAACATATGGGCATATCCACCTAGAGACGCGGTACCATTCAAGGTATACTCGTACCTCTTTCGCTGATATCAGGAAAGTTGGAGCTGCGGCAGCGGTGCCTCAAGACATCGGCAATGGCGGTCTAATTTGTATTGTGTCCTCGAACCACTTAGAAGGGTCTCTCTAGCCGACAACGACAATGACAACGACGACAATTCAATGCTCTAGTTCATAGCGATGAGGTCATCTGTGGAATGGGGAGAGATGCTCCCATGAATCCAAATCCATTCATCATTTGGAAAGGGATGGGGAATGGTATGTAAGATGCACTGGGCACTGAGTACTGCGGAAGCAGAAGATCTCGTAGTGCGGTAGCAGCTGCATGTTGTCGGTTGGTTCTTTTCGTATCGGGCGACAAAGATACCACACCATAAATTTTATTTTTATTTTTATTTGTTCATTGTTGGTAATCTGAAATTGTTTTGGGATACTCAGGAAGGAGTACATACATACATATATTGGTGGCTTCCGGATATTGAATTTCGGTTGACAGTATCATTGAAATCGGATTTTGGCCATTGGCAAGGGAAATTTGTAAGACGACTTGTAGAATATTATCGTGGGCTCTTTTATGCGTTAAGGTGACAACTCCTGAGGTTGATCTGTGTCTAAATTTGCAACGTAATGTGTGGGACTATGCAAGTCTTGCTCTATGTGATCTTCGGGGCTGGCCAGATTTAGGAACCCATCGGTTTGCTTATCAAAAATGTATGGTGGAGTATAGCCTCTACTAGAATACAATTTTCGATTGATTTGGAGACGACTTTCAATATTTTACGGATCAATGAGGGAAAGCCATCAATGATATCCAGAGCAGGTGTCTTAAAGTCTTCGAACTACCTAACCAACTAAGTGCAATAGGCTTTTATACGGGAGGCAGCAACTGGCGTAAAATACTCGTACTCGTATATAAACAAATGTAGCATTGGTGCTCTGGCATGTCGATAGTCTAGGGACCTTCACTTGTACTCCGCAAACACCTTATTCTTCATCAGAAAGTAAAAAGAGCGTAAACAGGGATCAGTAAGTGAATAGTAGAATTACTAGTAAGACGACTTATGCTGAGGTTTTACGAGCTCCCTATGTAACATTAACTTTCTCGTCACTATGATCAGCATTGCGGAAAGAGCAGAAAAGACCATGCTGTGCACTTCTTCATTTACCAGCAAAACTGGTTGTTGAATGTACATAAGTGAAAGGGAACCTATTGCAGCAAAGAAGCAACAACTGAGAAAGGAAGGTAATCAATTATCATTATAACATAGCATTAGAGTTGTGTTTACCTTATTGACTAGACGTTATGCCGTTGTATTGCTTAATATGATACATAGCTCACCAAAAAACCAATAAGAAGTTCCCTTAAAAGCAGTCATGCTCTGTGTGAATCTTTTGACCAAGAAACTATTCTAGGGGTCTTCTCCATGTCATTCGTAACAAATTTAAGCTTCCGCGGATGCTCTGGGTTGGCTTAGTTAATATGCGACACTAATGTGGACATAGACATAAGATTAGAAGCCGTATCCCATGGATACACGCTGAACAAATGAACTTAGAAAAAACAGCAGTTTAACAAATAAGCTAGCTTAGGAACATAGATGGCGTATTTGGTGTAGTGGCACGCTCATTGTTAATATTAAGCTTAAAAAGCAATCCGAAATGACTACTTCGGGATATTCAAAGCGCAGGTTGCTTAAGATTTGTTCTGCAACTTAAAGACGTTCACAGCTGTAAACTTCTCGTCATCCTTATTGACAAATCATTCTTCCCTACTACTATCTATCCTTATCCATCTATGCTCATCTGAACCTACGGTGTCATATGACTCGAACTCAGTTGCTTATGAAGCATCCTGATACCTGCAACGTTGGGATTGGCTAGCCCTATCTGTATACATACCGCGAATCTCTGTAGAAATAAGCCTATCCAGGAACTCATTCTGAATAAAAAAAGCTCTTGCAATGCTGATCAGTGAAAAGTCTGTGGTTACTCAAAATGCATCCACTGCTAACTAAAGCAACAGTGCGATACGACTCACTAATCTGGGTTACTTCAAGAGCAGTAGTTTCGGGCATGGAACGGTCCTAGCGGAGTTACAGCCAGGCAAAACAATTCTAACGGATGAAATTCCTTCCTTGACCGACTTCGACATCCCGTATGATATAATATATCCGGAGAGCGAATACCGGGAAAAAAAGTGCAATAATCAGGGCAAATGAAATTGAAATTTTCACAGATGGCTCGGAAACAGAGGAAGGAACAGGTCCTGGTATCTTCTCAGAAGACCCAGAACTCAGAGTGTCTATAAAACTACCGGACGCAAGCAGTGTCTTCCAATCAGAGGTTAAATGAGATCGCTATCTGAAAGAGATATCGCTATCTACATCGATAGCCAGGCCGTACTTAAGGCAATGGAATTAACCAACGTCAACTCTGATACAGTCAGGGGCTGTTGCACAGTGTCCAAGGCACTAAGCAGTCAGAACTGGGTAAGACTGTGCTGGGTGCCAGGATACTTCGGTATTAAAGGAAAAGAACGAGCTTGCAAGAAAAAGAGGGCTACTCGAAAGTAGTGAGGTCGCCAACATCAAACTACTCCCCTTTGAGTAGTTTTTATTTATTTATTTATTTATTTAGTTTAGGAAAGCTAGAACAGTAAGAATGAATCTTATAACTTTGTAATAGCTAGTTACAATATACACTTAGTTACGAGTACAATTTAGTTATTGCAGAATGAGTAAACTACATATAAATGAATTATACAAATAAAAATTTAAAAATGATTAAAGAAAAGTAGGATATGATAAAGAAGGCTATGAAAAGAACAAAAAAAAATAAATTTAAATAAATACTACAAACAAAAATCAGTTGTTTTGACATGACAGAAGATTCTTTTTTAAACTGGTGTATATCGCTTAGTGCTCTTATAGGGTTAGGTAGTGAATTCCAAAGACGGATGGCATTGATAAAGAACTGTCTTTCAGATATTAAGTAATTATATCTCGGTATAATAAGATAGGTGGATCTATTTGACGCTGGGAATTCTAAATTATTGTAGAGGTAGGAAGGCTGTCGTGTTCTAAGAATATTGAAGAGAAAGACCAAAGTGCGAAATTTAAGATAGTTTTCGAAAGGCATACCTAAAACTTTAACTGAGAGATGTGACACATGATCATATCTTCTTAGCCCATATATGTATCGAATGGCACTGTTGAAGGCAACTTGTAATTTTCGTGTGCATACTGAATCACAATTTCCATATAATTCACACCCATGTACAAGGCTTGGAATTAAAAGTGATTTTACTAATATGATTCGTGTATCCATTGGTGTAATTGGTTGAGCTGTCCACAAGGTTCGCAAAACGCCATAAGCCTTCCCTACGATGGTGTTAATATGGTCGTTCCATGTTAAAAATCTGTTAAATATAACACCCAAATTCTTTGATGTATCCACAAAATCGACGGGGAAGTTATTTAAAGTGATTTGCGGGAAACATGACAGATCCAATTTGGTTCTAGATATAACCAGGCATTTGGACTTATTAGGGTTGAGTGTCAGGCCATTTTGCGAAGACCAGTCAAAAATACTATTAAGATCCTGATTAGTTTCAACGCAACAATTTTCAATGAGACCTAGCGTACAGCTTCGATAAATTTGGACGTCATCGGCATAAATATGTATTAAGGAATGTGTGACTAGATCTGGTATCTCATTTATATATAGAGAGAATAAGAGAGGACCCAGAATAGATCCTTGAGGGACCCCTCGAGTTAAACAAAGAAAATCAGATAAGATATTATTAACAAAAACGGCTTGTTTTCTGTTGCTTAAATAGGATGAAATCAATTTAACAGCAGAAGGAGAAAACCCAAAGTAGTATTGTAGTTTTTTACAGAGTAGTGCGTGGTTGACAGTGTCGGATGCCTTAGAGAAGTCTAGAAGTATCAAAAAAGTTACTTCATCTTTATCTAAACTAGATCGAATATCTTGAACAACTTTTACCATAGCAGTAGTACAACTGTGTTTTGCTCGGAAGCCTGATTGCATATGGGTTATCATTTTATTGCGAGAAAGATACTCGTCAAGTTGCCCTTGCATTATTCGCTCGCATACTTTGGAGAGGAATGGTAGGATGGAAATTGGTCGAAATTCGTCCCCAATAGAGTTTTTTGGCAAAGGTATTACTTTAGCCATTTTCCACTGATGTGGAAACATTCCTGTCGTAAGGATAGTGTTTATCACATGAGTCACATACGGTAGGATCAACGGTAGAATGGCTTTGATAAAAACTGGATGAATTTCATCGACTCCAATTGCACTGGACCTTATAGATAAAAAGCTTTTGACTACCTCTGTACTGTCTACACATTCAAAGCTAAATGGTGATTGCACAACAGGCGCATGCCGATTATCTAAATTAAGGTTTAGGTTTGCTGTCCTAGTTGGTCTTACAGATACAAACTTGTGGTTAAGCACATTGCCGTCAGTGTTATTTGGACAAGAAAGTTTTTCTTTTCCTATACCCAGATGTCGTAGGTTACTCCACAGCTTTCGACTACCCTGGCTAGATTTTAATCTGCCGGAGAAAAATTGTGTCTTTGCCGCCCTTATTTCTCGAACAACCATATTACGGAGGGATTTGTATATATGGTGAAATTCAGCTATACGGTATCGCTTCCACCGATTATACGCTTGATCACGTTGCATAATTATTTGACGAATTTCAATTGAAAACCAAGGCTGTGATGAGCTGTTGATGGTTTTTGTTTTTACCGGAACATATTGGTTGAAGAGAGAGTTAATATTTGATTGGAGAAATTGTACCTGGTTATCTGCAGATGGCATTAAATAAATTTGTTCCCATGGTGTGGCAATTATGCTCTGTTCAAGATTAACTCTGTCTATATTGGCAAAGTCTCTATATTGAAATATGGTACCTGGTCCTTGGTTATGTACCCGAAAGTCATAAGTAAGAAAAATTAAATCATGCTTAGAGAAAGCTGGAGCAGAAAGTTGATCATAAAAAAGAGCGCTATCAGTACGACTAACGAAAAAAACATCAAGTAAAGTACTTATAGTACTAACGTGATGAGTGGGAGTGGTAATATTTACTGGATGTAGGTCAAAAGATTTCAGTAGTTGGGGGCATTATCGCAGAAAAAATCGCAAAGACTGCCAATCTAGGGTGATTGGGTATCCAAGGCTCTCTGGCCGCTTTTTGACGATAAAAGATTTAGGAAGTTATTAAAATTAAACAGGGATACGAAGTTAAACAATGGTAAACTTAGGACAGTAATAGGAATGCTGACAGGACACTGTCTCCTGAGAAAACACGCAGAGACTCAAGTTGTCTGATACGGATATTTGCAGATTCTGCGGTAATCCGCAAGCTGTTGAGGACATAACATAATACATATACTATGTGAATACGAGGCAATATCGCGTAGTCGAAGAAAATCTTTAAGGAAACACTTTCCGAAAACCTAAAGGAAATCGACCGCACGAACTTCAGAGGTCTTCCTGGCTTTGGCAGGGAGATTGGGTGTTCCACCAGGGAGATTGTTTAGGTTTTTGCCATTTGAAGACAAATTCAACTGGTTGCACAAGGCTGAGCCAAGAACAGCCATCATTTTTCATAAGATTGTTAAAGAGCGATGGTTAAAGATCCTTTTTCTTGTTCGCGCTACCTCTAATTAATTGTACCTTCAGTTAGGAATCAAAGCAGATACATCGGGCCGAAGCTTAGATTTCCATTCGATCTACATGTAATAGCCATCTCATACAACTAAAGCTCATCTTTCTAACCATCTTGAGATCGCTATACAGCTCACGAATTTCCCCGATTTACATATTTGCTCAACGGCGTCATCGTTCACAGTCAAATGTATTTTTTCGTTTCCATCTCAATACACGAAAAGTACTAGTAACAGCACGTTGTGTTCTGCCAATGATATCAATGTTATCAGCGCATCGGGGTCCTTTCTAAAACTAATAAAAGTAGATCGACATACCCGGAACCGTTTGCGAACGTTCAAGTACAAAAGTGACCACTGCACCTTCGCTGCTGCAATTCCAATCCTGAACAAGGAAACACAGCTGGAGCTCAAAGTTATCTCATAGCAAAATGAGCATCCCAATACTTACATGGCGTACCACAGGGTTCCATGATAAGTCCGATACTGTTTATCGGATCCCTCAGTAGGCAGGACAATGCAGTGGCGTACAGATCGACAATGACCGCAATCGAGGTCATCGACACCATTTTCAAACCATCATAATATATGATACTACTAACTTATTTAGCTGGTTCTACATTCCAGGTGCACCTACACGTCAACCAACAAACCTCTTCGGCTACCACGATCTCTTCCCAAATGCCTTATGATCCGCACTCCTTCCGCTTGCGGATGTAATCTTGGACATCCTTCGCTGCCCCGTCCCACGGGGTTAGACTCAAAGACTCTTTAGGTGGAGGCTGTGATGCTCCTTCACTCAACATGGTCCAACCATCTCAGACGTTGGATTCGTATACGCGTGACTAAACCGATGCCGCTGTACATCCCGTGCAGTTCGTGGTCAAATCACCTCCTTCATTTCGCCTCAACACAAATGCCCAAGTGCTTCTTCTTGCAATCTCGACAAGGTCCAAGACTCTGCGTCATAGAGCAGGACCGGAGGTCTTCTATAAGGCCAGTATAGTCTTACGAGAGGAGAGGAAGCTCTGTTACTCAATTGTCTCCTAAGTTCAAGGAAAGAGCGATTGACTAGAGTAATTCTGCGTCTGATTTCTGAGATGAGGTCGCTGCTACTTGTAGGTAGCTTGAAGTTATAAGTGGCAAAAGCGCACATAACGGTCCGTCTATAATAAGAAAAAAAAAAAAAAAAAAAAAACTATGGAGGAACTTCTTTAGACCTTGAACTATAGAAACTCCTGCAGATCAACCGCTCCATAGTGGATCGTATACTATGGAGCATAAGACTAAGACTAGGACTAAGACTCAAAGGAGGAAATCAGGCAGATTGGTATCACTTAGATCACTCAGTTGACCTGTTGGCATCTACACTGAGTCGAGGGAGAGACTCGGTTTCCTGGTAATCTCATCAGAGCCGCCTCATAACCAGCTACTACCACTGGATCTGCACATGACTTGAGCCCACCGTGGCTCATATCCATCATCGGTTGTGGTGACGGATGAGACCGTCAAACATGCTTCGATTGTAGATTTTATGTCACCAGGTAAAGACTAGCTGCTGGTAATTCTAAGGAAAATCTTCACGGCTAGCCTGGCACTGGCATGTATATCTGACTTCACATTCGTCTAGCACAGAAAGAATTGTCGGGTTTCACACAGGCATCTGTTTTCCAAGATGGAACGTGCCTATCAATGTGGAAGATCTGCGAATATGACATTGAGAATGCCGGTAGACAATACAGAGTAGATGAATCATTAGATTTGGGGATAAAAGCTATTCCGGTGAATAGAACCTTGTTACACGGCTGCGGCTAATATGCGATGGTTGGGAAAACTTGCGTTGGCCATCCAGAACTGGGAGATATACGCCATATTGATGGATATATACATACTTTGAGTGGGGTTGGGAGAAATATCTTTGTCTGCTAGCTGCGACTCAAGCCTTGACCGACCCTCTCATCGGTTTGAGGCCAGATCGAGAATGCAAGGCTTCTCCTATAGCAGTCGGAAGACTGAATAAACGAGTCTTGTTTATTTCTCAGGTTAGATGAGGATTACAGGAAGCGTGCTAGGCAAGGCTCATCGGAGAGTTTCTCTGGCCTGAACCTGCGTTAGGACTTTTCGTGTCTGCGGTAAGGACTTTCATTGATAGTTCGGTTTTATATGAGACTAATTCGAGATGTCGAGACTCACAAGTTCGCTGTTAGAATGCTATCTGATGTCTCTAGGTGGCCAACGGCTTTCCTGCTTTTTTGGTAGGAAAGACGGTAGGCTCCTTTCTAACATCGTGACGGGGCGTTGCGCTTTCACTAAGCCCTTGGGTGTGGTACTCGTAGGCGTAAGTAAGACAACTTGTAACTAACATGAGGATGATGAAACAGCGAAGCACGTCTCTGTGAGTGATATGGGCGCTGATATCAGTGGTGCTGGTACTGTAGGCACTCTACTACTGAAGCGTATGCTCATATCTCTATGAAGCATTGAGGAATTTCAGTAAGAGGAACATCCATGTAGTACAATGGATTTATTTTTTTCTAAGTGTTCTGAAGTGAGTCTTCCAAGATCAGGCATTAGAACCTGAGTTTAAAGTAATTGCCACCCTGCAACTTAAAGATCGTATCCCTACTATAATGGAGGACTAAACAACATCTCTGCTCCACCTTAGGGCCCAAAATTAATTACCCCGTTCATTAGGAATCATAAGCAAAATCGGACAACTTTCAAACACGATACAAGGCACACGCGTGTTCCAAGCTCCACGACATCTACCACCTCAGTGCTATGACATTGCACCCAACCACTGTGCGGCTTGCATTCATCTGTCCCAAGGGTAAAAATTGACACACTTGGCCACAAAAATTCCTAACACACACACACATACACAAACACAAACAGGCACACACATGTCTGGCAAAACGAAGAATTTTCAATTTTTCATCTTGGAAATTTATTGCGCCAATAAAATTTCATTTGGACTCAAGGAATGGGGGAATCATCGCTCGAACACTGCCATATTCTGCATATGGTCAGCAGAGCACAGAAGACATCACCATCAGCATCAGGGACGCAACCAAATCTCGACCACTTGGGAGCGGACTTAATGAGTAATTGCTACCATCTACGCAATACGTTATCAGCGCCATAATTAAATAACGTCAGGTGGTGAGGTGGCGGTGGTGTGGTGCGGTGTGGAGCACCCTGCAGCTGAGAGATCGCAGCCGGGATTAACTGAAATTAAAATATCTCCACACGGGAAGAAATCGATTGCCAGGCGATTATTTATCTCTTGCGATCTGGTTGGATGACCGTCGCACCCTTGCTCTGGCTGCCGGTTCCAGTGCCGACCATGTGACTGATGTTATGATGGATCAAAAGGATTCACTTGCATGCAACAGAAGAACAAGAACAACTACAAGAACAACAACTTTTGACAGGGGTATAAGGGGGGGAAATCAATTGGCGGCTTTTGGTACTTGTAATGATGAGGTGCCAGTGAAGGTTGGCAAGGGGCATTGAGCGCTATTACCTTGTCGCCTAAGGCATAGACTACACACTGTTGACTGGTGGCAAGCCGGAGGCAATATTTTTGTTCTGCCACGGGGGCAAGATGTAGGGATCAGTAGTTACAGGAGCTGCAGTTTGAGGTCATTCAGTTGCACTGTGGATTAGTCGTTGGTGGCGACATAGTCTATCAACCGATGGACAGACGTTGTCTTGTGGCTAAGTGTTCCCAATCAGGGATACGATTTTTCATTGATATCTGGAAAAGGAGAGAGCTGCCTTCAGATGGTTACAGAAATATTGTCATATTTGCTCAAGTCGAGGGTGTATATTTAGGAAAGCGATGTGGTACAAAGCACATACAAAACAGTTGAACTTTACGTATTTAGTTAGTTTTTCGCGAGAGGAACTTCAAAGCAGGTTGTTGGCTTTATTAACGCGACTGAATAGGGGCAGGGGCAAGACGTCCGATTATGAAGGCTATATGTTGGTCGTTTCCGATAATGTTTTTCTAAGTCAGAGGTCAATTATTTAGCTCAGTTTCACATATAGATACACAAAGCATTCGACATTGGATATCTCAATATGACTGGTATTGAACGAACCATCACCAAGCGCCTGTCTGTGAGTAGACATTCAACACTAGGGGCTGAATCTAGAGTATATAGCGGAGGAGCGAGTACTTTGTAGCCCAATTGATGAAGTTTTGCCATGATGGTTACCTACGTTTTCGTTTTGCCAGTTATGCTGCCTGCATGCCAAAAAACTGTCACCGTGTCTTTGTTGGCAGACAAACCCACCTTAGTTTGCTTCGGCGCCGATTCGACAGCGTAGTCCACTGTTTCGATGTAGCTCGGTCTCCAACGCTTAGGAAACGGCCCATAAACTCCTCCTGGTTGAGGTTGAATTTTGTCACTTTTCCCTTTTCTTCAAAATTCACGAGGTTGTCTGCGTTGAATGGCTGTTATACACTAACTACTTAAATAAAGTAGCTTGTTCAAAATTTGATAGTACGTAGTCAATTGATATATGGCAGTTGATGGAAGCAGCATTTCCTTTCAAGTTTCAACGCAGAAGATTCAGAAAGTCACTGACTCATTGATCCCCATTGCAGAAAAGTTTGACAAAAGAGCAACAAAGCGGCTGATTTTGGTGTATAAGCTCGATCCAGACAAGGCATAATACGGATAAAATCCAATAAACAGGTTTATCGTCGAACGTCAGTAGTTGAATCTATTTGATGATCCTTCGTAATATAGCCAGTGGGTCGAAGTGGAATTACTGAGGTTTAAGTTCCCGGCGATTTGAGAGTTATGGATGTCCGTACCTCAACCTGTGCCTAATTGGCTGTGGTTTGATCTTCGCACATTGGAGTGTGCCGTAACAAACTACCTAGACAAAGAACTAGTACATTGTGTTTCTTGTATGTTCCTCTTACTGAGATTTCTCAGTCCTTCGAAGAAACATAAATAAGCAGACGTGTTGGAGGCACAGTTCCACCTTTGGTATGAGTCGAGGCGGACCTAAAACCTTTAACTGTTCTCAGGGTCACAGCACCCAGAACTTATTTTCAACTCTGAAATGGGTCAAGCCAACAGGAAGACCCTTCCGCAATCTATGTTTAAACCACAGCCATCATGATACTCCCACTAGGGGGCATAACTCAACACCGACCAAGATCTGCGGGGCTCCTGACTTCCATGGTGCCGTGGTAGGGACTACCGGTGGTCCTGCCGCCAACAAGACCTATTACCGGCCGCTTGTAACTGGTCAATAAGATAAGACCAGTACTTTGCTCTGCCCCCGCTTTTTATTTGACGTCATTGATGGGCGAAGTCTTGATAATTGGGCGGGGGCCACCGGCAGAACTATACTTCGGGGTGAACTTGGGCCTCAACAAACAAGACTGTCCAGTTAGCCCGATCCTTAGCCAATTGCTTCCAGTTCTTTTTACGTCGGTTACATAAGGTGAGGTCTCATCTACTGCGTTGTCGCTTCGGGTAAGATTCGAAGACCCTGTCCGTTCGTTCTACATATCCCAGCCATCTCAGGCGACTGATGCGCACTTTTCTGAATAGGCCGATGTCGTTGTATAACTCGTCGTTGAATCTTCTCCTCCAAAGCCCGATTCTTCTCTCGAAACAGCTGAGCGTATCTTTATCGGCTTTCGATATAATCCATGCTTCAGCGCTATAAAGTAGGACTGGAATGACCAAAAACTTGTATAGAGTCTCCTTAATTTTTTGGGATAGAGCCTTACTACTTTATTGCCTCCTTAGCCCCTAGAAACGCGACTGGCAAGGTTGATTCTTCGTTTTATTTCTGCTGAGATGTTGCTGGCAGAATCCATAGCACAGCCAAAGTATACAAAGTCCCTTACTACCTAAAGATTATATCATAGCTGTGGACTGTGATGTTCTGTCCAATTCGTAGATGTTGTGTGTCCCTTGTTATTGGCACCATATACCTGGTTTTGCCCTCATTTACCGCTAAACCCAGTTTGGCGGTTTGTTTTCAATACTAGTGAACACACCGGTGACAGCCCGCTGACTTCTCCCAATTGTGCCGGTATCATCGGCGTACGCCGAAATATTGAAATATTGTACCCCCAGCCTTTGTTTTTGAGCTCCGCACAATTCTTTCAAGTATGTTGTAAAAGAAGTCACAGTCTAAAACCTTTTTGACATTGACGGAGCAGCGATCGCTCTCACACAGACGGATGAGGTTGCCCAGGATGTCAAAACTAGGCAAGGCTCTATATAGCTCGTCTCTATCAAAGCCTCATATGCCAGCCTTAAAATCGATGAAAAGAATCCCGATTTGGGCTTCTTGAGTTTTTTCTAGGATCTGCGGGAGTGTGAAGATTTGATCGACTGTGGACTTTTTTGGTCTGAAACCACAGTGATAGCGCCCAATATGGTTGTTGGCGAAGGTTTTCAGATGTTCAGCATATAAAATCTTGTATGCAATATTATAGTAGGCGCAGTTGAATCCGGAAAACGATGCTGAGATTCCATTCGTCCGGCATACACCATTCTAAGCCGATGTTCTTCCCGTCTCTCCCGCTCGTTCAGCTCATGAGCGGATCTTCTTTTGTTGCAGCGCTGTTTTGTACGCAAATGCATGTATTTGGCGCCATTGTTCATCAAACCACGGATGTCTTCATGTCAGTCAAGACCTTGTTGACTGTTTCCAGCTCTATCTCACGAATAGCTCTGACGATCTTAGCTTTAAGGACTTGAATCATTTCTGGATCGCTCGCTTATCATCGATATTTAAGGGCGCCCTACAAAAAAAATCGAACGGAGTCAAATCACAGCTCCGAGGTGGCGAATTGACATAGCAAAGGCGGCTGATAACATGATTACCGAACCTATCGCGCAAAAGGTAAATTGTTTGATGGGCTGTGTGGCATGGTGTGCCGTAGAGTTGAAATCAAAGATCGTCCAAGTCCAAGTCTTCAATTTTAGTCCCCAAAAATTCGGTAATTGATCTGTAGCCCTCACCGTTGATGGAAATGGCGATTCCAGCTGCATTTTCCATATAAAATGGGCTAACGATGCCACAACTCCACAGTCCGCATAAATTATCACTCCTTGCGGATGCATTGGCTTCTTGAAAATTATGTGCGGGTTTTCCGATCCCCATATGAGTCAATTTGGTTTGTTAATATTGGCGATGAGATGAAAATGCGCCTCGCCAGAAAAAATTATTTTCCGGCAATTTTGGTCAAATTCGAGTGCTGCTGTAAGGGCCAAACGAGAAGCGATAACGAAGCGGATGGTCGTTTGCTTGCAATTGCTGAGTTTGACTTAAGACTTTGTAAGGAATAATCCGAACATTCTCGGCCACAACAGCCAGTCTTATGAACTTTTTATAAAAACTTGCATACAGCAGGCGCGGTGGGTGCTTCATTTCGGCCAAAAGTTTTCAATAAACGTGCTGTTTGGGTAACACAGCACTCAATTTTGAAAAAAGGTTGCAATATTCTCAACGTTGTTCAAGTCTAAAGCGATCCATTTCATTCTGCGGAGGTAAGATACTGACTGCTAGTCGAGATACAATATTTCGAAAAGAGCTGTCACTGTCAAAATCACTTATAATTCAAAAAACAAACTTGTATTTGGAGTTCCCGTTACATAGGTACATAACAATATTGTAGGAGTCCGTTAGCAAGAGTGGGAATCAGTAGAGGCTCGAGCTCCACAATCTCTTTGGTGGAGATATTTTGTATTGTAAATCCTTAGTCACATGTGCTCTGACAAAATATTGTCTCGTTATACGCATACATTGTATACGTTCCCCGATTTCAACGCCTTTTCTGCAAAGGCAACTTTCAATTTCTTAAATTATTTTGAGTGGCTGTATAATCCGCGAAAGGTCCTAGTAGCCCAAGCCCCTAGCATGCACGATTCATATCCCTAAATGTTCCAATGTCAGGAGTATGCCTACGTACTATGTAAACCATGCCCTGGCACTTCAACCACTCCCCACTCGGTATTACTTCGCGGGGCCGGTCAGCATCTATGTTATCTCCTGAGTTCTTGCACACCGGTTGTAAACTCACAAATTCCCGCTCAGTTTTCCTCTGGTCTTAACATATGTTTGACGTGGGACTGTGGGCTTGGTACGTTTCTTCTTCCTTCTGCGAGTTGCGAGGTTGCATTAAAATATTGCATGCTCCGCATCATCGTCATCGTTTGGACACAAGGAAGAGCTATCGTGTTCAAAGCGGTACAGATATTTACGGTATCTCCTGTGACCAGACAGGAACTTCGCGAGGTGGTACTTGCAGTTCCCATGTCTCCGGTTTACCCACACTTCTATAGATGAAATTAACTTATACGTCCATTGCCCTTTTGTGGTGTTTTGCCACATAGTTATTAAGGCCATCCTTTCCTCCTCTTTAATCCTTTAAGACTTTCTACTAGGCGGTTTGACGCAATTTTGTTGTATATGCTAAACATTTCATCCGCGAGTATGTCGATAGGTACCATTCCAACTATAACATATGCTGCTTCATCCGATATCGTTCGAAAGCTACATTTCGTCCTTAATGCGCATGCCGGCGATAGTTTTTATCTTAACATCCTGTTTGACTAGAGCCGTGGCCCAAACCGGGATGGCGTGAAGTGGAACCGAGCTGATCACTCTTGAAAATATCACTCTTCTAATATAACCAGGTCCACCGATAGTTGGTAGAATTTGTGAAAATGCCGCTTGTAGTAAAGATGCCTTCTCGCTGGCATAGAGACATGTAGCGCAAACTGGGATTTATTATCTAAAATTGCTACCAGGTAGGTATATCAGCGCTATTTTAGACCGAATTGTTTGGCTTCCAACCCGGAAGGTTGCATATTCCACGGTCCTACGACTGATTATTAAAATCGCCTCAGTTCTGTGGTCAACAAGTTCAAGTTCAGCTGAACATAGCCAGTTTTTTATTTGCGCAATAGCAGCATTTGCAGCTGATGCTACTTTGTGAATGTGTTTGTCGACCGTAACAATAGCAATGTCATCAGCGAAACCTATTGTGTAAACTCCTTGTGGCAGTGCCAGTCACAGTACTCCGTCGTACATAATATTCCACAATAATGGTCTTAGTACTGATCCCTGTGGTACTCCTGCAGCGACACTGTAATATTTGATACCATCTCCTCTTTGATATTGAAGCTACCTAATGTTGACGGGTCTTGCCGTCATTGTGTATATGCAACCGAGGACTTTCAGTACGTCAATCTGTTTATTTTTTCAATCTCAACGTAACGCCGGACAATACCAAATCTACTGTGCGGTGAAATCCTTTCCTTACCAAAGAGCTTCTCACTCTACATACCCTCAGCGTTTGGAATCGGCAATTCGATGGCCTGGCAGGGTTACTATTTTCACAGTAGATGCCATTTTGGCAGACTTTTATCTGAAATCCGGGGTATTCTAGTTATTGAAAGCAGAACTTTTATCGTTGCCTTTGCTTGTCAGAAGAACAGCTGACGTGGCGCTTAAAATTTATACACCACTCCTGAATGCTTTCGTTCATATCAAAACCCCATGGATGATATATCTTTCCTTCGCTCTTTGCAGATCTCTCTAAATCTTGGCGTTCATTCCCTCGTTTTGACCGTCCAAGTCAAAGTATTTTCAAATAAAACTTTCTGACACCTGCATTGCTCTACGACTTTTCTGTGCTTGTCCCTTAATTGTTTTGCAAAGCTTCAATTGGAGCCTTATGTTCCGTTGAAAAAGAGGAGAATGTACGAGAATTTTATGCCGGAAATCTCTTATAATTCCTCCAAAAACGGTTTGCCAAGTATGCGATACCTGGCTCTAACTGGTTCCGGGCAGGCACAGGGCAATGAGGGTTAAAAGGGGATGCATAAATTGGCAGCATGTGAGCCAATTAGCCAGTAACCCGTGCTAATTAATGTGATTCTTGCTGTCCCGGTGCGAGTTCTGTTGATTAAGTCATTCGTCCTGTTTTATTGTAGGCGGGATATGGTACAGGATTCTAGACTGTTCCACCTAAATTTGGCAGTAGAAAGTAAGTTTTGGAGAATTGAGTCCCATCGGGGAATAGACTGACCACGCGAGAGAGACATCAAAGGTTGAGCCACATCTGGCTAGCACGTCGACTCTCTCACTCTCCTCTATAGCATGTTACTGTGGCCGGGAACTAGTTTAGTGGACGCTATAGGTGAGTGGAGTGCTTTGAAGGCAGTTTGGTTGTCAATAAAGATTCATACGTTGTTATGCTAGTGTAGCTGAGGCTAAATATCTTGAAGGCCTCTGTAATCGCTAGTACCTCCTCCTGCAAGACATTGGAAGAGTCTGGAAAGCGGTACGATTTTGATACGTTCATTTTCACTGCTCCAACGCCGCATGCTATTGTATCTTGGAGCCGGCGGTGAAGATCAATACTTGGTATTTCGTTTCTTTCTTTCCGGAATTTGAATTTGGATATTATTATTAAGATTGAGTCTAGATGTCGTGTAGTCAGTTATGGGGGCCACCGCCCAATTATCAAGGATTCGCCCTTCAATGACGTTGTCTAAATAAAAGCGGGGGCAGAGCATATTACTGGTCTTATCGTAAACATCTTCAGATGACGCCTCTGAAGGTTGCTATGATTGGACCAGTTACAAGTTGCCGGTCATAG
Source organism: Volucella zonaria (assembly GCA_963966105.1). NCBI lineage: Eukaryota > Metazoa > Arthropoda > Insecta > Diptera > Syrphidae > Volucella > Volucella zonaria. The sequence continues at coordinate 42,749,798 of OZ014530.1, read as the reverse complement.
GTCTTGTTGGCGGCAGGACCACCGGTAGTCCCTATCAGGACTTAAATCACGGTACCATGGAAGTCAGGAGCCCCCCGGATTTCGGTCCGGGCCTGATTTGTTGAGGTAGGCCCCCTTGTGGGAGCGTCATGGTGGCTGTGGTTTAAACCCAAATCGCGGGAAGGGTTTTTCTTTTGGTTTGACCCATTGTAGAATAGCAAATAAGTACTGGGTGCTGTGACCCTAAGAGCAGTAAGAGATTTTAGATCGGCCTCGACCCATACCAAGGGTGGAACTTGTGCCTCCAACACAAGTTCTGCTTTGGTATTATACTATTAATGTAGGTAAGCGATGGCAAGGCGTATCCTTGCTCCCATGGATGTATGGGCATCCCGTAAACATAAGTCTACATGACAGGTGGTTTACGTTAAAAACCAGAGACTAATGTAGTCAGTTATGGTAGAATACAGATTAGGCAATAGGGATTTGCTATGATGATAGGGTTTCGGGGACCAGAATCATCCAGATTTTTTGAGTCTGATAACACTACATGACACGATCTTTTTGATGTGCAAGTCCAGAGGCAGTAGCACGTTGAGAGCTTCTGTCTGGTAAGATCGTGGCGCTCCTGTGGTACCAATACCAGCTGTTCGGGACTCTGCTAAGTTTTGTAATATTTTAGGCTGTGCTTAAGACGGGCCACCACATAAGTGATCCATAAGTAAAAATGGGACGAATTATGGCAGTGTACATTCAGAGTACCATCTTAGGCTGAAGTCCTAACCTTTTGCAAAAGGTCTTGCTGCAGTCGTGGAAAGGTTCGCATGCTTTCTCTACCCCGTGTGCCATGTTTAGTTTCCAGTTGAGCTTGGGGTCAAGGATAGCGCCAAGGTACGAGTACCGTGCACTGGAGGATAACGTAAGTGTTTGGTTGTTAAGATATGCTTAGCACACTTATGTGACTTGTGACCCAAAAAAGGCTCTTTGAATTAGTATATCTCGCTTGAAAGACAGATCCAAATTTTTCTAATGAGGTGTGAGATCTATTATTATTATTATTATTATTATCGTTTATTAACAAGTAATTAAAATTACATGTTTTCCGAACATTGATAGTCGAAATTCTTTTAAAATCGGACAAACACCAAGAAAATGTAAGATGTTGCAGAGGTCACAAAGTATTGGTAAATCTGGTCTATGGGGTATAAAGTTTAGTTGAACGAGTTCCCCTCTCAGTTTGAAAGTACTACTTATTTTTTCAACTGCGTGACTATCTAGGAAATATGTTTTTTCATTAAGAAAATAGTTTAGTTTGCTGTAATAGTTCCTAAACAGTGACGATTCAGCTTCTTCGACATATTGGTCATATTAAATATCTTAAATTTTTCTCTTAAAAGATGAGGATGCTCGTTCACTTGGATAGACAGATTTAATCCGCATTCAGAAACTGTTTTCTTCCATTCCTCGCAAATGCCTCCGTTTGTTCTAATTATGCTTCTTAAAACTACATTTGGTATTCTGCATTCATTCATTTCTATATAGTATTTTTAGGATATAGTTGAAGTGCATTTTGAGCATGTACAAGAGCAAAGGAGGAGTTCTCGTTTCAAGATGTAGCATATAGTTCGGGGTATTTTTTGGTAATCGGAAAATCTTCTTCAAAAAGTAGCGAAGAAATTTTTCCACAGCATCGTAGCCTTTGTAACCCCATACATGAGCTCCGTAAAACATTATCGACGCTGCGGTTGAGTGGAACAAAGTTTGTTTTACACTTTGCGATACATATTTATTTTTGAAGCAACGTTCCCAAATCGAACAGATAGCTCTTTTAGCAACAGCTAATTTTTCCTCAAAGTGTGGCTTGAAATTTAAGGAGGACGATTTAAGATACCTAGATATCTGTATCTGGATACTACCTCAATCTCTTCCCCGTCTAACTTTCACTTTTCGAAATGTGAGAAGCGTCCTCCTGCATTTCTGAATATCATCATTTTTGATTTATCAAGATTTATAGTGAGATTCCAACTTTTACAGAAAGCATTAAGCCTGTTTATCATTAACTGCATACCTTGGGTTGTGTCACCCAGAAAGACGATATCATCAGCATACATCAGCGCAGGAATTGATACACCGTTGAATCTTATTCCACCTTTGACATCATCTGTTATATCATTGATGTATAAAATAAAAAGCAGAGCACTTAAAATACAGCCTTGTTTAACACCCATTGAAGTTTCGAACTCTTCAGAAATTAAGTCTCCATCCCAATCATATGCAATATTATTCTCATACAAGGCTCTCAGGATTCGGATAATTTTACTTGATACACCGATTTTGGAAAGCTTGTAAAAGAGTGCTTCACGTGGTATTGAATCGAACGCTGCTCGAAAATCTACAAAGAAGGCGTACAACTTTTTTTTCTTGCTCTTATATGTTTCAGCAATGTTTGTTAAGCAGAATATCTGGTCGATTGTAGAATAACCTTTCCTAAATCCAGCTTGGAACTCTTTAAGGATGTTATGTTCTTGTACCCATTCATACAATCTTTTGTAAATTAATGAAGTAAACAATTTGGCTGAAGTGTTTAAAAATGTGATTCCTCTGTAGTTCTTCGGGTCCCTGTAATCGCCTTTTTTGTGTAGGGGAAAAATTATTGCTTTCCTGATATTAGCTTTCGGAGATATTAGCAGAGTCGCATATTCGATTAAATTCAATTGTGAGAGAATTCATAAACCCATATGTGCAATTTTTATAGAACTCAAACGGGATGCGATCAATGCCAGGTGCTTTATTTGATTTCGATTTGCATATTACTTCATTGACTTCTTCCAGGGTAAATGCAGAGTCTAATTTTTCGTCTAACAGCAGAGGGGCTGCATATTGAAGTAGCGGCGAGGTTAATGGGGCATTAAGAAGTTTATCGAAATAAGTCCTGAGTTACGGGGCTTTAAGAGTTACAGAGATGTGAGACGTGTGTCCGTTTAGCTATTTGACAGCTTTCCAGAACTGAGCAGAAGATTTTGAATTATTTATAATCGCAATGTTTTGTTGTTCAAAGGCTACTTTTTTGATGTAACAGATGCGTTTGTATTCCTTGCTGGCATCATGCTAGAGTGCTTTAAAGATATTGGAGTTATTCGATCTTAGAAGTTTGAGAAATTTAAAAGATTTGGAGCTTTCATGCAATCAGAATCATACCATTTTTGTTTATATAATTTAGGGGTTTTTAAATCTTTCTGTTGCGGAATGGATTTCTTTATTATTTCCGTTAGAGCTTCAATATTGGCTGTATAACGCTGTGTGCGTAGTTCCATAAGATTCACATTCATGTTTCGCTGATACGATTCCATTATTCGGTCATTCCAGACAAATTTCGGCAGAAGGCTTTGTGCAAACATAGTTGCCGCTATCAGTAGAATTAAGGGTTACTTCCAAGGGCATGTGTTCCGAAAAGATCTCGGTTCCTATTTGAAAACTGTCTAGAAGCTTGAGCCAATTTCCCGAAACAAAACAGTAATCTATTATTGAGCATGATGTTCCTCTGATAAAGGTCAATTCGCCATCTGGATCTCCTTCGCAACTATCATTCAACAAGCACATGTCATACTCATCAGCAAGTTCAATTATTTTTGCTCCTTTGTTATCACAAATTAGGTCTTTAAATCTGCGACACGGTTCCAGCAGAGTACTATTGTATCCCGATGCGAAATTATTTTGTGTGAGTCGTACACGACCATTACAATCCCCAATAAGCATTATATCCGTACAGTCCAAGGAGTGCAGTGAGTCGCAGAGTTTATCGAAATCACGCTGCTAATGATTACAGTTTAAGTAGATTGCTACCAAAACTACATCCAGTGTATTCAGTTTTAAGTTAATAACATCCATTTCGCCAGCTTTTACAAAGATACTCGTATACAGTCCTTCGAGGTCGTCACGAAAGCCGAATAATGTTCCACCACTTCCTCTCCCAAAAAGTGAAGTTTTTATAGCAGGAGACCAGATTAATTCATAGTTTGAGAAAATATTCTTAAATCTAATTTCTTCATTATCTAATAGATGTGTTTCAAATAATACAAAAATATCAAAACTTTTTACATAATTAAAAAATGTTACAAAATTCATTTTGTTTTTTAAGCCTGACACATTGTAGCTTAAAATTTTTATTTTCTTGATAACTATGTTCTTTTCAGCATCATTCTGATAGACATGGGCACATCATGCGTCACGTACAGCCGCATTAGAGTTTGTGGATGCACCCAAAGATTTTTCGCATATTCGTGTTTTGCTAAGTTTGGCATCACTGCTGCGATTGACATTAGCCGGAAAATTTGAAGTTTTGTGAGAAGTGTTCTCTTTCGTAGCTGTTTTGTTTGTACTTCTGATTTCATTAATAAAAATATTTTTATTTAACGAAATGTCACCAAAAATAGATTGTATTATTTCAATGCTACTTTTTTCACCACACCTCAATCCAAGCGCGAAGTCCCAAGTAAAGACATTCTAGGCAATGTGGAGCTTGTCATCCCGTAGAGAAATCTTTATTGATGCGTCTTTTTGACGAAGCTCCTTCATGATTGGAATAATTTTTGCCCGACGTTGTCTAACGTTAAAGGGTAAGTCCTTTTGGATGCTTATTCTAGTACCCTTCAATTTGAAGGCATTCCTCATCACGCTCCAGGCAGACTCCTTCGATCTCATCTTTAGAACTATCGTAGACTGGCTGTGTATCCTATACGCAGACTCGACGATTTGATTCGGAGTTGAGTCAATTTACACGGCGCAAATGGATTTTGCCTTTTCGCTCATATCTACTTGATCTTCAAAAGGCAGGTGAACAACAAGATTCGCTTCAGTACTCATCTGTACGAGTCGGTCAAGCTGGTTCTCAAGACGTTTGTTTTGTTCTTCCAGATACACAACTTTTTGCTCAAGTTCTTCTTGTCGCATACTCAATGCTGAGATTTGTTTAAAGAAATCTTGCAGATCTGCCTTTGAGGCTAATTGTTCCACTAGTTTTTTGTTGTTTTCGAGTAGAATTTCCTGCATTCTCTCAACACTCGAAGATCCCATAGCGAGTTTTGGTTCAATTTCACTCAAGCTTTGGTGGTGTTTTTTGTTTCCTGGGTGTTCCGGAAAGGTGTGAGATATTCCTCTTTTTACCATTTATAGGTTAGTTTAATGATGGAATTTTTAACTTGGCTATAAAATAGCTTAGGTGTTAGAACTTACTCGAATTTCAATTGCCTGAGGTAAAGCGTCTCTTAATTTATAAGGTGAATGTGTTTCCTCAATTAACTTTCACTTAAAACACTTTTCTTTTTTGCTTTTTGATCCGGAGATAAATTTTTTGCTTCCACTTTCGCTTAAATGATGTAGACTCTAGCTGCGGAGACTATTGGCTCTAATAAGTTAAAGTTAAATATTTAAACTTAGATAAGAGAGAAATTTGTTAATATTTTCGATATTTATAGAATTAGGATCCTTAAGTATAGTATATTATAGATCGATACATTTTTGAAAATAGATTTTATGATAGGTTTTGATATTTTACAATTTTCTAATATGTGAGTGATATTAAGGCTACGTTGCAAGTGATGCAAATTGGAGGATTGTTTTTATTTAACAGGTGTTGGTGAGTAGCTGTGGTATGGCCAAGTCTTAATCGGACGAAGTTGGAGATTTTGATTTTTGATACGTTTCTAGGATACCGTGGATGGGATTTATCGATTTGAACTTTCTTGCTGTTTGATTCTTAAAGATTTATGTATATTTGTTTTAAGGTCTTGTTTGGTGAATATATTAAATTTGTAGACTGGTGTTTGTTTAGCATAGCTAGCAGCATTATCGGTTTCCTCATTTCCTCTAATATTAACATGGCCAGTGGTCCACATCAACTTTAATTTATTTGGCATCATGATTATTTTATTTCTTATTTCAGATATAAATAGGGAATTGTTGTTTGGGTTACTAATTGACTTTAAAACTGAAATACTATCGGAGCATATAACAAATTTTCCTCTGCGGCTCGTTGTTGTCTTAGTCGCTTGTAGGATAGCAAAGGCTTCTGCTGTAAATATTGATGAAGAATCGGGGAGAGTACCAATGCTCAATATATAACCATCTTCAAGTGTGACAGCAAATGAGGTATTGCCTTGTGATTTACATCCATCAGTAAAAATAAAACTCCATCCTTTATTTTTGAATTCTGATGAGATGCTTGAGAATAATGAGCTAATGAGCAGTATAATACGTTGCTGGTGTTTGTTTTGCTGTATTGTGCTAGAGTCATTATGAAGGAATCAGATTTTATATGACATGGAGGAAAAGATGCGGCCGTGCTACGCGTCCTTTTGATCGGAGGATCCATTTGCTGCGCATTGCCGAGGATGATACTTATTGCACACGGGATCCGTTTTTTGCGTTTATGGCCTATAAATTGTTGAATGTTTTTTCAATGACATGGAAAAATTTTTGGAAAAGGCCAACTTCGCACCTAGTTTTGATGTTATTTCCTCCATTCGTTGTTCAACTGTCGGAAGTCCTGCTTCTGCCAGAATATTTTTAATTGGTGTTGTAGGGAAAGCGTTAATGCTTCTTCTTGCTGTTTGGTGGTAAGTTGGTTTTATTATTTTAAGGGTTGACTTCGGACAATTGCCATAAATATAAATTCCATAATCAATCTTACTTAGAACTAGCATCTTGGTTATAGATGAAATGGTGTTGATATGTACACCCTGAATGACTCAAGCTGCAACCAACTTCGGACTGCTATAATTTCCAAACCGTTCATGACAGTGAGTTCAAATTTTGACACATGATAGATAATTTTATTATTTACAAGCTTTTTAAACGATTAGCGTCTTAGTTGTGTTGAACAATTTTTATCCGCGATGGAATTCAAACGTGTTGGTGTGATTGCTTTATATTTGGCTGGAAAACCACAAGTAGCTATCGTTAGAGCCCTCCAGCACCACACCGTGAATAAATCATTTGTGTCTCGAACCATAGACTGGCAGCGTTGCAAAACGCCATGGAGGTGGTCATGAAAAAACAGCATCATCGGCAGAAATGGAAGAAAAATGGCTCGTGAGCTCAACATATCGTTGGAACGAATACAACACATACTGAAAAATGAGCTTGGGCTCAAGCCATTGAAGTTCCAAAAAGCACACGATCTTACACCGCAACAGAAAAAAGTTAGAGTCGAGGGAGCGAAGGAGTTGCTACGCTTGCATGAAAGTGGTGAGTTGCCGAATTTGGTTTTTTCCGATGAGTGGCCATTTGTTATCGAGCAAGATGTCAACAAACAAAGTGACCGAGTTTACTTGCCAGAGAGGTCCTTCAGACGGCCACCAGAAAGCAGGCAGCACTTATGGTAATGGTTTTGGCCGCCATAACCGCCGATGGTCGCTCTCCGTTCGTATTTTTGGACCGTGGCGTCAAAATTAATGCGATCGTATACCGTGAAACTGTCTTAGAGGCAGTATTGAAGCTTTGGGCAAACAATCATTTCGGTCGGAGACCGTGGACATTTCAACAAGATTCAGCACCGTCTCACAAAGCGCGCGTCAACCAAGATTGGTTAAAAAACAATGTTACACACTTCATTTCTTCGACACAATGGATTGGAAATTAACCGGATGCAAATCCGTTGGATTTTTCTGTCTGGGGTATTTTGAAGGCGAAGGTTGGCACTAACAAATACCAAAGTTTCGACCATCTCAAGCAAGCACTTCGACGGGAATGGGCCAAAATACCGCAGAGCCACTTGCGTGCAGCGTGCGATGCTTTCTTCGGCCGTCTCAAGGCCATTATTCGCGCCAAAGGTAAACATATTGAAAACTACCTATACAATTTGAAAATTGATGTATTTTCCAACATTTTTTGTTTTGGCACAATAAAACTTATCAAAAAATAATAAAAATATAGCATTTTAAAAAGTTGGAGTTCGAATCATTCACCCTGTACATGAAGGTGAGCATCAACGCATCCTCTGCTGGCTTTAAAAGCTACTTGGTTCGAAGAGATCAATTTTTTCGTTTCAACAAACCAGAGAAGGCGCTTCGTGACAATCTTCTCAAGAATCTTAGATGGACAGGGGATGAGGGATATAGGACGATATTCTTCAATGGAATTTGTATCTCTCATTGGCTTAGGGATGGAAAGTAATGTTGCAGTTTTCCAACTTTGTGGAATGACCGCGGTGTCAAATATATTGTTGTGCAGTCTTATAAGTCTTGCTTTTACATCTAGCAACAAATTTTTAAGCATTGGGTAACAGATTCTGTCTCTTCCAGGCGTTTTACCTTTGGGTTTATTTAAACATGATTCAAATTGAATCATAGAAATGGCTTCTTCTATCCGCCGGGCGATAGGGTTGTTTCCGGGTTCGCAGGGGGAATAATTAAGGGATTCATTTTTTTGGCGTGAATATGTCTTTTGAAAGCTCTGACCACGTTTGGGCAAAAAAATTGCATATTCGTACAGGGTGAATAACATCAGTCGGGGATTTAATTTTTGGTATTGTAAGGCAGCTGGAATTGGCAGTAAGTCTACGAATATTTTGCTAAATTTTGGGCGACGAAAAATTACGGTTTATGCTAGAAGTAAACTTTGCGAAACTTTTCGCCTTGCTATCTTTAAGCTGTCGTCTAAACTTTGCCTTTGTCTTTTTATAAATAATCAAGTTTGATTGAGAGGGGGTTTTTTGGAATTCTTTCAGTTCTTTCATTTTCACTTTACGCAGCTCCGAAAGTTCAGGGTTCCACCAAGGGAGAATGCGTTTTAACAGGGATTTATTTTTTGAGACTGATTGGGGGATTGAGGAATTAGCAGCAGTTCTGATAGCTTTCTGAATTAATGCGGCTTCTTTGTTGATGTTTGATGTGGGTTGTTTACCCGACAAGTAATCAGTAGCTGCTCTACTAAAAACTGACCAATTAGGCATGTCTGTTTTGAATTTTGTTGTGCTGTTTTGAACTGTGTTGAGCATTCCTATAAAATCAGTATTGTACAGTTACTTTAACTATGTTCATGTTATTTGGAAATAACCATATGTACATTATTACACAAGAACATATAGCCTGCGACAGCTGAAAACGAATGTAGAGTTGCTTGAGGCCTTCCTCGACTTACGCGTTAAAGGGCTTCGTGATTCTCCTTGTTTAGGGTCAGGATTTGAGGCAGCACTTGCTTATTTTGCCGGGACTAGGCCTTGTAATTCAACCATTTTCCATGCTCAGGAAAAGAGCAATCGGAAAGAATATTTGATTTCTGCCGAGTGGCTGAAAAAGTCCTCAAGTGTCAATATACTTACATTTAACGACTTAAAAGTCCATTAATAAGCGTATGAGATAGCATGCCGGGTTGTAGTCAAAATAAGTGTACGTAGTGCATGTAAGGGTACACGATGTTTGTAATATGACCTAATTACAGGCCTCTCCGTTTGCCATATCTAGGACGCTCGATGGCTGCGATCTCTTCCAAATTTTGTTAAGCCTAACCATTGTAAAAAAGCATATATTTCATACCCTGCTTCTCGGTTGATCTGAAAAGTATCCGTCCGAGCTCTATCCAACACTCTATCTGGCCAATTCATTTCTGCTTTACTTGGAGATTTGTTTTTGGTTTTTTTTTTTTTTTTTGTTTGTTTTGTTCCTCTCTTCTCTCTTCTCTGATGCCTTACATTTGGATGCGATATCTTTCTTCTGTCTCTCTACGCGCAGGGATAATAAATGATCCTTGGACGCGCGAAATACCCAAACTCTACGCGACTACCCCGTATGCCGTATACATGTGTATGTGAATCTATAGTGAGTAGTGCGAGTGCATAGCGAGATTTTGATTCATTGCGCGATTATGTGTGCGCACGCAGTTTATCTTTTCCACGAAAATGGAAAGGAAGCTACTTGACAGTTTTACGTACCGAAAAAAAGATCGAAACAAACAAAAACGAAAAAAAAAACACAAAAACAAAAATCAGAACGACACACGATGCGAAAAAGGAAAATCCAAACGCTGGACATCGCCTCTGGATACCGATATCTCTGGTGTGACTAGTGGCTATGCCTTCGTAGTACTATGGAACTGCTTCTGTTCTTGATTGCTCGCCGCAAGTATTTCCCTAACTTTGTATCTTTGTGAACAAGATACACAGATATGTAGATGAAAATAAAGTAGGAAAAAAAAATGTAAATCTTTTTGTTTTTGCTGGAATGTCGCGTGATACTTCCTCGTACATTTCAGCCGGCACAGTTGCATTGGACCGCAGTTGCGCATCCAGCACACGACCCTATAATTGCTGGCTTTCAGTGCATGAGCCAAATAAATTTCCAGGCTATTACACGATGTAGAAGATCTGGAAGCGGGTTCCGCTCCCAGCAGGAGATCGATGAAGTGGATAATTTGATAAAAAGGCGTTTCGGTCGTTTAATTATTTTTTACAGGAGCTGCGATGGCTCCAATGGGTGGAAAGATGAAATGGATTCCATAGCGAATGCGATACCAAACCAGCAGTCATTTTGTGCAATTTGAAAGATTCAATTTCATTACACTTGAAGCGGATTATTGGTTCATAGTGATAACTTCAAGCTGGGATTGTAATTCTTAACTATTCGGAGAATATCCAATTGCCTTAGCCTATCGCACCGAGACTGTGAAGTCTTACATGCAGCACTAATCAAGACTTAGCAGTGGATCAGATTCACAATCTCTGGTGCTAAGGAAGCATGATAAAGCTGGCTTATCACTTTTGCCAAATGCCACCATATTTTTTGAATTTTCATTAATGCCTTGAGTGACTACAGCAGCACCTCAATCCCGATATTAACAGCAAGGAAAGGGAGTTTATTGAAATGGGCAGCCGCACTAAAAATGGCATGGTTAGGTCACAAATATATGGCATTACTACGTAAAGTTAACTACAATGCCCGGGTCAGAATAATCTGATGCAACAACAGACCTTTCACAATCGTCTTGCATAGGAACCGAAGTTACAAATAAATCGTCACCACAGTAAGACGACCTGTACCAACCTCATGTACCTGATGAGTAAGGAAGGCATTGACATCGCCCCCATCCACAAACCTTTGATAACCCGATAAGCGGGCCTGAAAACAATTGAATTTTTCACCTAAATGGCGAATCAGGTAATGAAAGTAGAATGTCTGTACGTATAGTTGGAAAATTTAATATGAAATTATCTATCTCCACGCTTTTAACTAATGACGACTAGACAGAAGTCAGATATGAACGGACCAATAAATCGCAGCTCAATAATTAACTCACTTATCAGCACAGTAGAGCACTATAGGTCCGATGTGATTATTGGATGTGATGCTAACTCCCATAACGCACAAGCGGGTGGCACAGACACAATCCCTATTCCAATACATAATTGACCATAATATTATAATCGTTAATCGCCATAATGAAACAACATCTGCAGTCAAAAATAGACGGCAGGTGGTAGATATCACCCTTCTGAGCAGCTTTGACACCATTACCGTAAGTAATTGGGAGGTATCTTCAGACATATGGTTCTCTGATCATAACATGATCAAATTCAATATCAAAGATTCCAAACATACCAACTGGGAAAACCATACAGCAGAGTTAGATCAAAAACTTTATGACTCAAAGTGTAAACCGCCGCCGAAATATTGTAGATTATGCAGTTAAAAGACTGGGGATGATCTTCACTCAGGCTTTTAACCAAGCATGCCCTACGAAGATCAAGATACCCAGGAGTTCCCCACATTGATGGACTAAGCAACTACAGTGCATTAGGAAAGAGGGAAGGAAACCTTTCAATGCAGACAAAAGTTCAAACTTTTGCTCTGACTGGGACAAATATAAGGCCGCTGCAAAATCTGCAGCTATATAGAAAATCATGAAGAAGGTCTTACTTAAACACTGAAAGCACAACAGAGTGTACCAGGCCAAGGAAAGCCATATCCAAGGAACCCTCTATAACTACCTGATGGTTGTTACACCGTATCCAACATTGAAGCTTTGGGACACTTGCTAGAAACCTACTTTTCGGGTGGCACTCCTATGGCAGCATCAGTAATAGATATGGACACATTTTTCCCTAGCTAATATGAAGAAAACAAAATAAGCTGGACTATAAACTTTTTCTCCGCTTACAAATCCCCTGGACTGGACTGAATCATACAAATCATACTTCAAAAAACAAAGCAGGCTATGATTCCGTCCCTAAAAAGATTATTCAGCATTAGCATTAAGCATGGATATATGGCAAAATGCTTTAGGGAAGTAAAGGTAGTATTCATTCTCAACCTACCCAACCCACAGACCTCAGGCCCATAAGCCTAACATCGTTCTTTTTAAATAAATTTAGAAAAACTACTTGAGATTCATATTTGAAGTGATCTGCGCCGAAAAGACAGCCTCAAACCAGCATGCCTATACAAAAGTTGAAGACACGGAAACGGCCCTATATGAACTTGTCATTACGAATGAAAAAAGCAGACATTAGCAGTCTTCCTTGACATCGACGGAGCCTCCAACAATGTCATCATTCCCGCTATAAGTAGAAACTTAGGAAATGCCGAAGTTCATCCTAAATTAGCGAACCTGATAACCTGTATGCTCTGCAAAAAGAACATCAATGCAACACTCAAGGGGCGTCCTCCTCAGGGAGGAGTGATATCACCTCTTCTGTAGACCCTGACTGTTAATGAAATCCGTCTTAATTTAAGAAAGGAGGGCATAGAAGCCACTTCATACGCGGATGATGTGGTTCCTATAGCTAACGGCTTGTTCCTTACAAAGATCGGTGAAATGCTAAACTATGCCCTCAAATAGAGAGCTTGTTCCATTCACACATAAAAGGATAATGCCACAATTCGACCTCTTTTCCATAGATGGGACAACCCTCCAACTATCCAACAGTCCTAAAACCCAGGTATTGTACTAGATAGTAAGCTGAGTTGGAAGCTCGATGTCGAAGAGCGTGTAAAGAAAGCAACGATCGCCTTCTACGCTTGCAGCCGTATATTTGGGAGAAAATGGGGACCTAAGCCGAAGACTATCCTATGGATGTACACGGCTATCGCCAGACCCATCTTAACCTACGGTAACTTCGTATATTAGCAATCCACAAATAAAACCAGCAACCCTAAGTTAAACTACAGAGGATTGCATGTATTGCCACTGCTTATGCTAAGAGAACGCCAACAGCGGCGGGACTAGAAAATATACTATACTAGATCTGTACTACTCTGCTGGGTCCCTGAGCAACAAAGTAGCGGCAGGAAATAAACATGCAGATGAGGTAGTTCTAAAAGGTTTATCCGCAGAAAGGTAGATCAAAATATCAAACCTCCACTCTGCACTCTGCACTCTGAGGATACAAGTGGAGCAAACGAAACAAATAAAAGCCAATGAAAGGTGAAAAACTTTCTAATCTGCGAGAACTCAAGACAATTATGGCCGGATCCCACCAAATCCTGAAAAAGTAAGATTCTTTTCAAAAGCAGAGTTGAACTACGAGGATTGTCTGAAAAGTTTCCGACCGCAACGTAAAAATAGTGGCACTCGTCAATAAAAGCTAGTGAATACTAGTTGTGCATCTTTTGACAGTTACTTACCGAAGATTCAGTAATTTTGGAAGAGCAGTTTTTAGTTGACAGTCGTTTAAGTGAGTCGATGTGAGTGTTTTTTGTGAAAATGGAAGAAATTGAGTATCGAGCTGTTATTAAATCCTTGTTTTTGAAAGGCAATACGCCTTCGCAAATCAAAAATGAGTTGGACTCTTTGTATGGGGACTCTGCACCATCATTTAACACAGTGAAATTTTGGGCAGCTGAATTTAAACGTGGCCGTAAGAGCTTGGGAGATGATGAACGTTCGGAACGTCCAAAAACTGCAACCACTGACGATAACATTGCTAAAGTTCACCAAATGATATTAGACGGCCGCCGAATTAAAGTAAGAGAGATAGTAGAGGTTATGAAAATGTCCAAAGAACGTGTGTGTTACATATTAAATCAAGATTTAGGCATGAGAAAGCTGTCCGCGCGTTGGGTGCCGCGTTTGCTTACGTTAGACCAAAAATGTGTTCGAATGAACATTTCCAACGCCCTGCTGGCGCAGTTTAGGCGCAATAAATCCGAGTTTTGACGTCGATTAATTACTGTAGATGAAACTTGAATGCACCATTATACGCGCAAAACAAAAATTCTGTTTTGACTGCAAAAGGCGAGCCGGCCCCAAAAAAAGCAAAAACTGTTTTTTCGGCTGGGAAAGTGATGGCGACTGTCTTTTGGGATAGTAAAGTTATCTTGATCGATTGTCTTCAAAAAGGAAAAACCATTACAGGAGCACACTACGCATAATTACTTGCCATTTTGAAGGCAGAAAAAGCCACATTTGCAGAAAAAGAAAATCCTGTTTCACCAAGACAACGCGCCGTCTCACACCTCAGCGGTTGCCATGGCGAAAATCCATGAATTACGATTTGAACTGCTTGACCATCCGCCTTATTCACCAGATCTAGCCCCAAGCGACTTCTTTTTGTTCCTTCATCTAGGAGGACAGAGATTTTCGTCAAATGAGGAGTCAATCACCTTCGTGAACAATTATTTTGCAGAGAAAAACGCCAAGTACTATTTGGACGGGTTAGAGAGATGGGAGCATCGCTATGAGAAGTGTGTAGAGTTACAAGGAGACTATGTAGAAAAATAAAAAAAAAAGTGAGAAAAAATGTCTTGTACCATTGTTCCGACTCGTATCTACATACGCATGTTGGAGTACGCACAGGCCATAATCGTATGGAGGCGATAGAAGCAGACGGCGACCTCTGCAGAGACGATGGGCCTACGAGAAGATACCCTCCACTTTTCGTGCCACTGTCCTAGCCTCAGTAATTTGAGACAAAGAATTGTAGGCACCTTTAGAGCTATCTGCTGGTTCATTTACATTTTTTTAAGATTTGCAGATGCATCAAGAGGGCTTAGGCCCGCTCAAAGATCAAACGACAACCAATGCAAGAAGAAAAGTCTAAACCGAAACTAGGAGCCGTTTCTGGGTCTACGCAGACCTAAGTGTGAAGAGGTATATAGCGGCTTTACCTCCAGATACCTTATCAGCTCCCTAACCTAACGTAGCCTAACTACAGTAGCCGGTATTTTATATACTTACTCTCTAATTATTGCTTTTAAGGACACGGAAGGGATTCTGAGATCACATCTCAGATTGTTATTCATTGGAATAAGAAGAGATCTGCAATATTATTTCAAGAGCAATAATTTGACACCGATTGCGGAAGCTGACCGCGGTCAATATGTGATGGCGGAAGTAATCAGAGGTCGCCCCTATAGTGCATGTTGGTCCACTCTTGCCTAATAATCTCAATTGTTTGAACGTATACGCACAGGAACATGCAAATGATGTACTGGCTGTTGGATAATGCCTAGCGAGCGTTTGTTCTACGGTGCAGGTCGTGGCGATTAGTGCACTAGAAACAGGCTTTCAATTTACCTCTCAAACCAAAGGTTCTTCTCTTCATAGGAAGGAGGAACCTGACTGGTCTGACTCACCTAGTGATGACATAGCCATCCGTTTCTCCAACGAAGCTCAATATTTGGGTAAATCCTGGATATTAGGAAACTTAGGCCTTGCCACCGAGGAGAGTTCTTTGGATCTACATGGGTATGGTCAGTTCTTATGCGTCGTTTCCTTTTTGAAAAAGCTTTCTTTCATCAGTTTACCTCACTGCCACTTTTGAATACATGACTACAAAAATCGGTCTAACTCGATTGAATGTGGGCTTCCTCAAGCCCGCCTGGCTCTGCTCTAGACGCATTGATAAATTTCCCTTTCCTTGATATTCATGTCATCAACTGGGCTCTCAAAGCCATGTTAAAAAATAAGTGGTGTTGGCTGCAACAGGAACTTGAGTTTTCCCTGGGCCCAGAATTGGTTTCGGCGAGAATCTGGGCCAGGAAAGGAATGTAGTCGAATCTTAAAAGATGGCTCTAAAATCGGTCTGTGTTGCGGCGCTGTTGTCTTTCAGGAGGACAATATTAGATTTCACTCCGCTTTAGAAAGTCTTCTTCCATCTCTCTTCGAAGCGGAGTTATGCGTAATCATGAGGGCAATCGGAGAAGTATCTGGGTATATAGCCAAAGGCAAGCTGCCTTTAAAGCCTTGCTGAACTATCTCACGACGAGCTAGTTTGTGAATGCAAGAAACTAGAAGAGCAGATTATATATTAGATACGAAGGTGCAGCTTTCTGAGAGCTGATCGCCTACTTACCCAAATATTCGCAAGACATTTCTGACTCCCGGATCAACTTATTTTTTGAACAGTCAGATACTGATATTTGTGCGAATCATCTTATGGAAAGAATCGGAATGCCAAGGAAATCGGCAGTTATTAGGTAGGTAGGTAGGTAAAAGTGGCTGCTGGACAGACCAACCCACTTAGGCTTATTAGTCCAATGTTATGCCACGTGGATGTGTGATCCTCCAACTCATGGAACAAATTTGAGCTCATGATGAAACGTAGGAGACTTAAGTCATTCTAGAAGAAAGCTCCTAAGTGAAGTTTTCTTCCCTAGGAGAGAGCTGGATATATACAGAATAGGTGGAGGATTGTCTCTTCTTGCTCTTCGTCCGTGGAGCTTCTGCAAAAATCGTTTGTAAAAGCGCCAAACCTTCTTGCCTGCTTGCTTATAAGGCAGTGCCCAGTGATAAACGATCAGACCCTTAGAGCGATTCAGATTCAGCTTTGGTCAGATCTGTTTGGTCGGTAGACATGTTGGTCCAACAGTCCACGTAAGGTCTTTTCTTTCATTATCCAGCTTTAATATTAATTTGCACGTATATTGCATTGGTATACCGATGCTACCCTTTTCCGGTCGAATAGGTAGAGTGGTCCTAATTTTGGCGAGTTCGTCAGCCCTACAATTCCCTGGAATATTTCTGTGGCTCGGCGCACCTAACAGATGATCGGCATTCAAGGGCGTTTTCAGAATTTAATGAAACTTAGTCCAGGGATTTGATAGCGGCCTGACTCTCCGAAAAGATGCGGATATCCTTTGCACATATCACGTTTTTCTTCAGCCAGGACAGAGGAAGAAGGGGCTTATATTTAGCTTATCTGAGAAAACATCGTCACCAACCCCGCTATCAGTTTTAGATCCATCTGTGTGGATTGACTTGCTCTCCATGAAAGCATCTTCCTCCCAGAAGGATCTAGAGGGGAAGCTTACATGAAAGTCTTTGTCAAACCAAAGTTTGCGTATGAAGCAATTGATGTTCTCCCTGAGGATTCCTAATATGTTAATATGAGTGTGGCCAAATAAATTATTTGGTCCACTGTTTAGTCGCTTTAAGGCGGATAGTTGCAGTCACAGCTACTTGCTCGCTGAAGATATCGAGGGTGTCAAGCTCCCAATTTGTTCCCAATGACTTTTTTGCAAGGGAATAAACCTACTGAAGCTTTCTTGACTCTTTCTTGAATGTCAGGTTTCCAGCTTAGTTTCCTGCCAAAAATGAGACTCAGATATTTTGCCATATGGGAAAAGACTAAACTGGTGCCGTTTATTGAGGAGGAATCTATGATTAGAATTCTATGTTTCCTCAAAAAGAGGACAAGATTGGTTTTATGGGGCCTTACTCCCAAGCCCAGCGATCTGCTCTAACCCATTGTTAAGATTTAGCTGAAGGAGTTCTTAGATGGTATTAAGATGGTTACCTGAGACGGCTATAGCAACGACATCCGCATAGGCAATCATCTTGCCAGTTCCAGATATATCAGCAGTTCATTAACTACTAAGTTCCAGAGAAGTCGAGAAAGGAAAACGCCTTTTGACGTACCTCTGCTGACACATCTTTTAGCAGAAGCCCCACCCAGTTTGGAGTTTGATTATCCTGCTGTTTAGCATAAGACGAATCAACTCCCCAAGTGAGTCGTGATTGCGGATGTGTTGACGTGGTTAAAGGCACACGCTATATCCAGGAAAGTGACCATTGTGTAATCTCTATATTGTAGGGATCGGTCAATACAGCTAGTCAGTGAATGCAGAGCTGTGTCCACCGACTTTCCTTTACAGTAAGCATGTTGAGCCGTTGAGAAAATTTTAGCTCGTATACGGATATCAATCAGTCGTTCTAGAGTTTTCAGAAGGAAAGATGATATACTTATAGATCTGAGTTACTTTGGGGCAATATTGTCAGTTATTAATTCCGGTCTTGTTACTCGAAGTTCTAGCCAAACTTAAGGCTCTTCAATTCCACCGCTAGATTATCGCTCTCGATATTTGAGAATTGTGATAATAGCTAGATATAGATCGGTGCCTTTTAAATTTCAGCCGCAATAGTGCTAACGCTTGTAGCAGAACTCGGCCTCAGTAAGCTTTTCAGTTAGCGTGGTCTCTGGCCAACTGCTTCCGATTGCAAAAACTCTTTGTTTTGGCGAGTTAATTTCATTTCCTCTCCACGTCCTTTTCTGACCAGGTCATACACTTGATAAAGTTGCCCGCTTTTTCTCTTTTTAAAAAGCATTTCAGTGTCTTATATTGAATCTCCTTAGTTTTGGCTCATTACTCTTTTGCAACTATCTGGCCAAAGAAACAGTGATTGTTATATGCTTGATCGGCAATTCGTTTAAATTTTGATGGGGTGTTATTAAGTAATTATCAAAGTTCATAGTGGCGTAAATAAAATTCCTGGCCGCAGCTGTCGTTTAAGAAGTTCTGTCTAATTTATCGATGTTCTGCTTCCCTTCTTGTTGACAGGATATGTGTGGCTTTGCGCTCACTCACAGCTAAACTCATTTTTGCTGCTTCCGCTTTAGTACAATGTCCATGTATGACGTTCAAGAAATCGCATCCGAAATCTTTTTCATGATCGTCATGGTCATTTTGCATTTCCTGCTAGGAATACTAAGATTGACTCTGTATATCTCATCTCTATAGTTGATCCCATAACCGATAAGGTGGTGGGTGAGAATCTGAGATTGTTACCTTCTACTCATTTTGCCTCATGTGCCTGCCTGTATTCTTTATTGAATCCAAGATTCATCAAGGTAGGGCAATGAGCCCTAACTTCCCTTCTTAGTATCAGTACCACCGATCTCCTTCTAAACGATTTAAGCTTCATTCTAATGGCATTCCACGTAATTTTTTTCGAATAATTCATAGAATCATTCTTTGGCAACATCGTGATTACTCATTTGGCTGGATTTGCTGGTTTTTGTCCTGATACGGTCAAATCGTTCGGTTATGTGCTGACAATGTATAGTCATTGACGGCGGTCTACAACTAATCTGCATCTAAATAGGAGCTGTTTTAACGTAGTCCAGACTTTAGTCCCATGTACGACCACTAGGCAAGTAACCGATGGCTACTATTTAGACATAAAAAAGTACATGTGTAATCGCATTCCAGTTAAAGTTACAACATAGGACATTGGCAGACTAATACTGGTCAGTACCTATGATCATAGTGCGAAACCCAACAAGTTACCCTAATCGTTCCACATCCAATAACAATTCTAGCCTAAGATGTAACCTCACCAGTTTGTATACCGTACTTCTAGTCCCAGACTAACACCTTGAGCTACTTCTCTGTAATCCTGGACCTAAATTTGCAAGTGTTTCCTGCAAGCCTAAATTTAAGGCCTCATATTTTTTGTCAGTAGTTCTAGCCATGGGTTTGAAACTCTAACCGTCAGCCTAATATCAACGATCGTGCAAAATCCTTTCCGATTTCAGCTCTAGACTTTTAAAGCCTTGAAATTACAGTCCTCAAGTTTTCCAACAGATACACGACCTTAAAATTTAGCTCTAGTTTTAAGGCCCTATAATCGCGCAATTGTGGTTATGGTCTCAGTAAAGGCTTCAAATCCTGGGCCTTGAATACAGCTCTAGGCATCTAGATTTAGGCTAAATTTTTGCATGAGACTTGCAGCGACTTAGACTAACGCGTTTAAGATAATACCTTTTAATTATAGCCCTTCTAATTTTTGTTGTACATTTTGATATTCTAACGTGTGTAAGTCTAGTCTAACTCTATGTTGTTAACGTCCTGCCCTGTAATTTTAGACCAAAATTGATGTCTTGAAGATTGCAGCCCCAGATTTATATCTACAAAGTTCGAACGCACAATGGCAGCCCTGGAACTAAAATTGTACACGTAGATGTATGTAGAATGGGTGACATATGAGTCTAAGCCCCGAACTTTTTTTCTGCAAAACCGGCTTCATCTCGATAGATTTTGGTCTCATCTTATAAACATATTAGCATACGAGTATAGCCTTGTCTAGTTTCAATACCAAACTGGGGCTTAAAAGCTGCGCAATTTAATAAAGATCACATTGCTAACCTCGTCTCATTCGGTTCTCTTCTACATATTACCATTTATACAATACAAACCCTTCCTGTGCCCGGTGAAGTGGTTGTTTCTGGGACAAGTAGCTGGAGCTGCAAATCATGAGACCATCAGTGCGGGATAGTGCAGAAAGATTTCCTTAAAAGGGCCAACGTGACTGTAAGGACACTTTCGGCAGAGTAACAGGGATAATGAAGTGTCTATACATATACTCATATGGATCCATATCTATAATGAGCGGAAAACTGGAACAGCCATTCTCCCAGAGCTATTTGAATTGTCATAGCCCATAAAGGGGGCATACGAGTACCTCAATGAATCCGTCTGCGATGGTTTTTCTTACACAAACGCTTTCAATGTTCATTTGAGTGTCCCAGAACTACGCTACGTAGTGACTCTCACAACCAGCCTGACCAACTATCCCTGGCAAATTCCTATTATGTATCTGTGTCAAAGGATCCACCATATTGATAACTGAAGCTGATACTGCGGCCTCGATCCCAGGCCAATTCCTCGGTCTTAACATAATAGTATTTCCTTATTTGAAAATTAGCTAGCCAGCTTAAGTTTCGTAGCTAGCACCAACCCATACAGAAGAACATGGACCTACAAGCTCAAATGAAATGGTACTTTCATGAAACCACGTACCTCGACAGCCTTGCTAATTCGTTTTTAAAACCATTTGTCGCGTTCCTTAATTAGATCACTCGACTACAACGAAACGGTGCAAAGTATTAATCACCTGCAACCATCACCGATCACCGATCACCAATCTCAAATCATTATCCTCAAAACCAGTGATTTCGTTCTAAATACCAAAGCACTTGACTAATCGACACAAGTGCTCGCATCTAATTCGACATAATTGATCGAATGAAGCTGTCAAACTACTGACACTGGCACTGAACTGTCAGTTCGATTAGAATTCTAATCACAAACTTAACAACAAATTGCCTTCAATTTAGAATCCCATCGAGGAGTAGGTAAGCCATCACCAAAGTTGGTCAGCTTTACTCTACATATCACTAGCATATCAGATCCATTGGACAATCTAACCGTCTCAAATCAATTCAAATTCAAAGGAAGCCTCCTGAATTGAACACTGATCATGGAAGATCACGGCAGATCACTACAGATCACTGCGGATCCTCACAGCAGTAGCACATCATCTGTGCATCAGTCAGTCACGATTTCCTTTTAAAGTCAATTGATGCCATGAAGTGCACAGTGCACCGCTACCGTAATTAAATTATTTCACCTCACTATGAGATTGAAGATGCAGACAGAATCGATATCCAGAACCACCGACACCACCAGCATAAACCGATCATCATGATTGCTGTCTCGTTGCGCGGTTGTCGTCTTTGCTCGGTGATCGCACCGATCATGGCAGCAATGATGATCATGTTATAATCGATTTGTCTGACAGGGGACGCAACGGACGTATCAACTCAATTGGAAAATGAATTGAATGCAATGGTGTAGTACCACAACATAGCCGGTCCAATGACTGCTAGCGAAAGTGTTTGTCGTGACGATCGAATTAATTGATCAATCAAATGAAGCAGAAGGCGCATAAGGAAAAAATAAAAATAAAAATAAAAACGATCGCCACCAAAGTGTTGATGGTTTCGCAAAAATAAAAGTAGAAAGAAAAAGACGATAAACCATTTATGGCAGCAGCAGTAGGGAATTTTATTGATCACCGAGCACTCCAAACAGCACCAGAAACAGCTGTTGGATCTTGCAGCAAGCACCGACTCTAGATTGGTGTCGTATCAACACGACATGACATTTAACACTTACCTTACGGTTGGCATTCCTTGACTTCAAAGTTGTTGGTCTAGTCATTGATGGCGGATTTTTGACGGCTTTAACGGTATGCCAGCCATAGGAGTACCAGCCCTGACTGTGCAGGAGCTGTAATTAAGATGGAATTAATGATCACATAAAACGCGCGCTCTGTACCGCATTAATGAGCAGAGATCGATCGCCTGATAATAATCGTAATGGTGTGCAAGTGATCAGGATTCGTTTTTTTTTTTCTTCTACGCCGTCGTTGATTTTGTTGTTGTTTTGACCAGTGATTTAGTTGGGATTTGTATTAGGATCACGTTTAAGGGTGGCCATGTTGGCTTAGTGGAGCCAGAAAGAATGTCAGCTGTGAGTTTTGATTGAGCTGTTATTGGTGGCAAAATTACCAATTCAAACTAAACATGGTGAGGTTTTGTGCAAAGAATTTAATGTTTCGAAAGGCCAGGTGGCGCTAGTGTCACAAACCGTGAGTAAGATCAAGCCAGATACATTACGTTGTAAATTTCAGTCCATTAAAATCCAGTCCGAGGTCCGCTGAGCCCGATTTAGGAGCAATTCTATCAAGGCAGGCCTAGGAATGTGTTTGTGAAGGATGATCATGGTTGTGGGTCAGTAGAGTAAATTGTCAATAGCCTCAGAATTGAGAAGAACCGGATGAGGTTTAAGGACCAACCCAATGATTCCCTTTTGAAAAGAGATCCATTTTTTTGTAAAGGCAGGCAGTCCTAAAAGGAGAAAACAAATCTTGCATTGCTGACTTTAAATTCGATGTACAGTCAGCATATTGGCTGTAGAGGTGAGCAAACAAATTAAATAGTAGAATACAGTCCACAGCAACTCCGCTGCTAGGCAAACGTTACTATTTAACATGTGTGATGAAAGCAAAAATTTCTGCCCACTGGCGCAGAATGAAGCAAAGCTTGCAGTTGATTGAAGATTGACTACTTCGTGAGCTGGGAACAGGAGATAACATGGAAAAGAGCATACACCAACTCATTTCCAGCATTTGTTTAGAGGAGTGTATATCAGACAATGGGACGTTTGCAATGTCCACAAGAAAAAAGACCTTATAGATCAGCTCTTGGCTGCATGAAACCATATATCAATGATCCGTCTGGCCTCTATCAGAGAAATTTTCCACTCAATGAGTCCATAATCGACCAAATATTCACACCACGGCAGATCCTGACCAAAACTCAAGAAGTCCAGGTCGATATTCCAATGACACCATTAAAAAACGCACGTACGGAGCCATGTATAGTTTTGGGATCTTTACCAAATTCGTTATATTGTGCAGAATAAATATGGAGAACGATGGCTTGATTAGTTTCTCAGCACACGGCTTCGACATTCTGGACAGACAACACCCGACGGACGGGATGTTGAGATCTTCGCTGAGGAAAATAATTTAACCCAGCTTGTAAACGAGCCCGCACGAATACCAGACGTTGATAGTCACACCGCCAACACCCTGGACTTGTTTTTGACTTCTCACCCTGATAAGTACTCCGTTAATGTTCTCTCCCCCTAGGCTCGTCAGACTATTGTACCATATCTCGTATGGCAATACGAGAAAGACAATTGGAGCGGACTTAACAACTTCTTTAAGAATTTTAACTGGCCGTTGTGTTTCCATGACAACGACGTGGATGCCGCTGCTGACATGAACACAGAAACTATTCTCTTTGGAATGAGACGCTTTATCCTTCATCGGATGAAGAGTATCAAACCAAAAGAAAAGGCATGGTACGACTCGAGCTGTAAAGAGGCTGTCAGGGTTAGAGAATTGCTTTTCCGGTCCTACAAGACCAACCCGACAGAGGAAAACCGAAAAAAATTCAAACGGGCCAGAAATGACTGCAACGTCTTTCTCAGGCGTGTGAAATTCCAATAACCAAAAATTGAGGCAAAAAATACTGCAATGTCCCAAAGGCAGCAACAATTTTTGGTCGTTCGTCAAAAATATTAGAAATTCTGCCTCATCCTCAATCCCAACTCTCATTTACAATGATATTCCAGCTGTCAGCTCTTTGGATAAGGTCAATCTGGTTGCTGCACACTTTTCGGCCAGCCCAACACTTCCAGATGGTGCTTTGTTTCCGCCTACACTTGAGTGCGTCGAATCTACAATGGGACGAATGCACTTTCGCACTCGTGTAGTAGCAAGAGTTCCTAAAGATCTTAACATTCATAAATCCGCTGGCGCAGATGGTATATCTCCCCTTCTTCTGAAGATGTGTTCTTCAGCGCTAGCAAAACCACCGCGTAAGCTTTTTCATCAATCCTACTCTTTCCGAGCAGATGGAAAACAGCAATTGTCCAGCCCGTCCCTAAAAAAGGCGAATCTTCTTCTCTCTCCTCCTACAGACCAATTACACTTACGTCCTTCTCTCCAAGGTCATGAAAACTCTGATAAACCGTCAGCTCATGAAATATCTAGAAACACAAAAACTTCTCAATGACCGGCAGTATGGTTTTCGTTGCAAAAGGGCTACTGGTGATTTCATGGTATGTCTCACCGAAAAGTGGAACTAAAGCGTATTTCAATTTGGCGAAAGCAAGATAGTTGCACTTGATATTTCTAAGACATTTGACAGAGAGAGAGCATCAGGCTCTTTTGTCGAAAGTGCGTGCACTTGGGTTCGCTGACTCCCTTCTTCAATGGATTAAACTACCTTTCGGAACGTTCAATTCAAGTTGTCTTGGATGATTTCAAGTCTGATGTTCACAAAATAAATGCTGGTGTGTCCCAGGGCTCCGTTCTGTCTCCGACACTCTTTTTAATTTTCATTAATGATCTCTTGTCTGCCACTTCTAATCCAATATATTCCTTTCCTGACGGCAGTACTATCTGCTTTTCATATTCGTTTCCGAGCTCACGTCCCTGATCTTCGGCTGTAGAACGGGAACGGCAGCTTATGTTAAGCTCACTAAATTCCGATAGTAGCAAAGCTGTCAAAGCGAAATTTAAACACCCAGCCATTATCCATGAATGGCACTTGCATAGTTGAATCTGATAAACTTTTCATTCTCGGTATGTGTGTCAATGACAACCTACGTTGGAATGACCACATATTCGACATCGTCAAAAATGCTGCGAAATGTCTAGGTTTCCTCAAGCGATGTAAGAAACATTTCACACGCTCTGACCTGGCCTCAATATGTAAGGCGTTTATACGCCCAAAATTGGAGTACAATGCCCACATCTGGTCAGGTGCTCCTAAAACTTCTTTGCATTAGATAGATAGGATCCAAAACCCTGCGATAAAATTAATAGGTGATGACAATATCGCACAGTCATTCAACACCCTCCAACACAGACGTAATGTCTCCTGTCTCACCTAGTTATATCGCTATTTTCACCACCAGCGCTCCACCGAAATTGCCAGTAGCATTCCATCACTTCTAACTTTCAACCGTAACACCCGTCTCGCTATGAATGCTCATCAAGCCCACTTTCGGACGCACTCTGAAATATCGTTATTCGTTCCTAAGCCGTACAACTCGCTTATGGAAGACCAACGCGCAGCGGTATCTCACTTTTTTCCTTCCCTAATTTTCCCTCGCCCGTGCTCTGTGCAAACATCTTAAGGGTACATAAAACCCCTGGTGGGCGCGCCAATTATAAAAACAAAAAAAAAAAATGCCTTGGACTATGCCACACACATTCATGTTTCCTTCTTGTTTCCCAAATCTGGTGAAATTTCCTCCAGGATTGAGATTTCCCTTTGGCCTGCGCTAATATTTCCTTTTACGATCTGTCATTGGGGTTGCATTCAGTCTCAATGCAACACCAGTCCTTCCCAAAATATAAAGAAAGGAAAAGGATAATTTGCCAACAATATATGGCCTACTATGTAGTCATTATCCGTTTCTGACAATGATCGGATGGCGAAACAAGAAACTACTCATGAGACGAGCACAGGAAAAGGAATTCTATGTCTGAGGCGCTACCCAATGTTAGACTAAACAATGACCGACATCCCGGCGAATCCTTTTGTCTAGAATTTAACGAATGAGAGGCGGGCAAATTCTTTACAACAATTTTTTTTTTCTCTTTTTCTTTCCTTAGGGTGATTGGGGACAGTTCTGATGGGTGACCGTCCGTCATCATATAGAGCGTCGGTGGCAATCTGTCTGACTCTGTGGCTTTAGGGATTTATTAAATACAGAGCGTGTTAGACCGCCCATTTGGCTCTAGATAGGACTAACGTGACCGTCTGTCATTGGTAATCTATTGGTTGTCCCCTCCGACAAGCACAAAAGCAGAAAGGCAGAGTTCAAAAACCAATAATTCTTCCCGCTAATATGCTTCTCCAAGGAGGCAATGGACATAAAGTGAAGGGATAGAACCAAACAACCGTTCGGGCAGGAGAGTTAACGGTGGAGCGGAGATACCTTCTAAGGCTAAGGAGACTACCCGATAGCAAAGACAACAACACATAAGAGACAAGAGCCCACAAATTCATCAAAAGCTCTTGATGAACGCTGGTCCCAGGCCTTTCTCTTGGCAGAAACTCTGTTTGCTTAATAAAGGACCGTCAGTTCTATGTACTATTATTTATCCTTCAAGATACTAGGAGGGTACACCAGTAGCTGATGGACACATGACTGGCCGCCACCCTTGATGAACCAATGGAAAATAATGTGGACTAGTAAAGGCCAAAAGAAAAGAGAAAAACTAGGACTTGTTATGGTAACTTTTACCGCAACACTAGGCCTATCACGTTCTCGTTAAAACTTCTCCTGAATCTATTTTATGTAATCGTTGGTCTGATGCAATATCAGATTTATGGCGTCTTTCGAAAACATATAAAAGAATGCTTCAGATTTCTGTAACCATACCTAGGTGTTTCCCTTATAATACTACGGCTACGATCTCCGACGGTGGTGCGAGGGGGCTCTTGATGTATAAAAATTTCTAGACATCCTTATTACATTTGTGTTCATTAGCTGTTCATTGTCATCATTACTCCATTCTTTCTCCATTCCAATGGCTCTTTCTTGAGATTCAGAGTTGTGATCACTTTGAATTACTTCAGCCTCCACTTCATCTTCATCGCAACGGTCAATGGCGATTTCCTCCTCTTCTTCTAATAAACATTAAACAATTTGGGGTCGTACTACTCATATGTCGAAAATGTTTCACTAATACTTGCGTGGGGCAATATATTGTACACCCCGGATAAAATTTGTTGACACAACCACACGCCACGGAGCAGCGCTCGTGACTGAATCATGGAGGTGGAAGGTATTTATGCAGCTTCTAGCAACGCCGTGGAGGTAACTTTAAAAATTTGGAAACGTTCAAATGTGCCGGGAGGTAAAATATACCCCACACATATAATTAAGTGCTAAGACCCATGAACTTCATATACTCGTTTAACTTGACCATCGAGGACTAAACGAATTCTGGCCTCTTCGAAAGAACAAAAGTCTTACCCCATTAAGAGATGATCTTATTTCATTACTGGCTAAAAACTCTCAGTAGAATTCAGTTTGTCAAACTATAGATACAATCCAGAAATGCGAGGATCCCGTCAGTTAGCTATTGTAGTAAGCAACCTCCAGCGTATTCTACTGAGGGACAGCAAGACAGTCTCTGACTTCTCAGAGAAGTCGGAAAGCATTTGTTTGGTATGCAGAGTCATATCATCTACAGTTGTGCTTATATGAAACCCAAATCTCAGTGGAAGTTATAACTGAGGACGCAGTCGTAACGCTAGTTTGAGTTGCAAGTTCATCGGCGATTCCTTTTCCCGTAATTCCACTGTGATCTGGGACGCAAATAAATCGTCTTTGGGACTGCGTTCAGAGAACTCTTGCATTCTTGAATTACGAGTAGCTTGGAAGTCATGACAGTGTTCAACAAGGCTTTAGGTGCAACTTCCCGCTTTCAAAGAAGCAGGTATTTTCCCTTTTAGCCCGATTTTTCACAATATTGCCATCAACAATGCATACCATATATCTCCGCTTGGTAGACAGAATAAGTTTTTCATGCGGAATCAAATCGAACTTTGTCCTTCCTCTAGATGACACCGTCGCCGTATCTTATATCGGTTTTGAGGTCTTTCGTGCAGACGCGACTACATTCCCTTCCTTGCGCGGACTCTGACCGAAGTCATTCTTTAGGAATAGAAGGAATACCGATTCTATCATCTGGCATCAGACACTAGACAAAAGTCAACAAAGAATCGGCGAGTAAGTGCGTATTGTAATATACCAAAGGCTGTTTCTTTATTATTAAAGGCACAACCCGGCGAAAAGTCGATGTGCCTGTGGATGTGGACTTTTTTGCCAGAAAGGTTTCAGAAGTAGGTAATAGAAGCAGGATTAGGAGTTCCATTGACAAATCTCCGCGAGCTGCAGACCAACCAAAAATGTTCTTGGGCCGAAAGACAACTAACTACGATTGGCAAGTGTTCTTATGAGAAACTTCGAAGACCAAAAGTATCCGTTCTCTGTCATTGAATCTCCTTCATTTACCAGAGCCAAATTTGACAAAAAATCTTATAAGTCATACGCCCTAATATGCTCTGCGAACCCACTTTGTTGAGATTTACGCCATAATGACCCAAAAACGCCTCCCATAAAGTCATCGAAAATCATTTGCATTGCACTCGAAGTAATTAGAATTCGATATCATTCGGATTTGTCTATAACTTTGTTTATGGGGCCGTTGTTGGTGATAAATTTCCACTTTAATAAGCCACGCATGCCGCCACTTAGAAATCCAGAAAACCACTTCTTCACCACAATAGATCCATTAGCAAAGTCACCCTCCGCAATCCTCAGAAGGCTGTCCAACTTTGCTAACTGGTGACCAAAGCCCCTTCATCCAATATCCATTCGATATCGACTGGTGCCACTAAGTACTGCCACAATCGTCACTAATTAATCGATCGACGTCCGCATTGGAATTACGTTAATTGCAAAAATCAACTATCGATCGGATCCATCGCGTCGGCCGACCTAGGACCTGGTAGCGGTAGGTGGGTTATTATTCCGCAATTGCCACTGAACGTGCGGATCCCTCTTAGTTGGACTGGGGTGTCGTTTAAAACAACGTTTACGAGCTGCAACTAGACCTAGAGTTGAATCTATCAGTGTTTGTAGCCACACACATACGCGGAAGTCTCCAGAGACTACAGTATCCAACCAGTAGTCATGGCCTGGTGTTGGCATAGTCTGTTCCAAGCTCGTATGTAGTAAGATATTTTATTGGAGCGACAGATATTTTGATATTTCGATGGCCAGGGAGTTATAAGTAAGCTTGGGTATTTCATTGGTAGTGTCGCTGCATGGGCACATAACCAGGATTGATATATGCCGGCACATTAGAGCTGACTCTAGTGAGACGGTTGACATGGTCGGAATTTGGAACGGCAGTTTTATGGTGATTGCAGTTGCAACAAATTGGAAGCACTGGACTGCTGTAAATGGCTGTAGATAGCTGTAGATGGCGACATCAAGTTGAGTTATTTTGACAAATTTGCTACAGCTTGGGTGTAAAATTGAAAGCCAAAGATAATGGTGGGCTTTTTTTGACAGCTAAGAGATTATATGTAGGCTTTTGCCGTCAACTGAGATCGAACTGGTTTTTGGTTACTAAGTAGTTGTAATCGCAAGATGAAAGGATTAAACCAAATCTGGCTTCTTAATGAACTACCACCTTATGTATCTATGAATACGCATCCCTCTTTCAGCTTCTTCAGATGGCATTTATTCGTATGAAGCACTACCTAAAGTACCACCACATCCTGTACCCACCACATGCAGCATCATGACAAAAACCAATAAATTACCCAATCGCAGATTAAAACGTGTCACCATCACTCGTTTAATTATCTACGCCTCAGGGCGCGTTCGCCAAGTGAATCCTCTGTGATATGTGTGTATGTTTGTGTGCTGTGTCTTATCCATATCCTGGCATCAGCATTTAAGCTTGCCCAGCAATGTCCCATCTTCACGCGTCGAT
Organism: Volucella zonaria; assembly: GCA_963966105.1. Taxonomy (NCBI): domain Eukaryota; kingdom Metazoa; phylum Arthropoda; class Insecta; order Diptera; family Syrphidae; genus Volucella; species Volucella zonaria. The sequence goes on along the minus strand of OZ014530.1, from coordinate 42,719,663 downwards.
TTCTTTTTTTTTTTTTTTTTTTTTCAATTTCTTTTTGCCAAGTCAGACTGCGGCACGATGATTATTGTCTGCTTCGCACAAAATCACCGAAAAATTTATTTCTGGCGAACACATGTTGCGTGTCACCCCGTCATCTTATCGGCACAAGCCGTTTCTTCTTGTCTTCTGGTGTCTGGGTGTTGCTGCAGCACCCTGTATACCCTTATACCGTGTAGATCTGTGCAAGTGCAATGCATTTGGTCAGCTTAAAGCGCGCGCGTGTGTTTCACTTAAGTGCATCTTGCTCCATGGGGAGGGTTCGAGAATCTTATCAGAGCGCTTAATCGAAATACTAACAAAGAGTATGGAGCAGAATGCGGACGATGCAGTCGGAGTTGGAGTTGGAGATACTTCATCCAGGAGGCAGCGCGATCTCATTTGCTTATCAGGAACTCACGCATATTTGGATTTTTCGATTACCAGCGGAAGATAGGCTCGGGTAATGAATGTCGGCCAGAGAGTGAAGATGTCCATTGGAAGGCTTGAAATATGGCACAGGCCTTAAGGAATGAGGATTGCATATTCTATGAGTACGTGCTGGGGAGCTTGCAAATAGGAATCTGTGGTCAGTTGGTGTAGTATCTAATAGATCCTGGTGCTGCTATGAATTGCTCTTTTAGCATATGTATGAAGGCGATTGAGATAGCTACGCTGGTGTTGTGAAATACTTCTCAATTTCACATACAAGTGGGAGGTACAAAGGATCATGTGAACCGGACGAAGACGAATTGGGTCTCGTCACTACTAAATAAATTAAAAATGCAGCAATTATTCATGTATTGTGAACTTTGGCATGCCTTTGAAAGGCCAGAAGCCTCTTGTCCAATTGTTCCTGTTTTAGGAGATATCTGCCGGATATTCGAAATGAACAAGAAATACATTTAAGTGTGACTGTCTATGAGTCTGGCTTTTGGCTCGCACTCTTTGTCATTCTCAAAATTTCCACGCTTGACAACGTTAATCAGTTCGTACCATTAAATGCTTTAAGAGGTGTGTAAGAGGTGTGTGTAATGTAACCTATTAAAGACTCAGGTGTCTTTGTTGTTCTTTCACTTGCGGACGGATAATAGTAGCTTAGTAGGTAGGTGACGGGAGAGGCCTCGTCAAAAGTGGAACATCCAAGGTGGAACAACTGTGGACGTTAATATAAGATATATCTGCATGATAGGAACAGAACAACTAACCACCCTTCAGTAAAAGTATCAACAAATAGCCTGGCTGCCAATGTTTTAGATGGAACTCAATCCAGTAACGTAAAGCACGTGATGGATTTGCACGAATTACAGGACTGAAAATGACTCGAAAGGCCAAGCAAGGTCATTTTCATTTGATATTCATAAAGTCCATATTCCACATCAAAGAATAGGGATTTGATGATGAAGGTCTTATGCTGTATTCGGTCCTTGTAAAGCGAGCTTATTTTTCAGTTGCCTCTTAGTCCAAAGGAATAGTAATTGGTAAGAGCGGTGTCTCAGTGTTTGCTCTAACAACGTAACCCAGATAGACTAACTCATATTTTCCACACACTCTGTGCTATCCGAGCCGTTAGTGTTGAGAGTACTTCCTTGTCGACAGCTAGGAAATACTCTTGTTCATGACTCATCTGTAGTGCTTCTGTTTTTATAGGCTTAGAAGCACCAATGGCAGCGCACTGATTTTTTCCCATGTTGTCGATGTTGTCGGCGTACGCGATAAGTCGAAAAGACTTTAGAAACCTTGTGGCTTGGGCTTTGGGCTGTCAGTCTTAAAGAATCTATCCACAGGTCTGCTAGTGAATAAATCCCCCCGAATATTTTTTAATGTCTCGGTGGCGTCAGTACCGACATTTTTAAAGCAGCGAAGCTTTGAGTTGAAACTAACGAACAGATTGTGGATATTGGTTTGAAATTCCAAGGATCCTTCCAAGACCTGCTTTAAGGTGAATATGTGGTCGGTAGTGAATTTAATAGGTCTCCCACTTCAAGTATTGGTCACGGGATGCTGGGATACAAAGGTATAATTTCATCCCACAGGTCAATTCGTAAATGCTTCCTATAAAATCAACTCCGACTGTCTGAAATAATTCATCAAGCTGTCTGGTAGCCTTACTGGGCTAGACATCGGTTTACAGACCTATTGCTGTTTGGATATAAGATGTTGTTGTCGATCATCGCCCACGTTGAGTCGATGGGTTTGTTGATCGTTCTTACTATTCGTCTGCAGAAGTATACCTTCCGGGTTTACAACAGCTATGGTGACTTTGCTTTGAAGTTGCCGTCATTATCCCTGGTCGCCTTGTCTTCACTTTTCTGTAGAACTCCCGAATATGATTTCTGCAGTAGCACATATCCCTGGGCTCGACCGAGCGCTTCTTTCTACACCTTTATTTCTGAGAGTCCGGTCATTAAGTTATAGAGCTCACAAAATCTGTCGTCCTTCGATACATCACCGCCTTGTACGCTTCTGGCTTTCAATATAGGCATAGGCGTTTGCCGACACTCTTAGTCAAACTCGTGGTATGACTATGACGAGTTTCATTATGGAAACTCGTGGTATGACTAGTCAGCGAGCCATCAACAATACCGAATGAAGCCTTATGTGGTATTGTTGATGGCTCGCTGACAATGTCGCAAATGATTCTTCGGCGCTTAGTGCCAGTAGCATAGAATTTATCGAGAGATTTTTGGAGAATTGATCAGAAAAGGTTTTAGTTTTCCTTTACCATTAATCGACGATTTTTACAGTATTTGTCGGTGTTTTAATGAAAAAGATATTCCCATTCGCACCTTATATGCATTTAGATAGTAATCCGTGTTATGTCGGCTCCTCAGAACGTTCGAATATCCAGGTACAAGGGGATCTAGACGGCGATTGACTTGAAAATTGCTGACTGTCCTATTACTGCTACGAATCAGATATAACCGGTATTCAAGAAGTGCAATGGGATGCACCGAACAAAAAGTCGAACAAAAACCGGACTAGAGGACAGCAGTCGTAGATTTTATTCGGATGTGGATTCGCCGTAAATGGAAGACTTAGGGAACAAGTCTTGTGAATCAGGCATGTAAGCGAATGCCTGCCGATGATCCGTATAAAGAGAGAATTCGCCATTATAAGCCGACTCTCTGAGAGGGGAGAAGACCAATATTATCCAAAGACTGCTTCTACGATCTCCTCTACAGAACCGAAGCACAGTGCCCTAAGTATGACTTCAAAATCGTCCCTTGCCATTTTGATGAAGTTTTTGTACATACCGTGATGAAGTACAGATTCCACGCCATAACCTCCGGACGTAATGTAACTATAGCCAGAACACGGTTTCCACACCTTGATATCCATAAAGGGACCTGGCTGTCTCCTGATCAACAAACCGTCAACCAAATTGATCACACTGCGATTGACGCAAGGCGCGTTTTGGATGTCCGAATGTTCCGACCAGTTAACATCGACTCGGACAATTACTTTGTTGTAGGTAAAGTACGGATACGTATATTCGTAATAGCCCAAAGCCACCGAAGTTCAACCACGAACGGCTATAATCGCAACAGACCGCCAGGGCCTTTTCTGATAGAGTTTCCCTTAAACTCTCGAGAAATCCGAAGATGCCAGTAGAGAACCAGTGGGATCACTTTCAAAGAGCAATCAGATAGGGCACCTCTGTTGTACCGGGTTTCAATCTGCTCCCACAAAGAAACCCCTGGTTCCCTGAATTAATGAATGCGGCCTGCAGAAAAGATGATAGAAGAGAGGAACATAGGCTATTCAGAGACCTAAGATACGTGCTACCGGAAGAGTGGAGTTCGGAAGTGTTACCAAAAAATAGACCAAACATCCCAATACTGTAAATCTCGATCAGAAATCTGCAAGGATGAAGAAGGAAACCTAGTAGTAGAACCACGGTCAGGGCTGAGAGCCTGGAAAGATTATTTCTGCAAGCTACTAAAATGACGAAAAACCATTCCACCGTAGGGAATAATGACCCATCCACGCTGAACGAAGACAAACAACATTTCCGTCCACTCGATCAAGATGAAATTGGGACAGTCATTCAGGCTATTTAAAGAAGTAGAAAATGATTGGATACGGAGCATACATCAACTCATCTTCAAAATTTGGGTCGACGAAAGTATGCCCGACAAATGGAAGCTCAGCATTATTTTTTCGATCACAAAGAAGGTAGATCCTCGACATGGACTTAATGGAAAGTTAACAGGGAGAGTTCCTTGTGGAACGTTTGCGACTATTGAAGCAGAAGCGGCAAAAATGAGTTTAGCCGTCAACGAAAAATAACAAACAATATGCGCACAATACGCGTAGGACAAAACACAACGATAGGCAGCTACAACTTTGAGGTATTAAGGGACTTTATCTACTTCGGCTCCGCTATCAACTTCGACAATGACACCAGCGCGGAAATCATTCGAAGAATCACTCTTACTAATCGCTACTTCGATTGAGTAGAATAGCCCCGAGCAGCTTAAAGGACATTATATAAGACACTAATCAACCCAGTCCTGCTTTATGGCGCAGAATAACGAAAGCGAATAAAAACGCTCTCGGCCGCTGCGAGAGAAAATTTCTTCGGGTAATTTTCGCGCCCGTTTGCATCGATGGAGAATGGAGGTGACGTTTCAACATCGAACTGCAAGGGCTGTACACCAATGCCAATCTCGACAGAAAAGCTCGAATAATCCGTCTTAGATGGCTAGGTAACATTGAGAGGCCCAGCCCGGAAGTTTTCGACTTCTACCCAGAGGGAAAACGCAGTAGAGGGCGACCTCATCTTAGGTGGTGCAGACAAGCGGAAGGGGACCTGAGCATACTTCGTGTGCGCAACTGGAGGCAGCTTGCGGTAGCTTGCATGTTAACTGAGGTCCTGGTCCATCCCGGTCTGTAGCACCATCAAAGTAAGTAAGACTACTAGACTCCTTTCTGGATGTGGGAAATACATACAGGACTTTTCGTCCTTCTATTTAGCTAATACACCACTTTCAGTCCGTTTGCAATTGTACTGTCTTGGAGGAAATGTTTTCGAGATCTTCCATCATCCTTCACTAACTTAGCCTTGAAAGCACAGAGGATTATGCATATTACCATGATCGTTACGATATTGACCGTATGTTAAGTCGAATTTCAGAATACTGGAAACTTGGGGCACGACGCTATCAACATGCACTAAGCGAATGCTGATCACCATAAAATGTTATCCAACTTCGATAGCATAGTATCGCTATATTTTATCATAGAGGTACCCAAGCGGATATTTTTCACAGGCCCTCAATATTTTGCAGGGTATGTATTGCCTTAATAAGCAAGACTTATTGCCTAAAGGGAAAGGTGCATGTGATCTGGTAAGGAAGTTTACAGTCCATTTATACATAACCTAGATTCAAGTCTCTTTGGCATCAGGACAATTCCCTCGGTTGTCAAGAGCCTTCTTATTTTTTTCTCGACGTTTTTGGCTTTTTCAAAACCTGAAGGTTACTCAAATTGTCCGAAAGTTACACTAGCAATAAAATCCTTGATATAAAGAAGAAGGCATCTTTCTAAGCTTTTTGGATGGAATCATATAGCGAAAACTACTGCACAAATCCATAGTTTGGGTCATTGGCGAAATAATAAGTTCGTGATGGTGTTTGCTTTACCATCTACTGGTGGTCCCCGGGCAACTATATGTATAAACCCATATACATCTTGAACTAGCACACTCCGTCACTAAAAGATGTTCCGCTACTGAAACCAATACTACGCCTTGGATTAAAGCAATATTTCTGGCATATGAAGGTGCTCCACCATTCTCGGAGTGAAGTAAATTTGTCGGCTTTAGGCCAGATTCGGACTTGAATATGACTCGAATGATCAATAAGTATCACACCTCTAGGAAAAAGTTCGCTTCTGAACTAGAAGCAGTCCCACTACTATCAACAAACGGAAACGGAAACATAGTTATTATGAAGGGAAAGGCCTTAAACATGGGAATTAGCATACCCAAACAGAACGAGGGAAGATTTCTGCAACATCAAGCCTTATTCAACAATATGAACAGGGAATCACATTGCACCAATATATGCTTGTCCCTTAGAGACTGGCACATTCTTTATTACCTAACCTAATCTACGTCTTATCATATGAAGTTTGAACACAGGGTCTGCCATAAAGTCAGCTCGGTGTCAAATGAAAGGCAGGCAATATCGGATTGATCATGCTGCCATCTGGACATCCGAAACGTACTCCTCCTCCAACTAAAGGTTTGTTCAACACGCCAACAAGGAACCATGATTCGCGAGGTATGAAAGCAATCAGACACTCAATGGCCGCTATTAGTCAAAGGAAGGAAAGACATAGTTTCTGAGGATATCTGAAAGACGGATTGGTGAATCAAAACAAATCAGCTAAGAGCTAACCCAGCTGAAGTATCTATGTATGTCATTTGAAGATGAGAGAGGCGTAGCGAACATTTTAGCAAGCGCAAGCACATCATTGCGCTGGCAACAAGTGATCAGGTCATCACGACTTCAGCTTATATCCTTCCTCTCACATTTTGAATGAAGAACAGCTCAAGAAAGAGGAGCAGGATTTTGCCATCATTTTCATACGTGCACCCACTAGCCATATGAATCCAAATGTGATTGAGCTGGCCGATATAATCACTATCAAAAACACCGTGGGACTTGTCAGAATACCACCGGAATTCTTAGGGAGAATACAAATAAAATCACCAGAACTACGGAATCCACTTGTCAGGAATGTTTGGGACGAAAAGGTTTCTTAACTAGTGAAAGAGGGCAATGATAGCCAAACTTCCTTGGGAAGAAAGCGTAATACCGGGTTGAAAATGGATTAGTATCTGTGAGCAGCATGTCGTAGCTAGGTATCCTAGCATGGTAACGAAGTATAGAACATCTTGAAAACGCACTCGAATCCAAAAAAGTACTCTACTGACTGTCATTATCAGGAAAAAGTCACACAGATAGCTTCTTCACATAATTTTTAAATGTTCGGCAGTGTCAGAAAGTATTTATTCGAATTGAGTTGCGAATGAAGGGCAAGCCCCGTAGATTGCTGTGCCTCTAAAGAATTTTTACAATTTTGCCTTTCAAATTGGAGTAAAGCCAAGGCGCATTCTATCGGCAATATGAACTATTATCGCCGTATCTGTGCTGTTTTGTCAAAGAACATCTCAAATCAAACATTTTGACTACAGCGAAGAAGCACGGATGCTTTTTCTAGATTCCAAATAGTACCAATGTTAAAAGTAAGTCAGAAATCATCAGGCTAAAAATGACAAGACATTGCTTGACAATTTGTTTTGGGAGTACCGCCTCGACCTGTAATATTAGGAAAATCTGCTGTGCAAGCCAAATCAGCTAATGAAAGTGTGCACTTGAAATGTCGTAGAAACACTAAGATGCGACTGTACAGCATGCTGTTATATGGGAACAACACTTGGAAATTGATCACCACTATCACGAGAGAGCTACAAATATTCGTAAACGATAATATTGTACGGTCTCTCTGGATCATGTCGCTATCGAATATTTGCTTCTCTTGCGCTCTTCCACATTCTGATGGCTTGATCTTTTTGGTCGGCTTGATCTTATGGACCATCGTGTGCATCGTACGCTAAATTCTTATTCAAAACTGAGCTATATTTAGAGTAAGCCCACAAAATCAAAAAAAAAAAATCTCTCACGCCATAATCCAAGTTAACAAACTTCATCCAGCACATACAGCTTCTCACTAACTAACCTAGAACACGATCAACTATTTAGTTAACATCCTTTGATCCCGATAGGCCGATTCGTTTCAGTGGTTCCATAGCAGAGGCAATATTAAGCCAGACGATGATATCGAAGGAGTGATCGCCCCTTTAATTGATCGATAATTGAAAAAGTTAATTTGAAGAGTTACACGCGTGCTACTTTTCGATAAGAGACCTTCGGTCTCTGTCCAATGCCAGTGTCCGGAGAAGACCGATTTGCGTGTGTGCACTGGCAAGTTCTCTACAGATCTTCGATAACACTCTCTAAGCAGCTACTGTACTCGTATTTGTAATCGAACAGAATGTGACCACTTTGTCCCATCTGATTTCGGAGTGACGAATGGCCAGTGGAATATGACAACATCTTCAACTGATGTTGGCAGTATACGAGTACTGTGGTGATAACCTAGTGTCGGGAGGGGTAGTGGGGGTTACATTGAAAACGAATTAAACTTCGCGTTTCGCTTATCTCTCTGATGTAGGATTTCGATCAAATTTATCAATTAAAAATCAATCTTGCCGCCGATCAATCGCTTCGGAGTATCATTGGATGTGATGGTGGTGATGGTGAAGAGTGGTAGTGCAGCGGCTAGGGGGCAGACGGCATGGTGATTATTAATAAATTTTCTGATTGATATGCAAATTATGCCGGCTGACATCACTTTGGCGGGATTGAATAAATGAATTAGTTGATGAGTAAGGGATAGGGATTCGATTGGATTGGATACGATTGGAGATCAATGGACGATGCGTCAAGTCATATTTGCAAGGGAACTGTCAATCAAAGTGTGTCAATGGGAGCTGCACAAGTGATCCTTGTGATGGACTAGTTTTGGATTCGTTATGGAGAATATGAAACATGAAATTCCTCTTTGTGTTGAAAAAAGGATTTGTTTAACGCCTCGGGCTTCCGGTAACAAGTACTAGGGAATGACACTAAAATAGTATGGAGTGAAATATTTACACTATGCCCTTGAAGTACAATTTACAAGGACCTTTCATGATGGAAAATAAAGTGCTCCGTCTATACTGGATGTGAAATAAGTTAATGGCAAATAAGGATCTACGGGATGTACGACAACGAACAATAAATGACTTAAGATACAAGTAGGAGCCGTGATCAAGTGATCTTACTTGATATGTAATCTAAACATTTTTTTGTGGCAGTAGCAATGCAATGTGAGAGGTAAACATCTCCTGGACTTCATACTATCGTCTGGCCTGGCTGTCAATAATGTTGTTTCGAGAGTAAGATAGTAAGTAATCGACTTAACTTAACTTTATCCAATAGGTATGGTAAGGAGATTACTGGCTGCGGGGCCTCGACCTAGTCGAAGAGGAGATATCCGTATAATACCAACTGGACAGGATTTAAGGACAAGTACAATAATGCTCCCAATGCTCCCAGGACAAAACAAAAGCTTGAGGAAGCTGTTCAGAACATGAACGGCACTCTCACCAAGTGTTTCGAATTGGTACGTCCAGTCAGTAAGCAATCCTGCAGATCGTCCGTTCCTTGGTGGAACGCAGACCCGCATTGTCTTTGCAAAGAATCTAGAAAACTTCTGAACAGGTCACTTAAGACTAATTTGGAGGAAGATTGGAATCTTTACAGATCAAAACAAAGAGATTTTAAGAGGCTTATTCGGATTTAGAAGTGCGCCTCTTACAAGGCTTTTTGCGAAAGACTCTCCGTCTCATGCCTGAGTCTCCCTTCCGAGGTGATCTAAACGGAACCAGCTCACAACCAGCTCCTATCAACGAAGCCGGTAATGAGCTGAACAACACAGCACGCCGTAGCTGGTATATCGCATCGGTACGTGGTGAGGGATGAGGCCATTAAACATGCTGTTGTTTCCTTTGATGGGCTCAAGTCGACTGGGACCGATGGTATTTACCGAGTTATGTTACAAAAAGGTATAGACTAGCTGCTGGCAACTCTGCAGAGATTTTTCACTTCTAGCCTGGCACTGGCATACATACCGAATTTCTGGGGAACAATGAGAGTGGCTTTATACCGAAAATCGGAAAGGAGGACTACTCGCTCGCCAAGAGATTCAGACCTATAAGTCTGACTTCCTTCATGGTGAAAAGCATCGAGAGGATGGTCGAGAACCATGTGCGCAAGACCGCCTTGCGAATGCATCCTCCGTGGGCGATGCAACATGCCTACCAACGCGGAAGATACTGCAAGATTTCACTTCAGAAGAAATCCGCCTTCGGCATTTTCGTGGCTTCGACAACACAGCATTTAACGACATGTGTAACTCGGCCAGACAACACGGCGTAGGCGAATCACTAGTTTTGTGAATACAAGCAATGCTGGTGAATAGGACATTGACAGCGGATGCTGGCTGTGGCTAAATTGCGATGGCGGGGGTAAAAATGGGCTGCCCGCAAGGCGACGTTCTGCCTTCATTGCTGTGGTGTACGTAGGTTGACTCACTACTCAACTCGATCAGTAGCTCTAACGTCTATGCACAAGTACATGCGGATTATGTAGCTGTATTGTCTGCTGGTTCTTAGACGTGCTTGACAATCGGCACACTAGAATTTGACTTTGCGTCAATCCTCTCAAATTCAAATAGTCCCTAGAGGCATCACCATCCAATTCTCCAAAGAAGATAAATATTTGGGTGTCATCGTGGATAACAAACTTCTCTGGACTGAACATATTACTTCGAAAGCATCTAAGGCACTGTCGGCCTTCTGTTTGTGCAGAGGCGTGAACGGCAAAGCATGGTGCAGTCACCGAGAAGGGTCCTTTGGATCTACACGGCTATGATGAGGCCAATTATATCCTATTCTTCTATTGTCTGGTGGAATAAGCTCTCCCGAAAATACGTGATTGCTGCTTTTACCAAAAAAGGGTTTGTCTCGGGTGCATAGGGGCTTTCTCCAGCACTCCTGGCTCCGCTCTAGACGCATTGATGAGTCTCCCTCAAAAAGGGAGAGGTTTGAGTTGACCTTTCGGAGCATGTGGGAGATTGGTTCGTTGGAGTCATAAGAGGTGCAGTGGACCAGTAGATAGAAGAGACGAAGACAAAGTAGATTGCGGGGGTTGGTATTGAAGTAAATGGAGTTTAAAATGGATGCGCATTCGATGGAACCTGGAAGAAGTCGATGAATGAGAAGAATGTCAACAGTATTCCTAAGTTCTTCTAACGAATTCATATTGAGCAGTTTGAGGCGGTCCTGATAGGGAGGTACGATTAAAGGGTCGTTCCATGGCAGACCACGGAGAGCAAATCGGAAGAATCGACGTTGAATACCCTTGATTCAGCAAACATGAACCCAGTGAAAGGAAGACCAAGCTTGACTGGCATACTCAAGCAGGGGGCGAACAAAGGTAATAGAGAGACATCTGGTTACATACGGGTTGGAAAACTCCTTGGACCACCGTTTAATAAAGCCAAGTGGCTTTGAGGATCATCTTATCGATATGCGAACGGAAATTAAGCTCACTGTCGAATAATATGCCAAGGTCTTGAAAAGACTGAACCAGGGGAATTGGTTGACCATGGAGAAAATAAAGTCGGGGAGGAGACGTGTTGTATTTACGTGAGAAGGTTATAAATTGACATTTGGCTATATTAAGTTCTAGGCAGTTTTTGAGGCACCAAATTGAAAACCGATCAAGGTCTTCTTGAAGAAGGGCAGAGTCCTGGGGAGAGGAAATAGATTTAAAAAATTTTGTGTCGTCAGCATAAAGGGAGAGGGAGCAGTGTTTAATGACACTCTCAACATCGTTGATAGTAAGAATGAAGAGAAGAGGGCCAAGATGACTGCCTTGTGGAACTCCAGATGAGGCCAGGAATGGAACAGAAAGGGCGGATCTAAACCGAACACTATAATATCGGTTTATCAGGTAAGAAGAAATCCATTTTAATAAGAGAGGCTCAAAGCCGAGAGAAGATAATTTGAAAAGGATCAATTTATGAGATATCTTATCAAACGCTTTAGTGAAATCTGTTGCGATAACATCGATTTCTTTGCCATTTTCTAAGGCTGAGAGTGCAAAAGACACGAATTCAACTAGATTTGTGGTAGTTGATCTACCTTTTAGAAAACCATGTTGTCGGGGTGAAATAAAAGGCTTGCATTTGAAGCGTAACGCTTGGTATAAAATGTTTTCAAAGAGTTTGGGTATATGAGAGAGTTTAGCAATGGGACGATAATTGGTAACTTCATTCTTAGACTCCTTTTTGTGAATCGGGATTATAAAAGAGGTTTTCCAAATCTGGGGAAATTTTCCCTGTCTAAGGGATAGACGAAAAAGGTAGGAAAGGGGTAGAGACAGGTTGGAAGAGCATTTTTTAAGAAATACGGCGGGGAGTCCGTCTGGGCCAGGTACAAATTCATATTTAAGATTTTGTAACTTTTCTTCAATAACTGCAGGATCGAAATTTTGAGTGAGAAATGGACCAATAGAGATTTGGAGTTGAAAGCGAGGGAGGAAGGATAACCATCAGTCTTACTTTTGCAATTGACAAATTGAAAAAAGGACTTGGGGTCATTTATGAGATTGGTTTGCGCACTATTCAGGTAGCGTTGATAGAGAGAGTTATAGAATTCAATGAAATGAAGGTATACTCGTATACCTAAATAATTTGAATAGTCGGTAGAAGAGTGGGTGCGAAGGAATACCGCGCATAATTTTATACCAAGGAGGGAATGTAGAAGAAGTTTTATGGCGGGAGTAAGGCACATAAAGGGAGATGGATTTGAACATTTCTCTGTAAAAAATGGAGAGGGCATCAACCAGAGATAGATTGGTAAACACAAAAGAAGCACTGCTTAGATAGGTATTAGTTTTACGAAAATTAGCTTGGTGAACATTTTAAGAAAATATAACTGCGAAAGGTGGCGACTGGAGGGGAGAGTTGTGGAAAAATGAGAGAAGAAGTGGAGGATGAAAGTTATCAATAGGTTAAAGAGATAGGGGACAACACGATACTGAGGAGTTGATAGGATTATTTGTGAAGATAAGGTCTAATTGCCTTTCCATATAGTTGGAAACGCCACTGACTTGGCATAGACTAGAGTCTGTCAACTGATCTACGAAGAGGCATTCCTTAGTAGACATGGTATTGGAAGCGATGAAAAAAGATTGGTCTTCAGATGGAGTCCGCTTCAGCTGAGGCAGATTAAAATCGCCGAAGATAATGATATCATCAAGCGAGTCTGATAAGTCGATCAAATTGTCAGTTGCTGCAATAGCAAGTTGGTAGGATTCGATAGGGTGCGCCGGAAGAATGTAACTACACATAACATACCAGCATCTATGAGTAAGAGTTATTTTAACTGACACAAAGTCGTGCTTACGAGAAGATGAAGTTGCAACGGGAGAGGAGCCCAAGTTGTTGTGAATAGCCAGTAGGACACGTCTACAAGGTGATTCAATCAAGAGGGGTGTGCGATCATCATCCCGAAAAACATTAAAAGGAAGAGGGAATAACTCCTGGTTTTTATATTGGGGATAAGACTAGTTTCGGTCAGAGTGTAGATATCAAATGGGAGAGCATGAGATTGGCGCAAAACGGCGTGGGTTTTAGAACGCAGTCCTTTTACGTTCTGGTAATAGAAGGTGAGAGGAAGCTTTTTGCATGACTTTTTAGAGTCGAAAAAATTTATCGTGGTCAAGTCGACGCGAAGAGCGGCAAGATCACCTGCACCTTTTTGGGGAGGCGTATTGAAATACTAGTGATATTTTATATAAGGTTTCCTGAGACTGGTAACATCGGTAGGGGGACCTTCCTGCTGGATGGAAACCATGACGCTTGTTTTGTTTTACCCTCGTAGCACACCGAGTTAGATTTATCGTGCAGATAGGCGAGATATGAACGTATCCCTAAGCCTAGAGAGCGCATAGCGATATTCGGTGGTATCGCTAATTTGGGTGGCGAAAGGGGGTCAATAGAAGAGGGAGTGGCTATTTAGATTGGTGTCGCAACGGATAAGGTTTCTCAAGTAGGGTTTAAAATGTGAGAACTTATGAAATTAGGATACTTTGCTCCAGTTCTAAGGTCGAAATTAGAGAAAAGCGTGTGTGTTAGGGGTTGAGTGGTGGAGTTTGAGTTGTAGGAGTTAAGTCGAAAGAGGCACTTTGACGTTGGGACTTGGTTTCGGGTGGAATAGAGGGAGTTGGAGTATGGGTGGGAGGCTTAAAATTAAGAACAATCTTAGCTTTGAAACTCCAATTGGAGCTGAGTTTGTTGTGGGAAGTGGAGGTGGGTCTTGGCAAATTGGATTTACTTGCTAACTTATTTAACTTATTTGCTGGCTGAGGTATGACGGCTGCTTGACTTTATCCTGCTTCTTGATCGTATTTTCTAACTATTTGCAGACACGCATCTTTCAAAAATTGAAATTGTTGCTGGCTGGATTATGGAATAACCATTCGTATTTGGCCGGAAGATCGAGCTTGATGCTGCACTTGCTTCTGTGGTGAGATGTTGGAAGCAAATTGCAGTGGCTAATGGTAATGCCATATTTCTTTTCGAAGAAATTCGAGATCAAATCTACATCAGCGTTTGGAAGTGCGCCTTTGATAAGAAGTGTAATGACAAGTTGATTCATCGAAGCAAGCTTATCAAGTCTACGTTGCCATTCGGAAGGTGTCCTAGTTGAATTAACATGATTGATAAGCTTCCGTGGGGCAGCGATTGGAGGAGCTGACATAGAAGTGCTCTCTGTTGTAAAGTTAGAAGGAACTTAGCAGGAATCAGTGGGTTGAACCGTCTGCAGATGACTCATATGTGGGGGCGATCGTGAATCTATTTCAGGTTGCATTAATTCAGCCATGAGCGATGTATTTATTACAGGGAACATTCTGGTAAGGCTGCGGGAAGTTTGGTGTATCAGCGATTTTGCTGTTTAGGGATCGAGTCGCAGTAAGTTCGTCACCGACATCGTTCACTTAATCGAAGATAACTTCGAGCATAGGATCACATTGTTTAGGAGAGAGTTGTTTATGTGACGAGGACTCGAAATGAATGTCTATGTCGTCACGCAGGGAGCTGACAAGCTGGCAAGCTATTACCAAAACGTGTCTATTTCTGGAAAATAATAGCCGTCGTTTGATATTTCCGTTATACCTGGAGCCGAGCACGCACAAAACCACAATAGAATCATAAAATAGGTCTAGGGACGCTCTGTTCGAAGTGTCGCTTGCCGCTACCTGCCTCTCTGTTCGACGCCGCAAAACTCGTTTCACTTTCTCGGCTGTAATTGGATAGTTTATCGAAATATTGAATTGGCGTTTTCACCAGTTATATTTCAAACTTCAAGAAAATCCAAAAAAAAATCGATTTTTTCGACCATAGTAGGTGTATAGCTCCCCTCAAATGAGCTTACACACTAAATTTTAGTTGCTCGCCTCTAGCGTTAAATCCGTGCCGTTACAAAAATGCAGCACGTAGAAAGTGACCACCGCTATCAAAAGTAGCTGCAGACGCTCCTAAATAGGTCTGTGAAATGATTTAAGGGTTCCCTCGTCTGACCAATTGTCTTACGATAAGTTTACCGGATCACAGGCCAGTTGACCAAAGGAACAAAATAGGCTCAATGAAGGAAGTGGCAGCAGATTAGCCACATGCAATACCTCGAAAAGATGAAAGTGTGAATAGAATTTACTTACCTAATATAGAAAAAGTGCAGCTTGAGCGGGAAATATTGGGTCTACAAGTAAGTTTCCAGCGTTTTTTAGAGATGGCGCCACCAGTGGATCCCGGGCAGAAATGTCAGACCCCATGTGTTTTATTTGTAGGTTTTGTATCTGTCAACAACTTTGTTGCGTTATATTTGAGCAGTTCTATCGGTGTCGTACATTTTATCGAGCAAAATCATGGCACGTTTCCAGCCAAATAAACGTCATTTGCGGGAAGCGCTGCTTTTATTCTTTAATATGAAGAAAAGTGCGGCTAAGGCCTATCGTTTGCTTTCGGAAACTTATGGGGCGGAATGTATTGGTGAATCGACGTGCGAGTGGTTCAAACGGTTCAAAAGCAGTGACTTTGGAGTTGAAGACAAAGATCGCCCCGGAAAGCCGAAAAGTTTTGAAGACGAGGAATTGGACGCTTTACTGGATGAGGATCCGTGTCAGATTCAAGAAGAACTTGCTGCATCATTGGGCGTCACGCAACAAGCCGTTTCGCTGCGCCTAAAAGCACTGGGATTCATTCAAAAGGTTGGAAACTGGGTGCCGTACGAATTGAAGCCAAGAGACGTCGAACGGCGATTTTTCATGCCCGAAATGTTAGTGCAGCGGTATAAAAATAAATCATTTTTGCATCGTATTGTTACTCGTGATGAGAAATGGATTTATTATGATAATCCATATTCACGTGAAACGAAATATTCACGTGAATAAGGTCTTGCACTGCATATGGTGGGATCAAAAGGGTGTCGTATACTACGAACTGCTTCCGAGTGGTGAAACCATCAACGGACCATTATATCGAACCCAACTAATTCGTTTGAAGCGGGCATTAAAAGAAAAATGGCCAGAATATGAGACCAGGCATGAGTCCGTCATTTTTCATCACGACAACGCTCGGCTCGGAAACATGTTGCGGTTTCGGTGAAAAACTATTTGGAGAATAGTGGATGGGGAATTCTGCCTCACCCGCCTTACAGTCCAGACTTGGCACCATCTGACTACCACTTGTTTCGTTCGATGCAGAACGCTCTTACGGGAATACACTTCAGCTCAGTAGAGGAAATCAAAAATTGGCTCGATACGTTCTTGGGCTCGAAAGACGAGAATTTTTTTTGGTCCGGAATTCATAAATTGCCAGAAAGATGGGAGAAAGTTGTAGCTTCCGATGAACGATACTTTGAATAAAGCATTGTAACTATGTTTTCATAATAAAACTTTGGAAAAAATTTTGGAAAAAAAAAACGCTGGAAACTTACTTGTAGACCCAATACAAAGCTATGAACAGTCGAAGAGTTGAGGAGAACTATCACACATTGTAAGATGCCACACACGATAGGGAGTAGAAAGGCGTCCTTACAAATATACTATGAAATACGATCTGGTCGTACCCAAATCAGAAAGCACTTTGCAATTTCAAAACTTAAAAAACCAGAATCGGCTGGGATATTTTTTTTTTGTTTTTCGTTTTAGAAAAATTTTAGAAAATTATTCATACATCTGCTGCCTTGGAGTAAATATCTACGTGTTGAGAAAAATTTAAAGTCGGCTAAAATTCAAAAATGTCGAAGGGAAAGAACGCTGCCAATATAAAAAAGGTGAAGGAAAGTCAACATAGGTTCTATAGTGAGGAAGAGGACTCACTCGATGAAGAAAACAATTCAAGCGAGGTAATTATTTTTTATAATAATTTTCCATCTTCAATAAGCTTTTAACTAATATCTATTATTTTATTTTGAATTTTGAACGTTAGCAATTAAAAGAAGACAATCAACCAGAGGAAGCACATACACCTCGTCGACGTCGGCGAAGAGCAGGACGTGCTCGACGATCACGTTCAAGACGTAGTAGGAGCGATGGACGGCGTAGGTCCCGATCACGACGTCGTCGTTAAATTTCTGAAAAGTTTGGAACTTATATAATTGTTTTAATTCTGAAATAAATTTCGTGTGCACACAAAGGGTTTTGAAATAAGTTTTAGTCCAAACCATTCAAAATCGATGAAAGATTTGTGCTGGAAAAAAATCGAGAAATTCGTTCTTCTAGATTAATGGGCGTTTGTAGTATGATTAGGCTAGGAGGCCATAGCAACTATTTTTTATTTGAATTTCGAATATTGAACCAGTTGAGTTTTGTATTATACGAAAGAACATACACCCTTATTATGTTTAGCAAGTCGAACGAAAAAGTTGGCGATTGTGACTCTTTGGTATTATGGTTAGCGAATCCATCAATTTAAGTTCGCCTCAAATGTCAAAAATTAGCGAATTGTGATTGCGTCTAATTATGATTTGCGAACGTTCGCTAAATTTCTGTCAGAATCACTCGAATCAAAATATTCAGTGAAAAGGCGGGCGAACGATCAGCCGCTATATTTTTGTAGGTGTTTTGTTTTGTATTTTCGAAAATGTGTGATAGAGAATGGTAAATCCAAAAAAGTATTGATAGTGGAAACGTTTTTTTATTAGTTTTAAGTTTTAAGAGAACAAATACGGACCAGTTGGCAAAACTTGTTCAACTGATGGAATCAAACCCTGACATCGCTAAGGGCATAGGAACGTTTGGAGGAGCCAATTAGAAGGAGTATTGGGATAAGTTTGCGGCTGAGTTCAACTCCTTAAGACCGCCAACACCCGAGGAAAAAGAATGGCATAAAGTAAGATCAGTTTAAAAAATTGCTGAGGTGAGATATTCACCCCTATCGGGAATTCCGAGGGAAACTTTTTCCCCCGGAATTTTCGAAAATGAGTTCGAATGTCTTGACAAATATTTAAAAATATTTAAGATTTTGCTGTATTATAAGCTCAAGCTTACAAAAAAACCTTGCATCCAATAAAAAGGATGTAGTGGCAACCGGAGGATGACCATACACACAGGCCTCTTTGTCTCCCATGGAACAGGCAGTAGGTGAGCTGCTCAGCTTACAGCAAGCTGTAAACCCAGCAGGTAAATGCTTCGGGTCAAGCGTGCACATTTCGCTCCAAGCATCAGAACTTTTGAGCGGAACTGAAGTAGTTGTGCAAGAACCTCTACAACAAACTCTCAGGCCAAAACGTAGCAGAACCGTGAGTGAAACAAATACAAGGGAAATCCAGAGACTACAATTGCTCGAAAACCAGACTGGAACACAAACCGAGCTCCTAGCAGTTTGTAAATCCATTGAAAACCTCTTAGCGGAAATGGCTAGATATGAGATAAATAAAGAAAAGCTAGAGTTAATCAAACGAACGGAAGAAAGAAAATAAAAAGAAAATTTGAGAAAAACGGCCATCATAAGGAGAACCTTGAACTAAAGTTTAAAAAATTGGAGCTGCAATCTCAAAAATTGGACCTTTGAATTTTACTGTTAGATACTCGTAGTTTTTAAGAAAATTGAATACTTAAGTCATTTGTGATAATTTGTGTGAGACATGCTTTGTTATTAACAATAAAATGAGTATACTCGTACATATGTAAAGAAAAAAGCTGATACAATGTTGCTAAATTTCATATCTTCTTCGCGCCCCTTCCAAAGTGTTAGTTGACATTTCAGACTCGGATGGTTCGCCTGGAGGGATCAAATATTGTACAAGGCACAACACAAGTTTTTTTTTTTTTTTTTATAATCAGAGCGCGCTCAAGGGGTTCTGGTATCCTTAAAATGTTCGTACACAGCGCGGGCGAAGGAAATTCAGGGAGGAAGAAAAGACAGGTACTGATGTACATTGTTTTTCAATGTTTGTAAGTTATAACGACCAGGAAACACAGAGTTCGGCAGGGCATTCCATAAGCGAGTTGTACGGCTTAGGAAAGAATCACGATATTTTAGAGTACGTCCGAAAATGGGCTGGAGTTTATACTGATGAGCATCCATAGTGAGACGGGTGTTACGGTTGAAAGCTTGAATGAGCGGAATGCTACTGGCGGTTTCAATGGAGCACTGGTGGTGGAAATAGCGATAAAACAAAGTCTGAGAGGAGACATTACGTCGGTGTTCGAGGGTGTCAATTGATGGACTGATATTAATATCACCTATCAGTTTTATCGCACGGCTTTGAATCCTATCTAGCAGGTGCAGAGATGTTTTAGGAGCACCTGACTTGTATGGGCATTGTACTCCAATTTTGGGCGGATGAATGCCTTATATCTTGTGGCCAGATCAGAGGGGTAAAATATTTCTTACATCGCTTGAGGAATATGGGGTCATTCCAACGTAAGTTGTCACTGACACACATACCGAGTATGGAAAGTTTATCGGTTTCGACGATGCAAGTGCCATTCATGGATAATGGCTGAGTATTTGAATTTCGCTTTAATGACAGCTGACAGCTGACAGCATTGAGTTTTGTTTATGCTGTTAATATCGGAATTTAATGAGCTTAACATACGCTGCCGTTCCCGTTCTACAGCCGAAGAGCGTTCCCGTTCGTTCCCGAAGAGTCCAGGAACGAATATGAAAAGCAGAGAGTGCTGTCATCAGCAAAGGAATATATTGGATTAGAAGTAGCAGAGTGTCGGAGACAGAGCGGAGCCCTGGGGCACACCAGCATTTATTTTGTGAATATCAGACTTGAAACCGTCCAAGACAACTTGAATTGAACGTTTCGAAAGGTAATTTCTGATCCATTGAAGAAGAGAGTCATCGATCCCAAAAGCACGCATTTTCGACAAAAGAGCCTGATGCCAAACTCCGTCAAATGCCTTAGAAATATCAAGTGCAACTATCTTGCTTTCGCCAGATTGATGTACGCTTTGGTTCCACTTTCCGGTGAGACATGCCATCAAATCACCGGTGGACCTGTTGCTTCGAAAATCATATTGCCGGTCATTGAGAAATTTTCCTGTTTCGAGATATTTCAGGAGCTGACGGTTTATCAGCGGGACGTAAGTGGAATGGGTTTGTAGGAGGAGAGGGAAGAAAATTCGCCTTGTTTTAGGAAGGGATTGGACAAATGCTGTTTTCAATCTGCTCGGAAAGCGTCCTAAAGTTTAGGATTGATGAAAAAGCTTCGCAGTGGTTTTGCCAGCACTGAAGAACACCTCTTCAGAAGAAGGGGAGATATACCATCTGGACCAGCGGCTTTATGTATGTTGAGATCTTTAAGTACTCTTGCTACTACTACACAAGATTCGACGCATTCAAGTGTAGGCGGGGACAAAGCACAATCTGGGAGTTTTGAGCTGGCCGCAAAGTGTGCAGCAAGCAGATTGGCCTTGTCCAAAAAGATGACAGCTGGAATGTCATTGTAAATGAGCGTAATGAGCTGGGATAGAGGATGAGGCAGAATTTCTAATGTTTTTGACAAATGACCATCAATTTTTATTGCCTTTGGGACATTGCAGTATTTTTTGCCTCAGTTTTTGGTCGTATTGGAATTTCACACGCTTGAGAAAGACGTTGCAGTCATTTTTGGCTCTTTTGAACTTTTTTCGGTTTTCCTCTGCCGGGTTGGTCTTGTAGGACCGAAATTCTCTAACTCTGACAGCCTCTTTACAGCTCAAATCGTACCATGCCTTTTCTTTTGGTTTGATACTCTTCATCCGATGAGGGATAAAGCATCTTATTCCAAAGAGAATAGTTTCTGTGTTCATGTCA
The DNA here is from genome assembly GCA_963966105.1 of Volucella zonaria. NCBI lineage: Eukaryota > Metazoa > Arthropoda > Insecta > Diptera > Syrphidae > Volucella > Volucella zonaria. The sequence continues at coordinate 42,698,651 of OZ014530.1, read as the reverse complement.
GCAGCGACATCCACGTCGTTATCGAGGAAACACAACGACCAGTTAAAATTCCTAAAGAAGTTGTTAAGTCCGCTCCAATTGGCTTTCTCGTATTGCCATACGGTTCTTTTAGGAATCTTTTCTCTAACTGTGTAGCTGATATGACACATTGTTCTGACGAGCTTAGAGGGGAGAGCACATCAATGCAGTGCTTATCAAGGTGAGAAGTTAGAAACAAGTCCAGGGCATTGGTGGTATGACTATCAACGTCTGGTATTTCTTGTGGGCTCATTTGCAAGCTGCGTTAAGTTGTTTTCTGCAGAGAAGATTTCAACACACAGTTCTTCGGGTGTTGTCTGTCCAGAATGTTGAAGCCATCTAGAATTGTGTATATTGAAATCGCCCGTAATCACGATTTCATTATGAGGATACAGGGATACAATTCTTTGAATGGAGTCAGACAGCGCATCAAACTCGTGAAAGGTCAAGTTGCTGTCCAGTTTGGGGCTTCTGTAAATAAAGCAGTAGTGGATAATTTGCTTACGGAGATGGAATTTTAAAAACATGAAATTGAATTCCGTATTGGAACAGGGACTACATTTTGTTGAAGTTTGGTTAGCTACATCACTACGCACGTAAATGGCGAGACCTCGGTGAGAGAAGAATAATGGCACTAGTTCGTAGCCATGTTGCTTCAGATCACAGTGATCTGAGAGGTGTGGTCGGGGATCTACCTGTGTTTCACTAAGTGCCAAACAGCTGGCCTGTATTTGCAGATGCAGAAAAGAGACTACTTTTTAGCCCGCGTATATTGGCAATATCTGCTCTGAATTCCCGAGTCATTATAAAGAAAGACAAACACAAACACCAACGATACTAAGCAATAAGTTTCTAAAAATGAGCTTACTCGATACTGTCTAAGCACCGATAGATGTCATTACTGCTAGCAACCACACCATTCGCTTTTACATAATTCGGCACGTAACACATTACCGGTAGATAATACGATCGGTTCTCACCGATCAGCCTTCAAAATCTCCACACAGGCGTTCGTATATAAGTCACTGTCTAGGCATATCCTGGGCAGGAGTTTTCCAGTTGTCGGTTGGAGGCAACCTTCCTTTTTTAAGCCAGCTACGGTTAGCTAGCATACTTTTCCCCGAACTGATGAGACCCAATAATGCGGATTTGCCGTGGCACAAAGATGGATTCTCTTTGGACGTGCACTCGTTTAGTCTCAACCCGTAAAAAGCTTTCACCAAACTTACATCGTGATCATGAGTGCCAAGACTCCAGAAAGTATGGCGCGTGAGGACCACCTGTTAAAAAACGTCGAGCGATTGTCAAATGAACGATGTGAAATGTTCTTCCCTTCAAGGAAATGTTCGTCCGATTCTTGGGCGTTGAAGAGAGGATGCCCTAAGGAGATGTAAACAGCTAGAAGGGTGTCTACCCAAAATCATGGAACTTCACAGCGATTACTCCACGTGCATGGAAGATTCCATACGTTCGGGTCACATGAGTGAAATTGACAACGAGCATGTTTTGGACAGCACACCTCTGAAGAAAGCAGTTCTTCAACTAAATTGAGAGTAGTTTTTGGGACTTCGTTTAAGGCGTCGGATGGAAAATCAATCTACGACTCTCTGTTGATGGGACCGATGTCATCGTAAGCTGGATGTTGTACAGGTACACGTTTATATTCGACATTGAAAAACCGTAACACCAAATCTTGGTTCCATTTACCAACTTATACTTTGGCGCAAAGATCCAACCGAAGTTCTCAAGACATATCGCCTCAAAACAGGTACCCTTTTGATATCGTCCGCTCCTTATTTAACTATCCACACTATCCACTGGTTACTAGAAGAAGCTCGTTTACAATACCCGTGAGCTGCAAAGATGATTCGAGAGAAGGCATACGTTGCTGATCTAATTTCCGGAGCTGTCGCCAAACGGAAAGCTGGGTAAATAATATTTGAAGCAGTTGAAGCAGTGGGATTTAATCTGCGTAAGTGGGCGGCCAACACATCGGACTTAATGCAAGATATATCCCCTCAAGGCCATGAGGTTATGTTTTCTCTCCCTTCGGAAGGTTTAAGTCAACTGAGAATGCTATGAATTTATTGGCTCCCCAAAGTAGATAGCTACACTCCACTAAAGCATCCGCATTCAACCAAAAGATCTATTTTGTCAAGGATAGCCAGGCCTTTTGCAAAGTCCTTTTTGCAATTGCAGTGAGTTAAGAAACTGAGGTGGGATGAACGAATCGCTGAAGACTTCCTTAAAGACTGGAACACATTTTTTCAAGATCTCGGATTGAATGGATTCTGCGACGCGTCGGAAAAGACATTTGAAGCGGTCGTTTACACTCGCGTTTTCGGTGAAGATAGTAGGATTCATATGCGTTTGCTGCTTTAAAAGACTAGAGTGACTCCCGTTAAGCTGGTGGCCATTCCACGACTGGCGTTATGCGGTGCAGACATTTTAGCGAAGATTCCACAATTCACTTTATTGGATCAAGTCAAGATGGGAAACATTTGTTGAAAACCGGGTCGGAGGGGTTCAGTGGCTAGCGAAGCCATCTGTCTGGAGCCATATCCCAACTCAGCAGAATCCTGCTGATTTAGCATCCTGTCGAGTACTACCCTCCGCGCTAATACTCGAACATCTTCACAGTTTGAAGCTGGAAGGTCTGATTCTATTGTCGGTAGTAGTGCTGATATTCTTTGTAACTTAATGCCCTTATGTCTTGCCGATGAGTTTATAGAAGCTTTCAGAAGTCTTATGAAAACTCTTTTGTCGTAAACTTAAGACCCATTGCCTAAAAGTATTTTACAGTCCATGATCAGACCCAAGCCAGTTTATTTTTTTTCCGAGGTTTTTGGTTGATTATGAAGCAAGGGGTTTGTTAAATTATCGAATAGTTACGCTAACGGTGCATCACTTCATTAGAGAATCTGATGTTCTTGAACGAAAGGATCCTAAAGGATTATTAGTCGAAATAATACTCCAAACTACCATAGTGGCTAAAATAAAAAGTTCGTAAAGAAATATTTGTTTTACTTCCGAATTGGCACAAGCTGGAAGTTTTAGAAATTCCTCTTTGGAGCAGGCATCCGCCATTAATGGTCTTCGGAAAGCAGTCCTCCATAAACCCTGTGCCTCGAGTATCCAGGGTCGGCAACAAGAGACAAAGCGATCTCATATCCCGCCAATGGCTAAATGAAAATATGACCATTGCATTGGTGTGGAAAATATTTTGGTTCTCGGAGCAGAGGATCTCATCGGAAGATCGCGGGGAAGCATTTTACGTGCGTATACTGTTGATATTTCTTGATCCCTTAATTAACCATATAACTTAAAATTTGCATTTCTGCCACATTTGCAGAGGAATAAAATGAACAAAAATTCATTTACCATAAAAGGACGAAAGATTTCCAGCACAGTGTAGGTGGTGGTTAACAAGCGTTAACAAGCCGAAAAGCAACAACGACAGCGGAAGCAAGTAAATAGTCACCAAAGAGCTTCTAGGACCCCAGAGCTTACGCCAACACCCAGTGAAGAGTTTGGATTACTTCGATTGATTGACCAGTTGAGAAGTTAAAGTTTCGTTTTTTGGACTTTGGAATTTATTCTAGACTAAAATTTGCCTAAAAACCATGACGAGTACTCCGATGCTAAAAATTCAAAAATTCGTATTCTGCCTCCTAAGAACTGCTGCGGTTAAAACGCAAAGGCCAAACAAGACGGTAAAAATGTACGACCTTTTCAGAAAATTTAATAGAGTACGGTTGAAGATATTGCCAACATAATCCTGGAATGCATTAACACCATCTTTACCCTCAACAATGAACGGTTAGCTTGCCGTTCTAGATTCCCCTGCGTTGACCACATTAACGTCTGACCGACCATCCTTGAGCAACGCGTCCAGTACAGATATCCACTGAGCAGCATTTGTGAATTTTGAAAAAGCGTTGTACAGCGAAGTTCACCTATCAGCAGAGTCCGTTTTGTTGAAAGGAAGGCTGGTGATTTATATTGGAGTTCGCCCCGTATCAGAAGTTTGTAAACTAGAGACTAAGCACCCTCTTAGCCATGCATCTTTTGACGCTTGCTGTTCCACCTTGGAGCTAGAGTTTTTTTTAAAAGAAGTTAGCTCTTCTTCGTCGCTCATTTTCGATGGACAGACAGAAAACCCTTCAATACTAGACCTTGCGAGTGCATAGAGCATACGAATTCTGCAATTTAAAAGGGAATTTACGAGAATCAGGCGTGAAATAATCACCGTTGTCCGACGGTCGCCCCGTGGCGGCAATGAGCCTTGTGTCAGTTACTCTTAGGGATCGTATTACGGCTTTGCTCTAACCACCTTCAACATCCTCACAAGCCCTCAAATAAATGATTTTCAACCTCAGCTCCAAATATGTTGTATTGTATTTGTATAGTAAAGTTCATACTGGCTATTTAGGCCACCTGACGAGGTAAATCATGCGAAATCACACACCGTACCTCTCTAATTACACAAAACGCCCAGCTTCCAGAAGCTCTGAATTGGCTCTAAACAAAATTTACACCCCAACCTCCACATACACCATTGATGCTTGAATGCTATAGAAATGATGATGTCCTTGTAACTGTTACAACACATCGATTGTACATTTCTTACCGCCAAGTGGTAGCCATCATGTTCGTGTCCATCTAAATTCGAACAGCTGGACATATCGGCCCTGCTAGTTGGAAAAAGTTCTACGGAACTATTCGAAACGTCCAGCTGCTGGAACAGATAGTGCGCAGAGTTGATGTTAACACCAAATCTGTCCAGCTGGATGGATAAGCAAATGAAATCGCGCTCACAGCGCCAGGTTATAAACGTTTCAACGGCAAATGAAAAACAGATGAAACAAGATGGCCTTTAAGAAAATGAGGACAAAACCAATTCAATAAACAAGGAAGCATCTGTCCACCACCTGGATTGCCAATAGTCACTTCAAAGTGGTTAAGGAGTTTACCTACCTCAACTCCACGAACATCACAGTACTGAAAATTCGGCGAAGACTTACCTTACTAAACCGCTGCCATTTTGGTGTGGCGAAAGAAGCTGGCTCAAACCTAACACGAAAGGCCAGACATTTCGTACCGTATGCGAGGAAAATATAGAGTGACCAGATAGCAATGATAGTTTTTGCAATTGTTATGTTTCACCATCTGTCGAAGTTAACAAAGACAGCCAGCTGTCAAAATATTCAGTAAAAATTGCTATTTCATCGTGCATCGTTTTATGCTTGCCGAACGTGTAGAAATTATTAAAAAAATATTATCGATACTCCGGCTCAGTTGTAAATACGTGAATTTTGCCCTGAGCTCGGTTGTCATCATGGCTTCAGTGTGCAGGCAATTCGTCGCGCAGCGAAAAAACTTGATTGTGAGTACACTCTTTCGGATCTTGAGCCACCAACTAGACAGAGATTGTTGTGAAATGAAGAAAACATAGCCGCCGTAGCAGCCAGTATCGAAGAAGTACCAGAAATGCCAATTTGGCGCCGATCACCTGAATTCGGCATCGCCAGAGAGTCAACCCGGCTTATTTTGCGTTTAGATTTAGGCATACATCCGTATAAGATTGTACTAACGCAAGAATTGAAGCCGGATACATCACATCGCTGTCAGTTCGCTAAATGGACGCTGGAAATGCTGGCCGAAGATCCGGATTTTGGCCAAAAAATCGAACAAGTCCCGTTTTTGGCTCAGTGGCTATGTCAATAAGCAAAATTTGCCATTATTGGAGCGAACACAATCCTCAAGTATTCGGCCAAGCCTCAATGCATCCAAAAAGATTGACTGTTTGGTGCAGTTTATGGCATGACGGCATCATCGGACGTTATTTCTTTCGAAATGAGGAAGGAGACACCGCTACCGTCAATGGTATCAGGTATATTGCTATGTTAACCGACTTTGTGGAGTCAGAGCTCGAGAACATCGATATATTCGAACTGTAGTTCCAACAAGACGGCGCTATATGCCATACAAGGGATGCAGCGCTCGATGTTGTGTAGGAGAAATTTGGCGACTGGGTCATCTCACAGCGAGCGTTCATCAATTGGCCGCCGCGATCATACGATTTGACACCACTCGATTACTTTCTCTGGGGTCAAGTTCTTAGTCTACGGTAAATAGTCAACCACTTTGGACGAGCTCGAGGCCAGCATTCAACACGCTATTGCCGGAATAACGCCGGACATATTGCACCATCAAAAATTGGACCGACCGCTTGAAGCACTGCCAGCGTGCCGAGGTGGCCAAATAAAGCCAGAATCAACCATAACACGTCGACTGCTCTGGTTCTGCCCCAACGAACGAATCAACAATACTGCTCCAGCAAAGACAACCTTCCAATTAGACAGACGACAAGTGCAAGGAATATCCGTTTTAAGGATCAAGCTGTTGCGAATGCCAGAGCGCTTGATCTTGGCTACTGAAAACAGTGTTCCCGGAGAGACTAGAGCTCACGGATTGAGAGCCCATAAAGTAAGAAAGTATTGTTAATCCCACATACTGAGATAATGTGTGTCCTCACATTAACATATTTCAATTATTCACTTAAGCTATACCTCTTGGATGAATTTAATTAATTTCTTTTGGTAGTCCTTCGTCATTTATTAAACCGCATAATGTCAAGTTTGAGCCATTTAGTTTGCGTCATGTTGTTTCTTGGAGTACCATGGATGTACCGAGGCCCCGAATGTGTATTCTAAAGGTCTTTGGCAAGCAATATAAATGTCGAGCTTGCAGCTCAAAATTGCTTTTACGTACAACCTGTGGCAGAATGTATTCACAACCTCATAAAACTGCTCTATTCACCGATGTCGAATTGGGTTTATCTAGATATCTCCAACCATAACCAGGTGCTCCCTCATCACAGTTCTAAGAAAAACAAAATCTTCCATTCAGACCGGTCTCTGCACAACACGTCACCAGATGGTGTATCTTTCACTATTTAGACACCGGAAACGATCTTTTGATGGCTTTTAATAAGTCACGTTGCATAGGATTACCCACTCTCTGAAAAGCCCCAGAATAGAAGGTAATCTCAAGCCCAGCACAACACCATCTATACTATGAATGGGTCATGGCCCATTGTAACCCCACAATACGCCCAATCTCCATGTTGGGCATTAATTAATGATCGATGGCACCTTTGGCTTGTTTGGCGTGCGTTCTCTTCCGACGATGATTGATTGCTAGTGCATTGTTCGCGCATGAGCTTCGATTGTTCTGAGTTGTCACCCAGCGAACCGTATAAGCGGATTAGACGCACCGACCAAAAGATCGTTTTGTCAACGAGGCAATTTACTGGAAAATATATGAGACCACGATCACGAGCATCTGTTTGGGGCTTCATTATGAATGCAAGTTCCAATCTGGCTCGGAAGACTGGTTCACCATAGTCACCAAACCACAGCACCCAATAACATATCCAGCTTTAAAAAAAATGCTCCAAGTGAATACGGATCAAATTTCAGTGGTACAACCGCCAGATGGAATCTTAATCTTTACTCGGGAATGCATTCCGGGATTTCTACTTGTTTTTCTGTTTTTTGGTTTTTTTTTTTTGTTTTTTTTGTTTAATTTATTTTGCGTCATTAAATTCGGGAACCGTTGCAATAAAAAAAGTTCTTTTAATCGATCGCCATGGAATGTGTCAGCAGGATAGGAACAGTAGTTTAGATAGACCATTTAGGGTTGACCAAGATCCACCGTTTGATTGGAACAAATTTATCAAGATTGTGACGCGATCGGGCATCTGGAGTAGTAGCAGAGTGGATCATTGCTTCTGTGACGGGACAGAGAATGAGTATTTGGATGATCTTTCGGTTTAAAATTAGTTTGATCATTAGTCCGATAGGTTGGTTAGAGGTGTAAATTGTTATTCTCTCTGTTTATCCATCGGTGGATAATTTTAGGGCAGAGCGAATTACTACCACAGATAGAGTGATAAATTTTCATTAAAAGAAGTGAACATTGGAGTTGAATTAATTTGTCCCCCGTCGAAGTTATGGGACAGCTATTGCGGATGCGGACCCACAAACAATTGATTTTATGGCTCTTGGTTGAATTGGCCTTTCGGGTTGGACTATAAATTTCCTCAAAGCAATTTAGTGAAGCAGGTTAATTCTTAGATTATAGTTAGATCTTGGGTAGTACGAAGTTTGAAGGAAGGTCCGTAATTTGATTGTAGGTGGTAGACGGCTTTGCTCTTTGACGATGGCAGTTTAGCTTTCAGTTTGCTGTCAATGTGCTTTTCCCAATTCAGTAGTATTAGCCGTGTGACTTTGGTACTTTTGCCTTGGTCTCCATTTAATCAGATCATCGAGATCAAATAAAAACTTCATCAGGTCGGGTTTGTCTAAAAAGTCGTTTCAGGAAGACGGGAAATGTGATTGATAGAACTCTTTCCGGATGCAAAACTGATTATTGGTCGAAATCTTACGCAGGAATTTTTTGTCGGGACAGGTGCCGAAATATTGTTACTCCTCCTTTCTTTTAGACTAAGACTTTTCGCTCAATACATTGGACTGAAGTTGGTTGGAAAGGTTCAGCTTACTAAGGTCAGGCTCAACCAAAACCGAAAGACAATTATTCAGGCAGACAGTTGCTTTAGTCGTGGCCATCCGGAAAACCGAAAAGTTTAAACAAATTCCAGAAAAAGCAAAATGTTTTGGACGCAAATTAAAAAGAAAACAATATGAGAGGCCGACTTGCTTTGTAAAGAGACTGCAGGAGCAGTAGAAGATTCAATTCTGAGATCAACATTGGTCTAGTAGTGACGATAAAGAGAAACCATCCCAACTAACCGATTACCTCTCTCAGACGCAGCTGCCTTGTTTTCTAATAAAAAAAAATCTTTTGGAACTATCTCTTTTGATGGCTTTTCTCGCAGACGACTACTTCTGTAGATGGCGTTACAGACTGGAATAGTCCTGGTCCTTAGCTTCTCTAATTAACGTTGACTCTGACTGCCTCCAGTTGCGCACGAATCGAAAACCCTTCGGATTGAAGACATCTTAGGCGATTAATGTGTACTTGTCTGAACAGGGCAATGTCACTGTACAGATTGTAGAGCTCCCCGTTAAATCTCCTCCCGTCAACCACATCAAGGCAAACGGTACCAAGATTCACTCGAAGAATTTTGTGTTCAAAACGTCCAAGGATATCTTCGTCTACCTTCGCTAACCTTCATGTTTCTGCACCAAAAAGAAAGATTGGAATGATGAGGGTCTTATACATATATTCTTCAGATCGTTTAGGTCGTTGTAGAAGAAAGCTCCTAAGTGAAGTTTTCTTCTCTGGGAGAGAGCTGAACATGTACAGAGTTGGTGGAGGATAGTCTCCTCCTCCTCCTCGTCCATGCAGCTTCTGCAGAAATCATTTGTAAAGGCGCCAAGCCTTCTTGCGTGCTTGCCTATGAGGCAGTGTCCGGTGATGACACCTATGATGGCGCTGAGATGTTCCTTATTTAGAAAAATCAGATACTCAGAGCAATACAGATCCAGTTTTTGCCAGATTTTTTTGGTCGCTAGACATGTTGGTCCAACAGTCCACCTAAGGTCTGTTCTTTTACTGGCCAGCTTTAATGTTAGTTTGCACCTATTCTACCCTTTTTCGGTAAAATAGGTAGAGTGGTCCCAATTTTGGCGAGTTCATCGGCTCTACAGTCCCCTGGAACGTCTCTGTGGCCCAGCACCCAACAGAGGTGAAGGTTAAACTGCTTTGCCATCTCCATAAGAGATGATCGGCATTCAAGGGAGGTTTCAGAATTTAGTGAGACCGAGTCCAGGAACTTGATAGCGGCCTGACTATCCGAAAAAATGCGGATATCCTTTGCAGATATCACGTTTTTCTTCAGCCAGGACAGAGCTTCTTTAATCGCCAAAATCGCTACAGTGATTTGGAAGAAGGAAAGAGAGGCTTCGATTTAGCGTATCTGAGAAAACGCCCCCACCATCTCCGCTATCGGTTTTAGATCCATCTGTGTAGAGATGGATTGACTTGTCCACCATGAAAGCATCTTCCACCCAGGAGGATCTAGAGGGGAAGCTTACATGGAAGTTTTTGTCAAACCAAAGTTCAGGTGTGGTGTAATCGATGTTCTCTGTGAGGATTCCAAATGTGTTATTTGTCCACTGTTTAGTCGCTTTAGCAGGCTTTATTTGCTGCTGAGAATATCGAGGGGTGTCAAATGAAACAGAATGTCTAATACCGCAGACGGGGTAGACCGCAATGCTCCGCTTATGCATAGACATGCTGTTCTCAGTTGACCGTCCACCAGGCTACCACCCCATAAGTGAGTATCGGTCTTCTGACCGAGATGTACAGCCAACGGGTTATCCGAGGTTGAAAGCCCCATTAATTCCCAATGGCTTTTTTGCAAGAGAATGAAGCTATTGTAGCTTTATTGACTCTTTCTTGAATGTTAGGTTTCCAGTTTAGTTTTCTGTCAAAAATGATATTTTGCTGTATCGGAAAACACTGAACTGGTACCGTTTATTGAAGGAGGGTCTATAGTCGGAATTTTGTATTTCCTGGAAAAGAAGACAAGATCAGTGTTATGGGGGTTTATTCCCAATCCACAGCGATCTGCCCAATGGGTTAATCTATTGAGATTTAGGAGGAAGGAGTTCTTTAATGTTATTAAAGAACCACCCGTTTCCAGGTATATCAGCAGTTCATTTACTACTAAGTTCCAGAGAAGGGGAGAGAGGATACCGCCATGCGGCGTACCTCTGCTGATACATCTTTTAGCAGAAGTCTCACCCAGTTTGGAGTTGATTATCCTGCTTTTTAGCATAAGACTGATCAGTTAACCAAGTAAGTCGTCTACCTGCAAAGTTAACAGCGCAGTCGCGATTGCGGATGTGTTGACGTTATTAAAAGCACCCTCTTTTTCCTGAAAAGCAACCATTGTGTACTCTTTATATTGTAGGGATCGTTCGATGTGGTTAGTCAGTGAATGCAAAGCCGTTTCCACCGACTATCCTTTACATGCCTACTGTAAAGCCGTTGACAGAAGTCTAGGATCAATTTTAGCTCGTATATGGATATCAATCAGTCGTTCTAGAGTTTTCAGAAGGAAAGATGATAGACTTATAGGTCTGAGGTCCTTTGGAACAACATGAGAACATTTTGTGGCTTTGGGGATGAAAACTACATTGACTTCTCTCTATGACAGTGGAATGTGGATAAGTTCTATACAACTTCTCATAATATTTTCTAGCGCAGGCATAATAATATCTGCGGACCTCTGTAGCTCGGCAGGTATTACACCGTCCGGACCAGCAGACTTGTATAGTTTGAAGCCGTACAGCGCCCAGAGCAGTTTGTCTCTTGTGATCAGACCATGGATTTTGGTCCTGGTTGCAATAGGCCTGATTGGGTTGCTACTGACCGCGAATTGAGAGCTACCTGGAAAGTGGGTGTCCAGTAGCAGGTTGAGTGATTGATCACTTGAGGTTGTCCAAAAACCATCGTTTTTTTTTCAAACAGCTAGGCATCATAGAATTTGTAGAGACGATTTTTCTTAGCCTCAGAGGTTTCCATGATTTTGTCACAGAAGGACCTTCAGGATTGTCGCTTTGCCTTCCTCAGTTCTTTTTTGTATAATTTGAGGGATTCTTTGTATAAGTCCAAGTCAGTCACTTTTCTTGTGCTATTTTCTGAGTTGAAAAGTTTTCTGCAAGTGTTTCTGAGTAGTCCCAATGCTGCCAGTCTTGCCTCTAGGTTGAATAAGAGGGCAGGAAGCGGCCATAGCCTGATTGAGAGCCAGAGTGAAATCCTTGACCTTCATGTCAAGCTCATTGGTGTCACGCGGGGGACTTGATAATTCAGAGGATAGCGTTTCTGACAGTATTCCTCTGTATTTTGGCCAATCAGTTTTCGGTAGTTCCGGAATGATGGTTGACTAGGAGGAGCATCATTCAGGCTGAATTGGATGTATCTGTGGTCTGAAAAAGAGTGTTCAGACGATACCATCCAGTTCATTAGCATTTGAGTGATGCTGTCGGAGACAAGAGTTATATCTAGCACTTCCTGTCGGTTTCTAGTTATAAAAGTGGGCTCATTGCCAATGTTGCACGCAATGAGGTTAGTACATATAATAAAATGAAAAAGTGACTCACCTCTATCGTTGATGTCGGCACTTCCCCATACCGATGATGCGGCCAGTTTTTTGCCTTCCAGCTTCTAGTTCCACCCTTTCTAGGTTGTGACCAGCCTGGGAGAGAGCCCACATAATCATGGCCAAGATATGCCGATTCCAGCCAGTAGGAGCCTTTGGCAGTCTCTAGTCTGGCAACGGTTAAGTCGGGGTCGCTGAGATTAGGAAGTAGAAGTCCATTAAGGCTACGTTTCACTAATATACAAGTTCTGATCTTACCTTTGTCGCTTGTACAGAGCGGGACGTATACGGGTATCCTAAGTCCACGAACCACGCCTTCTACAATCCATGGTTCCTACGTTTTTTGAAAGACGCAGAATGAGTGCGGCCGAAGCCTTTTTTGAGTGATGGAGATTAATCTGGAGAAACCGAATCATTGCTACAGTTTTCCAGAGTAGCCTCCATAACGGTGTTGTTGCGCTAGAGGATTAAGGGATTCCTTATTGATCACGATCAACAATCACGATCCTCCAGTTTCGCGACTTTCCAGTCATGAGTCGGAAGGGTCGGGCTACTGAGCTTGATGATCTCCAGAATGCTTTCTGTGGAGGAGGGTTCTGCTGGGATCCAGGTGCGAGTTCGAGGTCTGCTAGGGATCTCCTCCTTAGATACGACCTCGAGTCGAACGTGGAAGAATTTTTACGATTTTTTTGCGGAATAATTCGTCGGTGGTTTTGGCGCAGCATGAATTTCGGCCATCCCGTCAGAGGCAGATTTCCCGGTCATCTGACATCAACTGGGCAAATACTATGACGCTTAGTCGCTTGTCTAGTAGCGAATGGGACAACACGAGATGTTGCCAGTTCTGCTGAGAATATTGTAGCTGTGGTTGAAGGTGTCGCAGATAACCCCGTACTGTCGACCAGATGACGTAGCATGCAACTGTGTATCAATCGGCGGCCTTTACAGTGAATTTTGGTGAAAGACAGTAAGATGTTCCTTTACAAAGTGCAGACAGTGCATCAGCTGTTAGTTGTTAGCACCGCCAAGCGCGTGTAACCTACACTCAAGCCATCCTGAATCTCGATCACGAGGGAGACAACTTTTCATCGGAAATCATCATGAGTAACGAGGCCCATTTCCATCTCTGTGGATAAATGAATAAGCAAAATTATAGCTTCAGGGGCAACGAAAATCTGCGTATAACCCACGAAGAGACATTGCGCCCGGTCAAAGTTACTACATGGTGTGCTGTTTACGCTGGAGACATCATCGGGTCTTATTTTGTCGAAAATGCCGCTGGCCAAACGACCACAGAGCTATGCTCAACGACTTTCTCCTTCATCAATTCAATGAATTGGGAACATCTGAATCCAACAGGATGAAGTAACGACGCATACTGCATGAGTCACAACCGAAATTCTGAGGGCTGCATTGCTGGGTCGCCAAATCACTCGTTTTGGGGGTTTGCACTGGCTGGCAAGATCGCCTGATTTAACCGTTGCAGTCTTCTTTTTATGGAGTTTTTTCATATCACGAGTCTACTCGTATTTAAACAAGCCTCAGACTCTTGAAGCCATCAAAGAGAATATCCGTCAAGATTTTGAGGACCTATCGGCGGAAGTTTTGTCATATGTAAAAAAAAAAAAATTAAGACATCAGGGAAACATAATCCAGAAGCAGAACTAAAGTTTTTATTTCATAAAAAAAATTACTGCCAAAGAACATCGGATGACAATCTTTGCGCCACCTTGTAGAACCTCCCTTGTCTTCTTAGGCCCAAGAAACTGCGATTGCCAAGTGTAATTTCCGTTTGATTTCTGATGAGATGTCATCACTAGATCTATTAGCTTTATGTAGTATTTGAAGAGAAGCCGAGCTAAGGCACCAGCTTTCAAGAGAGTTAATGGGAATCGATGGTCATGTGGTAATTTTGCTTTGTCAATAAGGTCACCAACCCTTACTATGCCACTTTCGTCCATATAGGTATTTAGCGGTAATAAACGACTGGAGCTGGGTATACTAGAGATGCACCGCAGATTATGAATATCCACCGAAAATACATTGCTTAGTTTTTGGACCCTCAACGCCTCGCTCAATTCATCGGCGCCGATTATGGGTTTGCATAAATGTCGGCGGCTCGGACACCAACGTTGGATAAGTATCAGCTCATGAAGCTTGTTGAGTGGAATGAACCATCTCGCCTTCTAGTGGCAAGTTCAAGTGCAATTGTAGTCAGTATTGTTCTTAAAGAAACCTTCTCTTCGTCCTGCATGGTAAGTTGTTCTTCTTTTCAGAGTTTGCTGTCATCTTCAGAAAGGCATAAGTTGTCCATCAATCAATCCGGTCACTGCTTCTTCTACTCCGATACTACGACTGGCGCAATCAAAATTATTCTCCGCTGACCGAATAGGATTAGGCTTAATTATTGTGGGCTGCTTACGACGCCAACATAGCACGGCGTTAGAATCCGACAACAAGTAGTACGACGCGCTCTGTAGTCGCAGAGTTATTATGGGTTGCGTCAATAGGTTTTCGTCCACCTCTTGGGAATCAGCAGAATAATACCACTTAGTTTGAACACCACTAGATATAAGCACCAGCACTCAGTTGTCGCTAGCGAAGCTTAGCTCCACGGGTAGCGAACCCGGCAAAAAGTCGTATACATTCCTAGGTTCGAGTCCCCATGTCGGATAGCAGTCGTCCTTTTTTTTTTTGTTTTTTTCGTTCTTTTGGAACAAAATTTCCATCGTCATGTTATGGTGTGATGACCTATTGTTGGGATTAGCGGAGCTGTATGATCAGGAGATGTGGTCCGATGAACCAGTTGTTAGGAGAGAAGGACGTACCGTTTGAGTGTTGAGTGAAATTTGGAGGCTTCTTGGTGGCTGGGTTGGAAAAGAAAGGTCAGGTTGTGAAGAGCCAGTCAAGGAGATCGGTCGTAGTTCAAAAAAAAAAAGGTCGAGGAAAATTAACTGACGAGTGCGGGAATTGTTTAACGAAAAAAAAACAGATGTACGGATATAAGGAAAACAAAAATAAAACAAAGGATTGTGAGATAAGACGGGATTAGTGTAGACTTAGTGCCCTTGTTCGTTCCCCTACGCATAGGACAAATAAATGAAATAAAAAAAAGTGTTATCTTAATTGAAAAGGAGAAGAACAAACCCTTGAACCAAGCGGGAAATCCGTAGCTGTTCGGTAGAATAATAAAAAAAAAAAAAAAAAAAAAAAAAAAAAAAATATAGAAACGATCGGAAAACGTCTTTTCTTGTGTGCGTAATAATTTTTCCTTGGTGGCTGGAGATCGTTAGACACTCCGAGTTCTTTGCCCTATTCATTTTTTTTTTTTTTTGTGACCATTGGGTGCTTGTGTTTGCAATAAAAAAAAAAAAAAAAAACCGACTGGAGTCAAGAGGATCGAGACGAATCGAGCCGGACTGGAAGCAGCGATATTTAGCAGATAAGGATACATATATTTATAATAAATTATATATGGTATATATATTATTATACGTATTATCACGCTAAAATTCTCCATACGCGGGCATATGTACATTATATAGTAGTGGGTTCGCTTCAGCTGATTTTGCTGTTCGTGTCGCGAATGATAGAAGTTCTGGGTTCGTTCCCGCGATTTTAGTTTAATGTTTTTTTTTTTTTTTTTACTTCCTTTTTTTTGAGTTTCTTTTCTTTTTTTTTTTTTTTGGTTTTCTATTCTAATCGTAAGCTATTTGGATTTGTTAAGGTAGGATTAAGCTAGATTGTAAGCTCGAATTTGTAATTACACACTATACTTTAAGTGAAATTAAAGGAACCTCAAATTTCTGTAACGTTGGAGAAAACATTCGTTTTTTTTTTTATTTTGTTTGATTTGTCATAATAAAAGGAGCGCGAATCTCACATTTAGTCGCGATTCTGGGTGTGGGTAGTTAAGCGGAAGAGCAATCGCGTGGCGCCCATTTTTACCATCTTAACCTACGACCACTCTTCGTGGTGGTCGGGCACTCTTCCGTGGTACGACGCGTTGGATAGAGAATTCGGCGGTAACATTTCTGGCGCCCAACGTGGGGCCTCTTTAATAAGATACATATTTTTTTTTACGCCTTTAAGTTATCCGCCGGTGTAAGAGATACTCGTCGCGGTTGCTAAACGTTCCTAGTCGTGGTTTCGGTTCTCGTGTATACCTCGTTTACCAGTTGGTTTTTTTTGTTTGGTGTTAATTGATCTACCAATAGACTACGGAGAAAAAGAAGATCTTCAGCCACTTATCTGAAGGGAAAATTACGGTCAGGATGGAGGTGAATAGGTTGAGTTCAGACGAGTTAAGGTACGAGTTAGATGTGCGGGGTCTGAGGGGTGGAGATGTAGATGAGATGAGGAAAATGCTAAGAACTGCTATGAAGAGGGATTCAAGCTTTATCTTGCCTGAGTACCCCTTCACCTTTGCTGAGGATAAGGAAGCTATAGTGTCTAAGATAGAAGAGCTACTAAAACTGATAAGTGATTTTGTCGGGGATGAGCAGTCGAAAGAGTACAAAAAAGTAGCAGCAAAATCCGAATGGATATTAAGGCGTCTCGGAAGGGCGCAAGCTGGCGATGCTGAAGAGAAAGCTTTTCTCGTTGATGCCAGGCATCAGGTATTGGGATTACTGTCTAGTATAGATATTAAGGCTAGCGTAGAGGGGGCGGGACGGGATGAAGGGCAAGTACAGCTCAACGGAGGGGAAGTGCAGTCGGACCAACGGGCTAGCAAGGGGTTAGCAGGGGATAAAGTCTCTCCAACGATGCGAACAGGAAGTAGTAGACAGGCCGTAAACCTCCCACATCCAGTTGCAACATCGTCGCCAATATTCTTCCCAACAAAGAGGGTACCGGTCTCACAATGGGGTGTCAAGTTTTGCGGAGACCATACTCAATCCCTTAGCAGTTTCTTGGAAAAGGTTGATGAATTGAGAGAAGCTAGGGGCTACAGTAAGGAGGAGCTTTTTAGGTCAGCCTTTGATATTTTTGATGGTAAGGCAGCCATATGGTACCGGGCGAATAAACCCTATATAAACGATTGGGAAAGCCTAGTAGTGAAACTGAAGGCCGAATTCCTACCACCAGGGTACGACGATAGGCTTTGGGAGGAAATTAGAGGCAGGACCCAGGGACGGTCGGAGACTATCGGTATTTTTGTGAGTGTGATGATCGGACTCTTCTCTAGGCTAAGCGAGCCCTGTACTGACGAAGTTAAGCTTAAGTGGATCCGAAGGAACATATCCCCGTTTTACCAATCACAAATGGCCCTGATTGAAATTTCCTCTTTAAATCACTTAGTTGAAGTGGGCCACCGTCTAGAATCTACTAGATACTTAGTTGAAAATTTCGTTCCGCCACCATCACGGCGAAATACCAACCTACTAGAGCCAGATCTGGCGTATGTTGAGGCGGCGGATACCGAAGTGCAAGTAATTGCTTCTCCACCATGGGCGAATAACTCGTTAACTTGTTTCCGATGTAAGCAGACTGGCCACATTGCAGCTCAGTGTCCGCAGCCCATACGTTGTTATGGATGTAATACGGTTGGCACCATCCGACGTCGTTGTCCACGTTGCACGCCACAAGTGACGATGCAGGGAAACAACCCATCGGCTTAAAGACAGGCGGGTCATTGAGTCGAGGGAAGGGAGCCGCCGTGAGTACAAGGAAGCCGACAGTGGGGTGTAATATAGCGTTAGATTTTATATTAGAGAGTAAGGGATTAGATCCTCGTCCATACTTAAGTGTTGAAATTTATGGTGTTAAGTTGTTGGGGTTGTTAGATTCAGGAGCTTCTAGAACGATTCTTGGTAGTTCAGGTTGGGAAGCTTTGGGGTCCTTAAAATGCAGGTTGAAGAGGGTAGAGATTAAGTCGGTTACAGTAGCTAATGGGGATGGGGTAGAAGTGATCGGAGCGCTGAATGTGCCTATCAGGGTCGAAAATGTAATAAAAATAATGGAGATTCTTGTGATTCCTAAACTAGCGCATGGCCTTATTCTGGGAGCGGATTTCTGGGAACGGTTTTCCATAATTCCAGACATAGGGAAGCGCGTATGGAATTTCAGAGAAGAATTGATGGAAGTTGGGGAGGGGTTTAAACTACAGAGTGGGCAGAGAAAATGTCTTGACGAATTGGTGGAAAGAGTATTTGCGTCGATGGGTGATGGTATAGGGTGTACCAATCTCGTTGAACACGTTATCAGAACTAAGGCTGACCCCATCAAACAGCGTTATTATCCTGTTTCGCCAGTAGTCCAGGAAAATATTAACAAGGAAGTGGATGAAATGCTCCAGACGGGCGTTATCGAACCTTCTTGTAGTCCTTGGTCCTCCCCTGTCTTACTGGTCAAGAAGAAAGATGGGAAGTATCGTTTTTGTGTGGACTTCCGAAAACTTAATCAAGTGACAGAGCGAGACGCCTATCCCATACCCTATGTCTCGGCGACACTAGATAAACTCAAAAATGCTAAATTCTTGTCCTCTTTGGACATTAAATCTGCCTACTGGCAAATTCCAATGGCAGAGAGTTCGAAGAAGTACACGGCCTTCACTATTCCGGGAAAAGGATTGTATCAATTCTGCCGCATGCCTTTCGGCCTCCACAACGCTCCTGCGACTTGGCAGCGTTTTATAGATACGGTCCTTGGAGCCGACCTCGAGCCGAATGTATTCGTTTATCTGGATGATGTCATTATCGTGTCAGAGACTTTTGAGAAGCATTTAGAGATCCTTAGGGTCGTATTAGACCGTATCAAGGACGCGGGCTTGGTCTTGAGTCGAGAGAAGTGCGAATTCTGCAAACCAGAATTGAAATACTTGGGGTACATAGTTAACGAGAAGGGATTGTTAGTGGATCCGGATAAGGTTAGGTGCATGGTTGAGTATCCTAGACCAACTTCTGTGTCAGCAGTGCGAAGGTTTGTAGGCATGGTTTCGTGGTATAGACGCTTCGTTCCTAATTTTTCAGATCTTATCTCACCGATAACTGGGCTTCTCAAGAAAAAACGTAAATTTTTGTGGAGCGAGGATTGTGAGTCTGCTTTTTTCTTGTTGAAGGAAAAGTTGGTGAATGCACCCATCCTCACGTGCCCAGATTTTTCCTTACCATTCATCGTACATACAGACGCTTCGGGTTATGGCATTGGGGTTGTCCTCACGCAAAATAAGTCGCCAGATGAGGAAACAGTGATTAGTTACTTGAGCAGATCCTTATCCCAGACGGAGCGGAATTATTCGACGACGGAACGGGAGTGCCTGGCCGTATTGTGGGCGATCGAAAAACTCCGTCCGTACTTGGAAGGGAATAGCTTCACCGTGGTAACTGATCACCATTCCTTAGTCTGGTTAAATAATTTGAGAGATCCGCAGGGTAGGTTGGCCCGATGGGCTGTCAAAATGCAGCAGTACAACTTTAAGGTCGTGCATAGGAAGGGGAAGGAGCACTTGGTCCCCGACGCGCTGTCTAGGGCAAAGGAGGACGTAGCGTCGGTGTCATTAGCTACCGAAGATCCATGGTATTTCCAAATGCTGGAATTGGTTAGGAGAGATGGGGAAAAATATCCCGACTGGAGAGAGCAGGAGGGTATCCTATTCAAACGGGTGCTTTCTAGATACCCAAAACTGAACAGCGAGGGGGATGAGTGGAAACAAGTGGTTCCAAAGGATAAAAGAGCAGAAGTGTTGAGACAGTGCCATGACGATATCTTAAGCGGGCACGGGGGAATACAGAAGACGTTCGATAAGGTGGCACGAAGCTATTATTGGCCAAAGATGAGACATGATATAGCTCGTTACGTTCGTAGCTGCGTAATTTGTCAGACGGTGAAACCTGACTTACGAAAACCAGCAGGACTTATGGCGTCTCGAAACAAGGTTAGTAAGCCGTGGGATATGTTATGTGTTGATTTCATCGGGCCACTTCCCCGGTCAACCAGGGGATACAGCTATATTTTGACTGTAGTTGACTATTTCTCGAAATTTCCCCTATTCTTTCCTGTCCGTTCAGCTACAGCAAAATCCGTCAGGACCATCTTGGAGGAACAGGTGTTCTTAGTATTTGGGGTACCTAAGTGGTTAGTCTGTGATAACGGGGCTCAGTTTCGAAGTAAGGAGATGACTGACCTGGCACGTGCTTACGGCGTTACAATTGATTTCACGGCAGTTTATCACCCACAGGCCAACCCCGCGGAAAGGTATAATCAAACCTTGAAAACTAAACTCCGAGCATATATTTCCAACAATCATCGCAGCTGGGATATCCTTCTACCAAAAGTGGCGTGTGCCATCCGTAATGCAACGCATGAAGTCCTAAAGACGACCCCTTATTTTGTTATGTTCGGCAGGGAAATGCAGGTTAAAGGCGATGGATCCCCTTTTCCTGCAGAGGGCTTTATTGCAGATAGGTCGGTTGATGTTCAGGCGTGGTCAAAGGCGTTGGGTGAATTAGTGGAAGACGTTAGGGCGAGTATGCAAAGTTCGGCTCACAAATCCTCCAGCCAGTATAATTTACGTCGCCGAGATATTAAGTTTTACCCAAAGGATTTGGTACTTAGGAAAAACTTCGTTCTCTCCGATGCTGCTAGATTTTTTTCTGCGAAACTTGCACCAAAGTATGTAGGGCCTTTTGAAATCATTAAACGGGTTTCACCTTGGACATACGAGTTAGCTGATCGTAATGGGAAAAAGGTAGGAGTGTGGCATGCGCAAGATCTAAAACTATTTACGAATAAAGACGACCTTGTCTAATAGTAATTCTGTATGAGTCGGTTACTAAGCGACGAAAACCTTTAGAAAGGAAGGGGGGAGTATTATGGGTTGCGTCAATAGGTTTTCGTCCACCTCTTGGGAATCAGCAGAATAATACCACTTAGTTTGAACACCACTAGATATAAGCACCAGCACTCAGTTGTCGCTAGCGAAGCTTAGCTTCCAGGAAGTGTACAAGGCGAATGTTATCATTGGCCCAAACCACGACCTGGAGAATCGAGTCCTTGTACACAATTTCTACCTTCGAAATGAAATAGAGAATTGGCGATTCGAGAACTCGGGTTTCACCCAGTTTAGTGACGAGAATAGGTCAAATAACGTCATCACCAACGATAGGGTACTACCCCCTTTCATTTCGAAGGAGGAGCTCCAAACGATCTTCGAATCGCTTAGAAGTAAGAAATCAGTGGGAACCGATGAAATACCGAACATCGTGCTTCGACATCTCCCTCTAGAAGCGGTGAACATTTATACCACCCTGTTTAATAATGCAATGAATAATGCACATTATCCAGCGCATTGGAAAACTGCGGTGGTACATCCCATACCTAAAAGGGATAAAGATACTTCCAATCCGGCGAATCTCCGCTCGATCAGTCTTCTTCCAAACATCAGTAAGGTTTTCGAGAAGGTAATCAATAGAGTCCTGACTAAGTGGGTTGAGGACAAACATATACTCGTAGTTCCGGATAATCAATTCGGTTTCAAGGCGGGGCATGCTATCATTCATGCTGTGTCGAAACTGGTTTCTGATATCCAATGGAACAAAGGCAAGAACCAGTGCACTGGTGCCTGCCTGATTGACTTGGAGAAGGCCTTTGATACCGTATGGTTAGAAGGACTCTTTTTCAAGCTGGACAGGTTGGGCATTAGTAAACCACTGCTGTATATTCTTTTTGATATGCTCTCCAGTAGACAGTTCATCGTGAAGAATGGCGATGTGACTTCTGCTGGAACATTTAACATTAAAAACGGTCTGCAACAGGGTGCGGTAAATTCGCCGATCCTATTCAACATTTACACAAGTGATCTGATAGGTTCACTTCACCATGCCATAGCGTACGCAGACGACTTAATCGCGTACAGATCGGGTCCAAAGATTGAGGTCATTAACATACTTTTGCAACGTGACTTCGATAAAATTAAACAATATTGCGATGACTGGAAGATGAAAATCAACTTCCAGAAATCGGAAACCATACTGTTTAGGACGCCTTTGTCTGGGGCCTCTAGGGATACCAGAAAGAATTGGCGAAAGTTCTCTATCGTCGGACAACATGGACAGCCACTTGCTTGTCGAAATGTAGTCAGATACCTTGGGATCTGGCTAGATCAATATCTGTATTTTAACAAACATATAGATGTTGCTCTGGCCAGAGCCAGAGGTGCTTTTGCCCTTACAAAGAGACTGTTTTATAACAGCCAACTCGATGCGAGGGTGAAGGTAATCTGTTACATGGCCCTTATCAGGCCCATGCTTGTATTTGGGTGTCCCGTGTGGTTCAACGTGAGAGCAAGTTTATTGGAAAAGATTCGGGTGTTTGAGAGGGCTTGTCTTAGGACTTGTCTTCGCTTATACAGAACACCAGAGTCTGAGTACATAAAATTCTATCCTAATGAGGTCTTGTACAATACGGCGAACCTGATAAGAGTGGACAATTTCGTCATTAAGTTGACGCGAAGGCACATTGCGAGAGCAATGACCTCATCGAACAACCTGATCTCAGGGGCTTACTACCCCAATTATATGTATCACGAGAGAGCTCGCCTTGACGGCTTTATTCCTCCAGAAGCGTTCCTCTACCTAGATAGCAAAGGTCTGATCCAGGACAGATTGGCGGTGCCGCTAATCTTCCACGTCGCTCGAACAGCTGCGGACAGGCGACTCAACTACGACAGAGACGTCGCACATGGCAGTGCGGAGCGTCTCCGGTTCAGTAAGGCGGTAGGGAGTCGTGACAGGAGGGATGTTGCTCAGCAGCACCAGCAATTTTGGTGGCTTGATGAGGGCGAGGATGCTTCGTCGTCGAACTCCTCCAGTGATAGGTAGCTTCATGTGAAGCAGAGTGGGCCAGCCTAATTTTTGTTTTTTTAGCCATGGCCGGCTTATATAGTTTTAGGTAGTATTAAGTTAGATTTTAAGAAAAAAAATATAAAAAAAACAGAAAAAAAAAATGAATAAAAATAAAAAAATCCAAAAAAAAAATATAAATATATACATATATGTATATGTATATGCATATATGTATATATGAAGTGTATATGTGTTATGTATTGTATATATGTGTATGAATGTATTATATGTAAGTAGGTTAAGTAGATTAAGATTTATTTTGTAGGTAGTCTGTAAGTTTATAGTTTTAAGTATTAAACTCAAAAGAGTCCATATACTAAGTTTTTGCTTTTTAAAAATGTTTTCTTAGTTTAAGCTGTATTGTCCTAAATATAAGAATAAAAAAAAACCTGTCAAAACGTCGAAAGACATAGTTTAAGTGTTAGGATTAATTTAGAGTGCCCGCATGGGGCCAGTAAGTTAGTATAAGAATATTTGTAAGTTATTTAAGCTAATTTTTAAGCGTTTTTTGTCTAGCATGTAAGAGTAAATTAAGAGATCAAATAAAAATGCATTTAAACTGAGAAAAAAAAACTGAGCGAAGCTTAGCTCCACGGGTAGCGAACCCGGCAAAAAGTCGTATACATTCCTAGGTTCGAGTCCCCATGTCGGATAGCAGTCGTCCTTTTTTTTTTTGTTTTTTTCGTTCTTTTGGAACAAAATTTCCATCGTCATGTTATGGTGTGATGACCTATTGTTGGGATTAGCGGAGCTGTATGATCAGGAGATGTGGTCCGATGAACCAGTTGTTAGGAGAGAAGGACGTACCGTTTGAGTGTTGAGTGAAATTTGGAGGCTTCTTGGTGGCTGGGTTGGAAAAGAAAGGTCAGGTTGTGAAGAGCCAGTCAAGGAGATCGGTCGTAGTTCAAAAAAAAAAAGGTCGAGGAAAATTAACTGACGAGTGCGGGAATTGTTTAACGAAAAAAAAACAGATGTACGGATATAAGGAAAACAAAAATAAAACAAAGGATTGTGAGATAAGACGGGATTAGTGTAGACTTAGTGCCCTTGTTCGTTCCCCTACGCATAGGACAAATAAATGAAATAAAAAAAAGTGTTATCTTAATTGAAAAGGAGAAGAACAAACCCTTGAACCAAGCGGGAAATCCGTAGCTGTTCGGTAGAATAATAAAAAAAAAAAAAAAAAAAAAAAAAAAAAAAAAAAAAAAAAAAAAATATAGAAACGATCGGAAAACGTCTTTTCTTGTGTGCGTAATAATTTTTCCTTGGTGGCTGGAGATCGTTAGACACTCCGAGTTCTTTGCCCTATTCATTTTTTTTTTTTTTGTGACCATTGGGTGCTTGTGTTTGCAATAAAAAAAAAAAAAAAAAACCGACTGGAGTCAAGAGGATCGAGACGAATCGAGCCGGACTGGAAGCAGCGATATTTAGCAGATAAGGATACATATATTTATAATAAATTATATATGGTATATATATTATTATACGTATTATCACGCTAAAATTCTCCATACGCGGGCATATGTACATTATATAGTAGTGGGTTCGCTTCAGCTGATTTTGCTGTTCGTGTCGCGAATGATAGAAGTTCTGGGTTCGTTCCCGCGATTTTAGTTTAATGTTTTTTTTTTTTTTTTTACTTCCTTTTTTTTGAGTTTCTTTTCTTTTTTTTTTTTTTTGGTTTTCTATTCTAATCGTAAGCTATTTGGATTTGTTAAGGTAGGATTAAGCTAGATTGTAAGCTCGAATTTGTAATTACACACTATACTTTAAGTGAAATTAAAGGAACCTCAAATTTCTGTAACGTTGGAGAAAACATTCGTTTTTTTTTTTATTTTGTTTGATTTGTCATAATAAAAGGAGCGCGAATCTCACATTTAGTCGCGATTCTGGGTGTGGGTAGTTAAGCGGAAGAGCAATCGCGTGGCGCCCATTTTTACCATCTTAACCTACGACCACTCTTCGTGGTGGTCGGGCACTCTTCCGTGGTACGACGCGTTGGATAGAGAATTCGGCGGTAACAGAGTGACACAAGCATTCTGAAGAGTTGATGCCAAAAGGTGCGCTGCTCATAGCACTGAGCGCCCATTCCATTGTCATATGCACATTGGCTGAGAATTTGTACTGCATTGAATGGGCTGCAGGCCGTGACCGTGTTCAGCTGACAAACACCAATGTCCTTTTTCGGTGTTTCTCGCTACAGAATGCGCTGGAATTGTCGCTGCTCTTGAGCTACTAGAATCAGGTGGAACATTTTCTCAACGCCTGTCGTGATAGCGATGAAAGCGAAAAATAATGGTTGGATCGTGGGACAAAGTAATATAACTGCGTGTCGTTCAGTGAAACCCTAGTACAGCTATACGATCTGAAATAAAACACACCTGCGATCCAGGATCACAGAGGATACCAGTTAGGCGCTGTTGTAGGAGATCACCAATTGTATAAGCACGCCCTATTGCAAGTAAAATCATCTGATTGCTTCGGGTTATATAAGTCGCCACAAGGTCGGATGATGACAAAGGTTATTGTTCTAAGGGTTGTGTATTTGTTGAATCATTTGACTGCGAAGTTGGTGGTGATGGAACCAAAGGTTGAGCATTAGTGTCACCGCAAAATATAGTATAGTGCTCACGACCGCACTGACAACATCCACCTGACGAGCACTGCTTCGATTTTTTGCCATTCTTGAGGCAATTGAAACATAAACCAAAATTCTGCAATGCCTTGAAGCGTTATTCTGGTTTCAATGCCGTCAAGGTTTGGCACCCTGTGTGGCATTTAGAACCTTATGCTGCAGCCAGGCAAGATTTTATAGTGCGTTGATTTCTATACTGCTGTCTTGTTGACGACGGTGGAGTTTGTTGATAGACTATGCGTTCTCTTCTCTAAAAATTCAGGAATCTGATTGCAGTCACAGCTCATTGCTCACTCTCGACGAGTATTACCATCAACTTTGATGCAATAATCGGCACCGATAACGCATCTCATTGGTCTACATTAAATTTCATGACCATACATACGCAATGATTCCTGCCCAGTGTCCACTATTGCAGACTCTTCTGTGGCTGCTTTTATGTTGAGAAAGCGGAATACACGTACTTCGTCCAACAACTTTTGGTTGTCGAAACGCTTCTTTAAAGCTGCCCATAGTTTCCTCATATCCATCTGAGTACAGCCCATCAGCACTTGCACGAGTGTCTGTCAGAGTTTGCTGAGCTTGCAAGCTTCTAGGAAGTGTGCCTCATGAACTAGCCTCGCGAAGAGACCTTTGAATAGGAGCCAATTAGGGACACGTCATCACGATCTGTGATCGATACTGAATTCAACTTCATATCCAAATGTGATGTCGCATGTGGTGTCCCACTTGAGGATTTTGAAGAATCGGACGATGTACATAGGTGGTAGTGAAGAAGTCTTGCACTCCAAAAAACTTAAGTGCGGCACATGTCTCTGGTCACACAATTGATCATGAGTAGGTCCTTCTTTGGCCTCAGCTGCGCCAGCCAGAACATCATTTTTCTGCCCGAAGCGATTGCAATACACAATCATAGACTTAAGCACCCGATCCAACTGAGAAACATCACCCATGTCAAGGTTCATGGATTGTAAAAATGTAGTATTGTGAATAAATTCCTTGAAATAATTATGAGAAAAAGTAAGAATTCAAAGTCAACAAAAATGCGTAGTTTTAATCTCAAGCAGTACCACTAGATACAGAGCTCAGTCTGAGCTCCCAAATATCACATAATTTAGTTCAAATGCTTCTCATCATACTCTGTACTGTCATCCGTTCCAACGATGAAAAATTCATAAAAGTCAGAACTTCTTTCTCCCAAGACCATCATCAAATCTCGGGGAAGAGCAAAAAAATATTCAAATCTCCCATCTGACATGCCCATCATGAGAAACCATCATGGGACATGTCCACAATTACAACATGCAAACGGTGTTTTATGCAAAAATAGTTAACTCTCTCCCCTTCATAAGCAACTCCACAAACATAACTGCTCCGGTCTCCATCCTTATATTTGACATTAAGCATACACTCGCGTAGATATTCTGATTTATGAACCATTCCAGCGTCACTCGGTGCTCGTGTGCCATGTACAAGTACTCCCAGTGAAGTCTCGCGGTGAAATATGCCACAAAAATCTAGAAATCACCAACAACTACATGACCATCCACATCCGTACCGCACAGATAGTAATGCCAGAGAAGTAGAGAATAGCTAACGTTGACCAGCG
Source organism: Volucella zonaria (assembly GCA_963966105.1). Lineage (NCBI taxonomy): Eukaryota > Metazoa > Arthropoda > Insecta > Diptera > Syrphidae > Volucella > Volucella zonaria. The sequence continues at coordinate 42,671,409 of OZ014530.1, read as the reverse complement.
CAACGTCACTGTACGAGTACGAGTAGTTTTCCCAAAATACAAGACAACCGTCATGGCTATCTATCCATCTTCGGGAGGAGAGACTTTTTCTTTTTCATTTTTTTCTTCGTCCATCGTCTAGAATAGTTCATAGTCTTCATATGGAGCCACTAGAGTCACTTGGACTATCTGATGTTGGATGGAAACTTTTAACCAGCAGCAGTAGTAACAGCTACAGCAGCAGCAGCAGCAAATTTAAGATGATGTTGATGATGCGAATGACGATGGCGATGATTGCCATGATGACGATGATCATGGATGAAGATGGCTAGTGCATGGTATAACCAAAACCACCAGTTACAACAGAACAAACCGTCCGAGCTATCCGAATAACCATTTGGGGAAACCTTTCAACATCACTGGCCTGATGTTCTGCAGCAGTGTAATTTGTTTAAGAAATTTGTCGCTGGAATAATTTGTGTTATCACAGCTAGAGGATCAGTGTCGAGGAATAAGATGCAATGGACCATCGGTCGGTCGTGGAAGATGTCCTCTTGTAGGTGGGCCGGAAAAAGAGACATGTTTTATTTAAATTCATTCAAGGAATTCACTTGGTTATGTTGATGCACTGTTCTTTGGTGCATCCAGGACGAATGATTCCGGGAAGATGAGTTGTAAAATTGTTTGCTAATGTTTGTAGGTATCTGTCTGGCAATAACTTTGCAGATAATGGGAACACCTTATGGCTGACAGCGCTAAGAGTCTCTAAAGCGACGATTCAGAAACTCCCGCAAATTTGGTAAAATATGAAATTAGGCAAAGCAATTTGCTTGAAAATGACCATTCTGTTAAATGAAGCCCTATCGTGACTTTAGGATCGTAAAAGGACGATGTAACTGCGTCCTCTCTAGTGGAATGTATTGAAGGTATCTGTCGTATTGCAAAAATAAGCAACTAGAGTCGAAGGGGTTAACTATATGGCCACGGCAGAACATCAAAGTCTTAGCATGACCAGGGTATCTACAGTCCATTCACAATGTCCGAGTAAATATTTTACCGTCCATCACCAAAGTCCGCTAGAGCTTGTATGCCTTCTGCGAGCGCAGCTATGCAAAACTATAATAGGAAGAGGATAAGTCAAACGAAAGGAAGTAATTAAGGTTCTCCTTGGAAGCAACCTTCCAAATTTTCTAAGGAAATTATGTCGCAAATAAAGGGATCAGAACGCAAATATCAGAACGGTATATAGTATCAGGCCTCGAACAGAGGCGGTTCATAATGGTGAACTAAAGCTAGTCACCAGATATTTTGAAAAAAACATTCCTTTGCAAGCAGCTCGATGAGCATCAGGAGGAAAGACCAATGAGGCTAAGAGGAGACCAATGGGGAAGCAATCATCTTCCGGTTTAGAAGAGCTCAATTCATCCGTCCAAATTCAAAAAACACATAGCAAGCCTTCTGAGTTTGTGTCCTGCCACAAAACTATTTCCAAAATGGAGTGATTTTGATTTCTTAGTAATTTTGGCGGATGCAACAAGTCACAAGTTAAATGTGGACCATCCTCTGCGGCACATTTACAAAAAGCTGATCTAACTTGCTTATTTACTTAGCCAAGAAAAGTCTTCGCCTGAGACACCAAAGACTACATTCTTACATTCTCTTCGACGTCGGGCATGCTGTTTCCAGTTGTCCAGACAAAGCGCTCTTATCTGCGGTAGTTTGATCCTAAATACCTAAATACGAAAGTTTGGTATTCTTTGTCTTCCGGAGCCTGGAAGCTTGAATTACAGAATCTGCTTTTTTGGAGGATTATTGTCCCATCACCGATGTGACCGATCCAGTGTAGTTGATATGTTTTAGCTTTCTGGGCTATCATGATAGTGCGCACAGAGCTCGCCGCTGCATCTTGGAGTGATGAGACCAACGTCAGTTCCGGTACTGGTTTAATTTTTTTTTTTTTTTTCTACCTAGCTAGAAAAGCTAATAGTGACGAGAAACAGTCCTGTTCTGCGTCAAGTACAGTGCAACTCTCATCCAATAAAAACCGGCTTAACCCCTTTCATCTTGACACCATCCTCTCCGGAACAGCTTTCGCCTTACTGCAAGTGCTGGTCCCGTTTTTTTTCACTTTAGGGGCCGTTTTTTTCACATTTGTCTTTCTTTTTGTGCGGGTTTAAGTGTTCTATCTTACCAGTGAGGCATTCATCTGCCCGTTGAAGGTATATTTGTGTGGTGTTCTCTCTTTTTTGTCCTGAGTGTGACTTCTATGAAGGAACAAATTTGGCTCCAGGTCTAAGAGTTTGTCAGCATCTTTTCGACCTGTTTTCTGGGCTTATTTCGCCGATGCTGCTTTCCAATTCCCGTCGTTGAGCTTCCCACTTTTTGCAAACGAAAAAAATGTGGTTTGCATCATCCCCGAACTGACAGGCTGGAGTATTTGCCTTACCAATCTTCTGAAGGAAGTTGTTGAAATATTCCTGTCCGGAGAGAAATTACGAGATTTTTGGACAGCCCTTAATATTTCTCCTGTAGCTCCGTTCGTAGAGTGGCCTTTTCTGAAGTCACAGTATCTCATCGACAGGTCACTTGATCTTTGTACTGCAACTGTGAGCCGTGGTTGCAGCATCTTTTCTAGAAGTTTCATTGCTATATCCAGAATACAAAGTGGTCTGTACGCAGATGGGGGATCCGGGTCTCCTTTGCCTATACCTATCAGCAGCAAGCGTTGCGTGTTCGAATTCCTGAGAAAGACCCTTTCTTCACGGTAGCTGTTGTACATGTTCGGCAGTAGCTGTTTGGGTAATCGCTTTCAGCATTTCGTTGGTATTTCGTTTTGTTCGAGGGTTTTTGGATTTATAGGGCTTTCACTACTCGTATTAGACTCAACTTTTTTCGCTGAAAGCTGAAATTTCCTATCGTTTTGGCCTGCCTGACAGGGTGAATTGGGAAAAGGTTTTTGTATGACGACCTTATAGTCTAGACCCCAAGGCTCACTATTGACGTCTCGGCAATCCTTCCAAGTTTCGTATTGATGGCACTCTTGAGCTCGGATCTTTTGGTTCTGAAATCCGATACAATGTCTTCCATTGGCTCAGCGCGTCTTCTTCTTCCCCTGGTGCGTGTCAGCTGCTGGTATCTTCTTCGAAGCATGGTTATCACCTCGGTTCACTGGGGCCCTGTTTCCGTTGGAGCTACTCACTCGGGACATCGAATCATCACATGTAAGACGTATGAGTTGCTTGGCGGCTTCAGTTTTTGCTTCCGCAGCACCCTCAAATTCGAGTACAGCACTTTTTCCATATTCGATCACAGATGTGAGAGCCACTACGTTAAGTTTATTAACGTTCCACCTCGGAGCTCGTGCTGGATTCCAATTTTTAACTCGTTGATCCCCTCGTAGATCGAAGATTATCTATTGATGGTCGGTGCCCATATAGCCTTCCACGACTCTCCAGTTCTCTATTCTTGCGGATGTCGATTCCATCATGAAGGTGACGTCGGGAGTGGTTTCTCCATATCCAGGTTTCCTGAACGTAGGTGAGTTTCGAGTATTTGCATTCCTAGTGAGTCTGTGGTCAGCATCCCCCACTCATTTCAGCCATGAAGTCTGCCAGTTTTTGCCGGAACTCGTCTATCCTTTTGTTTGGCATGAGGTAGATTCTTATTACCGTGAGTATATCGCTTTTCATTCAAAGCTCGTTTGTGTGCCTTGTCAGCGTATTTTGCCATGATCCCGAATTCGGTCATCGCCTTGTAGAGCTTTAGATGATAATTGCTTTGAAGTCGATGACGAGATTGTGGATTTCAATTTAAAATTGTGGTGTTTTCCAGGATTTGCTTTAGTGTGAAATTTTGTTCGACCGTCAATCTGCCGGGCCGGAAATCCCGAAGGTATGTTTCGATTAGTGAGTTGTTGAGCGGCTTGATATGGCTCGGTAGTTCTTGCAGAACAAGATTACCGGACTTGAAGCCAGCTGCTAGTGGTTTAAAGTTTTTTTAAAAATATCCGGATATTGTCACTATCCCTATTCGCGTTTCTTTTTACGCAGGATCATCCTTTCTTTCTTTCTTCTGGATCGATACTCTTCCTTCCCTACTGTTGTTGTGTGATGCAGCGCTCTTAGGTGTGCAATTTCTGTCACCTTTTTCATCGTACGCACTTATCCTCGTGCTTTGGCCCCTTTTTTGGGTGGCGGCTATCTTTTTGATGACATTACGATATTGGTTCCACAGATTGCTATACGCTGAATGCACAGGGGAAAGTCACTTGATAAGGCGCTCTCTGTACGCTCTGACTACTCGAATCGTGTTAAGACTTCCAATTTACGCTAAGAATTTAGTCTCCCCATTAAATGTTGGATGCCACCCATGGAGCGAAGTAGCCACTGAGTAAAAACATCTTTCTTTCTCTCTCTATTCAATTTTCCGAAAAACTTAAAACGTGCTCTGGCATTATAAGAGTAGTAATACTTTCTTGAGTGTTAAGTTCTTTCTAAAAAAAAAATTTTATTTTGAGTACCTTGCATTCAATAGCAAGTGGTCAATTTAGTTGGCGTTTCAACCATTTGTAGAGAACCAATTTGCTGTAAAGACTCGTGGTCCTTGTGATCTGGTGCTAAAACTTGTTATCTTTTGTCATTTCGTGGAGGCTTTTGTATTCGACAATCCGATGTTCTTCTTACCGATTTTGGAATTGATGTTCCCGATGGGATGCATAGAGGTTATAGGACTCCTCTTTAACGAATCTTCAACTTCGTCGGTAGCGGCATTTGCACATAGTCGTATGTTGATGTTTTGGCATGAGTTTTTCTTGAGCGTAACCGATTTCCCACGACGAATCCGCATCCTACTATGTGCAGTAGTTCTACGAAATCTATCAAAAATGCATTCGATTTCGATAGGAAGAAGCTAGGATATTTAAGTGCTACCGACTGTTTTTTCTAGCTTCCCATCGTAGGAGAAAGGTCGTATTATAATTACTTTCCAAGTACCGAAGAATAAGTGAGAAAGCAAAGTTGCTACACCATTTTTCTAAAAAAAAGTGCGAGGAAGAATATAGTAAAGGATAGGATACTTGTGCAGACTCCATGAGCAGGATATGCCCATATCCAACTGATGTAATATACGAGTACATATAATTTCACTCTAGTCAAGGGGATTCCCGAGTTAGAAGTTTCTCATGGGCTATACCTTCTATACCAATCCCAGCTCTTCTACGTATTATCGAAACGCTTGAATCTATTCCGAAGGTCGAGAAACAAAATATGGTGGCCAACTACATCCTAAGAGACATGCTACAAGACTCCTCCAAGCACCTAAAATCGTCGGATAAAAAAGTGCCGGTTCCTAAAAGGCCCAAAATTAAAAGCGCCAAAACCCTCGAGGCCCTCCTAATGTCATATTTCTGAAATATTTTAGCTTGGTCCCAAAAGACGCAATAACGATCGCGACGTCGATGGATCAATTTCACCTGAATGGTGGCAGTTAGTCAAGTTAAAGCTTTCGGACAGCTTTTGACCGTCATGCGGAAAAACCCCGGAAACCACGGACCACCTCTCATCATAAGCGCTGATGGCTGGTGCCAAGGCCACGTGAAGCATATCTCTTGTGCCGATCAAAGATCTCTTTCAGCCGTAGGTGGATTAGGTGAAGTCTGGATGGGTGCAAAGCTCGATATTGTGGTTATCCTCCTTAGCAGACCTCGAACCCGCACCTGGATCCCAGCTAAGCCCGGCTCCCAAGAAGACATTTTGGAGATCATTAGACTCAGTATGTCTCCATCTCTGACAACCTGTCGGAAAAGAAAACAGACGGCTAATCAAAAGGGATCCTTTACGATTAGAGGATGGAGATGTTTTTTTAGGTACATTTTCAGAACCGGAGGACTCAAACGACACTGTGGTGGAGGCTTCTTTGGTGGATAGTAGCTATGTTGCCACGGTTTCTTTAGATTAACCTTCATCACTCCAAAGACGTGGAAAACATCATCCTAATTCAGGAACCATGGATTCTAGAAGGTCTAGTTCATGGACTTCGAATACCTGAATTCGTTCCGCTCTAAACAAAAGACAAAAGTTAGATCAGAACTTGTATATTAGTGAAACGTAACCTTAATCTAAGTACTCTTACTTCCTAATCTCAGCGATACCGACATGACCATTGCTAGACTGAAAACTGCCAAAGGTGCTTACTGGCTACCATCGCCATGTCTTAGCCACGACTATGTGAATCCTAATCGTGATGACAACCTAGAAAGCGAGGTCTTGGAAACTAGAAGGCAAAAAACTGGCCTCATCAGCGGAAGCGATACTAACACACATCACACGGTATGAGGCAAAAGATGAGTAGATTTTAGATTATTTATATTATAAGTACTAGACTCATTGTTTGCAATATTTGCAATTGGCCCAACTTCATAATTAAAAACCGACAATAAGCGCTAGTTATCACTCTTGTCACAGAAAACATCACTCAAATGATAATGAACTGGATAGCGTCATTTGAGCACTCTTATTTAGATCACAGATACATCAAATTCAGTCTGAATGATGGTTCCCACCAACCAGCATTCCGGAATTATAGAAAAACTGATTGGCCAAAATACAGAGGAACACTTTTAAAACTACTCTCCTCTGAACTCTTCCACGTACCAACACCGGGCTTGACATGAAAGTCAAGGATTCTACCCTTCTAGATCTAGAGGTAAGAAAAAGCCGCACTGGTGGACATCAGCACTGGGACCGCTTAGAAATATTTCAAATTAGCAATAAGTACAGGAAAAGTGGCAGACTTGAACTCATATACATAAGGAACCGCTCAGAATATATAAGAAAGAACTGAGCAAGGCAAAGCGACAATCTTGGAGATCATTCCGTGACATAATAACAGAAATCTAGAATGCGTCGGGGTTAAGAAAAATCCTCTCTACAAATCCTATGATGCTTAGCTGTTTGAAAAAAAAAATCACTCAAACTGCTACTGAACAGCCACTTTCCAGGTAGTTCTCTCCTTGTCATGGAGAGAAGTTAATGCAGTTTTCATTCCCAAAGCCGGAAACTCTTCCAGCAAAATCTTAACAGATTAACTCGTTTGGCGGATCGCTGCTGATTGGGAGTAAACCCACATAAAACTTATCAAAATCAAAGTACTTCCCTCAGCCAAGGGTGCCAGTAGAGTCCTCTCCAACACAATGAAATATCTGGGTCTAATTTTTGACAGGAAGCTACTCCGGAAACCTAGTATTCAAGAAAGAGTAAAAAAATCCACATTAGCTTTATTCTCTTGCAAAAAATCCATTGGGACCAAATAGGGTCTCCAACCTATTGTATTATCACCCACTGTCTCGGTTATAAGACCAATACTCACCTACGTCTAGGGGACGGCCCGAGAGAATGCAGTCAACTGCAGGAAAGGACAGCATATCTATTTATAAACGGAACCTTACGGACTAATTGGCACCTCACGATATTTTCAGCAGGCAAGTGGCTGCTAATGCAACTTTTCGCTTTAAAGCAATTATATGTACAGTGGACAAGTAAGCTATATGGCCAACCTCTCATTCTTAATATTTAGGAATAGGTACTTTCAGAGAACATCGACTACATTATACCCCAATATTGGTTTGACAAAGGCTTTCATGCAAGCATTCCCTCTAGATTCTTCTGGGAAGAAGAATTTCTGGGAAAAAAACCCCTCATGGACGGTAAGTCAATCCATTCCTACACAGATGGATCTAAGACTGATAGCGGAGTAGGTGGCGGTGTTTTCTCAGATACGCTAAATCTAAGGCTCTCTTTTCATCTTCCAAATCACTGTAGCGTGTTCCGGGCGGAAATTTTGATGATTAAAGAAGTCCTGTCCTGACTGAAGAAAAACGTGGTGTCTACAACGGTTATCCTCATCTTTTCGGATAGTCAGGCTGCTATCAAATCCCTTGTCTCAATTTCACAAAATTCTAAAACAACCCTTGACTGCCGATCATCTCTTAGGGAGATGGGAGAGAAGTTCAAAACCACCTATGGTGGGTGCCTAGCCACAGACATATTCCACAGAATTGTAGGGCCAACTAATTCGAAAACATTGGAACCAATCTGACTATCCTACCTGAAAAGGTATCATCGGTATAGCAATCACTTCATGCAAACTAGAATTAAAACTGAATACGATGAAAATAACAAACCTCAGATGGAGTGTTGGGTCAACATGCCTAGCGACCAAACAAACCTGGCCAAAACTGGATCTGAATCGTTCTAAGAGTTTGAAATTTCTAAATAGGAAGCATTTCAGCGCTTTCATAAGTGTCATCACTGGACACTGTCTTATAAGCAAGCATGCAAAAGAGCTTGGAATTTTCGCGAACGACTTCCGAGGAGAAGACAATCCTCCACCTACTGTGTACATCTCCGATTTAAACAATCAGAACGTTAATAGTCTTTTATGCGGCGTCAGTATCTCAAATTGGTTCCAAGAGTAGGAGGATCATAGATCTACTCGGCATCATATCGGGCTAACATGCCTAAGTGGGTTAGTTTTTTCCAACAGAAGTTGTAACCCAACCTAACTTAAGTAACTGCAGTACAACTAATCTTTTGGGATATTACAGCTGTCACCTAGGAAAACCGAGTAGGTAAAATGACTGTTCGGCCACATGCCCACTAATGCTTCAGAGTAATCAATATCAAGCGTGTACTTAGATCCTTCTCGGAAAGTATCTTCATGTTGACCGAGATTACATGACAGTGAAAGCAGTATTAATTGCCTTTCGCCGTAATTTGGTTTAACTCCACGAAACCATTAATTAAGCTAGATGTGGATGCATCCTAGAATGAGTCGGTGCTTGCTTCTCTAAAAGAGGTTTTGCAAAGTACTACGAGTAGCACTGAATTAAGCAAAACTGAAGGGCGTAGAATTGAGCAAAGTATAAAATGTCATTCGCTCGTCTCTTTAGATGTTATCTGACTTGAGCGTAACGCAGGCTAGAAATGACCAGTCGAACCTTGTAGAAAACTTTATCCTCAATGCCATAAGTGAGATTATACTGCAGGCTCAAGATGTGAATGCTCCCGATCATCGCACAACTGATAGCTTCAACAAAGTATATGGTCATTGAATGTGACAAGGAGGGAGCTCTTCAGTGATTGAAGATCTTCGTAGCAACATTTAACGAATCAGAGCCTATAATGTGGGTATCACCAGGACTAAATTGGAAAGAGGATGAGGTCTGTTTGATGAACCCAGCAACCTATCTACGAGTATCTCTAAACTCCAGCAGGCATAGAGGAACTGCTCAATTTGCTACTATCGCCGATTTTGACTTAGGCTATGACGACCAAGAAAGTGATAAGAATATACCCTGGCTTTATTGCCACAACAAAAACGAGAATACTCTGTTTAGGATATTTGAAAACGAAGATTTGGATTGTTTCCAAGTTGAGGTGTTCATCGAGTAAAAGTTCTACAAACCAAACCGAGCACTTCTCTTCGAACAACTACTTCAAATTTACCAAAGATCTCAGGTGTATCGAACCGAGTTCAACTTATGGAACAATTCCTTCTCTGGGTACCACCAGGCCATTTCCCTCAAAAGAACTCTGTCTCTACATCGTCTAGAACCCGAGTGATCCAAATCACACTTTTCAGCGACGAGAAATCAAAACAAGAAGTCGTGATTGCAAAACTCATAACTCACTGACGATGTCACCCGATGGCTATAGCTATGACTGCAAACTACCTCTGCGTTTGCCACTTGTTTTACTCACTTCACACCCCGTCACCAAGGATGCCAGCTGCAGTGCAGGAGTTACGAGTAACTCTTCCAGAACTGTCTGTCTGTTTGTGCCTGTGTGCCTTTTGAGTTGCGCGCTTCTGTATTGTTTAATTAAAAGCGAATTCACGTTTACGCGTGCTCCTCATTTCATCTCAGCACAAGGAGTTCTCCCTGCTGGTGCACGTCCTAGTCTTCAAGTTGCTTGTTTGGCTGGAAGTGTCTCTTCTCATGTTGATGGTACGAGTACAGTAGAAGTTCCACGACTTGAATTGTGCTCCAGAACAGACTATTCGCACACATATCCCTGCAAATGACAATGACAACGATGATGTCGGTCGGTGTTCTGCTCCCTGATGATGATGATGATGATGATTTTGCTCTGCTTCTTGCACAACAACTTCTGCCAGACAATTGGAAGATTATTTTCGCCACGATAACGAGTTTATATCGCCAAAAGGGTACATCACCACTAGAAGGTATGAATTGTACATACCCTGGCCTATGGTGCAAATGATATAAAAATTAACGGCCAAACCGAACCGGACAAAAGAGAAATAAATTTCATGGGTAGCATCTACTGTTGCTGACTGGAATCAGAAGCTCCAATTATAATGTCGCGAAATGCTGAGTGCTTCTGGAGCGCAAGCAATTTGTGCCGCAACCGTAGTCATCCAACCACCGACAGTGGTTGGTAAATATTTAGACAAATCAAGAGAGGCACAATGTTTGCACAACACTCACCTAGGGACTACGAACGTTGTCAAGGATGCTCGATCCTAGATTTTGAAGAGATGTTTTCCATGTCACTCTGTCGTTGAATGTGTTTTGCAATTATTTTCCAATTGTCCAGAGTTCAAGAGTCCACATCGACCCGGTCGCTGACTTAGATATATGAGACCCTTGGCGGTTTTTGACTAATTTGACAGATCATGCGATCTGCTTGAGATTAATTACCACCAACAGTGGACGATCGTGTTTAGGGCAACTCATCATGTCGGTTCCATTCATCCGGCATCACATCAAACTGCGGGTGGGGCGATGGTGGTGATGCTTTGGTATGATCGCCAATGATCAGCGGGATCACTATCAGCAGGAGATCACTTTGCGGTTTTTTTTTTTGTTTTTTTTTTTTGTTTTTGGTTTTTGCAAAACTCTGAATGTTTCTGTGATCTACATTGGAGCTATGGATCCCCCTGAACTTTGTGATAATTAATCGTGGCACAGGTTCTACTTTGCATGTGCACCCTGTTGAATGATCGATAACATGCCTTCAGGTGCCGCAAGGATACCAAAATAAAACGAAAAAAAGGAAAATACCACAAATACGGATACTAACCACACACGATCGTTTCGTTTAAATTAATAACCGATCGATTCGAATGAAACCCGATATGCCTCAAGGTGTCAATGCCTAGAATATCTTTACAACTGTTGCATAAATCCATCCAGGAAGTGGACAATGAACGACAAATCTCTCTGGAATCCCTTTACAAAGCGGATGCGTACGACTAAAACTCATTGCGTTCGCGCACAGTTGGAAAAGGGAATTCAGTATTCGAAAGATTCAGATTGAGCCGATTGGGCAAATTCGCATGAATGATCGTTTATTTGTGGAGTTTCTCTTGTTCGAAACGATCTTCCGATTGCCGATCGTCGATCGCCGCTCGTAGCACACAGATGGTTGACTTCGTCCCGATCACTTGGTATTCTTCCCCATAGCCAATGAAAGATCGCGATAAAGGATGCCGCAATGATCGCAGTATACACATATTGATCGTAGTGATCTTCCGATCTTGCGATCGCTCCAATCTTGCAATCGATCGATCGATTTGAACTCTGGGCAAAAGGAATTGGATTTTGTTGTTGTTGTTGATATTTTTTCTGCCTTAAGATACTTTTTTTTTGTTTGCTGTTGCTTTGCTTTGGTTGCAATTTATGAGGATCGGTTGGTATGTTAAATGAGCAGAACATTTGACACGGCAGGGCGCCATGTTCAATCGAGGATATGTGTTAATAAATTTCGCAGAAAATATTTACCTTATGCTAAGAGCTTTAGATGCTTTGCGGGATGAGGTCGGACTTGGTCCTTTAGGAACGATATGTAACTGTGTTGTTGGTTTGGTTCTTTTCTTTTTCGGGATATGATTGGAATATTATTTGGAAGTGGAGTGTTGTGTTATCAGTGGCCATTTAAATGAGACATGGGGCAGTTTATTTGAATTTTTTGATCGTAAATTTCAGAATTCGGGTTTTCGGAAGGCGGTTGTCTTTTAGGGCGAGATGAGTTATCTTTGGTGATTGAGAAGATAATGGAGCAGAGGTAGCAATGGGATTTTGAAAGTAATTTAAGGGATTTATGTCAGAGAAAGGTTTTTTTGTGTGAGATGGCGAGCAGGGCACTTGGGGGATATGAGTGGGAATGTTAAGGCATATTGATGGGATTTAGATCTGTCAACATTCAGAAATAACATACTCAACTGACGATCAAAGAGAATAAAAAATATGCATGTGCTAACTAAGGGCTGCTATTTTGACTACACGCAAACTATTCGATTCTGAATTCGCTTGCATTTCGCTAAGGTCGAGGTTTCATCTAAAACGGATCAGCAAGAGAAGAAAGGATTTTTTTTAGAATGTTATTTTTGTCCACCGAGAGAGAGATAGAGTTGTCATTTTTATTTTGCTACAGAGCCCAACGTAATATTTGTTCGCTAGAGTCGGGTGTTGAGGCTGGCATAACTGTTGGCCCTACTAGATACTGTATCCGAGAGAGACAAAATCTTGACCACCTCAATAGAACAAATTAACAGTTTCCAGATGTCATAAGCTCTTTCGTCCTGACCTCATTTACTAAAAGATTCACTCGTCCTGATACTGCCGAAAAAAAATGAACAATCGTCGATAAGTTCGTTGGGATCAATCTATTACATCAGTTCTGTCCAGGATATGGTGCGCTTTAAATATCTGATTCATGCAGAACTAACGATACTCCATGGTGCGGCTGTTCTCCTACTTGTCGTAAAAGGCGCCTAAATGGGGGAATAAATCACATATAGGTTGGTTAACAACTGAGATAAGCCTGAGGCATATTAAATTAATCAGCCCTTCGTAGAAAGATATGTAAACCCTTCAATGATAAAGTAAAGTCTCTGCACCCACCACATCAGCACCGAGTACCTGCAACCGTATACTAGCGTAGGCCAGACACTCACAGAGGTAGTGCTCCGCGGTGTCGTCATCATTTACACAGCAAGTGAAGCAGGATGTATCACTTATATGTTACACAGCAGACTTAAGTACTTAGCAAAAGCGTAGTGATCAGTCATGACTCTAGTAAGCATCGTGCGATCTTTCCTACTAAGAGCAAAAACGCTGACCTCTAAGAGGTGTAGGGATGGTTTTGTTTGGGTGGCAACTTGGAGAGTCCTGCCATCTACAGTAATACTCGTATGAAACGCAATTGTCAATGAAAACTATAACCGATGACATAGGCAGTCCTGAAGTAGGTTCGGGTCGACGAACTCATTTTCCGTAATACCTCTAAAGTCCGCTCGGTCCGCTTGGCTGTGACTGTAGATGCAGATGCTTCGACCCCTTCACCGATTCGTCACATTAAATTCGTTGCCATTGGGATTGCGTATATCTTGGCTCGGAAGACAGACGCAAGTTCTCTCAACAAGAAGTAAAATCGACCGTTTTCGTCTTCCAAAAAGACACCAGCGCGCATACTAAATCGGTTTGGAAGCCATCCTCGAATACAAGCTTACACGATTTTTCTGATTCTAGCCGACACCATTCCTGGGCACATGGAAAGTCGATTTCGTATTTTGTTCGTAGCAGGAGTTCGCTCGTCCATCATGTTGTACCAAAGAGTGGTATCTTTAAACTGAAGATTGGTATCAGGATATGGAAATCAATGGAAGGTACATTCATCAGTGCATTAAGAGCAGATTCAATCATAGAAAGCTCCCATTCAGCCGATACAGACCATACTTGGAATCTGGTAATAGCAGCAGGTGACTGGTCGCATTGGATTGCGACCCTCCTCGGTGGAAAGCTCCATTTCGTGGCGAAGGCTTTTGTACACCTTGGAGGATTTTGACGAAACGGACTCAATAAGTCAGACAAGTCCACTTTCCGCTTGCAAAGAGAACAACCTCAATGTTAGCTGGATCGACTGCCAAACCATTTCGAGTGGAAAAAATGTCGATCACGTTTAGGGCTGAATGAGCTTAGAACAGACAGCTCCTAGGCGTGATTCAACAGAGAGTACAGCTTCATATACGCGCCTGAGCATAGACGTTAGATCAATTGAGAGCGTTACTCCACCAACGCTTGCACTGCGATTTTATCGGGACTGTTCTATAACTTGGATTGGGCCAGATGCACACAATCAAGTTCGTAGCGAAGTGCTGGCCTCAAATGGGCATGCTCAGCCAGTAGCATAATCCTGTCCTACGCCGCCATAGGATTCACAATTCTAGACGGAAGGGATTAAAAAGATGTGACTGAAAATTGAACGACCTCGGATAAAAGTGGGCTTACTGTTGCAAACCTTTAAAGGACAAGGACCATCGGATTGGACGCTTAACAGGCCATGTGCAGCCGAACAATTAACAGATACCCTTGACCGTTATCACGCAGATATTACCGCCATCCAGAAAATGCGATGAGACGTAAGGCGGATGAAAAACTGTGATATTTACCGGTGATTGTTATAGGGCCCATGCCCCTACGGAAGACAAAGACGACATCACCAAAGAATGTTTCAACGACCTTCTCGACAAGACATATGAGCAATGTACGAAGAATGACGCTGAAATCGTACTAGGCGATTTTTACACCAGTTTAGGAAAGGATGACATTTTTGGTAGGACAGCTGGTAAGCATAGCCTATACGACACCACGCTGTCAACGGGCTTAGACTTATTCACTTTGCGGCACAACGAAATATTACTACAGCAAGCACACGGTTTCCTCATCCTAAAATATCCAAAGAGACATGACGGTCTCCGGATTGTGAAACATAATAACTCAAATTGCTCACATTGCGATAAACGTAAAGCATGCCCTCAGTATTCTGGAGGTCCGAAAGTTCCGAGCAGCCAACATTGACTCAGATCACTACCTTGTTGCAGCCAAATTGCGAATGCATATTTCCCAAATGCCGCAACAAAGAAGAACTATAGTGAGAAGATATAACGTAGAAAAGCTGCAATCGCAAGAGACCGCCGGAATCTTGACTGAGCGCGTATCCCGAAGTCTCTCAACAATTCTTATGCCGCCAACATCTAGTTCGGATAACCAGTGGAAACCTTGCCAACATGCCATCAGAGACGCCGCAACTGAAGTCCTGAGTTTCTCCCGACCATTACCATCCCTGGTTTGATGAAGAATGACGGCAAGCACATGCACATACAAAGTGGCTCTCGTGAGCTCTACGAGCAGAAGAGAGACGGGAAAAACAACGGCTTCTCCGATCGAAGATTTTGAGAAGATGAACTCCAAGAATAATATTCGAATGGTAAAAGGAAAGTGTTAAGGCAAGAGGACCTATATAGAAGCCTGTAGAGATGAAGAAGGAAACCTTCTAGTAGAGTCAGAGCCAGTGCTGAGACTAAACTGTCTGTCAGTCTGCAGACTGTATGACGGCGAGGAAGTAGAGCAGAGTAGACGACACCATTCAACTTTTTTCTTTTTTTTTTATAAAGAGCGCGCGCTCAAGGGATTTGTGTACCCTTAAAATGCTCGTACACAGCGCGGTCGAGAAAATTTAGGGAGGAAGAAAAGACAGGTACCGATGTACATTGTTTTTAAATGTTTGTAAATTATAACGACCAGGAAACACAGAAATCGGCAGGGCATTTCATAAGCGAGTTGTACGGCTTAGGAAAGAATCACGATATATTAGAGTACTTCCGAAAATCGGCTTGAGGGTATACTGATCAGAATTCATAGCGATGCGGGTGTTATGGTTGAAAGTTTGAATGGTGTCAATTGTTCGAGGGTGTCAATTGATTGACTGATATTAATATCACCTATAAGTTTTATCGCACGGTTTTGAATCCTATCTAGCAGGTTCCGCGATGTTTTAGAAGCACCTGACCAGATGTGGGCATTGTACTCCAATTTTGGGGATGAATGCCTTGCATATTGAGGCCAGACCAGATGGGGTAAAATATTTCTTACATCGCTGGAAAAACCTAGATATTTCGCAACACTTTTGACGACATCGAATATGTGGTCATTCCCACGTAAGTTGTCATTGACACACATAGACGCATACAGCAGGATATCAATATCTTTGCTGGAATCCAATAAAGCAGCTGGACCTGACGGCTTACCGGCCGAGGTATTCAAAGCTGCTGTAAATGACTTTGTGGAGAGCAGACACCAATTCTCAGATCTCGTCAGAACAGTGTATGCGCTATAAATATATAGTATCTCAGCTTCGGTCGTCCGATTCACAGAAAATGAGACACCCTCAACTGCACTAACTATAGAGGTACAAATCTCCTCAAGATCGCAGACAAGATCAGACTAGGAAAGTCTACAATCGACCAAATCTTCACACTTCGGCAGATCTTGGGAAAAATCTCAAGTAGTCTAAATCGATACCCACCCATCGCTTTAAAGGTCGCATATGACAGCATTTACAGAGTAGAACTACGAGTATGTGGCTCTAGTGTTTCCATCCTGCCAAGTACGTTTGTCTATGGAGAATGACGATTGAGAACGCTCGATGCTCCGTTAAAGCCGGTAATGACTTAACCGGTTTTGCTATCAAAAAAAGTTTTAAGCAATGTGACGCGCTGTCATGTCACTTCTTTAACATCATACTTGTTGGGTTTTGCGGAATTTACAAGCGGAACCTAGAGGCACATTCTTACAAAAGTTTGTGGAACTACTAGTGTACGCCAACGATGTCGACATAATTGGCAGAACTCAGAGCGTTGTCACCGACCGGTGGGTTCTCTAGTGTTGAAACGGAATCTGCCAGATTGGGTTAACCGGTAGATGAAGGCAAGACCAAGTATATGTTGTCAACAAGAAGGGACACACAATTTGAACGAATTGAACACAATGTCACAATCGACAGCTATAATTTCGAAGTAGTAAAGGATTATTTTCTGCCTTGGATCTGCTATGAATTCTACTGACAACATCTCAGTAGAAATAAAACGAATAATCACAACGATTGGCTGTTTCTTTGGATTAGAAAGGCAATTGAGTAATAAGGCCTTATCCCGAAGAATTGAGGAGGTTCTACATATATAAGACTTTGATCATTCCAGTCCTACTTTATGGCGCTGATATCCTCAGTCGTTTCGAAATAACAATTGTTTGAAAAATGTTCGACATTGACCCGGTCAGACACCTGAGATGACTAGAACATGTAGAGCGAATGGACACCAATGCTCCGCCAAGCATAGTCTTCGACAACACAGTAGAGGAAGGCGGCGCGCACAAGCAGAAAAGGACCTCAACCGATTTTGGGTTCGCAATTGGAGGCAGTTTGCTAAAGACCGGGCTAGATCTTTCACCCCGAACTATAGCACTACCTAAGGTAACACGCCGCCTTGTTTACAAACTTTCTCTACCCCGTCCATCTCAGATTTCCCGTAGTCAGTTCCTACAATTAGGGTTCTACCCAACAGCATTCCTCTTATCCACAAAATAAGTGATTCGTCCACCCCGAGTGTCACATACAGTCAAAAGTTGAGTTGTTGATGCACACTTAAGATCTTCAATTCTCCCCACCAGATTTTGAAACGCGTTCTCGCAGGATTTTGCGTAAACGAAGCTCAAGAATTCTCAACCATGCTATTCAATATGAAGGAAGTCAGAATGATTAATTCGAAATTCTTGGCAATCGGCAATGGCGTCATATTTTATTTTCCTTAAAAAAAGTTTACTTTTTGCCAGGATTCTCTTTATGGTTGCCAGCAGTTGATCTATACTTTCTGTAGTATTACTGGATGTAAGATATCAGTGTCAAACGACATGAAGCCATCAAGCAAACGCCACCGTATTTGATGGCCTCATGCGTCACCAAAACCGATGACAGATCGAAGCTACGGCATGTTGCGTTACTCAGCTCACTTGCAGCATCAGTGAAAGGAGTTAGTTGTGAGCTAGCTTTGGGAAGTCCAGAGGTTTCCAGAGGCATAGAGTATCTGCTTTCGACTCAGTGATTCCAGTCAGGCTCATTTCCCCCTTTTGAGGGCCTTAACCAGCCTCCTGGTTTCACCTAGTGTTTCGATATTTTCACCGAAGTCTCTATAAGGGAATGTCCTGAATTAGCTTATTGTATCGTTTTTACTTCGATCTGAGAATGTTTCAGTCTTCCTCCACATTAGTCTTAAGTTACCTAGTTTCCTTATGGAGTCGTTGCAAATCTGTGTTCCACCATTTCGTGGAGGCATCCTTTAGGTTCTAAACAGCTTTCTCTACCTTTCTAAGCTTAGAAGAAGCCTTATAACAATTGCTGATCCCCGCATTAAAGCAAGTCCACTTGTTTGGTTTTCCGCAGATTCCTCCGCCTCAACAAGGTAGAGACCTTGATATCGTGATACTTTTCAGTCGATTATCTCCATAGCGTACCTGTTAGATACCGTCGAGTAGATTACTTACTGTTTTACTTTCGTAATAAATGTTAGCTGAGAAGCAACATTGTTGAAAACCAGATCAGACTATTGCAAGAAATCCAGGAGGTGAATGGCTCTTACATTGCATTTGCCCCTGCCGTAAAAAGTATACTGAGAATTAGCATCGCAGTACGAGGGCGTACCATAGCTACTACAAGCTTGAAATTCCGATACTCTGGCGACCATTATCGCTGCCTACTTAGCCATTCATGTTTTCCATTTAGGAGATAGTATCTCCGTTGAGTTCTTTAAATCCGACTCCGTAAGGTGATGACCTTTCTTACAATATTATAGAATCTGGCTGTCATTATTCGGTCGCTGGAGTGCTACCAAGATATGAGACTTCAATGTGTTAAAGATTTCCGAGGAAACTTCAGCCCACTGTGTTCCAGTGTTCCAATTTTGTAATGCGAGAACTCATGATCGAGTTGAAGGGATCTTTCATTTTGGGGAGCTTTTCCAGAAGAGTCGTCATCAACGATTCTACCTGTATCTGAGATTCTGTAGTTCGGTTTGAAGCAATATATTGGTAGTGTCAATGGATGCGAGCCGTTGGCCCACAGTCCAAGCGACACTTATTCCACTTTATGCTTCCTCTCCCACTTGCGATTTCCAGAGAAATCCCCAGATATCATTACGAGTAGGATGAAGTTGGCATTGCTAACAGAGCTGCGGGATGTCGGGCTAGTCGTCGTTGTATATGCACAATAGTTTTGAAAACCAAAAATTGAAGAATAACCTTCGCTCGGATAAGTCTATTGTGAAGCAGTTATAACAAACAAAATTTTTCGAACCACTATCAAAGATACCCTGCATCATTCTTACAAAGTTATACCACACTTTTGCTCACTATACCAAATTCCCATGAACAGTTTCCTGCGGGACGTACTGTTAACCCCTTCGAACACACTTCCCCCTTATGGATTTCTGAATGAGTCCTAATTTCTGGAGAAACTTTTCACTTAATCCCCATAAATCGCAGACTGTAACAAGGTGAAGAAATCTGATCCCTCAACAATGCTGCACCAGAAATGAATGAATGGCCATCTGCCATTAATCTGCATTTCCAGAGACCGAACCTACAACACCTCACAACAAAACAGTATTAGTTGCCTTATTCCTGACCATGTACATCCACTCTTTATGATGACAGTTATTATGAGCTCTTCCAGGTCATTTAGTGGGCCAATTGCTACATTTTCCAAAATTATTTCTTATCCCAACCACAACCACTGGTACAGGAACAACTACAAGCACACCTGTGTAGTCTTAACTCTCCGTGAACAAATTTACGACATACCCCTGCTCCATCTTCACCAGAAAGTTATGCGCAATTCCAGATTCCATGGTATGCAGTTTAATGTCTCATCTTAGGGATGTCATTGCCGTTGTCGTGGTCGTTTTCGACGTTTGCTCGAACGCATCCAACAAAAGTAATGAACCCATTCCACGTGATCAACAAATAATGATCGTCGGGTTCATTAGCGGTCTTGGAGCATTAATGGCCTAATTAACATGACCACGACGATGACGACAACAGCTCGGGACAGTTGTTCGACTCATTATCGAACATTAGTTCCATCGACAACATTTATCGTATCTTTTGCTGCAACATTTCGAATTGATCTCAAAGCGGGATTTGTTCTAGAAAACCTGAGTCTTGAGCTGTCCCGCGGTGCCATTATACTCACCGCAACTGCCGCATTTAACTAATTACAATCGGAACGGTGATTCAAATAGTTACGATGCTTCAAATGCTTTCAATGGATTCGATGTTTCCGAGGGTTTGGGATACTCGTATCTTGGAATGGATTTCTCGACGAACATGTAGAGCACTGCTCACATGTGAGACAGAAAATTAGTGGCGAGGATCTTCATCTAGACTTTGGCTTGAACTTATGGTTTATGAGCACGTAAATCCATTGGATTCATAAGCAAATGAGTTGCGCTGAGATGAGAGAATGGATCGTGTGAACGGAATTTCTTGATATTGAATTGAGTGTTTCTCACTATGGACTCTTAGGTTTGGGGGCCTCATCCAGGTTTGTTTATGCTGGAAGCTGGTCAATAATTTAAAGGCTATTACTGAACTTATTGTCTCGGTTAGAGGCTAGATATTAATGCAGTTTTGTTGGCGTTTGATTGGGTTTGATAGTCTCTAAAAGGTTTCTTTCACGACAATATTTTGGGTGATTAGGCAGACAAATAGAAACGATGGCGACTTAAGCTCATGTAGTGTTGAGTTGATGATGATGTGAACGATTGGGGATTATGATGATTGTCACGTCTTTTATTAAAATTGTCTTAGATAATGATTTTATTCGAATAGGTGCTGCTTTAGTTGGTTTATAAGCTTCTCTTCGAGATTGAAATATTTAGTTATTTATATGAAAATGTATGTTAAATTAATAAGTTAACGTTTTACAACACAGAAGTGAGAAGTTGTTTTTTTATTTCAAGCAGAACATTTATTTTATAATTTCAAAAAGAAATCTTAGTTCTCAACACACATAGTTTGTTTACATAAATCTTATCAACGCAACCCAAGTGGC
Organism: Volucella zonaria; assembly: GCA_963966105.1. Taxonomy (NCBI): domain Eukaryota; kingdom Metazoa; phylum Arthropoda; class Insecta; order Diptera; family Syrphidae; genus Volucella; species Volucella zonaria. The sequence goes on along the minus strand of OZ014530.1, from coordinate 42,650,464 downwards.
ATATTTAAAAAAAAAAAAAAGTTTAAAGGCATTTTAAACAAATTACAATACGATTAATTAGGTGAATAACATTTAAAAGCTATTATTAAACAAAATAAATAAGAAATTCGTATAATATAGCAACTCAGAAAATTTGGGACACATCCATCTACACAGTTGTGGCAAACTAATTAAGAACGATACACTGGAATCATGTTTTTGGAACATTTTTATTTAAATTTTTATTCATCTTGGGTTGTTAAATTTTTTTTTGTACCAGGTATCAGTTAAAAACAGACAATAGCAAAAAGAGTAGCAAAAAGATAATGGAAATATAAATTTAGTTCAAAATGTTTTGGTAACAAGATTAGATCGCCAGTAATTACTCGTAAGAACGATAAGAGAATATGCAAACTTTTCATTGGATTTTGTGGTTTTTCCTCAATATTTTGTCGGGAATCCTTTGTTTGCAATTACAGCCATACATCGCCGTGAGATTGACAAAATTAGGTCCTGACATTTTCTCGGTATTATTGCATTCTTGAAATGTCCTTGCGAGTTCATAGAATTCATTTGTATTGCTAAATTTATGCTTTTTAACTTTTTTTTTTTAGCTCATACCAGGGGTTTTCGATTGGATCTAGGCCCGGACTGCATGACGGCCAATCGATGACATCCACAGAATTATTCTGAAACCATGCTTTTGTTGACCTCGCAGTATGTTTCGGGTCGTTGTCCTGCATAAATTTCCAAGTTACTGACAATTCAGCCTCTGTATAGGGCAGCATTACATTTTGAAGTAATCCTATGTAGCTTTGAGCGTTTATTATACCTTTCACTCGGTGTAATGATACGATACCTTTAAAAGACATGTCACCCCATAACATAATACTCCCTCCTCCTTAAGATTGAATTTTAAATTTTTTGGTCGTCTAACACACTGTTTACCATCGGGACTCATTCTATTGATTTTAGTCTCATCATTCCAGAGTATTTTTTTCCATTGTGGGATGGTCCGATCTTTGTGTTCCTTTGCAAAAGCTAACCTAGCCTTTCGGTTTTTTAGCGAAAGCAATGTTTTTTCTCTGGCTGACCTCCTAAACAGCTGACTTTCATTCAATCGCTCTCTATTGGAGCGTGCAGAAAGTCCATTTGGGCCCTCGTCGAAAATTACTTTCCGAATACCGTTTGAGCTCAAAAAAGGTTTTTCTTTTTACCGTGCGAACTATCAACCTATCTTGATCTTCATTCATTTTGGGAAGTCTTTTACATCTTTCTACGCTTTCGGTAGTTCGATGTTTCTCGACATATGTTACGGCGTTAAAAATCATTGTTTTCGAGTAATCAAGTTTTTTTGCGATACCATTATTGCAATATTGCGAAGTTTTAGTATGGCTTCCTCATGCCTGCTGTGTAGCCCTTTTTTTCACCATATCACGCTTAAAATTTAAACCCAACAAAAGCTAATACTACATTGATCAAAAGGTTCCCGGAATGTATTCAGAAAATTAAAAACACAAGTTTATTCATCTAAGGACTGAAACGAATAAAATTTGGAAACTTCAAAGTAAAAAAAAAATATATTTTCATAATTCATGTAAATTTTTTTTTATTTGTTTTAAAACCCTGTTTTTATTAAACTCATTCACAATTACAAAAAATATTTGGGTTCTTATTTTTTCCGCAACTTCTTTCGAATGTCCTTCATAAGGTTGGTGACAGTTACATCCGTGATCTTTTTGAACGCTCTTTTCCATTTAGCACTAAAATCTTTTACGTCCCTTGCACACTGCTCACTTTTCCTCAATTTAGCTTTGACCAAAGCCCAATACCTTTCAATGGGACGGCACTGTGGAACATTGGGTGGATTCATGTCTTTTGGGACAAAGTCGACATTTTTAGCAACAAGAAAGCTCAACGTCGCATGAGCATAGTGAGCTGAAGCTAAATCTGGCCAAAATAATGTTGAACCCTCGTGTTTGTTTAAGAAAGGAATCAACCGTTTTTTTAGGCACTCGTTAATGTACACTTCTCCGTTAATTGTTCCCGTTGTAATAAACGATGAGCTTCTGTGTCCACATTGGCAAATGGCCTGCCAAACGAGATATTTTGACCGGAATTTTTCCATACCAATCGAGTTGTAAAAGTGAGCGCCTGGAAGAGTAGTAAAGTCGGCTTTGACATAAGTTTCGTCATCCACAACCAAGCACGGTTTCTTGTTGTCGATCAACTCGTATAGCTTTCAGGCTCGTGTTTTTATGGCTTTTCAGTAACTTTTGGTATTTTTTATTTTTTTCGTGTTTTTAGACCGTTACGTTTTTTAGATCTTTGTACCATTGTTTGGTTGGTATTACATTTCCGAGCAACATCTCTGGATGACATAGTCCGGTTTTTAACGATAGTACCCACTATTTTTCTGCCCAAATTTGTATCATGTGCTCCACTTTTCTGTTTTCGCTTAACTGTCAACGTCTCCAAATATCGTTTAATAACAGAATCCACTGTACTGCGTGCTACGTTTAAATTTTTTGAGTTGCAATGGTTTGAACGCGAAGTATTTTCGAGCCATTTGTCGATGATTTTTTTACGGCGTTCCTCTTGACTCATATTTTATAAATATTTTAAACCGCACCGAACTAAAATCAATAATAAACTGAAACTAGAGAATATACAGGCTAATTTGGGTACAAAATAGCATTGCAATTTTTACGCATTGGAGGTATAGGCCGTATTAAAATTTACAAATTTTATTCGTTTCAGTCCTTAAATCTATATTATCCCCTTCAAAGTAATCCCCATCGACTGCAACACACTTATGCCAGCGCTTAATCCAATCCTAGACACATTTTTTGTATTCGATTTTCGGTATGTCCATCAGTGCTTCCTGCGATTTTTCCATTACTTCCTCTCGGCTGCTGAAACGCGTTCCCCGTAGAGGTTTTTTAACTCGATTGAACAGAAAGAAGTCACAGGGAGCCAAATCAGGTGAATTTGGGGGCTGTTGGATGGTATTTCAGATTTGTTGCATTTTTCATCAAAAAATTACGAATAATGATGACACTGTGCGACGGTGCGTTATCATGGTGCAAAATCCACGAGTTTTCTGCCCACAACTCTGGTCTCTTTCGGCGAATTTCTTCACGCAAACGTCTCATAACGCCCAAATAATACTCTTTGTGTACTGTCTGGCCTTCTGGCAAAAATTCATGATGCACTACACCGTTGTAATCCATGAAAACCGTGAGCATTGCCTTCTTTTTTGACTGAAAACGACGTGTTTTTTTTGGTCTCGGCTCATTTGGTGAACGCCATTCACTTGCCTGATGTCTGGATTGCGTGTCGTACTCATAAACCCACGGCCAAATCTCGCCTCTAGTAATGATCCTTTTGATGAATGCGGGATCGGATTCAGCCTCGCAAATCGTCTCTTTTGCGACGTCAGCACACTCTTTGTTACATGAAATTGAGGTCTTTTGGCACCATCTCTGCTGCTATACGACGGAAACCCAAATCATTAACCAAAATGTTTTGGACGGATCCATAGGCAATGTTCACGTCCTCCGCTATCTCTCTGATGGTTAATTTGCGGTTATTGACCAACATTTCTTTTACGAGTATTTCATCACTGTTTTCGTCGGTTTTCGATGTCGATGGTCTGCCACTGCGTTCATCATCTTTGATTGACTCACGACCACTTTCTTTAGAGAATCGTTGCCGAAACACTTTTCCAACATTTCCAACGTTCGCGCACCTTAAATCCGTTTTTTACGCAAAACTTAATGCAAGTTCGTTGTTGCAAATTTAAATCCATTTCTAAAATTGTAAAAAATCGCCAACACACACAGAGATAGATGTACTCCTGGCTACGTAACTTTTGCAAGTGTCAAGCTATGACGCTAAGATTTAGAGAGAATGCCAAAAATAGATTTACCAACTTAACAAAAAAAAAACAGAACTCAAATCGGAACAATGCGAGCGCCACACGGTGGTGTCCTCCGGGAACTTTTTGGACAAGATGGTATATCCCTTTAATATCAAAAGAACTAGTATGTTTACCAAAAACTTTTACCGTGGGCAGCGAAATTCTACAAACAAACGTATTTTAATGATACGTTCTTAACCTTCAGCTCATCCTCAAAAACAAATTACGTTTTCTACCCTCATGTGTAGATTTCTACACATATGGGATTTTAATGTATTTTCTAAATTCTTTTTTAAATTAAACCGAAAAATTGATTTTAGAATTTATTACTAAAATAACAAGAGAAGGTAGGTAGGTTAAAATTAATTTTTCTTGAATGCATTTTACACATACAATAAATCGTCTCATAGACATTATTTTTTTTGGCGGATTTTTCTGCATAGCAAACGTGAAATTCTTGCTTCGCCTTTAATTTGTGGTGGAACGCTTCTTGACCGTTTTGGTGGATTTGTTGAAGTTGATGCAGAAACATCCTCTAAAGGTGACGATGGTGAACTTTCTTCCAAAACAGATGCACGCAATAAAGCAGACGATGCTGATGTTGGCTTCGCACTTCTAGCCTCCATAAGTGGTTTTGCAAGGGATATTCCAAGTTCACGTAGAAAATTCCTTCTTACTGTTGTTATTTGTGTTGCTTGCCAATTCAGATTCACTTCTTTGAAAAAGCATTGACCATCTGTTAGGTTTTCTTTTCCAGCTGTAACAAGTGAGCATTTTGTCAACCGTATCCACACCGCCTATATTGAATGAAAAAAAAACATTAGAGGGTCTTGAAATTTCCAAAAGTAGTATATGAACAAACCTTTTGTTTTATTGTAATAGGCTATAATCGCTGGTAACTTTTTTTCAGTCGATTCGATTTCAATTGAGTTATGCAAAGTACTTTGAAACACGGTACACTTATTTTTCCGTTCAATGTACGAAACAAGTGCTGTGTTTTCGGTAAATGCAAAAGTAGATTCATACAACCGTCTATTTATGGATTCAAAAAACTTTGGTGGGATGCTTCTTTTATTTTTTCTCATCGTGCCAACCATGGTAATGCCCTTTGACAACAATTTTTGCCCAAGCTCATATGAGGAAAAGAAGTTATCCATTGTCATGTTGTGACCTTTCAAGCCATCAACGAGAACCAAAACTACTCGTTCGCCTTGTCCTTTTTCACTCGAACTGGCTTTAATCGCCTTTCCCAAATATGACTGGATTTTCCAAACATAGCAGGTATAAGAAGAAATGAGCAACCAGAATTTTAGTCCGTATTTTACTGGTTTTGATGGCATATATTGACGAAATTTACATCTTCCACGAAAACCAAGTAATTGCTCGTCAACTGTCACACATTCATGTGGATTGTAGTAGTCACTCAATAAATTGGACCATTTATCAAATATAGCCCGAATCGGTGCAAATTTATCTGTAGATCGTTGCTGTCTTCTGCTAATGACATCATCAAAACGAATAACTCGATTCAAATACTCAAATGTTTTCTTCGACATAATTGCCCTAAACACCGGACGACCGTTAATATCATCAAACAATTCAATTGTAGTTTCGTTTTTCGATCTAAAAGTAAAAAAGTCAAGAATCAGTTGAAATAAGAAATATAAACACCAGCTAAAATCAAAACACCAATATATGCTTGCAACATATTCGAATCGATTTGTTTGAAATCCTTACCATATGTTGCTTGTGCATACGCATTTGAATGCTTCAAAATGGTATTTTCAGTTTGTGGTGGGAAGAAAAGCCAAAAAGCATCTTTGATGCCATCAACACTAGCTTTGGCATATCTTGTTGTTCCAGGATGAAGAGAAATTCCGCAATCTACCACTTTGATGCAGAAATGGCTGTAGTTGCCAAACAATACCATCTTTCGAAACAAGCAGCTGATCCACATTTTCAACTTCAGCAATCGATTCGTTGGCTTCATTTGAGCCACTCGCTTGCTCTTCGTCAGAATCGCTATCGTCTGAATATAAGTTAGCGTCATCATCAATATTCTCTTCTGGCACAAATTCGTCATCACTATCTCTACAAACATCACTGATATCGCCATCGCCTTCATTCAAAAATGCTTCCATTACTTCCTCTGTCAGATATCTTGCTTTTGACATTGTTATATTTTATTATTTTTATAAATTTCACTAAATATACCAACGATATTCAGTTGCTAAAACACTTAAAGCAAATGACTTTTTATATGACATGCACTTACTGTCCATATGTGTAGAAATCTACACATAAGGGTAGACAACGTAATTAGTGCATTATTAACCGCCATAAACATTTTTATTATGGGGAGGTACGTTTTATTTTCGGTAATCAAGGATATAAACTGTTGGAGATTTATTCACATATATTTATTGCAAAAAAAAACAAAACATTGTAAAATAATTACGATCAAATTTGAATTTGGCGCCTAAGTGCCAAGGTTCGCCATCTTTTTTTATTTTGCTTTAACGAAACCATTGTACTAAAACTGTAAATTTATTAAACGAAAACCATTGAACTAAAGTTTAACTTAAGAACTCAATAAAAAATTCCATTCATTCGCTTGTCGTATATTGAAGTCTCTTGTCGTCGTTTTATTTTCTACTCGGGTTTTATTTAGGCGAAACATTCAACCAAATTTCTCCGGGTGACAAGTGGAAAAAGCTCCACTTCGAACATTTTGGCGCCCAACGTGGGGCATCTTTGTTAAAAAAAAAAAAAAAAACAAGTGTTGAATTCCGAAAAAAAAAAAAAAAAAAAATCAAAGAAACCTAAAATATTGAAGTAATTTTTGAACTGAGTTTGGAACGGTACAAATAATACATATATATACAAAGAAAGACTGAACTATTCGCGCGAAGACATTCGGTTACGGTTACGGTAACGGTTTCGGTCCCGGTTTCGGCTTGAAAGTGGAAGTGCAACCAATTGACGTAGGACAGGACAAACCAAGGAGGCCTTTTATATATTTGTTGGAGAAGCAGAGGGATAAGTATAAATATCCCACACCAGGTACATCTTTCGGAATTAATCGAATGTGCGTTGATTCATCTATTTAATTACATATTAAATGCGAAAAGAAAGCTTAAAATTCTCACTTGGAATTTTACTCTATCCCTTTCAGCTACGGAGTTAGAATGTCGTTTAGGGATTCTGGAGTCCTACTTCAAACAAGCGCTGTCGTATCAAACTCAAATTGAGCGAATAGCTCCGGCAGATACAGGCCGTAGTGAACTTGAGGATGTTTATATCTCAACAAAGGCAAAAATTCTTTCGAATTAAAAGATATGATAACGACTGCCTTATCTTTCTCGAATATATATCCGAACTTTTCGAATTACCAAAAGTTCCTAAGGCTTCCGCCAATCAACTGCGAAGCTTAGTAGATAACATTTCGGCACTTTTCAATTCTTTGCTGTCATTGGGAACATATGAAAACATTTGCAATGTCATTATAATTTATATGACTATGGCAAAGGTCCTGAAACTCAATCGAAATGGGATGAGCAATTGGAATATAAGGATCTTCCTACGAGTACATAGTCAAAGTGCGCAGATGTTTTAAGTAAGCGATGTCAGTACCTTGAAGCAAGAGACAGCAAACTGCTTAAAGCTGAAACTAGTCAAAGACACCATTTTAAATCTGCAAATTTCCATCATCGAAACCAAACGTCGTTAACGATTGCACAGCGGTCTTGTAGTTTTTGTCGGGACAGCAACCATTACATTTCGAACTGTTCAACGTTCAGTAAACTATCAGTTATGGATCGCTTTTCAAACGCAAAAAGATTAGGACTTTGTCTGAACTGCCTGGGTAAAGGTCATAGCGTCTCAAGATGCCTTTCTTCGCAAAGGTGCAGGAACTGTAGGCAAGCGCATCATACTCTACTTCGCAGACCTCAGCAATCCAAAAATTGCTCGAACGACGGAAGGATCTCGCCTCCAGTCGTAGTGCACACCGCATCAAAAAAGTAGCATAGTCCGGATGAAGGGCAAGTTATGTTAGCAACAGCTTTAGTCCTAGTAAAAGAATCTTCGGGAGGTTTCCAAGTAGGAAGGGTCTTGCTTGATTCAGGTTCTCAAGTTAACCTCGTAAATGAAAAATTCGCAAAATTACTTAATCTTAAAAAACAAAGGAAGAGGATATCTATTGTTGGTGTTGGAATAGCTGAAACAAAAATCGACTATCAAACTCAAACTACGATTAAATCGAGATTTAATAACTTCGAATTATCTTTAGAGTTCTTGATAACACCATCAATCACAGGATACCAACCCGAAACATCACTTATTGTTACTGACTGGAACCTTCCCAAAAATGTTGAACTTGCAGATGAACAGTTTAATAAGTCCTCGCAAATAGACCTTCTGTTAGGAGCAGAAGCATTCTTTGATCTGCTGCAAGTGGGACAAATTAAACTTGGCCAAGGACTACCTTCATTACAGAAGACATCTTTAGGTTGGATTGTATCTGGTAGATACAAATCCCCGCTAGGTTACAAAAGACAATCATGTTATCTTAAAACCGAAGATAATGCTCTCCACGAATATGTAGAAAGGTTCTGGAAACTAGAGGAAGTCGTATGTCAGAAATTGAAATGGAGCGAAGAGCAAAGGGAGTGTGAGGAACACTTTAAGAAGCATATTAAGGTTGAACCAAGTGGTAGGCTCATGGTACAACTTCCCTTCAAAATCGATCCTGCATGTTTAGGAACTTCGTACTATATAACTGTTAAACGATTCTTGTCACTAGAAAGGAGATTGTCAAAAGATCAGTGGTTAAGGGCAGAATACTCAAAATTCCTAAAGGAATATATATCGTTAGGACATATGTCTCTTGTAAAGACTCTTAATTTGGACAAACCACATTATTATTTGCCACATCAGTGCGTAACAAAACCGAACAGCGTATCAACAAAATTTAGGGTTGTCTTTGACGCGTCTTGTTGCCCATCATCACAAATATCGTTGAACGGAATCCTTATGGTTGGTCCTACAATTCAAAACGATTTGCTGATCACATTGCTCCGCTTTCATCTACATAGATATGCGATTACCGCAGAGATTGTTAAGATGTATCGACAAATTCTAATACACCCATCTCATCGGAATTTCCAATATATTCTTTGGAGAGAAAGTGATCAGATACCAATTCAAACCTATGAACTTAACACCGTTACTTATGGTACATCTTCGGCACCTTTTCTAGCCATTCGCTGCCTTCAATATCTGGGTGAACAAAACAGCGACAAATATAAATCGGGTTCACGCGTGCTTCAATCAGATTTCTACGTTGATGACATGCTGACGGGAGCAGATGATTTAGATACGATACGTCAAATTCTAAGGGAAGTCGTCACGATTCTTAACTCAGCCGGATTTGAGCTATCAAAGTGGCACAGTAACAATTCCCATGTCATTGGATCTGCAATGACCACTCAGCCGAGCAAAGATATCAAACTAAATGAATCAAACCTTACCAGCACATTAAGGATAACTTGGGACCCATTTAAATGAGTTCAGGTTTTCATACAATCCTAATCAACATTGCTCAAAGTTCACAAAGCGATCAATCCTATCACTGTCGTCGTCGTTATTTGATCCAATGGGTTTGTTGAGCCCCATAATAATAAAGGCCAAAATTATTCTTCAAAAATTATGGGTTGAAAAACTGGATTGGGACTCGTCAATCCCGCAAAGCATTGATACCGAGTAGCGTCAGTTTATGAGTGATCTTTATTCATTGAAAAATCTGTCTGTTCCCAGGTTTGCACTTGCGGAAAACAAACAAAGTTACCGAATACACGGTTTTTCTGACGCCTCTATGAATGCCTATGGCTGCTGCTTGTATGTTAGAACAATAGATACTTCTGGTCGTGTATCAGTTAAACTTTTAGTGGCTAGATCGAGGGTGGCTCCTGCAGAGAAAAAGCAGCAGCAGCTTGTGGCGCTCATCTCTTATCCAAATTGTGGAAAAAAATCCGGAAAATATGTCAAAACATAGATGTCGAGGTTTATTTTTGGACTGATGCCACAATCGTTTTGCATTGGATCTCAACACATTCGTCAAAACTTACTACCTTTGTTGGCAATTGAGAAATACAGGAGAACACGCAAGGTGTATTTTGGAGACACGTGTCCACACATGAAAACCCAGCAGATAAAGTCTCACGGGGTTGCACTATATCAGAATTGAAGCAATCTATATGGTTCCAGGGTCCTAAATTCTTGTTACAGAAGCCAGAATCACGGCCAGCACTCGTCCAAATACAACTTTCTTCAGAAGAACTTCTTCTAGAAAAGCGAAAAACAGCATTCACTTGTCATCAAATAGAATCAAACCACGTTCTAGAAGTTATCGTTAAGTACAGTTCATACATAAAGGTACTGCGAATATTTGCGTACGTTTTAAGAGCGATCAGTCGACTGAAAAGGCAACAAGTGGAGAAAAGTCTGATCCTAACTAGCATTGAGCTCGAAAATGCCCTGCTTCAAATTATTTACACTATTCAAATAAATAGTTTTCAAGTAGAATTTGAAGCTTTAAGGAGGAAGCGCGAACTAAAAGGTTCCATTAAATGGTTAAATCCATTCGTCGAGGAGTCGAACGGCTTGCCATTCCTTAAGGTAGGAGGACGACTTAAACATGCAAACATCCCTGAAGAATGTAAGCACCCATTGCTACTTCCGAAAAACTGCAGTTTTACAACCGTTATAGTAAGGCATCTGCACTTGACGAATTACCACGCCGGGCCAAAAGTTCTTGTAGGATTAGTAAGACAAAGGTTTTGGATAGTCAATGTACGAGACATCGCGCGGCAAGTAGTCAGGAATTGCATACATTGTGTCAGATACCGACCAAGATTACTGGAGCAAGTGATGGGCGATTTACCTGCAGAAAGAGTGACCCCATCACGTCCCTTCTCACGTTGTGGAGTAGATTTCTGTGGTCCAATCTACACGTATAATAAAATTCGCGGTAAGGTGCCGTACAAAACGTAAGTCTCTGTCTTTGTCTGCTTCGCCTCCAAGGCAGTTCATTTAGAAGCAGAGTCAGACCTTTCCGCCGACGCATTCGTTGCGGCGCTGGAGCGAATGATCGGTCGTCGAGGCTCACCGCAACACCTTTATTGCGATAACGCTACTAACTTCGTAGGAGCGCAATCTAAACTAGCAGAATTTCGCCATATGTTTTATAAACACAGTAGTCAGGAGCTTATATTTAATTTTTATTCTGAAAGAAATATCAATTTTCATTTTATACCCCCCAGGGCACCCCACTTTGGTGGACTATGAGAATCGGCCGTGAAAACAGCAAAGGGTCATTTATATCGAAGCTTGGGAAGCTCAAAATTAACGTTTGACGAGTTATCAACGGTACTAGTAGAGATCGAGGCAGTCATGAACTCAAGACCACTGACACCACTTTCCTTTGATCCGAACGATGTCGAGGCACTCACACCAACCCACTTCCTTATTGGGTCGTCACTGAAATCGATCCCAGAGCCCGCAGTAGACGTTCCAGACATAAATTCTCTTCAAAGATGGTCGAAAGAGTACATCCAAGAGCTCCACGGTCGAGGCAAGTGGACCACAGTGCAACCCAACTTAAACATCGGCAACTTGGTCATCGTACATGAAGACAACACCCCCCCACAAAAATGGCTAATGGGAAGAGTCACAGGTGTTGTTCAAGGTAAAGATGGTATAGTAAGAGTGGCAGACGTGCGTACATCAAAGAGCAGTATTAGACGTCCCATTCGGAAGTTGGCGCTTCTCCCATCTTGAAAGTCCGAACCCTTTCAAAGAGGGCGGAATGTTGGAGATTTATTCACATATATTTATTGCAAAAAAAAAACATTGTAAAATAATTAAGATCAAATTTGAATTTGGCGCCTAAGTGCCAAGGTTCGCCATCTTTTTTTATTTTGCTTTAACGAAACGTACTAAAACTGTAAATTTATTAAACGAAAACCATTGAATTAAAGTTTAACTTAAGAACTCAATAAGTCTGAAAATTCCGGAAGTTTGCAATTAGTGGTTTTTGAGAAATTAAGAAAACAAAATTTTTTTGTGTAGTTGTTATCGCCAAGCGGATACTGGACCAATATGCTTAAAAACCGATTTAAGCTGTTAAATAATCTGCAATAACATCGATAGTTACAGTTTAACATGAAAAGAGGCATGACTGAATAGATAGGGGTAATTTTAGTTTTGGTTGCCATCTGTCTTATTATTGGAGCGACGGTGTTGCCAGTACTTACGATCGTTCTTAATTAGTTCGCCATAACTGTATATCCATCATCTACTGCAGCAAACTCTATTACCACCAAGTGGAACCGCAGTCCAAGTAAGTGGATTTTTACATTTTGGGGCAGATAAAAAAATATTTTGCTAATTTTAGAAAAGCAGATTCGTCCAGGCGCAGCAAGACATAATATATTACCATTAAATTGGCCTGCAAATGCTCGAGGCGAATCTGGGTACTGGCGACGGATACCATAAGGAGATCGTTGGTGGCGAAAAGTTAGAGTCAAACGTGAAGGTGCCATAATTAATAGAGGTGTTTCAGCAAATTCACTAAGTATATACAAAATATCGGATTGAGATATTGGATGCTTTGGACAAGTTGCCACCAAAAGATGTGTCGAGTACCAAAAGTAACAACATAATGGAAATGAAGCAAAAGACCATAGGCAAAATGAGCTGAGACTGCCAAATATTAATATGCCTGTCTTTGAAGGAGGTTACGAGACGTGGAGGTCATTCCATGATATGTTCGTTTCCGTTATTTACAAAAATTCGTCATTGTCGGAGGTACTGAAGCTTCATTATTTGAAGTCCAGCATCCTTGGCGAAGCGGAGAGGCCTCTTCAACGCTTGGCAATTGATAAGGGAAATTATGCGAGAGCATGGGATATGATCATAAGAGTATGTGTTTTTTTTTCTGTCGGAACAGAGCACTCAGACAAAGAACTAGTACAGTGTACTCTATGTAAGTTCCTTTTAATGAAATCGTTCAGTCTTACGAAGAAAGATGAATAAGCGCTTCAGTGATAAGATGCCTACAGTACCAGCAACCACGACGTCAGCGCTGAGTACCTGCATCCTGATGCGGGCGTAAGTCGCACATTCACAGAGATAGTGCTCCGCGGTGTTGCCATCACTTTCACAGCAAGCATAGCAGGATGTTGTGTCACTTATGCCCAGCACATTTAAGTGATTTGCAAAAATGTAGTGCCCTGTAACGACGCCAGTAATCAACCTGCAGGCTTTCCTACTGAGCGACAGCAGAAAGGCTGCTGACTTCCTAGAGACATCGGGAACCATTCATTTGGTATGACTGCATCCCGTGGAGCTGTGCCATCTGCAGTTGTGCTCACATGAGACCAAACTGTCAACAGGAGCCTTAACCGAGTACGCAGGCAAACCCAACGAAGGTTCGGGTCCTGAAAAACTCTCCTCTGAACCTTACCAGAAAGTTTATCGGCGATTTCATTTTCCGCGGTCCCATTGTACCTGGGAGACAAACAAGGTTCACTGAATTTAGCCTTTCGACTGCGTTCAGTGATCTCTTGCATGCTCGAATGAGAATGATTTGTACGATTGTGTGTAATGTGGATGATGGTTTTTAAGTAAAATGGGCGGGTTTTGTATAGAGTGGGACGGAAATTACCATTGAGGACAATTTACACGTATTCATCGTCACACGGATAGCGGCGATGAGTAGAAAACCGGTTTTGGTTTTCCAATATCTCGAAAGTTTTTCATTTGGGTTAGTTCATCTATGGTTGTAAGACAGCCGACGCTGAAGGTCATCAAAGCTCCAGTGCGTCTTGTACCAAAGAACATTTCTTTTTAAACGGAAAATGGCTTTGAGAATGCAGCCCATGATATGAATATCAAAGGGCGGGAGATTTATCAATGCGTCTAGAGCGGAGCCAGGAGTGCTGGTTAAAGCCCCAATGCATCCAAGACAAACCGTTCTTTGGAGTATTCTTCCGCCAGACTACCGACGCATAGGATATAATTGGCCTTATCATAGCCGTGTAGATCCAAAGGACCCTTCACCGTGACAGGTCCCATGTTTTGCCAATAACTCCTCTGCACTGACAGAAGGCCGACAGCGCCTTAGATGCTTCCAACGTAATATGTTTAGTCCAGAGAAGTTTGTTATCTAGCTTCTTTGGAGAATTGGATTTTGATGCCTTTAAGCACTAGATGAGTGAGACGAGGCAGCTCCCCCCTTCTCGTAAAGAGAGCAACTTCTGCTTTGAGAAGATTGACTGAAAGCCCATTACCAGTGCACCAGTCCCCGATCACGTCTAGGGCTGCCTGTGCTTTAGAGCAGACAGTCATATGCTCAAACGGCTCCGCTGGATCGTTATACACCCTGCATGACTCGAACTGCAACCAAATTCACACTGCTATAATTTCCAAACCGTTCATGACAGTGAGCTCAAATTTTGACACAAGACAGATAATTTTATTATTTACAAGTCTTTTAAACGATTTGCGTCTCAGTTGTGTTGAAAAATTTTTATCCGCGATGGAATGATTGGTATGATTGCCTTATATTTGGCTGGAAAATCACAAGTAGCTATCGTTAGAGCCCTCCAGCACCTCAACGTGAATTAAGCATTTATGTCTCGAACCATAGCTCGAAACAGCAACATCGGCAGAAATGCTTCGGAAAGTGAAGGCTCGAATTGAGCGAAATCCACGTCGAAGTGGAAGAAAAATGGCTCGTGAGCTCAACATATCGTTGGAACGGATGCAACACATACTGAAAAATGAACTTGGGCTCAATCCATTGAAGCTCCAAAAAGCACACGATCTTACACCGCAACAGAAAAAAGTTGGTGAGTTGCCGAATTTGGTTTTTTACGATGAGTCGCCATTTGTTATCGAGCAATATGTCAACAAACAAAATGAGCGAGTTTACTTGCCAGAGAGGTCCTTCGAAAATTTACACCTTCGGACGGCCAGCAGAAAGCACGCATCACCGATGGTGATTGTGTCAAAATTAATGCGATCGTATACCGTGAAACTATCTTAGAGGCAGTATCGAAGCCTTGGGCAAACAATTATTTTGGTCGGAGACCGTGGACATTTCAACAAGACTCGGCACCGTCTCACAAAGCGCGCGTCAACCAAAATTGGTTAAAAAACAATGTTCCACACTTCATTTCTTCGACACAATGGATTGGATATTAACCGGATGCAAATCCGTTGGATTTTTCTGTCTGAGGTATTTTGAAAGCGAAGGTTGGCACTAAAAAATACCAAAGTTTGGACCACCTTAAGCAAGCACTTCGCCGGGAATGAATGATAATCTGCGATATTCTAGGCCAAACAAATCTCTCTTTAATGATTGCGATGGTCGCCTGGATGGGAGGTCCAGTGAAGTTTTTCGATGACCCTGTGAGAAATGTTTTAGGTACAAAAGGGCTGATGATATCCAGAGCAGTGTCGCAGTAAAGAGATACGTTTAAACTAAGAATAGGAAACAATTCGATATTAAGCGAAGTTTCCTTTTTATTACCTTGTTCCAAATATGTTTGCAGTTCGGCATCCTTTTTTTGAAATTTGTTGAATACGAAACAACCATTCAGCAATAGTGTTGTGTTCCCCTTTTATGTGCCGTAAGCCGATGCAAAACTGTCCTATACAGTCCTGCATGCGTTGTCTATGTGGCAAAACCATTTCAAGTGTTTGTTGGAAGGCAAAAGAAATAGGCTTGTTGTAGATCAAGATTATAAACCGCATTCCCTCCACAAAATGTCTGAAGGATTGTATTGCATAGTAGATCGCAAGGAGCTCGCGGTCATACGTGCTGTACCCTATCTGTGACTTCGTCAGTTTCTTTGAATAGAAACTTAATGGTTGAAGTTCCTTATTAACCACTTGATTTAAAACGCCACCAACTGCAAAGTTGGGGGCATCCGTGTACAGAACCAACTCGTAATTCCATGTTGCATGAGATAGAAGGTTTGCATCTGCTAGCTGTCGTTTACAATTATCGAAAGCTTGTTCTGATTTTTCATCCCAGCAGATAGCAGTGGTATCGTCCATTTTATTTCCAACGATGAGATTATTCCTGTAAAAATTTATGATTCCTAAAAAGTTTTTTTAGTTCCTTCACAACTTTTGGTCGTTTGGAGTTTTGTACGGCAGCAATTTTGTAGGTTGTTGGCTTTATACCTTATACCAAAAGTGACTTTACTTTTGCCAAACATACATTTCTACCAGCTGTTCTGGTCCAACGATTGGAATACTCGACGTAGATTCTTTCATGCTCCTTGATATTTGCAGAAACCACAAGAAGACCGTCGACATATGGAAAACACCAATCAGACATGTCTGGAACGTACCATAAACTTGAAATGTATGTATTTTTACTCTACCTACCAGTTTCGTATTCCTATCAATTAATTTGTGCTTATGAACGTAAGGTGCCAGGTACAAAAGCGGCAACTAAGTTGCAAACGGTTTGACATGAATGTTACTCGTATTAAGAGGATGTAGGAAATTTTTAAAGGTGGATGTAGGCCAACGAAAACAAACCGTTTTCAACATCAAGGTTTGTAAAAATTGTCTTCCCTACAGATTTTAAGAACAATTGTCAAGCTCGAGATGCTGTTACCCTTGCAAACAACATCACAACTCGTTATTACATCCACAACCTAATTCAAACCACACTTATCCACCATTCAATTCTAATACACCCCAATTCATACCACACAATCCAAATTTATCACAATGCCAACAGCATAACCACACATAACATATCTACAGCCCAACAAATTACCACATCCAAACCAAAACACAACAAAACGTTGAAATGTTACCATAAAACCAAAATTACAGCCCCAATCAGGTGTCGGGTTACCTGCAAAGGGGTGATAATGGACCCTCAATAAGCCAAAACTATCTGGTCCATCACATCCACACCAACTTCCAAGTTTTGCTTTCCACAGTATTGATTAATGTGAGAACAGCTAATGGGAATTTTGTTACGTTAAGAGCCCTGGTGGATACTGGTTGAGAGGCTCTTTCATAATGGAAACAGCTGTCCAACAATTAGCCTAAAGACAGCCACTTTAACCTAATCTAATCTAAGCTACCTGAATGCATTGTAGGTGGCATATCCAACATTCAACGTATCGGCAAGGGTTAACATGCTGCTTCGAAGTGATGGCTACTCAGAAATCGTTCTCAGCGAAGTTGTGAGGAGAAACGAATACCTAGGTTCAATTGCACAGCGACAACAGTTAGGATGGATATTGCTGGGTAATGTGCCATCAAACGCCAAAAATCATCCGAAGCTTCTTTAACCAAGTCGACCTCAGGACAACGAAAAAGTAGTTCTGGGATATCGAAGAAGAGTCTTTTGAAGTCTGTAAAACAGAGGAAGATGAAAAGTGCTAAGAACATTTCAAACAACATGCAACACGATTACCCGATGGCCGTTATCTAGTCCGTATCAAGAATGCTGTATATACAAGTATAGGCCCCACACGACAAGAGAAGAGATTACAAGCCAACACAACTCAACTTCAGGAATATGTTAAATGTATGACCGAGTACCTCAAGCTCGGACATATGACTCCAGTCCAAGATTCCAATGATCTTGTTAAGTCAACTTTCCATTATTTTATTCCCCAGTACCACTGGCGATGTCGAAAAGATGTACGGTCAAATCAGAGTCAGCATGGCTGATGCAAACTACCAGTTGATTTTATGGAGAGAAGATCCCTGTCAGGATCTAAAGATTTATAAGATAGATACGGTAACCTTTGACACAAGAAGGTACATCCATTGTCCTATAATAACTATCGAAGCATATTCCTACTTAACGTCGCCTATAAGATCCTATCCAGCGTACTGTGTGAACGTCTGAAACCATATTGCACCGCACAAATCAGCCAATACCAGTGTGGCTTCCGACCCGGCAAATCGACGTCAGACCAAATTTTCACATTAAGACAAATCATGGCAAAGTCCAATGAGTTCCAAGTTGACACACACCACCTCTTCATCGACTTCAAAGCCGCAAATGACAGCATTCACCGCACTGCGATATATAAGGCGCAGGGTCCCAGGAAAATTGATCCGGATGGGTCGCACAACATTGGAAAACTGGCGATGCGCCATACAGTGTGGAAGTTGAACTTGATCAGATAACATGACGGGCAAAAGTCAACACGAAAGGGGCTAATTACTCCAAGTCCATCCATGTTCTGGAATACGCGGATGATATTGATATAATCGCACGTTCCCAGCGTGCCGTAATAGAAGCCTTTACGGCAATTGAAGAAGAAGCTAAACGAGTTGGTCTTAAAGTGAATGAGGAAAAAACGAAATTTATACTACCAACTAAAAACCGTTCCGTCGCACATTACCTAAGACAAAATGTCACCATCGAGAGTTACAACTTTGAGATAGTCAAGGAGTTCACCTACCACGGTGGAGACTCGACGAAGAGTAACCCAAGGCAACCGCTACTACTTCGGTCTGTCAAAATCATGCCCTACAAACTGTTAATCTTGCCTATGAGCTGTACAAAGATGGGGACATACAAGTACTACGGAAGGCAAAACTCCGCCGACTTCATTGGTTCGGATAGACGATAATACTCCAGCTAAGAAGGTCTTCGAATCCAAACCTCCAGGTTCGAGAAGAAAAGAAAATAAAATTTCCGGTCTAAAAATTACGCGATCGCGGATATAGGTCAGCTTAGTCTTTCCAACTAGAAGCAGTACGCCCGGGACCGTAATGGATGGAAGGCTACAGTTGTTCAGGCCAAGGCCCTCTAAAGATTGCCAGCCTAATAAGTAAGTAAGTACGAGGGTTGTCTGAAAAGTTCCCGACATAAAGATAGTGGCACTCGTCAATAAAAGATAGTGAATGCTAGTTGTGAATCTTTTGGCAGTTACTTACCGAAGTTTCAGTCATTTTGGATGCGCAGTTTTCAGTTCACAGTCGTTTGAGTGAGTCGATGTGAGAGTTTTTTGTGAAATTGGAAAAAATTCCGTATCGAGCTGTTATTAAATTCTTGTTCTTGAAAGGTAATACGCTTACGCAAATCAAAAATGAGTTGGACTCTGTGTATGGGGACTCTGCATCATCATTTGCCACAGTGAAATTTTGGACAGCTGAATTTAAACGTGACCGTAAGGGCTTGGGAGACGATGAACGTTCGGGACATCCAAAAACTGCAACCACTGACGATAACATTGCTAAAGTTCACCAAATGGTGTTAGACGACCGCCGAATTAAAGTCAGAGACATAGTAGAGGTTATGAAAATGTCCAACGAACGTGTTTGTTACATATTAAATTAAGAATTAAGCATGAGAAAGCTGTCCACGCGTTGGATGCCGTGTTTGTTTATGTTAGACCAAAAACGTGTTCGAATGAACATTTCCAAAGCTCTGTTGGCGCAGTTTAGGCGCAATAAATCCGAGTAGTTTTGGCACCGATTAATTACTGTAGATGAAACTTGGATACACTATTATACGCCCGAAACAAAAATGCAGCCAAAACACTGGACTGCAAAGGGCGAGCCGGCTCCAGAAAAGCAAAAACTCTTTTTTCGGCTGGGAAAGTGATGGCGACTGTTTTTTGGGATAGTAAAGGAGTTATCTTGATCGATTATCTTCAAAAAGGAAAAACCATTACAGGAGCATACTACGCATCATTACTTGCCAAGCTGAAGGCAGAAATTGCGGATAAACGGCCACATTTGCAGAAAAAGAAAATCCTATTTCACTTACACAACGAGCCGTCTCACACATCAGCGGTTGCCATGCGAAAATCCATGAATTACGGTTTGAACTGCTTGACCATCCACCTTATTCACGAGATCTAGCCTCAAGCGACTTCGTTTTGTTCCCTAATCTAAAAACTATGCTCGGAGGACAGAGATTTTCGTCAAATGAGGAGGCAATCACCTTTGTGAACAATTATTTTTCAGAGAAAAACGCCAAGTACTATTTGGACGGGTTAGAGAGATGGGAGCGTCGCTGGGAAAAGTGTGTAAAGTTACAAGGAGACTATGTAGAAAAATAAAAAAAAAAGTGAGAAAAAATGTCTTGTATCTTTGTTCAGACAACCCTCGTAAGTAATTTTTATAAAGTCAGAGCGTTGGCGACGTTTTCGCAGAGTCATCCTTTGAGAAGAATCTGATTACCGGCGATTTACACTTTCCTGCTCTACGGTTACTTCCAAACTCAGACTACAACTGCAATCATTATTTATTGTAGTTGAAGACAGTCCGTTTCCTATGAAGCGCTTTGTCCAGGAAAATCATTGCACGACGATTAAAATAATAACTTTTAATAAGAGGGTGATCGAAAACGCTTTCGGAATTTGAGTGACAAGGTGGCGAATACTGGAAAACACTCCTAATATACTGCCCAGTAATGGTGGTAAAATTGTAAAAGGTACTAAAATTTTGCACAATTTCATCAAACTAATCGTCTCAGCATATTGCCCACCAAATTTCGCAGACAATTGTGGTGATGAATCGGCTAATGGCGGTTGGCGGAGTGAAATATTATTCCTTTCTCAAGTTACCTTTCTTCATTCACACAATGTTAGAAGGCGGTGAAAATTGTTTTGTAACAACGCTGCTGAAACCATTTAACAAATTCTCCATTCTCCTTAGGGGACGTTTAGGTATTGAAATAAGTTCAACCTGTCTAAAATCGGCAATTCCATCAGCACTCGATGGAGATGGAATATTGCTACAGCTAAGGGATGATTCATCAAAATTCCGAAATTGTATATCAAATTATGCAAAATTCTAATTTAATGAACAACCTTACCGTCTAGCTTGCAATGATGGAATTAGGAACTCTAAAGGAATCGTAAAACTCGCTTTCCTCCCATTCTGCTGCGGCACTTCATCCTCTAACCTGGTTATCAAAAATATTACGAAAGTAAGACAACGAGTAATCGACTTGACGCTATCCATCAGATATGCGTAGGAGATTACTCGCAGGAAAATTCAGGGAAAGAAAGAAATAAAGGAAAGCAGGAAAGAGCGGCATAGAAATGTTTAATAACGTGGCGTATTTTTATTTATTTTAGGCCTTCACAATTTTTTGAACACAACATCAATTAAGTATCCGCCTTCATTGCTGATGCAAAGTTGGGCTCTTTTTGTGTCATTTTGCACAACATACGACAACGCCGTATGTGATATCGCGGCTATTTCGGCTCGAATGTTGTTTTTGAGTTCATCTAGGGCCTTCGCCTTGCTTTTTAAATAGCCGGGCAGCAGGATGTTCGGAGGTCTTGGAGGCCAATCCATGTTATCGTTCTTCAACACCACACGTCCCGGAAATTTTTGCTTCAAAAAGTTTATTGTTTGGCACGCAGTTTGACATGGCGCGGCGTTTTGTTAAAAACAGAAGACGTGTAGATCTTTTCGCGTATTATATTTGTGAATACACAAAGTGCGGCAACATCCACCGATACCGATTGCTATCGACCGTCTCGCAATGGTATTTCATGAATAATGTCAGGATTAGGTACAATTTTGTTTGTTTACTTCACCAGGGACGGTGAAATGAGCCTCCTAGGTCACCAAAATTGACTACAAGAAATACGGCTCAATTTCAATCATTCAAATGACGCTATTCGCGTAAGTCAAAACCCTTTGGATCAACTGCGCTTTGTATGGAAACAAGTGAAGGTCTTGTTTCAAAATCCTCCTTAAAGCGGTCGCACTGATATTTAATAGTTGAGATCGGCGGCGATGCGAAACATTCTCTCTAACAGCTTCAAAAGCTACATTTGCACGACATGGATGCTGTCTAACATGTTCCTGGCTATTCGCAATAGACCCGTGCTCAATAAAATTTGAGGCCAAACGAGGAATTGTAATGATGGAA
Source organism: Volucella zonaria (assembly GCA_963966105.1). Lineage (NCBI taxonomy): Eukaryota > Metazoa > Arthropoda > Insecta > Diptera > Syrphidae > Volucella > Volucella zonaria. The sequence goes on along the minus strand of OZ014530.1, from coordinate 42,628,610 downwards.
GGTGCAGGACGACCACGATATGTACGCAGAATTAACACAACAGACCGATTATTTTCAATGCCACAATGTCTGCGCCTTTTTTCGGTGAAAAGTTATTCATGGTTAAAATTGAACTAAATTGACGTTTCCAAATCTTGGTACTGAAGCCGATTGGTTGAGAATTGTCAAAGCTCCAGATAGCGCTCCTTGATGGGCTTCCATGTCAGATCATAAGTACATCGCATTCAGAAATGAAGAGGAGGAATCCACAAAAACCAATTGGTCACGCATCAATTAGGAAATGTCAATGTCGGAAGAACAAAACATAAACAGACAGCTAAACAATTCCTCACTAAATGATTTGAATTTACATCTCCCACCACGACTCCTGTTTGTTCCATAGTGCCCAACAGATTTGCAGTTACTACGTAAGGAAATCCTAACACTTCTAACAAGATTAATTAAAACTAATTTGGAGGAAATATGGAAGCAAAAAGAGTAGTGGAAGGCAATTCGGATTCTTGGAAAATCCTTTCCGAAAAAATCGAAACACTCAGTTGGTCAAAGTCCTCAGAAGGGGCACTAGAAAAACTTAAAAAATCTGATGGAACCTACCCTGAGTCAAAAACAGAGTCTCTCTGTAGTATGCTTGAGACTCACGTTACAGATAACTTGATCAGAACTAGTTCACAACCAGCTCGTATCACCGAAGCTGCAAGTAAGCTGAAAATCCAACACGTCGTAGGAGGTACCTGTTAATTTTAATATAATTTTGGTGGGGGCTGAGGCCCCCATTTATTGGCTTAATACAAGCTTAATCTAACTTAAAAACTAGGACTAAAAACTAACAGAACGACTTAAGAGCTAGGGCCCGAGGAAGTGATGGAGGAGATCTTGTTTGAGACGAGGAGTGCTCAGGTGGAAATCAAAAAGGGAGAGGTTTGAGTTGACCTTTCGGAGCATTCGGGAGATTGGTTCGTTGGAGCCATAAGAGGTGCGGTGGACCGGTAGATAGAAGAGTCGTGGACAACGTAGATTGCGGGGGTTGGTATTGAAGGAAATGGAGTTCAAAATGGATGCACAGTCGATGGAACCTGAGAGAAGTCGATGAATGAAAAGAATGTCAGTAGTATTCCTACGTTCTTCTAACGAATTCATATTTAGAAGTTTGAGGCGGTCCTGATAGGGAGGTAAGATTAAAGGGTCGTTCCACGGCAGACCACGGAGAGCAAATCGGAGGAATCGACGTTGAATACCCTCGATTCGGGAAACATGAACCCGGTGAAAGGGGGACCAAGCTTGACTGCCATACTCAAGCACGGGGCGAACAAAGGTAACATAGAGAGATCTGGTTACATACGGGTTGGAAAATTCCTTGGACCATCGTTTAATAAAGCCAAGTGATGAGTTAGCTTTGAGGAGAGGGAGGAGTGTTTAATGACTTTCACAACATCGTTAACAGTAAGAATGAAGAGAAGAGGGCCAAGATGACTGCCTTGTGGAACTCCAGATGAGGCCAGGAAGGGAACAGAAAGGGCGGATCTAAACCGAACGCTATAATATCGGTTTATCAGGTAAGAAGAAATCCATTTTAATAAGAGAGGCTCAAAGCCGAGAGAAGACAATTTGAAAAGGATCAATTTATGAGATATCTTATCAAACGCTTTAGTGAAATCAGTTGCGATAACATCGATTTCTTTACCATTTTCTAAGGCTGTGAGAGCAAAAGACACGAATTCAACTAGATTTGTGGTAGTTGACCTCCCTTTTAGAAAACCATGTTGTCGGGGTGAAATTAAAGGCCTGCATTTGAAGCTTAAGGCTTCGTATAAAATGCTTTCAAAGAGTTTGGGTATATGAGAGAGTTTAGCAATGGGACGGTAATTGGTAACTTCATTCTTAGACTCCGTTTTGTGAATCGGGATTATAAAAGAGGTCTTCCAAATCTGGGGAAATTTTCCCTGTCTAAGGGATAGACGAAAAAGGTAGGAAAGGGGTAGAGACAGGTTGGAAGTGCATTTTTTAAGAAATACGGCGGGGAGTCCGTCTGGGCCAGGTACAAATTCATCTTTAAGATTTTGTAAGTTTTCTTCAATAACTGCAGGATCGAAATTTTGAGTGAGAAAGGGACCAATGGAGAAATTTGGTAGATCATTGAAGTAACAGGGATCTGGTACGAAGGAGTTGTAGGCAAATGATTGTTTGAAAAATGTGGCAAGAAAGTTGGCGATGGTAGGAGGATCATTTGAAGATTTGGTTTCAAAAGCGAGGGAGGAAGGATAACCATCAGTCTTACTTTTGCAATTGACAAATTGAAAAAAGAACTTGGGGTCATTTATGAGATTGGTTTGCGCACTATTCAGGTAGCGCTGATAGAGAGAGTTATAGAGTTCAATGAAATGAAGATATACTCGTATACCTAAATAATTTGAATAGTCGGAAGAAGAGTGGGTGCGAAGGAATACCGCCCATAACTTGTTTCCTTTGTTTCGTAGAGAGCGAAGTCTACGATTATACCAAGAAGGGGATGTAGAAGAAGTTTTATGGCGGGAGTAAGGCACATAAAGGGAGATGGATTTGAATATTTCTATGTAAAAAGTGGAGAGGGCATCAACCAGAGATAGATTGGTAAACTCGAAAGAAGCCTTGCTTAGATAGGTATTGATTTTACGGAAATTAGCTTGGTGAAAATTGTAAGAAAACATAACTGCGAAGGGTGGCGACTGGAGGGGAGAGTTGTGTAAAAATGAGAGAGGAAGTGGAGGATGAAAGTTATCAATAGTTGAAAGAGATAGGGGACAACACGATACTGAGGAGTTGATGGGATCAGTTGTGAAGATAAGGTCTAATTGCCTTTCCATATAGTTGGAAATGCCACTGACTTGGCATAGACTGGAGTCTGTCAACCGATCTAAGAATAGGCATTTCTTAGTAGACATGATATTGGAAGCGATGAAAAAAGATAGGTCTTCAGATGGAGTCCACTTCAGCTGAGGCAGATTAAAATCGCCGAAGATAATGATATCATCAAGCGATTCTGATAAGTCGATCAAATTATCAATTGCTGCAATAGCAAGTTGGTAGGATTCGATAGGTTGCGCCGGAAGAATGTAACAACACATAACATACAAGCATCTACGAGTGAGGGTTATTTTAACCGACACAAAATCGAGCTTAGGAGAGAATGATGTTGCAACGAGAGAAGAGTCCAAGCTGTTGTGAAAAGCCAGTAGGACACCTCGACAAGCGGATTCAATCAAGGGGGGTGTGCGATCATCATCCCGAAAAACATTAAAAGAAAGGGGGAATAACTCCTGGTTTTTTATGTTGGGGATAAGATTAGTTTCGGTCAGAGTGTAGATATCAAATGGGAGAGCATGAGATTGGCGCAAAACGGCGTGAGTTTTAGAACGTAGTCCTCTTACGTTCTGGTAATAAAAGGTGAGAGGGAGGTTTTTGCATGACTTTTTAGGGTCGAAAAAATTTATCGTGGTCAAGTCGACTGCGTTGGAGATGTGAGACTCTTTTAGAGTGTACATAGCGGCGAAGAGCGGCAAGGTCGTCTGCAAAGTATCTCGTGATATTTTGTATAAAGTTTCCTGAGACTGGTAACGTTGGTTTGGAGGCCTCCCTGCTGGATAGAAACCAAGACGCTAGTTTTTGTTTTACCCTCGTAGCACACCGAGTCGGATTTATCGTGCAGATAAGCGAGATAAAGACGTATATTCTCATAAATCTTTTTATCTCTGAGCCTAGAGAGCGCATAGCGACATTCAGTGGTATCGCTAGTTTGCTGCATTAATTTAACAGTGGGTGGCGAAAGGGGGTCAATAGAAAAGGGAGTGGGTAATGGATTTGGCGTAGGGTTTAAAATGTGAGAACTAATGAAATTGGGATACTTAGCTCCAGTTCTGAGGTCGAAATTACGGAAAGGCGTGTGTGTTAGGGGTTGAGTGGTGGGAGTTTGAGCTGTGGGGGTTAAGTCGAAAGAGACACGTTTACGTTGGGGCTTGAAATGGGGTGGAATAGGGGGAGTTGGAGTATAGGTGGGAGGCTTAAAATTAGGAAAAATTTTAGTCTTAAAACTCCAATTGGAGCTGAGTTTGTTGTGGGATGAGGAGGTGGGTCTAGGCAAATTGGATTTACTTGCTAACCTATTTGTTGGTTTAGGTGTGACGGACTGCTTGATTTTATCCTGCTTCTTGATTGTATTTTCCAACCATTTGGATACAGGCATCTTTCCAAGATTGAAATTATTGCTGGCAGGATTATGGAATAACCATTCGTATTTGGTTGGAAGATTGAGCTTGAAGCTGCGGTTGCTTCTGTGGTGAGATGTAAGAAGCAAATTGCAATGGCTAATGGTAATGGCATATTTCTTTTCGAAGAAATTTGTGATCCAATCAACATCAGCATTTGGGGGGCGCCTTTGATAAGAAGCGTAGTGACCAATTGCTTCTTCGAAGCAAGCTTATCAAGTCTACGTTGCCATTCGGAAGGTGTCCAAGTTGAATTAAAATGATTGATAAGCTTCCGTGCGGCAGCGATTGGAGGAGCTGACACAGAAGTGTTCTCTGTTGTAGAGTTGGAAGAAACTTCGCAGGAATCAGTGGGTTGAACAGTCCGCAGATGACTCATTTGTGGGGGTGAGCGTGAATCCACTTCAGGTTCCATTAATTCAGCCATGAGCGATGTATTATAGGGAACATTCTGGTAAGGCTGCGGGAAGTTTGGTGTATCAACGATTTTGCTGTTCATTGTTGCGATCTGATGTTCAATATCGCATACGAGGGATCGAGTCGCAGTAACGGATCGGTTATAGTAACGGATCAAACGCGGTATCGCTTCCTTTGATGTCTTCAAGTAAGACGCTGTTGGGTTATATTAAGTAGTTTCAGAGATAGTATAGACCAGTATAGACCAACTCTTGGCAACCCTGAAGAGAATCCTGTCAGAAAGTGAGAGAAACCTTTTTACCGAAAATAAAAGATGCCTGCAACTCACCAAGAGTTTCGAACTAAAATATTCATGTTGAAGAGCATGAATCAGAATCCGTGAGTTTCGTCTTCCCAAAACTGCCTTGTGAATCCAGCTTCTTCCCAAGGTGTAATATTCATTCCAAGGCTGAAGAGGCTTTAAAACTCTGCGCCAAAATGTGGCGAGTAGTTGGAAAGATCTCTCAATGGCATCAGAACTGCCGGTGTACATGGTCCTTCAAGATTTCCCTCCTTCGCGGCTGCGATTGCTAGCCGGTACTCAATATAGAACTATGGGTTTCTCTTTTATGGTAAGCTGTTCTTGTAACAGCATCGTCACTAGTATTTGGTTGCTTTTCAGGCTACTGTTGCGCGATTTTGAGAGAGATTGAGTAAAATCTGGTCAGTGAAAACTCTGTTAATCTCACGTGATTGTAGCCATTATCCAGTAGTTTGTCAACGCTATTCTGCCTTTTGTATCTTCATTCTCACCTAGGATACTGAATGCGCATTCAGTCTTCCTTCATTTGTAAGATAATCATTTTGGCTTGCGGTGAATGCGAATATGTTTTGTCCACTTGCGAAGTCAAACAGCCTACATCTGGCCGAAGAAAGTATGCCTGATAGATGGAGTTTCGACATCATTTATCTGATCCACAACAAAAGGGATCCCTTAAGCTGTGATAACTGCACGCATCAGTTGACCAAATATTCACACTAGGGCATATCCTGGAGAAAGCCGAAGATATCCTGATTGAAACTAGCTTCCGTCACAAGGTCAATAGAGACACACTGAAAGTATATGGAGACATGTCTGGTTGTAGCATCTCTATCTAATTCTTCAGCGTGTCAGGAGGTCGCGACCACACCGCCATATAATGGTCAGTATTCATCCACAATTTTCTTTATTCTCCTGATATAATACCTTTACACCTCTACGTATCCTATATTGAAATCACACTGCAAGCTTAATCGCTAGCCTAAATCACTGTTCAGCTTGTCCAACTCAGTTTAAGACATCTTCATCGTCGCAATAGAAAAAACTGAATGTCTGTGTGAAGATTTCTTACTCAAACTTTCCCTAGTAGGCAGTAGTCAATTGAAGTTCCCAGGCTTTAGATGAAGCCTTTAATTTCACCGCCTTAATCCAACATCATCATAGTAAACATTATCTAAATCACTTGTATAACGCCTAGACCTTCCCAAACAACACACCCTCTAAGATCAATTATTACACCGTATCTCAGTTCATTTCTGATATTAAATTGACTGCTCGGGTACACGCGAGTTCACCTCAGCAATTTCAAATCGTACACCGATCTTCGCACCGATCCTTTTGAGCAACTAAATCCCAGGTACTACCAGGCGCATACAAAAATTGTTAGACCAGTGATTTAGTCTAAAAGATACTCGTACTCCACCCAGGTTATCCGGCTCATCATGAGGAGCGCAGATAATGTCGTCGTTTAAGACATCGTCATCGTCATCACCATCATTATTATATAGAGGGAGAAGACAGTCGAGTAGAGGGTGGAAGTGCGAGGTCTTGTAGTTTGTAGACCGCACCCTCAAAAGTACGCATTTAACTCACTTACGACCGTCCGTCGAATGGATTAAATATTTTATGACAGTTTCGCATGGATGCATCCGTAGGGTACACAATGGAAAGATCGGTAGTGATGTTGTTGTTGTTGGCTGTGGAGATTGTTATGCATGTAGCTGAAGCTGGTCTCGAATTGGCCTGGCTAAAACGGAACACATCCGTTTGGGTGTGTCCCTTCAGTTTTGCGGGAGAGAAGAAGGAAAAGGAAAAAAAAAGACGATGATGGCAATTTGGATGTGATGTTAATGCTAATCTCATCAAGGAGGCATATTTCACACTGGCACACGCTGCAGAATGACTGTTTTTTCTTTTTACCATTGGATACAGTAGGGTGGACAGAAAAATAACACATTTTTAGAAAATCGACGTATGGAATGGCAAGTCAGAATGATTAAAACTTCTAGAGTAGCTTATCAAGTTGTCCAAAAATATTGATGAAGTCAGAGAGAAGTTCCTTATGTAAAACTTCAACACTTGTTTTCTAGTTGTAAGCGTTGTGGTGAGAATCTGGAGAAAGGTCAGAGTTATAGCGCCTTACGTTGGAAATCTAAAAGGTGCAGAAAGTTTCACATAATCACATTGTTTCACGCGCGGTTTCAAAATCTGAGTATGTGTGCTTTCAGACCTAATTATAGTTCTTTTCATATAGTGGAGTGCAAGATTTGGCAGAGTTACGTATTGCCACTCCTGTGAAAATCAGCGTACAAAATAAGGAAAAAGGTAAATCAGTATATCGGCTTTATCTGTACGTCTGTTTGGTCCTTAGTACTGATTTCCAGGAAACCCACATCACACCTACCTTGAGAATATCTTCAGGCCTGCAGATCAAGTAAGGTACGATCTGCGATGAAAAGCCTAAATTGACAAATTGCAACTTTAAATTGTACAAGGCAATCGTATCCGGTTGCATGACTGCAGAAAGCTTAATCATATACCGCTGTCCAACTCTTAACATGCCAACCATAAAGGAAAATCGGATAAAACCACGCTGGACTTGACCTACTAGAGTATAATCCTCAACGGGGTTTTTACTAAATAGGACAACGCAGGATTACGCACACAACATTCTTTCTGAGCGTCGGGCAAACGATTTCTCTACAAATCTCTAGTATGCCTAGGGAATACCTTCCTCTTGGACACCCAGCTGTGGCTTTATTGCTTAACCAGCCAAATGTCATCTCCCGGCATTTCCTCGGATTTCTGGAAGAGTCCCAGGTATCTAGACCTCATCCTGTGGGACATCCTAGTCTACTCCCGCATAGCATAAAATCTTTGTACCTGCCGTACAAGTGGATACTTTGTAAAATATCCCCACACATATACTTCTAATTTGGCCAGACTTTAACCTCTAGGAACAAATAGCAAGCAGCTTGTAAAGGGTGTTTCTTTTAGAGCTATACAAATTCAATATGAAATAAGATACTTGAAGCTAATGTTAATGCCCACGATATTAGCTTTATTTAATAGATAATTTTACGCCATTAGTGCATAAGTATAACATCGAACATATGCGTACCGTGGCTACCTCGACTAAAGCACAATCCTGAAGTCCAATTTTCGACAACTTTATCGAGCAACTGGGGCCGTATATCATTAATAACACGGCGAATGTTGACTTCCAAATCATTCAACGTCTCTGCTTTATCACAGAGGCTAGTTGCTTCACATACCCTCAAAGAACGTAATCTAAAGGTGTGAGATCACAGGATTGTGTAGGCCAGTTCACAGGTCTATTACACGAAATTATGCGCTCAGCAAATGTTTCCCGCAATAAATTTATGGCGTCGTGTGGCATGTTGCGCCATCTTGTTGAAACTAAAGCTCCGTCACGTCGATGCCACTCAACTAAGAACGTTCCATGATTTTTAACATAAACCAACTGTCATAAGATCTTATGTTTACGAGATGCCCATACATCCATAGGGAGCAAGGATACGCCTTGCCATCGCTCGCCACAAATATTTTGATACCAATTCGGAACTATGAGTCGAGGCCGACCTAAAACCTCTTACTGCTCTTAGGGTCACAGCACCCAGCACTTATTTGCTACTCTGCAATGGGTTAAACAGAAGGAAAACCCGTACCCGCGATTTGGGTTTAAACCACAGCCACCATGACGCTCCCACAAGGGGGTCTACCTCTAACAAGTCAGGCCCGGACCGAAATCCGGGAGGCTCCTGACTCCCATGATACCGTGATTTAAGTCCTGGTATGGTCTACCTGTGGTCAAGCCGCCAACAAGACCTATGACCGGCAACTTGTAACTGGTCAAATCGTAGCAACCATTCAGAGGCAATATCTGAAGATGTTTACGATAAGACCAGTAATATGCTCTGCCCCCGCTTTTTATTAGACAACGTCATTGATGGGCGAAGCCTTGATAATTGGGCGGGGGCCAGCCATTCAACTAAGGTACGAAGAAGTCCGAAATCATGCTCCTATAGCGCTCTCCATTGACGGTAACTTTCTGGCCGGCATTGTCCCTAAAGAAATATGGGCCGATGATTCGACCAGCACATAAAGCACACCAAACAGTGAGTTTTAAATGGTTGTAAAGACGTCTCGACAAAGGCTTCTTAGTTTTCTCTACTCCAAATTCGACAATTTTGCTTGTTTACATATCCATTTATCTAAAAATGTTCGGAGAACAAAATTTTGCGTTGAAAATGAGGATCAAGCTGAAGCATGTTTTTGGCCCATTCACCGAACCTACGACGCGTAATGATCACGCGGTTTCAAATCTTGCACAAGCTCTATCTTATAAGTTTTTAATTCAAGATCTTTTCGTAAAATCTTCCACAAAGTGGATGGGCTACAATTGCTGTGCACTATGGCGAATCGACTCATTCGGATTCTCCTCAACACTGCGCTCCAGAACGGCAATAACTTCTTCTGTTGGCACTGTTTGTCATCTTTGGGGATGCGTATTATCCACTAGAGTGTACGTGGTACGAAAATGATTCATCGTGTTCCGAATAACTTGGTCAGATGAACGATTATGTCGACCGTGAAATGGACGTAGCGCACGATAAGTTTGGCGAACCGGACCATGGTTTTCAAAATAAGTTTGCACCATTTGCTTGCATTGTTCTGGCGTTAGTCAATTCATCGTAAAATGGCAAAATGTACTAACCACAAATTAAATTTCAACTGTCAAATTGACAATGTGTAGAAACAGAGCTGCCAGTTTAAAAACTAAACCTCTAGAAAAAACACCCTTTATATCTCAACCCTTCAATATCCAACGCCAAATAAATGTCAGGCTCTCGTGTACTTGCTTCAGCTAGCCATAGATGGACTTACTGGGATAAGTCTGAAGCTCAATCATCAGGAAGAGCTAATACCTCTAAATTCACAGGTACAACGACAGGGCAATGTGCTTTTGGAAAGTATGCACAGGATCTGTGTATTCCTCATAATAATTACTGCAGGAGCTACAGCGATGCCTCCGAAGATGAATCTTTTGCGCACGATTCTTCCTATAGCTATGGTTAGTGTGACCATGGAAATGGGAAAGAGGAGCATTTATTCGTTCATTCGCAACTGTTCACTTACTCTGAAGCGTGGCGATTCCTCAGGTGGAATCGATGATTATGAGAATACGAGTATTCTATCGAGTTAATCAGATTGATCATATTGTAATCCTTGAAAGCATAGGTGCAAAGGCATATATCACGCACAACGGATCCAAGTAAGAATAACGCGTGGAATACTAGTGGCAATATTATCAACGAGTCATCAAAGAAGCTGCTTCTGATGTGATTGATTTTAAATGGTAGCCACAAGGAAACACAGAGTACTCGTAATCACAAGGGCGGCTGTAGATATATCCGACGTCCGTGCACCCAAAAAAGAGGCATCGAAGGAAAAGAGCTGCCCATGAGCACGTAAAGCGCGCAATTGAGGAAATGGAAAGATATTAGTGCAGGAATGGCGTTCGAGAGCGTTCGAATAAAATGAACATGGCAGGACTACAAAACCAGAATGGAAGCCTTGCAAGCATGTCAGGAGGAATGGATCTTTTACCCTGGACAAAGAACAGAGAGACCCTTCTGCATGACCTAGATGAATCCCGGAATAAAATTAATAAGACCTTATCCGGGATACTCCGTCATAGATGGTGATGGATGAGCCCTCAATAAACCAACGGCCGTGCTCACATGCCCGAACCGATTACTTGCTTCGGTCTGACCGACCGCTCGTCCTACGGATATATGTAACGAAACTGGCCCTTCATCTTGGGGCCATGGAAAAAATATACAGTTCCGACTCGGACGGATCTACCATACCAATGAACTTCGGATATGTACATGGAATGGTAGGTCCCTTAATAGGCCACGTGCAACCGAACAACTGGGGAAGACTCTGGAATGCTGTAAAGCAGAAGTTACCGAAATCCAAGGAATACTATGGGATGGGCCCTATAAAAAGAAGATGAAAAAGTGCGACATTTACTATTGCGAAAGGAGCGCCTATTTGGTGCCTTATGCGGATTTTTTGTTAGAGACAGATTTAGGCAAGAAGCCTTGAGTTTCCCGCATGTTAACGAGCGCCTCGTAAGAAACCGTATTAAGGCTAAATTTGCCAAAATTAGCCTTATATGCGCCCGCCCCCACAGAAAAGAAAACTGACGACACCGAAGATAGCTTATACTAGCCCTTGGACAAGTCTTATGAGCAGTGCACGACACCACCTCCGATAACGGATTCATGGTAATCGACTTTGCGTCGGGGCGAAATAATGTCATATCTAGCATACTGTTGCTGCATCCCAATATTCATAAGGGACTTGGAGATTTCCTAATCCATCAAAGTGACCACATTACGATCGATGCAAGGCACTTCCCCCAGTATTATGGCTTGGACCATTAGCTTGGCATACGCAAGGTACGATTGCGAATATCCCAAACTTCAAAAAGATAGGCTAATACTGTGAGGAAGCTCGACGTTGTAAGAGTGTAAGAGATTGCTAAATCTCTTTAGAGGTGCCATGCCGCCAGCATAAAGTATTGAAGACCAAGACCAGCCATCAGATATGGCTGCCTCTGATATGCTGGGTTTCACTCGGCCACTATAACGAAACCCCTGGTTTGATGACGAGTGCCGGCAAGCACATGCAGCTAAGTAAGAACCATATAAAGCAGCGCTGCGTAGAGGGACTAGAGCTGCTCACGAGCTCTACGAGCAAAAGAGGATAGACGAACACCGGCTTCTCAAGAGAAAAAAGAAGGAGCATGAGAAGCGCGGGGTCGAGGAAATTGGGGATGCCGCTCCAAGAACGAGATTTGGAAGTTTTACCAAAAGGTAAAAAAAGCAAGTGCTGATGTCCACCAGTGCGGCAGGAAGCGGCTATTGCCTGGTTGACAGTCTGGGTGAAATCTATGATTTTCATGTAAAGTTCGTTGGTTTTACGTGCGGGACTTAAGAGTTCCGAAATGAGTGTTTTTAAATGTATTCCTCTGTATTTTGGCCAATCAGTTTTGTGATAATTCCGAAATGCTGGGATTAGGAAGTGAAAATGCATTAAGCCTAGGTTTCACTAATATATAATCTTACCTTTGTCTCTTATATAGAGCGGAGCGTATATAGGAGCCCCAAGTCCATGGACTACGCCTTCTAAAATCCATGGCTCCTGGATTAGCGTTTTTGGAAAGACGCGGAATGAGTGCGGTCGAGGCCTTTTTGGAGTGATTGAAATTAATTTGGAGAAACAGTAGTATCATTGTTACAATCTGCCAGAGGATGCTCCACCAAGGTGCATCCTTTTATTTTGAACGTGTGCCCAAGAGCGCATCTTCATCTTCTGATCGTATAGCATCTCTTTTTAATTTGTCGTCGGTTTCAATTTCCGACAGAGTGTCAGCGGAGGAGACCGTCGGCTGAGTTTTCGCTATTTCAGGAAAGGATATCGACATCCAAAGATCTGAGGCTGAATTTGATATTTCGGTTAAAGGAGAAGAAGGTTTCTCATCAGCATTCAGCTCATCCTTTTTATAAGCTCTTAAGTGTACTGATTCCAAGCCGTACCAGATAATGCCTTTAGTTTGCGCTAGAGGGTTAAGGGACTCCTTACTGATCACAATAAACGCGCCCCTTAGTTCTTCCAGTTTCGCGATTTTCCAGTCATAAAGGCCAGGTTGCTGAGCCTAATGATCATCAGAATGCTTTCGGGATTAGGGTTCGCTAGGTTTGCTAGGGATATCCTCTTTAGTGACGACTTCGAGCTGTGCACCCTGCCAAACCTCTCCTAATCCACCTATGGCTTTTGTGTAAAGATCGCGAGGTCTTTTATTAGCACAAGCGATAAGTTTGGCGTGGTCTTGGTGCCAGCCAGCGTCGTCTGTGGTAGGAGGTGGTTCAGGGTTGTCCCGCATGATAGGCAAGAAGCTCCCCAAAACCTTTAGCTTGACCAACTGCCAGGTGTTATCGATCGTATCGGTGTCGTAAGACTTTGTTAAAAATCCTCAGAGATGTTATATTGGAAGGCCCATGAAGAGTATGTTGGCTCCTTTGGGAACCAGTTCGATTTCTTTCAACGATCTCTGGCGCTTGATGGGGTCCCTTACCGTTTTGGGAGCAGTGGTTAATCCGTCTTTAAGGATGTTGCTAGCCCACTCAATTTGCTCTTTATATCCGCCGTTATCTCAACCTCCGTAATGGATCCGAAAATTTTAATAATGCGTAAGGCATTTCGGGGTCTGATATTGAGCGCCGATGGGGCTGTGCTTCTGATTCAGCATTTGCTGCTGCTAGGGGTAATGGAAGTGGTAGGGCCATGACTTGCCACAATCTTATTCACTTCTTGAAAGTTTGAATTTTGGTTCGTTGCGTTTGCCTTTAGAAGATGTTTACCATGGCCTGCCATAGTTTTACCTAAGGTCGACAATGCAGGAGCTTTGTTGGTAGTCGGTGCAGTTACCGTTCTACCGCCCGGACCTAGTACCCGTCTTGGGCTTTTTTTTTTTTGATAATTTGTCCATTGATATCGCACGAATGGTGGAGAAAGGACGGTCCATCTGGATAGAGATCCGCTATATACAGATAAGACTAGCTAATCAGGACGTTGCCAGATATCTGGAAACTCCGTTTACGACTGAGCTATTTTTGGAGATGCTGGGCCCTCAGCCAGGCTGATCCTATGCACGGGTCGTACGACACCTCGATCCAGATCAGAAGAGAAATGAGTGGATGAGAAAACGCAGTGGGGGAGGGGGTGGTGGGGGTGAGCATCCTTTAGTTTCGGGACTCACCGACAAGTTCGAAGCGCAAATATAAAGTAATTAGCTATTTATCACCATGTTATCATAGTTTTACTCTAAAGGAGAACTCCAATGACAAGAAAAGTTTTAGGCAAGACGAACGCATGTGATATTGACGTGATTGGATAAACGCAGCTAGGTGTCGATGAAGCTTTCGTGAGTATTAAGAGGAAGCGGTCAAAATGAGTCTGACGGTAAACTATGGAAAAACAAGTTAAATTCTGTCATCAGAAATGAATTCACACTACCGACGGCTTTGCCAGAATGTCACAATGGGGGCTTTGAAGCGATTGAGGAACAAAGCCTTCTCCCGTAAGACACACTTCTATAAATTTTTACAATCCTGGTCTTGCGCAGAGGCGTGGAACTTGTCGAAAGTGAATGAAGGAGCACTTTGCCTTTTAAAAGAACGAATTTTTCGACCACGTTTGTATCGATGGCAATATGAGAAGAAGATTCAACCAAGAAATGTACGATCTGAGCAGCGACGCGACATTGATTTATTCAGACTTCTACGAATTTAATATCTAAGATAGTTGGGCCATATTGACCAAATGGACGTTACAGCTCTGGTCCAAAGAGTCTTCGAGTATAACCCCAAGGGACGGCGCAACGTCTAAAGTGGCATAAGCAAACGAAAGGAAAACTCAACCATCTTGGAGTGCTGTTAGAAGCTGCTGGCGAGAGATCGTGTTAGCTGGTTGAGGCTTAGGTTCACCCTAGACTGTGCCGGGCTAGTAAATGGTAAGAAGACTATACTGATTAATATAACAATAAGTAAGGGGAACGTTGACCCAGCCTTTTGGCCGTAGGCAAACGTTTTAAACGATGCTGTGGTAATCGGAGTTGCCATGAAAACCGCTCTGGTAGCTAGAAACCCTCATCTTTATAAACTACATATGTAAAGCAAACTACTTCGGTTTGGAAAACATGCGAGGGTCAAATCATCTTCTTTGCAGTCATTCCTAAAGTTATCCTTTTGTCCTTTGCCATATATAGAGCGACGTGGCTTCCCTTATGGGTAGGAGAAGCGAGCTTTCCTCAAATAGAGTATTGCTTAATATGTCCCTCGAATAAAATCTTTTCCTGCGGTTTTCATCTTTTACAATGGAGTTTCTTGTCCGAATTCTACGGTTTCACAACACACTTGGTGAACACAAAAGTCTATGTTGACGGGGTATCATGGATCTTTCGTGTGATCCCATAGAGAGATACATATGTATACTTGCTACTTTCATAGACTCTCGACGGAATTCCCTGTTATCAAACACTAAATTATACCTCTTCTCGACTGATTAGAAAAAGTCTTTGTCACTGTTTGCCCTACAAACTGTTACCGTTCTCCCCTTCAAGGAAAATCAAAGATGAACGGCACATTACGGACCAAAGCGATAACCTCACCCCTCTTTTGTTAAAAAATTTCCTCACAAAAATCAATAAAACCCGCGTGCCACTATCCATATCTCAGCATCCATTATGATGGCTGCGCATTAATATTTTATTTTCGAACTCAAATGGCCATTTTGAGGAGGAGGCAGGAGAGCCACAAGCCAGATACAATGCGCCGGGTTCTTCTGAACCAAAAAAACAAACCTCTAACGCAGTGACAAACATTAGCCTTAGAAACCACAACAAAAGATAAATGCGCCTCATAGATGCAATCGAAGGGGTTCGGTCTGGCGGGAAATATATTTAACGTTGCCGTGTTTTATTGCCGCCGATTATCACATTATTGTTTTCGATTATATTTTACACCTCAGAAAATTTTGACGACGCACGGGCATAAAAGTAAAAATCTTTACGACCCTTTGAATGGTCACTACGAGTGTGGCATAGTACAGTGGAGCCGTTGCGTGCAGTGTGGTTGAGTTCAGGGCAGTCTCCTACGATACAACTGTTGCATTCAGCTCGCTTAGCCAAATAGCATCCAGGTGCAGATAACGACTGTTAACGGATAAATAGAGTTTTATAGCAGCAAATTGCTATTTTTTGTCCCGAACCCAATTTTGTCTCTATTTTGGATTTGTAGATATCTGGTGATGCTTTTAATAAGCGACTGTCTGGAGCAGATATCCATTGACCTGGAAGTTCTAAGCTGCTGACGGTGTCTCGTCTTTAATTCACTTCCACTCCAAATGGTCAGCTAATTAATTTGATTCACATCTTCTTTCTCGTCATCTTCACTATTATCTGGAAAATCATTACGAAAATTGTCTCTACTCCCCATATGGGTGCATTGGAAGGGAGCTAAGACAGATTAATAAGTGGCTTGAGGATATTTAGGGTTGAAAAGCTGGCAAATGGAGAGAGACAGTGAGGGGCAGACTGTTTCGCGTTTTAGAATGACGATTTAAAAATGTATTTTTCTTTGTGTTGACATACGAGTACTCGTATGTACGAGTATGTAGATGACACCGGAAAATGGACAACATTTCAGGCTCCCTTTGTTGGAAAAATGAAGCACGTAGTGGATGCTTTAGAAGTTTTACATGCTGTAGCGATAAGTGGTCAGTGGAGGTTTAAGTTTTTTTGGTGTATGCACTAAGAAGTTTGGGTTTTTTATTCCCTCTGTGCGGGGGTGTTGATAGGTCGTCAGGAGATTGATAAATTGGTCTGTTCCCTAACCTGAAAATTCGTACAAATTCGTCTGAATTGTTACGGATTTTAGTGCAACTGCGTTCCCGTACACAAAAATTTCGTAAAGGAGAGAGGACACGAGAGAGTAAAACATTTCACCTCCGTGTCAAAAGTTACGAATTTTTACCCCAATTTCTGTGGGTAAGAAGCGTATTATCTGTCAAATTCGAAAATTTGTTTTTGTCTGACTGAAGTTGAAATACATTCCAATGTATTAAAACAGGTAAGTTGTTATTTAAAACCACTAATAGGAACTTTAAACTTCAGTAAAATATTTTATAGACGAGGAGTAGAGAAATGAAGTGACTCAACAAGTTATCCAAAGCCAAGGCGAAGACTCCACGCCCATAGAGGAAATTGTGGTAAGAGAAGTTACCGGTGATACACAGAACTTGGAGGATAGCGTAGAGCATGACACTCCCAAACAAATGAGGTTGGAGGCGCCAACCAAGTTATTGCTGTCCCTCTTGGAGGAACTGACGCCTCAAGTAAGAAAAACAGCAAGATTATAGAACAAAAAAAAAATGTGGAAGGTCATAACGGAAAAACTGTTGGAAGAAGGGTACGAACTTACAGAACTACAGGTGCAGGGAAAATATCGCTCCATGGAGAGGCAGTATAAAAAAACAAAGCTGCACAATTCCAGAACTGGACGAAATCGTTTAATCTGTCCAACAAACTTATTGAACATGTTTAATGAACATTTGCATAGAACTCAGTTTCTCAGTCCGGTCTGGGTTTGGGGAAGGACGCTACACGGAAGATGCCTTATTGTTTTTCTGCAATTTTATAAACAAAGCCTTGGATGGTAAAAAGTTTTGCGCCGGCCTCTTTGTCGATATTACCAAAGCGTTTGACATGGTTTGCATTGACATTCTTTTGGACAAGCTGTATGGAGCAGGATTTCGTGGATTTTTCCATAATTGGTTAGCGACATATTTGAAGGACAGCAAACAAAGGGTTAGAATAGGAGACATCCTTAGTGATTATGAGCTGATTAACGTAGGGGTACCTCAAGAGTCTGTTTTGGGCCTTATTTTGTTTCTGATATTCATTAACTCCCTCTTTTCTCTTCTCTACCTTTGGCAGCCAAAGTTGCAGCGTTTGCTGATGCTCTTGGCATCGCTTATAGTTCAACGAGCCCTCTTAATTTAATAGCAGATATAAATAATGATATCCATTTGCTAAGGGTATGGTTTGCTGCTCACAGGCTAGTGGTAAGTAGCAAAACCAAACTAATGTTTTTTAGCTTAGGTTCGCTTGTGCCAGCAGAAATTGACATCAAATTCCATTTCTGCGATTGCCCGCGCCTTACCCTTGTTACTTGTGCTTGTACCACTGAGCCATTCGAATCTACTTTCCATACAAATTCCTTATGCAGCTCGAAGTGTTTTCAGGTTGAAGTTGTTGGAACTTCAAGTACCTTGGCACAACAATCGACCAAAATATGAGTTGGGCTGAGCATATTTTAAACCTGAAACGATACTTGCGTTCTTCTATTCGGTGTTTTTATCGTCTTCGACAGTTTTGTTCCAACAGGTTTCTTAAAACTGTATATCACGGAATTTTCCCCTCGAAACTGTAATATGGAATTAGTTGTTGGGGAGGTGCTTACACTACCAATCTAAAGCCTCTTCTCGTTTTGAAGAAATGCACCTTACGTAGAATTTGTAATGCTCACCGCCTACCCAATTCTATAGTATTATTGAAAATACTCCCATTAAGGCACTTGTTTTATTTTAGAGTCTCTTAGATCTTTTTTATGAGAGGTGGCTATTTAGAGAGTCCTATATCTGATGTACGCAACTTACGTCGAACTTACCGTCATATTGTGCAAGTACCAGCCTACCTCACAACGCACTATAGAAACTCCTACCCAGTTGTATCACATAAACTTTTTAACAGTCTTCCAGCCGATATAAGAGTCATGTCAACTTCTAGTAAAATTTCAAATAAAATCAAAGCATGGCTTCTTGGTTTCGATCACAACGAGATTGAAGTTTTACTCACTTATCCTATGTAATTGTTATATCTCTCTTTTTTTTTTCATTTATAGTTTACGGAATTTTTTATAATGTTAACTTTTAATTTATCTTAATCTAAAATATTGCCACCCCACAATGACTAAAGTTATTAAAGTTATTTCTTCTTGAAGCGGCATTTAACCCTATTTATTGCTGTAATTGCAAAATACAAATGTCACTAGCTATTTTCTTAAATAAAAATAAAAAACGTTTTGTAACTAAACTCAAGGCAAACTGTATAACTGTTAAGAAAATAATGAATTAAAAAAAAATAAAAAAAAAATGAATTATACACCCTGAATGACTCGAACTGCAACCAAATTCAGACTGCTATAATTTCCAAACCATTCATGACAGTGAGCTAAAATTTTGACACATGACAAATAATTTTATTATTTACAAGTCTTTTAAACGATTTGCGTCTCAGTTGTGTTGAACCATTTGTATCCGCAATGGAATGATTGGTGTGATTGCTTTATATTTGGCTGGAAAATCACAAGTAGCTATCGTTAGAGCCCTCCAGCACCTCAACGTGAATAAATCATTTGTGTCTCGAACCATAGCTCATTACTATGATACTGGCATCGTTACAAAACGCCATGGAGGTGGTCATAAAAAAACAGCAACATCGGCAGAAATTGTTCGGAAAATGAAGGCTCGAATTGACCGAAATCCGGGTCCAAGTGGAAGAAAAATGCCTCGTGAGCTCAACATATCGTTGGAACGGATGCAACACATACTAAAAAATGAGCTTAGGCTCAGGCCATTGAAGTTCCAAAACGCACACGATCTTACACCACAACAGAAAAAAGTTAGAGTGGAAAGAGTGAAGGAATTGCTAAGCTTGCACGAAAGTGGTGAGTTGCCGAATTTGGTTTTTTCCGATGAGTCGCCATTTGTTATCGAGCAATATTTCAACAAACAAAATAACCGAGTTTACTTGCCAGAGAGGTCCTTCGAAAATGTACACCTTCGGACGGCCACCAGAAAGTAGGCAGCAACGATGGTGATGGTTTGGGCCGACATAACCGCCGATGGTCGCTCTCCGCTCGTATTTTTGGACCGTGGTGTCAAAATTAATACGATCGTATACCGTGAAACTCTCTTAGAGGCAGCATTGAAGCCTTGGGCAAACAATCATTTCTGTCGGAGACCGTGGACTTTTCAACAAGACTCGGCACCGTCTCACAAAGCGCGCGTCAACCAAGATTGGTTCAAAAACAATGTTCAACACTTCATTTCTTCGACACAATGGATTACAAATTCTCCGGCTGCAAATCCGTTGGATTTCTCTGTCTGGGGTATTTTGAAAGCGAAGGTTGGCACTAAAAAATACCAAAGTTTGGACCACCTCAAACAAGCACTTCGCCGGGAATGGGCCAAAATTCCGCAGAGCCACTTGCGTGCAGCGTGCGATGCTTTCTTCGGCCGTCTCAAGGCCATTATTCGCGCCAAAGGTGGACATATTAAAAACTACTGTTACAATTTGAAAATTGATGTATTTTCCAACATTTTTTGCTTTGGCGCAATAAAATTTATCAAAAAATAAAAAAATTATAGCATTTTAAAAAGTTGGAGTTACAGTCACCCTGTATCTATCTATTGTATGCTCATCACAAACCTCACTTAAAGCCCGATAAATCTCTCTAGGTTTTGCCATGTGTAGAAACTACTAATGTTATGTAACCTTCTCCATAGAACCCATTAAGTCTTCGAAGAAGGAACAGAAATTGTTAAATTAAGGGAGGAATAAATTTAAATTTAAACTTAAAAAAAAAATGTAATTTAAATGTTAGTGAACGGTTTTTGATCTTCAGCTTCTTAGGAAGCTGAGTCTTGGATATAATTTGTCAGCAGAGCATTGGAATCAATAGAATTGAAGCAATTTATTGGATGAACAACCTCTGCATAACATGATATACCTGCGAATAATTCAAGAACTGATGAAAGAACTGAAATGAAAGTGCTCCTTATTTTCCGACAAAAATAGAAAATAAGGCCAGATAGTAAAATACACATTAGGGAACTAGGTATCTGCAGCATCAAGCAGAAATTGATACCAGGACACTCGGTTGAAAATAATGAAACGGGCGACTTCCTAGTAATGCTTAACTCAAAATCAAAAGATGCACTATGTTTCCAAATTTTTTAATTTTTTTTTGAAAGTCCTTAACAAACTGATACACAAATGGCATGGGAACTCACATGCTGTCTCACAATTGAACACTGTTAGGAAGGAGTTATTTGCAGAGTGTTGAATTCCGAAATTGACATTGACAATAAAGCGAACCTTTTCATCTAAAAATATTGTATAACCAGAAATATGTATCTCTCCTTAAAAGTCAAAAATAAAAAGAATGATTGTCATAAGTAATAGGTCTGTTGCCTTACTTTGTGCACTAGAATTCGTAAATTGTCAAATTACAAAAGAGAGGCAACAAATTGAAGAAGTTATGGAACGCGTGAAACAACAATTGTTACCCACGATTTAAACGTCAAAAACATATGTGAGACAAACAAGCAAACAGAAGATCGGGTTAAAATAATTGTGTTAATTTTAATTTGATTTTGTTATGGCAAGTGAATATTTTGAAGATTTTTGAAAATGTGTACAAATACAAAACAAATAAAGAACTTAGTTTCGTTATTAGCAGACTCATTGAGCGACTCAGAAAGTGACACGGAGTTATATGAAATCTTTGATGATGAGTCTGAATGCGTGGACGAATTGTTATTGAGTGATTATTTGAATTCGGTAAAAGAAAAAAACGAAACTGCATAAAAAATTATGTTAAAACAGCTGTTCCTTCCTACACCGAAGAGGAGTTTGTACGACATTTTCGCATTTCCAAAGCGCTTTTTATGAACCTTTGCGAAAAGTTTGAAAATTCGGCAATGCATGTCAACCTCCGTGCTGATAAACGATTTACACCAACAAAGAGTATACTTATATTCCAATGGTTTGCTGGACATGAGACTTGTAGCTACAAGGATTTGGCAGACTGTTTTGACCTTTCCTTGTCCTCTGTTTGCCGAATAGTGAATAGAGTCACTATGTTTGTCAGCAGTCTGAGCAGCGAAATAATTAAATGGCCAAATAATGAGCGGAAGCAGCAAATATCGACGTTCTTCAGGGACAAACGCGGCATTCCTAGAGCAATAGGTAGCATTTGTATTTCGCTGCAATTCTAAAGTCTTTATGTGATCTTTTTTCTACAGGTTGCATTGATGGTACCCACATTGTCACTGACCCTCCAGACAAATGCAAGGATGACTACAATGACGAAAAAGGACTAATGAGTCTCTGTTTACAAGCAATCTGGAATGAGCAAAGGAAATCTTTAAATATATTTGTTGGGTTTCCAGGTACCTCGCATGATTGGTGGGTACTTCAAAACTCATCAATATATTCTAAATTACCATCAGTTTGTGGAGGTAATATCTTTTAAAATGTAAATATACATAAATGACTTAAAATTACTTTTTTTTAAATTATTACATATTAGGCGATTCTACCTATACCTGTATAAATCACTCGGTGACTCCGTACAGAGACAATGGCCATCTGGCAACTGCTCCGAAAAATTTCAATATAAAATTGACTTCCTGTCGGGTCAATATAGAACACTCTTTTGGAATATTGATACAACGGTCCCGGCAGCTTTATTATTGCAAGCTTAGGAGTGTTAAGAAATTATGCCATTTCATAAGAGCATCCTGCGTTTTGCATAACATAGCGAACGAAGACGACTTGGGTTTCACAGCAGAATTCCCTCACGATGATGTTTCGGAAGCATTGCAGTATGGAGGTAATACTATAAGAGACGCAATATGTGAAGAAATCCAAATTGGAAATGTCTAACATAAACAAAACAAAAAGTCGAATAAAACTTTAAAATTCATTTTTTTTTAATAAAACTTAATAAACATAAAAACAAAAATTCAATTTAAACACATTTGCAGTTAAAAGATCAGTTATCAGTCTTCTCAAGATTTGCTGCTATTGTCTCAAGCAGCGCCAACTTGCGTTGAGCCCGTTCATCATGCATTTTTTCTGTTTCTTCTTTGTGATCCAGAAACTCGAGAATTTTAGAGTGATATTCAGCTCGTTCATCCCGTAGCGCATCAACTCTTTGTAGAATTTTCTCCTGAAAGGTTGTTGTTTTCGGTCTTTTTACTATGGGTGTAGTAGCTGAGCTTGAAGACTCTTCCTCGTCGCATGAAATGTACCTTCATAAAATTAGTGAGTTAAGATGCAATACCATTTACATTTTGCAAATCTTTTAATAATACCGGAAGTTGATGGCTGTAATTGAAAGTCAGCAGCATTGATACCTGCACTTGCCAACATCATTTCGCGAGAAATGCCATCATTATCTTCGCTATCTAGAACGAATTCCGGATACAAACCCCTCTTCTCTGCTAAAAGTTTGTCCAACTCACTTGAATAAGAAAGTATGCAGGGTGACTTGCTCTAACTCCAATTTTTTAAAATGCTATAATTTTTTTATTTTTTGATAAATTTTATTGTGCCAAAGCAAAAAATGTTGGAAAATACATCAATTTTCAAATTGTAACAGTAGTTTTTAATATGTCCACCTTTGGCGCGAATAATGGCCTTGAGACGGCCGAAGAAAGCATCGCACGCTGCACGCAAGTGGCTCTGCGGAATTTTGGCCCATTCCCGGCGAAGTGCTTGTTTGAGGTGGTCCAAACTTTGGTATTTTTTAGTGCCAACCTTCGCTTTCAAAATACCCCAGACAGAGAAATCCAACGGATTTGCAGCCGGAGAATTTGTAATCCACTGTGTCGAAGAAATGAAGTGTTGAACATTGTTTTTGAACCAATCTTGGTTGACGCGCGCTTTGTGAGACGGTGCCGAGTCTTGTTGAAAAGTCCACGGTCTCCGACAGAAATGATTGTTTGCCCAAGGCTTCAATGCTGCCTCTAAGAGAGTTTCACGGTATACGATCGTATTAATTTTGACACCACGGTCCAAAAATACGAGCGGAGAGCGACCATCGGCGGTTATGTCGGCCCAAACCATCACCATCGTTGCTGCCTACTTTCTGGTGGCCGTCCGAAGGTGTACATTTTCGAAGGACCTCTCTGGCAAGTAAACTCGGTTATTTTGTTTGTTGAAATATTGCTCGATAACAAATGGCGACTCATCGGAAAAAACCAAATTCGGCAACTCACCACTTTCGTGCAAGCTTAGCAATTCCTTCACTCTTTCCACTCTAACTTTTTTCTGTTGTGGTGTAAGATCGTGTGCGTTTTGGAACTTCAATGGCCTGAGCCTAAGCTCATTTTTTAGTATGTGTTGCGTCCGTTCCAACGATATGTTGAGCTCACGAGGCATTTTTCTTCCACTTGGACCCGGATTTCGGTCAATTCGAGCCTTCATTTTCCGAACAATTTCTGCCGATGTTGCTGTTTTTTTATGACCAGCTCCATGGCGTTGTGCAACGCTGCTAGTATCACGGTAACGAGCTATGGTTCGAGATACAGACGATTTATTCACGTTGAGGTGCTGGAGGGCTCTAACTATAGCTACTTGTGGTTTTCCAGCCAAATATAAATCACACTATCACGTTTGAATTCCATCGCGAATAAAAAATTTTCAACACCACTGAGACGCAAATTGTTTAAAAGACTTGTAAATAATAAAATTATCTGTCATGTTCTAAAATTTTAGCTCACTGTCATGAACGGTTTTGAAATTATAGCAGTCATTCAAGGTGTAGTCAGGTGTCCCGTTGAATAAGCCACTTCCTTGAATACCGTGGAAGCATAAGATATGACACATACTTGGGTAGGACTGATGAGCAAAGTGTGAAGATTGTTTCGGACTTTCTTAATGGAAATTGTAAAGCAACATACGAAGAAATATGCTATGCTGCTGTAGATTTGACAGCAACTATAATAAAAAGTGTACACGGCAGCCAAATGGATCATATTGAGAATAGACTCGGACCACTACTTCATTTCAGTCAGGGAAAGTCTAGGGATATCTTAAACACCACAAAAACGAAAAAATACTGTGTGAAGTCCTAACGTTGAACGCCCGATATCGCAACAAACCGATAGCGTATTCCTCAACCCGGAGACTGGATTGTAGTGCTGAACAAGGAATAAGAGTCACACTGAAAATATGGAAAGACCACTTCTGCAGACTGTTATCTGGCGAAGACATACCCAAATTCCGTGGTCAGCAGAATGAACCATTAAACCTGGACGGTGAAAGTTAAGAGATCGATCAACCCGACCAAAATGAACAATAACAACAAGACCATATAACCAGACGGCCTACTAGCCGTATGGAACCTTAGCAAGGTTAGCAATCCTCAAGAAAAGAATTCCTCTTACTTGCACCAATTACAGGGATATCACATAAAAGAACTTATTTACCATCTTGTATGAATGCCTGTAGCCATGTGTCAACGATCGGATTAGGGCCGGTAAGCCCGCAAATATTCATACTACCTCAGATCTTGGAAAAAATCCAGGAAGTCCATAGTGTTAAATCAAATCAAAACCAAGTATATGCTGTCAAAAATTATGGCGACTCTATATAAGATCTTGATCATCACAGTCCTGCTTTATAGTGCTGAACCATAGGCTCTATCAGAAGCGGATTAAGTTCTCATGTTGTCCCAAAGGACCTCAGACGTATCATCTTTCCTTCTGAAAACTCTAGAATGACTGATTGATATCCATATACGAGCTAAAGTTGATCCTAGACTTCTGTCAACGGCTCAAAATGCCTACTGTAAAGGAAAGCCGGTGGAAACGCCTCTGCATTTACTGACTAGCCACATCGAACAATCCCTACAATACAAAGAGTACACAATGGTTGCTTTCCTGGATATAGAGGGTGCCTTCAACAACGTCAACATATCCGCAATCACGACTGCGCTGTCAAGTCTGCAGGCAGATGACTCACTTAGGGAACTGATCAGCCTTATGCTTAAAAAGCAGGATAATCTACTCCAAATTGGGAGAGACTTCTGCTAAAAGAAGTGTCAGCAGAGGTACGCCGCAAGGCGGTGTCCTCTCTTCCGTTCTCTGGAAATTAGTAGTAAATGAACTGCTGATATACCTGGTAGCGGGTGGTAGCAGGGTGATTACCTATGCGGATGACTTTGCTATAGCCGTCTTAGGCAAGCATCTTAATACCATTAAAGAAACCCCCATAAAACTGATATTGTCTTCTTTTCCAGGAAATACAAAATTCCGACTATAGACCCTCCTTCAATAAACGGTACCAATTCAGTGTTTTCAGATACCTCAAAATATCTGGGTCTTATTTTTAACAGAAAACTAAACTGGAAACCTAACATTCAAGAAAGAGTCAATAAAGCTACAATCGCTCTATTCTCTTGCAAAGAGCCATTGGGAATAAATGGGGCTTTCAACCTCGGATAACCCGCTGGCTGTACATCTCGGTCATAAGACCGATGCTCACTTACGGGGTGGTAGTCTGGTGGACGGTCAACTGCTTTAAACTAAGCAGAGCCAGAGAACAGCATGTCTATGCATAAGCGGAGCATTGCAGTCTACCCCCTCTGCGGCATTAAACATTCTGTTTCATTTGACACCCCTCGATATTTTTAGCAGGCAAATAGCTGCAGTCGCCTTAAAGCGACTAAACAGTGGACAAATAATCCATTTGGCCACGCCAGTATTCTTAATAATGTTCTCCTCACCGAGAACATCGATTACACTACACCTGAACTTTGATTTGACAAAAACTTCCATGTAAGCTTCCCCTCTAGATCCTTCTGGGAGGACGATACTTTCATGGAGGACAAGTCAATCCATCTCTACACAGATGGATATAAAACCGATAGCTGCGACGGTGGCGGCGTTTTCTCAGATAAGCTAAATCTAAGCCTCTCTTTCCGTCTTCCAAATCACTGTAGCGTGTTCTAGGCGGAAATTTTGGCGATTAAAGAAGCTCTGTCCTGGCTGAAGAAAAACGTGATATCTGTAAAGGATATCCGCATCTTTTCGGATAGTCAGGCCGCTATCAATTCCCTGGACTCGGTCTCACTAAATTCTGAAACCACCCTTGAATCCCGATCATCTCTTATGGAGATGCCAGAGCAGTTCAACCTTCACCTTTGTTGGGTGCCGGGTCACAGAGACATTCCCGGAAACTGTAGAGCCGATGAACTCTCCAAAATTGGAACTACTCTACCTATTCTACCGGAAAAGGGTAGCATCGGTATACCAATGCAATATACGCGCAAATTAATGTTAAAGCTGGATGCTAATGAAAGAAAAGACCTAAGGTGGACTGTTGGACTAACATGTCCAGCGACCAAACGGATCTGGCCAAAACTGGATCTGAATCGCTCTAAGTGTCTGATCCTTCTAAATAAGGAACATCTCAGCGCCATCATAGGTGGCATCACTAGACACGCAAGAAGGCTTGGCGCTTTACAAATGATTTCTGCTGAAGCTGTATGGAAGAGGAGGAGGAGGAGATAATCCTCTACCTACTCTGTATATATCCAGCTCTCTCCCAGAGAAGAAAACTTCACTTAAGAGCTTTCTTCTACAACGAGCTAAACGATCTAAAAAATGTGGACGTAAACAGTCTCCTACGCTTCGTCAGAAGCTCAAACTGGTTCCATCAGTAAGAAGATCATAGATCCACGTGGCATCACAATGGGCCAATAGGCCTAAGTGGGTTGGTATTTCCAACAGCAACTCTTACCTACATACCTACCTACCTCTCCTCAGTCGTTTGAATATCGAAATTCGAAAAATATTCAGTCCCTTTTGCGTTGAGAGGCTTTGGAGGAGAATGTTCAACGACGATCTATACGAGCTGTATAGAGATATCGAAAACTGTGCATCAGTAGCCTGAGATGGTTGGAGCATGTACAGCGAATAGACACCAATGTCCTCGAAAGACCAAGTTACTGCGAATGACCATTCCGCCGTCGCGATATTTTCTTCCGAACGCACTGTTCTCATTCTCGTTGGTGTGTGAGTGTCCAATAACGTGTAGCACGTTCAGATGGCCGATGATGTCTACTGTAAATTTCACGAAGGATCACCTGTCCGTAAACTCCTTGCTGAGCCCCCTTTAGTCTGGCTTCAGAAAAGGTCAATATCTCAGGATTATATGGACTGAATTTGATAAGGGATATGTGACCTAACTTTGTCTACTGGACTTTACAAGCGCCTTTGACAAGATCAATCACTCCATCCTTTATTGGGAACTGCGGCATTATTTTGCGTTTAGTGATAGACCTGCTAGGCTAATAGGTAGTTTTTTGAGTAATATGTCACAAAAGGTAGCTGTAGGCGATGCATGCTCTGAGTTTCAGAGGCTGGTGCAAGGTGTACCTCAGAGTTCAATCTTGGAGGCCATTCTGTTCTGCCTGCACATTCATGAGTCTCTCCGCTTATGATGTTCAACTTTATTTCTTGCAGCAGGATAATAGGCTTGTTTCAAACTTAAATTTGGATCTACTCGCGAATAATAAATGGACAATAGTGCGTTTTCCTTTTAGAATATTAAAAGAGCTAATTTAGCCACTAGTGCGGCAGTGAATCTTGTGCAATTCGGAAAACAAAATACAGTGCGGTGCAGTTTGCGTTGCAAACGAAAGACAATTTTTTAATTTTTTTTTTTTTTCGTTTTTTCTTGTGAGCAAGTCACAATTGTGCGTGACAGAATTCCTTGTGCATTAGTGCATAGATAAGTGCGCATGTCAGAGTTCTTTGTGGCTTTGTGCATAGACAATTGAGCGATTCTACACACGACTGTTGGAGCTTCCGAGGGGTCGACCCGAGTCTCAGCAGTTGTGCGTAGTCTTACGGGAGCAAGAGTGATAATAGTGCAGTGCAGAGCTTTTCGGCCATAAGTATGACGAGACGGCATAGCAATCAACATCTGCGGGACCTGACATACCAACATCGGCAGATAAAATTGAGCGTGATATAGTGCAATACTATAGAGCAGAGCATAGCGCAGACAGTGACAGCGCGTTACTGGCCACTGCGCGTGTGAAAGTGCATACCGGAGCAGGGCGAGTAGTGGAAGCAAGAGCGCTTCTGGACAGTGGCAGCCAACTTAACCTGATCACTGAGCAGTGCACTCATAGATTAGGTTCACTTAAGCGCAGATGTGAGCTTCAAGTTCGGGGCATTGGGCATAAGAGCAATGTGCGGCTCACATCCATAACACAAGTGGAGATATCGTCTCGAACGGAGCAAGACTACCGGCTGAACTGCAGAGTACATGTAATTCCAAAAATCACGTCATCTCTGCCAGGAGAAGCCTTACCTCTGGAACATCGGAGCAATATGGATAAGCTGAACTTGGCGGACGAATCATTCTACAAGTCTTCCAAAATAGACATGCTACTTGGAGCACATGTCTGGGCCAGTATCATCAAGAACCAGATAATTCGGTACGACACTGGTCTAACAGCCCAAGACACACATCTGGGTTGGATTGTCTTTGGGCAACTGCAGCGGAATCAACTTTGTTTGGGCAGAGCGATGATATCAACCGTGCAGTCACCGGAGATTGGATTGAACGAGCTGCTGAAGAAATTCTGGGAGATCGAGGAGCCGACTGTGCCAACACTGATGTCCGACGATGACGAATGGGTTGAGCAGAATTTCAAGAGCACGTATCGTCGGGATCCATCTGGACGATACATTGTCACCATCCCGCTCAACCCACGCGCAGAGAGCTTGGGCAGTTCACGAGCTGTAGCACATAGAAGATTTCTTCAACTCGAGAGCAAACTGACTGCCAACGACGACATCAGGGAAAGGTACATCCAGTTCATGCGGGAGTACGAGGAGCTTGGTCACATGATACCAGTCACCAACGAGCTAGAAGATAACGAGCCTATTTACCACATACCGCACCATTGCGTCATGAAGAAATTTCGCGTGGTTAGTTTAGTTTTAAATGCATTTTATTATATTAATCATTAATTCTTACATACTAACAAAAAATGCTTAAATGCTAGCTTAAAATTACTTAACAAACTTATATTAACTTACTGGCCCCGCACAGGCACTCTAAGCTACTCTAAATTCTTATATCTATGTCTTTCGACTTTATTTACATTTTATTGAAATTCGTATATATTTTGTATACTTAAGGCTAAGAAAAATTTGTTAACAAAAACTTAGCATATGGAGTTATTTTTTTATAAAAACTTAATATCTAACTTAAAATAAACTTAAACCTAACCTACATACACAATACATACACATAGATATTATACACAATTATATACATATATTAGTATATACCTTTGTATATACTAATATATGTATATATTTCTTAAATACTAACCTAAACCTATGCAAGCTGGCCATCGGTATTCACAGTGTAAATAAGTAGGTCAGCTCTGCCTCATTAGTGAGGCTGGTCCGTAATTGACGGAAACGACGACGAAACATCTTCTCCATCATTCAACCACCAGAAATGCTGGTGCTGCCGAACGACATCCCTCTTATCGCGATTCCCCACCGCCCTACTGAACCTGAGACGATCCACACTGCCGTGTGCGACGTCTCTGCCGTAGTTGAGTCGCCTGTCCCCAGCTTTCCGAGCGACATGGAAGATTAACGGGACCGCTGATCTATCCTGGATCAACCCTATCTGATCTAGGTAGAGGAATGCTTCCGGTGGAACGAAGCCGTCAGAGCGCACTCTCTCGTGGTAAAGGTAGTTGGGGTAGTAAGCCCCAGATATCAGGTTATTCGTCGCGGTCATTGCTCTTGCAATGTGCCTTCGAGTCAGCTTAATTACGAAGTTGTCCACTCGTATTAGGTTCGCCCTGTTGTAAAGGACCTCATTACGATAAAATTTTTTGTACTCCGACTCTGGTGTTCTGTACAAGCGAAGGCAAGCCCTAAGGCAAGCCCTCTCAAACACCCGAATCTTTTCCATTAAGCTTGCTCGTACATTGAACCACACGGGGCACCCGAATACCAGCATGGGCCTGATAAGGGCCATGTAGCAGATTACCTTTACCCTCGCATCGAGTTGGCTGCTATAAAACAGTCTCTTTGTAAGAGCAAAAGCGCCTTTAGCTCTGGCCAGAGCAGCGTCTACATTTTTGTCAAAATACAGAAACTGATCTAGCCAGATCCCAAGGTATCTGACTACATTTCGACAGGCAAGAGGCTGTCCGTGTTGTCCAATGATCGAGAACTTTCGCCAATTTTTTCTGGTATCCCTAGAGGCTCCAGACAACGGCGTCCTAAAGAGGATGGTTTCCGACTTCTGAAAGTTGATTTTCAACTTCCAGTCATCGCAAAATCGTCTTATCTTATCGAAGTCACGCTGCAAGAGAAATTTCGCGTGGTATTTGACGCGTCGTGCAAGAGCGACACTGGAGTGTCCTTCAATGACCTACAGCTGGCCGGAGCAAGGCTTCAAGATGAATTGTCAACCATCGTAACGAGATTCCGTTGCTTCAAGGTAGCCATATGTGCCGATGTTCGAAAGATGTTTCGCCAAGTAAAGTTTGACCGACGGCAGTGGAACCTTCAAAGAATATTCTGGAGAGAAACCCCCAGAGAAGCGCTAAAGGAGTATTGGCTGACAGTGGTTACCTATGGAATGGCATCCAGTACTTGCAATGCAGTGCGAGCTATGCTGCAGTGTGCCAGCGACCACAAAGAGCAATATCCACTGGCATACGAGGCCATTGTCAACAACTTTTACGTCGACGACATGTTGAGCGGAGCGGATACAGAGGAGCAGGCAGCAATTTTGGGCAAAGAGGTGATAGCCTCATTGAGAGCCGGTGGGTTCGAGCTGGGCAAATTCATCTCATCAAGTCGTCGAGTGCTGACAGAGCTGTCCAACACGGAGAATACGGAGAGGGAGCTAGGAGAGTCAGAAGATACAACAGCTAGCATATTGGGGCTAGTATGGAATCCCTGCCATGATGAGATACGTTACAAAGTGCAGCGCAACAAAGAGCATAGGAGCTGGAGTAAAAGATCCATAATGAGCACGATCGCCAGACTTTATGATCCGAACGGGTACATACGAGGGCGGGTCAATAAGCCCGTGACTTTTTGAATTTCTGACCTCTTTACTGAAACAGCAACACTGCTCCTATCAACAGACATCTGTCAGTTGACTCCTGTCAAAATTTAAACTTGCTGCGTCAGTTAGTTTGTGTTTGACAGCTATTTTTATCAGATTACTCACTAATTTGAGGAGAAAATGGAAAAAAGTGAATTTCGTGTGCTTATTAAGAATTATTTCTTGCGAAAAAAAACCATTACCGAGACCAAGGCTAAGCTTGATAAATACTATGGGGACTCTGCACCATCGATTTCAATGGTAAAAAAAAAGTGGTTTACTGAATTTCGTTGTGGCTGTACAAGCACTGAAGATGCCGAACGTCCTGGACGCCCAGTTGAGGTCTCTACACCCGAAACAATCGAAAAAATTCACGATATGGTGTTGGCCGACCGAAGATTGAAAGTGCGAGAGATTGTGGAAGCCGTAGAGATCTCGCATGGCTCAGTGGTTTCAATTTTGAATGATCACTTTGGCATGAGAAAGCTTTCCGCAAGATGGGTGCCGCGTTTGCTCACAGTCAACCACAAACGCAATCGTGTAACAACTTCACAGGAAGGTTTGGCGTTGTTTAATCGCAATATGGAGGAGTTTTTGCGCCGTTTTGTAACCGTGGACGAAACATGGATCCATCACAACACACCAGAGAACAAACAACAGTCAAAGCAGTGGGTTTCTAAGGGTGAATCGGCGCCAAAGAAGGCCAAGGTGGGTTTGTCAGCCAATAAAGTTATGGCGACTGTTTTTTGGGATGCACGCGGGATAATCCACATTGACTACCTTCAAAAGGGAAGAACAATCAATGGGGAATATTATGCCAACTTATTGGACCGATTCAATGACGATTTGAAAAAAAAACGACCTCATTTGGCCAAGAAAAAAGTTCTTTTCCACCAAGACAATGCAAGGGTGCACACATGTGCAGTTGCCATGGCAAAAATCCATGAATTGGGCTATGAATTGCTCCCTCATCCACCCTATTCTCCAGATTTGGCTCCGAGCGACTACTTCTTGTTTCCAAACCTGAAGAAATGGCTTGGTGGAAAAAGATTTGACTCCAATGATGAAGTCATCTCGCAAACAAAGGCCTATTTTGAGGACCTCGACAAATCATTTTTTTTTGGAAGGGATAAAAAAATTGGAGAAGCGTTGGACAAAGTGTATAGAGCTCAAGGGAGACTACGTTGAAAAATAAAATTATTTCTTTATCAAAAAATCTGTGTTTTAATCCAAAAGTCACGGACTTATTGACCCGCCCTCGTAGCACCAGTCATTATCACGGCGAAGATCTTCATCCAAGATTTATGGCGTTGCGGCTTGAAGTGGGACGAGGAGATCCCAACCGGCATGAAAGCGAAATGGAGCAAATTTTCAGAAGAACTAGAGCAGCTGACATCAATCCGGGTCCCGAGATGGCTTGGGAGTGAAAGGGCGAGAAAGCTGGAACTTCATGGATTCGCCGACGCATCAACGAGAGCATATGCAGCCGTCGTCTACATGAGATCCGAATCGAGCAGTGGTGAAACCTCATCTCTATTAGTGGCATCGAAAACCCGAGTGGCGGCGCTAAAGACGGTTACTGTGCCGAGGTTAGAGCTATGTGCAGCGGTGTTATTGTGCAAACTGATGAAACAAGTGGTCGGAGCGTGCAAATTGGATGATATACCAATAACTTATTGGAGCGATTCCACGGTGGTACTCTACTGGCTTACTAAAATACCCGCCGAATTAAAAACGTTCGTTGCCAATAGAGTCAGCACCATACAGCAATATTCAGGAGGTCATCCCTGGAAACACGTTTCATCATGCGACAATCCTGCCGATTTGGCTTCCCGTGGAATACCAGCAGCGCAGTTGGTAAAATCAACACTATGGTGGGAAGGGCCACACTGGCTCATGAAGCAGAAGCAGGATTGGCCAAATATGCAGCTCAAATTGAGCGCAGGAGAGCAAGCGGGCGCAAGGTCAGCACTTAAACCACAAATAGTAGCAGGACTAATACTACATAAGGTGAGCGAGCTGAGCGTATTGGGCGAGAGTTTGCTGACAAGAAGATCTACCCTGCAGAGCACATTGAGGGTGACAGCGCTGGTATTGCGATTTGTGCGGAAATGCAGAAGGGACAGCCAAGCGGTACAGGCCGGACCAGTCATTCCTTCTGAGCGCGAAGAAGCGTTGGCCTACTGGGAGAAGACAACGCAGCAAGGAGCATATTGTAAAGAGCGAGAGTGCCTTAGAGCAGGGCGATCAGTGGATGTCACGAGCAGCATTTCGACACTATTTCCCTTCATCGACGCGGATGGCATCATGAGGGTGGGGGGCCGCCTTCACAACTCAGACCTGCATAATGACGCCAAACATCCAATCATTCTGCCAGCGCGGAGCAAACTCTTCGAATTGATAATGAGGGAGGCGCACATCATGACGTTACACGGCGGAGTGCAATTGAGCGCACAGTATATCAGGCAAAGATATTGGGTTCCCACTTTGAGACGTGCACTGAGGACCCACATTGGAAAGTGCATAACATGCGTCCGCCAGAAGAAAAGGGTGTCCGAGCAATTAATGGGCAGTCTTCCCAAGGAGCGAGTGCAACGAGCAAGAGCCTTCCGTCATAGTGGCGTGGACTACGCCGGACCAGTGCGAATAAAGGCCAGGGCAGGCCGGTCCAAAACAATCGATAAGGGCTATATTGCAGTATTCGTGTGCTTGGCTACAAGAGCCATCCATTTGGAACCGGTGAGCAACCAGTCGACCGAAGCCTTCTTAGCAGCCTTCCAGCGATTCAAGTGGAAGGAGCGCAGAGCTAATTTGAGAGTGGGAGACCTAGTTCTGCTAAAACAAGAGAACATGCCACCCACAGTATGGCCCCTGGGCCGCATCACGGTGGTCCATCAGGGCAAGGACGGTCTAGTCCGAAGTGCTGAGATTAAGCTAGGGCACACGACATTAGTGCGTCCAGTCCAGAAGCTGTGCATTCTTCCAAATCAAGAGCAGACAGATTCCAATTGAGGACTATGCCTCAATTGGGGGGGGGAGGAATGTTCGGAACTCTCACAACAAAAGGCATTTATATTATCTACAACGGCGCCATTCCGGCGGCAACAACACATCATATCACCAACCAACGGTGCCCAACACCGTACACAGAAGGAGCCAGACGAGAGCCGTCTACGATTGTCAACAAAACCTTCTTTAGAGCAATCATCAGAAGATTAGCGGTACCTGCGACCGAAAAATAGAAATCATCACAGATGATCACATGCATGTAAGTACACATCGTATGTGCTCTACCCGGAGACCACACCCCATTCCATAGTGCACTGGATAGCGGTGGTTGCGACCGAGATGTCGTGTCGATGAGCATGGCACACATAGGAGCCGGTACTATGACAAGAAGAATTTCGTTTTACTTCACTTAGTTATCGTTCTTCAACCAGTGCGGGTGCATCAAAATGCAAATAAATATAGATTACAATTAAAATCAAAATTGTTTTACTTATGAGTTAGGCGTTCCCTAACAGACAATGAATAACGGACTAGTCCTAAGCCCAACTAAATGCCATGCCATACCTATCTTCAACAGATCTCTTGATCCAGCTTCTCTCCCAAATATCTTACTATCATGCTCTAAATTGAATGAATCATAAATCGAAACCTATCTTGTTACCATCATATCAACTAAACTGTAGATTTCAGCATGTTTCACTCCGCTTGTGACATGTAGACGGCTTGTGCAAAATCTCAACATGCCAATAATATTGTTGCGTGTTCGCGACGATAACAAAACTTTTAAATTATAAAATAAAAAGATTTCTACAAAATATTTTGATTATTTTATCTTTATTTTAATGATCGCAACTCCAATGTGCACTTCCTTGGTTGCCTCATGAACTGCAGTTCTGTAAGCCATAAGAAGAAGGGGAAGATAGGCGTCCCAATCTCTTTGATTTTCATCAACGAACTTAGCAAGATAATTAAGAAGCGTCCGATTAAAACGTTCGACCATTCCATCAGACTGCGGGTGTAAAGTCGTGGTGCGGGTTTTATCGACCCCCAATTTCTTCATCACATTTTCGAACACTGCTGATTCAAAATTCCTCCCTTGGTCTGAATGCAATTGTTGGGGAGCTCCAAATTGAGAGAAAACATGGACTATGAGTGCTTCAGCCACTGTTTCTGCTGTCTAGTCAGGCAGAGGAATAGCCTCTGACCATTTGGTAAAATAGTCACAAAACACCATAATGTATCGGTTGCGTTGCTCCGTAACTGGTAATGGTCCAAGAATGTCCACTGCCACTCGTTCAAACGGTGCTCCAACATAGACCGGCTGTAATGGTGCTCGGGATTTTATTTTGTGTCGCTTCTGGCAAATAGCGCACCCATTGCAAAACATTTCAACATCCCTTGAACATCCGACCCCAGTAATAACGTTGCTTCAGCTTAGCCAGGGTTTTGTGCACACCAAAGTGTCCACCGGTCGAACTGTCGTGCATTGCTTTCATAATTTCCAGCTGCAAAGACACGGGAATGATTATTTGATAAGCCTTACCAGATGTGGTGCTGATGCGGCGGTGTAATATGCCATCTCGATACTTCAGCATTTCGAACATACCCCAGTATGCTTTGAGATTGGGGCTAAGTGCGCGGACATCCTCAAATTTTGGTCGTTGATTTTATTGCACCCACCCTTTGACGATGGAAATTTCGAGGTCTGCTGACTTCTCGGCTGCCATATCTTTCAAAACGACTGTAATTCGAATCAATAGCTCATCTTTCTTCTCTAACCTGATTCAGTGGCAACAGTTGTACTCTTCGCAAGGACGGCGAGAAAGAGCATCCGCATTTTTGTGTTTGCATCCCGGCCGGTGTTCCACAGAAAAATCGAACTGTTGCAATCGCTCTAACCAGCGAGCCATCTGACCTTCCAGTTCCCGAAAGTTTATGAGCCAACGCAAATAACTGTGGTCCGTCCTGAGTGAAAAATGTCTCCCTAGTAAATGAGGTTGAAAATGATTCAAAATGATTTTCAGAAGGTTGTGACAAAATCGGTGTGTTGACTAATTTCAGCTTTATTTGGGCGAATGATTGTTCACAGTATTCAGTCCACTCGAAGGAACTTCTTTTCTCAGTTAGACCTTTCGCTATGTCTGAAAAATTCTTAATAAAGCGTCGATAATATGCACAAAGTCCTAAAAAGTACTGAATTTCAGTTTTATGATGTAGTTTTGGCCACTTCTGCACTGAGGAAACCTTTTCAGGATCAACAGCAATGCCCTCTTTCGACACGATATGTCCCAAAAATCGGACCTCTTGTTTCGCAGCATTTTTCAGGATTTAGACACAGACCAGTGCTTTTTAAACGTTCAAAAACCGTTTCCAAATGTCTTAATGAATCGACGAATGTTCGGCCGTGAACGATTACATCATCCAAATATACTAGGCATACTGTATGCGGAAGTCCCTCCAGTACAGCGTCTATCAGCCTTTGGAAGGTGGCAGGAGCGTTGGTCAGCCCAAAAGGTATAACATTAAACTCGTACAAACCAGTTCCGATGGAAAACGCCGTCTTTTCCTTATCTTGTGGGTCTAGTTCCACTTGCCAGTAGCCTGAGCGTAGATCTAGAGTGGAAAACCAGGACGACCCTCCGAGTGCTTCTAGAGTCAAGTCGATTCTAGGTAACGGGTATTAATCTTTCTTTGTTACCTTATTGAGTCTTCGGTAGTCGATACAAAAGCGAAGCGATCCGTCTTTCTTTTGTACGAGAACCACTGGTGAATTTCAATGACTTCTGGAGCACTGAACAATGTTTTGTTGTTGCATGTTCTCTAGTATGCGATAGGGTTCGTTCCTTCGACTGATGGGTAACTTTCTAGGAGGCTGTTTAATCGGTGTTGCGTTTTGGGTATCAATACGGTGTCGAATGAGCGAAGACCGGCCAAGTAATCCTGAAAAAAGTTTAATGTTTCGAGAAATTAAAGAGGTTAAACTTATCTTTTCCTCCGTTGTCAAGTGGGAGGTAGTTTTCTCTATCATCTCTTTCAGGCTGAGGGGCAATTCTGTTTCAATTTCTGTTTCTCTGTTTTCGACGGCTCGGCAGCAGAATAGTTTCGGCTGAGTTTCCGTCTGAATAATTAGGTCATCCTCCTTCAACACGACTGCCCGATCTGATGTGTTTGTGATTCACAATGAAATTTCGCCCCCAGATACCTGACAAATGGAATCAGCCATCAAAAATTGCTTGTTAGGAAAGAACACCTTAACGTAGAGAATTTCCTCTTCGGGTACCGATGTTGCTAGACACAGCCAACACTCAGAAAATGCTTCAATATTGGTGTTCGCTTTTCTAGCGAATTCCTTCAACGAAATAATTTCCCCGTCCAATTGCAAGGTCTGGTTTTGAAGATCAATTTTGGTTGGACATTTTTGTAGCACGTCTAGGCCCACAATGCAGTCGTTGGTTATTTCGGCTATGTATACTGGTAGATGAAATTGGTGTTATTCAATTTGAAGCAAAGCTTGCAAAACACCTGTTACTGGTGTCGTCTCGCCGGTGGCCGTCTGAATAATTGCTTGCGAAGAAGACATCGCCCGGCTGGTGACCATCTGCCGGGCAAGATGAAGATGGATGATAGTACGGGTAGCGCCTGTATCGAGGATGCCTCGACAGGAAACATTGTCGAGGTAAAAACAAATCAGTTGGGTTGTTGGTCGAGCGGATGTATAACATTTCTGATGGAGAGGCTGTCAATGTCGTCCCTAACTCCGCCTCTCGTGAGTTAGGGCTTGCTGGTTTTCCTTTAGGGGAAGATTTTAAATTAACAGCACGTGGACCCAATTGTGCTGTTTCGACATCAAAGATAACGGCCAAACCTTCCTGTCGTAGACTGGGGGCCCGTCTGAATTCACTGCGTGGTATATATGCACCTTCGCCATTATCATCACGTTCCACAAAACCATATCCAGTCCGGTGAATAAATTTGATGGTTTCCAAGACATTTTTCTCTTTCCCCCGATGTATTTTGTTGGGAGCATTTTGTGGACTTTTTATTGGCAGTTCATGCTCCTCTAAACTACCTGAGTCCCGTTTCCCGATGCCGCATTATCATTGGTTTGGTAGAAATCTACCTCTGGACGACGGCTCTGCCGGGTTGCTATTACGTTCGCTCCTGCTCGCACGGCCAAGGACAACGCCAATTCTAATGATTCGGGTGCAGAATCGCGCACACGTTGTTGAATGTCGACATCGAAAATACCGTCGATGAACTGGCCCAATGCAATTAGATTTTTAGGAAGTTCCGGGCAATCTCTGAACGCCAAATCAACCAAACGTTGAAGATCCGTTGCCAATTCGATATATGTCTGCCGTGTTGTGCAAGCACCTGAAACCAATTGTCAAAGACCTGATTGGACCCTATCAGTGCGGTTTTAGGTCCGGTAAGTCCACAATTGACCAAATATTCACCCAAGAAGTTCAGATCGATACTTACCACCTTTTAATCAATTTCAAAGCCGCATATCACAGCATCAACAGAGATGAGATATACAGAGCCATGTCTAGTTTTTGCATCCCTCACCCGCTTGTGCAGTACGACGATGGAAACACAGGAGCTACGATCTTTCAAAAGTCAGTTCAATTGCTTGCATATGCCGACGATATTGATATTATTGGCACAACACAGCGAGCTGTCACTGGTGCGTTTGGGAGTATAGGAACAGAAGCGACAAAAATGGATGCATCTGTAAACGAGGGCAAGACAAAGTATATGCTATCAACAAGAAGAAACACCTAACATTGACAAATCGGCCAGGATGTCACAATCGATAGCTATAACTTTGAGGTAGTAAGGGACTTTGTCTACATCGGCTCTGCCATCACATCTGACAACCACATGTTTTCAGAAATCAAACGAAGAATAACGCTTGCCAATTGCTGTTTCTTTGGCTGAGAAAGGCCCTCTCCCGAAAAACCAAGAAACTCTATGTAAGACCCTTGTAATCCCAGTCTTGCTCTATGGCTCCGAGGCATGGACCCTTTCTAAAGCGGATTGAGATATCCTTGGTCCTTCGGAGAGAAATATTCTTCATAAGAGATTTGGTCCCGTATGCGTTGACGTGTTCTGGAGGAGACGATTTAACGATGAACTCGACGAGCTGTAGAGCGACATCGACCTGGTCAAAAAACTGTGCATTTGAAAAATCCGTGCTCTGTGAAAAATGTTTTTCTCGCACTTTGACCATTTTACGGTTGTCTTAAGTAATCGATCTACTGAGCAAGCAATTCAAGCCATAGTGACCAAATTCCGAACGGATTTCACGCTATTCGACATCAAGCCATCCACTAGTATGCGTAGATTGCGTACAGAGGATATTGCTGCCGTATCTGCCAGTGTTAATGAAGACCATGATTTGTCCATTCATCGTCGTTCGCAGCAATTGATTACGTTTAAGATTTTACATAAGGATCCTGTTCTAAAACCTTACAAAGTCGAAAGACCTGCAACGGCATCGAATTTTCGGTGACTGGGGCTTAGAAAAGCTAGAAGAAGATCCGCTTTTTTATAGAAAAACAGTCTTCAGCGACGAAGTTCATTTCTGGTTGAACATTCGTTCCGATGAGCAACCTCAGTCAATACAAGAGCGGCCAACACATCCGGAAAAATGCACTGTTCGGTGCGGTTTATTGTCCGGCGGAATTATTGGCCCGTATTTTGTCAACGACAATCGCATCCGCTATCGTTCAATGATTTCGAACTTTTTTTTGCTCAAAATGCACAAGCTGAACCTGGTCGACATGGAGTTCCAGAAAGATGGCGCTGCATCCCACACTGCACGCGAATCGATGGATCAATTGAGAAATGAGCTCGGTGAGCAATTTATCTCTAGTCTCGGACCGGTGAATTGTCCGGCTAGATCTTGCGATTTGACGCCTTTAGACTATTTTTTATGGGGATACGTCAAATCACTCGTGTATGTCAATAAACCAGCATCAATTGAAACCTTGGAAGATAACATTACAAGTGGTATTCGCGAGATACCAGCCAATACCATATGCTCGAAAAATTTATTGAAAATTGGACTCTCAACAAGCCGCAGTAAGAGCTCATA
Organism: Volucella zonaria; assembly: GCA_963966105.1. Taxonomy (NCBI): domain Eukaryota; kingdom Metazoa; phylum Arthropoda; class Insecta; order Diptera; family Syrphidae; genus Volucella; species Volucella zonaria. The sequence goes on along the minus strand of OZ014530.1, from coordinate 42,587,937 downwards.
TATATGCCAAAGTATAAAGAAATGTGTCAAGGAAAACACCTAACTGTTGAGAACTGCTTAGATGTCTACACCAGTTAGGGTAGCGTTGCTTTTAATTCTTTCTGTATGACATAGCCATCTTAGGCGATTGATGCGCATTTTCCTCTCCAAATCAGCACCGCTCTATAACTCGTTGAGCACAACGTAGAGCACAAACGAAAGATGGTGAATGTCGAGAATTTCGAAATCGTCGGACCTGTCGTTATTCAGTTTTTGATAGCTAAGCCAATGTCTACAATTCTAGGATTGAGAATGACTTAAGTACCTCCTGCTATTCCCTATGCGTCAGTGACTAGGTTTCATTCCGTTTCGAAGAGCAAACACCCCGGGCTTAAAGCCAGCTGACAGCTGCTTAGCTTTCTGTATATCGTTCCTTTTGTAGGACTCGTCGATATCGTTAAACTGGAAGGTAGCAGATATATTAGCACAGCCTCCACGATACGACAATAGATAACGTCTTCCAGCTAATTGATTTTGGAGTAATACGGTGATACGGCGCTAGGTTTCTAGGACTGCAAATACGTACAGCAAACTGGTGCTCTCCAGATTGTCGAATCACATCGAAAACGTGCTGGTAGATTCGAGACAGGCATCAGCATTCTAATAAGGAGAAACGTCGACTCTGACCACTTTCTTCTTGCGGGAAAATTCAGAGTTCTACTATTCAATGCAAAAAAAAAAACTGGAAACCTCCTGTAAAAAATAAACATTAGAGACCTTAAGACCACTGGAGTAGCGCCAGAGCCTAGAGGGGCTTTCTGCGAAGGACACACTTCGTTGCCTCAGTCGTTCATAGACCTTCCCGGTGTTTAAACGTGTTTCGATTTGCGATTGCTTAGTGAATTCTATAAGTAAGACATTTGAGGAGTGTTAGATAGGCTCCAATTAGCACAGTGGCAGTGTGTTCGATCGACATATATTAGGTCGTGGGTTCGACTCCGAGTGGAGTATAAATTTTTTATTTTTTTTTTTTTTCTTTGTTTTTTATTTTTACGTTAAAAATAATAAAAAGTGAGAGAACAACATCACGCGATGTCTTCGGAAGAGCGTCCCGCTATTCTAATAGCGGGACCAGCTGAAAAGTCTGGTGATATTTCCAGTGGGTCAAGCCAACCAGCAGCAGTGGTTGAGCCAAAGATGAAGAGGAGGAGGAAGATGAAGCCTGCTCCGAACCCATTGAAGCGCACTTCCCTCTCAGCATCAAGAGAAAAGCTGCCTGACGAAGCGAGGGAAGAGGCGCGCGCCATAACAACTAGGGCAGTAGCACGGCAGCAAAAAATGCAAAAGGCACTCAATTATCATCTCCCATATGTGCCTGATGGTAGAAAAGGCCAAGATAATGAAGCTGGCAACATGTTCGCATCTCTGGCGGCTTCTGAGTCAGATGATGAAGAAGAGGAGGTGGAAAAAATTCACTCCCATATTAAACAGCTCCAGCAAAGAGTGCTAGCTATTAAAGCTAAGCAAATAGCAAGGAGGGAGAAGGAGCGGCTGGGAGAACTTCAGGACTCTCGGCAGCCACAACAACAAAAACAACAAAAATCAAACCAGCAGCCTAAATTTACACAGGCTCAAAAAAGATGTCAGCAGGCACCACAACAACAACAACGACAACAACAGCAGCAGCAGAACAGCCAGCAACAACAACAACAACAAAAGCAACCACAACAACATCAACAACAACAGCAGCAGCAGCAGCAACAAAAACAACAACAACAAAAAAATACTTCAAAAGTAAGAGTTCCACCTATAAATACTTATAAGATGGAACTCAAGGAGACGATAGAACTATGTAAGTCGGCCATAGGCAACAACTTTTTTATAAAAAGATTATCATTAGATAGGCATGCGATCCACTGTAACACAGTGGAGCGCTATCATAAAGTTAGAAATTTGTTGAAGGATTCGACGACTGAGTTCTTCTCCTACACCCCGAAGGGGGAGAAGCTGCAAACTATGCTGCTGAGGGGGTTAGAACCGTCTACGGATCCGGAGGAGCTCCTTGCACTGCTTAAAGAAAAGGAGTGCGAAGAGCTCAAATTCGTGGGGGTTAAGCCATTCGTCACGGCTAGAGCCAAAAGGGAGAAGCGTAAACTACCGTTTTTCCTGGTCCAGCTAAGTCCCAACAGCAAACTGGATGGTCTAAGGAGCATAAAAGTCCTAGACTACCAGGTTGTACACTGGGAAAAATTAAAGAGGAGCGAAAACATTTTACAATGTGTTCGCTGCCAAAGGTTCGGGCACGCCGCGTCGAACTGCGAAATGCAGCCTCGATGCGTGAAGTGCGGAAAGAACCACAAGTCAGAGGAATGCGCTCTAGGCAAGGACGGAGCGACAGAAACAAGCCAACTCTCTTGTGCCTTATGTAGGAACACGGGACACACCGCAAATTATCGGGGTTGTCCCAAATTCCAATACATCAAAAGAGTAAATCTGGCTCGGCAGCAGAAAGTGGAAGTTAAACGTCCACTCGTGCAGGCACAAACACCAGCCGTTACTCCCCAAGTTACCTATGCCCAAATGGCAGCAGGTAGGGGAACTACGGTACAACAAGCAAAGGTGGCTTCTCAGGCCCCAGCGCCTAGAGCACCGGAACCTGTACCTGACATGCTGGCTATCTTGCTCTCTATTCAGGGGCAGATGGCTCAGCTTCAGCGTCAAATACAGGAACAGGCTACGCGGGTAGATCAAATATACGCGCTGCTGCCGGGCCTAACGCACCTCCAGTCGTAATGGGTACGTACATGGCGGAGCAAACCCTGAAGGTCCTTGCAGTGAATGTTAATTCACTGATTAGGTTCGAACGAAGAGCCACACTGTTTAAGTTGCTTAAAGACCAAGCCCCTGATGTGCTTTTGGTTAGCGAAACTAAGCTTACCAAAAGACACAAAATGAGGCACAGAAGATATGAAATATTACGAAGAAACCGACCCAATTCCATTCAAGGAGGAGGTGTTGCGATCTTTGTAAGAAAGGGACTGCATTTCAAAAGAGTATACAGTCGTGTGGTACGTCGGTTTCAGGTGCTGGAAGCATGCGTCATGTACATTCCTCTCCGTAGTGGAAAGCGGTTGTACATGGTGTCTGTCTATGCACCTAAGGCTACTCAATCCACCTTATTCATCTCAGAGCTCGAGACACTTTTTCGGTTCCTGAGGCTGGAATTGGAAGACAATTATTTTATTATCGGCGGAGATTTCAACGCCAAACACAGTGATTGGGGAAACAATATACCAAATACTAGAGGGAACCTACTATTCAATTGGTGGGGTCAGCACAGTGTGATGTATCGACTCGGCCTCAAAGCGACGGATAGTCCGTCGTTTCCCAGACACGGGTCCTATTTGGATCTCCTGCTGTTCGATTCACGAATACAACTGACGTGCACTAACCAACAAACTACAAACTGTCTACGCACTTTCGTGTATGACAGTGACCATTGCGGTCTCAGCACCGAAATAACTGTTCCCAACGAAATTGCGGAATTGGATGAGTTTGTTCAAAGGCATTCCTACAATTATAGTAGGGTGCGTTGGACACACTTTTCAAGAATACTGACCAGAGCACTCTCCTCGAATTCGCTCTACCCACCGTCCAACAGAAATCTGTCAAACGAGGAGATTGACAGGTATCTTAGACTAATGGACGAGACAATCAAACGAACAATGGACAAAACGATACCACGGTATCAACACACTGACGACGAAGACTTATTCCGCAACGCAACCATTGACGCACTGCACCGACATAAAAGTAGACTGCTGTCAAGACTAAAAACCTTGTACAGACAGTTTACTGACAGACATAACCCGGAGATCATGACATTGAAGTCGTCGATTAAAAACCTCCAAACATTAATAAAGGAAAATTACAGAAACTCTGTAAGTTTGTACTGGAACAACAAAATTCGGGCTGTAAACACCAGCAACCCGAATATGTTCCCGCAAATAAATAAAATATTTCGGAGAAATAATCAGAACGACTTTCCATGTCTTAGAATCGCCCGAACGACGAACAACGAACAAATACTTGTAGCAGCAGGCATTGATCCAAATGAGGCCGTTGATGATGACAATTTCTTTGTGGTCGAGGATCCGCAGGAGAAGGTAGAGGCTATAGGAGCGACTTTCCAGGAAGTGTACAAGGCGAATTATATCATTGGCCCGAACCACGACCTGGAGAGTCGAGTCCTTGTGCACAATTCCTGCCTTCGAAATGAAATTGCGAATTGGCGATTCGAGAACTCGGGTTTCACCCAGTTCAGTGACGAGAATATGGCAAATAATGTCATCACCAACGAAAGGGTATTACCACCTTTCATTTCGAAGGAAGAGCTCCAAACGATCTTCGAATCGCTTAGAAGTAAGAAATCAGTGGGAACCGATGAAATACCGAACATTGTGCTTCGACATCTCCCACTAGAAGCGGTGGACATTTATACCATCTTGTTTAATAATGCAATGAATAATGCACATTATCCAGCGCATTGGAAAACTGCGGTGGTACATCCCATTCCCAAAAGGAATAAAGATACTTCCAATCCGGCGAATCTCCGCTCGATTAGTCTTCTTCCAAACATCAGTAAGGTTTTCGAGAAGGTGATCAATAGAGTCCTGACTAAGTGGGTTGAGGACAAACATATAGTTCCGGATAATCAGTTCGGGTTCAAGGCGGGGCATGATGTCATTCATGCTGCGTCTAAACTGGTTTCTGATATCCAGTGGAACAAAGGCAAGAAACAGTGCACTGGTGCCTGCCTGATTGACTTGGAGAAGGCCTTCGATACCGTATGGTTAGAGGGACTCTTCTTCAAGCTGGACAGGTTGGGCATTAGTAAACCACTGCTGTATATTCTCTTTGATATGCTCTCCAGTAGACAGTTCATCGTGAAGAATGGCGATGTGACTTCTGCTGGAACATTTAACATTAAAAACGGTCTGCAACAAGGTGCGGTAAATTCGCCGATCCTATTCAACATTTACACAAGTGATCTGATAGGTTCACTTCACCATGCCATAGCGTACGCAGACGACTTAATTGCGTACAGATCAGGTCCAAAGATTGAGGTCATTAATACACTTTTGCAACGTGACTTCGACAAAATTAAGCGATATTGCGATGACTGGAAGTTGAAAATCAACTTTCAGAAGTCGGAAACCATTCTGTTTAGAACGCCTTTGTCTGGGGCCTCTAGGGATACCAGAAAGAATTGGCGAAAGTTCTCTATCGTCGGACAACATGGACAGCCACTTGCTTGTCGAAATGTAGTCAGATACCTTGGGATCTGGCTAGATCAATATCTGTATTTTAACAAACATATAGATGTTGCTCTGGCCAGAGCCAGAGGTGCTTTTGCCCTTACAAGGAGACTGTTTTATAACAGCCAACTCGATGCGAGGGTGAAGGTGATCTGCTACATGGCCCTTATCAGGCCCATGCTTGTATTTGGATGTCCCGTGTGGTTCAACGTGAGAGCAAGTTTATTGGAAAAGATTCGGGTGTTTGAGAGGGCTTGCCTTAGAGCTTGTCTTCGCTTATACAGAACACCAGAGTCTGAGTACATAAAATTCTATCGTAATGAGGTCTTGTACAATAGGGCGAACCTAATAAGAGTGGACAATTTTGTTATTAAGTTGACTCGAAGGCACATTGCAAGAGCAATGACATCGTCGAACAACCTGATCTCTGGGGCTTACTACCCTAATTATATGTATCATGAGAGAGTTCGCTTTGACGGCTATGTTCCTCCAGAAGCGTTCCTCTACCTTGATAGCAAAGGTCTGATCCAGGACAGATTGGCGGTGCCGCTAATCTTCCACGTTGCTCGAACAGCTGCGGACAGGCGACTCAACTACGACAGAGACGTCGCACACGGCAGTGCGGAGCGTCTCCGGTTTAGTAGGGCGGTAGGGAGTCGCGACATGAGGGATGTTGCTCAGCAGCACCAGCAATTTTGGTGGCTTGTTGAAGGAGAGGATGCGTCGTCGTCGTATTCCGCCTGCAATAGGTAGCTTCATGTTTTTGTTCTTTTAGCCATGGCCGGCTTACATAGTTTTAGGTAGGATTAAGTTAGATTTAAGTAAAACAAAAAAAAAAATATAAAAACAAAAAAAAAAATAAATAAAAAATAAAAATGAAAAAAAAAAAAAAAAGTATATATATGTACATATATTTATATATTAAGTATATATTTATTATGTATATATATATATTTATATGTGTATGTTATGTATTAGATTTAAGTAGGTTAAGTAGATTAAGATTTATTCTTAGGTAGTTTGTAAGTGTTACTTTTAAGTTTTATAATAAAGTAAAAAAAAAAGTCAGGTTACTAAGTTTTTGTTAAAAAATGTTTTCTTAGTTTTAATATTGAATAGAGATAGTGTAAACATGTAACGTAGGATTCGTCGAAAGACATAGATTAAGTATTATGTTTAACTTAGAGTGCCCGCATGGGGCCAGTAAGTTAGAATAAGATTATCTGTAAGTTATTTAAGCTAACTTTTAAGCATTTTTTTGTCTAGCATGTAAGAATTAATGAATTAACTGAAATAAAAATGCATTTAAAATGAAAAAAAATGAAAAATGACACTTCGTTGCCTTCATCACCTGTCTTCAAAAGCTAGCAATCTCTGAAACCAGTATCACGATATCGTCAATGAGTTAGGCTAGACATCTGTATTAGGGAATTCAGTCTACGGACAGGAAGCCAGGACAACTATTTGAACAGTCTGCCACCATGCGGCATATTGAACAAATTCAAAAGCTGAAACTCTGGCCGCATGATCAATGAAGATATTCTCCGCATGGACTTCAGCCCAATACTTATAAAATGAAAATGAAATGCAGATGGCAAAATTATGTTCAGATGGATTAAACTGCCCGAAATGACACGGTTTTACAGAAAACTCGTCTGTGACATCTCAAAGCTTCACCGAATATCACAACGTATGGGCTGGAGGAAGTAGGAGTAATCTAGAAGCATGTTTTGCTTAAGTTCACCTAAGTGGATGCACAATCTAACCAGTTCCTTATCATCGAAAGGTTAATAGCTCAGGTCGTTAAATTGGTCTACACCCCCCACCTGTCTGTCATGAATCTGTCAACCTCAGACCGAAGCCTTTTAAGTGTTTTTTAATGAATTTTTTCCGCTATTACCATGAAGGCCGCCCATTAAGCGACTGGCATTTCATAGTACCCTCCACCAGCACAGTGCTTAACCCCGATAGCTTTAACGATCGCATTCAACCGGTAAGTCACCTGTTAGTGGCCCCCGAATCACAATTAAAATTCTCCAAAAGGTAAACCATCCACCGTTCTTTCTTTTAACATTTATTTCTCAATTCTCCAATTAATATTCAGAGAAATTTCGAAATAGAAATTCCCCCGGGTACCATCAAATCCACTTAGCAATTCTTCACGGGACATTATGCGATTGTGGATTTCATTACTTCATCTCAACGATTACGGTATCTTATCTCAAGAAGGGCTTCGCACTTATCTTTTGTCAAACGACAAACAACAACATTTGCCCATTTCCCCTTCATCATCGATTTTAATTACTCCCGGCTCCTGGGTCCTATCTAACGCCAGACACTTCCATAGTCCCCCAACCCCAACGCAGAGAAGATACCCTAAAACGGAATTAAATGACCAGCATGCGCAATAAAAAGATTATATTCCTCGGCAGCGGACATTGGGACAAGTTGAAGACCAGCAGTCACCTGGTGTTCAATGGAAATTCAGATCGAACATTACCATTTGACACGAGAATACCCTTAAGATACCGCCGACGCGGCACCTTAGATCTTCCCCAGAGAGAAGCAAAAAAAAAAAAAAAATTACAAAATTAGGCAAATGACGGAACCCGAAAGTGATTTGTTCCACTTTGGCTTGGAAGAGTTTACGGATGCTTATTTCGAATTGAAGGGGGGACTTTAGTGTCAGGGTAGGTGGATCAGCTTAAGTAGCCCGTGTTAACTAGGCCTTAACTAGATTAGATTAGGTCGGAGATCATAGATCGTTAGCTTTAATTGCGTACGCTCTTAGCGCACTCTCTTAACGTGGAACCGATCTACTTAGATGGTGCTTTTATTGTAATCGAGGTTATTTACGAGGTTTTAAAGATGGCAGGCGGGACTAGATACAAGATATAAGACTTCAATCGGAAGCGCTTTTGGACTAACTAGCTGCATGGTAAGATAAGCGAGTGATATTTTACGAGAGGTCCGCTTAATTGCGTTATCAAATAGCTTGCCAGCTGACACGGCTTAAGACAAAAGAATTTGGATAGAATCTAATCGACCAGTAGCGGGCTTTTGTAAGTGTGGCTCTTTGGCGGCTTCCCAACTGAATAACAATGCAAAGTCGTAAAAATTTTAATATTTCAGTAATTGGAAGCAATAAATTTGAGGAGATAATGAAACACTAAGAACTGGACTGATACGAGAAGGGATTTCAACGGATAAGCTGTTGTAATGGTGGCGGTTTATCTCACCGTAATGGTGGAACCGATGAATTGGTCTAGGATAAAATTAAGTGCTAAGTTGAACTCGTTGAAGGTATTTGAAACATTGTTTCCATGGATAAGGCGGTATTCAGTAGCGGCTAGCAAATGCGAGAGAACAAAGTTAAACTTTGCTATCGACATTGACATTGTTTACTAGAAGTCTGCAGCTGAATACTGGTACCTGAAATCTCAATGATCTTAGGGACTTCATCTCCAAAGGCACTGGATCTGAATCTTGATTACTGGTGGATGTCCCTTTGCAATAAGATGCGGTTTTCCTGTGTTTGCCAGTGTTGATTCGAGAATTATTCAAGTCGGAGCATTGACGTTTATTTACCCTATGTGTACCAACTATCGAAGCCGTTCTATTTGAATTTTTCTGTAGTGGTCGGTGTCGCTGTGAAGCTCGTCTCTGAGTCTGCGTCTTCGATCCTCGTCAATGCAGACGAAACTTAAGATTACACTGAGTATTTTCTGCTCAAAGTTTTCTTCATCCGTTCTGAATAAAGTAAAAGTTTCTGCACTATAGATGGGACGATCGGTGTAATATATAGGGTCCCTTTGATTACAAAAGAGAGACCTTTGTTACACAATCGCCTTCTTAACCCAAAAAACAGGCGATTGGCAAGAAATGTTATCTCATTTATGAATCGTGTTCATATCGTACCCTAGGTGTACGTAATCTAATAGGTGGGTGTAATGAGACCTTTTTCGTTACCAAGATATACATAGTTTTTCACGCCTTTTTACAGACTACTCCTTGAAGATCGGTGAACGGCGATGTATTTATGTGAACCCTCTTCGATGACAGGATCCATGGCTTGTCGGAAGCTCGCTTACAATAAAAATCAGAGGGCGCCTGTGAGGTCTTCAAATTGAAATGCTTAGTCCAAACTGGTTTTCTATGCAAGATTATACTTATGCAAGATTATACTTATCCAAGATTATACTTCATTAGAGTAACGGAGTTATTGACGCCTTTTTGGATCGCGAAGTCGATTAGGTCTGGGACTGTTCAGTCTTAAGTTACGTCATCGGCAAATGTATACAAAAGAACATGAGAGCGTCAAGCATTGAGTCGATCAACATGCATAGCAATCGAGACAGGACGTCGCCGTCCACAGAATTATATATAGCTTCCACATTTTTCCAAGCCTTGTTGCCCTGCTGGGTAAAACATTAGGCAAAAAGTTGTGTTGTTGAAGAGTCCTTTATTTTCAATAAAAGTGCACAACGCCTACTACTTCTTCTCGAGTGCGCATTCAAATCACGTTGGTTTGCTTTCTACGCCTCAAACAAAGGATGCATTCGTAACACAGTTCTGCGCATATGAAGCTGAAGCATTTCGTCCAAGCTCTCCGTCAAAAATGAAGTCAGATTGATGGGTCTCAAACTGTTCTAGACCTCATAGTCAGTTTTACGGATTTTTGGTATTAGAGCAACAGTTTCTAAGTGCAATTTTCACATTCTATATTCTTGCTTTCGCCCTTCTCAACCAATCCACATGTATACGAATAAACAAAAGTCTTGAAAACCCCCACTACCATCGAAAATACTGGCACACATAAGACTCACAAGGTTACTCGCTATATAGTCAATCGTGTTAGACGAGTACCGGCGTTGCATTACTCGGATCGGTTGCCAATAGTGCGACATGATGTTTCTTGCTGGATTGGCAAAGCAGAGCGGGACTACTAACTTCTGCCGTGGCACCCTGAACCATCTTAGTGATCAAACGGAAATGGATAAGATTTCGGCAGACAGAGACTCGATTCTCTGGGACATCGGAATACTACGGTGTCTTTCCGTCGTTAATTGGGCTAAACACAAATTGAACTTACCGGCTCAAGAAACTCTACAAAGTTACACCCAACACGACGTGCGAAACTCATGTATGGGAAGGCTGACTTGCCTCACCAAGAAGACGGAACAGAGTCTGGCAGTAGCCAGGGCTGCCAGCTCCTCAGAAAGTCACAGTTTCATCAACGACTTGTCCAATATCTCAAAGAAGTGAGGACAATTATGTGAAACCTCCTGCATCACGTTTTTTGAGGTGGTTACACACATTGCAGTTTTCAACTCGCTCGATATTGACGGAAATTTCACGACATGTGGCGGCTTGTAGAAGGGGCCTTAATAAAGCGCTTCTACGAACACACCACAACACGCTCGGTGTTATCTCGTTATTTCAAGGAAGCTAGCTGACACGAGATGCTAGTGAGTCAAGTGGTCTACCAAGTTCGTTAAGACTGTCATCTAAGTGAGAGTCAGGCAGAAGCTAAACTGCAGGATAAAATCCCTCGTGGACCTGGAGCTAAATTCAACGCCCCGCCCGAGCCAATTTGTATTAAGACGACCCTGAATGTCTCATTATATTGAATCTTGAGCTCCCAGTCAACGACTGATAGCAAACTACGGCAAGAACATCTGACAAAAAGAAGGTAGTTACGAGTATAAATCGAACCAACGTCCCCTCTTTGCCAGCCGAACCCATTTTTTCCCTGCAATTAAAGTATTTTCGGATACACTCTCTCAGATTACGCTGACTGCGAACTAAATAACGCGTTTCTTAAAGATCATCATCAGAAGAGTTGAAGGTATCCTTACCACTCTAGCTAAAGCCGATATAAATAAACCTCCACAAGCTCAAACATAGGTGGACACATCGCTAATATATCCGCTTGGAAGTAAGATGCAAGTTTCTTAAGTCCTAACTTTGTCGTCATCCATTAAGACATTAGCTTCGCATCCTATAAGTACGAGTAGATCAGATTTTGAGCCATCCGTGAAGACCTGATTACTTTCCTTTTCTGACCGAGGCCTTCCTTGGGGACAAAGAAAGCCAATTTCGTATTTTGCCAGAAGTTTTGCTGCCATTGCATACCCATAAGATAGCACCACTATAAACGGGGCAGTTGATGGATTCCTCAGATGGAATCAACAGTGAAGTAAAATCACGAAAAAAAGGAACTAAGACCTTATTCGGGCTTCTCGGACACATTTAAAAATCAGTCCGGTAAGGATTTCCGAGGGCTTTGCAACCGGGGTAACTGTGCCAATGGAAATGAGAAACGTTAACTTGCGAAGTCCCAACCAGCCTCCGATACGGACGGATCTACTATTGACAATCCCTGCAAACGAACTTCAGATCTGTACTTACTTAAAATTTAGGTACTTTAACAGGCTACGTGCCGCCGAACAACTAGGGGATGCCCTGAACTACTGCAAAACAGATGTTACCGCCATCCAAGGAATGTGATGAGACGGACAAAAAGAAGCTGAATAACTGCGACATCTACTACGGCGCTTGCTGTCGACGGCAAAAGCAGCGCTTATTTGTTGTTAGAGGCAGACTTAAGTAAGAAGTCTTAAGTTTCCGGCATGTTAAGGACCGCCTCGTAACAAGCCGTATTAAGGGTAAATTTGCCAATACTAGTATTATACTCACGCAGGTCCCCACAGAGAAAATATGACGACACCAACTATAGCTTCCACGAGCCCATAGACAAGGCTTACGAGCAGTGCCCAATGGCCAAAGACAATTTAAATGCAAATCTGGTAAGAGAGGATGTCTTTGGTAGTACTGTTCGAAAGTATAGCCTGCACGTGCTTCGCACTTCGCGATATTCATAAGGGGACTTGGAGATCTCCCGACTAATCAGCAGTTAGCCAGATCGACCACATAGCGATCGACGCTAGGCACTCCTCAAGTATTGAGGGTGCCCGAAGGTTTCAAGGGGCCAACTTCGACTCGGACCATTACTTTGTTGCAGCTAATGTGCAGTTACGGCTATCCCGGACATCGCAAAGCTAAGCTATAGATCGCCAAATCCTTTTCCGATTGAGTTTCCCTTAATCTCTTAAGTGGTCCTATGCTACCAACATCAAATATCGAAGACTAGTGGTAACATTGCCAAAAAGCCACCACAGATGTCGCCTCTGATATGCTGGCTATCACTCGGCGAACACAACGAAACGCCTGGTTTGACGACGATTGCTTGCAAGCACATGAAGTTAAGCGAGATGCTGCTTATTTCCTCTCAGGAGGAAAACGAACGAGCATAAAAAGCTCGGGGTCCAGGAGTTGAGAGATGCTACTCCAGAAATCAGATTCGGAAGTCTTACCAAAAGGTAAAACAAAAAATGCCACGGACACAAACATCGAACCGAAGCATGTAGGGACGAAGATAGTAGAGTCGCAGTCAAAGCTAAAGATTTGGAAGGAGCATTCCTGTAGACTGTATAAACGCGATGATGAACTAAATACTGCTGTCAGGCAGAATGAACATTTCAACCTGGACGATGTAGACCAACGTCCACTCGACCTGGATGAAGTGAAGATACTCATAGCCATATCTGAGCTTAAGTCCAACAAGCTGGCGGAGAAGACAGCCCGACTGCCAAGCTGTTTGAATCTTCAGGCTATGATTTATTGTGGAGCATAAACTCATCTTTAAAATATCGTCGTACAGAAGTATAGCTGATGATTAGAATGAACTTCAGCGTTGTTTGTCCGATCCTCAGGAAAGGAGACCATGTGGACTGCGCCAACTATACAAGCATCAGTCCTCTTAACATCGCCTACAAGATCCTATCTGATATGTTGTGTAAACCCCTGAAGCCGTACGTCAGCATCCTAATTGTTCCATATCACTGTGGATTTATGACAAGAAATTCCACCATCGCATCGGATCAATATTCACTCCAAATCCATACACATAACTTATTCATCGATTTTAAGGCCGCGTATAACAGCATCTGTAAAGGCAAGCTATACAGAGCAATGTCTAGTTTTGGTATCATGGCAAAACTCATCAGTTAGTGCAGTTTGACGGTGCTCCGTCAAGGTCGGTAAAGGGCTCACCGAGACTTTTGGTAAAAAATGGATTTAGACAAAACGTCGCGCTTAACATCTTTCTTGAAAAAATAGTGCAAACCTTACTTGCCAATACACGAGGCACAATATTTCAAAAGTCCGTCCAATTACTCGCGCACGGCGATGATATTGACATAGTCGGAGGAGAGGAGCGTGATATCAGCTACGCTTTCGCGAATATTTAAAGGGATGCGGCTAAGATGGGTTTAACGGCCAGTGAGGGTAGGATGATGTATGTATATGCTGTCAACATGAATGGACATCCGACACCGAAGTCTCGTACAGATTATCACCCTCGACAGATATAACTTTGAGGCAGTTAAGGGCGTTATTTAGTTAGATCAAACGAAGAATAAGTCTTGCCAATCGCTGCTTCTTTGGGGTAAGAAGGCAATTGACTAGCAAAGCCCTCTTTCGAAATACAAAAGCGATCCTATATAAGATCTTATTGATCCCAACCCTGCTCTATGACGCAGAGCCATAGAGGGTGATCTTGGCTGCTTTGAGAAGAAAATTCTTCGTGTGATTTTCGATCCCATCTGCATGAACAGATACAACGACGAACTGTACGTACTGTACTGCGACATCGACTTAGCCAGAAACATAATGAGGTTGCTCGGTCATGTAGATCGGATGGACACCAATGCTCCGGCCCGAAAAGTCTTCGAATCCTCTCAAGGTTGGCGGCGCAGCAGAACAAGGCTTCACATAAGTGGAAGGGGACCTCTACTAACTTATCGGTTGAAACTGGAGGCAGCTAGGTAAAGAACGAGCTGACTGGAGGCGCTTGTTGGTTGAAGCCCAGGTCCACGCGGGATTGTAGCGCCCAAGGCGTAAAGGCGTAATCCAACCGATAGTACGGTTGTATATCTAAGAGTAAATTCCAGCGATTAGCAGTAACTCAACCGATATGCCTCATAACAGTGGACACAGAATGCTGCATTGCAACCAACCATTCATTACCCCTCCCTTCACATTGCGGGCACAAATCAGAATTGTACTAACATTGCTAATATTCACAAAACTAGCAATTCGTCTACGTAGTGGTATCTGGCCTATAACACATCCCGTCAAAAATGTTGTTGTGAATGCAAGGCGTCTTAGTATCGATGAAAATGCCAGATAGCGATTGAATAGGTTCGATAGATTTTAAATTAAGTTACCTTGGGTTGATATCATCCCCTTTTCCAGACCAACTGTATTAAAATCCTTGTCAGCCACATCTGAAGTGCCTCAGGGCAGCCACCTAGGTCTCCTAATCTTTATACTGTATAGATTTTTAACTTGATATCTAGGAAATATTTAGCACGGCAAGTACCCCGATAGGCCTTGTAAAACCCTGCAAGTCAGGTTTGGTCCCCCTACAACAACATCCATACTGCTCAAATTGCAACCATTCAATCTAAACAAATCCATTTCGTATTTCTTAGTCAGAGACTCACAAATTTACCCCTTACAAGGGGCTACCTAGTTAACCAGGAACTCCTAAAAAGAAGTTTATTGATTATGACAACATAAGACGTACCCAAAGTTGACACCAACTGGCATCTTTCCATGTTCCGTTGAGAGCACTTCAGGGCATACCATAATCTATAATTGCCCCTGTGAAAATGACTGTTTGTCTGTTAGGTCCGTCAATATGAATCCACCTAGATATATGTACATTTAATTCACAAGCAATTCATCGCAATTTGACTGAAATACCACAGGATCTCCGTTACATTTTGAAACGTAACAGCTGCATCTGAACTCAAAACTTCCGTTGCGAACATTCCTAACAGTCATTGTTCATTGGTTAAACCTTTAATTATTGTTGCATTGATTGCGCGACTGCAATGCCACATCTAGGACCGAAAGTTTCCCATAAACTTCGTCAGCTAACCAACTCCAACATGTGGCCATGAGTTAGCTTTGTCCGCGTGGATGCAACCCTCTTGCGCTCAACAAAGAAACCATTTTCTTGCCCAATGAACAGAATTTAAAGACTTCATAAATTCTCATGAGCTCGCGAGATGTAGCGTATAACGTCGGCGACGTCTGAGAGACACATCGGCGCGCAAAGACCCAACCAAGACCTAGGTGGACCACATCTGACCTGAAGGCATAAAAGTTTCCGCATGGCTCCATCTCCATCTTCATAACAATTGGCCACAGTTCAATTTCAAATCTTCAAATTGGCACATAGGCCCACGAATCCATATGAATGTACTTTCGTATCCGTACATATGCGTGCCAACCTCTAGAGTTCTTCTCCCATCATTTGATTATCCTCGAATCTTTGATTCCTTTGATTTTCGATCAGTGACTCGCAGCGAAGGTGAAGTAGGTGCTCCAAGAAGGTGGATGCCATGTTAGGTGCTCCATACGAATGCCATGTGTGCGCGTCCCAAAGTCATTAGCGAACATTTTCTCTGCACATATGGCTGGTGGTTCCAACTTCGGGATTCGGTGTCCATTTGTTCGCCCTTCGGCGATTATCTCGCGATGCGGATCGATGGAATTTATTTGCTTTTTATCTGAGGTGAGATGATTTGGAATCGCAATCGCAGGTGGACGGTGTGGAGTAAAGTATCTCGGAACGGATATGCTCACCTTTT
Organism: Volucella zonaria; assembly: GCA_963966105.1. NCBI lineage: Eukaryota > Metazoa > Arthropoda > Insecta > Diptera > Syrphidae > Volucella > Volucella zonaria. The sequence goes on along the minus strand of OZ014530.1, from coordinate 42,571,916 downwards.
TGCACTGAACATGTGTCCGGCTGTCTAGGGTCGTGGACCGGTGATATGTGGACGCCATTTAGTTTGATTGAATTGGTAATATTTTGAATGGCGCTTCAGGGGTCTTCGGAATGTGCATTGTGGCCTGGCATCCTAATTAAAACGTGTTTTTTAGGTGGATGCTATGGTCGAGCATTGATGGATGATTAAATGGGGTTGTCTTGCGGGTCTATTGCAGTGAGAAACTATTTCATTTGCCGGTTTGCAATTTTCTATTGATTGTGAGTTTGTGCACGTGTTTGGAGGTCACTAATATAGATTCTTGATTGTTAGGATCAGGATGAAGAGTTGGGAAATGATCACAAAAAAAGGACTAACTTCAATAAATGGAATGATGTCATTACGTACAATACAATTGATCTATTTGAGCACAGGTTGTTTTGGAAATGGATCGACTAAAGGATCCATTGGCAAAATTATGTCCAAAACTCGTCGATAATAGAGTCAATCCTTGACCTGTAACATTATAACTAGTTTGTTTTAACAGGGCTTCATAAGCGGAGTCACCTTGTTGAAGGTAAGGTTTTTGGTTTCCCTAATTTGAATTGGATTTTTTATATGGCTAAGGATCAATATCCGAATTTATCATGCACCACTGCACCACTTGCGAAATTGGCGAAGAACCATCAATTCGATGTTTGGAGTGCTCAAAACGTCACTTGTTGGAGTCGACACGAGCTTACATTCTTTTGGTGGAGAATGATCTATGTTCGGCGGTTGTTTTTCTTTATTTCTTCCAAGATTTTAAGCAAATGACACGATGGTGACATATCCGGTATTTACGAAGAAACCGTCGAGCATTTGCGTCGAGCGCAAACAAGCTTTGTTGGATTTGACTCGTCTTGAAGATTCATACAAACGTCAGATTCATGACTTTTCATGATCTTATAGACGTATTTTGAAGCACCACGATCCAATTTGTCCAACATTTCTTTCGGCCAATCGGCGATTGTTTAATTACGCAGTATCCAACGCGAAGGAGTCTATTTGGCGGCCACATATTCATGCAATATTAAATGTAGGGAAGTGGAATTAATACTCAAGCAGTCCTCAATTTCATGATAAGTCACACGACGATCTTGTCTAAGCCATTACAACCCGCATCAATTGCAAAACGGAACAAAAGTACATCACCATCTATGGCAGAAAAGTAAAGAGCACGACGAGCAAGCGGTGAAAGAAATTCGGAGGTGCTACCTACTAGGGGCACAATGTTCGCATAAATTTTTTAATCGATGATAGATGACCTAGTGAAGGTCATACCAACTCGCTTCTATGGTTATCTTGGGAGGAAAGTGTGCATGATAAATGGAATCGCATTATCGTATGGTTGATCTACAGAGAAGTAGACCCTCTGAAATGCGCCAGCTATAGAAGAATTTATCTCCCTAATATAGCGTATCTGCATGATTTTGTGTACAATTACTTCCAGTTAGAGTCTATAATTTGGCAGATATTCACACTACGGCGGAATCTAGAGAAATCACGCAAAGTCCAAACTGAAGCTCACTACTTCTTTATGGATTTCATGGCGGCATATGTCAGCAGGAGTATGATCGCTGTTGCGTTAATATTGGAAGCAATTTCAGAGCAAAATGAAAAGAGAGATTAGACAAGAAGATGTTCTGTCAAGTGACTTGTTGAAAGACATAGGTACTTGAGAAAAGTGCTCAAAGTTCTATAGCCATTGCCAGAGGCACAATTCTTCAAAATTTAGTGCAACTATTTGAATAAAGTGATGAAATTTATATCACTTGCAGAACAAACCCAACTGATATTTCTTCATTTGCATTTCTGGATATACTGTCAACAAGATAGAATGACAAGATCGACGAATCGAACCGACCATAACAGCATATAGCTAAGGCTTTGAGGTGTTTAGAGATTCGTTATTCCTGCTCCAAGGCGCAGAAACATGGACGTTAGCGAAGGCGGATGAAGATATCGTTGGTCGTTTTATACGCAGTATTCTTCGAGCTATTAATTGTTTTTTAGCGGTCCCCTGAAATTGAGAGAATAAGAAGATCGAACGAATATTAATGAAGAACTTTCAATTCCAACCTGGAGTTACAACACCGTAGATAATGACCTCGTCTTAAGTGGTTTGAAGAGTAGATGCGTACCTCAACTATTATGGAGTTTAAAACTAGAGACAGACCGCGCTTACTGAAAAGATTTGTTGTTGTTAAGGCTTAAGTCCACCTCGGGCTGTAGCGCCATCTAAGTATCAGGCAAAGGTGGACTAGTCTTTCGTCTCTTTGATTCAATATTTTTCGGCCTCGGTGGACATCACATTGCGTTTACTGAATTTTGCTGATAGAATTGCTCATGGTACCTCTATTTGACAAAAGTATAGGTACAATCTTAGTATTAAATATACCATTACTCTGTACTTAGTTTCCTTCGATTTTGATGAGGTTTTCTTCTTCCTTAATAGGTACTAAGGAATTGGCCACGCATGTTCATCGTAGTGTGAGATTCTTACTCACTAAAAAACCTCCTAACATCTATCAGACTACGACTAACTTTCCTTAAGCTTCTTTACTTTATCACGTTTTGGAGGTGACTTTCCAGCGAAGGCACCTACTATTACATGCGATTTTTAGAACGCTAAGTTGAACGGTCTTGCTTCTAGTAATCGTCGCACAAGGTTTGTCTGGTCCAATATACGGATTATTTTTTGATTGCAATGATCCACAAGGTTTTTTTGTTTTTTGCGTGTAGCTAGGAGAAAATAGTTGAAAGACACCGCTTGCGAGTTTTGCGATAGTGTAGGACTTGATCACCCACTAAAAACACTCAGGGAAAGCATGATGTTACCATCCCTTCAGCAATCGTACCTAGTCGTCAGACTAATCAGCAATTTTGTTCTAGTATGTACTTATGTACTTATGTACTGTTTTAAGGAACTAACTTTGGTTTGTTACTTTTTGTTTTTTAATTCATTATCACTTTTTTAGTGTGATTATGTTGTCACATATATATTTCTTTTCTTTTTACCTAGTTAATTAAATCAAAAGGTTTTACTCTACGTAATCTTCTAACTAAGTTGTTATTATTAAGTAGTTGGACTACTTCTAAATTAGCAAGCGGAGAATAACTTCATGTCTTCTTGCGACCTATCGAACCTCGTCATCTACCATTTCAGTTTTTAGACCCCTATGTAGATTATCGTTACGTATGTACCACGACGAATTAAAAATATTGCGTAACACCTTGTTTTGAAAGCATTGTATGCTTTGAAGATTTGTCTTACTAGTGCACCCGCATAACTTGAGGCCATATGTCCAAATTGGTTTTAATATTTGCTTGTAGAGAAGCAGTTTATTGTAAATTGAGAGGCAAGAATACCTCCCTATGAGCCAATATATTTTATTATATCGTATATTTAGTTCATCACGTTCTTTCTTGACATAAGCCAAGCCTAAGTATTTAGCTGAATTCGAGTGCAGAACGACTTTATTATTTATGTACACAGGTATGTGTTGTACGTTTTTATTTGTAAAGTTAACATGAACCGACTTCAGTTCATTTAATTTTATTTGCAATTTTTTGGTCCAATTAGATATACCATTTGCTGTCCGTTGCAGTTTTTCTGTAACTTCCTGTACGGTTTTTCCTACTGCAAGTACAGCAGTATCGTCTGCAAAAGTGGCAACAGTAGTTTCGTCATTTTGTGGTAGGTGGTTCGTGTATAGGAGCAACAGTACGGGTCCTAACACACTACCTTGCGGTACTCCATCTTTGATGTGTTTCAATCTGGAGTATTCATCTTCTTGCTTAATTCTAAATAATCGTTTCATTGTACAGGGTGTCCCCTAATTCACTGACGATAATTTGGGAAATGATTCCTGGGCATATTCTAAGAAAAACATCGCTCTAAGGTAAGAGTCTGTCTCCAATGTTGACAACATTTATCGAGGATATAAGAATAGGTTTATTTTGGTGTACCCCGACCCATGTTAACGGAAATTGCTCTGCTAGTACTAATGGTAAAAACTTCGTGTACTACTGTTTTTAGAAGAAATACCAGCCTTTATAAAAACGTTTAAATAAAGGTGATATGTTGTTTGAGTCTTTAGATATCCAATTTCAAAGCCTGTTCCATTTTCATTACCCATGCTTATTTTTGACTTTGAGGTCACTTTTCTCCCTAAAATGCCTAATTAACATATTGTTTTACTACTTTTTTCTTATGAAAGTAACAATATTAAAACAAAAAATCGTCATCAAATTTGCACAAAAACCCACAGATTTTATGATACGCGCAAAAACCTGCAACAGGTAAAACAAGGAATTTATGATTTTTTACCAACAGTTGAAAATACGAGTACATACTCGTAAGAGTGGTTTTCCACGAATTACTAACTTTCCAATATTTTTTTAAAATTAAAAGCTATTAAAGAGTGTTAAAGCGTGCTCTTTTATTTGACTACCTGTCAAAACCCTCATTTCATTACTTTGTTCCTTAAAAGTTCTCAGAAGAGTTAGGTTTACGGTATGAAGGCGTATTTGGAAAATATATCTTACAGAAATGGTATAAAAGTTTAGGAAAAAGAATTCAGTTAAATTTTTTACGCTAAGGTTACAGTTGCTTAGAAACCATGTTTGAAATGTCAGCATTTATAAACCAAGAATACGCAGACATTATTTACGTTAATGGGCTATGCAATGGAAGTTCAACTAGTGCGCGACAAAGATACCATGAACTTTATCCTAACCGACGACTTCCTAATAAAAAAGTAGGTATTTATAAATACGTATCGAAGGCTTCGAGAAACGGGATCAGTTTCGAATACACGACCGAATGCGGGAGCTAGTCAAGAAAGAAGGATTTCGGCTGATGAAAGAATACTGGATGCTGTTACAACTGATCCATCAATCAGCATCAGACGCTTAGCTTTGCAATTCAATGTTTCCAGACATAAAATTTCTAATGCACTGCATGGAGAAAATCTTTATCCATACCACTATACACCTGTACAAGAACTGCTTCCCAATGATTTGGAAAAGAGACTTAAGTTTTCCGCAAATAGATCCGGCTTTTATTTGTTTGTTTTAGTCCAGTTACCACTGCTGTTTTTCACTGGCAGAATGTACGCCATTTTTTTTTTTAGCCTTCCAGAGTGAGTATTATATGCTAGCTTCGTTTTCCAGATTTGTAAGGTATCTTTCCACCGATGAATTTTTAAATTCTGCTATCCTTTTTCTAAGCTTATTGTTTGAGCTATTAAGTCTACTTTTAACACTTGGAGCTCTTGACAGTTGCTACCGTTTGTGAGCTCGTCTCTTTTCAGACTGTCGCAAACTTTTTTGAGATACACGTTTCCTTTTACTTTGCCATTTAATTCAGGCGTTGCAGCCCATGCAGGCCTTTGTATAGCTAGGGTCAAGGACTGTACTTCACTTTTTAATTGTTCAATTGTACTAATTGTTGTGGATAGTTCGATGCGTTCATCTATTAAATATCTGAAGTATATCCAGTCAGTTAGTTTGTTAACTAGACTTGGGTTGTGTTCCTTCATTATAATTTTATTACCAAGTGCAAGCAGCGCAGATGAGTGATCTGAGTCAAGATTTGGCCCTTCCTTAACTTGAGTAGTATTCGCGGAGATATTCTTAGTTAAGAATAAGTCGACAACATTCGGGATTTTGTTCCTATCTGTGCGCCAGTAAGTAAGATTTCCCTTTGAATGGTAGCTAACATTGTTTTTTTTTTTAAAAGATTCAAAGAGTTCTCTTCCTCTTGTATTTGTTAATCTTGATCCCCAAGATTTGTTCTTAGCGTTAAAATCTCCAACTATTATGAATTTATTTCCGAAGAGGCTTTCAAAATTGTTTTGTTCCAGCCTGTACAGAGAAGAACAATAGGCCGCTGCTTGCTTTTATGTATACGGATTTGGTTTGTATTTCACACGACTGGTATTCTTCATCTTCATTGTGGCTAACTCCTTATTTAATTATAACTGCGGCCCCTCCACTTGCTGTATTCGTAAATGTTCGCACAAAGCAACGGCTTCATCGAGTCATTAGTCAAAATTATAAAACTCATTCTTAAGAAAAATTAAGATCCTTACCTTGCTCTACTTGATTATAGAGAAATGTCCTTTGCCATTGAATTTAGCTGATCTGTGTACTGGAATTCAAGGAAAAAGCAAATTATCTGAAGCAGAAAGCAGAAGCAAGCAGAAAATTATAACAAAATACATGATGTCAATATCCGCGAAGATTTCAAGTTGGTTCTATCGTTTGGATGCGAAATCTGCAAGTTTGGGGGAAAATCTTGAACAAAGCTCAACACTCGCGCTCTATACACTTCGTGGATACGGAGTGAGGTAAAATCCATAGACATTCATTTCGTCTTATTCCTAGTTACAGAAAAGATATTTCTAAAGTGCCTTATGAGGCGCATCTAATCGATACGGAAAATCAAAAGACGGCAGGCTCTATAGACACTAACCATCCCGAGGAAAGAGAAGAAAGGCGAAGCATCGAGAACAAAACCAGTCGTGACATTTACTCGATGGAAAATAAATTGCGTTTTAGAGGTGTGGAAGAATTGCTCAGAATAAGGAATCATTAATTTTCTCTATAGTCATAGCGCACAGCTATAAGAGCCTTATATTCCTTCAGAATACAGGAAAGTGATATTTATAGGCCATACTCAACGCTCACATTCCCATAGCGAAGAGTTGATGATGCTATATAGGCGGATGTGGATAAGCCCCTATCGTTGATGATATCCCCTAAAAATAGGAAGTTGTTTGAACTCTCGACTCGGCTACGGAGCATGTGCATAGTATAATGCCAAAATCGAAAGTCAATTATTAAATTAGATCAAGCATAGGTTTCACTATGAGACAACAGACAATGTATTCTGACTGATCTACTTTGAGGAAATTCTTGGACTGCTGACATGTAGCTCCAGATGCACTATCCTAAGAGGTTGTTTCCATGATGAGTCATATTAATAATATCTCTGACCTCAAAATAAAGCCAAACGAAAGAGTTCAGTTTATCTGTGAATCAGTCAATTATACTACTCACCCGCAAGAAATGTAACCGACGATGAAACGACGCTCTGCTTAATATCTCACATACACAAAGTTTGTTTTCGTTGTCATTCTCTGTAAATTTAAATAGACAATCATAGATTAATTACAATATAATCTGTAACCCTTTGTGGGAGCTAGGGCTTCCGTCACACATATGCGTAACCGTGTATTGTTTGTTCCTTATTGACGTTCTTCTCCTTCAACTGTTCTGTGCCATGTGAGTTTCAGTCGACACGCAGTTCTTCCATTCCGAATTCCATTGCGTAGCATGACAAGCAAGTTTAGAAAATTCGCTCTCCCTTCGTCTTTTTCCGGCCAACTTTGAAATTCGATTTGGTCAGAAAACCAATAAGATGTTTCGTGGACACGTGCTTAAAAACGTTTGTATCTATCTTGTAGTAATGGTGAAGATTTTTCAGATGCTGTACCAGCTGTAGTCTTGTATTTTAAATGATAGTATTGCCTCTCCAGTTGTTCATTGGTGTAGGTCCATAAGCGTAGTGAATGTATTGCAGTTTTCTTGTCCGAGTTCTTCGAATTCCTTCCGTCGAACAAGGCATCGTTTACCAATAACAAAAACAATACTGGAAAAACGATACATGCTTATCGCACGCCACTGTGGATTTCGAATTGCTCTGAGAGTTGTCTCTAGTGCAGATTATGACATTTCTTGTCGAGTTGTAGAGGGTGAGTTCTCCAGACGAGTCCTGAAACTAAACAATGCTCCCCTCCCTCACGTCGAGATACTGAACGCATTATCAAAACCTTCGGATCCATTCCGGAGGTTGAGAGAAGTGCGGACATAAAGATCAAAATTGAGTGGGCTAACAATATGGATTACACACTGCTCCTACAACGCTCAAAGACTCCTCCAAGCGCCAAAGATCATTGGAGGAAACCGTGCTAGTTCCCAAGAGGACCAAGAGGCCCAAAACCTATACAACCAAAACCTCTGGGCCATCCAACAGCACATCTCAGAGATCTTTTAGCGAAGTCCAAAAGGGCGCAATAACGATCGCGGTAATCGACAGAAACGACACCGACGGATCGATAACATCTGAACGGTGGCAGTTGGTGAAGTAAAAGCTTTCGGGAAACTTACCGGCAATCATGCGGGAGAATCCCGAACCGCCTCCTCTCACAAGCGACACACAATGACAACAAGTCCACGTCAAGCTTATTGCATGTACCAATCAAAGATCTCTTGATCTTTTCAGAAAAGCCATAGGTGGATTAGGAGAGATTTGGGCAGGTGCTGAACTCAAAGTCGTGCCTATGGAGCATATCCTTAGCAGACCTAGAACTCCCACCTGGATCCCGGCTAAATCCTCCTCTCCATTCTGAAAATCATCAGGCTCGGCAACCCGATCCCACCGACTCATTACTGAAAAGTCGTGAAACTGGGAGAACTAAGGGGCCCTAATAGATGAGAGTTGATTGTGATCAATAAGCAATCATTTAACCCTCTAGCGCAGACTAAAGGCATGATTCGGTTCGGTTTCGAATCAGGGTCTATAAAAAGGATGAGCTGGATGCTGACAACCAACATCCTCCTCCTTGAACTGAAACTTCAAACTCAACCTTAGATCTTTAAGCGTCGATGTCCTTTCCACAAATGGATAGCGATGGCTCCAATTTATCCGAGGCCTCCTGTTTTCACACTCTGTCGGAAATAGAAACCGATTACGAATTAAAACGATCAGAGGAAGAAGATGAGCTCTTGGGCACATGTTCAGTAGCGGGGGACTTGTACATATGTAGTCTCTGGTTTTTAACGTAAACCACCTGTCATGTACACTTATGTTTACGGGATGCTCATACATTCATGGGAGCAAGGATACGCCTTGCCATAGCTCTCCGTAAATCCTTTGATACCAAATTCGGAACTGTGTTGGAGGCACAAGTTCCACCTTTGGTATGAGTCGAGGCCGACCTAAAACCTCTTACTGTTCTTTGGGTCACAGCACCCAGTACTTATTTGCTACTCTACAATGGGTTAAACCAAAGGAAAACCCTTCCCGCGATTTGGGTTTAAACCACAGCCACCATAACGCTCCCACAAGGGGGCCTACCTCAAGAAGTTAGGCCCGGACTGAAATTCGGGGGTCTCCTGACTCCTATGGTAACGTGATTTAAGTCCTGGTAGGGACTACCGGTGATCTTTCCGCCAACAAGACCGGTGACCGGCAACTTGTAACTAATCAAATCGTAGCAACCTTCGGTGGCGTCATCTGAAGATGTTTACGATTAGACCAGAAATATGCTCTCCCCCCGCTTTTTATTAGACCAAGCCTTAATAATTGGGCGTGGGCCCGGGGACTTGAACAGCACCGTGGTGAAAGCTACTCTGGTAAATTGTAGCAATGATACGGTTTCTCCAGATTAATCTCCATCATTCAAATGCGACTTCGGCCGCACTTATTCTGCGTCTCTCCAAAAACGCAGAAAACATCACTCTAATACAGGAGCCATGGATTTTAGAAGGCGTAGTTCGTGGACTTTGGGCTCCTGTATGTACATATACGCTCCGCTCTATACAAGAGACAAAGGTAATATTAGTTACTGTATATTAGTAAAACGTAGCCTTAAAGCATTTTTAATTCCTAATCTCAGCAACCCCAATTTACCCGTTTCCAGACTAGAAACAGCAAAAGCTCATACTGGCTGGCATCGGCTTACCTTGGCTACGATCATGTGGACCCTCTTCCTGGTGATAAGCTAGAAAGGGTGATACTGGAAGCTGGTAGGGTAAAAATAGGCCTCATCATCGGGTGCGACGCTAACGCTCATTACACGGTATGGGGCAGTATCGATATCAATATTAGAGGTGAGTTACTTTTTGACTATAATATTTTAAGTACTAGCCTCATTGTTTGCAACATTAGCAATGAGCTCAATTCAGCCTGAGTGAAACTTCTCCCAGCCAACCAGCATTGCGGAATTATCGGAAAACTGATTGGCCAAAATACAGAGGAATACTGTCAGAAACAATATCCTCGGAACTGAATGAGTTTGACATGAACGTCAGGGAATTCACTCTGGCTCTCAATCAGGCTATGGCCGCTTCCTGTCCTCTTATTCAACCTAGAGGCAAGAAAAAGTGGCACTGGTGGACATCAGCACTGGGACCGCTTAGAAACACTTGCAGCAAAATTTTCAACCTAGTAAAAACCACAAGAAAAGTGACTGACTGGGACTCATACAAAGAATTCCTCAAATTATATAAAAAAGAACTGAGGAAGGCAAAGCGACAATCCTGAAGGTCCTTCTGTGACAAAATCATGGAAACCTCTGAAGCTAAGAAAAATCGTCTCTACAAATTCTATGATGCCTAGCTGTTTGAAAAAAACCGATGGCTCTTGGACTACCTCAAGTGATGAATCACTCAACCTGCTACTGGACACCCACTTTCCAGGTAGCTCTCAATTCGCGGTCAGTAGTAACAAAACAGGTCTACTGCAACCGGGTCCAAAATCCAGGGTCTGATCACAAGAGACAAAGTACTCTGGGCGCTGCACAGCTTCAAACCATACAAGTCTGCTGGTCCGGACGGTATAATACCTGCCGAGCTACAGAGATCCTCAGATATTATTCTGCCTGCGCTAGAAAATATTATGAGGAGCTGTGTAGAACACATCCACATTCCACTGTCATGGAGAGAAGTCAATGTAGTGTTCATCCCCAAAGCCGGAAAATGTTCTCATGTCGTCCCAAAGGACCTCAGACCTATAAGTCTATCATCTTTCCTACTGAAAACTATAGAACGACTGATTGATATCCATATACGAGCTAAAATTGATCCTAGACTTCTGTCAACGGCTCAACATGCCTACTGTAAAGGAAAGTCGGTGGAAACGGCTCTGCATTCACTGACTAGCCACATCGAACGATCCCTACAATATAAAGAGTACACAATGGTTACTTTCCTAGATATAGAGGGTGCCTTCAACAACGTCAACACATCCGCAATCACGACTGCGCTGTCAAGTCTGCAGGTAGACGACTCAGCCTTATGCTTAAAAAGCAGGATAATCTACTCCAAATTGGGAGAGACTTCTGCTAAAAGAAGTGTCAGGTACGCCGCAAGGCGGTGTCCTCTCTCCCCTTCTCTAGAACTTAGTAGTAAATGAACTGCTGATATACCTGGAAGCGGGAGGTAGCAAGGTGATTGCCTATGCAGACGACGTTGCTATTGCCGTCTCAGGTAAGCACCTTAATACCATTAAAGAACTCCTTCCTCCTAAATCTCAATAGATTAGCCCGTTGGGCAGATCGCTGTGGATTGGGAATAAACCCCCATAACACTGATCTTGTCTTCTTTTCCAGGAAATACAAAATTCCGACCATAGACCCTCCTTCAATAAACGGTACCAGTTCAGTGTTTTCCGATACAGCAAAATATCATTTTTGACAGAAAACTAAACTGGAAACCTAACATTCAACAAAGAGTCAATAAAGCTACAATAGCTTCATTCTCTTGCAAAAAAGCCATTGGGAATTAATGGGGCTTTCAACCTCGGATAACCCGTTGGCTGTACATCTCGGTCAGAAGACCGATACTCACTTATGGGGTGGTAGTCTGGTGGACGGCCTTAGAAAGTGCGGTTAACTGCATTAAACTAAGCAGAGTCCAGAGAACAGCTTGTCTAAGCATAAGCGGAGCATTGCAGTCTACCCCATTTGCGGCATGAGACAGTGTGTTTAATATGACACCCCTCGATATTTTCAGCAGGCCAGTAGCTACGACTGCAGTAGATAAATAATTCATTTGGCCACGCTATGATTCTTAATACATTAATAATCCTCACGGAGAACATTGATTACACCATACCTGAACTTCCATGCAAGTTTCCCCTCTAGATCCTTCTGGGACGAAGATACTTTCATAGAGGACAAGTCATTCCATCTCTATATAGATGGATCTAAAACCGATAGCGGGGTTGGTGGTGGTGTTCTCTCAGATAAGCTTAATCTACGTCTCTTTTTCCGTCTCACAAGTCACTTCCAGGAGTCTTCCAGGCGGCAATTTTTAGAGAAGCTCTGTCCTGGATATCCGCATCTTTTCGGATAGTCAAGCCGTTATCAAGTCCCTGGATTCAGTCTCATTAAATTCTCAACCCGCCCTTGAATGCCGATCATCTCTTACGGAGATGGCAGAGCAGTTCAACCTTCACCTTTGCTGGGTGCCGGGCCACAGAGACATTCCAGGGAACTGTAGGGCCGATGAACTCGCCGAAATTGGAACTACTATACCTTTTTTACCGGAAAAGGGTAGCATAGGTATACCAATCGCTACGTGAAAATTAATATTAAAGCTGAATGCTAATACAAGAACAGATCTTAGGTGGACTGTTGGACCAAGATGTCTGAATCGTTCTAGGAGTCTAATCCTTCTAAATAGGAAACATCTCAGCGCTATCATAGCTGTCATCACTGGACCCTGCCTTAGGCAAGCATGCAAGGAGGCTTGGCGCTTTTACAAACGATTTCTGTTGAAGATGCATGGACGAGGAGGAAGAAGAGGCAATTCTTCACCTGCTCTATACATGTCCAGATCTTTCCCAGAGAATAAAACTTCACTTAGGAGCTTATTTCTACAAAGACTTAAATAATCTAAGGAATATAGACCTGAACAGTTTTCTACACTTCATCATAAGCTCAAATTGGTTCCAAGTGTAGGAGGATCACAGTTCCACGTGGCATCACAATGGACCAATAGGCCTAAGTGGGTTGGTCTTTCCAACAGCCGCTTTTACTTATCTACCTACCTGCTTACATCTCTAAATCCTATTTTTATTTAGATCCGCATTGGCCATGAAAATTGCTCTCTGAATCCCAGTTGCCAGATTTGTAGGGGCCGTAACACAGTACGTTGGGGATTTTCCAATTCTTCCTTTTCCCAGGAAGCTACAAAGCCATTAAATTCTTATGGGTTTTTCTTAACAGAGTTAAGCTTGTTTCATGATGGTGACTGCTTTCGTGAATAAGAAAAGAGAGCGATACTATTTCATGTTCCATTATTCTTTTGACACGCAACCACCACATCTTGCTCACTAATTAAATTTAGTTCAACTCAAGCGGTATCTGCGGTGGTGTTGTTCCTTCAAACTGGGTCGAAAAGAATGTTGGTATTTCTGAAACTCATGTTTGCCGAACACGACATCCAAAAGTCATCATCGTTCGAATAGGGCCATCATCAGTTGCAGTAGAAGCCCAGTACTACAGGCTACTAACCCACGTTACCTAAAGGCTTACTCATAATATTCCCAGAGACCACCACGAGGCAAACAAATTTAGCTCTTCTTGCTACTCTATACTGCTGAATTAATCCAAGTTATAAACGCTCGGAAGTTACCCGAAGGTCCCCAAAGGCGATGGTGTGATTGTTAATAAGTAAAAGCATCGTCTACAATAAGAACTAGCCAAATTTCAATTCGTAGTCCTAGTTGACAGACTCTTCACAATCACCTAGCCCAGATGACATCATATTGCATTCACTAACAATCATTTCTGTAACAGTCCTGAAAAGTTCCTTCTTTGTTCGTCACCTGCTATTGAACTAGATAACCAAGTCTTGTTATAGATACTTATTTACGACTTAAATTTATCGATAATCCGGTTCGGACAATTGAATCCAATTGAGCCAAATACCATTCTTTATAGCAGCCACACAAATCTTCTTCGTCTTTTGTCCACCCATTAGGGCCTGACTTACACTACTTTTCACTTATCAGGCGGCCCAAAGAAACCACACTGACAAACGAGCTTAGATTGGCTCATCTTGTACATGGTTTGCCTGCCGATAACCGGATGATTTACTCAATTTGCCGACCCATATGAATAAACATTCGATTCATAGTTCTTTGTGACCACAATGGCCAGGTTAACTCCCCCTAGATGCTGAAGATGAATTTGAAAGCTTCGGTCCCTCCTGATAAGGCGGACATAAATTTCCACTAATTTCCCAAAAGTTATTCGTATTCAGATTTGCCCTCTTCGATCAGCAGGTCTTAAGTCATCGACTGCTCTGGTTATTTATTGACAAGGAGGAGTGGAAGGTAATTTTTCACCATGAACTCGTTCGAATGGCCGTTTAACAATGGCTTGCTGACAGCGACCTGGAATCTGGTCAATTTGAATTCCATGTTTCCACCTTAAGACTTAAATGTTTTAATTAATAAGGAACCATACAGACGCATGGTACCACTTAACATGAAACAGAAGAAGTCCATTGAGATGCACACCAGACAAAGGCTGGAGGGATAGGATCGGAGAATCAGTGGCACAAAACCATTAGGTAAACTATGGTACAAGCTCGGCGACACAATTACTAAGATATGACCTTTCAAGTGGATACATATCATCACAACGGTTAGACAAGTGGACCCTGGTCAAGTGCATTTGATAGTTAGCTCATTAGTGAGTTCCGAAAGAACTGATTTCGATTCTTGTTTGTCGCGCCACTGGTAATAAAGTTTACGAAAATTGTGCCGCCCTATCTGAACAATGAGTCTTGTCGTGTCTTTTGGTTTCTTTTGAAGGAAGGGGATCGATTGGGAATGTTCCCCATGTAAATTGATTTTCTTCGGGATTTATAATCTTGGTCATGCTTGTGTCAGGTGGCATTGTTTATGAGGAGGAAGGAAAGAGATTTTTCTTTGAAACTAGCCGTATGCAATGGTGGTGCGGGATTGAACTGAACAGTAGCACTGTGGGATAAATAAGGGGCAAAACAGCAACTGAAACCAACAAAGACGCAGTGTATCTACTCTGCACAGAATCGATTGAATCGACTTCATGGACTACCAGATTGATTCGGTGCTACGAGTGATCATAAGCATGTCGACTACGACTTTATTCACCAAAAAAGATACTCGTACATTACTAGTGTATGAACGTATTTCGAGAATTTTTCAGGACGGCACTCTCATGTCTCAAGTAGGCCACTGGTTATGGAATATTCCAGTTGATTCGGATAAGAAGTCCAAGAAAAGAAAGAGATTGGACCTCCAGCTTGGGCTATGGACTGATGTTAAACAGATATCATTGCCATCCAGAAACTGCGTTTGGATGTGCCGGATAAACTTGGTGTGTATAACATTGACATACCATATATGTGACCGCCACAGAAAAAAAATCTTTTAACCGGGTCAGTTTCAGAATTTGTGGGCAACATTCTGGTTATTTGCTGAAGTATACCAACGTGCCTTGAACTTCAAGCAGCATTGTTTGATAGAAAAATCAGTCTTCCCAGAAGATCAAAGAAAGATAGAGAGTCCATGACACCTGAATCTATGATCCGCGATACAAACTTCGAATTGGCTTTTTCCTATCCTCATGTAAGACGTACCAGCAGCCGCGATATTAATGGAGCAAACGAGGGACGATATGGACAATTAAGGTTTTCAATAGAAAGTTCTGCACCGCATATTCTACCCAAAGCTACAAGCAGCTATTTTCCTCGGCATTTTTATTTTGAAGTAAAGGCAGAGAACGGAAGGATGCTTTGCCGTTCTTAAAAATTTTACAAATGTGTTTATATTTTCTTTGAGGGCCGATCGATGACAGTCCGCCACAGGACCAAACAACAGATGGACCATCGGTTTGCCTCTATATAGTCCTTACGCAGAAGTTACCATATCACTTTTGGAGAGCGTTACAGACAATCCCTCTAAGTCTAAATTTTGAAAGGTTATTTGTTTAAGGTTCAGCCAGACACAAAAATTTTAAGAACAGGATTTTGGAACTTACTAATTACTTTCGTTAATATGAATCTCTAAGAGGACGGTGGACATAAACGAAAGAAAGGCAACAAGACCAGGTCTGTATGAAGCGGAAATATCTTCGCACTACTGCGAAGATCCAGAATATTCGCAGACGTACCTTTATTGTAAGTACGTATTGACACGAGTCTATATTGACTATTCGGAAGTCTGGAACAATACATATCAATGCGCCGATCACAACATCCTCACATTGGGTGACTGTAATGTTTTTGAATACTGAGGTGATAAAACAGTGATATATCGACTCACACTAGTTCAATTAACTCAAGATCGATACGTGGGTTCATGACAGCTTTGATGTCCGACTGCACTACGAATGTTGCTATTTGGCATTCATATCATATTAAGCTAGAGAACTCTTGCTTCATCGGAAGCAATCTCATCGAGACATTTTATGAGACGAGTTTAGAGAAGCCGATGCATTGCGCTGTCATGTTACATGTTCTTCAGAGACTTGCTGGAAACCAACAAGTCAACGCCTAAAGTAGAGAATTCAAAATTTTACACCGCCAGTATAGCCTGATGGCATTGACATCATTGGCAAAATGCAGCCAAATGCAACTGGCGTGTGTGCACGTACTGAAAAATGTAGGTCAAAAATTGTTAAGTATTATTATAAGTTACTGCAACCAAATATTTGCTGTCAACAAGACGGGACACATAACGCTGAATAATCGGACAGAACGTCACGATAGACAGCTATAATTATTGGGTAGTTAAGCAACCTCTGATCCACTATTATTTCCGATAATGACACTTCATCCTACGAGTACCTAGATCAAAGGAAGAGTTACACTTCTCAATTGTTGTTTCTTTGGCTTAAAAGGACAAGTGAGTAACAAGAAATTTTCGAGAAACATTAAAAGGACAGGCGCTGTGGCCTTGGCTATTTTAGAGATTTCACAGCACTTTATGAAAAGCGACCGGAAATATCAATTTTGCGCTAAAATCACTTCCACAATCTTAGGATGAGGAATTCTGGCAATAATATTTAGTTGCTGCAGACATAAGCTATCGGAATCTGCCCAGCAATCGATCGCGAAACTGCAGACTATCTTATAACGTAGGCTAACAGCGCAACAATTAAATTCGTTGCGGAGCTCTTGCCTTGACACCCTTGCCAGTGGTGGTACCAGGTAACAGCACGAGCAAATCATCACCCTTACTCAAGCAGACTAAAATAGTAAGGGGATGCTCAATCAGTAGCATAATACTGCCTACGCCGTCATATGGCTCTCAACCCTATACAGTAGAGATTTAAAAATATGTGACGGATCAGTTAATAACTTCGGATAATAACCGATTCACTGTTGACGACCTGGTAAACGTTTAAATGGCAACGACCTTCGGATCTACACATGGACTGTTCGGACCCTTAACAGGCCACGTGCAGCTAAGCAATTATCACTGGTCATTAACTGCTACCACGCACATATTACCGCCATCTAGGCAGTGCGATTGGATGGGCCGATTGCTATAGAAAAGAAAATCAGCGCTTATGAGGATGTTCATATACGCTGCATACTTACGCAAGAAATCTTACTCTTTCGACATGTAAACAAGCGCTTTATAACAATCCGGACCAAAGCTACATTCATTAACATGGAGCTGATATGCGCCCATGCCGATACGTAAGACAAGGATGACGCCACCAAAGAATGTTTGTACGAGTTCCCTCAATAAAAGAAGTTCAAAGTATTATACAACGCCAGGACAGAGATGGACGACATATTTTGTAGGATGGGTGCTAAGCATAGCCTACATGATACCACGTCTGCCAATGGACTTAGATTTATTGACTTTGTGGAGGAACGAAATGTTTACTATAGCAAGCACACAGTTTCCTCATCTTAATATATACACGGGGACATTGCGGTCTCGGGATCATTAAACCCTAAATCAAATTGATCATTTGGCGATCGACATAAGCATACCTCCGGGCAGTCAACATTAACTTGTTGCAGCCAAGGTGCGAATGCGGACTTCCCAAGCCTCACAACAAAGAAGAAGTACTGTGAGAAGATATAACGTACAAAAGCTGCAATCGCAAGAGAAACAAGAAGTCTCTTGACAACTCCTATGTCGCCAGCATCAAGCAGCGAAGGCCAGTGGCAACCCTGTAAACGTGCCATCAGAGAAGCCGCAACTGATTTTCTGGGTTTCACCAGACCACCACCAGGAAAGCCCTGGTTTAATGAAGATTGTCGGCAAGTATATGCAGGCCAGCAAGAAGCGTACAACGCGGCGCTGCAATGAAGTACGTTGCTAGGATCCATAGTGCAGATTTTTGAGCACTATCGAGTACCATACCGGATTGAAGATCACGAATATGGAGATTCTCGAACCTACAGTCGGTTACCTCGATGACCACAATTTGCAAGATCTTGGAGCTGGACGTCACTGAAGCAAGGCAATTGGTAGATTTGATCGACGGTATATTTAAGTCAATGCCCGAGGGATTGGGTTTACTCATTTGGTAGAACATACGATTAGGACGTCAGCAGAACCGTCAGCAGACGTTATCGAGAAATCGAACAGTCCATGGGCATCTCCAATAGTCCTTATCAAGAAAAAAGATGCGTCATTAAGGTTCTGCGGCGACTATAGGAAAGTTAATAAGATTACAGTTATGGATGCTTATCCATTGCCATTCATATCGACGGCATTGGATAAGCTAAGGGACGCGAATTATTTGTCGTCATTAGACATCAAGTCCGACAACTGGCAGATCCCCATGATCTCTCCATAACGCTCACAGACTGCCTTCACGATTCCGTGTAGAGACCTGTTCTAGTTTAAGAGAATGCCTTTCGGACTACACAATGCGTTTGCTACGTGGAAGAGATTTATACACAGCATCTTAGATGCTAATCTGTAGCCACACGTATTTGTGTACCTGGACCAAATTTGTGAACATCACAAATACATTCGACCAATCTTAAGATACTGTAAGAGGTCTGTGAACGAGTGTGTGAGGCAGGGTTAAGAGTTCGTCGGGAAAAATGTTACTTTTGTTGGTTGCCTTTGAAATATTTAGGTCATGTAGTACATAAGAATCGACTACATGTAGATCCAGAGAAATTAAATAGCTTGGCTAGGATTCCAGTACCCAAGAGTGTGAAGGAAATTAAGGGTTTGATAGGGACAGTCTTTTGGTATGGACTCCAATACTTCACTTTTCACAGCCTTGTAAATCAAAAATAGGAGATTTATTTGGACAGACGAGTGTGAAGAAAGTTTTAAGAAGGCGAAACCATGCTTAGTTACAGCATCCATTTTAACATATCCAGACTTCAATAGAATCTTCGTAGTTCGGACGGACCCCTGGGGTCTTGGAAAAAGATCTCGTGAGCTCTATGAGCAAAAGTGACGTGAAGAACATCGGCTACGCCAGAAGGAGAAAAAAGAGCATACGAATCGCAATCGCGCAATCGAAGATATTGAGAGTTTGTACTGCAGGAATAATGTACGCAAGTTTTACGAAAAGGTAAAAAGAACGTGTCGGGGCAACAAAACCCATGCAGAAGCCTGTAGATATGAAGAAAGAAACCTTGTAGTAGGGTCACAGTCGGTGTTGAGAATAGCTCATTTTTTATAATAGGGAAAAAGTCCAACATCCCAATGTCAGGGAGAATTGACTATTCAATTCAGACGATGATTGCCAAAACACCCGTCCACCTGACCAGAATGAAGGAAGGACAGCAATATCTAAGCTGAAATCTAACAAACCAGCTGAACCTGACGGCTTACCAGCCGAGGTATTGATAGCTGCTGGAAGTGAATTTATGGAGAGCATACATCAATTTATTTCTCAGATCTGGTCAAAAGAAAGTATGATGAATGGAATCTCAGAATTGTGTGAACGTCTGAAACCCTTTGTCAACAACCTGATTTGCCCTTATCAATGCGGTTTCAGACCAGGAAAATCCACAATCGATCAAATCTTTTTACTCTCCGACAAATCCTGGGAAAAACTCAAGTCGATACCCACTATCTTTTCATTGGTTTTAAGGCCGGATATGACAGCATTTAAAGAGACAAGCTATATGGAGCCATGACCAGTGTTAGCATACCTGGCAAACTCGTCCGTTTGTACAGAATGACGACTGAGATTGCTCGCTGCTCCGCCTTGGTGGATAGCGACTTAACCGAGACCTTTGAAGAAAACAAAGGTCTTAGACAAGGGGACGCGCTGTCATGTGACTTTTTTACCATCATAGTTGAGCGAATTGTGCGAAACTCATAAGCGAACACTGGAAGCGCAATCATTCAAAAGTCTGTTCAACTATGTACTAGGGAACGCCGATGACGTTGGCATAATTGGACTTAGCGAGCGGTCACCGATATGTGAATTTAAAGGGAAGCTGCCAAAATGCTGTCAACAAGAAAAGAACACCCAACACTGACATCGCGGACAGAAAGTCACCTTTGACAGCGCTAATTTCGAGGTAATAGGGGACTTTGTCTTTAGCACCTCATTATTAATAAAAAGTAGAGTCACTATAGTCAGAAAACTGGGCATCAGTCGCCTGACCTGGCTAGGGCATGCAGACAGAGTCTTCGAATCAAACTCGAAGGGACTGCGCAGTAGAGGGAGACCTCACCGTAGGTGGCACGAACAAGTAGAAGAGGACCTCAACCGATTCGCAATACACAACTGAAGTCAGTTAGCTAAGGATTGGGCTAACTGGAGAGGCCCATGTTCACCCCGAACTGTAGGACCACATAAGTAAATAAACTAGTAAGCTACGAAACGAATGGAGAACGACTCAAATTTTCCTTAGAGTCAGCTTAATTTGACTCTGATTCTGTTTATGTATCGACGCCAAAAGCAGGACACAAATTCATGAAATAATGTGAGTCCTGGATGATGATACTTCTTATATGTTGCGAAGTTAATTCTCACAACAAATATAACGTGAAGGACAATCACCTCGTGAACTATCGTCTGACTTGCTAGCCAACAATATTGCCTCTCAGCCAACATGAAAGTAAAGCAGCAAGTTCTCGACCTGATGTCATCCAACAAAACTCAGAACCAAATGCGAGGTCTCGACCTTGTTTAAGAAGAGGAGCGAGTAAAAATTGTTGCAATTAACACAACCAGCCGTAATTGTGACTTCGTGTCGCCTGGAACCGATAGGATGTATTCAGTTATCCTACAAAAAGGTACCAACTCTGAAAACAATCTTGACTGTCAGTGTGGCACTGGCATATATACTGAAACCCTGGTGAACAGTGTGAGTTGCCTTTATGCAGACAATCTGGAAAGATGAACACACTTTTGCCCAGACCCTTGTACGTATTAGACTGACCTCTCTCATGTTGAAGATCATAGAGAAAATTGTCGAACTTTATGGAGGAAGCTGATTTATTAGACTCATCTGGTGCTTAAAGGAATCACCAGTTAGTTAGTATTAGGACAACAAACCGCTTAGGACTTAACATATTGCGCCGAAACAGAACCAAAGAACTCTGGAGTTTCTGGCAGTGTAAAGAAGCTTTCGGGAAAGCTGAGGCTGAGGCTGAGGCTCACCGAGGAGTGTCTTAAGATCCACACGGCTATGATAAGATTTATTTTATTCTATGCATCGGTTGTCTGGTAGAACAAAAAAGAACAAGCCTGCGTTCTCAAACCAATGTTCCCTTAAACAGAATTGGTCTTTAGTACAACACGCATTGGAGTTTGGATGACCTTCAGTGTATGACTCTGGTCTTACTAATATGATGCAATGACACTAGTTTTCTGTTGCTGTGAAAATATGAAAACGACTTTCCTGTAGCCGGAAGGGTTCCGGCTAAAATCTGAACAATGAAAGGAATGTAGTTCGGTCTTTACGATCTGTTGTAAAGTGCGACGTTGCTTTTAGAGAACGAAAATTTTAGGGAAATTTTTGTCTTGGTTCCAAACGCGATATTCATAGTCCTGATGGCAAAGAAGCTGCATTGTGAAGAATCGGTGCAGGTGTGAAGTATCTGCGTACTTAGCGATATCGACGCCGTGCTTAAGGCTTTGCTGAACCCTCTCACCTGAACGCGCTTTTAGAGCTAATTTAACCAAGTCTTGCTTGAGTCTCAGGACACTAGGATTACGGGAAGTGAGATGAACCCAGAGGTAAGTTTCTCAGAACCAGAACCTGCATTTGGACTACTTGCGTCCGTGGTTAGAACTGTGGTATTTCTTGTGAGTATAACTGCAGATGTTATGACTTCCCAGGATGGTGGCAGACCAAATGTTTGCTTCCCGATGTCAACGACTTTCTTTCTGTCCCTGTATAGGAGAGATTTTTGATTGCCTACTGGCATCTTATCTGCTTTTGCTAAGCACCTAAGTGGGCTATGAATACATGACACAACATTCTGCGAATATTGCTGTGAGAATGAGGACAACATCGTATTGCGCTTAGTCCTGATGTACTGGGTGCTGGTACTGTAGGCACTTTATCACTCTATCACGTATAGTGTAGCTCTTTTCTGAGTACTCCATTCCGACGGAAAAAAAAGTAGGGAAGATCTGTATAAAACTTTGTAAACAATGAACTATAGACTATAGAACTATTTAAAAGGGAAATATTTTAGCTTGTAGTACTTTTCACAAATAAGTTCGTCATTAAGGTATTGCGTCTAGTTGTTTGGCTAAACTGTAACTCTTAGTCGCATATGCTCATGCATTCATTTGAACAATAGAAAACTATCTATCAATAAACGCTCTACAGGATTTCCCCTAACCGACGGCACTGTTACGGCGCTACCTGAAAAACCCTTTAGCTGTTCCACTTAACTCAATAGTTTTGTCTTTTCTTTCCGATTAATCTACGATCTGGCGTGAAATCACCACTCCTAGAGCCATGGGAATTTATTGACATTTCATTAGGCTGAGAAGAGCGTCCACAGATGCTGACGGAAAGTTCATTTTCTTGGTAGCACCTTTGTTAACCTCTTCCGTCATCTGAACTGTGCAAGCGCGTACTGATTTCACTGCACATATGTACATAGGTATGTTTCCGCGGCGAACCTCTCTCGTTAATGGAATTGATGTTTCCATTTTCCGCCATTGTACCTGTTATTCATGAAATTAAATTTTCAAATTCGTAAATTAGAGGATTTGATATTTAAAATCGGGCTTCTGCTCGTTTTGTCCAATTGGCTTCGGTGGAAATGTCAAATTGGGTGCGCACATTATTGATGGAGCTTTTAACGCGTGATTGGGCCGCCGCCGACTGCTGGCAGTTTGTACGCTTTTTATCGGCCGTTGTGTCGCGCGATTTGATCGTTTAACAAGATTTTCGATTTAAGAGGCAAAAATATAAATTTGTCGAATTTCAGTTTTTTTTTTTTTTGTTTTCGTTTATCTGTTTTAGTTAATTAGAAGAGCTAACGAAGTTTTAATCGATTGTGTTTTGTATTCGATTGGAGATCCGTTACCAATTGTTGATTTATTCAGAATATAAAAACATGTTCGACTTAGGTAGATGAAAGGGATTCTGGTTAGACCGTAGACCATGCCTATCAAAGCTTACCAAGAAAAAAAACTACTTTTTCTATATAAGAACAATATTTTCCTAGGTTACTGTCTGTTTATTCCTCGTTCTCAATAAAGCTGTATCGATTGACCGTACTCGTACCATCTTATCCAAAGAGATATTATGAATTCACGTGGAACAGTCTCGCATCAACACTAAGGTAATCACAAAAACTATTCAAACTAAGACAACATATAATGAAACTTTGTTTAGTAACACAACTCTTGTATCCTTTTGCAGCACTTGGCTACAATATGTCGAGTATTTGCTTCATCGCACACAATAACTGGCAATATGTTACAGTTGTTACCGGATTTCTACAACTGCTGTGACCCGTATTCGACTACGAGTATTTTGTGTCCAATCTTCGTATAACCAATATCGTGTGTCCAATATTTCGTGTCGTTTTCATGAGAGTGATGCTTTTCGGAAACAAATGTTCGGTACACCGCCGCTAAGAGCGGCATTGTATCTTGATCTTCATAAAAGCAATGCAACTCTATTCCGCTGTTAAGGAAAAGACAATGATTTACTTGGTTTTTCTACAAGTGGTGCAGATGTAGCTGGTGTTACTTTTCGCAGCCCTGATGGTCCATCACCAAGCGAATTTTGAGTGTTTCTAAAAGAAACACTGCGATAGCTGTAGGGGAATTGCTTTTGCCATTAGAAGAGGTATCCTCACAACTCAAAAGCATGCAACATGCAATAGAAGAAGTCCAACGTTGAAGCGCAGGCAAACAAGTTCACATTTGTCGGATTGTGGCACAATGAAGAAGAAACTCGGAAGTTATTCAATTAGCGAAATACCATATATTGAAGACAAGCAGAGACATTTACTAATGGGGATTAATAAAACTTGCAATACGTGGAAAAATTATCATACTTTAACGCGCTACTTAACGAGTAATTCCCTCTGAGTACCATTCCCTCGGATGTCTTGCACGAAGAGGAAACGGCAGATTTTATGGAAGCCAAAGTTAGTGGATCAGTAAAAAAATCGAACCGCTCACATACCCTCCGAAGTATTGACCACAACAGAAATCTTGGTTTTGAATAGCTCGCGAGATACCTTACCAATAGACTGAGATATTCCTTTTTCTACTGTACAAGTATAAAGGCAAAGGCGACACGAGAAATTGAAACAACTACCGATCGGTGAAACAAATGTCTCGTACTGTGAAAATATATGAAATTGTTCCAAAAGTCGACTCCGCAATATTGAAAGACCCCTTAAAAGGCGGCCTTTAGCAAATATCGTAATAGCAAAACCTCACGACGCCTTAAGAGATCTGCATATTGTTTTCATAGATTTAGAAAAATCGTTCGAGATCTTTATGGACGTCGTTAAGATCTCAAAATGTACGTGTGACATATATAAAACTGATAGGGGATAGATAGGAAAGATAGTATTAAAACGAAAATAACGGGGTTAACCGGAGAATTAAAAGTTTTATTTGGAGTAGATTTAGATTTCGGTTTAGATTGTTGTGGGAGGTGGTATAATGAATCCCAAATCACTGGAGCCACAGATGGGCCTATTGTGATGTCTTATGTCTATGATGCCACAATTCGAAAGAGAAAGGCCACTAAGTCTTTAGGTGAGCTGGCGGCTATGTCCGCCGATTTGATTTAGAATTTACCTAGAGAACCCTAGGTAAATGTTTTTGATTAAAACATTGCAGTCACGTAGTATGTGTTCTGTTGTTTCTACGTTCTCGTTGTACAGTCTGCATATATTGTTTTGTACTACGCCCATGGTCATTAGGTGTTTTTTTTTCACATGGCAGTGCCCTGTGAGAGAGCCTATGATCACTCGAATCTGACTTTTACTTCATTATAATATGTAGTTGTTTTGTTTTTTTTTTTTTGTGTCAACCGGTTGGCATAAAGTTTTTGGCTTGTCTGTTTCCTTCGATTTTTCTCTCCAGAAATGAAGCTTCTTTTCCTCTAACTAGGTTTTAACACTTCCTTTTATTGTGGTAATTGATAGCCCACAGAATGGTGTTGGCATCATGAATTGAGATGCGGATCCTTTTCTGGCTAGTTCATCTGCTTTTTCATTGCGTTCATAACTACAATATGTCCTGGCACCCAAATCAGATGGACTTTATTTCTCCTGGCCAGCACATGCAGGAGTTGAAGGCAATCCCAGACCAGTTTTGGTTCTATTTCAAAGGCATTAATTGCAAGTAGGGCTGCTCTAATGTCGGAGAGAATCTAAATATTTTTGTTTGTTACATATCTGCTTAGATTCTCTGGAATGCAAAGCTCTATTGCATGGATTCCAGACTGAAATACGGAGCTGATTGCATCCATACTGGCATGTATGGATGGCTTAATACGAGAACCGTATACTCCGGCTACAACTCCTTCATTTGTTTTAGATCCGTCTGTATACCATGAGTCCTTGGCAAATGTTTGTTCTTCCTGTTCCCAGTTACGACGGTCTGGAAATGTAACCTTAAAGTTGTACCGAAAGTTATATCATGGTCGACATATGGCTTGAATTTCTTGCTCAGTAGATTGATTATAGCGACCGTAAAATCGTCGAAGTGCGCGAAAAATATTTTTCAAAGAGCACGAATTTTGTTCGGGTGTAAGTCTTTCCATAGTGAAATTTTTTTTTTTTTTTCACATATGTCACGAATCACGCGGGAATTGTAAAATATAGAACAATGAAAAACAAAACGCCTAAAAAATCACCCTTTAGTTCTGGAATTCCTATGGAACTTGTCAGATTGTTCAGAAAGGTGATGGAGAATCGGAAACAATTTTACTGTAGCTTTCGAAGTCAGAAATTAATCTTGGCGAGATGGTGTGTTGTCATGTTACATTTTTGGCATTATATGATACTAAAGTACGCGAAACCTGTGAACCAACACTTTAACTAATTGTATACGCTGGCTGATTGGTTGGATGATACAGAAATAGGATAGATACTGAGAGAAGTCAACTATTCGATACCCAGTGTTGTAATTGTGCTTATTTTTACTCCAAGTCGCAACCATCGGGTACTGTTCGATGAACGACCGAACTCGACTTGCCAAACTTCTAAGCACGAGTTCTGACCAGCAGACAAAAGTGACACCAGAATAAATGGGATAGCAATAAGACCTTATCTGGTCTACTCCGACATGTTTGGAGCTCAGGCCGCCAAGGATTTCCGACACTGAGTCAGGGTCTTGCAAAAAAGATAGTGGCGGATGAACCCTTAATGGACCAACAGCAGCGCTTTCATCCCCGAGCGGGTTACTGGCTTCGGTCTAACCGAATTGGACGTCCAGGTCTGGGGTTGCGCCGCCGGGGTAAATGCCCGCCATAGAAAGAAAACTTGAATTATGAAGCAACAACAAGTCAACGGATCTACCGTTGACAACACCTGCAAACGAAGCAAGGACAACAAACTTGGGATCTGCAGGTGGAATGTTAGGTATCTTAATAGGCCATGGGCAGCGGGGCCGCTGGACTGCGGGAAAGCCGATGTTACCGCCATCCAAGATATGCTACGGGAGAGAATGAAGAACTTCGACATCTACTACGGCAATTATTACTGACCGTAAAAGTAACACCTATTTAGATGCAGATTTGTTATTAGAGGCAGACTTAGGCAAGAAGTCTTGAGTTTCCGGCATGTTAACAAGTAAATTTTCCAACACTAGCGTTATATGCGAGCGCACCTCAATATACTAGAAAGATGACGATACCAAAGATAGTTTCTACGAGCTCTTGGACAAGTCCTCCGAGCATTACCTTAGCAATGACATTGAAATTGTCATCAATGATTTTAGTGCAAAGCTGAGAGGAGAGGGCATCTTTAGTGTTACAGTCGGAAGGTATAGACTTCCAGTAATAACCTCCGATAACTGACTCATGCACAGTACCATGCAAACTCTTAACCAGAGTAGACAGGTGACCGAGCGCGGTATTATACGAGTGAATTTTTTTGCAAAGAAGGAACAGTAATTCTCCAAACCAAGTAAATAACTTTACTATTTCAATTTTATTTTTCTGTTCCAATTTAAAATCCAAAGTATAAACTTAATCATCCAAAACAAATATAACTTACCGCCTATATGGCGGTAAACAATAAAAACCGGTTTGATGGGTTGAATGCAAACGATCCAATGCAGACTGTTCATCCAGTAAAAAAAAAAAAGTGTAACAACAACGATTCACAGGGTCAGTGGCCAACGCTAATTACTCCGCACCAAACAACAACTGATTTTTCACGCTTCCTAATAATAACGAATTCCCCAAATGACAACGATAAAACACCTATAGCTAACAGAAATCCAATTATTATAAGAAAAGGAATTGATATCGTTACAACCAATTATAAAAGTATCAAGGCACTTAGAAATGGTGATTTGTTAATACAGGTTGACAACAAGACAATCGCAGATAAGCTTGCTAAATGCAAAATTCTTGGACATATCCCAGTTGAAATAAAATATCATCGGTCTCTTAATTCTAGCCAAGGTCGTGTTTATTCATATAACATTATCGCTCTTTCAGAAACTGATATCTTAGATTCCTTAAAAAGATTTAATGTAACAGAGGTAAAAAAATTATATAAAAACGATACGGGAAATATGAAAGCAACGGGCACTGCAATCCTTATCTTCGACGTGGCAAAACCACCAAGGGAAATTAAACTGGGTTGGCAGGTATTAGGAGTAGACCCCTATTACCCCAACCCAATGTCTTGCAGAAAATGTCAACGTATTGGACACACCAAAAACCACTGTAAGGAAACTTAAAGCATATGCCCAACCTGTGCTGAAGTTACTCCGCATACAGAAGAATGCAAGAGAAAATTTTGCGTCAATTGTATGGTTGAGGAGCATTCGTCAAATGACCGTAATTGTCCAACTTTCATTAGAGAAAAAACTGTAATGATTATAAAAACCATGAAACGTTGCACTGTTAAGGAAGCTAAAGAAGAATACGTAAAGTCAGGACATCTTTACACACCAAAGGTTCAACCCCAGAGACCCATTAAGTCAATAGCCGAAATAATCAAAGGAAAGATCTCTAAGGTAACATCGTTAATTGACAATAACGCTATTTCATCACAATAACAAAAACAACACCACCAACCCATCAAATAGAAAAACCAACAAATCTCAACACATACACAAATGCTAAACAGACAGCCGATATAGACGTTATGAACGAATTAAAAGAAACTCATGATATTTCATTAACATACTCACAACTTAATACAGAAGAACATTCAAAACTTTTAAGAAATAAACCCTCTTTGACCTACACTGAAAAGAATACTATAGCAAGCTCTTCAAATGCCGGCAATAAATCAATGGTTTCAACGTTGCCTTCAGCATCGACACCACGTTCAACATTGCCGATAAAAAACCTTTCCTTTTTTTAGATCCAGACGATAATAAACCCTTTAAATGAACAGACAAAATAATAAAATTAAACTGAAAATATTACAGTGGAATATTCAAGGATTTTTCAACAATCTTCCATCCTTGGATATTCTTATTCAAAAGTACTCACCTACGGTTATAGCATTTCAAGAAACGAAAGTGTTGGTAGAAAACGCCCCAACCAGGTATAAAAATTACGTAGCGTACTTTAACAACAAACCTCACTGTCGCAATAAGGACTCGACAACTTTCCTACTTAAATCAGGGTTTCCACATACGTACTCAAGCTCACCAAATGCAATTTCAACCCAAACGCTTACAATTGAACTATCCAGAACGATTATATTGCAAAACATTTATCGACAATCCGACAACACAATATCACACCAGGAGTATCTTAACCTTACAGCAAATAATTTTCCGTACAGCATTGTGGTTGGAGATTTCAACGCTAACAACTTTCTCTTTGGGGGTTCCCATACACTAGTAGTGCCGGAGCTGTCGTTGAGGGGTGGCTACAGAACTCGGATCTGATTTTATTAAATAATGGATCTCCCACTCACTTTTCAACCAAAAATACCTTCACCGCAATAGACCTGTCACTGGCTTCGTCTGCACTCGCACCTATGGTTAGTTGGAAAACCCACGATTGTTTAATAGGCAGCGACCACTTTCCAATTATTATTGAAACCTTGGCCACTTATACAATTCCAAGACTTTTCCATTCCCGTTTTGTAGAAACTAAAGCAAACTGGTCTAAATTTACAGAAATTATCCAGCAGGTAAGCTCCTCCACTTCAATTTCGAAAAATATAAACAAAGTAGCAGCCAACATCAGAAAAATAATCAGACAAGCAGCATCCACATCTATTCCCACTTCGCATCCCTCTTGCAACTCCTTTCAGCCCATTTGGTTCAATTCAAATTTAAAAAGCTTAACTAAGGAAAAGCAGAAGCTTTGGCAGCAACTTAAAAATAACTTGAATAGAGAAAATGCTATTGCATATCGCCGAATAGCAAGCAGCAAGGGTAAAAAGAGAAGTACGGATAGCCAAAGCGGAAGCCTGGACAACATTTTTGTCGACCCTGAATCCTTCAATGGAAGCCAGATCTCTCTGGAGAAAAGTTAAATCAATAAATGGATATCATTCCAGAAATGGGATAACCGCAATTAAATATAACGCTGCTTCTGTTGTTGATGCTAATGATATAGCAAACCTTTTTGCAAACAAATGGGCGGGATACAGTTCTGACAAGAATTTTTCAGATAATGTCTTGCAAAAAAAAAAACATTTCAAATCAGTTCACTCCTCCACAACACTCAGAATTCTGAAACCATACCGACAATCAGTCTCCCAGAATTCATTGAAGCTCTTCGAGGGGATCAACCCCCGGTTCTGATAAAATATCATTTAAAATGTTAAAAGAACTACCAGTGGGTACAATGTTAAGACTTATTAGACTGTATAATAACATTTTGAAAGAAGGCATCTATCCTCACGAGTGGAAAAAGGCTCATCTGACTCCAATACCTAAACACAATGCTGACCAATATTTATTAGATAGCTACCGTCCGATCTCCCTCCTTTCCGTCCTATCCAAATTATTCGAGAAAATAATAGGGAATAGGCTCAGGTGGACAATAGACAATAAGTTAAGTAGTAGCCAACACGGCTTTATAACAAGAAGAGGCACGCACACCCTGCTCCATATGCTGGATCATACTGCGCATGCAGAGTTAGCCTTACGCCACCATTCGATCCTTCTGTCCATGGACCTGGAGAAAGCTTTCGAACGTGTGACTGCTTATATGGTAATCAACCAGCTTAAGAACTGGGGAGTTAACAAATATGTCCTAAATGTCATATACTATCATCGTTAAAGTCAACGGATATTTTTCAAAAACCACTCCCATCGAGAATGGAATTCCACAAGGCTCATAAATCTCTACAATGCTATATAACGCATATGTAAACGCGCTCCTTTTAAAAATACAAGCGGAAGCATCAGCAACTATGGCAGTACTTACTTATGCAGATAATATTTTCGTTTTGGCATCGGGTAAACCAGAAGAAGTAAAAGATGTCTTAAACTTAACTGTTTCAAAAGCGCTCAAATGGTGTGCCGACTCCGGTGCTAGGCTTCCAACTAGCAAAATGGAAGCGCTACATATATGTAGGAAAAGAAATTGTTCAAATACAAACATACCCATCAGTGACGCGTCGATTCCTCTTCTTGAAAGGGCCAGAATTCTGGGACTTATATGCACCAAAACGTGGAAATGGCACGCTCATGCAAAAATAGTGGCACAAAAGCTTGGAAAAATTCATAATGTCATCATAGTAATTTGCAACAAACATAAGGGTCCACATATCAATACTTCAATTGAGATAGCGAAAGCACTTATAAGAGGAGCTACGCAGCATGGCCTAACCATATACTCTCATTGGACTAAACAAAATGACCAGCAAATCCAAGTTAAAATGAATGCAATATTAAGAGCTGCGATCGGAGCACTACCATCAACGCCAATTGATGCCTTACTCGTAGAAACAAATACGGTCAGCTTCAAAAATATGAAAGGAATTGCGCAAACAAATATTATGGCAAACAGCTTATTCGATAGTAACCACCCATTACATGAATCTTACAGGTCAGCTTGGTTTTCATCCGCATCTTCTAAGAACAAGAGCGCTATTTTTACCTCTATCCGCAACAGTAAGCTCCAGAAAATAGCTTTCCAGGAAGCAATAAGTTATGATTATATAACACCTTGGATGTCTTCTAAAAATGTAATAAATACTTCCCTCGATTGCACACAAAAAAAATCAAACACCAGCCGAAGTATATAGAAAGAAGTTCGCTGAAATTTTAGCTCTTGGCAAATTCGGTTGTATATTGTACACTGATGCTTCCTACAAGGATGGTGTAACAGGTTACTGTGTTTATAGACTTGACAGCACTAAGAATGAAATCATTACGCAACAACTTACAACACCTGATCAAAATGCATTTACTGGAGAAGTTATAGCGCTGGTAGAAGCATTTGCTTTTGCTCAACCCTTAAAAGCAAAACCCACCTTCATGCGATATTTGCGCAGAAGTACTCACATTAGAACACATTTTAAAAAACTGCCAGCTTACAAAAAAGCACTTCAGAAATGAGATACCAAATATTAAGGAACTGCTGGATCCTTCTCTACCACCAAAGGAATCTAAACTTCTCTCCCTTATAAAAAAACATAAATTAAGTATATGATAGAATTTTAGTCTATTTAAATTAATGAAAAAATTGTTAATTTAACACTATTATTTTGTTTACTGCATTAATTAATTGGCATATAGGCACTTATTATTTGTATAAACCTAATAACTGATATTATGTACCTTATCTATTTATAACAGCCATATGGGCATTGTACCCCGGTGTTATATCCCGGACAACACAAATTTATTTGTATTGTATCCTTTGCAAATAAATAAATAAAAATAAACAGACTCATGGTAATAGACTTTGTGGCAGGGGGAAATAGTGTCGATGGTAGTACTTAGTTCTCACATCTCGATATTCACAAGGAGACTTGAAGAACTCCTGATCAATCAACAGTCTTCTAGATTGACCACATTGCGATCATCGCAGAGGACATCCTCTTGTATTACGGATGTCCGAAAGTACCGAGGGGCCAACATCGATTCGGACCATTACCTTGTTGCAGCCAAGGTGCGGTTACGGGTATGCCGAACATCGCAAAAGCAAGCTAATACTATGAGGAAGTTCAAGGTCAGACGGCTACAATCGCAAGAGATCGCCAAATCCTTTTCCGATCGAGTCTTCCTTAATCTCTTAAGAGATCCTATGCCGGCAATACGAAGTAGTTGCAGCATCACCAAAAAGCCGTCAGAGATGCAGTCCCTGATATGCTGGGTTTCAGTTGGCCACAACGAAACTCCTGGCTTGGAGACGAGTGCCTACAAGCACATGCAGCTAACCAAGAGACATTCAAAGCTGTGCTGCACACTAGGACTAGAGCTGCTCAGGAGCTCTACGATCGGAAGAAGAAAGTTTAACACTGGCTTCTCAGGAGGTTAGAAGAAGGAGCATAAAATAAGGAGATGCCACTCCAGAAATGAGATTCGGAAGTTTTACCAAAAGGTGAACGAACCTTTCAGCCTGGACTTTGTAGACCAACAATTCCGACCTCCAGTGAAAATAGCTATATCTAAGCTCAAGTCCAACAAAGCTGCTGGAGCGAACGGCCTGACTGCCGAGCTCTTCTAAGCGGCAGAGGATGACTTGCTAACGAGCACACACCAACTCATCTGCAAAATACGGTTGGACGAAAGTATGTCCGATGAAAGGAATATCAACATTGTTTGTTCGTTGAACAAGAAAGGAAACCCTTTCAGGCATCTGTCTCCTTAACATCGCCTAGAAGATCCTCGCTGCTGTATTATGTGAACGCCTAAAGCCGTTCGTCAAAAACCTGATTGGTCCATATCAGTGTGGCTTTAGTCTAGGAAGTCCACCATTTACCAAATATTCACACCAGCGCAGATCTTGGACAAAACCCATGAACTCCAAATCGATACACACCACCTATTCATCAATTTTAAGGCCGCATATGACAACATCTTTAGAGGCAACGTACACACAGCAATATCTAGTTTTGGCGTCCTTGTCAAACTCGTCCGTTTGTGCAGGATGAGGATTAAGAAGAATGCACGCTGCTCCATCAACATCTCTAAAGAACTTGCCGAGGCCTTTGATTTTTGATTTCTTTAAAATCATTCTTGAAAAAATAGCCCAAAAATCACGCGACAACAAAAGAAGCACAATATTTCAAAAGTTCATCCAATTACTTATTGACATAATCTGAGACAGAAGCGTCAAAGATGAGCTTAACGGTCAAGACATCTCAGCTAGAACCTCACCCTCGGCAGATATACCTCTTAGGTAGTTAAGGTCATGGTCTAGTTAGGCTCCGCTATCAGTTCAGATAACGACAACAGCGGTGACATCAAACGAAGAATAAGTTTTGCCAGTCGCTGCGTCTTTGGGCTGAAAAGGCAATTGACTAGTAAAGCCCTCTCTGGAACAACAAAAGTGAACCTATATAACACCTTAATAATACCAGTCCTGCTCCATGGCGCAGAGGGATGGACTTTATCAAAAATGGATTACGGTGTTTTGAGAGGCAAATTATTCGTGTGACTTTCGGTTCCGCCTGCATAAACGGTGAGTGGAGAAAGATATACAACGACAAACTCTACGGACTGTACAGCGACATCAACTTAGCAAGAATATTGACGGTCCAACGGATAAGGTCGCAGGGTCATGTAGAGCGGATGAACATCAATGCTCCGGTCCGAAAAGTCTTCGATTCCGCCCCCGAGGGACAGCACAGTAAAGGAAGACCGCGACTCAGGTGGTACATATAAGTCAAAGGGGACTTCAACGAACCTAGCGTACGAAACTGGAGGCAGCTAGCTCAAGATCCAGCTGGTTGGAGACACTGGTTGAGGCCCATGTCCACGCTAGATTGTAGCTCCACGCAAGTGAGTAAGTATGCGCTGGTTGACGACATTGACATCATTAACAGAACGCATCAGGCTGGCACTGGTGCGTTTGCAGGGCGATATCGACACGGCCAGAAAGGTCCACTCAGTCACCTGTGTTGGCTAGATCATCCAACTATATCCACCCTTGAATGCGTCAAATCTTCAATGGGACGAATCTACTTGAACCGTTGGTCCAGATGGTTTGTTTTCCCTTCTTTCTTTCCGAGTAGATGTATAGCAGAATTTGTCCAGTCCGTCTATAAAAGAGGCGAATCTTCTTCTCTATCCTCCTACAAACCCATTTCCAAGGTCATGGAAGCCCTGATAAACTGTCAGCTCATGAAAAGCCAGTTGCATAGATTCTTCTTTAAAGACGAAGTAGTCAAAAGGTGGCTTCCACAGTCATACGAAAGGTGCAGGTCTTCGTAGACGGAAGTATATATACAATTCTGTAGGTTTGGTGTTGATTCGTATCTTAAAAGCAAGATTCTTGACGTTATTTACGGCAATAAATCTGTGAGACTTTAATGGGCAATAGCAACTCCATTACAAAGAAAGCCATGAAATCAAATCCACTAACCCAGCCGATAGAAGAACGAGAAGTTCCAAGCAAACAGCTGAGTAATAATCGAAGACGGTTGAGTTGATTTGAAGAAATGGGGAGCGTGTTGCAGAAAGAAGGCGCAAAGGTACCACAAGGGAACAGGGAACAAGGCTTTATAAGTGGAGTAGAACATAATATCGTCACGCATCTATTGAACGATTGTACGGTCAAAATAAAAACCACTCCAACAGCCTTATAAATCTTTGACATGTAGAAGCTTTATTCCTTTTCAGCTGTCTTTTACATAGTTATGCTGACTTTTTCAAAGCCGTCTTAACGCAATGTATCAATTTCTTTTGGTCTAACTTCTTGAGATATTGCTGCAAATGCTTATAATACTCGTCAGTCCTACTTTCTACATCTTTGAAAACCTTTGCTGATCCGTGATTCAGCGGGTTTGTGATCTTCCCGTGCTGCTCTGAACACATTCAGGTGTGTCCCATCAGTTGGCATGGCTGTAGGTAGTTTAATGCATTATTAGCGTATCGTCTTTTGTATATTCTATTACTCAGAATTTTTAACAAGAGTCTTGAGTCAATAAGCGGGCGGCCGTTTTGTTTAGTTCTCCCATCCAGTATCAGATTGCCAGGCTGAACACATACTCTAGCGAGGAAATTTCAGGCTTCTTACCCAGTGACTTAGCTTTGAAACCCCCATATGGCTATACGTATTCGTAAAACCATCAACGAATTTTCGACTCAGTGTTTGATTAAAAACTCATTTCGACTGAAAGGTTTATCAACAGGAAATTACTCAACAAAATCTCATTACAAAGAACAAAACCAACCCAACATCACCGGAATCCAGATGATAAAAATCCTCTTATGAGTTGACTACGAGTACAATTGATTTTTGACAGTTGACACTTGCAATCGCATATCACTCACCTTTACAGGTTAATCAGATTAAGACTTACACCAGGTATTTTGTAACAAAAGCCATCAGCTTATCACTTGACTTAGCTACCTGTCAAGCACGTTCATTGTCTGTGTAGCCCTAAACCAACTTATAGCCCTGACAAAGCCAAACACAAACAAAAGTCAATGTCATGTCTCTCCTCCACATTGTCCATCGGTTGGCGATATCGATCTCAATTTGGGAAAACTGTCACTTTTCCCTTTTGCTTGCGCTGTTTAGACAGCTTCCGTTGACATGGTACTTATGACACAAAACAGGTACCAATCCACCACCAATTCACTAGCAATCCCTGGTAAATCTGGAGAACTGTTTTGAGAACTCGGAATGCGCTTGGAGTGTGAGAGAAGGGCTCACCCTTTCATTTGGGACACATGATATAAAAAACGCACTGAACACCTCGTGTGTGTACCACAAATGATCCCGAGAAACTGATCAGGGAATCAAGATAAGATGAAATTAAAGAGATGCCAGAGAGATCCACACGCGAGCCGTTGCACAGGAGACGATGACGATGATGCGAATGCTTCTAGTGTTAACCTTTAGTGAGTTTGAATTTGCGGATGGAACTGATGCTGTAGCTGTAGCTGATGCTGGTGCTATTACCGGTCGTCATTACTGCCATCATGATCCTATATCACTGTGAATAATCTCATCATTTTGTGTGCGCATTTCTGCGTCCTTTTCGTCCTGTATGTCGCATCGTCATCTCTACCATCATCATCATCATCATTGCCATCACCATCAGCATCAGCGTCATCGTCATCGTTGGATTCGCATCTCTGAAATGAGTTTGCGTTCTCAGATCTTTAGTTAAGATCTGAGCACCCGATATAATATGAATTGGATAGTCCTAACCGAAGGTAAGGAGTTTGAGGAGCTCTAAGTATCTGCATCTGCATCATTGGTTATTCGTATCAGTGTGTGCAATGTGCATCCGTATCTTATGAGCCAAATGCATTTGCCATGATGATGATGATGATGATGGCGTGGAGTATCTTTGATTTGAAATCAGTTAAGAGCGGCACCGCTGCTGCTGTTGCTGTTGCTGCTGCTGCTGCTCCTAGTACTACTGCTGCAAAGTGGTGTTCTTTGCGTGTTATCTCCTGGTCCTCCGTGTTGTCGTCTTAATTATTGCGTTAATGAGATTTCCTTTCAAATAGCGCAGAGCGCAGAGATAACAATCTTTGATATGAAAATGTAAAAA
This sequence comes from Volucella zonaria, assembly GCA_963966105.1. Taxonomy (NCBI): domain Eukaryota; kingdom Metazoa; phylum Arthropoda; class Insecta; order Diptera; family Syrphidae; genus Volucella; species Volucella zonaria. The sequence continues at coordinate 42,534,835 of OZ014530.1, read as the reverse complement.
TTTATTGCCAAGTTGTTGTGGATTTGTGGGGATGCAAAGTGCGGTACACAGAGGGTATTCTGATGTTTTGCAATGTTTTTGTGGAGTAATGGAGATTTATAGGTGCCGCTGTGCCCCATGGAACATAACAACAGTGGCATACTTGCATAATGTTAGGAGATTGAGACTTCACATTCGAATGGGAGAAATAAATCAAACAAGCAGCTGGACGGATTCAAACATCGCTTTGTTGTTCATAAAGGATGTCCGTAGGCGCGACGAGTAGGCATGGATCTCGTGGACTTACTCACCAATCTGGTGACTATATGGGTGCGGAAATGCATACTGCTAGGTACTCGTAGCGACCTGATATTCTTATTCTGAATGCTAAGATTGTGGACCTTTTCACTTTTGAGCCACTGAACGCATCTTTCGCAAGTTGGATTCATAAAGCAGAACAATGTGTGACTTTGAAAATCTTGATTTTACGGTGATATTATTACAAATGCACTTATAGTTCATTATCGTTTATCGTTTAAGGCAAGGGCAGATGACCATCAAGCTAGTCTAAAGTGAACCGGAATGAAGGGGGTTGCACTGAAGACCTAGTGGAATTAGATTTTATTAGAAATGCTTTACTGGGTCTTGAACCATCTGTGATTCTCCATGAAGCATGTGCCATCTACAAAGCTAGCGCGGTATCCTGTTCAATTTTTTGTAACGTAATTCAACGTTCTTCAACTTGAGCTAAGTATCTGCAATTATTCTGTGCCATGTTACATTTAAGTTAATCAACCTTCAATGAAGTACTCGTTGCGCATTAGGTTGTGACCGGTAGATTTCCACTCTAGCTCCCTGAACTCTTTACTTATTCTCAATGAAGTTGTTCTTTTGAGATATTTGTACGGCTTGTCCAAGAATTGATCCGCATATAGCTGTCTGCGAAGGTATACAGCTTGGGTGTATACTTCATAAATTCATATGTTTCCTCAGTTTCATGAATACATCAGATCGCCCTTCCATACAATTTGGCTTTAGTCCTGCCTTCAAGAAAATGCTTTTCTTCCCATGCGATGGCTATATTCAGGCCAGCTCGACACTCATCATTGGTCAACAATGAATCGTTTAGTCAAGGATGTTGTTGGAGGCTAATCTCTACTCCGACAAGTGCGCAAGACCCTTGATAATAAAATAAATGGTCCTATTGTGGCACTGATTTAAGTTAGGTGAGGTTACGATGGTCTGATGCGTGCCAAGGCAGGGCAGTTTCTCAGGAACTCCGCTACAGACTCAATTGCTATGGGTACAGTGTGCCATAATCATGTTTGTGAGCTTGGAGGTGTCCCTTCTCCCGAGGTTATTCAGCTGTCTTGATCGCCTAGCATCGGGTATGGACTATACAAGTCTGGGTGTGTTACGATTGTCCCGATGATTCCACTTATGACTGGCCTTCTTAAAATTATATGAAATGTTTGGCGTAGGTGATTGGTGATTTGACGATATGAATCTGCATTCTATTTGTAACTAAGCATCTGAGTCTGGTTAGTTCATCGCTCAGGCAGCATCCTTGGAACGTCCGAATGTCCAGTAACCCAAGAGTATGTGACCAGTGCTAAACCATATTGTTGAGAGGTGCTGAAGATGTGCATTGTCATATCGGCGTTTATGTTAACAAACGAAATTGCCGCAGCTAGGGATCGGAAAACCCTCATGTGATGTTCAAGAAGCCAATGCATCTGCAGGGAGTGTCAGTGAGGTGCGGATTTTGGATTAGTGTGGGGCATCACTGGCCCATTTTATTCCGCATATGCTGCTGGAAACCCCATTTCGGTCAACGGCGAAACCTACAGATACATGATTACCGAATTTTTGTAATCTGAAATCTAAGACATGGGCTTAGACTGTCCTCGATTTAAGCATGATGGTGCTCCATGCCACATAGCCCATCAAACATTCGATCTTTTGCGCGCTAAGTTCGGCAGTCGTGTTATCAGCCGCCTTGGCTATGTCAATCGGCCGCTTCGGAGCTGCGAGTTGACCCCGTCAGGCTTGTTTTTGTGGAATGCAGTTAAAGATTAATATAACATGGACAAATGAAAAATAATTCAAGTCCTTAAAGAGAATATCGTCTGAGCAGTGGGTGAGATACAACCGGAAACAGTCAACTAGATCAACAGGATGCGCTATTGCGAAGCTAGGCGAGGCAGCCTTATGCACGAAGTCGTACTTCATAACTAATAGAAATGCTTGCTCTTTCTAACAAAGCCATAACATGTGGCAAATAATTTATTTTGTTCATTTTATTTTATTTTTAAAAAGAAGCTTGTATTTGGACCACACACTATGGTGATTGTTAATATCAGCGTAAGGATTTATATGGGTTCGGGTTTGTCATAGGCGGCAGACTTAGGCAAGAAGTCTTTAGCTTCGGACAATTCGCGTCAAGGCTAAATTCCCTAACATATGAATACTATGCGCCCATGCCCCTACGGAAGAATTATTAGCAGTGTATTAAGTACGACATTAAAATCGTACTAGAAGATTTTAACGCCAAGATAGGAAAGGAGGACACTGGTAGAACAGTTGGTAAGCATATCATAGATGATACCACGTCTGCAACTGACTTAGGCTTATTGACGTTACAGCGGGATGGAGTATCAATATAGCAACCTTACAGTTTTCTCGTTTTTTCATATACAGAAGGGGACATGGCGTTCTTCGGATTATGGAATGCTAAATCAAATTGATAATTTTGCGATAGACGCAAGGCATGCCTCTGCGCAGCCAAGGGATCACCACCTTATTTCAGCCAGAATGCGAATGCGGACAACAAACAAGAAGTACTGTGAGAAGATATAACGTACAAAAGCTGCAATCGCTGCCGAACGAAGTACGAGAGCCGTTCGTGATTCATCGAGCGATTTTTGGGCACTATCGGGCATCGTCCCGGATTTCAGGTCACGAGTGTGGAGCTTCTCGAGCCAGCAGTCGGTTGTTTCCATGACCGCAATTCGCAAGATCTCAGAGCTGGACGTCACTGAAGCAGGGCAATTGGAAGATTTGATCGACGGTATATTTAAGTCAATGCCCGAGGGATTGAGTTTACTCATTTGGTAGAATATACGATTAGGACGTCAGCAGAACCTATTCAACAGCGCTATTACCCAGTGTCGCCCGCGATGCAAAAGCATATTGAAAAGGAGCTAAAGGAGATGCTGGAGTCGGGAATTATCGAGAAATCGAACAGTCTATGGGCATTTCCAATAGTCCTTATCAAGAAAAAAGATGCGTCATTTAGGTTCTGAAGTGAGTATAGGAAAGTTAATAAGATTACAGTTATGGATGCTTATCCATTGCCATTCATATCGACGGCATTGGATAAGCTAAGGGACGCGAATTATTTGTCGTCATTAGACATCAAGTCCGACTACTGGCAGATCCCCATGATCTCCTCCATAACGCTCACAGACTGCCTTCACGGTTCCGTATAGAGGCCTGTTCTAATTTAAGAGAATGCCTTTCGGGCTACACAATGCGTTTGCTACGTGGAAGAGATTTATACACAGCATCTTAGATGCTGATCTGGAGCCACACGTATTTGTGTACCTGGACCAAATTTGTCAACATCACAAATACATTTGATCAAACTTAAGATACTGTAAGAGGTTGGAAACGAGTGTGTGAGGCAGGGTTAAGAGTAAGTTGGGAAAAACGTAACTTTCAACTCACGTACGTTGAAATATTTACGTTATGTACTACATGTAGATCCAGAGCTTGATTAGTATTCCCGCACCCAAGAGTGTGAAGGAAATTAAGAGCTTGATAGGGACAGTCTGTTGATACAGACATTTCGTGCCAAACTTCGATACTTTGGTTTTTATATGGACAGACGAGTATGGAGAAAGTTTTGGGAAGGCGAAAAAATGCTTAGTTACTGCATCCATTTTGACATATCCAGACTTCGATACGCCTTTCGTAGTTCAGACGGAACCCTGGAGTTATGTAAAAGCGGCTCGTGAGCTCTATGAGCAGAAGAGGCGGGAAGAACGTCAGCTTCTCCAGAAGAAGAAAAAAAAGCATGAGAGGCGCTCGATCGAAGTTATTGAGAGGTTGCACTAAAGGAATAACGTACGAAAGTTTCATGAACAGGTAAAAAGAACGTGTCAAGGCAAGAAAACCTATACAGCAGCCTCTAGAGGTGAAGAAGTTAATCTTGTAATAGAGTCACGATCGGTGCTGAGAATATTAAAAAAACATTTTCTGCAGGCTGCGTAACAGCAACGAAGCTAGACATACTGCCGTCTGGTAGAGTAGACCATTCAACTTAGACAATGATAGCCAAAACTTTCGTCCATTTCACCAAAATGAAGTAAGGCTACCAATACGTAAGCTGGAATCCAATATAACTCCTGGACCTGACGGCTTACCGACCGAGGTATTCAAAGCTGCTTGAAGTGACTTTGTGGTGTGCATACACCAACTCATTTCTCATATCTGGTCAGAAGAGTTGTATGCCTAATAAATGGAATCACAGCATCGTTTACCCGATCCATAAAAAGCAGACCCCTTCAACTGTGCGAACTACAAGTCTCCCCAACATCGCATGCAATATCTTTTCATCCATAGTGTGTGAATGTCAGAAATCTTTCGCTAAGGACCTGATTGGCCCCTAACAGTGCGGATTCAGGCTAGGAAAGTCCACAATCAACAAAATCTTCACACTGCGGAAAATCCTCGAAAAAACTCAAGAAGTCCAAATCGGTACGCACCATCTTATCGTCGATTTTAAGGCCGCTTATGTTAGTATGCCGACGAGCTATATAGAGCCATGTCTAGTTTCTCTGTGCTGAACGACTACTGAGAACGCTCAATACTTAACCGAAATCTTTGAAGACAAACAAGTTGTCCGATAAGGGGACACGCTGTCATATGACTTCCTTAACATCATGCTTGAACGAATTATGAGGAACTCACAAGCGATAAATGGAGGCACAATCTTTCAAGCGTCTGTTCAATTACCAGCATTTCGGTAGTTTGCCGCTTGGCAGCGCTTTGCCATAAACGAAGCTTAAACCAAGTATATGCAGTCAACAAGAAGGGACACACTACAATGTCGAATTGGACAGAACGTCACAGTCGACAACTATAACATTCTTGTAGTAAGGGACTCTGTCAACCTTGGCTCTGTTATCAATTCTGCCAACAACACCTCAGCTGAAATAAAAATTTCCTTCTTGCCAATCGCTCTTTCTTTGAGCTACTAAGACAATTGAGTAGTAAGGTCCTATCCCGAATAACTAAGCGGACTCAATATAAGATCTTGGCCATCCCAGTCATACCTTATGGGGCTTAAACATGGACCCTATCGAAAGTGAAAGAAAAAATCCTACGCCGTTTCGAGAGAAAAGTCTTTCGAAAAATGTTCGGTCCCGTTTGCTTTAACAGGCAAACATCCAACGGCGAACTAAAGGAGCTGTCCAGCGGCGGTTGCCTGAGTTAGCTAGAACATGTAAAGCGAATGAGACTCAAATAGTCCGGCACGGAGAGCCTTCGAATTTAACCCGGAGGGATAACTCGGTATAGGAAGGCTTATATGCCGCCCACATGTTGAAGTGGACCTCAACCGACTTGAAGTGCGCAACTGGAAGCAGTTAGCTAGAGAGCGAGATAATTGTTATGTGAGGCCCAGGTTCAACTCGAACCACTCAAGTAAATAAGTACATATGGTGCCATCCTGATTGAACTCAACATTCGACATTCGTTTGAAGCTGAATACCCAAGGAGAGAGGAATGACTCAATAAGGCAGTAACATATGATGGTTTAGTTACTTTCTAGATGGATCAGAGGAAATTGGAGGGAATGGCCTCCAAAATTTTCACACGCAAACCTCTTTAGATAACATATATCATTTGGGCTCAGTGGATGCAAAGGGTCGTCTAAGTGCGCAATATGCAAAATAAGTCAGTTAAGCAATTTATATTGGAGGTGTGAACGATTTTTCAGGTATTTTCACTCGATCGATGTACATATTTCTGCTTTATTTCATCAAAATTACTTGTTTCCAAACCAATGATGCTCCACTGAATCCTGATGCACATGGACTTGGATATGATAACTCGAAGAACATGGTTATACGAAACAAAGTTATTTCGTCACATGTTCGTTTGGAGAAAAAATATAAAAAAATGCTTAGTTTCGAACACTAGTTGTCGACTTAATCAGCATTGACTAGGTCTCATCGGATTCCAACTTTGCTTTGAGACGTCATATCTTAAATTTCATATGCAAAGATCAGGTGGTCGCAGGTGCATTCAACTTTGATGGGACAAATTGGAGTCAGCATTCTTGAGCATAGAAGGATTTTAAGGCAACAGTTTCGATTAAACCGGAATACTTGAAACGTTGAAATGTTTTCCAGTAATCTAGCATAAGCTGTGGGGTAATCGGATATCTACATCGTCAGTCTTCTGCCGATCCGTTGAATCTTCCGAGCACCCTGTCTCATAAATCGGAATGTTTAATTGATTCTTAAACGAACATGAGCTGTTCCAACGTCGACAAGTGCCATTTATCACAAGAAGCAGTGCGAACCAAGAATTACCAAGAATTTTCCTTAAAAAGCAATTTAAGCGTCAGCCTCTGAATATTCATCTGACGCCAAGTATCTTCATCTGAGCACCGTATTTGCATAAATTTGTATTCACTAGCTTTATTTTCTATCAACTGACCAAACAGACAGACGCAACTTTCTTCGGTGGCGCCAAACTTTGTCTCAAGAAATATTCGCGCCAATCGTATTATTGTCGTTTCGACATTTTTCATGATAATCAATGCCTACCTCAGTCTGACCTTCACTAAACCAAAAAAAGACAAGATACCATCAATTTCCTCGGCAACCAACACACCAAACACAGGTGTGATTATTTTTTTTTTTTCAAATTTTTGAATTTTTTATCTCTTGAATTGGTTGCATTAGGCCATAAGTCACACCGAACAGATTTTAAAAAAAAAAAAAAAAAAACCCCAAAGCTTGCCCAAAGTATTCCCATTTCGATGCCAGGAAATCAATCAAAAATGATAATTTCCACATTTTCCAAATTCCAGTCAATCAGAGTAAGTTAGTTACGAGTGTAACCGCCGGTTATCCAATTGTCTGAGACGCGATTTCTTTGCGAACACTTGCATGTGGTTATTTCGGGGGTAGAGACGGTGGTAAGCCACCGTAGTCGATTTCCATCTGACACTAACACCCTCCGGTCATCTTGCGAAAGAGATTGAGTTTTCTTCCCTTCGAACTCCCTTCCAGGCCGTCATTAGCATAAAAATCTAATAAGCCCAACCACGGCATACAGCAAATGTCTTTTCAATTATTCTTCACCATATGAGTGCTTCGAAATAAGAAATGAGAGCCTCAGAAGCGTATCTACCCGCAAGCTGGATTTAGTGCTCAATCTCATTCTCATTGCGGGTATCTGGGGCTTGGGACGGCCGGTTGGGATGCCAGATTGAGAATGGGCATTGGGCTATAGGCTATGGCGTGGCAACTGATTTATGCCCTTCATAGTGATCACCGAGCAAAATCAATCAATCAAACCATCGAACAAGTTCATTGACAGCTCAGTTGGACTGAGCAAATACTAAAAATGTTCGCCTGTCAGTATCTTTGCAGGAAACATTGGTCGTAATCGATTTTTTTTTTTCTTCTGTGATCTGTTCCCTCACCTTTACAGGGAATGAAAGAGATATGAATATATCTACTCATGACTACTCACAGATGTGCGTACGAATAGCGAATACTGGCCGTCGATTTGGAGAATGTGACGAGGATATGAGCGCGAAACGAATCGATCGAACATCATACTCGTACCTCAACTTCATCTGTAACCGAATCTGAGAAAACTGAATCCCGCATTGTGCGCCGGGACCGGACCGGATCACTGGCATGTAGGGCTCTTTTGTACAAGTACATATGGGTAGGGCTGATTATATCTCAGAGTATGACCAAGTGATGGCCATTTAAGGTACATGCATACAGATACACAGATACTTGTACTAGTCGGAATGGAGAGGCTATTTGTTTTGACCAAAGATAACACTTATCCCGCTGTGAGGCTGCAGGCCACTACGAATATTTCGTCCGTCGGTTCATCAAAAACAAAAAAAAAAACAAAAAACTGTAAGCGTCGTCGTTTCGGTCATCGCGTTTGACTAGTCATGTGAATGGTTGTATTGGCAAATGGTTTTCCACTTGGGGTCTCATAGATTCCGCCAATATGTTAAGTAACAAGAGCCCTTGAAGTAGTTGGAGTGTGTATTTTGTGGTACTGCTGCTGGAGTTGCTATGAGATTTGATGGCTTTCAGAAGGAAATTTAAGATTAGGCACACAGTATGCAGATATCATTATGCAGCTCTCATAAATGTATCTATAAGCACGGACAGCTGTGCTCTGTGTTCAGGGTGCAAAATTAATGCAAATGTCCAACATTTGTTCATTTATTGAGGCCATAAAATGTAACAAAAATTAGAGCTGCTATCTATAATAACTGAACGCACTGCGCACAATGAAAATACAGCAAAATTTGGGAAGAGAACTCTAACCAAGTCGGCAGAGTGGACAGCAACGGTGTCAATTCCAAGTGTTTGCAAAGTTGCGCGAAATTTATTGTGCCCTTAAATAGAGGCGAATTAAGCTCACTACTATGAACAGGCTATTATTTGGTTCACCATTCGAACAGCCAATTCTGTATTTTATGCTGGAAATAGGAAATCTGCACGTTCTAGTATTTGCAGAAAATTCAAATAACTTTTTTCCTAATAACACAAAATTTCTATTATTCAGCACTGAATGCACAAATTTAAATATGCAACGAGTACCTAAAGAAAAATATTCAGTTAGGGTTCTACCTAGCCTCCGCAAAGAATCATCGTCCTTGTCTCATCCCATGGAACCGCCGGAAGACATAACTTCGTGGGGTAGGAAAGTAGCTTTAAGCTAGAAATCAAGGGCTGGTGACAATCGGTATGTTTGCTTGTGGCTGCACTCGTTTTGTGGGTATGAATAGGTTTGGGCCTTTTTGTTTTATAATTAGTACGCGCTCAAGGGATCTGTGTACCCGTAACACATTTGTACACCGCGCGGGTGAAAGAAATTTAGGTAGGAAGAAAAGAGAGGTACCGACCTACATTGTTCTTAAATGTATGCAAGTTATAACGACCAGGAAATGGAGAGCTCCGCAGAGCATTCTATAAGCGAGTTGTACGGCTTAGGAATGAATCACGATATTTTAGAGTATGTCCGAAAGTGGGCTTGAGGGTATACTGATGAGGTTTCATAGCGAGGCGAATGTTACGGTTGAAGGTTTGGAAGGGCGGAATGCTACTGCGATTTCAGTGGAGCACTGGTGGTGGAAATAGCGATAAAACAAAGTGAGACAGGATACATTATGTCGGTAGGTGGCAGTGGCTAAAGTGGGACTGGCTTCCAAATCGGAAGGTTCGGTGTTCGAATCCCAGCCTCGCCCGAAATTTTTTTCAGTTAACAAAAATCAAATAAGATGAGTAGTTGACCAGAAATCAACATCAAGCCAACTTACACTAAGAATTTAGTCTCCCCATTAAATGTTGGATGTCACCCATGGATCGAAATAACCAGTAAGCACAAATATCTATCTTTCTCTCTTTACCCCATTTTCCAAAAAACTTAACACATGCTGAGGCATTATAAGTGTATTCATACCCACTTGAGTGTTAAGTTCTTTTAAAAAAATAAAAACAAAAAGGGTGTCAATCGTCTGACTAATTTTAGTCATAGGAGTTTTATCGCACGGTTTTGAATCCTATCTAACAGGTGCAGAGATCTTTTAGCAACACCTGACCAGATGTGAGCATTGTACTCCAATTCTGGGCGGATGAATGCTTTATATATTGAGGCCAGATCCGAAGGGGTGAAATATTTTTTACATCACTTGAGGAAACCTAAACATTTCGCAGCATTTTTGGCGACATCGAATATGTGGTCATTCCAACGTAAGTTATCACTGACACACATACCGAGAATGGAGAGAGTTTGGATTTTGAAGATGCAAGTGCCATTCATGGATAATGGCTGAATTTCGATTTAATGACAGCATACAGCATTGAGTTTTGGAAGCATTAAATTCCACTCGGTTGATAGTTTTCCAATTGGTTATGCTGTTAATATCGGAATTCAATGAGCTTAACATACGCTGCTGTTCCCATTCTACAGTCGAAGATCATGGACCTGAGTCCGGCAACGAATATGAAAAGCAGAGAGTACTGTCATCAGCAAAGGAATATATTGGATTCGAAGTAGCAGATAAGATATCATTAATGAAAATTAAAAAGAGTGTCGGAGGCAGAACGGAATACTGAGGCACACCAGCATTTATTTTGTGAATATCAGACTTGAAACCGTTCAAGACGACTTGAATTGAACGTTCCGAAAGGTAATTTCTGATCCATTGAAGAACACATTCGTCGATCCCAAATGCAAGCATTTTCGACAAAAGAGCCTGATGCCAAACTCTGTCAAATGCCTTAGAAATATCAATCAAGTGCAACTATCTTGCTTTCCCCAGATTGAAGTACGCTTTGGTTCCACTTTTCGGTGGGACATGTCATGAAATCACCAGTGGACCTGTTGCTACGAAATCCATACTGCCGCTCATTGTGAAGTTTTCATGTTTCGAAATATTTCATGAGCTGGCGAGTTATCAGGGTTTCCATGACCTTGGAAAGTAGGGACGTAAGTGCAATGGGTAGGAGGAGAGAGAAAAAGGTTCGCCTCTTTTACGGGCGTTCTGGACAAATGCTGTTTTCTATCTGGTCGGATAGAGTCCTAAAGACTAGGATTGTTGGAAAAGGTTGCGCGGTTGAGGAAGAACACCTCTTCAGAAGAAGGGGACATATACTATCTGCACCAACGGATTTGTGAATGTTAAGATCTTTAAGTACTCTTACTACTGCACGAGTACGAAAGTGGATTCGTCCCATTGAGGATTCGGCATAGTCAAGTGTAGGTGGGGACAAAGCACAATCTCTAAGTGTTGAGCTGGCCGCAAAGTGTGCTGCCAGCAGATTGGCATTGTCAAAAGAGCTGACAGCTGGAATGTCATTGTAAATAAGCGTTGGGATGGGGGATGGGGCAGAATTTCTAATGTTTTTAACGAACGACCAAAAATGTTGTGATGGGTATTAGTTTGTGAGAATGTGTGTGTATGCGAGTATGTAATTAGTGATAATACATTCGGTGTATTAGGGAGTACGTCAGTATGTTTGAGAATGAATTTGTGTATTATGTGTATTCTGTTTTTGCATGGAGGATATGTAGAGTCGTTTAAGTGTCAGTATGAGAGGTTGTGTGCGAAAGTGTTTGTTTTTGTAAATGAGTATATATATATAAAGGTATATGTACGGATGTTTGTTTATGTGGAGTACTGTAACCAAGTGTTAACGTTTGTGTCAATTTGCCTTGTTAAAGCATGGATAGGTTGTCACTAAATGGTGATACGGTTGTATGTTCCTTGTCGGAGTGGGGTTTGTTCTTCTTGGCACTTGCCTTCCTTTACGGATATTTGTGCTGTTGGCATGAGAAGAAAGTAGATTTGTAATTACGAACCAAATTGGTTACACGCAGTAATCCAACACACATATGGAAGAGGAAGCGGTGGTGGATTATTTAGATACCGCTGGTATCTGAAATGTGTATATGGAAAATTTCTAAAATTCATAAATATGAATGTGAGTCTAAGAATTAACAACAAACCCGTATCCATAATCTTCATTTACATCAACGGTGATTATGATAAAATTGTAGATACTTTGTTTAAACTCGGTTCATCTGACATTATGCTGGCTGCAGATTTTAGTGGAATAATTGAGCTTTCATAACACAACCTGGTAAGCGACGTAACAGCTCCATGTTTATCTGAGGAACAGCTTGCTCCGTAATAGATTATTGTCTTATTTCTGGTGATCGGAATCATCTGATATCTCACTCCAGGGTCGCAACGATGACATTTTCAGTTCTTCTGTTTTTGGTGTCACATCAATTTACTTCCGGCTATAGACTTCTAGAAACATTCATCTGCCCTGCTGAAGGGTCACCAATATATGACTAATTAGCTATCACTTAAATTCATTATGTACACACTTCACACTCCATATCCTCCAATGGCTTGCAAAACATAAATCAATTTCCGTTGTTTATTTCATTTTAAGATTCTGTGAACACTCTGTTTGAAAGTGCAGGCATTAAGTACTCGTATCTATGATCACGATCGCTCCTGACTTGACAATTTTAACATCGATAATTGCACTTTATCAGCAATCCGCTACGCGGAACAGAATAAGTCAAAGCCTCGCAAACAGAACTACCAGATCCAGCACTTAATGATTAATTAGTCGTTGATCTAATTTCCATTCTCACAAAAGATACCGACAACGACAGCAAATACAATCCGAACATTTGACAACACTGACCGGCAGAACCACTTAATCGAACGATAACAACGATAACAACATTTCCACTGCGTGAACTCTATCGAAAGTAATTACGGATGTAAGCCGTGGTCGCTTACATCACCCTGAAATGGTAGAGAAAAAAAAATACAAGAAAAAAAAAAAGAAACAGTCTACCTTTAACTGGCACGTGTGCTTATACCGCTTACGGCGCTCACTACTGATGACCGGTGACCGGTTGCCGCTTACCACATCCACACTTAATCTAATTTAAACTTCAAAATTCAATTACCACTTCAGGGCAACGATAACAATGTGATGGGGCTCTGAACTGGCACTCTGTCTAATCGATTGCGATGCACTTCTCAAGTCATGCTACCTGAATTTTCTTTCACCGTCCATCAAGAGATGTGTCCTGAACCAGTGGTACTACTCCACTTATGTACCTGCGCAGTACCTGTACACACAAAACATGCATTCATAGAGAGTTTACCCAACTTGTGGTTAATTGTTGATGGGTAACGATAATTTTTTTGACCACAGAGCAACAATAGGACGCGGTAGGTCAACCGAAACAATTCGTATTTTGGATCATTGGCAGATAAGATGTACACACGATAACGCATGTGACCAAACAAAGGGACCTCCATGAAACGTCAGAGATTTGATGTGTTCCCACGATTGCGAAATGTTGGGTTATATGTATTCGTATTGGATGGCAAGAGCCCTTCGTTCGTTCGGCCGTTCGGTATGAGGCAATTCCCTCTCTGGTCGATAACGATAATTATCTGTTGCAGTTGTGTGCAAGGCAGACGACAAAAGAAATCGATAATCGCAAATAATTTTTGTGGCAGGGTCGCCTTCGTTGGTTGCAGCAATCGATCGCTTGGTCACGAATGGTTTTTTTTTTGTGGTGGAGTGGAGTGGAGTATGTAATTGCTCCGATCTGGCACTTAGGAGATAAGCGCGAATATAACTTTTAATTATGAGTCAGAAGGTAAGATCAGCGCAAGTCCAACATTGTTGTTTGTTTAACCATGACGATGGTACCATAATAATCATGGATACACGGGTCGGGCAATGTCCCTCTTTACGTGAATGGTAAATGGTGAATGGCTTATGCGTGGCTGCACCGTATGGTTGGTGATGATGCGTGTGACCTGTAAATCGCAGTCGAGATGAAGTTATTTTTTCGGTAAAACGTTCACGTTCTGAGTGTTGGAGTTGTGCTATGCCGCTCTGGTGGTGTATGAGGATGAATTTGGAAATAATTACAAGAAATTTACTGAAACCGAAACTGCTTATTACCGGCGGGGTTTGTTGATTTTATAAAGATTACCTTCGGAATTGGTAATGGTAAGTGGGAGAGGTGTGGACAATTAGAAGAGGATCTAGATGGTAGTGTTGAGTTTTATGTTAGAGATATGGTATGCTGATAATCGACATTCCAAAAAAAAAAATAAGAATATAAATCCGTCTTATACAAGAGCTGTTAGAGAAGTTTATCTTTTTTGTTGTAGGAAACACTATATACACTAACTTTAACTAAAAAAATAAGCGATAATTAACGATCAAATAAATTTGTTAATATACTATTGAAAATAATCTATTAGACATATATAAATTTTTGAAGTCATCTAGCATTCATTCCAAATGATTTGCTTCGCTAATGAAACACTTCGCTTGGATTTTCATGGGCAAGTTCGCAGCTCAACTCTTTTGTTTTCACAGGGGCGGTTCATATACTTTGCAATTTTATGGCCCAATTCCTTGCAGAAAAAGTTATTTTTTGGGCAAAAATGCAACAATATAACAGGCAAGTCTGACTGTTGCCAAATGGAAGCCATTTAAACAAGAAATACATTCAAAAACGTCTCCATATTCGTGCGTTTCATACACAATTAAGCCCTGTTCAGGCGCATTTGGAACCAAAATCTTCCATTACAAAGGAACGACAGACTCTCGGGAAAGAAAACAAATCGTTTGCAGTTTGTTTTCATTTGTTTGTTCATTGTTAAACGGACAGGCGGGAGCAATCTCATTTATAGGACAACATCTACAAGAGTTATGATTACTTTCCAGCTACCTGTTGGTCATGGTTTTGCTCTTTTTTGTAAAACCTAATTCAATTATTCTACTTTCAGTTACGGTCATGAATGGAGAGCACTTCTAGAATGGGTCTATTGTACGATTCATTTGGGATGGAAATAAATTTACCAACTAAACGAGGATACTCTACAAAGTAGTTGTGAATGAGAATTGCTTGCTTGCTTTGGATGAGGTTTGGTTGGCGGTTAAATTGAATATTTAATTCAGGGAAATTGTTAATTTTTTTCAGTTAAAAAAGAAAGGTGATTGAGGTTTTGAAAATAGCGTCATATACTTTGTTTTTGTTATGAAAAATATGATTCCAATCTGTAACAGAGGTTGAGTAGTAATATTTGTAGGGAAATATTAACGTTGTCGAAGTTTTTCTAACAAACCATGAAGCGTTCGACCTATTTAGTATAGTTCGTCTGTATAAGTAGTTCCACACAATCCCTGCCTCATCTGCGCTACTTAGACAAATTTCGGAGGTCAACCTGATAAATACCTCACAGATTTAACCAGGGCCTTAGAAACGAAATCGTGGGAATGAGATATCACAAGGCCAATGATAGGATTCACGACCTGGGCTACTGACAACGGTTCTAATCGTTCTCTCGTTCTAGTTCAACAATGGAGCTGCTCTGCCAGGTTAAGGTAACTTCCGTAGTACATAAATGAGAGGAAAATTGACTTTGACTAAAGATGGATAGTCCAAGATAAAATTAAGATCCGATACTTCCAGTCTTGAGCGCCTCAAGACTGATATTATTTAAGAAATCCCCTGGCAGTAATCCGAATTCAAGCATCAGTTAGTGTGCACACGACTTTACCGAGAAGGAATTCTAAATTCTAATTCTCCATTATGTAGACCAAAGCCGACTAGGAGTAGATAAGTGAGAGATGCTCCGAGATTTTCCCTCTACTGACGCTAACAATCAGTGGTTTCGATCGATTGGAACGTTCGGGATACAGACAGATGAAGGTGACCTAGTTATCGATGCGCAGGAAATTGTAACCGCATGTAAACAATATTTGAACTGAATGGGCATAACATTGAGAGAGAGATTTTGCCTTCATATATAGTCAGCGAGGAAATAACAACGATCTACTTCCAAGTAAAGTACAAGATATTAAAACAGCTGAAGGCTAGTAAGGGCGTCGTTGGTAATGCTTTTATTGAGTCCGTCGTTTCCCAGATACAGCTCCTATCTGGATCTCCTGTTTTTCGACACATGGATACAACTGACAGGTACGAACCAACAAACTAAGAACTGTCAACGCACTTTCGTGTATGACGGCGACCATTGCGGTCTTAGTACCGAGATATCGGTTCCCAACGAAGTTTCTGAATTGGAGGAGCTTATTCAAAGGTATTCCTACACTTTTATATGGTAGGTACGTTGGACACACTTCACTATGACATTCACAAGACCTCTCTCTATGAACTCGCCCTACCCAACTTCCAACCGGAATTTGTGAAATAAAGAGATTGACAGACACCTTCAACAAATGGATGAAACCATAAAACGGACGATAGACAGTACGATACCTCGATATCAGTACACTTACAACAATGACACGTTCCGCAACGTAACTATTGACGCCGCTATTCGGATCGCCCAAACGAAGTTTAACGAACAAGTACTGTTTACAGCAGGCATATATCCAAAAAAAGCCGTCAGTGATGACTACTTCTTTGTGGACGAATATCCGCAAGAGAAAGTAGAGGCCACCGGAACGTTTTTTTAGGGAGTGTACAAGGCGAATGATGTCACTGAAAATCAGGTCATTTCGCACAATTCTTACCATGGAAATGATAATGCGAACTGTCGATTCGAGAACTCAGGGTTCACTGAGTTCAATGACGAGAATTTGGCAAATAATATCATGCGGTCTTCGAATCACTGCGAAGGAAGAAATCAGTGGGTACCGATGGGCTTCCAAACCAGTAGAAGCGGTGGACATATACTCCACCCTGCTTAATAATGCTTTGAATAATTCCCATTATCCAGCGCACTGGAAGACAGCGGTAATGCATTCGATTTCCAAAAGGGATAAAGACACGGCGAATCTTCGGTCGATTCGGTTCAAATATCAGCAAGGTATTCGAAAAGGTGATCAATATAGTCCTGACTAAGTGGGTTGAGGACAAATATACAGTTCCAGATAATTATTTCGGCTTTAAGGCGTGACATGATAGCTCACATGCCTCGTCTAAACTGATACCTGATATCCAGTAAAACAATAGCAAGAAACAATGCACGGGTGCCTACCTGATTAACTTGGAGGCGGTTTAGACACCGTATGGTTAGAGGGACTTTTCTTCAAGCGGAACAGACTGGGGGTAAATAAACCGCTGTTGATATGTTCACTAGTAGACAATACATTGTGAAGAATGGCGATGCGACTTCTGGTAGAATAATTGACATTAAAAATGATCTGCAACAAGGTTCGGTTAATTCGACGATTTTATTCAACATCTACACAAACGATCTGGTGAGTTCACTTCACCCTGCCATACCGTACGCAGACGATTTGATTGCGTATAAATCAGGCCCAAAAATCGACTTCGTTAATATGCTATTGCAAGCGATGACGGGAAGTTGTAAATTAACTTTCAGAAGTCGGAAACCATTCTGTTTAGGACGACGATGTCTGGGGCCTCTAGGGATACCAGGAAGAATTGGCGAAAGTTCTCTATCGTGGAACAACATGGACAGCCACTTGCTTATCGAAATGTAGCCAGATACCTTGGGATCTGGCTAGATCAATATCTGTATTTTAACAAACATGTAGATGTTGCTCTGACCAGAGCCAGAGGTGCTTTTGCCCTTACAGAGTGACTGTTTTATAACAGCCAACTCGATGCGAGGGTGAAGGCGATCTGCTACATGGCCCTTATCCGGCATATGCTTGTATTTGGATGTCCTGTGTGGTTCAACGTGGGAGCAAGTTTATTGGAAATGATTCGGGTGTTTGAGAGATCCTGCCAAATGGCTTGCCTTCATTTGTATAGAACAGCAGAGCCGGAGTACATAAAACTCTATTCTAATAAAGTCTTGTATCTGAGCTGATAGAAGACAAATTAGCGGTGCCGCCAATCTTCCAAGTCGCTCGAACAGCAGCGGACAAGAAACTCAACTACGATAGAGTCGAGGCACAAGGCAGTGGTGAGTGTTTTCGCTTCAGTAGGGTAGTAGGGCGGTAGGGAGTCGTAATGTGATTGATGTTGTTAGGCAGCATCAGACATTTTGGTGACTTGCTGACGGGGAGGAAACTCCTTCCTTCGGAAATGAAGGCCAATGATTTCAGATATGGAGTGATGTTAACCGACTTTCTGTAGTCAGAGCTCAACAACATCGATATATCCGAGCTGTGGTTTCAACAAGACGGCACTACATGCCATACAAGCGACGCAACGCTTGGCGAGTGTTCATCAATTCGCCGCCGCGATTCTGCTATTTGTTGGCTTAACAAGCCAACATTTGGCACGCCATTGCCGGAATAACGCAGCACATATTGAACCGAGTCATCAAAAATTGGACTGACAGCTTGAAGCAATGCCAGCAAAGTCGAAGCGGCTATTTGAATGATGTGCTAATGGCATGAACGTAGCTTCACAATAAATCCAGTATCGATTTTATATCCCACACGGTTGTTCTATCGTTTTTATCTGGTCACCCTATATATTGCGCAAAAATATCTCATTCGAATGGTATGTGAAGTAAATCGATCAATAAATAGTTGGCCCTTTTTCGTTAGCCTACAAGTTTTACCATTGAAACATTTTTATATTTTTAAAGTTCTTAAAGTATTTTTTATGTCAAGCGGTTATAACAAGTTCATAGTGACTAAGGGTAAATTATAAGGATTTCGTAACTATTCCTTTATCTAACAAGACCCACTATTCGAAATTTTATGCCGCGATAGCACCAAGGTTTTTTAGTAAATTGCCATACTCTTGTGAATTAAGATCAATTTTACAAACGAATACTTTTTGAAATAAAGTAAAGAAATTTCTTTTCATCATGGATAGTTCTGCAGTTAAAGTATTTTTAAGCACAGCTCAAAACATGAGATTTTATGAGATATTCTCGTTTTTTTTTTCAATATGTTGTAACGTTTTTTCATTGCTTTTATATGTATATTGAATATTTTTATTTTTTTTCCTAAAGTTTGTTGAGTTTACCCCACACAAGTTATACTGAACTCTGTAAACTGGAAGACCTTTAGCCTCTAGAACCACTTATTTACATATTTCGTTCTACAGAATGATTCTAATTGTTCTTTTCAAAGTTGTTAGAATAATTTAAATTTACAGCATTTAAATATTTTGTAAAATTTCGAAACTGAATAATAAAAAAGAATTATTACCGGCAGATATGTTTATGTTGTGCTTACGAAGTGGAAAAAAAATCACTCTGCTATGTTACCTTTGAACTACGCAGATCATGACGTCAGGTGATTTACACTTTTTTGGGACTTTTGATTAATTTGTTTTCAGTTTTTATTTTAGAACAAGATATGTTAATAGATACTCATTGATTCAAATATTAATTTATATATATATATATATTATATAGCTTACGAGAGAGGGGTGGTGGAAGACGGGGTGCCATCTCGGTGTGACATCTCACTAAGGCACTTTCTCCTGTTTCCGGGCGGCAGCGGATGAACTCTAATGATGGAATCAACGGTGGCATCTACAGTCCCAATTAAATCGAGCGTATTTTCTCTATATGAGCTGGTACAACGTACTTGAATACCAGGTCTATAGGGATCCCCAACACTAAGTCAGGGTCCTGGAAAAAAGTTGGTGGCGGCCCACAATAAGAACCAACGTCAGCGCTCTAATCACCCTAGGCGATCTTAATGCCAAAATTGGAAAGGAGGACATCCTTGGTAGCACAATCGGAAGACATCGCCTACACGACACCATGTCTGGAAACGGACCTAGGCTAGATTCCGCTATGGGACGTAATCAGACAATTTCCTCTCCTCAATATTCACAAAGGAACATGGCGGACACCAAATCAACAAACTGTCAACCAGATTGATCATGTAGCGATCGACGTGAGGCACTCCTAAAGTATTTTAGATGTCCGAACATTCCAAGCGGCCAACATAGACTCGGACCACTACCTAGTTCCAGCCAAGGTACATCTACTGATATCTCAGATGCCACAACAACGCGAAAATACTCGTACTATTAGGAGATTTAACATTGAACGGTTGCAATCGCAACAAGCCGCCAGAACCTTAACCGATTTCGTATCCCTCAACATCTCGAGAAGTCCTTTGCAGACAGCATCAAGTGCTGAAGACCAGTGGCTTAGATGCTGAGAAGCCATCAGAAATGCCGCAACTGATGAGCTGGGTTTCACCAGTCGACTACCACGAAACCCCTGGTTTGATGAAGAGTGCCGGCAAGCACATGCATCAAAGAGGGAAGAACATCGGCTTCTCCGGAGAAAAGAGAAAGAGCATGAGAAGCGCGCGGTCGAGGAAATAGAGGGGTGCTAGTCCAGGAATAATGTTGGGAAGTTTTACCAAAAGGTAAAAACAACGTGCCGACTCAAACGGAAACCTGTAGAGATGAACAAAGAAACCTTGTAGCAGAATCACAGTCGGTGCTGAGGATATGGGAAAGCCATTTCTGCAGACTGCTAAACGGCGACACAAATTCCACTGCCAGGCAGAGCAAATCATTCAATATTGACGATGTAAGTCAATAATTCCGTCGACCCGACCAAAATGTCGTGAGGATAGTAATATCTGAATTGAAGTCGAACCAGGCTACCGGGCCGGACGGCCTACCCGCCGAATTGTTTAAGGCAGAAGGAGATGACTTGGTAGAAAGTGTACACCAAGTTATTTCCAAGATTTAGATGGATGAATATATAGTATGCCTGATGAATGGAAGCTTAGCATCGTTTGCCCGGTTCACAAGATAGGAGACCCTTTGAACTACGCCAACTATAGATGTATCAGTCTCCTAAGCACTGATACATCGCTTCAACTCGCAGTAGAGGAAGGCCTCGTATTTAGGAGGAGCGCGCGAGTAGAAGGGGACCTCAACCAACTTGGAGTGCGCAACTTGGAGGCAGTTAGCCAAACACCGCGCTAATTGGAGAGCCCTAAGTAAGTAAGTATATTATCTACACTTTTTTTTTTTAACTTATAGTAAGGACATTTTCAAGGGCTCTTAAATATGGCTTTTGGTTTCCTTTTTTGTTTCTTTTCGACTATTTTATTGATCTCTTTTCTTTTGAATGAGTGAATGCACTAACTTTCGCACTCTAGAGTTTTTTTTTTTTTTTGTTAAGGGGGAAAAAAGAAGAACTAAGAATGGGGATCTGGCTGGCGTGGGTATTAGCACACAAAAAAAGAGACTTTGGTGGTGTGTCTTCTTTGTATTCCAGTGGAGCGCTTTTACACGATTCTGACTGTTGTATGCTCCATGTTTGGCCCTACGTTTAATCATTCACGGAATTTAATTTGAAAGCATTTGTTGTGAGATTAACCTTGGTGCAATGAGCACATGCACAAAAAAACTAACACGGATTTTCTTAAATTTCGGAAAAATGAGTATTTAAAAAAAAAAACACGAGAAAGGCCTAGAAGCTTACATACGAGTGCATCAGGATAAAAATGGTTTTCTATTATGTAGTCCTATAGCGTCCGCCAGACGGCAACCGTGAATTGACCATCGGAAGCAGCTAGGAAACTTACTGAAATAGGGAAAGTAAGTGTAGGATGGGTTGTGTACCGATCCTTTGTAATCGCCTTACTTATGAAGTGGGAAGATGATTGCTTTTTTTTTTTTTACAATCAGCGCTCGCTCAAGGGTTATGGGGTTTTTGTACCCGTAAAATGTTCGTACACAGCGCGAGCGAAGGAAATTTAGGGAGGAAGAAAAGACAGGTACCGATGTACATTGATTTTAAACGTTTATGAGTTATAACTACCAGGAAAAACAATGATCGGCAGGGCATTCCATACGCGAGTTGTACGGCTTGAGAAAGAATCACGATATTTTAGAGTGTCCGAAAATGGGGTTGAGGGTATACTGATGAGCATTTATATCGGGGCTGGTGTTACGGTTGAAAATTTGAATGGGCGGAGTGCTACTGGCTATTTCAATGGAGCACTGGTGGTGGAAATAGCGATAAAACAAAGTGAGGCAGGAGACATTACTATCTAGCAGGTGCAGAGATGTTTGAGGAGCATCTGACCAGATGTGGGCATTGTACTCCAATTTTGGGCGGATAAACGCCTTATATATTGTGGCCAGATCAGAGATCAAAGCATTTTTGGCGACAGAATATGCGGTCATCCTAACATAACTTGTCACAGACACACATACCGAGAATGGAAAGCTTATCGGTTTCGACGATGCAAGTGCCATTCATGGAAGGTG
The DNA here is from genome assembly GCA_963966105.1 of Volucella zonaria. Taxonomy (NCBI): domain Eukaryota; kingdom Metazoa; phylum Arthropoda; class Insecta; order Diptera; family Syrphidae; genus Volucella; species Volucella zonaria. The sequence continues at coordinate 42,512,866 of OZ014530.1, read as the reverse complement.
GATGGGTATTTGAATTTCGCTTTAATGACAGCAGACAGCATTGGGTTTTGGAAGCATTAAATTCCACTCGGTTGATAGTTCTCCAATTGGTTATGCTGTTAATATCAAAATTTAATGAGCTTAACATACGCTGCCACTCCCATTCTACAGCCGAAGAGCAGGGGCGTGAGTCCGCGAAAGAATATGAAAAGCAGAGAGTACTGTCATCAGCAAAGGAATATATTGGATTGGAAGTAACAGACAAGAGTGTCAGAAACAGAACGGAGCCCTGGGGTACACCAGCATTTATTTTGCGAATATCAGACTTGAAACTGTCCAAGACAACTTGAATTGAACGTTCCGAAAGGTAATTTCTAATCCATTGAAGAAGACATCGTCGATCCCAAATGCACGCATTTTCGACAAAAGAGCCTGATGCCAAACTCTGTCAATTGCCTTAGAAATATAAAGTGCTACTATCTTGCTTTCGCCAGATTGATGTACGCTTTGGTTCCACTTTTCGGTGAGACATGCCATCAAATCATTAGTGGACCTGTTGCTACGAAAACCATATTGCCGGTCATTGAGAAGTTTTCGTGTTTCGGGATATTTCATGAGCTGACGGTTTATCAGCGTTTCCATGACCTTGTAGAGAAGGCACGTAAGTGCAATGGGTCTGTAGGGGGAGAGAGAAGAAGATTCGCCTTTTTTAGGGACGGGCTGGACAAATGCTGTTCTCCATCTGCTCGGAAAGTGTCCTAAAGTTTAGGATTGATGAAAAAGGTTTTGCCAGCGAAGAAGAACACCTCTTCAGAAGTAGGGGAAATATGCCATCCGGGCCAGCGGATTTATGCATGTTGAGATCTTTAAGTACTCTTGCTACTACACGAGTGCAAAAATGTATTCGCCCCATTGAAGATTCGATGGACTCAAGTGTAGGCGGAAGCACAATCTGGAAAAGATGAGCTAGCTGCAAAGTGTGCGGCAACCAGATTGGCCTTGTCCAAAGAGTTTTCAGCTGGAATGTCATTGTAAATGAGCGTTGGGATGGAAGATGAGGCAGAATTTCTAATGTTTTTGACGAACGACTAAAAATTGTTACTGCCTTTGGGACATTGCAGTATTTTTTGCCTCAGTTGTTGGTCGTATTGGAATTTCACACGCTTAAGAAAGACGTTACCGTCATTTAAACTTTTTTCGGTTTTCCTCTGTTGGGTTGCTCTTGAAGAACCAAAAAAATATTTCTCTAACTGATACTCTTCATCCGATGAGAGATAAAGCATCTCATTCCAAAGAGAATAGTTTCTGTGATCATTTCTGTAGCGGCATCCACGTCGTTATCGAAGAAACATAACGACCAGTTAAAATTCGTAAAGAAGTTATTGAGTCCGCTCCAATTGGCTTTCTCGTATTGCCATACGGTTATTTTAGGAAGCTTTTCTCTAACTGTATTGGGGTGTACGAGAATTTAGCTGATATAACACAATGGTCCGACGAGCCTAGAGGGGAGAGCACATCAACTCAATACTTGCCAGGGTGAGAAGTTAAAAACAAGTTCAGGGTGTTGGCGGTGTGACGTCAACGTCTGGTATTCACGTGGGCTCATCTACGAGCTGGGTTAAATTATTTTCCGCAGCGAAGATCTCAACACACCATCCTTCGGGTGTTGTCTGTCCAGAATGTCGAAGCCAACCATATATTAAAATCGCCCGTAATCATGATTTCAGTATTAGGATGCAGGGATACAATTCTTTGAATGGAGTCAGACAGCTCATCAAACTCGTTAAAGGTCGAGTTGCTGTCCAGTTTGGGGCTTCTGTATATAAAGGAGTAGTGGATAATTTGCTTACGGACATGGAATTTTAACCACATGAGGTTGAATTCCGGACCGGAACAGGGGTTACATTGTGGTACAGTTTGGTAATCTACATAAGCAGTAGAAAGTAGACCTGATCGCAATTAACTTTATTCCGCATCGACCAGGGCAGCCAAACTTTTGCGATCTGTGGGGCAACAGTGCCGTGGAGGACGTTTTCCACTTTATAGCGATATTCCCTATTTTAAAAGAATACCAAACGAGATACATTGAAGAGAACGCTGAACATTTTAAATGAAAACTTTACCAACTCTGTCACCTTCGTGCATTTTAGTTTGATGCTTTCCCAAGTATCGCATACTTCCAAAACGAAGCGTCTGAGTTAGTCCATAGAAGGCTTATTTCCATAAGCTACAACCTTGCGTCGGCCTTTCTAACCAGCGCCATCGAATTGAATTTCCCCATTTCATGTGGTGTTTAATGCCTTCCACAGGACGTCTTGGAACTTCACCTCGACGTTTTTCCACTTGTCGATTGTCAGACGACTGCAAGGATCCAGCTCGTTTATCACAGCAACGAGAAGCTCGTGTTTCGGGTCGCTTTGCTTACGACGCGTTGCGGATTTTCGCATCGTTCGGTTCCACGACGTCGTCGGATCTGCCTCTCTTGCTGCTAAAACTGCCCCTCCATCCAAAATTCTTTTAATTCTTAATTTTGTTGCGTAGGAGGTAAAGGGTGTCTGATAGGCTTCCATCTCTCTTGCTTGCCGCCTGTTGAGTAAGCGATTTGTTGGCCAGGATGGCCTTCGCACTCCCAAAGGTGGAATTTTTCCCATTCGCTTAAGTTGTTAGGATCACAGCCCTCATATTTTGCTACCTTACGTCTAGCATGATGTAGCAAAACCCTTGCCCTTTGGTGTACGTTCTTCGCACTCTTAGCAGCAGTGATGGAGGCGCAAGGGACAGCGACTGAGGCTGCTGTTCCCACTTTTTCCTCCACCGCAGCCTTGACCTTATTTCTTTCCCTCTTGGAGGTACCTTCGGCAGCGGAAGTTCCAGCTGCCTTGGCTACCCCTTCGACCGAGGTCCTTCTCTGTGCATCACCGATGTGAGTACCAGCCTACTCACCGGATAAATCGCTCTCGTTAGTTAGTGTTCTTTCGAATACCTCACTATCGCTGGCCAGAAGCTCAGCTTCTTCCATCGCCCCTACCAGGAGGGAGATGGATGAACTCGATATTTCGCCTTCGCTCACCTCTAACTCTTCCTGGACATGGATTGTACGTCTTGGGTTTTGTGTTTTGTTTGTTTTTTTTATTCCGCCATTTAAAAATTTATTTTGGTTCCTACAAGTAGGGCCGGAAATGAAAGGTCAGCTCAGGTAGTGCCGCCACACCTGGGTAAGGCTAAGTATAACAGGCCCGCTCGTTCGCGGTTGGTTTGACTCCCAACCGTGCATACTTTGGCACGGTTTGCAATATTCGTATGCTCCCACTACCACTGGAGTCAGGTTTGGCAGTTCTTAGTTCGCCACTCCTCAGCCGATCGTTGTCGGTTGAGTCTTTGTGACTTAAGCCTCCGAACACCGGCGTCATTGAAGATGACGCTCTCGTCAAGGTGCCTGCCGCGCAGAAGAAATTTTCTCCTAATTTAAAAAAAAGACCCCAGCCGCCCATAGAAGTGGATTCAGAGTCAGTGCTAGAAATTTGGATTTATCCAATTTTCAATCTATTAGTAGGAAGCATACTTTCATTCATCTGCAAAGTATATTCGGGTGAGAACATGTCTACTTAATTGAAAACGGGTAAGTTTGTTGATTCAGACGAAAGGAAAAAGTCGTAGAGACACAGAGAGACCTCATCTAACAAGGCACACTCAAGTGAATTGGTAATGAAGCCAACTTCTTTGAGATACCAACTAAACAATCGATTTGACTTAAAGTACAACACAATGCGACTTGAAGTTATGTATTCTGAACAGCGGGTTCATTAGCAAGCTCCGCTCTTATCAGAATTGCTTAATTTATCATGAAACTCAAATCGAAACATCTACAATTAACGATTAATGATTTCCTCATTATGTACTCGTATTTGTATCTTTGTGATCTTCATCCAACTGACTACTTATAAATTGAAACAAATACTCCCGCAGACTTGGTGATTGTTCAAGTCAACGCCAATCAAAATTACTTCCAGAATTTATATTTTCAATTCCCCTACCATCCAACAAACAGCATTTACAATTATTCAGATTAATTGCAGCGATTTGTTTTCTTCTTAGCGCTCCGAGAACATTCCATCGTAGCCTTCGTGTATCGCTCCCCTCCCAGAAGAAGCTTCTGACTTTCAGTAACTAGCACAATTGATGACCTCATAAGTAAGCTGTCAAAATTTTCCATAAAAATTTCAAAACGTCCACCTGAAGCACATAGAGATGAAGTGAAAAGTATCTGCTTACCTTGAAGGCATACAATCATAATTTCTAGCGACCCCAAAACGTAGAACGAATCTCTTTGCATCTGGAGATGAATCTTGATTAATCAGCGCATAGATATCGGATCGACTATGTCAGGGCGTAAACGCAGATGTTAATTGTTAACGGATACCTCAGGGTTAACCTATTGGCCAGCACGAGCGTAACTCACTTTTAAGTTAAAAGATATCCGATTGACAGCGATATGACTGCAAGCGCTATCCCTACAGCGTATACATTCGTATCTGAGTGTTGAGTGATTAATTGTCAAAATAACGGGCCGGTTTGTTATTGTAAAAATTAATTAAAGCAAATATGACCCGACACGGAAAATATGTAGATACATCCGGATAGAGTTGCATCATCATAGTTCACCGTACTGATGGTTGTATCTATTTATGAGATTGTGGGTGATTTTTGATCTTGTACCTGGTTAAGAGAAGCCCAAGATGCTGAAGTGATGAAGTTCTAACGATCCGATAAAGATGACGCACAGGGAAGAGGTTTAGGTTCTCTAATGATCCTCCAAACTGAAGATGGTGAGTGATATTGATTGAGCGTCTCCTATGTGGTGGGAGAAAGGTATAAATTAATTAGGGCTGACGGACAGTGGTATGGGGAGAGAAAGAACATCGATTTTAGATCATTAATCTGTCACCTGACTAACAATTAATTTAAGCGTCATCAGTGAATTTGATCTTGAGCATGCAATGATACGAGTATCTGTGATGACATCAAATTTACATATGCGTGCTGTCAGATGATAAGGAGGACATTAACGTGCCTTTCTTCAGTTATACCATCAGGTGTAACATTTAGATTGAGTTGTGTAAATTAAAGTCTTATGAAGGAGACCAGCACTAGAGTTATACTCCTATCTGTCCATAGTCATCTATGGAAACACTTTCAAATTGATCGGGAGAAATTATATGGATTTAATTTTGAATTTTGGATGACACTTTGGTTTGTTTGATTGCACGAAATGGGGCTCATAAAACTCATACTTTATTTTGGTACAAAAAGTTGTGCATCTATGCTCGTAGCTACCTTCAAAAGAAGTAAATGGAAATAAGTCAGAGGGCATACCACGAAAATTGAACAATCGCATTGTATCCCCAGACTCAATTTGGCGGCAAATATTTAACCAATTCAGGAAACAAAGTTAATATCTTCACATTCAGAAACTTAACACCACGATTATCCTTATCGAACTCGCAGAAGATGGTGGTTTGTTTGCACCTCCGCTGGCTTTCCCGACAATATGAAGGCTAATTCAGATGAGTGCTTAAAAAGTCTGGAAACTCTCAGAAAATCAAATGGCACCTACGCTGAATTGAAAGTTAAGATGGTCAGTAGCATGCTCAATAGTCATGCGTCAATTCATATCACAAAAACAATAGTATTGTCGCTAAAACTTAATAAAGTATGGCAACCTGAGGTAGTTGCTAAATAAAATCTTTGAATACGCTGTTGAATCCTTATGCTGCAAAACGATAGAGAAGAGTTGCTGCAAGAGAATCTTCACTCTCTGCACGTCACTGACGCCCATTTGCTCTAAGTACAAGCGCTAGAACCGGGCTTTAAACGATTTTCTCAAAATCGTGAAAATAATAAAGCTGAGCGACTAAAAAGTGACTATTCCGATTACGTCCTGGGTAAAAGACTTTTTTTGGATTAAACATGGTATATCACGTCGATAGCGAAAGCTTGCTCTTATTCGCTGTTGGCTTGTTGCCACGGACAGTCCTCTGGATGTAGATTAGAATGATAAGACAATTTATTGCTTAAGTACCAGTTGCTTGGTGGAATACGATTCCATACAAATACGTCACAGAAGCATAACTAAATGAACTCCATAAATAGATGGCAAATTCTACTACTACTTTTGCAACCCTTGGCATTGCTCACAAATCGGGTGTAAAAAAAACACTCACACTGGTCTAAGCCTGGTTGGATTTAAGTTTGCCGTAATGATAGAAATCCTGCAAGGCGATTGATCGCGAACCTGCTAACTATCCCATAACTTGGATTGGGCCAGCAGAGCAAAAATCAAGAGGTAGTGTATGACTTACCTCCCAGTGGTGGTCTCCGGTAACTGCATGAGTAAGGCCAAAATGGCAAGGGGATGGATTATACTGTCCTACGCCGCCATATGATTCACAAGCCTATACTGAAGAAATTGAAAAGATATGATGAACCAAATAAAGGCCTCGGATAGAAATGGATTGACGTCCTACTTTATAGCTCTGAAATATGGACTCTATCGAAAACGGATGAAGATATCCTCAGTCCTTTCCAAAGAAAAGTCCTACGAAAAATATTCGGTCCGCTTTGCACTGACGGGCTTTGAAAGAGAAGACTCAACGACGCACTATATGGGCTGTGTAGCGACATCGGCATAGACAGAAAACTGGACATCAGTCGACTGCGATGGCTAGGGCATGTAGAGCTAATGGAGACCAATGTCGGGGTAGAGTCTTCGAATTAAACCCGAAGGAGCAACGTAGTAGAGGGAGGCCTCACGTTAGATGGCGCCCACAACCGACTTGGAGTGCGCAACCGGAGGCAGTTAGCTAAAAACCGGGCTACCTGAAGACTCTTGTTAGTTGAGCCACAGGTTCACCCCCAACTTTAGTAAGTAAGTGACAGAATTTTATACGTTCACTATATATGTAAGTGTAATATGGATCACGGCCATGTGTAACATGTGATTCAAATTGGCATTGTAGACAATTCACACGTATTCACAGATAGGGCTACAAGGATAGGTGCAATCAGTAGAAAAGAGTTTGGAATGACCAAAATCTGGAATGTTTTCCATTTATGTTAGCTCATCTATACATTGAAGGTTTTCGGCATACTCCACAGAACAGTCAATCCCGGATGCATGGAACTGTCATTTGACCCTGATATATGGAGGTAGTGTGAGTTTCTTACTCACTAAAAAACACCTCCCTTATGCAAACCACGACTGAGTTCACACTCAACAAGCAGTTCTTCTATTGCATTTTATTTTGTTTTTATAAGATATCCTGCAGGCGATTTTCCATTGAAAATTCCTTTGTCTCGTAGAGAATCTGTTGAGCAGAAATATTCGTATGACCTTGTAATCGATTATTATGTTTTCGCGCAAACATTTTAATTACGTTCTGAACGTTTTCGACTCCTAAGTCTCTGTGGATATCATCGTTTCTAATATACCACGGCGCATTAACAATACCTCGAAGAACTTTGTTTTGGAATGTCTGTAATACATTAATGTTACTATTTTTAGTACAACCCCAAAGTTGTACACCATATGTCCAGATCGGTTTTAGCACTTGCTCGTATAACAGCAGTTTGTTCTCTAAGCTAAGCTTGGAATACTTTCCAATAAGCCAGTAGATATCTCTATATTTGATTTCAAGCTCTTCACGTTTTTTCTTGACGTGTGCTCTCCATTTTAGTTTAGCGTCGAGTGTCATACCGAGATATTTCGCCTCGTTCGCGTAGGGAATTCGTACTGCGTTGATAAACACCGGTGGATTCTCAATTTTCTTGATAGTGAAGTTCACGTGGACAGACCTGTTTCCAGTAAGCGCGATTCGCCAAGTCTTTGTCCAATTGTTAATCCGTGGAAGGGCACGTTGCAACTTGGTAGTTGCTTCTTCGACTGTTTTAGCCGTTGCCAAAATAGCAGTGTCATCAGCAAATGTGACTAGGACAGTGTCGTCCGTTTGCGGTATATCGGGGGTAAAAAGCAAATATAGCAGAGGGCCAAGTACACTTCCTTGCGGCACCCCCGCCCTAATTGTGTTAAGAGTGGAATATTCGTTTCCGTGTCTCACACGGAAAGGTCGGTCTTCCAGGTATGAACCTAAAATACAAGACACTTGCTGGGGTAGGGCATGTCGAAGTTTATATTTTAGGCCTTCGTGCCATACCTTATCAAAGGCTTGCGAAACGTCAAGGAATGCGCTTGAGCAGACTAACTTACACTCGATTGCTCGTTCAATTACATCGGTTATTCGATGCACTTGGTCAACTGTAGAGTGTTGGCTTGTAAAGCCAAATTGATGATCAGGCAAGAGAGAATTTGTGTCGGTAATTGGTTTAAGATGATTAAGAAGGATTCACTCGAAGACCTTCGATGTAATCGGGAGAAGCGATATTGGTCTATATGACTTGACTTCAGTCAGCGGTTTACCGGGTTTCGGAACCATAATAACTTCGGCTACTTTCCACTGGTGCGGTACATGCTCTAATCTAATGCTGGCATTTATAACCTTTTTTCGGCAACGCTTTAAGTATCTCTCCCGTTATTAAGTCATATCCCGGGGCTTTATTGGGCTTAAGCGTGTCTATAACTTGTCTAAGTTCACTAAGTGTAGCTTTTTCTACTGGAAAGTTTGTCGTCACGTCTAGCGTATTGACATTCTCTGGAAGCACTTCCCCGTCGAATGGTTTAAACGTTTCTGCAAGATGGTCGGCGAAAACATTAGCTTTTTCCTTATCTTCTTTCGCGCAGTCATCTTGGTTTCTTCTTATTGGCGCCACGTGTATTTGGGGCTTTCGAACACTTTTAACGGCTCTCCATATGGAGTAGTTGGTATCCTTTGTCGCTGTGAGTCTTTCAAGGTAATTATTAATACCTTGATTATTGAAGTCCTTGGTCGATTTTTTCAACAAGTTGCAGAGCCTATTGAAGGACGTTTTATCTTGTGGTGTCCGGGTTTCATTCCACTTTTTCCGCGCTCTTCGTTTCTTCCTTATCATTTCTCTGATTTCCTTTGGGTATCTTGTGCCCACTTTGGGAACTTTGTTCGATTCGCGGGGAGTGTTCTTCCAGGCCGCTTCCTGTATGACTTCAACAAAACGTTCAACTTCTTTTTCAAGTTGATACGGCGTTCTAAGTGCTACTTTCAACTCAGTATTGTCTATAACGTCTATTCGGAAATCTTCCCAGTGAGTTTTGCTGTTAGTTAATCTGGGTGGTCTTTGTTTCTTAACCAAGGATTCGCACAGTGAGAGGATAACTGGAGAATGATCGGAGGAAAGATCGAAGCCCTCTTCAACTTTAACGTAACTAGCGTTTACTGCTTTTCCGATAAAGAAGTCTATTAGATCGGGTGTTTTGGCGACATCCGAGGGCCAGTATGTCGGCTTGCCTGTTGAGTAAAAATAGCAACCACATTCCATACCAGCCCTGTAAAGAGTTTTGCCTTTTTGAGAGATACATCTTGAGCCCCAAAAGGTGTGCTTTTTAAAGTCGCCACCAATAATGAAGATTGGTCCAAGAGAGTTGAATAGGTCAATAAATTCGTGTTTTTCTATTTTGCAGCGCGATTGGCAATAGATTGAGGATATATTAAAAGAGTAATTTTTATTTTTAGCGCTCACTACGGTCATTTGAAATTTGTCAAGTTCAATTATTGCTTCCAAAGTATGTTCAATGCAGCCTTTTATGGAGGTAATGATATCGTAATTTCGGTTACTGTCTTCGGCCAAAATCTGACCCAAGTAGGAAATCTCACAGTACTTGAACCCACTTTGGGGCTTCTGTCTTTTTCTGAAGTTAGCGTGAAGCTAGCCTTTGCAAGCAGTCCAAATGAATGAATCACGTTGTGGGTCTGAATCAGGAACTTAACGTACAATTACATTTAGTAGGGAAAAAGCCTTAGAAATTATACGTGTGAAAAGTTTCATATCCCATTAGAGTATGCTTCTCTGTTAATATTGATTCCCGGCAACTGTCAGCCATTGCCACGGTCAAAAATCATCCTGGAATCGATTTATTCCAAGAGTGGGCTCTAGCCTGTTAAACCTTTGATGGCTGCTGATCTGGGTGAACAAAAGAGCGCAATTTTTGTTTCGGAATCAAGAAACCTTTAGCAAAATAACGAAAAATCTTCCTTTGAGGGAACATAAAAATAACGTCTTTCGGGGCGTAATAAAAGCTCCACTGGAGCTGAACAATTTATTTCTTAGTTAACTATTTTGTTTATCGGGACATGGTAATGTGAGTCTCTCTAAGTAATTGGGGTCCAGGACGGATGGACGGATTGATTCCTCCAAACTGAATGGCTCATTCACCTTGATAGAGCAATTTTCCTCACCATTGTCCATGTGCAGACTTCAAAAATGGTCCTTACATATCTCATCACCAGGCACTATTTTCGTCTGACTTCAAACACTACGTCAATCACAATGTACAATAGCTATATTATCTGTTCCACGGTTTATTGGCTTCCATTGGCTATGGAATCTTCATTGACATCAGTAGCCCGCAATACTGGCACGCACGATTCCCGAGTTAGATATTAATTAATTGATTAGGGACTACTTCGTAGTACTGGTTTTGCTATATTCTATGAGGCAGCCTTTTTTAATTTTCTCAATATTTGAGTTTTGTGCAGAGCTCCAACTTCTGTCATCTATGAAGCGTTTATAATAAATACCGCATCATCCGCATCCTTCTCGTCATTAAGGCATTCTGGACATAGAGGTTGAACCATTATGCCCACTGACGACGGTAGTTAGCTGTTAGCGCCAACAGCGATTTGCGAAGCAGGCCCACTGACTTACCATATCTCTGCTGATGCTGCTTTTTCGTAAACATTCGATGGTGGTGTACTTTCTTTTCAACTCGGAGTAGCGTATTAGATGACTGAACTGCCCATTCTTGAGAGCAGGAATGGCCGTATCCAGGCATTTTAACCTGATGGTTTGACTCCCAACTCGGAATATCGTGTACTCCAAGGTCTTGCGGCAGGTTATCAGGACTTAACCAGTTTTGTGGTCGGCAGACTCCAACCAAACCCTGATCCTCGCAAAACCCTTATTCGCGGCAGACTCTATCTCGTTAATGTGCTTGACTACAGTGACCAAGGTGATGTCATCAGGGAATCTTATCACTATTACTCTTCGAGCAGTGTTAGTTGCAGAACTCCATCGTACATTATCAGAATCTAATGACCGAGCCTTACGGGACTCAAGCAGAAACACAGTAATATTAACCTTTACTGTCAAGTATGACACTGTTGCTGGAATTGTATGTGGCCATCTTTAGCAGGTAACATGGTGTCTCCATTTTGGGCAAAAATCACATAATATGCGACTAGCTCGCCGAGGTAAGGCATTTTTAATGTCAGATGGGGGATATCTACAGCTTTTCCATGTTTTGCACCGACCAATAGATACAGATACAACATCGAGGTACAGAGCTCCGTTTTCCTCCGTCACCGCAAACAGCATGCCGTTAATGATTCGTTCCAGGATCTTGTTGGAGAGGATAATTTGGAGACGACCTCTCTCTCTGCACCATCGAATTGTCACTCCAAAGTCACTCGTGTGTGCCTTCAAAACGGGATAAAAGTTGCTCTATGGGGGAACATATGCTCTACTATCGTTCTTAGCATTTCCGGGCAAGTTAATTGAGTAAACTTATGTACCATTGGCTTGCTTTTTTCATGACAGGATCTCCCTCCTACTGGATGTCCTTCTGGGCATTGCCGCGTAACACGCTGTAAAGATGACGTGGATCTGATGCGTAGCTCTAGTCCTTCTAAGCTTGTTCTTGCCGGCACTCGTCGTCACACCAGGGGTTTCGTTGTGGTGACCAAGTGAAACCCACCACATCAGACGTTGCACCTCTGATGGCTTTTTTGCACGATTCGCAAACCCCAGGTACTCGATTTTGGGGGTGCGCCTACATACTAAACCACACCCTGCACTCTTCTGCCACTCTCCCTGCGGAACTGTAGTTAAGTACTACTTTGCGGGGCTGGTAAGCACTTTGTGCCCTTCTTTCTCCATTTACTGGTTCAACATTGTGTACAGTATTTACCTACTGTTCTTTGTTGTATTAGAGATGCCGTCTAGGTTTGATTTTCATCGGTGTTCTCTCTGACTCTTTCCAACCGCGGAAGTCCTTTCATTATTTCTGCCGCAACCTGTTTCACCGCATCCCATAGTATACTTGATGTTAGCATATGGTTTACGATGTTTTCAGGAGTTGGTAACTCTCCAACTTTTTCCTCTAGTTCTCTGCGCTCTGTTCTGAAGTGTGGGCACTGTATATTCTCCCTGGCCAAACAGAAGGGAGATTCCTTCAGAGATATGATTGAAAGCAGCCATGTCCAGTTAGGAGGTGACTTAAGTAAAAATCTACTTCTCCGTAATTTCGTTCTACCCATTTATGAATATTGGGTATATGTCGTTAGGTCAATCTCCCCTTTGTAGACTGGTTCCATCTCTCTTGCCACGCACTTGTGCTGCGCTGCTTTTCTCCCAGCTTGATATCTCTGACTGAAACTCTGGGTTCCCGAGTTTTGGCATCGTAGGTCCTTTGTAGCTCAGTAGCCAGTATATTTGCTGGTAGCATTCCCGCAATGACATATATAGCATCATCTGACACTGTCCGATATGCACAGCAAACTCAGAGGGCACATAGTCTGTTGACAGGGCTAGTCTTTCTTGCGTATGACTTATTTTTCGATGCTTTCGCCCATATTGGAGCCGCGTACATTATGTTTGTCATTATTCTGGATAAGGCAGCGCTTACCTTTGCGGCTTTGTCGCACGTTCTTTCAAGGTGTTCCTTGTGAGTGAGCCTAACATCGATCATCATACCTACTCGTAGGTATCTGATAGCCGGTTTTGATGTTATATCGTGATCGCCCACCCTGATGGAGATTGTTTCCCTTTCCTTTCGACTGGTTACCAGAACTGCTTCCGTTTTATATTCTGCCAGCTCTAACCCAACTGTTGCCATCCATCGTCTAACTTTTAAAATACATTCATTGCCAATGTCCTCAATTTCTTCCAGGTGTTTCGCCGCCACAACGATTGCAATATCATCTGCAAAGCCTATGATTTTAGCCTTAATCGGGATTCCAAGTCATAGAAGCCTGTCGCACATAATGAGATCCTAGTACAGATCCTTGTGGAACTCCGCCAGTATCGTAGAGTAGGAACCGATTGTCGAAATAACTTAACATAATTTTTATTAAAAACCATGGCCCCATCATTGACATGAGAGAGTGTACTATAAGCCCCCAGTTTGCAGAGTTGACTGCATTTTTGACGTCCAACGTTAATACGGTGCCGTATTTTTTGGTACCTCCTCTCCATCTTCTGCCCTGAATGGATTCTTCTAGGGTCGTAGTTACCTTGCGAATAGCATCTACTGTAGAGCGAGCTATTCTGAATCCATACTGCTGGTTTCAGAGTCCTCCGGCTTCATCAATTGATACCTCCAGTCGGTTGCATATTATTCGCTCCAGTATTTTACCCATCGTGTCTAGTAAGCATATGGGACGGTATGACGAGGGCTCATCTGGTGGTTTATTCCCTTTGGGCCGCAGGACAAGACGTTGCTTTTTCCATTGGTCTGGAAAAACCCCTTCTGTTAAACACTTGTTATACACTTAAACGAATGCTACTGTGTTTATTTTGACGGCTTGCTTAAGGACCTTATTTGGTATGCCGTCCAATCCAGGTGGTTGATTATTGCTAAATTGTTTGCATACATCCAGAAGTTCCGCTTGCGTAACTGGTGGGATCTCACCTACTTCCTGCGGTGGTTCTATATGCTCTGTTGGTGCTTGCGATGGAAATAATCCCGAAACTATTTTTTGCTTCAGCGAAGGGCATGATGGTGGGGGTGTCCCAGATCCCTTTAGTTTTGCTATGACCGTCCTGTAGGCGGTACCCCAGGGATTAATATCTGCTTCCTAGCAGAGTTCTTTAAAGCTGTTGTTTTTGCTTCTCCAAATGGCTAATTTAAGGTCCCTACGCCTATATTTGTGTTGCACCTGTACATCCTGATGGGAGTGACCTCTGGATCGTTGGCATAGTCTTCTAGCTCTATACCACTTGCTGCGTAGCTCTGTTGTCTCTTGGTTCCACCAGTATACTGGTAGTCGGCAGTTTGTTGACGTTTTCCGAACCATAGATGCGTCGAGAGCCCTAGATACTGTTTTAGTAACCTCCGCAGTCATCGTGTTTGCTGCTCCTGGTTTTATTGTGGATTCTCCAAAAATCAGGAAAAATGAGTTTTCGTCCAGTGTGCCTTTTTTAGAAGGCGCTTCTGGGTTGCTCTCCTTGCTTGCACTTCAAATAGTGACCACCACTGTGGGTGCAGTCCTTACTGACTTTCCATCTTGATCCTCCCACTAGGGAACTTGTTACAAAAGTTACATCAACTCTGGAGCCTACGCCGTTTCTGGTGAATGTGCGCTCGTTACCCGTATTAAGCAGCACTGCGTCAAGTGACGATATTGCTTCTAGCAGAGCCTCTCCTCTCCTATTGGTCCACCAATCAGTGGCCCATGCATTAAAGTCGCCAGCTATGATTGATGGAGTACGACCTCTAGCATCATCCAGGACCCTATCTAGGATTCTCCGGAAATCTTCCAGCGTTCCATTTGGAGATGCGTAACAACTATAAATATACCCCATTGACCTTCGCTCGGACGACCATATTCCAGGTGTCATCATTCCGCCTTCGAATGCGTAGCCTCCGCAGGTCCAAATAGCAGCTCTCTTTGAGGCCTGTGAGAGTGATAAGGATTCCGATAGGCTCCATCTCTGTGAATATCCGCCCTACACTCTCATTATGTTTTTGTCCAGGTTATAGTCTCCCTTAGTATCAACCCTGCGTTTATAGATTTTTATTGCAATCGCCCATTTTTAAAAACATGGGTTTCTCATCCTTGCTTCTGTTTCCCCAAGAAATCGCCGAAGTATTTGTCCTTCTTTTGTTCAGCTCTTCGTATGTGCTGTTTAGCAATCCACAATATCCAGTGGTTTTGCCCTGAGTTTGTTCAAGACCCTGTCATTCCTTATGCGCTCAAACGTGGTCTCTTTTTTATTTAATAGAATCCTTGGAGTGGATAATGAATTCGTTCTTGTCCGAGCATCTTTGTTACTCACCATGTAGGTGATTATTGCACAACCGTCAACCTGAGGTTCCTGGTTCTTTCTATATCCATTTATATGAAAGAGGGCGAATATTCCATGGTTAGTAATTTACTTTGAGATTCTGAGAGCTGAGGTTGAACTACTAAGGGTCGATCTGGCACTACCTCCGATAAGTACTCAAAAATGCGTTACAACTTATTTCAACGTATGTTCATATAAGGTATCCGGCACGCTGACTATTGGTGTCACCGTTGATTCAACCATTTGCATCCATTCGCCGTATGTTTTCCTTCTGAATCGCAACCATTTCTGGAAGGATGTCTCAATGGTGTTACTTTCTTCTTGGTAAATACCAAGTACAGCAATTAAATTGAACGGAAGCTGTATCCAATCTCGCACATTATTGTAAAGTTGGGGCATCCTACCAAAAAAATATTTATTACTTCGTTTAGCTTACAGCAATGAGTCCAGAATACACATCCTACCCAATCCTATTTAGTCACGTAAGAGACGAATTATTAAGCAATTCCCCCCATTAAAAGAATCTGATTCTTAGGTTATCTCCTTTCAGATTCAATTAACCTGTGCCTTCCCACAGCCTTGAAGATACTATTGGGTTGGCCTAATTCTTATCTTAAGCAACATCGTATATCTTCATCGATACCTAGTATAGGACTAAGAATAATAATTTAATCTCCCTCCATGGAATGACTTTATCTAACCACCAGAATCGATTTACACCCTTTAAAGTTTCACCTCCAAGATTACCGCTTCATTTCAACCCAATCCTGTCCATGTCAGACCTCCCTAATCTTTTTCCAAATTTATTACTGCATAATCACTGTAGCAACACCATCAGCTCCATAATGCCATCTCCAAGCTCTGATAGAGAATTCCTCTAGAAAAAAAAATAAAACTATTTGCATTTACCTTCAGCCACACTATCCAGCTTAGTGTCACCTTTAACGCGGAAAAGACCAAAAAATCCACAAATTTACAGCTCGAACACCGTAATTCCCAAATACCTTGCGATAAGATTAAGTCCCCTTCCAATTGTTGTAGACCACCAGCGCTTCCCTCCTGAATCATCATTGTCATTGTCGTCGTCGTCGTCATCAACGGATGCGCCAGGGGAAACTAGAGAAAATTGAAATCACCTTTTATGGGACCGAACATAACCTCAATTGGGCTCAGAAATCTCCCATTATATGGCGTCTCTTAAGCCTCAGTTCAGTTCGGTTCGGTTCGATTTGGTTCAGTGTCGCTCGCAGATGTTCCCGATGGGTACTAGCACTCCACCTTCACTTCTAAAGTGCAACAACAGCAGCAGCTCCAACAATACCAACATCTGGGTGGCCAAAAACACACCAGCACTCACCAACAACCCAAGGAACCAATCGAAGTAATCGAAGCAATCGAAGTAATCGAAGCAATATGGGTGCGAGAACTGACGCGCGTGATTGTACCTATAATACGCGCGCGAGCTTTATGACCTCATTCATGTCAATTTTTTTTTTTTTTTTTTTTTTTATGTCGAGTGTGAGTGCCCCACTGGTCTGAAAGTCTTCGGTGCAGATCACGAAGACGATGGTGTGTTGCATGATCGGTGGTGGATCATCGATCGGTGGGGCTGGCGGCCGGCGGCGGCAGCGGTGTCTATCCAGAGCGATCGAATGTCGCAGAGAGGAGATCACGCGTCGTCGTCGATAGTGTGACAAAATCGGTCCAAAAAATATGTGATTACCCAACTTTGGTCGTTGTATCGGATCGCTAAATTGGCCAATTCCAGTTGATCGCTTTGCTACGGATACGAGTACATGGCATGGTGGCCCTTTGGACTCTGCGGTGGGTCTTCTTCTTTTTTCCACCTGGGCTTAGTGCAAGCGTTGATGCCTTTGTTTGGGATATGTTTTGTGCTGTATGTGAGATTAGTAGAGCAATCTTCCGAGTGATCTATGTGATATGACGTGTTGGGAGAAGGGCCCGCCGAATATGAATCTATTATCGCCAGGCGAACTTATCGTTTGTGTGCTTATCGTAGGGGGCTTATCGTAGTGAACTTATTTTCTTTGATGAGATGGCGAGTGCCCTACTCCATGGTGGTCCATGCAAGTGGACACCCGCTTATCGTCGGAGAAGGAAAACAATTTTCGAAAGTCGATTGATTTATGATGCGCTCTCGTGGCCCATTGGTGTGGTAATCTATGCCGTGCGCACTAGAATTGAGGTGACCTATGACAGGTAAATCTTTACAGTGCACCGACCGGCTACGGGCGGCGTACAGATGATAACGAGTCAATCTGTTTCCCGTGTCGCACGATTGGAGATCTACATTCAGATACAAATACACTGATTTCAATTCCGATGCGGATTCAGATTCAGATGCGGATTCGGATACAGATTCAGATCTCCATCCAGATGGAGATGATGAAGATGAGGCTCATCTGTGACTGATGTCAAGGCGAACAGTTATTTGCTTTGGATTACGGCTATTTGGAGTGGGAATCTTGATTATGTTGTCCGACGCGACGTCTGTGGTCTAGCCTGAGTAGTTTATCATTTTTTTTTTCTTCGTGTTTGTTCCTCTGCGCCTGCCCTTTCTGGATGGTAATTTGAATGAGAGTTTTGATGATCCGGTGTTTTTTTGTTTTTTTTTTTTTTACTTTGGATCATAGTGCGGTACACACCCTGTTGTTAGTCATAGTGATGTGTCGCTCTTTGTTGTTGTATGGTTGAGCAGATATATGTACTTATGTAGTGCCAGAGATTTATTGCCAGAGATTAAATTGATTTGGTGGATACAGAGTGATACAGTGATACAGATGAGAGGATATTAAATCGACGTCTTAAGTGATTAGGTATCGTGTACTATCGCTAGCGTCCGAGAGAAATGGTAATTTTGTCGTAGATGAGTTTATACGAAAGTTTAATGGGAGATTTGTGCAAATCAGGGAGTGTTAATCGCACAGATGGGGGTATTTGGTTGCCATAATCAGAGAATCAACAATCAAATCGAGAAATGTTTTATTAGCCCACTTGAGGTGATCGTTGGTATGGTTGTTATGGCAGTGGTTTTAGTGAAGATTTTATTAAGTCGCATCTCTATAAATAATAGTAATCTGTTTGTTTCTGAGAAGTGAGATTATTGCTAAAATAGATAGAGTTTTATTGGATCTTAGTATCAAGCTCAGGGTCAAAATTTAAGCAGAGAAAGTTAAGAAAGAAGAATGGGAGAATAGCCATGGTCACCAATAAACGGTTTCATGTTCTATTTAAGACAGCGCTAGATGACTAAGTAGAGGGCGAAGATAAATTAATTTTAAAGATTTGCTCGAGAAAGGAGATTGCTCCAACGTTGGAGGTCTTAGTCTCCTTAACATCGCAATAAGGTTTTGTCTTCCGTATTACGTCGATGCTTGAAATCGATGCTTGAATTGAAGATCCTAGAAAAAACCGGGAAAATTCAGATCGATACTCACTAACTCTCGATTTGAAGGCAACAACATAGTGTGCACTATACAGACCAAAACCTTGTTTTGATGTCGCTGGATTACTCGTCAACTTGCGTAACGACGGTGAATCCTAGTTATTACGTAAGATAGTTTGTAAAACTATATTCAGACGATTGCCAGATCTGACAATATTGTCAGATTGTTAGATCTGTTACTGTAAAAATTGTCCCCAATGTCTTACTACCGTCTGAACTTACGATTTTGTCTGACAATATTTGCAGAAAGCATATTGTCAGGTCATTGTCAGATCCTCATTTGACAATGACATTGTCAGGTATCTGGCAATCGTCTGAACAAACAATTGTGCCATTGTCAGGTGTTTAGGACATTTGCAGGCACATTTGCTATTGTCAGATGTGCTATGTTTATAACATCTGACAATTTTTTCATTGTTAGATAATTTTTCATATTTGAATGAGCAAAAGGAAGTCTTGCAGAACGCAAGTTTCGGTGCTTTTTTTTACGCTGTCTTTTTTTGTAACGATGAGTGAAATACACTGTGTATACGTCGATGTCGAAAACGATACAAGTTGAGAGTGAATGGTCCCAGGACCAAATTTTGAAACTCATTCAAGAAATTGAGATGCAACGCAGTTTGTGGGTTGCTGGATGTGCACAATACAAAATGCCGAAGGAAGCCTTATGGCAGGAAGTCGCATACATATGAGCATCAACGACTGGAAGGGCAAATGGTCGAATTTCTGCATAACTTTTAATAGCAACCTTGACAAGTATCGGACAAAAAAAATCGGGTCAAGGTACTAGGGAATCAGTTCCTATTACCTGGAAGTATTTTAAACCAATGCTATTCTTGGAAGCAAATAAATTTCTGCAGTTTACCCAATCGATGTCGTCTATGGAATTGGAAATTATTTCTTCGCCTTTGTTGGTTTAATGTTTCAGAATTATTCACTCTTTGTTTTCCTTTTTCAGAACTCTGACGCTGACGACGAAACATTTTTGCTGGATGTAAGCGAGCGTAATACGCTGGACTTTCTGTCACCGTTACCATTAATATCTGGGCAAGGACGCAAACACAGTATTCGTTCGTTCGCAACCGAAAAATGCATCCAATGCCTTATGCGACTATATGGCCTCCGAGTTGCAAAACTTAACCCCAGAACAAGCTGCATTCGCAAGGTCTAAACTGAAATGTGCATTCAATGATATAATGGATGAAGCTGCTCTGATAGTGAGTGCATTCTCAGTTTCATTATCCTTTATACCACCTTGATCCGGAATTTATTCTGAAAATTAAAGATACAAGTTTATTCTATATTGTCCCCTTTAAAGTAATCCCCATCGACTGCAACACATTTATGCCAGCGCTTGATCCTATCCTCGAAACATTTTTTATATTCGGTTTTCGGTATGTCCATCAGTGCTTCCTGCGATTTTTCCATTACTTCCTCTCGGCTGCTGAAACGCGTTCCCCGTAGTGTTTTTTTTTAACTCGATTGAACAGAAAGAAGTCACAGGGAGCCAAATCAGGTGAATTCGGTGGCGGTTGGATGCGTGAAAAAATTACGAATAATGATGACACTGTGAGAAGGTGCATTATCATGGTGCAAAATCCATTCGCCATTCACTTGCCTGATGACTGGATTGCATGTCGTACTCATAAACCCACGTCTCGTCTCCAGTAATGATCCTTTTAAAGAATGTGGGATCGGATTCAGCCTCGCAAATCATCTCTTTTGCTACGTCAACACGGTCTGTTTTTTGCATGGAATTGAGGTCTTTTGGCACCAACTTTGCAGCTACAAGACGGAATCCCAAATCATTAACCAAAATGTCTTGGATGGATCCATAGACAATGTTCAAGTCCTCCGCTATCTCTGTGATGGTTAATTTGCGGTTATTGACCAACATTTCGTTTACTTCATCAATGTTTTCGTCAGTTTTCGATGTCGATGGTCTGCCACTGCGTTCATCATCTTCGATTGATTCACGACCACTTTTGAACCGCTCGTGCCACTGGTATATGATCGTTTTCCTTAGAGAATCGTTGCCGAAACACTTTTCCAACATTCGCGCACCATTAATCCGTTTTTTACGCAAAATGCAATACTCGTACAAGTTCGTTGTTGCAAATTTAAATCCATTTCTAAAATTGTAAAAAATCGCCAACACACACAGAGAGATGTACTCTTGGCTACGTCACTTTTGCAAATGTCAAGCTATGATGCTAAAATTTAGGGGAAATGTCAATAACAGATTTACCAACTTAACAAAAAAAACTAACAGAACTCAAATCGGAACAATGGAAGCGCCAGACGGTGGTTATTCCGAACTTTTTAATCAAGGTGGTATGTGCCTTTATAGTTGTAGAATATGCTGCCAGCATTGGGTGGTGCGATCGTTACTACATGCTTTCCATCCGTTGCTCTAATGCAGTTTGCGAATTGCCACAGCTCGCTGAATTTACTGGCAACAGTATCCCAGCATCTCGGCGTGTGTAATTAATGAAATTAATTTACCTGAGAATATCTATCGACGAGTAGATTGCGTCCAGAACTTTTGGAATGATGGATGAGATCATTGACACAGGAATGCGGAACAGATATTGCATAGCCCGAAAATGTTCCCCGGTAGCTAGGTATCGTAGCATCTACACAAACCGCTCAGCCGCTGAAATGCTCGAGCGCATATTCGTTTCTTGCTTTTGGATGTGTGGAGTCACCAAAGCTGGAACATCATCGAATTGTTTAGAATCCATGCGGAAAAAATTCCGATACAATTCTGGGTCCTCAGCTCTTAATCCTACAAGCAATTTTGCATAAAGTCCCTCCTGCTGACTGCGGTCCACCCAATCCTTCGTCCAAACACACCGACGTTTTTGTGGCAATTCATCCTCCTCGCTGCTTTCCAATACGTACGCGGCCAAAACAATCGTAAGTGCATCTTTTTTTCCATTTCGACTATTTTATCAATTTATTATTTCATTAAAATTCTCAAAAACAAAAAACACTTCACTCAGTGTCGAATGAAAAAAACAATTATTAATTTGGCTGACAATGCCTGTGAATGGATCTGTAAAATTTTTGTGAACAAACATCTTCCAACCGTGTGAACTGACACTTTTCAACCAAACAACGTTGCCAATCAAAGTATTGTCAGACAAACAATTTGACAATGAAATTTCCAGAGTTTGGGACAAAATATGGCAACCATGTGAACTGGCAAATTTAGCATTGTAAGGTAGTTCGCTACTGGCAGCTCATTTGTAGGTCATTAGAACATTTTTAGAATTTGACAATATTGTCAGATCTGGCAATCGTCTGATAATAGCTTAAGTCACCGGTGCGTATAATTGCATACGTCAACAATATATTACACTGCGAATGGGAGCAGAAGCTGGTATAAGTTTGCAACAAGAACGTTTTTTTAAATTTTAATTTGACGAAAATCAAATTGCTATTTCGGCAGCTTTTTGTTACCTTCTAAGTATGTTTGGATCTAATTACATAGTCTTTTAAAAGGCTTAAAAGAAGACAGGTCTGAAATCAGCAGCACACTTTGGATTATACCCTTTTTTTAGTACGGGTACAACAGTAGCTACTTTCCATTTATCGGCGAATAGGGGCAAAGTGGTGGCTGAATTTCACAATAGACAGCCACTGCTTTGGAATAATTAAGCGTTTTATTAACCTAGGACTAGACAATAAGTTTTCATGAAAGATCACTAGGGACACTCAGTACAAGACCATTTTCATCGCAGTCCTTATTGGTGACCTGTGTTTGTCGATTTTGAAAGGTAGAAGCCTAGCTCGACGGATGACATAATTGTCCTCTGCATACAAGATATTTTCAACATGAAAGACCTCATGCGGAACAAAACGGGAATCCTTTGGTTAAGTGAACTGAAAATAAGCTCTGTGTCTAATTCGATGTTGGCTACCCACCTTCAAACATGTCAAGTTTCAGAGTAATATGTAGAAGATAAGACGACGTTGCACACCGATATTAACATCCACTGGCCATGAGAAGGACAAATTTCTTAGTCCTTCAACTTAAATTTTAAAGACTATCGTAGCTGACTCGCAATTGTGATTTCAACGCCAAGGTAGAAAGCGACAATATAGCGCTTAGACAAATGATGACTGCGCACAACTCACATGATATCCATTCAAAAGCATTAGAAGTAGATAACACCCATCTGTGGATAGGTCCATAAACGGACGCAGAATGCTTCAAAAAAAAATCTCACCTGGGCCTTGCCCAGCAAGTCCAACGGCGACTTCATTTCCCGTGATACCATTGTGACCTGGAACCCAGACAAGACTCATTGAATTTAGCCTTCCGACTGTGTCCAGTGATGCGTTGTATTCTTGAACTAGCCTGGAAGTCATAGTAGGGTTCACCAGTGCTCAAAGCGCACCTTGGCTGTCGCTATAGATACAAGGGCTTCGTCTCCTTCACCTGATCTTCACAATAGAAGTCGTTGCCATCAGGATTGCGTATATCTACGCATGGAGGAATCTAACGTTGTTGTCCTCCAGAAAGACATCAGCGCCGCACCCTATGTTGCTTTTGGGGCCATTCGTGAAGACCCGACTACATTCCTTTCCTGGCTCGGATTCTGGCCGAAATCAGTGTGGGGCACCGAGAAAGCCCATTTCGTATTTTTTCTGCAGCAGGAGTTCTGGTGTCATTGCGTCAGATGGTATGTTCATAAGGCCAAAGTCAAAATTCAGTCGGCGCGCTAGGTCATCAAAGCTCCAGTGCCTTTTGTTCCAAATACCACTTCCTTTTAAATGAAAGATGGGTTTGAGAGTGCAGCCCTATTATACGAATATCTAGGAGAGGTAGATCCGTCAATGCAGAGACAGGCATGCTAGAGAAAGCCCCCACGCAGGCAAACGCTCTTTGAAGTCTGGTAAAAGGAGCAATAACGTATTTGCATGAGATCTTGTTCCACCAGACAACCGACGCATTGGTTATACATATGTGGCCTTATAATAGACAAGTAGATCTAAATGACCTTTTTTAGTGGCAAGCTCATGTCTTACGGACAGCTCCTTTACACTGCCAGAGGGTCGACAGTTCCTTAAAGGCTTTCGACGTAATGTGTTTACCCCATAGAAGTTTGTTATCCACGATGACACCCCAATAATTAGGTTCTTTGGAGAATTAGATGGTTATGCCTTTAAGCACTAGATAATATGTAGATGAGTTTTCTCAACTAGATTCTTCCTTCTCTGAAGGAGAACAACCTCAGTTTTGAGAGGATTTACTGAAAGCCCATTTCTAGTGCACAGATCGTCGATCACGCTTTCGATTTAGAGCTAGATACAGTCCAACAGACAGAACGTCTCTAATGTTTTCGTGAATACCAGCCTGGAAAAATTCAGGTTCATGGGATTCCCATACATCCAAGTCTTGCCATCGCTTGCATGCATTATAAATACCAAATCGGAACTGTGTTGGAGGTACAAGTTCCAACATGAGTCGAGGCCGATTTAGAACCCCTTGTCGACCTTAGTGTCACAGCACCCAGAACTTATTGCAACTCTACATTGGGTATAAACTAACTGGAGGACGCTTCCCGCGATTTTGGGTTTAAACCACAGCCACGATGACACTCATACAAGGAGGCCGATCTCAACAAGTCAGGCCCGGACTATGATTTTAGTCGTGGTATGGATTACCGATGGTCCTGCGGCCATCAGGACTTATGAAGTGCTCGTCAAATCGTAACCTTCAGAGGTGTTATATTCAGAAAACCGTTACGATAAGACAAATAATTTGCTCTGCCCCTGCTCTTTATCAGACAACGTTTTTGATGGAAGAAGCCTTGATAATTGGGCGGTATTGAACAGTACAGTGTATCATCTGCGTATATTTATGCATAGACGTCCGAACAGTTGAGAATTTTGATCCAAATGTCGATGCGCGTATTTCTCCTTCGAAATGTGCGCTGTCGTAACCATGTTGCATCAATGACAGAGGATGCATTCACAAGTCAGTTTGCCGCACATGGATCTCGACCATACTCTCCATGCTCTTCAACATGAAGGAAGCCAGACTTATATGTCTGCAGTACGTGGTAATCCTCTTTTTCCGATTTTCATTATAAAGGCTAGTGTCACTGCTCGCCAGGGTTTCGGTATGTGTGTCAGTGGCAGGCTAGCAGTGAAGGTTATCTTCAGAGTTACCAGCAGCTGATCTAAACCTTTTTCTCATCGATGCTAGGCGACTTTAAGTCGTCAAAGGAAGCAACAGCTTGTTTATTGGCCTCATCCGTCACCACAGCCCATAAGATATGCATGCCAGCTACGGCTTATCGTGATACTCAACTCTTCGTTGATAGGTTCTGATTAGGTTACCTGTGAAGCGAGTCTCGAGCATGAGACAGAGAGTCTCCACTTTCAACTCAGTGTCGACCAGCCTACTGGTTTCACCAAGAGTTCCGATCTTTTCGTACAAGTCTTTATGCTAGTAAGTGATCTCTCTGTAAGTTTTCTTTTTTCTTTACGAAGTCTCTGCAGATCTGCGTTCCACCAAGGAACGGCGATCTACAAGATTACTTTCTAGCAGGATATGACAGTTTGAACAGTTTACTCTAGCTTTTATTTTGTCCTGAGCTTAAGGAGAGCATTGTTGGACTTTTCTCAAGCTCTTCCCTAAATCGTGTACAGTCGGTTTTCTGCGGATTCCACCTCTGCAACAAGGTCGAGACCTCTACGGTCTGACATGGAGATCTCCGATAGTGCTTCCCAGCCAGTAATCCCCTTAGCATACCTGTGGGATAAAGTTAAGTTGATTACTTGCTGTCGTACTCTCGTAACAAAAGTAGGCTGAGAGCCAACATAGTTGACAGCCAGAGGATAATATGAAGTCCAGGAGATTATTACCTCACACGTTGCATTTGCTACTGCCCCAGAAATTGTTCTGAGTATAACCATCGCAGCATATGGTAAGCCCCTCTTTCCTGGATTCAGAATGTTCAATGAGTTCTGCTACCGCCTCCGGTAGTGGCGGCAGTAACGAATAGAAGAAATAAGAAGACGCAACGACAAATTTGTGCCACTGTAGATAGGGGCGTTAGTCGCACCTAGACTTGATGGTCTCCACAGAAGCTTTATCTATGCCCATAATAAGAGAAGAGCCGTCTTTGTTTTCCCGAAAGTTCCTCTTCCAGCAAGAGTAGATCTTTCACTTTTAATGTCGAATTCAGGGTCGCATCAGCATATCCCCCATTTCTTTGAGTTTACTCCGAACCCAGAAGATGGCGCTCGTCATTTTGGTTTGTCTGAAAACCTCGAAAGTCCTAGTTCCCAGGGGTGGGATTTTCGGCACATACTTGTTCAATCATCCAAGAGTTTGCTGCGTAGAGCACTTCACTCTAAGAATTCCGTTTTGCATCTGCTTGAATGCTAACATTCTCTGCTTTGGCTAGCTCCCACAGTTGATCGGCACAGTGTTTACACTCAGTGTCGTTTAGACCGGAGACCAGACTTCCCGGTCTCATCCCCTTTGGGGTTTCGGGATTTTCTTGGAGATTGGTTCTTTAGCGACATCAAAGTTTCGTCCATCCAAACTGCAACTTTTGCTTGTTGCAACATTCGTTTCAACCGAATCTTATGTGAGAGTAAAGTTACCATAAGGGTTGTTTCTTTCACAGCATTAGCCGACATCCGTCAATCACAAATACGACTTTTGCTGGTTGTAGCACCGGCTTTATCCGGACATCGTAAAAGCACCGTGTTCGTTGACATGTTTAAGGGCTTCATGCAATTTCCGTCCACTGGAACTGCAGCCTTTGTTGGTGCGCGGAAAGATCCATCGGCAGAATGAGTGCGGAAACTTTCTTCCACTTACCCTATTCGGGGCAGATCTCCCGGGTGTTTTAAAGTGATCTCCAGACTAATATATGCCTTAATTCTAATGAATGCCAATCATTTGTGCGAGCAAGGATATGCCTTGCCATCGTTCTCCGTCAATCCATTGATACTGAAGCAGAACTTGTATTGGAGGCACAAGTTCCATCCTTGGTATGAGTCAAGGCCAGTCTAAAACCTCCTGCCTATCTTAGGGTCACAGCACCCATCAGGTCGATACCAACTGGAAAACACTTCTTGCGATTTTATGTTTAAACCACAGCCACCGTGATGCACCTACGAGGCCTACCTCCTCAACTCAGGCCCGGATCAAAGTTCGGGGGGCCCCTGAATCACACAGTCCTGTAATTTAAGACCCGGTATGGACTACCGGTGGTCCTGCCACCAACATATGATCGGCAGTTTGTAACTGTGGTTTGTATATGCTGTACCCTCGGTTTTTATTAGACAATTTAATTAATAGAAGAAGTCTTGATAAATGAGAGAGGACTCCCCTGTACGGGACAAAAGAAGAAGGAGTCATTTCATATCCGAGAGGTTGTTGGAGTGAGACTTTCAACTCTCAAGCCTTAAACAGGACTTGACGTCCCTTTGTGGCTTGCGTTTGCCCGATGTCACCGTTTCCTCTTCAACTGCCCCTTAGTCCACAAGGAGTGCCTCTTCTGGAGTCTGTTTCAGCTTTTCAGTTTCCCGAGAAATGACCTCAAAACCAGGACTCTGACCAACGACTGATTTATTCCGATCGAGTCGAACCGTAACAAGTAGAGCCTCTCCGGTACTATTCCTATTATTTCAGCTCAATCTTATCGACGACGTGTTGTAGAAAGAGACGAAGGAGTCATCGGAATCATCATCAGCTCCTAGGTCAGCGCCTAAATCGTCGGTTTTGTTTTTAGTATGTTTTTTGGGACCTCCAAAGCCCGTACCCGCCACAGTCAAAAATACCACGGTTGGATTATTGCTATTGCAAGTACCACTTGGATTAGATATTAATATTTACGATCACCGGCATACTTTTAACCGTTTTGCATCTAGTTTGGGTATTTTTGGCGCTTAGTTCGTTGTCACATTTCGGTACATTTCAGAACCTCAGGATCTTTGACTCTTAAACCTTCCTGCCACGACAGGAGGGTTTTACCTGGCTGGATACCGAAAGATATCCATTCTAAATATGTCGGCTAGCTCAAATTACATAGTCTAGTGTCACCCTAACCATGGACAACATCTGAGGAATGTCTTCGGACATTATGTCTAAATCCGACATAAGCATGGCACATCAATAAAATGTGAGTGCCCCAGTCCACACTTTCATGGCTAAACTTAGCAAATGGAGTTTGGTGAATGGCTTTGCATCTCGCAATTTCATTCCACCTTCAACCAGACGTGAAACTTGCTTTGGAGCCAGGATATCTGCAAGGAGTCCTCGTTCCCATTTCTCTCTCTCTGGAAAACTGATTGCAAACTAGTTGTGCCTGAGCGCTCGAGCTGGCAGAAATTATTTCCAACAGAAAAACTATGATTCTATTCACTCGGGTATATACTATATGTAGATTCTAAAAATTGACCAAAAAACTCGTTCCAGGGGCTTGCAGGAAGTCGATGCACCAAACCATGAATAACATTGATGAGATGCCATGAAATTATTGAATATTTTTACGTCAAGTTAGAAAAAAAAATGAACCACAATGACAAATAATTAATTAGTCTTTGTTCTCCGGGATAAGCTGAGGCCTATGTGAATTCTGTGTACATAGGAGTCAGATTCAAAAAAGGAAAACAAGCCGGCGAGCCGAAATCAATTTTACCCAGATGTCGAGCGATACACAATGCGTATCAAGAAAAACGCTTTCAAGAAAACCATGGTTCGACAAAGAATGCCGGCGGCAACTCTCAATCTAAAGGGAGACGAATCATACCCTTGGGCGAGAGGACGGGAACCGAGTTGAAAGATGCAGTTGACGCGTACCGGAGAAAAAGCAAACCCAAACTTCTCCGAAGGAAGAAGGGGAGGCAGCAAAGGTCAAGATTACGAAAATATTGTTTTCAGGCAGGATTTACAATTCAACTGACCTGAAAACTTCGGTCTATTAGGAACCAAGGTATCCAAGATGAAATGCAACAAATCCGACAATCTGGCGGAGAAGTTTTCGAAGCACAGGCTCATTTGCTACCTAAATTGGATCAGAGAATGCATGCCCAATAAATAGTCTGCCCGAACCTGAAGAAACGAGACCTTTGAAGTGTGTTAATTATAGGGACAGAAGTCTACTGCATATTGTATACAAGATATCCGATTAGATACTATGTGAGCCGACCATCAATAACCTTATAGGTTTACCAAATTAGGTTCTTGACATGGCCAAGATCGCCTTGTACCAAGAATTTCAAATCGACACTCGTCAACTCTTCATCGGGATCTGAAGACTGCTTAAGTTAACGTCTATTGGAAAGTGCTAGCTATCCAGAGCCATGTCTGGCCGAGCTACTTTGATTGTGCACGATTCAATTGGAGAACTCATTCTATCAAAGCTAGAAGAAATATGGGAGTACCTTTTGATATTAAATCAAGTCTGGACAGGGCGATGTACTACGAGTATCATGCGTCTTTCTTACCATTGCGCTTGAAAGAATTGTCCGCAATTCTTGAGCTAACGTAAGAGTCCCAATATTTCGAATATCCGTCTCTCGGGAGAAATCCGTGGGATTTCAGACTTATGCAACGCAGTATTCGGCAAATAATGTCACTTTCCGGCCAGTCTCGAGCAATGGCAGTCCTGTCCTGCTATAAGGCGCGCACTCTCAAGAGTGGATGAAAGTTTTCTCATCTGCTTTAAGCCATAAAAATCTCTGTCCCATCATCTACGTTGATCCGTCAACGGTACAACAAAAACTATACTGGCTAAAAACCGACATGGATCTAGTCAGAAACCTTTGCCCATATCGCTAAAGATCTAGCAAGATCAAGTAGAGCGGATTGGTACCAGTACTCTACCCCAAAGTATCTTCAAAACTGATCCAGTAGAGCTAGTGAAAGAATACTTTATCTGAGATTCCACACTAGCGATAGTTAGTTCAGACCACAACCAGCTGTGTGTTAACTGGAGGCAGTTAGCTAGCGATCGAGTTGGCTAAAGCGACATCTTAATTGAGTCCAATCTGTAAGATGTCGCCAAGTGTAACAAATATAGTCCCCTCAGGTTAATAAGAATGAGGAGTGAATGACATTTATCTTTGAGCAATTCAGTTCCCTTCGAGTATCGACACTGCCTTAACATGGCTGTAAGGACGCAAACTTAGGATAGAACGATGATTCCTTTATGCGGCTAACATACCAGGGAACAACTAGTGAGTCACCGAACCTTTCAAGATTTCAGAAGAATGTTGCTTTTTATGGCTTATGGACCAGAGCAGCACACTTTTGAAAACACATTATACATTCATAGGAATGGCTTGTCAGGAGCTTTTGCCGATTATAATTTAGAATAATCAGTAACCTGTCTTCTAAGTTGAAAACCAGACCTATGACCACACCAAGAAATTCCTTAAAAGGTCTTCACATCGCTTTTACCGAATGACTAATATGAAATGTTGTAGAGTAGATAATATGCATATACTCAACTTGACGCAAACTATGACATATTCATCCCACGCTTCATAGCTCTATAACTTGAAGGAGTCTATCTTTCAAGATTCCAATAGACAACCTTGACTCAGACTTGTTAATCTTGATTCCAATTATTCTCTATTTATAGAATTAAGCTACAAGCCCCCTCCGATTATGGCAATTTTTAAACATCAAATCGACTAAATGAAATGAAACAACAAGTTTTGTCCGTTCGACACGCGCTTTCTAATTACGCTGATTTATCTAAATACAAAAAGAAAACAACTCAAAAAACCGCAAAGCAAAATCGTTCGGAACTCATCTGTTAAAATTAAATGATTGTTGCATCACCGCATCGTCACCATCACTCACCAGTTCAATTAGACTCTTAGTCATGATTCGACAAGCGTTAGGTATTCGATTATTCCATTGACACGGCACGTAGTGGTTCAGTCAAGATTTTATAAAGAATTGTAACTTGACAGATGAGAGATGCTCGTACACTTACAAGATACACTATCCGATATGACCAGATACCGAATGAATCAGTAGTAGCTTAAGCAGAATCTCGCGATTATTCATTGATCATTACTTACTAGCTGTGGATGAAGTATCTATTCTAAGATATCCTCTCCAGAATCCCACTTCCTTTTTTCCGACCAAGGAACATTTTTTTGGAAATTTTCTATCGAAAACAAAACTGCCGCATCTACTCGTAGTTTGCATATTATGAAGAAGCCAAACTTCCGGCTTCGGGTATATCAGCCTCCAAAACTATGAACGGAAATGGACCCAGCAAATAACATCTTCTTCGTGTTGTCTGCAGCTTCTTGGTAAAGAGCAAAGTTTTAGCGTGGGCCGGTGCACATTAGTATCTCATTGCGGTTTGTGTATCTTTTCCGCATCAAACAGATCAGTGTTTCTTTTTTTTTTTCGGAATGAGAAAAGTGTCTAAAACAGAAAATGACACTCACAGGCTGATTATCGATTCACAACGTTTTGTTGTGAACGTTCTTTCTGAATGGCGCTATTACACGACTGTCAACACTATACCACCAAAATGTCAGAGTTGTCCATCCAGAAACGTATACAGAGGGGGTTGGGGCCAAACCTAACTGCTGGATTAGTATTGTTTAGCGTTTCCGGCGTGAGGTATCGATTATTTGACTTTTAAATTCGGAACTTGTGTCATGTGTCTTATGGCATTATGACAATTTTACAAAGAAGGAAATGCATACCACCACGGCCATAGATGGCTAAAAGATTTTATAGCTAATGAATGAACTGTGAAAAGTGTAGGCCGATGTGGCACAATACCTGCGTTCAGCTGCAACCTCAGCACCAAGCTATCAACCTCTTTCCGTCAGACACCAGCACTAAGCCGCGTCATCTGCAGTATCCGAGTAGAAGTAGCAACCAGATGTGTCGAAGGAAAGTGGGCGACCGAAAGCCGATCAATGGACCAAGATATGGCTGGAGGCTTTAAACTTTAATATCAGTTTAAGGGCCCGATAATGGAGTTATTAAGCGAAGAAGTAGGTTAGGGTTATGCGCATTTGGAGCTATTTCCCGTGGAGCGATATATTAAGTCATCACGTTGAGGCAAGTGGTGGAACCTTTTATGGTCGTCGCACCAATGACACAGTTTCCGGTGTGGGTTTTTTTTTTTAATTACTCAATTTATGTGATCTGTTCGATGGTGCAGATGGTTCAAGAAAGAAAGATCGATCATGTGTGGTGATTAGAGGTAAGTCATTATCGTAGCCTTGGGATTGGTAATTTGGGTCCTTGGGATTACCCTCTTCCTACATACACAAGCAGTCAGTTGTGAGGTATGGCATATGACATCGAAAATATTTTCCACCTACATAAATGTGGAATATATTAGATGACGCGTACCTGGTAAGGCCAATGAACGTTGGATTGTACAAAATTGATTGGTTTCATTTTCGGGGCTAGTGTGCAATAGATAGGAGGCAGCATTGAGTGAGATGAGAAATTTCAGAAAATTATCCTTGAAAAATCAGTAGATAGACTGTAAGAAGCATAAGCGGATGTTTATGTAGTCAAGTTACTAAGAATAAGCTACTCCCGGTACCCAATCTGATCATTTGCTTCATACTTATTTCTCGCTTATACCATATTTGCTTTTAGTTGTACTTCCAATTTATCTGCTCAGTAAAAAATAAACAATATTTACTTTTACGGGCGACTACGACAGCTCTCTAGAAAACCCTTTTCCTAGTCCTAGTGCTATGTTCGACACTGCTATTTCTAGTCCTTGGTATAGAATAAAGACATTAACTCAATCAAAATCAGATAAAGCTGATGATAAAGCTGGAAGAGAGAATGGAATGAAATTAACGAGATGCATAAAAGCGCCGACTTGCTTAAACGGATTCGAATTCTTGTGCTTTAATGGCCAAAACATGTTGAAAGAATGAATGACAGTATTCCTACCCGAGGAGTTTTCGAATGCATTCCGAAGCAAAAATGCGGTAAAAAAGATCACACCTAAGGATGGCATTTTTTTCTCTTCTTTTGTTCCTGTGACCGGTCATAAAGTAAATGTCCTTAATCATAACCGCACCCTATTCAGTTTCAGCACTTAAAGTGTCCTCGACTATTTATTAACCCTTCTGTGGTACAACTTTGAGCAAATGGACAGATAGGTACCGTCATTCTGTCCAGATACTTGGTGCACAATTGGTATCAATGGATACTTTACTTGGCCAATCTTTTTTGACTTACCAAACTTACAGGGAAAAATACATTTTGGCATCCAACTTTCGTACCTGGAGCTGAGATTAATTATTTTTCAAGACTAGTCAGGGTGCTGAAATAGATATAATGGCCGGTGAACCCTCACTGGGTCAATGGCAACTTTCATATCCTCGAAGAGGCTTACTGAATTCTGTACATTTTGCCGAAGAAGTCCGTGGAAAGACAGCGTCCACCAGCTCGGGAGTTAACTAACCTATCAGAAAAAGAGCCAATTTTTTGCAAAACAGGCATGAGCCTCGAATAAAAAAATGGTTTACTGCGGATGACTCAGAAAAATTAAGAAAAGGCAACGATGTTGGAATTTGAAAGTATTATGGTGACTGCTACAAGGAAGAGATGCACCAGAAAGTGTCTACAATACCAGCATACGCCATATCAGCTCGGAGTTTCTGCAGCCTGATACGAGCGTAGGCCGGACATTCACAGAGATAATGATTCGGTGTCTTCATAACTCCTACAGATTGGTGTGCAACTTATGCCCAGTACTCTTAGGTGCTTGGAAAAAGCATGGTGCCCCATCACAGCGCCTGTAAACAGCCAACAGTCTTTGTCGCTGAGCTCTTAGAGACATCGGGAAGCGTTTATTTGTTATGCCGGCAATCTGGATAGTCATGCTATCTGCAGTTATGCTTATGTGAAACCCAACTGTCAATAGGAACCATAACCGCGGACGGAGGTAGTTTAGGTTTGGGGTCCTGAAAAACTCTCCTCTTTGCAGCAAGTCGCCGATTTTATTTCCCGTGATCCCATTGTGATTTGTTACCCAAGCAACACACTAATGAGAGAAGTCCTGAAAGGATTCAGCAATGCTTTAAGGGTAGCTTGGTTGACTCTACAGATGCAGATGCTTTTCTCCCTACAAAGGTTCCTTACAATATATTGCATTGCTATATCCGGGAAGCGAAATGGAGTGACATCAGAGCCGTATCCTAGATCGGTTTTGGAAATATCTGTGAGAACAAAAGCAGTATTAAATATCTCCTAACGAAGGCGATTAGGAACAAGACAGAAGTATAGCTCGAAGAGCTATTTCCAGAAGCCGATGGTGAGATGAACGAAGAAAGCAGTTTTGTGAAGCAATCGTGCGACGATGTTGTGAATTCCGCAACAGAAGACTACACCGTGGTAAGTGAAACGGGCGAGGACCAGGTGGTGACAAGAAAATTGAACGTTGTGATAACTTGTGGTGAAGAAGCAGGAGATTCGAGCAGATTGAAAAAACGCAGAACTACACACCATTCAGGGAAGTGGAAGAATCATTGCTTATATTTTCAGGCGATGACAAATTTCCAGCGCTGAATTGGATCAAAGCCATCGATCATTCTGCCGATGGGGCACAGCCACGAAGGCACCAATGATGCAGGAGTAGACCGCTCGCGATTGCTCGGCTCCCAATTGATTATTGGGTGATGTGGAAATAGGGTAGGCATTGAGAGGGGTCAACCTGGCGTTACCCAGTGTTGCAACTGTTTCTACACGTCAATTTTGATTATTTTACCTCCAAGCGGTAACCATCGGGTACTGGTCGATATCCCTCCGGACTCGACTTGCCAAACTTGTAAGCGCGAGTGCTAATCAGCAGACAAAAATAGCAGCACTATAAACGGGACAGCGGATAGATTCCTCAGATGGAATCAACGGTGAAGTAAAATCCCGGAACAAAAGAAATGAAACTTTCCCCGGGCTACTCCGACATATTTGGAGCTCAAACCGGTAAGGAATTCCAAAACTAAATCAGGGTCTTGGAAATGAGATGGTGGCAGATGACCCATAAATGATCCAGCAGCGCTCACATCCCTGGTCACTGGCTTCGGTCTAACCTACTCCTCGTCCTAGGGGTATTTATAATGGCAGTGGCCATCCAGGTTGTAATTACGGAGCAGCAACAAGCCTCGGATGCGGACAGATCTACTGACAGAACCTGCAAACGAAACAAGGACAACAAACTTCCGATCTAGTCGTAGAATATTAGATCCCTTGATAGGCCACGTGCAGCCGAATAACTTACGGAGGCCCTGGACTGCTGCAAGGCAGATATTACGGCCATTCAAGAAATGTAATGGGATGGGGCGGACAAAAAGAGCATAAAAAGCTGTGCCATCTACTACGGCGATTGTTATCGGCAGCAAATTAGCGCCTATTTGCATTCGGATTTGTTATCAGAGGCAAACGTCTTGAGTGCTCGGCCGATTAATGAGCGTCTCGTAACAATCCGTATTAAAGCTAAATTTGCCAGGATTAGCTTTATATACGCGCACGCTCCACAGACGAGAAAGATGACCAAAGATGGCCTCTATGAGCTCTTGGACAAGGCTTACGAGCAGTGTGCTAACTAAGACATTAAAATTGTTGTAATGCAAAACTAGGAAGAGAGGACATCTTTGGTAGTACTGTTGGAAGGAATAGCCTGCACTACACCACCTCCGATAACGGATTCAGACTAATCCACTTTGCCGCGAGGGGAAATCTCGATATTCATAAGGGAACATGGAGAACTCCTGATCAATCAATCGTCTGCCAGATTGACCACATTGCGATCGACGCAAGGCACTCCTAAAATATTATGGATGTCCAAACGTTCCGACTGCCAACATCGACTCGGACCATTTACTTGTTGTAGCCAAGCAACATTTGCGGATATCCCGAATATCGTGGAGGCAAGCTAATACTGAAAAAGTTTGACGTTTTACGGCTGCAATCTCTCAAGCGATCGCTAAATACTTTTCGGATCGAGTCTCCCTTAATTCGTTAAGAGATCCTATGCCCTCAGCATCAAATATCGAAGACCAGTGGCAACATTGCCAAAATGCCACCAGATATGTCGCCTCAGATGTACCGGGTTTCACTCGTTCAACACAACGAAACCCTTGGTTTGACGGCAAGTGCCGGCAAGCACATGCAGCTAAGCAAGATGCATACAAAGCAGCACTGCATGGAAGACTAGAGCTGCTCACAAGCTCTACAAGCAGAAGAGGAGGAACGAACACCGGCTTTCCAGGAGGAAAAATAAGGAGCATGAGAAGCACTCGGTAAAGGGAATTTAAGGATGCTACTCCGGGAATGAGATTCGGAAATTCTACTAAAAGGCAGAAAAAGCATATCACTGATACAAATCCCAGATCAAAGCTCGAACAAGGAAACATCGTAGTAGAGTCGCAGCCGATGCGGAGGATTTGGAAAAAGCATTTCTGTAGATTGTATAACGGCGATGATGACCCAAACACCGCTGTCTGTCAGAACGCACTTTTCAACCTGGACGATGTAGATCAACAATTCCGTCCACCTGACCTGGATGAAGTGAAGATAGCCATATCTAAGCTTAAGCCCAACAAAGTTTCTAGAGCGAACTGCCTGACAGGCAAGCTCTTCGAAGCGGTAGGCGATGACATAGTTAGGAGCATACACCAGCTCATCTGTAAAATATGTGTGCCCGATGAGTAACACTTCAGCATTGTTTGTCCGACCCTCAAGAAAGGAGACCCAATGAAATGTGCCAACTACACAGGCAAAAATCTTCTTAACTTCGCCTGCAAGATTTTATCTGCTGTCGGCAGCCTGATCGGCCCATATCAGTGTGGTTTTAGCCCAAGAAATTCCACCATCGACCAAATATTCACAGTGCTGTAGATCTTGCAAGAAACCCATGAGGCCCAAATTGATACACACCACCTATTCACCTATTTTTAGGCCACGTATGACAGCATCTATAGAGACGAGGTATACACAGCAATATCTAGTTTTGGCCCCCTTTCAAACTCGTCCATTTATACAGGATGACGAATGCAAGCTGCTCCATCAAGGTGGGTAATGAATTCACCGAGACCTTTGATGTCAAAAAAGGATTTAGACAAGGCGATGCGCTGTCATGCGATTTCTTTAACACTATTCTTGAAAGAATGTTGCCAAACTCACTGGCCAACACGCGAGGCACAAAATTCGGTCCAATATCATCGCATACGCCGATGATATTGACGCATACGCCGATGATATTGACATAATCGAAAGAAAGGAACATGACGCCACTAGCGCTTTCACTAATGTCAGTCAATGACGGAAAGAGCAAATGATGCTGCACCAAATAAAGTTATGTTTTAGTAGATCCCAGTTGGACTATGTCCGGTAAGGTCTCTCAGTAGCGACAACTTCTGGGTCAAAAGCGTATTCATATTTCAAAAACCAATGAAATAAGTGAGAACTCTTCATCGCTGAACCAGACTAAGGACTGTTACTCTACCGATGCTTACACTTGCCTTACAACATATATATTCATATGGTTTCCATGTACAACTTCGGTGGATCTTAGCAAACACTTAACCATAAACCTGGTTATTTCGGTCCTTCTTCCATCCAATCAGTAGCTTTCACATCCTACTTAGCTTGACCTTTCGGAAACAATCGTCACTTTCTTAGAATTGCTTCTCTAAAACCAAGAATTCAATTCCAACAAAACAGCTCTCCTTGGAGCCTAAGACTCATGTCCAATTCGTGCGTCTCGGGCCTTTCCAAAACCTCCATAACCACACATTTGTGCAAAATCAAATCTCATTAGATACACTGGGAATGGGTACTCAATGCGTTCAGAGTACCTATTGCTGCTGCCGCTGTAGCAACTTCAGCCAGCCCACCTATTTCCCGATACAAAAAACCCATCCTCATCCATTTGCCAGGTCTTGCGGAAATTTCCACCCCAGGGCACGTGTTGCAATTTTCATTCATTCGCGCAATTTAATTCTGCGTTGCTCATTCAATTTTCCCATTCGATTATGAGTATTGCACCATCAAGACCAAGAATACACGATCAAAGATCTAGAGAGGTTGCACCAAAGCCACTAAGCAGTTCCCCTATCAGTTCCTTTAGAACTCCAGAAGTAATAATGTTCCCATATCGCTGATGAAGCAATCCTGCAGCAAAGCACTTCAAAGTGATTATCATACATAATCAGCGTGCACAGATCAGCTTGGCATTGTGGATCGAAGAGGTTTACTCATATGGCTCACATGGCCCATAGGCCCCGAAACGCGCCAAGATGAGTGGGCATCATTTATTGCACCTGGGTAAATATAGTTAAAGCGTACGAGTATAACGTACGTACTTCTGGGCGGATAGCAAATGGCGAATGGCGAATGACTCAATGAATTATGTTGGCCAATGCTGGATGTGTACGAGTACTCGTTGCACCATATCCATCCTGAGACCCGAAATGAGTACTCGCGAGCACATAGTCGTATAATGCTGTTGTTGGTGCTAACCTTTAGTTCCAGAAGCTGCTTCCGTACCTACGCACCACAGTTTGCCCACTTTGAATGAGATCAGCATTTAGCACGTAGCACAAGCGTGCTGCATGAAAATCGAGGAAAGTCTTTGCCTGTGATGTAGATTGATGGGGGATAAGAGGTTCTTTATGGCGGCTTTATGGCAGAGCCATTGTCCTGGCAATGCTACTTGTGATACACGAAATTGTTTATGTGAGTCTTGGAATGAATTGAAATGGTTCTGATGGTGTACTAATACTTTGACTGGAACATTCGTTGATGGATATGGTGATTTGATTGGGACTTAGAGTGACTACAACCAAATGAATATGGTGATTCGAGTGTGGAAATGGTTAATAAGATATTTTAAGTACGATTTCTTCAAGACGTGAAATATGTGTGATACTTACATGTAGATATCAGCAAAACATTCAGTGAGGTGCCTCCGAAGTGGAGTTCTCCATCGACGTCCTGCACAACCGAAAGGACTTTCCACAACAAGACACGGTTCATAAACGGCCTTTAAAATTGATGACGAGATTGTGGGTAACGATTTCATATTCCAGGTTCTTCTCCATCGGTGAAATTTTGCAGATGAGCTGATGGATATTCATCGAAGGGAGGAACTGAACTGAACTGTTTCAACTGCAGAGGCATCGAATATTGTTAATGTCATAGCCGAAACACTGGATACAGATTCCAATAGTTCATACTACTTGGCATGGCCGATTCACGGGTATTGTGTATACCATTTTTCGGAAACCTAGCGCATATACTCGTATGATAAACGACACCTCTACCACTCTTACTACAGAACTGTACTTCACGAGGGTGGTCATCTCCATCTGCCGCTGTGGCTTTTCTGATAGGTTCACACTTTCCTTCGAAGAGCCGGCTCCGCTGCCTCCTCCTTATTTGGATACTTTGAGCAGAAAAACTGTTTATGCTTTCCAACTCTGTGGAGATATTTTGCGATAGACACCGTACAGGGACCGGTAAAGAGGAAGGTGATAGTTGCAGTTCAAAACGCAACCTTACCATCAAGGTTTAGACAGAGAGAGCACTCCTCGCGTGCTATACGTCATATTATCCCAGAGCGCTACAGGTGCCAAGCTGGAGTTTTGTCTGTTCGGGGTTCTCCCATGGTTAACCCTTTGGATTTCATTGTTCAGAACGGCGATGGAAACCATTCAGCCTATATCTTGCCCCATTGCAAAATTTGTTCGGAAACTGCTTTCTTCTGGTTTTCTTGATGTAGGTGTGCTCCGCGTACATAAGAGAAAGATTGAGCTGAACACTCTGAATAGCAGGACTCTGTACGATATCCAGGCTAACAATTGTTTTAGGCCATACGGGAAAGCACTACTTACACGTGTGACGCCTCTTTACTCAAGTCCTCGTTGGGCGTTTTGAAATTTGTCCTTGGCCATTTCGCCTAGGTACTCCATTATTGTTTCTAGAACCTGAGAGTTTGAAACTTGAAAACAATTTAAAAGTTTGGCCACGATATTCGCGGCAATGTCATCAACAAAGCTGATTGCCTTAACTCCATGTGGAAGCATTAGATTCAAAGCTCCGCTCCCTTTGAAACAGCCGACGTAACATTGTATCACAATACTCTTCGATTTCGTCCTTTTGGTATCTCAACTTCCTGCTGGTAAAAAATTTCGTAACTATATATGGAGAATGGACATAGTGCATCCATTCTGGCCAAGGATGCATGACGATTTCGGCATATTAAAGGGATTTTTGACGTCGAACGCTACTACTGCGCACGTGTCCATCCTCCGTCGAGTATTGCTACAGCTGCTGTATCAAATTACTCTACCGTATGAGATACGTTTGAAGATTTTTTTTCCACTGCATATATGTCTAGGTCGATGCGACGAAGATCTTTCTAATTTTTGACACTATGAAATTGAAACCAGACGATGTTTTCGTACTTAGAGATGCCCTCCTCAAAGCATCTTTTATCTTCCGTATAAGTAGATCCGGTAACTTTTAAATGGCAGTCATATTTCAGATTTCGCCTACCTTCCTGCATCGTTTGCAGAGCCCCTCCTGCTCGATTTCCAGAATGTTTTTTGTTTATAATTTGCGCGGGCCCAATGGATTTGAGTACCTTTAAATGTATGCACAGCACGGGTAAAGAAAAAGTGGTACCGATGAACGTTGGTTTTAAATGTTTGAAGGTTATAATGGCTAGGCAATAAAGAGCTAGGCAGGGCATTCCATAAGTGAGTTGTACGACTTAGGAGCGAATCACGATATTTTAGAACACGTCTGAAAGTGGGCTTGAGGGTATACTGATGAGCATTCATAGCGAGACGTGTGTTACGGTTAAAAGTTTGAAGGGGCGGGGTGCTACTGGCGATTTCTATGGAGCACTGGTGGTGGAAATAGCGAAAAAACAGAGTGAGACACGAGACATTACATCGCTGTTCAAGGGTGTAGATTGTCTGAGTGATGCTAGTATCCCCTATGAGTTTTATCGCATGATTTTGAATTCTATCTAGCAGGTGCAAAAAAGTTTTGGGCGCACCCGGGCCGATAAATACCTTATATATTGAGGTCACATCGGTTGAAGAAACCTAGACATTACTCAGCATTTTTGATGACATCGAATATGTGGTTATTACAACGTAATTTGTCATTGAAACACATACCGAGAATGGAATAAGAGATTTATTGAAAGCAACTGCCCAACAGCTTTCTTTGTTTATCACGAATTTGTTCATACTAAGTTGACCGAGGTTCTTTTCTGCTTGAATGCGGCATTTGAGGCGTGGTCTTCCTTTAACGCGTTGTCCTTCCAGAATGGGTTTGAAGACATTCAATCCGGAGCTATGGTGTTAATTCATTTAAGATAAGCTATCGAAGCCGATGAATTATCGCCCTTCTGACCAGGTCAATGCTAGAGTATAGCTCGTTCAGTTCACTGACATATCTTCCTCTCAGCATTTCCTCTTTTTCGTTTCTGTAAATGCTGTCACACTTAACCTTAAATTCAGAAAACCGGCTGTGAGTATCGCCTTTAAGTTACTGGGTTCTTTCCAAGATGTAGCAATGTGAACACTGATTGTTGGTCCACTTCCCAGTTCTAGAAGCATACTGATAAGAAATTTTTAAATTCTTGATCATCAAGCTATGACATAGTACTATGGGTAAAATCTTGTACGCGATATCAAGTGGACTAATTCCACTGTGCTAAGCGCAGTTTATAAGGTTACCCTTCTGAGGATCGGATCACCAGAACAAATTTTACAGATGACCTGGTATATGATCCTTACCAAATCAATTTCCACTTCCTCACATAATTCGGCAGGTAGTCCGTCTGCTTGGTTTTAGTTTAGACATCGCTATCCAGACATCTTTTTGTTCCTGCCAGTAATAATAATCGACAATAAAGCGATCCGGCTGTGACTCGATTATCATGTTCCCATCTCTATCTTTGTTCATTATTTATGTATGTCTTCGGCTTTTTATTTTCATTTTTATGCAGAAATTTCGATATCGTTTCTGCAGAAACATCTCTCCTCTCTCTTGTGTTTAATTCCGTAAAGTTGATATTTCTTCTTTCTAACCGGCTTCGTGAATAGCTATCGTTCTTTTTTGCACCGCCGTACTGAACGCCTAGCCAGCAGTTTTGCTGTGGTAGTCGGGTGAAACCTTTGTGATCAAATGCAATATCTGTTATGGATTTTCGACAATGCCTGTGGTCTTCTACGCTCGTTGCTGTCAGCATTGAACTTCTCGAAAGGTATTTAGAAACCCGATAAGAAAAGGTTCTAGAAGTCTCTTGTAATTGTAACCTTTCGATGCCATTTCTCTTTGTAGTACTCCTTCGGGCCTACAGGGGACCTGCGTGGCGATTGATCGGGAAACTACCCCATAATTGGGTTGGGCCGGCATTGCAATAATCAAGTTCGTAGCGAAGTGCTTGCCTTACCTCCCAGTGCTGATCCTCGGTAACTGCATGTGTATAAGTTTACTTTAGTTTACTTTTACTCTAGAATATCAAGCGCATGCTCGGCCAGCAGCATAATACCTGCCTGTGCCGAAATAAGGCTCACGATCGTATACCGAAAGAATTAAAAAGATGTGACGAACCAATTAATGGCCTCGGAAACAAATGCAAACGGCATCTGCAAACGTTTAAAAGACAACGACCTTCAGATCTGGACGTGAAATGTGAAAGCCGAACAATTAGCTGAGGCCCTTGACTGAAATCACTCAGATATCACCGCCATACAGGAAGTGCGATGGGATGGACCGTATGAGTATGAAAAACTGTGATACATGCGAGTGCTATGGCGGTTGCTATACGGAAAAGAAACAGCACTTATTCGGATTTGCCATATGCAGCAGA
Organism: Volucella zonaria; assembly: GCA_963966105.1. Classification (NCBI taxonomy): domain Eukaryota; kingdom Metazoa; phylum Arthropoda; class Insecta; order Diptera; family Syrphidae; genus Volucella; species Volucella zonaria. The sequence goes on along the minus strand of OZ014530.1, from coordinate 42,470,332 downwards.
CTTAGGCAAGAAGTCATACGAGCTCCTCAACCAGACATATAAGCAATACCCGAAGTATGACGCAAAAATCATGCCAGGCGATTTTAACGACACGAAGCCACGTCCAGCAATGGACTTCGGTTTATTGACCCTGTCGCGGAACGGAATATTACCACAGCAAGTACACGGTTTCAGTATGCACAAGGAGCGGTCTCCGGATCCTGAAACGCCAAATCACTTTGTTGCAATGCAGATTTTCCATTCGCCACAACAAAGAAGAATTATCTTCAGAAGATATAACGTGAAAAAAGCTGTTATCGCAAGACACCGTCAGAATCTTAGCCGAATGCGTATCCCGAAATCTCTCAGCAACTCCTATGCCTCCAGCATTAAATGTCGAAGACCATTGGCAACGGCGCCACCCACCACCAAGAAATTGCTGGTTTGATGAAGAATGCCGTCAAACACAAGCAGCTGAACAAGAAGCGTACAAAACGACTCTGCAACGAAAAACTAGAGCCGTTCGTGAGCTGTACGAGCAAATGTAACTTCGGCTTCCCCAGAGGAAGAAAAAAGAAGACGAGAGGCACACGATCGAAGATATTGAGAGGTTGTACTCCAGGAATACCGTACGAAAGTATCAAACAAGAAGACCGTACAGAAGACTGAAGTGATAAAGGAATACATTTTTTCCCTACAGACTGTATAACGACGAAGAAGCTGAACTCCCCGCCGTCAGGCAAAATAGATCATTCAACTTAGATGATGATAGCCAAAACTTCCGGCCACCTGATCAAAACGAAATAAGGATAGCAATATCTACCCTTATATCCAAAAAACTGGTCGGACCTGACGGCTTCACGGCCGAACTATTCAAAGTTGCTGGAAAAGTCTTTGTGAAGAGCATAGACAAATTCATTTCTCAGGCCTGGTCACAAGAGTTGTAAGCCTGATGAATGGAATCTCAGCATCATTTGTCCAATCCACAGAAAAGGCAACCGCTCAACTTTAGCATTCTATACAAGGTCTTATCTCCCACATTGTGTTAACGTCCGCAGTCCTTAGCCAATAACCTGATTGGTCGCTGTCAGTGCGATTTCAGACCAGGAAAGTCCACAATCGACAAAATTTTCACTCTTCGTCAGACTCTGGAAAAAACACAAGAAGTCCAAATCAATACGCACCGAATTTATAGAAACGAGCTATATAAAGCCATGTCTGGTCTTGGCATCTTTGCCAAACTCGTCCGTCTTTGCAGAATGACGATTGAAAACGCTCGCTGCCACGCCAAGGTGAGTATAACGGCTTAACTGAGACATTTGATGACTTCTCTAATATCATACTTGAAAGAATTGTGCGGGTCTCACAACCAAAGATTGGTGGTAGTCTGTGTAACTACTAGCGTACGCCGACGATATCGACATAGCTGGCAGAGCTCACCGGACTGTCACCGGTGCGTTAGCTAGTATTGAAACGGAGGCTGACAAAATAGGAATAGCGTCACATCGTCGACGACTTGGACAGAACATTACAATCGACAGCTATAATTTTGAGGTAGTAAAGGACTTTGTCTACCTTGGATCTGCTATGAATCCTACCAACAACACCTTGGCAGAAATAAAACAAAGAATCACTCTTTTTCCAATGGCTGTTTCTTTAGACTGAAAAGGCAATTGAATAGCAAAGCCCTATCCCGAAAATCTAAGGAAACTCCATACAAGACCTTGATTATCCCGGTCATGCTTTATGGTACTGAAGCATGGTCTGTATCGAAAGCGGATAAAGATATCCTCAGTCCTTTCGAGAGAAAAATCCTTCGAAAAATATTCGGTCCCGCTTGCGTTGACGGGCTTTGAAGGAGAAGTTTCAACGACGAACTATACAAGCTGTATAGCGATATCGATCTAGTCGGAAAACCGCTCATAAGTCACCTGAAATGGCTTGGACATGTAGAGCGAATGAGCACTACTCCAACCAGGAGCGACAACACGGTAGAGCGAGACCTTAATTGAGGTTGCGCGCACAAGTAGCAGGAGACCTCAATCGAGTTGCAGTGCGAAACTGGAGGCAGTTAGGTAAAGACCGGGCTAATTGAAGAGGCTTGTTAGTTGGTGCACAGGTTCACCCCAAATTGGAGCTCTAGTTAACTTAGTAAGTAAGTACTTCTTCGGTGTTCTGTCTTCCGAAATATTTACATTTGCACCCTGGCTATAATCAAGTACTTTTCTAAGCCGATGTGGGCTTCTTGAAATGTTTGGATATCCAGAATATGTCTTCCATCGATCCCGATCAATCTGGTTGACGCTTTTTATTTTTTGACCAGGGGGCTAGTAGATCCCTTTGCGGACATTGGGGTATGTGAAACGTGTGTTAGATATGAAGACATTTCTTCCCGCCGTGAAATCAATTAACCTGAGTCCTTTTTCGGACGTCGTAGTCTTTGTTGTCCAACTGAGGCCCTTAGATGTTCTCCTTTCCTAACTTATCGCCGAGGATGATCTTTACGTCGTGCTTGCAATATTGCTCATAAATCTAGTCGAAGAACTCATGGAGGAAATATTTGTCGAAGACGCCCTTTTATACTGTGAGGGCTTGAGCGATATCAGGCTTACAATTTAGATTTGATGGGCAATATTATCAGACAAATGCCTGAAGTGCTAGACTTTTTGTTTAAGTTTTCCTCTGATGATAAATCCACATCCAAGCAGTAGCTCCTTTGCTTTCTATTCGTTCATAGATGCCACAGTTTTACAGTCCACCCCATGGGACTTCTTGAATGACATTTACATCTCGATACTAAGGGCTTAAGGCCCCCGCTTTTTATTCGGGAGCATGTGGACTACTAAGATTTCATTCATTCCACCTGTAGCCGAAGCAGATGGCCATTTTTTCTTTACTGGAATCGTCAACAGAGAGTCCATTCATGTCCAAGGCTGCTTGTTGCCTCCCAACTTGTTTTACGTAGTCGTTAACCCGACTATTCTTCCGAGGATAGTGCCAGTAGCCCGCTACGGAGGTTTGAGCGCTTCCATGGGTTCACTCAAACTCTCTCATCACACTCTCTATTTTAACAACGTGGTTAGTTGCCGCTGAAACCTCATATGACCTGAACTCCGAATACTTTGAAGTAGCTCCCGTTAAGTGATCGGTAGATATACCCCTGATGTTGCCGTTGCATGTACATAATATTGGTGGCAGTTATTCTCAGTTATCTCTCAAGCCGGGGTTAGGTCTTGCCGCATCTGCTTCGCCCAGAGTCGTCTGAAGCTACTTACTTTTCCTCCTTTGACGTCCTGTTTAAGGCTGCATCGCTCCAGCCTGAATTAGCCGAAACTGGTATGTAGAAGTAGTGGTGAACAAAGATTTCCTGATAACTCCCATATTCACATGAATCGCTGGAATCTACTTTGAAGATCTTTCGCTGATTTTTTTACCCTTCTAATGGTCTAGGCAGTGTTTTCAAATTTATGGCCTATCAAGTTGAGGATTCTGTGAAACTCTAATGAGTCCTTGTGTATGAATATGGCACTAGTACCTAGTTAGAAGTAAATTGAGTTTACTTTATTGCACATTGAACTCATAGAATCGCTTGACATAATGTGGAAACTATTTTCTTTTTCTATATTCCATTGACTCCTAATACCTAAATGAAGTAGTACCAGTATTTTTAGCAAAATAATTCGCTTCACCAAATCCCTAATACCACCTCAAATATCACTCTTCACAATCTGACACTTCTGGAAGGCGTTTCAACGACAACGACATCCAAATGAACTGTCTTCCACAAACGACAGACTGCTGGCAAAGATTTCTTTCTTTTGGCACACCCATTTCCGTTTTCGAATTCAATTCACTCCCATTTTCAGTGCATGAACAGCACCCCACCACCTCACGTACCATCGTCCATTGTCGATTAAGAGCCCAAAATTCGCAACAACCATCAGAGATCTTGCTCAAGCCATCACAACAATGAACTCTATGTCTCGCACTTGGTCACATTTATTAACGTCAACTCCGGAGCTCCGGCTGGAAATCTATTACTCACTTGGGAGTCGTCGCCGTAGTCTGGCTGTCTGACCTGAGTCCTTTTGGAGTTCCTCCCTCCATACGGGGCGATGTCATTTTCCTCCATGGACCGTTTTGTAACGCTTTGCCCAAAGAGAGAGAGAGTGGTAATTCTATATCCCAACCTCGAAGCTAAAACTATTCAACATTGTCTCCAGCAACAAGACACAAAACGAATTCCAGCGTCACATCGGATTTCATGTCGTTTGTCGCCTCACGTCATCATTGTACCTTCCATTGCCATCTTCGAGTTGTAGCCTGCAGCGATGTAGGTGAATCGAGGGTACCCAGGTAGGTAAGCAGCTTTTTGGTACTGCTATTGTTGTTGTTGCTATTAGCGTCGAGAGGCGAACAGAAATTTATGAATGAAAATGATTTGAAGTATCTATAGTCGGCTCGGGTAGTTGCGATGGAGGAGCGGTTCATTGAGAAGTTGTGAGCACGACTGCCGTTGGCAAAATTCGAATACAGAAAAAGTATCTAAGCACAGGTTAGATGGAAGTCAATAGACCCTCCGGCTAAGCTAGGGAACGAAATCAATTGAAAGGCCACGAGCCATACTCACGGTGAAGAAGTGTTTGTTCGTTTTTTTTTTTCCATAAAATTCTCAGTTAATCCATCCAAGTCATCGTTAGGTTCTAAGAGATACTTTTTTCTTTGCGTCTTTAACGGGTGATCGTGTTATTTGTCAGTCGCTTGAACTGTGTTTCCTCCGTATTTGAGGGAGAATATTTCGTTGTTAAGTCACAAGATGAGGAACGAGTGCCTAATTAATTTTGGCAGATCAGCATTTGCATACCGGTTTTGGTTTTAATTTCAGTTCTGGATGTTTGCCTTAGTCTGATGAATGGGGAGCTTGGTAAAGAGATTTCGCTGTAAGGTATTTGTAAGCTGGTAATTTGGAGATGAGCTTACGGAACTAGTTTTCAGATTTTAAATGGTAATGAGTGGTTTTCGGTTAGGACACGCTATGCTCATTACAGTCTACCCTAGAGGTATGATTAATGAACTCAAATACTGTCATAATATGTTTGGTTGAATTAATTGAATGTGATTATTACAAAAGGTAGAAGGTCAAATTGAATTCTAAATTTTGAAATTGTCGGATTTGTTTTCCGCCTAGAAACTCAATAGTCAGTTCATCGTCACATGGATACAATTTACTTTCAGGGATACGTACGAATGGTGTGGGTAGGAAGTACGAGTGTGATCACCAAGCGCGCCAGATCCCTTCTATATGCTGGCTGATTTGAACATAGCCTAAGGTTGGTTAAAGCTCCCATACGTTTTGCAGATGACTGTCTATCACTGTGGCCGAGCTAGCGTAGTCGACGTATTTTGGCTTTCTGGACCACACCTTAATACAGCTCTTCTTTATTTGACCTCCAACCAAATATTCGATGAAGAATTTTTCTCTTGAGCGTTTGATATCTTCTATGCGTTCCTGCTTATACTACAGCACTCGGCTCCATATAGCATAACTGGCAGGATCAATATTTTGCAGAGAGTGCTACACAAAGCAGCAGTTTCCCAGAGTAAACTGTCACCGAATTTCCACTAGGGTATTATTTATGCAGTTAATTATCTCTCCGAGATAGATAAACTTGTTAACCACTTCGAAGTTACTATTGTCAACAATAACAGATGCTTCTCTGTTTGCTGACAACCTGTACTCGGTTGGGTACCCATTCACTTCAAGGGCAACTAATTTCGCCTATTTTTCAGTTGGCGCAAAATCCTCTCTGACGGTGTACTGGAAACCACCGTCAATGTCGTCTGCGTATCTCATAAGCTGGACAGGTTTGTTGAGGACAATGGCTTCCTCGTTAAGACCTGTCCTGCGCACCAACACCATCACTCGATTGAAGCAGTCATATGACAGGTATGGTAAGCCTTTTTTTCAAAAAAGAGTCTAGCACTCAAGACGGTACGACTAAAATGCCGGAGCCCGTGTTAAGTTTTTTTTGGAAAATTGTACAGAGAGAGAAGAATGATGTTTGGGCTCAGTGGTTATTTCGGTTCAAATGTGACATCCAAAATTTAATGGAAAGTCTAAGTTATGCGTGCTATTGGACTTATTGTTGAATTCTGATCAACCACGCATCTGACACGGTCTTAGAAAACAAGAATGTCTTTCGGGTTTGGTTGAGTTGAGTCCACCCATTATTATAGAGCTCGAGACTATCAGTACTCTCGATGAAGATCTCGGAAATATCAATTTGAAGTTCGTTGGTCTTTTTCAGAATTTAGTTCGAAGGAAAAATTTTGCCTACCGTCGATCTGCCAGGCCGGAAGCAACACTGGTACTTACCGATTAGTATTCTGCGGAAGGACTTGAGAAGTTTACATAATACGTTGGAAAGAATCTTATATACGGCATCATGCATGAGTATCCCTGGATAGTTCTTACAAGACATAGGACCGCGTTCATCGTCTCGGACATGCTTTTATCCACCCATTCCCGGGTAATGGCTTGGCGCATCTCATTCATTTCTGAAAAGCCCTGCTGGTGAACCATCGAAACCAGCGGCTCTGCTGTTCTTCTTTCTGATCAAACGTAAAGATCAGGTCTAGTTGTCTACCCATGTTGTTAGAATAACTATTTATTTGAAAAAAGGCAGTCAGTAAAGAGGATTTCTTTATTTGAAACACCATTTGAGGCAACAAGATAAGATTCATCATACGACTGAGTCCACAGGATATCAGGGAGACTAAAAGCGCCAAAAACTGTGATATCATCACAGGGGTCGATAATATCAACAAGGGAGTCAACCACATTTGTCGTAAGCTGGTAGCCACGTGTTGGTTGGGAGGGGCGAATGTAAGAACAGAGTGTATATAATCTGCGCTAGGAGACAGTAACTTTAACACCAATACATTCGAATTCTTCCTCTACTGACTTTTTAACAAGTTGAGGGCCAGGACGGTCGTGAATTGCCAGGAGGGCTCCTCGACCTATTCTATAGGTATCGTATTCTCACTGCAGTCATAACGAAACACTTTGAACTCTGTCTGTTGCAAACAGTTCTGGATGTTTGGTACTAGATATTAGAGTCGTTTCGGTCAAAGCAAAAATATCATGTGGAAGCTTTTGGGAGTTTAAGGTAGACAGAAGTTGTTTTTGTCATAAAGTGATAAGCGTTTGGGTGCATTATTGATGAGTGGGTTAGGAACGGTGGTAATTCTTAAAGCCAGAGCTGGCTTTTTGCGTGTATAAGATATGCTTAGAAGAATCATGGAAGTCACATGAGTAGAGGTCGTTAGCAACATCTGTGGGAGAGATATTGAAGTTTTTATGAAATTTCACGAAAATTTGTCGAAACTCTTTAGGGTCAGTTGAAACCATATTTGTTGGAGTTGCGCCATCGATGCAGATAGATTCGCCTTTAACATACAGCTAAGCGGGAAAGGACATAGCGACCATCGTTACTGATATCCGCTAGTTGCTTAGTTAGCTTTACAAGCAAGTTGTGGTCGTCAATCGACGAGGACGGGAGAGGATTGAGGATAGAGTAACGGACGAAATTCCGAATAAACACGGAATTTGGAGATAAATTGTCAGTGGCTTGACTTTAAGTAGGAAGGGAGTTGAGCGTGAGATTTAAAGATACGCATTTGGGAAGACTAGATTTCGTGGAAAGATTTATATACCTAAAGCACAAAAAAATAATTTCCTATACGTCGGTTGTCTGGTGTAGTAAGCTTTCACGAAAATTCGACACAGTTTATTGGAAAAGGCTCCAAAGAACAGTCTGTCCCAGATTCATGGGGCTTTCGCTAGGACAACTGGCTACACTCAAGATGCACTAAGAATCACCAACCCTTGATATTCATATCATAATTGCGGCGAATTAAAGACCATCTTCAGTTTAAAAAGAAGTCGTCGTCGGTGTCACCAAAATTTTATTGCTGCGAAATAATGAAGATGACAGTTAGAAACACTTGCTGCTATATTAAAGTCAACGATATTTAATGTGATAGAAGAATTTCACAAGGTATGTTTCCAATATCATAATCAATAATCAAAGCATTGTAGAAAACTCATAGCAAAAGACAGGATATTTTTAAAGCCTGTACAACTGTCAGCATATACTGATATGGAATTTTTGGAAAGTAATCAACAAGCTGTAACGGGTGCGTAACCCCTGCAAGGTCGGGGTTAGATCAGGCTTGAGGTAAGGAATGCCTGTCGTGAGAGCTGACTAAAATCCGCGGAAAGAAGTGATCTTCATGACGTTATAAGCAATGTTAAATGGAGTATGCAATCCTGATAGAGCTAGCCTTGGCAATAAGGTTATTACCTACTGAAAGGTGACCTGATGGTTAAATCCAGTAGCGTCTGATACATATTTTGCGGCTCATTGGTCAGCGAATGTCCTCAGAGAGGCGGTTGAAAATTTAAAGGAGAGTGGAATTAACTGACCTATTTTCATAATAACAATAAGTTGAAAAACAAATGAGTTGACAAAACAAACACATTAATTACCCCACGTGGCAGCCCAGATATGCTGGAAAATTTCCCCTCGTCGGAGGTAGGCTCTAAGGATTCTGGGGAGAGCCCTCATTGCTAATTAACCTTTCTGAGAAAAACACAAAGGTATGTCGATCTCCACCACCTCGATCGACTGCCTCCGGAAAAGGAAGTCCGCCAATTAATCTGAACTCAATGAAAACTAAATACCTCGAAATGAGAATAACGAATTCCGAGCTAAACTTAATGAAATGGAACGACACTTCCATGAACTAAAAAAAGAAGTCGATTCCATGCGAAAAGAAAACGAGCATCTCAAGAACTCTCAAGTACCGAAAGAATGCAAGGCAACGCTGAACAGTCCAGCAACGAATATTTTACGGTCGAGGAAGAACTTTTTTTTTTTTATAATCAGCGCGCGCTCAAGGGGTTTTTGTACTCTTAAAATGTTCGTACATAGCGCGTGCGAAGGAAATTTAGGGAGGAATAAAAGACAGGTACCGACGTAAATGTTTGCAAGTTATAACGACTAGGAAACACAGAGGTCGGCAGGGCATTCCATAAGCGAGTTATACGGCTTAGGAAAGAATCACGATATTTTAGAGTACGTCCGAATATGGGCTTGAATTCGAGGGTGTCAATTGATTGACTGATATTAGTATCACCAATGAGTTTTATCGCACGGTTTTGAATGCTATCTAGCAGGTGCAGAGATGTTTCAGGAGCACCTGACCAGATGTGGGCTTTGCACTCCAATTTTGGGCTGATGAACGCCTTATATATTGTGGCCAGATCAGAGGGGGTAAAATATTTCTTACATCGCTTGGGGAACCTAGACATTTCGGAGCATTTTTAGCGACATCGAATATGTGGTCATTCCAACGTAAGTTGTCACTGACACACATACCGAGAATGGAAAGTTTATCGCTTTCGACGATGCAAGTGCCATTCATGGATAATGGCTGTATGTTTAAATTTCGCTTTGACGACAGCAGACAACATTGTGTTTTGGAAGCATTAAATTCCACTCTGTTGATAGTACCCCAACTGGTTATTCTACTAATATCGGAATGTAATGAGCTTAACGTACGCTGCGGCTCCCGCTCTACAGCCGAATATCAAGGACGTGAGTCCGGGAACGAATATGAAAAGCGGAGAGTGCTGTCATCAGCAAAGAAATATATTGGGTTAGAAGTAGCAGACAATAGCCCTGGGCTCCGTCCAAAACAACTTGAATCGAATGTTCCGAAAAGTAGTTTCTAATCCATTGAAGAACGGAGTCAGCGAACCCAAAAGCACGCATTTTCGACAAAAGAGCCTGATGCCAAACTCTGTCAAATGCCTTAGAAATATCAAGTGCAACTATCTTGCTTTCTCCAGATTGATGTACGCTTTGGTTCCACTTTTCGGTGAGGCATTAAATCACTAGTGGACCTGTTGCTACGAAAACCATATTGCCGGTCATTGAGAAGTTTTCGTGTTTCATGAGCTGACGGCTTATCAGCGTTTCCATAACCTTGGAGAGAAGGGACGTAAGTGCAATGAGTCGGCAGGAGGAGAGAGAAGAAGATTCGCCTTTTTTAGGGACGGGCTGGACAAATGCTGTTTTCCATCTGCTTGGAAAGAGTCCTAAAGAGTAGGAGTGATGAAAAAGCTTACGCAGTGGTTTTACCAGCGTGGAAGAACACCTCTTCAGAAGAAGGGGAGATATACCATCTGGACCAGCATATTTATGCATGTTGAGACCTTTAAGTACTCTTGATACTACACGAGTGCGAAAGTGGATTCGTCCCATTGTATTGTAGATTCAACGCTCTCCAGTGTAGGCGGGGATAAAGCACAATCTGGGAGTGTTGAGCTAGCCGCAAAGTGTGCAGCCAGCAGATTGGCCTTGTCCAAAGAGCTGACAGCTGGAATGTCATTGTAAATGAACGTTGGGATGGAGGAACAGGCAGAATTTCTAATGTTTTTGACGAATGGCCAAAAATTGTTACTGTATTTGGGACATTGCAGTATTTTTTGCCTCAGTTTTCGATCGTATTGGAATTTCACACGCTTGAGAAAGACGTTGGACTCATTCTTGGCTCGTTTAAACTTTTTTCGATGTTCCTCTGTCGGGTTGGTTTTGCAGGACCGTAAAAATAAATTCTCTAACCCTGACAGCCTCTTTACAGCTCGAGTTGTACCACGCCTTTTCTTTTGGTTTGATATTCTTCATTCGATGACGGATAAAGCATCTCATTCCAAAGAGAATGGTTTCTGTGATCATGTCAGCAGCGGCATTCCCGTCGTTATCGAGGAAACATAACGACCAGTTAAGATTCCTAAAGAAGTTGTTAAGTCCGCTCCAATTGGTTTTCTCGTATTGCCATACGGTTCTTTTAGGAATCTTTTCTCTAACTGTGTGGTGGGTGTACGAGAATGTAGCTGATATGACACAGCTGATTTCTCTGACGAGCCTAGAGAGGAGAGCACATCAACGGTGTACTTATCAGGGTGAGAAGTTAGAAACAAGTTCAGGGTGTTGGCGGTATGACTATCAACGTCTGGTATTAGCGTGGGCTCATTTACAAGCTGGGTTAAATTATTTTCCGCAGCGAAGATCTCAACACACCGTCCTTCGGGTGTTGTCTGTCCAGAATGTAGAAGCCAACAAGAATTGTGTACATTGAAACTGCCCGTAATCACGATTTCAGTATGAGAATACGGGGATACAATTCACGCACGGATACAATACTTGCACGCGAAACCAAACTGAAAGAAGATAAACCCAGGGTTTCAAACAAGATAAAAGCCCAAGCCAAACCTCGCCCTCCAACCGCAATAAACGTCGTCGAACCACGGAAAGCTGAGCAACCTCCTCAAAAATATCCGGACGACACAACAATGAGTGCAAAATCAAGGTCGACGAGTACGACGCCTACCGAGCTCGGTCTCAGAAATTAAACAATGAAAAATCCAATGCTATACTAACGATTTGTTTTTTGTTTTGTTAACTCAAAAGAGTGTGACTTTTCTTTAAATGCCGGAGCAGTGTTTTCGGAAAATCGGATAGAGAGAGAGAGAAAGTGGTTCGAAAAGCCGCTGCGAGTTTTCGTTAGGAGACTTCAACCGTCGTGCACGAAAGAAGAGGTTATTTCTCGTAAAAAACGTGCTAGCCGATGGCTTTAAAATTCTTGACGCCGTGAATATTATCAATAAAATAAGGAAGGAGACAAAGGTACCGTAACTAAGCATAGCCATAGACCTTATATGTTTATATTCGATAAAATAGAGAATGATGACGATTTTCAAAATCAAAACTATTTTAAACTTGAAAGCCAAAATCGAGCCCACGTAGGCGTACTGCCAGAAAGAACCAACACCCGTAAAATAAGCCTGTAAGCATCTTTCAGGAAAGTGCAACATAAATAAGGCTTCACGCCAAAGAACTTCAAAATAGTCGCGACACTCTCAAGAAACAAGTAAGCCGGACCCAAGTTTAAAACGTTCCAAAAATGCACAAAAGAACATCGGCGGTTCAAGCGCAATGAAATGGCCGGCACTAGTTGGCGCGAGATCACACGTGCAAGTCGCGTCATAAGAAAGCAAAGAAGTCACAAACAAAATTAACCGATTTAAAAAAGTGATTACAGGTTACAATGATTATCATGCGCGTCGCCCTTTGGAAAATCCAAGAGGAGGATTCTCGCATTCCATCAAATACTGCATTAAGCACTCCGAGAAGACGACGAGCTCGTTCGCTTCTTTGACTCAATTGAGCCAAATTTTATCACCGGTGGCAAAAAGCACTTTTTGGGGCTCAAGATGCAACATAATGAAAGGCAGACTACTGTACAAAGTCGATATGAAACGGTGCGTGGCCTTTTTTTCGGCGGAAAAGCCAACGTTTTGGCCAACCACTTGATATAAAATGCCTGATGTCGTCGACTTCTTTATCGCAAAAGGGGGTCCCAGATACTTCACGAGAGTAGAAGTATGTTTTGATCTCCCCTCAGAACACTCAGCAGTAATTTTGAAGATGAACGGCTTCGTTCGCTCTCTGAGTTTCGTCGGTCAATCAGAAAGCTGAAAAATAGCAAGGCTCCAGGATGTGATTTAATTACTAACGAAATCTTGAAGAATGTATCGAAAAAAAATTTAGTCAAGTTACTCTAAATTATAAATGCCTCTCTGAGGCTTTTATATGTTTCGTGCTCATGGAAAGTAGCAGAAGTCATAATGATTTCAAAACCGGAGTAATTTCCAAATGATAAAAAATCATATAGGCCTATTCCGCTCCTGCCCATTATATCTAACGTCCTCGAGAAACTTATGCTAAAGCGATTACAACCGCAAATTGCAGAAAGACGCCTGATCTCAGATCATTAATTCGGCTTTCGGATTAAGCATAACACAACCGATCAGGTCTATCTAATAATAAATGAAACGGAAAAAGCTCTAGAAGAGTAAGAGATATGTTCAGGTTTGTTTCTCGACGTATTGCAAGCGTTCGACAAGGTGCGGCACGAAGGTCTGAAGTATAAGCTATAACAAATCTTGCCGGAAAGAATGTATAGAATATTGGGATCTTACTCATACCTCATGTTAGATACTACACTGAGTACTCGAAATTCAAAGAAATGCACGCAGGTGTACAACAAGCAAGCATTCTTGGTTCGACCCAAGAACAGATAGTCGTTGCCACGTTCGCGGACGATAAGACAGTTGGATCATCTACGGGAAAACTCCAACGAGCTTTGGGCAAAATATGCGAGTGGACGAAGACCTGGCGAACTGTTCTTAACGAGACTAAATCAACGCTTATAAATATTACCTACAGAAAGGTGAACAACTTACCGTGTGCAAACGAGGCAAAATATTTTGAAATGACTCTAGACGTGAAACTTAAGTGGAAGCCGCAGACATGGTTTGTACCGGAGAAGTGCATTTTCACTTTATTATACCCATCTCTTTGCATGCAAACTTTCTATCCACTGATGGCTTCTCCTGGAAACCTCCTACGACAATCTCCGTTGAACTTAATGGTATATTTGCCATATGCAAGGATTCCATCCCTTATGTGCAACAAACTCCAAGTAAAAACCCAGCACCAACATTTAGAAACCAATGTAACGGTGACAAGTCCTGTGGCATTCCATTGCTTAACAGTTCTAGCTTCCTACTCAATTAAGAATCACACGAGGACCAGCAGTTGTAAAGATGGTATTAAACTAATCACATCACTGTTTATGGTACCTTGGATCTACAAGAAAATTCCCCACTCATCGGAAACAGTGTCTGAAGAGGCTACAGCCAAGAAGGTCTCAAAGAATGTATTTATATCTTCAATGGAAAAAGCTGGGAATATTGTCTGGGCTGATGTGTTTCGGGAAGCATACATCAATTTAGAGGAAGAAAATGAAGAAGACGAGGAATCGGTAGAAGAAACTCCAGCAAAAGTTCCAGATAGTTAACTATGCTGGCATATGACATTCTAAAGCTTTCCATTCGTGGCAATATTCTAACCGACAGGGAGAGAAAAGAAATAATACGCCACCAGGATAATCTAAACCGTAAGACAATCTATCGATTTCTCACACCTGAAACTCTTGGTCTCACTCTAATAAAGAGTGAAACCACAGCAAACCCTCCCGTAAAATCGAAACTTGGAAGAACCACGGAAACACAAGGAAACCCGAGCCTGACAATACCGCTTTCATGCGAAACTTCCTTCAAGAGCTGAAAGACTCGGATCACATCTGTAATAGCAGCCTACCATCAAAAGCCTCATCGACATCCCCGCTACCACCAATAAAACGTCGGAACTTGCCACCCGACGCCATCTGTCCTACGTGCAATAAGATTTTCTTAGACCACCGACCAAACTTGGAACGACAACGAATTCTCGAAGAAATGTCTTTAGTCAAAATCCTTGTACGTGTAAGTAAATTTCAAAGAGCCTCCTTGCCAGAGGATCAATGTGAGAATATTTTTCTCAATGAAATTTCGGATCTAGTCGAACTGCTTCAGGCGCGAACATTTCGTCCGAAATATTTCCGATTTGCAAACTCATGCAGGTCGAAAGTTCTTGGAATTCCCGAAGGTCACTACTGGATGTTTACGACATCGAAGAACTACCAGATCCGACTCATTTTGAAAGTTTAGCGCATCCACCAGCGCCGCGTATGGAAACAAAGTGTGGCGTTGCCAACATCTTCCCCTTTAAAATATTTCAGGGTGGCGAAGTTATTCAGACACAAATCTGTTGATTGGTCGTCAAATTCGCTGAGGTCGACGTCATGTCCCACGGTCTCTTCACTCGGGGTTTGGCAATGTAGTTCTCTTCGTGACGAGTTCGGAGATGATTTGCATGTGCACGAACTAATGTGCCGCCCTGCAACAAAACGTTATACATGACCTTACCAATACATTAGTTTATTTTTCGTGGTTTTCACTGGGAGTTGTTGTTACTGGTATGTACTCGTAGACTGACGTAAACTCAGTCTCCATTGTTGAATGATATCGGCTTGGTTCCGAATTTCCGATTGAATTGTTCTGCCATGGTTGTTCGATTTTTATTTGTACTCTCAACATGGCTATGGTGAACATCATTTGATTTTGGCCTGATGAGATCCAAGCTTTGCGAATGTTTCTGCTAAACATGATTTCAGCAGGTGACTTTGGGTTTGGTGAGTTTCGGTTTGGAGTTGCATGATATGATTGTAGAAACTTCTGAAGATTTTGGCTGATATTTCCTTCTATATTTAATTTCCGAAGTGAACATTTGAAGGTGTCTACAAACCGTTCAGCATGTCCATGAAACATCGGGTGGTGCGGGCTGGAGTAGAGATGTTCGATACCGTTCTCTGCCATATACTGTTGAAACTGTGAGCTCTTAAATTGAGTACCATTGTCAGAAGTAATTGTCTTCGGTAATCCAAATCGGGAGAATATCTCACTAAGAATTTCTATGGTACGTTGACTTGTGATGGACTTTGTTACGACTATTTCCGGCCATTGGGAGAAGGCATCTACTAGTACCAAAAATTAATTACCTTCAATTGGTCCAGCGTAGTCCAAATGGAGACGTTCCCATTGTTCCCTTAGTGCGGGCCATATTTGAAGCATTGTTTTCGTAGGCATCCTAGCTGCGGTAACACAATTGTTGCAATTTTGAACGAGAGTTTTGATATCGGCATCAATGTTTGGCCAATAAACAAAACTTCTGGCTATTGCTTTTGTCCTTTCGATTCCTGGTTGGCCGCGATGGAGTTGTTTAAGAATTCGTTTCCTATACAACTTTGGAATGACGACTCGATGACCAAACATGATACATCCATCGATGATGCTGATGTGCTCTTTGCGATTGAAAATTGCCTGTAATTCTTTGATTTCGATTGGCAAGCCCTTGGTCACGAAATTAGATATTCGCCGTAATGTGGTATCTTTGGCTGATTCGAATTTGTTCGTTCGGTGAGTAACTGGTAGTTTTTTCACATTATTCGTGAGAATTTAATTGAATTCCTTTTCAATTTTGACCGATGCAATCACAAGATCCTCTGCAACTTGGATGTTTCTGTCAACAAGACGTGAGAGAACATCTGCATACCCGAAGCTGCTGGTTGAAATGATACTAACGTTGTCAGTAACTTGACTGCCCAGCGTTGAAGGAGATTAGCTTTAAACTTTCGATCAAAAATCATCTTGTGGAACTTAGTTACTGTAAAGACAAGTGCGAGCCCCTCCTTCTCAATCTAGCTGTATGCTTTTTCTCCTGGTGTGATGCGTGGCAAATTTATGAAGAATGCATGCTCGTAGGCTGTAATTTAATACATCTGCTGCCTCGATGATGTTTTTTTCTTAGGATCGTAGTGAGTTAGAAGTAGATTTTCTTCAGATTGAGGAAACTCTTACGATGCTCGTCTGTCCATTTCCAGCGAATGTTTGCCTTTAAAAGTTCATCCTAGGTTCTCGGTGCTGTCTCATGTTATACGAAAATTTCCAATAAAAATTTATGGCACCAAGAAAAGACCGGAGTTTTGTTACATTGGGCATATTTTTGATGGTCAAAATACGTCCAGGATCCGGATGAAGTCCGTGCTGGTTGATCACGTACCCCAAATATTTCACTTTATTGACAAAAGGACTTACATTTATCGAACTTGACTTTGAATCCATAGTCCTGGACGCGACACAGGACTTCATGCAAATTTCGATTGTGATCCTCCAAATCTTTTACAGATATAAAGACGTCATCAATATGTGCTGCTGCTGACAGTCCCGCCAGCATTTGGTCCGTTCTTTGTTGAAAAATTGTTGGGAATGTTTTTACGACAAAACTCATTCTGTTGTATTGGCAAAGGCCCATGTGTGTGATAGTGAGCAAATGCTTGGATCCTTCGTCGACTTTAATTTGCAAAAATGCATCTGATAAGTCAATGTGGCTAAAGAATTTTGCATTGGCGAGTCTGACGAATAAATCTTCAGGCAATGGATGGCAACCATACTGACGAAATCACATTGTAGTCTTGTAGTTGCTGCAACTCTGGTTCCACAAGTTCTTTGACTGTATGTATAAGCAAACGGTTGTTGGTTTGGTTTCGCTACTAGATGCGTTTTTGTTTTGTTACAGAGGCCTAATGTTTCGTCGAAGACGCCTGCAAAAGAATGTTTTAAGAGTGAAATACTTTCTTGGATAGATATATTAACATTTTCCCGGTTTCTAACTGTGACTTGATTTCAGACTGCACTTATGGACATATTGTCCAGCCTTAGTGCTTTAATCCAGTCAAGTCCCATGACATTTACATTGCAATCGAATTGGACTGACAATGGTAATATTCCGGCCGCACTTCTGGCTCTGTGGAACATCGATGTTCTTGAAATTTTTCTCCGATATTATTGTGATATCAGATGCTGTGTCCAATGGCAAGTTAATGTTTGTTCCGTTGATTTTGATGCTCACGTATTTCCGCTGCGACGAATCAATTTTGTTGGTGATGAAAATGCTCTTTAACTCTGGCCGAAATGTTTTGTTGTTGTGATCCTTCTTTTTTCCTCTCATTCTGTTGTTGTGATTTTGCTGTTTTTTTCTTGCATTGCAATATCCTTCCTTATGGCCAACGGCGCTACATTGCTCATATTTGTGTTTAGCATATGTGAAATCACGGGAATAATGCATGCTGCCACAGAACCAGCATGAAGTCTACGGTGTAGCTTTTGGAAAATTCTAGAATTGTTTGACTTATTTTTGTGCAGTCGGACTCTCAATAAGCACTGTGTCCATTTTTGAATTGATTAAACTTTGGCACTCTCTTGATAACACGCCCAACATTATGGTAGCACATTCACTGTACAATTTAGTTAGCATTTTGGTGCATATTCAGAAGTTGACTTCATTCCCATTACATAAATCAAGCATTTGAATTGGTCGAGAGTTAATTCTCTTAGCTTGAATTGCTCACAGGGTTTGTTAACTATATCTGCGTATTTAATAAAATCACAATTTGCTTTTTTTGTCAGCTGAAGGCAATTATATCTTATACCGAACTGCGATGTTTGAAGACCGAACAGCTGTGTAAGCTTCTGTACAATTTGCTTAAACTGAAGTTCATGAGGATGCTTTGGTATAATATACTTTATATACTTGCTGTGAACGGTGGGGGTTAGTTTCCTTAGTAAAAGCCTTACTTTAGCTGCATCATCCAAATGCTATTAGCATCGATTTCGAAAAGGTCTTCGGATCGAGCATACCAAGTATCGTAAGTGAGATTATTTTCGATGTCAAAGCAACTCTGTGATGTTCGATGCAAGTGCTCCCATGATTAATTCTGGACTCTTATGCTCAACTTTATTAATAGTGCTTGTGCTGGATGCCGTTGCTGATGACTACTGTGCTAACAACTGTGTAACCAATGTTCGCATTACCACATTGTCTTTGTGCTGTTGCTCCTGCATCTGTTTAAACAACTGCTGAAAAGTTGCCTCCATGGTGCAATAAATGGATTGCAAAAATTACTTGAAGTATTTTTCTTTTCCGGAATCCTCGTCGCCACTGTTGTAATTTCTTATGATCACATAAAACGAAACAAAAGATAATAGATTTTAAATGTAATCCACGAGGTTTATTCTAGTTGCTCTTTTATTGCTCGTCTTCATGATCATTGTAACCATGAAATTATCCGAACTCTGGATGAGAAAAATCTTGTAGAACAAGACCATTCGACTTAGTGCCGCAAAGTAAAACCGCTCGTAAAGGCGGTATTAGTAGGAAAGCTACCTACCTAACGTGATAAGTACTACAGAAGCGTAAACTACTAGTTAAAGCAGCTTAGTTGTAGTAAAAAAAAAGAGAAAAAACGAAATGATTGAATCTCTCAATACTATTTGCCGATTTTTCTTTTATTGGTCATGGTTTATGAGGTGTTTGTAGTGCTGTTGGAGTCCCACACTACTCTGGATTTCTAACCCCTTGGTGTATTTCGAGATTTTTACCTTCTATAAAAATAATAAAAAAAAAAAAAGTAGTAAATGAGTGTAGAACAAAGTATATTATGTTGACAAGAAAGGTCAATTCGGCCAACGGCTACAGTTTAGACAGCACGTCACTATTGAAAGTTTTTGTGGTAAAGGATCATCTACCTGGGTTTTCTTCCTCAAACAGGGACACATCGTTCTAACTAATCGCTGTAAATCGATGGCAATCAAAAAACAAGTCACTCGCAACAACAATGAAAAATGCACGGCGTCGAGATGGATTACAGTTTTAAGTTGCTTCGAAAGCTAAGTTTTATAAAGGCGAATACCGCAAGAACTTGCTAGATTGAGAGAAATTATATCTGAGGTGCAGATGGTAGTGCTGTCTAAATTAAAGCATGGCTTCGTTACCTAAAACTGACTTAATCAAACTGGAAAATGATAAGGAAAACATAGAAAGATGCTAATTGTTCTCATAATATTATTAATCAGAGAACATTATGAATGATTTCAGGGATTACTGTGTATCTAAACCAAGATACACCAACGCCATTTCCTTAATTGGCGCCAGACAATACGTAAATGATTGTTGATTTCTGAATATATTTGTAAATAAATCGCCATTGCTTATTCCCCATTAGTTACACTTCATATCGTCACCCCTAAACACTATTATTGCTCTGCCAATTAATAATCATTTCTTTTACCAATCCTCTGTCAACATTAATCATGTGAAAAAACCAAATTCAAATTCCACCAAAGCTCCATACCCAAGGTAGAAAAATCCCAATTGAGCAAACAGAAAATATCAAAATCTCGTTACGCACTTTGATTGGATTAATAAATTTCCATAATTCGATTGTGTATGCACTGTACTTTGTCAGACGGCGACAACGTCACAAAGTTGCCCAACAATCATGAAATGTTAAATATTTTTCCTTCTATCCTAACAACTAAGAATAAATTAAAATGGCAAATCAATTCAACATCGTTATGAATGTAACCAGCCAAAGTTATTACCAATTTGACTCGTGCCAAATGCTCTGTAGGCGCACTTCAACTCAGTACCTCCACTCAGACGGATTGAGGAAAAAATTCCAAAAACCTAACAAAAGATCAAAAACTAACAAAAGTACAAAAAAAAAATAAGAAGGAAATCCCTCGATGCCAACAACAACAGATGGTGACCGCAAGGCATGAAATGTACTTTCAAGTTGTCGAGGAAAGAAATCAAAAACAAAAGAGTTGAGGTGCGAACTCGATTTGTTCGTCTATCGATTGTTGGTTGTAGAGAATTTTTTTCCTTGTTTCTATTGATTTTATTACCTGGCGTCATGCTGTGTCATCGTTGGTTTTTTAAAATTACCTCAACATCCATTGAATGGTTGTCGACAAAAATTTGCCCTTTTTGTCACCCCCGTTTTGGGGTAATGGCTTCACATTTGTCTCTTCTCATTGTTTGACGTTTCGTGTCCGACGGCTGGTTGTTTGTTGTTGTTGTAATTTTTTGTGTTTCTCTTCGTTTTGACCTCTGACACTAATGGTATGTTTTTTGGAAATTGTTTTTCGATTGAAAAATTGTCAACACGAGTTTTTCGATAGCCTTTTGCCATCGATTTGTCATAGAAGTTATGTCCTTGTGAAGAATAGACCCCCAATATGGGCTGCATAAATCAACAGATCTTATCCACCCCATGACTATTGTTCATATGTCACTATGTCGTGTGTTAAGAACGTACATATATCATAATCGTTTTTCCTTTGAATTTGCATAATTAATTGTCGAGAATTTCACTGAGGAATTGAAAATGAGAAACAGCGCACTCTGACTCCAATGGCAGTGTTGATGGCAGGTGGTAAGATGACTTCTATACCACCGCAGTGCAGAACTAGTCCAAGAAACCTTAGCTCGGTCCCGTTTGGTTTTATTGGAGAATAAATATTTCACAAAGTAATAATTTTATTAATTGCATCACCAGAGGGATTTGTTAATTCGAAAATTTGTTAACTACAGGAATCCAATTTGGTTTGGATTGTCGACCGTTGTTCGTTGGTTGGTTGTTGGTATTCCTATTCAT
This sequence comes from Volucella zonaria, assembly GCA_963966105.1. NCBI lineage: Eukaryota > Metazoa > Arthropoda > Insecta > Diptera > Syrphidae > Volucella > Volucella zonaria. The sequence goes on along the minus strand of OZ014530.1, from coordinate 42,449,281 downwards.
ATTCGTGTTCACAGTGAGATTAACAGTTTTGTAGTCACAATGTGTGGGGTCGGAATTATGGTCGGGGTTATCTGTTTATTAGGTACAACGACAACGACATAAACTTAAGTGAGCAATTAAAAGATATGAATTCCATTGACTGATGACTGTGGGCTACAATTTAGGCTACAAATTGAATTTTTTTTAAATAAATTCTAAAAAAAATTCTCGGGAAGGAAGAGTTGACTTTTAGATAATGACTATGGCATCATGGGCCGTATTGATCTACCCACCTGCTATGTCAATATATGCTTTGTAATCTGAAATTTTTGGGTTAGCACGTGTCCGTTGATTGGATTCAGTGGTTGGAATTTATTTAACGACATAGGGGTATTGTTTTGGAAAAAAATGAAAATAATGAAATTGGATTTGGGCGTGGGGTGGTAATGAGGAGATTGTCCCGGATCAGGAGTAATGATATTCAAAATCGAAGAATAAACATATTTTCTTTAAGATGAGTGGGTAGTAAAATCGGGGAGAAGTAAACCCATCCAGCTGTGATTTATTGTGTCAGTCAGTAATGAATAGCACAGGTTTGCAAATTGAAATCGATCTAAGAATAATTTGCATAACAATTCATCGGTCTATTAGAGAAAACCTTTGATAACTGAAGAAACAAAACAAGCAGTACTCTTTAGCGGTTTCAGACTCTTAAGGAATTTAATAAATTAAACGGTCAGTGAATCCTCATATTTGTTCAGACATCTTTTGGTTTTTATTTTTTTTTTGGTTTAAAACGGGTCAATGCTTCCAAACACTATCAATCCTGCCAGTCAGTATTTCATTAGATACTCTGAATACATAATATCATAATATTAAGGTATTCCATCATCTTTATGAGTCAGAATATTTTCAAGAGAAAAATTTGGTTACTTAACCCGAGCCTGGGCATCATTTATAAAGAATCTGAATCTAAAGGGAATACCCGATGACGAAAACCCAATCACCAGGCTCTCAAGAGTGCTTAAGTTTGTTAAAAATCATACTTACCAAAACGAGGATGGCTACGTATGTCATTTTTGTAGAGGAGTACTAAATGGTTCCTATGTGATCCATTTTTTTGAGATCAAAGAACCAATCCTTTTAACGAATTATTTTACATTTTGGTGCCGAAACCCGGAACGCATAATTTTCAATATTGTATACAAAATGGATTTACTTGCGTTTGCCGAATTCCGTAGTCAAGTTACGAAAATAGTAAAAGAATCGACTGAATATTTATAAACGGCGGAATCCAGCATAATTGAAGATATTTATACTCTGGAAAATGTTGAAGAAGATCTTACGGTTTATTTACAACCTTTGTCGACCGCGAACGAAAATGTACGTACTATAAACTCGGATATACGTCCGAAGGGCTTAAAAGACAAAAATGTCGAAAAAATCACAGAATACAATCACGCTTAGCAAAAATTCGGTCTCGAATTGCCCCAGTTATTTCACTTGAAATAAATACATCTACCATTCCTAATAGCAAAACTATCGCCCGCATTAAGTTGCCCACCTTGCCGCTTAAAAGATTTTCTGGTGATTATCAGGAGTGGATTGCTTTTTGGGAAAACTTTCGTGCGACCATCCATGACAATAGTTCCCTCACAGGATCTGATAAATTCAACTATCTCCTGTCAGTTTTGTAAGGCAGTGCGTTAAAAGCAATTGCCGATTTTACCCCTTCCGATTCTTGTTATGATGGTGCAATATCGCTTCTACAAGAAGAATTTGGAGATAAAAAAAAGCTAATTGACAAAAACATGCAACAATTGATGTCTTTACCGAAAGTTCATCAAAAAACAGATGCTGTAGGATTACGTCATCTATACAATGCGGTCATTGCTTCGAGCCGCTCCCTTACCGCCCTTGGAGTGCCCAAAACTCACTATTATATAATGCTGAAAACAATCCTTTTAAAATGCACGCCGGGTGAGTTACGCATAGATTACTATAGAATAAAGTAAGAATTTGTTATACCAAGTGATGAATGTAAGGAGGAGGACGATGAAAAATTTAGCGAAAGATCGGTGGCAAAGAATTCAGAAATATATTACGGTTCTTGCGTCAAGAAGTGGAGTCAATCGAACGAGCTGCAGTTGCACCAGCTGGGAAGATGCATGTATATAAGTCCGTCAAATACAACCCTCAACTGTCGCTGGTTTATCTTACGGTTCTCAATGCTTTTTTTGCAAAGCAAGCAACCATAACACCAAAGACTGCGATATGAGTGAAAAAATAAGAAAAAAGCGAGGACATATGTCAAAAAATTGCAAAGTTAATGGACTGGAGTGCAAACTATGCAAAGGAAAGCACGCCACATTCCCTTTGCAGTAAAGAATTCAGTTGGAGCAGCTCAACGGAAAACAAATTATCCACTGCCAGAAGTGATTAAAAAACCACTAGCTTGCTTTTACCTAACCGATTTAAATCAATTACTTACTTCGATACTATTTTTGCAAACGGCGAGAGTTTTTTTTGTTTGCACCGCACAAGAACAATCACTTATTTGTCCGTATAGTTCTCGATGGTGGTAGCCAAAGATCGTACATTCGAGAATCAACTGTAAGTACTCTAAGCTTGCCAGTTGTTGGTGTAACGAAACTTAATATTATTCCCTTTAGACAAGTAAATTTACAAAGCAGCGAAGTTTTTCGTCTAGTGAAGGTATTGCTTAGAAGTCAGTTCTCTGTCCAGTCACTCAAAATTGTTGCGCTGGTGGTTCCAGAAATTCACATGGATGTATTACCAGTTCCTGATAACGACAGTTGTGGTATACAGACAAAGAAGCTATGTTTGGCCGACACAAATTTTTGCGATCGCGAGCAGAAGGAAGGATTGAGCATGCTCATAGGCGCTGATTTTTACCGGCAAATAGCGTCGGGAAAGTGTAAACGATTAACATCTGGCTTAACCGCTGTGGAAACTATATTTGGATGTACAATACAAGGTCCCTCTGATTCATCGGCCCACCCCAGCTCATCATCAGTTTGTAGTTTGTCAGTTTTGGAAAATATGTGAAATCTTGAAAGCATAGGGATTAAAGACGATGAGTTGGAAAAATCTGCTCATACTAAAAATTTACAAGGTGAGTGCATCCGAAAAGCAGCTACTAGGTATGAAGCATTGTTGCCGTGGAGGAGTAATAACCTTTCTTTAGATGACAACCGTTCAATGGCGATTGCACAACTTAGATCTTTACATCGAAGGCTAACAAGACAACTAACGCAGCTTTTTGAATACGACAAACTGATGAGGGATTTCCTTGGTTCGGGATTCGCAAAACCAGCTACAGTGTATCGTCCTGATAAGTAGATGATGAAGGTACGCATAGTTTTTGATGCTTCTTCTCATGAAGATGGAAAACCATGGTTGAATGATTGCTTATGGACAGGCTCAAACCTATTGCTTGATATATTGGAGGTACTTCTCAAGTTTCGGATAGGGAAAATAGGACTAGTGGCTGGCATTGAGAAAACCTTTTTACAAATTTTATTGGCGGAGCATGACAGGCATCGATTCTTCCGGTACTCAGAGCTGACAAAATCCGTAACGTTGATACCATCTTTGAAGGAATTTAGAATGAATTGAGTCACTTTTTGTCACATTTGTCTTTCGAAGAGCATCAATATACGGAAACTTGCTCTATGTATACTTCGCCAGTCATTTTATGTTGACGACGTGGTAACTAGTCTTGTCGATGTGTGTCAAGCTACGCGTTTTCATCAGGAATCCAAAAACATCCTTAGTACGGCTTCTATGAACTTAAGGAAGTGGGTTACTAACGATGAAGCTGTGCGAAAATACCTTGGGGAAGACAACTATGAAAGCGAACAAACAGTTTTAGGAGTCAGATGGAATATCTTCACTGACGAGCTGTCATTAAACATCAAAAAAAGTGACTTGAACAATATCAGCATAGCCACGAAGCGCAATGTACGTAAGGTAATAGCTCGTATATATGATCCTTTAGGTTTTCTCGGACCGATCGCCATCCGCATAAAGATTTTGTTTCAAGATTTATGGAGGATGAAGCTAGATTGGAACATCCCTTTAGATTCAAAATTAGCACGGGAATGGTCTGCCTGCCTTAAAGACTTGGATAAATTAAATGAGCTTCGTGTTCCCAGACGGTTGGGATTCTGAAAGGAATTCATTTCGAACGAAGTCCATATATTCGCAGATGCTAGCATAGAAGCTTTTGGAGCCGTAGCTTATGTTCGTATTGAAGCAAGTCAAGGTAGACGTTCAATTTTTGTGGGCTAAATCTCGAGTGCCGCCATTGAAAATTGACAAGAGTAATGACCTAACTTTACCAAAGCTTGAATTGACCGCGGCCCTCATAGCATTCCGCCACTGTGCTTATTTTAACAAAATAAAGATGCCGTTCAACAAGTATTTTCTGTGGACGGACTCTACAATCACTCTGCATTGGGTAAAGGGAGAGGCAAGAAGATGGAAACCTTACATCTTTAATCGTGTTAAGGAGATACAAGAATTAACGGATGTATCAGGCTGGTATTATTGTTCGGGCAAACAGAATCCTGCCGATCTTTTAACGAGAGTGATCTCAAAGGCCCTAACTGGCTAAAGGAGGAATGGCGTCATTTACCCGCAGAATCTTCTGACAAGTCCGCAACGGTGCTATCGGCATTTGTGGATTCTACCATTACAAATCAAGATGACGTGCGTGAGCCCTTACTTTTCAATAGTGATGCTACCAGTTGGAGGCATCTTCTACGCATAACGGCATATGTTATTAAAGTCGGCTCTGTCTTTTTTTCGAAGAAGGCTTCAGTGACGAAGTATTTGAAGGCAGCTGATTTAAAAAATGCGTAGCATTATTGGCTTAAGTACTTTCAAAACATTTGTTTTAATAATGAAATTGTTTCTTTGCAGCAAGGTAAGCCGATTTCACGTTCCTCGACCCTGATAACGCTAAATACTTTATTGGATGAAAACGGCCTGCTGCCTGCTAGCTATTAGGCGTTTTATTTCAAGAAGAGGAATACCTAAGGCTTTCTTTTCTGACAATGCTAAAACTTTTGAGAAGGCAGCTGGTGAACTAAAGAATATTGGAAACGTTCTAGAGTGTGAGTCATTTGAAGGATTCACACCATTGACTGGCATTTTAGTGTTGAGAGAGCACCATGGTGGAGCGGCTTATTAAAAGCGTGAAGGACATCTTGAAGGCATCAATTTGAAAAGCAAACATAGGCACTGAAGAGCTTGAGACCTTCTTAATCGAAGCTGAACGAGTAATCAACTCTCGGCCTCTGACGTACATTAGCGATGATCCATTAGATTTGACCCCAATTACACCCAATAGCTTTCTCATCGGTCAGATGTCAATTGTGATCAATGAGAACTCAACAGAAATCACAGAGAAGAATCTTCGAACAAGTTGCAAGACCAGGAAAAGCTACATTTCTATTTTGTGGAGGAGATGCAAAACCGAATATTTGCACCTTTTAAGGTCTGCACATCATTCTCATCAAGTTCTGTAGAAGAGTGTTAAGCCTGGGGATGTCGTTATGGTGTATGATCCAGTTCTACCCAAAATTCATTGGCGGTTAGCGATGGTAGAAACATGTTATCCCGGACGAGACAACAGAATTCGAACCTGTGAGTTGAAGTTTGCTGATGGAAAGCGGTTGAGACGAGCTATACAGTTGCTTTACCCCCTTGAAGTTTCCACATATGCCGGCCCGGAAGATGTTAAAAATTAGATAATTATTCTTTTGTTTCTTTTTCTTTAATAAAAAAAATACTTGAAATTAATTTGTAATGCTCTATAAATTTACCTGAACATACAGCTATTTCCTTATTTACTTAAACTCTTAAATCTACATCATCTACTTAATGCCAGACTTATACATATAAAACTGTTAACTACTAGAGAGCTACTACATATATAAACTGTATAAATTATTACTTCATTGTATTCATTAACGATTTGTATTGCAATAAACGTTAAAGATTACGCGTTGTTATTTTCCTCGGACTTTTTAACGAATTATTTTACAGTGTACTCTATCCTAAAGTAGATGTACCGTATAGGGAACATAAAAATATAGTTTGATTTTCATTATTTACTTCATTTATTATTTGTGTTAGGCCATTGACGCAGCATGATATTGCACCAATTTTTGAAGAGGATGACAATTCCAAGAACCAAGGGCAAGATCTTGATATTTTTTTACTGACACCTGACACCGCTAATCAAGACCAGACTGACGAAGATTCGAGTGATGAAGATAGCGTCAATATAAATAATTTGCCTCCGAGTTTACTTCGAGAACCAGCAGAGCGTGCTCCATCAGGAGAAGAGCCAGAAACTCAATACCAAGTGTCTCCGGAATGTCAGGAACCTTTAAAAAAAACATCTCTTGAAATATAGTTGAAAAAAAAGAGAGTTAAAATCAAAACCTGCTACTTTTCTACCTTCTTTTGATGTTCCTATCGGAAGAACTCCAATAGAATGCTTTTCTTTATTCTTTTTTGAAGACATATTTGAATTGCTGACCATTGAAACAAATACATATTTAGCACGGAAACTTCTTCCCGCTGACGTCAAAATTAAAGAAATAAAATGTTTGGTTGGAATTTTGTTAGTAAGCGGCTATTCTCAAGTGAACAGAAGAAGAATGTATTGAGAAAATGCACTGGATTCAAGAAATAGTTTGATTGCCTCAGCCTTGTCAAGAGATAGATTCACACTAATATATTCCAACATTTATGTAGCTGGTAATCTAAATTTAGATCAAATTTGCAAAAGTTCGCTCTTTACTGAAACTTTTAGCTGCATAGTTTCTCGACCACTGTCCACGTAAGGAGAATCATAGCATCGATGAGGCAATGATTCCATATTTTGGTCTTCGCGGATGTAAGCAATTTATTCGAGGAAAATCTATAAGATATGGATATAAGTTTTGGGTTGGTGCAACAGCAGGAGATTACATTGCATGGTTCGAACCATATCAAGGTGTGTCTACATTTGTTAATGCTCGATATTCTCAGTTTGGTCTCGTTGCCAGTGTAGTTTTGACCTATGCAGATCAATTAGAGACTTTGGGCTATGGAAAAGACTACCACCTCTTTATAGACAACTTTCTTACTGGTTTTTCTTTGGTCCATGAACTCACTGAGTGAGGGTTCCACATAACTGGCAATATTAGGGAAATTCTTTTTGGAAAGTGTCCTTTACTGTGAAACAAAGAAGCAAAATCCAAAAAGAAAGGATTTTACGATTATCGTGTATCTGATGATATCATTATACTCGTAGGTATGGAGATGGCATGATAATAGCATGGTATCAGTTTCTTCCAATGCAATCGGTGTTGAACCAGTCTACAAAACTCAACGGTATTCACAGCAATAAAAAAAAAATATCTGTAACGCAACCCCATTTTATTCAGTTATGCAATAAGAATATGGGTGGAGTGGATTTATCGGACCAAAACATATCTTCGCTACAAAAAAAATGGTGCATGCCTCTGATTCCTCATTGCATTGATATGTCTGTGCAAAATGCTTGGTTGCTCTACAGACATAATAGGGGCAATTTGGATTTATTAAATTTGCATCGTCGTATTGCTAATTCAATTATTGAAGGCGATAAACAATGCGATAAACCAGGTCCTAGTCCGCCATCCTCAATAACCATCTCGATATGATGGCAAGGAACACTATATAACTAAGCAGGAAAAAAAGAACCAGGTGTAGACAATACCACTGAAAATGTCCCACCAGGTGTGCCAAGCGCGATATTGGTATCCATGTGGAATGCTTTATTTTATATCATAAGAACTAATAAATAAAAACCTTCTTTGAACAACTAGTATTTATTTCATGCATACCACCTTGATCAATTTATTCAGAAAATTAAAAATACAAGTTTATTCATCTAAATCTATATTGTCCCCTTTAAAGTAATTTCCATCGACTACAGCACACTTATGCCAGCGCTTGATCAAATCCTCGAAACATTTTTTATATTCGGTTTTAGGTGTGTCCATCAGTGCTTGCTGCGATTTTTCCATTACTTCCTCTCGGCTGCTGAAACGTTCCCCGTCATGGTTTTCGAACTTGTTTGAACAGAAAAAGGTCACAGGGAGCCAAATCAGGTGAACTTGGTGGCTGTTGGATGATATTTGTTGCATTTTTCGTCAAAAAAATTACGAATAATGATGGCACTGTGCGACAGTGCGTTATCATGGTGCAAAATCCACGAGTTTTCTGCCCACAATTCTGGTATCTTTCGGCGAATTGCAAACATCTCATAACGCCCAAATAATTCTCTTTGTTTACCGTCTAGCCTTCTGGCAAAAATTCATGATGCACTACACCGTTGTAATCCATGAAAACCGTGAGCATAGCCTTCTTTTTTAACTGAAAACGACGTGGTTTTCACTTGCCTGATGTCTGGATTGCATGTCGTACTCATAAATCCACGTCTCGTCTCCAGTAATGATCCTTTTGATGAATGTGGGATCGGATTCAGCCTCGCAAATCATCTCTTTTGAGACGTCAACACGGTCTCCTTTTTGCATGAAATTGAGGTCTTTTGGCACCAACTTTGCTGCTACACGACGGAAAAACAAATCATTAACCAAAATGTCTTGGACGGATCCACAGGCAATGTTCAAGTCCTCTGTTATCCCCCTGATGGTTAATTTGCGGTTATTGACCAACATTTCTTTTACGAGTACTTCATCAATGTTTTCGTCGGTTTTCGATGTCGATAGTCCGCCACTGCGTTCATCACGACCACTTTTGAACCGCTCGTGCCACTGGTAAACGACCATTTTCTTTAGAGAATCGATGCCGAAACACTTTTCCAACATTTCCAACGTTCGCGCACTATTAAATCCGTGTTTTACAAGTTCGTTGTTGCAAATTTAAATCCATTTCTAAAATTGTAAAAGATCGCCAACACACACAAAATTAGATGTACTCTTGGCTACGTAACTTTTGCAAATATCAAGCTATGATGCTAAAATTTAGAGGGAATGTCAACAACAGATTTACCAACTTAACAAAAAAAAACAGAACTCAAATGGGAGTAATGGGAGCGCCGCACGGTGGTGTCCCCCGGGAACTTTTTGATCAAGGTGGTATAGTCCTACTGTACCCCATATGGTCCGCCTCCGCGGTCCTCTGTTTATTGAATATTTTTTTAAATATTTTCGTCATGCTTTTTATGCTTTTCCTTCTAAATTATTGCTAAGAAACACTACTTTTTGACAAAAATAATTATAGGTCTCAATTGGATAACTCAAAACGTACTTCAATAATATCTGAAGGGAAAAGCCACTAAATAAAGTAAGAAGAAATCTTTCTCAGTGGCAGCTTCTCACTGCAACGGGATGTTGGAGACCGAAGTACGATTTTCAGGAGCTTTGTCGAAGGTCGGGGCAATTTACTCCCTTCAGGATCTTCCATATCGAACAAGTCTTGTTTCGAAATTCTGAAAATTAATAACGAGTTAGCCATTCTACCGGCGGTATCATCAACTTCCATTTTAGAACTATATAAAAAGTTTCGGCGTAGGCAAACCAGCTTGAGGTGACATCCATGCTTCCTAGCGAGACCTGTAGAGCAAAACATCTCTGTCAAGTGGACCTCATTTCTGACTTACTAGGTGGGGTGAAAAGTAACCTCCTTGGGAATGAAAAAAATTTTTTTTTTAATGTTTTTTCATATTAGTCAATATAGTCCTCTTCTAGTTTGATACACTTATTCCAGCGATTTTTCAACTTCTTGATTCCGTCCGAAAAGTAATATTCCGGAAGGTCAGCAAAATACTCCTCCGTGGCGTGAATGATTTACTCGCGTGAGCTGAATTTTTTGTTGATGAGCTATCTTTTGAGATTTGGGAAAAGATAATAGTCCGAGGGATCCAAATCCAGTTACCAATCGACACCAAAAGTCCAAACACTCTTTCGAAGTGCTCTCGCGTTCGTGTTTTTGGTCAAAAGTGAGTATTCGCGGCACCCAGCGGCAGGATAACTTTTTCATATGCAGAATATTGCCCAAAATATGGCGTGTGCGCTCAGTACTAATCTTTGTGGTATCTGCTAGCTCGCGCACCTTCACTTTCCGGTCAGCCAACACCATTTCATGTATTTTTTTGACATTGCCCTCTGTAACCGCATCGGACGGCCTGCCGCTGCGGACTTGATCGGTAGTGGAGTTGCGGCCACCACGAAACTCTCGAAACCAATATTTGACGGTGTAATCTGACGGAGCATTAGCCCCATAATATTTATCCAACTTTTCTTTTATTTCCTTCGCCGTTTTGCCTCTCAAAAAATAACGTTTTATGAGAGAACGAAAATCGTTTTTGTCCATACTCAACATGATGCCAAACACGTCAACAACAATCAGCTGTCAAAACAAAACTAAAGACAGAATCGCACTGAAATTTGGCATGTTTGCCTAAACATGAACGGACTTCAAGGCATCATAACCTTTTTTGCAGTAGCAGCGCATTCTGGCGGTCAAGGAGTGGGGTGAAAGTCACAAGACCAAAACAAATGTAAAAAAGTGAAAAATAATAGCAAAACGGGACAAGATATGAAGTAGGGAAGACTTAGAATGATTGGGAATAGCAAAACAAGAAGAAGTAGAAGATTTCTTCAGAAGCAATGAGAACGGGGTGACTCACTCAAGCTTTCGATTTCATGGCTTTCATTTCTTTCTAAGCTAAGAAAAAGGAAAACTGTTAGCGAAGCTAATATAGCTACAGCCGTTAAATGAGTACAGAGTAAAAAGAAAGTCAGGAAAAAAGGTATAGATCGTGATCCTTACAAAATGAGTTGCTGTTCAACCAATGACAAGCGCCTGTAGGGTATTTCTACTTAACATCTATACGGAGGAACACCAGGCGGTGGATATTATCCAGACATCTATATTAGCTGGACTACAAAGACCTAATCTTCAATGACTTCGAGCTTTACCTAACGTGACTACTCAGTAGACCGCAGTAAGATTGCTCCAGATCTGTGGGTAAATAAGACTAGGTTATCTATTCCTATAGACAGAAAACAAACGTGTAACTGAAGAAGAAGCCAGTTTAGCTCTTTAACGGATTCTGAAATGCCGCTCTCAGTTTCCTAGAGCGCTATGTGATATTTTTGTACAGACCGCAGCCATCCCTGAAGGTAAAGAATGTAAACCTATAGCACAAAACAGTCGCCTGTTATAACCTCGTCTCAAGAAGCGAGTGACGTTCAACCTGGCCTGGGATCCGTGCTTTCATAATAATCGTACGATTGAATTGGAGTTAAAGAATGCGAAGTTCCTTCCGAAGATAGGAACATGTATAGCATCCATGCAAACCTTTCACATTCTAATATTGTTTGATTTCAGCTCCGACGATCCGAATATAGAGGTGAGAAATTAGGATGAAAAGAAAATATTTACCTAGGAGATCATGGCATAATTAACCTACAAAGAAAGTATTAAGCTCCTCAAAAAAAAGACATCAGATTGCTGAGAGGAAACTCATAAGGAAACATCTGAGAAACCATCATGCCAACTACTGAGTCGTTGTGTCTAGGAAATGTCTGTCAACGCCGCAGACCTCTATTAAGAGATAGCACCTGGACTGACTCTCATAATGACATGTTCAATATCCATACAAATACACACTTGGATGAGATTTTGGAAGCATTTGATAGCTACGCTAAATACTTCTTCACTTAGCTGGTAAATTCCTTCCAGCTGAATTAGATAATTAGTGTAATGGTCGAATAATTAGTGTAATGAACCCGTCGCAAAGATTGTTTATTTCACTTGTAGAATCCAACTCACCTCAAAAAAGTTCAGACGCTACTTCGATGTAATAATAAACTCCAAACTAATTTGAAAGGAAATCATTTCTGTTCAGAATCATGTGAAGCTTAGAATCAGGCCTTAAATCCAGTTGTTGTGAGACTCATCCGATAAGTCTGGTGGAAGCTACTCGATAAAAAACTTAATCCATCCCACCCCACTATAGTGTAAAGAATAAACTATATAGGGACATCAGGATCTTCCACTAGGAGTAATGCCGCAAGCTATGATAGAGACTATGCTAAGATTTATCCCCCAGAGGCGGCTAAAACTTAGGCAGAGGAAAATGGAATTGTGGTGGCGCCATAAAAGTATATCTTCATTCTATCTAGATGGATAATAATAAAAAGAGGTCATCTGTCTCCCGTCATCAATTTTGACAAGGAGTTGTCACCCATGAGAAAAAACTAGCTATTCATGTCGAGAGGTCCAAGATGAAGGTCGGGCCGGTAACCAGACTTTACTTCGAAGCACTATAGCTAAACCATTCTTATAGAATGAGTAACAACTCTAGTGTTTTGAAAGTAGGATCACAGCCATTATTTGAACAGCAAAAACCATTTTCCACAAAATTGTCACTGTGTACTCGAAAAGGCAGGCAGGAGTATTTGGAGTCAGAAGTAATAAGGTCAAGGCAAGTGGGTTAATTTAGGCGATATCTAAGATAATTTAAGGTACACTGTTACAAAAGCCAATAAATGAGTAAAAGGGCTCAGATTTAAAGGTTCAACACTCTCACGGCCTCTGCACGAAAGTGATTCGTAAAGCTCTATGCAAAAATTGATTCGTGATGCGATAATGAATAAAGTCAGCCTGGACTACAGTGGTTATGTGCACAATGTCTAGTACCCTTTCGAAAATCTATGACAAGAAAACATCGCTCTAATTTATGGAGATTTGTCGAAAAGGCACATCCTCAGTGTCTGGCAAAATTTTTAAACTCTGTGGCTTTGCTTTTCATGCGGAATGACTCGGGATCCTGGTAATAATTACTGGAGGAAAGAAGAACGATTACATGCTGCATAACTGTCCTCTGTTTACTAACAAAAGGATGAAACCCCCTACCTTCTGAGACTTATATATTTATCTAAATGATTCCTAATCAATGGTATCTCAGTACGTCTGGGAAAAAACCTAAAAAGAGCACAATGATCCCAAAGGTTGGTCTCAGTGGACAATCACAGCCAGGAACTTCCATATTTACGGTTACCGTGTGCATTCACTCCCAACTTTTAAACTTGGACAATTTTGTCACTACAGTCATAAGCTACAAAACAAACCGGGGATGGTGCAAGTTTGCCACTGCCTCAGCAAGTTTGCCAGACCCGGGCCTCAACTAATAAGCTCGGTGTTTAGCTTACTGCCTCCAGTTACGGACTCCAAGTCGGTTGAGGTAATTTTCTACTTGTGAAGTCTTCCTCTACTGCATTGTACCTCGGGGTTAGATTCAAATACTCTGCGGGCCGTAGTATTGATGACCTTTCGCTCTACATGTGCTAGCCATCTCAGGCGACTGATGTGCACTTTTTTGACTAGATCGATGTCGCTGTATAGCTCGTATAGTTTGTCGTTAAATCTTCTCCTCCAAAGCCCGTCAAAGCAACCAAGATGATCAAGGTCTTATGTAGAGTCTCCTTAGTTTCTGGGATAAAGCCATACTACTACATACTACTTCTGCTAATTATATCAATATCATCGGCGAACGCTAGTAGTTGCACAGCCCTTGAACGACTGTGCCTCCAGCGTTCACTTGTGAGTTTGTGGGATCCTGCTCCACGAAAAAATAAAGAAATTCACTAGAATTTACAACTTAAATTTATTAAACGAAATCTCTTCAATTGGGTTTGGAGCTTGCTACCCAGCACAAACGAAACTAAAGTCAGATCTACTGGCTCAAAGGCGATTAACATGGAGGAAACCGCGCGCGACGACAAGGAAAACTTTATATGACCGAACTGAACGAATCAGGAAGGCAATTGTTAACGATGTTGAGGAGGCTTATACCTCGACAGTTGGCGCAGTTGACGAGGCCTCCTTTTTTATGGATCGGACATATGGTGCATGCTCTCCACAAAGCATTCTTCATCAAACCAGAGATATCTTGGTGTTGGTCGGGTAAAACCCAGCACATTAGTTGCGGAATCTCTGAGGGCACGTTGGCACCATTGCCACTGGTCTTCGGTGCTTGATGATGGCGACATAGGAGTTGTTGAAAGATTTCGGGATACACGTTCGGCAAAGATTCTGGCTGTGACTTTATTAACGCAGCAGTTACTCATACTTGTATCAAAGACTGGTTATTTACCGGTAAATGGAACAATCATGAATTACTAGGAACTAGTTCCTCAACGGTGGTCAAAGGTTTTACGAAGGCACAAGCGTCGACACTTAGGCACTAGCATAGTACTTTTGACTGAAGGTTGGATATTCCAACCCATGTGGGACATCGTTGGTGGCTGCAGATCACATATACGGATTAATATTAGCTACTTGGTACACACCTCACTTTAGAGCTACTTCGATGTATTCGGAGCCCAGGTCTAAAGGTTTTCTGGATCCTCAAGTAAAGATGATGATGAATGGATCATGAAAAGGTCAACGGCGGCGCTCATAACCGGAACGACGCAATTGATACCAAATCGTTTCATCAAACTATTTGTCCAGGGTTTCCATTACGAACCACGTTAGGGGTTACACCTACAGGCAACTTCTCCCCTGTCCATAAAAATCCCAAATCAGAGGCAGCCAGCAGCTTCTGATACAAACGGATATAATGCTGAAGACGCCAGTAATCGTTTTAAGGACAACGAATTTCGTCTTCGCACATGGAATGTTAGGACTCTTAGAAGAGACTATTATAAAGCAGATATAATCGTAATCCACAAAGTGCGATGAAATAGGCGGGGCAAGAAGCGAAATAAGAACTACGGTAACTACTACGGCAACAGCTAAAAAGAAGAAAGACGACGCTTATTTGGATATGGATTTGCTATTCAAAGGAAACTTAAGCAAAAAGTCTTAAGTTGCTGCATATAAGCGAACGCCTCATAATAATCCACATCAACTTCAAATTTGGAAATGTAGGCCTGATTTGCGTTCATGCCCTCCCAGAGGGTGACAATAATAAAGGCGAATGTTATGACCGAAAATATGCTCAGTGCAATAATTGTGACACCATCAGTCTTTCAGGGGGTCATCGCAATCCACAGGCTACGATGTCATTATCAATCAACCGTTTACCAGATTGATCACATTGCGGTCGACGCCACACACTCCTTCAGTATTCTGGATGATGTCCGAACTTTCAGAGGAGCCAACATGAACTTGGATCATTACCTTATTGCAGCCAAGGTAAGAATACGGATATCACCGACACAACGTAGTAAAGTAAGACTACCAAGGTTCGAGATCGAAAAATTGCAATCGCAACAGACAGCTAGAATCTTTGCCGACCTCGTTTTCCTCAGCTCTCCCAATATCATAGCCCTCAATCACAAACCATAGAACACCAAGGTTGTTGCTGCTTCTAATGTAATTTGTTCCAAAGCGCCGCCACACATATGGTTCGAGGATGAATGTAGGCAGGTACTTGAAGGCTAACAATAAATGTACAAAGCTGCGATACATCAAAGGTACTCTAAGGTCTACGAGAATCGAGTAGAAAAAGAGGGTAAAGCACAGACTCGTAAATGAAGTGATTTTGCTGCAGGAATAACGTACAAAGGCTTCATCAGATCATAAAGTCGAACATGCCAGGGTTAGAGTACATGGATTGAGGACTGCAAAGGTGAACATTTGCAACTAGCAGTCGGTGCTCTGAAAATTAAAAGATTACATTTGAGCGGTAAAACGGTGCAGGTGGTCAAAATATCGCTGTCAAGCTGAATGAAGCATTTACCCAGAATATCAAAGCAAAAATCTAATAAACCTGCTGGTTCAGATGGACTGCTTGTTGAGCTAATTCAATCAGCTGGGAATGATCTAGATGGGAACATGCACCAGCTCAGTAGTAAGATATAGTCAGAGGAAAGCATGTCCGAATCATTAAATCTCACCAGACCCTTCTGGTTGCTTCAACTATAGAAGAATAAGTCTTCCGAACATCGGCTTCATGAACAATCTGGTTGATCCATACCAGTGCGGTTTCAGACCAAGAAAGTCCACCATCGATTAAATATTCACGCTACGGCAGATCTTAGAGAAGTCCCGGGAATATGAGATCGACATTCGCCCTCTCATTGTCAACTTCAAAGACGCATATATGAACGAACTAAATAACGTCATGTCTAATTTTGACATCGCAGCTAAACTCGTCAGGTTGTACAGGATGACTATTAGCAACTCTCGCTGTTCCGTTAAGGTCAAAAAGGTTTTAGACAAGTCGACACACTGTAATGTGACTCTTTTATTAAATATTACTCTACAGCGACATCGGTTTAGTCAAGTATCTAGGGATTCAACGTTTGAGATGACTGGCTCATCTAGCCCAAGGAGTCATTGATTTTAATCCTGAGAGACAGCTTAACAGAGGACGACCGCATCTAAGGCGATGCACTTAAGTGGAAACGATCTCAACCAAATTGGAATGCGGCGCTGGAGGCAACTGGCGAGAGATCGTGCTAACTGAAAAAGCTATGCCCGACAAGTGATTTTGGATTGTGCTTCTATCGGGAAATAAATTTACAAAGCATGCTATGCAGCGTTCCTATCGTCTTAAGTTGCTAATACTTGCGGATGAGATGCTGCCGAAATTAACCCAAAATAACATCACAACGCCATGCGCTAAGGATGGAGATAGCTAGCGAAAGTAGCTCTTCCTATAGAATAATTTTAGAGCATTCTTGATAGCACTAGTAACGGTTGATACTTTTAAAAATGCTTACTCACATCAAATCAATAAAATGCGCAATCTAATACGATACAACCTGGACCATTGGAGAGTCGTTAACTTACACATGCGTCTTCAAGCATTTACTTTCTTACTAAGATTGAGCCATCGTCCATTGTAAACGCTAGTCTTAACCAATAAAGCCTTATCAACTAGAATACATGTTAGCCAGTTGCCTTCTACTATGCGTTGAGGGTTCAGGTTTCCCTTCACTTGAGAAGGCCATTTGCTCCACAAGCCCCACCTCTGTTAGTCGATGGATTAAATGCATTTGGCCTTAGTTCATATTGCTGTACAGCTTATGCGACTTGTGTCTTTCGTTTTTGATCAACTGTGTAGCGTCTGTTTTCCGCTTGGAGAAAAATCAAATCCAATTCCAACAAAAACATTAATAGTACTGACAGTCCAGAGACCCCTAATAAATCGCCAAGTATCCACCTCCAAATGTGACAGCGAAACGTAAAATTGCATCTAATGTCAGACAATACTTCACCTAAGTTGGGCATACGACTTTTGCCACTCCTAGTTCTCATATTTCTTCACTACTTCCTTCAAACAACGCAAACATGTCCTCCTTTTAGAAGGCAAAAAAAAAAGATAGATTTTCCAATTCCCTATTCAAAATGCCTCCCATTTTTATGAAGTAAATCATGGTATCCATAATGTTCGGGTTGTCAAAAACACTGCTCACATCCAGAAGACATTCACTACTCTAAGTGACACTCTGGCATTCGCTTCATCCTGTTCCATGGAACCACTTTGTATGGCTATCCACTCTGGCACTCTGATTGAAAAAAAAGCACACACTCTTAGTGGAATGCATAAAATTTCATGAATATTTGATTAAGCTGAAGCCCGTCTAGGAGCTCAAGACCTGGTCTTCCAATAAAACTCGCATAAAGTGCAAGAGTCGATTTTTTTTTTCCCGTATTTTTGTGCGCCCCATTAACATAAATGAAGTTACCACCTCTGTGGTTATACCCAGAGAATGGTATCCGCGTTTTTTTTTTTTTTTTTTTGGACTAGACAGAGAAGCCCATAAACTATCCGAGATTACACCCGCCGCTTATGCGCCAGATCTAGGCTCCAAAAAACGGTGCAAAAGACTCAATAACGACTGGGAAGAGAGTGGCGACTGGAGACTCCATTCGACGGTTATTTGATACTCTCCATGGTGCATGCAAGGTATACATCTCTCCTCCATCTCCTCCTGATACAGACCAAATGATGGAGAAGGAACCGCCGAACTTGACGGGAATACATTTGCAGCTGATTTGTAGCTGGGGCGGATTTTATTTATTAAGTGCAAATGAATTAAATTTACGATTGAGAGAGAAAGAGCGCATTTGAGAGACCCACTAGGCGATCGTACCAAGTCGCTGTAGAAGGAACAGTAAAAGCAAATGGATCCTTGCAACAGCATAAATGATAAAATTAATAGATTTGTACGAAAAATGCCGCTTTTAAGACCGCCTGACCGTATAACAAATTGCAACAAGGCAATTGGTGCATGCGGTTTGCAATACAACAAAAACGGCACCTATCGTGTTTCATAGGAAACAAATTATGCGGGAGGGACTGTGGTATTTGTGGTGTGGTACTGATGTTAGACCAAGGCGGTAAAGATGAAAATTACACCACGTGTCGGTTAAATGACGCGATGATTTGCGTAACGAGTGCTTAAATCATCATTCAAGTAATAAATGAGAAAACAAATCAGGCATTAGACGGGAAGTGATAGTTTAGTGGTATGCCTCAGGAGTACGTTGATGGGCCCGTATATTTTTGACAAATTTATTAAGAGTCTGGTTAAAGTTGCGCTGAGTTAGGGACACGCGGTCTAGTCATTTAGTAGATGATGACAAAATATTTTGACAGGCTAGGAAAAGTTGTTGACACTTAAATTTATATGATTCTTAGCTTGCATGTGGTACTCTTTTAGCGAGGTTACATACTTCGGTGACGCAGTGGAAGAGAGCTTCAGCCACTATGCCTCTCCAATTGCGCACATGAAATCGGCTGATGTCTGGAAACTGAAAATTACCAGGCGAACTTTTCTCTCGAAGGGCCCTAGATTATTTTCATCTATTTTTGTCAGTGTTTAAGCTTCCGCGACAAGAATAATAAAGGTCCTCTATAAAGTCTTTTGGTTCCACGAGAGAGCAATTTTCCACTCCATTTCCTTCTAAGCCCTAGGAAGTAGAGATTAGGGAGAGTAATTGTACGCAACGCTTTCGCGTTAGTGTCGTTGTCGAAGTTGATAGCGAAACCGAGATAGATAAAGACCCTTTCTACCTCAAAGTTATAGCAATCTATGGTGGCGTTTGGCCTATACATCGATGCTGTTTGTCCCTCTTGTTGACAGCGTGTACCTTGTTTTTCCTCTGTTTACCGCTTCTATTTGAATAGTCGCAAATGTTCAAGCATGCTATCTCCTTCTCATTATGTCAATGTCGCCTGCATATGGGACTGAACTGAACAAACTTTGAAGGATGGAAGATTTTGAGTTTCGCACATTTCTATGTTGCACAAGACCTTTTCTAACACTGAACGTCTCTGTTTTGTCATGGCCGACCTTGACAGAGCAGCGTGCATTCTCCATCGTGATCCAACATAGTCGAATGAACGTGGGAGGAATGCCGAAACTAGACGGGGCTCTCTATAATTCGATTCTAAACATGGTGTAATATGTAGCTTTGAAATCAGTGAACAGTTGGTGTATATCGATATGGAACTCCTGGGTTTTGCATGTTGAAATGTTTTCTATGGTTGACTTTGCTGGCCTAAAGCCACACTGCTGTTAAAAAAACTTATTCCCTTGTAGTTTTTGGACTTAAGGTGTTCTGTGTTCTGTAGTATCGGACAAACCATGGTGGGGTTCCATTCGTCGGACATACTTTTGTTAACCTAGATTCTAGGTTAACAAACTGCTGCCTTAAACAACTCAGCAATTAAGCCATCGATCCGGTTCCGTTCACCCGAACTGATTCCAGTCCTGACTTCATCTTGGTCGGGTGTACGGAAATGTTATTTGTATTCGTCCAGCTTGGATATTTAACTCTGTCTGACAGTGAATGTTGTTCTTCATCTGTATTTAACAATCTGCAGAAATAATCTTTCCAGATTTTCAGTACCAACTGTAGTTCTACCATGAGGTTTCCTTTTCCATTTACAGCTTTCGCATGTTCGCTTTATTTTTTGGTAAAAATTCTGAGCTTCAATCTTCTGATAGCATCTCTCTAGGGCCTCGATCAAACGCTTCGCATTCTCTTTGTTTTGTCTTCTGAGGAAGCTAAGTTCTTCCATTCTTTCCTACTCGTTGACCTCGGGAACTTCTCTCATTCTTTTTGCAGGGCCCCTCTGTACATCCGCTGTTTCCTAGATTTGCCTATTTACATCATCATCGAATCAGGAATTTCTTTGTTGGGGCGGGTTGAAACCCAGCACATCAGAGGCTACTCTTTTAATTGTTCTCTGGAAGTGATGCAATTTTCTTGAAAGGTTAAGGGAGACTTGATCGAAAACGGCGAAAGGAAAAGGAAAGGAAAAGATGGCCAGCGGACCATCTCTTGTGATTGTAGCCGTTCGGTGCTAGCTGTACATACTCGTAACATCCCGACGCACCAGATATGCCCTCATTGCCTGGCTGGGAATTAAAATCGCCGTGGACGATTTGCTCCTCCTATTGCTCGTAGATTTTGTTGAGGAGCTTGTGGGAGTAATCTGTGGTTCGTTCGTCCTTCCCTTCTGATGGAGTGTAAGCCTGAGACTTATGCTGGCGAATTTAACCTTTTTACGAGTCGTTGTCGGCAAATCCACATCCTAATAAACGCTGCGACTGCTGTCCTTCTGTTGCATCACATTTTTATCTGTTGGGTGAGGTGTAGGCTAGTATTACTAAGCTTCTGGTCGAGCAAGCACTTACATTTTAAGCCTGCATGCGTAAATTTTTACTAAATTCGTTACCACTGAGAGGTGAGGCAAGCACTATACTACTAACTTGATTGTTGCGATGCTGCCTATCCAGGTTATAGGACAGTCAGTAGTTTTCTGATCAATCACCGTGCAGGTTCCCCTAAGCGAGGAAGTCAGTAGTAAGTACGGATAAAGAGGTTTAGACCTGAAGGTAAAGGGTGTACACTTGTAGATAGTTGAGTAAAACGTTGGTACCTTTACAAACGCAAGGAGCCAGTATGCTCTGTCCAAGCCCAGGACGAACTGCTGAATCTCCATCTCCTTTATATTCATATCATGGGCTTAAAAAGATGTGATCTTTGGAATTTTTGACCGCCGCCTATCTTTTGATATGTTGTGTCTGCGACGCTGATGTTGTCTTGGAGGACGATAATGTTAGATTTGACTTGTCCTTAGGCAAACTTCGGTCTGTCTTTTAAACGAAGACAATTCTGACAGTGAACTTAATTGTAAACAATTGGTCTTGAGGACGAAGTACTCGTGTTTGCGTCTGTAATGTAAGCCAGGCTGCGTTTAAGTTCTTGCTGCTCCCCTTCACAACTTCCAAGTTAATTCGGGAATGCAAAGCTTCTCATAGTACAGCTGGAAGGCTGAATGCACTGAGTCTTGCTTCCAAAATCATAACACGATGGGGCAAAATAGATCGCTGAAAAATTTGCAAGACAAAAGACGGAGGAGAGTTTCTTTGGAACCAAACATGCGCTGGGCCTGGCTGTGTATTCGGATAAGGTTTCCATTAGCAATTATGTTTCGTGTGAACATAACTTCAAACGGCATGACTCTCCGGATGCTGATAGACCAGACGCTATGAGATCAGTGACTCTGCTGGTGTCCCTCAGCTTTAAAGACTGTACACTGCTTACTGCTACCCTAGCACGTCAATACGCTTTGGCTAAGTATCTGTGTGTGCGGTTCATTGCAATCCTTCAAATATTTGAGTAACCATTTCCTGGCACTGTACACGTACATGAGGGAGCAATTAATGTTCTGTCAGATCATATTGAACGCCCAGTTTGTCACTTAGATTGCCCGAATAATCTTCGTTTCTTTGGATGAAGAAGCCAGACCAATAAAACAAACGAGAGACAGTATGTAGAGCCTTCAAATATCCACCGCGGAAGCAAATCAAGTTGCAATGTTATAGTTCTTGGAAGAGCTAACTGCGCCATCGTACCTCTTTGCAGAATACAATGATGTTCTAAAAAATTGGAAACCTCCGAACAGACAGTAACGGTGCATCGTTGGCGCCCGATTTGGGTGATCACATAACATCAAAGTTATCAACTAGCCTAATGGTTCTAGAGTGAATGGAAACCAGACCAAGACCATAATCTTGCTCTTTACGACTAGAAACTGAAAGAAGTTGTGTTGTTCTCGCTATACTCAGAAATTTGAATTCGTTGTACACCTGGCCTATTTCCATCTAATCTGCGCCCAATTGTAATTTTACAAAAGTTCGTGTAAATTATAATTATAGTCAAAACCCAAGGAGCATAATTCGACAGCATACGTGACAGCCAGTGCCTCACAGTTTAATGACCAATTCAACCTCGACAACATCATTAAAAAGCCACTAATTGTTCGCCTCCAACTTTCATTCCGGTTTTTTTTCAACAAAAGTAACGTCCACGAGCAGTCATAACTAAATTCATGGCGCCATCCGATACCACAGCGAAATTCGCTAGAAATACACCAAAACGTCGCTCAATATAATCGTTCCGTGCCTCCAATCGATTTTAGGCAATTATCGACTATTGTTTGACCGCTACTGGTTCACGACAGACTCCCACGTACACGCTCGTAATATACACCTTTTCCTGGCCCAAATCTAACTTTTCCAATTCGTCTCACTTGTAATTTGAATTGGAAAAATCCATCTGCATCCATACTACATATCGAGAGAAGGAAAAAACAAAAATCTGTGTTGACAAAAAGAAAAAGTCGAAAGTGTTGCAGCACCGGCAGTCACCTTAGGCACTACCCTGCCCTTTCGTCACAGTTGTCAACCGTAGCCCAATTAATAGAACGCACTCACACATCGGCACCAGCACCAGGTTCGGCCCCAAACCTTGCTCTAAGTCAGCTCCGAGACAAGACTTCAAGTTAGCTTCAGTGTAGGCGCGCAGTCGAACAAAATTATATTCGAATGGCAATTAATTAATTTGAATATGGCTGACTCTATTTTGAATTTATTTTTCAGTCTTTGCGGGCTGTCCAGAGGGGGCCGGAGGTTTGAGTGCAGCAACAGAAGTAAAAGCATACAACTATGGCTATGGCATTATGCCACAGATACAGCCAGCAGATACACACCATACTGTGCACAGTGACTTTCAAAAAAAAAAAAACTTTTCATTCATTAAGATTTCATTCAGAAAAGTTGGCCAAAACCAGAGCTAGGTATACCTCCCGCTCTCGGTCCCGCTTCCGCTCCACTTTTTGTTTATTAGTAATATGCATAGGCATACAGCATAGTCTAGCTTAGAGGTAAGGCTGCAATGTTTATAGCATTCAAATTAACGGCGCGATGTTGAAGCGTGGGCCGCTTTGGAAGTTGGAAATCATGTCAGCGACAACACAAAAGAAAAAGCGCGGCCAAAACGTTTCATTCATGGAACAAATCTCAGATCGCTAACTGAATTAACTAACCAAACAGAGCTGGAAAGACCAAGATGAGGGGCAACTAAACTGGGCTTGAGAGGGGAGCCGATGAAGTGCAGCATTTAGCGGGTATGGCTTTTTGCCAAATAAACATGCGGTTAGCCGCTCTGGTGAATCGAGTTTGGCAGCACCAATTTGTTGACTCTTTTTCCGTTGCTAGCGTAAAATTAGCATTTTTCCTCATCGATGAGGTAATAGTCGGTGATGGTGGTTGCGGCGGTGGTGATGCGGGAGTTCAATCCTAATTTATGGAAATCGGGAATTTAAAGGTTATGAGCAAGAAATGCGGTTTCCGGCCAGGCTGGTACGATGGACAGGTGGTCAACAAAAATGATTCTTAAAGTGTGGCTGTTCTTAATGGAGTAGTAGACCTAAGACACGTCAGTCATGTGAAGTCTAGGCGTGTCTGGGAGATAATGGAAAATGAACATGAGAGCTTGTATGGCCTTGTTTACCACTACAATGCTGGCCATCACGTCATCGTCAAGGCGACTCATGTATCTGCCAGTTCAAAAAAATATTGATTTGTAACCCCCAGTGCCACTATGAGCAGCATAGTATTTTCGTGATTTAGGGCCAATTTCAGGAAGAACGATGAAGAGTGCTGTATGTTATGTGTACACAAGTGTATACATATAATTGAGTGAAGTACTGCAAGATATCTCTCCATCATTCTCTCTCTATAAATGTACATTTGCTCACTGTATTGTACACTTAAACTTTCCTTGATAGACTGAGTCCTGAGTCAAATTATAACAAAGGGCAACAAGCATTACTTTTACAACAGAAAAGCGTGTTTAAAATTATGTTAGAGTCCAATATTTTCTTGAATCAACTGAATTCTAATGTCAAGTCAATCTGTATTCTGAACAAACTAGTGCATTCAACCGAAACCCACGCCCATTTTGAGCAACTTTCTATATCTTGCCAACAACGTCATTATTCAGTAGTAACCCAGACGCAGTAGTAACCCAAACTCAGTAGTGACCCCGAGTCAGTAGTGACCCAGGCTCAGTAGCGACCCAGACTCAGTAGCGACCCAGCTCAGTTGCAACCCAGACTTTGGCCTTTTTTATTTTAACGCGCCCTCAAGGGATTAAAGTCCACTTAATATGTTTGCACATGGCGCGGGCGAAGGAAAGTTGGGAAGGAACGAAAGAGAGGTACCGATGTACGTTGGTTTAAAAGGTCTGATTGTTACAATGCCTACAAAATAAAGAGCTCCACAAGACATTCCATAAACGAGTTGTACGGCTTAGGGAAGAATCATGACACTTTAGAATACGAGTAGGTCCGAAAAGTGTTACGGTTGAAAGCTTGTAGGGGCGGAATTCTACTGGTGATTTCTATGGAGCACTGCTGGTGGAAGGTATTAGAGGGTACTAGGGTACTAGCATCAGCTACGAGTTTTATCGCACGATTCTGAATCCCATCTGAAGGATCTTTCATTAAGCGTTTCCTATTTTTAAATTTTAAATAAAACAAAGTGTGTGAGAGATATCATCGAAGTTTTTTATTCGTTTGAAAGGACTCATCGTTCAAATGTCCGCCGAGGCTTCTCTGGGTGGCGCGCATCCGAAATGTCCAATTTTCCATGACTCTGGCGCATAAATTAGGCTTAATTTGACCGATGGCATGGGTTATGTTGGTTTTGAGGGCCGCTGTAGTTTGTGGCTTATTGGCGTAGACCTTCGACTTCAGAAAACCCCACAAGAAAAAGTCCAACGGGGTCAAATCGCACGATACCGGTGGCCAGTTCACATCACCTCCACGTGAGATGACCATGCCCTCGAATCACTAGTGCAAAATTTCCTATGTAGCGTGAGCTGTGTGGCACGTAGCGCCGTCCAGTTAAAACCACATGTCGTTGGTGTCCATATCATCCATTTCTGGCCAAATGAAGTTGGTAATCATCGACTTATAGCGCTCACCATTGACGGTGATGGCCTGGCCAACGTCGTTCTCAAAGATAATGGACCGATGACGTCGCCAGACCAAAATCCACCTCTAACAGTGACTTTTTCGGGATGCATTTGACGATGGATCTCATGGTATCTTCCGAAATTCGACAATTTTGTTTGTTGACATGCCCATTCATCCAGAAGTGGACCTCATCGCTGAAGATGATCTTTCAATGAAAATTAGGGTCAGTTTCCAACTGCTCCAGAACCCATTCAGCGAACACACGTCGTTGTCTATGGTCATTTACCTTCAGCTCCTCAGTCAGTTGAATTTTGTAAGGATGCAGGCCCAAGTCACGACATAAAATTCGCCAAGTAGTGGTCAGCGAATGGACGGGTTCTAGTGAGCGACGCGAAATCGACTTCCTCGGATTCTCGACGTACTGGTGTTAGATTATCGTTTACTGAACAAGTGGACTTAAATTTATCCTCCACACTGCGAATACTCCTCCTATGTATGCCCATGGTGAGTTGGCAAAACCGAATGAATAAATGACAGCCAATTTGACAGATGTAGCTTTAAGAATATGGCCGCTATCAAATGTCAAAATTCGAAAGTCCCTATTGGAAGACACTGTATCAGATGTGGGCATTCTGCTCTAAATTTGGGCCGATAATAGCCATATAATGCGTGAATAGATAGCAATGATAGTTTTTCCAGTTGTTATGTTTCAGCAGCTGTCAAAGTTATCAATGACATCCAGCTGTCAACATATTCAGTAAGGTTTGCCATTTCACCATGCATCGTTTTACGCTTGCCGAATGTGCGGAATTCCGACTCAGTTGTAAATACGCAACGTGAATTTTGTCGTGAGGTCGGCCATGGAAAAGTTAGAGCGTGAGTACACTCTTTTGGATCTTAAGCCGCTAACCAGACAGAGATTGGTACGAAATGAAGAAAATATAGCCAATATCGAAGAAGACCCAGAAATGTCGATTCAACGCCGATCAGCTGAATTGGGCATCGCCAGAGAATCAACCCGGCTTATTTTGCGGTTGGATTTGGGTCTACATCCGTATAAGACTGTGCTGACTTAAGAATTGAAGCCGGACGATCGTACACAACGCCGCGAGTTCGCTGATTGGGCGCTGGAAATGTTGGCCGGAGATCCGCATTTTGGCCACAACAATCATCTTCTCGGACCAGGCCCATCATTTTTGGCTCAGCGGTTATGTCAACAAGTAAAATTTACATTATTGGAGCGAACACAATCATCAAGCGTTCGGCCAAGCCACAATGCATATATAAAAATTGACTGTTTGGCGCGGTTTATGGCACGGCGTCATCATCGGACCTTATTTCTTTCGAAATGAGGAAGGAGACACCGTTATCGTCAATGGTCTCAGGCATAGAGCTATGTTAACCGACTCTCTATAGTCAGAGATTGACATCGATATATCCGAGCTGTACATAGTTGTAACAAGATGGCACTACATGCCATATAAGGGACGCAATGCTCAAAGTAGTGAAGGAGAAATTTGGCGACTGGGACATCTCACGTCGAGCATTTAACAATTGGCCGCCGCGATCATGCGATTTGACATCAGTCGAAATCTTTCTCTGGGACAACGTCAAGTCCTTAATCTACGCTAAAAAGTCAACCAATTTGGACGAGCTGAAGGCCAACATTCAACACGCTATTGCCGGAATAACGCCGGACATATTGCACCGTGCCACCAAAAATTGGACCGACCGCTTGCAGCACTGCCAGCGTGCCGAGGTGGCCATTTGAATGATGTTCTATTCCACACATAATGGCATGAACGTAGCTTCAAAATACGAATCATTTCATATCTCACATCATTGTTGTTTTATTTAAAACTTTTTTCCTATCGGTCTTATCTGGTCACCCTTTGTATTGCGGCCTGATTAGAGGGGGTAAAGTATTTTTTGCATCGCTTGAGGAAACCTAGACATTTCGCAGCATTTCTGGTGGCATTAAATATGTGGTCGTCCCAACGTAGGTTGCCATCGACACACATACCGAGAATGGAAAGTTTTTCGGTCTCGACGATGCAAGTGCATTCATGCATAATGGCTGGGTGGTTAAATTTCACTTTAACGACAGCAGACAGAAATGTGCTTTGGTAGCATTAAATTCCACTCTGTTGATAGTTCCCCAATTGGTTATGCTGTTAATATCGGAATATAATGAACTTAAAATACGTTCTACAATCGAAAAGCGACAGATCCAACATACCCAGAAGCATGCAGGAGAATTTGAGACAACGAAACGCCTGGACCGGATGGCATCTCGAACAAAGCAGTCACAAGTGGCTGTGAAGGTGAGGCCAATACAAGGATGCCTAGAAAAGAGAATTGTCTCCACACCATGGAAATTCCAACATTTGGTGCTACTACCAAAAGTTAACAAACCACTCAGAGGACCTTAGTTATATCGCCCAATACCGTAGGCTGCTGCGATTACGGAGGAAAATAGTGCTGTCTGAGACCATCAGTACGTCTTAATAAGATCACGGTCTAGCGTCGATGGCATTAAATTGTTAATAAATGCAGCAGATGAAGCAACACAGAGCAAGAGATATAGGATGAGATGGGTATTGTGGAAAAACAACACTTGAGGTTAAGTATTTCTTTAACTCAGCGACCTTTTAATTCAGCAGATTCTGAGCCAGAATGGCTATGTCATAGTACTTACAGAAGACAGGCACAGACAACTTGAGCAACTGCCACAACAACAGTATCACCGAGTGAGTCCCTCGAGATTCAGTCCTCGGACCTTTCCCTTGGAACACAACGTATGACAGAGTTCTGTGCCTAACACTGCTTGAAGGAATACGAGAGATACAAGCAAATGAACTAGATAGAGTCGGCCACGCGTGAGGCTGTTGCGAAGTTCACCGATTGGTTGGAATCTGCGGATCTGGAACTGAAGACCACACGACTATGGATGTCCTAATAACTAGCCACAATCAGCTCAAATAAGGTCCCTAAAATATATTGTAGTGATACTCGATAACATACTGCCCTTCAAGGTCTGAGTCGAGTTTGCCAAAAATGCAAAAATGCATCGCAGATGCAGCCAGCACGCTCACAGATACTTCTAAATACCGGTGGCCCTGACTATGACCGCAGAATCCTGCTGTCCAGAATAGTCTTTACGCTGCTCCGATATGAGTTTCTGCACCTTCTGAAAAAGAGCACAGGTTCTGGGGAATCAACATTATTAGCGGCTCTCAAACAATCGAACAATCTCGGACAAAGCAGCCTATGGTATATGTAAGAACGATCCCAGTTGGCATGCTTACGAATGAAATCCAGAGGGTTTAGCTTAGGCGAACCTCGAACCGGCAGGAACCTAAAGTAGTGGAAGAGAAAGAAATAGCTGCAGTGTTTTACTGCAGACGCTTTGCGGAAGACAGAACAAACCTGCCAAGCCCGAAGGACCAGGTCACATCAGTGTCAGAGGATTGCGAAACGAGCTGGAACCTTTAGAAGAGGCCAAGAGATAACCACCTGTTATTTTATAATTGCTTACCCCCGCTAATTATCATAAGTTATTAATTCCTAACATTGCAACGCACAGTGGGCGGTTATGCAAATTTAGCGGCACAAAATTATTTGCATAAATAAAACAATTCATTTGTATCATATAATATATTTAGAACTGTGAAATATGCAACCAACATGAAATAGACACCTATTTGCATAAATTTAAGAGTTGTTAAGACTAGCAGTCGTCAGAATAAGTCGCTTCGCTTCTACTGTAGTCACTCTGAGCTTTCTCTACCTGAGGTTCTGATACCGTTGCCATGTTTTCAGAGCATAGCAATTTTAAAATATCCGGTTGAAGAGAATTGAGTTTAATATTTCCTTTTGGCCTTAGCGATGTCAGGACTGGGTCAGAAGTAATTAGAAGACAGTTTAAAATATCCGTATATGCCTGCAATCTCGATATATTCCTGGAAAGTTCGAGTCTAATTTGTCGAAATTATTTGTGGCGAAATTCCTGGACTTCTTCGGACATTAATTGTCCAATTGTATTACTTATGGTCTATGCAATAATATTTTATGTAAGGTTACTGGCATCCTATACCATTTACGAGGGTAGTCCCAGAAGTTCCCGACCTGACGGGCTGTTGTTGTTTAAATTTTTAAAAAGAATGACAACCTTAAAAACTTAGATTTGATCTTGAAGACGCTATGTTGCGAATTTTTAAATATGGAAAAAACTGGTCATCGTTATGCAATACAATACTTTCATTTCAAAGATCTCAATCCAACCAACATCAAAACGGAACCGGATTCGACTCTGTAGGAGTCTGCTCCTTCATTTACAACAATAAAATATTGGGTGCCAAGGTTTTAGCGGAGCACACGAGTTGTAAAATAAGATGAGTTTACCAGAAATGTAGAAAAAATCCACAAAATGGTATTGGATGGCCGTCTATTGAAAGCGCGTGCCTACCATCATTTCAAAAAGCACTGTACATCGTATGTTGACTGAAAAATTGGACATGATAAAGCTGTGCGCAAGATGGGTGCTGCGATTACTCACAATAGAACAAAAACAGAGTCGTAAGGATGTTTCAATCGAGTGTTTGGCGAAGTTTCACAGCAATAAAGCCAAGTTTTTACGTCGATCCATATCCATGGATGAAACATGGATCCATCACTTCACACCCGAGGCGAGGGAACAGTCAAAACAATGAACTCAATGGACTTTGAAGAATCGGCTGAAAAGAAGGCGAAGACAGTTCCATCTGTAGGCAAGTTCATGGCGTCAGTTTTTTTGGGATGCGCGTGGTATAATTTTCATTGATTATCTTTAGGAAGGTAAAACAATCAACGGCGTGTATTATGCGAACTTATTGCAACATTTGAAAGATGAAATCAAGAGAAAACGGCCGCATTTGGCGAAGAAAAAGTTTCGTTTTATCAAGAGAATGCACCAGTTCACACATCCATCATCGCGATGGCCAAAATCAATGAGTTAAGATTCGAATTGCTTCCTCAAGCAAACAAGATTTAGCCCCGTCGGATTAATTTCTATTTCCGAATTTGGAAAACTGGCTCGGTGGTAAAAGATTTACCAACAGTAACTATTTTAAGGAGCTCGACGGTTCTCACTATAAACAGGACATCGAAGCTATTGAATATTGCTGGGGAAAATGTATTAAGCTAAAAAAAATACTACCTAGAGAAATAAAGATATTTTTTCCTAAATTTTTTGTGCGTTCTTTGGGACTTCTGGGACTATCCTCGTATACATCAGATTGTAAAGGGTGTTTTTTTAGATGTATACAAATTGAATATGAAATAAAATACTTGAAGCGTTTTTTGTAGACTTTATATTTAATAGATAACTTTATGCCATTAGTGTTTAAATATGATATCGGGCATATGCGTAACACGGCTAGCTCGATTGAAGCACAATCTTGAAGTTCAATCTTCGACAACTTCAACAACGGCGAATGTTAATTTCCAAATCGTCCAAAGTCTCTGCTTTATCGCCATAGACTAATGACTTCACATACCCCCAAAAAAAGTAATCCAAGGGTGTGAGATCACAGAAACGTGAAGGCCAGTGCACAGGTCCATTATGCGAAATTATGCGCTCAGCAAATGTTTCCCGCAATAAATTGATGGCATCGGACGCCGTGTAGCATGTTGCGCCATCTTGTTGAAACCGAAGCTCTGTCACGTCAATACCATTCAACTGAGGACCGAAGAAGTCAGAAGTCTTGTTTCTACAGCGCTCTCCAATGACGGTAACATTCTGGCCGACATCGTCTTTAAAGAAATATGGGCCGATGATTCCACCAGCCCATAAAGTACACCAAGCAGTGAGTTTTGATGGTTATACGGGCGTCTCGACAAAGGCTACTGGCTTTTCTCCACTCCAAATTCGGCAATTGCTTGTTTACATATCCATTTAACCAAAAATGGGCCTCGTCCGAGAACAAAATTTTGCGTTGAAAATGAAGATCAAGCTGAATCATGTTTTCGACCCATTCACCGAACCTACGACGCGTACAATGGTCAATTCTTGCACAAGCTCTATCTTATGAGCTTTTGAGCCAAAATATTTCCGTAAAATCTTCCACAAAGTGGATGGGCTCATTCGGATTCTCCTCAACACTGCGCCCCAGAACGGCAATAACTTCTTCTGTTCGCACTGTGCGTATTATCCACTAGAGTGTACGTGGTGCGAGAACGATTCGTCGTGTTCCGATTAACTTGCTCAGATGGACGATTATGTCGACCGTAAAATGGACTTAGCACACGATAAGTTTGACGTACCGAATCATGGTTTTCAAAATAAGTTTGCACAATTTGTAAGCGTTGTTCTGGCGTAGATTAATCATCGTAAATGGAAAAACGTAATTATTCCAAATCTCTCAAGAAATGATTGATCAACTCCTGTTATGCTAGAAGCAAGGATCAAACGTTTGAAAAATCTTCTCGCGCTGTTTCATCATTAGTATTTCCTCCTCCTTGTTTTGGAATGTCTAGTAATAATCTAGTTTCTGACCGAAACCGAAACCGAAACCATTTCGGCATTGCCATTTTTGTACAATATTTCCAATCTATAACCAATACGTAAAACACATTCCATTATTCTTGTTTGTGCATGTAAAGTAGATAAGCCCCAACTAAATGTCTGTGGATCACTTATTCTGCTTCTAATCATTTCCAAATTATTCATATCCTTGGCTGTTACTTGGCATATATAGCATCTTTGAGTAGGTTTATTGGATGCTTGGATATTAGGTATATACCACGCCATCAACCATTGTTTCTTCAAATCCATGATGTACCTGAAGTATCTGTAAAAATCAACAATGGTGGGAAGAATCTCTTGTATCTGATTTCTTACATTTGCAAATTCTTCCAAAGCTAAATCACTAGTCTCTTTGACAAATCTAAATTTTATTGGTCTGCAGTACGAGGTGGATGATGGGAGTGGATTTTACTATAGTGTAATCGTTTGGTTCGCTTCATCTAATCCATGTAATTACAAAGGAACCAAGGACGTTGCTAAAATATATGCGTCTTCAAATTGATTTGAGGTGGTCTGTTGCTTATACCTACTTTGGCCACCACTTCCATCACAACCCCATTTAAAAATCATTGTTAAGTTGGTTACCACAATTTTTTCTCCAACAAAAATTCCATTTAACACATCCTTTTCCACAACACACAGTCTCTTTATTGTCAAATCGACTAACGATTGCAACTAAATTTCAGAGAAGGATTCACTGATTATGCAATCACTATGTGGAGGATAGTACTTTTTTTTCTTGCATTTTTTATTTCCTCGTATGATGGGTAAAGTTTTAGTCCTTTTTCTATTGCCGATTTTCTAATTATCTCGTATTTTCAGGAGCTCAATTTTGCAGGAGTTATTAGGGCTAAGGTTTACTCAGGAGAATATAGTACTGTTTGTGAGTAGAAATTTATTGTTCTGAATCTCGAAAGGCTATCTGATTTTATTTGCTCTTTTGAGACTTGAGACCATTTTTCCCAATTTACAAGCAGCATTCCTTTTACCAGACTGTCTCAGGTTTATATTAGTAGCATAAGTTAGCTCGCTTAAGGTATGTTTATGGAGCAGATTGTCAACCTTCCTCGGTTTTGAAGCAACATTTTTTGTAGGCCGGCGAACCGCTTATACTGAGTTATTTTCATAATTTCTCAATATCTGCTAAAGTTCCTTTCTTAATACAAGTAGAAGATTGTCTGACAAACGTGAATAGTTGATGAAGCTGTATTGTCTGTTGGATCGTGTCTAGCGACTTTCTGTTCTAAAGCGAAAGCAGTCCTAGACGTGTTCGACGATTGGTGCTCTAGAAATGGACTTTCTTTCAGTCATATCTCTTTACATTGAAGTTGTTCCTTATCCGAGAAAGTGGAAGGTCTGACTCATCTAGTGTTAAAGACATCACCATCCATTCTTCCGAAAAAGCTAAGTATAAGAACTAAATATATCACGTCGAAAACCTCAAAGGTGTTGTCGGCATTCTAGTAATTTATAGATGCCATCGGCATGACATGCAGCTTCTTTCATCGGAATGTCTTCTGGATATACACTGGTGGAACATGCTTTCACGAACACACTTCACTGCTACTTTTACCAGACTCCAAAGAATGGTCTTTCTCGCCTATATGGGAGCCTCCCCCAAACACGACTGCTCTAGATGAACTGATAAATCGCTAATGAATCTCACTGATGAAAAGAAGTGGTGCTAGGTACAGCACGGACTATAGTTTTAATGACCATGCCTGCAGACAGTGGTCTTGACTCCGGTTTTAATCACATGCCGTTTCGTGCAATGACACCAGAACATCTTTTCCTGAAAACATACAAAATCGGCTTTCCCTGTGCCAGGAGAAGAATGCAGTCGAATTTATACGCATGGCTTCAAAACTCATTTAACATGTGAGTATTGTTCCTTGTTAGGAACACCTGAGTCTGTCTCACAGCAGAGGGAAAGCAATGAACAATTGAATATTGTGAAGAACTGGCGCAGAAAGAGAATCATCTGTGCCGTGTTCAATCCTCTCGCGATTTCTCTCTTCTCTCTTTGTGGGTCCCAGGTCACTATGGGATTACGGGAAATGAAATTGCCGAATGCCTTGCTATGCAACGCCAGGCTTGAATTGAAAAGATGTGTTATCAGCTGCACCAAAGATGGCGGATGAGAGGATGATTAGCTTTATTCTGAGTCTGAATACGATGACGAAAAAACTCAGAAGAAATTACGACGTATTGGAAGAATTTTAAGAAAACTTGCAAGGCTTAGTAAGGGCAATTAAAAATGGGTGCATTACTCTTACTATGTGAGAATCCCAGTCATAAACTTGTAGTCTGAAACAATGCATCATTATTCTACCCACTGGCTAAATTGATTCGATTCTAATTCTAACCATCAACCCACAAAGTCACGAGTAGCTCCTTCTCCCCAATTTCGTCCCCGAATCTATTAGTCTTGAAATAAATTACAAGATGCACCCTCATCTGCACTCTGTCACATTTTCCACATTTCGACTACTTTTACATTTCATTCCCTTCCCTCTAAAATCCACTGTAAGACTCTAAATCGTTGCCTTTGTTCGAGCGGCAACTTATCGTTTAAATCCTCCTGAACGATTCCGCTTGCCAACTCTAAAGGTCATAAATTGTCTGCATATTAAAACGCGACCATCTCTAGCAAACATGTTGACTTAGCAGCGACCAGCGGCTCAGTACAAGTTGATGGCCTTCCAGTGCCACTACAACGCTGACGACGACGTACGACGCACGACGATGATGCTTGACGAGCACAGCACAACGCCGCGAAGCTTGGGGGAAAAACTAATTTTACAGTCCGATCATTGAGGCCCAAACATGGTTAAAGGTAATTTTCCTGTCAAATCGAGAAATCGTAAAAATCCGCACCAACGAAATTGATGGTACAAAGCAGCTGGGGGAGAGGAAGAAGATGTAAATGAAGGTGAAGAGGAAGACCTCTCTGACTGGTAATAACGGTGGAGGAGGGTGTCAGATTTGAAGAATCTAGCGGCATTGCTTAAGAACGTCTCTGGGGAACTAGCAATTTTGCGATCTGTCGAATCTAGTTTAGAGAAGTTCTGTGACAATGGAACATTATTGGGTCGGCGGACTGGTGCCAGGTGGTCAGAATGAAGATTGCTTAAGCCGCAGCTGGTGATGGAGTGGAAAACCATTAAAAATCTTGATCAAGTGAATTATCGTAGCAGCGATCTACTAATTTGTTGAACCTAAACCTCTTGCAAGACGATGCCGACGTCAGTTGATGAAAAATTTGATATCTGACGTTTGGAGTTGCTTAGTTCTATGATTGCAGTGTCAAAATTTCGAAAATGATAAATGGTTGCAGGGAAAATTAGACGATGGTAATGAAGCGGGAGTTGGTTAAGAAACGCGTATTACATTATTGTTGATGCTAAGGATGTAAAAGCGAATGCTGGATATTGGTGTACTTGTTGTATTCGCGCTGAGGACTGGTGCTGTGTGAAAATATTGGAAAAATTAAAATGAAATCTAAATCAGAATTTGAATCAGAAAGATACTATTTAGGGAGCATTATAGTGGCATGAGGCTGTAGCTTGTATAAGTTCTAGTCGTTTACTGGTGTTGATATCAGTATCTCGACTGCCGAATCATGTTTCCTCTATGTCCATTACTAGTAGTTTCGAACTTTAAAACTGGAGTATACGACCAATTTAATAGAAGATGAAATGGTGTACTTAGAACACCTAGTCGGTCAACTTTGGAGTTTTATTACTCCAAGCCTTCAAGGTGCATTGTGAAGTCTTCTCCTATTCATCAATGTTGTCCGCCAGTCTCTATCAGCAGCATATATGTATGTTACTTGGCTTTTCCCCGTTCACAGCTTAACCCATTTTTGCGGCTTCTGTTTTAGTTCTTTCGAACGAACTAAATGAGAGCTTGCTAAATACGAGTATGTCACCCCCATTAGAGTTTGCAATTAGAAGCCCTGACTTGTGCCTTTGTCTAGTACAGTACTGATAGCGCATCATCCTGCCGAAATCCTTTTTTGGTATCAAAATCAAATACATCTGTGAGATTGCTTCCAATCTTTAGCGAGCGTTCTTCGTCGCCATTCTTCACAATTAGACAAATTTGTCAGAGATGCGAAAACAAGATCCATACAGGAACCATGGGTGTTGAACAAACGCATCTCTGGTTTTCATACCACTTTATGACGAACTGTGCCGAACTCACTTTCACCATCTGCAATTTTGTAACCAAGATTTAGTTGCTGCAGACATAAGCTACGAAATTAATGGAAAATGGCACAAATTTGTCGTTGCGTCTGCTTATTTTGCCTATGACTCGTTGCTGCCGCTACCACAGACGGTAGCAGAACTCATTGAATATTGTGATTCCAGGAAGACTTATCATATGCTGCGATGCTAATGCTAAGAATAATTTTTGGGCCATCATCTCCTGGGCTCTTGGCCAACTTTCGTTACGAGAGTAAGACAGCAAGTAATCGACTTAACTTTATCAAACAGGTATGCTAAGAAGATTACTGGCAGGAAAGTACCATCAGAGATCTCAATGTCAGGCCATAAATACATCGGATGTGAGGTCTCGACCTTTTTGAAGAGGAGGAATTCACATAAAACCAACTGGACACGACTTAAGGAGTAGCTAGACAAGTACAATAGTGCTCCTCCTAAACTCAGGGCAAGCAAAAGCTTGAGAAAGCTGTTCAGAACATGAACGGCACCCTTACCAAGTGTTTCGAAATGGCATATACAACCAGTAAGTAATCCTG
The DNA here is from genome assembly GCA_963966105.1 of Volucella zonaria. Lineage (NCBI taxonomy): Eukaryota > Metazoa > Arthropoda > Insecta > Diptera > Syrphidae > Volucella > Volucella zonaria. The sequence goes on along the minus strand of OZ014530.1, from coordinate 42,412,642 downwards.
CAGATCGCCCGTTCTTGGTGGAACGCAGACCTGCAGCGTCTTCGTAAAGAATCCAGAAAACTTTTTAGCAGGTCACTTAAGACTAATTTGGAAGAAGATTGGATTCTTTACAGATCAAAGGAGAAAAATTTCAAGAAGCTTATACGGATTTCAAAGAGCGCCTCTTACAAAGCTTTTTACGAAAAGATCGAAACTGTCGGTGTCACCCACAAAGTCCTCAAAAGGGGAAGATCAACCAGGCTGAAACCACTCAGAAAATCTGACGGTACCTATACTAAGTCGAAAGCAGACACTCTCCGTCTCAGACTTCAGCCTCACTTCCCAGGTAACCTAAACGAAACCAGCTCGCAACTAGTTCTTATCAACGAAGCTGGTAGTGAGCTGAACAACACAACACGCTATAGCTGGTATATGTCATCGGATGTGGTGACGGATGCGACCGGATGATCAACAGGCTGTTGCTTTATTTGATGGCTTCAAGTCGGCTGGCACCGATGGTATTTACCCATTTATGTCACAAAAAGGTATGGACCGGCTTCTGGCAACTCTGAAGAGAAATTTCACTGCTAGCCTGGCACTGGCATACATACGGAATCCCTGGCGAATAGTCAACGTCAGACCTATAAGTCTGACTTCCTTCATGTTGAAGGGCATAGGGAGAATGGTTAAGGTCCATGTGCGCAAAACTGCCTTGCGAATGCATCCTCTGCCCTCGATAGAACTTGCTTACCAACGCGGAAGGCCAAAAGTACGTCAACGAATGTGGATCAAAGCACTCAACAGTTCGGACTTTTGTGCACAAGTATACTGTCCAAGTGTAGTGTCCGTTGGATCGTGTTTAGCTCTAAAACGTAAGCAGCTCTGGACGTGGTCGACGATTGGTTCACTAGGAATGGGCTTTCAGTCAATCCTCTCAAAACTGAGGTTGTTCTCTTTGCGAGAAGGGAGAATCTGTCTGGTTTGACTCATCTAATGCTTAAAGGCATCACCATCCAATTCCTCAAAGAAGGTAAGTATTTGGGTGTCATTTTGGAAAACAAACTTCTATGGGCGAAGCGTGTTGCGTTAAAAGCCTCCAAGGCGCTGTCGGTCTTCATTGAGCAAGACATGGGACATGTCACCGGGAAGAGTCGTTTGAATCTACGCGGCTATTATAAGGACACTTACATATATCCCATGCGTCGGTTGTCTGGTAGAAAAAGCTCTGACGGAAATAGGTCATTGCTGCTTTTATTAGTCTCCAAAGAACGGTCTGCTTCGCTGCATGAGGGCTTTCCTTAGCACGCCTGGCTCCACTCCTTCCCCTTGATATTCATATCATGGCCTAGACTCTCAAAGTCATCTTTCGCTTAAAAAGCAGTGGTCTTTGGTACAAAACACACTGGAGCTTTAATGACGTTACTTTTATGACCGGTCTTACGAGCATGCCATCTGACGCAATGATACCGGAACTCTTGCTGCAAAAATAATACAAATCGGCTTTCTCCATGCCTAAGACTGATTTCAGCCTGTATCTGTGACACGAAAAGAATGTAGTCGGATCTTCACGTATGCTTCCAAAACCGATATAGGATGTGGCGTTGGTGTCTTTCTGGAGGACGACAAAGTTATATTTCACTCCTCGTTAGGAAAACTTGCGTCAACGAACTATAATGCGGAGAACCGGTAGGGCGGGCGAAGCATTTGCATCTGTAGTGACAGCCAATCTGCTCTTAGAACCCTGTTGAACCCTCTTACGACTTCCAAGGTAGTTAAAGAATGCAGGACATCACTGAACGTAGTCGGAACTGAGTGAGCCGAACTCATTGAGTATTGTTTGGGTCACAGGTCACAACGGAATCGCGGGAAATGAAATCGCCGATGAACTCGTCAGGCAAGCTTTAGAGGAGAATTTTTTAGGACCCGAATCTACATTGGGCTTGCCTGCGTCCTCGATTAGGGCTTCCATTCACAGTTGGGTCTCATATGAGCACAACTTGAGATGGGACAGCTCCCCGGGATGCAGGCAGAGCAAACGAATGCTTCTCGACGTCTCTACGAAGCCAGCGTACTTTCTGCTTTCGGTCAGCAGGAAAAACTGCAGGTTGATTACTGACGTTGTCACAACAAGTGACACAATATCCTGCGATGCTTTATCTGTCTCTGTGAATTTCCGGCTTATGCTCGCATCAGGCTGCAGGTACTCGGCGCTGACGTGATGGTGTCTCCTCCATAGAGTGACGAAACACCTCAACAAGATACGGAACAAAAATTGTGTAATAGATAACAACAGAACAGTGCTTTCCCCGATGACCTGGCCCTGCTATTCAGAGTGCTTGGCTCAATTCTCTTTTATACTTCTCTGGTCTAAGTAAGCGAATGCGCTTGCAATGATGATGGTGGGTGGCAGTGACTAGTATTGGCCTCGTATAAGTAACATCTTCCGACTGGTGTTAACTTACTTAAAAACGAGAAGGGGGGCACCCGCAGCCGAATACCTTGCAGCTCCGCCAGTAAGCACTACTCGACTCCTCTTCATGGCGCCATCTGAAATTGTCTTCGGTGATTGCGAAGTGGAAAGGACAAATGACGAGTCTCCTGCACCACAAAACAGGACAATTTCTGGTTGATCTGTCTCCTAGCGAGCGGCAATCATAACAAGTTTTCTTGCTCCGTAACGGAAGCAACGGGACGGATAACGAAGAATACTTTGTTGACGACCTTTGGCTATCGATTAAGGAGAACAACATCGGATTCTGGAACGTAAAGACCCTCCTTGATTCTCAAGAACAAGGCCCTCAAAATGCCAGCTCATCTGGTAAAGATTGGGCATCTGAGACTGAGTGAAAAAAGATGGTGGCACTCAGAAGAATACTTTTCACCAACCGGGAACACTATACTAGTTGCTCTGAAAAACCAAATGGAAGCGTACGGGAGTCCGGTGTATGTCTAATGTTAACATCATCAGCACGGAAGGGCCTCTTATCCTGGAAGCCTCATAATGACCGGATAATAACGGCCTGATTCCATAGTACTGTAAGAAAGAAAACTATCATCCAATGCTACACACCTACGTTCATGGTTCGAAGACCGATATGACAATGGCAGGCAGCTAGGCATCAGAGTTACCCTGTTTGATCACCGGACCTGCCATAAGATCAGATGGATCTTATCTGATAGGCAGAGAACATCCGACCAGATAGAACACATCGCTATTAGCCTACGATTTAGAAGCTGTCTTAATGACGTCCATAACAGGCGCGGAGCCGACATCGAAATAGAACGCCACCACCATCCTATGGTAGCTAAAATACACCTTCATACTGCATCCGTGTCTGGCAACCCTGCCTACATGCTCACTATATTAGCGAGGGATATCCGTTCTGCCGGCACTGGCCAAAATAATAGCGAAGATAATTCTGGACAGGATCAAAGTACATTTGGACTCAGCTTTCAATGTCGAACAAGCGGACGTCCGCTCTGGATCCTACTGCGCCGACCATATAAACATTTTGCGGAATACCGTAAAGTAATGCGTCAAGTGAGACCTACATATACTCGACGCATTTTTAACCGCCCTTTACCGATTTCAAGAAGTCTCTTGATAGAGTGAACCAGGAGTTTATATGGAAAGCCTTGTGCAGAATTGGTATTCCTGCCATGAAGACGCAAATTATTCTTTTATATACAACGGTAAATTATCATAAGACTTTGCTGACCAAGCCGAGTTCGACAGGGCTGTATTTTATCACCGCTTCTTTTCCTGGTGATAATAAGCGATGTTATCAGCACAGCACTGTCGGGGGAAAGTAGAGATGTTCAATGGACAATGACATCTTACCAGAAACATCTTGATTACGCTGACGATATCTGCTTGCCTGAGCACAGGGTTATATATCTATACCACTTGAGTCAGAATCTGGAAGCTGAAGCAAACACAGCGGGATTTCAAATAAATGCAGCTAAACCTAAAGTCCTTTGTCTTTCAAGTCTTTCACCCAATTTAACATTGCTAGACCGGAGGTCTAGAAAGTGCAGAGATATCACTTTCAATATGGCCTTAACTACTAACTATTCGACCTCTTCGCGGTCAGAACCTTAAACGGAATCTAAATAACCTCGAACGAAGCAAACTTTGCTAGAGCCAAAAGTGGCCCTTAGATATCCTCGCCAAAGAAATTCCAAAAGTTTAACTAAGGGGAGTCACGAATTCGCAAGAGATGAACTTTGCCGAGGTAAAGCAGAAAAATTGGAAGCATCTGCAGAATTGTGGCAGCTGGAAAATGGACCTAAAAACTGATTCGCGAACTACAACTACCACCTTATGCAGTCCGGCCAGATGGTACACTGGCACATGGGTGTAGTTTAGAACGCAGGCACGAAACTCTGAAGAGAAATGAATCTTAGATGCCAGCTATTAGGGCAACTGGTAAAGACTCTTCTTCCACTAGTGCATGCTTAATATAAAGCTTAATGTGTGCATTATACCTTAACTTCCATCCGTTGGGAACCACCCCAATGGCCCTCATCTATCACATTTGCTATGTTTTTTTGTTTTTTTTTTTATTTGTTTTTGCTACATTGAAACCAACTCGTATAACTTCACAACTCATGATCTCCGTTTTACTCCTTAAATCCCTTTCCAACTAACTTCAGAATCATTAAATAATTTTTAGTAATTTCTTTTTGTATCGATCACTGAATTAAGAACCAGCTGATCCATGTCATTTAGCTTGTATCACTATAACGCGCGAAAACGACAACCTAACACGATGTCATACATCAACGTGCTTGTTAATTACGCTTCTCTTGAATACATTGTTGCGTGTTGCACTGAACGTACAGGTACCAGTGCCAATATTCATACTCATACGAGTACAAAGTTTCAAAATCTTTCAAATTATCCTGTCCAGTCATGGCTTAATTAAGGCATTCGTTCCAATCCATCCAAATCAAGCCATCATGTTAGGCCTTCCAACAAGCCGTCCTGTCCCGTTTGCACCGTCGTCGTCTGTTGAAGACTGATCGCCTAAAAGTTTGCACTGGCTAACTCTTAGCTTCAGTCTGCATTAGTGATTCCAATTTGGTAAACACAGGCCGACACGACGACATGACGACATAACTGGTGCGTTTCAGCGTCGACATTTTCCGCTGTCGTCATCTAAATAAATTTTCGGCGACTCTCTGTCGACGCGGCACAAAACTGATTGACAAGTTGACAGCGCTACAAACTTCAACCAAAGTACGGATATTTCTACCGATTTGCGAGAAACGAAAAAACCATTCGCAGACGTATAAATTAAGAGCTCATGACATGAATACTCGTATCCACACAGTGCCAAATGTAAGGCTCAGGTTGCATCAGAGGATGAATGCGCAGACGAAATTCGGGTGGACGATCCTCCTGGACTTGGGCAACATGCTCCACATCTACAAAGATCACTTCATGGAGTGTCGTGTGTGAGGGATGCGCTACCGCTCGATGATGAATCCCATCATCAAGTTGGCGGTGTCTTCGTACAGATATTCCGAATTCACAGCAAACTAAATGTGATGTTCGCACTTGGCCCGCTGGGGCCATTGGGGCCGTTCTCTCGTTGCATGTGGCTGCCCGCTTATGCATATTTTTCATCGCATCATCGTTAATTAAGATCTTAATCTTGGACATTTTCGTTCGGGCCACATCGACTGATGGGCTACTGTCCATCGGATGGTCGTGCCAGTTGGTTGGGTGTCGAAACCAATTCGATTGGATAATGATGGTGTATGGGGTTGAGAATGGACCGCTGGCGGCACTCCAGCCCAGTACTCAAGTACCAGGAATTTGCATAAACGCTATAAGGAGAGGATCAGGAGCATTTCGCGCACACGATAATCACATGGATTGTGATGATTTGCAAATTAAGCCGAAGAGATTGCTTAGCGATTCGGTTGGGAACGGGACTGGGATTGAAATCATGTTTTGATTGGAGTTTAAAGTGTTTTCATCTTGGCATATTTATTACCTTGGATGACGAAGCGATTTGGCGGTTTAGCGATTTATCGATTTATGCAAGTTTTGACGTCAGATTTCGAAGCAATCAATCATGTCGCTGAGAGATTGTAACAGCTGGGAGGTAGTCTCTGCTGAACAGAGATATTTTTGAAGTCATAGCCGGTGATGGGGAATGTGAAGGGGTTTTGTGGGTAATCAATTTATTCATTCGGTCAATAACCTGGACGAGTTTGTGACAATCTACACTGCTGATGATGTTTAAAGCATTTTATTTACAATCTCTCACTTTGATGAAATTCATTTACTTTCGCGGATTCGACATTGACTGCTTAAACGATGGTTGAATCAGAAATTGTTTACTTGTTTTGATGTGCTTGGTACTTTTTGTCTAAGTCAAGTCCGTCCATACAATAATCTAATATGAATAAATACTTTCTTTTCGTTGTCTATCTTGGCCATGACATATTTACGCGACGTCTTAATGACCTGACGACCACCCATGCATTAGAGACAGACCATTTTTGGGGTCTGGTAAAAGCAACGATGACACATTTTTTTGAAAAATTGTTCCACCAGACAACCGTAGCATAGGACATATGTAATTGGCGTTATTGCAGGAGTAGATCCAAGGGACCTTCCTCGGTGAAAAGCCTTACGTCTCGCCGAAAGATCGTTTGCACTGGCAGAAATGCTCAGTCCAAAGAAGGATGACACCCAAAATTCAGTTTCGGTAGCGAAACAGATGGTGATGTCTTTAAACACTAGATGAGTCAGACTAGTCAGCTTCCTTCTTCTCGTAATGAGAACAACTTCAGTTTGGAGAGGGTTGACTGAAGGTCGATTTCTAATGCCTTCGTCTATCATGTCTAGGGCTGGCTGGCAACTAGTTTATGAAGCCCGAACTTGCTAAGTATTCCGCACACGTAGGTATGCTGAATCTTGGGAGGATGATTCATTCGCGAAGCAGTTTTGGAGGTATGAATCTCAACCATTCTCTCCATGCTCTTCAACATGAAGGAAATCGAAATTATTTTTTCTAATTTACGGAATAAGTGCTACTCCTACTTTACGGTGTGTATGCCAGTTGCAAAATAGCAGTGGCGATTCCATTCAGAGTTGCCAGCAATCTGTACATTTTTGGATCGCAGCTGAATATATGCCATCGGTGACACCATCTAGGGAAGCACATACCATTTTGCTGCGGGTTGTGTAACTCAGTCTACTGCGGCAATTGGATGTGGCCGTGGAGCAGGTCGTGATTAGGCTTCCTAGGAAGTGAGTTTCAGATCTTCTCACCCGATCGTCTGAGAGCTGCAAGTTTTCCTGGTTTGCTTATGCTGAGGACTTTGACCAGCCTGCCGATTTTACCGAGTGCTTTGATCCATTAGCAAAAGCCTTTATAGGAGGTCTACTTCGAAATGCTATTTCTTTTAGTCCTTTTGCTTAAATCTGTTAAGATTTCACTCTTCATCCAAGGTAGTTTCAAGTGACTTGTTTAGAGTCGGTAAAATTCTGAATTTCACCATGGAACGGCCGATCTTGAAGAGTTTTTCAAGGCAAAGCACTAACTCAGTTCTTAACATTCCGAAGACCCAATGTCCGATTAGAACCAAAAGCTTTATGACTAAAATCCTAATCAGAATCCTTACCGTGAAGTGTTCTCAACTCCTCAAGGTGAATTCAAATTGTTCTTTTGTAGCAAGGACTAGAAGCCTAAGTTGTCAAAAGTGAAGTTTAATGTGTTAGGGTGAAACGTAATTTAAGAAACGAAACTGTTCGAAGCAAAAGCATTTCTCTCGGCTAACTGCCCAACACGGCGATGCTGGGTGGTCGTTCCTAAAGGAAGTCCAAGATCAAGAGGTCACCGATGCGTCCAACATGCACACCAGTAACCACAACTGAAAAAGAAATAGAATCAACATAAATAGACAACGGAAATCCTTAGACCCATAAGCAACGCTGATTACAAACAAAGGAACACCGGAGCCTAGAAAAATAGGAAGAGTAGAGAAGTTGCGGAGAGCTGGGACAAATAATTGAACTCAACGCCACATCAAACAATATTTGATGTACCTAATTGAAAGCAAATGACAGTTTTGTGCACATAAAATGTAACGAATGGAGGCGCATAAGTTTTGATTGAACCACAAGAATCGCGTCTCCGAAGCGAAAGAACCGATGGCAGCTCAGAAAAAGGAGTGCAAAAATCCTATGAAAACCATGAAGTGCACCCAAATAACTCTAAACGGCAAGCGAAGAAAACGCAAACGAAATCCTAGTCGGCAAATATAACAAAAGGCAAACCGGAGGATGTACTATATATGTATTAAATTTGACCAACAAGGCAGCGATATTTAAATGCGGAAACCATCCTTTCGAACCTAGGAACTGCAGGAGCCAAAATATGGTATAGTCCATAGAACATAATTATGGTGGAATACGAGAGCTGGATAGCCTTGCAGCGGTTATTAGAAGAGCGTCATCCTCTATTGTTGACTCGGATATATAGAACCACACAAGCAAAAGATGCCTGAATCTACTAAAAACGTTTCCCATCTCGATTTAGTACTGCTTAGCCGAATCAACTTCCCAATAGCAGAACTCGTCTCAACATCGACCTGACTTTAGCCAAAAGATGCATAGCAAAGAGCAGCCACCTCCTTTGAAACGAAAGTGCAAACCGATCACAGCGTTGTAGGCCCATTGCAAAAGCTATGGTGTAGTACAAGAAGGCTATAACAAAAACAAATATACAAGCCAAAGCGGCCCCGAAGTCCTTATCCAGAGGATGCGGCACAACCATGCAGAGTAAGGGAAAATCTAATAATAGGGCTCCTGTGTACGGATTTACTGTCTTAGACACCATAGGCAGAGGTGCAGACACAATGAGGACACAATTCCGTATGCTGAGGGACAGGAGAATTTCCCAACGAGCTCAGAGAAATAAGGGCTACAGCACTGAAAAAAACGTACCAAATAATTTTGAAAGAACTTACAAAAGGCATGGCATCCGGACCAACACGGAAATAAGGCTGAAGCATTGGCTGATGAAGCATAAGCAATACAACCAGTCACATCTGAGAATGGCACGAAGGCCGCGGAAGTAATTAGTAGAGCAACACACCAGAAATGGATGGAAGTTCTTTTTCTGAATTTAATGTCAAAGCAAAACAGAGACGTCACTACTTGACATATCTTACAGAGAGAACTTTTCTACAGTGGAAAAGGTAGCGACTATTTCCAAAATGTAACTAGCCACCGGAGCTGCTGTCATTTTACAGCCGGCTGTGTAGCTTGTTGAAGTTCATTTCATCTTTTCCGAGAGTAATTCTAATCCTTCTAGGTTGCGCCGTTCTGTACGCTTCATTTGTCACTGCATGTACTTGCCGAAATTTTGTGTCAAACTAGGGTTTCCGTCGTTGTTGTGTCACAGAGAGAAGCCCTTTACATTAAGAGCAGATACCTGTTGCTTTTGTGGAAACACTGGTCGTCAGTCGTAGTAGTCGTCAATATACGATGTTCCTCTTATGATTAAACGGCAATTTGATCGGCAGAGGCTCCAACGACCTCTTTAGATTTAAGCAGCCCGACGTCTTATTTCTTCATTATATTTTCTTGTTTTTCGGATGCTTAGAGTGTTCGTAACCAGTCCATGGATACAATGAGATAGCAATCCGAGTAAATACAACATTTGCCGGAGCGTTGGGACATTCTTGCGTTATACGCAGTGTGATCCATCTGGTTGACGATTAATTGATTGCTTCTATATAGGAAGCAAAAATTTGTACTAACCACGAAAATCTGCTACCTCGCCACGAAATCTATTAGCTCGAATTTATTACCAAAGGTTGCCACATGCGATGCCCCCCTTGCTAGCCTAGGACAACTTCAACGTTATACCTTGTGTTGTCGACACCACCCCACCAAAGAATACAACAGTTCTTGTAAGTATATATATGAAAGTTGCTATTTTATTTGTAGATTTACTAGTTTAACTTACTTATTGATCACTGCCGGCAGACAAGAATCAGAAATATTTCAATGATTATTATTACTGTTTAACACACACATCCCGAACCGCCAATTTTACCGCTTGCCTGTGTAATATTCCAGGAGCTGTTTTTACCTCCACCGTACGAATTTGTCCATCGGGTCCAGGAAATACGAGTACCTTGGTTATTTTGACTCCTATATTCAACGGCGATACTCTTTCAAACCATTTGCAACGTTTGGTAAGTACGGCAAGATATTCACGAGGCATAGCGCTCGTCCGTCAATTGGCCCAGGGGTTTTCATCGAATTTGGAACTCCCATTAGGAATTGGTTAGGAGTGATGGGCTCCCGGTCCGCAACTGAGTCTGGAAGATAGTCAACGGGCGGCTATTGAAGATGCTCTCCACTTCTACAAGAGCACTTTGCTAGGGCACGCTTGCACGAGCCCCTCCCCACACCCCACTCAATTTCAACTGATGCAAGCTCCTTCTTTATAGATTCGGGGTCAAAAATGCCACCGGTCAACAGTTCCTTGCTAGCTCCAAGGAAGTTGCTCCCGTTGTCACTTCTCATGCGTAATGGAATCCCTCGTCTGTTAACAAAATTGCGAATCCGCACAATGCAGGCATCCGTCGATAAATTGGTGGTCACCTCCAAATGTATAGCTCTTATGTCAAACATGTAGAGAAAGCGATCCATCGTTTCTCTATTCGACGGCGTATGGTGACATTGACAGGTCCGAAGTAGTCAAGACCAGTGTACGTGAATGGTCTTACGTAAGGCGTGAGTCGATTGTCTAGAAGTTGTCCCATCAGGGGCGATAGTGGCTTCGCGCGTTGAATCTGACATATTTGGCATTCATTTTTGAATTTTCTCACAGCAGAAGGAAAACTTGACTCCCAAAACCGTTGACATATTTCTTTCAAAATAGTGTCATCGTTTTGATAGCGGAGGCGACAATGAATTTCTTTGACTAGCAGCTTCATGATAGCATGGTTCTTGGCGGGATGATAGGTCGTCTGGCTCCAAAAGGCACGGTCGCGGTAAAGTTAATTCGTCCAAATGTACAAAAGAGTCCGCAATCGTCTTTTTATGGTATCATCCTAAAGTGCTGACTGTTTTTGTTTATGTGTAAAACGCGGCGTATATTCACGATATCATTGTGAAAAGCATTCTTTCGCGCTTGGCGGTATATTACGATCTTTCGTAAGATTGCGTCTTAAACGAATATGCATTCGCAAAGCAGTTTTCCGAATAAAAAACTCAAGAATTTTTACCATGTTTTTAAACTTGAACCAAGTCAGACTGATTGGCCTTGGCGAGTATGTAGCAAAGAGGCATAGGACCAGAACTACGTTTTAGTCAATCTGATATTCATCTTTACGGATGAATCAAAAATGGGGATGGGGCCCGGGCTAGGGTCTGCTTTGATCATCTAAATCGAGATTACAGCGAGGTCTTTCAAGTCGAAATGTCTGTTGAAAAAAAGCTACACAGTATTAGCGTGCGAAATTTATATGTTCGCTGACTGCTATGCACGCAGGTCTGGGTTAAAAACTCAACCAACCCAGAGAAGTATTGGGTATATAACTTAATTCGTGCGGTTTGCTAAGAGATGGCGTAACTTGTATTATTCTATTGGAACATGCGTTGGCAAGCTACTGTCATTGTACGTTATTTCAGAATATGTCATTCATTTGAAGCGTAAACAACAATAATTTTTTTTCACTCAAATAAGTCGAACTTTGTGCCTGAAAAAGTGTTTTTGCGGGGAGTTCTTCTTCATTACTGTAATATGAAGAAAACTGCTGCCGAAAGTCATCGTATTTTGGTGGAAGTTTATGGTGAACATGCTAAAAGTAGTTTGCACGATTTAAAAGTGGTGATTTTGGCTTGGAAGACGATGAACGTCCTGGGCATCCAAAAAAGTTTGAAGATGAAGAACTGGAAGCATTACTCTATGAAGATTATTGCCAAACACAAGAAGAGCTCGCAGAATCTTTGGGTTTCACTCAAGCAGCCATTTCAAAACGTTTAAAAGCAGCTGGATATATTCAAAAGCAAGGAAATTGGGTTCCACATGAACTCAAGCCGAGAGACGTCGAAAGGCGGTTTTGCATGTCCGAAATGCTGCTGGAACGTCACAAAAGGAAGTCATTTTTGCATCGGATTGTTACTGGTGATGAAAAATGGATCCATTACGACAAACCCCAAGCACAAAAAATCATATGTGAAACCCGGCCAACCAGCCAAATCAACGGCAAAGCCGAATATCCATGGCGGGAAGGTAATGCTCTGTATTTGGTGGGTTCAGATGGGTGTGCTGTATTATGAGCTGCTAAAACCGGGTGAAACCATCAATGGACAACGCTACCGAACACAATTAATCCGTTTGAAGAGAGCAGTGGCCTAAAAACGCCCGGAATATGCGACCAGACACGAGGCAATAATTTTCCATCATGACAACGCTCGGCCCCAAGTTGCTATTCTGGTTAAGAACTATTTGGAAAACAGTGGATGGGAAGTCTTACCCCACCCGCCTTATAGCCCAGACCTTGCCCCTTCTGACTACCATTAGTTCCGGTCGATGCAGAACGCCCTTACTGAAATACGGTTCGCATCAGAGCAGAATATCAAAAATTGGCTTGATTCATTCTTGGCTGCCAGGCCGATGCAGTTCTTTTGGGATGAGATCCACAAATTGCCAGAAAGATGGGAAAAAGTCATAGCTTCAGATGGGCGATACTTTGAATAATACTACTGTACATGTTTTTTCTTAAATAAACGTTCAAATTTTGAAAAAAAAAAACGCACGAAGTTATATAATAGAAAAATCTGTCCTCTTTCTAACGTCTTAACTTTTTCGGCGGCCAATTGCAAGTCTTTAAGTAGTGAGAAAGACACTCATGCACAAGAGTAAATATCTTTAAATGTAATGATGTGTATCGAGGCCCATCATAGAATGGCCGATACACATCATCATCTTCTCCGACGTAAGCCTAATAAGAAGCTGAATGCACTATGAAGTCTAAGTAAGCTGTTACGAGTATTATGGTAAATATGCCCGATAACTTCTATCACAATAAATTTGGATCATTATCCGCCCACCGCCTATGAGAAATCTTCGCTGTCAACAACAGTAAGTTTAAGTCAAAGAGTTCACACCTTGGTAATACTTGTATGTTTGTCAGCGCCTCTGAGTTCGACTGCAGATAGCTCTCCCTTTTCCGTCGGCTCAAGTTTGCACCTTCTGATGAAATGTACTAACCAGGCCATGGTCCTACGCAACTTCAAGGGTGTTGAGAAGCTTGACGCACCGAAAAATGATTGCTTTGAATCATTCAAGTTCAACACATACTTCGAACATATTTCTTCCTTAAGGGTACAGTCAGCGATGTGTTTGAAGCCCTTCAGATTCCGACAACTTTAAGAACCCTGGCCCATTTATCTATGCGTTATCAGTTCGGAGCTGCTTAGAAAGTTTCGTACGAGGTTCTTCATTTGCAGGATTTTGGTTTGACGCTACCCAAATCCCTTGATTACCCCGGCTGTTTTAAAGGATTTCTGCCACTCGCAGGGCAACGAATTTTTTATGGCAGCGAGGATCTGATCGCAGCCAGTATAGAACTGTTTTCGAGTCGATCAAGTTAATTTGGGTAGCTTATGATACTCGCAACGGACCTACATGGCATCACTCCAAACACAGCAGTAGACAGCTGCAGTCTAAGCCTACTTAGAAGCTTCTTCGGGCTTCCCTTTGTTTTGCCTCAAATAAACGAAATACTGAACTTCCCTTTGTAGCCGAAGTGTGGTATGTAACAATGCTGAAGGCTTCCTCGCTAGCATTGATAAATGTATGAAGGTCCACCCGGACTGCTTGTGATACGTTTCTACTGTGACACCTGGGAATCCTTAACTGCGACAGATATGGCAGCTGCGACTGCTAGCTCTTTCCCTGCTCCAAGATTTTCTCGGGAATCAAGTTATCCGAAGCAACTCCGGAATGCCAGGCCTACTTTAATAGCAGCTTTAACTGCAGTGTGAAGTTGGCTATCATTCCGAGTGGATCGAAGATGGACATCGTCACTCTTAATAGCTCTCTCTCTTTGTGGGAACCTTATTACCTTGAATAATGGCTTTATTACACGCAGAAATTTTAGACGAAACATAAACGAATCCTCAGTGCTAAGCCAAAACAAGCCTGATACTTCCTTATCCATGTTAATTAAATAAGTGCTCCCTGACTCATCAGTATTGGATAGACCTCGCAGTGCTTCTGATGGATTTGATACAAAGCCACGCAATTCGAAGGTGGCTCTCAAAACTATCAACATAGTCATCCACATAATGGCGACTGATAATGACTTCGGCAGCTTTGGGATGTTCCTTTGAAAACTTTGATGCCTTTGATCGAGCTCCAAAAATCAACACCTTCCACGTACAATTTCACACTTCGATTGGCTTGTTTTAGTCTTCTCGCCACAGGAAACGTTGAGACTGCTGGTCTCAACAACATGCCGTATCATTCCTTTTATGTCACTTGTCACTGCAATAGGCCTCTTGTGAAAGTTTTACAACTTTGATCTTGATCAGCTGCACATGTTCGTCCGGTCCTTTCATCAAGATGGAGTTGAGAGATACGCCATTCGATTCCGCTGCTGCGTCGAAGACCAAATGGATCTTTTCGGGTTTGCTAGGCATACTGGAGGTATGCAGATCCGCTATCAATTTGACAGTGTACCTCTTTTTCAAATAATCAACAATGATGTCCTTATATGCGGCAAAGTTAGGTTCCTTCGGCATTTTGACTTTTAAGCTTAGAAATCTTCCATAATATCTTCCTTCCATAGTATCCCGGTATGGAAGCGCTTTCCCACTCTCAGCGTTGTCTCAGATAGCAGTTGTAACGCTTTTATATCCCGATCATCTTGAACGTCATCGGAATTTAATAAAGGCCTTTCAGCTCCAATATGTTGCTTCTATCGGTGTTGCCTTCTTAACGTGTTCTGCTTCACGAGGGATCGACGGCACATTTCCTGGCAATTGGCAATTTCTATTCCGGCAGGTTCCAATACTATACCCTTACTTTAGGCGCCCAAAAAGGGGTTATTTCTTTTTACAAAATCCCACTTGGCTGTAGTCTCCAATCAAGTGAAACTGTTGCAATCCACAACTGCACGCTGTCCTCCTTTGCAGTATCGGCATTTATTGCCATCAGCTGCATGTAGTACGTTGCCTGATTTCGACTTCGACATTGTTCCGCGTTGATGTGAGAAAGAAAACGACGTTTCCATCACAATACAGACTAAGCGTGCCACTCGACTCGGCAATTGAAATGGTTTATGTTGGAAAAGGGTTAAATACTAACGCTGAATTGTGCCTATTCCAGATTATTGCTCCTCGGTGGTTTACCAACCAACTCGTCCAGTAGAGTTGGATTTGCTATATGCTGTTGCATCCCGCTGGCCTTGAAGAACACTGCCAGATATTGTACCTTTATGACGTATGGTAAATACGAACTTCTTCAGTCGGTTTTTAGGAATCTGCGGGATCTCGCTCACTTGATCACTCCTGATCAAACACTCTGCACGTCCGAAGCGGAACTCTAAATTGGCCATTACCTGCTCCAGGGATGAGCAGCGACTCAAGTACATCTCTAGTTCGCCTTTGATGCTCCTATGTAGTCGAAATATATTCTCGTCCTTACTGTATCCGAACGAGTTGGTAGATTCCACTAACGCAGTAGAAAACATTGGGCACTCTTCTGGGAATCCGTGGTAAGTCTTGAAGCTTCCGGTGTGATGCGTTAATATTGACGAAGTTGGTGGCTGTTTAGTTGATTGTGATTGCAGAAAGGTGGTCTGGGGAATGAAGCTCGGATTTTCGGTGGTAGGAACGATGGAACTCCATTGAAAGACGTCGAGTTATGTGCCGACAAATAGTTTGAGCTTACGAAACCCTGAGTTAAATTACTCGATAACTGAGTTTCTGGTAGCTGGAAATATTATACGGTCGACACAAATGGTGCTTACGGCAAATGGTGGATACTTGGAATGTATTAGAGTGACTACAATGATTTTCAGATAAAGTTCTTTCGTACATTGTTGAGGCATTGAAGTCTTACTAAACATGCGCAGATAGCGATTGGTAGATATCGAGCTTTCGGCTCTGCATCAGTCTTCCTTAGAAATGGCATTCGTGAAGTTCTACCGACTGTGTTGTCAAAGTTGAGCAATAGTTTCTAGACTAGTGAGCAGGAACTCTTTAGTCCTATTTCTGCAGTGCTTCAATGTGAACCTCAAATTTGCCTCAAGAGTGAATCTTTTTATTTAAAAAATCAATTTGCCGAATAACTTTCCTCGGAGGTCATAACGACTTTTAAACAAACAAGTTCCGGTTCAAATATCTGTTGTGGTTACGGTCTTCGTCTAGTTGTTCATAGAAGTTGACACCCAAGGGTCGTTGACAATGTTTCCGTTCGCAGTGATTTCTTTTTTTTTTTTTGGCAAAACATTATTTAATAGCCAAATTGATGTGTATAATCCAAGGAGACCAACACGTTGTATGTAACACAGCTAATTAAAATTCGCTCTCAATATACTGGATTTAATGTTCTCCCTGTCTTATGACCATTAATTTGCATATCCTTGACAACATTATCGCTCATTCGTTAGGCTCCTCATTAGCCTGCGTTCTAACATTAACACTTCCCAAATTCAACTATCTACTCGATGACGAATAATTTCGGTTCCCGCATTGAAACCTTACCTAATTCCTAATTCCAATTCGGTTTAGAATTGCTTGTAAATAAATTACCGCAAACCTTTTACGCGGGCAAGATCGAATAACCATGAATGGATGAATGAATCTGCCCGGGACAATAGTTTACGCGATAGATAAATTTGCTTAGCATAATCAGTAGATTTATATACCGGACCAGCGCCATTTCATTCAGCACAAACAACGCTTAAACTGAAAACTGAAAACTGAAAACTGGAAACTGGAAACCAAAACCACATCCACGAGAGAGTGATGCTGAAATACGGTACCGTGACAAAAAAAAAATCATGATTCGAGATTCAACAACAAAAACAAAAAAAAAAAAAGACCCCAAAACCGGGTTGGTTTCATTCATAAATTTCACGAGTTGAGCCCATGCATTATTAATGAATGGCCAAGAGCCGGTCTTTGCCAAATTCATCGACAGATACTCGTACACACCTATACTCGTACAATGGCACATCAACAACGACCGGAAAACAACACAAAATCTCTCTCTCTTTGCATAAATACAGAGGTACGAGTAGTTGGGACAGATTAAAAAGTATCTACGGTATCTACCGATCGAAAGGTGCTGGTTGGCACACAGCCTGGTTCTGGTTGATGGAGCTGTCGCCTGTGGTGGCTCCGGTGTCTCGATTAATAGATCGGCCATTACCGGCCTCAGCACTATTCCCCCCTTTCTATGCTACCAAAGTGTTTATAACTTTTTGGCAGGTATTATGAATGAATGGGAGAGTTTGGCGCTAATCCCTGCCAACAAACATGGACTGGTAAAGATTTGGGATTTCTTAGATATTGGGGACGCTATAATGCTAGAGGGACTGACTGCAATATTGTGTCCATTATGTTACATCATAAGATCGCTGCAACGGTGTTTGTCATTAAAAGTCGACGTCTGTCGACGGTACTGTAAAAAATCGCTTCAAAGATTAAAACCATGAACGGCCAGAAGGGGTGGGGTTGTTGTGTATGTAACATCGTACATGCGGGCCATGTTACAAGTAAAATTGTCTTAGTCTACTTGTCGTAGATACATAACGAAAGTTTGAATATTTATTAGGTCACTTATTACACACTTCAATTCACTTTCGATGTGTAGTCTTAGACGCTGTCGGTGTAGTTTTTTGTGATGTTGTTGGCTGTACGAATAGTTGGTGTCAGCTTCAGGATGTCAGCCATCGAGTCGAAGTGAAATTTGTCACAAGAGTGTGTGGAATTAATGATTTATGGGGACAGTGAAGAAAAATCAATTTATGACAGAGCTAGACTTAGTATAGCGATTTTGTAATTCAAATCGCCATGATGAAATCTAAAGGAGATTTGCGAGAGAAATTTCTTAAGTTCTACGAAGTTTGATCAGCTTCTTAAGAGGGTCTCCAAATGGGTTATCAAGAAAGATTAGGAAGCTCCCAAACTACTTCAGTTTTATATTACTTTCATCCAGAACGTAACCGCCGTAGCGACCACTATCGAAGAAGACCTAGAAATGACGATTCAGCGCCGATTAGCTAAATTGGGCATCACCAGAGAGTCAACCCGGCTTATTTTGCGGATGGATTTGGGCCTACATCCGTATAAGATTGTGCTGATGCAAGAAAAGGAAGCCGGATGACCGTAGACGACGCCGTGAGTTCGCTAGTTGGGTGCTGGCAACAATGGCCGGAGATCCAGATTTTGGCCTGAGAATTATCATCTCGAACAAGGCCCATTTTTGGCTCAGCGGCTATTGCAACAAGCACAATTGCTGTTATTGGAGCAAATACAATCCACAAATGTTCGGCCAAGCATCAATGCATCCACAAAGATTGACAGTACTGTTTGGTGCGGTTTATGGCATGGTGGCATCATCGGACCTTATTTCTTTCGATATGTGGAAGGAGGAGACACCGTTACCGTCAATGGTCTCAGGTATATAGCGATGTTAACCGACTTTCTGTGGTCAGAACTCGACAACATCGACATATCCGATCTGTGGTTCCAACAAGACGGCGCTACATGCCATACAAGCGATGCAATACTCGAAGTTGTGAAGGAGAAATTTGGCGACTAAGTCATCTCACTGCGAGCGTTCATTAATTGACCGCTGTGATCATGCGATTTGATACCACTAAATTATTTTCTCTGCGGCTACGTCAAGTCCTTAGTCTATGCAAATAAGCCAACCACTTTGGACGAGCTCGAGGCCAACATTGGACACGCTATTGCACGAATAACGCCACACATATTGGAACGAGTTATCTAAAATTCGACCGACCGTTTGAAGCACTTCCAGCGAAGCCGAGACAGCCATTTGAATAATCTGCTATTCCTCACATAACTTAGGTGAAAACCTATTCTATTTTAACAATCGATTAGTTGAACTCATTAAGTCTTCTCTGGATCCCTGGTCACAAAATTGAGATCGTCGATCAACTTGCAGAACAAGGCTCGTACGAGCGCACTTGGTTTAAGCTTCGATTGAAGTTGAGTTTCTAACTGAAATTGACTTTTTTTTTTATACACTTCAGACTCGCCAGTTGACGAAGAAGGCACTTAGACCTAAAAGATATTTTGTACCGTTTTGTTAGAACTGTAGTTAGGCTAGTAGATTTTCTACCTTCCGAATGAAGTTGATAACACTACCAGCTCAGGAACTCATTAATTCATTGGCGTCGAAGTGTCCTCTGAAGGAAATATTCCGTCTAATTCCATTGAGGACTGGACATTCACATAAAATGTGTCCAGCTGTTTAGTCTCCTTTAAGACAAAGTCGGTACTTCGGAAAGGCGACTAGTTTCATTTTGGTGAGGTATGGTGTCCTGTGAAGTAACCTACTAATGCTGACTTAGATTTAGACATCTACTATTGGCACTTTGATTGAAGAGCAGAGTGGCTCGTTTGGTCGGTCTTAGACCAATATGAGATGCAACTAGAGTGCTCCCATCTATTAATATCTAATTTAACTGCAGATTTCACCGGATTAGCAAACTGTCAACCAGATTGATCATGTTGCGATCGACGTAAGGCAATCCTCAAGTACTTTAGATGTCCGAACATTCCAAGCAGCCAACATAGACTCGGATATCTCAGACACCACAATTACCGGCAAATACTATGAGGAGATTTAACGTTGAACGGTTTCAATCGCAACAGGCCGTCAGAACCTTTACCCATCGTGTATCCCTCAACCTTTCGAGAAGTGCTTTGCAGCCAGCATCAAGTGCTGAAGACCAGTGGCTTACATGCCGAGAAGCCATCAGAAATGCAGCAACTGACGAGCTCCGTTTCACCCGCCCACCACCATGAAACCACTGGTTTAATGAAGAGTGCCGGCAAGCACATGCAGCAAAACAACATGCCTATAAAGCGGCGCTGCACAAAAGGACGAAAGAGGCTCGTGGGCTCTACAAGCAAACGAAGAGGGAAGCGCCTGAGCGCCTGAAATTATTTGTCAACGATCTGATTGGACCGGTTTTAGCTCCGGTAAGCCCACAATTGACTAAATATTCACCTGAAGAAAACGCAACAAGTTTAGATCGATACTTACCGCCTTTTTATCGATAAGACGAACTATACAGAGCCATGTCTAGTTTCGGCACCTCTGCCAAACTCGTTCGCTTATGTAGGATGACAATGGAGAAAGCTCGCTGCTGCATCAAGGTCGGTAACGACCTAACCGAGACCTTTGATGTCAAAAAGGATTTAGGCAAAGCGACGCGCTGTCATGTGACTTCTTCAACATTATACTTGAAAGAATTGTGCAAAACTCACAAGCCAACACATGAAGTACGATCTTTCAAAAGTCTGTTCAATTAGCTTGAACACGCCGACGATATTCATTTGATTTATAGAACACAGCGAGCTGTCACTGGTGCGTTTGCGAGTATAGGAACAGAAGCGGCAAAAATGGGTCTAGCGGTAACCGCTATATGCTGTCAACAAGAAGGGACACCCAACATCGACGAATCGGCCAGAATGTCACAATCGACAGCTATAACTTTGAGGTAATAAGGGACTTTGTCTACCTCAGTTCTGCTACCAACAAAGAAAACTCTATGTATATAAGACCCTAGCAATTCTAGTTCTGCACTATGGTTCCGAAGCATGGACCGTTTCTAAAGCGGATGAAGATATCCTTGGTCGTTTTGAAAGAAAAATTCTTCGTAAGATATTTGATCCTGTATGCGTTGACGTGTTCTGGAAGAGACGATTCAACGATGAACTTTACGAGCATACGGGAGATTGGTTCGTTAGAACCACAAGAGGTGCGGTGGGTTGGAATATAGAAGAGACGAGGACAGCGTAAATTACGAGGGTTAGTGTTGAAGGAAAGAGAATTGTAAAGGGCAGCGCAATCCAATAGAACCAGAGAGCAGTCGACGAATGAAAAGAATGTCAGCTACATCTCTCCGTTTTTCGAGGGTATTCAGGTTAAGAAGTTTGAGGCGGTCACAATAGGGAGGTAAGATAAAGGGTATCCCAGGGTAGTCCACGAAGGGCAAATCGAAGAAAACGACGCTGAATATTCTCGATTCGGGATACATGAACTCACTAAAAGGAGGACCTCACTTGGCTGGCATATTCGAGAAGGGGCCGGACAAGGGTAATGTAAAGTGATCTTGTCACATAAGGGTTGCAAAATGCCATCGTTTGATAAAACTGAGCGATGGGTTGGCTTTAAAAATTATCTCATCAATATGCGAATGGAAGTTTAACTCTCTGGGGTACAGGTTGGTCATGCAGAAAATAAAGTCGATGGGCAGATTGATGGGACTTACGAGACAAAGTCATAGATTGACATTTGGAGACATTAAGCTCAAAGCAATTTTTATACACTAAGTGGAAAACCTATCGATGTCTTCTTGAAGGAGAATAGAGTCTTAAGGTGAAGAAATAGTCTTGGAGAAATTAGTCTCGTCGGCGTAAATGGATAGGGTACAGTGTTTAATAATCCTGTCAAGATCGTTTATAGTTAAAATGAAAAAGAGGGGACCTAACGCGAGCGCTATAATAACGGTTCTCCAGATAAGAAGATACCCACTTTAACAATATGGGGTCAAAGCCGAGGGAAGTCAATTTGAAAAGGATCAATTGATGTGATATTTTGTCTAATGCCTTAGCGAAATATGTAGCAATAACACCGATTTCGTTGTCATTTCGAAGGGCTTAAAGCGCAAGGGATACAAATTCAACTAAGTTTGTAGTATTGTAGTTGATCTACTTCTCAGAAATCCATGCTGACTGGGTAATATAAGTGACTTGCACTGAAAGCTTAGAACTTCATATAAAAAACATTCGAACATTTAGGTTACTTCATTCTTTGATTCTTTTTTAGGGACTAGTGTTATAAAAGACGTCTTCCAAACTTGGGAGAATTCCCCTTGTGTGAGGGAGAGATGAAATAGGGAGTAAAGTGGGTGAGATTGGAGGCACACGTTTGAGGAATATTGCTGGGAGCCGGTCTGTCCCGGGTAAAAATTCATCATTGAGATTTATAACTTTTCGATAAGGGTGTGATTAAAAGATTAAGAGAGAGAGGGCCCAATGGAGAAATTGGGAAGGTACTTGAAATATGAAAGTAGTTGTCAGCAAATGATTGTTTGAAAAAGTTTGCAAATTAGTTGGCAATAATATGTGGGCCGGTCGATGATTTATTATCGAACAGTCTGCTTTCCTTTTTTAGTTGACGAATTGATAAAATATTTTAGGATCGTTGATAAGGTTGATCTGTCGGTGTTTGTGTTTACTGAGTTTGTTTGTAATTATGACAAGGGAATTCAGGGTGGACGTAGCCAATATACGCGGGCAAAAAGTAATCACTACTGCTTTATTTACAGAAGCTCCAAACTGGACAGCAACTCGACTTTTCACGAGTTTGATGCGCTGTCTGACTCCATTCAAACAATTGTATTCCTGTATCCTAATACTGAAATCGTGATTACGGGCGATTTTAATATACACAATACGAGAAAGCCAATTGGAGCGGACTTAACAACTTTTTTAGGAATCTTAACTGGTCGTTATGTTTCCTCGATAACGACGTGGATTCCGCTGCTAACATGATCACAGAAACTATTCTCTTTGGAATGAGATGCTTTATCTCTCATCGGATGAAGAGTATCAAACCAAAAGAAAAGGCGTGGTACGACTCAAGCTGTTAAGAGGCTGTCAGGGTAAGAGAAATGTTTTTTCGGTTCTTCAAGAGCAATCCAATAGAGGAAAACCGAAAAAAGTTTAAACGAGCCAGAACGGCAACATCTTTCTCAAGCGTGTGAAATTCCAATACAACCAACAACTGAGGCAAAAAATACTGCAATGTCCCAAAGGCAGTAACAATTTTTTTCGTTCGTCAAAAACATTAGAAATTCTGCCTCATCCTCCATCCCAACGCTCACTTACAATGACATTCCAGCTGTCAGCTCTTTGGACAAGGCCAATCTGGTTGCCGCACACTAGCTAGCAGCTAGCTCAACTTTCCCAGATTGTGCTTTGTCTCCGCCTAGACTTGAGTGCATCGAATCTTCAATGGGGCGAATCCACTTTCGCACTCGTGTAGTAGCAAGAGTACTTAAAGATCTCAACATGCATAA
Source organism: Volucella zonaria (assembly GCA_963966105.1). Lineage (NCBI taxonomy): Eukaryota > Metazoa > Arthropoda > Insecta > Diptera > Syrphidae > Volucella > Volucella zonaria. The sequence goes on along the minus strand of OZ014530.1, from coordinate 42,389,323 downwards.
ATCCGCTGGTCCGGATGGCATATTTCCCCTACTTCTGAATAGGTGTTCTACTTCGCTGGCAAAATCTTTTTCATCAATCCTAAACTTTAGGAAACTTTCCGAGTAGATGGAAAACAGCATTTGTCCAGCCCGTCCCTAAAAAAGGCGAATCTTCTTCTCTCTCCCCCTACAGACCCACTGCACTTACGTGCCTTCTCTCTATGGTCATGGAAACGCTGATAAACCGTCAGCTCATGAAATATCTCGAAACACGAAAACTTTTCAATGACCGGCAATATGGTTTTCGTAGCAACAGGTCCACTGGTGATTTGATGGCATGTCTCATCGAAAAGTGGAACCAAAGCATACATCAATCTGGCGAAAGCAAGATAGGTGCACTTGATACTTCTAAGGCATTTGACAGAGTTTGGCATCAGGCTCTTTTGTCGAAAATGCGTGCATTTTGGGATCGATGACTCTCTTATTTAAGTTGTCTTGAACGATTTCAAGTCTGATATTCACAAAATAAATGCTGGTGTGCCCCAGGGCTCCGTTCTGCCTCCGACACTCTTTTTAATTTTCATTATTGATATCTTGTCTGGTACTTCTAATCCAATATATTCCTTTGCTGATGACAGCACTCTCTGCTTTTCATATTCGTTCCCGGACTCACGCCCCTGCTCTTCGGCTGTAGAACGGGAAGGGCAGCGTATGTTAAGCTCATAAAATTCCGATATTAACAGCATAATTAATTGAAGAACTATCAACCGAGTGGAATTTAATGCTTCCAAAACCCAATACTGTCTGCTGTCATTAAATCGAAATTTAAATACCAGCCATTATCTATGAATGGCACTTTCATGGTCGGAACCGGAAAACGTTCCATTCTCGATATGTATGTCAGGAACAGCTTGCGTTGGAATGACCACATATTCGATGTCGTCAAATATGCTGCGAAATGTCTAGGTTTCCTCCGATCTGGCCTTAATATATAAGGCACTCATCCGTCCAAAATTGGAGTGCAATGCCCACATCTCGTCAGTGCTCCTAGAATATCTCTGCACCTGCTAGGTAGGTTTCAAAACCGAGCGATAAAACTCATTGGTGGTAGTAATATCAGTCGGTCAATTGACACCCTCGAACACCGACGTAATGTCTCCTGTCTCACTTTATTTTATCGCTATTTCCACCACCAGTGCTCCATTGAAATCGCCAGTAGCATTCCCCCCATTCAAACTTTCAACCGTAACACCCGTCTCGCTATGAATGCTCATCAGTGTACTCTCAATCCCATTTTTGGACGTACTCTAAAATATCGTAATTCTTTCCTAAGCCGTACAACTCGCTTATGGAATGCCCTGACGAGCTCTGTGTTTCCTGGTCGTTATAACTCACAAACATTTAAAAACAATGTACATCGGTACCTGTCCTTTCTTCCTCCCTAAATTTCCTTCGCCCGCGCTGTGTACGAACATTTTAAGGGTACAAAAACCCCTTGAGCGCGCGCTGATTATAAAAAAAAAAAAATCTGCGCTGTATCGAGAAAGCGCTGATAGAGGCACTTATAGAGCTTGGTGAATTGGAGATAGATTCCAAGATAGTTAGAGGTGCGAAGAAAAACTGCCCAAAATTTATTTCTTTTGTTTCGCAAAGAGCGAAGTCTTCTGTTATACCAGGGAGGGGAGTAGATGATGTTTGATGCCGAGAAAATGGGACGTAAAGAGAAATGAAATTAAATATTTCACTGTGAAGAGTGGAGACAGCATCAGATAAGGATAGTTTAGTAAAATCAAAAGAAGATTTGCTAAGATATGTATTGATTTTGTGGAAATTAGCTTTATAGAAGTTGTAAGAAGAGATAGTAGGGGACGGAGTGGACTGTGGAGCAGAGTAATGGAAAAATGAGAGAAGAAGAGGGGGTGAAAGTTGTTGACAGTTGATAGGGTAAAGGGACAAAACGTTACTGTGGAGTTAATGGGATCCCCAGTGAAAATGAGGTCTAGTTGCCTGCCGATGGAGTTAGGGACGCCGCTTACTTGGCATAGGCTTATGCTATCAATCAATAGAGATTTCTTGGATAAACTAGCATTGGACGCGGAAAAAATAAGTGATGGAATCCACTTCAGCAGTGGCAGATTAAGGTCACCAAAGAGAAGGATGAAATCACTTAGGTCTTATTAGTTAGTCAATTGCTTTAATCGCAAGGATGTAGGACCCGATAGGTTGAGCTGGGAGAATGTAGCAACACATAACGTACTGGGACCTATTGGGAAGTGTTATTTTAATTAAAACTAGATCAAGTTTAACAGAAGAAGAGATAGCGATGAGAGAAGCGTTGAGGTTATTGTGAATAGGAAGTAGGACACCTCTGCATGGAGAATAAACTTTAGGGAGAGCAGGATCATTAACCATTAGGAGATTCACTCTTTAGGAAAACATTATTAGAAGATGGGAATAGCTTCTGGCTCAGATTGGTGTCTGTAAGAGAATAGACGTCGAAAGAGAGGCCATGAGATTTAGGCAAAACAGCACGAGTTTAAGAGCGCAAGCCTCTTAAGTTTTGATAGTAAAATATAAGAGGTAGTTTGTTACGTATAGCGGTAGGGGAGTGTAGATGAGATGCAGTCAAAGAAGGCAAGTTAGGAACGAAAAAATTTATCATGGTCAGCTCGGCCACACTGAAAGTGAGAAACTCTTTTAGAGGTCATCCACAACATTTTGGGGAGGAGTGTTGAAGATTTCGTGGTACCTGTTGTAAAGATTCCTGAGACGGGTGATATCAGTAGGGAGGCCTTCCTGTTCGATTTAGACCATGACACTTGTTTTCGTTTTTACCTCAAAGCAAACAGAGTCGGATTTATTGTAAAGATATGCGAGAAAGAGACGTATATTTTCGTATATCTTTTTATCCCTTAGCCTAGAGAGCGAGTAACGGCATTCCGTGGTGTCTATATTCGTTTGGGTCAATTTAACATTAGGTGGCGAAAGCGGATCAAAAATCGGGCAGGGGCTCAAGAAACCAAGGGGTAAGGCGAGGTAGAAGCGGGATTTAACATATGCGAGCTGATAAAGTTTGGGTATTTAGCACCTGTTGTAAGATCGAAATTGGAAAAGCAGATATTAGTATTCGCGGGAGGGGGTGTATGCGGTTGAGCAGTGATAGTATCAATGTCATGGGTTAAATTAAAAGAAAAGTGTTGGGGCTTGGATGGAAGAAAAGCTGGTTGGAGGAGAGCTTGGTATTTTTACGGGAAGACGTGAAGGGGGTTGCTTAGGGATAGAGACATTAGGGGAAAAGTTGAGAAATATTTTGGTTTTAATCCTCAAGTTGGGGTCAGGTCTAGGATGAGGGTGGGAATGGATTTGGGCGACTTATAAATAACTTTAGATGAGACGTTGCTTCGTTTTGTTTCAATGTTTTTATTGAGTGGTTGATCCGTCCATTTTGACACCCGCAGCCTTCCGAGGTTGAGGTTGGTTATGGATGGGTTAACAAATAACCATTCATTTCTAACGGGTAAGTTGATCTTGAAATACCGTTTGTTTTTGTGGTGCGATGTTGGCAATATTGTGCATTGGCTGATGGTGATGCCATACCTCTTTTTGATAAATTCAGAAATCCAAGAAACATCTGGGTAATTGGGGCACTTTTGACGAGTAGGGTGGTGAACAGATGATTCGTTGTGAGGAGTCGGTCTAGCCTGCTTCGGAAAGTGTCCACGTCGTGTTAAATTATGTAACAAGTTTTCGTGAGGTGGCGACAGGAGGAGTTCAGGTTGGAGCAGTTATACCTTCACAAGATTTTTGGATCGAAGGGTTGGTGCGTGGATTTGGAGGTTGGGTTGTCGGCACAGGATGTGGCAATGGTTCGGCTTCAACAATAAAGAAGGTGCGTCAGCGATAAAAATTTTTGGGTAAGAAACTAAGTTATTGGATTGATTGAACTGGAATAAGCGAAATAGGAAACTCACAATTATTGACCTTCGGATGGTCGCCTGCAATAGACGCCGAGGTGGTCATATGAACAATATTGTATTGCCATAGACTGAGCTTCATTAATCAATAAAATTCTATATAGATTTCACAGTAAACATGTATTTAGTTTAATAAAAACTTCTACACTAGCTGTTGGCTCACCATTTATAACTTACCTCCGTACAGTGGTCTTCAGCTCTTCAAAAAACGTCGAGAGTTGCTGATGTACTCTGTGTTCAGCAACTACTCACTGGTTGTATTGACTGCCCTAGCCTGCTCCAAAGGATATCCATTAATACCAATCTACGCAACCTTAGTTCTGCACCCCTATTCCACATCAACTCCCACCGAACCGACTACGGCTGTAACGAACCTTTGCCCAGAATGCTGCGAACTGTTAGCCACATGGTCAATCACCATGCAAAACCAGTCTTCTATCGAAAATCCCTCTCCCAAGCTCCTTGACCCCTTTCACTCATCGTAGTTTTTATGTCATATTAAAGTTAGTTTTAAGTTTAGTTTTTAAATTAAGTGTTTGTATTAAGCATAAAATAAATAATAAATATTCTTCAACTAGGTCAAGCATTTTCAAGCAAATTATAAACAGAATTCGAACTGTCATTTGAGATTGCTTTGCACTATCAATTACACTGCGATATTTTTCTGCAACGATTGCCCTTCATGACCTGATAAACGTCTCTGAGAACTAATTAAGAATATTATCGTAATTGCCATTTTACGAGTACTAGGTCAGTTCCCAGAAATCTGAAAAGTACCTGAATAGTACTAGGAAAAACCACAGAAGGTAATCTAATAACTGTGCAAGTCTCAAAGGTGTTATGTATATTTAAAATAAGACTAGCATTGCGGTTTTTTTTAGCCGAAGATTGCTAAAGTAACAGCCATTATTGGAATGATATCATATTAAGTCTAAAGTAGAGAAAGGGTCGAAGAGTTAAAGACGTTTGCTGAACGGAGTAGAGGCGACTCTTGTATTGAGAACTAGCTCATTTCGCATGCGCATTTTCGGATATCTTTGCGGTGGTTGTGTGATAGATCACGGGAACCTTAGTCACTAGTTACGCTGCAAACACCTATGTCTTCAGTAGGTAGGAATTGCGTTGTTTCCGGGCGTGATTCATGTTTTTCTTCTTTGATAATTTGATTAGGTGTTTTTAATTAAGTTCAATGCGCTGAGCAGCAAGCAACTTACCCAATCCTATGAACTGATACAGAGCAACTATAAGCGAATTTCTTTTTTCTTTTGGCTGCCTTGCCATGGGTGGAAGATTTAAAGGTTAAAGATGTTATCGTTTCAGAAAGATTTCAAGTGAGACCTCGAACCAGACGTCCAAACTGGTTATGGAGTATGGACGTGATCTTAAAGAATTATACTCCAAACATTTCTCGCAACAGCAACGATCCACCCGTGATGTTCCCAACCCGAGCCAAGGCACGAATTCTGGAGGCCCCAACCAACATACTAAAGCAAACACCGCCAATTTAGGCCCTGACCCAGGAGTCGCTAGATCTCTCCATTTCGAAGATTCGTACCAGAGATTTTCAGACTGCCGAGGTTAAACTTCACAGGTAAATAATTCTTCAGAATGCCTGTTAAGAGGAAACGAACGGCCTCCAGAAGAGTCACATTCAGAAGGACTACCTTTAAGAGGCAGATTAAAGGTACAAGAAGACGTGAGACAAACGCAGATCCCAAAGAAATGTCAAGTGCTGTCGCAGGCTGGGGTGCTGAAAGTCCTACTCATCCAGCGGCGACGGAGAAGAGAAACACATCGGACGAAGTGACGCTCAGTGCAACCGAGCCAGCTCCCTGAATTGAAACAGCATCCTTTTCTTCCACACCAAACAGGGCCAAAGAAGAAGAAAGTGTCTGTCACTCCCTCTGTGGATGGGTTTTTCCGCACTGGCATAGGCTATGAGACGAACAGAGAATGGCAAAAATTGCAAGAGCTTATTTTCCCTATGATTCCATGTTACGGCTGCCGCCAAAGAAAGTAGTCGCACTCGTTGAATACTGCAATTCCAGGGAGATGGGACTTACTATATCCCGCGTTGCTAATGCTCAAGGAACTTTTTGCGTAAATAGCAAATGCAACTTGAGGGGCATCCATCTCGTGGATTTCATAATATTGTCTGATCTGGATGTCAACAATGTTAGTTCTCAGATGTTTAAACTCTGAACAGGAAAAAGGAAGTGAGTGCTAATGACCTTGTGCGCTGACTTGCTGACTCTGCGAAAATTCAAAATTGGCTTTCCCTGTGCCTAGGAATAGTCTAATCCAGAATCTGAAAAGGAAGTGGGAGAAAGAAAGCGAAATTTTCCTTTTTTCACCGATGGCTCAAAAGCCGACGAAAGATGGGGCACAGATATCTCTTTGGATGACAACTACTTTAGATTCCACTACACTTTAGGAATACTTGTTCCGGTCTTCTAAGCGGAAATAAACACAATCCTGATGAAAATGAACTATTATGAACAATCGTGCGAAGGGGCCAATCATATACATCTGTAGCGATAGCCAAGCTGCGATTAAATCCTTGTTGTATCCTTTCACGACTTGCAAGCTAGTTGGAGAATTCAAGACATCTCTGAATGCTTTCGAAAAACTGAGTTTTACTTCAGTCCCAGGTCACAATCGGATCATAGCAGGAAAGTGAATTGCAGTTGAACTTGCTAAGCAAGGCTCAGAGGACGATTTTCAGGGCCAAAACGTGCACTAGGACCGTCTGCGTACTCCATTAGGGCTTACATATGCAGTTTGGTTTCATATTAGTATAATTGTAGATGGCATGACTCTCCAGGTTGCGGGCAAAACAAACGAATGCTTGCCGACGTCTTTAGGAGGCCAGTGAGCCTTTCCCACTTTCCCTCAGCAGGACAAACTGTAGACTCCTTACTGACATCGTCATAGGCCACTACGCTTTTGCTTAGCACCTGGATGCGATGTGACAAATGACACAGCACCCTATGTTGCTTGTTGCGAGGGTGATGATGACTCCGCGAGGACCTACTTCCGTGAGTTTCACGCCTAAGCTTTCATTAGCCTTTAGGTACTCTGCGAGCTTGTGGTACATAGGTACTTGTACTCTGGGTCCTTTGTGGCAAAAGCGCATAGTTTCTAAGAAATTTCAGTAAAAGGAACACATAAGGAGTCCAACGGACTAGTTCTTTGTGTGGGTACTCTGTTCCTACAGAAAATAAAATACAAAACTATAAGCGTGCTATTAGCTACTCTATACAAAATCCGATCTCGTCTAACCCGTACACTCTACAGTGATTTGACCAAAGTATTGGGATCGAACTTTCTTTTTTTTCGGACCGGGCTCAGACTAAGAACAAGTTCATTATAAAATACTTCTTGCAAGTTCCTTGTAGTGGAATTTCTCAGTCTTCCGAAGAGAAACGAGTAAGCGCTTCAGTGTTGAAGGGTCTACAGTAGAAGCACCGACCACAGCAACGCAGACTACCTACAACCTTATATTAGCATAAACCGGACATTCACAGAGATTGTTCTCCGCGGTGTAGTCATCACTTTCACAGTAAGCGTCGCAGGATGTTGTATCACTTATGGCAAAAATGTACTACTCCGCCGATTCTTCACAATTTAGTTCGTTACCATTAGGATTACGTATACATCCGCTTGGATGTTTTCCTAACGAGCAGTGAAATCTTACGTTGTCGTCCTCCAGAAAGACACCAGGGCCGCTTCTAAATCGGTTTTGGAGATATTCAAGAAAACCCGACTACATTCCTTGCCTGGTTCAGATTCTGGGCGAAACCAGACTTGAGCACAGGCAAAGTCGATTTCGTATTTTTTCCGCAGCAGAGGTTCTGATGTCGTTGCATCTCAAGGAATCTCCATAAGACCAGAGTCATAAGACAGTCGGTGCGCAAGGACATCGAAGCTCCACTTCTTTTTAAACGCAAGATGGGTTTGAGAGTGCAGCCCGTTATGTGAATACCAAGTGCAGGACGACTCATCAATGCTTCTAGAGCGGACCCAGGCGTACTGAGGAAAGCCCTCAGGTATTTTCGTATGAGCTTGTTCCACCAGACAATCGACGCACAGGATATAATTAACCTTATCATGACCGTGTATATTCAAAAGATGCAAGACAGGCCCCGACAGCTCCTTTGCACTGTCAGAAGGCCGCCAGCACCTTAAAGGCTTTCGACGTAGCATGTTCAGTCCATAAAGGTTTGTTATCCAGGATGACATCCAAATAATTATCTTCGTTAGAGAAACGAATGGTGATGCCTTTAAGGATTAGATGAGTTTGAAACTGACAGCCCAAATCTATTGCACCAATCGTCGATTGCGTCTAAGGCTTCATGCGCTTTTGAGCAGACCTTCCCTAGATACCAACCAGTAGAGAATACAGCCACATCATCCGCATAGGGTTCTGCATTGACGTCAGAACTATTCATCGCGTTGAGCAATCAGTCGACCAACATGCACCATAGCAATGGAGACAGAACGCCGCCTAGTGGGAAACCCTTGTTTACCCCCACCATCACATATTAGCAACAGTCAGCACCTGCAATGAGTATCATATTCACCAGGATTGCTTTTATCCACAATTGTGAATAGTGATTCTTCTACGCTGTGTTGTCTGGCCGAGTTACACATGCTGTCAAAAGTCGACTCTGACAGGATCTTCCGCGTTTGTAGGCATCTTGCATCTTATGTTACACAGACGATGCTTTCGCAAAGCAGTTTTGCTCATAGTCTTTAACACGATGGAAGTCAGACTAATAGGTATGAAGCCCTTAGCGGGCGTGTAGTCCTATTTTCCGATTTTCGGTATAAAGACTAATCTCACTGTTCACCAGGGTTTCGGTATGTGTATATGCCAGTGTCAGGGTAGCAGCGAAGATTCTTTTCAAAATTACCAATAGCTAGTATATACTCGTATGCTTTTGTAACATAAGTGGGTGTATGCCTTCGGTGCTAGGCAACTTGAAGCCATCAAAGGCAGCAACAGCATGTTTAATGACCTCATCCGCTACGGCTACGGCATGTCGCGTTATTCATCTGGGTGTTTCTGATTAAATTCAGTACCTGGGAAGTGAGCCTCAAGCATGAAATGGAGACTCCCTGCTTTCGTCATCGAACTGGTTTTAAGTTACTATTCAATTTGACATAAATGATATTGCCATTCCCTCACTTAAGAAATATTCACCGCAAAGCGTCGACTTAGGGTAATTTTTTCCAAGGATAAGAACAGTTGAGACGCCCTTTTGCAAAAGCAGTTAAACGTTTAACAATTAAAAGTTCAAATATTGCTACTCCTATTCTTTGACTCTTGGCCTATTGAATTAGATTGTTAAAAAGGTTCAAATAAAATTAAAAACCTTTTAAAATCAATGGAGAAAAATGCTAGCAGATCCAAAACCAGTTAATTCCAACCAGTAGATAGAAGCAAAATGAGTTATTTTGAAGTCTGCAAACTTGTTGCAAAATTAGTTATTTTGATAGCATCAGTGATACTTAGTCTATTCATTTTACAGTTCCAAAACCAGTCAACATTTTTCCAACGCTACTCATTGTTGGGAGGAGTTTAAAATTTTGAACACAAATTTAATAAAACAAGAAAGAAATGTTTGAAATTCCCGCCGGCTTTTGTTAAGTTGGATGCTATGCCTTCTAGTGAAGAAGATTTGAAGACGAAAAAATTTCAATATGTCACAAGTGATTGATGATTTGATTTGACTATAATTTTTTATTTTTATACTATGTTTACAAATTAGTTTACAAAAGTCAAATAGAATGGCACTGCTGTCTGTCAGAGTGACAACTACCATAAAGATATTTCACTGATATGGAAATTGGTGAGTTAAAATCTTCATCGTTACCCGAGCTACATGAGCCGTTGCCCCGTCTTGCTGGAACCAACAATGCTCGTGACCCAATTCAGAAACTTGCGGCAAAAAAAAAATCGTTTAACAAACTGTCTGCATCGCCCACCAGTTAGGGTTATAGTGGTGCCGTCGGTGTCCTCAAAAAAATAAGGGCCAATCACTTGTTCACTGCCAACGCCGCACCGAATAGTCATGGTCTTCACGCATTTCATGTGGATTCTCCGTGTCCCAGAAATGCAAATTTTCTTTATTCACATAACCACTTAGGTGGAAATAGGCGTTGTCGGTCATTATGATTTTGGATACGAAATCATCCTCTACTTGCACTAGGTTCAACAGCAGGCAGCAATTGGAGAACGGTTTGCACTTTATAAGGGAACATCTTCAGGTCATTCTTCAAAATTCGACACAACGAACGTATGCTATTGCCAAATTGTGTGCATCGTTGTCTCGTCCACGTTTGTGGACTTTCTCGGACGTCCTCGGCCACAGCAGTGACATTCTCGATCGAACGACCAATACAGGACCGGCCACTTCTTGAGACATCTCTAGTTTTTTTCTTCGGTGCTTACAACAGTGTGAGATTCTTACTCACTAAAAATCACCTCCCTTATACAGACTACGACTGAGTTCACACTCAACAAGCAGTTCTTCTTGCGCGTTTTATTCTGCTTTAATAAGATATTTTGCAGGCGATTTTCCATTGAAAATTGCTGCGTACTTAAAAAATTAAGCGTTGCTGATCACCGCGCTAGATCGGGAGGCTTAGTCCTTTTCAGATGGTGCAATGAATTTGTCTCGTCAAGGATCTCTTGAACAGAAATATTCGTATCGATTTTTGTGTTGTCTCGCAAAAATTTTAATTTCGTTCTGAACTTTTATTATCAGTAGATTGTCAGTTTTCTTGAGAGTGAAGTTCACCTGGATAGACTTGTTTTCATTAAGCGCCATTCGCCAAGTCTTTGTCCAATTGTTAATCCGTGTAAGGGCACGTTGCAACTTGGCAGTTGCTTCTTCGACTGTTTTAGCCGTTGCCAAAATGGCAATGTCATCAGCAAATGTGGCTAGGACAGTGTCGTCCGTTTGCGGTATATCGTGGGTAAAAAGCAAATATAGCAGAGGGCCAAGTACACTTCCTTGCGGCACCCCCGCCCTTATTGTCTTAAGAGTGGAATATTCGTTTCCTTGTCTCACACGGAAGAGTCGATCTTCCAGGTATGAACCTAAAATACAAGACAATTGCTGGGGTAGGGCTTGTCGAAGTTTATATTTTAGGCCTTCGTGCCATACCTTATCAAAGGCTTGTCAAACGTCAAGGAATGCGCTAGAACAGACTAACTTACACTCGATTGCTCGTTCAATTACATCGGTTATTCGATGAACTTGGTCAACAGTTGAGTGTTGGCTTCGAAAGCCAAATTGATGATTGGGCAAGAGGCGATATGTGTCAATAATCGGTTTAAGATGTTTGAGTAAGATTCGCTCGAAGACCTTCGATATAATCGGGAGGAGGACATCGCGAGTGTACCCAGTTTCCCGAGACGCTCAGGCAATTGCTTAATTGTTCGCGCATATGGTGCAGAACGACGACCAACTTCCTGCTGAGTTAAAACCGGAATTTTGTCAAATAAGCAGTATGCGCTCTTCAGGTGTATATCGCTCTATTGCTCGTTGTCAACTAGTTCACTATCTGTCTGCAACATAAATGTCAAAGCATAATGACACTTGATGCCATTTACAAAAATTATGGCACATTCACATTACATTACTTTTGCTCTACCTTGAAAGGGTGATTTTTTTGCGGTTTTTGGTTTTTCAGGGTCCAATTGGTGACAGCTCACGCGTGATTCATGACATATGTCAAAGTCAAAATGTTTTTCGCGCAACTCGACCATTTTAAGGTCGTCATAATCGACCTACTGAGCAAGCAATTCCAACCATAGTGACCACGTTTCGCACCAATTTCTCGCTAGTGGACATCAAACCACTTACCCGTATGCGTAGAGTGCGTATAGAGGAAAATATTGCAGCTGTATCCGCCATTGTTAATGAAGGTCGTGATTTGTCCATTCATCGCCATGCGCAGCAATCGGGATTGTGTTACTCGACAATCGTGGAATTTTTTACGCAAGGTCTACAATCTTAAAAAATACAGCTCGTGCAGGAACTGAAACTGAACGACCTGCTACAGTATCGAATTTTCGGTATATGGGCACTAGAAAAACTGGAGGAAGAACCGCTTTTTTATCGAAAAATTGTCTTCAGCGACTAAGCTCATTTCTGGTTGAATGGGCACGTTAATAAACAAAACTGCCATATTTAGTCCGTTGAGCAACCTCAGGCAATATAAGAGCCCGGAAAAATGCACTGTTTGGTTCGGTTTATGAGAACAACGTTATTTTCAATGGCGCCCACTATGGTTCAATGATTTCGAATTTTTTTTTGCCCAAAATACAGGAGCTGAACCTGGTCGACATGTTATTAAAGCAAGACAGCGCTACATGCCACACAGCACACGAATCGATGGACTAATTGAGAAATGAGTTCAGTGAGCAGTTTATCTCTCGTTTTGAACCGATGAATTGGCCGGCTAGATCGTGCGATTTGACGTCTTTAGACTATTTTTTTATGGAGATACGTCAAATAACTCGTCTATGCCGATAAACCAACGTCAATTGCAGCCTTGGAAGACAACATTACACGTGTTATGACCGACGTACCAGCGAGTATGCCCCAAAAAGCGATTCAAAATTAGACTCTCCACTTAAAACGTAGTCGTGGCCAACGTGTCCATGAAATAATCCTTAAAAAGTCAATGGAAAGCATTGATTTATCAACTCAAGTAAAAATTGTATACACTTTTGCAATTTTCCTGTATTTTGTTTTGACATTTAAAAACCGAACGCTTAAATAACCGCCCATTATAAGCTCTTATTTCCTAATCCTGCCAGAAGTTGAGAAATAAGCACGGCGTTGTGTATTGGGCTTGTTGGATATGGGGGACAGTACAGTTAAAAAGAAGTTCATTACCTAACACAGTTGTCTCGAAAATCAGATCTGCCGAAAAAACTTTTTATAATCACAAGTTTAACTCGTCTATATCGGGTAATTCTACAGGGTGCGACAGAAAAAGTTGAGCAGTTTTGAAGAGCTATAAAAAAAAAAACATATATATATGAAACATATGTTTTTGTTTTTGAAATCTGTAGAACTTCCGTTAGCTGCAATAGATTGCTGGAGCCGATTTTTAAAGTTTTGAGCAGCCCGTTGACACATTTCGAGGGGTAACGCGTTCACTTCTTCAACAATTCGCTCCCCTAGCTCTAGCAGGTTTTGGGGGCGACGTTTAAACACTTTTTCCTTAAGATATCCCCAAAGAAAGAAGTCGCATATTCTTAAAACCGGCGACCGCGCAGGCCACCCCACGTCACCTCTCAAAGACAGTAGACGTCAGGGAAACATTTTTCTTAAAGCATTTACAGAATTTCGGGCTGTGTGGGCTGTAGCCCCATCCTGTTGCAACCAAACATCCCCTAATCCCTCTTCTTCAACAACTTCCAGAAAATTTTGTAACCTTGAAACATAGCGCCCGGAATTCACGGTCACGGTCACGGTCACGGTCACGGTCACGCTTCCCTCTTCAAAGAAGTACGGACCAATAATGCCAAATTGTGATATGGCACTTCACACCGTTAGTGTAGGAGAACGTAGCGTCCGTGAACAATTTAGGGGTTGTTTTCAGCCCAGTAGCGAAAATTTTGTTCATTCACAATCCCTCTTACGTGAAAATGTGCCTCGCCGCTACTGAAGAATGCTGCCTCAAAAGGGATCGCTGCAAGCATTTCCAGTTCAATTCTTGAAATTCTTCAAATCTAAATGCAGAATCCTCCTCAAACTGCAGTCCGAAACCCCCAATGCTATAGCGTGCCTTCGAGTAGAACGTCTTGGCGATTGCTCGAGTGCTGCTCTCACTAGCTCCACATTTTCTGGTGTTCTGATGGATCTTCGTCGGCCATGTGTATCAATTCCGCCAACTCCCAGTTTAGTCCAACTGCCGAATCCGGGACCGAATTGTGCTCGCAGTAGCAACAGCAATATTGCGCGGAATGTTAAAGCGCCGCCGAAAAGCTCCTTGCGTCGCAATCACAGATCGGTTGTTTTCATAAAATGCACGCACGGCAAAGCCACGATGTACTCCGACTCAAACCATGTTTGCTACTAAATGGGGATGCCGACAGAACAAAAGGAGACCTAGTTCAGCTGCCTAGCCCCACTACCGCCCGAACACCTGCCCCATCAAACTGCTCAATTTGTTCTGCCGCACAATTTACTTATCCTTAATTTCGATTTATCCCTATGGTGGGAAGCAAAATTCCTAACTTTGCAAGTATTTCACATGGTGTCTGACAAACGTCAAACATTGATAGCATTCCTTATAAAATATATCGATAACAATTGAGTATACTGGTGTTGCCAACTTAAGAAGGTAGGAAATATTATTAAAACTATTTAACGTTGTCAAAATCCAATCAATTCTTAATTCCAATTCCTTAATAAGCAAATTTTCGAGCGTTTTCACCTTAATAAGATCCGTATTTTATGTGTTTAGATTCGAGCATGCCAAGTGGCCTAGTGGTTAACACGGGTGTATTGCGTATTGTACCCTTTAATATAAAAACAGCTACCCTGTCTACTTTCTAGTCCAGTATAACATAAAAACTCGCAACACAGTGCATCTTCTTTCAAGCGGATATGTATTGGCAAATTACTCATTACATCGGGTAGCGTCACTCTAGACAGCTGGATCAGCTTTAATAGGATGTCTTATTCGTTCATATACATATATCCCAGGGCGATCAATAATTACGAGCTTTATAATGAAATTCGTTTTTTTTCTTCAGGAGAGGCAGTTTTTTCACCAAGTCGATAAAGCTGTATAGCTCGTGAAGTGCGCTATTAAATCTCCTTCCCAAAAACTTCCCATTGCAAACGGAGCCCAAATCTTCTTCCGCCATCGCTGACATCCTAAGCGGCCTTATTTCATCAATGGTGCCACCAGAACCAAACTTGCCGCTGTGTACGAATACCTCTTCTCTATTGATTTTGTAATACGCCAATCTGGAATTCTGGCTTGACTTGTTTTTACAAATCGATCTTAGCCCCGAATATTTCGAAGTACACGTAGGTGTATTTTCTGCTTCTGTCTGAAGCTGTATCTCACCGTTGCCTCTGTTTATCAGTGCATAACGGATATCCCTCTAGCACCCAGGCATCTTTTTACATCTTTCTAAAACCTCCGAGCTTTGTGTCTGGAGTGGCATACTTCTATTTCCACGAGTGCTCTTCTCATCCTCGGGATAGCTGGAGAAAAGAAGAACCTCGTCTTTTGCTCGTAGAGCAAATTGTTTGCTACATTTTTTGACTGCACTCATCATCAAACCAGAAATTTAGTCGGGGTGACCTGGTGAATCTTAACGCATCAGTTGAGGCGCTTCTGACGGCTTCTTGGGGACGATGTCATTGGTCTTCAGCACTTAATGACAGTTGGATATGACTTGTGAAGGAGGTCCCTGCCATTACGGAATTACACCTTGGCTCCAAATAGGTTTCTTCGGTCCTACAAGATCAATCCGACAGAGGAAAACCGAAAAAAGTTCAAACGAGCCAGGAATGACTGCAACAGCTTTCTTAAACGTATGAAATTACAACACAACCAAAAACTGTAGCAAAAACTGCTGCAATGTCCCAAAGGTAGTAACAATTTTTGGTCTATCGTCAAAAACATTAAAAATTCTGCCTCATCCACCATCCCAACGCTCGTTTACAATGATATTCCAGTTGCCAGCTCTTTGGACAAGGTCAATCTGCCTGCTGCACACTTTGCGACCAGCTCAACACTTCCCGATTGTGCTTTGTCCCCGCCTATACTTGAGTGCATCGAATTTTCAATTGGACAAATCCACTTTCGCACTCGTGTGGTAGTAAGAGTACTCAAAGGTGTCAACATACATAAATCCGCTGGTCCAGATGGTATACCTCTCCTTCTTCTGAAGAGATGTTCTTCCTCGCTGGCAAAAGTACTGCGTAAGCTTTCTCATCAATCCTACTCTTAGGGACACTTTCCGAGCTAATGGAAATCAGCATTTGTCCAGCCCGTCACTAAAAAAGAGGAATCTTCTTCTCTCTCCACCCATTGCACCATTGCACTTACATCTCTCCTTTCCAAGGACGCTGATAAATTGTCAGCTCATGAAATGGCTCGGAACACGAAAAATTCTCAATGACCGGCAGTACAGTTTTCATAGCAACAGGTCCACTCGTGATTTTATTGCATATCTCACCGAAAAGTGGAACCAAAGCGTAGATCAATCTGGCGAAAGTAAGATAGTTGCACTTGATATTTCTAAGGGATTTGACATAATTTGGCATCAGGCTATTTTGTTGAAAATGAATGCTTTTGGAATTAGAAATTACCTTTCGGAACGTTCAAATTCAAGTTGCCTTCTATGGTTTCAAGTCTAATATTCACAAAATAAATGCTGGTGTGCCCCAGGGCTCCGTTCTGTCTCTGACACTCTTTTCAATTTTCATCAATGATCTCTTGTCTGCTAATTCTAATCCAATATACTCCTTTGCTGATGGCAGGACTTTCCGCTTTTCATATTCGTTCCCGGATTCACGTCCCTGCTCTTGGACTGTAGAATGGAAACGGCAGCGTATGTTAAGCTTATTAAATTCCGATATTAACAACATAACCAATGGGGAACTTAAGGCTTCCAAAACTCCATGCTGTCTGCTGTCATTAAAGCGAATTCTAAATATCCAGCTACTACCCCACTACGGTAGAACTTGCACCGCTGAAACCGAAAAACTTTCCATTCTCGGTATGTTTGTCAGCGACAACTTACGTTGGAATGACCGCATATTCGATGTCATCAAAAATGCTGCGAAATTTCTAGGTTTCCTTAAGCGATATAAGAAATATTAGTCCCCCTCTGATCTAGCCTCAATATTTAAAGCATTTATCCGTCCAAAATTGGAGTCCAATGCCCACATCAGGTCAGATGCTCCTAAAACATCTCTGCATCTGCTAAATAGGAATCAAAACCGTGCGATAAAACTCATAGGTGATGGCCATATCAGTCAATCAATTGACACCCTCGAACACCGACGTCATGTCTCCTTTGTTTTGTCGATATGTTCACCACCAGTGACCCATTGAAATCGCCAGTAGCATTCCGCCCTTTCAAACCTTCAACCATAACACCCGTCTCGCTATGAATGCTCATCAGTAGTAATATACCCTCAAGGCCACTTCGTACCTAAGCCGTACAACTTGCTTATAGAATGCCCTGCTAAGCTCTCTATTTCCGGGTCGTTATAATTTGCAAACATTTAAGACCAATGTACACCGGTACCTCTCTTTTCTTCCTCCCTAAATTTACTTCGCCCGCGCTGTGTACACAAATCTCTTAAGCGCCCGCTAATTATAAAAAAAAAGGTACTGATCCCAGTCTATGTTAAGAACGTTCGTGTATCTACATTACTGGAAGAGTGCAACACTTTGATTGGAACAAGATGAATTTCTTAAGTGGTTCGATTATCGGTTGAACGACAAAGTTTTTGGATACTTTAATCACTGGAGCTGCCATAGAACAGGGTTGGCACTATTTCTTTTCTTAAAAATCCCTATTGATGTCAGCTGGAAGCACATTGAAGTACTCGTAGCCAATATGCCGGGCTGCCGGGCTCACCGTTCACGCTACAGTAGATTCAATATGGTAGATTCATTCGCGGCACCAAATTCTAAGGACTGTTACGAAATTTTTTTGGGACAGTGCAGACGTAAATTTGTAAATATCTCAACCCTGTATAGGTTGAAACCCTGATCGTTTGAATGTATGATGCTGCAGGAAAATTGCCCAATCATAGTTGCTTTGTCAACTGTAAAGCGCTTTCATAATTTGTCCTTCGATAGCTTTAACGGAATACATAAGCCCAGCTGAAGGCCTATTACTCAACACCCTCTTCATCTAAAAAAAAAAAACCAAAATAATGTCATGGCATGAACTGGTTTCGATTTAACTGTATCAGAGTTAATATTTCTTCCAATTTAAAACCGCAATTTATCTCTCAATTTTACTAAATTAAAATATCTATCGCTTCATAAAAGTAAATTGAAAGAAAACAATTTCAACTGTACGAATATATCTGTATCTGAGCATTCGTATCTGTATATTCGACGATCGTACGATATTAACGTTTTATGCAAATTGAATAGCATTAAATATTCTATGCTAATATGAGGCGAATATATATATTCTGCGATCGGTCTCACCTCTGGTTAATTAGGAAATTCTGTGTTAGTCATTGGCACTTTTTTTTTAGATCTGGTAGGCTTATAGATACGTTAAGATTAAATCAGATTTTCTTTGGTAAAAGTTGTTTGGTTAAAGGAAATAGAAACCGTGGTTATTAAGAATTTGCGACCAACAGGTGTTTTAAAAAGCCTCTAAGGTCGATTATGCCTTCTTAGCATTCAAATTTCGTTGATAGAGAATTTTTTTTTTAATTTAATTTGATTGTCAATTGCTTCATGGAAATATGTAAATTAAGAAATTTTACCCTTATAGGATAGCGTAATTAAAGAAATGCATTTAGATACTCCTTTTCTGATGGACATGTGCTCCAGGTGGCAACTGCTTTGGAATGCTATTCCAGATAGATAAGTGCAAAGTGAATTGCAACGAACGATGGGGATAATCTATGCTTGAATTCAGTATTCAGTGGGATAAATTCTGTGAGCTGGTCGATAATCTCTTCGAATTGCCCCAGTAGGAAATCTGACAGCCATTTTAATTATTTCTTAGCTTCAATCGATGAAAGCAATTTTAGTTTACACCTTTAATATAAAAATAATTTAATTCTTTGCTTAACTACTTTGGTGGCGCCACATTCTGAGTAGTCCTTGGCTTCAACCAGTCTAACCTGTTGTTTGTTAGGATCTTCATATTTCGCACGCCAAGCTCGTTGAAGTCTTATCCGCGTTCTCCCTCGGTGATGTATTCGAAGACTTTCGAGCTAGGGTACTAGTGCCCATCCGCTCATCACGTCCAAGTATAAACCGATGAATTCTGCATATTTAAGCTAAATCCATGTCTTTGTATAGCCCGTACAGTTCACATAGTCATATAGATTACTTGAAGTACTTTTCTCTCGAAACAAGCAAATGCCTACAAATCGATTTTTGATGAACTACATTCTTCTGCACCATAGAGAGAAGACAATCAATGTTTTACGCCGCCGGTCTGTATGCTTTCTACTGGTATTTACCTGAACGGGCCAGTCAGCATTCATCGTTAAACTATAATAGCTTGGTAACAGCTTTGCCACCGGTAAGCAGCTTTGTGAAAAGATGTAGGCGATGCAGGACTTCGAGAGAGGTTTACGAGCACTTGATGGGCATAGGCCATTTCCACCCATTGCAGCCTTCCGACATCAAATTTCCAAGTCGAAATGTTTGGACATCGGCATGCTAGAGAAAGCCTCCATGCAGCCGAGAAACATCTTCTTCAGAGCCAGAAAAATTAAATACGAAAGACCCTTGGTGACAGACCCCATGTTTTCCCGAAAACTCGTTTATACTTCGTGAAAGCCGATAACACATTCGAAGTTTTCATTGTGACATTCTTAATTCAAATAGATTTATTACCCAGAATCCCATCCAAACACTAAATTTGTTTGTAGTAACTAATGGAGTTATCTTAAATAACTGGATTAGTCAAAGCTACCAACTTCCTACTTCTCGCAAAGAAACAACCTAACAACAACTGCTGCGGATAGACCCAAAAGCAGAGCTTATGTACCCTTACCGAAATGTCAAGCTGCAGATAACGTAGCTCATCCAACGAGAGTGAGTCTAGAAGCCCACTCCCTTGACGAGGCTTCCATACGGCGGAGAGGCGACTATAAATCCAACCGCACGCGGAACCCTTACGCTACGCTAAAGTTCTGCATGGAATCCTGCACCGCGCTACAGATGCCTAGGACACCTTTAACCAACGATACGCAAGAAGAAACATTGCCCCAGGACTAATTCAAGAATCGTTTGCTATTAAAGGTAAGATTGTTGGCCGCAATGATAGTGAGCGAATATTAGAATTTGCACGAGGAGATTTTAGACAGAGGGCTGCTTTATTGATAAGTTCTAAAATTTAATATCTTCTCATTCCATTATTTAGCATCATAGATTTAGTGGCAGCGATAATCGAACTACCTCAGGGGTATGAGTTGCAGGAGTTTGTGATCGCCTCCACCTAATTCCCCGGAGATATACTCGTAGATGCGACTCCTCTTGTTTGAACAGTGCTACGCTCACAACAGCATTTGCGGTAGCAGCGACAATAACAGAAGGGGTAAGTTGCTTTTTGATTATATTTTTAGCAAAAATCTGCTCTTATGCAATAGGGGTAATAAACTCACCTTTATCATTTCTTGGCACTTGACCTTACCACCTCATCTCCTTTTACATTTATCAAACACTGGCATGTGTCAGATGAGGCATCCGTATCGGACCATATACAATATACATATAAGTTTCAATATAGAATGCATTATCGGACAACTTCAAACTTTCGAGAAAATTTCGTTATCAAAGCTAACTCACTGCCTTCAACACCAGAGTCCATTATAGAAGTGAATGAGGCAGCGGATCAAATAAATGGAGCTATTATCTCATCACATTCAGTTAAAATCTGTTAAAAGGTGTGTACCATGGAGGAACCCTCAACTTGAGCAAATCCGTAAAATAGTGATAAAATTTTTTAACAAATCCAAACACTCCGGTATTTGGGACCTCTTCAAGTCCACTTTAACTAACTTCAATAAAAAATTGAAAAAGACCAAGAGAGCTTCCGGGAGAAAGAATTCCGAGAACCTGGGAAAATTACAGAAATCTCGCGTTTCCAAAAAGCTCTCTCAAAGAACTAGGTAACTTTCTATTGTCGCTAATCCATCTCTTGTCCTGCAGTTTAATCAATTATCGTTTGATATTTCTGATCATGATCTACTTTTCTGTACTTATGATGTGAATTTGGTGAAAAATGTTGTGCCTGATACATTTACCTATAAAGATCATAGCTCAATTGACCTACTTGCCCTCCAGACTGCTACCTTTTCTGCCCCTTAGGAGTAATGCCGTCTAAGCGCTGATTCAAATGAAAAAGTCTTTGTGCTGCAAACAATTCTGACTCTATTGTTTGATCAGTGTGTACCAACGGAAACGTGTGCCCATGGTATACTCCTGAAATAGTTCGCTCTATAAAAACCCGAAACAAGTTGTATAGAAAATGGAAGCATAGACCATCTACTACTGCCTGGTCTGAGTACAAGGGAGCACGTAACAACTCGACTTCTATAGTGTGAATTTTAAAAAAAAAACTATTACGCTTCCAAATTGAACTCTTCCCTCCCGGCTAAGAAACTTTGGGGCAATATTCGTGAAATCCTTTGCACTAAAGCTACCAGTGACTCTAAATGGTCTCTTGATCCCGATGATTTAAACGATTTCTTTCTTGGTGAAGGGCCCTGTCATTGCAACTTTAACTTTAGTCAAAATGACTTTAGTGTTCCAAGGTTGGACAATTTTGTAGTAGCAACTGAAGACGAAATTTTTCAATGCGAGGCAGCGGTCAAGTCTGGCTCTAAGGGTGAGGATGGAATATCTATGCCCTTCATTAAATTTATATTACCGCAAATTGTCTCCCATCTCGCGCTCTTAACTGGTACATTACTACCTCAACCATTTCACATGCTGGAAAGTTGCAAGAATCTTGCCAATAGCTTAGAAAACTAACTCATCATCCCCAGCTGATTTTAAACCTGTTAGTATCCTACTGTGCTTATCAAAGGTCTTCGAGAAGATAATATCAGTGCAGATAACAAAGCATTTATCACTACACAAACTGCTGAGTCCCCGGCAATCTGGTTTTAGAGCTAACCACAGCTGTTCCACAGCGATGGTGAACTTGCTGGAGGAAATAAGGCAGGATTTCGACAAGGGGTTTGTTTCGTTCCTCGGCCTGCTAGACTTCTCAAAGGCCTTTGATAAAGTTAATCATTCAATCCTATGTTAGAAACTGAGAAATAATTTTGGGTTTAGCGAAAGGGCGTGTAAGCTAGTTTGTGGTTTTCTTCCTGGTAGATCGCTAAGGGTTAGTTGCGGTGAACATTGCTCATCTCTATAGGCGGCTGGGGTAAGACTTCCCATCCACTGTTTTCCAAATAGTTCTTAACCGGAATAGCAACGTGGGGCCGAGCGTTGTCATGATGGAAAATTATTGCCTCGTGTCTGGTCGCATATTCCGGGCGTTTTTCGGCCACTGCTCTCTTCAAACGGATTAGTTGTGTTCGGTAGCGTTGTCCATTCATGGTTTCACCCGGTTTTAGCAACTCATAATACAGCACACCCATCTGATCCCACCAAATACAGAGCATTACCTTCGCGCCATGGATATTCGGCTTTGCCGTTGATTTGGCTGGATGGCCGGGTTTCACATATAATTTTTTGCGCTTGGGATTGTCGTAATGGATCCGTTTTTCATCACCAGTAACAATCCGATGCAAAAATGACTTCCTTTTGTGGCGTTCCAGCAGCATTTCGGACATGCAAAACCGCCTTTCGACGTCTCTCGGCTTGAGTTCATGTGGAACCCAATTTCCTTGCTTTTGAATATATCCAGCTGCTTTTAAACGTGAAACCCAAAGATTCTGCGAGCTCTTCTTGTGTTTGGCAACAATCTTCATAGAGTAATGCTTCTAGTTCTTCATCTTCAAACGTTTTTTGGATGCCCAGGACGTTCATCGTCTTCCAAGCCAAAATCACCACTTTTAAATCGTGCAAACCACTTTTGGCACGTTCGCTCAGCTAGCGCATGTTCACCATAAACTTCCACCAAAATACGATGACTTTCGGCAGCAGTTTTCTTCATATTCTTCACAATGAAGAAGAACTCCCCGCAAAAACACTTTTTCAGGCACAAAGTTCGTCATATTTGAGTGACAAAAAAAATTGTTGTTTACGCTTAAAATGAATGACATATACTGAAATGACGTACAATGACAGTAGCTTTCCAACGCATGTTCCAATGGAATAATAACAATGGAATAATACAAGTTACGCCATCTCTTAGCAAACCGCACGAGTTAAGTTATTGACCCAATAAATAATAGCAAAATTGAAGTTGTTGAATCTGCAACCAGTTTTGACTATGTTATTAATCGCTCTCTCAGTGGTTATAACCACACTAACATAGTGATTGGTCGTATATATGCGTGCCTTCAGAAACTGTGACACAGTGCTTACTACACTCCCTTGGAACTACGAAAAAAGCTAGTATTAACTCTCGTATTACCAATTATTTCATACGCTGAAGTTGTTTACCGTAATCTTGATTCATTATTACAACATAAGCTGCAAGTTACTTTCAATGATGCTGTACGTTACATTCACCGCATCCGTAGACATGACCATGTATCAGTTCATGCTAAGGATTTACTTGGTTGAACCTTACAAGAATACATCAACGCCAGGAACTGCATATTCTTACAAAAAATCATTCATAAGAATTGCTCATCTTATCTGTACAACAGGCTTACTTTCACTCGGTCCTCAAGAACCATTAGCCTTATTCCATTACGTTGCAATTACCTTAACTCCTCTCGTTTATTTTTCAAATACACTGTTAGACTTTAGAATTCATTACCTATGCATGTCAAAGCCATATCTAGTAGCTCGAATTTTAAAAGCGCAATCTTTCGACATTTTTCCTCCTCAACTCGCCCACAATAGTTCTGCCCCCTTCCTCTGCTTCTACAAACCTTTTACTATTCTTCACTCTTACTCCTTATCCATAGGTTAAGTTTATATTTTGTTAGTTTAATTTTAATATGTATATACATTAAAAACCAATAATGCTAATGTATTGCACTCAGCACTAAAAAAAGATGTTAAATCTTAATGTACTAACCATGAAATAAATGAAATGAAATGAAATGAAATGAAATGAAACTTAGGTCTGTTATAAAACGAAAATGGTACTTCAGGGCTAGTGGAGAGGAAACTTTAAAAAGTGCTACTTAAGTTTCATTTCCCAGACTCGGCCCCAAACCTTCTATACAACAACAGAATTAACAGCCTATCTGGAAATATGTTCAGCATAGAGAAAGTTGGATGGGCCATAAACTCATTTAAACCATATATGGTACCTGGAACAAACTGTATCTTCCCAGCACTGATTCAAAAAGATCTGCTCCATATTCTTCCAACACTAGTCACCTTAATCACAAATATGCACATCCCGCAAGCCTAAGGGGTGTTCAACGTAGTCTTTATCCCCAAACCAGATAAATCTACTGGACTACCTAAATCTTATCGACTCACATCATTTTTTCTGAAAACAACTCAAAGACTTATCGATTTATATACGAGTACATACATCAGAGACCTTCTCAAAAGACATTCAACTCTGCACCCTTAAAAATACGCATACAGAAAAAATCCACAGTCATGGGCTATTAAAGTAGAAAATCTGAAGGAATTTTTAGAAAATCGTACTAAATATGCCGAGCACTTTTTAGAACAAGTGGACAAGATGTTGTTGAAAAGAAGATAGGTTTCTTGCTAATAATAAAACCTGGCTGGATACTTCAATTGGGTTTAAGAACTACTCAAGTAACACTATAATCACTTGTAAAAAAGCTATGCATCCTCGAAAAGATTTCGTTGACTCTTCGCAAAGAAGCTAACGCCACAAGACTGAGTCTTTGAGAAAAATTCACTCTACTGAAGAGTTAACATTTGCTGCCCGAATCAGTCAATAAGAAACAGCGAAAATTCTGAAAAACGTTACCACAAATTCTCCCGAAAGCGGTGCCCTTAAAATGTAATAATAATAAGCAAATAGTAACTCTAGGTTTCCATCATATAAAAAAAAAACCAACTTGCTACAAAGGAGTGTTTTAGAAGTTCAAAAAGCAGGCATTGTGAAAAATCTGTAGCTTACGAGTATATTGTATGTAAGTGGGGCGTGGATGGTTCTGGGTAATCCAAATACTAGCAAACGTTTCTCTGAACCAAGTTCTGAAAAAACAAAGACCCAAGTTTGGTAAAACAAAGACCTTCATCCCCACAATACTGCCGACCAATAAATTTTATGTTTCAACATGAAACAACAGAGTTTGTGATTGAGGAGCTATAGCCAGTTATATACAGGCTGGATAACATTGAAATACATGTTACGATTACAACGATATTTACAAGTGGTAGATAGAAAGATATGTAATGCCATTACAGGTACCAAATCATCGCAAAGATGTTTTGGTTGCGGGCTGACATCAATTCCGATGAAATTCCGATTATCGGTGCTTCATGCCTGTTTTTTGAATGTTTGTTGCACCTAAGTTATAAAGTACCTCTGTTGAAAATGGCAAATTCGAGACGAAGAAGAAAAAAAAATTTTAGCTGAAAGAAAGAAAGGTATCCAAAGTCAATTCAAAGCAACAATGGGATTGGTAGTAACTAAGCCGAAACCTGCACTGGAAAGCAGTAATGACGGAAATACTGCTAGGCGATTCAATTGCGATCCGGGCCTATCAGCTAGAATAACAAACCGTAGCAAGTGGACACGAAATAAAGTTGAACAAATTCCAACAATATGCCACTGAAACTGCTAAGCTGTTTATGCAAAAATATAGTTGGTACCCAATGCCTCCCACAATTCATAAAATTTTAATTCGTGGCCCGGATGCCTTATTGCTAACAGGTCAGATGAGTGAAGAAGGGCAGAAGGCAAGGAACCAAGAGTTCAAATGATATGGAGAAAATTTCACTCGAGAAATGTCGCGCTTAAAAACCAACAAAGATATTATGAACTCTTTGTTGATTTCCTCGGACCCATTGATAACAAGTTTGAGAAGATTGCCTAATAAAAGTGGAGATATTATTGAGAATGATGTTCTAACGGGTGACCTGATAGCAATGATAGTTTTTCCAATTGTTATGTTTCAGCAGCGGTCAAAGTTACCAATGACCTCCAGCTGTCAAAATATTCAGTAAGGTTTGAAATTATACGCTTTCATGCATCGTTTAACGCTTGTCGAACGTGCGGAGTTTATTAAAAAATACTAGTCCGGCTCAGTTGTAAATACGCAACGTGGATTTCGTCGTGAGGTTGGTCGTCATCACGGCTTCAGTGTGCAGACAATTAAGCCACCAACCAGAGAGAGATTAGCGCAAAATGAAGAAAACATAGCCGCCGCCGTAGCGGCCAGCATCGAAGAAGACCCAGAAATATTGATTCGGCGGCGATCAGCTGAACTGGGCATCGCGAGTGAGTCAACGCGGCTTATTTTGCTGTTGGATTTGGGCTTACATCCCTATAAGATTGAGATGACGAAAGAATTGAAGCCGGACGACCATAGACAACGCCGTGAGTTCGCTAATTGTGGGATGGAAATGTTGGCAGGAGATCCGGATTTTGGCCAAAAAATCGTCTTCTCGGACAAAGCCCCATTTTTGCCTCAGCGGCTGCATACTACATACCACTGCATCAAAAAGTTTCCGGAATTTAGTCAGAAAATTAAAAATACAAGTTTATTCATCTAAATCTATATTATCCCCTTCAGAGTAATTCCCATCGACTGCAACACACTTATGCCAGCGCTTGATCCAATCCTCGAAACATTTTTTATATTCGGTTTTCGGTATGCCCATCAGTGCGTCCTGCGATTTTTCCATTACTTCCTCTCGGCTGCTGAAACGCGTTTCCCGTAGTGGTTTTCTAACTCGATTGAACAGAAAGATGTCACAGGGAGCCAAATCAGGTGAATTCGGTGGCTGTTGGATGGTATTTGACATTTGTTGCATTTTTCGTCAAAAAATTACAAATAAAGATGGCACTGTGCGACGGTGCGTTATCATGGTGGAAAATCCACGAGTTTTCTGCCCACAATTCTGGTCTCTTTAGGCGAATTGCTTCACGCAAACATCTCATAATGCCCAAATAATTCTCTTTGTTTACTGTCTGGCCTTCTGGCAAAAATTCAGGATGCACTACTCGTACACCGTTGTAATCCATGAAAACCGTGAGCATTGCCTTCTTTTTTGACTGAAAACGACGTGGTTTTTTTGGTCTCGGCTCATTTGGTGAACGCCATTCACTTGCCTGATGTCTGGATTGCGTGTCGTACTCATAAATCCACGTCTCGTCTTCAGTAATGATCCTTTTGATAAATGTGGGATCGGATTCAGCCTCGCAAATCATCTCTTTTGCGACGTCAACACGGTCTCTTTTTTGCATGAAATTGAGGTCTTTTTTCACCAACTTTGCTACTACATGACGGAAACCCAAATCATTAACCAAAATGTCTTGGGCGGATCCATAGGCAATGTGCAAGTCCTCCGCTATCTCTCTGATGGTTAATTTGCAGTTATTGACTAACATTTCCTTTACTTCATCAATGTTTTCGTCGGTTATCGATGTCGATGGCCTGCCACTGCGTTCATCATCTTCCAATGACTCACGACCACTTTTGAATAGCTCGTTCCACTGGTAAACGGCCGTTTTCTTTAGAGAATCGTTGCCGAAACACTTTTCCAACATTTCCAAGGTTCGCGTACAATTAAATCCGTTTTTTACGCAAAATTTAATACAAGTTCGTTGTTGCAAATTTAAATCCATTTCTAAAATCGTAAAAAATCGCCAACACACACACTGAAAGATGTACTCTTGACTACGTAACTTTTGCAAATGTCAAGCTATGATGCTAAGATTTAGAGGGAATGTCAACAACAGATTTATCAACTTGGAAAAAAAAAATAGAACTCAAATCGGAACAATGGGAGCGCCACACGGTGGCATGGTGCGGGAACTTTTTGATCAAGGTGGTATATCGACAAACAAAATTGCCATTATCGGAGCGAACACAATCCATAATTGTTCGGCCGAGCATCAATGCATCCACAAAGACTGACTGTTTGGTGCGCTTTATGGCATGATGGCTTCATCGGGCCGTATTTCTTTCGAATTGAAGAAGGAGACTCCGTTACCGTCAATGGTTTCTGGCATAGAGCGATGTTAACCGCCTTTCTGCGATCAGAGCTCGACAACATCGATATATTCGAACTGTGGTTCCAGCGTGAGGTCATCTTACTGCGAGCATTCATCAATTGGCCGCCGATCCGATTTGACACCATTCGATTATTTTCTCTGGGGTACGTCAAGTATACAATGATGATACGATCCATCATCACCTACTCATCAGTAATGTGGCGGAATAAAACAAAAGAGAAATCTGCCTTACAAAGGCAACTGCGGCTATAAAGACTTGCATGCCTAGGCATCGCTGGCGGAATGCACATATACCTCACAATAGCTACAGACCCATTCATTAAAAATATGGCAATTCGCAACACGAGCATCGCCTGCGTGGTAAATGACCGCCTACCAAAGACTCGGCGGAAGATTCAATATAGTGATCCCAATCCGAGAAGCATTGGATTACAAAAACTCAACCTCAAACCTTTAAGTTATCAAGTGGTATACGGATGGATCGAAATTGCAAACCAGGGTGCGTGCTGGTATTTTTGGTCCGAACACCATGGGAAAAAGTCCCAGTGTATTTTAAGCGGAAATACATGCCATTCAGGTGAGCGCCCTTGCTCACCTACACTACAAAACCTCTCCTATAAGAAAAAAGTAAAACTTTGATGGGTGCCTGTTCATAAAGGTATTGCCGGAAATGAAATAGCCTACCGACTGGTTGGAAACGGCTCTGCTGATTCTTTCATCGGCGCTGAGCCGTTCTGTTCCCATTTTGTTCTCCCAACTCAACAATAAGAGTTGGGAGAACAAAATGGGAAAACATCCCAGTGCTTCGGCAGGCTAAAAGTGGCAGCAAACCATTCTACAATAAATCTAAAGAATCCCAGCAATTCGAAAGGGATGATATTAGAAGACTAGTTGGACTTCTAACCGTGCACTGCCACCTTCGATATCATCTACACCAAATAGGTCTTATTCAAGAAACTGAATGCCGTCTTTGCATCAGAGAAACTTTAATCTCTGGGGAAATTCTCAAAATCTCTACTACAGGTATTCTAAATTTCATCAAAAGAATTGAGCCTATCGTGGCCTCTTCATACTAATTTTGTGGTTCAAAAGATATTCTAAATCGCAATTGGCGGATCAAATCCATTAAACAAAAAAAGCCAAAAAAAAGTTTGGTTGTCGAAAACAGCCTCAGGGTTGATTAGAATATCCTGTTGAGTGACCCTTAAATTTTATCCGCCAAAATCGCAGTTTCGGAATATCTTCCAGATTAGTAGGTATGTTGCATCTAGGATAGAGGATGCATTGGTAAATCAGGCTTGCACACATGAAACTCGACCATTCTTTCCATGCTCTTTTCCGGTTTTCGGTGTAAAGGATACTTTTGCTGTTCGCCAGGGGTATATACTCGTATGTACTCGTACCTAGTACACTAGCAAATGTTTTGGTACACGGTTTTTGGCTAATAAAATGAAAGGAATGAATATTTTTCAATACTGGTTCACTCAATGAATACAAATTGTGAACTTATTCAAAATGGCCCCATTTGTCTTCCAACAACGGCGAAGTCGGTCTGTCCACTCATTGCGATTGTAGTACGCACCTCATACATTGGAAAATTATCCACTGCTCGGGCAAAGGCGAGCTTCAAAGACTCAATACTTAGATGTCGAGTAGTGCAAGCCATAGTCTGGGCTGGTCTGGTCTAGGCTACCAGATGGCCAATGATCGGTGGAAATAAAGTTCGGAATGTGATTTTTGAGACATATTTGAGTCGTTTTTGCCTGATGAGCTGAAGCGGAGTCTTGTTGAAACGTCGATGGTTTATTTGCGAATAGCGTTTTGTTGAAAGGCTTGAACGTTCTCTAAAACGTTCGTTTGATACACTTTCGCCGAGGTTTTGACACCTTTCTCGAAGAAAGGGAGTTCGGTGACCCCATCGTAGGCGACTACCTATCAAACCGTCAAAGAAGTTGGGTGGTGGTCATATTGAACTCAACGGTGAAAATTTCCTCGTCAGTAAAAAGAATTCGTCTGTTACCGTTCTTCGCGTACTGGCGAAGCAAGGCTTTGGATTCTGATTTTCTGTTTCAGCGTTTCTGTGAGTAAGTGGTCGGTGTGTGTCTTGTATGTTATGTGCTGAGTCCCAAATTACATTTTAAGATGCGCGACATGCTGTCCTTGCTGATATCTATCTCCCGAGACATGATTTTATGCTTGCACTGCAGATTTCTGCGAATTGATTATCTACGGCTTTGATGACTTGTGACGTTCCACAGTGCGCGGGCGGCCGGATTTTGCACGGTTGGCTATTCCACCAGTATCCTTATATAACTTCACGCAAAGTTTCGTGTGATTTTCAGTGGCCCAATATCCGTAGCCGCATTTTTGCAGGTCAATTACGACGCCACGATTTTCGAGCGAGCCCAATTCCATGATTGCAAACAACAGATGTCAAAAATTTTTAACGCGGTTACTTTGTATAAATTTCACTTGTCAGTTTCGAGTGGAAGCGTTCATTGGTTCCTGAGAATGAGTGTGTTCATTTCGTGCATCAAAACACCTGCTACGACTAGGTATACTATTTATGTATTGTATATGCCAGTGCAAGGGTGAGAGTGTACATAGATTCTCGTCAGATTTGCCAGCAAATGCTCTGCATCTTTTTGTAGTTTAAATGAATGCATTCCATCGATGCCAGGCGACTTGAAATCTTCACAGGATGTACGAACGTATTTCATGGCCTTATTCGTCACAGCAACCGATGATAGATAGCTACTTCGGCTTCAGCTCACTTGTGGTTTAGTGGTTGTTAGCTGATTCTAATCAGCTTACTTGGGAGTGGGTCTCAGATCCTCTTACTCGATTTTCTGAATGTTTCCAGTCTGGCTGATTTTCCGCCTTTGCCGACTTTGACCAGCCTTTTGGTTTCAACGAATGTTTTGATTTTTTTTCAGGAATGTCTTTATAGGAGGCCTACTTCAAGAAGCTATCATTTTCATTCTTTTGGCGGTGATCTGTGAATATTCCAGTCTCTCTCCAAACGACCCTTAATTACTGTTTAGAAGTTTTCTGGTTTCATCATAGAACGGATGATCTGCATGAGTGTTTCCTGGCTCGTCAGCTCAAAATATTTGTTGGGGGCACCGTTTAGATTTTAAACAGCTATTCTGGACTAAGTTTAAAGGGAACATTACCAAACGTTCTGTGCTGCTCCTTAGGACATGCCCATAAGGCCGAGACCTTGCATCTGACTCTGAATTCGATGTTCGACTTGACTTCATGCTTCGACTTGAAAACCTCCGATAGTACCTCGATTGCTTGCTATTTCACTTTCGTAAAAACGAGGTCAGCCGATAGTACTCGTATGAAGTCCAGGAGATGATGGCCTCTCACTTTGCACTTACTACTGCTCCAAAACCTATTTTGAGCATAAGCTTCACCGCATATGATAAGTCTTATCTCCTAGAATCGCAGTGTTCAATGAGTACGGCTTCTGCAGTAAGGTGGTAGCAGTAAGACCATAGGGAAAATATACTGACTCTACGACGAAGTTTCGTAGTTTATGTAAAAAGCAACTGAATCTTGGTTGCAAAATTTCTTGGTTAGAGCGAATTCGGCACACAATGGCAAGTTCTCGGTATTTTCGATTCCTCGTCACATGACATTCACTTTTTCCACACTCATTCATGAACAGGAATGGATATAACTTTGCACTTCGAAGCTCGGCCATCATCTATTGGCGCACACAATAAACATGATTCTGTTTTCTGTTCGTTTATTATAGCCTAGGTTTGCCTCTTCCAGTTGGGACTAAGTGCCGTCGGCAAATCTGACAGTCCCTTCACCACCGCTACTTAAACTTGTTCGCGCCTTTTTCTCTGACAGTTGATAGTTGAGCAATAAACAAGTCCACACTTTGAGAACCCTTCTGATTAACCTCTAGAACCCATCAATCCATGGTATTGTATCATTTTCCTATTCTTCTAATTGAAATCTCCATAATCAAAGTAATTTAGTGTAAAACTCAATTCAGACTGATTTCGACCATAAAAGCGCCATAAACCAGTGATTTTATATTGTAAAACATTCCCTCCAGTGCCTTCCAATTGATCCAAGTCCCTCCAAAACTTGGCCGCACACCACATGTTCCACAAATTTCGATCAAAGCCTAACGATAAAATGCAAAATGGTCCCCCGAAAAAAAAAATCAAAAAAAAAAAAATAAAAATAAAGCACGACATGGAGATACTTAATCTTTTTGTCATTTTTATGATTCGTAACCAATTTATGGAGCATTCACAATGATTATTATTTTCTAATCAATTCTGTGTCATCTCTGTCAAAATTCAAGTTTGACTTTTAGATTTTTTTTTGTTTTTTTTTTTCTGTCTTTGTGTTCGTTGTGTGACTATTGAATGTATGATAAAACGGAACTCAATGAGACAGATGACACCTTGACAGTCGACCCGTAGGCTCTGAATGGAACGTGAAGTGCTGTTGCTTGTGATTCACCTTTCTTTTGTAAAAGGCTGGAGAGGCTTGGAGTTGGTTACAGTGTTGGTTCTTTTGTTAATGTGTGACACTGGTGATTGTTGCTGTTTTTCTTTTTTTCTGTTTTTTTTTTTTTATTGCCGAAACGACATAAACACGAGCTAAACAGGTTTATCACTGCTAGAAGATCGAGCCAACAACAACGGTGATGATGATGATGCGGATGATGAGAGGGAGAAACATTGTGAATATTAATTGTTTCCGTTTTTTTTTTTTTTTTTTGTAAAAGAAGAAAAAAAACAGAATTTTGCTTTAATTTGAAGAGAGATTTCTTTTTCCGAAATATTGAAAGTCGAATAAAAGTTGACTTCATGGTCTTTTGTCGAAGGTGATTTAAACCAGACGCGTCGCGACAAAATGCATTTGCATCGCAAAGATTTAATGAGTCAAAATCGAATTGAATTCGATTTATGTATGACAAATGGCAGAGGAAGTTCCAATTCGAAGTGAAACGATGACAGAAGATATTCATGTTCGAAAATTCGAACATTTGCGATAGTTGGGGGAATGGCTTAGGCAAAAATTGGGCGGGGCATCCGATTTATTGTGAATTATGTAGGTTGCATGATTTTTTTTTTGTTTTGTATTTTGTGGTAGTGTATCTTGAGACAGGAAATAAGAGTTTGACATGGAGATACATATTGTGACTTATTGGAATCGCTACAAATTGGAATTGCGTTAGACGGAGAAACTGTCACAGACTTTGAATAATTGCTAAGGTGGGCGAGAAAGTAAAACGTTGAAATTGCATGATACTCGTACTCTAGTTGAAATTGCATAACGAGGTGATTATGAAAATGTCTTGCAAAAATGGATCGCAATTAAGCTTAAAAATATGACTTGACTGGAGTGATTAGTAAGTGAAAGTTACTGTTTTTATTTGCGAAAAGCCAGGTAGAGACTGGCGATATGAGCTACCTTTATGAAGACTCCGTCTATTCTAGACTTGGTAATATGGTGAATTGAGTCCTGTGCACCTTGCAAGTACCTACAGAGTTTTTTTATTAGAAGCCCCCCCAATTTCTAAAGAAAAAGACGTGTTTTCAAGGCATTAATTGAATTTTTATTTTGGATTAAATTATAATTGATATCATTAGTAATTAAATAGGACATCGGACAAATATCCTCTACTTGCACGAGTGGTAGATTCGCATAATTCGGCTTATATTCCAATTTCACGTCGAATGTTCGCCACCATGTCATCTAAAGGTTCGAACTTGTCAACAGAGACCCCAAAGAGAAGAGTCTAAAGGTGTTACATTACATGGTCGGGGCGGTAAATTGATAGTACCATTTTTGGCGATCGCCGAACTTAATCTTTCAATAAGTTGATTGTGGGACTTTCCAAGCATTTCAGTTTCAGTTTATCGCAAAAAAAAGTTGGTTAACATGGATCAGTATCCATTGAGTGTAGCCGACTCACCGGCATCATCGCCCAATAATACCTGCGGCATGAAAACAACTCCAATCACTCCAGTTTTTCGTATACAGTGGTTGCTGTTGAAACTGAGGAAGGATGATTATTCCATGAAAATCCAGACCTTCTTGCACCTTCAATGGATCAGCGAAAGTTCGACATGCACTATAACTACTTAGCTTAGCTCCTGGGTTAATGTTATCTTAAGCGGACGTGTTGCATAATACGCCATGGGGACGTTCGATTCTGCGGAATCTTGACTTACCTACTCGCGTACAGCCACAATATTCTCTTCACTTTTGGTGTTTCGGTGTTTCACTGGCATAGTAGAATTATGGAGTGAATAAAGCGATACGAATTTACTAAAAGCTTGTAGTGAGCGCGACTGACCTCGAATTTTAATAACAAAATTGGATAATTGTTGAAGCGTATACCTTTCCACGATTAATTGATAGACAATCTGGAACACAAATATGACATCTGTCAATAGATGGTATGCGTGCGCTCAGTGAATCCCAATTGGAAAACTTGGGCGCATCTAATGGCACAGTCTTTATTTGTATCAATTGAAGCACAAGGTGATCACAATTGGGGTAAATTCTCTGGCGCATAAATCAGGCTGAATTTAACCGATGGCATGGGTTATGTTGGCTTTCAGGGCCACTGTGGTTTGTGGCTTATTGGCATAGACCTTCGACTTCAGAAAACCCCACAATAAAAAGTCTAACGGGGTCAAATCGCACGATTTCAGTGGCCAGTTCACATCACCTCCACGTGAAATGATCATGCCCTCGAATCGCTCGTACAGAGCTCGTACACGTAGCGCTGTTCTGTTGAAACCACATGACGTTGGTGTCCATATCATCCAATTCGGGTCGAAAGAAGTTGGTAATCATCGACCTATATCGCTCGCCGTTGACTGTGATAGCCGTAGTTCTCAAAGAAATATGGGCGTTATCGCCAGCCCGAAATCCACACCAAGCAGTGACTTTTTCGGGATGCATTGGACGCTATTGGATCTGATATGGATCGTCCGAAATTCGACAATTTTGTTTGCTGACGTACCCATTCATACAGAAATGGGCCTCATCGTTGAAGATGGTTTTTCGATGAAAATTAAGGTCAGTTTCCAACTGCTCCAGAGCCCATTCAGCGAACACACGTCGTTGTCTATGGTAGTTTACCTTCAGTTCCTGGGTCAGTTGAATTTTGTACGGGTGCAGGCCCAAGTCACGACGCAAAATTCGCCAAGTTGTGGTCTGCCAAATGCCGAGTTCTTGTGAGCGACGCGAAATCGACTGCCTCGGATTCTCCTGCACACTCTCATGGACATCGGTGATATTTTCGGCAGATCTTGCGTTTCGTCGACGTACGGGTGTTGGTTTATCGTTTTCTGAACCAGTGGACTCAAATTTATCCACCACATTGCCAATAGCCCTCTCGGTAGGACGATTATGGCGACCGTAAAACAGGCGAAACGCGCGGAACACTGCCCGAAGAAAACACCCATTTTGATAAAACAATTTTATCATTTGCACGGGTTGTTGAACGCTATGTCCATCCATGGTGATTTGGCAAAACAGAATGAATAAATGACAGCCAATTTGAGAGATGTAGCTTCAACAACATGGCCGCTATCAACTGTCAAAGTTCGCCAGTCCTTATTGGAAGACCCTGTATAGGCATTATAATCAAATTTCAGATGAAAGTTTGCCAAAGCCAAAATGTAGTTACTGTTACAGACGGCACTTGTTTCTGTTTAGATAATATAAGTAAAATGTGTCCTTATTTAAACATCTGCACTTTGTTTACATGTAGTCGATGCGCGTTACATAGTCTGGAAATATTTTCGGTGAGGTTTAGTCCATTTGTTTTGTGATTGTGAAATTAAATTTAAAAAAGTCGTCAAAAATGTCGGGCTCAGTGAGCTAAAGGAAAATCTGGAAATGTCTAAATATAGAACAAAAAGGAGATATAGTGTTAGCGCTAGAAAAAGGACAGTCTGCGATTGTGCTCGCAAACAAATTTAACGTTTGTAAGTCGACCATCACGGGCATAAAGAAAAGTGGTCGAAATATGAAAGCGCGTACATGTAATACATACCGCGGACTTGCAAAACAAAAAATTTTACGCCAGGGAGAGTTTCCAAGAATTGAATCACGTTTAGATAAGTGATTCCTTAAACAGAGAAAAGCGGGTGTGCCGATATCGGGTGAAATATAGAAGACTCAAGCCAAGATTTTTTTAAAACTGAATATGGAGACAAAAAGGAGTTTTATACCAGCAACGGCTGGCTGAAAAATTTCAAAATAAGGTTTTGCAGCTCAATCAGAACTCGTCCCCGAGTTTAAAATTCGACTAAACCAAAAAATCAGAGAGAACAGATTTATTGTGCAACGCAGACGAATCTGGACTCTACTAGAAAATGCTCCCTAGCAAAACATTTGTCGCTGCCACTGAAAGAAATACACCGGGAAGGGAAATAGCATGGATGAATGCTACAATTTTTTAAAAAAATGGTTCCACAAATCTTTCGTACCAAAGATAAGTTTTTTTGTTTAGGTTTTCCGAAACAACAATCAGATTGGAGATTTATTTAGGTTCGAAAAAATCTGGTAGAAAATGGATATCCTCCAAGGGCGCTGCTTCTACTAGACAATGCACCGAGTCATCCACCAGAACACGAACTAAAAAGCAGTGATGGTCAAATTAAAGTGATGTCACGTCCTTAGTACATGGTGGATCAAAATATAATCGGCTAACAAAATTATATTACCGTAATTTTTATCTGTATACGAACTATTAAAGCGTACAAATTTGAGGGAAGCAACAACATTCAACACATCAAGTGCTTGGGAGAAAATTAGATCGACAGACTATGGACGATGATTTTACATAAGATGACCATATGCCCTTGTCTAGATATTTTCAACAACTTAATCCGGAATTAGCAGATGCAGCCCAAACCACAGTGTCTTTGATGAGGAATACTATTCCTGATAGCACTGTTTCGAATAGATCTTGGCAAGAGTTAGCAGAAGACTCAGTCCTAACTTTGTTCGTAGAAGATATTAACGAAGATGTATCCGACATTTAAAATGCAGGTCAACCACCGAAAATCTAATTGCAAGTGGCAATGTCGGCGATAAATGCGATTATAGATTGAGCCCCAGAAAATGATTTTCCTTATGAACAGATGATGCTATGAAACATGAGTGAAATGGCCAAGGATTTCAAAAGACAACACAAACAAAAATTTAAAATTATTTTTCACGAAATTAAATACTTTTTACTTTTCAGTGCTTTGTCCTTGTTTACTCTATTTAGCTTGTGATTAAGTTTTTTAAGTTTTTTAACTTAAAGTTTTTCATAAAAATCTAAAATTTGCATACTTTTTCTGTACTTAATACGATCCCTCGATTATATGAACTTTTCGATTAGGTAAATGCACTTGTCCGACATTAATTATTAGGTGCGCAACCAAATTCTCAATAGATGGCTCCAGTAGTAAGTGCTGGTCGATTTTGACATATCCAAAACGTCATGAACCAAACTTAGACATATGGTGAACAAACCGTTTTGATACATTAGTGATTTTGTTTTGGCGTCATATACTTTTGGTTGTGTGAAAATGTCTGATTTTATGCCAAATAATCGTCATTTGCAGGAAGTGATGATTTTCTTCGTTCATTCGAACAAAACGGCGGCTGAAGAGCAACGAGAGTTCCAAAAAGTTTACAGAGATGATGCTCTAAGTGAAACAACGTGCCGTGACGGTTTCCGTCTCTTCAAAGACGGTAATTTCGATCTTAACGACCATCCGCTTGAAGGAAGGCCAAAATCCTTCGAAGACGCTGAATTGGGGGCATTGCTCTATGAGGCTCCATGCCAAAATTAAGAAGAGCTTGCTTCAGATTAAGAGTTACCCGCCAAGCTATTTCTAAGCAATTCTATGCGAAAAACGGCCACATTACGAGCAGAGGCACGAAAAAGTGTTTCTACAGCATGACAACGCTCGGCCACACGTTGCCAAACCCATTAAAACCTGCATGGAAACGCTCAAATAGGAAGTCCTACCCCACCCGCAATATTCTGCAGATATTGTTCGATGGCACATGGTCTGGCTAATCAGCAGTTCCGCTCATATGAAGACATCAAAAAATGGCTTGATTCGTGGATAACCTCAAAAGATGGACACTTTTACCGTAACGCTATTCAAGCTCTGCCAGAAAGATGGGAAAAAGTTGTACCTAGTGATGGACAATACTTTTAATGATTCATTTTTAACCATTTTCATAAAAAAAAACAGCGATAACTTAGTTGCGCACCTAATAGTTATTGTAATCGATAGAGTACTGTATTATTATTGCCCTTAGCGGTATCCCACATAATTGGAAATCTTGGATTTACATGCCTCGAGATTTTGTTAAATAAAATGATGAGAGATGGTCGGATGCCTGTGTAAATTCCGCTGTATAAAGAAATTGCAACTACGGATCGATGAAATTAATGTCACGGTGATAGAATTTTGTAGATCTTATGTATATGCACGATGCTAAAGGCCTCATAAAATCTGTCGTTCCGTTGGCGGTGTTGACGTGTTGCCAGAAAGAACCAACCCATACAATCCGTCGCATACCTACGTTGAGGGATGACAACCGATGACGTTTTGTTATTGCTGAGAGTATTTAGGCTTCAAGCGATGAGAGTCTCTCTAAATTTTCTTAATACTTCCATCAAAGAATGTGCTTACACTCAATTTGTGAATGTATGAACTTCAATGCATGAATGTGTGAAATGCCAACGGATTGAAAGGGGCCGTTCAAACAGGACTGATGAACTGGATTTTTTTGACGTTTCATATTCAGACTGTAGATGATAATAGACCAGTATGCACGCTGCTCCATCAAGGTCGGTAGAGAACTCACAAAGGTCTTTGATGTCAAAAAAAAATGATTTAGACAAGGTGACGCGGTGTCAAATGATTTCTTTACCAGCGTTCTGGAAAGAATGGTGCAAAACTCACGCACCAACACAAGAGGTGCAATCTTTCAAAAGTCTGTCCAATTAATCGCATATGCCGACGATATTGACATACTCGAAAGTAAGCAGCGTGATGTCAGTGGCCCTATTGCGTGTATTGAGATGGAGGCGGTGAAGGTGGGTTCTACGGTCAATAAGCGCAAGTCTAAGAGTATGCTGTCAACAAGAAAGGACATCCAACACAGACATCTCGGACAGAACTTCGAGGTAGTTAAGGACTTTATTTATCTTAGCTCTTCTATAAATTCTGCCAATAAAACCTCAGCAGAAATAAAACGAAGAATCACTCTTACCAATCGCTGTTTCTTTGGGATACTCGTAAGAAGGCAATTGACTAGCAAAATACTCTCTCGAACAAAAAAAGTGGCTCTATATAAGACCCTAATAATCCCAGTCTTGTCCAATGACGCTGAGACATGAAATGGATGAGGGCTGTTTGCTGCTTTGAGAGGAAAACTCTTCGGGTGATTTTCGGCCCCGTCTGCATCAGCGGTGAGCGGAAGAGGAGATACAACGACGAACTGTACGGATTTTACAGCGGCATCGACTTAGCCAGAACAGTGAAGGTTCAACGACTGACTCACTTGGCTGGGTCATGTAGAGCGGATAGACACCAATGCTCCTGTCCGAAATATCTTCGAATCCGCGCCCGAGGGACAGCGCAGTAGAGGAAGCCCAGGTGGCGCACGCAAAAGGAAGCAAACCTCAACCAACTTAACGTGCAAAACTGGAGGCAGCTAGGTAAAGATCGAGCTGGTTGGACACGCTTGTTGGTTGAGGCCCAGGTCCACTCCGGACTGTAGAGCCACCGTAAGTAAGTAAGTAAGTCAAAACAGGACAGCGTAAGACATTGCTTAAAACCTCTGTATCTTGGTGAGGATGCATTTCCGATCCCCCACACATACGACTTTTTCTCAGAATATGTCAAGGAATCTGCCCTTGTGTGTTCGACACATTATCTGGAACATCCTGTATATATGGTTCAGGATTTATTATTAAACGATGGAAGAGTGAAACCGGGACAACTTCTCATTTATTCTCTGATTACAGCTCTACCATAAGTTACGGCATGACAGCCCTTAAGGAAACACTCAATAAATGTATAAGGAGTAGAAGATATCGGCTTTTGAATAAATCCTACTATCTACGTTAAAGTTTCTTCTGAGCTTGCAAGTCCGACTCCAAATATCTATTTACGAGTGGAAGGAATTATTGTGCCAGACTTTGAAAAAATTTGAATACGTAGGTTCTGTCGTAAGACGATATCACGCATAGAGTTTGTGTGGTGAAGCTTTAACGGCAGACGCAATATGGAGTATTTTATAATCAATACATCGAGGTGTACGAGAAATATTTACAAAAGAACAACGGTGTTAAAAATTTTACAAATAATAGCAAATGTGACGAAGCGTTATCTTATAACAAGTACACGCCTTCGGGGAAACCGCGCCTTTAAGAAACCGATAGTGAACAAACTATAGTCTAATGCTCTATGTAGAAAAGCAATTTTGACTTCGTTTCATTATCGAAACACGGATCCATCTTTGTTGTGGTTTGATTTTTGCTAAGCTGTATAAGTGATACGCCGAAAATGCCCATAAGAGCATCATAAAAACGTATCGTGATTTTTCCATGAATTTTTAAGAAAATAAAAGCAGGACGCATAGCAAAAATCCTTTTTTCGACGGTGGCTTTCTATCGCCAAACGCCGATGGTAAGAAGAAGTACAAATCATAGCATTTTTGCAAATCATAGGTTTAAAGTTCATCACGAACTCTAACGCCACACTTGAAACCAGCAATAAGGCTAAATTCAGTGTCTATCGCAGCAAGTTGGGCTTTTGTCTATCCACTTTGTAGAAAATTACACAAACAGATCTGGGCTTACAACCGTATAAGAACTAGCTGGATCATGGGTTAAGGTCACGAGCTTTTTATCTTAATTTGTAATGTGGATCATCGATTTCCTTCGCTTTTTCGGAGTTTTCATCGGTTGAAAGGGTCAAAAATTGTCCAGAACGGGACATGTCTTCGACGATCTCTCAGCCCTTCTTGAACGCTCTGTATCACTCGCAAGCCCGTGTTTTTGATAAAACTGATTGATATGCCCATGAAACCATTGACTTACTTAAGGTTCGATTCAATGCAAACTTTGTATCGCGAAGTGAATCAATAGATTGTTTACCGAAATCATGCGATGTGACGCCGCTTTATTAATTCGTGCGCCGGTGTGTAAGACCTTTTATGTATGCTGATAATCCGTAAAATATTCGAAAACAGCCGAATACTTAATTCTTGTTCAGAACATATTGACATGAACCATTTTTTATAATGAATGAATAAACTCTTGAAAAGACGCGATATGTATCCCACGTATGGTAGATCAAATAGTCGTCTTAAAAACCCTGCGCAACGTAACAGCCTTAAAATCAATATAACCTAAAGGGAGTAGAATTGCGAGTGTACATTGATTCACCGAAAAGACCCATCATTGATCAAGGTACGGAAATGTGGTACTACATTGAAGCCATGGAACGACCGAATCATTGAGTGGATCCATCGAATCATCTTATCGTAACCTAACAAATTTTGGAGGCATCAGTGATTTATCAGCGGTTCAATGAAGGCTTAACGAAAGTGAATCCAATTTATAAGTATACACCTAGGAGTATAGTATTATACAATAGGTGAAAAGCTCCTTTTGGAGGTGGAACAATGTAGAATAGTGAAAGCCGATGGAATGACATAGCGATGGTATCACTTTTTGAAATATATTGAATAGAACCAGCGCCGCCAGCTAACGCAGTAGCGAATAACAGGGGATTACCACAGGTAAGTCTTGAAATCCCTGAATCCGGGCGCATTCATACCAAAACGCTGGTTGGCAACTCTGCCACAAAAAAAAATCTGTGAAATATATACGAGGGTTTCCGAAAAGTTTCCGACCGAACGATGACACAAGACATTTCTTCTTAATTTTTTTTTTTATTTTCCTACCTAGTCTCCTTGTAACTCTACACACTTCTCCCAGCGATGCTTCCATCTGTCTAACCCATCCAAATAGTATTTGGCGTTTTTCTCTGCAAAATAATTGTTCACAAAGGTGATTGTCTCCTCATTTGACGAAAATCTCTGTCGTCCGAGCGCAGTTTTTAGATGAGGGAACAAAAAGAAGTCGCTTGGGACTAGATCTGGTAAATAAGGCGGATGGTCAAGCAGTTCAAACCGTAATTCATGGATTTGCGCCATGGCAACCGCTGAGGTGTGAGACGGTGCGTTGTCTTGGTGAAATAGGATTTTCTTTTCCTGCAAATGTGGCCGTTTTTGTGCAATTTCTGCCTTCAGCTTGGCAAGTAATGTTGCTAATGTAATGGTTTTTCCTTTTTCAAGATAATTGATCAAGATAACTCCTTTACTATCCTAAAAAACAGTCGCCATCACTTTCCCAGCCGAAAAAACAGTTTTTGCTTTTGTTGGAGCCGGCTTGCCCTTTGCAGTCTACTGTTTTGGCTGAATTTTTATTTCGGGCGTATAATAGTGTATCCAAGTTTCATCTACAGTAATTAATCGGCGCCAAAACTCGGATTTATTGCGCCTAAACTGCGCCAACAGAGCGTTGGAAATGTTCATTCGAACACGTTTTTGGTCTTACGCAAGCAAACGCGGCACCCAACGCGCGGACAGCTTTCTCATACCTAAATCTTGATTTAATATGTAACAAACACGTTCTTTGAATATTTTCATAACCTCTCAGTTTAATTCGGCGGTCGTCTAACACCATTTGGTGAACTTTAGCAATGTTATCGTCAGTGGTTGCAGTTTTTGGACGTCCCGAACGTTCATCATCTCCCAAGCTCTTACGGCCACGTTTAAATTCAGCTGCCCAAAATTTCACTGTGGAAAATGATGGTGCAGAGTCCCCATACACAGAGTCCAACTCATTTTAGATTTGCGTAGGCGTATTGCCTTTCAAAAACAAGAATTTAATAACACCTCGATACTCAATTTTTTCCATTTTCATAAAAAAACACTCACATCGACTCACTCAAACGACTGTCAACTAAAAACTGCGCTTCCAAAATGACTGAATCTTCGGTAAGTAACTGTCAAGAGATGCACAACTAGCATTCACTAACTTCTATTGACGAGTGCCGCTATCTCTATATTGTGGTCGGAAACTTTTCAGACAAACCTCGTAGCTCCATTAAAATTAAAAAAAAAAATTACTTGAACCGTAACAAGTTTAAAAGAATTTTTTTTTGTTTTATAATTAGCGGCCGTTCAAGGAACTTAGGTACCCTTAAAATGTTTGCACACAGCGAAGGCAAAGGAAAACCAGGGATGATGGAAAGAGAGGTGCAGGTGAACGTTGGTTTTAAATGTTTGAAGGTTATAATGACTAAAAAATAAAGAGCTAGGCAGGGCATTCCATAAGCGAGTTGTACGGCTTAGGAACGAATCACGATGTTTTAGAGTACGTCCGAGTGGGTGAGATGAGTGTAAGGGTTAAAAGTTTGAAGGGGCGGTATGCTACTGGCGATTTCTATGGAACACTGGTGGTTGAAATAGCGATAAAACAGAGTGATATACGAGACATTACGTCGGTTTTCGAGGGTGTCAATTGATTGACGGATATTAGTATCACCTATGAGTTTTATCGCACGATTTTGAATCCTATCTAGGAAGTGCAAAGATGTTTTAGGAGCACCTGACCAGATGTGGGCATTGTACTCCAATTTTGGGCGGATGAATATATTGAGGCCAGATCATAGGCGGTAAAGTATTTCTTACATCGCTTGATAAAACCTAGATATTTCGCATTTTTGACGACACCGAATATGTGGTCATTCCAACGTAAGTTGTCACTGACATACATTCCGAGAATGGAAAGTTTATCGGTTTCGACGATGCTAGTGTCATTCATGGATAATGGCTGTATGTTCAAATTTCGCTTTAACGATAGCAGACGGCATTGTGTTTTTGAAGCATTAAATTCTACTCTGTTAGTGGTTCCCCAATTAGTTATGCTGTTAATACCAGAATTTAATGAGCTTAACACGCGCTGCCGTTCCCGTTCTACAGCCGAAGAGCAGGGACGTGAGTCCGGGAACGAATAGGAAAAGCAGAGAGTACTGTTGTCAGCAAAGGAATATACCATATAGCAGACAAGAGATTGTTGATGAAAATTAAAAAGAGTGTCGGAGACAGAATGGAGCC
Source organism: Volucella zonaria (assembly GCA_963966105.1). Lineage (NCBI taxonomy): Eukaryota > Metazoa > Arthropoda > Insecta > Diptera > Syrphidae > Volucella > Volucella zonaria. The sequence goes on along the minus strand of OZ014530.1, from coordinate 42,345,148 downwards.
GTGGGGCACACCAGCATTTATTTTGTGAATATCAGCCTTGAAACCATCCAACACAACTTGAATTGAACGTTCCGAACGGTAATTTGTAATCCATTGAAGAAGAGAGTCATCGATCCCGAAGCACGCATTTTCGACAAAAAAGCCTGATGCCAAACTCTGTCAAAATTATTAGAAATATCAAATGCAACTGTCTTGCTTTGCACTTTTCGGTGAGACCTGCCATTAGATCACCAGTGGACCTGTTGCAACGAAAACCATATTGCCAGTCATTAAGAAATTTTCGTGTTTCGAGATATTTCATGAGCTGACGATTTATCAGCGTTTCCATGACCTTGGAAAGAAAAGACTTAAGTGCAATGGGTCTGTAGGAGAAGAGAGAGGAAGATTCTCCTTTTTTTAGGGACGGGCTGGACAAATACTATTTTCCATCTGCTCGGAAAATGTCCTAAAGAGTAGGATTGATGAAAAGCTTACGCAGTGGTTTTTCCAGCGAGGAAGAACACCTCTTAGACGGTGGGGAGTATACCATCTGGGCCAGCGGATTTGAGAATGTTAAGATCTCACACGAGTGCGAAAGTGGATTTGTCGCATTGAAGACCCGACGCACTCAAGTGCAGGCGGAGACAAAGCACAATCTGGAAGTATTAAGCTGGCCGCAAAATGTGCAGCAAGCAGAATGGTCTTGTCCAAAGAGCTGATAGCTGGAATATCATTATAAATGGACGTTGTGATGGAGGATGGAGCAGAATTTCTAATGTCTTTGACGAACGCCCAAAATTGTTACTACCTTTGGGACATTGTAGTATGTTCTGAATCAGTGTTTGGTCGTATTGGAATTTTACACATTTAAGAAAGACGTTGCAATCATTCCTGGCTCGTTTAAACTTTTTTCGGTTTTCCTCTATTGGGTTGGTCTTGAAGGACCGAAAAAACATTTCTCTAACCCTGGCAGCCTCTTTACAGCTAGAGTCGAACCATGCATTTGCTTTTGGTTTAATACTTTTCATCCGATGAGGGATAAAGTTTCTCATTGCAAAGAGAATAGTTTCTGCGGTTATACTCGTATCAGCAGCGGCATCCACGTCGTTATCGAAGAAACATAACGACCAGCTAAAATTCCTAAAAAAGCTGTTAAGACCGCTCCAGTTGGCTTTCTTTTATTGACATGTGGTTCTTTTAGGAATCTGTTCTCTAACTGTGTGGTCGGTGTAAGAGTAATTAGCTGATATAGTCCGACGAGCCTAGGGGGGATAGCACATTGACCTTGTATTTGCCGGGGTGAGAAGTTAAAAACAAGTCCAGGGTGTTGGCAGTATGACTATCAACGTCTGGTATTCGTGTGGACGAAGTTATTTTCTGTAGCGAAGTTCTCAATGAACCGTCCTTCGGGTGTTGCCTGTCCAGAATTTCGAAGCCACCCATAATTGTGTAAATTGAAATCGCCCGTAATGATGATTTCAGTATAATAAATCTTCAATAAAGAAGTGTCTCATCGGTATTAAAAAAAAAATTGGGTGAGTCTTCTTACAAAAGCCTAAAAACGAAAATCCCAACGATGCTCGGTAGTGGCTCGGCATTGCGTATCAACGATCAATCTAATCCTTCTAAAAGACCGCTTTCACAAATGTCCACAAAATCCCCTTCATCTGAAATGAGTGAAAATAATATACCTGTTGGTGTATTACTGGTTGCGGAATTAAAGAAAATGTTCCAACATTCTATGGGAATATTATTGGACGTAAGATTGAAAGACATGGCAACTAAGGCCGACATGGAAGGAGTAAACGCGGAAATTTCTACTTTGAAGCAAAGCAACAAAGAATTAGAAACCCAACTTCAATGGATGGAGTCTCGATGTGTCTTGCTCGAGTGACAAATGGAGTTTCTTGAAAAAAAAAAAGCCAATGAGAAGAATCTGGTTATCGATCTGCAACCTGCAGATAGTCCTCAAAATACGGTTGAGAAAGCTAAAGCGATTTGCTTCGATCTCCTGCAAACGAATGACAGCTCTAAAGTAACGTCAAATAAGCTCTGGAAGTAGAACTGCAAATGTTATTGTAGAAATGGCTGTCCATGATGATGTTGTACGTGTGCTTCGAACTAAATCCGAATTGCATAACACTGGTACTTCCACAAGGATTATCCAGATAAGCTAAAAACCGACATAATTTCACGAAACAAGGGCATAAAAGTTCAAATACGAGGCGAAACTCTTCAAATATTTGTTATTGATTCAGCAAGTACTTGCGGATGACACAAATGAACTGACAGCGCACAATGACAGTGGTACTAATGATCGAACATGTGATGGAAGCGGCAGTTGCTCTCAAACTGTCAAAGATGTTTATATGAGTCGCTTTTAGTTGTAATGCCGTCTGCCATAATTCAATCTCTTCAAATGATGATAATGTTAAAATAAGTAATTTTAAGTACAAAATCCTTTCTTATAATATATCAAGATTAAACAATACTCGTAGTAGTATTTTTGTGGATGTTTACAAACTTATCAATCAATTTGAATTTGTTTTTTTATATAAAACTTTTATTATCAATTTTGAAAATAGATTTATTAGCTTTGAATATAAAAAGGAAGAGCCTGTGGAGGATGTTTTTTTTGCGTATAACAATGATCTACAAGGAATCAGCTGTGAATTTCGAGTATTTGAACGACTTACATACCTGAATCTCAATTTTAATAATGCCATTTTTCGGTTACTCCCAACGTACATTAACTGCAATCATTGGGACAGTGATTTCGAAATATTTGAAGAATTTATAGCACGAGAAAGGAGCAGTAATTTAATGGTGGCTGGTGACCTGAATGCAAGAATTGGAAATGAAGATAGAAACGAAAATTTAGAAGTTGGAACTCAACGGAAACCGAAAGACACCGTCCTTAATGCGAGAGGGGTAAAGTTAATAGATTTTTGTAATTCTTATCGGTTGAGAATCCAAAATGGAACTAGCTTGTCAGATATGGGTGGGGAAATTAAGCGAGGAAGCTCGGTAATAGATTATATTCTCGTTGGTGGAAAATCAAATGATTACGTTGTCGATTTCAAGGTTGAACATATCCCGTTTTCGGACCACCTTCCTTTAGTTGTGACTTTTGGACAGATGGCGTTGGAACAGGAAGAAAGCAGACCTATGATGCTATTGCCTAAACTTAAATGGAATCCGGTTAAGGTGACAGAGTATCAAGACTAGCTGGCCATATCTCTTCGAGGCCAACACGTATACAACTTAAGCCAGTTAGAGGAAACCATCAAAGCATCTTATTCGATCTCTTCCTCAAGGAACGCTAGGAAAGGCTGTAAGGCTCCTTGGTTTGGCCTCGAATGTAAAAAAGACAGGCAGTTATCGTTTGCTTGGCTAATAGCATATCGTAGTTCACACGAGAGTTATTTCGAAAACTTTTATTTTCAAGGAAATAGAGAGTTCAGGGTATTGTGTACACGGAAAAAATCAACACATTTTGAAGCAGAGTCGAAGCGACTAGCCTGTTGTCAGAAGCGAGAGAACTTTGGAACTTGGTTAGGAAGCTGAATGGCAAGAACTTAAACATTCATCATGGACTATGCCCTAATCTTCTAGCAACGCATTTTAAGAATTTATTAAATCCAGTAAAAGGAATAATCAATTTTCACTACGCACCCCCTGGTTCCGCTAATGAAGTGTTGGATGCGGTCATAACACAGCAAGAAATTACTAAAGCGTTGATTAAGCTTAAGGATGGAAAAGCAGCTGGTTCTGATGGGATCCCAGCCGAATTTTATAAATATAGCACCGCAGAGTTCATCGATAGACTTACCTTTATATACAATAATGTGATAGAAACAGGATCGATACCGCAAGAATTCAAAGAAACCATAATTTTCCCAATGCATAAAAAAGGAAGTTTGTCGGAGCTGTCTAATTATAGAGGCATATCTTTCTTAAATGCTTGCTACAAAATCTTCACGCTAATTCTACAGAGACGTCTCAACACATGGATCAACAATAATAGGCTCTTGCAAGAGTACCAGGCAGGTTTTATACCAGGCTATTCAACAATTGACCATATCTTTGTTTTGAAAAGTATTGCGAATTCATTTCTTAGTAAAAAGAAGAAGCTATATGCGTTTTCCGACGATTTCAAGTCACCATTTGATGCGGTTGGTAGACATGTTCTATTCTACAAGCTCTATAACATTGGTATGTCAATAAAATTTGTCAGAGTCATGCAGAACTTATATATAGACACAATGGCAACAGTTTGAAACGGTGAAGAGAGGTCTGAGTGGTTTAGAACAAATTCAGGCGTCAGACAGAGGGGTGGCCGTGGTGTAGTAGTACTAGCTATCGCTTCTCACTCGGAAGGTCAAGGTTCGAATCCTAGCCACAGCAAGTTTTCATTTGTGTAATTGGAACTCAGTTAGAAAAATCTGCGTGTGAAGGCATAACACTGACATGTAGATTTGGCTGTTGTAGGGTTTTCAAGCACAAAAAAAAAAAACGTCAAAATTCACAACCTCACATTCCGAGAGAAGAAAAATCTCTCCGTCCTATTGGGACTCCCACCGCTGGAGAGTCAATATCGAAACCAAACACACCTGAGTTTCAAACCACTACATCACAAACTTTCCTTTCTCCTCCTTCTATCTTTTCGCCCGCGCCATGACAATAGTATAAGGGTATTCATAACCCCTTAGGCGCACGTAAATATAAAAAAAAAAAAAAAAAAACAGACAAGGTTGTACTATGAGCCCAAGCTTGTTTGCTTTGCCCATTGATGATCTCGTAAAATACTTACGTAAGGCACTGTTATTCGCAGACGACATCGTGCACTTGGCGTCTTCTCCTGATTCATTGTAGCTAATGATCAACCGGCTTTCTCAATATTGTCAGCGTTGGAATCCGGTAGTGAATTTGGAGAATTTAATGGTGGGCCCGTAGAAGTTCTTAAGGAATTTAAATATCTCGGAGTTTATTTCACAAAAAGTTTCAATATGGAGAAGCATCTGAAGGAGAAGCTGACAAAGGCTAAAACCGCAATCAGTGCATCGTGGAGTAGATGCTTTTGTAATAAAAGTATCGCACACAGTAGCAAATTCCGGGTTTTTGAGGCGGTATCAGAATCAGTTTCATTTTACGCACCACAAATATGGAGAGTGAATCAATATGAATATGTAAAGAAGCGAATTTTTCGACTGCCACCAAGATTATGAAGATGGAAAATCACCGGCTTCCGAAGATAGCGGTCCCCAAGTCATTCATGATGAATCGAGCTGGTATGCTGAATGGATGGATCTGGCTGCGGATTGCGGCATGAATTTAAGTCTAGATAGTTTCGACTGTATTCGCTGGAAGGCTTTACTATATCAGCTTATTTCATCAGTGGATTTGAAATGCAGAGAGGGATTTCTGAGCAATGCCAACGAATCGCTCCACAGAGCAATATCTTCCCAACTTAACCACAATTTGGAAGAAAAGAATTATTTTCGAGAAGAAAATAGCGTCGATGAAATATCAATGATGGTCAGGCTACGGGGAGAGCTGACACACCTAAACTTTATTCTCCACTGTGTAACTTGGGTGAAAGAGAAGATATTATCCACTTCATGGGGAAATGTCCTATTTTAAGAGAAATAAGAAGAAACAGTTTGGGATCCAGTTTTTTGACGGAAAACAAAGTTATATCTCTGCTAAACAAAATCGAAATTAAAAAACTATACCACTACTGCAATCTGGCTCTAACCTATAGGGACCGTATAATTAGCGAAAGTTTTTAAATTTCCAGAATCCTATTTTATTAAGTTTTGTATTTATCAATATAAAATAATTATCGCATTTGTTTTGATGGAATATTAGGCAGGAAAGACAAACTTTTTTTGATTTTTTGTTGCATAAAATATCTTATTGCATTTGGTGATTACCAAATAAAAATCTAATCTAATCCAAAACGCTCCCGAATCACCGATACGTGATAGAGGATAGCTTAGATATGCAACCATTAAACAGAGCCATTGCGTCAAATAAAAACGCATCGCTGGTGAAAGCTCACTAACAAACTTCTCCCCGATGACGTCAACGATGAAGAATGATCATATCATAGCCGTTACGAGCTGGTCTGGTTGTTTGTGCAAAAATTCGCCAAGCAAACGAAGCGCATCGCCGTATACCCTCTCTGCAGATGTTACTTTTAAATCTACTTTATACGATGATCGGTAGCCCAAGAAAATTAACGGCAGTATCTCGACCCACTTCTCCGTTTGGTAGCACTTGATCGAAGCCTTTAGTGACCTATGCAATCGTTCGATGATACTATACCGTTCGATGTTGGGTGATATACGGTTGTCCTCAAGTGCTTTACGCCAAGGAGGCTGGTAAGACCACGAAAAAAGAACGATTCAAACTGTCGCCCTTGGTCGGTAGTTAGCTTGAGCAGTACTCCAAATCTAGGAATCCAATTTGTGTAAAAAGTGAATGCAACTGATTCCGCAGTGATGTCTTCCATTGGGTAAATTTCTGTCCAGCGATTGAATCGATCAACGCAAGTGAGGCAGTAACAGTAACCCTTGCAGGATGAAAGCGGTCCAACTATGTCCATATTAGGGTGGTCGAATGTGCACTCAGGTAGTCTATACGTTGATATTGCTGCTTTATTATACATTTGAACTTTGGCTTTTTGACACGGCTATTCTATTTGAAATTTGGCCAGACAATCTCTTTAGCTGCCCGCTTTGTTGTTTTGGCAGCGCCAACGTGATTGAGGTTGTATTGCGATTTGAATCCGATTTGGCGAAATCCTTCTGTTAAGTACGAACGGATCTTTCCTCTTGATACATCGCATAGTACCACTGTATTTGTGCTTGGTAGTTAAAAATGCCTTTACCGGATATCAGTTGAGAATCGGGCCGAAAAATCTAAATGACGAATTTGCCTCGGCGAAGCCTTCTCTATTTTTTTTTTTTTGTTGGAAAGCGAACAGTAAGGGCTTATGGTCAGTAAATATGATGAGTTCTGTGCCCTCGAGCATATGTTGAAAGTATTTTACACGCGCCAAGGAGCTCCGCGGTCATATGAGCTGTACCTTTGCTGAGATGATTTAAGCCGTTCCGAGTAAAATCCGAGATGTTGTCATTTATCACCGTCGTGTTATTGAAAAAAACCTCCCAGTCCCAGAGCAGTGCTCGAGGCATCTACCGATAATGAGAAGGGCGCTCCTAGTTTCGGGAAAATAAGAAGTGTAGCTTTATATAAACTCTCATTACAGCGTTAAAATGCCTGTATGGTATCCTCCGCCCAGTTGATTATCAATTAATAATTTTTTTTTTGTATTCCCCTGGATTTTTTTTTATAGCAGGAACTCCGGGAAAGATTATCATTCCCAAGAAACGTCTCAGATCACACGCTCGTTCGGGTAGCTTAAAATCTCGTAGCGCTGGAATCCGCTCTAGTGGTGGTTTGATTCCCTCTTTACTGGCCGAATAACCCAAAAATCGTACTTCAGATTTGCCTAGCATACATTTCGATGTATTGATGACGATGCCGTATTCCCGCAGTTTCTCAAAGATGAGACGAAGGTGTTGGCGATGTTCGTGTATGTTCTTTGATGAGATTAGATAGATAGATAGACGACAGATATGAGCTGATGGTACGCCCAGCGTAGGTCGATTTATACATCCGTATAAATCTTGAGTGACATCGTGCACATGCGGGATTGGATATCGACCAGGTTTGGTGATGCTGCTTAAACGCCTAAAACCACCCCAAAGCCCACCTCGACCCTAAATTCTTCTTTCGTATCATGTTCAGTGGACTCGCTCATGGACTTCATGATGGGCGGCAAATACCTGATTCAAGAAGAAATTTAATTTCGGCCAACGCTTTAAGTTTCTCCGGTGACAGTCGCCTTGGCTTGGCAAACACTGGTGGGCCTTTTGACACGATGTGGGGAGTTATGCCGTGTTGTACAGGTTATGGTACAATGTTGCTCTGTGTGATATCCTTGAACTGCAAATAGTAAATCGTGGAATGGAAGTGAGTAATTAATACAAGTTAAGTTACTTAATACCCCTCGTACTTGAGTGATGGTGCATCCTCCACTTGCTGTCGTCAGTCCATCTATCAATTTTCGGTGTCGTAGGCTAACTAATATGTTGAAATGAGAGAAAAAATCTGCGCTCCCAAAATCGGGTGTGATACCTACATCGGCTATCATAAAAGTCCACCTGAAAGATCGGCGCAGCCTCAGGTTGAAAACTGACATTTATTCTCCGAAAGTTTTGATTCTCGATTTGTAGGCTGCATACAAAAAGAGATTGTCGTTCGGAAAATGACGTTGCGAGCGAGTGGGTAGGCACCGGTATCAATAAGAAATTTTAGGTTAGAGTTGGTTTCGACCACGAGGAGGCGGTTGTTAGATGCATCTAAGTCTGTCAATTATCGCCTTTGATGATGGACTTTTTAATTTAAAGCTTTTTTTCATGGTTTTCGGTGGCCCTACGATTATATCACTTACTTGTGAAAGGATTGTACTACCACATTTTCAGCAAATCCTATTACGAACCGTCCAGATTTTTCGAGGATATTGTCCTCAGGAGCATACCCTCAGTAATGGTATACATAAATGTTTCTGCTATTGTAACGGTTTGTTATATCTTTGGCTTTTTGCAGTTAAAGCGATGATGATACCTGTCATATCTTACACAGCGCTACACTTCTTTTCTTTTACACGGTACTGGGAATTTTTACTGCTGAGACTGAGTATTCATGGTATGGAGTCCGTCTCCAAATATCTGCTAGTACTAGCCCAGCAGTTTTCGTCTTACTGATATAACTCTGGTTCATAATTGCGAAAATATTTTTCACAGACGGATACTGGTCATTCAAAACTGCGTGTTTAGATCTGCTAATTGCTTGTGCTTCTACTACGAGTTGAAATTGTTTTCAAACTATTGGCGCGTAGTAGCGCTTCGAAGGTCATTACGCCCATTTCTGATGTCGGAAAGGCTTCTTCTCTATAACAATGTACATAGTATTCATAGTCGATGTTTCCAATTTATCGGACGAAACTCAGTCAGTTTTGCTGCAGGTCTGGTGTTTATAACAACATTCCTCCGAAGACCTCTCTATTGGTATTGAAGAATTCAACAAATTGCTTCAAATTTTCTTTTCAATATCTGAGGTTGGACCACGGAGCTGTCGCGTCGTCCCTTAATAGTTTAAATCTCCCAACACAATTACGACAGCAATTTAGTCACAGAATTGCAGCTGTCAGTGCGTAAGAAGGTATAGTAATGTATAAACTTACTTAATTTTGGAATCCTGCCGTAAATGCCTAGTCACTTTACCATTTGTGCTATACATATAAGGCGATCTTGTGCTGCTTTCGCCGGCATTAGCCCTGCACTCACATATGTTTCCAGCTGGATTACTAGAGTAAAGCAAGACAGAGTTCTCGTTTGATGAATGGTACCTACCTGCAAATCAATATACCCATCTTGTTACATGAACTCATCTTGTACTGCATGAACGCTCTCCCAAGTCAATGAAATTTGCTTTTCTAAGAGCCTTCGAATAAGATGCTTTAGCAAAAGTTGATCGAAATTGTTTGGGTACGGTCTATCATTTCTACTGCTACTGGTGTGTGTCATCGGTGTGTCGGTCTTAGAAGCACGGATTTCCTCGACGTGGACGTGGTTGGGCTTACAGGCGATGCTGCTTCGCTTTAGCTGATGGCGGTCGCTGTGCTCTTTGTGGCTTGGTGCTTTGTATTGTATTGTCAATAATCGCCTTCTTACGACTTGGCTTATATTCTTTATCTGTATCGCATTCTGACTCTTCGTCATTATCATCATCGTCGCTTTTGTTGCTCTCCCCACCCCTTTCAGACTTCCTCTTCTTTTTTCCGCCTGAATATGATTTTGTTTTCTTTGTTGGTGACTTACCTTTGCTAGGATTTCTTTTACTTCCACTCCAGTCAGAGAGGATTTCTTTTCAATTTGAGATTCATCTTTATACATAAAGTGAGATGTGAAATCCGTCAAGATTTTCTTCAGTGACATAGGGTCGTGGAAGAATTCCCTTCTCCAAATCAGTGACTCGTTTTAGAATACTCTCAATTCGAGTCTTTTCAGAATTGGGCAATCGAAGATGACCCTTTTCCAATTTCTTCATCTCAACAGTTTTTAAAACGCAATCCATATCGGTGTGATTGTAAAAGTCCGGTATGAAGACAGTGTCGTCTTTCTTGTCCCCGTACGACCCTCGGATGCTGATGCGTGGAGATGATTGGTAGACATTTTGCAGAGTCTGACACAGGAAGAAACCACTTTCTGCGTTGCGTGCTGCCATGAACTCATACTTTTAAAAAGCAATCAACTTATCCTCGGCAGACATTGGTTTGGGTGAAGTCGAGGCTTCACTAGCTGATAGTTTTGTAATAAACGCAAGCTCTGGCAATAGACTGCTTGCTTGTCAGCCTGGTTTGATTTTGACGCTGTTTTGTCGGGCTTCTCCTTCTCTGTCGATTTACCCACTTGTTTTCTTATCTCACCTTATCTCAGCTTTTGTTGGTTTGTCAAGTTTTTCGGTTTTCTCTGGTACTTCGGATACCACTGGAGATTTCTCATTCATGCTGTTGTTGGCTTCGTTTTCAGTATCCGACTTTTTAGGCTCTGAGTTGTCGGGTTTTTGTTAATTTTCACCTACCTCTGGCTTATTTTGAGATTTCAATTCATCGACTTGGGGCCTTAATTTGCTGTTATCGCCCGATTGTTGTTTATCCGAAGAGGATGCACATGTCACTTGCAAGGCTCTCTTCTTCTGTTGTTGGTTTGGGTTCATCTGGAGGATTACGGCCACTGATACATTTTCATCCAACTCAGCGAGATTTGACTTCTTGTCAAATCGATCAGCGGAGGCTACATTAACGCCCTTTACCTTTTTCTCATCTTCCGGCGGCTTACTGACTGTAAGGGGAATAGCATGCCTCCGCCTAATTATCAAGGCCCATCAATGACGTTGTCTAACAAAAAGTGAGAGCAGAGCATATTACTGGTCTTAGCGTAAACATCTTCAGATGACGCCACCGAAGGTTGCTACTATTTGATCAGTTACAAGTTGCCGGTCATAGGTGTTGTTGGCGGCAGGACAACCGGTAGCCCCTACCAGCACTTAAATCGCGGTACCACGGGAGTCAGGAGCCTTCCGGCAGGCCCCCTTGTGGGAGCGTCATGGTGGCTGTGGTTTAAACCCAAAGTCGCGGGAAGGTTCTTCACGTTGGCTTGACCCAATGCAGAGTTACAATAAGTACTGGCTGCTGTGACCCTAATAAAAGGTTTTAGATCGGCCTCGACCCATACCAAGGGTGGAACTTGTGCCTTGAGTACAAGTTCTGCTTTGGTATGTCAGGAAGGCGGCAGAGCAATAGCAAGGCGTATCCTTGCTCCCGTATCCTTAAGTCTACACGACAAGTGTTTACGTTAAAAACCGGAGACTATGTAAGGGGAATAGCATCTGGTAACACAGCCTCGTCTGCTTCGGTTTGCTCTTGAGTTGACATTTTAGTTAATTCGGCCAATGCAACCACAGCGGCTTTGCTGGTGTCACCATTTTTGAAGTCCAGTTTTGACGGTGAATTAGGCCCATCGATTGGTCTGGTCAGTGATGATTCCACATATCTGGCAGCTCCCAATTCGCTTGCTTCTATTGCTGGTAACATAGATTTTTTGTTACGTTTGCTCGTTTTTGTGTTTAGTTTATTCCAACGTCACGTTTAATGGGCACCGAACTAAACAAATTCCAAATCCACCACCTGGCAACAATCAAAGTACCGAACTCTGTTAATCTGCTCCTTTTTAATAGCCAGAACCATAAATCTTTAATTCAAAGGAAGCTTATGCATCTCTTCTCTTAATGATTGCATAAGCAAACCGTTCAATTAATTTAATTCAATGGCAAACGCTGACAAAAATGTCACAAGAATTCTCTACAAAACAGAATTTTAGCAATTTAAATCACCATAGCAATAAAGAGCCACACCTCCCGCCGATTTTATTGCTATTATCTGTTATTTGTCAACCTTAGACATTACTGCAGCCATAAAACGTAACCAGATATCCACTTTGCGCTTTCATGTCATCTAATAACATTTGGGCCAATAAAATGAACAGCTTTTAAAGCCACCCAGAAAGTGAAAGGAAGTCAAAACACTTACCGTCGGACATACCACTGAATTTCACAAGCCCTACAAGCACGGCGGCCTCCCTTTTTCTAAAAAACAGTTTGCCGCCAAAAATTCGAATCAAACGTACGTTTGAAAGTAAATTATTTTACAGTTTTGGTTGCATAATTTCAGGAAATATTATACAAAACAAGTTTGAGAAGCACTGTTATAGTAGAAGTAACTATTCCCAATAGAATTAAATTTTTTCGGTGTATACCCCTGGGCCGGAGATTCAAAATTTTGAAACAGAAATTTGAAGACGAACACATTAACGCGAAACATTTCATGAACGCCACTGCAAATCTACGCACGAATTTTCCTGTGGAAATTCAATTGATTTCCGCGCTATATCAAACAGCGTCTATTTGGATGAGGATTTGTTATAAGCGGCTGACTTAGACAAGATTTCTTGAGCTTTCGGCACGTGAGTGAACACCTTATATTATTAGCCCGGGTCTACCCCGGACAACTTTATTTAGCTTATTAACAAGCAAAAACTTAAACCTAGACTTAAAACGAACAAAGATATTCTTAACCTAATATGGGGCGAGGAGAAATGGTGGACGAGGTAGATGTTAAGGGAGTGGCATATTGAGCAGTGCTTTTTTCATTTCGTGTTTGCTGCTATTTAGGTCAAAGACATCGGCGTAGTTGTTCGTTATACGCAACATTCTAGATATTGGTTCAAAGTGACCGTAGTTGGTACGGTGAGTTCGGATCAGGAAGAGTGGGACAGATCTTAGATTACGGGGATTGGGAGTGAATGCAATATTTTGCGTTATTCTCGAGCACTCGATGTTTCCAGTCAGTAACTGGTGGATAAGAAGTACATCAGCGACTTCACGACGTTTTTTTAGGATATGCATGCTAATTAGTTCCAGCCTATTTTCATAGGGGGGTAATCCATATGGGTCGGCCCAGGGTAGACCACGAAGTGCGAAACGGATAAACCTGCGTTGGACTGCTTCTATTCTTTGAATGTGGGTTAGTTTATAGGGTGACCAAACTTGGCTGCAATATTCGAGAAGAGGCCTTACAAAAGTAATGTACAGGGACTTTGTAACGTAAGGGTTGGAAAATTCTTTCGACCAGCGTTTGATAAAACCAAGTGCAGAGTTAGCTTTATTTATAATGCTGTCAATATGTGAGTCGAAATTCAATTCTCTGTCACAAATTATTCCTAGATCCCGTACTTGGGTAGTGGAAGGAATAGGATCATCGCAGATGAAGTAGTTTCTTGGAGGGGGGGGTAAACGTTTGCGGGAATAGGTTATCGCTTGGCATTTGCTGACATTAAGCTCCAAAAAGTTCTGCTTGCACCATACCGAAAACTTATTTAAGTCATCTTGCAGGCAATGGGAGTCAGAAGGCAATGAAATGACTTTGGAAATTCTCATGTCATCAGCGAAAATAGAAAGATTACAATTCTTTAAAATCAGATTTATGTCGTTAATCGTCAGGATAAAGATGATTGGCCCAAGGTGACTACCCTGAGGGACACCAGATGTTGCTTTAATTGGGTCGGATATTGAAGATCTGAAGATGACCCTGTATTCTCGGTCTTCTAAATAGGATTTGGTCCATGCCACAAAATGAGGGGAAAAGCCAAGTTTTTTTAGTTTAGAATTGATAAGTTGGTGAGAAATTTTATCGAATGCCTTGCTGAAATCAGTGGAAATTGAATCGACTTCATCACCGTCTTCTAAAGCATGAAGCGTTCTAGAGACGAACTCTGTTAGGTTAGTGGTTGTTGATTTACCTTTCATGAAACCGTGCTGATTTGTACAGATAGTTGGCCTACAGTACGGAAGCAGTTGTTGATAGACTATGCTTTCAAAAAGTTTGGGTATGCAAGAGAGTTTTGCTATGGGCCTATAATTATCGACTTCGGCCTTACTTCCTGCTTTATGAATAGGGATGATGTAAGATTCCTTCCATAGGAAAGGGAAAGTACCTGTTGAGACAGACAAGTTAAATAGGGCAGCAAGGGGAGGACCGAGATGGTTAATACACTCTTTTATTACAATAGCCGGAAGGCCATCAGGGCCGGACGAAAAATCATCTTTAAGTTTGGTAATGTTATCAGACACCAAAGATGTTGTTATATTTAGCGAAACGGATGATGTCTCAGGATAGTTTCTCATATAGCTAAAGTAACTAGGATCGGGTTCAGCTGTTTTCTTAGAAAAGGATTTATTAAAATGACAGGCAAAGAACTTTGCAATGGTTTTCGGGTCGGCAGAAGAGTCACTGAGAAATTTGAGAATAGATGGGTAGCCGTCTGACTTTCTTTTGGTATTAACAAACTGGTAGAAGCGTTTAGGGTCTGAGACTAAGTTAAATTGCATGCGGTAGAGGTACTCAAGGTAAAGAGACTCACAAAGTTCAGAAAAACGATTATATACCAATCGATAATTACTGTAGTCGGAATCAGATCGAGTCCTTAAGAATTTATGCCACAACTTGTTTCTGTAATTACGGAGAGAGCGCAACTCCTTGTTGTACCAGGGAGGAGCTGACATGCAGTCCTTTCGGAAGGTATATGGAACCGATTGGGCAAAGCAGGAGAAAATTAACGAATAGAACGTTGATAAGGCAAGATCAATATTAGTCGTCTCAGCAATAAAGTCAAAGTTAATGTTGCTGATGAGGTTTTTAAGTTTGTTAAAGTCGGTTCTTCGGAAGTTAAATGAAAATGCATTTTCCGCATCGACACTTGTGCTGCCATTTTCATATGAGTATATAATTGACAAGGGGGGATGAAGGCGGTCTAGGGTAGAAAGAAGATGATCACTCCTATAAACGACACAGTTATCTGATTGTTCATGTTGCGATCGACGTAAGGCACTCCTCAAGTATTTTAGATGTCCGAACATTCCGAGCGGCCAACATAGGCTCGGTCCACTACCTAGTTCCAGCCAAGGTACATCTACGCTTATCTCAGATGCCACAACAACGCGGAAATACTCGTACTATGAGGAGATTTAACATTGAACGGTTGCAATCGCAACAAGCCGCCAGAACCTTAGCCGATCGCGTATCCCTCAACATCTCGAGAAGTCCTTTGCAGACAGAATCAAGTGCTGAAGACCAGTGGCTTAGATGCCAAGACACCATCAAATATGCCGTAACTGACGTGCTGGGTTTCACCCCCCGGTCGGTAAGCACATGCAACAAAACAACATGCAACAAAGCGGCGCTGCGCAAAAGGACGAGAGCTGCTCGTGAGCTCTACGAGCAAAAGAGGATGAAAGAACATCGGTTTCTCCCGCGAAAAAAGAAAGAGAAACGTGCGATCGAGGAAGTTTTACCAAAAGGTAAAAAGAACGTGTCAGGGTAATAAGACCCGAACGGAAACCTTGTAGTAGAGTCAAAGTCGTGCTGAGGATATGGAAAACCCAATTCTGCAGACTGCCAAACGACGAAGACAACGCAAATTCCGGTGTCAGGCAGAGCGAACCATTCAATATTGACGATACATGTCAAGAATGCCGTCCACCCGACCAAAATGAAGTGAGGATAGCAATATCCAAACTGAGGTCAAACAAGGCTGGAGGGCCGGACGGCCTACCTGCCGAACTATTTAAGGCAGCAGAAGATGACCTGGTAGAGTGCATACTCCAACTTATTTCCAAGATTTGGTTGGATGAGTGTATGCTTGATGAATGGCACCTCAGCATCGTTTGCCGGGTTCACAAGAAAGGAGACCCTCTAAACTGCGCAGCCAGATCTTGTCTGCCGTATTATGCGAGCGCCTGAAACAGTTTGTCAACGACCTGATTGGACCCTATTAGCGCGGTTTTAGCCCCGGTAAGTCCACAATTGACTAAATATTCACACTACGGCAGATCCTGGAGAAAACCCAAGAAGGTCAGATCGATACTCACCACCTTTTTATCGATTTTAAAGCCGCATATGACAGCATCTACCGAGACGAGCTATACGGAGCCATGTCTAGTTTTGGCATAGCTGCTAAACTCGTCCGCTTGCGCAAGATGACGATGGGGAAAGCGCGCTTCTGCACCAAGGTCGGTAACAACCTAACCGAGACCTTTGATGTCAAAAAAGGATTTAGGCAAAGCTACGAGCTGTCATGTGATTTCTTCAACATTATACTAGAAAGAATTTCGCAAAACTCACAAGCCAACACACGAGGTACGACCTTTCAAAAGTCTGTTCAATTGGTTGCATACGCCGACGATATTGATATTATTGGTAAAACACAGCGAGCTGTCACTGGTCCGTTTGTATAGAAACGGCAAAAATGGGTCTAGCGGTAAACGAGGGCAAAACATGTATAAGCCAGAATGTCACAATCGACAGCTCCAATATAACATTGAGGTAGTAAGAGACTTTGTCTACCTCGGCTCTGCTATCACATCTGAAAATGACATCTCTTCCGAAATCAAAAGACTGTTTCGCTGTTTCTTTGGGCTGAGAAGGCAACAATCAAGGAAACTCTATATAAGGCCCTAGTAATCCCAGTCCTGCTCTATGGCTCCGAAGCATGGACCCTTTCTAAAGCGGATAAAGATATCCTTGATCGTTTTGAGCGAAAAATTCCTCGTAAAATATTTGGTCCCGTTTGCGTTGACGGGTTCTGGAGAAGACGGTTCAACTATGAACTCTACGAGCTGTACAGCAACATCGACTTGGTCAAAAAACTACACATTGTGCTCCAGATAGCTGGAGCATGTAGAGCGAATGACGACCAAAGCTCCTGCCCGCAAAATCTTCGACAGGGACAACCCAGTAGAGGAAGACCTCGCCTTAGGTAGCGCCCGCAAGTGGAAGGGAAACCCAACCAACTTGGAGTGCGCAACGGAGGCAGTTAACCAAAGACCGCGCTAATTGGAAAGACTTATTGGTGGAGGTCCAAGTCCACCCGGGACTGTAGCGCCGTCTAAGTAAGTAAGTACATATAATAAACTGCAGGTGATAATGCATTGTTATAACCCCCCTTCAATTTGGGCATTTTGGGAAGACACAAACGTCGACACTTAATCCTCTACCCATCAACTCCTACTCTCACCACCAGATGGCGAAGCCTAGGTGCCTAGTATTCCGGACTGAAGGTAGAGTATCTAACCCCTCCGCGGAATCATTGTCAGCTGCAAACGGGAGAGGGAGGAAAGTCTTCGCAATAGGGCGCCTCTTCTTCATCAGGATGGCGGCGGAGGAATCCAATATCCACGGTACTCGTGGAGCACGATACTCGGTGCTCATTTCCACTAAAGACGAGAGCTACTCGTGAGCACTACGAGCAAAAAAAGACACTGGCGGTCTCTTGCGATTATAGGTGTTCGACGTTGAATTTCCACACAATGGTTCGCTGGGTTTGGGCTATTATGGATATCCGCATCCGAATCTTGGCTAGAGCAAGATAATGGTGTGAGTCAATGTTCGGAATGCTGGGGCATCCAAAACACTGGGAGGGTGACTTGTTCGACGCAAAAGATCAATTTGCGTTATGGACATCAAATGGTATGCTGGCTATAGTTACATAACCTTTTGTCGCAAAATTGATAAGGCGGTGGTGTCGTTGAGGTTTTACTTTCTGACCGCATTATCAAACAAGCCCACCTTACCTAGACTGGTATTGAAACTGCCAAGAACGATTTCCACGTCATACTTCGCTAATAGCTCGTAGGTTTTCTCGAGGAGCACGTGGAAGAAGACTTTGGTAAGGTCGTCCTTGTCCTATGTCGGGACGTGTGCGTTTAAGAGGCTTACGCTCATATTTGCTGAATTTATGTGTTTCGTGGTCTACGTTCGTTAAAATGCCTGATGCTCAAAACTTGTTCTACGGTACTCTAATGGCGAATTATCATCCGGAGAAACGCTGTGACTGCTGTCCTGCATCACTTCTACTTTCGTTTAACCCATCCCATCGCATTTCTTGGGTGGCGGTTATCTGTTTTGAGAATCTCCGCTAGTTGTTCGGTTAAGAATCATGTTGCTATATGCAGATCCGAAGATCGTTGTCCTTTAATAGTTTGCCACGGTCATCGGCAGTTAATATGTCACTATCCGAGAATATTAGCTGCTTCGTCACATTTTATTTCTTCCGTTCAGGGTTGTGAGCTCTATGACGGCGGCGAAGTCGATGAGTAAGGATTTTCTCATGCTGTTGCCATCACCACTGGGAGGTAGATGAAACACCACGTTACGAACTTGAATGTAGAGCTACTGGCCCAATCCAACTTATAAGATATTGAGCTATTTCCCGATCAATCGCCGTGAAGATTCCCTTGACACTGCTACTGCGGCAATTATTGTCCTTTTCCATATAATCGAAAGAATAAAAGATTTCTTAACAAAAAAAAAATGTCCTTTATTAATGGAATGATCTATCGGGGCTCATTGTTTCTACTTTAATCTTTTGAATTCTCCATCCCAGAGGCCCTTGTAACTGATTCCCTTTGTGAGCCTTTGCTCCTTAGCGCTGTTGGATATTTTCTTGGTATTACGAGTACTTCCCTTATATGGTGTTTAGTTGTTGGGGATATTTCTGCTTCTGCCTCAGACTGTTTGACCGGTTTGGAAGTATGGGAATGCTCTGAATCAGACTCGCTTTGCTTGAAAGTTACCTGTTTGATAGTATCACAGCGTTTAGCTATTGCTTCGCATTGATTACAAATTGTTTTCATATCCTCATGGCCTTCATCAAGCAAATGGTGTTCTGACTCAGGTCCATGGAAGTTATTGGAGTTGTCCTTATCAGAATCACAATATGGAGACCTCTGTAACGATGTATGACGTGATCGCAGACAGCATATTGGCAGTACATTCTCCTCACTATTGGCAAACCTTAAGTCATCTTCTTCCTGACAACAAAAACAAGTGCCTTGTCTGGACTCGGGCTTTCTTTTATAAAATTGAGATAGGTCGCGATCATGTTGAGAGTGGTTTTTAGTACAGGATGAACTCGGTAATTGGTTTGCACATATATGTTGATTTACAGGGTTGAATTTTCCATTAAATCCCTGGAGTTGGTTTTGTGAGCTACAGAACCTATCCTTTGCCCTAACAGCTTCGCTATCAAATCCCTGGATAAAGCTCGGAATCTTAGTCAAATACGGTTCATGTGACTTTGATCGTCTATTCCTTGATTTGGAGCCTGCTTGTCCTTTCATCGATTCTTCGAAACTAATGGATTTTGGAACAGAAAAATCTTCGAACGGAGAATCTGTCCTGTCCTCTGGCGCTTGACGCGTGCCTGATTTAGGCTGTTTAGATTCCCGAGATCTTCTGTGATTTGTAGTGGCCTTTGAGTTTAATATCATCTGTGGGCTTATATCAACTTCGGAGGGAGTGTCGCTCTCAAAAATACGGGGCGAAGATAAAACTCCGGGTAGCTTAGGCAGCGACAGATCATCAATAGCAATTCTATCCTCTGTCTCATCATTCATTGACTGATGATATTTTGTCGTTTGTAATACTTCCGAGGATCCCTGTGGTTCTGATTTCATTGGTAATTCATCTTCAGTCGTGGTAACGTTCTTCACACCTGCCTCATCAACTTCCGCATAGTCAGATATCAGTACGCAAATATCTTCCAGTGCCTCCTCTATTGCAGCTTCCTCCAACCCTTCCATGACGTAATGATGTATGAACGCCCGTCGACTATGCAGACGGATACATTTGTCCATCAACTGGCACCAAACCTTCTTGATGACAGTATTGTTGGAAAAAGCAACGACCACTCTATTGGAACAACCTAAGCCTCCATTAGAATACGAGTACGGTGGCACCGAATGCACTCCAACTTTGAATCCCGTTGGTGACCAATCGACAAAACGCACTGCTTTCGATCTTCTCAGCTCAGAAAGACATTCATTAATTTCGTAAGATGAAGTTTTTCCACGATAAAGCAAGACAGATGCCATGTAATTCCCTTGTGCCGGGTCAACTCTGACCAACTGATTTGATGGATCAAAGCATGCTGTAGTTATTTGCTCGGTGGTAAAGGATGAGTATCCTATTTCTGGAATGAAGGGGGCATAGCTGACTACAGGAAAATGAATGCGAGGATATGGTACCAAGTTGGTTTGGAATTCCGAGAAAGATACGTTCGAACTGCCTGCGAATCGTTGTGACGTTGTAAATGTCGAAACTGTCTAAAGAGAATGGTATTACAAAATGAGCAGCGGTTGTATAAAAATTACGCCAAACCTGTCCAATGATTCTGTTCAAATTCTTATATTTTGGAGCAATTGTGTTCAACTTCGATGCACAAATTTGAAAGAGAGCTTCGTTGTCCAAAATGCATGAACAATCACTAAAATCCATTCCCATATGGGTGGCCAAGAGCGCATTATATGGTTCCACGATCAGTGGTGATATTCTACAAAAGAGTCATCTGAAGTAAAGTCTTTGGTTTATGATTAAGACTACTCACGAAGGTGATGGAAATATGGCAAATTCCAACTTGACCACTTTATCGTATTCCTCTGACAATTTCTCTGCAATCAGATTCCCAAGTCCAGCACCAGTACCACCACCAATCGATCGGAAAAGCAGAAATCCTTTCAAATTCGAGCAATTCTCGGCTTCTGCCCGAATAGCTTCCATAGTGACATCGATTAACTCTGCCCCCATGGTGAAGTAACCACGAGCAAAATTACTTCCACTGTCTTCCTTACCATTGATGAGAGAGTTGGGCTTAAAAAGCCGGCCATAAGGTCCAGTTCTGATTTGATCTGTAAAGCTGGAACATTTAGACGAGCCAGGGGATGTGTGTCGTTTAGATCAAACCTAATACCGTTGGTTCGGAATCGACTAGAATAGCTCGTGGGGTGACTTTGTTGGAGTCCAGAAAAGAGAAGAAATTTTGAAAAGTACCATCCCAGGGATGTTCGCATAGGGAGCCATCAATGTTGATGCCGTGTTCGAGGCAGTAAAGTTCCCAGCAGGCGTTTGCAATTTGAATTCCACCTTGACCAACGTGTACGTGGATTATTTCTTCCTGAAATGTTGTAGATGGTTAAGTTGAGGTCGAATCGATTAAGACTTTTATACCATAAATCATCAGAGTGTGACTTTTCAATTTTGTATGAAATTTCGAATACAATTGACGTACAATTGATTGCTTCATCGAATTGATTACAGTGTTGGTGTGTAGGACTTGGGAAATAAACAGTTTGAAGCAAGGGCAGTTTCAAACTTAATCTTCCGGTTAAATAAATTACAGTCTTGGAAAGATGCGTGTCTGCAAATGGTTGGAAAATACGACCAAGAAGCAGAATAAAGTCAAGGAGTCCGTCATACCTAAACCAGCTAATAAGTTAGCAAGTAAGTCTAAGTCCAGCTCCAACTAGAGTCTCAAAACTAACATTTTTCCTAATTTTAAGCCTCCCATCCATACTCCCACTCCCTCTATTCCACCGCAAACCAAGCCCCAACGTCAAATACAAACTGCTACCACTCAACACCTAGCACACACGTCTTTCCCTAATTTCGACCTCAGAGCTGGAGCTAAGTATCCTAACTTCATCAGTTCTCAGATTTTAAATTCCACTTCTGACATCCTATCTGTTGCGCCATCAAATCCCTCTTCTTTAATCACTCCCTCTTCTATTGACCTTTCGCCACACACTGTTAAATTAACACAGCAATCTAGCGATACCACCGAATGTCCCTATGCGCTCTCTAGGCTTCGAGATTTTTTTTTATAATGAGCGCGCGTTCAATGCACTTGTGTACCCTTGTGTACACAGCGAGGGCGATAAAAAAGATATACGAGAATATCCGTCTATATCTCGCCTACCTGTACGATAAATCCGACTCGGAGTATTACAAGAGAAAAACTAAAAACAAGCGTCGTGGTTTCAATCCAGCCGGAAGGCCACCCTACCGATGTTACCTATCTCGGGAAACTTTATATAAAGTATCACGAGATTTTCAATACGCCTGCCCAAAAAGTTTCAAACGATCTTGCCGCCCTTCGTCACTACGAGTATGTACACTCTAAAAGAGTCTCACACCTCCAACGCAGTCAACTCGACCACCATAAATTTTTCCGAACCTAAGAAGTCATGCAAAAACCTTTCTCTCACCTTCTATTATCAGATCGTAAGAGGACTACGTTCTAAAACCCACAACATTTTGCGTCAATCTCGTGCTCTCCCATTTGATATCTACTCTCTGACTGAAACTAAACTTATCCCCAACATAAAAAACTCGAATTAATCCCTTTTTTCCGGGATAATTATCGCACACCTCTCTTGATTGACTCTCCTTGTCGAAGTGTCCTACTGGTCATTCACAACACCTTTGACTCCTCTCTCATTGCAACTTCGTCTTATTCTAAGCTCTTTCTACTAAGGCATGGAGAATGACGGAGACGTTTCAACAGTGAACTGCATGGGCTGTACAGCGATGACGAACTCATCAGAAAAGCTCGGGTGACCCACCTTAGATGGCTAGGACACCTTAAAGCCATGGATAACCACGTTCCGGCCGGAAAGAGGGATAACGGAGCAGAGTACGACCTCATCGTATGTAAGCCATATAAATGGAAGGGACCTCATCCAACTTCGTGCACACAACTGGAGGCAGCTAGCAGAAGACAGCAGCCTGCGTGGGGGTTGATCGAGAAACTGCTAAGTGCAGCATGAGTAACCCCTCACTCATCCAATCTAATTTGGCAATGGCATACCCGGCCAGCAACATTGTACTGGCTTACGTCGTCATTGGGCTCACAACCTTATACGGAGGTGATTAAAATATATGGCGTACTAACTAACGGCCTCGGATAAAAATGGACTCATTGCTGACGACCCTAGCAAACGTTTAAAGGACAACGACAACAATGTTTATACCCTTCACAAGCCACGTGCAGCCGAGGAATTAGCAGAGTCCTTTGACTGAGAGCATGCAGGTATCACCGCCATCCTGGAAGTGCGATAGAATGAGCCGCTTATTCGGATAAGGATTTACCATATACGGCAGACTTCGGCAAGAAGTTTTGAAATTCCTACGCGTAGGCGAGTATCTTATGACAATCCGCATCAAGACTAAATTCGCTAACATAAGTCTAATATGCGCACCTGCCCCTACGGAAGACAAGGACGACGCCACCAAAGAATGTTTCTACGAGCTCTCCGACAAGAAATATGTACAATGTCAGAAGTTCAGAAAAGGAGAACATCTTTGATCGGACAGTTGGTAAGCATAGCCTTCGTGGCGGGATGAAATATTACTATAGCAAACACACGGTTTTCTCATACACAAGGCGACATGGTGGTCTCCGGACCATGAAACGCTAAATAAAATCACATTGCGATAGACGTAAGGCATGCCCCTAGAATTTTGGACGTCCCCACCTCACAAGAAGCCAACATTGACTCGGATCACCACCTTGTTGCTACCAAGATGCTAATGCGGACTTCCCAAGCGCCACAACTAAAAGAACTACTGTGGGAATATATAACGTAGAAAAGCAGCAATCGCAAGAGACCGCCGTAATCTTCACCGAATGCGTATTCCGGAATCTCTCAGCCACTCCTCTGCCGCCAGTATCAAATACCAAGACCAGTGGCGACGCTGCCAGCATGCCATATGAGACCCGGCAACTGTCATATTATGTGAATCTCTGAAGCCCTCTGTCAACAACCTGATTGGCTCCTATCATTCTCAGGCCAGGAAAGTTTAAAGTTGACAAAATTTTCACACTCCGACAAATCCTGGAAAAAACTCGAGAAGTCCAAATCGATAGCGACCACCGATTTTATGGCTGCATATGACAGCATTTATAGAGACGAGCTATGTATGTATATAGAGTCATGTCTAGTTCTGGCATTACTGCCAAACTCGCCCGTTTATACATAATGACGGTAACGTCTTAACCGAAACCTTTAGACAAGGTGACGTGCAGTCATGTGACTTCTTTAACATCCTACTTGGAAGAAATGTGCGCAACTCACAAGTGACACTAGAGCCAAAATTTTTCAAAAGTATGTGCAACTACTAATTGGGAGAACTTAGCGGTAAGTGAGGTCAAAATTAAGCATATGCAGTTAGCAAGAAGGGACACACAACATCGACGAATTGAACAGAACGTCACAATCGAGAGGTAGTAAAGGACTTTGTCTACCTTGGCTCCGCTATGAATTCTGCTAAACGACACCTCAATAGAAATAAAATAAAACAAAAAAATCCACTTGCCAATCGCTGTTTCTTCGGCTCATAAGACAAAGGAGTAGCAAGGTTCCATCCCGAACATCTAAGGAGACTCTATATAAGGCCTTGATCGACGAAGTCCTACTTTATGGCGCTGAAGCATGGACGCTATCGAAAATTAATGAAGACATTCTCATTCGCTTCGAAAAAGAAATTCTTTGAAAAATATTCGGTCCCGTTTGCGTTGAGTGGCTTCAGAGGAGAAATACAAATGTAAATACAGACCAGCGGTTTTCGCACTTAGTGAAACCCAGGTAGATCAATTCAATCTGAAGCTATCTGACTACGAACTAGCCCCATTGTTTACGTGCCCCATTATTTACGTGCGTAGTGATGTAGCTTACCAAGCTCCATCACAATGAAGTCCCTGTTCCAATCCGGAATTCAATTTCCTGTGGTTAAAATTCCATCTCCGTAAGCAAATTATCCGCTACTGCTTTATATAGAGAAGCCCCAAACTGGACATCAATTCGACCTTTAACGAGTTTCAAAGCATTGTATCCCTGTATTCTCATACTGAAATCGTTATTACGGGCCATTTCAATATAAACAATTTTGGGTGGCTTCGACATTCTGGACAGACAACACCGGAATGGCGGTATGTTTCGCTGCGGAAAACAACTTGTACCTGCTTGTAAATGATCCCAGGCCAATACTTGATGTTGATGGTCATACCACCAACACCCTGAACCTGTTTTTAACTTCTAACCCTCGTAAGTACAAAGTTGATGAGCTATCACCTCTATGCTCGTCGGACCACTGTGTCATATCAGCTAATCTCCCGTATACTGACCACACAATTAGAAAAAGAATTTCTAAACGAACAATATTACAATGCGAGATACCCAATTGGAGCGGACTTAACACCTTATTCAGGAATTTTAACTGGTCGTTATGATTCCCCGACAACAACGTGGATGCCGCTGCTGATATGATCGCAGACACTATTCTCTTTGGAATGAGATCTCTTTTATCCCAAATATCAAACCAAAAGAAAAGGTGTAGTACGACTCAAGCTATAAAGAGGCTGTCAGAGTTAGAGAAATATTTTGTCAGTCCTTCAAGACCAACCCAATAGAGGAAAATAGAAAAAACTTTAAAAGAGCCAGGAATGGCTGCCATGTCTTTCTTAAACGTGCAAAATTCCAATACGACCCAAAACTGAGGTAAAAAATACTACAATGTCCCAAAGGTAGTAAAAGCTTTTAGTCGTTTGTCAAGAAAATTAGAAATTCTGCCTCATCCTCCATCCCAACGCTCATTTACAATGGCATTCCAGCTGCCAGCTCTGGCTGCACAGGCCAATCTGCTGGCTGCACTCTTTGCGGCCGGCTCAACACTCCCAGATTGTGCTTTGTCTCCGCCTAAACTTGAGTGCGTTGAATTTTGAATGGGACAAATCCACTTTCGCACTCGTGTAGTGGCAAGAGTTCTTAAAGATCTGAGTATTCACAAATCCGCTGGTCCAGATGATATATCTCTCCTCCTTTTCAGGAGGTGTTCTTCCTGGCTGGCAAAACCACTGCGTAAGCTTTTTCATCAATCCTACTTGTTAGGACTCTTTCCAAGCAGATGGAAAACAGCACTTGTCCAGCCCGTCCCTAAAAAGGCGAATCTTCTTCTCTCTCCTCCTAGAGACCCATTGCACTTGCGTCCCTTCTTTCCAAGGTCATGGAAATGCTGATATACCGTCAGCTCATGAAATATCTCGAAACGCGAAAACTTCTTAATGACCGGCAGTACGGTTTTCGTAGCAACAGGTCCACTGGTGATTTGATAGCAAATCCTACATCAATCTGGCGAAAGCAAGATAGTTGCACTCGATATTTCTAAGGCATTTGACAGAGTTTGGCATCAGGCTCTTTTGTCGAAAATGCGCGTTTTTGGGATCGATGACTCTCTTCCTCAATTGATTACAAATTACCTTTGGAAACGTTCAATTCAAGTTATCTTGGATGGTTTCAAGTCTGATATTCACAAAATATGTAAATGCTGGTGTGCCCCAAGGCTCCATTGTGTCTCCGACACTCTTTTTAATTTTCATCAATGATCTCTTACCTGCTACTTCTAATCCAACATATTCCTTTACTGACGACAGTACTCTCTGCATTTCATATTCGTTCCCGGACTCACGACCCTGCTTTTCGACTGTAGAACGAACGGGAACGGCAGCGTATGATAAGCTCATTAAACTCCATAACTATAGCTCCCCATATCAGTAGAGTGGAATTTAATGTTTCCAAAACACAATGCTGCCTTCTGTCATTAAAGCGAAATTTAATTACCCAGCCATTATCCATGAATGTCACATGCATCGTCGAAACCGATAAACTTTCCAATCTCGGTATGTGTGTCAATGACAACTTACGTTGAAATGACCACGTATTCGGTGTCGTCAAAAATTATCGAAATATCTAGGTTTTCTCAAGCGATGTAAGAAATACTTTACCCCCTCTGATCTGGCCTCAATATATAAGGCATTCATCCGCCAAAATTGGAGTACAATGCCCATATCTGGCCAGGTGCTCTTAAAACATCTCTGCACCTGCTAAATAGAAATTAAAACAATGCGATAAAACTCATAGGTGATGCTTATACCAGTTAGTCAATTGACACCCTCAAATTATCTCCTCTCTCACTTGGTTTTATCGCTATTTCCACCACTAGTGCTTCATTGGAGTCGCCAGTAACATTTCGCCCCTTCAAACTTTTAACCGTAACACCCGTCTCGATATGAATGCTCATCAGTAAACCCTCAGGCCCACTTCCGGACGTACTCTATGTAAAATATCGTGATTCGTTCCTAAGCCGTACAACTCGCTTATGAAATGCCCTGCCTACCTCCTTATTTTCTAGTCATTATAACTTTCAAACATTTAAAACCAACGTTCACCAGTACCTCTCTTTCCATCCTTCCTGATATTCCTTCGCCCGCGCTGTGTGCAAACATTTTAAGGGTACTTAAATCCCTTGAGCGCGCGCAAATTAAAAAAAAAAAGGAACTATATGACATCGACCTAGTCAGAAACTGCGCCTCAGTCGCCTGAGATGGCTAGAATATGTAGAGCAAATGCTCCGCAGAAGGGACAACGCAGTAGAGAAAAACCTCAGCTTAGGTGGCGCGCATGGGTAGAAGCTCAACCTCAACCGACTTGGACCGAGCAACTGGAAGCAGTTAGCTAAAGACCGGACTAACTGGAGAGGTTTGTTAGTTTGGACCAGGTCCACCCCGAACTGTGGCGCTAACTAAATAAGCAAGTAAGATATAATTCAAAGCATAAAAGTGCTAATCAAAAATGTGAATCTGCCTCCCCTCGGTCTATATCTATGACCGGAATGGAATAATAATTTCCAAAATTATGGCTGAATATACGAAAACCGAAGAATATTTTCTCAGGTAAATTCTGATTTAAGAACAAAACTACACGCACCGTTAATACGTTATTTAGTTCAGGCCTCACAATTCCAAAATTATTTCTTCACAGAAAGAATTTATTCACCTTCCAGGAGACCGTAAAAAATTATTGAGAGTTTAATATCTTCAAATTTATAACTCTGTCACGTAAGTCAATCAATTTGTTCTTCGACTTTATTCTCTGAACTGCCAACCTATACGTCAGGTTCAATTAAGCTCGCATGTTGATAAGGTAACCCTTAAAGTCAAGTCATCACTAGGTTTTATCAAACCATGGTCCAAAGAATTTTCCAACCCATATGTGGCATGTTAAATATGCCAGTCAAGTTAGGTCTCCTTTTGAGCGAGTTCATACCTGAGTTGAGAATATTCAACTTCGTTTTCTTCGATTTGCTCTTTGAGGACTACCCTGGGATGACCCCTTCATTTTGCCACGCTATCGTAGTCGCCTCAACCAAGCTCGCTTGAATACCCTCGAAAAACGCAGAGACGTAGCTAACAGTCTCTTCGTTCATCCACCGCTCTATGGTTCTATTTCCTTCAACACTAACCCTCATAATTTACGATGTTCTTGTCTCTTCTATTGTATACCAACCTATCACACCTCTTATTTCCTTTTTTGATATTCTGTCGTATTAGTCAATGTTGTGCTTCCCATCCTGCTGCTTGCGTGCGAAAAGCTCAGAAGTGTTTGCCTTAGTCTGCCGCTTACAAACAATCCGCAGACAAATAGAAGCGGCGCTCCCTATAGCAGTCTTTATATCACAGTTTTCCGGCATCCTTTTTTCCGGTCTACCTCACTTCCTGTGATGGTAATAGTTGTTCGGTGGTATGTGGTCTATTCAAGATCCGAACATCGAGGTCTTTTTTTCCTTATGCAGGGTTGGCAATAATAAATCCACCCCACTCCAATGGTTGGTTGTTCGAAACTGTAGGGCCCTTACTTTGCCAGAAAGATAATCCCACGCCATAACCAAGGGGGCCGGTCCCATTTCTGGGATCCCTTGGTTAAAAAGACCAGATATTCCGGAGCCCATAATTTACCTGCCACAGAATATTTACAGAGAAGGCACGATCAGAAAATGGTTCATTCCCACGCCTTGGAAAAACTTTAAAAAAAACAAATGATTAAGCTAGAGTAGGCAGGTACTCCGCCACCCAGCGCTTCCAGAAGAGATTCGCAAGTCGCTGCGTAGCCAGCCAATTTCGCTTCAGTGTTATAGCCCGATCGTCGAGTACTGCCGCCGGTTTCAATCCGCTAGATGAGCCCAACAGGAAATGGTTTGGTGTAATTGCCTCTTGATTTTGCTCGTCAAGGGTATGTAAGTTAATGGTCTTGAGTTCACAATATCTTCCGCCTCAATCGACATTCTACGTAGCTGCTCATCCGTCGGATTGCGAATTAGCGTTATAGCATACAGCGTGGATTTAATTGACCGAATCAATCTTTCCCAGCACCCACCCATATGGGTCGCGCCCGGGGGAATAAACTTCCAATTTATAGTGGTGGTAACGAAAAGTTCTTGCAGCTTCTTACGCTCGATCGCTTGTAAAGCTTGTTTAAGCTCTGTTTCTGCTCCATGGAAGTTCGTCCCATTGTCACTGTCAATTCAATCGGCACCCTTCTCCTGGCTATGAAATCTCGGATACACAATATACAGGAGTCGGAGGTTGGAGAGTGTGCAATTTCGATGTGGATTGCGCTCGTGGTGAGGCAGGTAGACAGGACGCCCCATCTTTTTTCCGTTCTCCTACCGACGGTTACACTGATTGCACCGAAGTAGTCGATTCCAGTGAAAGAAAAGAGATGACAGAAATGACAGACGAGTCTGACAGCGGGTAGCTGTGCCATGATAGGTGGTTGTGGACGAGCGCGGTTGTTCTTGCACAATTGGCAAAGCCGCCTGATGGAGTTCAGCTGGACTCTTAACCGGCTGATATGATATCTTTGGCGCAGTTCATTTATCACCATCTCGTGATTCTGATGTTTATAACTGCAGTGAGCGTGCATGATTATTAGGTGTGTGGTCGAGGGGGATCTGGGGCGGATGATTGGTTGCTTGGCGTCTTCACTTACTCCTATGGCGTAGCGAAGCCGTCCGCTTGCTCGAAGAATCCCTTTGTCGTCGAGAAATGGACATATGTATATTGAAAGTGGGGCTGCATTTCTCCACTTGGCGACTAGCTTTTAAGTCGGCGATTTCCCCCTGAGCAGAGCATCTTCCGCCAGCTGGAGGTCCTTCTGAGCCAGTAGACCTTTCTTCTTATGCGATTTGTCATAGGCCCGAATGTTGTGGATGACTCGAAGCGTGTACGCAGAGCTTCTAAGAAGTCTCTTCCAGCATGAAATAGCATCAGAGTGGAAAACACCTAAGTTTCAGAGCGTATGTATATTTACATAATGTGTTTTCAGTCCACCAGACTTTTCAGCTCCTCCTTCTTGAGGCCACTCAACTGGAGAAGCTTAGAGGAATTTCAGCCCAAGGAACCATCGGCTATTGGTGTTGAACTCTGGCGTCCTCTGCCACTTGGTCGCTTCGTCGGCCACATTGCCTTTGGTGGGTATCCACTGCCACTCCGATACCTCTGTAAGATCGAGGATCTCACTGACTCTGAACGCCACAAACTGGCGGTATCTCCGGTGAGCCGAACGAAGCCAACAGAGAACGGTTTTGGAGTCCGATCAGAGATGGAGTGTGACTCGATAATACATTTGGCGAATCTCGCACCTATAACTGCCGCCTGTAGCTCGAGACGGGAAATGGATAACGATTTTAGGGGTGCCACTCTTGTTTTCGCTCTGACCAACTGCTGCAAAGCCGTTTTCGCTGGCATCGACGAATGTATAGAGTTGAACTTCATCTTCCCATACCGTAGTAATATAACATCTTGGAATCCTAACGTTCTCCACCTCCGGTAAATACTGAACCCACTTCTGCCATTTGGCGTATTCTGCATCCTTAAGTTCCGCGTGCCAGCCGATGTCAGATCACCAAACTTTTTGTAGTAAGATTTTCACCTACATTAGGAAATGCGCTAATAGTCCCAACGAATCGAATATAGTCATAAGGACTCTGAGAACATCCCGTTTGGTTGGGCGACGATTGCCTGCGAGAATGTCTCTCTGCTCTGAGTTGGTGGTTATTTAGTAGGTAAAACAGTCTGACGAAGTACACCACCACATCCCAAGAACTTTTGTGGTCTCAAGCTCACTATCCATGTTTAAGTTGACTTTATCCGCTGGCTCCGCCTTTAGTGCTTTAAGGACCGATAAGGAGTTGCAAACCCAATTGCGTATGTGGAATCCACCGTGCTTGTACTTATATGTGACGAATTTCTTAGGCTAGTTGGTTCGCCTCACTCTCCGTGGGAACACTGTCCATTAGGTCATCCACGTAATGGTTTTCTTTTATTGAACGGACCGCCCTTGGAAATTCCTCGCTAAACTGGTCAGCATTCTTGTGCACGGAGAACAGGTGGCTCCAAAGGTTATGACCATCATGGCGTAAGTACGCGGCCGATTCTCACTGTCATAGCCCCACAAGAAACGTTGGTAATTTGGATCTAGTTCGCGTATACGGATTCGATGAAACATCTCCATGATATCTCCGCAAATCGCGATCCGGTCTTGGCGAAACTTATAGATTACAGATGTGAGCGGTGTGAGCTGATCCGAGCCTTTTAGGAGAACCGAGTTTAGGGAAACACCTTAAACAGCAGCTGCGGCATCCCAAACAATCCTGATCTTACCGGGTTTATTTTGGTTCTCCGCAGGAAAGATAGGGAGGAACCAGGAGCGTCCCCTTCCAGTTGATGCTACGTCTGGTGGAAGTTGGAAGATCTGATTCCCGCCTCATCCGGTTTTGGAGACATTCCAACCGCTTTCTGACCATCGGTAGCGAAATCTGGTCAAATTTCCAGAGAAGCGTCGTCTCAAATCTGCCATTTTTCCAGATCGTATGAGTCTGCAAGAGACTTAAGGCTCGCTGATCATCGCCAGACAACAACTCTTTCCCATTATTTTGCGTACCGAAGTTATCACCGCATATATACTCTTTAATCAGACGCTGCAGGTCGGGGCTGTTGCACTCACAGACATGAAAATTGTGCCTGTTTCCATCTTTAATCCTTCTACCTGAATCTCCCGTACTTAGTCCATGAATCACCCAATCAAGACGTGTCTTTGTAGCGCCCGGTTCCCTCGAATATCCTTCTCGATATTTTAGAGGAAGTCTCAATTTGGCGTTGTTAAGCCCAATAAGCAGACGTGGCGCGACTTTGCTGTACGGTTCGATTTGGAGGCCCTGTAGGTGTTCGTGTTTCCTCTGCAGCTCGCCAGGGTCCAAAGATTGAGACGGTAAGCACAGGTTGTCAACGGTGAGGACATCGGTAAGTGCGTATTTCACGGAGTTGGGTCCAGTGCTTGCGATTCCCAAATGCACAACTTCGGAATCCTTTTCGTACTGTGAGGTGTTCCCTGTCCATTTTAAATACAGCGGACATGGGGTACACTTTACGTTTAATTGGTTTGCAAGACCCTGGTCTATCAGAGTTAATGAAGAACCATCGTCAAGCAAGGCATACGTGCGAATCCGAACACTTCGACCATACAGGAACACCGGCACTACTCGGAACAGGACAGAGTCAACTTCTCCCCGTGGAATGCCCACTTTCATTTGCGAGTGTACTGTAATAATTCCGGCTTTGGAAGGAATTCCACTGTTATCCCGTCGGGGGTTATATAGAAGTCGGTGATGACCAAGGTTACAGCTGCTCACGCCGAAACCTTCTGTCGGGGTGCAAGGCTTGCTGGCATATTGCCTTAAGCATCGCCGGCATAGCTGGTGTCTCCTGACTTCCCTCCATCTATCCGTACGACTCAACTCCAGAAACTGTTGGCACGCCGTTACGGAATCACAATTGTTGGAACAGCTGCAGCATTTGCGCTTCATTTTAGGGGTCTCCACGATTGATGTTTGGTAATGAGTATGAAGATATCCTTGACTCCGTACACCTTTGGACCGGTTCCGCTTCTCCTCGGATGATGTTGTATTCGGCAAAACCCCGTTAGCGGCCGCAGTCACTTAATACGCCCACCTACTGAAGTGAGAGAGTGAACACGTTGGCAACGTCTGCTTATGAAATGCCCAGTTAAGACATAAAGCTGGGGGCAATCTAGCTACCAGCTCTTGCACAAGCATAGGATTGTTTAAGTGCTCCACCATACCAGTGGCTTCGATATGACCGCAGAAGTTTTGCACGGCTATGGCAAAGCCTACAATCGTCTCCAACTTGTCCATTCTCGGAGGTAGAGTAGAGCGAATGACCTCAATTAGGGAGTTGATGATGAGCTCCGGGTTCCCATATAGCATCCTGAGCGTTTCGATCACCTGATGAACACAACCTGGCTGGATAGAGAGGTTTATTACCGCTTTATGTACTTCCCCTTTGAGGGCCCTCTGTAGACGAAAAAGATTCTGTGCTTCGGGTAAAGCTGAAGATGAAGAGGGGCCAATCCGCTGGCTTCCCATCGAAAATTTGGAGTTCCCGTGCAACTAATTGGCGCGCCGCTAATTGTTCGCTAGTTAGCTTGGACTATCGACCGCTATCGGTACTTGTCTCGAGTGTAGGCGGAGGATGAGTGTCCATTCGAAAATAGAGGGGGTAGCGTAGCGTAGCCGGTGGTCGTTGCTCGGCACTTGGGCTGGCTGATGGTGGCGCGAAGTAGGGCGCGGATGGAATGGAAGACTTCGTTGGCAGCTCTTGGCATCATGGCTCACGAATATTGGGTTTACGAGTGGATTCCTAACAGTTCCATGTAATTGTCTTTCTGGAAAAACCATGGACCCTTACTTCGTCTTCCTCAGCCACCTCTTCGTCGGAGTCCGCAATCTGACTTAAGAGTTGATATTTCTTGTTTAAATATTCTTTATCTCGTTTTTCTTGCAAAGCCCTCTCCTCTTTCAGCCGTTTCAGCTCAAGGCGAGCAAAGCTTTTCGATGCCTTCGACGACTCGGAACTAGCCACGCTTCCTGCTTCTTGTGGCTGATAGTTGACAAGTAGCAGCAGACAGGTCACCAGATGGTTTGTTGGCTATAACTGGTTGTTTCAGTGTGCCGAACGCCGGGGCACAAAGAAAACCAGGAACCGAAGTTACGGTGTTCGTAGCAGCAACGGAGAGAGTATTTACCGAAATGGCTATGCAGGCAGTGCTCGATTCGACGCTTGATACTACATTAAAAACATTCTGTTCGGCGGGGGCTGGATTTGATAAATTGACTAATTTGGCTACGTCTACAGTTGTAGTGGTTCCAGGCGTCGCAGGTGTCGCATTGCACCATGTCTCCAGCGGAGTCGTGTCCGTTACACAGACAGCAGTTGTATTCCTCGCTGGGTTGGCTCTGTGCTATCGGCGCAGGAGATCGGCCCACTCTGGGAGATTTGGCACCTGTGTCACCAACGATGGTCTTCCTTGAAGGCATAGGCGGGCTGGTAAATATCCAAGAATTTTGAAAAATGTTGCCGCAAGGGTTGGCATTTGCTCGAAAATGTCAAAGGCAAAAGAAAGGACTAGGTTAGCAAATTGAGATATTTTGCAATAAATATGGCGGACTCAAAAAGTGGGATAAATAATAAAGATGGTGGATTCACAATGGGATAATATTTAAGTTTCGCAATGCTGGAATGCAGGGTGCGCATCTACGTTAAATGCCTAAGGGCGCATTTGCATCGTTAAGCGCAACAATGCTATTAAAACAATTAATTTATTTGCTACTTTCGTAATTTATAAAAATATACAATTTGAAATGACACTCATGTTTTATCAGGCTCTAGCTGCATCAATTCAGTTTTGGAAGAACTTATGGCTCCCTCTATTGGTACTCTAGAGGACCCTTGCCCAATGGTGCAGTGACAGGTTTTGTCACAAAGATTGAGATAACACTGCAGTTTGGTGATGCCCGTTGAGACTTCATTTGTCAGGTCCGGCTGTTGCTGGTCGTTTTCAACTACCTGACAGACTCCATTCTGAATTTTAAAATGACATCCTAACGTGCTATGCGGGTGTATTACTAAAAAGATACTTTTATAAGGCGTTTGATTTCTTATGGAGTATTCACGCTGTACATACGTTCGGAGGCACTTCTTCTAAGTGGAATTCCTTGATTGCAATTTCCATAAATGAGAAAATGACAATCGACTTGATCCAATGCTGGGCTTGCTGACTTATCCGTCTTTTCCTGCGAATCCATTTCATCATAAACTGACTGTATTGAAGACTTATACTTTATCTCACTTGGATGAGGTTTTATTCTACTAGCAGCTGCATTTTTCAGACCAAAAGTCGATGGTTCATACTGTACAGTCTGTCTTCTTGGATTTTTTTTCTCCTCACTGATTTCGTACTCATAATTACTACTCTCGATATGGTAAGGATCACCCTCATCTATATCTGAAATTCGATCCTCTTCAGAAGTGTCACTCTCGACTTCAATGACATGATTTTTGAGTCTTGGCCGCCATGGTGTTCGAGACATTGGGAAACCAACTAAGTCTTTGTCTTTTACTTCACGAACGTGATCTAAAGAGTCTATGTCCACACTTTTACGTTTTCCTTCGAAGGTTTTTGTTTGAACCTCACGGTAATCACTGATCAATGTACAAATATCTTCGGAGGCTTCAAGAAATACACTCTCTTCCAATCCCTCACTGGCGTAGTGATGAACAAACGCCCGTCGCTTGTAGAGCTGGTTAAACTTGTCCAGCAGCCGACACCAGGCTTTGTGGATGATAGTATTATTTGAAACGCCTACCATAGCCTGATCTGTTGGCCCAATATCACCACCCAATACCGAGTAAGGAGGCATCGAATTGATACCAATTTTAAAACCTGTCGGTGACCAATCTACAAACTGGATGCTATTTCTACTCTTTAGGATCTTGATGCTCGAGTTAATGTCAACTGGTTTCACATTACCACGATAGAGAAGCACGCACGACATGTACTTGCCTTCGGCTGGATTACAACGTACCAACTGACTTGAAGGCTGAAAGCATTCCAACGTCAATTTTTCAGTATTGAATTCGGAATAGCATGCACTACCCATAGTGACCAAAGGCGCATAACTGACAAGCGGAAAGTGGATTCTCGGATACGGAACCAAATTGGTTTGCAATTCGGAAAAAGACACATTCATGCTGCCATCAAATCGCTGAGAAACCGTCAGTGCAGAAATGGCCTGGAAAGAGATAACTAACTAACAGAAATTTGAATCTGAAGAATCTCCTACCTGGGCAACGATCCGATTTAGATTTGTGTAAGTTGGGGTGCAGACTCCCAACTTTGACTCACAAATATTATAAAGAGCTTCGTTGTCCATAATAAAGGTGCAATTGCTGGAGTCCATGCCGATGTGGGTTGCCAGCAAGCTATTGTAAGGCTCCACAATTAACGGTGATAATCTGTAGATTTTAAAAACTGAACAACATTTTGGATGAGCGATTTCATAAAACTTACGACGGTGACGGGAATATGATAAAATCTAACTTGGTCTTCTTCCCCAATTCGTCTGCGAGTCGTTCCATGATACGGTTGCCTAAACCTGATCCCGTACCGCCACCTATTGCGCGAAACAGAATAATTCCCTTTAGATTAGAGCACTCCTCAACAACTCCTCGGATAGCGTCAACGGATACATCTACCAGCTCGGAACCGATGGTGTTGTAACCACGTGCGAAATTGCTTCCACTATCTTCTTTACCATTTACAAGAGTTTCTGGCTTAAATAGATGACCGTAAGCTCCAGTCCTAACCTCATCTGGAAAGGGCAGAGTTGTAGGATTGTTTGTTATTTCTGTCAAATCATTCAACCTATGACAGTTGGTTCGGAATCAACCATAACTAGACGCGGCACCAGTTTATGCGAACAAGAGTTTGAGAATAAAGTTGTATAGGAGTTGTCATTGATGTAGTCTGGAGAGCGCATGCACCCATCTGAAGTTATACCATGTTCAAGGCAGTATAGCTCCCAACAGGCGCTTGCTATTTGGACACCAGCTTGACCAACATGTAAGTGAATTATTTCCCCCTGAAATAAAAAAATATTTTTGGCTTAGTCCTTTTAGAAATGAGGTAAGTTGAAGGAGGTACATTACTGGACATTTGAAAAAGAACTTGAAATTTTGACGTCGTTTTTATTATTAATTTACTCTTCTGATTTATTTTGACTTACGTCTAAAATGTCAATTCCGAAAGTGAACATTCCCGCTAAGCAGTCTGATTGCGCAGAGAAGTGACATTAAAACCATAAAGTTAGATTAGAGTAGTCGTCCTTGAGGTCTATTGTGACACCAATGGAACAAAGTGAGGAGGCTAATCTCTGGCTACGCCTGGAACCATAGAGATTTCTTTAAAAATTTGTAAAAGCCCGCGATTTTTATAGAGCCGAGATCGCTGTATCTAGAGGAGGACAGTCAGCAAGCAGGGGACGTCCTGTCTGTACTGCTGTGGTGCATGCTGGTCATCTCACTGCTTAACACTCTCAATGGTTCTAACGTTTACGCTCAGGCATATGCAAGTGATGTAGATGACACATATTGGAGCTTCGGTAACAAGTGCTATCCCAGCACTAAATGCTCCGATGAATTTCCCTCCCCTTGATATTCACATCATAAGCAATGCTCTCGGAGACATCTTCCGTTTAAAAGAAATGGTGTTTGGTACAACACGCACTGGAGTTTTGTTAATAAGGCGCGCCGAATATTTTGTATTTTGATTAAGGTCTTATGGACAAACCTTCCGATGCAATGCAATGTCGACTTTCCTTGTGCTAACGAATGGTTTCGACTACATTTGAAGCCAGAAAAGGATGACTCTGAAGTCGATCTGAGGTGCATTGGTAGAAGTCACTTTGAAAGAATAGTTTCTCAGTACTTGAACTCACTTTAGCCTTGCCAGCCATGCGTCCTCGATCAGGGCTTCGATTTATTTCTTGTGAACACCACTGCAGGATGCCGACAGACAAAGCGAATTCTTCCCGAAATTTCTAGGAGGTTAGCGAATTCCCCTCTGTATCTCAGGAGCTGCGGACTGCTTACTGGCGTCATTTTCGCTTCGCAGCCCTGCTTAGCATCGCCGGTGTTTGTGAGTTTTTGTGTTCGTTTGTAGTTATGACTGGGGAATTCAGGGTTGACGTAGCTAATATACGCGGACTAAAGCGCAATCACTTTTCTGCGTAGGTCCACGTTTGCAACAGACCTTAGTTAAGCACAGCTCACCGCCCACACCTCTCAGATCACTCTTATCTGAAGCTACCTGGCTACGGATTAGTGCCATTATTCTTCTCTCACCGCGGTCTTGCCATTTACGTGCGTAGTGATGTAGCTTACCAAACTCCACCGCAATATAGTCCCTGTTCCAATACGGAATTCAATTTCCTGTGGTTAAGTTTCCATTTCCGTAAACAAATTATCCACTACTGCTTTATTTACAGAAGCCCCAAACTGGACAGCAATTCGACCTTTAACGAATTTGATGCGCTGTCTGATTCCATTCAAAGAATTGCATATCTGTGTCCTCATCCTCAATCGTTATTACGGCCATTTCAATACACACAATTCTGGGTAGCTTAGACATTCTTAGACGTAGACGCCTGTCGTGTCAACGGGATGCCCATACATCCATGAGACCAAGGATTCGGCTTGACATCGCTTACCTACAATACATTAGTAAATGAGACCAAAGCAGGACGTGTGTTGGAGGCATAAGTTCCACCATTGGTATTGGTCGAGGCCGACCTAAAATCTCTTATTGTTTTTAGGGTCACAGCAACCAGTACTTATTGCACCTCTACATTGGGTTAAGTTGACCCTACTCGCGATTTTGGGTTTAAACCACTGAAACCATGATGCTCCCACAAGGGGGCTTACCTCTAAAAAGTCAGGTCCGGACCGAGACCCAGGGGGCTTCTGACTCCCATGGTACCGTGACTTAAGTCCTAGTAGGGACTACCGGTGATCCTGCCACCAACAGGATTTGGATCGTAGCAACCTTCGATGGCGTCATCTGAAAACCGTTACGAAAAGAACAATATTTTGCTCCGCCCCCGCTTTTTGTTAGACAACGTCATTGATGGGCGAAGCCTGATAATTGGGCGGGGGCCCACACCCGAAGGGCCCAACTTGAAGCTGCTTGTAAATGATCCCTGGCCAATACTTGACGTTGATAGCCATACTGCCAAAACCCTGAACCTGTTTTTAACTTCTAACCCTCGTAAGTACAAAGTTGATGAGCTATCCCCTCTAGGCTCGTCGGACCACTGTGTCATATCAGCTAATCTCTCATATACTGACCACACAATTAGAGAAAGTATTTCTAAGCCAACAATATGACAATGCGAGAAACCCAATTGGAGCGGTCTTAACAGCTTCTTTAGGAATTTTAACTGGTCGTTATGTTTCCTCGATAACGACGTGGATGCCGCTGCTGATATGATCACAGACACCATTCTCGTTAGAATGAGAAACTGTATCCCTTATCGGAAGAAGAGTATCAAACCAAAAGAAAAGGTGTTGTACGACTCGAGCTATAAAGAGACTGTCAGGGTTAGAGAAATGTTTTTTTCGGTCCTTCAAGACCAACCCAACAGAGGAAAATAGAAAAAACTTTAAACGAGCCAGGAATGACTGCAACGTCTTTCTCAAGCGTGTGAAATTGTAGTAACAATTTTTGGTCGTTAATCAAAAATATTAGAAATTCTGCCTCATCTTCCATCCCAGTGCTCATTTATAATGATATAGAAGCTGTCAGCTCTTTGGACAAGGCCAATCTGCTGTCTGCACACTTTGCGGCCAGCTCAACACTTCCAGATTATGCTTTGTCCGCGCCTACACTTGAGCACGTCGAATCTTCAATGGGACAAATCCATTTTCGCACTCGCGTAGTAGTAGGAGTACTCAAAGATCTCAGCATACATAAACCCGCTGGTCCATATGGTACTAGTATATCTCCCTTTCTTTTGAAGAGGTGTTCTTCTTCGCTGGCAAAACCACTGCGTAAGATTTTTCATCAGTCCTACTCTTTACGACTCTTTCCGAGCAGATGGAAAACAGCATTTGACCAGCCCGTTCGTAAAAAAGGCGAATCTTTTTCCCTAATTTCCTACAGATCCATTGCACCTACGTCCCTTCTTTCCAAAATCATGGAAATGCTGATAAACCGTTAGCTTATGAAACATCTCGAATCACGAAAACTTCTCAATGACCAGTAGCACGGTTTTCGTAGCAACAGACCCACTGACGATTTGATGGCATATCTCAGTGAAAAGTGGAACCAAAGCGTACATCAATCTTACGAAAGCAAGATAGTTGCTCTTGATATTTCTAAAGCATTTCACAGAGTTTGGCATCAGGCTCTTTTGTCGAAAATGCGTGCTTTTGGGGTCGACGACTCCCTTCTTCAGTGGATAGATTTCTCAATCGTGTCCATTACCTCTCTGTGGACTTAACTTTAAGGTAAGCAGTTTGGGACTTTGATAGGAGAGGAACTCCCGAACATGCACGTCCAGGATACGTCCTTTTTCCGATTTTAGAGACGAAAATAATTCGAACTCGTCGGTTGAGGAGATGTGGTTGAGTCGAAGGGAGGTGTTAACCTTCTCCAAGTTTTTTTTTGGAGCATAAGCAGTAGAATCCCGTCAAAGCCTGGTACAGGGGGAGAAACTGTTGATGGCCCAGCAAATTTTTTTTTCAGTTATTAATGCCTTGATTTCATTTCAGGGTGCGGATTGCCTGCCAGCACACCAGCGCCGCTGGCGTTCCAGCGATTCTTCAGTAGAACCTCTCCATGTTCCATTAAGTCCTCTGATGAATGACACGAGGTCTTGAGGGCTATTTCCATAACTTTTTCTAGGTCGCCACCTTTGATTCCAGTGCTTTAACCGATTTAATACTAGAATCTGGAATGTTCCTATGTTCGCTTGCGCTTTCTAAAAGGAGCAGATGTATCTACCAGGAGAGTAGAACCGTAAATCTTTCCTGGATCAGACCTGTCATATCGAAATAGAGGAACGCTTCTGGAGGAACAAAACCGTCAAAGCGTACTCTCTCGTGATACATATAATTGGGGTAGTAAGCCCCGGAGATCAGGTTGTTCGACGAGGTCATTGCTCTTGCAATGTGCCTTCGAGTCAACTTAATAACAAAATTGTCCACTCTTATTAGGTTCGCCTGGTTGTACAAGACCTCATTAAGATAGAATTTTATGTACTTAGACTCTGATGTTCTGTATTAGGGAAGCCAAGCCCTAAGGCAAGCCCTCTCAAAAACCCGAATCTTTTCCAAC
Source organism: Volucella zonaria (assembly GCA_963966105.1). Classification (NCBI taxonomy): domain Eukaryota; kingdom Metazoa; phylum Arthropoda; class Insecta; order Diptera; family Syrphidae; genus Volucella; species Volucella zonaria. Next base: position 42,304,000 of record OZ014530.1, on the reverse strand, counting down.
AAACTTGCTCTCACGTTGAACCGCACAGGACATCCAAATACAAGCATGGGCCGGATAAGCGCCATGTAGCAGATCACCTTCACCCTCGCATCGAGTTGGCTGCTATAAAACAGTCTCTCTGTAAGGGCAAAAGCATCTTTTAGTCTGACCAGAGCAACACCTATATGTTTGTTAAAATACAGATATTGGTCAAGCCAGATCCCAAGGTATCTGACTACATTTCGATAAGCAAGTGGCTGTCCGTGTTTTCAATTGGCTGGTATCCCTAGAGGCCCAGACAAAGGCGTCCGAAACAGCATAGTTTCAGACTTCTGAAAGTTGATTTTCAACTTCCAGTCATCGCAATATCGCTTAACTTGCTCGAAGTCACGTTCCAAAGTATATTAATGACCTCAATTTTTGAACCTGATCTGTACGCGATTAAGTCGTCTGCGTACGCTATGTCATGGTGAAGTGAACCTATTAGAACGCTTGTGCAAATGTTGAATAGGATCGGGGAATTTACCGCACCTTGTTGCGGACCGTTTTTAATGTTAAATATTCCAGCGGAAGTCACATCGTCATTCTGCGCGATGAACTGTCTACTTGAGATCATATCAAAAAGAATATACAGCAGTGGTTTACTAATACGCAACCTATTCAGCTTGAAGAATGGTCCCTCTAACCATACGGTATCGAAGGCCTTTTCCAAGTCAATCAGGCAGGCACCAGTGCACCGGTCCTTGCCTTTGTTCTATTGGATATCAAAAACCAGTTTGGACGCAGCATGAATGATATCATGCCCCGCCTTGAAACCAAATTGATTATTCCGAACTATACTACATACATGTTTCTCCTCAACCCACTTAGTCAGGACTCTATTGATCACCTTTTCGAAAACTTTACTGATGTTTGGAAGAAGACTGATCGAGCGGAGATTGGAAGTATCTTTATCCCTTTTGGGTATGGGATGTACCACCGCAGTTTTCCAATGCGCTGGATAATGTGCATTATTCATTGCATTATTAAACAGGGCGGTATAAATGTTCACCGCTTCTAGTGGGAGATGTCGAAGCACAATGTTCGGTATTTCATCGGTTCCCACTGCTTTCTTACTTCTAAGTGATTCGAAGATTGTTTGGAGCTCTTCCTTCGAAATGAACGGTGGTAATACCCTTTCGTTGCTGATGACATTATTTGCCATATTCTCGTCACTGAACTGGGTGAAACCCAAGCTCTCCAATCGCCAATTCACAATTTCATTTCGAAGGCAGAAATTGTGCATAAGGACTCGACTCTCCAGGTCGTGGTTCGGGCCAATGATGTCATTCGCCTTGTGCACTTCCTGGCTTTCTGGAAAGTCGCTCCTATAGCCTCTACCTTCTCCTGCGGATCCTCGATCACAAAGAAATTGTCATCATCAACTACCTCATTTGGATCTATACCTGCTGCTATAAGTATTTGCTCGTTGTTCGTCGTTCGGGCGATTTTGAGTCATGGAAGGTCGTTTTGATTACTACTCCGGAATATTTTATTTCTTTGCGGGAACATATTCGGGTTGCTGGTGTTTACAGCCCGAATTTTGTTGTTCCAATACAAACTTACAGAATTTCTGTAATTTTCTTTTATTAATATCTGGAGGTTTTTAATCGACGAATTCAATGTCATGATCTTCGGGTTATGTCTGTCAGTAAACTGTCTGTACAAGGTTTTTAGTCTTGACGGCAGTATACCTTTATGTCGGTGTATGGTGTCAATGGTTTTGTTTCGGAATAAGTCGACGTTGCCAATGTATTGATACCGATCTATCGTTTTGTCCATTGTTCGTTTGATTGTCTCGTCCATTAGTCTAAGATACTCGTACCTCGTTTGACAGGTTTCTGTTGGACGGTGGGTAGAGCGAATTCGAGGAGAGTGCTCTAGTCAGTGTTCTGGTGAAGTGTGTCCAGCGCACCCTACTATAATTGTAGGAATGCCTTTTGCACAAACTTATCCAATTCCGCAATTTCGTTGGGAACAGTTATTTCGGTGCTGAGACCGCAATGGTCACTGTCATACACGAAAGTGCGTAGACAGTTTGTAGTTTGTTGGTTAGTGCACCTCAGTTGTATTCGTGAATCGAACAGCAGGAGATCCAGATAGGAGCCGTGTCTGGGAAACGACGGACTATCCGTCACTTTGAGGCCGAGTCGAGACATCACACTGTGCTGTCCCCACCAATTGAATAGTAGGTTCCATCTAGTATTTGGTATATTATTTCCCCAATCACTATGTTTGGCGTTGAAATCTCTGCCTTCCAATTCCAGCCTCAGGAATCGAAAAAGTGTCTCGAGCTCTGAGATGAATAAGGTAGATTGAGTAGTCTTAGGTGCATAAACAGACAGCTCTCCACTACGGACAGGGATATACACGACACATGCCTCCCACACCTGAAACTCACTTATTACTCGACTGTATACTCTTGTGAAACACAGTCCGGTGCTTGGTCTTTAAACAACTTAAACAGTGTGGCTCTTCGTTCGAACCTAATCGAACATTCACTGCAGGGACCTTCAGGGTTTGCTCCGCTATGTACGTACCCATTACGACTGGAGGTGCGTTAGGCCCGGTTGGAGCGCGAATATTTTATCTACCCATGTAGCGTATTCCTGTATTTGACGCTGAAGCTGAGCCATCTGCCCCTGAATAGAGATCAAGATAGCCAGCATGTCAGTTACATGTTCCGGTGCTCTAGTCGCTGGGGCCTGAGAGGCAACCTTCGCTTGTTGTACGCGTAGGTAACGTAGGCACAAGAGAGTTGGCTTTTTTCTGACGCTCCATCCTTACTTAGAGCGTATTCATCAGACTTGTGGTTCTTTCCAGACTTCACGCATCGAGGCAGCATTTCGCAATTCGACGCGGTGTGCCCGAACCTTTGGCAGCGAACAAATTGTAAAATGTTGTCGCCCCGCTTTACTCTTTCCCATTACACAATCTGGTAGTCCAGGACTTTTATGTTCCTTAGACCATCCAGTTAGCTGAACCAAGAAGAACGGTAGCTTCTCCCGTTTGGTTGTAGCTGAAACAAATGGCTTGATCCCCACGAATTTGAGCTCGTCGCACTCCTTATCTTTCAGCAGTGCTAGAAGCTCCTCCGGATCAGTCGACGGTTCCAGCCCCCTCATCAGAATTGTTGCCAGCTTCACTCCCTTCGGGGTAAAGGAGAAGAACTCCGACGTCGAAACCTTCAATAAATTTCTTACTGTGTTACAGTGGATCGCATGCCTATCTAATGATAATCCGTGGCCGACTTATGCACATACATAGTTCTATCGTCTCCTTGAGTTCCATCTTAAAAGTCTTTATAGGTGGAACCCTTATTTTTGAAGTCTTTTGTTGTTGTTGTTGTTGTTATTGCTGTTGTTGCTAGCTCTTCTGCCGCTGTTGTTGTCGTTGTTGTTGTGGTGTCTGCTGATTTATTTTTTGAGCTTGTGTAGGTTTAGGCTGCTGTTTTGGTTTTTGTTGTTGCTGCTGTTGTGGCTGTTGAGAATCGAGACGTTCTCCTATCTGCTCCTTCTCCCTTCTAGCTATTTGCTTAGCTTTAATAGCTAGCACTTTTTGCTGGAGCTGCTTAATATTACCGTTAATTTTTTTTTACCTCCTCTTCTTCCTCATTTGACTCAGAAGGCGCCAGAGATGCGAAGATATTGTCATCTTCCTGTACCTTTTGCCTCGTTTGCTGCTGTGCTGCTGCCCTTGTTGTTATAGTTGGCGCCTCTTCCCTCGATCCGCCAGGCAGCTTTTCTGTTGATTCTGACAGGGAAGTGCGCTTCAATGGGTTCAGAGTAGCCTTCATCTTCCCTCTCCTCTTCATCTTTGGCTCGACCACTACTGCTGGTTGGCTTGAACCACTTGAAACACCACCTGAGCTGGTTCCGCTATTGGCATAGCGGGCCGCTCATCACAATTCATCGCATAATGTTGATTACGCACTTTCAATTATTTATTTTTAAATTAAAAAAAAAAAACAGAAGATCTATATCGACTCGGAGTCGAACCCATACCCTTGGACTTGGCAACCGGACACCCTACCACTGGGATCTTTGGAGCCCTATATTAAATTCGTCAAATGTCGTTTTTATTGGTATCACTACTCAAACAAAAGCCGGATCACGTCTAATCTCCGTGGAGGTCTATGACCGACTGTTAAATCAATTATGCCGAGAAGAGGGCATAAAAAGACTTTGATATGATTCTTAGTTAGTATACAGGTTCTAGGCTTATGACACTGAGCATACTATTGCTTCTGCTGAATGGGAACAACTGGATCCCCTTCCAGCTTATAGCCATCACGATCATGTCGAGCTTGTTGTCCTCAGGGCTTGTTGTTCTAAAAATCTTCATAATTTATTGGCAGCAAAACAAGTTTGAATGTTTTTTTAGGTCTCCTCAACCGCAATGACCCGCCTAATCAAGGTTCTGAAGTTTCAGATATTGGAGAGTCTTTTCGTTTCCTTGGGGTCTCCTTAGCAGGGATGACCTTGCAGGCATTATTAATTTTAGCGATGCACAAGATAAAGAAAATCTTGGAAACCTGATCCATGCACTTGATTACCAGGCAACCTCTGGCGATCAGTTCAGAGTTACGGCCGGGCATAGGCCAAGTCTGGTGGTTTAAGATATGCTTAACCATTAATTTGGTGGCGGTTAGCTGTCATATTTAGCTTAGGTGAGAGTTCGTCCATTAATGCGATCTGAAGTTGGTCTCTCGCTACGTCTGCGATGAATGGAGTTTTGCTGTACTTTTTGATCTTTGGAGTGACGGAGTGACTGGCTGCTGAATCTGAAACTGAGGCAAACTTGCTTTTTCTTTAGAGGCATTTGTGGTTTTGTCTTAGGAACGGTTTCTCTTACCTCCCTCCCGCTTAAGTTGTTTTTTAGTGTTCAATATCTATCTGGTATTTGAGCTTGCCCTCAGAATCTTTCTCATGCACAGTACCCACCACTTCCTTAATAGTAATCTTGCTGAGGATAAAAATTTCCTTACTGTATCTGCTCTTCAAGATGGTACCAAAGGGCTTACCCTTTTTGATGGCTTGCAGTCACTTTGGCTGTTGACCTTATCCACTTTGCCACTGGTAGCAGAATTGTCGATTTGGGGTAATGCGGCTGATTGATACCTTGGATTTCCGGGAGATCGACTATAGTTTTTTGACTCGAAGCCAGTAGTGGATAACGTGCCTGAATTCGTGACCCCCGCTGCAACACTCGGTGCAGGTAACTCTGTTTTTTTATATGTTGGTCCAGCGAATAGGTCCGGAAAGGGTGCGTCAGCCCTAGACGAGCGAACATACTGGGACAGGGCACTCATTCAACCGCCCTTACCTGGGCATCGGAGGAGACCAGATACCAATTCTATTTATGCACTTATTAGGCATTCAACCTTCCGGACGAGTGACACGACGTCTTGGCTTTACATGTGAGATTTAGGGTAGTCCGCCAAATCTTCCTCAATGCATCATCTCCCACGATTAAAGCAGGCGATTAGCTGAAACTAATAAACCAAGATGAAAAGCCATTACCAGCAAGCACCCACGTGGAAGACAAAAGAAGAGAATTTTCGCCCGCCATGGTTTTACTTTACGGTAGTTAGAAATTGTTTTGGACTCTGCCATTAACTCTGGTGATGACACTGCAACAAAAATCAAAGGAAGAGTTACACTTGCCAATTACTGCGTCCTTAGCCCAGAAAGGCAATTGTGTAATCGGGACTTGTCAAGAAACATCAAATAGGACCAGTTCGATGACGCTGAATACGGGACAATGCAGTAGGAAAGATTTCACCTTAAGTGTGAAGATATCCCTAACTGCATTTGAATATTGTTAAAAATCAGGTCAAACGATAATACAAACTCCAGGAGATAATTGCCAATGCACACAATGCATTACCTTTAATAAGTAAGTAAAAGCTCTCCAACTTAGGAAGTCATAGTAAGACAAACAGCGTTTTTCCGAGGAACCAACCTCAAAGAGAACCCACTTTATGCGATGTGTCCAATCCTTTTTATACTGGCCAACGAATGAATTTTCTAGTTTAACTTCTCATAATGTCTGCATCTGTCAGCTGTTCATAGTCTTGAATCAATGCACAGACATTTTCGAAAGCTTCATCAAAGGTCGCCTCCTCCATTCCCTCGCTGATGTAGTGATGTACAAAGGCTCGTCGACTCAAGAGTAAATTATACTTAGCCAACATTCGACACCAAGTCCTCGCAATTGCCGTGTTATTCGCCAGAGTCAACAGAGCTCGATTTGTTGGTGCCATGTCTCCAGCTTGCACAAAACTTGGTGGCAAAGGATTAATTGACACTTTAAAGCCCGTCGGGGACCAATCTACAAACCGGAATCCATATTTCTTTTTTAAATTGTTCATAGAGAAGTTAGCATCTGCTGGCGAAACGTCTCCACGGTAGAGCATAGCGCAGGCCATGTATTTTCCCTTGCAAGGGTTACATTGGACTAGTTGGTTGGCTGGTTGGAAGCACTCGTTCGTCAAGTCTTCAATTGTAGGGATTTTAAATCTTGCGTTTGTCGCATTGCAAAAAGGTGCATAGCTTACTAGGGGAAAGTGAATCCGAGAATAGGGCACCAGGTTGGTTGCAAGTTCTCCAAAAGTAAGTTTGCTGCTTCCAGTATGGTGTTGTAAGCCGGTGAAAGTTGAGACCACCTACGGAACTCGAAAGTTGGAATACAAGAAGATTGCCGCTTAGAAAGTACCTGTGCAATTATGCGATTAAGGTTTGTATAGGTAGGATGAGAGACATTCAATTGGTGAGAACAAATGTCATAGAGGGCTTCATTGTCCATTATAAAGGAGCAGTTGGAGATGTCCAGATCTGTGTGAGTCGCTAGCAAAGCATTATAGGGTTCTACAATTAGAGGTGACAATCTGAAAGAAAAGATTCCGCCCTTTGGATTAAGAAGGCCCTTAAGAGATTCATTCAAACTTACGATGGCGATGGAAAAATTATAACTTCTAGTCTCGTTTTTTTTCCATAATCCTGCTGTAAGTGCTCCAGTATAAGGTTCCCAATTGCAGATCCCGTCCCACCACCAATAGCCCGAAATAATAAGAATCCATTTAAATTATTGCAAGATTCTGTAACCTTTCGAATATTGTCCATTGTATAGCCGATGAGTTCCGAACCAATGGTGTAATAACCACGAGCAAAGCTACTGCCAGAATCCTCCTTGCCGGTAATCAGAGTATCTGGGTGAAATAGATGCCGATAGCAGCCGGTTCTTATTTCATCTGAAAGATTTAGCAGAGTGATAACTTGTTGGGTTCTTATACCTTCCCACCTATGACCGTTGGTTCAGAGTCGACCATAACCACACGAGGTACCACCTTTGCTGTGTTAGTAAGAGAGAATAGACTTTCGTACGAGTCATCTTCCGGGATGCAGGTCAAACAACCATTAGTACTGATGCAATGCTCGATGCAGTAGAGTTCCCAACATGCGTTAGCAATTTGAACACCTGCTTGACCGACATATATCTGGATAATTTGGCCCTTAAAGAGAATGTACACATAGCCATGGAGGAATAATGACACAAGTTGGTAAAGATATCTACAATATTTTCCATTTGGGTTGATGACAGGATAGCTGATAATTTTGACTTTAGAGTTCCAAAACTGTCTGAATGTGACTGCAATCGGTAGGGTGACTAGTATTTAATCTATGTGTAGAAATCAGAGTAAAGAATAGGTGCACCCAACTCGTGATTTAAAGAGAGAGCCCTTCCAAACCGTACGGCTATATACATAGTTGGCGGAACAGTTCTCACTATTGCCCCATATCTGGCAATACCATCGCTAGTTAACATATTCATCGCAATGTCAAGCTTCTGTCAGAATTTTTTGTAATAAAACGTGTTTCAAGCAAGAGGTTACGTTTCTTTCTTTTCGCTTCTTCTCAAGTTCTCAAAAAAGAAAAAACCTTTTTCCAAACTTTGACATCCCTTACGGGGAACCTGGTTCTTCCGTGTAAAATATTCGTGTTTCTTAGTAAAAAGTTTTTTTTTTTAAAGAACAATGGCGCTGGCTAAGGAAGAATCTGCTGCGAAGCTAATTTGTAATTTCTCGTCACATTCATAAAAAGTCGCTAAGGCGAAGCAGACAAAAGGGTACTTTTGTGGGCAGAAGAAAACTCCGGGACGACTACTGGCGCAAATTCAATGATGCCCATGATTGCATCTCATCAACAGAGGTACCAGAAGATAATGAAAAGGAAACGCTCGGATGAGCATTTTGTCAAATTGAATCTGCGTATTGCGAAGCCTTAGGAGAACTCAATGATCTCATAGGCGAGCTGTCCACGACTGCGCATAATACCATAGGTATGTCGCATTCAACATCGACCCGTCCCGTCTAAGCGGAGGCCTCAACGTCAAATCAACTTTGCCAAAACTTGAGCTGCCCAGCTTCGATGGATCGTTCAACAAGTGGCTGAACTTCATACATACATTGCTCTCCAATGTGCAACGATTACATTATCTCAATTTTAGCCTTCGTAGTAGTGCTGAGAGTGTGTTAAAAAATATTCCGATTAGAGATGACAACTTTCAGACCGCTTGTGAAATTTTTTTCAATGTCGATATGACAACAAGCGTACGCTTATTAAACAGTACCTTCGTGACATCGTAAAGCTGCCAATCATGACTACCGCATCGTCTCAGGGATTACGTCAGATTCTTGATGGAATCACTACAGCTGTTCGGGCTCTGAAGCAACTAGGGCGGCCAACCGACCTGTGGGACGATTGGTCAATTTTGCATGTGACAGCAAAACTGGATCCTGTCATAATTAAAGACTGGGAATCTTCACATAATAGCCCGAATTCCATTCCCACGTACGCAGAGCTGGAAAAGTTTTTGGAAAACCGCCTTCAAGGACTGGATGCAATGGCTGCATCCTCTCGGCAAAATCTATGGAAAGTCAACAAAAAACCATCCAAACCACAACCGGTCCACAGCCATCTAGCAAATGTCAATCAATGTCCAAGTTGCTTTGGTAAGCATGTGCTAATGTTTTGTCCTGATTTCAGAAAACACACCCAAGCACAGAGACTGACGTTCGTTATGAAAGCGAAGGTGTGCAGAAATTGTCTCAAAGCTAACCATACACCACAGCACTGCCCATCGGATTTTACCAGCTTAAGATGTCACCAAAACCACCACACAATGTTGCACGACAGCATCCAGGTTCAAGAGCCCAACGTAATCACAAACCACTTGCGGACAAACAACACCTGTGATCCCCGTCACCCTCGTAATTCACTCTCTGAATCTGCCGATTAAAATTCATTTGCAAAGCTAGAACTGGTTCTGCTGGCTACAGCTCAGATTGGAGCACGATCTGCTACTGGACATCATTTAAAACTTCGAGCTCTTTTTAAAAGCGGTTCCCTAACTTCATTTATTAGTGAGTATGCGGCTCAGCATCTTCATCTTCGACGAACACGGCTCCTTATGCCGGTGACTGGGGTAGGGGGATCGAGCGTGGGTTAATCAACAGGTCTGGTCGATATCTCTGTGAACTCTCTCAGAGACCCTGATTTCAACATTAACTGCAAAGTACTAATTTTACCACGCTTGGTTCATCTCATGCCCACTATGCGAATTGACACCAGTCCATTTTCTGAATTGTTGGATCTTGATTTGGCTGATCCAAAATTTCATGAGCTCGGCTCTATCGACGTAATTCTTGGAGCAGATCTTTATGGTTTTCTTCTACATGGTTAAATTATGTAATCATCTGCTGGTGCTCCTGTAGCTCAACGTACCCATTTAGGATGGGTCATCTACGAGCGCTTACCCGAATCATTAACTCGAGACTTGCCTTCAAGTCTTTGTGCTTTTTCTCAAACTGAACTCGCTCACTTTATTCAGTGTACGTGGAAATTCAATGAGCACGAGGACGTGAAAACTGTTTCCAAAATGACTCAAGATGAACTCTACTGCGAAGAATTCTTCAAGAAAACGGTACAACGGACCAGATCTGGACGATGCATCGTCAAATACCCCTTTAAGGACTCCATCGAGGTAACAACACTGGCAAATTCAAGAGGAGACACCTTTAAACTTTTCCATCACCAACTACATCGCCTAGACCACAACCCAACAATGAAGACAATATACCAAGAATTTATGTCGGAATATCTGAAGCTTGAGCATATGGAGGCTGTTTACGAGGACGTGTCACCTCAAGGTGTGAGCTACATTCCCCATCATGGTGTATACAAGGAGTCAAGCTCGACAACAAAATTGAGAGTTGTCTTCAATGCATCCAGGAAGTACAAATCCGGTAAATCACTTAATGAAATGTACGTGCGCCACCCACTCAATGGCCACTAGGCCGAGTCTTGGAAGTACATTCTGGAGACGACGATCTGATGCGAGCTATCTCAAAGTTGGTGGTGCTTCCAATTGACAATGAGTCTACAGATGAACACGGCGGGCGACCAGGGGTTTCGTCACAATAACTGGATGAAGTGGACTGAATGTTGTAAAGTATTATTATGAAAGATAGTTCTAACTATTGGAGTCTTTACAAATCAAAGCTCAAAGAATATAAGAAGCTTTTTCGTATGTCGAACAGAGCCTCTTATAAAGACTTTTGCCAAAAGGTCGAAACTATTCATGAAACTAGTAGGCTAGTCAAAGTCCTCAAAAAGGGAGGATCAATCAGGCGGGAATCACTCAGAATATCTGATGTCACCTATAATGAGTCTCTGTCTCATATTTGAGGCTCACTCCTCAGGTAACCAAATCAGAACCATCTCACTACCAGCTCCTATTAACGAAGCTGGTCGCAGCTGCTTGCCTGCTGAAGATGTCGAGGTGTTTCAAGTGAAACAGAATGTCGGAGGGGGTAGAGCGTTAGTTTGCTGCAATTGAATGCATTGTCTAAGGCCGTCCACCAGACAACCACCCCGTAGACGAGTATCAGTCTTATAACCGAGATGTATAGCCAGTGGGCTTTGCGAGGTTGAAGGCCCCAGTTTTTCCCAATGTTTTTTTTTTTGTAAGAGAATAGCTCTCTTGACTCTCTCTGGAATGTTAGGTTTCCTGTTTAGTTTCCTGTCAAAAATGAGATCCAGATATTTTGCTGTATTGAAAAAGACTAAATTGGTACCGTTTATTGAGGCAGGGCCTGTGATTGCAATTTTACATTTCCTGGTCAGTTTTATGGCGGTTTACTGAATTTACTCCCAGTCCACAGCGATCTTCCCAACAGTCTAATCTGTTAAGATTTAGCCGAAGGAGTTCTTTAATGGTATTAAGATGCTTACCTGAGACGGCTATAGCAACGTCATCCGCATAGGCAATCACCCTGCTACCACCCGCTTCCAGGTATGTAAGCAGTTCATTAACCACTAAGTTCCAGAGAAGTATCTCTGCTGACACATCTTTTAGCAGAAGCCCCACTCAGTTTGGAGTTGATTATCATGCTATTTAACATAAGACTGATCAACTCCCCAAGTGAGTCGTCTACCTGCCGAGTTGACAGCGCGATCGTGATTGCGGATGTGTTGACAGGTAAGATAATAAACTTATTAGTTAGAGGTCCTTTGGGACAACATTTGCCGGCTTTGAGAATGAAAACTACATTGACTTCTCTCCATGATAGTGGAATGCGGATCAATCCTACACAGCTCCTCATGATATTCTCAGCGTAGGCAGGATAATATCTGAGGGCCTTTGTAGCTCGGCACGTATTTTACCATCCGGACCAGCAGACTTGAATGGTTTGAAGCTATGCCGCGCCCAAAGCAGGCTGCCTCTTGTAATCAGCGTGATATCTAGTACTTCCTGTTGGTTTCTTGTTATAAAAGTGGGCTCTACACCAATGTTGCAAACAATGAGGTTAATACTTATAATGTAATCAATAAGTGACTCTCCTCTATCGTTGATAGCACGTATGTCCCATAACGTGTGATGAGTGTTAGCGTTGCACCCCTTTGGCAGTCTCCAGTCTCGCAACGGTTAAGTCGGGGTCACTGAGGCTAAGAAGTAAAAATGCATTAAGGCTACGTTTCTTGTCTTTTGTATAGCGCGGAGTGTATACAGGTGTACCAAGTCCACGAGCCACGGCTTCTACGACCCATGGTTCCTGGATTAGGATGATGTCTTCCGTGTTTTTAGAAAGTCGCAGAATAAATGCAGAAGAAACCGTTTTTGAGTGATGGAGACTAATCTGGAGAAATCTTATCATTGCCACAATTTACCACGACGGTGCTATTCGAGTCCTCCGATTCAGAACGTGTGCCCAAGAGCTTATCTTCATCCTCTGATCGTAAAGGATCTCTTTTTAATTCGTCATCGTTTTTCGTTTCCGACAGAGTGTCAGAGGAGGAGGCGGCTTATAAATTGGAGTAGTTGCTATCCATTTCAGGAAAGGATATCAATGCTACAAGATTGAATTTGCAATTTCTGTTAAAGGAGGAGGAGGTTGCTTATCAGCATCCAGCTCATACTTTTTATAAACCCTTTGGTGAATTGATTCGAGGCCGAACCGAATCATGCAGCTGCTCAGGTAACTCTGAAGAGAATCGCCACAGCTCCTCGTACTGGCACACATACCGAAAACCTCGCTATCAGTGAGACTTGCCTTTATACTGAAAACCGGAAAAGAGGACTACACGCTCACCAAGAGCTTCAGACTTTCTTCATGTTGAAGAGCATGGTCGACATAGATGTGCGCAAAACTGCATCCTTTGTCTGGGATGCCACACGTTTACCAACGCTGAAGATCTTACGAGAGTGCGCTTCAAAATCTGATAGGCAGAATTAAGGTGTATTCAATAACGCAACTTTTAACGGCGTGTGTATCTCGGCTAGATAACACGGCGCAGACGAATCAATGTGTGATAGCGGAGTTGGCCGCAAGGCGACGCTCTGTCTCCACTGCTACCATGCATATTGGTCGACTCACTGCTCAATGTCTATGCGCAAGTAGATCCGCAGGCAGCTCTGGATATGATGGCGATTGGTGCACTAGAAATGGGCTTTTAGTCAATCCTCTCAAAACTGAAGATCTCTACGAGAAAGATGATGGTGACTGGTCTGGCTTATCTAGTCCTTAAAGGCATCACCATCATATTGTCCACTGAAGCTAAGTATTTGGGTGTAAACCTGGATAACAAACTTCTGTGGACCAACCCCGTTACAACGAAAGCTTCTAAAGCGCTGTCGGTCTTCTGGCATAGCAAAGAAGCTGTCGGCAAGATATGGGACCTGTCACCGAGAATGGTCTTTTGGATCTACATGGCGATGAAATGGCAAATTATATACTATGTATCGCCTGCTTTTACCGGACTCCAAAGAACGGTCTGTCTCGGCTGTATGGAGGCTTTCCCTAGCACGCCTGGCTCCACTCTACTCGTAGATGTATTGATGAATCTTACTCCTCTTGATATTCACATCATGGCCTACACGCTCAAATCCATTTTCCGTATAAAAAGAAGTGGTCTTTGGTGCAACACGCCCAAGAGCTTTGATGACCTTGCGGTCCGACTGTCTTTTGACTCTGATCTGATGCAATGACTCCAGAACTCTTGCTGTGGAAAAAATACGAAATCGACTTTCCCTGTGCCCAAAACTGGTTTCGGCCAGAATCTGCGCCAGGAAAGAAATGTAGTCTGGTCTTCACGGATGGTTCCGAAACCGATTTCAGATGCGGCGCTGGTGTCTTTCTGGAGGGCCACAACGCCAACAATATTGTGAAGAACCGGTGCAGGGGGCGAAGCATTTGCATATGTGGCGACAGCTAAACTGCGCTTAGAGCCTCGTTGAACCGTCTTACGACTTCCAGTCGAAACGGGGGTCACAAGAGCTCCGGTGCGAGTTTTACCAAGAACCACTTCTTATTAAATGGAATCTTGGTTTGATAATGGAGCCTATGATATCAAAATCAGGCGGGACTTTGCCGACACGCTTATAGGAAAGCCGTTTCGTTCGCTCTGACATTTCGATGTTTTCATTGAGCTGGATTTCCCCTCAACATTCAATATTTGTCCAAACGACCTGCATCCTTATGCTTATGCGTTGACGAATATTTTTGTGCATCAGAACTACGAATTTTTCTGGTTGTAGCGCCGATTTCATTCGGACATCGTTCCATTGAAATATGATTAACGATTTCAAAAGCTTTGTTCCTAGTGTCACTCTTCGGGGCAAAAGAAAACTTCACCGGCAGTCTCTTTGTGGAGTGCGTCTGTCTTTCTCATCACTCCCTTTTGCCTCTAAAAAAAAGGCTTGTCCTTTAGAGTGTGCTGTGTTCTAGAGTTTGTTCAATCTTTTCAGTTTCCCAAGTCAAATTCTCAAATGCAGCATTGTGGGCAACTATATTTTGATGGAGTTTGATTATAACAGGTTGAACTCCTTCATCATCTCAGACATGAAAGATTTAGCAACTCCCTGCATCGAGTTGTATTCGAAAAGAACTCTGGTGGATTATCACACTTACGAGTACCACTTAACCTGATCTTCGTTCGTTTCAACTATGATGTTGAAGAAAACGTATTGAAGACGTTGAGCACGGCGCATATTAGATAAGTAGTGTAGTGTCATTACCAACCAAAAAGCGATCGCTCTCCATTATCGTCTTAGACAGACGACCGAGCTTAGCAGGAGTGACAAAACTCTATTTAGCTATTTTTCTGAACTGAAAAGGAAACTATAAAAAAAACCCTCTTACGAATGGCTAAGAATGCAGATTTTAAGATCCTTATGTCAGTTCTATGGTATGACGCTGAAGGATGGAATTTATTAAAAGATGAAAGAAAATTTTTCCGAGTTGTATTCGGCGTTTTTATAAAGAGAATTCGGAGGAACAGAAACCACAATGAGCTGTATAGGCTATACCTAAAATTACATCATTTGCTACCGCCGCGCCATGTCGATTTTCCTGTTCTTGTATGCTCTTCACATGCCACAGCCTTAGGCACTTTAGACTGCTGGTTTCAGATACAAACATGCTTCTTCAGCCAACTCCAATGTGAGCTTGCTGCTTGCGGTTACACACGCCGATTGGCTCTTCTGCGCGGTAAGCACTACCTTTATAGGCATTCTATTTGTCGTAGGCGAAGCCTAGAGAGCAGGTTAATGGCGGTGGAAGACCAGTATAGCTTGCTCTCTACATGGGGCGTGTATCAAGTCAGACTATGGCCCTACAGTTCAAGATCTGAAAGTGCTTTCTAGCCTTGGGTTGCTTCAATTCGGCGGCAACATCTGTTAACTAGCCAACTCCGTGCTTACGATTGCTTTTGAAATGCTCTCCAGGGAAGAGTAAAACAGTATGCGCAATTAAACATTCCCCGTTTGTCGTGCGTACTATCGTTTCAATGTGTTCAATGAAGTTCTCGCGCAAGATTTGAAGTTTGACAGGATTACAACTTGTATCAACGGACACTATCCTCGGTCGTATAAAATCAAACGAAACTACAAAACAAATTTGTAATTTTCCAGACTTTGTTCCTTTATTTAGCAGCACACACAAACGCCCTGCGTTTCGCTTCCAGAAAAGATTAAAACAACACAAAATACAAAAAATACAAAAATAAACGAACAAATCAACAAAACGAATTAGAAAAAGAAGCACGTCTTCTAGCTATAGCTGCTGTACGTTACGGAATGTATATATATATATATATGTGTGTGTATATAGTGTATAAAGAGAGCGAAAAGTAGTGCATTCTCCCCCTCGTTTTGGTTAAATAAATTAGATTTCTGCTCCTTAAGTACTAAAGCTTGTCTCCCACGGTTATCTTTGTTCATATGGCATCTACTGCGTTCGATAATCACACACAAGTCTTACAGCAGGGATTGTTCAATCATAATCTTGTCGAATCCTGGTGGTGGTCCATATGTAAAATTGTCCAGAATCACATCTAAAATCGCTCCATTGCCCACTGAAATCGAATCAATAAACAGAAACACTCATAAAGTCTATGCCAAATGGAATTTACTTACCAAACACAACTGGATAGACGCTGCCCTTGACATTGCGAAACGGCACCTCAAGACTCTTGCCATTAAAGTAGAAATTCAATTCAATGTGATCGAATGTGACACCAATGATGTCACCATCACCAGGGAATTCTCTTTCTTCCTGCTCCTGCGTCGTGGCGGCTATCGCTTGGTTCACCGTCAGCAGAATATCATCGGCATCTTCATCGATTCCGATGAGGCCACCGCCAGCATTACCATTCGCCTGGGGTTGCGTCGTTACTACGGCCGGTCGAAACACTTCATCATTAAACCTCGTCGAGTTATCTGAACAAAGGCACCATGATTCACGGTCGGTTCCGCCGATTTTCTTTGACAGATCAGTTTGTCGGGTAGCCAAGCCAACCGACCAAGTGCCAGTCTGTTGAATTTTCACTTCGAAATATGATTTTGATTGTACAAGAGGGGCAGTGGCTAGAGCACCACCAGTACCAGTAATCCGCAGTTGATTGGACAACAGGATCACTTCGGGACCTATGAATAGAAACATATGTTAGACGGCAGTTAGTGGGATTTTATCGACAAGTTTACCCATGAAAGCAGCGTCCAAGTGGATTTCTGGTTCACGAGATCTACCCGTCGCCGACATGGGTGTTCGCAAATTTCCATTCAGGCACGTCCTTAAGCAACAGAACATTCTACTTTCTTCTTCCTTTCTTTTTGATTTGATTACGATTCAATCGACTTTTCTACTTTGTACTTAGCTTAAATTGTTATCTACTTGTATGTACAGTGATTTAATTTGTTTATCGAGTAAATTTTGACGTAGTTATCTCCCATCGATTTGCAAACAGTTGGTTGGGAGAGGAAAGAAAAATATTTTTTCATGTACAACAAATTGTTTGACATTTCGTTTGGTTGACAGTTGCGCGGGTGACAGTTGGCTTGCAATTTTTCCAATTTCACATCAGTTCTCTTATGAAGAAGACTGAAAGTGTGTTGGGATTTGGAAAATATTTAAGGGAACTAGTTTCGTTTTCGAAATTATAACAGTTTGTATTACGATGCGTTGTATTGTAATAGAAGATCAATATTCATTCCAAAGAAGATTATAATCGTCTGTAATGTTTGTGACAAAAAAATTCAAAATAGAGAAGTTTTGCTTCACGCAAATTATTTTTTGAGAAGTTCCAAACATCAATAGAACAGTATTGCACGCAGTACTGCATGGTGCAACGCTCATGGCGTGTACGTACACGCAGTACTATTGACACTTCTTCGCTTTATTTCGGACCACAACAAACATTTGAAATGGATAGGGAAGCATGAAAAGGAAAGAGATATATGGTTCTATTATTAACTCTTAAATGATGCTCCAACTTTTTGAATATTGTGTACCAGCAGCGTGACTTTTACGGTCAAAAGTTCGATGAGTTTCTCTCCCTGGATCACATTTTTAAACTTGAATTTTTTTTACAAATTATTAAATATTGTACAACTATTTTGACTAGAAAGTTATCTATAACGGGAGCCCTGCTCTTGGACAAGAGTTTAATCCATTTTACTCTCAATTGATGAATTCATTGACAAGGATATTTGCCGATTTCAGTTTTCACCAAAGGTCAAAGACTTTAAATGTTTAAAGAGTTTTCTTTTCATTTTATCACGAAAAAGCGGATTTCCTTTAGAAATAAATGACCTGAACTTCATTGCACATCCATGCACCTTTGATAAAAATTTTTATCAAAATTTTGTTCTTATTCATCGATAGCAGAACGGTTTTTTGGCTTTGAGGGTTTCAATTGACTGGTGTGCATTAGCAAAAGCTTCCCATTTCACTCACACACCCTTCAAGATACAAGTTGCAGGGTGTTAGCTCGCATTATCTCCACTGCAACCAATTTTTTTCACTATTTAGGGAAACCTTTCTTGCAAAACAGTAATGGTTTCGCCATTCATCTATACCTTCAAGTTTCGGTTATGAAAATTAAATGACAGTTTGATAACGCAATCCCTTTATGGTAACAGCCGTTCCCGATTCATTTTCAAAAAAAACAATTGGTCCAATAATGCTCTCTGACGGAAAATCGCACTAAACCCTAAGACGTTGCGAATAGAGAGACTTCCCGACTTCTGCTTATTAACAAAACGTATTGACGGAAATGTGCCTTATAGCTCAAAATGATTTTTCTATAAAATCCGTGATAATTGACAACCATCTCAACAGTTTAGATTATTATCGTCAGTGCAATCGCGTTTCCGACCTAGCCAGAGCTGTTCTACAGCTATGATCAAAGTGCTTGATAATATTAGAACCCAATATGAAAAGGAATATCTTTCAATGCTCTGCTTCCTAGAGGTATACAAATTCAATATAAAATAAAACACTTGAAGCTTATTTAATAGATAATTGTATGCCTTTAGTGCTTAAGTATTGTACAATATTGGGCTTATGCGTACCACAGCTAGCTTGAATGAAGCGCAATCGTGAACTCCTATTTTCGACAACTTTATCGAGCAACTGGGGCGTGTATCAGAAATAACACGGCGAATGTTGACTTCCAAATCGTCCAACGTCTCTGGTTTATCACATACCCCTAAAGAAAGTAATCTAAAGGTGTGAGATCACAGGATCGTGGAGGCCATTTCACAGGTCCATTACTCGAAATTATGCGCTAAGCAAATGTTTCCCGCAATAAATTGATGGTATCGCTCGGCGTGTGGCATGTTGCGCCATTTTGTTGAAACCAAAGCTCTGTCACGTCAATGCCATTCAACTGAGGAACGAAGAAGTCAGAAATCATGTTTCTATAGCGCTCTCCATTGACGGTAACATTCTGGCCCGCATCGTCCTTAAAGAAATATAGGCAGATGATTCCACCAGCCCATAAAGCACACCAAACAGTGAGTTTTAATGGTTGTAAGCGCGTCTCGACAAAGGCTTCTGGGTTTTCTCCACTCCAAATTCGGCAATTTTGCTTGTGTACATATCCATTTAACCAAAAATGGACCTCATTGGAGAACAAAATTTTGCGTTGGAAATGAGAATCAAGCTGAATCATGTTTTCGGCCCATTCACCGAATCTACGAGGCGTATAATGGTCACGCGGTTTCAACTCTTGCATAAGCTGGATCTTATAAGCTTTCAAGCCAAGATCTTTCCGTAAAATCTTCCACAAAGTGGATAGGCATAGCTCTAATTGCTCTGCACGATGGCGAATTGACTCATTCGGATTCTCCTCAACCCTGCTCTCCACAACGGCAATAACTTATTCTGTTGTCATCTTTGGGGATGCGTATTATACACTTAAGTGTACGTGGTGCGAAAACGATTCATCGATTCATCGTGTTCCGAATAACTTGCTCAGATGGAAGATTACGTCGACCGTAAAATGGATGTAGCACACGATAAATTTTGCGAACCATGGTTTTCGAAATAAGTTTGCACAATTTGCACGCGTTGTTCTGGCGTTAATCTATTCATCGTAAAATGGCAAAACGTACTAATCACAAATCAACCTTCAGCTGTCAAATTGACAATCTGTAGAAACAGTGTCGCCGGTTTAAAAATTAAACCTCTAAAAAACCACCCTTTACTTTTCCTGAATAAAACGCACTCTGACGTCAATGTGATTGATTCTAGCATGAAATCCTGGATTTTTCGTTAGTTTAATAGCACTTTGATTATCGACGTACAAGTTAGTTCCAAGGAGTTATCAGGAAGTAAATCTTGGAAAAAGGACCGACACCATATCAGCTCAGTTGCTGCGACGTATTCTGCCTCAGTGGTAGATTAAGCTGTGCAGTGCTGCCTTCTTGACGACCAAGACATTGGATTTCTACTCAAGAACAACACATATCCACTAGTT
Source organism: Volucella zonaria (assembly GCA_963966105.1). Taxonomy (NCBI): domain Eukaryota; kingdom Metazoa; phylum Arthropoda; class Insecta; order Diptera; family Syrphidae; genus Volucella; species Volucella zonaria. Next base: position 42,284,162 of record OZ014530.1, on the reverse strand, counting down.
GACCGTCTGGTCTCAACATCGCCAGTAAAGTCAGCATCGCTAAAGCAAGACAAAGAAAAAAAATTTACTTTCCTAAAACGAATACCATAATCCGTTGTCGCTTTTTGTCCTTACCTTTACTGCTTTAACGTGTTGGTTTGTTGGTTTGTCCAAATATCTACTGACGATACCAATTGAATAAACTATGTCTGGTCTTGTTGCCAGCGTCCTTCTGCTTTCACGAAAAGGAAAAATTGGTGAGCACTGTATATCATTAGAAGAAGGATCTAACCTAATATTGATTTCAAATGGCCTAGAAACTGGACATGATTCCGACATTCCAAATTTCTTCTGCTTTCGCTCTACATAACTTGATTGGTTTGAGAATATCGATCCATCTGTATTGTATATCATTTGAGGACCCAAATAGAAGTCTGCCTCGCCAATTTTCATCTCGAAGTTTCTTTGCAGTTCGGCAAACAGTTGCATAGCATGAAAGCAAACTATGTATCTTCAGAATTTATTACTTGATTTCGAGGTTGTCTGGTTGATGACCTAAGAACGAGCTCCTGATCCAGTCTCCGAATCTTCTGACGTCTGCGCATTCTTTATGGATATTCTCTTTAAAGACTTCAAGAATCTGAGGCTTGTTGACATAAACTTGAGACTTCAAAAAAACCCCACAAAAAGAAGTCTGGAACGGTTAAATCAAGCAATCTTGCCGACCATGACGATTTTCGATGAAAAGTTGTCTCCCCCGTGGTCGAAATTCAGGATGGCTTGAGCGTAGGTTACACGCGCTTAACGGTCAACAGCTAACAGCTGACGAACTTTCTGCAATTTGTAAGGGATCATCTAACATTTTACATTGCGTGGCATGTTGTCTGGTCAGGGGTCCCCTGCGACATCTTCAACAGGCTGTTCCCGGGCCTGTTAGACTTGACAGCATCTAGTGTTGTCCCATACTCTTCTAGGCAAGAGGCTAAACGTCGTAGTGTTTGCCCAGTTGGTGTCGGACGACCGGGAAATCTGCGCCGAAATTCACGCTGTGCCAACGCCACCGACGAATTATTCCCCAAAAAAATGGTAACAATTATTCCGCGTTCTTTAGGAGTTTAGCGATTCATGTCTTGTTGACGTGTATTTCGTATCTGTTTACTTCACAAATATCAAAATAGAATTGACATTTGCCACCATTTGCATTTTCCGATAGTGATGACTTTTGCGCCACCTTGCATAAGTATACCTACAAATAAGTCCCCTATCATCCAAGTTCAGCGCTATCCCCCAGAAGCATATACATTAGCGAAGGCGAATCAGGGTAACTTTAATCGCTTTGAACGCAAGATTATTCGTGTGATTTTTGGTGCCGCTTTCTTGGAGGAAGAGATATAAATCAGCCATGTTTAGCGACATCGATTTCGTCAGAATACTATACATCAACCGCTTGAGATGGCTAGGATATATAGAGAGTATGAATATGTATTATCGCTCCAGGTTGAAGGGTCTTCGGAGGGACAACAAAGTAGGAGAAGACGCCGCCTTAGATAACGTGCATAAGTGTAAGGAGAGCTCAAGCATATTGGAGTGCATAACTGAAGGCAATTGACCAAATATCGTGCTAATCTGGTTTATTGGTTGAGGCCTAGAAGTAAGTATTTTCTGTTCTTCTTCACGGCGCAAAACCGTGGACATGCCAGGAATGAATGGAATCACCATACACTGAGGCAATTTTTCTACATGATGCCAAATTTTGAGATTTGGCTTTATGTCACGGCACTATGTAAAGGGTCTTCCATTAAGCACTTTATCTTTATCTTTAAATTTAAATAAAACAAAGTGTGTGTAAGATATCATCGAAATCTTTTATTCGTTTGAAATGCCTATCGATGCCATTAACATCGTTGAAATGTCTGCCGCGGTTTCTGTGGGTGGAGGGCATCGCAAATGTCCAATTTTCTATGACTCTGGCGCGTAATTCAGGCTGAATTTGACCGAACGGTATGGGTTATGTTGGCTTTGAGGGCCGCTGTGGTTTGTGGCTTATTGGAATAGACCTGCGACTTCCGAAAACCCCACAGGAAAAAGTCTAACGGGGTCAGACCGCACAATCTCGGTGGCCAATTCACGTCACCTCCACGTGAGATGACTATGCCCTCGAATCGCTCGTGCAGAATTCAGCTGTGTGGCGCTGTCCTGTTGAAACCACATGTCGTCGGTGTCCATATCATCCAATTCAGGCTAAAAACAAGTTGGTAATCATCGACCTATAGCGCTCGCCGTTGACGGTGGTGGCCTGGCCAACGTCATTCTCAAAGAAATATGGAGCGATGACGCCGCCAGCCCAAAATCCACATCAAACAGTGACTTTTTCGGGATGCATTAGACGCTTTTGGATTTCACGTGGATTGGTATCGTCCCAAATTCGACAATATTGTATTTTATTCAGAAATGGGCCTTATCGTTGAAGATGATTTTTCGATGAAAATTAGGGTCAGTTTCCAACTGCTCCAGAGCCCATTCAGTGAACACACGTCGTTGTCTATGGTCATTTACATCTGTTGAATTTTGCACAGGTGCTGGTCCAAGTCTCGACGTAAAATTCGCCAAGTTGTGGTGTTGCACAATTTCCCCGATCTAAATTATGGAGATAGTCTCAATTGTCGGGCTGCCGGCAAAACCAAAAAAACAAGAAAAAAGCGAAAAACGAGTACCCGCCACAATAAAAAAACCGAACCACACGTTGATGGCTAAGATCTGCGTGACGATCTGCGTAACGATCTGCGTAACGATCTGCCCTGGCGGGAAATTTGCAATGGCAGCAAATCGTTTGCTGAACCAAGTGGTTGCTAAGCTGGGGTGGGTTCAGGGAAGAAGATATTTCCAAAAAACACTTAATGGTATAGAGACTAATAAGTGTTAGGTGCCATTCACTTTTGCCTTAAGTTGAAGTGCAAAACCATATGCGGCAAACAAATCGCAAAGGGGATACCGCACAATATTCTATTGAAAAAAGATTATAAATTTCTGGTCACTTTATAAAAGCACGCTTTATTTGCGGAGGGTTGGCAAAACAATAGATAGTGAAAGTCGGTAGGCGGCAACCACAAACTGTACTTTATACGGTGGTACTGAAGATACCACTAAAATTGGACAGCTAGTTGGGGACCCGATACCGAATTACGACCGTCGCAACATTTTTTTCTCTTTTTTTTTTGTATAAAAGGATTCGCCCGGGGTGAACTTGTCTCGAATAAATAATGCTACTTATCTTGCTTTCTCCTAGAATTCCTGTGCTTCTGCCCATCCCGTCAGTCCTGACTTCGTCCGTGTTTCCTCCTCACTTTTGGTATGTCCTATCCTTTTGTCAAAGCCTCTCGTACATTTTCCTTTTTTTCTCTTAATTTTTTTTTTTGCTATTCTTTTGTTAAACCTTTTTTTGTTTGTTCTTATCTTTTTGGTGGTCAACCAAGAAGTGATTAACTCTATCCCACCGATATTAGCTCGAACTGTAGGTCTCACCTACAGTTTTTTTTTTAAATGTTTTTTTGTATTATTCAATATAGTCCCCTTTTCCACTTATTCCAGCGATTTTCCAACTTCTTGATCCCGTCCGAAAAGTAATTTTCCGGAACCGGAAGGTCTGCAAAATACTTCCCCGTGGCGTCGATGATTTCCTCGCGTGAGCTGATTTTTTTATTGGTGAGCCATCTTTTGAGGTTTCTGAAGAGATAATAGTCCGAGGGATCGGCATCAGCAAGTCCAAACACTCTTTCGAAGTGCTCAGCGTCAGGATAACTTTTTCATATGCAGAATATTACCCAAAAAATGGCGTGTCCGCTCTGTACTAGTCTTTGTGGTATCTGCTAGCTCGCGCACCTTTACTTTCTGGTCAGCCAACATCATTTCATGTGTTTTTTTGACATTGTCCTCTGTAACCGCATCGGAGGGCCTGCCGCTGCGAACTTGATCGGTAGTGGAGTTGCGACCACCACGAAACTCTCGAAACCAATATTTAACGGTGTAATCTGACGGAGCATTAGCCCCACAATATTTATCCAACTTTTCTTTTGTTTTCTTCGCCGTTTTGCCTCTCAAAAAATAATGTTTTAGGAGAGAACGAAAATCGTTTTTGTCCATACTCAACATGACGCCAAACACGTCAACAACAATCAGCTGTCAAAAAAAAACTAAAGACAGTATCGCACTGAAATTTGGCATATCGGCCTAAATATGAACGGACTTCAAGGCACCATAACCTTTTTTGCAGTAGCAGCGCATTCTGGCAGTCAAGGAGGTTGCTTTTCACTCCACCTAGTACACATTCATACATCCGTTCAGATGACGGGCCAATTTTGGTCTTTGTGTGCAGTGCTCCGCAAATTTGCTGAAGTGTGCCACAGTTCATTGGACCTCCGTTGTTTCCACTCTCTCACTTTCTCACACGCCCATACATTCGTATTTCTTTCTTATTCCCAACTCTGAGGAAATTTACTCCAAGATTGGGATTTTCCTTTGGACCGAGCTAATATTTCCGTTTACGATCGTTCAATGGGGTTGCATTCAGTCTGAATGAGACCATGAGACGGGTACAGAAGGAGGAATTCTACATCTGGAGTGCTGCCCGATGAAAAACTAACCAAAGACATCCCGGCGAATCCTCTTGTCAAGAATTAATTAAATGAGGGGCGCGCAATTAGGTGACTATTCTTTACAACAACTTTTTTTTGTTACAATTTCATTTTATTTTATTTTTATTTTTATTTTTTCAAGGTGGTGACCGTCCGTCACCGAATAGAGCGTCTGTGGCAGTTCGCCTATATATTTATTATACGCAGAGGGTTCCAAACCGTCCATCTGGCTCTAGACGTACAGCGTTGGACTTACCGTGACCGTCCGTCACTCTACCGAGACTCCTGTCTCTCCTTCTCGTGGATCTATTGGTTGTCCCCTCCGACAAGCATAAGAGCAGAAAGACAGATTTCAAGAACCCACCAATTCTTTCCGCTAATATACTTCTCCAAGGAGACAACTGACATAAAGTGAAAGGGTGCAAAAAGCGGATCGGGCAGGAGAGACCGTGATGGAGTGGAGATGCCTTCTAAGGCTATGGAAACTACCTGATAGGGCAAGCGCCGACGACTTTGTGAATGGCTCGCGCCTTCCTCCAACTAATTACTTCAACGGACCGTCCGTCCTACCTGCTGTGGTTGATCCTTCAAGATACTAGGAGGGTGCACCAATGGCTGATGGACCCATGGCTGCCCACCACCCTTCTAGGATGTTGAAGAACCGCGGTAAAGAATGTGGATGAGTGAGGCCGAGAGGAGAGGGAAAGAGTAGGACTTGTTGCGGCAGATCTTGCGTTTCGTTGACGTACGTGTATTGGTTTATCGTTTACTGAACCAGTGGACTCAAATTTATCCATCACACTGCGAATAGTCCTCTCGGTGGGATGATTATGGCGACCGTAAAATGGGCGACGCTCGCGGAACATTGCTGAACAGAACACCTATTTTTATTATTTGCACGTGTTGTTGAACGCTATGTCCATCCATGGTGATTTGGAAAAACAGACTGAATAAATGACAGCCAATTTGACAGATGTAGCTTCAACAATATGGCCGCTATCAACTGTCAAAGTTCGTAAGTCCCTGTTCATAGATGGAAATAAGAGGGGACATTAAAATGGCATCGACTTACCCGGATGATTGTGAAATTCCGAACACAGCGACCATGGAGGATGAGAAATGGACATATGGAGGAAATAAACTCTAGTGCTGATCAAAACTTTTGAATTACTTCAGTGTCGCATATCGGTAAAGGATTCGTACATGGATGGGTAGTCTAGTTGCGCTGTTGTAAGGCTAGGTTTATTCCGGTCTGCAGCACAATCAGAAGTAAAGGTAAGTACAGTGCTCCAAACTTTGACGGTACTATCGTATTTAGAGGTTTAGAGAAAAAGTAACCACCAACATCACTGTCGGAAATATTTGTAATAAAACACTTTTCATTTACAATTACACAAAACAATTTTAAAATTTCATTTATTTAATCATTTTTTTGTTGGTTTTTGGTTTTGTTTTTTGTCTTTCATTATAATAATAATAATCATAATCATAATGATTAATTGTTTAATTCATTAAATTTATAATATGTTTGATATCAACGTCATGTCTCTCTTTCGTACAACAATGTTAATTAATTTCATGTTCAGTTTTCTCATTTCTATTTGTTTTTTTTTTTATTTTTTATTTTCATTTATTTTTGTTATTATTATTATAATTAATTATTTTTATTTTAATGGTTTAATTGTTATATTTCTTTTATGTTATTTTTGTTTTTATAAAAACCTGGTAAATAATAGCATTTCATAGACTGGTCATTAAATGATTTTACAATTTGTTTTCTTTGGGAAAAAAATTGCTTCTTCACATTGTTTGGATTTTATTTATTTTCTTGTTTGTATTTACCTTTTAAGGATTGATAAATCCAATCTGCCTAGGTTAATTCCGATTATTATTTATTATTTTATTTGTTTATTCTTTTATAAGATATTTTATTTTTATGTTGTTTCAGTAACAATTGTCGTTATATGATATTTAATGTAAGAACAAGGCTAAAATTTAATAATTGTTATTTTTTTCTGACTCATTTTAGCATTTTGTTTAAATACATATTTATTTTGTTTTCATTTCTGTTGCTATTTGTTTATATAGCAAAATTGTTCATCATTAATTATTAAATACTAAACATGGTTTTCATATTTCTTTTTTTGTTGTTTTTTTTTATGTATGTATAAATAAATTCAAAGACAAAAAAATTGTTTAAAATATATATTTTTGTTTGTTTTGTTTTTTCTTTCATTTTTGTTATAAGTTTTTTTTTGTAAATATTTTTTTTTATTTTATAATTTTTTATTATATAATAAGTTAAATAATCAAATGATTTTGTTAAATATGTTTTTTTTTGTTTCTAATAATTTTTTTTTTGTTATTTTATAAATATCAGTTGTTTAATATTTGTTAATAATATGTTTCATTTTGTTTTTGTTTTTTTGTTGTTGTTTCGTAATAAGTTTAAATCGGGCACGAGTTTGATATGTTTTGAATTACATTTTCATTTTTTCTTTACTTCACCTTTTGGTTTATCAATAGGTTTTTGTGGTTTTTTTTTGTTCTACTTTACTCCTAAGTTGTTCTTCTCCTCTTTCAATGTTTGGTTATAATAGTTGTTTGTTTTTTTTTTTGTTTTTTTTTTTGTAGATAATTAGTAATAAGGTTATTTAAATATTTATACTTTTTAGTTAAGTTTGTTTTTTGTTTTTTTGGGGTTTTTCAATTGCACTACTTACATTTAACATGAAATTTCATTTTACACCATATTTTGTAATTTAGTTTTTATGTTTTATTTAATTTTTATAAATAAATTACTAGAGATACCCTTTTTGTTATACTAAGGTATGTATAGAGAATTATGTATAATATTTTTTTTTTAAATTGGTAATTTTTCGTTTTTCTAATTTAAAATTCGTTTCATTGTATTTTTTGGTTTCTTGTTAAAGCAGAGAAATGAAAATTGAAAATCTCAGGAATAAAATAAGAAAAAAAATTAGGAATGAATTGCTTTAGTATTTAATTAAAATAATCGAAACCAGAGATTAGCGTTCAAATGGTAGAAATCTGTTGAAGCAACCAGTTGTGGCTTCCTATATCCTAGTAATCCGGGAATCCAATATGGATACTTGACTTATTTCACTGAGTAAATGTTAGTAAAAATATTCATCAATTTGACTTAAATCATAGTGCTTTGGTAAGTGGCGTCCTAGGTCCTAAGCAACCAACAAGTTTCCTCCTAAAATGAAAGAAATGATCCCAAGCCCATCAATTCAGTGAAGATCCATTGAAGATGCTTGAACCACAATAGCACATCCCCACCTTCACAAAGATAAATTCTCATACTAAGAATTGTGCGATAAAACACGAAAGAGAACCAACAATAAGTCCACAGACTTACGAGTACAACCTGATCCAAAAAATAACTTTGACGTCATAGATTATTAAGACCGAAATGTCAGTAACTTCCTTCCTTTTCAACAGATATACGAGTATTTACGTTTTCACGAAATTCGAAAGACGCTCGGTATAAATGAGTTTATGAAGACGCTGTGAGCAGGTAAAGTTTTAATTAGAGTTTAGAAAATAGTGGAGGAGGTCTTGAAAATATGTCGAAGACAACTGCCAAGGATTCATCCCAGTAGCATATCAATTTCAGAAAGAACTCTCCTTGCTGTAGCCTACAAAATGTCAGCCTTATAGATTTTATCTCTACAACAAGTTGAAAAGCTCAAAAGGATAGTCTAATTCAATTCTACATATATGGTGTTCCACAAGGTTGTATGGTGCCACCACTCTTATATACATAGATTAATCGGGCAGGTGGGACAATGTACCCTTATCACTGCAACCAAGTTAGGTCTGTTGTAACTACCACTCTTATATACATTTGGAATTTCATCTTTATGGCAATTTGTTGGACACCGAAAAGGGAGTAGCTCCGGATTATATTCGAGACTACCTTTGTTCACAAGTTCTGCAAGTAGACCATTGTGGGCTTCATTAAATTTTACTTAAATGTTCTTAGTGATTTGCTAAATGGAAGGTATTGAAGTGCTTACTACGATATCGTTTCTGCGAGGACACTCGATATAACTGCATAGCAATATTCAGTACGTCATCTCGCACAGAGTCCAAAGAAGAATGTGACCGAATTCGTATTGTGTCTTGAAAGACTGCTGGGATTATAAACCAAGGCTGTACAAGGGGTTATCTTCGGTCCGGTTATTGAAGACCTACATTATAATCCAATTTTTTAGCCGGTTGTCAATTTTGCTAGGCTAGCTTATTTAGTAAGCCAAGTCAGGAACTTATTACAGGAAGACAGAACATAGGTCTGCCTCATAGAGAACATAAAAAAAAAGAACAAAACAGTGAATAGGTTTGGCACGAATAAGTGCCACTGATATTTCACGTTCTTGAGACTTAATAACAGACCTGGGCTGTACAAAGGAAAATGATCTCGCCTGTGCAAATGTCGTTAACGTCGAGCTACAGCCACTTGGGATAAATTGATGAATCAATGCAAGAAGAAGCACTTAGAAGCACAATTGCATCTTTAACCCGTGTGTATACATGACTCAGAAAGTATGTAGAGTTTTGTCAATTTTGATCGCTAGAGCGACATAGTGTGAGATGGAGATTAGCCCCAGATGAATTCTTGAAGTAAGCATTTTAATTATTTTTGCGGCCCTATTGCTGGCCTATTTCAGTCTCATTTAGATGCCAACGGAACCACTTAAAGGATACTAAAATTGGGCATTTTTGATTTGTTCTAAACGTCCTCTATGGGCCTCTAAAACTTAAATGGGAAATGATTGATTTTACTGTATAGTTGCACAACTGTCGGGGCACGAAGATCAATATCTAATCTGCAGGGGCTTAATTTTTCCTCCACAACGAAACTCATTCATATAAACGATATGACAACCAACAGTTTCGTCCACAAGTGAGGGTCGGCTTTAAAACTTGGTCATCACCAAGAAAAAAGAAAAAGTAATTTACTTTCTAACACTACCATTCTATCGGTGGGCAGAGCCCCCGCCAATTTACGCAAGGTACGTCTCTTTCATGGCGTAGTCTGATAATAAACGGAGGTTGAGCAAAGGTGGCGCAAAAGTCATCACCCTGTCGGAAGATGGGTGCTAATTTTTTTGCGGAATAATTCGTCGGTGGTGTTGGTGCAGCGTGAATTTTTTCGCAGATTTCCCGGTCCTCCGACACCAACTGGGCAAACACTACGACGTTTAACCGCTTGTCTAGAAGATTATGGGACAACACGACATGCTGCCAGGTCTGGCTAGCCCCAGAGCAGCCGTTCTGCTGAGAATATCGAAGCTGTGGCTGAAGATGTCGAAGAGGACCACGAAGTATCGACCAGACAACGTTCTACGCAATTGGGCATCAACCAGCGGTCTTTACACAGAATATTGGTGCAAGACTGTAAGATGTTCCTTTACAGAATGCAGACAGCGCATCAGCTGTTAGTTGTTGACCGTGAAGCGCGTGTAACCTGCGCTCAAGCTATCCTGAATCTCAACCATTAGGGAGACAACTTTCCTCGAAAACCATCAACAGCGACGAGGCCATTTTTCATATCTGTGGATACGTGATAACTTACGAAGAGCCATTACACCCGCTCAAAGTTACTGCATGGTGTGTTGTTACCCTGAAGGCGTCATGGAGGCCTATTTTTTCGATAACGCTGCGTCTCAAACGAATGCTGATGACGGCGAGCCCTACAAAGCCGTGTTTAATGACTTTCATCTTCCTCAATTGGATGAATTGGGAGTGGAGAAAATGTGGTTCCAACTGGATGGAGCAACGGCGAATACTGTACGAGCCACATTTCCGGGTCGCCTAATCTCTCGTTTTGGCAATTTGCAATGGCCGGCAAGATCGCCTGATTTTCACGAGCCTATGTCATCAAACCTCAGACTCTTGAAGCCCTCAAAGAGAATATCCGTCAAGAATGCGAGGACCTATCACTGGAAGTTTAGGCAAGAGGGATAGAAAATGCCATAAATCTTGCCTGAATGGTCATCAATTCTGGCGGCGGCAACTTAGTCGATATCATTTTTTCGAGTTACTGGAAAAAAATTCAAGACATCAAGTAAACATAATCCAAAAGCAGAACCAAAGTTTTTTATTCAAAAAAAAAAATTACAGCCAGAGAATATCAGATGACAACTTTTGCACCACGTTGTACATTGCACTTAACCAGCAACATATTCGAAGGCTTTTCAGCGGCCAGTCGATATATGAGATCTGTACTGGTTGACCGATAGAGGCTCTCTGTACCATGGGAGCCGGAAGCCGGAACGTCGGTTTTAGTCTGGTTGGGAAGGGATAGACTGCGTTGTGGGAGCATCATTGTGGTTTTGGTTTACACATACGAGTAGAAACTCAGGGAGGGTTTTCTGACTGTTGTTGGAAGCCCCAAAAAATGAAGGAAAGTTTACAGGGTACCAGGACCTTAAGACTGGTGGAGGTTTCTGATGGGCCTCATCCTCAATCAAATGGGAAGTCTGGCCTACACAATGAACTCGAATTGGTGCTGATCTGAATGCGGTTTGCCCATGACGATCATATGATCCATTGTAAATCAGGGTGGTGATTTATGCACTTAAGTGAAGGCACTCCGTGGGCTTAAGCCGTCAAAGCAGGTGCCCCCGTAAAACACGTTCTATCGGCAGCAACCCCCGTAAATGAATTCATCTGCCTGGGAAAAAGGTTCTTACTCTTCCACTGTTCGGGTTCAGTATAAAATCATAGGTCCACCCTCATAGTGCATAAGTGTTGCAGAGAATGAGATAGATTAGGCCTTGGTCTACCTGACCCCATTGTTAGGAACTAATAAGTAAGTTCCTTCTTCTAGCTTCTTGAATATGCTGTTGATATTGATGTAATAGAAAAATCACAGCTGACGATGGAGCAGTTCATATGCATTGCAACTATAACGGCAAAAGCAAGTACGGGATCCATCAAATGAAGTGCTATCGACCTTACATTGGCAATATTGATGACATCGATAAGAACCGATTTATTGAAAGAATATCCAGTTGTTTACACTCTTACGGGAGCTTTTCGTTGTACGTTGTGCTTAAAGCGAAATATTCAAAAGGAGTAGTGTCATATCCTGCAGGAAAAACCCAGCCACTTTTCGTGAGTTGTAACACTTGCGTGTGAATAATATGTATCATTAGAAATGGCAAGAAATGTAATGGCTCGAATAAACTTGAATTATAGCCCTTCAAGATACAAAAAGTACCGGATTAAACAACGGAAAATAACAGTGTGTCCTTAAAGATCAAAGCACTGGAAGGATTGTATGCAGCCGGCAATCAGCAGAATATTGTATTTTTTGATGAGAAACTGTTTAGCAATACGTTAGCAAGCAGAATTATCGATTGTGGTGGCAAAGCAAGTCCTCGATATTGATTTGCTAAATCGACTTGCTGTTGGTTAAAAAACGCATGTTTCTGTGATAGTTTGATCTGCTTTATATGCAAAGGATACTCGTTCGTTTTTATCCACTAGTGTGTTTAAATGAATCTGGAAGTGTACCGACAAAATATCCTAAATCATGTGCTAACAGTTCGGTTCCAACCACTCGATATTCCGAGAATTCTCAACGCCGTCTCCTATAACTAGTCTAATACTCGTACAGCAATTTTTGAAAGATCACGTTCCAGAATTCATTTTTTCATACCAGTGGCCTCCATAGCCGCCAGACTAAAATCCGACGGACTTCCGCATATGATCCATTTTGAAGACTAAGTCGTCAACGAAAAGTATCAAAGCACTTCATCGGGAATGGTCACGGTCGGAAATATATTCCTGCCGCGTTTAATGCCTCCATCAAAAAAATGAATGCCAACCGCCGCAATAGAAGGAGCTATACCGAACAGTGGCATGCTTTTCATAAGACTAAATCCAGTTTTGATATACTCTTAAAATATGTTCTTAAAATTTTTAGAAATAAAGAAAGTATATCAATTTGAACTGAAGGCACATGCTGTCTACAAAAATAAGCTCATAACATCGATGTCTTGCACCGACAGCTTCATGTTTAAAGATCCTGGCAATAAAATCTATAGAGAATTGAAAAGAAGATGCTAAGTAAACAGCTGTTTCCTTTGATTAAGGTTTGCATAAGAGCGTTCCCTTTTCTACTATACGGGGCTTTTGTATTCCAATCTTTGCGATTTTGAAAATTAGTTCATGTGACATATGGTCCCATGACTGAGGAAGAAAATTCAATGAAGATCTTTTCGTAAATGGGCTATACAATGACAGTCTAGTGCCCGAATATGCTTTGACTCCCATACAAAGAAGACGCAGTAAAAGAAAACGCACGGAAGGACACTTCAGCCAGGTTGGCGTGCTAAAATAGAGGGAGCTAACTGAGGCTTTATTGCTGGTTGTTTGAGACCTGGATGATTCCCGGACCGTGGCGCCACCGGGAGTGAATAAAGAAGTAGTGCTGTTGTGAAAAAATTTATTTTTTTCTTTATAAACTTTCAAAACAAAAATGAATCGGAACGAAATCGTAAATGTTTTTTTAAAGAAAATTTACAATGCTAACAAGCCTTCGAATACTGCAGACTAGGTCAAAGTCTGCAGAGTGCTCTGCATTGTTGAAATTAAGCTGTATTTCACAGGTGATTCTTACTAAAAGGCTCAAAATCCGAATGTGAATCCTGGAATTCCTTCCATGTTTCAAAATTCTGTGCAAGATCGGTTTATCTGCTATGGACTTGATTTAAAAGACCCGAATTTATTAAAAAAAATTGCTCCAGTACCCGGCCTAGTAAACGCACATACCTGATATTGTGTTGAAATACGAGCTTATGGACACCTGTCAATAACGCTAAGTTTAGAAATATCTATTATACAGGGTATAGGGTCGTGGGGGTAGGTAACTGCACTGGGTCTCCTTTTGATCTGTCGGCATCCCCATTTAGTAGCAAACATGGTTTAGACGGGAGTACATCCTGGCTTTACCGTGCATGCGTTTTACGAAAACAACCGATCTGTGATTACGACGCAAAGAGCTTTTCGGCGACGCTTTACCATTCCGCTCAATAATGCTGTTCCTACTCCGAACACAATTCAGTCTTGTATTCGGCAGTTGGAGGAAATTGGTAGCACACTAAGAATAGATACACATGACCGACGAAGATAAATCAGAACACCAGAAAATGTGGAGCTAGTGAGAGCAGCACTCGAGCAATCACCAAGACTTTCTGTTCCGAGTCACGAAACCCCCAATGCCATGGATTTCGGACCGCAGTTTGAGGAGGATTCTGCATTTAGATTTGAATTTTCGTCCCTTCAAAATGATGATGGTTCAAGAATTGAACCCAGCAGACTACGCCAGGTGTCAAAATCTGTGTGAGGAAATTCTTGCAGCGAACGCTCCTGAGGCAGTATTCTTGAGCAGCGACGAGGCACATTTTCACCTAAGCGGGATTGTGAATAAACAAAATTTTCGCTACTGGGCTGAAAACAACCCCCAAATTATTCACGAAAGACCGCTACATTCTCCTAAACTAACGGTGTGGTGTGCCCTATCACAATTTGGCGTTATTGGCCCGTACTTCTTTGAAGAGGGAGACGTGACCCTAACCGTGAATTCCGGTCGTTATGTTTCAATATTACAAAATTTTCTGCAACCACGACTGGAATTGGTTGTTGAAGAAGAGGGATTAAGGGATGTTTGTTTTCAACAGGACGGGGCTACAGCCCACACAGTCCGAAATTCTTAAAATGCTTTAAGAAAAATGTTTTCCGGACGTCTAGTGTCTTTGAGGGGTGACATGAGGTGGCCTGCCCGGTCGCCTTATTTAAGCATATGCAACTTCTTTCTTTGGGGATATCTTAAGGAAAATGTATCTAAACGTCGCACCCAAAACCTGCTAGAGCTAATTGTTGAAGAAGTGAACGCGATACCCCTCAAAATGTGTCGCCGGGCTGTTCTACGGATTTCAAAAATAAAAACATTTGTTTCATATATAGCCTGGTTTTTTTTTTATAACTCTTCAAAACTGCTTAACTGGTGCTGCCGCACCCTGTAGAACAAAGTGTGGTTGCAGCTTCATCGGCTTAAATCTCTAAGCACGTTCTCTCTTATGAGGAATATGCAATAAACTATATATTGTAGGTCATCTTGAGAGCCACTGTCCCGGTGAATAAAAAAAGAAAAAAATGTAAATACAAATGCATATAACCATTGAACGAAAAGAATAAAAAAAATCAAACAAAAAACATTTTGAACTCAAATTTCATTTTTTTTTTTATTTGAAGAATAAAATTTTATTAATTTATTATATTACTACCACAAAAACAAAACTAAACAAAATTATTTATTTATAATATATATAGAGGAGCAAAAAAAAAACATATTACACATAAACTAGAAAAAAAAGAATTTCGGTTAAATTAGAACGAATTAATAACAAAACAAGGACAAAATAAAATAGTTTTTATATTAATCAATTAATTTAAAAGAAAAACAAAATAAAAAAAAAAAAAAACATAAATGTAAATATGTATAAGTTGTATGTATAAATCAATGAAATATTATGTTGTACAGTACTCGTAATTATGTAAATTGTTGTTTTTTTTTTTGTTTTTTTGTTTGTTTGTCGATTATTTTTGTCTGTATAAATGGTTAAGCTATTAAAATTGATTTCCCTATTTTCATTATATTATAATTTAATTTTCTTTCTTCTACATTTTGCTTATTTAACAATTATTTTCTTTTTTTTTGTTTGTTTTACCTTGATTTTCTTTTCCATTCTGTATATTTAATAATTTGTCTATAAATTAAATTATATTTGGTTTTTCGCTTTGCTTCGCTTTTTATTTATATATTTTTTGTTTTTATTTGCTTATTTTTAATTTAAAAATTAAAAATACTATGATATTCTCTTTCTTTCATTTTTGATAAAATTTAGTGATTTCATTTTGGTTTTCTGTGTTTTTTTTTTTTTTGAAAATTTGATATGTTTAAGTTGAATTAATGTTCCCATATTACATAAATGCTGTATAATATTTGTATGAATTTTTGTATTTTCTTTTCAGCATATGTTGTTAGTTTTTATTTTATTTTTTTTGTTGTCTAATTTAATTCACGTACGATTCTGTTTAAACATCTAAGTTTGTCTTTTTAATGCTTTTTCACATGTTTAGGTTTTTTATTACTACACTTTACACATGCACGATATTTAATTGTTTTTGTTTTTTTTTTTTAATTATTACAAGATAGAACTTAGCATTTATATGTCTGGAAATCTTAGGCCTATAAAAGGGTTTATGCATTGTAGATAGAAAGAGCCGATTTTGAAAGGAAACTGAATTTATTTTAGAAAAGTTTGGAGCTGAATATGAATTTGAGTTACTTGATATTGGTTAAGATTGGTTAAATTATTTTTATATCTGAATTACAGA
Source organism: Volucella zonaria (assembly GCA_963966105.1). NCBI lineage: Eukaryota > Metazoa > Arthropoda > Insecta > Diptera > Syrphidae > Volucella > Volucella zonaria. Next base: position 42,268,113 of record OZ014530.1, on the reverse strand, counting down.
GTACGCTGAATCGATTAATCTTTCCAATTAAAACATTTCTCATCATCATCCGAAAGTCTGATTAGAAAATACCCTTCAACAAAGTAATCACCATACAATAGAACGTCGATTATATATATTTTATAGTAGAGATTGCTTACGGACATTACTCTTACTTGTATATTATATAATCTTATATATATATATATATATATAGTATATATATATATGTTACACTTATATCCTAACGAGAAATAAAAAAGGCGCAATGAATGATATGCATTAGTATTTTTATTTTTGTTTTGTTCTATTTTTGTTTTTATTTTTTTTTTGTTGAAGGAGATCCATAACTTTGTTGAATGATTTTTTCATTTTCAGTAGACTTCTTTCGATTATTTTTTTTAGAACTTAAAGATTCTACAATGCATAAGCATTCAATTTTTATTTAAACACTTACTTCAGTAGAGAAATTATTTATTTTCTTGTTTTTTTTTTCTTATATCTCTTGGACGGAATACATATATAAATATATACTTCTTTTACTTAAAATAATAAAATGAAAACAAACAAAGAAAAAAGAAAATAAAACCTAGGTACTTTAAAAAGTTAAATTAAATAAATATAAGGAATGGAATTTTATTTTTATCTACTATTTTAAATCCAATATCGTTTTTTTTTAATAAAATTTTTAATTACACATATTATTATTTATTTATTTGTTTAAATTAAACAAATTTAAAACTTTGGAGTTAATTTAAAATATGCCTTTGGTATTTAAATAACTTGATTTTTTTTCCCTTTAATAAAATTAAACGAAAAAAAAAATCATACATAAGGACAGCTTTGGTAATTGCTATTACTAAATAAACAAAAACATAGATTCAGAGAATCAGAGAATCTTTGCTGAATAAGATCAATATGTTGGAAAAAAAATATCTTAAATATAAATTATATGTAATTTTATTTTTGTTAAAGTTTTTATTTTTTTAAAGAGGCAAACAAAATTATTTGAAAATTGAAAGAAAATTATAAAAGAGGTACTATTCAGAGATACTTGGAAATTTTTGAATACAGTAATATTGCGTGGGTAAGCCAAACTAATTGTAAAAGTTTTTTTTATCCCTTTGTTTAAAAGTCGATAACTGAAATACAAAAACTGTTAAGCCACGAATGCAAAGATCCATGCAGGCAGGAATATTGCCTTTACGTCTGATTCCTTTTCTTATATTTGTCTTGAAATTTTAAGCAAAAGGGATAATCCAAACACTCTTTAAATTTTCACTCCTTTTATGAGACTTTGAGTGAAAAATTCCAGCCAATGTGATAAGCTGGAACTGCCTTTATCGGCAAATTATTCCTGAGCTAAAATTCAATCAGAGTTTTGGATATGAGCGATTATTACCTGTTTCGCAGTTACGACTAAATAGCTACTCAGAAGTTCTTCGTGAAGATAATCAGGTCTCTAAACCAGTATGTGAAACGATAGCAAAAATCTAATTTTAAGATACATCTGAGTATTTATATGCCAATAAATAAGACGAAGGAAGGACTCATGTAGATTGTAGAAGGTCGTTTGTTCCTTCAGCACTGAAGATTTGAATCTTCGTTTTGGCATAGTACATCACCTGGCTCCGAAGGGAAAAATGCTTGATCTAACTCTTCTCCTTTCCGGTTATAAGTTAACCAGTGAGGACTAACATAGTGTGTTAGTTCGAGATAGACGGATTCTATAGGTTTAATCGAGATCGATCTTTAATGTTCAAAGCCTTTTTCTGTGATAAGCATCTCATCTCCAACTTCAGCATCTTATGATCCGTTTAACATAACTCAAACAAAAACTTTTAAGTCAGACGTAATATGATGTGAATGGAGAAGTGCCGAAGGGATATGTACTATCATCCATACTGTTACATGGCGAAGGGTGGTAACGAAGAAATTTGCTGCATTTAGCTGAGTGTGCGCTGAATGTACTTTGAAACTCATTTTGTAATATCAGATTAAATAATATGCGAAGTACAGCTTCCACATAATGACAACAAATTACTCGTATCGCTTTCGATCAGAATAATTCGTAGTTACACGAAAATCAGTGATTAAGAGCCTAATATTCGTTCCATAAAAGAATCCACTTATCAACTTGACGGAACCCTGCTGAATTACCAGCCGAATCGACTACGTGCTCAATTCGGACGACTTCTATATGGTGGATATATTTATAAGAAAATAAGTAATGGAAAAAAAGTACGAGTACAGTAAGCATCTGAACACGAAATTCTCGCGTCAACGATCAGTGGATGCAGGCATCTGAGAAAAATTTCGCAGAATTTCAAGTGGTTAGAAGAGATACACGAAAGTCATGGCAAGGAAGGACCAAAGCGGGGTAAATGTATTGAGCTAAAAAGGGAGTGAAAGAAGATCCTGTAAAAAATTAAAGAGCCCACGAAACGGTTCAGCTCAGGAAAATTAAAATGCCTGCGAGAGGAAAAACATAGTAGCTGACTGCCGGCTCTACGTCCGAAAGACTCAGGCTTTCCATGATTATGACGTAATCTTGTCACAAATTCTTAGAAGCCTTTAGAATGCATTTCGATCTAGTTACGGAGAGGTTGAAACAACAATTAATAAGCCAAAAAACAACAAGTCCTAACAGACATTATTTCAAGATTGAGATTGGTATAATACTCTTGTGGAGAGAATCTATCAAATCGTTCATAAAGGACAGAACGATGAATACATGTGCTTGTTGATTAAAATATCAGGTAGGTATATCCCAGCTAAAAAAAAAGGCAATTAAACTGTGAGGGCCCCTAAGAAGTTCTTGCGTACTACTTATCGGCAAGTGCCAGGTTTCAATTGAGAGCACTAATTGTTTTCAGTTCTCTGAGGCGATTTCCGAAGTAGAGTTCCGCAAAAACTCAGCTTACTGTTCGGTGTGGAAAATGTATCACTAAATTATTCTAGAAATGCACCCGGGATCTAGGGGATAGAAAAGGCATGTATTGTTTCAAAAACATTGTAAAAAAAATCTAAAGGAGCTGGTCTGACAGTAAATGAGGAAGACAAGACAGAATAGAACGAGTGCATGGTATCCACGCACAAGGTATAATCTACTTAAAGTTACACCTTAATAAACGTCCGTCAGAGACTGGTTTAAGAAAACCCCATACTTTGTTTTGGCGAAGCAACTGAATTCAAAACTCTAAACTGAAAAGACCAAGATACTCGTGATGTTCTACAAAGCCTTGATGCTTTTAATTCAACTATATATGTTAAGAGCGTACGTTGTACGATACAAGGAAAAACGAAGCTGATAATAGGGCCCTTCATACCGAGAATAAAAATAAAAGGACATCTATGAACCCAATAAGCTGCACCAAGTTGTGGATATGCACATGAAGTTATAGAAATTTAGATATCAAGACTTCATTGACTCGGCTATACAAAGCTACTTTTAAGGTAATTTTCAGGGCCTTGGTACAATATGTACACATAGAAAGACTGAATCCCCAGTCTAAGTATGACGCAATTGTGGCTGGCAGTTTTACAAATTGCATACGCGGGATAAAGTAGACATGGTCCATGACGGGATGGAAAGTAAAAGAGAAGCACTGCCGTGCTCAAATATGACCGAGTATTTTTTATCACTTAGGCAAAAAGTGATGCTAATTGGGCATTGTCAACCCGATTTTGTTACAAGATTGGTTAACATTCATTCAGGAAGCAAGAGAAATGTGACATTTTGGAAATAGTCTTCATAGGACTTTGAATCAAGCATGGAGCTGATGGCAAAGTGGTTGGTGCCCATCAAAAAATCGTTTCCGAGAAGCAATACCTTGACGAAAACATCATGGTTTCAGAAAGTACTCAAATTTGGGCAAGACTACTTAAACCCCGAGATTAATAACCGTGACAATGGCCGCCTAGAAAGTCAATGACGAAGACGTTCTAGAAAGGACCTCAAATATTCGTATATCGGGAAAATCATGTACTTCAGCCGCTTACATATTAAGCAAGAGAAAATGAGAAACATTTCAAAACGGATGAGCTGAAAATGTGACCAAAGCACAATATATAGTGTATATACGAGTATTCTTTTCGAACGGGGCGAATAGGGCCTAAATAATTAAAAACCTGGGCAATTTCGAAGGAGTTCAGATGACATTCAAAACTCAAATGGACACAACTCAAAATAGTATCGATGACTTTATTTCAAGAGATGAGAGGACTTACCAAATTGAGTATGATGAAAAGAGGACTTTAGTGTTTTGTTTGAATTTCCTGCGATGAAAAAGAATAGAGGGCTAAGAACCAGCCATCGAAGAAATACGACTTGTTGCATTCAAAAAAATTCTGTTAACAATCTCTCAAGAGTTTTGGTTAATCGATTAGATCGAACCGACATTGATGGTTCTGTGATACGGTCAATAATAATTGGAATGAATACAAATTTCTCAAGATCAATTTTATTTCAATAAACAAGCTCGTTTAGAAATTGTTGAAGCCGAAGCCAGAGAAGTCTTTCAAAGCTAAAAGAATCACTTAACTCCAGGAGGTGTTATAGGGACATATTTGTGTTATTGTTTTTAAAACTATTACTTTAACGATTAAGAAGTTCGTTTAGGATAAGTTAAGGCAAGAGGGCCTGGAAAAAATTAGGTGTCCCGCTTTTAACATCTTCGGATATGACTAAATAAGGTAATCCTGATCTGTCTGATCTTCTTAACAAATGAGAGACAATTTTTTTTGAGAATAAGTGTCTCATCCGAAGCGAAGTGTCTCATCGTTGAATAGCACCTCAACCCGACAAAAAAAAGTTCTGTGTTGTTTTTTTTTTTTTTTAAAGAAAAAAGGTCTTATTTCTAGGCGTTACAATATTACACTCTAATGTTTTTTACTCGCTTTAAGTAGGTAATTTTCATGAATTTTTATATTTAATATTTTGTATAGTATATTTATGTATAATCAATAATCATACTCTTATAATCTTCTTTATTTATTTTTTTTTTTTTGTCGTTTCTCACAAATTTCTACGAAATATGATATGTAAATGATGTTTTTCATTTGTTTCTTGTTTCGGGTTTCAGTTGTTAGTTTAGAGAGTTTTTTATTTTTAAAATCTTGGTATTTTTTTTGTTTTTATGTCTCACCAAGTACAAAATTGATTGTTCTTGCATTATATTTGGTTGTTAGATGTTTTGTTTTTGTTTTTTTTAAGTAACATGAACTTTCAGTAGGTTACTTGTAATTATCTGTTTTTGTCATTAGCCATTAGTTTGTTTTAGTTTTAATAGGTTTTTTTTGTTTTTCATTCTTACTGTGGGCGGAAAGCAGTTAGAGTTGTTGTTCAATCAAGAGGAGGAAAACTGTCTGTTTTTTTTTATTTATTTGTGTTTTAATCACCTTACACGATTTTCTTCTGGTTGTTTCATTTGTTTCTTAACTATTTGAATAGCCAAATTTGTAGCTGAATAAAAGTTATGTATAATTTCCTACATTAGCACGAAAAATTAAAAAATATTTTATTTTTACATTTTTTTCTTAAATGTGAAACCCTTAAGTGTTTTTTTTTTTTTAAACTTTTTTTTTACTTCAACCTTTTTTCATACATATATATATATATAGTTTTATTTTTGTTATTTTAAATATGAAAATTAAGAATTTTTGTCTTGTTAACGTTAAATTTTTATTTCCTAATAATATGCGTAGCATTGTAATTTTTAAATAGCCTAATTTTTTAAGATGTTTCTTAAATTTTCTTTTTTTGTTTATATCTGTTTTAATTTTGTTATTTTTTTTTTTTAAATTGGGTGTTTTGTAAAAGAAAATTTATTTATCGTTGTTTATCCAGAATTCAGTTTTTTGTTTTTCTATTTTCTGTTTGTCTCTTAAATTTGTTTTAGCTAACTTCTCATGCTAATACAAATTCAAATAATTTCATTTTTTAACTTTAATTTGTTTTAAATTTAATTTTATTTTTTGTTTTACTTTACTTCACTTTTGTTTTTGTATTTTTTTATAAATCTAGAAAGAGAGCTATGTAAAGGGCACATTCGGTTAAGCTATAATTATATATATTTTATTTAAATATTTTCTTTTAATATATATATATATATATTTGTATATATTAAATAGTTTTTTTTTCAAAAAAAAAAAATTATACAAAAAAAAAATACTGCAATTCAGCTAAGAAAAAAACATGAAAATATTATATATATATATATACTCGTATAGAAAAAGAAATACTGAGCTGAATATGAATAAAATATGCCGATCGATTAACAAATGCACATAGATTACTGTTTTTCTTACACCAATTGACTAATTCAGCTCAGCTGAATACGAAAAATACAGGTATAGATTGAAAATTTTGGTCGAAATATGATTAAAGATGGTAAATAAGGTAGCTGAATTGCTTTAACGTCAGTGTAAAATCATTATAAATACTAGAAAAAGTTCCTGTAAGATAGTTGTAGTTTTTTTTTTTTTGTTTTATATTGTTTTTAGGATTTGCAAGTTAATTTGTTGTTTCCTGTTTTTTTGAAGATTATTTTGTTTTAGTATTATATTATCTTTTCTAATACCCTAACGCTTTTTTTTAATTTAATATATATGTATTCACAATAATATTCACAGTCATAAGAACTATGCTTTCTATTACTTAAATAATTTATTTTCTTATTCTTTGTTAAATTGTTTTTTTTTTTGTTTTTTGTTGTAGTATTTTCTTTTTTAAATTGTTGTATTCATACTTAAGCTGAATAGGTTTTTGTTTTGTTTTTCCTTTACTTTTAATTCTTGTAATGTATTTTGTTTTATTCCTTTTTTTTTTGTATTTGCCTTTTTCTAAAGTACTTTCCTATGCATGAAATACAATATGTCCGCTAGTTGCTGATATATTTGAAATTTTTTCTTCTGGTCTATTTGTTTTTGTTTTTCTTTTTTTTTTGTATAAGTTTGCGCGCAAAAAGTTGTAAGAAAGATTTATAAAAAAAATAATTAAGAAAACATAATCTGCTTCTAAATAAAATTCGTTTAAGTTGGAAAATAAATATACTATGCCGCTACATGTGATGCTGTTGGTAGTACATATGAGTACAATCCTCCTCCTGGTCCTGCCGCTCCTGAAAATAATGCTGCCGGGATATTTGTTATTGCCGCCGTTGATGTATTGGACGACGTTGAAACGGGTCAAGTTGGTGTTGTCATTAAAAATTGATGATGAAGTTCACGTTCTGCTTTCTTACTGAGCAGATCATGCCTTGATTCCATACCCGCTCCTCTATTAAAAATAAGAAAAAATAAAATATATAAAAATTAAGTAGGATTTTATGAATGACGAACAGAGGTTAATAAGAGTTTTTATAATAAATTTCATTTTGCACTTATATGTTTTATTTTTTATTTTTAGAAACATCGTAGAGGTACATCTTTGGGACCCAATGTTAATAATTAAAGTTACGAAATAATAATAATAAAAAAAAAACAAAATAAATTGAGAAAAGAAGTTAAATTGTACAATATTAGCTTGGCATGAAATAGAAGAAAATAAAATATTGCTAAATGGTAATACAATAGCAAACACGTAGCTACAGTATGATATTGCTAGAGCGCTTCAAATGTAAGTGCTTCATCGGAACCATGATCTTGCTTTTCCTTTTCAGCGCTTCGAATACTTCGGAAAGTCTTCAGTATATACCATATGAGTGTATCGAGACTATTTACGAGTACATTGTACCCGTATTTTCATATTTTACGTATTTTATTTAGTAACAGATATTTTACATTAAGATTAAGATCTCATTACAAGTGAAGACTTAAGTATAATACCAGAATGGTTCCAAATGCTTAGCATTGCTTTCAATTTGTGGAGTACAGTGTGATTGATTTAGAGGTACTTTGTTAAAAAAAAATAAAGAACAATCTAAAAATTCAATTTTATCGGCTAATCTTTATTATCATACAAAAGAACCATTCCTTACATTTACTTTTTGAAGATCATTTCTTTCAAATGTCGGCCGTAACTGCGGTTAACATGATTCATTCTGAAGTTTAAATTTTCAATGACGTGTTCGAGCATTCCGAGTGGTATTTGACAAATAACTCGAGTAATGTTGGACTCTAATTCCTCAATTGTAGCCGGCTTATCCATGTAGACTTTGGACTTTACGTATCCCCAAAGGAACAAGTCTAGAGGTGTGAGGTGGCCAATTCATCGGTCCAAGGCGTGAAATTAACTGTTCACCGAATCATTCTCGTAATAAAGTCAGGGTTTCACGGACTGTGTGACAAGTCCGTCACGCCTTATTGGGACCAAATATCATCGAGACCACGGGCTTCAGCTTCAGGCAGCAAATAGTTCACTGTCATGGCGCGATCCGGGCGTCGTTCAGTTTAGAAAAAATATGGACCGATGATTCCACCTGCCCATAAATCACAACACACTGTTTAGTTTATTTAGTCTGGATATAATGGTCGCTCTTGAACCCCTTTAGTCAGCTCCTCATCCCAAATACGGCTATTTTACTTATTGATGTAGCCATTACGCCAAAAATGGGTCTCATCGCTGAACAAAAATTTTGGTCGAAAACAGTGGATCTTCTTGAAGATTTTCAAAATCCTAAAGACTGAAGATTTAGAAGATCGGGTGGCTTCACTTCTTGCACGAATTGAATTTTGTATGCTTTTAAACCAAGATCCTAACGTAAAATAAAGGGTGTTACTTTTAGAGGTTTGGTTTTTAAACTGGCAACTCTGTTTCTACAGATTGTCAATTTGACAGTTGAAAGTTGATTTGTGGTTACTACGTTTTTCCATTTTACGATGAATAGATTAACGCCAGAACAACGTGTGCAAATTGTGCAAATTTAATTTGAAAACCATGGTTCGGTCCGCCAAACTTATCGTGCGCTTCGTAGCAAGTTATTCGAAACACGATGAATCGTTTTCGCACCAAGTACACTCTAGTGAATACTACGCATCCCCAAAGACGACAAACAGTGCGTACAGAAGAAGTTACTGCCGTTGTGGAGCGCAGTGTTGAGGAGAATCCGAATGAGTCGATTCAGCAATTGGAGCTATGCCCATCCACTTTGTGGAAGATTCTACGCAAAGATCTTGGCTTAAAAGCTTATAAGATCCAGCTTATGCAAGAGTTTAAACCGCGTGACCATTATACGCGTCGAAGGTTCGGTGAATGAGCCGAAAATATGATTCAGGTTGATCCTCATTTTCAACGCAAAATTTTCCTCTCCGATGAGGCCCATGTAAACAAGCAAAATTGCTGAATTTGGAGTGGAGAAAATCCAGAATCCGTTGTTGAGACGCCCTTACAAGCATTAAAACTCACTGTTTGATGTGCTTTATAGGCTGATGGAATCATCGGCCCATATTTCTTTAAGGACGATGCCGGCCAGAATGTTACCGTCAATGGAGAACGTTATAGAAACATGATTTCTGACTTCTTCGTTCCTCAGTTGAATGGCATTGACGTGACAGAGCTTTGGTTTCAACAAAATGGGGCAACATGCCACACGCCGTGCGATACCATCAATTTATTGCGGGAAACATTTGCTTAGCGCATAATTTCGAGTAATGGACCTGTGAAATGGCCTCCACGATCCTGTGATCTCACACCTTTAGATTACTTTCTTTGAGGGTATGTTAGTCACTAGTCTATGACAATAAAACATAGACGTTGGACAATTTGGAAGTCAACATTCGCCGTGATATCGCTGGTATACGGTCCCAGTTGCCCGATAAAGTTGTAGAAAATTGGACTTCACGATTGCGGCTAGTCGAGCTAGACGTGGCGCGTATATGCCCAACACCATATTTACACACTAATGGCATACAATTTTCTATTAAACAAAGGTAATATCATATTCATTCACATTAGCTTCAAGTGTTTTATTTTATATTGAATTTGTATACTTCTAAAAAAAACCACCCTTTACAACAAGTTGTTGAATACTACAAGCCAAGCTCTTGAGAACGGCGCCGAATCGATTCATCACGGTCATCGCATACAGTCTCTGCTACCGCCGATATATATTCTTCACTACGTGCTACTCGTAGATGTGGTCTATTTGGTCGCGTATTATCCAATAATGAAAATTGGGTTTCAAACTTTCCGATGGTATAGCGAGTTGTGCGTTTGGTAGGCCGAATCATGGGCTATAAGTTGCTCTTAGCGCAGGAAATATATTCTTCGTAGGACGCTGAATAATTTGTAGATGCTGTGCCGGGTTAAGTCTTTCCATGATAAAATATCAAACAATACTAAACAAAAATACTATATCAGTGTGACACGACGCATGCGTGATCTCTCATAAAATCCCCACTGGAAAAAATACCTCTGACAGAATCATCCTTTATAAACGCTGCATCGGAATTATTGCATATGACCGACGCGACGCGATTTGGACAGGTGTCAACCTTAGAAAATTAAGCGAGATGCTGAAATCGGAGGCTGGTATAGCGACTTCAGATTTATCTCCATGAGAAGCCACAAATTGAAACAATCTCTCTCGAACAATTATGTCATGTAAGCAAAGCAATTCGTCCCCTTCGGACTTTTTTACAAAACAAAGCACCATTAAGCGACAGCTGAAAATAAATTATTCATTAAGCCTGTAGCAATCAACGAGGCATCCTATATTCGTACAAGGAAAACACAACGACGGAGAAAAAAGAAAGGCCTGGGGTAAGGTAAGAGGTTGGTGAAACTATTCAAATCGGCATTGAATGAATCGGGTCGGGTCCATCTACCTTATTTGAGCAGCCTTACAAAAACCAGCTATAAGGTTAGTTGCAGTCCTGAACCCTCCAGCTACGCTAGCTAAAAGATTGAAATCATCTAACATGCTCTGCTTTCCAGCTGAAAATAAAATAACTTAACTCGCCTCCTACAGCTGACTGCTTTTATGGTTATGCGCGCCCGATATCAGTTGCCAATATTAGAAGACCCAAAAGAGACAGTAATAAAATTGTCTAAGAAAGGGCGATTCTTGGGGCTATACAACTCGCCGCGATATTTTAACCTTTTTTGAAAAAGGATCAAGTACTTGATGTCTAAGGTCTCTAGGATCCATGATGCTGCCATTATGAACAAGGCAGTTACAAAACTAGCTGCGTCATTTCCATTTAAATTTTAATAGAGCAACATAATTTGACTCCGGTACACACTGGACGGTACTGTCTAATTCGAGTAAGTAGCAGTAAGTAAGCAAAAAATTATGCATTGTCTTGCAGCCTGATGGTAGAAATTATGTCTCAGGTGTCTATTCGCACCTGCCTATGTGATGAAAGAAAAACAAAGGATGCGCTCGACCGCATGGGTCGAGCAGAAAGAACTCAGACCGGTTTGGAGCGCAACTTGGTATTCGCTCTTTTTATGAGAGGAAAACAAGGATTCTCAAGCTCCGAGTAACTATGTACAATATTTGCATCAAGGCTATGTTATATTCAACAAAATTTGTATAGTTTGCGCTCACGTTACAGACGAGGAGAAGACTGACGTATCGAAGCTATGTAGATTCCATGCGCTTCTTACAAAAGAGAACATCTTTGGTAAGGTAATAAATCAGAGTCTATCCGCCGTAGGGCGAAACTCTGTCATAGCTATGTCTCGATGTATAAATTATTTGACAATCCAAAAAATATTGATATCGGATGGTTGCATTTACAAGGCTTTAAAAAGCTGCTGCTGATTGTATATCTCTTAGCCTTTAAAGTAGTCCTATGATATACTCTTAGTCACTCTAAAAGCGATATCAGTTTCCGAGAGAAGAACAGGAAATACACCGACTTCTCCAAAAGAAAAAGAAAGTACACGGTTCAAAACAGTATATCGGGACTTGGGCTGATGAAAGCGCACTCGACCTGATTATTGGAATCTCAGACCCTCTGACCTGTACTTACACGCAATAAGCTGTCATTCAATTTGTTTAACGCCATTCTCGTGAATGGCATAATAATAAATAATTTTCAAGTCAGCGATGATATTGACATAAAAGACGAGAGTTTCCAATAATAAAAAATGAAACAGCGAAATAGACTTGCCAGTAAAAGTGGGCAAAACTAGGTACAATTTGCCAACAAGAAAAGATTTACAACGTCGACGTCTTGGGAGAAAAGTAACCCATCGAACGACTTTGAATTTGTAAAAGAGTTCATCTACTTCGACTCCAGGGTTGACTATGGCAATGACATCAGTGCTGAAATTCAACGACAGATTGCTCTTACCAAGTGTGACGACCTTGCAAAAGACATCTGTCATTCCACTCCTCCTTTTTCGCGTAGATGGATGAACTTGGACCAAGGTGGATAAAAGTATGCTTGTTTCTTCGTGGGATAAATGGGACATTTATATATGTATTTATGCAAAAAAGGATTCGAAGAAAATGCAGCAATATTCAAAAATATGTACGTATCTGCGGCGTCTAGAAATCATGAAGCGCATAAATGCCGATTCTCCTGTACAAGCAAATGTAAATATTTCAAGATGGGCCCTTATTAACTCCCTGTGCGACACTAGAGGCTATTTGACGATAGCACGAAATTTTGGTTGAATGAGATCTTAGTCCTTTGAAATGGTTTCATGTTTAACTAAAGTATGCAGTTGGAGATTAAAAAGAAGATCAGAAGATCAATTTAACAAATTGAAAAAAAAACAAGACTGGTTTTGTTAACTTTCTTTTTTTCTGAATGCAATAATGCCAAACTTGTCCATTTGTGCAGGATGACGAAGGAGAATGCACGCTGCTCCATCAAGGCCGGCAAAGAACTTACTGAGCCCTTTAATGTGAAAAAAGGATTTAGACAAGGCGATGCGCTGTCATGCGAAAGAATAATGTAAAACCCACGCACCAACACAAGAGGCACAACCTTTCAAAAGTTCGTCCAATTACTCGCATATGCGGATGATATTCACATAATCGGAAGTAAGCAGTGTGATGTCAGTGGCGTTTTTGCGGTTATTGAGGCGGAAGCGGCGAAGGTGGGTTTAACCGTCAATGAGGGTAAGACCAAGTACATATTGTCACAAGAACACCAATGTCTCGGACAGAACGTTACCCTCGACAGATATAACTTTGTGGTAGTTAAGCACTTTGCCTACCTAATCTCCGCTATCAATTCAGATAACGACACCAGCGCTGAGATCAAACGAGAAATAACTCTTGCCAATCGATGCATCTTTGGGCTAAGAAGGCAATTGTTTAGTAAAGATCTCTTTTGAACAACAAAGGTGACCTTGTATATGAACTTAATAATCCCAGTCTTGCTCTATGACACAGAGGAATAGGCTTTATCAAAAATGGATGAGGGTGCCCTTGCCTGCTTTGAGAATAAAATTCATCCGGTGATTTTCCGTCCCGTCCTCGTTGACGGTGAGTGGAGGAGGAGATATAACGACGAACTGTACGGGTTATTCAATGACATCGATATAGCCAGAGGAGTGAAAGTCCAACGATTGAGGTTGCCAGCTCAAGAGCGGATAGTCATCAATGCTCAGGTCCGAAACGTTTTCGAGTGCGTTCTGTCCGTCGGGGTACGGGACTCAGGTGGCGCACGAAAGTGGAAGGAGACATCAATCAACTTGGCGTGCGAATCTGGAGGCCGCTAGCTAAAAATCGAGTTGGTTGGAGACGCTTTTTGGATGAGGTCCACTCCGGCACCTTGAGGTTAGTAATAATGCTAAAACGCAGTTGAAAAACAATAAGAGGTCTACTACAGCGTTAATGTCAATGAAAGTCATAAGGAAGAATATAGGATCCAACATCTTACTCTTCTTCTCAAAAAACATTGAACAAGATTGTATATTGTGTATATGTTCACTAAATCCTGCCCACTTAGGGATTTGCCCTTGTTTACTTGAAAGAGGAACCCGCATACAACAAGAGGTGGAGGATTAGTTTTTTGAATAAAACGAATAATTGTTGATGAAGTAGACACATGGGGATTATTTATGGAACACAATATCTTCCAAATGACCACCTAGGCTCTGCTTTTCTTGAAACTTCCAATCACTCCTTCACATAATGGATGGTTGGCGTAGATTTTGCTTTTAACCTAGCACCAAAGCAAGAAGTATAACGTCGTTAAGTCGCACCATCTTGACGGCCAGTGAGTGTCTCCGAAATGCAAAATTATGCTGCCACGAAATCTCGTGCACAATACCCCGATTGTTTCGTGACTTGTATGGCACTTAGCACCATCCAGTTGAAAGTAGAGGCCACCAATTTCCATATCCTCGATCTCCGGCTACGAAAAATTGTCTATTATGTCTCGGTATCGGCCTCTACTATATTAACTGCGATGGTTTTTCCAGCTCACTTTCGAAAAAGTACGGCCCTATGACACCTCCGGCCCATAGATCGCACCAAACTGATACTCCTGAATCACTAGTGGATTTTCAGTGCCCCAGATGTGACAATTTTGCTTATTAACGTAGCCGCCAATGTGGAATTGGACTTCATCGAAAAACACGATTTTCTCGCAAAAATCAATATTAGCATGAATGTTTTCCAGGATCCAATCCCAGAACGTACGACACCGCTGGTGGCTGGCTGACTTCAGTTCTTGTGGAACCTTGGACAGTGTGGCTGTGGAGCGGTCAGGCTCGTGAGAACGGTGAGAATGGGAATGCTTGGATCGCTTTCGACACTTTCTTTTCTGTGAAAATATTTTCCATTGAGCGCCCGGAGCGAATACGTTCCCACGTCTTCACTTCTTGCGAACACAAGTTTCGGAACGTGAACGTGAATTTTCGTAAAATCAACGATTTGGATTTTTCCTTTCACGATGTAGCGTTCCATGGTAAATTTCCCAAATTTATAGATGATTGTCACTATATGCTAATACTGCGTGCATCAGCTGTAAAGTAATACCTGTCTGGACAGTAGTTACGGTTTAGAGCATAACATGAGACTAAATAATCAAGAGGTCCTCAAGGTCATATGGCAATACCACAAATAGACTTGATACTCTGAAGCTTATTCAGAGGACATACTCTTAAAAGTAGAATAGTCTTTTCTGTTGTTGAATCCTTGGGGCTAGTATCAGAGATTCATGTATTGTGAAACAAGCTGATATTTTTGCAGACTTTTGGAGACAGTAGTGTCTCCGAAAATGGAAAAAATGTAAACTATCGTACCATCTCCATTGATCCATTGGTCATAAGTCATAAGTTTGATGATCACTATAGTATACAGCATCATCCACCTGAAAACATATATCGGCGGGATTAATATTTTTGGTATCCATATCCGGTAAAGTTGGCCATTGACTGTAAAGTGAACTCCGGCTTCATTTTTGAAAAAATTAGCACCAGCGTGAAGACACCACCAAAGAGAACACTTTTGTGGACATAATTGAGTCACATAGATCTCTTCTGGATTTGGAACACCCTGAGGAACGGTAATTTTGCCTGCCCAGAAGCCAATATTAGCAATTGATCCTTGCCACTAAATACGATTTTCTGATAAAAATGAGGGTCGATTTAAACCATCTCAGAAGCTCACTTCACTAACTCCCGTCGCAAGTAAAGGTGTCGTGGCTTTAGTTTCCGCATCGGCTGACTTTTGTTCCAGTGTGAGACGAGACCTATTCGCTAAATTTTCCACCAAGTGAACGGATAAAAACTAAACTCTTGCAGTCGACACGGATTGACAATTCCGGATCTTTTGCCATACTTTCACTCTCAGCGGCTGTAGTTTCTTCTATACGTACATTACGTTGACGTATTGTTGGCTTTGCGTTATTTTAAGCGTATGTGGTACGAAATTTATCCACAACAGGACATAAAGCCAGCGCAGTTGATCGATTATGAGGACTAAGAAATTCCTGTAACCTTCAATATGTTTCGCGCATTGTAAACCAATTTAAAAAAAAAGTCGATTCATGATGATTTGTCAAATAACACCGAATATAAATGTCAAACAAGTGTTACAAGTGATGGCAGACTGTGAAATTTAGAACCATGTTTGTAAATACTAAGAACAACGTCTATGCTGTCAACAAAAAGGAATGCACAACATCGACGCCTAGAACGAAATGTCGCGATAGACAACTGCAGCTTTGAGAGAGCTGGTAAAAGATCGCGTTAGCAGGAGAGACGCTGGCTCACCCCGGACTATAGTACTACTTAAGTAAGTAAGTAAGCGTTAAAAGTCAATTTCAGGTTCACTCTCTTTATTACAAAACCTGTTTAAGTGGACACTTTTATTCTTCGTTGAGTTCCAAATGTCGTATACCTCTTACTCCTCCTTTCCAAATTTCCACTAATATAAAAGATAATTCGTTTATGATGAAAGAAAAACTTAATACTCGAACGAAGAAAAATATATGGCGCCCAACGTGAGTACTGATAAAAAATCAAACAAATTCATAAAAGATCGGAGCTGAATAAGTTAAAACGCCCATCTTGTTGCTTGACATAAGCTAATGGAAAAATAAAGACCCAAAAAAGCGTTGCTGAATTGCTTATAATGTCAATATTCTCGTTGTTGGTTCCTCTTCTTCTTTTCGTTTGTTGCAAATTTATGCAGGACAACAATTTTTTTTTTGGGATGATTGTTTTAGGGAAGAAATAAAAACAATAAACAATGTACATGTGTTCGGTTGGTATAAATAAAACAGGATACCATGCGGCTTAATAATTCAATTTCTTCGTAGTAGAAAGTCCCATAGTCTCGTAGCCGTATGTGTACTTTTCTATTAAGCTGGCCAGGCGCAAAAATTGATTTTCTTTTTCGTATTTCAGAGCTCGAATCGTATGGATATTTTGCAGAGCAACAATTTTATATCGCATGAAATTTTAATAATGCATTTTCTGTTATATTCCTTGAAAAGAAAAAGAAAAAAAACTTTTTCTTTTCTTTTTGCGTCTCCAAAGATTGGGAATAACTAAAATCGTAGTTTGGGTAGTAGAGGGAAGGTCTAGAACGTGCTGTGAGACCAGAGTTTGTACAACGCACACCACATGTGTGAAGACTATGTGATGTGCATTTGAATTAGATTTTTTTTTTTGCTTTGTAAATAGATAAAATATCTAAACACTTTATTAGAGAGAATTTGCCCATTTACTCGTATTTTATAGGATGAAGGGGTGAAAAAAAAACGTATAGCTTCGCTGTTTTTAGGACAACTTTATTTTTAAGAGTGGTCCGTGTTGCCAATAAAATAAAATAAAAACGAAAATAAAAACATTGAAATCCCACGAACGGTTGACCCTTTTCAATTGCATAATAATCGTTATAGTCGACAGGTGAATCTTGTTTTCGGAGAATTTTTTCTTTATCCCTCCGAAAGGATAAAGGATGTCAATGGCTCTTTATTTATCGATAAAGGAGACAGTTTCGATATTTGGGGTTCGATTAGAAACTGAAGAAAAAAGAAATAAACGTACCCTTTTAGGATAGAGGAAATTATTTAAAGTGCTTAATGAAATTTTTATTGCCCGCCGATAGGTTTTTTTTTCCTTGTGAAATGTTCGGGTTGAATTAGAGTTTGTTTGTTGTTGAAGTAGAGAAGGAATTTGCATTTTTAACGATTATACGGTAATGTATTGGTATCTCGTTTCGTTTTAGTTTAATCACATTTCTGTTGGGAGAGCTCTTTAAGGTAATTTATTGAACCTGTCTGAAATTTATTTCAATCGTTATCATGGAAACAAATTTGAGCAATTCCTGAAGGTATATGCTGACTTATTTTATGATTTCATTAATTTTTGTTTTTTTTCTGCTATAATAGATGTGTACGTGTGGTGAAAACTACGAAAAAAGAAGGGTGCCTAGCAATGTTGGTTTTAAATGTATGGAGTTTACAATGAAATGAAAATCTGCCTGGCAAAACTAACAAATTTTTTGCTGGTCCAGGGTAGCTGGATGTTAAACCGGGAATCCGAGACAAGCCACCAATATAATTATAATTTTTTAATGAAAGATACTATGATTCCTAATTAGAATGTAGAGTGCGAAACTATTTTTGCCATGCAACTACGAAGAAAAACCTGATTAAACTGCAAGGATAGCTAGGAGAAGTTCAACCTTATGTTTATGTATGATCTGAACGTCAGCTTAACCGCTTTGATATCTATGGTAATGCATCAAGCAGTCTGGAGCATGTTCTTCAGGAAGAACTATTAATCTAAGTTAAACGGGTCAAGGGAGAAGATAGTGACTTGTCATATGAAATGGTAATTGCAATAAGAATGAGTCTGCCAAACGTATAATTTGAGTACAGCAGGCTCGCTGAGTTACCTTCACTAAACAAATGGATAAGTCCATATGGGCTAACTGTATGACAGCATTCGTGAAAAGAAAATCATAGTAAATGTTCAAAGCGCCGCCAAACAGTGGAAGTCTATCGAAGTTGACGCATCACCAAGGAAGTTCAATATACGGCAAAGTTAGTCATGTTGCCAAAGGATGCACGAAAGAACGTAAGTGGATGTGAAAAGACTGGCCTGCTAAGAAAATGTTCGTAAAGAAAATACCAGGTATGATAAATAAATCATTCTGGGAACCATTCAATCAGACGAAACGTAAAGTAAGGCTATGGAATCTCAGACCTAAGTCCGTCTATCTAGTTCCAGTTATTGCAGATATAGTCCGCCTAGACGTTGAAAAGCAGAAGAAAGCAGAAGACCACTAGCGCACTTCCTATGCGAAGGACAATAGACGCACTATTTAAAATTGCTATGCCAGTCGGTGGAATGTCACAATTTGTCTATGATTTTTATAAAGCAGAGATAATTAAGCCTCGAAAGTGGTAGCTGTCTATGGGTTGGATTCTGCAACGTGTCAAAATAGATCACTTGCGCAACATGCTTGGGAGAATTATTATGACGAAATACAGAACTTATAGGAGACAAACTCATTGAATTTTACTAAAGCCAATGGGTTTATAAGAATCCTCACATTTTTATCTGCAAAATTCATGTTCTGTGAACATGTTTCGGATACTGGTAGCACGATTCCATCATCAGGTGGCTGTAATTGATCTTTGCTGAACTGAAAGACCTCACACTCTTCCATATGCAGCAAATGTTGAATGAATCCTTGGAAGTGTTGTGGAGAGTCCTGTAACATTGACATGAAGAAGCGCTGATCAAATCGGGGTATCCCCAGGAATTCTAAAAACAAATTGCAGATGTTTCCATACAAAATCCTATTTGGGCAAGGGTTAAGAGGGAATGATAATGAGTGATGAAACTCATTTCCACTTAAATTAGTTCATTAACAAATTGCCTACATATGGTTCTCAGAACCCAAGACTAATTCATTACCGGCAATTGTATTCACTAAAGTGAACTGTCTGGTGTAAGGTATCCTCTGGAAAAATTATTGGGCAATTCTTCTTTGAGGCCAGCGATTTCTGACAATCCTGAAATTTGATTTCAATAGGTTGGAACTAATACGTACACCGCCCACGCCACAATGTTGCCACTAGCTTAGGTTAGGTTGGCGGGTAGATGAGGTATCTGGAGCTAAGTACATTCTATACCTCATCATCCTTGTGGTGGCCGGGTGGGGGAATTTGGTGGGGATGCGGATTTGATTGCGGCTTCTAGTTCTGGTTTCTGCTTTCGTCTCGCGTTGGTTGTCATTCTGACTCTAAGCGGGTCTAAGCCTTTTGGTTGCACCCGTGAATCTAAAACGAGATGTAAGTGAGCAGCAGATAGTTCTGAGAGCTCGTGCAAGTAATAACTTCCTAAAGTTATTTGCCTTAAATTACTGAGGGTGGGACAGTGGCACAAAAAGAAGTAGGTATCCTCCCGTGAGCCTATGTCCCCACAGCCTCTGGAGAGGTCGTCGACGGAAAGGTGCAGCTTTATTGTGTGCGCCCCCAAAAGATTATGGCCTGTGAGCCATCCAACAAGCGTATATACCTCTGCTCATTTCGCTCCAGTTATATTCCAGAGTGCAGAGTGGAGGTTTGATGCTTTGATCTGGCAGTACCCTTTCCAGGCTGGATCCTTTTCGAGCTAGCTCACCTGCATGCTCATTTCCTGTCACTCCTTTGGGTTTTAAGAGCTTTAAACTCTTTGCGATAGTGCTTCACAGGCCTCGATTTGATTTCGACTCCCGTGATTGCAACCTGGCTGTCAATAAATGTAGTAATATCGTCGTAGGATATTGCCTTTATTGCAGCAAGTTTCGCTGCTTCTGCTACAACCAATATCTAAGCCTGGGAAATATTGCTCTAGTCCGACAGGCGTCGTGAGCATCGTAAGTTAAATTAATCGGAGAAGAACTCGGAGTCGGTTGATCTATCCGTAAAAATGGCTATCGAGTCTTGTACCATTTGGTTCCTGTCCCATTCTCAATGTTTCAAAGTCGTGATGGGGTATTTGTACAATAGTCCGTACGGAAGAATAAACCCATTTTACGTGTAAGGATCGAGGCGTGGCCTGTCGAGTTTGGCTTCCGTTCATTATGCGCTTTTCGCTGCAGATTCTTGCATGTATAGATCTAGGGACAGGGGACCTAGTGTATTTTCCAGTCCCACCGTTGGCGTCGTTCTCATAACATATGTTGTGCCTATACATGGAAATCTCTGTACTTTTGTCATTAACCTAAGGTTGCTAGTTTTATTTGTAGATTGTCGCCGGGGTTGAGTGCCCATGTTGCCATTAAGAGTTATTTGTCGCGACCGAAAAATTCCCAAAATTTCTGAATTTAACTGGAATCACAGTTGTCCCGATAACTCCACCTACGACTGGCCGTAGAAAACATTTGAAAGGGGGTCATTTGTTCGGGATAAGAAATTCTTGATTTAACGTCGTCCACTATTTGGCCCCAGAGATCCTAGTTTTTCCAATTTATCATATCAACCGAGCAGTTCCCTGGAATCTTCATTAGAGTTGCCCTGCAGTCCGTAACCTTAATTTTAGGTCAAGACTTTGTTTAAAAAAACACTATTCGGACGCTTCAGAGCCGTCAGTTAAAATGTCGTATCCATTCTCTTGAGTCAAATTTTAGTATGTTGAAGGTCGGTTGATTACTGAGATTGTGATGCAACGTAATTAAACTAGTAGGCCTTATTTTAAACCCTTCCTGAGCACTTCTCAGTCTAAACGCAGAGTTTATGGTAAGCTGCATGTAGAAAATATTAGTTAGTAGAAAATAAAACACAGTTTCTGGGCTTTTCGAACGCGGACCACCAGACTATTAAGACATAAATGAAAATCGGTCTACCTAACGTAGTGTTGACCCAGGGTACAACTTTGGATCGTGGGCCCTATTTTACGCCTACATCCTTTGCACAAGGATTTAGGGCAACCAAAGCTTTTTTATCGTACAGATTAAACGAGATGATGCGCCACACGTTGATTGCCGCTAAAGTCACAAGCAGTGGATGCCCAAAACACATTGAAGAATGTTGGAGTGTCCATGAGTGGTGTGTTATCAAGGCCTTTCACACGACTGACTGCTATCTTAAACTAACTTAGCATAATACCAAGAATAATATCATACAGTGAAGTGCTGAGAGTTAACTGTTAACAATCATGCTGTTTTGCTTGCATTGCTACTACCGGTATTGCCAAATTTTTGTAGATCAACCGATCTCGCTGGAGCAATTCTGTTGCTGGGATGTTCTATGGTGAGCATCTTCTTGGCGTTGACAACCAAAAGTCCAGCCAGGCCAAATTTAGTTGTTAAACTGAAGTTTTCCGTTGCGAATTGATGATGCTTTTGGTGTTGTTACCAAGTAACGTCTAGATAGATACGAGTGTTGTACTTTGACGATGGTACCAATGATGATGACGATGCCGATCTTGTTACTATGAACATAACTCGTGCATTGTTTCCATACCGTTGGATAATCTTAGCGTTATTGTTTTGAATGCCGTCTAGTGGGTGAAAAAGGGACTAAATGTTCGTTTCCATCAGAGTTCGGAGCCACTTTATTTCACTTTTTCGTTTCATCGGAGTTCGGAATTGCTGCCCAACGTGCGATAAAAAGTTTCACTTCAATAAGTAAGGCATTTCTTGTTAATCTGACTGATTAGGAGATCTCGTCAGAAGTTTTAGACCTGTTCCTAAGAATGAGAGCTCACGATGGTTGAATCATTGGCGTCTTCAATCAGGACAACACACAGCTTTAGTAGGTACGAGTTCTCCTCTATATTTGAAGCCCAAATCTGCAAAATTTTTCGTGGAAAGACGGTAACAAATTTCATACCCAATGGCCGCACAAACATCCACTTATATATTAAAGCTGATGTTGGACTTCCCGTTCTTTATGTAGTGGGTACGGTACTTTATAGCTATGTATCTTAAAGATCGTATCACGTAGAAAAAAGGTCTGTTATGAAGAAGACACAAGCCTGATAATGAACTACTTCAATTACGACCATGACGCGGTTCTGAAATGAACAACGATTTGTTTAGAACAAACGTATTTGTTGTGGGGAATCGGATTTTATCCTAGCTCTTGATGCAATCCTCATTACAAATTTTTCACCTAAGTTTCGTGCATATACGCCCTAAGCGGCAAAGCATACGTCCCTAATATTTATAACCTTTTGAAAAGAGCTTAACCGGAGTATAATTTCAAGATACCTTTGACGAACCTATACACTCGTAGTTGGAACCGACATACTCCCCAAAAAGGCAACAGGTAATGAAAATTTCAACTTTAACCATTAGCACAAACAGAACTAGAAAATGAGAACAAAAGAATGTCGTAAAACGAGCGCTATAGTATGCAACAGCTTTCTTAAAATATCGTCGAGCAAAAGATTCACCATTGTCAATAATTGCCGAGACACCTTGGGTTACAAGCCAGTTTTTCTTTATCGATTTGGATGTTGAACGATAAGCAGAAAGGGAGTGCTGATATTAAGGACCTTCGAAAATTGAATAACACATCCTACAACAGATGACCCGTGTGTGACCGAAAGCAAATAGAGAAGAAGAGACGATGAACTGCAAGTTATGAAAGAAGAACAATAATCTCAGATGTTAAGATTATATTCGCTCGGAAAAATCGGCGTCATCGAATCCTAGTGCCCTAGTACGAGACGTACACAAGGATAAGTCCGTAATGCAATGCAATTTCGTAATACAGGCCACAATAATAGCATAGGGGGTTAGATCTCCAATGATTTCAGTATAAAAGGTTTCGTAGAAATTGAATCGTAATTTCCAGATTCCAGATAGCTTCGCATTCTTGCTTTTTTGCAGAAAACACTGGTTCCTGTGTTTTTTAGTAGTGTTTTTGCTTATGAGCGAAATAACCTCCAATCACGTTAAATAAAAAAGTGACTATGCAGACTTAAAATGTCTCCCCATGCGTGTTCGACTTTGGCAATTCATACAGAGCGAACGTCCAGAGTTAACATGTCATTTGCAAGCTTTCATAGATAAAACTTCTTTCATTACTTTGCAACATATGATGTTTCTACTCCAAGCTAGCTGATAATAATAAAAACTAAAAATAAATGCATTTTAAATAGATAAACAGTTCAGGCCCAAGATGTTACCCCTGTGGTACATCACTTTTTTTTTTTTTTTTTTTTTTTTTGTTATTTCCCACCGCATGCTATCCTCTTTTTGAATAAAAAACAAAAATCAATCAAATCTACTACATCAAAAGATACATTTAGACATCAATTTGTACAAAAAGGTGAGCTTCATGTGGATACAAACTTTTTTTTCCAAAACTTTTGTGCACTCAATCTGCTTTACTCACACAAAAAGGAAAGAAAGAGAAAACGAAACAAAAAAAAAAACAATAAATTGTACAGGAAAGAAGAAATTAAAATAGCCAAAGTAGAATACAGAAAAGACAACAGAACGCAAATGAAAGAAAGAAAGAAAAAGAAGAAAGGAACAGAAAAAGAAAAAGAAATACATACGTCTCTAAAAAGATGATTTTGGTGCTGATGATTTTGATGGTGCTGTAGTGAATTTACAACAACTGGTTGTAGTGCGTTACGATTATTTGTAAGATTATTATTATTGTTTAAGTTTGTGGTTGTGGTAGTGGTTAACATTGTTGGTAAAGTACTGCAGCTAACTGGTATCCCTCCGCCCATCATTAGTATTTCATAATTTTGACCATTTATCAGCTGACGATGACATTGATTTGCAGCGCTAAACACTGTCATCGGCGTCGATTGGTGATGGTGATTGGTTTGTGTTGGTAGTTGTGCTGTTGCATTATTTAAATTTGATAGAATATTACCGGCAACAGGTGCTGCAACAGCTGTTGTTGTTGTTGATGGCATTGTTGTTATCATATCAGTGATCATTTTAGTTTTAGCATATTCAATGCGTATCGGGCCACGATCTGATGATAGAAGATATTTACCTTGAAGTTGATTCATTGCAGCACCAGCACTGGGGGCATCTTTAAATTCGACAAATGCAACAGGATTGTTGATATTGATGTTATTATTGTTGTTATTGTTGATATTGTTGATATTATTGACATTTGTATTGATAGTTTGGTTGTTAGGGTTGTTGATAAATTGCTGCTGAATGCTGCCATTGGTCGGGTTGTTGCTGATGATGTTGTTATTGCTGTTGTTGGTAGTGAAGATGATGATGTTGTTTGAATTGTTGCTGTTACCACCTGTGCCAAGATTTGCAGTTGTAGTAGCAGTAGAAGTAGAAGAAGTTGTGCTGGTAGAAGTAGAAGTGAGATTGTGCGAACCTTTTGTGTGCATTCGGAGGCGACAAAAGCCAGGCATACTGTGCAAGTTTTGTTATAATTATGATTAAAATTAAATGTAGTAAATACGTATATATAAATATAATAGATTCAAATATTTTATAACTCCTCTTTTTATTTAATTTGTCTCTGATTTTAGTAACAAGTGGGAATTGAAAAAAGTAGCGCTGAATTATATTCAGCTTGATTCAGCGGGGAATATTTTTGAGAAATTCTAAAAACTAAAAGATTTTGTATATATTTTCCAGTAGCTAGCCTAGGTTGTATTTCTAAAATACGAATATAATTAAATAGAAATTGTCGTTGGAATAATCGAACTGAACAAATTAATCAACGATAGCACAACAAGCAAGATTCCTCTTCTGAGCTGAAGGACAAATCAACTATTGACAGCAAGAAGCAGTAAATTCTCCGAAAGATCTGTCAAAAAATTATTTAGTCAAATAAGCACCGTTGTAGCTTTTTTTCGACCTGATGGGTATCTAAGCATGGAAAAAGGTCAAGAATGTGGGTCGCGCATCACCTTAATTGGGGTCATAGAAAGCTAAGGCATACAAATAGAAGGGGGAAGTCCATGGGGCACCTCAATGGACGCTAAGACCACAAACTTTTTACAGAAATAGAGCCACTTCCAAAAGCTTCAACCAGACACTACTGTACTATTGTAAACAACAATGGTATTCTGGGCAAGTGTGAAACAGTAGAGCGTATCAATTGATCAGTTGACATACATGTTCCTATTGAACCAATGAGACCTTATTTATAGACAGCACCTGAAACATTTGACATTTTGCATATCTTTGCTGTAAAAATAGCCAGAAAGAATTTATAGTACACTAGTGTTCTGTTCAATACCAAAAAAGGCGTCACTGTCTGTTCTTCCAATAAAGCAATCTCTAAGTCCGGGTATTACTCGTATCCACGATAGCTAACTTCTTCCGACCAAATGAAGCCATCGGAAACTATCAAAGTACTGGTATAAGAGAGCTTTCCAAGAAAATATATGTGACTTGTTGTATTGTAGAATAGGGTCCTTTGGATCTACGCAACTATGGATAAGATGTGTTGGAATAAGCTGTCATTAAAAAAACATCAACATTTTCAAAAAACTCCGCCTACTTTAGGGCATTTCCTAAACGTATTATACTACTATAAAGAATATTCGTTCTATGAGCAGTAGGATCAAATCGCCTTTGCTTTTACTCCCAACCGGCTTCGATCAAAATCTGGGACATGAAAAGGATGTCGTTGCTATAAGTGGGTCGGAAATAAATCAAGAATGTAGGGCTACAGCTTTGTTGGGGCCGGACATCTTATACTTCAGAGCCCACTACATTTCTACTGTGTCTAGAGCAGAACCAGTCGTCCAACAGGAAGCACAGAGATGCAGATGTAGATGCAGATGCATAGAGATGCAACTGAGACAAATCGTTCCTTTGGAATCGCACTCCAGATGAAAAATATCAGCAACGGCGGGTTTTGTTACTCAGCCAACTTGGAGTTAAGGACCTATGAGTGTTTGTGGACCTGTTTGCGAGCTGGTTTCGATCAGGATATCGAGGATATGAGTCTGCAGCAGCGGATAGAGGGTCTCTGCTTACAACTCAGTGTAGGTGCCATCAGCTGCGCTGAGTGATTCCTGCTTGCTGGTTTCACTGAATGTTTCGATCTTTTGTAAAAGCCTCTTATAAGCACGCTTTGAAATCCGAATCTGCTTCTGAAGTTCGTTTTGTTTCGAACTGTGAATATTTTAGTCTTCTTTCAGAGATGTTTTCCATAATGGAATGAGCTTACTGGGGTTTAGACACCGTACAACGCTTTTGCTAAACTGTGCGAATTAAACAAATCCCTCATGAGTCGCTGGCTGATAAAGGCACCACAGAGCACTTGCTTACGACTGCATCAGGACACAGGTATTAGAGACTGACGTGGTGTGTGCTGGTTCTGTAAGTCCACCAAGATTTCTATGGAGTACTGGTGGTAGATAGCGATAAAATAGAGTGAGATACGAGACATTACGTTGGTGTTTGAGGGTTTCCATTGTTTGAGTTATATTAGTATCACCTATAAGTTTTATTGCACGGTTGTGAATCCTATCTAGCAGATGCAGAGACCAGATGTGTGCATTGTACTCAAATTTCGGGCAGATAAATGCCTTATACACCCTGAATGACTCAAACTGCAACCAACTTCAGACTGCTATAATTTCCAAACCGTTCATGACAGTGAGCTCAAATTTTGACACTTGACAGATAATCTTATTATTTACAAGCCTTTTAAACGATTTGCGTCTCAGTTGTGTTGAAAAATTTTTATCCGCGATGGAATTCAAACGTGATAGTGTGATTGCTTTATATTTGGCTGGAAAACCACAAGTAGCTATCGTTAGAGCCCTCCAGCACCTCAACGTGAATAAATCATTTGTGTCTCGAACTATAACTCGTTACCGTGATACTGGCAGCGTTGCAAAACGCTATGGAGGTGGTCATAAAAAAAAAAACAGCAACATCAACACAACACCAGAAATAGTTCGGAAAGTGAAGGCTCGAATTGAGCGAAATCCGCGTCGAAGTGGAAGAAAAATGGCTCGTGAGCTCAACATATCGTTGGAACGGATGCAACACATACTGAAAAATGAGCTTGGGCTCAATCCATTGAAGTTCCAAAAAGCACACGATCTTACACCGCAACAGAAAAAAGTTAAAGTCGAAAGAGCGAAGGAACTGCTACGCTTGCACGAAAGTGGTGAGTTGCCGAATTTGGTTTTTTCGATGAGTCGCCATTTGTTATCGAAAAATATGTCAACAAACAAAATGACCGAGTTTACCTGCCAGAGAGGTCCTTCGAAAATTTACACCTTCGGACGGCCACCAGAAAGCAGGCAGCAGGTGACGGTTTGTCCGCCATAATCGCCGATGGTCGCTCTCCGCTCGTATTTTTGGACCGTGGCGTCAAAATTAGTGCGATCGTATACCGTGAAACTGTCTTAGAGGCAGTATTGAGGCCTTGGGCAAACAATCGTTTCGGTCGGAGACCGTGGACATTTCAACAAGACTCGGCACCGTCTCACAAAGCGCGCGTCAACCAAGACTGGTTAAAAAACAATGTTCCACACTTTATTTCTTCGACACAATGGATTGCAAATTCTCCGGGTGCAAATCCGTTGGATTTCTCTGTCTGCGGTATTTTGAAGGCGAAGGTTGGCATTAAAAATACCAAAATTAGGACCACCTCAAACAAACACTTCGCCGGGAATGGGCAAAAATACCTCAGAGCCACTTGCGTGCAGCGTGCGATGCTTTCTTCGAAAACTATTGATACAATTTGAAAACTGATGTATTTTCCAACATTTTTTGCTTTGGCACAATAAAATTTATCAAAACATAAAAAAATTATAGCATTTTAAAAAGTTGGAGTTAGAGTAATTCACCCTGTATATTGAGGCTTGAACAGAGGGGGTGAAGTAGCTTGAGGAAAGCTAGACATTTCGCAGCATTTTTGATGACACCGAATAGGTAGTCAAGCCAACATAAGTTGTCAGTGACACACATACCGAGCATGGAAAGTTTATCGGTTTCGACGATGCAAGTGATATTCATGGACAATGGCTATGTGTTTAAATTTCGTTTGAACGACAGCAGATAAACTGTTTTGGAAGCATTAAATTCTACTCTGTTAGTGGTTCCCCAATTACGCTGCGATCCCCGTTCTACAGCCAAGAAGCAAGGACGTGAGTCCGGGAACGAATATGAAAAGCAGAGAGTACTGTCATCAGGAAAGGAATATAGTCTTGGGCAGACAAGAGATCGTTGATGAAAATTAAAAAGAGTATCGGACACAGAACGGAGTCCTGGGACACACCAGCATTTATTTTGTGAATATCAGACTTGAAACCATCCAAGACAGCACGAAAGCGGACTTGTCTCATTGAAAATTCAACGCACTGAAGTGTAGGTGGAGACAAAGCACAATCTGTGTTTGTGAGTGTTGAGCTGGCCGCAAAATGTGCAGCAAGCAGATTGGTCTTGTCCAAAGAGCTCACAGCTGGAAAGCCATTGTAAATGAGCTTTGGGATGGAGGATGAGTCAGAATTTCTAATATTTTTGACGAACAACCAACAATTTTTAATACTTTTGGGACGGTTAGGAAAGACGTTGCAGTCGTTTCTAGCTCGTTTAAACCTTTTTCGGTTTTCCTCTGTCGGGTTGGTCTTGTAGAATCGAAGAAAACATTTTTCTAACCCTTACAACTTCTTTACAGCTCGAGTCGTACCATGCCTTTCCTTTTTGGTTTGATACTCTTCATCCGATGAGGAATAAAGAATCTCATTCCAAAGAGAACAGTTTCTGTGATCATGTCAGCAGCGGCATGTGATCGTGTCATTTACAAGCTGGGTTAAGTTATTTTCCGCAGCGAAGATTTTAACACCGTCGTTCGGGTGTTGCCTGTCCAGAATGTCTTAGCCACCCAGAAATGTGTATATTAAAACCGCCCGTAATAGCTATTTGTTTCAACTTGAGGAAACAGGGATACAATTCTTTGTATGAAGTGAGACAGCGTATCAGACTCGGTAAAGTTCAAATTGCTGTCCAGTTTGGGGGTTCTGTAAATAAAGCAGTAGTGGATAATTTGCTTACGAATGTCTTTCTGAAGCCAACCAAAAGCTTGGGGTGAAAGTGTTATCTTAAATGCAGACATCACTACAATCCCCACTAATATGAAGGATGCCTTTTTTAGGAAAAGAGAAAAAGTAAAACCAAATTGTATAACAAGAACGATATAACGAATGCTAGACATTTTTGTCACCTTGTGCATGGGTTTATTCCTTTTGATATTCGAAGAGGCGGTCGGAAAGACCATTAGTAAGCAGGGTTTAGGATATTTTCACAACGTTTTCTTCTTGAGTATTTCAATAGATTTCGTTGCTTTACGCAAGCATTTCGAAACTATTAATACTCGTATATCATATGTATGAAGTTGGAGTCTATACACGTACATGATAAAAAGGATGAAAACATTTTGGATGGACAGGGATTCATGGATAGAAAGTCCAGAAAAACACTTTCCGTAGGAGATGGAGCTGATAAAGCGCAGCTCAAATGCGATGTCTGAGCTACGACGAGATCAGGATTTATCAATATTTAACTCACGACGAGCAGACTCTTGTATGTACACTAAAATCAATCAGCTACAATAATTCTGACCGAAAGTAATGCACTCGCCCGGTACCCGAATTAAATAAATAACTAATAGTGAATGCAACGACATTAGTGTCCTGGAAGATCCTATCGTAGAGACCTACTCGTATTTACACATTTACGCCTTCCAAGTGAAATAAGTAGTCATGCTACAATCACACAAATTTTAACATCTTTGAGAATGCTGGTCAAAGCTATACCAGTTAACCCTAGTGAATTAGCCCCCCTCTCATAAATCCAATATCACTACTATCTGCCAAATTCTATTCCATCATCTCGTTTGTGTCCTAATGAATCTTATTTAACCCCTCATAGAAAATTTAGCAATTCAGCTCAAAATTACTCCGGCACTGGAAAATGCTTTTCATTTCAGAGTTTACATAATCTCCGCTGAATAAGTTATAACCTCTAACAATAATAGCCCGATTACCTGAATAAAGCCTTCAAATACAACAATACCGATTTAATCCACATAAACCTTTCATAAGAATAATTGACACAATTAAATATTCCACGCTGAATTTCACTGAACTTAATTCAGCGCTCTATATACTCGTAAGTAAGGGTGTATGTATATTCGTAATTATATCGGTTTTCCCTTTTATTTTTTTTCATTCCCGACAACTGGAAAACAATGGCGAATTTTCCCACGAATTTAATTATTAAACAGAAAATTTAACATAAGGGAAAAAAGAAACTGAAAAACAAACGAAAGTAAGTACAACGTACAACCAAAGACATGGAGAGAAAAATAAAACAAAAACAAAACAAAAAAAAAAAAAAAAACAAAAGGAAAAATTTTACTGACACGTGTGTATATGTGAACAAAATCAGGTGCTAGTTAACAAAGTGCGTTATTTTTGTATTGTGAATGCATCAAACTTCTACTTTGTAATATTGTATAATATTTTTTTTTCAAACTTTTCTTTTTGTAATAAATAGAACTGCAGCTGTTCTTGTATGCTGAATTGCTGAATAGGTTATAAGTGACATTTAGGGTGAGAGTAATAGTACAATCAATAGGAAAGTGAGTTCGTTTTTTTTTTTCTTAAACTTTTTCAATTATAAATGGTAAATCGTTTTGTTGTTTGAAATTTAAGAGAAAATAAAAATTATAAGAAATTATATATATAAAAAAAAGATATAACCAATAATATTCTTAATAATATATATAACGGTATTTATATACAAGATATCAATTGGTGAGAGATAAGTGTTTGGACTTACCTTGAAAAGACCTCTTTGAGTTCGTGTTCAGAGACAAATTGTCCAAGATTAGCAACAAATAATGTTGAACATGGTGCATTAGCGGCCAATGGAGGATTTGATGGATGAGTGTTACCGGCCGAACCAACTGGGCTGGGCAAAGCTGGACTTGATAAAAAATGATGTCCAGCAGCTGTGGCGCCTGGTGGTAGACCGGCTGACATATGCATTGAGGCTGGATGTATTGCTGTTGTATGATGGGGCGGCATAGCCATTTGAGTCTTAAAAGAAATTCATCTAATTATTCATAAAGTTATGTCGAATTTTCGGAATAGCTGAATTTGATATAAATTACATCTAAAATAATATGACACTACAAATTTTGAATAGAAATTGCATGCAGATTTTTTAATTTATTATATTTTTTTGATTTCCGAAAATTTCTTTATAAGCACTAGATGGAAGTGGAAACTGAGCGGACGATTGTGGTTCAATATTGATGGTGAAAACTAGAGAATAGGGTCATTTTAAGGTAATAGATCGGTTTGGATGGTTGAATGTTGTACAATTGGTATAAGCGTCAATCAATGGTACATCAATCGTGATTCTTTTACCAACCACCATCAAATTTGACTGGAGAGTGTTGAGCAGGTGCAAATAGAAATACTATAATATCCTGTCAGTAATAACTGAACCACAGAAGGAGTACGTACAGCAAATAAACTTGCACGACAGAATCAGCGGTGGCGTCAACAATCAGCGATGCAGATTTCACGTCAATAAGAATTTTACGGACTATTTATGATTCTTAAATATACATTTTGGTGGATGAGCCCCTAGTGGCAGTTTTGCATCAACAAAGAGGGTTTTTGGAGATATAGACTTAAATGGATGCAATAACAAAAAGCAACAAATAGTGAAGGAATTGCCGTGCGGCAACGGCTTATAAAAGAAAAACTTTCGAGCATATCACGGAAGAAAATCACTTTTTCTGCACAGCGGAATATACTCGTAAATATACGTGCAAGAGCTCGATGGTTTCTAGCGGCGAGCAATATGCAAATTTTAAGAACTAAACTACCCATCGCACAATCGACACAATGACGGAGAAAAGTTTTGAAGTAGAAAGTGTATTACGGCAATGTAAAGCCGATGCTAAAAGATGTGTTAGCAGAGGTACGCATCAATGCGGTGTTCTTTCATTCCTTCTATGGAACTGCTGATATACCCAGAAACAGATGGTAGCAGGGTGGTTGTCTATTCGGATGACGTTGCGTTAGTTGTCTCAAGAAAGCATCTCAACACTATTAAAGAACTCTTACAGCAAAATCTTAACAGATTAACACGTTTCGCGGATCGTTGTGGATTTGGAATAAATCCATAAAAAACTGCTCGTGTCCACTTTTCCAGGAAATATAACATTGCAATCATAGATCTTGCCTCAGCTTATTCTAACATTCAAGAAAGAACCAAGAAAACTACAAATAGGGCCTTCAACTATGCATAACATACTGGCTATACGTCTCGGTTATAAGACCAATACTCACCTACGGGGTGATTGTCTGAACGACGGAAGTCGTTCATTTTTTTAACGTAAACCTCCTGCCGTAAGACTTTATGTTTACGAGGTGCCCATACACCCATAGGGAGCAAAGATACGCCTTGCCATCGCTCGCCACAAAAATTTTGATACCAATTCGGAACTGTGTTGGAGGCAAAAGTTCCACCCTTGGTATGAGTCGAGGCCGACCTAAAACCTCTTGCTGCTCTTAGGGTCGCAGCACCCAGTACTTCATTTGCAACTCTACAATGGGCTAAACCAAAAAGGAAACCCGTATCCGCGATTTGGGTTTAAACCACAGCCACCATGACGCTCCCACAAGGGGGCCTACCTCTAACAAGTCAGGCCCGGACCGAAATCCGGGGGGCTCCTGACTCCCATGGTACCGTGATTTAAGTCCTGGTATGGACTACCGGTGGTCAAGCCACCAACAAGACCTATGACCGGCAACTTGTAACTGGTCAAATCGTAGCATCCATTCATGCTGTAAATCTGAGGATGTTTTCGATAAGACCAGTTATAGAATAATCTACCCCCGCTTTTTATTAGACAACGTCATTAATGGGCGAAGCCTTGATAATTGGGCGGGGGCCCGGAAGTCAACTACAGCAAACTAAGCAATTTTCCAAAGGGCAGCATGTCTGTGCATAAGCGGAGCCTTGCGTACTTAACACCCCTCGACATTTTCAGCAGCCAACGCAGATATTTGGCTTAAAGCGACTACGCAGGGGACAAATAAATTATTTGGACATGTTAATATTCTCAATTCAATAGGGATCCTTCCAGAGAATAATCGATGTTATTTCCCCAATATTGGCTTGGAAATGACTTTCATGTAAACATGTCCTCTATATCATGGATGACAAGTCAATCCAATCCAATCTACACGAATGGGGAGTTGGTGATGGCGTTTTCTAAGCGTTAATCTAAGCCTTTCCTTCCGCCTTCCAAATCACTGTAGCGTGTTCTAGGCGGAAATTTTGGCAATTAAATAAATCCTGTTCTGTGTGAAGAAAACCGTGATATCACGCAAGGAATATCCGGATCTTTACGGATAGCCAGGCCGCTATTAAATCCCTGGACTCAGTCGCACAAAATTCTAAAAACGCAATTAGCTGCCGATCATCTCTTAGGAAGTGGGAGAGCAGTTCAACTTCTATCTACATATGTTGGGTACTAGGGCGTAGCGATATTTCAGGCAATTTTAGGGCCGACGGACTCGGTAAAATTGGAACCATTTTACTTATGCTACCGGAATAAGGTAGCAGCGGTATATCAATCACTAAGTGCAAACTAAAGCTGGATGCTAGTAAAAGAACAAATTTTAGGTGAACTGTTGGATCAACATGTCTAACGACCAAATAAATCTGGGCAAAACTGCATCTGAATCGCTCTAAGAGTTTGATCTTTCAAAATAGGAAACATCTCAGCGCTATCATGGGTGTCATCACAGGACAATATTTTATAGCAAGTATGCAAGAAAGCTTGGCGTTTTTACTAATGATTTCTGCAGAAGCTGCGTGAACGAGGAGGATGAGAAGACAATCCTCCACCAGCTCTCTCCCAAAGAAGGAAACTTCATTTAGGAGCTTTCTTCCACAATGACCTAACCGATCTAAACAATATAGACATTAACAGTCTCCTGCGCTTCATCAGAAATTCAAAATGATTCCAGGAGCAGGAACATCACAGATCCACGTGCCACTACGATAGGCCAATAGGCCTAAGTGGTTTGGTTTCTCCAAAAGCCACTCTTACCTAACCTAACCTAACCAAAAGTCGATTGATTATTTATTCAAAAAACTAATTGGAAGTAAGGCTCCCTACTTGAACTCGCAAACGAAAACGTACAAAATGCATTATTACTGAACGGAACAAAATAATAATAGACGTGCCATTATATTGGCAGTTGAACTCCTAGATAAGATTGTAAGCACGGCGAAAAATTGCTACCCATTATTGGGAATAAAAGTGACGATCGCAAATGGTTAGCGAGCAATCAAAAAATTAAATATTTTGGCGCGACTTCGATGAGCTTCTAATGGAGTATCAAGGGAGGACATGCTTTCAATCGGTGCAGATTTAAACGGAAAGGTTGGGAAATCGAACTAGGAATATGAAGACCGCCATGAAAGAAAAGGTTTCGGGACGAGAAATTTAGCGGTAGACGGTAGTTTTTTTTTTTTTTTGAAAGAACTTAACACTCAAGTGGGTATGGCTACACTTGAAATGCCTGAGCAGGTTTAAATTTTTTTTTGGAAAACGGAATAGTGAGCGAAAGAAAGATGTTTGGGCTCATTTCGCTCTATGTGTGGCATCCAATATTTAGTGGGGAGACTAAATTAATGGTGCAATTGAATTTGTTCTTGTATTCTAGGCAACCACTCATCTTACGTGATTTTAGTTGCCTGAAAAATAGAATCTTTCGGGCGCCGAGCTCCCCGATATAGAAGCTAATACACTACCACTTGAGCCACGGCCACCCACAAAATTAACTCACACAAATTGCACGGCCTTACTCTACTAAATATGTCGTTTGTAATTTAAGAGCGGATCTTGGCGACATATTGCAACTGTGAGTAACAAACCTAGACAGATTAGGTAGCATCTAAGCTGTACTTGAAATGGTGAGCAAAACATTGTAAAGTGTCCATGAGCGAACCGCAAGCTGTTTAGCATCGACTTTTACTATACTAACTGAATTCTTGGTAAAGAAACCACATGAAAACCAATAAAAAAACGACAGCCAAGAAAATAAGCTGGCACAAAAACAAAAAAAGAGACCAGATCTAGGCACTAAACATGGTCAAAAACGCCATAACCCAAGAGAAACTTACCGCCCACGGTATGTGGAACATGTGTCAAGAAAAATGTAAAAGTAGTGTGAAGATCCTGGTCGGTGTTTTAAAAGTCTCGCTCCAGATAAATAAAGAAAAGTCGTGGAAATAAGCGAAAATACGTTAACCGATAAACTACGCCTTGAGTTAAACGACGGACGCTGCAACAACGAGATGAATTTGATTATAAATCCTTATTCCTTATGGACTATAGTTTATGATATAATATTTTGAATATGATTCCGGGAACTTTTGACTAAGGACATCATGTGGGTTCAATTGAGCGCTTTTTCGGGCATTTTGGGCTTTTCGTCATCAACCGCGGTGAATATTGCCTACCAATACCAACACTCTTGGGGGCCCTGCGCCGTTAATAACGCTAAGTCAATTGTTGCATGAGTAGTATTGTACCTAGCGACATCTTGGAACACGTATCGTCTCGAGCAGTGCTGTCCATATTTCTTGAGGAAATAATAACTGATCACTGTCCGGTAACGTTGGTATTTGACTGCAACGCGTGCCCGATTTCTTTTTTGAAAAAAAGTAAGGACCTACACGTATGATACCACCAGCGATGAAACTACCCCAAGCTGTGGATTTTTTAGGCGTATTGCTTTTCGGACCTGTCTCACTTTAAAAATGCAATTTTTCTTATTCAAAAATCCATAGAGTTAAAAGTGAGCCCCGTGATTAAAAACGATGTTTCGATAAAATAAGGGTCGACTTCAAGCTGCTTAGAAACACAATTTGGCACTCCCGTAACAAGCCATGGTCTCGTGACAGGATCGATGTTGCAATCTATCGTGAATTAACGATACCGAATCATTCGTCACACTGTCACTCACAGTCGTAACCCTTTCTTCTGCACCACATTACATTGACTCGCTGTTGGTTTTGCGTCATTAAGAGTAGTAAACTAGACTAGGGAACCTTGAACTATCTTTTTTTGAGTGAAGAGCAAATGGGGGAAAAGGTACAAGCGAACACTACGAGCAGTACTGAATGCAGTTCTTTGACTTTATTGGATAGGCCAACGGGAAACTGTAAACATAGTGCTCGAAACTAAGCAAAAGAAAGGACAGCAGGTCAAACTCTGAATCTTTATAAATGGCCAGTTCAATATACCAAAAGAAAGTAGGATTTGAGGTCTATTTGAAACCGCGGCAATCTATTGAAATTTCGATGCACAAAGTTTTTAATTAGATGCGGTCCAATAAATTTTTTTTTATAAAAAGACATGTGTTTAAGGTATCAATGAAATTTTTATCTTGGATGGAAATTGCATGTGTGAATGCGTGGCTATTGATCAGGAAACTGCTATTATTTGGACTGGGCCAGTAGTGCAACAATCAAATTCATAGCGAAGTGATTGCTTTACGTCCCAGTGGTGGCCTCCGGTAAACCCTTACCAATGCAAGCTAAAAAGACAAGGACAGGCCCGGCCAGTAACATTATACTGGTCTACGCCGTCATAAGGTTCACAACCTTATATGGAAGAGATTAAAATATGTGACGAACCAATTAATGGACTCACTGCTGACGACTCTTCGGATCTGTTAAGACCCTGTTAAGGATCCGAACATCCACATACAGCCGGGCAATTAACAGAGGCTATTGACTACTTTCACGCAGATATCATCGCCATCGAGGAAATGCGATGGAATAAGCCGGACCTAAGGAGGATGAAAAGCTCTGATATATAGGAAAAAAAAGCAGCGCTTATTCGGATGAGAATTTATAATATACGGCAGATTTAGGCAAGAAGTTCTGAGCTTCCGACACAGCGAGAGTCTTATGATAATTCGCATCATGACAAAATTCAGTAACATAAGCCTAATATGCACACACACCCCAAACGAAGACAAGGACGACTCCACCAAAAAATATGAGAACATCTTTGGTAGAGCAGTTGGTAAAGATAGTCTATATGACACCACATCTGGCAACGGACTTAGGCTTATTGACTTTGCGGCGAGACGAAGTATCACTATAGTAAGCACATGGTTTCCTCATCTCAGTATATACAACCGGACATTGCGGCCTACGGAACATGAAACACTCAACCAAATTGATCACATTGCGATTGACATAAGACATGCCTACAGTATTCTGGACGTCCGAACGTTTCGGGCAGCCAACATTAACTCGGATCACAAGCACCACAGCAAAGAAAAACAACTGTGAGAAAATATAACGTAGAAAAGCTGCAATTGCAAGAGGCCGCCAGAATTTTCGCCGATTGCGTATCCCAAAATCTCTCAGCAACTCCTATGGTGCCAGCATCAAGTAACGAAGACCTGTGGGAATACTGTCAACATGCTATCAGAGACGCCGCACCATATACGCTGGGTTTCACCCGACCACCACCACGAAGTCCCTGGTTGGATGAATAATGCCGGCAAACAATGCAGCTTAACAAGAAACGTACAAAGCGCCGGTACAACGAAGGATGAGAGCTGCTAGTGAGCTTAAGAGATGGGAAGAACATCGGCTTCGCCAGAAGAAGAACAAAGAGCACGAGAAGCGCGCGATCGAATATTTTGAGAAGTTGTACTCCAGGAAGTTTTACAAACAGGTAAAAAGAACATGTCAAGGTAAGAAGGTCCGTATAAAAAAGATGAAGGAAATATTTCAGTTGAGAATATTGAAATGCTTTTTCTGCAGACTGTATAACGGCAAAGAAGCCCAACATCTCGCCATCAGGCAGTATACAATATTCAACTTAGACCATGATAGCCAAAACTTCCGTCCACCTGACCAGGGTGAAGTAAGGATAGCAATATCTAAGCTAAAATCCACAAATCAGTTGAGCCTGACGGCTTAACAGCCGGGTATCCAAAGATAATGGAAATGACTTTGTGGAGAGCATACATCATTTCTCAGATTTGGTCAGAAGAGTGTATGCCTGATGGATGGAATCCCAGCACCCTATGTCAGATCCACAAAAAAGGAGACCCCCTTAATTGCGTCAGCTATCCTCAAAATCGGATAAAAGATCTTATCTGCAATATTGTGTGAACGTCTAAATCTTTCGCCAATTTCAATTTCAGTTTCGGACCAGAAAAATCCAAATCTTCAAACTTAGGCAGATCGTGGAAAAACTCAAAAGCTCCAAATCGATACCCACCATCTTTTCATCGATTATAAGGCCGCATGTGAAAGATTTATAGAGACGAGCTATACAGAGCCATGTCTAGTTTTGGCATCCCTGCCAAGCTCATCGGTTGAGTGACGATTGAGAACGTTCGTTGCTCCCTCAAAATGTGTAACGACGTAACCGATATCTCTGATATCAAGGAAGGTTTTAGACAAGGTGACGTTCTGTCAGATAGCTTCTTTAACATCATACTTGAAACAATTGTACGCCGATGATATCGACATATTTGAAGGAAGCTGGGCTTAGTGGTAAATGAAAGCAAAACCAAGTTAATGCTGTCAACAATAACATCGGCGAATTGAACAGGAAGTCACAGTCAACAGCTATAACTTCGAGGTAGTAAGGGACACACCTGAACAGAAATAAAACGAAGAATCACTATTGCCAACCACTCTTTCTTTGGGCTAAGAACGCAAGTGAGTAGTAAGACCCAATATTCGAAAACTAAGGATGCTCTATATAAGACCTTGATCATTCCAGTCCCTCTTTATGACGCAGAAGCATGGTCCTATAGAAAGTGGATGCTGATATCCGCACTCGTTTCGAGAGAAAATTCCGTCGGAAAATATTCGGTCTACGTTGATGGGCTTTAGTGGTGAAGGTTCAATGACGAACTATGCGAGCTGTACAGCGACATCGGTCTAGTCAGAAAACCGGCATTAGTCGTCTGAGATGGCTAGGGCATGTAAAACGAATGGACACAAATGCTCCGGTCCCTGGAGTCCGCTGTAGAGAAAGACTTCACCTTAGATCACACGCGTAAGTAGAAGGGGACCTCAACCCATTTGGAGTGTGCAACTGGAGACAGTTAACTAAAGACCGAGCTAACTAGAGAGGCTTGTTAGTTTAGGCCCAGGTTCACCCCGAGCTGTAGCGATACCTAAGTAAGTACATAAGTAAGGATGCACTGGACTCAATTTTCCACAACTGATATTCCAGCAATTTCATGTCGATTTTTCGCCTTCACGCCGTCTAAAGTTACTGGCTTATCGGCATAGGCCGGGCTTAATTGATGGCTAATTGACAAGGCCATTTCTTACTACAAGAAGATCATCGAACTGTGTAGCAAGTGGCAACGTCCTCTTAAAACCACATATCCTCGAAGGGTTCCAGTGAAAGGTTAACCCCAACAAATTGGTTAGTATGAATCGATAGCCATCTTCTTTGACTGTAGGCGACTTACCGTCATTATGCTGAAGAAATACAACCCAATGAGACCTCCAGCATGAGAACAAGACCAAATAGTCAATTTGTTCGTACACAATGGCTGCTATTGGAATACGTCCAGCCAGCCGGATGCTCGCTTGATCAAGTGACTTATTACCAAAAACATTTAACCAAAAATAAGCAGTGAAAATACGTATCTTTTCCATCTTCAACAGAGACTAATCGGTATAAGTTCGACGAGCACGATAATCATTTGAGTTCAGCTCTTGGGTAAACACAATCTTATTCGGAAATATAGCAACGTCTTTCGGAAACTACGCCACAGAGACGGTCGAGAGATGCCCAGCACTTGGGAATGGCGAGGAGTCGATTGATTGTAGTCTTGATTTATGTACCGACTCGCATACAACCGCTGTCTTACTGGCACAGCAACGGTATAGAGTGAGTAATCCGATTTGAATTTTTCCATTAACCACTCAATTGCTCGCAGTATTTCCTACCGTAAAAACCCTTTATACCATATTTTGCGTTTGATACGACGAGGCGTAGATATAACAGTCTTATTTGTTGATGTACTTATGGCGATCAAAGTAAGAACGTTCATGACGATAGGCATCCAGGTGAATTACAGGGTTAATTCTTGAATATCTCATTCTACAACTTACAACTTCTAATCTCAGAGTCAAACTCTAATTAACACTTCCATCTAGTACCCAATGAATTCGTTTAATTTCTCTGTTTTATAATATTACAAAATTTTGAAACGTGCAAAAATGTATTCAAAACATGCAGTACATCAGTTAAATAATAATTGATACTTACTTGGTGCATAGGTTGCTCTAGTACTTTATCTGTATTTAGTCAGAGATAAGATCTGACCGGCACTTGAGGATGCAGAGCCGGATGGACTAATGTCGCATGCTGCAAAGCTGCAGCTCCTGGCAATTCAGCTGCTGCAGCTGAATACGCTAACGGATGATGATGCCATAATTCTGGTCCACCCGGAAAGAATGGTCCACCCAAGTCTAAATATTAAAAATTTTCCACAAATTTTTATTTAAATTTATTTTTAATTTTTTTTTTATTTAAAAAGTTATTGACAAAAAAGCGCTCTATATTATTAATTATATTTTTTTTAATCAAAAAAAAAAGAAAAAAACTTTCTTTTGTACACATTTTAACGAAAAGAAGGATATTTAGAAAGGAAGCAAGGAAACGAGTATTTTTTTTTTAACTTTATTCTTTATTTTATACGGCAACATGCGCCTATACCACATCACCTAACATCCTTACACGAGAATATTCCTTTGATACTGTGATTTTATAAAAGAAAAAAATAGTAATTCAACTAAGAAAGGACGAAAAACAGGATACACTTTCTTGTGACAATTTTACAAAAAAAAAAAAAAAAACTCGCACACATACTGGTACAAAAATTCAAGTGATAGATTTAGATTTAGTGTACAAAAAATAACGGTAATAATTATAATTTTCCTTATTTCATTGGTGAATATTGGTGTATGTGATATAGTGCGACATATTGCTGTTGTTGAAGTTCACGTGACCAAGGAATAGTGGGTGTTCGGATAGGGGTAGTGCCTTAGACAAAGCGTTTAATTGCTGATAACAAGGATATCTTAAAATGTATATATACTCGGAGGAAGGATTAATGTGCGCTTTTTGGTAAAACTAATTTACAAATTTTTCTTTTGCATTTTTTGCTACTACTTTTTGTCAAGGAATTTTGTTATTAACTTCTTTTTAAATTTTTAAATTTAAATTTACTTACACTAAAAAAAAAATATAAAACAAAAGAAAATGTTTTTATTTTTTTTGGTTTTATATTTTTTTTTTTGCTTTTAATTTTCTTTGTTTTTTTTTTTTTTTTAATTCTTTTACTTACGTCCAGTGAGTGGGTGCATCAATGCAGGATGTGAGGCTGTTGTCGCTGTATTGGGCTGTGGTTTGGGTTTGCTCACTTTCGTGTTACTCTTGGCGAATTCCAAGCGAATTGTTTGGGGCATATCGGGATCGAAGCGTACACCCTGCTGCAAATGAGCGGTACAGCGGATAGTTTGGATATTTTTGTTTTTTTTTTTGTTTGCATTTTTTTTTTAAACTTAAATTTATTTCTTGATTTGACAAAAAAAAAAGTAAAATATGATCAAAAATGTTTTGGGAGTTTTTTTCTTCAATAATTTATAAATAATTTTGAGTGATTGTTTTTTTTTTTTT
Source organism: Volucella zonaria (assembly GCA_963966105.1). Taxonomy (NCBI): domain Eukaryota; kingdom Metazoa; phylum Arthropoda; class Insecta; order Diptera; family Syrphidae; genus Volucella; species Volucella zonaria. The sequence continues at coordinate 42,226,089 of OZ014530.1, read as the reverse complement.
AGAAATTTTTAGTTTTAATTAAAGAAAAGCAGTGGTTTTTTTTTTTTGGATGATGGATTTTTTTTACAGAAAGATTTATGGGGAGGTTCATTTGATGCATGTCGTTATACGACTCTCTGATATTCGAAAATGAAGAAGGAATCATGTACAAATTATAAATTAGGGAAAATTGCGTAATTCCGTAGAAATAGAAACAGGGGACCAGCAAGCAATTTCCCTAACGAAAAAAAGATTATTGGAAAGTGGGATTTAGAATACAATAGAAATACGTGCTAATCATACGTGAAGACGCTTGCTCTACTAAGATTACTTTATTTTTGCAATAAAAATACACATAATATATTTCATTGGCGAATATTTATGTATAAAGATGTGTTCAGTACATAGCAAGTTATAACTTTCATAATGCGTGATGAAAAGTCGGTGAGGTCAGAAACAACAAATAAGGGCAAGTATTGCTTGGTCTGTGTCAGGAGAGCAGCAATTGTAGGACAGTCCTGTGCTCCAAAACGGAAATACCTGCATCGTTTATGAAGATCACTAACTATCGAACACGAGCAATGATTGGATTCAAGAACGTTAAGACGCTTCTACACGACAGAGAAAGCGATTCTTCAAATTCAAGATACCTACAACTGGAGAAGAATTCAAGTGTACACATTGTACGTCTTAAAAGTAAGCGAAATTATATGCTAAGAACATGGCGTCGAACACTCCAAAACCAGCTAAACCTTCCAAATCTACTCTAGTGAAATCAATGAACGCCAGTCGCGAATATAGGTCAATGCCAAGGGCATAAAGCTAGAGACAGCTTTACTTCCATTCAACTTATTTTGACTCGATATTAACGTCAAGTTTCGAGGGTAAGATCAAGAACCGTTATCCATTTCTATGCCCCCCAAACTACGCAAATGAGAACGACAAGGATAATTTCTAAATTATACTGGGCACAGCGACAATCAAAGGTAGGCAACTATAACATCACGCTCCAATATGCGATGAAACCATGAGAAATAAAAACGGAGTTAATGTTGCAACGTCAACCACCTGATCATTGGGGGCACACTATTTGATTACAAGGACTACCAAGATACCAGGATTTTAAGAAATAAACAGCGCATCGCACAATCGATACAATGAGGGAAAAAAGTTTCGAAGTAGAAAGTCTATTACGGCAATGTAAAGCCGATGCTAAAAGATGGGTCAGCAGAGGTACGCCTCAAGCCGATGTCCTTTCATCACTTTTCTGGAACTTAGTGGTCAAGTGGAATTGCTGATAAACCTGGAAGCAGGGTGGTTGCCTATGTGGATGACGTTGCGCCAGATGTCTCAGCATGCCAACACTATTAAGTAACTCTTACAGCAAAATTTTAGCAGATTAAACTATTGGGCGGATGCTTGTATATTGGGAATAAACCCCCAAAAAACTAATCGTGTCCTCTTTTCCAGGAAACATAAAATTGCAATCATAGACCCTCCTGGGTCTTATTCTTGACAAGAAACTGAACTGGAAACCTTTTAAGAAAGAGTGAAGAAAGCAACAGTAGCTCTGTTCTTTTACAAAAAATCCATTACTAACAAATGGGGCCTTCAACCTCGAATATGTCTCGGTTATAAGACCGATACTCACGGGATGGTTGTCTGAATTACGGCAGTCAACTGCAGCATACTAAGCAAAATTCAAAGGACAGCATGTCTGTACATAAGTGGAGCCTTACGAGACAACCACTCCACATTTTCAGCAGGTAAACGCAGATATTTGCCGCAAAGCGACTACATAGTGGACAAATAAATCATTTGGACACGATAATATTCTCAATACAATAGGAATCCTTTCAGAGATTACACTATGTCCCAATATCGGTTTGACAAAGCGTTTCATGTAAGCATGCCCTCTAAATCCTTTTGGGAGAAGTTGCTTTCATGAATGACAAGTCAATCTACTTCTATACGAATGGATTCAAGACTAATACGGGGTTGGTCGCGGCGTTTCCTTTTGGCCTTCCAAATCATTGTAGCGTGTTCTAGGTGGAAAGGTGGACAGGAAATAAATCTGCAAGAAATATCCGGATCTTTTCGGATAGTCACTCGTCTCACAAAATTTTGCAACGTCAACCACCTGGTCATTGGAGGCAGACTGTTTGACTACAAGGACTACCAAGATAAGCTGAGTTTCGACTAAACGACAAACCAGATCATTCAAATTTTCATTAGCCGACGACTTAGAAATTGCAACCAAGGTGTCGCATCATTAATAAACGTGGGTGTGACATCCGAATAGAAAGGCTCCACCATCTAATGGTTGCTTAGACCAAGGCTTCGTACTGCACCTGTTAATAGCAACCGATCCAATTTACAGGGATGAGGTAGAATACCGACACGTTCGAGGATTCCTGAATGCGACCTTGCCACAAATGTAGAAACAATCAGCCTCTGAAAGGCTGTGAAAACTATTTTTACTTCTTGGACAGACACCTAAGCGACAAAAGGAAAACAGATAGCTGACAACAGAGACAGACTCAAAAATAGGATTGCATCAGATTCAGCAGTAAAGCGCTCCGAACTACAAGTCCTGCACCGCATAAAGAGGAAACGAAATGTATAAGATGAACAAAATGTAACTACCTCAACGCACTAGCTAACAGGATTGAAGAAGTAGGTAACAGTCGCGACAGCAGCACTGTCTGTAGTATTATTACTATCAAATGCGCTGGTGGTCGAAGTTAACAACTACATTTAGTAAACCGATTAAACGGAAATCTGTTAACATTGGATGAAGAGGAGCTAGCCAGATGGCGATTATATTTCGAGCAGTGCTTAACAACTTTGGCACTTTGCTGAATCTCCTGCAGAAACCGTATTCGCACTTCCTCTTCCACACTAACGTGAATGATTAGGGGTTTGAACACAAAAACAAGGCAGTTGGCAGGTATACTCGTAGACGGCATTTCAACGGAGCTCTTCCAAGGCTTATCGAATACTTTGGTAGAAAGCATAGAAAACTAAGGAATTTCCCCAAGATTTAAAGAGACGAATTATTGTCAAGATATCTAAGAAAGGAAACCCTCAAAAATGTGCCAACTGGAGATGTATATGTATATGCCTTCTTCCGATAGTGGGATAAGAATACTCGGCAAGCTTTCGACTTGAAACTGGAACGCCCTTAGGATCATCATTGAACAACGCGACGAGTACAGATCTCGGCTATAGTTGTCGTTCTTTGATTTTGAAAAGACCTTTGACAGCATGAAACGAGATGCTATGTTGCAAGCTTAGCGTATGAGAGGTACATGCGCACCAGAAAAACTAGGCGTTATATTTTTTCTTTTTATATTGCTGTGATGACCGTAAAGGTCATATCTTACACAGAGTTAAGATATCAGAGAAATTTGAAGTTCGCAACAGAGTACAGAAATGTTGCATCATTTCGCTACTGATATTCTTTGTAGTAATCAGTGATGTGATACGGGCAGCTCTGCCTGAAGAAAACATGGGGATAAGATGGACTATTACATCATATCTTGAACATCTTGATTACGCTGATGACGTTGGCCTATTTTTTCATAGACCATGGAATCAATGCTTCTTGACCAACACCGTCAAGCTGCCAATTTTCATAAGTACATAGATGTCTTCGCAACATTTTAAGGATCTTCGTATATCGAACGCTCGACTACACGAAACAACGGGCCAAGAACCCATAGACGTCAAAATATGGAGGAGTAAGACATTGGCCATACCTTACTAAATAAAGACTGTTCCACTGCGAAGTACACGATGCAACGAAAACAGACATGAGATTAGCTCGAGGAGCAATCCAAATATTTGGGGATGACTTAGAGGGAACTCAAGCATGTTACAGAACTTCAAACACAGTGACGCACAGGGGTTCTTGATGCATTTGCTTCACGAGAACTTAAGTAGATGGTAAGTGAGTATAGTTGATTTACTCGTAGCTCACGGTTAAAACCAAAACCCTATCCTGGCTAGTACGTCTTTCTCTCATCACAATATTCACATGAGGAATTGGAAGACTGCCGATAAATCAACAAAATTGTGATCGAGTGTTGGCCCCACTCCAGTACGATGGAGCAGCGAACATTGCCTCGGATCACTAATTTGTTGCGTGGGTGCCGAAAACGATGGCATGAGAATGCCAAAGCTTTTGCCGATGAAATGTTTTTTAAAGTCTAAAGAAGTGATATCGTCAATTTCTGTAGACTAGTGGTTGCGTTGCCAAACTGATACTTGGTCATGATACTGCATAGAAGAACTAAAAGAGTCGAAATGAACACAGGTATACATATGTAACATATATAAGCACCGCACCAAAATCAGGTCAGAAAATTGTTTTAAAGGGTTAAAAGAACTTACAAAGCCCGAGCCGAACTCAACAAATATGGACGAGAAAGCATTGTATTGTAGTAGAAACGCATAGTGCAAAGGATATGGATCATTTCTTTGAATTTTAAACGAGCGACGAAAAAATACAAAGCTCCGCTATGGGACATATACAATTTAATTTAGATGATTGCCAATCAAAGTTTCTGAAGGTGGCGACCCTCCCACCGAGCTGTTCAAGGCAACGGGAGATGTCTTGGTGAGAAACATACACCCTCCGCAAGATATGAGCAAAGTACAATACATAAAGTGTCACCGAAGAATGTCATCGCCTTTTAGAAAATGCTCTCTGTTGTATTGTGTGAAGGTCTAAGGGCCTTTATTAACAAGCAAATTGGTCCATATCACTATGGCTCTAGGTCGTAACAGTCCAAATTTTGACACTGTTGGTCAAACTGAATATCGATGATATTGATAATTGCAGGAACACAGCGTGAATTCAGCAACATCTTCGAAACGAAGATGGATCTTCAAAGAAAAGCTATCGAATAACTATTTCTTGGGATAAGATGGTAATCCAATAGCAACTTGAATGACTCTCGGACAACTTATGTAGGTTACACTTAATAAGATCGTTATCATCCCAGTCGTGCTCTATGGAGCAGAAGCATGGAGCCTAGGATATTTCGGGAGAATAATTCTTCAGATAGAAGAGAAAGTTCAACGATCCATCAGAAGGGTCCGAATATAACGACTACGGGGAATCTTCCAATTTACCCGGGAGGGGTAATTTAAAAATAAATTTAACCAACTCGGAATGAATAACTTTTGGCACATAGCCTACGAACAAGGTAGATAGATCAGCTTGAGGCTTGTCCTGTAACAAGCTGCATAATATTCCGATTTTTACTGCGATCAGCTTACTGATTTGCAAAAGACATCTTCGCTGGTTAAAAAAAACTTAGGAACGAGCTAATTATTTAAAGACCTATGCTCCTGTTGCGCAATATTTGAATGAAACAACGACTATAAGAGAGTGAAAAAACTACTGGGTTTTTTTTTTTTTTTTTTTTTTTTAAGTGCATTATACATACTGTAGGAGGAATTTTTGATATATGAAGACAACGCCTTATAGAAAGAATGCATACATTATATCAGAAGCCTATACCCTTTGCATATAAATCAAACAATGACGTCAATGCTAACCATTTACAGCCCCTCAAGCAGTTTGAAAGGGACATAACTCTTAAAAGGTTCACGATGCTGGTGCTGCTGTTAACGTCAACATTTACGAACATTACGTACCACTAACAAAGTAACTACCTTAACTACATTTGATGATAGTGAGCAGTAAAAATATCCACAAAACACGCTTCGAAACATAGCCCCTAATTTGCTATAAGCTACTTTGTAATCTCTGTTATGCAGGGTAGTACTACTAAGTCCTATACTATAAAACTCCCCCGCATAAATATGAATGTGTCGTGCTGCTGTGGCTTAGTTTATTTTCTTTTTTTATACCATGTTGGTGTGGTGTATAAGTAGAGCCAGGTAATGGTATACCAAAATCCAGAATTTTAATAGAATTGCCATGCGAGAGCGTTGTTAAACCCTAAATATCCCACTACACCATGCCCAATCTTCAAAAGCTACTATCCTGTATCCATACCTTGTACCTTGCCCGAGTATGAGTATTCGTGCTATTGTGTACTTACAAATTATATTTACATCGGTTATTATCATTCCTCGGTTTTTTTTTTCTATTTCTTTTCGGAGTAAAGAAACAGCATGATGAAGCACAGAAAAATGTGGATACGAGTACGAGGAGAAGTACGAGTATAGGTACTTGCGTGCCACAAATAGCATAGATACGGTTGGAACTATGCGATTACTACTATTCAAGCTTTCGTGTTTCTACTTTCGAGACTTCTAGCTGCAACGTTGTTGAAGTAATAATTCGAATTTTCTTACTATCACGGCCAGAAAATTCACCCAAGCGAGTTTGGTACTACACTACACGTGTAGAGTGAGTTCAGTGGCGTTTTTTTTTTCCTTCTCTTCCCGCGTTTTAATATAATGTTGACGCCGCGTGTCTAAATCGGAGTCGAAGTACTCGTAGGAATCGGGAACTGGAGCGGGTACCCCAACAGAGCTTGGGCAATTCCAAGTTAGTTGGAACTACATGTTCCTGCAACCAGGCATTATCCTTTGATTTTATGTGGCAGCAGCGAGGGAGAGGTGATGGGGATATTTTCGTATTTTCGTAATTCAGTAATTCACCTGGCTAAGGGTGGTGAGTTGTTTTTTTTTATTTTCTTTTCAGGGTTTGGTTCGACCTAAATTCACTGTTATATCATTCGCATTTTTATATTTTCTGTTCATGAAAATAGTTCTTTGACATGCAATCGTGGGCGAGTTGGAAAGAGTCATAGACATGAACTAAGAGTGGCAGTCGAGGGGAGAATGTTGAATTTTCATTTACTTAAAAGGATATGTGGTAAAGGATTTCGTAGAAACGTAGAAAATAAGAGACGAAATGAAATAAAAAAAAATAAACCACTGCTTTTCTTGTGATTTTAAACGAAAAAAAAAAAATTATGAAAATTCGCCAAAAATACCGCCGCATTCAGGGAGAATTCAAAAACTTTCTTAATACTCTCTGAATGTTTTCATTTTAAGAAAAAGAAAAAAATCATAAATCAATGTGGTGGGCTCCGAAAAGAAATAGATTCTTTCCTTTCCCTCTATTATAACAACAAACAAAGAATTGAAAAGCTATTTTTCTTTTCTTTATTTCTTTTCTTCTCAACAAAGTGGAAAGCCACAAGATTCAGCTTTAGGTACTGTGCTTGTTCATTTTTTTTTTTTTTTAAATATTCATTTAACATACATTTTATGGTTTAGTGAAAAATTTTGTGTTAAAATTTTGTTGTTTTGGCGGTTTTTTGGTTTTTACTTTGGTTTGTGGTATTGTTTTGTGATTTTCCAGAGGACGTAACATACTTTGTTTGTTGGTTTAAAAAAATAAATATAGAATATCTACTTAAAAATAAAAAAATAAACCAAGGATGCAATTATTAAAGTGAGGGTATCACCTTAAGTCAACTTGGAATTAAAAATTCAAATATCGACAAATGGGATTTGTTTTACTTTTTTTTTTTGTTGAGATATTGTATGTAGAGTGGGAATTTTGTGAATGTGCAAACGCAATTAGATTTTCTTTGGATTTGTATTTATTGTATCCACAAAAATAAATGCAATATAAATAGATATTTATAAAGAATGGGGTCTGTGCTCATGCAATTCTTAAGAAATTTATTTTCAAGGGTTTTTTTTTTTTTTTGTAAATTTACACTTGTTTAAGTAGCTTAAATAAAACAAAAATATATATGGAAAAAAAATATAATACAGTTTCGCAAAAAAGTGTACAAAATTAAAAACAAAAAAAAATTTCTTTAAAACTGAATCTATGAAAAACACTTTTAACTCAGTGACTGATCAGTGATCGCTAGATTTGGATTCTTTGAACTAACAAACTTGTGCCTTAGCTATTATACTTTCAAAATGTATACTAAATAGATCTACTAAAGCCGGTTGGATGCTGTAGGAACAGGGTAGCCACTGAATGGGGTCAAGCTATTTTCCCTCCAACTGGTAACTATCGGGTGGTGGTTGGTCGGTCCGGATTCGACCTGCTTACTTATAGGAGCGAGTATTGAACAAGATGCCAAAGGCATTTTAGACTGCTTCATACAAAAGCAAAAAGAGAACCGACTATATTCAGAGCTAAGGCCGATGAGGATTTCCAAGAATAATCCGTCTTTTTTGAAAGGAGATGGTGATCGATAAGTCCTTAAAGGGCTAACGTTCACATACTCGAAGTGGTTTACTGACATCGGTGTAAGCGTGCAGTCATTCTGGGGTATTTTACAATGGAACTGGTGTTTCAGGCTGGCAGTTATGCCGTCAGTGAAAGCACATAACCACATAAAAAATACTAATTATGAAAGAGACACACGAATCGGATAAAAACAGGCCTCCTCATTTCAGATCACGACCCGAAACGATAACGGACTATGAATTGTGAGTATGCATCTGGGACGAACGTACACTGTAGACCAATGTTCACCTAAGGCGTGAATGCTCTTACGATGTACAGAGCATATATGCATTACTGCAATCCAGCAGATACTCGTACGCTGAAAAAGATGAGACATGCAGACACAAAAAAAATTGCGTCTTTTCTTGCAGCTGTCACAAAAGACTGTATTAGAATGAGGATCCGTCTGGGAAACTGACATCACAAGAGCTGAATACCCTACTAGAGAGGAGTTCTATGCCTTCCCGTATGCATAGTTGGAAGGCACAGCCTTCATGACACGACATCAGACAACGGCTTCCGGTTATCGATTTTGCAGCAGCTCGTAATATGGTGATGGATTTCTTGGAATACCAGTAGACCGAATAAATTTACAACGTTTTAATACGTTAGATGCGAAGCAAGTATGCAGCATTCTCAATGTGCTCTCTCTCAACGTCAACTCTGGTCACTTCCTTAATGCACCCAAATTCAGAGCTCGACTATCCAATGAAAAAAAGCTGCAAACCCCTCAGAAAAAGAAATTCATGATTGAGAACTTCAGCACAATTGGAGTGCTAGACTAGACAACCAGAAACTCTCCGCTGTGCATTTACAAACCACAAAAGCCGACAATCTGCAGAACCAATACCGCGATATCATCAAAGTAGTAGCCGAGACCACTGTTGGCTTACAGACCCTGCCGAAAAAAAGCCTCTGATGGTGAGTGGTCTAACGAACATTGTGATGGAAAATGCGCACTTACAAGTAGCGCAGCACCAGAGCCGCAAGGTAAAAGACCATCCTGCATAAGAATAAAAGTTCAAGAAAGGCGATCATGTGCCCTATTAGAACTACCGAGGCATGTTTCTGGACGTTAAAAAAAACAAAGTAGACATTGAACGCTTTGGAGGGACAAATTCTTCACCGAATATTTGGGGTCCCATATACGAGAAGGGAGGTAAAGATACCGCGTACTCTGTGAGCTGTATTAAGTTGTGGACGTGGTTAAAAAAGCCAAAAGACGCCAACTACACTGACTTGGGTACATCGATCGAATGAACAATAATACTCGAATGACAGCTTCTCGGTTCGAAGACCGAAAGTCTGTTTTAAGGATCAAACTATCGTGGATGCCAGAGCACTTGGTTTGAACAACTCTAAACAGTTTGCGTAGCCAGTGCCTCTTCACGGGTCGGGAGCTCGACACTTTTTAAAGATCAACATTATCTACATGCGCTCATGAGATAATATATTTAAAAAAATAATATACCAAAAATTAAAGGCTACCAGGTTAACAGAGGATTATTGTCGGTCATACCAGGCCAATCCAACAGAGGAAAATCGAAGAAAAGTTTAAACAAACACTTCTAAGTAATCTATCGAAATCCTTACAGATTTTACTACACTATTCAATGAACAGGATTTTTTTATTAAAGAAATGGATGGGCCATGGACAGAGTTTGCTTTCTTTTACACTCACACTTTTCTAGATGTAAGGATTACTGCGTCAATTTCGAAAGACCGCAGGGCACACAGAACGTCACATGATTTTTAACGTAAACCACCTGTCATGTAGACCTTATGTTTACGGGATGCCCATACATCCATAGGGAGCAAGGATATGCCTTGCCATCGCTTTGCCGCCTTCCTGAGATACCAAAGCAGAACTTGTGTTGGAGGCACAAGTTCCACCCTTGGTATGAGTCGAGGCCGACCTAAAACCTCTTACTGTTCTTCGGATCACAGCACCCAGTACTTATTTGCAACTCCACAATGGGTTAGACCCGTTCCCGCGATTTGGGTTTAAACCACAGCCACCATGACGCTCCCACAAGGGGGCCTACTTCAACAAGTCAGGCCCGGACCGAAATCCGGGGGGCTCCTGACTCCCATGGTACCGTGATTTAAGTCCTGGCATGGACTACCGGTGGTCCAGCCACCAACAAGACCTATGACCGGCAACTTGTTACTAAAGATGTTTACGATAAGACCAGTAATATGCTCTGCCCCCGCTTTTTATTAGACAACGTCATTGATGGGTGGAGTCTTGATAATTGGGCGGGGGCCCCGCAGGGCACACAACCGGCACCTTAAAAATAAATTAAATTAATTATAATTGAGGAAAATATTTTCTGGGAAAATTAACAGCTTTGCTTCATATAAACCGCCGGGCGTAGACGGTAAACTTCCCATAATATTGCTCACAAATTCGAAGGGTGTATCTTAGTAAGCCCATAACACCCAGTAATCTTCACATAGAGATTAGGCAAAATAGCTTATGAGTCCCCTTTTGTTCTTAAAGGGCTAAATCTTCCTTAAACGTTACATGAGGAGGATGTTGATTAGATCAGCAAGCTTAAAGTTATGTAACCCAAAGCAGCAAGCAGCTCTGAATGAAGTACTGCGAACCATTGAGTGGGTTAATCCATTTCCACTAATACTTATAGATATCTTCCAAGACATGTAATAAGGGCTATACTGAATCTATCCCGAATTTTCTCATCCAACTAGGCACTGATGTAATAGATGCTGGTAGATGATGTCATACTCAGATCTTGGATCCTTCAGTCTTTGCGTATGCTAATGACATGGGCGCATTAGCTTTAGAAATGTATTCTGACATACTGGGTAAGCTTAGCGCTCGAACTGTAGCAAAACTTCGGCAAGATTTAAGAACTCCAACAAAAAATGTTTATCCCGATATATACGGCCGTGGCATATACATACTATCCTCAGATACGATTTTGTAGTATGGTCTGCTTTAAGCAATGTCCAGAATCCATAGCAATGTAATCAGAATCCAAAGGGCAGCTCGAATATACTCAGGACTAGAAGTAGATAATCACTTTCAAAGGAATTCCCGGTCATACGAATAAAGATGAGGATGAAAGAGCCGACGAACTGCGCAGACTTGTCTACAATCTTTTGGAATCATCGGTGGAGGAAGTCCACTCCACACTAGGATTCGTGAAAGGAAAAATCCATTTGCGTTTCACCTCAATGGTCTAGGTGGGCGAATCTTACGAGTTTGTTGCTTTTTTTTTATAATTAACGCGCTCTAAAGGGATTTGTCTACCCTTAAAATGTTTGTACACAGCGTGGGCGAAGGAAATTTAAGGAGGAGCAAAAGAGAGGTACGGATGTAGATTGTTCTTAAATGTTTGCAAGTTATAATGACTAGGAAATAGAGAGCTCGGCAGAGCGTTCCATAAACGAGTTGTACGGCTTAGGAACGAATCACGATATTTTAGAGTACGTCCGGAAGTGGTTTAGAATCCTATCTAGCAGGTGCACAGATGTTTTCGGAGCACCTGACCATGTGTAGGCAATGTACTCCAATTTTGGGTGGATGAATGCCTTATATGTGTATAGAGGCCTGATCAGAAGGTCTGAAATATTTCTAACAACGCTTGAGAAAGCTTAGACATTTCGCAGCATTTTTGATGACACTGAATATGTGGTCATTCCAACGTAAGCTGCCACTGACACACATATCGAGAATGGAAAGAGTATCGGCTTCGACGATGGAAGTGCCATTCATGGATAATGGCTGAATATTTAAATTTCACATTAATGACAGCAGACAGCATTGAGTTTTGAAAGAACTAAATTCCACTCTGTTGATAGTTCCCCAATTGGTTATGCTGTTAATATCGGAATTTAATGATTAAATTACCTTACGCTGCCGTTCCCGTTCTACACCCGACGAGCAGGAACGCGAGTCTTGGAACGAATACGAAAAGCAGAGAGTACTGTCATCAGCAAAGGAATACATACATACGAGTATATTGGATTAGAAATAGTGGACAAGAGATCATTAATGAAAATTAAGGAGTGTCGGAGACAGAACGGAGCCCTTGAAAACATGCAAGGCAGCTTGAATTGAACGTTCCGAAAGGGTAAATTTTAATTCATTGAAGAAGAGAGTCATCGATCCCAAAAACACGCATTTCCGACAAAAACGCCCAGTGCCAAACTCTGTCAAATGGCTTAGAAATATCAAGTACAACTATCCTGCTTTTGCCAGATTAATGTACGCTTTGGTTCCACTTTTCGGCGAGACATGCCATAAGATCACCAGTGGAACTGTTGCTACGAAAATCGTACTGCAGGTCATTGAGAAGTTTTCGTGTTCCGAGATATTTCATGAGCTGATGGTTTATCCACGTTTCCATGCACTTGGAAAGATGGGGCGTAAGTGCAATGGGTCTATAGGAGGAGCGAGAAAAAGATTCGCCTTTTCTAGGCACGGGTTGGACAGATGCTGTTTTCTATCTGCTCGGAAAGAGTCCTAAAGACTAGGATTGATGAAAGAAGTTACACAATAGTTTTGCAAGCGAGGAAGAACATCTCTTCAGAAGAAGGGGAGATATACCATCTGGACCAGTGGATTTGTGAATGTTAAGATCTTTAAGAACTCTTGCTAGTACACGAGTGCGAAAGTGGATTCGTTCCATTGAAAATTCAAGTGCGGGCGGAGACAAAGCACAATCTGGGAGTGTTAAGCTGGCCGCGAAGTGTGCAGCAAGTAGATTGGCCTTATTCAAAGAGCTGACAGCTGGAATATTATTGTAAATGAGCGTTGGGATGGAGGATGAGGCAGAATTTCCTATATTTTGACGAACGACCAAACATTTTTACTGCCTTTGGGACATTGAAGTATTTTTTGTGCCTCAATTTTTAGTCGTATTGAAATTTCGCACGCTTAAGAAAGACGTTGCAGTCATTCCTGGCTCGTTTGAACCTTTTTCGGTTTTCCTCTGTCGGGTTGGTCTTGTAGAACCGAAGAAAACTTTTCTCTAACCCTGACAGACTCTTTACAGCTTGAGTCGTACCATGCCTTTCCTTTTGGTTGGATATTGGATATTGGATCATCCGATGAGGGATAAAACATCTCATTCCAAAGAGAACAGTTTCTATGATAATGTCAGCAGCAGCATCCACGTCGTTATCGAGGAAACATAACGACCAGTTAAAATTCCTAAAGAAACTGACTGTTAAGACCGCTCCAGTTGGCTTTCTCGTATTGCCATATGCTTCTTTGGGAATCTTTTCTCTAACTGAGTGGTTGGAGTACCACACAGTGGTCCGACGAGCCTAGAGGGGAGAGCACATTAACGGAGTCATTATCAGGGTGAGAAATTAAAAACAAGTCCAGGGTGTTGGCGGTATGACTATCAACGTCTGGTATTCGCGTGGGCTCATTTACAAGCTGGGTCAAATTATTTTCCGCAGCGAAGATCTCAACACACCGTCCTTCGTGAGTTATCTGTCCAGAACGTCGAAGGCAACAAGAATTATGTGTATTGAAATCGCCCGTAATAACGATTTTAGTATGAGGACACATACATACAATTCTTTGAATGGAGTCAGAGAGCGCATCAAACTCGTTAAAAGTCGAAGTGCTGTTTGGGGCTTCTGTAAATAAAGCAGTAGCGGATAATTTGTTTACGGAGATGGAATTTTAACCACAGGAAATTGAATTCCGGATTAGAACAGGGACTACATTATGGTGGAGTTTGGCAAGCTACATTATTCCGCACATAAACGAGAGAAGAATAATGCTATTAGTTCGTAGCCAGGTAGCTTCAGATCAGAGTGATTTGAGAGGTGTGGGGGCGATCTACCTGTGTTTCACTAAGTGCTAACACAGATGGCCTGAATTTACAGACGTGGACAAACGCAGAAAAGTGATTACTTCTTAACCCGTGTATATTGGCTATGTCCACTATGAATTCCTAAGCAAGGCTGCGAAGTGAAAATTCTGACGTTGGCTTACCGAATCGAATTGCTGTACAACAACGTGAAACAGTGCACCAACAAAATTTTACATACAATAAATAATAAAAATAAGGACCGACCAGCGTTAAGACCGCACCAAGCAGTGTATAGAAGAGCCTCATCTGGCTTGGCACTACCACAGAAACGGCAAGTTTATTTATTCCCAAACTCATTGAGCCAAGAGTGACGATTTTTCGGTAAATCAAGGTCAAAACCAAGTCTCTGTCTCGTGACCTTAGTCTCTACACCAGGTGAATCCTATGAGAGTACAGGATCGTTCTGCAAAATTGCCGACAAAGGGGATGGACAAGGGCCAAACGTGCGTCGAATTAACAATCCGGACCTTTCGCTACAGCTTTACTTGCATTGAGTTGACGCTCTTTGGGCTTTGCGTCATGCGGTAACAACGAATATCAAGATCATATGGTCCAACATGAATTACTTAATTTTCTATGCGAATTGAGACGTTTTTGAAAATATGTTTGAATGATGCGGCAGCTTTCTTCTAGTATCTTTTCCTCATAAACTAAAAATACCAGTAGATGTCAAAGAGCTGCCCAAAATGATGGCACGATTTTAAAGTTATCCCTATTGAAAGATGTATCAGGAAAAAGAATAACATTTATATATTAAGTGGCATTTGCATTTTAAACACTAGACTTTTTATATGCCGTCCGCCAATCAGTCGATCCTGTAAGGATTACCCGTCCATTTTCTCAGCACCCTGGCATTCTACGACTCGGCTGCCTATTTACCTAATTACAAGCCAGATCGGCAAACTAATTAGGTGCTAATTGCCAATTGAGCTCCCTTTGGTTTCAACCAATAAATATTCATTTCAAACTTAACTAATCTGATTGCAATATTGGGTGGGGTTACAGGATTGGCAACTGCTTACACAATCAAAATGCGGATGTGGATTATGTTCAAGAAATTAATTACAGTTGTTGTGAGTGGTATTGGATACGATTAACTCTATACCTAACTAGGGTATCGAGACTGTTTTTCTGCTTTCCAAGAAACAATTGAAATGAAGACAACTCTTCTGATAATAAGTGTCCTTATGCTAGGTTGCACGGAAATTATTTAAAATAAATTATATATATAAAAATCTAATAAGTCTGGTGTAAAGTTGCTTTTAAATTCAAACTAGGCCACTGATTCTAAGCCAACTTTTCCCACAAATGGTTTACTGAATGCATTTCTCTCTGCTTTTTCTTCACTACAATAAAACCTCATTTTAACTTAATTCAAAACTCAAAAACCAAAAATCGAACTCAAAACAGAATCAGTCAAAAAATATTTGTGATAAACCAAAAATAAATCAATGTATCGGTCGAATATTTTAATTTATACACAGAAGTTTCGAAAAATTGCACTTGCACATTTCCAAAAATTAAAAAACAAATTTAAACCATAAAGTAACTAAAGTTAAAGTATAATTTTAAATTGAATTGTGTAATATCGTGTGCCTCTTTGTGAATATATTCATATTTATATATTTAACATTCCTTTGCTAATTCATAATTAGAAAGGGAGGGTTTGTATTTATAGCGTTTTTGTTTTTTTGTTGTAATTGTTGCAATTTCTATGCGATATTTTACTAAGTTACAAAAAAAAACAAAAAAAAAAAACATTATATTGACAATTGCTTAAATTTTTCCAAAAACATTTTTTTTTTTTTCAAATTTAACATTGATTTTAATTAAGAGCTTTGCAATAAATTTAAGATTGACTATAGCACATGTATATGTAAGTAGCTTGTTACCTGTAAGTCCTGTTTAGCTGCCTCAGCTCCGGCTCTTGTGTGGAATGTTACAAAACCAACTGGCTGTAATTTTAAAATAGTTATAAAACAATTTTGTATATGAAAGTACATATATATGAAGAGGAATTAGTGTATGTTATTATCATAATACTGCTACAGAAAGGATCGGAACTAGTAATCCAAAAAATTATGGAAATTCTTAGGGACCGTCTAAAAATAGGGTACCTACATACCAATAGCTTGGAGGGAAGTTAATCTGGTTTTCATACCTAAAGCTGGCAAACAGAGGTATATAACAGCAAAAGATTTCAGACGAATCAGTCTGTCATCTTTTAGGCTTAAAGCCCGAGGGATTATTGGAAAGTCACGTTAGGAACAGATGGAGTAATCGCTTTTTGACTGAATTCACAGATGCATACGAGGGATGTTGAAACTATTCTCGGTATCGGGGTGAAGCCGTGGTTGTATATATAAATTGACTTATTTATCAAGTAATACTATTATTTTAGTGCATTCATGTAAAATTTCATATAAATGTGATTATTAATTCGCGTTTTATCTCTAGTTAAACAGAATCATAATGGCAACTGAGACGATGATGGTGAAAATTTAGCATCGCGCTGTAATTAAATTTCTCACTAAGCAAGGAAAAAGTCAAAAAACTATTCATGAAGAGATGGTGGCTGTTTACCAGGGTTCCGCACCTTCATTATCAACTGTGCAAAAGTGGTCAAGTGAGTTCAAGAGAGGCAGAGAGAGCATTGAAGACGACCCCCGCTCCGGCGCCCCGGCTACTGCTTGTACGGGAGAAAGCATCAAAGAAGTCGAAAAACTTGTTCTTGAGGATGCCCGAATAAAGGTGAAAATGATGGCAGAGATTACCAAGCTTTCAATTGGTACCATTCACACCATTCTTCATTACCATCTTAACCTTTCAAAGGTCAGTGCAAGGTGGGTGCCACGAATGCTCACAGCGCCTCAGAAAAAAGTGAGAATCGCATGCTGTAGAGAGCTTTTGGAGATGTGTAGTGAGAACGCGGACGGTGTTATGGATCGAATTGTTACTGGGGAGGAAACATGGGTCCACCACTATGACCCTGAAAGCAAACAAGAGTCCATGCAGTGGCATAAAAAAGGAACAGACCCCCCGAAGAAGTTCAAAGTCACTCCGTCTGCCGGAAGCTCATGGCCACAGTTTTTTTTTGACTCAAAGGGAATCTTGCTCATTGAGTACAAAAAAAAAGGTGAAACCATCAACGCCACATCCTACGCTTCCACTTTGCATAATTTGCGGGAGGAAATTAAAAAGAAAAGACGGGGTAAACTCGCAGCGGGTGTGTTGCTTCTTCATGACAACGCTCCTGTTCACACGGCGCGAGTTTCCAAGGCTGCTGCGCGAGATTGTGGTTTCGAAGAAATCCAACACCCACCCTATAGTCCAGACCTTGCCCCTAGTGATTATATCCTGTTTCCGGATTTGAAAAAATGTCTTCGTGGAAAAAGATTTTCGGATGATGAAGAACTCAAGTCGGTATTTTGCAGAGAAAGAGGAAATTTATTTTTTTTGAGGGTTTAAAAAAGCTTATCTCAAGATGTAACAAATGCATTGATGTTAGGGGAGATTATATTGAAAAATAAAAACAATTTAAATTGAATTCGCACTTTCCTTCATATCGTATGTTATATGAAAGGAAAATCTTTAGAGACCGCCCTTCACGAGGTGGTGGGAAAAATAGAGAAGAGTCTACACTTCGGTGAGTTTGCGATGGCGGCCTTCCTCGATATTGAAGGAGCCTTCAATAACGTGGAGTGCACCGACATTAAAAATGCTCTAGTAGACGTTAACATTGAACAGGGCATTACAAACTGAGTTTGCAACATGCTTGCAAGCAGCAAAATAAACGGTCCCATTGGGCATAGCTCGGTTATAATGTCCGTAACTAGGAGAACCCCTCAGGGGGTAGTCATATCGCCACTCGTGAGGGTGCTGGTTATCAATGACATTCTCAAAAAACTTAGTACAATGGGTATAAGTGCCACGGCATGCACAGATCATAATAGTGCAGGGAAAATATTGTATTTAAATATTTTAAGCGACATTATGGAGATTGGCCTGGAGACGATCAGCACTTCGGCAAAAAGCTGTGGTCTCAATGCCAACACTTCAAAAACGAAAACTGGTTCCTTTTACCAGAAAGTAAAGATACCGAAATTCAAAGTCCCAAAACTCAACGGAGTGGAACTGTCCATTTCGAACATCTGGGTGTGATTCTGGACAAAAAACTGCATTGGAATGTTAATGTAGCGGAAAGAACCAAAAAGGCATAAAATGCTCATTTTATCTACAAAAGAACAGTAGAAATTAATTTGGAGCTTAAAACCTGCTATGGTGTTCCGGGTGTATACGCTGGTGGTAAGACCCATACTTACATACGGGGGACTAGTATGGTGGTTTACCGAAAATTAGCGGCGGTTCACAGAACGGCTTCCATAGCCATTACAGGTGGGTTCCGTACCACCCGCACGTCAGCATTGGACACCTTTTTGGCCCTAAAACCACTTGATTTACAGATAAAAAAAACTTGCTGGCAACAGTGCGATGCGACTCACTAATCTGGGTTACTTGCATGCGAGCTATCCAATTCTTGGTCAACCTCGACATCCCTTATGATAACATATATCCGGAGAGGGAGGACTGAAAAAAATTAAATAAGCAGTACAAATGAGATTGCAATTTTCACGGATGGCTCAAAAACAAAGGATGGAACTGGTTCTGGTATCTTTTCGGAAGACCCTGAACTAAGAGTGTATATAAGACTACCGGAAGCAAGCAGTGTCTTCCAATCAGAGGTTTTAGCTGTCCTCAGGGCGGCTGAGCTAATGCAGGTGAGATCGGTATTCGAAAGAGATATCACTATCTACATCGATACTAAGGCCACACTCAAGGCAATGGAATCGACCAACATCAATTCTGATACAGTCAGGGGCTATCGCACTATGCTCAAGGCACTATGCAGTCAGAATCGGGTAAGACCGGCACCAGGACACTGCGGTGTTAAAGGAAATGAATAATCGGATGAGCTTGCAAGAAAAGGAGAGTTACTGGACAATATTGAAGTTGCCAATATCAAACCCCGTTTTGCATAGTGAGGGGCACTATCGAGGAATAAATCGCAAAGACTGCCAACCTAAGGTGGCCAAGTCTTGAAGGACACAGGGTATCCAAGGCTCTTTAGCCGTTTTTGACGGCAATTAAATTAATAAAATTTAACAGGGATAAACTTCGGATAGTAATAGGAATCTTGACAGCACACTCTCTCCTGTGGAAACATGCAAAGAGACTCAGATTTTCAGATTCTGTATACTGAGTGAATGCAAGGCAATATCACGTCGTCGAAGAAAATGTTTAAGGAAATACTTTTTCGGAAACCTAGAGGAAATAGACGGCACGAAGTTGAGGCACTTGAGTAGAGTGAGTCACTCCCGCTTGGAAGCCTTTAATTCTCACACAAAGAGAAGGTGCGCATTAGATGGTGCGCAAAAGTGGAAGAGGACCTCAACCATCTTCGAAAGCGAAACTGAAGGAAGTTGGCTGAAGACCATGTAAACTGAAGAAGTTAACAAGCGGCCCAGATCAGCTCCTAATTGCAGCACCATCTTTAATGAGGAAGATACCGCAAGTAGAAGTGATTTACTGACGTGGAATAAGGACAAGAACAATGAACTTCGGATCGACAATTGAAATCGAAGTTCCCTTAATAGACCAAGTTCGATTGAACTATCCACGTAGGATGAAAACTTCTGCAGAGCAGAATAACCGCCGTCCAAAAATAGCGATGAAAGTGTGGCATTGTGCTCTGACATTTATCAGGTATTCAGATAGAGAATTAGTTGATAACAATCAACACATATGAAGAACGCGGAATTATTGTTACTGCTTATTTGTCAAATTTCCGGTCTGCTATTTTAACGCTGCGTGAATTTCGTCGTTGTTTTCCTCGTCGTCCTTCACCATGTGCGCGAACAATTAAGCGTTTGGCTGAGCGCCTCGCGCAAACTGGGTCCTCTAGAGATGTTGCAAGAAGTGACCGGCGCTGTATTGCTCGTTCGACCGAGAATATCACTGCTGTGGCCGACCACTGTCACAGTAACTGGTGAGCGCTAGAGACAGATTTCAAACGAGTTTTTTTTTGCCGCAAGTTTTTGAATTGGGTCTCGAGCATTGTTGATTTCTGCAGGACGCAGCAACTGCTCACACAGCTGGGTCAACGATGGAGACTGAAAGATTATCATTGTTACCACGTCTTTCCTTCAATTAAATATTCACGAGAGGGCTCTGAGGGCTGACTACGAGTACATTGTGATCACATGAGTCAAAGGCCGAAAACATCGTCAATTGAAGACCAATTGCAGCTATGCCAAAAAGCTATCGGAGATATCGCCCTGATGTACTGGCCAAGATGATTCGTGATGGAACCAATGCTACTCGCGAGCGCAATAAGCACCGGTTTCTCAAAATAAAAACGAAGTTGCATTCTTCAGCAATACAGACATGCTAGTGCAAGAACGAGGTTCAAAAATGTTACCAAGAAATGTCATGAAAAGGCTAGAAATCCGGAGTCGAAACCTTTAGTGATGAATTAGGAAGTAGTAACGCAGTCGATGGTGGGGAAATGGAAAGATCATAACTGAAGCGGTGACCACGATCCTTATTTGGGTAATATTAAATATCAATTTCGTACGACAGATCTGGTAAAGATAGATATAGCCGAAGAAAGGTGATAGTAAGTAGCCTGCCATTTGAGAAGCGGAATAAATATAAACATGCTTTAGCGGGATGTTCCTAATCATTACTAGCTTATTCTCGAAAAGTAAATGCGCTTACAACAGTGCAAACTGTAGAATGTTATACAGCTCAATGTAAATATCTTCAGCTTTTTCTCAACAACCTTATTTGTGTATATCAGTGTGCTTTAGGCCTGGAAGGTTCACTATCAACCAAACTTTTGCACAATGACAGATCTTCAAGAAAAGTCATCGATTTCAGATCACTTAAGTCCTGAGATATGGTAATATCGGTGTAGATACGTCAAATCTGACATCATCGTCGTAAAATTTGACATTTTTAAAGGTATACGTGCTCAGAACCCTTTGTCATACGATTGCCATTTGCGTTTTTTTAGAAAGACTAGAAAAATTCATCTCGATTTCAATATGGATTAGCTCAAGCTACACAAGCACCACACCGGGCCACCGTGTTTCGCCAGCTTTCCGAGTTCAGTTTCAGTCGTCGTTCGCTCCAGTATAAATTTCGTGAAGATCGTCCAAAACATGTTGTTGTGACAGAAATCGTTGGTTCTGTAAGGGAACTCATATTGCAAGATCGTCATGTGACTCATCATGAAATTAAGGCATGCTTGGGCATTAGTTCTATCAGCAAACATTTATGATTGCATGAATATTTGGCCGTCAAAAATATTTATTCGCGGCTGGTGTGGATTGATCCAAAGAAATATTGAAAAAAATCGATTGCGGTGCTTCAAAACACGCCTATAACATCGTAACAGGCCACGCGGATCTATCTGAAACTCAACAGCAGTCGACTATATGGATCTTTCAAGACGAACCAAATTCAACACAAGTTGTTCGCGCCTTCTAGTACTTCGAAGCGAATGGTCGACTGTTTTTTTCGGAAAACCCGGACATTGCAGCACCCTGCGGAATGGTACACCACCATTTGTTTGCTAGAAGTTTTTGGAGAAATAAGGAAAAGCAACCGCCGAACACGTATCATTCTCCACCAAGTCAATGCTAGCACTCACAGGTCGGCCCGAGCAAGTAACTTTTTGAGCCCTCAAAACATCGAATTGATGACTGGACCATCGTACAGTCCCGATTTGGCACTCAGTGACTTGCTTTTATACACTCACGTTAAAAATAAATTGAGAGGCAAACGTATTTCTCCTCCTGAAGAAGCGGTTGGTCTGTTGAAAACTCATGTTTAGGAGTTATCTCACTCGGAATGGAAAAAGTGGTTGGAAAATTGGTTTAAGCAAAGGCAACGTACGTGGAATACCACCTTGAGCAAAAAGTTTTCCCACTACACCACCGTGTGGCGCTCCCATTGTTCCGATTTGAGTTCTGTTTTTCAGCTGGTAAATCTGAAAATCTTAGCATCATAACTTGACATTTGTAAAAATTACGAAGCCAAGAGTACATCTATCTCTGTGTGTGTTGTCGATTTTTTACAATTTTATAAATGGATTTAAATTTGCCACAACGAACTTGTACTCGTATTAAATTTTGCGTAAAAAACGGATTTAATCCGACGTTGGAAATGTTGGAAAAATGTTTCGGCAACGATTCTCTAAAGGAAACGGTCGTTTACCAGTGACACGAGCGGTTCAAAAGTCGTCGTGAGTCAATCGAAGATGATGAACGCAGTGGCAGATCATCGACATCGAAAACCGACGAAAACATTGATGAAGTTGGTCAATAATCGTAAATTAACCATCAGAGAGATAGCGGAGGACTTGAACATTGCCTATGGATCCGTACAAGACATTTTGGTTAATGACTTGGGTTTCCGTCGTGTAGCAGCAAAGTTGGTGCCAAAACACCTCAATTTCATGCAAAAAAGAGACCGTGTTGACGTCGCAAAAGAGATGATTTGCGAGGCTGAATCCGATTCATCAAAAGGATCATTACTGGAGACGAGACGTGGGTTTATGAGTACGACACGCCATCCATCACATGCCATCAGGCAAGTGAATGGCGTTCACCAAATGAGCCGAGACTAGAAAAACCAAGTCGTTTTCAGTCAAAAAAGAAGGCAATGCTCACGGTTTTCATGGATTACAACTGTGTAGTGCATCATGAATTTTTGCCAGAAGGCCAGACAGTAAACAAAGAGTATTATTTGGGCGTTATGAGACGTTTGCGTGAAGCAATTCGACGAAAGAGACCAGAATTGTGGCAGAAAACTCGTGGATTTTGCACCATGATAACGCACTGTCGCACAGTGCCATCATTATTCGTAATTTTTTGACGAAAAATGCAGCAAATACCATCCAACAGCCACCGAATTCACCTGATTTGGCTCCCTGTGACATCTTTCTGTTCAATCGAGTTAGAAAACCACTACGGGCAACGCGTTTCAGCAGCCGAGAGGAAGTAATGGAAAAATCGCAGGAAGCACCGATGGACATACCGAAAACCGAATATAAAAAATGTTTCGAGGATTGGATCAAGTGCTGGCATAAGTGTGTTGCAGTCTTTGAAGGGGACAATATAGATGAATAAAATAAATTTTCTAAATACATTCCGGGAACTATTTGAAAATCGCTCCGGTCCTGCTCTATAGTACAGAAGCATGACATACGGATGATGCCACCTAGAAACCTTCGTTCCCACTTGAAAAGAGGACGATTGTCGAAGAAGGTACAACGACGACCTGTACGATCTGTAGAGCGATATTAATCTAGCTAGAGGGGTCTGAATACAAGGACTGTGAAGGCTGGGGCATGTAGTACAGATGAATCTGAGTGCTCCGGGCTGGAGAATTTTTAAATCCGCCACGGAAGACCAGCGTCGTAGTAGAAAGACCCAGATAGCGAGGGCAAGTGGAAAAGGTGAATTAGGATTCCTAACTGTAAGCGGATAGCTTACAGACGAGCTAGATAGAAAGGCTTTGGTAGTTGGAGTTCAAGTCCTTTGTAGCAATTTGACCTAGATAACTAATAGCAGTGTGCTCGGAACTGAAGAGGATAAAATGCGAGTAAGACAAAATTCAGAACGTATGTATACGAATGAATGACAATCTGCTTTTTTAATTCAACCAACTTACCGATGCAGTTTTTCCATTTTTACTGGTAACCTTTAACAAAGATCCCTCATAACCCTGAAAATAGAAAAATTCAAAAATAATTACATTACTTACTGTCAACAGAAATTTATTCCAAATCCAACAAACCTCATAAGCTCTGAATAATAAATACAACTCCCTGGGCTTAGCATCCATTGGCAAGCCGCTCACAAATAGCGTTCGAACCTGCAAAAACAAGCAAAGAAAAAAAAAAAACAAATCAAAATCAAATAAATTTCCAAGTTATCATACATAATAACATCGTCTCTGTGTAAAGAAGAAAGTCACTTTAAAAATAAAACCTAAAAGCTATAGAACGTTTAGATACATTTCGCACAATAAATATAGGTACGAGTAATAGACTCATCGTGACGCTTAAAGGTTAGATTAGGGGTGGCATATCCTCTCTAACGTGTCGCCATCATCATCACCATCACCATCATCATCATCATCATCATCATTATCACTATCTCTTTACACCCACACAAAGATGAAATAGAAATAAAAATAACAAGCTATCCTGGTGTGTCAGATAAAAAAAAAAAAAAAAAAAAGGAACAAACCTCCTAAAACCACCATCAGTTATCTTTAGCCTATTATTAGCTTATTTTTCAAGTACAAGCGTAACATAGAGAGGAACGACTTTGACAATATTCCTTTTGTCACATTGATGGTGTGAAACAGGCCGTCACAGGAGAAGAATTAGGGTCAACAAAGTCAATTCTTAAAAGGATCAATACCAAACACATTTTCCACTCATTTCATGTGAAAGTATCTGTGACTTACTTGCTGTACTCGTATTCGTAGCGCTGATATTGATGTACTTAAATCGTTTCATCCTCTTTAATGGTGTAAAAAAATTATCTCGAACATAGTACTCGAACGTATTTTTCATTATTATCACATCCTTGAAGTCAGAACTGTTGTTGTTCTTAAAAATGCTGGCAGTGGGTGTGATGGTGATGGTATGCTGGGGTATGATGTTTTCATAGCTTAGCGCAAAATTATGATTAGCCAACAAAATGGGGAGGCGTAGAGCCTCGGGGGTGGAAAATTAAAACGTGTTCTATCGGAGAATCAAATAAGAAAAAATTGTTTACCGAGGGAGAATTACGAGTATGAGCAGGATGACATAAAGAGGGTCACGGGACAAGTAGGGTCTGGTTTAAGTGACAATCGATGTGAATTTTCATAGAAAAATCAGACCGACTGTGTCTCTTTCAATCTGATTTTTTTTTTTTTTTTTTTTGTACTAAGACAATCCAGTGAGTTTTCTCTCAACTGTCAAAGTTAACCTACCCTTTGTCAAATTTGGCATTTCCCAAATGTCACTCTGATAAGGGAAGCGGAACTGTCATTGTTTTTTGTGAGAATTTGAGTGAGTGCGTATAGTTTGAAGGCGATATGGAGAGAGGTTTTCAATTTAAAGTAGATAAAGGGCTTTCACGAACGTATATCGGAACAGTTTTTTTTTTTTTTTTTTTTAGATTAAGTGTGGAGTTCTGTGATATTTTATAAATGTTAGTAATAGCGTGGTTTTTTTTAAACAGCGTAAACGACTTTCCGTAAAGGTTGAAACGGACATGTCATTGAAAGCACTTAACAGAAAGCCAAGTATGTCATCAACTTATCTTACCTTAATTCAATATAGGAATTTACTCATATACCAGATGGACTAACTGCCCAAGAGATAAAACCACCTCATTGAACGAAAGCGTTAGATAAAGGTAAAAATAAACCCAACTTTTGACAATAGTGCCGACGTCGAGAACATCTATCAAAGTGGACAGGAATAAAGCAAACTTAATACCCTTAAAATAGCATCTCAGGTTTCCTATTTCCTATTTGGCACCATCAAGGGCATCAGATAAAGGAAGTGGGAACTTTGAATCATGAACCCAAATCACACACCGATCAACAGAGAAGGCATTATCTTCTACTAGTGTGTTGAGGTTTTAGAACAGAACCTGGTTTTAATGAGACGTCAAATAGGTTGGTTTAGAAGGCCTTTGATGAGATACACTTAGACTCAACTGGGTCACGCTGTTCGCCCTCAGATGTAATATAATTTATGTTTCTAATTTTACTCGTATATCAGTCAACAACAGGCCTTTGAGAGATCATTTAGGTCAAGGGAAAAGTAGTAGACTTTCTTATGTTGCCAAATGCACGAGACTTGAAAAAGAAGCGCAAGGTTGTCCCAATTTCTTCTGCTTAAATGTTTAACCTTTAAGAATGCCTACCTTACGCACATGGATCGGTGAATGCATTTGTTGGTTCAGAAAGGTAAGAAGACCATTCAATCTTCCCAAGTTCAGATGCGCCTTCATATTGTTACGCGTTCGAGAATCGCAACCACCCCTTGAAGTGTACAGCTCATTTTGGCACCACTTCATTTTTGTGTTTCGATTGTCATCTTAGCATTTCCGGTTGTTGAATAAAGTGTGTACATCATAATTATTTGCCTCGTGTATCTTTATTTTTTTGATCGTCATCCATCCCTTCGCCGGGTACTGTGGGAATCATATAAACGTAACACTGGTGTCAGAAGTGGGATGCTCGGTTCGATTATGACGGGAAAATTGCTTCCAAATTTAATCTTGTCAACGCAAATGTGGAGCAGCAAAACATTGCAATCGCGCAATTTAGGCAGAAGCAACAGTAAGGGGAACGAATTTTGACAACGAAGTGTTTCAATGTTCTACACCCAAGGAGAAGGATCCAGTAGACCACAGAATAGTCGGTGCAGATCCACCTGCTTTTTTTTTGAGCGTGAGCTCAAGGGGTTTATGTACCCTTAAAATGTTCCTACACAGCGCGGGGGAAGGAAATTTAGGGAGGAAGAAAAGACAGGTACCGATGTACTTTGTTTTCAAATGTTTGTAAGTTATAATGACTGGGAAATAAAGACCTCGGCAGAGCATTCCGTAAGCAAGTTGTACAGCTTAGGAATTTAATGAGCTTAACATACGCTGCCGTTCTCGTTAAAAAGAGTGTCGTAGACAAAATGGAGCCCTAGGGTACACCAGCATTTACTTTGTGAATATCAGACAAGAAACCGTCAAGTCGGTTGAAATAGAATTGAACGTTCCGAAAGGTAATTCCATAAAGAGCAAAACACGGACCCCCAAACCTCTATTCACATCCAGCAATCTAATCAATCTAGCAACTCGTGCATTTTTATTCCATCACCATTTGACAGTCACATAACACGTTGACTACCAAGTACAATTTGATTTTGTCGCCAAAGCAAATGGACGGAATTCCAAGGAAAAGGCCCAAATGTTAGCAACTTTACTTCGTGTAATTTACTTCGCTGTACTTACCAAATTGCATCCCACCGATCGTGTTGAATATGAATAGCTGAGTTCAGCTCTCTTGACTTTTAAGTCAACAAAACCACACTGCTCTTGTCTCTTTTCGTTCCAGGTAGCAACGTCTAAAAGAAGATCTTTGCACTCATGATAGTGGCATACGGTGACATACACGAATTGCATTTGAAGATTGTCCGCTCGAAGCCCAGGGTGGCATTTCTGACCGTTATATCCAGGAGAGCGTCTGGCTACCAGATTTTAAGATTTTTACTAAAGCAGTCTCTAAAACAATAACAGCAGAAGCCGCCCATTTCGTCACCCAAACAATTCATTCAGCTCAAACAATCCAAATTGGATTAAGTTAGGTTGGCGGGTAGCTGAGGTATCTGGAGCCGAGTCTATTTTATATATCTCATCACACTTAGGTCTGTGTAGACCCATTGCGATGCCCGGGTGGGGGAATTGGGGCGTTGGTTGCCGTTCTGACACTGAGAGGGCCTAGGCTATTTTATTGCATCCCCGAATCTGAAAAGAGAAATAAGTGAAGCAGAAGATATTTCTGAGAGATAGTGGGTAATAACTTTCTAAAATTCTTTGCCCCAAATTACTGAGGCTGGGACAGTGGCACAAAGAGTAGAGGGTACCGTCCCATGACCCTATGTCTGCGGTCGTCGTCTATTTGGCGCTGGTTTATTGGGTGCGCCCCTAGAAAATTACGGCGTACATAGTTCAGCTTTGCTTTTCAAGAGAATCTTACTTGTCCTGAATTTGCTGTGTTACGGCCATAATTGTCTTGAGGTCTCACAGGTTGGAAGGTTTTTCACGTTTCATTGGTTTTTATTTGTATCGTTTGCATTCTCAAAGTGCAGAGTGGAGGTTTGATACTATAGTCTCCCAGTTCACTTTCTAGGCAGGATAATTTTCGAGAAAGCTCCATGCCTGCCACTCCTTTGCGGACAGGGACAGAGTACAGTATAGCGTAACCTTGTGCTGAATGCAAAGAGCTTTAAATTATTTGCGCCAGCGATCCACAAGCTTTGATTTGATTTCGACAGCCGCGATAGCCTTGATGGCAGCCTGGTTGTCAATAAATATTGTAATATCTCGTGGGACATTGCCTTTATTGGAGCAAGTCTCGCTGCTTCTGCTATAGCCATTGATTTAGTCAGGCAGGCGTAGTGAGTATCGTAAGTTGAATTTATCGCAGAAGATCCCAGAGCCGGTTCCTATCTCAATCTTTGATCCATCCGTGAAAATGGCTATCGAGTCTTGTACCATTAGTTTCTATCTCATTCATCTCTGCTTGGTAAAATGCAGGCGAATTTTGTTTCAAAGTCGTAATTGGGTATGTAATCCGTATTGGAGCATAAATCTACAATAGTTCACTTATAAGGATCGAGCAGTGACCTTTCGGGTTTCGTTTCTCCCCTTGAAGCTGACTCAATCTTAAAGCGCTTTTCACTGCAGATTCTTGCATGTATAGATCTAGGGACAGGAAGCCAAGTATATTTTCCAGTCCCACCATTGCCGTCGTTCTTATGGCATTCTCATGGCATTGCCTATAGGTGCAATCCTCTGTATTTTTGTTATTAGCCTAAGGTTGCTAGTTTTATTTGTGGATTGCCGTAGGTTAAGATGGGTCTGACGATAGCCGTGTAAATCCATAGGATAGCCAACGTCAACAAGCTAATCCAACTGTTGTCATCGAAGGGCAGTCAATCGCAACCTCGGAAAACTACCAGCAATCAGCAACTACCAGCACCCGCGTCAATGGTGATATAATGCGGTAGACCGCAGACCTATACTGTTCACACAACTAGTTTTGTCAGTGGACTTACTGTGTCTGTGCTTATAGGAAATGAATCACCCCAGCTGTTAGTGGATACAGGATCTTCGGTGACGCTGGTAAGTCGACCTAAAATTACTTTCAACGCCCGCCTACAATCCGGAAATGTAAGCATTCAGACTTTATGTGGCAGTACATTCGAAAGTCCCATATTTGGCTTACAGGCAGATTTAAGCGTCGCGTAAAAGTGTTGCTGGTCGATTTACCCAATCCCACGAGCAGCGACGGTATCCTCGGCATGTGCTGCAAACCACGAAGACGGTTTGAACTTTTCTTCCCGTCAAATCAAGATTTTTGGTGAGCGCATTCATTTGACCCGCGAGGGCACTACGTCCTTCTTCGAAATGCTGATGCACATAATATTCGCCCCCGTACAGCTACAACAGAAATTGCTACTTCATCTATACTTACGGAGGGAATAGTCTCTCCAATAGGAAATAATCTACTGAAAAAAGTCAACAATGTCCTCGCACGGGTAGCCAATCTAGTGAATCATTCTGTGGTTCTACCTGCTAATATTAGCATCGCCCATTTTGAGGAGGTTAAATGTAAGGACGTGGCGCTTTCAGATAATTCCATTTTGCTCGAATTCTTCTCAGATCTCTTCCTACGATCGAAAGGACTCTTTAAGCCAGGGCAGTAGCATGCCGCCGAAAACCAGACGTATTCCCCAGTGAACCTGATGACTTGCTTAGAACCAAATCCGTTCAGCACACAATCGATGTACGCACACAGCAAAGCCTGTTAAGCAGTCTCCACGCAGATTACCGTTAGCGAAACAGGAAGTATCTTGAAGGATCATTGATGACATTCTGCACCGAACCTTACTCGAGCTCCTGGGTACCACCAATCGTGATAGCCCGAAAGATGAACGGTCTTGCGTTGCTTATCGCTGCTTGAACTCCGTCACTATCGAAGATTCGTTTCCATTGCCCAGGATAGATGACACCTTAGATGCTGTAGCCGGTGCGGTGTGGTTTAATTTAATGAGCCTTGGTCTTACCAACGCTCCCGCCACATTTAACCGCCTCGTTACGAATTCGTAGTTTAATTGGACGACATCCTCGTCCATGGTAAGACCTTTGACCAAATGCTTGATTACTTGCGTTCTGTTTTCCGTTGCCTTTTTGTTTTTCTTAAAAAGAACACTCAAGATGGTATGACCACCCTTAAAATTCAGGAGCATGTGTTCTATCAAACACGTGTGTAGCATCCAAAATTTAATGGAGAGATTAAATTATCAGTGTAAATCGACTTACCATACCACAAGATTTTTGTTCCTTGAAAAAGAGAATGGCGAGGTTGGGATTGAACGCCGAACCATCCGATTGGGAAGCCTACACAATACCTGACCTAAAAATGTAATTTATTCTGAGAGGAAATACGGTTTCCTGGACATGTACTAAATGGCGAAGGCAGAGCACCTGACCGCGGTAAAATCGATGTTGCCCGCAACTGGACTACTCCTACTTGCCTGACCGATTTATGCAGCTTCGTATTTCTACACGCCTTTTGCACAAGCTGACGGAGAAGATTATGGTTTTTGAGAGAACCGAAGAATATCCGGACAGATAATTCCGCTTTAAACTGGCTGCTATAGTTAAAAAATCCTGTGAGTCAATTGACGCGATAAAAAGAACGAATCGAGCTGGGAAAACTCACCTAAATGCCGGCGAGTTATTTCGCCGATCCTACGCCAAGGAGGCATACAATCATTGCGATTCCAAGGAGGATTTTAACAAACTAATAACCTAAACCGTGACTCCAAGGATAAATTATGTAACTCAAAATGTGTTATCATTTTAGAAGTAGCGGATATCTAGCATTGCAGGGTTTTTAATGGAAGCTGAGAAAGAGACCCCGCTGAGAATACACTTTCTTATTAGGAACTGCATGCCCAGTCATAGATTACTATTTTATATCGGGGGATTTGTAATCTTACCTTAGCGACTTTCGAATAGGAATGAAAATGTTTTCACACCATATGTCCTTAGAAGTCTCGTTTAAGTTTAATGGTAACCTGAATGTGGCAAGCACAAATTTACTCAAACTACTGCCTAAGTTAAGATGGAAAGAGTGTTTTCTGGACCAATATAAAATAAACCGTAATGTAGAACTCAATAATTTGAGAAAAGCCGATAAACAACCGCGAATTGAATATCTAACTATGGTAGTTAAGAAAGCCGCTTCATCGAACCCACTACCTAGACCTGTTGGGTGATGAGCAAGCAAAAATGGATTGATAATGAATACATGCAAGCCGGGGACACGTCATTTCTTTTCTCAGGCTGTTAAGGATGAACGGTAACAACTCATTTAAAGTTCTGTACGCAAGAACAAATAAAAGCCTTAAGAGTCTTTGCCATGCAAAAAACTAGCCTTTGACCAATTGAATATTGCGTGATTGAATAGATCACGATCATCTGCAGATTTTTTGAAGTCCGCTAAACTTGTGAACGGTAGAAGAAATACAATCGCTTCAGGTCTACAAGCAGAGCACTTTGAGATCCTTCTTAGTGCATCACACATATCGCCACCTTTTCAATACCCAGATCCTATGTACGTCGACGATTTTCTGGATGCGCTAATTACAGTAGCTGAGTAGAAAAAGCAAAGAGAACAAAGCCCAGGGAAGTGACCGTATTTCGTTCGAGATTTATGAAAATTGTACGTCTGAATTCCTCCTTGTACAAACCCAGGAATTCAACCGATAATGAGCGATACCTATCAGAGCAGTTTAATTCAACGATGGGGGTACAGCAAGAATGCGTGTTGAGTAAACTCGCCTGTTGATTTTATATATAAAGGGTGTTTTTTTAAAGTTATACAAATTCACTATAAAATAAAATACTTGAAGCTAATGTTAATGTCTATGATATTAGCTTTTTTTAATAGATAATTTCATGCCATTAGTGATTAAATATGACATCGAATATATGAGCTCCACGTCTAGCTCGACTAAGCGCAATCGTGAAGTCCAATTTTCGACAACTTTATCGGCAATATCACGGCGAAAATGTTGACTTTCCAATCGTCCAACGTCTCTGGTTTATCGGCATACCATAGACTAGTGACTTCACATACCCCCAAGGAAAGAAATCTAGTGATCTGTGAGATCACAAGATCGTGGAGGCCAGCTCACAGGTCCATTACGCGTAATTATCCGCTCAGCAAATGTTTCACGCAAAAAATTGATGGTATCGCACGCCATGTGATATGTTGCGCATCTTGTTGAAACCAAAGCTCTGTCACGTCAATGCCATTC
This sequence comes from Volucella zonaria, assembly GCA_963966105.1. NCBI lineage: Eukaryota > Metazoa > Arthropoda > Insecta > Diptera > Syrphidae > Volucella > Volucella zonaria. The sequence continues at coordinate 42,193,829 of OZ014530.1, read as the reverse complement.
AACTGAGGAACGAAGAACTCAGAAATCATGTTTCTATAGCGCCAATGACGATAACATTCTGGCCGACATTTGTCCTTAAATAAATATGGGCCGATGAATCCAACAGCCCGTAAATCACACCAAACAGTGAGTTTTAAAGGTTGTAAGGGCGTTTCGACAAAGGGATTTCTCCACTCCAAATTCGACAATTTTGCTTCCATTTAACCAAAAATGAGCCTCATCAGAGAACAAAATTTTGCGTTGAAAATGAGGATCAACCTAATGTTTTCGGCCCATTCACCGAACCTACGACACGTATAATGGTCACGCGGTTTCAACTCTTGCACAAACTGGATCTTATAAGCTTTTAAGCCAAGATCTTTGCGTAGAATCTTCCACAAAATGGATAGGCATAGCTCCAATTGCTGAATCGACTCATTCGGATTCTCCTCAACACTGCTCTCCACAACGACAATAACTTTTCCTGTTCGCACTGTTCATCGCCTTTGGGGATGCGTATTATCCGCTAGAGTGTACGTGGTGCGAAAACGATCCATCATGTTCCGAATAACTTGCTCAGATGTATGATTATGTCGACCGTAAAATGGACGTAGCGCACGATAAGTTTGGCGAGCCGAACCTTGGTTTTCAAAATGAGTTTGCACAATTTGCACGCGTTGTTCTGGCGTTAATCTATTCATCGTAAAATGGCGAAACGTACTAACCACAAATCAAGTTTCAATTCGCAATCTGTAGAAACAGAAACACCCTTTATTATAAGTGACATAACAGATCACGCAAGGGGGATCGAGATAGGCCAAACTATAGCACCGCTTGACACAATGTGGCTAATGATCAACATCGATGGTGGCAGAAATGTGAAAGTTCCAAAGTGAACATATTAAGATTGCGAGGGAATATAAATATCTTGGAGTCTTGATTCCGCGGGCTCCCGTCCAATTATCAAGGTTCTTCCGTCAATGACGTTGCGTAAAAGCGGGGACAGACCAAAAAATAACTGCTCTTATCGCAAAAGTTTTCAGAATTTAACGCCACTGAAAGTTGCTACGAGTTGACCAGTTACAAGCTGCCAGTCATAGGAACTATTTGTCGCAGGACCACCGGTAGTTCATACCAGGACTTAAATCACGGTACCGTGGGAGTCAGGAACCGTCGGGAGCCCATGTGGAAGCATGAAGGCGTCTGTTGATTTAAACCTAAAATCGAAGAAAGGTTTTTCCAGTTGGTTTCGACCAGGTGTAGAGTTGCAATAAATACTGGGTGATAGGACCCTAGGATCGTTTTAGATCGACTTCGAACGTGTGCCTCCAAGACAGTTCGGAATTGGTATTCATAATACATGTAGGCGATGGCAAGGCATCTCCTTGTTCCCAGGGATGCATAGGCGCCCGCGAAATTAAGTCTTCACAGACAGGAGTCAATGTGAAATACTAGGGACATCTCTCTCGATTTTAATATGAATAAACCTACAAAGTGAATTAGCCGAAGCGAACAGGGCAATTTGTTCAGTTTGAGGTTAATAAAAACGTCAATCATGAATGGAAGCAGAAAATATTCCATGTTATTGCAGAACCCATCCTGTTTTAAGCCGCTTAAGTATTGGGATATTGCCCATTTGAATTCGTAAGAAAATTTCTTCTCTATTTCATCAGGAGAATCACCTAGCTGCATGCTTCGTTTGGAGACTGAAGTAGAACCCCTATTTCTGCATAACCTTAAACTCCATCTTGACTATGTGGTAAAAGTCATGGGGATGAAACAAGACAGAATATTCAAGATAGTGCTGAAGCAAAGGCTACTTAATGAAGGGAAATACTTTCAATGCTGGGAAGACCTAGCATTGCAATGCGGCTTCAATCTCAAACTAGATGAACACCAAAAACATAAGGTCTTTCTACAAATTCCGGGAGAAAACAGGCCATAGGACCTATGAAAATTTTGTGTATGAAGCCCTATTATCGCAATATAGGACATATTATACCAAATCAAATTATTATTTGATTACTTATATGGTAAGCAATATCCTTAAAATAAGAGGTGAACTGTTAAGTTTAAATTAAATACCGCACCAACCATAACTCACAATTTTGTGTAACCTGGGGCGCTGGTACTCACGATTGAAGAATTAATGAGCATCTTAAATAGCATCCGAAGCTGGAATCCCCTGTACAACTACGTAACCAACGCACTATGCTACAGAAAATGCGTCTAATTTGTTAAAATTTGTTAAAATTATATAAATTATTTACAAGGTTAATAAAACAGAAAATTTATACTCGTATTAAGTCAATCTGGTAGACGGACTTGAGCCAAGCCATATACACTAAGAATTCAAAATTGTTAACAAGCTCTATTTTTATGAAATAAATAGTCAATTAAGCTAACTAGCTACAGTAAGCTATAGTAGAATTTGCTTGTTGGTGTTACAATGAAGTCCCAAGTCTTGATTTTGAATTAACAAAAAGAATAAGATCGAATTTGAATTTGAATCATTACTACAGACAAGGTTAAAGAGATTTTTTTAATGTGAGAAGATCTGTGGCAAAACCTTTATTAAAAGCAAGACATCCCTGGGGAATTACAATAGATGAAAAGATGGCCAGGACAAAGTTCTGCAGTCAGTCAGAGTACCGAGTAGAAACCCTTACTCAAAATTAGCCAGATTTTTGATCACAACTTCTTTTGTCTAGTGTGTCTCAAGACATCAACCCTTTCAGCGCGCCATTAGCGTTATATTTCTAGCAAATGTTTTAGTTCCTTCCAGTTTCTCCATAGGCAATAAGTATCCGCTTCGATATTCCTTCACCAGTTTTTAATGGAATCACTTACTCTGTCTTCATCTCGGATCATTGGGTTCATATTGATTGGAACAGCTTACTGCAGTGCTTCAAAACGAACAGCACTGTCTATGCAAAGAAAGGTTTAGATTGTTTCCTCGACAAAAAGAAACAATATCAAAACACAATCAGTTTGCACCCTTAATCTGGCGCAAACCAAAAATCTTGCTTCGAGCTGAAATGACGGATCACCAGAAAGGCATTTTCCTATCCAAAGGACTGCCGTCCAAATTTAAACTCAGATTGCCTGAAATTCGCCTACGCTTTTCAAATTTACCAAAAACCCAGACGGGTTTCTCAATATTACGTAATCCCAAGAACAAATATGCGTCACCAGATTAGCCCGACATACCTACGTACATGTGTAAATTAAAACAAGGCCCTTAAGCTGACTCCCCTGTGTCTATCTGTTACCTAATAAGCTTACTCCTCCCCACATTTCAATATCCTTTTACAAAGTTACTTACTCCTTGCCCACACACGCTTTCGGCTTATGTGAATTCTTCTGTTAAAGGTGGTTACCATGACATTCCTTCATTTAAAATACATACCAAATCAGATTATTTAGAAAGCTCAGATGAGTAACCATAAAGAGATCCATTTTCCACGTAAAGCATACGCAAATGATTTTTCATCATTTCCATCTACGATTTTCAACCATCTAACCAACCGACCGACCACCAGTCACCATCAATTAATTCCATGCAATACATGGAGCCCTTCCCCAGAAACGAGATTCCCACAGTTGCTCTGCAAATGCAACGTAAAACTTGCACAATACTGGCTTGCATCTGTCGGAGGCAAGGAGCAAGGACCGAAGAGCATAAAACATGATCTCGTCGGAATGATATGCTGATTAATTTTCATAATTTTTGCTTCTGCCGTTACTCTATCTATGTTTGGACTACTGGCATGTGGATGAATAACAGGGACAGTATTGTGAACAAAAAGGGGGATGTGTGATTTTTTTTTTAAATTTTGAGAAATGTTCGAGGATTCGGAACAGCCCCAAATTCTTTATTTAAATATCTTTGGGAAACGGACAGGGAATTTTATTGACTATTGAGAAAGAAACTACTTAGGACAATCATGGATTAGATCAGAAGAGCAAAGTTTCAAGCTCACTTCGAGCGCTCGCTTTAACTCTTCGTGGTGACCCCTGCAAACTGAATTCAGGTTCTTGATCTGGTGCTTCTCTATTGGAGCTACTTTGACGTATTCAGAGTCTTCTGAACGAGCTGCCTTGCTTTTTCTTTTAGCTGGATTTTAGAGGTAAAGATGATGGCGGACGGCCTCAAATTAATTAAACGGCAGCACTCATAGCCTCACACATGGCTATTGGCACGAGCTTACCTGGCCACTTATGTCCAAGGGGTGCCAAAAAGGGATTGGCCTTACAGGTTGGGGCTCACTTGTCAGGTTTTTTTTTTTATAATTAACGCGCGGTCAAGGGATTTGAGTATCCTTGAAATGTTTGCTTACAGCGCGGGCGATAGGAAATTAATGAGGAAGAAAAGAGAGATGCCGATGTGCATTGGTCTTAAATGTTTGCAAGTTATAATGAATACTCATAGCGAGACGGGTGTTAAGGTTGAAGGTTTAAAGGGGCGGAATGCTACTGGCGATTTCAATGGAGTATTGCTAGTGAAAATAGCGTTAAAACAAAGTGAGACTAGTCAATTCCACGGCGGTCTCAAAAAGGAAAAGCCTCAAATGTGAATGATACCACTAATGATGATCCATGTTTCTCGAAAAAGGCAAACCAAATTAGGTAATTTACATGGAATGTTAGCCGCCAGAGTTAAAAACTCCTAGATACCCTAAATTCGCCAACATCTGCATGGATAGAGGAAGAAGATGAAGGCACCAAACTCTTTTTTATGAGCTCGTCGACGAGATATTCTCAATATCAAAGCAAGTCATTCTTGGTACAACAGTTAGTATATATAGTTAGTATACAGTAGCCCCGACAACGAATTTAGACTCGGCGAATTGCTTTCGAAAAGTCATCGTAGCGAGAACGCGATTCTCGCATCTTGACTTCGATAAGGGGACCTGGTAGTCTCAAGATCAATTTACTACCGACCAGTATTCTAGATCTTCCGAGGCGCCAACATTAACTCGGATCAATATCTTAATGTGGCCAAGGTACGAATTTGGATATCTCAAACGCCGCTAAGAAGAGGAAATTTTGTGAGACAGTTTGACGTCGGAGCGCTGGAATCACAAGAAAGTCCCAATGCATTTTCCGCTCAAGTGTCCCTATCCCACGCTCAGCTTTCTACGCTGCTAGCTTTTTGTCCCAAAACCCAGTGGCAAGGCAACCAACAGACGTCCTGCGCCTGACGTGATACATTCCGCCCGACTACCACTGTGGAACCCGTGGTATAACGATAAATGTCACCCCTCATATGCAGAGAAATAGACAAATTATACAGCCACGACGGAGGAAAGAACGATTAAGGTGGCTCGTGAGCAAAAACAGAAAAGACGAACACCGGCTTCCCGAAAGGGAGAAAAAAGAGCATGAGAAATGCTACATTGACGAAATGAACAGATGTTATAGCAGCTAAGATGTTCAGAAATCTAGGTTAGGTTAGGTTAAACAAGGAACCATTGAGATTCCAGTTTTCTGCGTCAAACGGCAAAAACCTAAAAAATCTCCCCGGGTGAAACACCCAATTTCCCTGCAAAAGCCCAGAAGGCCATTGAAGTTCGTGCCGTCTATTTCCCCTAGGTTTTCGAAAAAGTATTTCCCTAAAAATTTTCTTTGACTAGTCAATAATGCCGCGCATTCATACAGTATATGTGTTATGTCCTCAACAGCTTGTAGATCATCGGAGAATCTGCAAATATTAGCTTCCTAGATCTTTTGCCGTCAAAAAGCGGCCAGAGAGCCTTGGATACATTGTCAAGACTCAAGACTTGACCACCCTAGGTTCGCAGTCTTTGTGCAAAGGAGTGGTTTGATGTTGGCAACCTCACTATTGTCGAGTAGCCCCGCTTTTCTTGCAATCTCATCCGCTTGTTCATTCCCCTTAATGCCGCAATGTCCTGGCACTCAGCACGGTCTCACTCGGTTTTGACTCCATAGTGCCGTGAACACTGTGCGACAGCTTCTGACTGTATTGGAATTGACGTTGGTTGATTCCACTGCCTTGAGTGGGGCCTGGCTATCGATGTAGATAGCGATACCTCTTTCGGATATCGATCTCATATGCATTAGCTCAGCCGACTGAGGACAGCTAGAACCTCTGACTGGAAGACACTGCCTGCGTCCGGTAGTCTTATAGACACTTTTAATTCTGGGTCTTCTAAGAAGATACCAGAACCTGTTCCTTACTCTGTTTCAGAGCCGTCAGTGAAAATTGCAATTTCATTTGACCTGATTATTGCATTTTTTTGCTAGTCCTCCCTCTCCGGATAAATTATATCATAAGGGAAGTTGAAGTCGCCCAAGGAAGAAATTTCATCCGTTAGAATTGGATTGCCTGGCAGTAGCTCTGTTAAGACCGTGCCATGTCCGAAACTACTGCTCTTGAAGTAACCCAGATTAGTGAGTCGTATCACACTGTAACCAGCAAGTTCTTCGATCAGTAAATCAAGCGGTGCTAGGTGCAAAAAGGTGTGCAATGCTGCCGTAGGGGTGGTACGGAGCGGACCTGTAATGGATATGGAAGCCCATCTTTGAACCGCCGTTAATTTTCCGTACCAGAAGGGAAAACAGCCTCGCCAAACTTGACGAACAAGGAAGCCTTATGATGAATTTGAAGTCAGTGCTGAGAATATGGAAGAACCATTTCTGCGGACAGTGATGGAGTACAACATTTTGCTGTCGATAACAGCCAGTAACCCCGTCCACCCAACCTCCATAAAATGAGCATATCCAATCGCAAGTTCAACCAGACTGCCGCTACTAACAGGCCTACCTGCCGGCGAGGCGGCGAAAAATGACTTTTTGAAGATCATTCGCCAAATCATCTCTAAAAATATGGTTGAATGAAAGCATGCCAGACGAAGGAAACCTGAAGAAAGGAGACACTAGTCTGCGTTAACTATCAGTATCCGCAACATCGCCTTTACCGCCGTCTAATGTGATCGCCCAAAACCTCTGGGTGTTTTCAAACCAGTAAAATCCAGCATCTGCCAGATTTTCAAATAATGACAGATTTTGGAAAAAGATTTGCAATTCGTCACCCATTACCTATTTGACGATTTCAAGGCGGGTTAGGGGTATGGGGAAAAATTGTATGAATCTATGTTTGGTTCTGGCAAGTCTGGCAAATTTGGCCAATTCTTCAGGATAACCATGAAGAAATTTCACTGTCCCATGAGAATCGATAATAGTTTAACGAGACCTTTGATGCTAATATGGGCTTCTAACGCCTAATTTGAGAGTATTGTGCGAAGCTCACAACCTGTACATCTACTTACCTATGGGGATGACGTCGACATTATTGGCAGAGCAGAGCGAGGCTTTCTCAAGTATTGAACCATAAGCAACGAGGATGACTTTTGTGGTAAGCTAAGGAAACGGAGTACAATAGCCAGGTATTTCTTCGATATAGTCACATTAGAGATCATTCGGAAAGGAACTCTTGTCACACTCTGTGCTCAGAATGCAATTGAGTAAAAGAACTCTCTCTCGGACAACCAAAAAAGAGCTCTAAAAAACATTGATCGTCCTAATCCTCTTCTATCGCACAATGACATGGCTATTTTCAAATAAGGTCGTTTTAAATAATCTACGCCTTCTATGTATCGACCGAGAGTGGAAGGGGAGACTTAATTGAGAACTGTATGGCAGTACGGCGGCATACACTAGGTAAGTATTTGGAGACCACTACGCTCGAACTTCTCGGGCCAGATTTTCCAATTTTCTCGGGCCAAGTTTTCTTAGGCAATTCGATTCTTCATTCAAAGCGTCTAGACTTTCTCTAATAAGTAATTTGATCTACGATGTGTTATGTATGACGTTATTTACAGCTCCTTCTTAGTCCCTCTAAATAGCACTCATAACGTCCCTTCGCTAAAATCACTTTTCGAAGCTTTAATTGCTAGAGATCGACGTCGCTCTTTTCTTTAAATAAACAAACAAGTGGTGGCTGCCACAATACGAGTATGTATTGTTACAAATGCTAATAGACCTAGCTTTCGATAAGAAGCTCACTCATCTACAGACTCGTAACAACTTCATCGAAATTGACTTTCAAATGTTTAAGAGCAAAACTTACAAACACAAAAATTAAATAAAACCAATGGTGGTCTACTTGTAGCAGATACTGTCAGTCCCACCGTCTGCTTGTAAACGTAATCCTCCGTCACGATGCATTCGGCTAACCAATCCATCTGCCAACAAAGTTCGGTGAGTCAGCCCAGCCAGCACCACTTATTTGCATTCTACTCGGTCTTACTGGTTAACGTCTCTCAGTCTCTATCCCTTTGCTCTAGCTCTCTATTCCTTACTTAGAGAACCACCTTCTTTGGGATGCTCAGAATATTGTTTATTATTATTTATGAACGACACATAGAGGGCACTAACTGTCACTATATACAATACAAACCCAGTCCAAATGTCCCGCATTATGGTCGGTCTCTTGCTACTGCGGTGGAATATAATTAAAAAAATCTCATTCTTGTCGTCGGCGCATCATTTCTATCATTCCTGCACCATCCTCCATCTTTGTCCTTCACTTCTGCTCGACATTATGTGCCCGCCATCAGAATGCAAAATAGAAAATTCACCGAATAATTGAATGAAATATGGTTCATCGTGTTCTCTGTGGTCGTCCCGGTACCCTACTGTCTCTGTGTCCCCCAGTCTTAGCCTCTTCTAGCTGCACCAAGCGGTTTTTGCTCAGTGCCATCGCGTGTTAAACGAATTTATTTGGCGAGTTTTGTCATCGGGATGTGGTATGTGTTTGATATCAGGGACGTACGAGTATCTGTATCTATAGTCCCTGCCCTATTCAATGAGATGGTGCAAAATATTTTCGAGAATAGGAATTTCGAATTTCGAATTTCGAAATGAAATTGAACGGTAATTAATTGGTACACGCAGAGTAGGTACGATACACGAAGGCCCTATCTAGAGGACAATTTGAAATATTTATGGCGGGAAATTGTTTGCTATGACATCTCCGTACAATTTGTTCGTTTCCTCTTCTTTTTTGTCTTCTTGGTCAGTCTCGCGGCACTCTCTATCTTTCTAACAGTAACTGTTTCTCTCTGGCTATTTTTTTTGCTTTTTTGAATTTTGAAAATTAATACTCTGGCAATGGCAATTGGCAATTCACGACTGAAATAGCATTGTCAGTCGGTTGGTTGGTTTGTTTGGTATGACGGTATTTTTCGATTTCGATGTGTGTTTGTCGTGTCATTATTGTGGCCTGTGCGATGTTTTAATTAGTCAGTGTCGATGAAAAGCATTTAGAGATGATGATGGGCTATGACCGGGTATAACGGCATTTGGTTGGTACTTTCAGAGAACATTGCTTCATTGGGGTTATGTCATTACCATAGTGTTGATTAGAGAAAAAGATACTTCAACTGGATGTGACGGGATTAGGTTTACAAAACTTTGACAAATGCTTATGGTGCTGCAGCACCACACCGTTAGGGAATCGGTGCATTTTTGAGTATCACTTCATTCGGTATCGTTAGCCAATTTATTGTGTGACTGTGTGTGTAGTTGAGTGAGAATATTGTATTGCGGATGAGTGGGATGTTGTGGTTTTTTTTTTGGGGGGGGAGGTATTAATTTGGAAATCAGTCAACTTTTGGACGTGATTATTTGGATAAGGGTATTAGAGTTTCAGAACTGTGACAGGATATTTTAGGGGATAAGCGGTGAAAAGTGAGTGGTTAGTATTTTGACCTATTTATCAGCACAAAAAGGTTGCGAAATCAGGTATTAATAGATGAGTACTCGTATGTAGGCCGATAATGCCTATGAAAAGGACAACATGGGGTACGATATTTCTGACAGTAGATCAATTCCTCTCTGTCAACTGCGAATATTGCCATGAGGCGGAGAATTAGTCGGGATTTGTGGTCCCAGAAGTCTTTTACAGCGATAATATTACAGCGAATATGCTTTCTTGGATCAAAGAAACCTTCATGGTTGGTATCAGGGCTGTATTCTGTGCAGGGTTGTATGACACTGAGATATCTCACGAATTTACAAAGCGTCTGGAGACTTTGCTGACCAGTCAAGAACACAAACGTTGTTACTTTCGAAGTACTCTTTCACCGTCGGAGCTGTGTGGATTGCTGCATTATCTTTTTTCTTGTTCATGATGCACGATCTCTTCGTCTGAGTAGTCGCCACTTTTCATCCTGCCGTTTACGAAGTCTTATTTTGGTATGATATTCCTGTCCAAATCATAACTTTACTTCCGCCGTGTTGTCTTAGTCTTAAAAACAGCTCGTCCTTACTCAAATCATGAAAATAATGACGAAACCCGTCAGGTCCATCAAGGTAAAAGTGTTTCTCATCGGTGAAGATGACAGCTCTCCAACGCTTCTTCCGTCTTAAACGATTTCTGGCAAAGGTCAAACGGGCGTTTCAATAACGTTGTAGTAAAGCGGGTTTTCTTTTCAAATGCTTTCTGTTCCGTTTCAGCTGCCAAGTCATAAGTTTCCTGTCCACATTCGAAGACCCTGCTGATACCGCGATTTAACTTGCTGTTGCTGTAGAATTTGATGATTCTCTTAGTAGGGATTGTCGATCTGCTGGTGTCAAGCTATATTTTCGTTCAGGTACGAATCTTTTCCCGTAGTTTTGTGGATATCCCTCTTGGCACATTCTTTTAATGTTTCGGATCTCCGTTTGATTCAACATCTTTCCAGATCACATTTTTAACTTTTTTACTTCTAAGTCCTGTTTTAATCAAATCACTAAAACTGACTAACAAGTCACACTACGAATGGAATCCGCAATCGAACATCATCGCGGAACATGTCCAACATATAGGCAAATCTGGCATGAGCAACAGCGGAAAGGTATGGATAAAATATTACGAATCATCAGGAAGACCCTACGCTTTACAAAGAGCATTTAATGTGCATGCCATAAAGAGACGACAAACTAAAAGGACGGGTGCTCTATTCGATGACTTTCACATAGGGAAGAACTAGAGAGACGAGGAAGGATCACAAGGACACTCATCTCGCTTTTAGCTAGGTTCATGCCCTTAGCGAATTCTCATCGATGGACGAGTATATGTAGGTACAAGCAGAGTAGATTCATATCAGTTGATGACGGCTGCTTTTGACGAAGCGCATCCTGTCGGTCAACGTTGGGCCACTTTTCTAGTATTTTGGGCTCTATCTCACCAATAAGGCGCTGGATTTTGACTTCAATGGTGCGAATTACACGACCTCGGTGCCCAATTCACTTACTCATTTCGCGATATACTGTTATCGTTAAATCGAATCTTCAGGAAGTCAACGGTTTTATGATATACAGTATGGCACCACCACACAAGGACCACATATCGTCCGGATCAATATTTTTCCGAGCTCTTTGCTCAATTTCGAGAAATAAGGAACGACGATGAATATAAAAGAACTGCCAAAAATTAAATCACTGTTTTCACTTTGTGAAAAATGTTTTTCGCACACTTTGACCATTTTACGGTCGTCATAATCGAGCTACTGAACCAAATGAGGCATAGTAACCAAATTTCGCACCAATTTGACGCTATTGGACATCAAGTCGCATACCCGTATCCGTATAGCGTGTACAGAGGAAAATATTGCTGCTGTAGCTGGCAGTGTTTATGAATGATTTGTTCATTCGTCGCCATTCACAGCAATAGGGATTGTATTATTCGACTACGTGAAAGATTTTACGCAAGGATTTTGGTCTAAAACCTTTCAAAATACAGCTCATAGTGAGTGGGCCTTAGAAAAATCGGAGGAAAATCAGCTTTTTCTCGAAAAACTATCTTCAGCTACGAAGCTCATTTCTGGTTGAATGGGTACGATAATAAACAAAACTGCGGTATTTAGTCCGATGAGCAATCTCACGCAATACAAGAACTGCCAAATCACCCGGAAAAATGCACTGTTGGTACGGTTTATGGTCCTACGGAATCATTGGCCCGTATTTTTTCAAAGATGACTGTAAGAACAACGTTACCGTCAACAGCTTCCGCTATCTTTCAGTGATCTCGAACTTTTTTTTGTCCAAAATGCACAAACCTGGTCGACATGTGGTTCCAGCAAGACGTCGCTACAGGACGCGAATCGATGGACCAATTGAGAAATGAGAAATGAGAAATGAGTTCGGTGAGCAATTTATCTTTCGTTTCGGACCGGTTATTTGGCCGGCTAGATCATGCAATTTGACGCCTTTAGACTATTTTGTATGCAGATATGTCAAATCACCCGTCCAGCGTTAATTGAAGTCTTGAAAGACAACATTACACGTGTTATTAGGGAAATACCAGACAATATGCTCGAAAAAAATGATTCGCATGGACCACTTAAAACGTAGTCGTGGCCAACATTAATAAGAAATAATTCTTACAAAGTAAATGGCAAATATTGATTTATCAACTCAAATAAAAATTTTATACATTTTTATAATTTTGTTGTGCTTTCTCGACAAATAAAAATCAAACGCTTAAAAAATCACCCACTACTAGGACTTGATTGCAGGAGAGCAATATATCCAAGGAGTAATCACTCCGCAACCAACCTTAAACTATTGAACAGTAGAACGCTTATCAATTCAAAAATGTGTATGAAAATTTAAAAAAAAAAAAAAAAAACCTTTTTCGATTGTTTTAAATGTCCGCCCTTCGATTTATATTGACTTCGAGAAGATTATTGACAGCGTGAACCAGCACTTTATAACCTACGTATTGATGAGGGCTGACAAAGTTGTAAAACCTCATATGTTACCAATACGAAACCATAACAGGATCACATCGTGACAGAAGCTACTTCTACCGGCAGAAATCAAAGAGTCTAACACTGTAAAGTTATGGCTCTAATGGCGCTCTACTTAGAAAAATGAGACCTTGGAAGCTTCTTATTTACTTACTCACTTAGATGGCGCTACAATTTGGGGTGAACGCGGGCCTTAACTGACTAGTCTCTCCAGCTACCCTGGATTCAGCCAACTGTCTTCAGTTGAAGTCGCCTTCTACTTGTGCGCGCTAGCTGATGTGGTGGCTTTGTCCCTCCTGGTTGGATTCGAATACTCTGCGAGCCGGTGCATTGGTGTCCATTTGCTCTGCATATCATATCCATCTCAGGCGACTAATGCGCAGTTTTCTGACCAGGTCGATATTATTGTGCAGCTCGTATAGTTCCTCGTTGAATCTTATCTGCGCCATAAAGTAGGACTGGGATGATCAAGGCCTTATATAGAGTCTGCTTAGTTTTTCATTATAGTACCTCACTACTTAATTGCCTTCTTAGCCCAAAGAACACCGGTTGGCAAGAGTGATTCTTCGTTTTATTTCCGCTGAGGTGATGTTGGCAGAATTTATGGCAGAGCCGAAAAAGGCAAAGTCCTCGAAATTATATAATGTGATGTTCTGTCTAATTCGTTTTTTTTTTTTTGACAACATATACTTGCTCTGGACGTCATTTACCACTTTTACTAGTATTACTATCAATACCAGCAAACGCAACGGTGACAGCCCGCTGAGTCCTTCTGATTATGCCGATACAATCGGCCTAACCTAGTAGTTGCACAGACTTTTGAAAGTTTGCGCTTCCTCTGTTCGCTAGTGAGTCCCGTAGAATTCCTTCAGGTATGACGTTAAAGAAGTCACATGGCAGCTCACCGCTTTGTTTAAAATCTTTTTTGACTTCAAAGGTCGCGGCTATGTCGTTACCGACCTTAACTTACGAGAGTGCGTTCTCAATCGCCATACTGCACAGACGAACGAGTTTGGCAGGGATGCAAAAACTAGACATGACTCTATATAGCGCGACTCTATAAATGCTGTTGGTCGATTGTGGACTTTAACTTGAACCCCACTGATAGGGCCCAATCAGCTTGTTAGCGAAGAGTTTCAGACGTTCACGCAATTTGGCATATAAGATCTTGTATCTGATGTTGAGGAGACTTACACCTCAATAGTTGGCGCAGTTGAGAGAGTCCCATTTTTCATGTATCGGGCAAATGATGCTGATATTCCTTTTATCAGGCATACGCTGTTCTGACCAAATCGGAGAAATGAGTTTGTGTATGCTCTCCACAAAATCATTTCCAGCAGCTCGGCCGGTAGGCCGATGTTACTATCCCTACTTCGTTCTGCTCAGGTGAACGGCCGTTCTAGCTACTATCATCTAAGTTGAATATTCTATACTGCCTAATGTTGGTATTTTGGGCTTCTTCGCCGTTATATAGTCTGTAGAAAAGGTTTTTCCATATTCTCAGCACTGATTGTGAATCTACTACAAGATTTTATTCTTAATCTCTGTAGGCTTCTGTACGCGTCTTCTTGACTTGAGAGGTTCTTTTTACCTGCCGGTAAAACTTCCGTACGTTATTCCTAGATCTTCTTTTTTCTTGTTCTGGAGAAGGCCTTAGAGCTCATGATCAGCTCTTGTTCTTCGTTGCAGTGCTGCTTTGTCCGCTTCTTATTGAACTGAATGTACTTAGCGGAATTTATCATTCTATCAGGAAATTCTTGGTTGTGGTCAGATGAAGGCGAGCACATCAGTTGCATTGTCTCTAATGGCACATTGGTAGCGTTACCACCGGTCTTTAGTACTTGATGCTGGCGGCATAGGGATTGTTGAGAGATTTCGGGATACGCTTTCGGCGAAGATACTGGCAGTCTCTTGCGATTGGAGCTTTTCTACGTTGTATCTTCTCACAGTTGTTCTTCTTTGTTGTGGTGCTTGGGAAATTTAAATTCTCACCTTGAGGCCAGCAAGGTGGTGATCCGAATCAATGTTGGCTGCGTGGAACGTTTGGACGTCCAGAATGCCGGAGACATGCAATGTGATCAATTTGATTTAGCATTTCATGATCTTGATTTTCCTTCGCCTTCTTTGGTGGCGTCGTCCTCGTCTGCCGTAGGGGCATGATCGCATATGATATGTCACCGAATTTGCCATTGTCATAAGACTCTCGCTCACGTGTCAGAAGTTCTAGACATCTTGCCTAAGTCTGCCGCATATGGCATATCCGCATCCGAATAAGCGCCTATAGCAATCACCGTTGTGTATACATATCGCATCACAGGTTTTCATTCTTTGTTGGTCTGGTCCATTCCATCGCACTTCCTGGATCGGTGGCGGTGATATCTGCGTGATAGCAGTCAAGGGGCTTTTACAGTAAGTACAGAGTATAAAGCTTTTTTGTCGAAGTAGCTGGTTCTTCATCCAAAATAGTTACGTCCAGAAAATACGAGTACTTCCCAAAAAATCATATCAATTAATGCTCTGATGTGCGTCCATAACTTCGAAGGGAATTGTCGTCATGTCTGAACGTTGAATAGTAGCAATGGCCGAACAAGTATGATGGCCATCATATGGATGGATAAAGAAGGCAATCCCGACCGTTAACAATAATCTGGCTGCCACTCTAGCTTGAACTGCTACCCGAATTTGGCGCTTAAATTTCTGCCTTTCATTGGACAAGATTAAGAATAATATTTTCCTTAAGACGCAATGGTTCTCAAGCACTATACATGGTCGGTGGTTTTCATGAAACAGATACGAATAATGCTGCTTTAAAAATGTAAAACTGACTTTAGCAGCTGCTGCTCCATGGAAGTTGTATGCTCCAAAAGAGTAACCCTATCTTAATTGGGGTTTTTTTTTATCATAAAATGGAAGTAGAACAAGTCGATTAGGCCGTAAACGAAGTCACTTGCATCATAGGGATACCCAATTGTAAATCAAATTTCTTGTGAAGTTAGTGTAATGGCTCCAGCATCACCAATCGATAGGCTTAAAAAGTAAGATATCTAAGGTGGTAATTTCGATGAACAGTTTTCACTCTAGATGTTCACGACTGCTTACTGCATACTAATGTACTTTGAGACATCTGTATAATATGTAAATATATTTTGTTGCTGTTATCTACTTACTGGTTAAAATGACTGACGACAAGGCCAAGGGTATGGGTCTTACGGGCCCAGACTAAGCTGAATCCACTTTTTATCTCAAAGATTGTCCTGAATTAGCTCGATACATTATATTTCTCGGGTATAACTGCGAATCAAAAACAACTTTAAACTGAATAGGGTCATCTAATTATCAACTTCAGGAGGTATAGTCCCAGCAGAAGCAAAGATATGTTGTCACGTGCGGTATATTCTTCTCAACCAGCTGATTTCGACATTTGGCGTTTTGACCTGTCATGACAGCGATTGAATGAACATGAATGGCTAGCGCAAAATGTAGAATAGGAAGCCTGAAGTCACCCTAAATTTGACTATAATGTACCTCTAAAAACTAATGAGTGCATAGCTCTGAGTCTATAATACGTCACAAATACTCGTACTCTAACCTTAACCATTTTTTTGACGATAAATTGAAATGCACACATGCTTCAACGTTATCATGCCGTTCTCAACTCGGGGTCACTATCATCAATGAGGAATAAATCCGGCGATCTGCAGGGTCGCTGTGAGTCCTGTACACTTTTTGGTGAACCATAGCAGTTCCTGAACCTAACATCAAGGCTGGAAGCTAAACAAAATTTTGCAAAACTATTGAGTTGTGAATATGTAGTTTCAGAAAATTTAGGTGAGACGTTGGTATACGTTATAAATGACAGATACCGGTCTCAAGGTATCATCTAGTCCTAGAAAATGACGAAACCTCGCACTTACTTTGGAAATTCTTAGCTGGCATTATTGCAAGTCTAAAATGAGTTTGCTCATTAGAAAATCTGTCTCGAACTCCGTTCAAAATAACTTATCTGCATAGCTTTCAAGGCGAATCATACAATGTATCTTTAAGAAATGACAGATGACAAACAACAGATATCAGATGATCGATGAAAGATGACATGTGACACATGTCAATGACGATGGATGATAGGCACAAGCTGTTGAATGATGAGTCATCGATGACAAAAAATAACAGAGAGATGCAGGTGACATAGGATACATACACAATGTGACAGATCGTAGGAGTTCATATGTCTTTCAAATGAAAGATATTTTTGAAGTACTACTCCTCCATTTAAATCCTCAAAAAATCCTGCAAGTGAATCCAAAACCTGACTTTGTTTTGAAAGTAAAACGCCTAAAACCACCTCACATCAAAGTACCTGCACAGGCACTTGACTTGACGCTTAGGTGCTGTACTTAACCAACAAAATATAAACTCCTTACCTTAGTCACATACAGAAAATGCGCCTCTGACTCACCCAATCTGACGGCTTAAACATCATTTTCCACCTCTCCCTTCTTCCCCTCATTAAGAAAATAACTTTGCATGTGTGGAAAAACTCATTTTCCAGAACGAGCAATGAAAAAAAACGTCAAAATTTCGCCAAAAAAGGGGCAGGAAAAAAATAGACCTCATCTGCGACACGATGTTATTCATTTCATTACACAATTTTGCCACGGCAACATATTCGTATCCGTATCGTACACCACCGGGCACTCCTGATCACACTCGTATTTACAAACATTCGTACCGAGTGTACATTTGTACGTCACTGTCAGTATAAGCCGCTGCCGACTCGTCATCATCATCATTATCCCGTTAAACACAACATACGCACACGCTCATAAATTACCGACTAATTAGCGCGCTAAAATTAACTCATTATAGCGTAATGTCACGACACAGGGTGTACCACCGCCGATCTGTCGTGCACAAAAAAAAAGGGGGGGAAAACCGACGCTGGATACTCTACCCATAGTCATCTAAGTAAAGCGCAGAAGGTGGCCATGTGGAGAGCTTCCCTTAACCCACTGCCGTACGAGATTTAAGATGAAAGCTAAGGAAGATAAGATTCAAGAAGAAAAGGGAACACAGAGAATGGGAAAAGATTCTTTTACTCGTAGTCCATGTGCAGCCAAGACTTTAGATATTTTTCTTTAAAATTATCTTCCTCATTTGTCTGCCCTCGTCTCGTGGTGTCTGTTGGGGGTACTCCTTCGTTTATTGCGCTAAATTAAATCACTTCTTGCGGTTTATGAATTATGTGCGATAATTTGATTGAGGAAAATCGTACGTATCCAATGTTCGCTTTTCTTTTTTAGCGGCAAGGGGTCAGCTGTGGGGGTGTCTTTGCCAATTTCGTAGCAAAGCAAAATCGAGCGAAATTAATTGAAAGCCTAATCAAAGATTTATTAAGATGAACGAGATTGATTAGTAAATGGAATGGCAGAGATGAAGAGAAACATCAAAAATTTATACATGCAAATCCATGATTTACGAGTATATCTCTCGTCATTTAATCCCAAAAGTGGGATCGATGAACGCTCGAATGGAGAGCTTAAACTAATTTTCGCTAACAATCTAAAACACGTTTCAAATGCAAATTTGATCTTGTTTGATATTTATGTGATGACATTCTTATATTTGTGGATGTGTTCTAATTCCAATCGCCGTTTTATCACAGCAATTTCAAATTAAAAGACAAATTTTGTCAACCTTTTGATTTATTATGATCTCCATTCTAGTGCTCAGTATGAAGGACCTACGAGTACCATGGGCACTCCAGAAACAGACCACAGTATCTGCGGTCTTCCGACAGCTTGTCGCAAGTTGTAGTGGACATCATCAGCCGCATCACTGGGACCTGAGCAAGCCCAACTGAGTGAAATAAAATATATAGGGTCGGTTTTAGTAGAGGAGTTCCATCAGCGGCAACCTTATCGTATTGCACCTATCCCCAAGGTCAAAATGTAGATGGTGACAAAAACTCACTAGCAGCGCTCATACCGCCCTAGTGGATTTCTGGCACTTTCCTTTTAAAGCTCTTGTCCTACAGGTTGGGAGCTCTGACGTCAAGTGGAATGCCTAATAGCTTTGAATATTGATGAATTTATTACGATGTTCGATTGTGCAAGCGAAATGTTTGGATCTTTTACAGTCCAAATGAATTCGACATCGTCAGCGCCGCTACCATGATGCATGACTTTTTGCTCCAATGCCTACGACAGGTGACTGCTAGCTCCATTTTGCTATCATCATGGATAGCAAAATTCTTGAACTAAATATTTCGCCTTGAAGAATCTAAAAATTCTGACGGTGCGTTGTCATCAAAGAGTCCTATAGGTTTGTGTCGTAGAACAGACTTCCACTGTCTTATCGTCAGAATTCAAGGAATAGTTTGTTTCGGCTGCTTAGTTGTTGTTTTCAGCACGCCTGGATTTAGTCTGGACGCACTAATTAGCTTTATATCATGGGTTGTACTCTCAATGATATTTTGCTTTTAAAATGTTTGCCTTGCTGACATTTTGCTGAACTCGTGCGACGATTAAATATGACTGATACGAGTATGTCCTTCTGATGCAAATACATCGGAATATGGTATTGCTTGTTCCGCGACATAATGTTGACCTGCCCTGAACTTTGAAGAGAATTCGCCAAGAATTTGAGAAAGGAAAAATATGAGTGGAATCTTTGTTGATGGTTTTAGAGCTGTTTCAAGGTGTCTTTGTAGAGAAGCTTACTTATGTTTTCTCAGCTATTATAGCGATTACTCATTCTTCAACGAAAGGCTTATAAATGTATTTAAAAGGAGTCAAAAGTGTCATACCATATGTAAAACGTCTTATGATAAGATTGAGCAACTTTCAACAATACCACATAAAAATATTAGCGATTTTGTATCAACATCATATGTTTTTCAGGCGAAAATGTGTAGTTTTGAGCCAAATAAGATAGAAGAGACGAGGACAACATAGATTAACTGAGTTGGCATTGAAGGAAATAGACTTGAAAATGGATTCGCAGTCGATGAATGAAAAGAATGTCAGCAATTTTCCTACGTTGTTCCAAAGAATTTAAATTGAGAAGTTTGAGGCGGTCCTGAGAGGGAGGTAAGATTAAAGGGTCATTCTAGGGCAGACCACGGAGAGCAAATCAGAGGAATCGACGTTGAATACCTTCGATACGGGAAACATGAACTTGGTGAAAGGAGGACCAAGCTTGACTGGTATACTCAAGCATGGGGCGAACAAAGGTAACATAGAGCGATATGAATACATACGGGTTGGAAAATTCCTTGGACCACCGTTTAATAAAGCCAAATGATTAGTTGATTTTGAGGATCATCTTATCGATATGCGAACGGAAACTAAGCTCACAGTCGAATAATATGACAAGGTCTTGAAAAGACTGAACCGTTAAAGCGGATGGTCGCCTCGTTATGGCTCTTCAACATTGCTCGAATTAGATGTCGAATTGACTGACAAATAATTTTTTCTGATGAGGCGCATTTTCGTAGTGGCATCATTGGCCCATTTTATTTCGAAAAGCTGAATACGCCATTTCGGTCAACGATGTGCGCTACAGAGCCATAATTACCGAACTATTGTGGGTTGACATTGAAGACATGGGTTTGGACTTGGACATGGTTTTAGCACGATGGCGTGCAATACTACGCAGGCCATCTAACAATCAATCTTTTGCGCGCTAAGTTCGGCAACCGTGTTATCAGCCGCCTTGGCGATGTTAATTGGCCGCCTCGGAGCTGCGATTTGACCGTAATAGAATTTTTTTTTGTAGGGTGCCCTAAAAATCTAAATTATGCAGACAATCCAGTAAGGATTAAACTGAATATTGTCCGTCTTTCTAATAAGCTACAACATACGGAAAATAATGGATTTTTGTTCGTTTTATTTTATTTAAACAAAGATTTACATTTGGATAACCCTGAATTATAAACAAAACTTCCGTCCACCTGACCGAAATGCAGTAAGGTTAGCAATATCTAAACTGAAATTCAACAAATCAGCTGGACCTGACTGCTTACCGATCGGGCTGCTGGAAGTGAAATTGTGGAGAGCATAGTCCAACTCATTTCTCAGATCTGATCAGAGGAGTGTATGCCCGATGAATGGAATCTCAGTATCGTTTGCCCGATTCACAAAAAAGGAGACCTCTCAGCTGCGCCAACTATAGAGGGAGTGTCCTCAACACTGGATACAAGATCTCATCTGCCAAATTATGTGAACGTCTGAAACTCTTCGCCAACAACCTGATTGGCTCCTTTCAGACCAGAAAAGTCCGAAGTCGAAGAAATCCTCACTTTCCGGCAGATTCTGGAAAAAAATCAAGAAGTCCACATCGATGCACACTATTTTTTCATCGATTATAAAGCCGCATGTGACAGCATTTATAGACATAGTATCTAGTTTTTAACGTAAACCATCTGTCATGAAGACTTATGCTTACGGGATGCCCATACATCCATAGGGAGCAAGGATACGCCTTGCCATCGCTCTCCGTTAATCCTTTGATACCAAATTCGGAGCTGTGTTGGAGGCACAAGTTCCACACTTTGTATGGGTCGAGGCCGATCTAAAACCTCTTACTGCTCTTAGGATCACAGCACCCAGTACTTATTTGCAACTCTACAATGGGTCAAACCACAAGGGGGCCTACATCAACAAGTCAGGCCCGGACTGAAACTCGGGGGGCTCCTGACTCCCATGGTACCGTGATTTAAGTCCTGGTAGGGACTACTTCGTACTAACCTTCGTAGCAACCTTCGGTGGCGTCATCTGAAGATGTTTACGATAAGACCACTAATATGCTCTGCCCCCACTTCATATTAGACAACGTCATTGATGGGCGAAGCCTTGGTAATTGAACGGGGGCCCAGCATTTATGAACACGAACTGTTGTATAGAGAGCCATTTCAAGTCCGCCCGTGCAGAATGACGATTAAGAACGCTCGCTGCTCCCTCAAGGTCGGTAACGACTTTAACAAGACTTTCATGTCAAAAAAGCTTTTAGACAAGGTGACGCGCTGTTATGTGACTTCTTTAAATCATACTTGAAAAAACTGTGTGGAACTCACAAGCGAAAACTGGAGGCACAATCCATCAAAAGTCTGTGCAACTTCTACCGTACGCCGATGATATCGACATATTTGGGAGACATAGCGTGCTGTCACTATTGCGTTTGCTAGTATTGAAACGGAAACAGTCGAAATGGGATTAGCGACACATGACACATAACATCGGCGAATTGAATACGAAGTCACAGTCGACAGCTAAAATTTTGAGGTAGTAAGGGACACACCTCAACAGAAATAAAAAAGAATCACTATTGCCAGTCACTCTTTCTTTGGGCTAAGAAGGCAAGCCCTAGCCCGAAAAACTAAGGAGACTCTATATAAGAACTTGATTATCCAAATTCTACGTTATGGCACTGTAGCAAGCGAAAACGGATGAAGATATGATCAGTTGGTTCGAGAGAAAAATGCTTCGAAGAATATTCGGTCCCGTTCGCGTATACCGACTGGACAGCGACATCGACCTAGTCAGAAAACTATCCATCAGCCGCCTGTAGACTTGTAGAGTGAATGGACACCAATGAACCAGTAGATGTAGAGTCTTCGAATCTTGCATGCATAAGCACAATAGCATGCACAAGCAACTGGAAGCAGCCAGGTAAAGACCGGGTTAACTGGAGAAGTTTGTTAGTTGACTCCAGTTGCAGAACGTCTCTTGATTTTTAACGTAAACCACCTGTCATGTAGACCTTATGTTTACGGGATGACCATACATCCATAGGGAGCAAGAATACGCCTTGCCATCGCTCTCCGTCAATCCTTTGATACCAAATTCGGAGCTGTGTTGGAGGCACAAGTTCCACACTTTGTATGGGTCGAGGCCGATCTAAAACCTGTTACTGCTCTTAAGGTCACAGCACCCAGTACTTATTTGCAACTCTACAATGGGTTAGACCCGTTCCCGTGATTTGGGTTTAAGCCACAGCCACCATGACGCTCCCACAAGGAGGCCTACCTCAACAAGTCAGGCCCGGACCGAAATCCGGGGGGCTCCTGACTCCCATGTTACCGTGATTTAAGTCCTGGTATGGACTACCGGTGGTCCAGCCGCCAACAAGACTTATGACCGGCAACTTGTTACTGGTAAAATCGTAGCAAACTTTAGAGGCGTTATCTGAAGATGTTTACGATAAGACCAGTAATATACTCTGCCCCCGCTTTCTATTAGACAACTTCATTGATGGGCGAAGCCTTGATAATTGAGCGGGGGCCCAGACTCCAGTTTCACCCCGAATTGTAGCGCCACCTAAGTGAGTAACTAAGTAAGGCACAAGAGGAGTTATCACGTAGACGCTCTTATTGCACAAGTACAGCCATCGACATATATCATCGCTATTGAGCTAAAGGAGGCCGTCGCTGCAAGAAATAGCTCGTAAAAACTCTATTTTGGAAACGGGTAAGGTTCGATTTAGATGACGCAGAGAACGCTTAACAGCGATGTTAAACAATGGTTCGCCAATCCAGTGACCTCAAACGCTAAAGAGCTATCCGCAGCCATAAATTCTGGATGGAATTCCTGTAAACAATTTTAAACCGTGCCAAGCAGGTCGTCAGAGATAAAACTCAGTCATAAGAACATGCGTCCATGGTAAATTCAAAAAGAGATAAAGAAGTGGAACTTAATAGAATGCAGAACTGGAGAGGAACGAGCGCTCCTTCGGGTGTAGTTCGCTATTATTTGCTGTGGTCAAGAGTGATATAATAGGAATTAACGGAGGAAAGCTAGTGAACTCCATTGATGATATCTGTTTGGATTCATGGAAATCGAATAAAGCAATACAGGGATGAAGGTAAATGCGACCAAGGCAAAAGCTCTATGTGTTTCAAATTCTGGCGCTCAACTAAACATTGCTGGAGAAGAGATTGAGAAAGTTTAAAACTTTTCTTGTTCAGGGGGTATGGTTTCAGTGATCTGGACAGTGGAATCGGAAAGGTAAAAGCTATTTCCGAAACATTGTTCATATAGCGCAATGCTTTTAGCAGCAAAATCATGTAGTGGTTGATAGGATTCAACGTGGATTCAGTGTTACGATCGCTATGGTTCACAAGCTGCATACCGTCAATAGTAAATATCTACGTACATATACTGCTTCGGATCTTTGACTAAACTGTATCCCGCACGAAAGATTCCAAATCAGCACCGAGCTGAAACCAGTTGACCATATGGCGACGTGCCATAGAACAGTTGATATGAAATCAAGTTCAATTGAGATGGGCTCGACAGAACTAAAACACTTTAGAGAGCTCGAAGAGTGCCAGGACCTAACAAGATTCATCGCCTTCCTTGAGTTCTTTCATCTACATGGATGCGGTATACTTGGACATGGAGTTTAAGAGGTAAGTAAACGCCAGCTGAGTTAAAATAGAGTTAATTGAATTTGATAGCTTAGAGATGTTTAGTTGGGATGAAATTTTGGGTAATAACCTAAGGGGAAAAGTCGAGGATACATGAGTATCTCACCCACACCCATTAATTTGTATTAGCTAAACAAATCCAGATACTTATAAACCGAGTGTCTGTAATAATATTGGAATCCAATTTTCACTCAATTTTTTATCTAAGTGAACGCAAAGTCGGTTAGTCTTGGTATAACTATTATGTGTACAGTGGCACGAGCGTTGCCGAACAACTCAAGCAAAAAGAATTCAACACCAGAAAACGATTGACAGCTGTATGAATAAGGTCTACGAATTCTAGCCACCTGGTTCGAGAAAAATAGGAAAGCCAGAACTTGGCATATACACCTGGAGCCAGCAAATTGTTCGCAGAAAGTCTTTCCGACTTCAGCTAAGTCAGTCACTGTATAGCTTATGGAAACGTAGCATTTACACCAAGCCTCATTGTTTGATTGTTGAACCCTGGAGTCAGTTTTTTGATTGATAATTGGGTCCCCTATCGGAACACAATCATGAACTGAATCTGACTGACCAATCAGGATATCTGAAAAGTCCGCTGAGTTCAGGATACATTCGATTGTATCCCTTAATTACTCGCATTTTACTAGTTCCTGTGGGAATGCGCAGCCTTGCAGTTGATTGACAATAGGAACCCTCAGTATTCACTCACTATGACTTAAGGCTCCCCAGCATCCGACTAACTCCATCCTTGACAATACCAATTACCATCAATCAGTCGCAAGCTCTCCACAAATCAGTTCCGCTCAAAACTACCACAACATGAAATATCAGAACGCTAACCGCAATGCCCTTCACCGTGACAGCTAATCAAGGCAAAATCCCTTTACCATAATCCCTCAAGAAATTAGACATGAGGTGAATGTCAAGATACATACACCCAACCGACACTGTGCCCCATATTTCTCTGGTCAACATGCATTAAATCTCAACCGAAAGCTGTCAAAACATTTCATTACTTCCTCTTTCTGCTCTGTTTCCACACAGTTACTTTAAAATATCGAAAAACCTGTCATGTGATCGATAACCAAATAACCAAACAGACCCTTCAGGCCAAATTGTGTGTCATAATTGCCTACAAATACATAGTAACCGTTGCACAGTTGCACATTGTGAGGAGACCAGTCAGGGTTGGCTATCTGATTGCGAAAACTGTCAACCCAATGGGGAGAGAAACCCCAAAGAAGCTGGAGGCATTGCACCCAAATAGGCAGGGGTTGCCATTCATTCACTTGTGTCTTTATAGCCAAGTTATCGACCTTTTGTCTGGCTAATTGTGTTCCCTTTCGTTTGTGTTCATTTGTTTAGTGTTCACCCTATGGTAGCCCTGTATTCGCTTCTGTTTAGTTGTGATTGCCTCTGCTTGTGTGGTGGACAATTCAACCAGCTTGCCTCTAGATTGGCAATTATCGCAACGACATTTTGCCAAATGGCAAGGACATTGTGATGGCGATTTGTGGTCATAGTTCAATGGCCTTACACTGAAGTTTGGCGGTGAGACAGTGATAATGGCAATGATTATGCAGAGAAGGATCAACTGTGGTCACCGGGAGGAGTAATGATACTATGCAAGATGTAGTATTTTAGATGAATGCCGCATTACATTGAAGATATATTAATGCTGAGGTTGAGGTCGAGATACGTAACTGCGTCACTTGTACGAATTTGCGTACACAATATAGAAATAAACATGCGTCACAGAATGTGAAACTTCCACTCATACGTCACATACCTGTTGAGGTATCTGTGGGTGTTGATGTAGTAACCCCTCTGGTAGAAATAAATTCTCATGAATCCGAAATGAGATCAATGTTGAAGCTAATAAATATAAACCATGTCCATCTGACGCAAGTGGATCTATGTATTAAATTGCATGCCACTTGCAGGCATCCCTGATACTCCCACCAACCTAACTTTGCAGTGCCCCAAGCATTACAATTACACTGAGAGTACCGTGATGGAGTTGGTACGAATACGGTTCCCACTTAAGAGTCAAATTTAAATGGAATGGAATAATTGTACACCAAAGGGTCGTTGGTGGAGGTGAAGGTGCAAGCCAAGGCAACATTACAATTGCTCCTTGCATCGTGTTAAACCGCAAAATTCTGCTCTATACCGCGCAGTTGGCTTGGTATGGCCCTCCAATTTAACTTCCCTTGGGGATGACAACATGGCAGGAGCTAAGTGGGAAAGTCTTCTTCATGACCGCATGCATCAGTTCATCTTCTCCACATGCGATTTGACTTCATCACTCGTTATCGTTTTTGTCGTTGTCCTTCTCCTACTCGTCCTCTCCCTTTTAGTCATTGCCAGCTTACTTCATCTCATCGTCTGATGTTTTATGAATGGAATCCCAAATAAAGTATCTTTCGTTGTCGACGAGGAAATTAGTACAGTGCCAGTACTAGTGGCACCAGAAGCTACTTCAAAAGGGACGAGATGAGCACTCTAGTAAGGCCCGAAAGTCATTCATCCGATAAATGCCAAATGGCATTGTACCTCTGGATGTAGGTGTATCTATAAACATTTCTATGAAACAGTAGTACCTACATGTTGAAGGTGAAAAATCAACATGTGGCACCGTAAATTTAATTCCACACACACTCACACATGGGGGACCGGATTCGAATGGAAAATTGCTTTAGAGTGCAGTCCCGTGTGAATGAATCTTTTATGATGGAGCAGAGTAGTCTTACAAAATTTTCAGAGTGACTTAAATTGCAGCACGAATTATTATTTGCTAGTGCCTGGTGCCTGGTGCTGGTGCGAGAGTGCATCGTAAAAATAGTTTTATAGCCAAAGGAGTTTAGACGGGAAACTTACGAGTGAAATTAGCCGGACCAGTGTTTGGATGGTTTATGGTGTCTTTATGGCATGTTTTTGAGATTTATGAGACAATGAAAGTATGTTATGGACCGCAAGGTGGTTTTGGCTAAGCATGTGAACTGCAATTGACTGAGTTTTATGCAAACTGGGGGGTTGATCTTCTCAAATGGACAAATAAAAATAATTGAGCTAGAGTTGAAGAATTCAAGTGGCGGCATTAGACCATGAAAAAGACATAAAGCTTGATTTATTGGAAACCAATACACTGGCTGGGAACAGTTTCTATCAGTCAACGAAGTCGCCTTTGAGTTATGGAATATTGGGACTCGTGCATACAGCAATGCCAGATACCTTCGATTTGAAAGTTGTACAACTTACACTGCCTTGTACAAGCATTTTAGGCCTCTGGATCGAAGAATATTCAAAGACTCCAAACCTCTACAAATCACTGCAACTTTGAAGATGCTCACAGCTTTCATCAAAGACTGCGGTGGAAATGAAGATTGACAAAGCTTAAGAAGTGCAATAAATGGATCAGAAAGTTGTAAGCACTAGAGGCTGCCAGGGACAACCAAATCTGTTTTAGTTAAGCAGATATGGTCTTCAAGTGCAATAGTCATCTATGTGGGCTGGGAGACCGCTCGGTTGGTGAAATGGATTGTTGCGAAGCTAAGAGTTTAGGCCACAACATGTGAACATTGATCAATGGTGCAAGAATAAAAACTAACGCTAATCTTGAATATAAGCTTAGTTGCTATGATCAGAGTTTTCACTCCACCTTAAACAATAAATAACAGATACAGGGAAGGCCCCGACTGCAACAAAGGGCGGTCTTATGAACTTAAACTATTATAGCTCCTATCCTCATTGGTTGTTGATTTGCCCTCAGTAAAGTATCAATATCAAGCAAAGCTCCAAGAACGGCCAGAATGCCATGCGAATATGATCATCAAATACTGCGTCCTTTCTCGGAATGAAGAGACGAAACCTTTGTACTCAATTCCACTCTTCACTGATGAAGTGCAGTGAAACATTTTTAACTGAAAACTATTACGAGAGATACAAAAATGTGTTTAAAGGTTATGAACTTGCTTGGACGACGGCCTCTTCCAACTTTGGCAGCGCAAGCGGTGCTTTCTAGTGTTATAGCATAGCAGATGGAAGGTATTGAAAGACCTTCTCGCAGAGCTTGATGAACACAATATCTTTAATGCGAAAATCGCAACGGAGCAGGGTGGGCGTGAAAAATCCTTGATAAAAGATAATCGAGGAGACAATGAGCGTGTCCAGTTTCCAGATTTATGCGATTCCTACAACTTTCATATGTTACTCTGAACGGTAGAGGCTTAGGTATTCTTGAAATCTTGAAAATCTTGCCCAGTCCACTCTTTTTAATTGTCGCTCGATCAAGGAATTGCATACTCTTAAAATGCTTACACACAACATGTTCGGGACGGCAAAAACAGAGATACCGATGTACGTTGGTTTTGAATGTTTGCAAGTTATAATGACTAGGAAATAAAGAGCTCGGCAGGGCATTCCATAAGCGAGCTGTACGGCTTAGAAAAGTTTTACAATATTTTAGAGTACGTCCGAAAATGGACTTGAGGGTATATCATAGCGAGACAGGTGTTACGGTTGAAAGTTTGAATAGCCGGAATACTACTGGCAATCTCAGTGGATCACTGGTGGTGGAAATAGCAATACAACAAGCTGAAACAGGAGACATTACGCCAGTGTTCCAGGGTGTCGGGTGACTGTGTAATACTGGCATCATCTATGAGTTTTGTCACATGGTTTTGAATCCTATCTAGCAATTGCACAGACGTTATAGGAGCACCTGACCAGATGCGGGAATTGTATTTCAATTTTAGGCGGATGAATACCGTATGGATTGAGGAGAGATCAGAGGGTGTGAAATTTTTCTTACATCGCTTGAGGAAACCCAGATATATCGCAGCATTTTTGGAGACATCAAATATGTGACCATTCCAACGTAGGTTATCATTGATACAGAGAACGGAAAGTCATGGATCACGGCTGGGTGTTTATGTTTCGCTTTAACGACAGAAAACCGCATTTAGTAATGATGTTTATCTGTTTATATCGGAATTTAATGACGTTACTGACGTTACACGAAGCATACGCTGCTGTTCCCGTCTACAGCCGAAGAGGAGCGATGCGAGTTCGGGAACGAATACATTGGATTAGAAGTAGCAGGCAAGAGATCATTGATCAAAATTAAAAAGAATATCGGAGACAGAATGGAGCCCTGGGGCATACTAGCATTTATTTCGTGAATATCAGACTTGAAACCATCCAAGATAGTTTGAACTGAACGTTCCGAAAGGTCATTTCTAATCCATCGGGGAAGACAGTCGTCGGTCTTTCGACAAAATAGCCTGATGCCAAACTCCGTCAATGCCTTATACTCGTAAATATCTTCCTTTGGCCAGATTGATCTATGCTTTGGTTCCACTTTCCAGTGATACATGCCATCAAATCATCAGTGGACCCATTGCTACGAAAACAAACTGCCGGTCGTTGAAAAGTTTTCGTGTTTCGAAATATTTCGTGAGATGACGGTTTATCACCGTTTCCATTATCTGGAAAAGAAGGGACGACGCACTCAACTGTAGACGGAGACAAAGCACAATCCGAGAGTGTTGAGCTGGTCGCAAAGTGTGCAGTAAGCAGACTGACCTTCTTCAAAGAGCTGACAACTAAAATATCATTGTAAACGAGCGTTGGGATGGTGGATGAAGCAGGATTTTTAATGTTTTTGACAAACGACCAAAAATTGTTACTACCTTTGAGACATTGTAGTATTTTTTGCTTCAGCTTTTGGTTGTATTGGAATTTCACAGGTTTAAGAAAGCCGTTGCAGTCATTCCTGGCTCGTTTGAATTTTTTTCGGTTTTCCTCTATCGGGTTGGTCGTCTAGGACCGAAAAAACTTTTCTCTAACCCTGACCGCCTCTTTACAGCTCGAGTCATACCATGCCTTTTTTTTTTTTGGTTTGAAACTCTTCATCTGATGAAGTATAAAGGATCTCATTCCAAATAGAATAGTGTCTGTGATCATATCAGCAGCTGCATCCACGCCGTTATCGAAGAAACATAACGACCAGTTAAGATTCCTAAAAAGTCCACTCCAATTGGATTTCTAGTAATGCCACACGATTAATAAAGGAATCCTTTCTCTAACTGTGTGGTCAGTATACGAGAAATTAGCTGACATATCACAGTGGTCCGACGGGGATAGCTCATCAATTTTCTATGTACTTATCAAGGTTAGAAGTGCGGGTGTGGGCCACTGCCCAATTGTCAAGGCTTCGCCCATCAATGACGTTGTCTAATAAAAAGCGCGGACAGAGCATGTTACTGGTGTTATCGTAAACATCTTCAGATGACGCCACAAAAGGTTGCTACGATTTGATCAGTTATAAGTTGCCGGTCATAGGTCTTGTTGGCCAAGACCCACCGGTAGTCTCTACCAGGACTTAAATCACGGTACAATGGAGTCAGGAGCCTCAGGATTTCGGTCCGGGCCTGACTTGTTGAAGTGGGCCCCCTTGTGGGAGCGTCAAGGTGGCTGTGGTTTAAACCCTAAGTCGCGGGAAGGGTCTTCCTGTTGGTTTGCCCCAATGTGCAACTCTACATAAGTACTGGATGTTGTAACACTAACCCGAGCAAGAGATTTTAGATCAGCCTCGACCCATACAAAAGGTGGAACTGTGCCTCCAACGCAGTTCCGAATGGGTATTCATTAAGGCGGTAGACGATGGCAAGGCGTATTCTTGCTCCGATGGATGTTTAGGCGTCCTATAAACTTAAGTCTATACGACAAGAGTTAACGTTAAAAACTTGACTCAATGTCCTTCGGATGTTGTCTGTCCAGAATGTCGAAGCCAGCCGGAAGTGTGTATATTGAAATCGCACCAAATCACGATTTCAGTAAGAGGATGCAGAGATACAATTCTTTAAATGTAGTCAGACGGCGGCGTATCAAACTCGTTAAAGGTCGAATTTCTGTCCAGTTTGGAGCTTCTGTAAATAAAGCTTCATGTAGCCACATGAAATTGAATTCCGAATTGGAAGGGATTAATTGTGGGGGTAAGCTACATCACTATGCACGTAAATGACGAAACCGCGGTGAGGAAAGAATAGTGATATTAGTTCGTAGGTGGCCTTAGATCACGGTGATCTGAGAGGTATGAGCCAAGCCAGCTGACCCATATTTACACACGTAAATGTACCCAGGAAAGTGATTACTTCTTAGGCCGCGTAAATTTGGTACATCCACTCTGAATTCCCAAGTCCTAATCACAAACAAACACAAAAAACACAAACACCGATGACACTTAACATGGCTGCGAGGGGAAAGTTCTGATGTTGGTTTACAAAATCAAATTGTAGTAGTTGTTATGCCTTTACAATAACAAGAAACAGTGCATTGCAGGAACTGCAGCGGAAGGACGTAGCGTTCGATTCAGTAGATAGAGAATAGTCTATTTTACAAACTTTCGAACTTAAGGATTTCGTTTAAAGTCTTAAGAGCACTAAGAGCTCTGTACGCGATCGATGCGATATCTGTATGAGATAGTGAAACGCTCCCAAAGCAATTTAGTTCGCTGATGGACCTTCAACAAGAATGCGTACTGAGCCCACTCTTCGTCTCTATCTTCAGGCGAAAATATAGCAGGTGTTATAGTTCCAGCTTTGCTGTGTGCAGTTAACATAGTGCTCTTAGTAGACTGCCCTAAAAAGCTGCAAGACATGATCGACAGGTTGGAAAGATATTGCGACACTTGGAACCTAACCGTCAATGCAAGCAAGTCAAAAACCGTGTTTTTTCGAAACGGATTCGGAAGATATGACGGAAAAGAAAAAGGTAAAAGACAGCAGGTGAATGTGGTAAAAAAAATTCAAATACAAAAACGCCTCCAGTCTAAGCTCACCGAAGCCAGGTCTGCAATCTGTACATCTTGGAAAAACTGCAAATAGGCGCATTGGTCATCCAGAGAAATACACGCTATTCCAAAAGGTTTCCAAACCGTAATGTTGTGTGCGGCCAAGTATGGGATTATAGATAACACGAAGAAGTAAAAAAATTAAATATTTTCTACTTAAAGCGTATCTTCAAACTACCGTCGACAACGGCAAACTACTCGTACTTGCTGTATATTGAGAATGGATTGAAGAACATGTCGCGTTTAAACTCCTTCAAATGGATGATAAACCATCTCAATTTTGTAATTGATTGGATATTTGTATTACTCACTGAGTCCTATGGAGTGCCACTAAGGCTGGATGTGAATAATGTACCTGAACTGCGTACACAACTATACGAGCTGCTATCTACCGTACACTCAAAATCACATTAAGTGTATATTAGTCTGGCAAGGTCTTCGTTACATAGTCAATATTATTCCAGACTGAATTGCAACCTATGCGTAGAAGACTACAATACTTTAAATCGAATTATCCTTTTCATATGATTTCGACCACTTTTCGAGCGAGAGATGAAATATTGTCCTAAAATTATTTACCTCACAAGCCGGACCTAACTCTCCACTGTAAGATTCACAATATGCGTGTAAGAGATATCAAGACTGCACTCGAGGGTCTTATTTCAATGACAGTATCTTCCAAATTCGCAGGCCAGTACAAGGATCATTTTTGAGACGGCTTGGCGAATTGGCTTTCGGTAATGGCCAATGGTTATGAGATCTAGTTAATGGCCAAAAGAATAAAATTGTGAATAAAAATTGCCGTAAAAAGATGCTATTGTTGCAAGTGAAAACGTCAACTCTAATAATTTTCTAATTCTCACTCGAAACCTAAACGTGGAGACATCACAGTGTGCCTGAAATAGGTAGTGCTTACAACGGTCGAGAAAGAGTCTGCAATTGTCCAAAACCAAACCAAAACTCAATAAATTTCGAATCCTGTCCCACACAATCACCAGAGAGTTAACAGAGGCAACAATCCACTAAATTCAGATCCTTTCAAGATCGGAATATGAATGTCCCTGCACCAAATCTGATGTATTCTGTGATGTTGGTCGGGTTATGTTATTCCGTCTATCATTGGAATAAGCTGGGTGTGGTGTGCGAGAAGAAATGCATTGGGTTTCTAGTTCTGCAATTTACTGCTGGATCAGATATAAACACATGGAAAGGATCAGTTTTCAACACATCTGACTAGCCGTTGTCATATCCCAACGACATCGGCATCATTCAACGCACCCAACGAATGAAGAAGAGCTGAAAAGAGCTCCTGGTTTTAGTAGTTTGCAATGGTTACAGCTGAAGACATTCCATTAAGGCTGGGAGACACCAACCTCAAGTATTACCAAGAGTACCGCTTCTAGCCAAATTAGTAATCCTTTACAGCACAGTGAAATAAGCAACATTGCAACAACTTTAAGAAAAGTGTGAAAGTTTTAAACTTGCTGCACACACTGTCCCATGTAAGCCATAACCTGCTTGACCGTTTGTTAAATCGCTTTCTTAGGTCCTTCCATGAACAGATTTCTTCTCAAGTTCTTTCCTTGTTCTTTCTTCAACTAACACAGGCATTTGAACATTTTTTTAAGAAAAATAAACAGAAAACAGGGCATGCCTCTGGGAGGTATTTATTTCATCTAAACCTAAGTGCATAGGGAAGTTTTCTTCTCTCATCCAGGATGATGGGCTAATTAAGGAGCACTTGCAAAGTGTTAATGAGTTTTAATTATTGACACGGATAGGGATTGTAATTTTCCCCATCCACCCCCAATGACGAATTTTAAATGTTATAACCTCCAACTAGACGGCGCTCCAACCTTCTAACCTCTACACCATCACGAAGGCAATTATAAATTTGCACCAAGTTACGGATACGAGAACGAGAACGGGTATTAATACGACAGCGAGTACGTATATTGTCTGATCCTAAGCAAGTGTTGAAGGCTCTGCGTCTGGGTATTGCAACATTGCTTGCATCACTTTATCATTCATCACCCATTCTATCTTTTCCTAATGTTGCTTCGATTCCACCGTTCTTGGGTGGTTACACTGGTACGTACGTATGTACGAGTATGCATGTATATATGACTGTGTGGTTGTGTGAATATAGTGCAACTTAGATCTGTTGAAATGCCTTTCACAAGGTTCCTAATTAATTAACAATTTGAAATGTTGAATTTTCAAAGATTTAAAGTTGTAATAAGTTTTGACACCTTGCCTTTCTAATTACACACCCTTACACAGATATATTGCATGAGAATGGGGTGGAGTATTCGTATTCACATCTATGGGTCCCTGTGTATATCCTCGCAAGGAGGGAGATGGTATTCGTATAATTTCGCAAAACATTTCTTCCCCCTGAGTGAATACGAAATCACGTCATGTGGAAAATTCATTTGTATCTATCCCGGGGGAAATTTTCCAAAAAGGATTTATCGGCAGAGATATGAAATGCGGTTGAAGGCTAATGATGATATCCATCCTCTTAAGCAGCAGTGGTAACAGCAACAGCAATACCAACAGGCGGATCAGAATCAGCACCAGCTTTAGCTTCAACATCAGGCTGTGCTCTAGAGAATAAATATTGAATACGGATTCGTAGTCGGATTCGTCAGATTCAAAAGGTGGTTGGAGGTAGAAACCGAACCGAACGGAAGAAGATGGCTAAAATGAAATGTCTTAGAGGAACTTGTGTTTGATTCTTGGGGTAGAAAACGAAGCGAAAAGGCTTAATTAACGGATAATTATTGCGGCGTAATAGATAATGACGGGTAAAATGCTGCCACCAAATTGAATTATTTGGCTTTGGTCCTTCGTAATCCCGTTCGTCTCGGCGACGTGGAGTTGAGGAAGGACAAAAAACTTTTGCCTTAAGGGGACATACGAATATTGTGCTGATCAGGGCTAAATGTTTGTTGGAGGCACTAATTGGTTATGCCACGGGACAAAGCCGTCAAAGTTCGGCATGGTTAGTGATTTAAAAATAGATGACGTCCGTTGCTGGTTAAAGGCACGCCAATAAATGGGCTGCGAACAATTTCATGATGCTGGTTGTAGTGACACGTTTGAGAATTTAAGATGACGTCTTAATGATTTAATTTAATGATAACCCAACTCTTCTGTTCATGCAATCTCAGAAGACTTTTCGATTGCTCTTCTCTATAAAGTAGATTTTCTAAAAGTTACCTACCTCAGAAAACTCATGGATAGACGGCATCCGGATACGCATCATAGCACAAAGACCCTTACAGGCAGATTCTGGACAAATAAGATTGAATCAGGTGGTAGGGTAGATATTGACAGCCAAATGGCTTAGATGTAATGGCCAAAGACGGTTTCGGATTGAAATCATGACAAGGGAAAACACCACTTTTGTACAAAAGACTTAAAACAAATCGTGCTACGTAGCACCTAATGGCCGAGTGATGAGTAAACCAGATTGGCAACAAGTTGGAAAATGTCTTATGGACGTCCTAAGAGTCACGAATGGCACGATGCTATATTTTTATGGTAAACACTTTTCGATGCGCTACTCAATCGAACCCAAAGGACACTCACAGTTTGAGTTCGAGCAGTTCGAATAAGCGTGCGTCTTTAAATGAACTCAAGAATAGAGAAGTTTGGTGTAGGATGGCAAGCACATGCAATGACTGCAGGAACTGAACAGGCAGCAGAACCGCCAACAACACTAACAACAACTCCTTATTTGGTTTTTTTATGCTGTTGGTCAACCTTTAGCTTGGAGGGAAGCTAAGGTGGTCTTTACACCTAAAGCTGGCAAACAGGGGCATATAATAGCAAACGATTTCAGACCAATAAGTCTATCAGAATTTACGCTTAAAACCCGAGCGATTATTGGAAATTCACATGTTGTTAGATGCAGTAACAGCATGCATATATGAACGGAAAATCTTTAGAAACCGCCCTGCACGAGAAGGTGGGCAAAATAGAGAAGAGTCTACACTTCGGTGAGTTTGCGATGGCGACCTTCCTCGATATTGAAGGATCATTCAATAACGTGGAGTGTACCACAATTAAAAATGCTCTAGTAGACGCTAACATTGAACAGGGTATGGATTTCCAACATACTTGCAAGAAAGAAAGTAAACTGTTCCATTGAGCAAAACTCGGTTAGAATATCCGTAACCAGGGGAACCCCTCAGGGGGAGTCATACCGCCACTCCTGTAGGTGCTGGTTATCAATAACATCCTCAAAAGACTTAATACAATGGGTATAAATGCCATGGCATGCGCAGATGACGGGGCCATAATAGTGCAGGGAAAATACTTAAATATTTTAAGCAACATTATGGAGGTTGCCTTGAAGATGATCAGCACTTGGACAAAAAGCTGTGGTCTCAATGCCAACACTTCCAAAACGGAACTGGTTCTTTTTACCAGAATGTACAAGATACCGCAATTCAAACTCCAAAAACTCTACGGAGTGGAAGTGTCCCTTTCGGACAGCGCAAAGTATCTAAGTGTGATTCTGGACAAAAAACCGTATTGGAATATTGAAGGCATATAATGCTCTTTTCATCTGCAGAAGAACAGTACTGGCTTTGTACGGTGGTAGTAAGACCCATACTTACATACGGCGCACTAATATGGTGGAAAGCAACAAACAAGAAAACGATTTACCGAAAATTAGCGGCGTTTCAAAGAACGGCTTCAATAGCTATTACAAGTGCGCTCCATACTATCCCTACGGCACACCTTTTTGCACCTAACACCGCTTGCTTTACAGATAAAAAATATTGCTGGCGACAGTGCGAAATGACTCAGTAATCTGGGTTACTTCAAGAGCAGTAGTTTCGGACATAGCATGGTCCTGACGGAGCTACTGCCAAGCAATCCAATTCTAACCGATGAAATTCATTCCTTGGTTGACTTCGACATCCCTTATGATATCATTTATCCGGAGAGTGAAGACTGGGAAAAAAACGCAATAACCAGGTTAAATGAAATTGTAATTTTTGCAGATGGCTCGAAAACAGAGGAAGGAACAGGTTCTGGTATCTTCTGAGAAGGCCCAGAACTAAGAGTGTCCATAAGATTACCGGACGCAAGCAGTGTCTTCCAATCAGAGGTTCTGGCTGCCCTCAGGGCAGCTGAGCTAATGCAGATGCGATCGGTATCCGAAATAGATATCGCTATCTACATCGATAGTCATCAACTCTGATGCAGTCAGGGGCAGTCACACAGTTTTCAAGCCGCTATGTAGTCAGAACCGAGTAAGACTGTGCTGGGTACTAGGACACTGCGGTAGTAGTAGTAAAGAAAATGAAAAAGCGGACGAGTTTGGAAGATATGGAGGGCTACTCGACAATAATGAGGAAAAAATCACAAAGACTGCCAACCTAAGGTGGTCTAGGATGCAAGGTAGCCAAGGCTTTTTGGCCGCTTTTTGACGGCAAAAGATCTAGAAAGTTTATAAAATTATACAGGGATAAGCTGCGCCAACATGCAAAGAGCCTCAAATTGTCAAACATGGATATTTACAGATTCTGCGGTGATTTGCAAGCTGTTGAGGACATAACACACATACTGTGTGAATGTGAGGCAAGAAAATTTTTAGGGAAATACTTTTTCGAAAACCTAGAGGAAATAGATGACTCGAACTTGAAAGGCCTTCTTGGCTTTTGCAGGGAAATTGAGTGTTTCAGCAGAGCGAATGTTTAGGTTTTTGCCATTAATCTCGATGGGTCCGTTTGGTGTCTGGTGTCTGTGTAAATCCATCATACCCCTGTTTAACCTAACCTAACCTAACCTTGTCAACATTTCAAAGCGAGATGCGCAGAGGTTTCAGTGATAAAGTGCTTATCATTATAATCGTCGTCCCTATCATACTAGACGTCGTCCGAAGTAACGAGTTTAGCAAAAGTTCAGTGTGTCGTTAAGGGGCTAGTAAGCACTCTTCAATCCTTCACCTGATGGACTGATTTCTAAGACACTTCAAGGAGCATTTGTTCGGTGCACTCGTATCCGTCGCCTTAAATTCAGGTCTTCAGAAGTCTTATTCTGAGGATTGTATAGGAAATATGTTATATTGCGTGATCCTATTCTGATCTCATGTCCATTTTCAGACTCAAAAAAATTTCGCGAAGAATTCGTTCAGTCAAGCTTTACCTTATCGGACTGACTTGGAAGCGGTGAGAGGGTTATTAAGACTTAAACAGAGTTTGGCTGCAGTTACTTCGCCTTCTTCATTAGGATTGCATATGTCTCCACTTAGGAAACAGACTCAAGTTTGCCAACTACGTACCTTTTGGAGCTAAGATTCTGACCAAAGTCAGTGCTGACACAGAGAAATCGACTTCGGGTTCTAGAAGTAGACGGCAGGTTGAGACAAAAGCCAAAACACGGTCTATGCCCAAAGTCATCGAAACCCAAGTTTGACTTGTACGAAACATAATTTTTTTTTTGTTTTAACGAAAAATGGCTTGAGAGTGCATTCCATGATATGAATATCAAAAATGAGAATTTCCTAGAGCAGAGGTGGTCAGAATCCAAAGCCTCTATGTAACCGAAGATGTCCTTAGTCTGGAACACCAGCAACGAAAAATTTGTTCTTCTGAACAGCTGACGCATAGCATAGGATTTGTTTAATCATAGCCAGGTAGATAAAGTGCGGTGAGAAAACCTTCTGCACCTCAACAGTTTTCGACGCTATATGTCTAGTCCAAATAAGTATCACACCCAGATATTTAGCTTGATGGTGAAGCGCTTCGATACAAATGATTTAGATGTTCCTCGTAAAGAAGGAAACCTCAGTTTTGAGAAAATTGTTTGAGAGCATATTTCTAGTTCAATCCGCGATTACGTCTAGAACTGCCTGTCTGTCTTGCAACCTACCCCTTTGCATTATTTGGATTGCCAGCCAATTATCATCCACCAAATGATACGAGTAGTAAGTCTTGTAACAGACATAATTCACCAGATTTTGTTCCCCATATTTGCTGGTTGTGGCCCAGGTCTTATTCACGGCTCGTGCCCGGCGAAAACTATCAGCAGAAAAAGTGTCACTTTTCTACGGTGAAAGTGCAGATTCTGACTTCAACAGATTGGTTGGCTTCGACCGGAGTGACTTATATCGAAGTATTTCTTTTCATTGTTGTCATCAAGGAAATGGAGCTCTCAAGACTTATACATTCGACGATATCGCAACAGCAGAACCTTACATCTGCTGGATTGTGAGCGCTCAAAGAATGCCTACACAAAGCCCAATCGAGGGTTTTGAACTCACATGCCATTCCGTCAATATTAGCAGTATGACCAGCCACTTGTCCGTTAAATGCACATTGAACGTAATAGACGGAACATCTTGGGTTCCAATCATCAATATGTGGTCACTGTATACAAAGTCCATAGGCAGCTCATTTCAGTGTGTTCTGAACAGTGCAATCTCCAGTGACTAATGACATCAAAAGAACTGTTACGAAAAGTAAAATGTTTGCACTATTTAGTACACCCCATCACAGATGGTATAAAATAAAATAAAATGTTTTGACAGCCTGAGATGGACTAATGGCTTGGACAGTAAGAGGTTACCAACAACTGTTTACCTTCGTCGTACGGATGAGTATTGAACCCAGACCCTCTTGCGTAGTAGTAGACGAACTTACCCACTAACACACGACACCACCACAGACAATGTTACTGGGCTGAAAGAGATACATTCAGAAGCAAGGCAGAAGGACTTGTTAACATTCTCTAAATATTGCTAAAATTAGTGAAGAAAACAATATTGGAGTTTCTGGATCCAGTGCTAAAGAGCATCTGGGAATTGCCAAGTTGTCCGAAAAAAGATTTCGAATTGTGAAAACTGGATGGAGAAATATGAGTTCGAATTCGTGCTGTGTGTGGTTTCAAAAGCCATTAAAGGCAGCCTTGAAGACACTCCTAACACCAAAGGAGCATATTTTGCTCTGAATCTCTCTGGAATCATCACTGAACAGTGCTGTAAAAATCAGTTCATCTGATCCTGATTCGTCTTGGAACCACGCTTGACGAAGTCACTCAGAAGCTTGTTAAGGTTTTAATACAAGTAAAGCTACAAGGGGTCGACACAAAGAAAGCTGAAGTGCTATGTCACAAGGACGTATCCTTTCTGGTTTTTAGTTTTGACAAGTAGTGTGCAGTAGGCTGTTCTGCCAATTGTAGCCAGACTGGTTTGGAGAATGTTTCCAACGATCAGCATTGCAATTACGACGTTTTCTTATTATTGAGTGAGAGCTGATACTGCCAAGATAGAAATCATCATCGCAGAAACTTCTCCTCATCAAGTTGGTTATATTCAATAACTTCAAGGTAACAACTAAACCGAAAGCAGTAATTGACTTAATACCACCAATCAAATAAGCAAGAAAAGGACGAGGAAATGACAAGTCAATGCTATTGGCCTCAGCTCAGGAAACAGTGGCCTGATTCAATGCTAAAGCCGTGCAATTGAATAGGCCTCACAAGTGAAATATACGAGTAATCACCACTTTCTAAACGTATCTCTATGATGGTATGGTTTAGAATGCAATGTATTGACAGCAACATTCCATCGCAAGCACCTCAATGTAATCTGATACTTACTTACTAACTTAGGTGGCGCTACAGTTCGGTGTGAACCTGAGCCTCAACAAACAAGACCGGTCTTTAGCTAACTGCACCCTCTTGCGCACTCCAAGTCGGTTGAGGCCCTATTCTAGTTGTGTGCGCCACGTAAGGTGCGGTGTTCCTCTACTGCGTTGTCCCGCCGGGTTATATTCGAAGACTCTGCGGGCAGGAGATTTGGTGCCAGTTCACTCTACATGTTCTAGCCATCTCAGGCGTCTGATGAGCAGCTTTCTGGCTAGGTCAATGTCGCTGTACAACTCCTGTAGTTCCCTGTTAAATCTTCTACGCCAAAACCCGACAACACAAACGGGACCGAATATTGTTCGAATGATTTCGCCCAATATCTCGTCTCCCTAAATGCTGTCATATGCGGCCAGAAAATCAATGAAAAGACGGTGGGTATCGATTTGGACGTCTTGAATTTTTCCCAGGATCTGCCGGAGTGTAAATATTTCTTCGAGAGTGGCGGTGTCAATCAGGTTGTTGACGAAGCGTTTCAGACGTCACATAATTTGGCAGATGAGATCTTGTATCCGGTGTTGAGGACACTTATTCCTCTATAGGCGCAGTTTGGGGTGTCTTCTTTTTTGTGAATCGGGCAAACGATACTGAGATTGCATTCATCAGGCATACACCCTTTTGACCAAATCTGAGAAATAAATTGGCGTATGCTCTCCACAAAGGCTTTTCCAGCAGCTTCGAATACCTCGGCTGGTAAGCCG
Organism: Volucella zonaria; assembly: GCA_963966105.1. Lineage (NCBI taxonomy): Eukaryota > Metazoa > Arthropoda > Insecta > Diptera > Syrphidae > Volucella > Volucella zonaria. The sequence continues at coordinate 42,152,441 of OZ014530.1, read as the reverse complement.
TCAGTTCCAGCTGCTTTGTTGGATTTTGGTACTTCATTTTGGTCAAGAAGAAAGGTTTTGGCTATCATCGTCTAAATTGAATATTCTACTCTGCCTGATGGCGGGATGTTGGGCTTCTTCGGCGTTGTACAGTCTAGAGAAGAAGCTTTTCCATATTCTCAGAACCGATTGTGACTCTACTACAAAGTTTGCCATCTCTTCACGTATTGGTAAAACTACTTCTGTGCGTTGCTCCTGGAGCACAAATTGTCAATATCTTTGAGCGCGTGTTTCTCGTGCTCTTTTTTCTTTTTCTGGAGAAGACGGTATTCTTCGGTTTCTTCTGCTCATATGGCTCACGAGCTGCTCTCGTCCTTCGTTGCAGGGCCGCTTTGTACGCTTCTTGTTAAACAACATGTGCTTGCCGGCATTCTACACCAGACCAGGGATTGCTTGGTGGTGGTCGGGTGAAACCCAGCACATCAATTGCGGCGTCTCTAATGGCATGTCGGCAGCGTTGCCACTGGTTTTCGGTACTTGATGATGGCGGCATAAGAGTTGTTGATAGATTTCGGGGTACGCGTTCGGCGATGATTCTGGCGGTCTCTTATGATGGCAGCTTTCTACGTTATATCTTATCAAAGTATTCGGAAATCGGCATTCGTACCTTGGGTGCAACAAGTTTGTGATCAGAGTCTGCCGGAAGTTTCGGACGTCTAGATTACTGAAGACATATCTTAGTTATGCCGCAATGTGATCAATTTGAATTGGTGTTTCATGATTGAGAGATCACCGTCTCCCCATATGTATATTGAGATGACGAAATCATGTGCTTGCAATAGTGATATTTCGTCCCACCGTAGAAATAAGCCTAAGCTCGTTGCCAAAAATGCTATTGCGTAGGCTATGCTTACCTATTTCTTATCAAAGATATTATCTTTGCGTTAAAATCGCCTAGTTAGGACATTTCTCATATGTCTTGTTGAGGAGCTTATAGAATCATTCTTTGGTGGCGGCGTTCTTGCCTTCTACAGGGGCATGGGTGCATATCAGGCTTATGTTAGCAAATTTAGCTTTGATGCAGATTGTCGTTAGACGTTCGCTTACATGCCGGATGCTCAAGATTTCTTGTCTAAGTCTGTTGCAGATGATGAATCCGCATCCGAAAAAACCCTGATCTACATACTACAGTTTTTCATCGCCTTTTTGTCCGGTCCATCCCATCGGAATTACTGCATGGCGATGATATCTGCGTGATAGCCGGGCCTTTGCTAATTCTTCGGCTGTGCGTGGTCTGTCAAAAGTTCGAACATTCCACGTGCAGATATGAAGGTCGTTGTCCTTTAAACTCTTGGAAGGGTAAGCAGTAGTGTATCCATTTTTATCCGAGGCCATTAGTTGAGTCGTCACATTTTTTAATCTCTTCCGTATATTATTGTTGGCCCTATGACGACGGCGTAAACCGTTATAATGTTACTAGTCGGGAATGCCCTTGCCTTTTTAGCTTGCATGAGCAAGAGCTTACCAGAGGCCACCATTGGGCAATGCCGGCCCAATCCAAGTTATACGACAGCCGGCAGTTTCCCGATTAATCGCTACGCAGGTCTCATATGTAATCTGATGCAGAGCATAACCGCACATACATATGGCTCATAACAGCCGCTTGGGAGTCATAATGATCAGGGAAGGGGTGGAAATTGTCAACATTGAAAGTATTGTATAAAAGAAGTTTTTATCTAAACAAAGTATAATGTCGATAGGGCTATAAGAGTCCTTATAGGCATTCTTGAGTAAATTAGCGGCAAACTCCTGCTTGATACAGTACGACGAAATAGTGCCAAAAGCCTACATGATCTCGATCTCGAGGCTTAAGTCACAAAATTGGAAAACGACATCGAAATTTGACCGTTTAGGCCTTGAAAGTGGACCGAATATGTTTCGTGTCAATTCAGAAAACATGATGGTGGTGGAAGTTAGAAGTGAAACTGCAATGTCTGAACCCCCCGCAATGGGCATCAGTCGTCAGAAAAGACCACGAAATCGTCCAAGACTATTTGCAAGAATTTTGGCATTCACCTTTAACCTCTAAAAGAGGACGTGCGATCAAATGCGCAGCCATTAGAGAAAGATCTTTCTTATTCTACTGTATAAAGGCACTACGAGGAAATGTAACAAATACTGATGAATGAAGCTACCGAAGCATACAATGAAATCATATGAGTGGATAACTCATGGAGAAAGCGACAGCTCTTGGAACAACATTTATTGACTTAAGGGGTGTAGTGATAAAGTTTTATGAATAAGTTACTCACTCGGTTATCCAAACCAGGAAATCAAACTAAGGACATCATTTTAGAAGAAGTTATTATGTCGATGAGCATACTAAGGCTTAGTCTTAAAGTGTAAAAAGTGGCGTGTAAAATGACTGGAAAACTCCAAGCTTCCTCGTGATAGAAAAACGCTATTTAAACTAAGAGGCTTATGACTATCCACGAATGCCTAGTATCTAACTTCTGGATCGCGAGGTTCGAAGCAATCAACAACGAGTGCTTAGTATTTTGTTTTGTTTAAGTCAAACATTTTTACAGCTTCTTCTGGGTCTCAGTAATTTAAAGGGATAACTCTAAGTCTAAGACACTGAACGGTTTCAGGTTAATTGAGAGAAAGATTGCGTATTCTACTTTTGACACAAGCAATGCCTTCCGATCTCCCATCCTATTCTAGAATTCTTTTTGCCAAAAAGAATCACTATTCTGATCCTTCTAACGTGCTCAATTCGATTCTATTAGGAGCGGACACAATAGGATGAATAAAATTGTCTACCTACACCTGAACTTAGCTGACGATTTTCTCAATCCATAAATGATGTAACTCATACTTAAGCTTTAGCCGATTTTCTTTGCAGGTTTGCAATATCTGTTCATGTTTTGAAGAGGCGTGAGAAGGCCAAAGAATAGGTAGGTGTAGTGCAGAAAAGATTTTATAATTACAACTAAATATCTCACAGACTGTTTCGACCTCACACTACGCGTTTTCTGCTTTCCGTCCTTGCTATTCGTCGTAATTTTTCTTCTCTTAAATACGAGTACAATCACAAGGATAACATAAATAATTCGCTGTGGACACACTCATACATATACGTACGAAATACACAGAACAAACTGCAAGACAACAATGACTAATTAGAGAATCGTTTCAAGGATTAGGACAATCGTTCACTGTGCTTCATGTCCTTCCCCTACCTTCCTTTCTCAAACAAACATTGCTTTAGGGCGTTCTTCCTTCGCCAAGCCATCATCGCATTCGTCGTCCTTCAGTCGGCTTAGTTCCATTCTTCTTTACAACGTCTCACTTAACTCCTCGCCTTAGTGTTTGTGTTTCTGTTTCCGCTCGTGTTAGTGTGAATGTGAATGTGTTTAGCGCAATGTTGGGGTGCAAGTGTGTTGCATTTTTTATGTGCAAAAAAAAAATACACAACACTGCGAAAATCTAGGACAAGGATAACGGTTTTATTACTTAACTTAAACACATCTTCCCCCTCCCTTCCGATGTAATGTTATGGCGCAAGTTAAAAAAAAAAAATAAATCAAAGAAGTAGAACGCTTAAGCTTATACCCTATTAATGCTGAGCTTAAGGATAATCCCTACCTCCACGGCTTTTCCTCGATCCTCTGATTGGAAAAATAATAATAAAAAAAGAAGAAGCAAAAGAGGAGAAAGATAAAAAACAAACGGTACACACTGAAACGTATTCTAGAAGGCAAAATCGCCTAATTGAATTATCAGGATGAACGAATGAAATATAAAAAGCATTCCAAAAATGGAAACGGAATCTTAGACCTACCGCCCTGACCTTCTTTATTTTTTTCTTTGCCAGAATCCTGACACGACTACGTTGTGTGAGTGGAAATCTTAAAGAAGCTCGGAACTTGGAAGCACCTAAACTTCTCCTCTATCGTTCTTTTGATTTTTATTCTTCCTGCAATGCGGATGAAGAAGGAAGAAATTGATTCATTCGTGCACACAGCAAAAACTGATTCCAGAAAAAGGGAATAAATTCCTTTCGTTTGTTTACGTACTCGTACAAACATATATTCGTGCTTCGTATCTCTTGCTGATGGCTGAAGAAGTTTTTCTGATTTGGTATGGGACTGTAGCAGGAACTAGAATTGGGACTCTTCTTTTTAAGGTCAAATCGAATTTTCCTGGACCACAATTTGTGAAGGGAATTCACAAGAAGGAGTTCTATATTTCGGGACGTGATAGTTGGGAGTTTGTCCTTATTCATACGGATACATCTCTGGCTCTGTTTTATCAATTCTTGTTATCCTTTTCAATGGAATTTGTGTGTTCTGTAGGGCAGTAGTGTATCGATTGGTTATTAGAGCACTGAAAATCAATTGAAATTGATCTAGACTAAGATGTGAGGAGAGTGGGATTAACGACGAATCAACTCTGAGTAGGCAAGATGGGCTGGGATGAGTATGAGGAACCGCAATTGTATTTTTGTTTTGGAATGCATCTGACATATTTCTGTATACAAAATATTGTTAAAGCTTCCCCAGTTCTCTGCAGATTACAGAGATCGTGCGGACTTCGGTTTAATGATTGTTCATCCATTGTGATGTATGGGAATCAGCTAGTACAGAACGATGTTGAAGGTTAGGACTTAATAAGCCACGAAAGGGAAGAATTAAATTTCCTCTATCAAGACAGAAACAACAAAATAACTCAAAACTACTTACTTTATCCAAGCTGAAGCTCAAAAACTCTAGTAGTGCTAGAGTTACTAGAGCGCCTTGGTTGAAGCTAAAAATTTGGTCATATGGTGGACAGTTGTAAGCAAGAACCAGAGAAAGAAAGTAATAGACCTTAGCCATGCCAATCTCACAGGCACTGTCCTTGTAGTAGGACTATCATGGATGACTTTTCAGTGAAGTAGCGGACTCTACAGCATCAGTGACTATTGAAAATTTTGATATCAAGATGAAGCTCCTATGATCCATGGAAAATTGAACATTAGCATCTGTTAAGTGGGAATACCAATAATAATGAAGCATATTATAGCCAGTCCTGTTTGAAAAAAACACTATGGCTCTTGGACAACCTCAAGTGACGAACCACTAAACCTGCTACTGGACATTCACTATCCAGGTAGCCCCCTATTCGCAGCCAGTAGCAGCCACAACAGGACCGAGACTATCACGGTCTGATTACAAGAAACAAGTTGCTTTGGGCGCTGCATAGCTTCAATCCATACAAGTCTGCTTTTCCGGACGATATAATACCTATGGAGCTACAAAGGTCCTTCGATATTATCCTGCCTATGCTAGAGAATATCATGAGGAGTTGTGTAGAATTGATCCCCATTCCACTGTCATGGAGAGAAGTCAATTCACGTTTTATTTCCAAAGCCGGGAATTGCTCTCATGTCGCCCCGAAGGACCTCAGACCTATAAGCCTATCATAGTTCCTTCTGAACGACTGATTGATATCTACTATATGTATATATGATCTAAAACTGATCTAAGACTTTTGCCAACGGCTCGACATGCCTACTGTAAAGGAAAGTCGATGGAAACGCGTCTGCATTCACTGACTACCTACATAGAACGATCCCCATAATGTAGAGAGTATAAAATGGTTGCTTTCCTCGACATAGAGGGTGCCTTTAACAACGAAATCACGACTGCGCTGTCAACTTTGCAGGTGGACGATTCACTTGGCGAGTTGATCAGTGTTATACTAAATGGCAGGATAATCAATTCCAAACTGTGTGAGGCCTCTGCTAAAAGATGTTCCAGCAGAGGTACGCTGCGAGGCGGTGTCCTTTCTCCCCTTCTCTGCAACTTAGTGGTTAACGATCTGCTGATATACCTGGAAGCGGGTGGTAGCAGGGTGGTTGCCAATGCGGATGACGTTTCTATAGCCGTCTCGGGTAAGCATCTTAATACCATTGAAGAACTCCTTCTGCTAAATCTTAACAGATTAACCCATTGGACAGATCGCTGTGGATTGGGAGTAAGCCCTCATAAAACTGATCTTGTCCTCTTTTTCAGGAAATATAAAATTCCAACAATAGACCCTTCGTCAATAAACGGTACAAGTTCAGTCTTCTCCGATACAGCAAAATATCTGGGTCTCATTTTTGACAGGAAACTAAACTGGAAACCTAAAATTCAAGAAAGAGTAAAGCAAGCTACAGAAGCCTAATTCTCTTTAAAAAAAACCATTGGGAACAAATGGGGCTTCGGTTATAAGACCGATATTCACCCACGGAGTGGTTGTCTGGTGGAAGGCCTTAGACAATGCAATGAACTGCAGCAAACAAAGCAGAGTCCAAAGAAAAGCGTGCCTATGCATAAGCGGAATCCTAAGCTCTACTCCCTCTGCGGCACTGCATATTCTGTTTCATATGCCACCACTAGCTATTCCGGCCAAAGCCATTTGCCTTAAAAAAAATTTAAACAAAACAACAACCGTGATATCTCTCACCGAAGTTGATTCTGGCTTTATGTGGAATAGCACATCACTCAAATAGCCGCTTGGGCCTCATTGGCAGTACTTCAAGCGGTCGGTTAAATTTTTAATGACTCCGTCCAATATGTGCGGCGTTATTTCGGCAATATCGAATCGAATGTTGGCCTCAAGCTCGTCCAAAGTGGTTGGGTTGTTGAGGTAAACTAAGGACTTGGCGTAGCCCCAGAGAAAAGAATCGAGTGGTGTCAAACCACATGATCACGGCGGCCAATTGGTGAACGCTCGCCGTCAGATAACCCCTAGCTTGTATGGCATATAGCGCCTTCTTGTTGGAATCATAGCTCGGGTATATCGATGTTGTCGAGCTCTGACCACAGGAAGTCGGTTAACATCGCTTTATACCTGAGATCATTGACGGTAACTGTGTCTCTTTCCACATATCGAAACAAATAAGGTCCGATGATGCCATCATGCCATAAACCACACCATACAGTCAATCTTTGTAGATGCTTGGCCGAACACTTGTGGATTGTGTTCGATGCAATAATGGCAATTTTGCTTGTTGACATAGTCGTTGAGCTAAAAATGGGCCTCGTTCGTCCGGCCAAAATCCGGATCTCCGACCAATATTTCCAGCGCCTAATTAGCTTACTCACGGCGTTGTCTATTGTCATCCGACTTCAATTCTTGCGTCAGCCCAAATCCAACGTAAATAAGCCGGGATGTCCTAATTCAGCTGATCGGCGCCGAATCGACTTTTATGGGTCTTCTTCGATACTGACCGCTACGGCTGCTATTTTTTCTTCATTTCGCACAAATCTTAGCCTGGTTGGTGGCTTAAGATCAGAAAGACTGTACTTATGCTCGAACTTTTCCACAGTGCGACGAATTGCCTGCACTCTGAAGCCATGATAATGACCAACCTCACGGCAAAATTTACGTTGCGTATTTACAACTGAGTCGGAATCTCGATAATATTTTTTAATAATTGCCGCACGTTCAGCAAGCGTAAAACGATGCATGATAAAATGGCAAACTTTACTGAATATTTTGACAGCCGGATGTCATTGGTAACTTTGACAGCTCCTGAAACATAACAATTGGAAGAACTATCATTGCTATCTGGTCACCCTTTAGAATACAAAATAAATCACAAGACAGCCAAAAATCTCTGTTTACATTAATTCTTATCTTTGTATCTGATATCCATTAAAAAATTCCTGGAAACATTGTTTAGAGACAACCCAAAGGTTTCGCAGGATTATAAAAATTCTTAATTGTCTGCGAAGACCGTCCTTGTTTACAGTCAGCTGATTGTTTTTTTTTTTTTAGAGGTATAATGGTATGGTCTTCAGATCTTGTCTCAGTCACGTGACTGCTTGATAGTCGTTAGGCAGGAAGAGTTATGGTGATGCTGCAACAGTTAATCTTTTTTATTATGTATCCTTTTCTGCAGACGTGCTCAAGAGCTCTTATACATAATATTTATGATATGGTTTCCATAATTTATTAGTTACCCTCATTCATTTCATTTTTAATGCATTTTATTTTATTCTTCTTAAAGTTGCTATACTTACATGATAACAGAAAGATGCTTAAAAGCTAACATAACTTTTTTTTTTGTGTTTAATAAAACGTATATATCTGACATAAACTATTTAAACTAACTACGTATACTAACTGGTACTAAACCTTAAACTACTTAGCCTAAGTATATTATCTAACCTAATCTAATTGTTAGCAAACTTCAAGTTCCTAACCTAATTGTTAGAAAACCCAAGGTTGCCAACTTTAAATATCTTACAACTACGGCTATTTGCTAAACGCAACAAGGAAAATATGAAGCACTTTGCCTTCTGACTAGGCTAACCCGGACTTGAATGAAATGACAAAGGAATTCGGTCTGTTTCACTCAACTGCCAAATATTTTGGTGCTGCAGAACAACATCTTTTTTATCGCGTTTTGAAACAGCACTACTAAACCTGAGGCACTCAATACTGCCGTATGCGATGTTTTTGTTGTAGTTGATTCGCCTCTCACCAATTGGAAGATTAGCGGCACCGCAAACTTATCCAGCCCTTTTATGTCAAAATAGAGGAACCCCTGAAGGGACAAAGCCTTTTAAGCGCACACTCTCATGGTATAAGTAGTTGGGGTAGTAGGACCAGATATCAGGTTGTTGTACGAGGTCATTGCTCTCAATATGCCCTCGAGTCAACTTAATAGATTCGCTGTATTGGGATAGAATTTTATGTACTCCGATTCTGGTGTTCTGTAAAGGTGAAGGCAAGCCCTCTCAAACAGCTGAATCTTTACCATTAAGCTTGCTCTCACGATGAACTACACGGGACAGCCATATACCAGCATGGGCCGGATGAGGGTCATGTAGTAGATAACTTTCACGCTGGCTTCGAGTTGGCTGCACCTTTGGCATCTGTCCAATGTCGCGTTGTCCAATGATGGAGAATTTTCGCCAATTTTTTCTGGTGTCCCTAAAGGCATCAGACAACGGCATTCTAAACAGAATAATTTCAGACTTCCTCATAAAATCGCCTAATTTGTTCAAAGTGACGTTGCAAAAGTATGTTAATGACCTCGATTTTGGATTTGTTCTATACGCCATCAAATCGTCTGCGTACGCTATGCTATGGGGAAGTGAACCTACCAAATCGCTTGTGTAAATTTTGAATAAGATCGGCGAATTAGCCGCACTTTGTTGCAGACCGTTTTCAATGTGAAATGTTAAAACATAAATCGCATCGCCATTTATTAGTTAGCCTCTGTAAATGTTTATTGCCCCGAAGTAGTAAATATACAATTTCGGAAGCATTCATAGGTGAATATAGTTTATTGAGGCAGCAACGTCCAGTAGGTTAACTTAAGCCAGAAAAAATTCTTTGTGGTAACATACAATCGCATTGCCTTCAATGTGAAGAGTGGAAGTATATCTGAATGAACATAGAAGTCGAGCAACTTGATGTGAAGCAGAGGAACCTAACGACCGTTGTTTCATGGTTCCAAGGTTTTTGAATCTAAAATCATCAAGATGAATCTTAAAGGAAGAGTGCTACTGAAGATATATTCTGCGTCTCTGCAGCTGTTGCAAAAATCTTTGTAATAGAGCCTATCCATGTTTGCAAACTATATCAGGTCTTGTGTTGATGCCAACTAGATAGATACGAGTAGATAGATATTTTATTATTTTCAATTTTCAATTCATTTACAAAGAGATTACAATTATTTTAAGACATACATAAAGCCGTCTGCCCAAGTTTGACGAAGTTCAAATATTTAAAAGACTTTTAAATGATCGCCCTTCTACATATATTTCGTTTCCCAAAGACTGAAGTCTGAGCTCGCCCGAGATGTGTGCAAGCATTTTAAGGGTACATAAGTACCTTGAGCAGGCGCAAGGTGTATCCACAGAATTCTGCTAGTGAGTTCCATTGCTCATCAAACAATATTTTCGCCTCTATAACATAATTTACAATACATGTATATTTCATCAATCTTTCTCCGTCCAAAGAAATAACTCTTAGAATATAGTTGAAATGAAGCTTCAATATTTCTACAGAAAATGGAGGTAGACCGGTTTCAACTAATAGCATGTTATTTGGTCCTTCCTTTCTTTGGCTGCCTTAACGTGGCAGGAAGGCTTAAGAGTCAAAGATCCTAAGGTTCTGAAAAGAACCCAGGTGAGACGTCGAACTAAGCGCGAAGGATGCTAAACTAGATGTAAAATAGTTAACAGTACGGAGTCGACCTTAAAGGATTATACTCCAGGTGATATTCGCAATAGCGACAATTCACGTGGTCTTTTCGACTTGATTTCGACGACTCCTGCTGCTCTTTCTACGGGCCCCCGCCCAATTATCAAGGCTTCGCCCATCAATGACGTTGTCTAATAAAAAGCGGGAGCAGAGCATATTACTGGTCTATCGTAAACATCTTCAGATGACGCCTCTGAAGGTTTCTACGATTTGACCAGTAACAAGTTGCCGGTCATAGGTCTGGACCACCGGTAGTCCATTCCAGGACTTAAATCACGGTACCATGGGAGTCAGGAGCCCCCGGATTTCGGTCCGGGCCTAACTTGTTGAGGTAGGCCCCCTTAGTTACATATGTAACATACATATGTACACACTTCATATGAATACACCTGCAATGCTGCGCAACATTGCTGCTGAAACAAACAATGCAAGCAACCTAATGCCGTTTCTCTATATTGACGCTAACAGCTTTGGTGACTTTGAATAAAAGGTAGAGGTGCAGAATTGATTTAGACACCAAACGATTAAGTATAAAAATAAAGAACTGTTTTATTTTCCCGTTTCTGAATTGTGTGTTTCATTTCACTTGTGTGTTTCATTTCACTCCTTGTGGGAGCGTCATGGTGGCTGTGGTTTAAACCCAAATAGCGGGAAAGAGTCTAACCCATTGTAGAGTTGCAAATAAGTACTGGGTGCTGTGACCTTAAGAACAGTAAGAGGTTTTAGGTCGGCCTCGACTCATACCAAGGGTGGAACTTGTACCTCCAACACAGTTTCGAACTGGTATCAAAGAATTGACGGAGAGCGATGGCAAGGCGTATCCTTGCTCCCTATGGATGTATGGGCATCCCGTAAACATAAGGTCTACATGACAGGTGGTTTACGTTAAGCAACAATGAGACGTTCTGCTCTTTCTACGATATGTTCGGTAGTTGGGCTGCAATGATGGAGGGAGTACTGGAGAGGCTTTGCCTGTTATGGTTAAACTCCAACAGAATAGACCAGTGGTTGGTCAGGGTACTGCTTCTAACGGCTTGTCTCGGAAAACCGAAAAAGTGTAACGGGCTCAAGAAGAGAAACACTCTGAAAGACTACCGTTTAAGGGGAAACTGAGGAGGTGCGGCGGCGAGAGGCAAACGCACAGCGCAAAGAGATGGCAAGTGCCGTCGACGGCACATTGAAACCGATCAACCTTTCGGATTTGAAGCTGGGTCCTCTTCTTCTGTTCCGAATAGGGACAATTGGACAATGTTTCCGGCACTCCTGTCGATGAATCTCTCCGCGCACGATGCCCTGATAAAACCTGTCCTGCAACTAGCAAAGGCTGCAACACCGATGGACGTCCGGACGAGGTGCTGGAACTAACACAAGATGAAGCTCTGGCGGACGGAACTAACCGAAACGCCAAAGGGGACAAGACAGGCGCAGGAACTCTTGAATGACTAAACAAATCTGTGCCGAAAAACCTACCCCTGGAAACTAAGACTTTCGCGGTTTTTGGAGAACCAAAACTGACGCGCGACATCTCCTGGGTTCCGGGAAACTGAGAGAAACAGGAGGTGTTCTGATATGTCTTCATACCCAGAACCCTGGACTTGACACTGAAAAGTGGAAAATCTACTCTGACAGGGAAGAAAAGAATCGGTAAAACAAGGATGGCTCTTGTCTTGTTGTGGGCTTCTGTCGAGGCCATTAACTCTAGGTATAACTCAGGTCCCTATTTGCACCTTGGAAGGGTTAATTTCCACTTTGTTTCCAAATGAACGCGGATAAGGGACGACCATCCCAGTACCCACACATTCTGTGTACTCAATACAACCTTCAACATTCCAAGTCTGCTACTATGTAGGAGGCTTTCCATGTTAAATACAAAATCCCACATAATATCCATACAGGAACCATAGGTGTGGCATAAACGCATTTGTAGTTTCGGATATTTAAAGGGTTTTACACCACCGTGAGCTCTCCTTTATGTCCCAAACTCACTCTCACCATCTAAACTTATGCAACTTTGTAACCAAATATTTGCACGTTTTTGTAGCAAAAACACAGTTGGCGCGATTTTGTCGAGTTTTGTGCTGGCAATTGTGGTTCGAACTTGGATTATTTGGAACCGCATATCCACATTTTGTTTCGCTCGCTCGATTCCGTGATTGGGCGATTTTTCAGTTGGAGGCGCTTATCGCTCCGAAAGGTCTTTCGAAATTGATAACAATAAAATTCAAACATTGGTGCAGGACAATAAGCATTCAACGGTTCGTGAGCTTACTACCGCTCTAAACTATGGGTGGCCGTGGCTCAAGCGGTAGTGTATTGGTTTTCCAAATCGGACGGTTCGGTGTTCAATACCAACCGTGACCGAAAGACTTTTCTTCAGGCAACTAAAATCTCGTGAGATGAATGGTTGCCTAAATACAATATCAAGTCAATTTACACCAATAATTTAGTCTCCCCATTAAATGTTAGATGCCACCCATGGAGCGAAATAGCCACTGAGCCCAAAAGACTTTCTTTCTATTTCTGTCCCATTTTTCCCAAAAACAACATATGCTTTGGCATCATAAGTGTAGTCATACCCAATTGAGTGTTAAGTTCTTTTTTTAAAAAAAAAAAAAACTTGAAGCGTTCGTGACCGTTGGAAATCGCTTGGCTTCATAAAGCAGCTCGATATTTGGGTACCGCATGAGTTGAAAAACATTCATCTGACGCAGCTCATAAACGTCTGCGATTAACTCACCAAATGCAAAGAAAACAATACATTCTTGAAGAGTACGATCACGGGCGATGGAAAATGAATTGTTCACAATAATGTTAGCCGAAAAAAAAGTTGGAGCAGGTGAGATGAACCATCGGAGAGGCAAGCAAAGGCGGACATCCACCAAAAAAAGGTGATGCTGTAAATTTGGTGGTGGGACCGGTCTTCTACATATATGAGCTGCTTACAAAGAACAAAACGATTAATTCCGATGTCCTAATGAGCAGCTACAGAAATTAAGTGATACCATCGCATAGAATCGTTCCGAGCTGATCAATTATAAGAGTGTGGTGTTTCACAAGGACAACGCGAGACCACACAAATTTGTTTACTCGGCAAAAATTGTAGCAACTTGGTTGGGATGTGTTGAAATCTCTTTCAACAAGCTGAACTTAGAAGCCTTGAGATAATTCAGTCAGATCTAGATCACATAGATCCAGGAAGAACTGGTGGCAAATGGATGACAGTTGTTGAGCACGTCTTACATAATAACTCTCACGCAAGTGAGCTCTTGACAAAATTGGGTCAAGTGTAATTTAGAGCCTAGTGTGTCGGCGGAATAAGTGCATAATCAGGTATCCTGTATAGTCCCAACAGATGCTCTGGGAACTGCATATAATCTTGTTTTGCTGATTACTTGGAAAATTTAAAGCAAAAAAGGCGATATTAAGGCTGGGAAATTCATCGCAGCAGACAGTATGTAAAACACGACCAGGTTATCAATTACAATTTCTCGGTCAAATATATTACTTCAATCCTTAAAAGAATTTCCTATAAGTTCGTGACAAATGAATCGAAGATAACTGGTTGTACATCGGTTGGATAATTAATCTGAAATAGACTTGTGCAGTTCTGATATATCGTCTTAAAATAGACTGACAACAGTCAACCAGCTCTGAAAGCGTCGGACGTAACACGAAAGTTGTTAAAGAAATGTTGCGATTCATTAGAATAAACCACTGATAAGTGGACATTACGTTTATTTCCCTTTATTTCGAGTTTCAGGGCGCATACATTTTCAAGCTGCCTGCAAATTGGATGAATTGGCAATCCCCTCTGAAACGAGAGACGATATACCCATAAATTTAGAATAGGCAAATTAAAAATTTTACCAACAAAGGTGATTACAAGGAGAAACGACTCAATATGAATAATTTTTTGATTTATTGTTTGCCCAATTGGTGTGCCAAGGATAATGAGTTATCTCGTCATCATTATTATTCGCGTTATCGCTGTCGACGTGGGTTTTAAGGTCCGTGACATAGATGTCCATCCAATTGGAAATGTTTTAAATTCTTTGCACCAACAGATTATTCAAATATTTTGAGGTCGAATGACAGTGTTTTCTTTAAGAAAGAGGTCACTTGCACAATAAAGGTTATGAAGATTGAATAGATTTTATACTTGCTTTTATGAATGCACTTTTAGAATTAAGCTAAATGGAAGATCAACATACCTGAAAAGAGAGAACAAAAAAGAAAAACTATAAATCAAATATAGTCACAGAATGATTCAATTTAATAGTAATAATAGTAATGTTAAAAGAAAACTATTAAATGGACTTTAAGAAGCCTCTGTGTATCTTCAACTCTATTTCAAATCTTCAAAAAGCCCCCTTGCTTTGCATATTAATGAATAGCTTGTTGGCTCTTGGCCCTACAGCCAGGAATGTAATAAGGCCTCTCTTTTTCTTAATGCTGCGCCGTTGGCCTTGTTGTGTTTTGCACCGAGTGAGTGACTCTTTCATGTGCAGTAGATTTCACTTTCAGTGGTCTTCCATGCCCCAAAAGAGTTAGAAAAATAAATTACTAATTATACTTTTCCACCGAAAACTCTTATCCTCCACTAAAAAATACGCATAAAAATTGTTTAATAAAAAGACCCACAACTATTTTATCTCCTTCTGAATATTGTATGGAAGTCAAAGCTTCAAAAATCTTGATTTTAAATTTGTAAGTCCTTCAGTCAAAATCTGGCTTAAGAAACATTATTGGTCTTCAATATACAAATCATACAAATTTAATTAACCGATCAACAACTCATTTCTATCAAAGCCAAATAAAAGTTCCTTCTCCCTGATTCTCATGCTTTTATACGGGTGACGGGAATACTTCTCTTAGTGAGGTTTTCGAGTAGAACAAAATGGAATCTATGCAGTTCAAGAAGTTCAAAATGACAGAAGTCCTCGGCTTCATGCAAATTGATTAAATGGGTGTGAAATGTCCGCAGGACTGGTTTGCTACTCGTATAAACCACATTTTTGCTTTTCGGAACAGTGTAGAAGTAGTTCCTCGTACCTTTTACAGGAATTCCTTTTACAGGAATTTCGCAATCCATAATAAATGTGTGTTAACCCTTCAGTGATATTGTGCCTACGGTACCAGCACCCACCACACCAGCGCCGAGGTGGTGGTTGTGCTACGCCGAGTTAGGACGATTCTCCAGCAAACGTCGAAAACTGTTGTGTTATTTATACAGCATACTTTTGTGCCAGTAACTAGCTTACAGTCTTTCCTACTAAGATAATAAGAAAATTGTTTACTTCGTAGAGACGCCGGGAAGCATTTTTTTGATATGCTGGCATCCCTGAAAGTCTCCCGAGGACGCAAGTAGTTCCAAAGCGAGGTCGGGACCTGAACCTAGGACCTGAGACTGAGAAATGCTCCTCCTCCGTTGCTCAGCATGATCATCGGCCTTGATCTGAAAACCTGGGTTAAAGAAAGGTCCTAACGGTCTAGCCTGGGGAATGTGCCCAGTGGAAGTTACTCGCCTTTGTAAAAATCACACCATTACCACGTATGTAAGAGTATATAGCGGGTGACCAGATAGCAATGATAGTTTTTCCAAATGTTATGTTTCAGCAGCTGTGAAAGTTACCAATTGTTAAAAGCTGTCAAAATATTCAGTAAGGTTTGCCATTTCTTGATGCATCATTTTACGCTTGCCAAACGTGCGGAGATTATTAAAAAATATTATCGAAATTCCGGCTCAGTTGTAAATACGCAACGTGAACGTGAGGTCGGTCATCATCATGGCTTCAGGGTGCCGGCAATTCGTCGCACCGTGGAAAAGTTTGGGCGCGAGTACCCTCTTTAGGATCTTCAACCACCAACCAGACAGAGATTGTTGTGAAATGAGGCAAATACAGCCGCCGTAGGGTCAGTATCGAAGAAGACCCAGAAATATTGATTCGGTGCCGATCAACTGAATTCGACATCACCAGAGAATCAACCCGGCTTATTTTGCGGTTGGATTTGGGCCCACATCGGTATAAGATTGTGCTGACGCAAGAATTGAGTCGTGAGTTCGCTAACTGGATGTTGAAAATGTTGGACGGAGATTCAGATTTTGGCCAAAAAGTCATCTTCTCGGATGAGGCCCATTTTTGGTTCAGCGGCTATGTCAACAAGCATAATTGCCATTATCGGAGCAAAGACAATCCACAAGTGTTCGGCCATGCACCTATGAATCCACTCCACAAAGATTGGCTGTTTGGTGCGATTTATGGCATGGCGACATCATCAGACCTTATTTCTTTCGAATTGAGGAAGGAGACACCCTTACCGTCAATGGTCTCAGCTAGAAAGAGATGTTAGCGGACATTCTGTAGCCAAGGCTTGATAACAGCGATATATCCGAATTGTGGTTCCAACAAGAGCGCTACTTGTCATACAAGCGACGAAACGCTTGAGGTTGTGAAGGAGAAATTTGGCTACTGGGTCATCTCATGGCGACAGTTCACCTATTGGCCACCGCGATCATGCCAATTGATACCACTCGATTATTTTCTCTAAGGACTTGAAGTCCTTAGTCTACGCTAACAAGCCAACCATTTTGGATGAACTCGAGGTCAACATTCGACATGTTATTGCCGGAATAGCACCGCACATATTGGACCGAGTCATGAAAAATTGGACCGACCGCTTGAAGCACCGCCAGCGAAGCTGGGTTGGGTATTTGAATGTTCATGCACATTTTATGTTACTTTATGAACACTATTTAGTCATGGTCCAGTGCTCGTATGAGCAACCTATACAAATTATTAAAATTTGCAAAATTTGCTATCAAAATTTGGAGTCGGTGGCCTTAACTTTAAGAGCGCTAACGCGAATTTTCGTTATGATCGCACCACACAACTCTCAATTCGTAATTTGATGCAAGAATTTGAGTCTACAATTTCACTGTTTAATGGTCTGGTGCCAATGAGAAAAATCCGCAAGGAGTGCTGGAAATACTGAGGGCGTAAGTGCATCTGTTGATAGTGACCCAAATCAATCCATTCCACGACGTCCGCAGGAATTGGGCATCGCTCAAATGTCAATATTGTGGCGAATTTTGCGCAAAGATCGTAGCGTACAACCGTTTGAGATTAAACTGAGTGAAGAACTAAAACCAGCTGACCATTGGTCTCTGGATATGGTTACAACCGATTCGGGACTTCATCACAAAATCATCTTCAACGATGAGGTTCACTTCTGGCTTTATGAAAAAGCAAAAAATGTGCCATCCATAAAAATTGACTACCTGGCATGGTTTCTATCCCTGCGGCGTCAGTGGACCGTACTTTTCGTTGGTGATAATGTCCGCCACGTTACAGTTAATAGAAATCGCTATCGGGGCATATTGGAATGTTATTTTTGGTCGCGACTGCGTACACTCAGCAATGGTAAGGACGGCACCACTTACCACACTGCGGGCCAAACAATCAAGCTATTAATGTCAAAGCTGTTAATGAAAATCCCGATATAATACTTCGCCGATTCCATAGATTCTTTATGATATAGTTCATTGAGATCAAGTTTGTGTAAAATTTATCCCTACTTGGAAAACAGGCGCAAGTTTATCTAACGAGGAGTGAGGTCTAACGCTCTAAGGCATAGGGATTTCGTATTGAGCGCATTTGTCTCTAGTCGTACTCTGATTGCGCCGATTCCAGCTTGTGAGCTATAGCAATGTAGCCAAGATGATTTAGATACGATTTTAATTTCCACTCAATTTCTCGGGGGTCCTCCATTATTGTTGCGCAGGTAGTGTCACTAATGGCCTAAGAACTAGCTGTGGTGAAAATATGTACCTAGCATCTTTTTCAGTAGACTTAGTTATGTCCACATCTTCTTCTAGAATGCCTCTCCTGCACCAAACAAAATCGCGATTCACACAGTCAAAGGCGGTCTCTAATTCAGGGAAAAGCAGCTGTATTAGTACCGGAGACCTATACTGGATGCATTGTTCTATAATGATCTTCAAGCTGTTTATGTGGTTGCCTGTCCAACATCGAGAAGTGCTTCTAAATACACTTCGTTGAGATTTGAAATTATAAGTTCAGCCAGTGCCGAAAGAACGCAAATTCCTCTCCAGTTTTCACATTTCATCGGGTTGCCCTCTTGACACCGTATTCCACTCATCATGAAAGAATTCGTTTTCCCATACAAATCCTATTATTGCCAATTTCTGGTTCGGCAAGAACTAAGTAATAGCCTGTTGCTATGTTACTTTTGAGGACTTTAGTGGCAGATATAATCTCGGTGCTCCTAGGAGAGATAGAGCAGGTTTGGACAAATTCCGAACTAATATCACGCAGCTTTTTCAGCCTTTTTTGATTCTTGAATTCAGGATATTCAAAACTGTCACAACTATTGTTATAGACACAACGAAGTCCTTTTCATCCTGTCAATCATAATTATCCGCTTAAAAAGCATAATTCCACTGCGGATAAAGACCAGCAAAAACATACAAATCATGTCTCCTACAATTTAAAGGTCAATGTCAAATTTATTTGTTTCCTCTTTCTTGACGACAAAAACCTTATTTTCCAATTCTTATTGTAAAGGACACACTTCAACCTCTTGTTGCTCACTAGATACTGTCATCACCCGCTGCGTCTTTTTTAAAAAATAAAAAACAATATACCAAGCACATATCATTGCTCTGCAATAAATCCTTCCAAGATGACATAAGAAGGACATAAAAACCCTCGGAATTCCAAATGTGAAATGTTACTCTAGAAGATGATGTGAGGGAACATAGGAGGACTACAAGTATACAACAAAATAGGGAAACGCGTGCACAATAAAAAATAATATTGTATATAATAAAGTCCTGGAAAAGTCTAAATTTCATGTACCCCATATTTCACATTGAATCAGGACACAGACAAAGAAACAGACATTTCCTCCTAGCGTCTGTCAATCTTTCTGTTTGTTTAGATAATTTATTCACGTGAGCATAAGTAAGCCTTCTCGGTATATGTGTAACTTTTCTTCAACTCTCTTTTCGCTTTTTGAGGAGGGACGAAATAGAAGGGCACAACAAGCAATGTCAACGGAAATTTATCCTTTAAGTCACTTCTGCTTCTGAATTGAAACAGTGTATCTGACTTCCATCTCACGCATACGAGTACGTATGATGGTATGCTTAATTATTTATAGACACGGATGTACCAAGGTTTTTGGCCAGCCTTCTCCTTAAACCCAACCTCAAGGCAGTTCTGCATAATTAAATCATTTGAATTCATATTTGGCGTATGGAAGTTGTCATGAAGAAATTTCCCAGATTCATTAAATGGGAATGGTAATTTGTTTGTATATGTGTACATCGTATCTGGGGCAATTTAATCGACATGTCTGTTGGATAAGGGGTAACAAATCCGAGTATGCATTAGATTTTGAAGGCAAGTGTCGAATTATCCATTAGCCTGATTCGGAATTTTGACACAATCCATTAGGGTAGCTTAGATAACTTGAAATGACAACCGCGGTTATAGATGAGATAGATAACATAACCTGGCCCTTCAAATCATGGAGGCTGCCGCCTTTTTGATGATTCATTCTCAACTTTGTCAGTCCTTTCAAGACCTTGTGATTTTTTTGGAACAATTTATTCAATTAAAGTGTTTATTCAAAAAAGCTTCTATTGTAGAGAAAAAATTAGCTTGTGCGAAAAACAACTGTCAGTCAAAGCCAGTCACCTCAAAATCACCTCAATAATTCAATGTTGCAGACTGAGCCATCAATCAGTTGAGCAAACACTGAATGTAATTAAATTTTAATTGTTTAATTCAGGACAACATTACGTAAATATCCTGGGGCGGTGGGATTTCGAAGAAAAAATTAAAACAAGACCAAATGATTTATTTTGTTTTGCTGTTCCAATGTAAACATGAACAATGAGGACATGTGTTTGCGTATTTTCTGAAGTTAATTGGTGTTAAATCCTGACACTGGACATTGTTTTTTATTAACAATTGTAGGCGGACAATAGTAAGTAAGGGGTATGGATTTTTTTTATACAAATAGTAACCTTACAACACAGTTCATGTGATGATGATTGATAGAAGCCACGACCATAATAGGCTGCAAGACCCTAGTAAATTCTGTGTCACATCTACTATTTCAGGTAAAATGTCCCCACATAATGAAGACTTGAGGTGTAGTGGGATGTAGTACGATTGGGCATTAATCTGGCAATTTTTGACTACAAAGCAACTGCTCTTGCCAGCCTTCGTACCCAGCTTTGTGTAAACCACAATGCAACCAAAATTCATATAAAATCCATTGTTGACGATCTATGCAAATAAAATAAGGACAACGATCTTCGGTGTCTACACCTGGAATATCAGGTTTCTTCACCGATCACGTGTTGACGAACAATAAGCGGAGACCCTAAGCTGCCACCAAGCGGATATAACAATCATCCAAGAATTGCATTGAGACAGTACAGGCAAAATTAAGAATGAAAAGTAGTGCCATACGAGTATATGTAAACAGTAAGCCGATTACGAGCTTGTCATCGGATCTAGAATAAAGCAAGCTCTTATGAGATACCTACATGTGAATGTGCACCTAGTACGAAGACTACAATTCCCAACAACAGAAGTTGCACATGAAAGACGACTTCATAAAAAAACAACGTGTAGGAGTTCCTGGATAGAACGTACCATCAAAATGGGTCCTGGGTGATTTCTAAGCAAAAACTGAAAATACTGTTGAAAATTATAATCTGCAAGTTACCACCTATTATCCAGGATCCGGCACATCTTTACAGCATGTGTTTCTCTCACCTCAATATTCAAAAGGGTACAAGCAATCAGAAGTCAACCAAATTGAATAGATTACGTTCGACGTAAGGCACTTTAGTGGTAAACATTAACTCGAACCACTACTTTCTGGTACCGTAGGTAAGCTTGCGGATACCGTAATTATATCAATCACGCTGCCACAGATGTGGTGGGTTTTTGTCGGTGAGCACATATCCTCATTCTATGAAGAATGTCAGTAAGTACGTACGACTATATGCAGAGAATCAGGATTTAGTTAAAGCCGTGTTCCATAAAGTGATAAAAGAGACTCTAAGATTAAAAGAGCAAAATGAATACCGGTTTCTCATTATGAAGAAGAAGTATCATGAGAAGTGCTTGGTCGGAGATATAGAGAAATCGTAATTCAGGGAAGAGCAGCTTCGAAGAACAAACCTATAATATGGCTAGAAAGCTCAAGTCAAAGACTGCAGAAACGAACTAAGAAACATAATAGCAAAAGCAGTTTTTCTAGGATCTAGGGAAATTGTTTGTTGAACATTACTGATAAAAACGGTGCTGTTTTTTAAAATAATAGCACACCCTTAAGGTTATTAGTACCCTTAAAATGTGTGCACACAGCCCGGATGAAGGAAACCTGGTGAGGAACAAAGAAAAGAGAGGTACCGCTGTACGTTGGTCTTAAATGTTTGCAAGTTACAATGACTAGGAAATAGAGAGCTTGGGAGGGCATTCCATAAGCGAGTTGCACGGATTAAGAGAGGATCACGATACTTTAGAGCACGTCTGAAAGTTGGCTTGACAGTATACTATGAGCATTCAAAGCGAGATTGGTGTTACGGTAAAAAGTTTGAAGGTACGGAATGCTCCTGGCAACATCGGTGGTGAAAATAGCGACAGAACAAGGTGGGGCAAGTGACGTGCCGTCGGTGTGCAAGCCTGTCAAGTTACTGTGCTTTACGCATGAGTTTATCGCACGGGTTTGAATATTATTTAACAAGAGCAAAGAAGTCCTGCCGGCATCTAACCAGATATACGCATTGTACAGACGTTTCTGTTCTTCAGCCGAAGAGCAGGGACGTGAGTCCGGGAACGAATATAAAAGGCAGAGAATGCTATCGTCATTAAAGGAATTGAATTAGAAATAGCAGACAAAAGATCTTTGGTGAAAATTAAAACGAGTGTCGGAGACAGAATGGAGCCATGAAGTACACTACCGTTTATTTTGTGAATATCAGACTTGAAACCATCCAAGATAACTTGAATTGAATGTTGCGAAAGGTAATTTCAATAATAAATTTCAAGGTAATCCATTGAAGAATAGAGTAGTCGATCCCAAATGCACGCATTTTCGACAAAGAGCCTTATGCCAGACTCTGTCAAATGCCTTAGAAATATCAAGTGCAACTATCTTGCTTTCGCCAGATTGATATACGCTTTGGTTCCACTTTTCGGTGAGATATGCCACCTGTTGCTACGAAAACCGTACTGCCGGTCATTAAGAAGTTTTCGAGATATATCAGCAGCTGACGGTTTATCAGCGTTTCCATGACCTTAGGAAGAAGAGACGTAAGTACAATGGGCCTATAGGAGGAGAGAGAAGAAGATTCGCCTTTTTTAGGGACGGGCTGGACAAATGCTGTTTTCTATCGGAAAGAATCCTAAAGAGTAGGATTGATGAAGAAGCTTGCGCAGTGGTTTTGCTAGCGTGGAAGAACACCTCTTCAGAAGCAGGGGAGATATACCATTTGTATATGCCAAGATCTTTAAGTACTCTTGCTACTACACGAGTGTGAAGGTGGAGTCGTCCCATTGAAGATTCGACGCACAATCTGGAAGTGTTGAGGTGGACAGAAAGTATGCAGCAAGCTGATTGGCCTTGTTTAAAGAGCTGACAGCTGGAATGTCATTGTAAATGAGCGTTCTGTTAGAGGATGAGGTAGAATTTGTCATGTTTTTGACTCAATTTTTGATCGTATGCTTCAGAAAGGCATCGCAGTCATTCTCGTTTGAATTGTTTTCGATTTTATTTTGTCGTGTTGGCCTTGAGGGACCGAAAAAACATTTCTCTAACCGCGAAACCCTCTTTACAGCTCGAGTCGTACCATGCCTTTTCTTTTGGTCTAAAGGATCTCATTCATTATCGAGTAAACATTAACGACCAGTTGAGATTCCTAAAAAAGCTGTTAAGTCCGCTCCAATTGGTTTTCTCGTATTGCCATACCGTTCTTTTAAGAATCTTTTCTCTAACAGAATTGAGCTAATTTGACACAATGGTCCAGCGAGCCTGGCTTAAGTTGTTTTCTGTAGCGGAAGTCTCAACATACACCGTCCATCGTGTGTTGTCTGTCCAGAATGTCAAAGCCAGCCTCGCCCGAAGTCACGATTTCAGTATGACGGCACAGAGTTACAATTCTTTGAATGGAATCAGACAGCGGATCGAATTCGTTAAAGATCGATTTGCTGTCCAGTCTTGGGCTGATGGGAATGAAGCGATAGTGGATAATTTGCTTACGGAGATGGAAAATTCCATAGAACTGAATTCTGGATTGGAACAGTTATTGCATTGTGGTGGAGTTTGGTAAGTTACATTACTACGCACATAAATGGTGAGACCGCGGTAATGTATAAAAATAATGGCTATTGTTCATATCCAGGTAGCTTCTTATCCCAGCTGCAGGCGGGAATCTACTTGTGTTTCACTATGTGCCAAAATAGCTGGACTATATTTACAGACGTGAACAGAGATTTTTTAGCCCACGAATATTTTCTTTGTCCACTTTAAATTCGCGAGTCATTGAAAATGCAATCTTGATTCCTTATGAACTTTGGTTCATGACATTATGGCTTCAGGCATATGGCTTCATCGGATGTTTTTGACGGAGCGCATCTTTTCAGTCTGATTCACAACACTTTTTCGAGCACTTTTTCTAAGGACTGAGTAATTTGCAATTTATCAGAATACACCAAGGGCTTAACATAAAGCCACAGAAGAAATGGAGTGGCAACAAGTCACATCACCTTAGTGATCAGTTCTGTGATCCAAAGCACGTAGTGCGATTCTGCCGCCACCCAATCGATCGAAAAAATGTCGTTCACATTTTCGAGGAGAAAATCACTTATCATCGTCCTATATGTTATTCTTATTGCAAGGTCTATCTGTCCAAATGCCAACAGTCGTTGATCGGTGCTGAAGAAATGGAACTAATTTCGCACGCACCAACTTATACACCAAAAGCGTTGAACGAGATAATGTGTGTTGAACGGAAGTTCAGCAACGATTATGAGATCGTAAAGAAAGGAGTCAAATGCAGATCATAGAGTAATAAGTCTTCTTATCATCGCCTTAAATATAAATATTTTTCCCGTTGTTAATGAGCACCTACAATCTTTTGCCAGCAAACTGACTGCTTCAAATTACTTTGGCATAGGCCAGGAACGTCCAGCATAAACAAAACTTTCACACTATGGCAGATCTCGATGAAAACCTAGACATTCTAGGTCGATACACCTCAGCAGCGTTCAGAATACATCCCTATAATCCGGGAACCATGGATTCTAGAAGCCGTTGTTCGTGGACTTGGGACACATCAATACATTGTGCTCTATACAAAAGGCAAAGGTAAGATCCGAACTTATATGTTAGTGAAAATTAGCCTTAATGTACTCTTACTTCCTAATCTCAGCGACACCAACGTAGCCCCAGCTAGACTGGAGACTGCCAAAGGTACCTGCTGGCTCGCATCGCCATATCTTGGCCACGACTATGTAGGCCCTCTCCCTGCTAGGTGACAATCTAGTATTTGACAATGGTGGTACTGGAAGCTGGAAGGCTAAAAACTGGCCTTATCATGGGGTGTGACGGCAACGCACATCACACGGCATGGGGAAGTACCGACACTAACGATAGAAGTGAATCACGTTTTGATTATTTTATAAGTACTATTAGGCCCACGTTTATAACTACAAACTGACAAGAAGTGCTAGATATCACTCTTGTCTCAGACAACATCACTCAAATGATAACGAATTGGGTGGCATCGTGTGTACACTCCTCTTCAACAACTCTTCTCAGCACCAACCAGTATTCTGAAATTATCGGAAAACTGATTGGCCAAAATACAGAGGAACTCTTTTAAAACAATTACCTGAATTCTCTCTGAATTCTTATGTCTTTGATGTAACATAAATGAGCTTCCTATGAAAGTCAATGATTTACCCTGCCTCTCAAACCCTCTTATTCAACCTAGGGGCAAGGAAACGATGCACCAGTGGACATCAGCAATGGGACCGCTTAGGAACGTTTGCAGGAAGCGTTTCAATAAAGCAAAAAGCACAAGAAAGATGACTGATAGGGACTCATATAAGGAATCTTTAATTAAGTTTTCATTCAAAAAGCCGGAAATTAATCTCATGTTGTCTCAAAAGCCCTCAGATCTACAATATAAGTCTATCATCTTTTCTTCTGAGAACTCTAGAACGACTGATTGATATCCATATACGCTCTAGAATTGATATACGACTTTTGTCTATGGCTCAACATGCTTAATGTAAAGGAAAGCCGATGGAAACGGCTCTACATTCACAGAATAGCCACATCGAACGATTCATGCATTATAAAGAATACACAATGATTGCATTCCTGGGCATAGAAGGTGCCTTCAACAACGTCAACACATCCGCAATCACGAATGCGATGTCAACTCTGAAGGTAGACGACTCACTTGACTAGTTGATCAGTCTTATGCTAAATAGCAGGGTTAACAACTTCAACTGCTGATATACGAGTACCTTGAGGCGTGTGGTAGCAGGATGTTTGCCTATGCAGATGGCTTTGTGCTTGCCGTTTCAAAAAGAGCAACTCAATATTATTAAAGACCTCTTACAGCAATATCTTAACAGATTAACCCTTTGGGCGGATCGCTGTGGATTGGGAGTAAACCCAACAACACTGATCCAGGAAATATAAAATTCCAATCGTACAACCTCTCTCAATCGACGGTACCAGCTTAGTCTTTTCCGATATAGACAAATATTTGGGTCTTATTTTTGACAAGAAACTCAGCTGGAAATCTAAGAGTAAAGAAAGGTTCAGTAGCTTTAGGGCCATCTGGAACAAATGGGGCCTTCAACACCGCTTTACCCACTGATTATATGTCTCGGTTATAAGACCGATAGTAACCTACGAAGTGGTTGTCTGGTGAACGGCCTTAGACAATGCAGTCAACTGCACCAAGTCCAAAGGACAGCCTGTCTGTGCTACTCCCTCCGTGGGACTGGATATTCCATTTCACCTGACATCCCACTCTATTTTCAGCAGGCAAGTGGGTACTAACTCAGCTATTTGCCATAGAGCGACTACACAGTGGACAAATAAACTGCTTGGAACGGCATCATATGACCTGATTAAAAAAAAATAGTTTGTAAATTAATTTTGTAAATTATTTAAATAAATAAATAAATAAACTACTTGGCAACGCTAATATTCTTTGTACATTATGTCGACTGCATTATGTCCCAACACTGGTTAGACAAACACTTTCATGTGTTTGGACCTCTAGATCTTTCTGACAGAAGGATGCTTTCATGGACGACAAGCCAATCCATTCGTATACAGATGAATTCAAGATTGATAGAGGGGTTGGTAGCGGTGTTTTCTCAGATAAGCGCAATCAAAGCCCGTCTTTCCGCCTTCCAAATCACTGTAGCGTGTTCCAGGTGACAATTTTGGCGTCTTCTCCTGGCTGGAGACAACTGAAGGATATTAGTATCATTTCGGATAGTCAGGCCGAATCCCTGGATTCAGTCTCATTAAATTCTAAAAACGCCTTTGAGTGCCGATCATATCTTACGGAGATGGCAGAGCAATTCAATCTTAACATTTGCTGGGCGCTAGGAGACAGAAACATTCCAGGGAATTGTAGGGCCATTGAATTGGAACCACTCTATCTATCCTACCTGAAAAAGGTTTCATGGATATACCAAACGCTACGTGCAATACTAAAGCCTGGTGCTAATAGAGGAATAAACTTTAGGTGGACTGTAGGGTCAACATATCTACACCACACAAATCTGCCCAAAACTCGATCTGTATCGCTCTAAGATTTGATCATTTAAAATAGGAAACTTTTTAGCGCTATCACGTGTAGGTGTTATCACTGGACACTATCTTATGGGCAAGCATGCAAAACGGCTTGGCATTTTCACAAACGATTGCGTGGACGAGGAGGAGGAGGGGCCCATCCTCCAACTACTCTTTACATGACTGACTGTCTCCTAAGTGGAGTTTTCTCCTACAATGACTTAAGCGATATAAACAATATACACGTTAACAGTCTCATATGCTTCGTTAGAAACTCAAAAGGGTTCTAAGAGTAGGAGGATCACAGATCCACGTGGCATGGCCCAATAGCCCTATATGGGTTGGTTTTTTTTTTTTTTTTCAAGAGCCACTCTACCCTAACCTAACCTAGATCAATACACACCATCTTTTTATCGAATGGTCGTGTAGGACAGCATTTACAGAGACGAGCTATAAAGATCATTATTCGTATTTAAGTACCAGTGCTCAGCTTGTCCACTCCATCAATGCGGTAAAGATCAGCGTATAACATAGTGGAGGCAGAGTGATCTGCTCGTCTTATTTATATCATGTCTGCATGTGAGACTTTTCCAGTGGGATTCAGTTTACCACAGGCCATCTCTTTTAGAGATACCCAAGAGCTTTCAGCAACCCTACTCGTAGCTGTTGAAAAATCTACTAACTCATTGTACCGATCCCGGCGACTAGCACAAACATTCTAATACCACGATTGCTTGGTCCTTAAAATGGAGGTTTGGTCCTCCTTCACGTCCCGACCCTGATGGCTAGGATTCAGTGATTCCTTTGACTGGAGCATTGGCATCCATTCGTTCGATATAGCCTTTAGTGTTCGCAATTAAATCTTCTTGTCCTTCTCTCATAGTTATTCCTGCACATTTGTAATTTTTCGGAGGAATCATTTCTAAACTACGAGTACACATTATATCGCGTGTTCTCCAGCATTGTGCGTTATGGCTGCATTAACTTTGGAGGGATTCCAAATTCGACAATCGCCTTGTGGGGTTACTTAGACAACAAATGCTGCCACTTGCCGTTTAAAAGTCGATGAAAAAGTTGTAAGCTTCGCCTGGGTTGTCATTGGCCTTTGTCAGGATATCAGTCTCATTAGAAAATGTTGCCTGTAATAGATCTACCGGGACGGAAGTAACACTGCCATTTGTTGGTTAGCGTGGTGCAGACAAACTAGTCATGTTTACATATTACATACGAAAGGACCATATGTGCGAAATTTAGCAGGATATGCCTCTGTAGGTTTAACAAGACATAGTATCGCATTTTTAGTATCTACACCCTGAATGACTCGAACAGCAACCAACTTCAGACTGCTATAATTTCCAAACCGTTCATGACAGTGAGCTCAAATTTTGACACAAGACAGATAATTTTATTATTTACAAGCCTTTTAAACGATTTGCGTCTCAGTTGTGTTGAAAAATTTTTATTCGCGATGGAATTCAAACGTGATAGTGTGATTGCTTTATATTTGGCTGGAAAACCATAAGTAGCTATCGTTAGAGGCCTCCAGCACCTCAACGTGAATAAATCATTTGTGTCACGAACCATAGCTCGTTACCGTGATACTGGCAGCGTTGCAAAACGCGATGGAGGTGGTCATAAAAAACAGCAACATCGGCAGAAATGGTTCGGAAAGTGAAGGCTCGAATTGAGCGAAAACCGCGTCGAAGTGGAAGAAAAATGGCTCGTGAGCTCAACATATCGTTGAAACGGATGCAACACATACTGAAAAATGAGCTTGGGCTCAAGCCATTGAAGTTCCAAAAAGCACACGATCTTACAGCGCAACAGAAAAAAGTTAGAGTCGAAAGAGCGAAGGAGTTGCTACGCTTGCATGAAAGTGGTGAGTTGCCGAATTTGGTGTTTTCCGATGAGTTGCCATTTGTTATCGAGCAATAGGTCAACAAACAAAATGACCGAGTTTACTTGCCAGAGAAGTCCTTCGAAAATTTACACCTTCGGACGGCCACCAGAAAGCAGACAGCACCGATGGTGATGGATTGGGCCGCCATAACAGCCGATGGTCGCTCTCCGCTCGTATTTTTGGACCGTGGCGTCAAAATTAAAGCGATCGTATACCGTGAAACTGTGTTAGAGGCAGTATTGAAGCAAACAATCATTTCATGGACATTTCAACAAGACTCGGCCCCGTCTCACAAAGCGCGCCTCAACCAAGATTTTTTAAAAAAACAATGTTCCACATTTCATTTCTTCGACACAATGGATTGTATATTCTCCGGATGCAAATCCGTTGGATTTCTCTGTCTGGGGTATTTTGAAAGCGAAGGTTGGCACTAAAAAATACCAAAGTTTGGACCACCTCAGACAAGCACTTCGCCGGGAATGGGCCAAAATACCGCAGAGCCACTTGCGTGCAGCGTGCGATGCTTTCTTCGGCCGTCTCAAGGCCATTATTCGCGCCAAGGGCGGACATGTTGGAAACTACTGACACAATTTGAAAATTAATGTATTTTCCAACATTTTTTGCTTTGACACAATAAAATTTATCGAAAAATAAGTTGGAGCTCGAGTCATTCACCCTGAAGATTGACCGTATGGAATTGATTTTCCATTCAGCAAACTTTTGACTATCGACACTCTGCAATCTGTTGACGTATTTGTAAATGACTCTGTAAAAACCGATTTTCAAATTGTTCTTTAGAATCTTGTCTGCTTGACAAATCCTTATTGGAACTGGCAATTTGCAATTAATAAAGAGGGACCGTCAGACTGCAACCAAGCAGACAATAATATGAATCTCAGGAGGTTCTTTTGGTTAATATTATAAAAATGTCCCAGTTCCGTAAAGAAGTATCTATCCAGAATCTCATCCAAGCTAGAAGGCAGAACAGTCACCAAGCAGATGATGACTAGGCTCAATCTGTGCAGTACACGTTGTGTTTCTATGCATTATAAGCTGAATTCAAAAGAATTATCAGGAAGAGAGAATTAATCATCCTGCTCCAAACCAAAGTTTTCGAGTCATAACCGTTCGTTGTCATTCATAAAGCTACAATAGTACCTTTGAGAGATCATTCACGTTTGCTCCAAAAGACTCGCCATACTTATTGCACTCAAAACTTGGAAAAAAAACATCACACAGTTCAATTAGCAACACCAGCAATCATAAAAATTACCAACGACCCCGAAAACTCAAACGACTCCATCAATTTGAAAAATCCTCTGCAATCAGCTTTAGCTTTTCAATCGGCAAATAGACATCCGCTTATAGGAACGAAAACAAAAAAAAAGAAACAAATGCCAGGACAAGCTTTCCATCCTAGACAGAGACACAGGGTACAAAAGCAAATACATGAACTGTCAACATTTCCGAAATGTCAACAGTCAGACAGTCATCACATCATGGTCATCATCATTTTCATCACTCTCATCAGTCATCAGTCGTCGTTGCCTATAGCAAATAAAAACACCAGTCAATTTAGCTACTCCACCTGAGATACTTTTAACGCGCCAACTTCATTACAATAAAAAGGAAAAAAAACCGCCTCTCTATCGCAGTTGGCAGATTTCCTTTTAAAAGAAGAAAAAAAAGTTACGTATCCGCCCGAGTGGAGAAAGCCTATAATCGCGTCCGCTTTTGTTTAGTTTTGTTCTTTTTTTTTTGCGCTTCCCCTTTTTACATTTGTGTTTGTTGCGTTCTTCAAAGGTGATAAGTACCCCCGGATCCATTCATCTGTGAGTTGTGTGTCCTTGTCGCTTTTGTAGGGGATTCCCCGTATCGCTCTGTGTCAGCGCTTTCAGCAACAATAAACTTTGTCAAAAAAAGAAAAAGAAAAAAACACAAAAACAAAGCAAAGCACACACGAGAAGAGATGGAAAGGATGTTAGCGAGATAGCGGGTGACAACTAAAACAAAACAAAGAAAATAAATAAAAAAATCCAAAAGAAACGGAAGAGCTTTTGGGAGTAGATGTAAACAGGACAATGTTGCCAGAGCATTGAAAGCAAGTCCAAGTATATCCTCTTCACATATGTGTGTCATGTGCAGATGGTAAGGACAAATTATGATCTGCAACACACACTCATCAGACATCAGTGCGGTGTCACGAGTGAGTCCTTGTGTGTGATGCAATTTCGGTTGGCAAACAAAGAAATCACTGTTTGCCAACGTCAGCGCACAGGTCACATACGATAGTAGGGGCTGACCTGCTAGTAGAATAGAACACTGTCGAGGGTGATAACAGAGGTCAGCAAAAATCATCCTCTGTCGTGTGTCATGACGAGTTAGTCTTCCCATTCATTCCAACATTCGACGAAATGAATAACGAACAAAAAAACGAACAACGAAACTTACAAACAAACAAAACAGAGCGAACACATTAGACGGAAGGAATACCAAAACCAACTGAGCTGAGCTGAATTGAACTGAACTGAACTGACACTGTCAACAGAGTGTTATCCTTCGTAAGCTAATATACGAGTATCATTATGCCACACCTTTTCTTTTCAGTGCGGAGTTTGATGATAACGATGGCAATGGTGATGACGATAATGGTACTGAGGATAGTAATCTTCCTCTGCATTGTCGTCAGTCTTGTTATCTTGTCCCCCTTCCCAACAGACATTCAGTGCTCTGCAGCACAGCGGTATAAAAAAAACCGTCGTGAAATGCATTAAAAATTTATGGATTTAATTAAAAGTGGCTTCAGTCAGCAGCTAGGGATAAGCCAGCAGGCGGTAGAAAGCCTGCGGCAGATTGCGGGTGCCATGCCAGTCAGTCGCCATAAGTCGCCAGTTGCCAGTCAGCAGACAGTGGCAATAACCATTTAACCTGTGCTCGTTTTGACATTTGCACGATGAAGGTGGATCAACATGGATAAAGGCACACACCAAACAGAAGTAAAACATTGAATTAAAAAAATTAAAAAAAAAAAAAAAATCAACGTAGTGCTCTATAGTGGATAAGAGTCACGGACGGAAGACTTAAGTCACGTGAGAATTAAAAGAGAATGGTTTCCGATTTTAATGAAAACTTGTCGAGGATAGTGTCGTCGATTCAATCCAGGCAAGAACTGAAGAAAATATTTTTAACGTTGGATGGTGCTCAATTCGTCCAGTGGATAGAAAGATCTTGGCTCCAAGATCTAGTTGGTATATGAATTAAGGCCACAGCACAACCATTTGCGAAGTTCTTTTGCTTACTGATCCTAGGACAGTTTATCGAAAAATTATTTTCAGTCATTTATACTAACAGAAGGGTCTTTAGAGACATTATTATATCCATCAATCACTGCTTACAATAATAAGTGTCCTAAAGGTCCAATAGGGACGATAGTCAGAAGTGGAGGAGACGTTATATATGGGATCACATATTACGCTAAATCAAATTGAACGCCTCCAGCATTTCAGACGTCTGAACCTTCCGGGCAGCCAACATTTACTGAGATCAGAACCTTGCGCAGCCAAACTAAGAATGCGGATTTCCCAAGCTCCGCAACGAAGAAAAACTAGTGTGAGACTGTATAACGTAAAAAACCTGATATACTCGTAGCAAGAGATCACTAGAATTTTGGCCGAACGAGCATCCCGAAACCTCTCAGCAATTTCTGTGCCTGTACTTGATAACAAGGGCCAGTGGGAATACTGCCAACGTGCCATTAGAGACGTCGCAACTGATGTCTTCGGTTTCACCCAACCACCACCAAAAAATCCTTGGTTTGGTGATGAATGCCGGCAAGCATATGCAGCTAAACAAGAAGCGTATTAAGCGGTGTGGCAACGATGGACCAGAGTTCTACGAGCAGAAGAGACGGGAAGAACATCGGCTTCTGTAGATGAAGGAAAAAGAGTACGAGAACCGGGCGATCGAAGATATTGAGATGTTGGACTCCAGGAATAATGCAAGGAAGTTTTAACGGTAGGTGAAAAGGTCGTACAGAAACCTTTTGAGATGAAGAAGGAAACCTTGTAGTAGAGTCACAGTTGGTGCTGAGAATCTGGAACAATTTTATCATAGACTGTAACAAGTGGTTCAAATACGAGACATCGACATCTCTATGCCGCTCGAAATCTTAACTGTCAGTCGGAAATATTGCGGACTTATTTCAAACGTGAGTGCTGTATTGCCCAAACAGTGAGTTTATTTATGCAATTTTAATGCAAATAAGTTTTGACTGAAATGAGAGATCCCGTACGCCTGCTGTACACAAGTTTGTGCTAGAAGATCATGGGACTGGCTTTCTTGCGATCTCACCATCTCAAAATTTCACGCGCCTGCCTGATGGAAATTTTGCACAGAGCCCTCGGAGTCCAATTGACTCACCAAACCAGCAAACAACCATCCGCAGAGTTTAAGCCTTACAACAGCTCGAAACGAACGTCGAATTTGGCTGAAAAATCATTATTTTCAAACGAGGCACATTTTTATGTTGTTAACAAACTAGATTTGGGAGTGGTGGCATCATTGGCCCATTTTATTTCGAAAATGCTGCTGGAAACGAGATTTAGGTCAACGGTGAGCGCCACGGAACCATGATTACCGAATTTTTGTTGGCTGCAGTTGAAAACATGGACTTGGACGTGGCGCGCAATGCCACACTGCCTATCAAACAATCGATCTTTTGCGATGAAACTTCGGTAACCGTGTTATCAGCCGATTGGCCTCCTCGGAATTGTGAGGTTTTTTTGCGGGGTGCGCTTAAAGGTCGATGTTATGTGGACAACGCAGAAACGATGCAAGCACTTAAAGTGGAAATCGCACGAGCCGTTTGTGCGATAGAAAGAGAAACAGTCAACAAGGTCTTGGAAAATTGGGTTGACAGGATGCGCTACTCCGAAGCCAGCCGAAGCAGCTACATGAATGAAGTCGCATGCCATAACTAATGGGAATGTTCGGTCTTTCTGATAAAGCCATCATCCAAGTGAAACTTTATGGCCTGAAGCATGGATTCTATCGAAAGTGGATAAAGATATCCTCAGTTGTTTCGAGAGAAAAATCTTTCGAAAAATGTTCGGTTCCGTTGACGGGCTGGGGACGAGAAGATTCAGCGACCAATTATACGAGCTATACAGCGACATCGACATGGTTAGAAAACTACGCATCATTTGCATTATATGACTCGGACATGTAGAGTAAATGGACACCAATGCTCTGCCACGCAGAGTCTTCGAATCAAAGGCTGAAGGACAACGTAATTGAAAACTCATTTTAGGGGACCTCAACCAAATATAGTACGACTGCATAACTTGAGGCAGTTAGCAAAAGACTGGGCTAAATATTAGTTGGAGTTAGGTTCACCCCGATTGGCGTCACCTAAGTTAGTAAAGAAATGTCGCTACGGTTCGCGGATATCGTGACATTAGAGCTATACCCAGATTCAAGCATAGTCGGAATGTTGATTGACTATCATTTCCGAGTTATGATAAATAATTCGTTGCCTAAAGTCTGCTACCATTCATGACAATTAAAAAGATGTAGAAGCTGTTTCTTAGTTCCGATACTATTGTAGAAAAAGTATCGATCGATTGCGGATAAGAGATACTTATCGGGACTGACTTTCTAAGTCTACCTCAGGACATATCAGCAAGCAAACACAGATGAAAACTCATATCACAGCTGTATCAACAATAGGAATGAACGAACTAAAGTGAAGTACAGCGTAGCATACGACATGATAGGTAAAATTACATCTATGTGCAGGCAGACAGAACTACAAAAACTGCAAACATATAGTGTTCCTACATATCAATTGTACTTACTTTACCTCCCAGTGGTAACCATTGGTCGATGTCCATTGGCTTGCCAAACTTATAAGCGCGAATGCTGATCAGCAGGCAAAAATAGCAGCACTACATATAAAGGGGACAGCGGCTGAATTCCCCACATGGAACCAACGGTGAAGTAAAACCCCGGAATAAAGCAAGTAAGACCTAATCCAGGCTACTCCGCCACATTTGGGGCTGAGACCAGTAAAGATTTCCGAAACTAAGTCAGGATCTTGGGAAAGAGATGGTGGTTGATGGAGCAACGGTAGCGCTAACGGGTTACTGGTTTCGGTCTAACCGACCCCTCGTCTTAAAGGCATCTATAATGGAGCTGACTGTCTAGGTCGGCGGTTGTGCTCTTGGGACAACTGCGCAGCCATGGAAAAAAAAACTAAAATTTAAGTTATGTACGTAGCAACAACAAGCCTTGGATATGGACGGCTCTACTGCAACCGAACAACTAGCGGAGGCCCTGGACTGCTACAAACCAGATGTTACCGTCGTCCATGAAATGCGATGTAATGGGCCGGAGAGAAAGAGGATGAAAAACTGAGACTACGGCGATTGTTATCATCGGCAAATGCAGTACCAATTTGAAGGGGGATTTCTTGTTAGATGCAAACCTAGGCAATAAGTTTCAAGTTTCCGGCGTGTTAACAAGCGCCTCGTAACAAACCTATCAAAGTTAAATTTGCCAGCATTAGCCTCAAAGAGTTATGCGCAGTGCCCTAGCCATGACAAGATGGTTGATACGGTTGCGGATATCCCGAGCATCGCAAAGACAAGCAGATACTGCGAGGTAGTTTGACGTTACAATCGAAAGAGATCGCCAAATCATTTTCCGATCGAGTCTTCCTTAATCTCTTAAGAGGTTCTATGGCGCCGGCATCACGTATCAAAGACCAGTGGCAACCTTGCCAAAAACCACAAAGAAACCCAAGGTTTGGTGACGGCTAAGGAAAATGCATAAAAGGACTAGAGCTGGTCACGCTACGAAAAAGGAGATAAGAACACCGGCTTCTCTGGAGGAAACAGGAGAAGCATGAGAAGCACCCGGTCTACTCCAGGAATGAGATACGGAAGTTTTAACAAAAGTGGCGCACACATAAACCCCGACTTAAAGCCTGTAGAGACAAACAAGGGAACATAATATTCGCTGTCGATGATGAGGCGGTTTGGAAAGAGCATTTCTGTAGACTGTATAACGGCGACGACAAACCAAATAACGCTGTCAGGTAGAATGAAACTTTCAACCTGGACGATGTAGACCAACAATTCCGTCCACCCGACCCGGATGAAGTGAAGATACCCATACCTAAGCGTAAATCCAACAAATCTGCTGGAACGGACGGCTTGACTGCCGAGCTCTTCAAAGCGACAGGCGATGACTTGGTAAAGAGTATATGTACATCAACTTATATGTAAAATATGGTCCGACAAAAGTATGCCCGACGAATGGAACCTCACAACTGTTTGTTCGATCCTGAAGAAAGTAGACCTTCTGAACTGCGCCAACTACAGAGACGTCAGTCTTCTTAACATCGCCTACAAGTTCCTTACTGCCGTATTGTGTGATCCCCTGAAGCAGTTCGTTAACAACCTGATTGGTTTATATCAGTGTGACTTCAAGCCAGGCAGTTCACAATCGACCAAATATTCACAACCATGACTGATCTTGGAAGAAACCCATGATCTGCAAATCTATGCACACCACCTATTCATCGATCTTAAGATGGCATTATGACAGCATCGTGAATCCACGCTCGAACTTTAGCTAGCTAGCGCATTCAAAATGAGGGTTATACAAAGGGAATAAGTAACATAGGGGTTGGAGCATATTTCAGACCAGCGCTTGATAAAGCCAAGTGCGGAGCTGGCTTTATTTATGATACTTCAACATAAGAACGGAAAGTGAGTTCTCTATCACAAATAACACTTAGGTCCCGCAATTCGGTTACTAAGTGTAGAAGTTGGAAAGTTCTTACAAGTGCACGTCATTTCCTGGCACTCACTAGCATTGAACTCACGAAAATCTGTCCAAATCATTCTGCACTAAAATAAAATCAGAGTAGGTGGAGAAATATTTGAAGA
Source organism: Volucella zonaria (assembly GCA_963966105.1). Taxonomy (NCBI): domain Eukaryota; kingdom Metazoa; phylum Arthropoda; class Insecta; order Diptera; family Syrphidae; genus Volucella; species Volucella zonaria. The sequence goes on along the minus strand of OZ014530.1, from coordinate 42,115,487 downwards.
TTTTCATGTCATCAGCGTAAACAGATATACATATATGAGCTTCTAGTGATGCGATCAATATCATTGGTTGTTAGTAAAATAGCCAAGGACCAAGATGGATTCCTTGTGGTACTCCGGAAGAGGCTTTAATGGGGTTAGAAATCGAGGACCTAGTTAAAACATTATATTGTCAGCCTTTTAAATAAGTTTTAGTCCACGTAATAAGGTTCGACTGAAATCCAAGGGCCTTTGGCTTGAGCAAAACAATTTTATATGAGATTTTGCTGAAAGCTTTGCTGAAATTGGTGGCGTTAACGCCAACTTCAATCAGTTCAATCGAGTTCAGTAAGGTTATTGGTTCTAGACCGGCTTTTCAAAAATCCGTGCTTGCAATGGATTGCAATAAAACAACATTGAGTTGGTCATAGGTGCTGTTGAGTGGCAGGACCATCGGTAGTCCATACCAGGATTTTAAACACTGTACCGTGGGAGTCAGGAGCTCCCGAACTCCGATCCGGGCCTGACTTGAAAAGGTAGACCACCGAGTAGAAGAGTCACAGTGGCTGTCGTTTAAAACCTAAAACGCAGAAAGGGTGTTCCACTGCGTTTCGACCCAACGTAGAGTTGGGTGCTGGGACTCTAAGAACAGAAAAAGGTTAGGCCTCGACTCACACCAAGGGTGAAACTGCGCCCTTAACACAGTTCCGGTGTGGTATTCATAATACATGCAAGCGATGGCAAGACGTATCTTTGCTCCAATGAATGTATGGCCATTCAGCGGAGTTACGTGTCATGCTGTAAGGAGTTAACTTAGAAACACACGACACGTGATGATTCACCTCAATCACCGATTTTTTTTAGAATATAGTTCACTGCCATTAGTATTGTATACGAGTCTATCTCCGTTCGGAAGACAGACGCAAGTTTCTTTAACGGCGACTGAAATCTGAGGTTGTCATCCATCAAAAAGCCACCAGGCTCGCATCCTAGATCGATTTATTAACCATCCGATTACCTTCCTTTTATGGCTCAGATTTTGGTTGAAACTATTCCTGCGCACAGGAAAAGTTGATTTCGTATATTCCGTCCAAAAGGCAGTCAAAGTTTTTGAAAGTCCTGTGCGTGTTGTACCAAAGACTACTTCTTTTTGAATGGAAGATGGCTTTAAGAACGCAGCCCATGATATGAATATCAAAGCGAGGCATATTCATTTGTAGCTCTTAACAAAGCACCCATCCAGCATAGACATACCGTTCCTTGCAGTCTGGTAATATCAGCAGTAATGTATTTTGTGAAAGTTTGTTTCTCTAGACAACTGACTCATAATTTTTCTTATTAAAAATCCACGAGACCTTCCTGAATGACAAGCTTAGTGTCTTGCCGAAATACCAGAAAGCCACCAGCGCCCTGAAGAGTGATTAAGAACGCTAAGCAGTGAATCGACCAGCATGCTCCATTGCACCATAACAGTCGAGACTAAAGGCCGCTCTGCGAGAAGGATAGCCCTGAAAATTTCTTTTAGAGTTGCCATTAGCAAGTTGCATATACCCGTACTAATAGTTCTATTAAGGTACTCACAAAATTGGTTTCAATGATTCTATTGTACTACTACAGGATCTTCCAATAGAGATATCCGAAATTTGACAGTTGATAGCGGCCCTATTGTTGAGCCTACATCTTTCAAATTGGTTACCATTTATTCAGACTGTTTTGCCAAACCACCATGGACGGACATAGCGCTCAACAACACATGCAAATGATAAAATTGTTTTATCAAAATATGTGTTCTGTTCGGGCAACATTCCGAGGGCTGCGCCCATTTCGCGTCGCTCACACGAACTCGGCTTTTCGCAGACCACAACTTGGCGAATTTTGCCTGCATCCGTACAAAATTCAATTGACCCAGGAGCTGAAGATAAACGACTGCAGACAGCGACGTGTGTTCGCTGAATGGGCTCTGGAGCAGTTGGAAATTGACCCGAATCTTCATCGAAAAATCATCTTCAGCGATGAGGCCCATTTCTGGATGAATGCGTACGTCAACAAACAAAATTGTCGAATTTGGGACGATACTAATCCACATAAGATCCAAGAGCGTCCAATTCATCCCGAAGAAGTCACTGTTAGATGTGCATTTTGGGCTGGCGGCGTCATCGGTCCATAATTCTCTGAGATCGACGTTGGCTAGGCCATCACCGTCAACGACAAACGCTATAGGTCGATGATTACCAACTTCTTTTGGCCTGAATTGGTTGATATGGACACCAATGACATGTGGTTTCAATAGGACGACGCTACGGGCCACACAGCTCACGCCACATTGCACGAGCATGGTCATCTCACGTGGAGGTGATGTGAACTGGCCATCAAGATCGTGCGATCTGACCCCGTTAGACCTTTCTTCGTTGGGTTTTCTGAAGTCGCAGGTCTTAGCGAATAAGCCACAAACCACAGCAGTTCTCAAAGTCAACATAATCCATGCCATCGGTCAAATTAAGCCTGATTTATGCGCCAGAGTCATGGAAAATTGGACATTTCGGATGCGCGCCACCCAGAGCAGCCGCGGCGGATATTTGAATGATGTTATATTCCATACATAATGGCATCGATAGGCATTTCTAACGAATAAAAAATTTCTATGATACTCGTATCTCACACACACTTTGCTTAATTTAAATTTAAAGATAGGAAGCGCTTAGTGAAAGACCCTTTATATGAAGAAAACATTAATAACGAAGCCTTTTAAATTACGTAGCAACTTTCGGCTATTGAGGTTATCCTTTAGCTCTAACTTCATATATGTAAGTGACCTATTTCTCCGTCGCCCACTGTAACTTTCAAACACTGACACATTGAATGCATATAAACATGAGAACTTTCACCTTTCTACTTTTTTTTTTTGAAAATTTATACGAATATATCACAAATGTAATCCTTTTTGTGGAAGGGGGGAAATTTATTGTGTCATGACGTCTACTGTCAAGACCGTACGCTTACAACCTTCTCCTATACACCAAAGCCAGTGATGGAGAACAACTTCACTTCTGTCTGCTTGTCAGTTGCTGATGCTACTGTTGCTGTTGCTTTTGCTGTTGTTGTTGTTATATCTATCTACTCCTGCAATTCTCGTTCACTTATGCTAATGAAATGCAAACTAGAGTGAAAATCTTTAACTCAAGCATCTGAAGTCTTCTGGTCCTCTGCAGGAAGGCATAAAGGCAGAGCCACGCAGTCAAAGCATAACATTTGAAACACATGTCGAGGAACTCTTATCCTTCCTCCGTATCTAGGTGAATTCTTTCTCGTTCAAATAGCAAAAAAGTGTTATAGTCGGTGAGTTGGGGGGGATAGATGAGGTTGCTGAATTTTGTGAATTTATTAACATACCGTGTTTATTTGTTTTTAATTTTTGCAACATCGTTACCCAACCCGGCAAGATGATTAACACAGTTGACATGAGCAATGAAAAATTCATCAATCAAGCTTGGGGTGGTTTCATTTTAGAACAGGAAGCTAACAAGGAAGTGAAGGTTTTTGTAAAAGGAAATATGTAACTAACTAATTGATTGTTGATTCTGCTATGAAAAAAAAAATCCATCACTGTAAACGGAAGTGGCCTTAAAAACAAACCAAAGTCAAGAAGAAATTATACTTTTCAAGACATTCTGTCCACGAGGTATAAGTATGCACATAAATTGAACCATGACCAACTTACCAGCAAGGGTTATTTTGAGAAATATTTTGGTGAAACCTACCTCAAAAGCGAAAGCAGATTGTTGAGTAAAGATAGCCTTAAAATACATAAATTGTTGATTAAGAGAGATGAAAGGTATTCACATCTAAAGAGGTAGTCATAACTGGGTTGAGGACAATCAAGATTTAGGGTATATCAAATATTTGAAAGATTAGGATATCAGAGAGTTTAAAAATAATATATTGCAGGGACTTAGTTCATAAGTAAGCACTTTAATCGCCATTTATGTGACTACATTAGACCCAATACATCTAGCCGATGTGATAGGAGCAAAGGAAATTTTTCATGAAAGCAAAATAATTTGGGCAATCAACTCTTTTCAACCTTTTCCCAGCTTTACTACAAAAGAGCATCCCCTAAACTGCTACCTGTATTAGTTAACTTATTCAGAGCTAGCTACGCGTGGGGATATTTACTAAAAAAGTGGAAAGAGGTTGCCGTCAAATGTATACCTAAGGTAAGTTGCAGACCATCTGAACTACCAAAGTCATATAGACGAATCAGCCTCACTTCCTTTTCCTTCAAAACTATAGAAAAAATCCTCGACAGGCATATCAGAGACGGGGTACTTCAAATGAACTACCTTCACAGATATCAATATGCCTATCAACCTGGAAAATTGGCCACAGATACAAAATCGTACCATCAGGATTGAAAAACCTCTCAGATATAAAGAGGTAGCGGTCGGTTGTTTCCTCGATAAAGAAGGAGCATTTGACAACACTGAATTCTCCCAGATATATAGATGCATTCAAAGCATTACGCTAGAGGATAAAACAATACAAACCTCATTAGGCAACAATAAACTCAGTGTGATAGCTATGAAAGGATGGCCTCAGGGAGGAGCACTATCACCCCTACTATGGTCCATCGTAGTTAATGAACTACTGATTATACTGAGCAATGATGGCTTCTATGCCCAAAGATATGCAGATTGCATTGCTATCCTAATCAAAGGTAAATTCGAGGACAACACAATCTCGGAATGGTGCACCGAAGTTAGCCTCAATCCCAAGAAAAGCACCATTGTTAGATCCACTACCCAACACCAAACCTAGATTCACTAAGAAAAAAAACAATAGAGTTCTCAACGGAAGTCAAATATCTAAGAATCACGCTAGATGGAGCACTCATCTTTCTAAGATTACCTCACTATGGACCAGTAAAAGTCTAGCTGGAAAAAATTGGGGACTTAATCCCAAAATGACATTATAGATTTGCACGGCAATAACGAGACCTATCATCACGTATGCAGGCGCCGTTTGGTGGCATAAAGCAACGCATAGGTCTACACAAGCCAAACCCAACAAATTACAGAGACTAGCCTGCGTCTGTGCAACTGGTGCAGTGAAAACCACACCAACAGCTGCGCCTGAAGTTATCCTAAACACCCCACACTTCATCTGGAACTCATGAAAGAAGCAATGGTAAATGCCTACCTGCTCATCACAGAAGATGAATCCAATTCCAAACTAGTTCATGCGGCAGTTCTTCATGAACTCAAAAACAACGAACTACTTGGGATACACTTAATAGACAAATGCCTACCACGATATATGTAACTTTCGGCACAACTTTAAGGTTACATTTCCAGACCGTCTTAACTGGGAACAGGAAAAAGCAATATTCGCCAAGGACTCACATATATAGTACACAGACGTATCTAAAACAAATGAAGGAGTTGGAGCCGCAGTATACGGTCCTCGCACTAGGCCATTGATATTTCCAAAACCTGGCTAGAGGAAAAGAAACTTCATTTCTGGACAGAAACGGAAGGAAACAGCCAAAAACTTTATGCCAAGCTGTGGCCACAAAAAAAAACAAAACAACTACTACAACTACTCGTAAGTACAAGTCAGATTCGAGTGACCACAGGTTTTTTCACAGGGTACCGCCGTGTGAAAAAACACCTGATGACCATGGGCATAGCACAAGATACTACATGCTGACTGTGCAACGATGAAGTAGAAACAGCAGAACACATACTATGTGACTGGAATGGTTTAACCAAAACATGTCAGCGTTACCTAGGTAAATTCTACCTCGAAGCGGCGGACATAGCTGTCAGCTCACCTAAAGACGTACCCGCCTTCCTAACAAATTGCGGCATCACGGATGAGCTCTAAATCGAGTACATCACAGTAGTCCCATTTGTGGCCGCAGTGATCTGGGATTCTTTATACCACCTCCCACAACAATCTGAAATCTAATCTAATCTCGTTGGAAAAACTTTCCTGTAGCCTTCACGAAACAACTGAACGCCTCGGATACGATTGCTACTCTAAAGAAGGAAACGACTTTCGATAAGGACCGTAGAACAGTAGGACTCTTGTGAGACTACTTGCAACCTAACCGCTATATAAGAAGGAATGTAATATATCGACAGAAGGATGACAAATTGTGTCACGGAAGCAAACTTAGACACAAAATCATTAATTTTAGGCATGTGAACAAGCGTTTCGTAACAAATTCGCGCGCAAGCCCTAACTTATGGGTACGAGAAAGACGTTGGCACCAAGCACGAGATCTTCGACAAGACATATGCTCAGTGCCCTGAGAAACGTATTCAAATAGTCCAGCTTGAAAGGAGGACATTTTTTGGAATAGATTTGGAAAATATAAAGCTGCAAGACACCACCTATGGCAACGGATTCAGGCATATCGGCTTCGGTTCTGGAATGTTATCGAAATGTCATCGTAGCAAGCACATGGTTTCCACAAATTCACATTCATAAGGAAGCGTGCCGGTTTTCTGATCAAACTACCACCGATAACATTGCCATCGTTGAAAAGCGCAAGAAACCATCAAGCTCGTTGACGATGTAGTGTTCCCCAACCTCTGATCACCACTACGAGACCTAGAAGGGAAAGCAAAGATCCCGGGTCAACAAAGTACGAACGAAAGCCTGCAATGATAAATAAGTGGTAGACTCGCAGCCAGTGCTAAGAATATGGGACATATACTTTCTGCAGACTATAACCCGGCGATAAAGATCAATATTCCGCTGCAAGCCAGAAGAAACCATTCATCCTGGACGATAATGGCAACAAACTCGTCCAACTGACCTAGATGAAGTAAGAAAAGTCAGATCCAAATTTAAATCCAACAAAACAGGAGATGACTTTTGAAAATCAGGCACGAAATCAGCTCTAAAATATGGACGGACGAAAGCATGCCAGGTGAAAGGAATCTCCTCATTGGGGCTTTGTATTGTGATTGATCTGGAAACTATTGGCTGCTCAAAACTTGGGTTTCAATCAATTTCGTGATCTAGTGCTTGCTTTATCTAGTAGTGGTGGTCCCCGGGCAACTACGTGTATAAATCCTTTTACATGTGGGCTAAAATTGCAAGTGCGAACGGTCTAGCGTTTCTAGTCTAGGCACCCTGCATTGCTCATTAGTGCCCCCAACGGAAACCGACATTACGCGACGGGTAAGGAATGACCGAATGATGATGACTTTTGGCTTGTGTACCCGAACTAAAATTGCTTATGAGGGAGGGAAGGAAGCGAAGGACGTCAAAACCCCAATTCAATTCAATTGAAACAAGATTTCCTTCGATATAACTTGGACATGTTGGGAGCGAGTGAAGTAAGATGGTCCGACGCCTCCAACGTGTAGCACTGTGCCACTCTAGTCAGGCAAGCCTACCGGCAGTTTACGTGAATCCGGAGTGGGTCTGCTGCTAACAGCACATAGAGGCTGAACTTCCTGGCACCCACATGGTGATAGGATCTTATCGGTTAGATGCCGTACTAAAGCACGTCACGATGATACAGTGTTTAGCCCCAACTAATCCTTCGAGTGAAGATGAAAAGACAACTTCTACAATCAGCAATTGCTGAACGAGGATATGATCATTGTAATGGGCGACTTGAATATCGGCAAGCAGGGCCTTGGGCGTCATTTCGATGAAAATGGTGAAAAATCCCTTTGTCATAGGAGGCACCATATTTGAGCAGAAAACCTACCGCAGGCAATTATGGTCCAATCAAACCGACCATTTAGCGATCAATCGACCTTTCAGAAGTTGTCTTTTAGACGTCTGAAACAGACGAGGAGTAGACATGGGGTTGGTACAAGATCATCAACCTATGGTACTCGTAGCTACTGTTCAGTTACGTACTGCATCTGTTTAAAGACTCTGCAATATCACCACAATGCCTAGGTATAATATCGACCGGCTAAAGATGCCTTCAGCTAAGAGATCACTTTTCGCTAGGAGTGGAAGCAATCAACAGCTCGTTGCCGACAACCATCCGAGAACATTGAAATATTGTGAAAAATATTTTCACATCTGGAGCGAAAGATGGCAGGCAAGACGTAGCACGTGGCTTACTAAAGATAGCTGGGGTTCGATTGAAGAACGTAAACTACTTGAAGCTCGTATTGTAGATACGACAGCAGTAGGGAGGAGCCAGCTGGAGTCCCTATACTGAAGGAAAGTGGGAGAAGTGCATACGGACAAACGTAACTATATCAACGCCCTGGCCACAGAAGGTTCAGATGCGGATCAGCCCAGGCAATGGAAGAAGCATTTCGCTACGGTCATCAGTCGTGTATTCACCAGCGATGTGCATCGAAATAATACTTAGTTTCGCGAAGCAGCAATTTCCTGAATTCGCACCTTCACTCTCAGTAAAGATGAGATCGCTGCCGCGATTAACGCGCTGAAGAACAACAAGGCGGTATGACTAGATAGTATTCCCACAAAGATTTTACGAGTCGCTCATATAACATCAGCAGAGCTTTTACATTCTTTTGGGATCTAAAAAATTTCCCCGAAGAAGGGAATTGTTGTCAAGCTTCCTATAAAAGGTAGTCTGATAAAGTGTGAAGATTGAAGAGGCGTTTGCGTGCTTCCCTTAGAAACTGCGGAGTAATAGACAAAATAGCTCTTGAGCGAATAAGGGAACATCTGGAAGGTTTTTGCTCAGGATCAATCTTTGCCGATCATGTCAACACCCTGTGGATTATAGTTGAATAGTGCTTTGAATACCGGTCACCACTTCACCTGTTGTTCATTGATTTTGAGAAGTCGTTCGATAACGTCAACAGACAGTTTATCTGGTTTGCCTTGGGCAGGAGAGGTATATCCGACAAACTAGTGGCTATTATCAAAGCAACCATTGATGGGTCTAAATGTCATGTTCTGCAGAGAGGAAAGTTTTTAGACGAATTCGGAATCCAAAGTAGGATCCCGCAAGGTTGCATTCTATCGCCGATACTTATAGCGAGGTGGAATTAGATAAAAGGTCGAAATTAATTAGCTGAGATGACATAGATAGAAGCAGGGAACAAACAAGAGGTATGTTGGTTGAGGCCCAGGTCCAGCCTTGGCTTTATCGACATGTAAGTAAGTTCTAATATCACCCGCACCTGTAATAATTTCTCGTTTTTTTTGGTAGTTGACTCGAAGAATAAAGACATCAAAGGCTTTTCTGAGGAAGACCAGCCCCTTCAATCATCTAGAAGGAAGGTATAGATGTGAGTTTCATTCGAATGAATGCTCTGGCTTGCTGATAAGTGTCGGCTAGCTAATAGAGCCAAGTAAACAGCATAGTCAGTGGCGCTGTATAGAAATGGAAAGATTGCTCAAGAGCTCTACAAATATATGTTCAGATTGAAATACTTGCCTCTCAGAATAAAGAGGCGAAAACCTGCACACTTCTCGACCGAATAAATTGGAAAGAGCTACTGTATGGACATAGTATTAAGTCATGTTACATGCATGAATGGAAATGGGTCCTGATGAACCCAACGGTATGTCTTTTTCTCTAAAGAGAGTACTTGATTTTGGGATATACCGCCTCTTTGCCCAAGGGAGCCTTCGAAGGACTTAGGCCTTTGAGTGGGAGATTGTTCTCGGAGTTAACTAGCCGACCACTAAATCAAATTTCACTACCGTGAAGAAATTAAATGTCTCGGATAAGGATACCCATGTAACGATAGGTTATGTGAAGCCACAATAAACGGAAACCATTCCGATGTGGTTAGGCAGAGGTGGCTACCGTTCCAAGTCGCACACATTAAGACCGTATAAGGTCTATGTATGATAAGCGCTCTCTTGGCTTTTGAACCAGTTGAAGGTCCCCTGCTTATTTTTCTGTCTAAGATAAGATCAAACTATGGAGCTTTTTAGATTGCTAAGCTTGCACAATTGATAGAGGTAGGGAAGAGACCAATAACAAGGTCTAGATATGTCAGTAAAGATAGTAAGATCCAAAGCGCATAGAACTCCACGGACACCGCTTCAGCTTGATTGATGTCGCTGCAGAATATCATTTTAGTCAGCACATGGTTTCACGGGAACAAAGCGGTCACAATCATCACGCTGCCAACGAAATGGATTATGTTCCGATCAAGGGAAGAAATCTTCCGCATGGCTCCTATAGGCATGGCCCAGTAACTAGTTACAACCGACCTAGGTTCAAGAATCTATCAGATGCCAGAACACCGAGAAGATTACACATTAAATGGTTGCAATCGCAACAATATGCTAGAATCATTGCCGATCGCATATTCCTCAACCTCTTAACAAGTCCATAGAACCTGCAAGTCCCGAAGATCAGTGCCTTCGATGCCTAAAATCAGGAGTTCCGCAACTGAGTTGATTGGTTTCACTCGATCATTCATACGAAACTACTGGCTACTAAGCGGAGGACAGCAGTTAAATCGAGCGATCGATGAAGTGAAGACGTGCTACTCCAGGAATAATGTAACAATTAGAGATGACCACGGAACATGGGAACAAGGGATATGAAACCCAGGACCAAGATTAAGTTAAAATTACGAAGTCTACAGGGTGAATGACTCGAACTCCAACTTTTTAAAATGCCAAAGCACAAAATGTTGGAAAATACATCAATTTTTAAATTGTATCAGTAGTTTTCAAAATGTCCGCCTTTGGAGCGAATAATGGCCTTGAGACGGCCGAAGAAAGCATCGCACGCTGCACGCAAGTGGCTCTGCAGTATTTTCGCCCATTTCCGGCGAAGTGCTTGTCTGAGGTGATCCAAACTTTAGTATTTTTTAGTGCCAACCCTCGCCTTCAAAATACCCCAGACAGAGAAATCCAACGGATTTGCATCCGGAGAATATGCAATCCATTGTGTCGAAGAAATGAAGTGTGGAACATTGTTTTTTAAAAAATCTTGGTTGAGGCGCGCTTTGTGAGACGGTGCCGAGTCTTGTTGAAATGTCCATGAAATGATTGTTTGCTTCAATACTGCCTCTAAGACAGTTTCACGGTATACGATCGCTTTAATTTTGACGCCACGGTCCAAAAATACGAGCGGAGAGCGACCATCGGCGGTTATGGCGGCCCAAACCATCACCATCGGCGCTGTCTGCTTTCTGGTGGCCGTCCGAAGGTGTAAATTTTCGAAGGACTTCTCTGGCAAGTAAACTCGGTCATTTTGTTTGTTGACATATTGCTCGATAACAAATGGCAACTCATCGGAAAACACCAAATTCGGCAACTCACTACTTTCATGCAAGCGTAGCAACTCCTTCGCTCTTTCGACTCTAACTTTTTTCTGTTGCGGTGTAAGATCGTGTGCTTTTTGGAACTTCAATGGCTTGAGCCCAAGCTCATTTTTCAGTATGTGTTGCATCCGTTCCTACGATATGTTGAGCTCAGGAGCTATTTTTCTTCCACTTCCACCCGGATTTCGCTCAATTCGAGCCTTCACTTTCCGAAACATTTCTGCCGATGTTGCTGTTTTTTTATGACCACCTCCATGGCGTTTTGCAACGCTGCCAGTATCACGGTAACGAGCCATGGTTCGAGACACAAATGATTTATTCACGTTGAGGTGCTGGAGGGCTCTAACGATAGCTATTTGTGGTTTTCCAGCCAAATACAAAGCAATCACACTATCACATTTGAATTCCATCGCGGATAAAAATTTTTCAACACAACTGAGACGCAAATCGTTTAAAAGGCTTATAAATAATAAAATTATCTGTCATGTGTCAAAATTTGAGCTCACTGTCATGAACGGTTTGGAAATTATAGCAGTCTGAAGTTGGTTGCAGTTCGAGTCATCGAGGGTGTATATTGCTAAATTTGTGTACATCGCGTACAAGCTGTCGCACGCAATAGGTATAATGTGAACGCCTTAAACCATTTATTTATGAGTTGATTCGGCTCTAGCAATATAGTTTTAGGCCCGGAAAATCCAGAATCTCTCTATTTACGACAACCAATTCGCAAGAATGTGCATACTCGTATATTAGATGGAGAACGCTCCATAAAGTTTGAAAGCAATACGACTGCGAAATTTTATATAGAAGATAGCATCATCCTCGAGAGAATTGTGCAGGGCCGGCAGGTTAATTTCGAAGGCACAATCTTTAGAAAGTCCGTTCAGCAACTTGCATGGCTGGTGACATTGACATCTTTGCCGAAACGCAGTAATCTCTAACTGGAGCGTTTAGATGTGAAATAAAGTAGCACATATAGATTTAGCTGGACATAAAGGCAAAACCAAGCATATGCCGTCAGGAAGGGAGGGTAAAACGTACAATATCGGCGAATCGGACAGATTTTTTGATAGTAATGGATCTCATTTAACTCAATTCCGCTTTCGGAAACTAGACAAAGATGTATACCTGACTTAAAATGCAATTGAGTTAGGTATAAGGCCTCAGCAAAAGCGGATGAAGATATCTTTGATCACTTTCAACGGCGAAAGATTCTTCGATTAATTCTTGTTCCCATTTGTCTTAACGGGCTTCAAAAGGGGAGATTTAAAACCAGAATAGTGTCTTTAAGTCGTCTATAGTGGCAAGGATATGTATAGCGAATGAAAACAAGGAATCTTCGATTCTAATCTGAGCAGGCCTCAATCATGTCATCTCCTAAGAAGCTTGCATTGACTGTACTTCTCCATAGCACGTTAAGTTCATACATCTGCGGAAAATGTCTGCTCAGGGATCGAAACATTTTCCATTGATAATCCATAACACAAAGTTCATTGCTTCATAAAAAAAATACACCTTTTCCGGTCTGGATTGTGTGTTCGTGCCACTTGACATTAAATGCACTATCAATATCCACTTTTTCACTTTTCCATTTATCATTCTGTTGCTTCGATGCTCTTTATGTTTTTCCACTTGAACTCTCATGCAAATAAAGTATCTATTTCTCTAACATCTTCACCCATATTCCATGTATGTATGTATGTATGTATGTAACCCTAGGGCGCTCACAATTCTCATGCCAACCCACTATGTCATTTTGTCTCAATCCACATAGAAGCGTCCCAAGAAAGTAGCAGCATCCACAATTCCAATCCGAGACAATCAACAGCCAGTCTAACACAATAATCTGCACCGTATAACCACCCTCCCGTTCCACCCCCGCCGACAAGCAAGTACAAAAAAATATAGAAATCAACAAAAACAGGTGAATCCTTTTTACCAGCTTTGCTATGATGTCCCACACCCACATTCACCGTCAAACCGTAACAAGAAAATCAGATCAAAAGCCCCAACAAGAACTTCCGTTTGAAAGGATGCACAGCATCAGCACCAGCACATATGGTTCCAAGTTGAGATAGGACGAACAAAAACTTTAACAAAAGTTTCAACAGGATATTTTTATTGCCTCACTCGACGAAGTTTTCTTTTACTCTTGTTTTCATTTTTCTATCACAAAAAAAAAAACCCACCTAACAATTGAAAAAAAATAAGCATCACAAGGATATTCTATGAAATCTCGTTAACCTCCATCTAGAAGGATAAGCGTAGCTACTTCACACATCCCCTTAACAGTCACACAAACATTTGCCTTCGCTCGAGAACAAAAGGATCTGAATTCGCCTCTGTGTCACCTGTCAATAATAGGAATTTTCACCCCTTTGAACTGACACACAAACGTACATATATGTATATATATATATATGTATGTATGTATCGACTCACACTCTAAAACTGGTTGTCGTAAATATGTGCAGAAGTTACCCTTTCATCTTCGGGGATCTAGGAGACGTCATGCAAACAAAGTGGTCTACTGAAGTCCCCTACCATATCCTGGGGAATTGAAATTCTCCATTGAATATGGTGTCAATTGCTTGGAAAAGGGATTTTTCACCCCTCGTCGATGTGCCGTTTGAATATAAGAGAACTCTTAAATTACAGGACATGGTCATGTTTATCCTTTCGGCATGTTAGACAAGACAAGAACCGCATTACAAACACACACCCTGGCCATTTGTTACTCGATTTAAAGACCCCTTGCGTGACTAAAAATTTATCTTGCACGGCTGCTCGGTATGGTGTTGTGAGCAGAAAACATTTCTGGTCCTTCGTACAAGCATATAAAAATAAAACACTCAACCAGTCATCATCATCTTCGTAGTCATCGTCGTTGTCGTCTACACTTGAAAAAAGAATACGTCGAAGGAAAGAAAGATTCACGGAAAGAATGGGAAAGGACAGCCGGGGAGTTTGCTTGGAGGATTTCGAAATCGCATTTGAAGGATTTTATTATCCTTATTATGATGATAAGGGGGTAATAATAAATACAGTTACACAAATCCAGATAGAGATACAGAAAAAGATACGAACAAACAACTCGTATTCGTATTCGTATTCGTATTCGTACTCGTGCTCGTGTACTGCAGCTTAGCAAATAATAATTCAACTCAAGCCATTCCGAGGATTTTTGTGAGAATTTTTGTTCTCTTCGTCTCTAGCCTGCCGCATGATGGATTGAAACGTATATTTTTGGGGCGGCAGTGGGCTCACATCGTAGGTAGTTATGCAGCAATAGACAGAAGGGAAGGAACGATGTACTTATACGAGTATTCCAGGAGGAAAAACAATATCAGCAAGATAATAAATCACTTCAGAATCACGTTCTTTTCGTAAGATAATGCGATGTTATTATCCTTAAGCGCAATGAATGTGGATAGTGTAACTGTTGAGGGGTGTGTGGCATGATTTGATAGAGCAAGTTGGAGAAAATAAGCCATCACCTGGAGGTGTTTAAGGTGATCATTTCTGGAGGCTAATGATTGTATGATGTGCTACTGAAAAATATTTTCAAACTTTCCCACATTTAGAGAACGAAAGATTGTAGATGAACCAAGTTAATGGATCCGATTACGTTCCTACACAGGTTGGCCTCATTTACTAATCATAGAATTCCACATCCAGTTTTGTGAAAAGGTGAACCGACCGATCTGAAACAACGGAACATTGTATTGAGAAAGACCTTTCGGAGCTTAGTTGAACTCAAGGCGCCGCTACAGTCAGGAGTTGACCTAGGCCTCAACCAACAGGCCTCTCCACCTAGCCCAATCTTGCATTAATCGCCTCTACTTGCGCACATCCAATTGTCTGAGGTACCTTTCCACTTTAGCGCACGTTGTCCCACCAAGATAGCTTCGAAGACATTCCAAAGTTGAGAGGAGGAAGCTGCTGTTGGCAGGAACCATTTAGCCCTTTCTACAGCATAGGGCGACAACCAGGTCCTTCCATTTCTCTACGTTTGCAGCTCTATACCTCAGCTGTGTCCAGGATCGCAGATTTTGGGACTGAGCTTCCGTCATAACGGTTGACCTGCTTGTTGTTCTGGGCCTACCACCTCGCCTTACACCTTAAAGGTTCCATTGAAGGCACTGCTTCGCTATGTTGTCATCTCGTTTCCTCAATGTATAGCCAATCCAGCACTATTTTCTCTGTTCGATTTCAACATCTACTTTTGTTTGTCCAGTCCTAAGCCACAATTCATTGTTGGAAATCGTTTGTGGCCACCGGATCTTTAGGATGTAACGCAGACAACGATTAACAAAGGTTGTAACTTGCTCGACATGTTGGCGGGGCATTTCCATGCATATAGCAGCAGCAGCACATATTTTAGATTGAATTTAAGCGGTTTTAACTTAGTACGAAGCGATATTCTGCTAGAGTTCCACACTGGAGAAAGGATTCCGAATGCATTACGAACTTTATTCAGTCTATTTCTGACGTCCAGGTCCGTTCCATCATCGAGTTACACATACTCGTAACTACCCAGATAGTTGAACTGAGGGACCGTGGTCCCTCACAAGATGACATGCTGTTGTTGGTCTCGGCTAGTATGCATAATTTTTGTTTTTCTTGGCGTTTATCCTTAAGCCAGCCACCTCCCCATTCCGTTGGAGTGAATGACGCATTTGGTTAAGGGAACCAGTGTTCTTTGCCGGGAAACAGATATCATCAGCGTGATCCAAATGGCTTAGCTTATCAAACGCGTTCCATTGGATACCAAGTCCGTTGTTTGTACCCACCGTGGCAGTCATTGTATCATCGATCGCAAGTAAGAAAAAAACCGGTGATAGTACATCTAATTGTCTCACCCCTTGTCGCACTTCAAAGGCATCGGAAAGCTGTCCACTGTGCAAAACAAAACATCTTCCGCTGTTGTACGACTCTTTAATAATAGATGCAATCACGATTAACGCGATCGAAGGCCTTCTCAAAGTCGACGAACATGAGCGAAGAGCGGAGATTGGTACTCCAACTATTCTTCAAGGATGATTCGCAAGGTGTTAATATGATCGACGCACGATCGACCACTGCGAAATCACGCTTGGTGCATATTTGAGTGTCGACTCAATCCTGGACTTTGTCCTATTGAGAATGATAGTTGCTATCAGCTTTGAGAATACGGACAACACGGTGATACCACTCTAGTTATTGCTATTCTTAAGATCGCCTTTGTTCTTGATAATAACTCCGTCTCCATTCTCTGTGAAATGCTATATTCTCCAAAACAGCCTTGACAAGTGGAAGAAAAATGCAGCTCAGCTGTCAAAATATTGTACGAATATTATCCAAACAATAATATCACGTCAATACTGAGTAACTACAGCCTGATGCGAGCGTAAGCCGGACATTCACAGAGGTAGTGCTCCGCGATGTCATCATCACTTTCTCCGTAAGCGTCGCAGGATGTTGTATTACTTAGCAGATTTAAGTGCATAGTAAAAGTATAGTGCCCCATCAGGACACCAATGAGCAGCCTGCAGTCTTTACTGTAGAGAGAAAGCCCGCTAACCTCTTAGAGACGTCCCGAAGCATTCGTTTCGTCTGCCAGCAACCTGGAGGATTATGCCATCTAGGTACAGTTGTGCTCATATGAAAGCTAAGTGTCAGTGGAAACCCTAACGGAGGACACACACAGAGCTAACGTAGGTTCGGGTTCTAAAAAACTGTCCCCACCGGCGATTTCATTTCCCGTGATCCCAGGGAAACACATTAGGGAGATGTGAAGCTTAAATGGAAATGCTTAAGCTGGAAGCAGGTGTTATACAGCATATGATGGCAGCATGCGCTGCAAATAGGAAATATTTCAGCGCAAGGATAGGTGCCGTCACTGAACACTCACTTATAGGCAAGCATGCAAGAAGGCTTGGCGCCTACCCAGCTCTCTTTCAAAGGTGGAGTTTTCTTCTACAATGACGTAAGCGATTTAAGCAATAAAAATGTTAACAGTCTCCTACGCTTCCTCAGAAGCTCAAACCGGTTCCAAGAGTAGGAGGATTACAGAACCACGTGACATTACAATGGGCCAATAGGTTGAAGTGAGTTAGTTTTTTTATTCCAATAGGATGTAGCACCTGTAGCCGGATGGAGTTGAAACATATGAAGAGTTGGTTTACTGGACAAATTTCCAAAACGATGACTTTACATCATGTTACTTCTAGTGGTAAGGACTAAAGTACTAGAAAGCAAAGCTGAGTGTTATATGATCTGAAAGGGTGATGCTCTTTATTCTTCCGAAAGCGATGCTATCAATGGAACTGTTGTTCTTGTGATGGTCTTTCGGCATAAAGTAATCTGCTTCTACTGCAACTACTCCATCTATCCAAACGTTCAAGTGGTACTTTTCAGTTGGGGATAATTCGAGGAGTCCAAGCACTTTTGCCGCAGCATACAGTTGCAAATCCCCCTTTGTAAGTTTTTCCACATTAATTCTAATATCAACTAATTGAAATCCTCACAACAATCCTATCACCCAGACTATAAATCCCAGTGGCACACATGTATGAAATCCCAGTTCGCTATTAAAAAATTTTCTCTTCTCAGATCACCTCCTCTGCTTCTGCTTACCATTTTGACGTTCAAAGTTTCTCTGCAATCCCAAATCAAAATGCGCAAGCCATTTTAAACGATGTTTCCAACTTTTATCCTTAAACATCGTTCCCCTGTGTATTTATATGTTTCAGATCAAACCATTTTGCAGTTTCCTTATTTGCCATCATCCTCCACCAGATTGATCCTTTCAATGGTAGTTTCTTTCGCATTTTCACGAAACTCCCCTCTGTCAATTGATTGTGAACGATTACCGCTCACGTTATGCTTGTTTTCCTTGTTATCCTCGTTCCATTCAACGGTGAAATATCATTATCCAGAGACCGTCTTTTGGATACCGCCCTGATAAGGGGGCGCGCATCGAATGAATTTCGAGTTGGAATTAGTTTTCCCGCCTTAAGTTGAAAATTTACTTTAGCTGCCTTCGTCATCTATTATTCCCCAATCCACCATTTTATCCGGACCTGATAAAGTCACAATAACTGACAAGATGAAAGTATGTATATATGGCTGTATGGAAGGACGTACTCCTACATATGTGTCCTTGGTAAGTAGCAACTATCAGCGAAATGACATTTTTTTTTTTTGTTGTTCGTACGAATACTCGTACCTCCCGCAGCCATTAAGATTACGATGCTCTTTCTCAGAGAGAAAGGATATCTGTGTATGTTTGATGCTTCTAAAGGACATTTTGTACCAGAAGGAGGTTGTTGTACTCGTAGTTACACCCAGAGCACGTAGTAGATGAAAGCTTGCCGCGTGTTGATGATGACGTTGATGGAATTCCTGTTAAAGATTTCTCTCAAGTGCAAAAATTCGCTAAAGAAGACGAATGTCCTCAGGGATAGGAATGAGTTATTTTTGATGTATCATTCTTTCCCCTCTTACCCAGCCCCTGACTTATATAACCACCTTTAAAGGAAGTTGAATGTGAAATGGCGGAAAATACCATTAACCGTGAAATTGATTGGTTGTGTGATTGAGTTAACAGAAAGCCAGTCACAAGGTAACTCTATATCGCAGAAGGTGTCTATGGATATTCGTTATAATGGGAATAACTCTTTCCGCGCCTAAATATATGCACCCACTCCAACATCATTAGCCAGCACCAGATGTGGTCCCGCGAGGAGATATATATTTTTGGAAATCCTTTCACTTCATTTGATGGCGGGGTGTATCTCAATGTGATTAGTTCATAAAAATTAGTCGAATCTTCTCATCTGCCCACGAGAGGGGCTCATAAAATTAGGATTAAACCATCCGATGAGTTTATTCTCCAGTTAAGCTATTGTGAGTGAGCCATTCGATTAGAGAGGGAGCAACTCGGATGAATCTCTGAAATTTAATTAAGGTCCCCCCCACCGTTGGTTCCGGTAATGTTGTAGCCTAAACTGAAGTCGAAGGAAACGATAATTAAAATCGTGAGCTCCTTTACTAAAAGGATTATAAGTTATCCTTAGACTTTTTCTTTACTCCCGGTCCTTTAATCTGCTGCTTCTGGGAACATTCGCATGCCCCACTTTATGTTGGCAAAACGATTTCCGTCTGAGTAGCAAACAGTCACCTGTCAGGTTGAACACCATTACAAGAAACTTGCCAAAATGCTTCTCGAGAGCCCTCCTAAAATACGCAACTCCCCTTGGGCTGTTGCTTATGTTCTCAGAAGTTGGAATGGAATTATTTATGCGCCTGTTTCATGGTGCGGCTTGGGCACGTGGTGCAGACACTTCATAGGCGGGATACAAATACACGCCATGCCACTTGTCGGCGATTTGTTCTACGAGATGACATTATTCTGTTCGTTGCTATCGTACGAGTAGGGAGGGCGCAGGATTTTGTTTCCTTCTTCTTGCCAAAGGGGTGCATATTATTCATGCTCTTGAGTGGATTAAGTGGATTCGTGAGCGTACAGAATTAGAGAATTCTTTAAGATGTCAAATACGATTGTAACAAAGAGGTTTTTGAATGAACTAAGACACATAGATACCAGTAGATAAATGACAAGCGGACGATGCTCGGAATGTGAAGATTGTGCAGAATTATGTGGTGATTTATGTTAGAATTGAGCTGTACGTAGCTTAAGCTGATCGAGATGAATGGAAGTTTGTTTTTAATTCATCTATTGAGTTGCTATGCAAAATAAGTCCTGAACATCGGACGAGGAGAGTTAAGTGAGATTCTGATGGCTGTCGTATGATGCGGACATAGTTAGTCCTAGGATAGCTCTCTGCAGCGACATGAGGTGTATCTATGACAGCATACTGAGCACATTGCCACAACTAGTGAATTCATCATATTAGAAGTTGTCGCAATAATCAGAATCTATTGAGCGAATATCGTCCGATGCTCACCGAGATATGTTGGATATTGATCTCCAAGGCTTGTTTATGGTTCCAACGTGATATCACACTATGAACAAGCCAGGGTAACACTTTTTGTTTCTTTCGGAAGACAAAGAACTAGTGCATTGTACTTCTTACAAAGTTTCCGTTACTAGAATTGTTCAGACGTTCGTAGAAAGAAGAGTAAGTGCTTCAGTGATAAGTCGGCTATAGTACAAGACCCACTGCATTAGCGCCGAGTATATGCAGCTTGATACTCAGAGTAGTGTTCACTTATGCCCAGTACTCATATGTAGATAGACGCTAAGGAAAGGCGCAGTGCTACGTTACGACAGCATATAGTACTTCCTACCGCACAAACTCGCTAATCTCTTAGAAACGTCGAGAAGCATTCGATTGGTTTTGCGACATCCTGAAGAAGTATGCCATTTATAGTTATGCTCATACGAAGCATTTTCAATGGAAGCTCTAACCAAAGACGCAGGCTTGGTTCCTGAAAAACTTCCCTCTAAGTTTTGCCCAGCAAATCCCTCGACGGTTGCATTTTCCATAATTCGATTATGTCCTGTAACCCAGACTTGTCTCAGTGGATTTTACCTTCCGACTGCGTTCAAAAAATCTTGCATTCCCGAACTAGTTTGGACGCCGTCAGAAGGTTTCACAAGGCTTTAAACGTAGTTTAGTTGTCGTTGGATGTTACTACTGTGGTCCCCTTCACCTATTCTTCACAAGATAATTCCATGACATTAGGAATGCGTATATCTCTACTTGGACAGATACAAGTTTTCTTAAAGACAAGTGAAATCTTATGTTGTCATGCTGCAAAAGGACATCTGCGCTGTACCCTGAATCGGCTCAGATTCTGGCCGAAACCATTCCTGCTCACAGGGGAAATCAACTTTATATTTTTGCAGCCAAAGGAGTTCTGGTATAGTTCTCCTAAAGAAAACAACTAAAGCTTGGAGAGGATTGACTGAAAGTCCACTTCTGGTACACCAATCGCTTTAGAAAACGACACTCGCTAAATAAACTATTACTGCAACAGCAAAAGAAACAACAAATTGAAAGGACCTTCAATTAAAGGTGGAAACTGCTGCGAAAGAGCGCAAATAATTTATTGGCAACCTGGGGATGGGAATATCCATTTCTGCGGACTGTTAAATATTGATGACGATAAGAAAGGATGTGCCAATCAATGCGGAAGAAGGCTGAGAAAACGTCCGTCCAACTGACCTAAAGAGGTGAAGATAGTTATACCCAAAATTATTTACTTACTTGCTTACTTAAGGTGGTGTTACAATCCGGGGTCGACCTGGGCCTCAACCAACAAACGTCTCTAGCCAGATCAATCTTTAGCTAGCTGCCTCCAGTTTCGTACACTAAATAGGTTGAGGTCCTTTTTCACTTGGGTGCGCCACCTGGGTCGCGGTCTTCCTCTACTGCGCTGTCCCTAGGGAGCAGAATTGAAGATTTTTCGGACCGAAGCTCTATATGACCCAGCCGCTTTAATCGTTGAACCTTCACTCTTCTGGCTAAGTCAATGTCGCTGTACAGCCCATATATTGTAGTTTGTCATTGTATCGCTTCCTTCACTCACCGACTATGCAAACTAGACCGAAAATCTCCCGAAAAGTTTTCTTCTCACAGCAGCCAAAAGCACCCTCATTAATTTTTTATAAAGCCTATGTCTCTATGTCATAAATCAGGGCTGGGATAACTGAGGTCTTATATAGGGTCACTTTCGTTGTTCGAGAGAGGGCTTTGATAGTCAATTGCCGTCTTAGCCTAGAGATGCAGCGACTGGCAGGTGTTGTCGTTGCCTAAATTGATAGCGGCGCCTAGGTAAAAAAAGTCCCTAACTACCTCAAAGTTATATCTGTTGAGGTTGACGTTCTATCCGAGACATCGGTGTTGGTTGAGAGCATATACTTGGTCTTGCCCTCGTTTACCATTAAACCCACCTGCGTCACTTCCGTCTCAATACTCGAGAAAGCGCCACTGACATCACGCTGCCTTCTCCCGATTATGTCAATATCATCGGCGTATGCCAATAATTGGACGGACTTTTGAAAGATTGTGGCTCTTGCGTTGCATGAGTTTTCCACTATTCTTTCAAGAATGATGTTAATGAGATCGCGTGATAGCACCTCGCCTTGTCTAAATCTTATTTTGACATCGGCGAGTTCTTTACAGACCTTGATGCAGCAGCGTCCATTCTAAATCATCATCCGGCATGAACGAACGAGTTTGGTAGGGATGTCAAAGCTAGACATTGCTCTACAAAGTTGTATAGTATAGATGCTGTTATATGCGTCCTTAAAATCGATGAATAGGTGGTGGGTATTGACTTGGAGCTCATGGTTTTTTTCCAAGATCTGCCTTAGATTTTCAATATAGCTGAAAGGATCTTGTAGGCGATGTTAAGAAAACTGACGTCTCTGTAGTTGGCGGAGTTCAGAAGGTCTACTTTCGTGAGGATCGGACAAACAATACTGAGGTTCCATTCATCGGACATACTTTCGTCCGACCATATTTTACAGATGAGTTGGTGTATGATCCTTACAAAGTTATTCTCTGCCGCATTGAAGAACCCGGAAGTTAGGCCGACTGCTGCAGCAGTTTTGTTGGACCTAACCTCAGATATGGTCGTCTTCCGGGTCGGGTGGTTCGTCATTGCCGTTTATGCAGTCTACAGAAATGCTATTTCTAAATCCTCAGCAGCGACTACGCCTCTACTACTATAATACGTTCCCTTGCTCGTCTCTACAGGCTTGTGTTCTTGGCATGATATTTTACCTTTTGGTAAAATCTCCGAAAGCCATTCTTGGAGTAGCATCTTTCAATTTCCACTATCGTACACTTCTCATACTCACTCTATTTCCTCCTGAGAAGCCGTTGTTTGTCTCACCTGTTCTGTTCGTTGAACTCGTGAACAGCTCTAGTCCTTCTATGCAGCACCGCTTAGTACACCTCTTGTTTAGCTGCATGCACTTGCCGGAACTTTTCGTCAAACCAGAGGATTCGTTGTGATGGACGAGTGGCGAGTGATGTCTGATGGCTTTTTGGCAATGCTGCCGCTGGTCTTCAATACTTGATGCTGGTGGCATAGAGTCTCTTAAGAAATTAAGGGAGACTCGATCGGAAAAGGATTTGGCGATCTCTTGCGATTGCACACTTCCGACATCAAACGTGCTCACAGTATTAGCTCTCTTTGCGATGTTCGGGATATCCGAAACCGTATTTTGGCTACAGCAAAGTAATGGTCCGAATCGATGTTGGTCCTTCGGAGCGTTTGGACATCCGTAATACTGGAGGAGTGTCTTAAGTCGATTGCAATGTGGTCAAGCTGGTTGACGGTTGATTGATCAGGAGATCTCCAAGTACCCTTATGAATATCGAGATACGGGAACCGCATGCTAGCTTCGTCAATATTTTGACCCGCCGCAAAGTCGATTAGCTTGAATCCCTTATCGGAGGTAGTGTTGTGCAGGTTATTCTTTCCAACAGTACAATTCTAACATTACAATTGCCGGGGACAATTTTAATGCCATGCTCAGGGCATTGCTTGTAAGTCCAGTCGAAGAGCTCATAGAATCTATTTTTGGTGTCGTAATCTTTGTCCTCTGTGAGGGCGTGCCTGCATATAAAGTAATGTTGGGAAATTTACCCTGATTACGAGGCACTCTTTAACATGCTGGAAACGCAAGAGCCATACAGACCCATGCCTGGTATTGGCATCAGTGCCAAACTCGTTCGACTATGCCGGATGTCGACGAAGAACTCACTCTGTTCTGTCACGCTCAGAAGGAACATCACCGAATCTTTTAATGTTAAAAGGGTCTCAGAAAGGCCGACGTGCTATCATGCGACTTGCTTGACCTCATAATAGATAGTCCTGTACGCAACTCACGGGTGGCCGTGGTGTAGTGGTACTAGCAATCGCTTCTCACTCGGAAGGTCAAGGTTCGAATTCTAGCCACAGCAAGTTTTCATTTGTGTATTGTAATTGGAACTCAGTCAGAAAAATCTGCGTGTGAAGGCATAACACTGACATGTAGATTTGGCTGTTGTAGGGTTTTTCAAGCACAAAAAAACCGTTAAAATTCACAACCTCACATTCCGAGAGAAGAAAAATCTCTCCGTCCTATTCGGACTCCCACCCCTGGAGAGTCAATATCGAAACCAAACACACCTGAGTTTCAAATCACTACTTCACAACAATGCTTTCCTTTCTCCTCCTTCCATCTTTCCGCCCGTGCCCTGGCAACAGTAAAAGGGTATCATTACCCCCTTAGGCGCGCGTAAATTATAAAAAAAAAAGAAAAAAAACACCGGAGACGTAATATTTCAAAAATCTTACCAGCTTCTTGCATATGGAGATGACGTTGACGTAATCAGAGAAAGCCAGCGGGACTTTAAGTGGTAAAGGAATTTTTCTACCCAGACTCTGCAGTGAATTCCAGTTATGACATGACCGTGTAAATTAAACGAAGAACAGCTCTTGCCAAATGCTGTTTCTATGGGCTGACAACACAATTGAGCAGCAGCGACGAAGAAGTATCTATACAAGACTTCATCCCTGTTGTACGGCGAAGAGACATGGGCACTCTCATGAAAGGACGAAATTAGTTGCGTTGAGGGAAAAATTGTTCATCTGATATGTGGACACGTATGCGCTAACATGTGCGAAGGAGAAGAACAACGACATGAATCTGGTCAGAAGGCTTCGCTTACATATAGATGGTCATATAGAGTGCCTAGACACCAATGCTCCAGCCCGAAGGATCTAGGATTTCACCCCAGTAGGTGGGCCTAAACCAACTTGGTGTGCGTAACTAGAGGCAGCTATCAAAAGATCGAGCTTGCTGGAGAGGCATCTTGATGGAGAACTATGACCACCCCAGTCCCCAGAATGCCATCAAAAGTATAAGTCAGTAGGAACCTCAGTAGGAGGACTTGTCACACTTCTTGGCTGTAACTAGAGCCATTTTATCCCGCCCGCTACTTGTCTAGATGAAAGGAACTTTTACACTGCTCCTTGGTGCGTTTTTGCTGCGTAGAGGGTTTTCTTAGCATGTCCAGCTCCAAATACTCTCCCTTCCCAAAAATATTTGTTATTGCCGCTTGCATTTTTGGTTGGAAGAATCAAATATGACTCCTCTCTGCTGTCCCATAGTCTGGGACTTAGTAGGAGAAGGAGTATAGTCCAGTGTTGTGATTGCCTCTGTCAGTTTCTTCCTCTAAACAGAGGAAAGGAAACTATACACTCCTGCCGAACACTTGGAAATATCAGGCTTTAGTTGCACCACCACTTCGTATCCGGTTTCAACGATAATGACGACACTGTAAATTCCTTTTATAGTTACCGTTAGACAAATCTTTGAATCATAATGCAGCACTTGGAGGCTCTAAGCGATTTATCATCGCTAGTCGTACACTGATACTTTGCGGCGCTTTGTTAGAAAAATTTTACGGATACCAAAATTTTTTTCTTAATTTAATGTGGCTCTAAGGACCTTATCAATACTATGAAATCAGTGCAGTATGCCGTTGGAAAGCTCGCAGATCTATAAAACATGGAGTGACAACGGTGATAAAATCTTTTCATCCTTAGTCAAGGAGTAAATTTGTCCACACATTAAATTCAAGAACACATATCCTTCAGTAAAACTTTAAAACTTTATTACCATACCGCCTCTGACACCTCAGATAGTTCCATTTCCACGGTACGGTACATGACATAATCAAAGAACCGAAACCTTAAGCCTGTTCTCAAAAATTGGAAAACATATTTCCCCCAATCAGACATGACTCTTTCGTCCTGTATTTCATGACTTTTGCAACTTCGAGTACAATTTTGGCAACTTGCCCATATCGACATTGGAGTGTATATTAACCGAAACTCTCCATCACCCACCAGCCAGCCACAACCCATCAAACTTGGTAAGTATACATTCATGCCGAAACCCGAAAGGATATTTTAATCCCCCAGTCCACGGTTGAACACGTGTACATATGGTATGTACGTGTTGTGCATTTGGTCAGTCCGGTCGGCTCTCTGGACTGTGCCAAAATGTATGGCAGTGTAATAACCAGGAAAACCAGACCGCTACTATGAGGAAATGGAAATGGACGACCGGTATGGGTTCACTCTCCACACACCATATCCAGGAAGTAAATTTATGTCAGACGTAGAATTTTAATGCAGCCCCTAATAAAAATGTCCGAATCGATGTTGAATTTCGTCCTTTTTCCTTGCCATGTTGTTTTTATGATTCGCCTTTTTTTTTAAAGTCAACAATGACATCCTGAACATTTTTTGAGTAATTTGTCGATCCAAATCGATATGTCGGTCAATTTTGTGTCCGAAGAAATGAGCCGTATACGAATATGTATATCCACAACCAACAATGAGGCAGCAAAGTGAAAGAGTTGCAAGGTAAACAGTTAAATTCCACACAAAAACAGGACTTGCTGTTGTCCGTAGAAAATCCATTCACCATTGACGTAGTCACGGCAATAAATTGAATTTCTCTGGTTCTTTCTCCTCCTCTGAATGAAGTTATTCCTTTGGAAGAAGGACATCCTATCCCACACCATCAGGGCATATGTGGATGGACTTCTTTTTGGTATTTTTGGGAGGCCCTTCTATTCCAGGAAAATGAACAGAATTCGCTTACCAAATTTACTCATGCAATACGCGTCGGTTGTGGTTTACCAGAGGCAACGAAGAGAACAGTACAGGGAGAGGGGGGGACGAAAACAACTTGGGTATTCCTATTCTTTAAAATAAATTTGGAAGCCAGTCAAGTCGAATAGGAGGAAGGACTCGTGTTTTTTCTTCTTTTAAGAAAATCACAACTTTTCCTTTAGGAACCACACGTATCCGTGTTCACGACGACGAATCCATTTTCCAAATGCGGCTACAACCAGGCAAATATGTGCCAAACGACAAGGACTTTTGCTGACTGTCAATAAATAACATTTCCAGCTCTCATTTTCGTCCTTCTTGGCTGGTATACATTTACTCGTATGTATTCGCTGTATTGAGTAGTGCAGAGAGGACGTGTCAGGATAGTGAAGTCGTTCCTTGATCCTTGAGAACGATGATGTGTGTTTACTTTTGTTCCACTGTGCCGTCGCGTGGTCCAAAAATACAATTTTTGCCGCAACTTTCTCCTTAGGCAATGTCAGGATGTTGATTTTTTCAAACTATTAGGAGAGTCCTCGTCTGTTCGTCTACTTGTATATGGGTCACCACTTGGAATGCCTTTTTGGGGATTTTTTTTTTGTGTTTCGCCAGAGAAAAACTAGAAAAAAATTATTATGCCTTCTTGGCTTTTGATCGTTTGTCTTTGAAGTTCCTAATTTGTAGGTTTTGAGTGGGAACAGGAATCAGAAAGGAGAAAAATAAATCATCCCGAATTGTTCTAGTACGAAGTCCTACTTTTAGTTGAATAAGTTTTAAGGGCCTCAAGGCGATGTGCATTTGTACGAGTACAGTGAATTGGGAGTAATTTTGAATGACATGTCACGTAATTTGGAGCGATGTGGATGATTTAGGTTTCGAAGTAGGACATTGCGGTGGTGGAACAAAAAGTTTTTTAAGTGGCCAATCTGCAAAAGGACTATTATATCGGGAGACTATGGTAGTTATGTAGTCCTTTGAATGGTGACAGCGAACTTTTTGCGCAAGAATTTATTTCTAAAGCTGAAATTAGATGGATAGAGTGGCGTCTAGAAAGTTTAACTTGACGGTTAAGGATAATGACTGAAATGATATGATTTGGGAAATCAAAAGTAAGGAAGAAACTGTGGTGGGGTAAAAGTTCTTGGAATTGGCTAAAGTTTTCGCCAAGAAATACTTGGTGCAAGAACAAAGCCTATATTCTTCTTCAAGTAAATGATGCTCAGATGGGAATGCCTAAGCTAGTCAGGTGCACGACTCCCATGTGAAGTCTGGCTATGAGATGTTGTATTCTGCTGTCCATTACTTCAATAATACCCTTTGCGCGGGACACACAAAAGGTATTCTTGAATGACTGAGCTAGCTGCACAAGTTCGGGCATCAAATTTGCTAAAGACATAAATTAAGATCTCGTACGTTATCTGCAAAATATAACTGGTACATGGAATCACAGAGATGATTTCTCAGTTCTCGAGAGGATAAGGCCACTAGAATACACTGTAGGAGTATTACATGACTATTTCTCACCATCCTAGGTTTCTGTGTTTCTGATATGCCTAAGTTTAGGCATGGCTAGATGCTGTAGAAATAAGATAATCAGTGTTACTACGACTTTGCAATAATTGTGCTCTCGATAACAATGATCTCAAAACTTGCTCGACTACGTAGGTTGCTACTTAAATTTTGAGAAAAACAAGGAAAAACCAATATTGATTTTATTGTTGTTCAAAATACTCTCCATGCAGATCAATACACTTTACCATGCGTATAAACCAATTTTTCCACTCTGAACGATGCAACTCCAAAACGTGCGTTTTAAACTTTGAAGCGCTTTTTCCACTCCGAACGATGCAACTTCAAAACGTGCGTTTTAAAGGCAACAACCGCTTGTTCCGACGTCGAAAAACGTTGACGGTGAAAATATTTTTAATGAGCCAGAATAAAAAGAACTTCCCTGGCGCCAAATTAGGGCTGTACGGCGGATTACTCATCAAGTCGATGTTTGGAGTGCTTGGAGTCACTTGTTTGAACCGACCCCTGAGAGCTCGCATTGTCATGGTAGAGATCCATCTTCAGCGATTGTATTTCCCTATTTCTCCAAAGACTTCTGCCAATCAAATGGTGGTGAAACATTCAATATTAACCGTTTTATGTTGCTCTCATGGCACGGTGGCGATTTTCCGAAGTAACACAGACCATGTGCGCGAACAATTTTTGTTAGATTTGGCTCATCTTGAAGGACCTCTCAAATTATAGACATCTTTTGAAGTATCGCCATCGACAATTTTCGAATCGATGGAGCGAAATTTTTAAATTTTTTTTTGGACTAATCGGCATTAGACTTATTTTTAGGGAAATGTTCATGTATGTGCCCAAGCTTGCCTTATTTTCAGAATGGGTGGCATGACGATCTTGCAATATCAGTTCCCTCACAGCATCGGTATTTCCCGGTACATCCACCGATTTCGGCCGACAGTCATGAAATTCGTCTTGGAGTGAACAACGACCACGATTGAATGCCAAAAAAAGCGAAACACGGGGACCTGGGATGGTGCGAGTAGATCGCTACACTGTTGTTGAGTCAATCCATGTTGAAAATCATAAAAAATCATCGCACGAAATTGTATATGTTGAGAGTAGGACTGCTTTTAACTGACCCCCGCCCCAGAAGTTTCTACGGTGGCAGGTTGTACCATCGGGGTAGCTCACGAAAAACGCAAAAAGAATCACTTTCAAGAAAAGATTCTATCCTCGGACACAAATTCTCTCTACGAAGACCGCAAGCCGAAACATTCACGGAATATGATCTACTTGGAATGTATGCACATTATATACCCAAGAAGATACACAAGCATTTGAAATTGTCCTTAAGTGGTATAAGTCAAGTATCACTGTAATGGGAAGGAACTGATATATAGAATTGGAAAAATTCTGACCTCTATTCGGCAGACACTAGAGACTTGACATATTAGCATGGGAGGATATGGGAAAATTGAAATTTAAAAGGCCAGCGCTAATCGTTTTCTAAAATTTTCTTTTTTCAGAAGTCGGTAGCAATACATAATATGTTATAATAAGAGGACCTCCGCGGCGGTTGATCAGGAAACCGCTGAGTGTCCTATAACTTGAATTGGTCCAGCAATGCAACAATCAAGTACGTAGGGAAGCACTTGTTAGTGGTAGTCCCATTCTCACGCAGGCTAAAATGACAATGCCCGGCCAGTAACATTATACTGGCCTACGCCTTCATAGGGCTCACAACCGTAAACGGAAAAGATAGAAAAGATATATGAAATATGTGAGGAACAAACTAATGGTCTCGGATAAAAATGGATTCACAGTTGACGACCCTTGCAAACGTTTAAGGGACAACGACCTTCGAATTTGCACATGGAATATTCGGACCCTTAACAGGGGACGAGTAGCCGAACAATTTGCAGAGCCCCTTGATTGCTATCACGCAGATATCACCGCCATATAGGAAGTGCGAGGGATGAGCCGAACATAAGGAGGAGGAAGAATTGTGATATATACTAAGGTGATTGCTATAGGCAAAGGAAACAGCGCTAATCGGATGCGGATTTGCCATACGCTGCAGACTTAGGAAAGAAGTCGCTTCCGACATGTGAGCGAACGTACTGGGCGATTTGAACGCTAAGATAGGAAATGACAGGACAGTTGTGAGCATAGCCTACACGATGTCACGTCTGGTAACGGACTTAGCCGGGATGAAATATTACTATAAGAAGCACACAGTGTCCTCGTCTCAATATACACAAGGGGATATGGCGATAGACGTAAGGTATGCCTCCAGTGTTCTAGACATCCGAATATTCCGGGCAGCCAACATTGACTCGAATCACCACGTTCTAGTAACCAAAGTGCAAACAGCTTTCAAGGTAGTCACTGAAAATATTAAACCAATCCTCGAAGCCAATGCTTACGAAAAGCTGATTACCAGAGTAAACTAGGTAACGCTAGATGCCAGCATTTTCGAAGGCTTACGTTGAAAATCCAACGTTCGTATTAGGTCCACCACGAAGAATACCACACAAAATCCGCGACAATGTTAAGCCCCCGACAGGATGGTGAAATTAGATGTTATCGAACCTATGAAAGAGGCCACGCCATCAGTGTCACCTATGGCTGTCGTCCGACAAAAAAGAAAAATTAGAACCTGCTTAGGTCATCCCATGCAAACCATCGAAGAGGTTTCAGCACAACTAAATGGTTCCAAACACTTTAACCTTCTAGACTGCAAACGAGGATTTTGGCTAGTTAGAGTCACCGATAGAACCAATTAAATACTAACCTTTTCTACACCTCGGGGAGATACGGCTGTAAGAGACTACCATTCGGTATCTCCGCCGCCCCCGAAGTGTTCCATAATGTAATGAAACCTCTTCTCCCACATTTACTCAGTGTAAAATTTTCAATTGATGACATTTTGATCCATTCCAGAACTAGGGAAGCACTTCGCAGGACAACAATGGAAGTAATCAAAATCATGAATGACAACAGCTTGAAGCTAAACAAAGCAAAGTGTGTATTCGAATATTCCAACAGCAAAACGTCAAATACGTAGGGCATATAATAAGCGAGCATTGTATGATAGCCGACCCAGACAAAACAGATGCCATTCAAGTTACCAACAAATAGCAAGGAACTACAAAGAGTTCTTGGAAAATTCACATATTTGAGTAAGTTTATACGCGCAATTCCAGAAAAGTCAACCCCCATGGGAATGGAATAGCGAGAAAGAACAAATACACACAAAACTATCCCAGAAACAACCATCAGTCTAACTCCCGTACTAAAGCTATATGACGTCAAGCTGCAGGTTGACGCTAGTTTAAGTGCCGTAGCTGCCGTTCTCTTGCAAAAAAAAAGCAAACATTTACGTATGCCTCAAGAACTCTAACGGAATGCCAAAGCAATATTTCTAATAGGCACATAAAGCGCTGGCCATAAAGTTTGGTTGCGAAAGAAAGTGGTCGTCGACCACAAGTTGCTGGAAATTATTTTTCAGAAACCTCTGCACTCATTGCCAGCTCGTCTCTAACGTATTCGTCTGAGCATACTAGCCTATGACCCCGTAGGGTGCCAGCTCACCTAAGGATATAGCAGCCTTCTTAACAAATTGTGGCATCATGGATGAGCTCTGATGGAAAATTTTACAATAGGCCTATCGGTGGCCGCAGTGATCTGGGATTCTTTATACCACCTCCCACAGCAATTTGAATCTAAATCTATGACCCTGTAGTCATTCTCAAAGAATGTAAGTAAACGATTGAAGTTAACCCATCAAGTCGTGACTGCGAAAATGATCAACCACCAGATGAAAATGACTCAGATCTGCAGGTACAGCTGGTGCAACTCCCATGCGATTGTCAACTCGAAAAACTCAATTGTTTTCCGATAAGTTTTAGAAGTTATCGAAATTTCAGACTAAGAACTACAGTATTCTTCAAGTGAATTTAGAAATTTTTCATCAGATTGGAAGTTCAACCATGTCACTAGCTCGCCAAATTCACCAGGAAGCAACAGGCTAGCTAAAAAGGCTGCAGAAATCTCCAAAGAGATATCAAAAATAAAAGTGTTTACGACAACTCAGACTTCGAGTTAGGAATTATCAATTTTATGAACACTCCTTGAGGAGAACCAGGAAGCCCTCCTCAACATTTGTACTCGAGAAATCTAAGGTCGCTCATCTCAACTATTTTATCATAGTTCGTAACGCAACAAGCATGTGATGTCAGCAAGACTCTGCAAGTCGAACGTCAAAAATAAGCAAAATTCGGAAACAGAGGAGCGAGAGATGGCCTGTATCTTACCAAGTGTCAAAGAGCAATTATACGAAACATCCTCGATCGTATATTCGTAAAGATAATAACGGTAATAAATATCGCCAAAACTCATATAACATCAAATCATCGGAAGCATATATAGATTCCCACGACATATTGGCCCACAAGAAACCATCGCGATGGTCGCGATACTATGCCGATAAACGAAGCTTAGTACACAGTGTCACACCTGCACGGCAAGAATGAGATCCTGCTTTTGGGATGTGATGCCAATGGAAGTCATTATGGGAGTAGAACTGAAATCAACGAACGAGGTGAGTCTTTATTTGATTTCCTTATGACCTTTAATCTTAATATGTTTAATGCGGACAACATTGCAACGTTCGTGTTTCTAAGTTCGGCAACTTTTTACACTAACAACCAATAACTCCGAATATAGGGTAGGTAACTGAAGATTATCCAATCTGAAATCCTTTGCAGACCATAGATGAATATCTTCAATGTGAGTCTCTCGGTGGAAACCCGTGACGCTTTTAGAAACCCCATGCGAACTAACTGGAAGAAATTCAGCCAGGTCTTAAGCCCCAAGCTTAGGAGTATTGCCAATCATAGTTTTGAATCGGTAGAAGCACTGAAAGCAAGACGAATATCCTCGAAAAAGCTATAGAAATAACTTTCAAGACCTCAAATTTAGCATGAAAACAACAAACACAAAACCTGGGATCCCTACAGGGACTGCCTTAATATACACATAAAAGGAATAAGCAAGACTAAGCCACTGGCTTGGGCAGAGCACTGCAACTCCATTAAATCTCTAAGGATTCAGCTAGACTAAGCAAAACCCTGTCCAAAGAACACTCCAATCCTGACATTCATCAAACTACTTGATGGAACATGGACAAATTCCACTGAACAATCACTGGAACTCCTAATGAACACCCACTTTCCGGGATGAAAAGATAGCGGCGCTGATGCGCAGGCAGCGCAGGTCACGCAATCGGTACCCTTGAATGAAATAAAATCTTAATAACTGAGGAGCAGATTCTATGGCCCATCAACAGTTTTTTCCGTTATAAGTCAAAAGGCCTTGATGAGATTTTACCGATTACGCTCCAGAAGAACTTGGAGAAGGTACTGTTCTCGTTGACGGACATTTATTCTCGACCCGGAGATGAGTTGTTTCCATCCCTAAAATTGATAAAAGAGGCCATGACCCATTAGCCTCACATCCTTCATACTCAAAGCCCTATACTCCCTCGAAACATCTTCTCTAACGAAGTCCCAACATGCTTAAGTTAAAGGTAAGTTGACGGTGGCGCATGAAGTGGTGCAGACGATTGAGAAATCTATCCACTATAAAGAGTAAACCCTAGCCTGGACCTAGAAGATGCCTTCACAAATGTGTACACTGAATCCGTTCTGAAATTTCCAGAAAAAAAAAACCAGAGTCACAATTGAGAAACTGTCTCATAACCAAATCTGTAGATAGCGGTACTCCAAAGGGGGGAGGGGGGTATTTCACCTCTTCTATGGCTCCTGGTCATCAAAAGCATCTTGACGGAGTTCGATAACATTGGAATCAAGGCAGTCGCGTACGCGCACGACGTAGTTATTTTAGTATCAGGGATGTTCCCCTCAGAGATTGGTGAACACACAGAGAGGGCTCTGACTAAGCTAAGCACTTAGGCTACAAACTGTGAAATTTTAGCGTTAATCTAAGTAAAACTGAACTAATACTATTTACCACCAAGTAAAAAATACCGACTTTCTAGCTTTCACGTCTTAACAAGCAAACACTTATTCTATCATACAGTACAAGGTACCTTGGCGTCATCCTTGATCCCAAGCTTAACTGGAAACTAAACATAGAATACACGCGCTACTTTCTACGCCTGCAGCAAAAGGTGGTGACTTCAGCTTAAGATGAACCGCCGTGGTTCGTCCCATTCTTACTTATGGATCGCACGCCTTAAGCAAAGCCTAAAACATCTCAAAACTTAGCAGAGTCCAACGAAGAGCTGGTATTGGGACCATAGGGCCATCGAGCCAGACGGAAGCCCTAAACTCGCTACCCGATATACTGCCTCTGGACCTGCACATCCAAAAGATCGTTTCATGTAGTGCTATCAGACTCAGAGGGTTTTGATTCTGGTCACCGAATCATAGTAAAGCTCTTGATCTGTTGCATAGCGATCTGGCTTCGGTCATAACTGACTAGACGATACCTAAACACACATTCCTAATAATCCACCCATATCGAAATACCAAGTATCGATCTTCACCGACGGCTCCAAAATGGAAAGCGCGTTAGAGTAGGTGTCTTCTCAGCGGAGCTGAACGTATTCAAATCCAATCGTCTTCTAGACTGTTCGATTGTCTTTCAGGCGGAGGTACTAGCGATTGAAAGATACTTAGCTTCAGCTCCAATACCATAAACAACAAAGTAATCTTTATTGACCGCCTGGCTACTATCAAACCGCCCCAATCAGTTACTTCGTCCTCTAAGCTAGCAGAACAGTGCAAGGAAATTATCACGCAGGTTAGCGTTTGGTGTAATATCACTGTTCTCTGAATTCCCGGACACAGTAACATAGAGGAGAATGAGAGAGTCGACATGTGAATCAGATGTGGCTCAACCTTCGATGTCTCTCTTGCGAAGTCACTCTTTTCCCCTATGGGAAAGGGTAGAATTCTCTAACACTTTCTCTCTATTGTCAGCTCTAGGTGGAATAGTCTAGAAACATGTACCTTATCCGGACAGATATGGCCCGCCTACAATAAAAAGAGGGCGAATGACTTAATGAACAGAAGAAGCAGCGAGACAACAAGAATCACAGCAATTAGCACGGGTCAATGTCCAATTGGTTCACACGCTGCCAGGTTAAGCATTCCTTTTAATCTCCACTGTTGTAGCTATAACAACTTACACACGAAAAGGAAATCCTATTCCACTTTCTCTATGACTGCCCGGCGATAGCTAGAACCAGGCATGGCACACTTGGCAAACCATTGACAGAGATTTCTGGGATCAAGTTCTGCAACATTATTAATTTTCTGAACTCCACGCTCTTAGCAACATCATTCAACATCCAGGTTAAGCGAGTTGTAGTATCAAAACGGCATATACGCGCTACTTGCGTTTCTGGTAGGACCTTACCAGATAACCGCTTCAACCTACCAGACTGCAAGCTTCGGACTAGCTATCACTGTTGCCCAAAAGTGGTATGCATTCGACGCTGACGAACACAGAAAATGAAATAAGCATAGGCACTGCAAGGTTTTTTTAACTTTTTGTGGGAATGGAGTATTTAAACCACCTTCTTTGGAGCTGTGTTGAAGTCAAAAATGTATAAAACATTTCGGGCCGTGACCGAATTCGAATACGGTGAATAACAATTGGAAGCACCGATTTCCAAACATATCTTCAACATTTATTCATGTAACTACTTACGGTAAGTTAATTTATCTTTGTGTATCCGACTTACCTGAAAAGAAAAGGAAAAAAGGTTTTAGTTTAAGAATTTTACAAGAATTATGATCAAAATTGATATACTATACGAACACAAAATTAAATCAAAACATTTTCTGATTTTTGCTAGAATCTGCAAATCCTACAGAAAGGGATAATCAACGCTACAATCTATGCAAAGTGATCAACCCATCATCCGTTCAGTAAATAGCTTCTATAGTGAAAGGGTTCGAGGACCGGCATTGGCTATATCAGCTCCAAAGAGTTTTTAAAAAAAAAAAAGAAGAAATTCTCCTTCTTACAAATGTCCTTCTTACAATGTCCCTCTAAAAGACTCGACAGCTAATGAAACAAATCCTAAAGTCCATTAGATTCCTGAACGGAATTCTTCATTTTATCTTGAGCACCAAATTCATAAGGGATCATATAGTAATGTCAGGATACCTTAGTATAACCTTGGACTCAGACAAGGCAAGACTAAACCTAGCCTTCTAACTGAATTCAGAAAGATCTTGAGGAACTCCTCTTCGTATTCTTCGCAATATATTGCAGGTTACGAAAAGACATTAAGTCCGGTCCCAAAACAAACTTCTTTCCCGAATCTTACCATTGAAGGATGTTGCGCATCAACTGAAGCTCTGAAAATTATTGTGTCTACAAGAGGTTAACATCGCAGGATTGGCATATTGTGACAGATGCCATCTATAAATTTGGAAAATTTACCGTGAAAGAAAACATTCAAATCGCTGAATTTTATTACGAAGCGTTTGTGTAGCGTTTTATATTGCCGCAACGATGAGAAAAATTAGTGCTAATTATGTGCCTTCCAGGACCTGTGTGCGCAATATAATTACAAATTTCCAAGAAGCGGGTTCAGTACAAGACGTGAAGTCGCCGAAACGTGTTCGTCCCGGACATCCAACAGAAAATATCGCCACAGTAAAGAAAAGTGTCGAAAACGACCCAAACACCTCCATTTGTCACTATTCTTTGAAGACTTTTTGGGTCTCAAGGTCCAATTAATGCAAGAACTGAACCCGCCAACCACCAGCACCGCCGTACGCTCTCGGATTGGGTCCTGGAAAACATGTGTGGTAGCATTGATTTTTGGCACAAAGTCGTATTTTCGGATGAGGCCCCTTTCCACATTGGTGGCTTAGTTAATAAGAAAAATTGCCGCAACTGGCAGTGTAATTTTGCATTTCGGAAGCACAATCATTGGCCGCCAAGATCGTGCGACTACACCATCAGACTTATTTCTTTGGGGATATGTTAAATGCAAGGTCTACGCCAACCATTCGCAAACAACTTCAACTATGAAAGCGGACATTGGAGCCTCCATCGTCGAGATAGAACCCCAATTATCTGAAAGAGTGATAGGAAATTTCGAAAAAAGGACGAGTTTCTGCAAGCAGAGCTGAAGCGGTCATTTGGAATATCTTCCATGTGTTATATAGATAATCCCCATGTTTCTACTTTATAAAACAATAAAGGTTTCGGAGATATCTCAATAATTGTTCGTTTTATTCTTCTAAGCTATAAGAGTATTCTCCCTGATGGATCAAAGCCACGACCAACAAACCCTTCCAGCAGGATTGATTCCTCGTCAAGGATGTTTTTATTCGCTTTGATGAAATTCTAATGCATCATAAAATAGGAAATAAGATGACAAAGGTTCTATACAATTCTACATTACTCATTCTTATCCTTCTAAGCTCAAGGACGCTAATATCCTGAAGATGAGTTCCTTGTTCGAATTCTGTTCTTTTTTGACAGATTTTACTGCAAAGCTTAAGTTTCAACATTAGATGGTGACTTGTCAAATAAGTCGTTTTTGTGTCTGTTCATTATCAAGTCCATCTTAATGATTTGTTTCAGTTTGCCGAAAGCGGATACCTTCCGCCAAGAAGGAATTTTTGATATACTTACGAGTAAGTAGTAGTAAGTAGAGGTGGGCTCCATACCATAAAGGTGCCGTTTTTGAGCTTACAGCCCATCAGCTGCGTAAGCTGCGGCGCCGCTGTTAGATCTGTTGTGGTTTACACTTTGTACTACACCAATTGTTGTTCGTTCTTTAATCTAATTCAAAACTCAGCCTAGAAGGTATGGAAGGTAACATACAAGTGACATACAAGTCCTGCGATTGACTTGTGCCTTTTAAATAGGTCAGTGATTGTCGAAGCCAAAAAGGACTTTCATGCACGGAATATTATTCAGTCAACAACAAAGGGATCAAAGGGTACGAAGTTGATCAGCTGCCGGACAGATTTTTCTTAGCGCTGAGAACGGAGAAAATATCAAAGATGTGTTTCACCAAATTTTAATCCACCGAAAAGATAGATGCACCCAAAACTTTTTTTTGGCACAACAGTGACAACAGTAAGTCACCGCAATGATGGCATTGATATTCAGACCCGCATGCTCGCCAAGCACCTTAAGATTAGAAACGCCCTAGAGCATAGCAGGCTTTACGATCTACATTGATCAAAGCTGTCACCAACTTCTCCTATGTCGTCGAATTCTTGGACAGCTTCGAATACACAGAGCGGAATCGGAATGTCGACACGGATAAGAAATATCGACACGGTTGCTGGTTTCGAGTTGTGAAACTTTACCACAAACTCAGCACCCGTTCCTCGCGCAATGGAGCACCATCAATTTTAATGTGTAGACAAAGAGTATAGCAGGCGAACAGCATCCAACGAAAAGTGAGAGCTTAAATATTAAAAAGTCAGTGTTTGAGCGATTAGCGTTCCTGAGCCACTTCGTTGCCAAGTAAATAATGCGCGAACTGAGGAATTTTTTTTGGCTTTTAGGGTAAATGCCGCTGGCCAGCTTCCAAATATAATTAACTTCACTGTCCCACGGTTTTACTTTCAAAGTGACGCTCTAAACGATCTCTAACGTTAAAAATGCGTTTACTTCATACTAAAATTAAGTGCCCCCATTACGGATGATGACAGTTCCACGCATCGAACTCCAGGCCCCAGCCCTTGATTCCCGTTTTATGAAAACCGTGATGGAAGGACACTCTATTAACGTCACACGAAATGTTCTTTGGAGTTACCCGGCGCACAGTCACCAAATGGATTCACAACGAGCACGGATGAAATAAGCCGTTCATAGCGCCAGTATTGCAAAGATACTAGCAACAACTGAATAGTCCAGCTGTAGGTGGATACCAGCAAGAGAAAATGTGGCAGACGACGCCACAAGGTCAAAGACTCATCTTAGCGCTGGTTAAATGAATCGTCATTGCTAAAAACCAAAATCATTTGATTGCTAATGTTATCCTTGAGGATCAGTTTAAGGCCGAGCAAAGAGTTTCGTTGTAATTTGGTAAAAGATACACTTACGGACTTCATCTTTTTCTCGTCTTTCAAGAGCCTCAAGGGGATATTGTGTTAGTTGTTACGATTCGTTAATCGCTGTCACAATTCGTTCAGAAGCCGCGAAGATGATACTCTAATCGTTACCAAGTTAGATGCCACATTGTCGCCTGCGCTCAAAATCAGTAAAATTTAGCGAGATTTAGTAAAAGCAGAGGAAAGTGTACTATGGAAACTTTCGGCATAGTTGGGGATGGAAACCTTCCTTATCTTGAAATCCATTCGTAGTTTCAGGACACTAATGTTCGCACATTAGTAACATGAGCTGGAATATCGGAAAACGGTAGCTACAATATGCGAGATTCTTACAAAATTCTGAGTTCCTCAAATACGGAGAATCATGCGCACAGTCGCTCCTAGCTGTAACC
This sequence comes from Volucella zonaria, assembly GCA_963966105.1. Lineage (NCBI taxonomy): Eukaryota > Metazoa > Arthropoda > Insecta > Diptera > Syrphidae > Volucella > Volucella zonaria. Next base: position 42,075,602 of record OZ014530.1, on the reverse strand, counting down.
TGTGTAGGTTAGCCAAGGTCAATCATACCGGCAATGCGTCCTTTGCATGTCATAACGTATGTGAGCCCAATTAGATACACTGCTCGCAATTATTTTGGATCACTTGTTATATTCATTGACCGTTCTATCGAGAATCCAGCCCCATCTGAGAGTTGCCCATGATTTGTCAACAGATGCGTGTATCGTGATTATCCGCTAACTCCATTAAGCGTCGAGGAGTAACGTTGGAGATTGTGCAGCGATAAAGCTAACATTTTCGTCGGCACTGATAGTTAAGCAAAACTTTCTTCAGACGTCTTAGATTGCTAACGCGTTCAAGATGAGATGTCTGCGAAGGGAGTTGAACTGCTTTTCAACTGTCCTACCAACCCATTCGAAGAAGATGTTTGAGGATGATTGGTACGTTGTGTGAAGCCGATACTACAACTCAGTGTTAATTGATTGAGGCTGAGCACGTCAATAGTTCAGGATCACTTAGTCATCTGTTAGTGGCCGTCAATCTAGAGGAGCCGCTCACTCCAAACATTTTTTTGTTTAACTCGGCTAACAGAGTTAAAATTATTTCAGAACCAGACGAAAGTACGTGTAGTTTACGTAGCAATGGAGGATTGTTCGTCAGCTGAGAGACAGGCTCTATAAGAAGTGGATACAAGACTATCAATTGACAAGACTAGACTTGAGTCAAGTGGCTCCTAAGAGAATAGCGATTCAGGTTTCATCTGCGATGTGAGTGAACCTAGGCGACAGTGGCGACGATTAAGTATTAACGATCCCCAATGGTCGGCATTAGATTTTAGCCCACCCCCCAGATGGTGTTGGTTCTAAAGGCTTTTAACCGCTTCGATTCTCTTTATAATTGGCGAGTTTGCATATAGCTCGGGCGAGCAAGGGAGCGAAAAAAGAGAGATATAATGACTAGAAAATAAAGAGCTCGGTAGGGCATTCCATAAGCGAGTTGTACGGCTTAGGAAAGAATCACGATATTTCGGAGTACGTTGAGGGTGTACTGATGAGCATTCACAGCGAGACAGGTATTACGGTTTGAAGGGGCGGAATGCTACTGGCCTAATGGCAAGTTAACCAATGCTTAACGTTAATGATATGTCGAACATGGATCTGCAGGTTGTTTGAGTGCGAATATTAGGAAATGTTTGCCCTAGTCATTCTAGACGATGAAGTGGGCTCATGACTAGTGATTGTGCAAAAGTTTCTGTATCGTTTGACAGGTTTCCATATACCCTTTGGAGTTAACAGAGCATTAGATGAAATGAAACTTGGAACCTCCTTCTTTTCTCCATCGGCTAACCATTTGAACTTCAGTCGAATGGATCAAAGTCGAGTACCAATGGCCAAAAATATATGTACTTTCCAATAGATTCCAACTTGCGAGTAAAGACCATTTTTTATGACTCAAATTTTCATTTGAAATTTATTTCTGATTTGCGTGTGTTGTGAGTTAAGTTCATGAGGTTCCTTGAAGCCCACAACACACTGTGTGTATTTCGTTAATTTAATGATATTGTTACTTGCCATGAACGACGTAGCTATGTAACTCGTATGTCTTACGTAATTTTCTCCAAAACACATCATCCTCGCCACAAAAATAACAATTCCAAAACGAAACAAGCACCATTCTACAGTGGTGGGGGTCGAATGGTAGTATACAAAAAAAAAAAAAAAAAAACACAAAACAAAAGCAATTATGTGACATTCGTTCTCCAGCTTGTGACACTTAGTGCCCTACACGAAACCCATTGTCATGTGCGTATACCAACGACACTCAGACTCACCTGCCATCCGACAAAGTGGCGCCATACTGAAAATTGAATGAAAATAATTGTCAAAAGTGTCCTTGAACCAAAACAGGTACAAAAAAATAATAAAGGACAACACGATAGAATACAACAAAGACACACGCCAAATCCATTTAAGCTTCACGTACCCTCCGTGCGAAGTCACAACAAAATTAACGATGATGGTGCCAGGATACTATCTGACTTGTTCTACTCACACGTTATCCTTCATCAGTTCCTTCCTTCTCATTCTCTCCCTTCTCTCTGTCACAGCCCCCCTCAAAGAAGAAGATACAAATCAACAACAAAACCGGGAAATAAATTTTATTGTATTGCGTTCCAATCTGCTACTGCTATTGCCAGCCGTTGGGTTGATTATTATTATTCCCTGGCAATAAATCGTACGAAGCGATTATCTACTGAGTGCTACCACATACCATAGATTCAGATACTAGCACCATCTTTTCAACCACCGTGGCACCGTCGTCGTCATCATCCCTATCACAATGATGATAATGATAATTACTATGGCACTGGTGGTATTCGTGTTTGATGTATCTTGTATCCGATTCGCATGACTGCTCAAGCAGAGATTTAATTGTAATTACGTTATTTCCAAACACACAATCTACACACATCCACACACTTTCAGATAGACAGATAGATATTCGTATTCAGATGTAGATTTAGATACTTTTGGTAAAAACAAGTTAATTCACCATAGTCACATGTACGAGTACTCTATGTACGCAGATCGGCTTCGAGATTGCTTTTGAATTCTTGGATTCAAATGGCTAGTTCCGATTGGACATCCGATTGCTTTCTGAATGTACATGAGGTCATAACTCATTGTGGATCAAGAACACTCGGACTTGCCGTCACATGAGCATGGGAGGAATCACCTTCAAGTTCATTAGCAAACCTACGTTCTTAAAATAATTTCTCACACTCATATGTAGTCACACTTATGACACTGCGTTTTCCTTAAACCACTTCCAACTCCAAATGCTCGACTCTCTTTCAACATCAAAGCAACACTCTGATGTTGTCGAATGAGTGATAACGAGTCCTTTGAACCTGAACAAAATGTTTGTGCGAATACACATTTCCAAGCGGTAGACGATGAGGACAACGATAAGCAAGTCTCTGTTAGATTGGGTGAAGAACTTCAGAGCTTAAGGTTAAGAGGTTCAACTTTTTGTGGGAAAAAATGTCAGGGATAAGCTGAAAGGATTAAGTAGATTTCATTATGCGGAACGGCGTAACACAAAAAAAAAAGTATAAATCTGTGATCAAGGAAGTATATGAACAAGTGTAAGAAAGGTTCATTGTCTTGTTGGTTAACTACACAGTCTGAGTATGTAAATAGGACAAGAGGAAGTTCATAGCAAATTGTATCATGAACATCACTAGCCTGCATAATGTATATTCTACTCATTATGGATCCACGTTGGGCGCCACTTACGACTTAAGGGTTTCTGCAGCGATAAGACATGAGGAAACTTTGTTAAAATTAGGTCACTTTTCTAAAGGTGCCTGGTCTGTAAGTACGTACGCAGGGCAAAGTCCTTGCTGCGTGGTTTAGTTCAGTGGAGAAGGTATGTAGACTTCTGGCGGAAGTGGCATCAGAATACGTTTAGTACGTAACAAAAACCGTCGTAGCATCCAGTTTTGATGAGTGATTGGTTATTATCCAATGCTAAAAATGTTGGACACTATTAATCCACAAAAAGTCAAAGCCTATAACTTCCAAAGAATCTTAAAACTACTCTTCTGTTGATGTTATAACACGTAGTGTCACGTAGTCACTGATTAGGGGCCGATATCTGGTCATCAGGATCTATATTAACATCAGCCTTATACGAGTAGGTACACTTTCCCAGACTAAAAAACTATAGAATAGACGGACCTTCTATATTGTATGTAAGAACGGGCCAGGATTCTGTAGACATTACAATTCGAAGAACAAGATAACAGTGGACAGTATGTACCTTTCGGAACCTCTGACTCCTCTGTGACTTGTCATGGACGAAAGAAAAGCTGGTCACTCTTAACGTAGTCATAGTGGAGTCACGACAATTATGGACAAATTGGCAAGAAACCGAATTAGAGAGAAGTTGCAGTGGAGGCCACAACAGCCTTAAGGGAATACAAATTACAGAAATGAGCGAAAATGTTCAGTGCTGACTACCGAGTTTTGTGTGGTTTGAATTGAGATAGTAAGTAGGCAGGAATTCTTGATTCGCAAAACTAAATGAGTATCTCCGTTCGAAGAAACTTGGGCTAGGATCGAAAAAAGAAATCTCATCGTAGCTACCCCAGCAGCAGGGAGAAACGAGCTACAGCCTGCGTATCGTAACGTAACGATATCAACGCATTGACTACAATGCAGAAAAGGCCGCTAGTCGGTGTGACAGTGGGATCGCCTACAGAATTACCAAAGAGCTCACAGGTGTCCAAAGCTCTAAACAACACCTGGTTAAACGCACAGGCGGATCTCTGTTAGTTTCGGATAAAGACCAGTTTAAATGGTGGAAGGAGCACTTTAATACGGTTTTAAACCGCGTTTTCGCCAGTGAAGTGAACCAATTGCCCAATGACCCGTCCGTAGTATCAGATTCCCGAATACGCACTGTATCCCCTAGTAGAGATAAAATCTTTGCAGCAATCAAAGCACTGAAGAACAACAAAGCGGTTGGAGTGGACGGCATTCCTGCTACTCGTAAGAGCAACACATCGAGTGAGATCCTGCACCACTCATTGAGAGAGCTTGTGAAACAGAGAGTTTTCCTGAAGAGTGGAACAAATGAGAGATTGTTAAATTCCCAAAGATACTCGCAGTGAGAAAACTGGAGAGGACTTTGCGTCCTGCCTGCAGTAGCCAAGGTAATAGCAAAAGTCGTCATGGAACGAATAAAAGACCATCTCGAAGACAAACTCGATGCCGAACAAGCAGGATTCTGCACTGGATCTTCCTGTGTGGATCACATCAACACATTGCGGATCATCACCGAACAGTGCGTTGAATATATCGATCACCAATTCACCTGATGTTCATCGACTTTGATGCTTGCTTTGGGTGAGGGGAATTGCAGATAAATTGATTGCCATTGTCAAGGCTACATATTACGAATCCAAAAGTCACATTCTGCATAAAGGAAGGTTTGAAATCTAAATTGGTATACTGTCACCAATACTGTTCCTGTTGGTGATGAGTGATGTACTGCATGCAGCTTTGTCGACTGGAAATGGAGGAATTCAGTGGACTCAGCAATCACACCTAAAACATCTGCACTACACGGATGGTATATGCCTACTCTCTCACAGGATCATGGATCTCCATCAAATGACAACAAGGGTGGAGAGAAAAGCTGAAATTTTTGAGCTAAAAATCGATACGGCAAAAACAAAAAGAATCAGCTTTGGTACTTCCTCACTAACCAAATAGAGATTTCTGGACTCCGTCAGCCTAAAGACCACGCTACGACTGTTCCACTCCAATGTTGAATCCGTGCTTCTTCATGGGTGCAGCATTTGGAAAGTCACATCCCCTGTCACAAGAAAGCTGCAAACGTTCGCGAATAGATATCTGCGAAACTTCTTGAAAATTTTCTGGTCCAACCGTATCTCTAATGATGAACTTCATGCGAGAACAGGTCAGGAACCCATTGACTCTATCATACTAAGACGTAAGTGGCAGTGGATTGGGCATACGCTTCGTAAAGGTCACGAGTTCATTGAGAGTCAAGCGATGCAATTGAACCCTCTCACGCAGAGAGACAGACGAGTGGGACGACCTAAAAGTACTTGGAGAAGAACGGTCGAAGAGGAATTAGCACAACTGGGAAGAGTTGGACAGAGCTCAGATACATCTCCAGAAATCGCACACGATGGCGGGTAGGAGTAGTGGAGGGCCTATGCCCAACAAGAAGAACCTCACAATCAAATAGGTCTGATGACCTAAGAAAAAAAAAGAAGCAGAAGCATAACAGGAACGCCAAAAGCCTTTAAAGACAATTTGTTGTCTTGACATGCGGATGATGCACCAGAGATTGTCTAGCTCATTGGAAGAGTTTGGAAGCTACTCGTACAATTGTATATGAACAACATGAAACTTACCGATGTGCTTAAAGAGAACTGTAGCCATTTTAAACTGACACAGTTCCATCTGTACGTCGCTGATTAGGTTAGGTTCTGTATGAATGGCTGTTGCAAAAGCTAACCCACCTAGGTCTATTGGCTCATTGTGATTCCACGTAGATCTGTGATCCTCCTACTCTTCTTAAGAAGCCCATGAGACTATTAATGTCTATATTGTTTAGAAAGCTTAAGTCATTGTAGAGGAAGGCTCATAAATTAAGTTTTCTTTTTTAGGAGAGAGCTGGATATGTCCATGCTCACTTCTCTAGAAGTCGTTTGTAAAAATGCCAAACCTTCTCCAAAAGACAGCGTCTAATGATGACTCCTAAGATAGCGCTAAAATGTTTGCGATTTTGAAAGATCTAACTCTTAGAGCGATTCAGATCCAGTTTTGGCCAGATCTATTTGGTCGCTGTACATGTTGGCCCAACAGTCCACCTAAGGCTTGTCGCTCTATTAGCATCCAGCATTAGTATTAGTTTGCATGTAGCGATTGAACCGATGATACATTTTTCAGGTAGGGTCGACCCTACAATTCCCTGAAATGTCTCCGTGGCCCGGCACCCACCATAGGTGAATTCTGAACTGCTCTGCCATCACCTTGAAAGATGATCCGCAGCCAAGGGCGGTTTTTGAATTTAGTGAGACTGCATCCGAGGATAAGATAGCGACCTGACTATCCGAAAAGATGTTGCGCTTATGCACAGACAGTTGACTGCATTGTCTAACGACGGCCACCAGACAACCACCCCGTAGGTTAGAATCAGTCTTTTAACTGAGACGTACAGCCATAGTGTGATGAAAGGTTGAAAGCCCCAGTTATTTTCAATGACTTTTTTACTTTAAGGGTTCTTCGATGACATTGGGAAGCTTTCCTGAGACGGCTACGGTAACGTCATCCGCATAGGCAACCACCCGCTGCCGTGTATATCAGCAGTTCAGTGACCACTAAGTTCCAAAGAAGGGGTGAAAGCACATCGCCTTGCGGCGTACCTCTGCTAACACATCTTTTATCAGAAGCATCACCCAGTTTGGATTTGATTATCTCGCGTGAGACTGATAAACTCCCCAAGTGAGCCTTCAACCTTCAGAGTGGACATCGCAGTCGTGATTGTGGATGTGTTCACATTGTTAAGGGCACCTTCTATGTCCAAGAACGCGGCCATTGTGTGCTCTCTATAACCTAGAGATCGTTCGAAGTTGCTAGTCAGCGAATGTATGTAGAGCTGTTTCCACCGGCTTTCCTTTACAGTAGATATGCTGAGCCGTAGACAAAAGTCGTGGACCAATTTTAGAACGTATATTGATATCAATCAGCCGTTCTGGAGTTTCCAGAAGGACAGATGATCGACTTATAGGTCTGAGGTCCTTTTGGCAATATAAGAACATTTTTCGGCTTTGGGAATGAAAACTGCATTAACTTCTCCCCATGACTAGGAAAAGTGGATCATTCTACGCAGCTCCTCAAGATATTCTCTAGCTTTGGCAGGATGATATTTGAGGACTTTTGCAGATGGGCAGGTAGTATATCGTCTGGCCCAGCAGACTTGCATGGTTAAAGCTATGCACCGCCCTGAGCAGCTTGTCTTGTGTAATCAAACCGGGAGTTTTGGTAACGGGAAACGTAGTCCTTTTGTTTTTTTTTAAAGAGCTTAACACTCAAGTGGGTATGAATACACTTATAATGCCTTAAGTTTTTTGGAAATTTAGCCAGAGGGAGAGGAAAGATTTTTGCTCCAAGAGTGGCATCCAAAATTTAGGATTCGAACACCGAACCTTCCAAATTGAAAACCAGTTCACTAGCACTTGAGCCACGGCCACCATGAATAGGAAGCTACGTGGAAAGTGGGCGTCTAGTAGTGGAATGAGTGGTTCATCACTTGAGGAGGTCCAGGAACCACGGTTTTTTTTCTGACACCTAGGCGTCGAAGGATTGGTAGAAGGAATTTTTTTGTAGACGCGATGCCTTGGAGATTTTTGTTATTTTGCCGCAGAATGACCTCCAAAATTTTCGCTTTGCCTTCCTTAGTTATTTTTTTTTATATATTTTGAGGGATTCTTGGTAGGAGTCCCAGTCTGTCATTTTTCTTGTGTCCTTTTTTTTTAAGTTTCCTTCAAACGTTTCTAAGCGGTCTCACCGCTGATGTAGACCAGTACGGCTTTTTCTTGCCTCTACGTTGAATAAAGGGGCAGGAACAGTCATTGCTGGATTGAGAACCAGGGTTAAAAGTTTGACTTTCATGTCGAGCATGTTGGCTTTACATGGGGGACTTAAGGCTTCAGAGGAAAGTAGGTTTAAAAGTGATCCTCTGTTTTGTTGTCAATCAGTTTTTCTCTAATTCCGGAACGCTAGTTGGCTGGGAAAGGCATCATTAAGACTGAATTTGATGTGCTCTGAAAACTTCGCTGGTTAACTAGCACCTGTTTCCAACTCGCCGATTATAAAACTGAAGCAGTGAAATTATTTTCGCTTCTTAAGTATCTCCGAGTTATTTTTGACATTCGTCTGAGTTTTAAACCTCAACTAGAGTAGATGTGAGAGAAATCATCGAAACCAATCAATTTATCGAAAGAAATGAACTGTAAGTGAACTTAGAAGGCGTATCTATATTAGGGGAGCTTCTTGCGGAAGCTGCGAATTATATACTCTTGTATTCAGCGGAAATATGGTGAAGTTCCGCAAATAATACATTTTATGTAGTCAAATCCATCCAACAATGAAACTTATCTTTAAAAGGAAAATGGACAAGTCGTCTTATACCAGTGATCGATATATAGAGTAAGTGCGAGGACATTGCCAGACTGTGCTATCCAAAAACGGATTCATTGGTGTGATGTCGGCTGATTAGGAAACCTTACGTCATCAGAGCCAACCAGAGTTCCTGGGTAAGAAACTACACTTCGCTTGCATTCACAACTTCAACGGACAACATGTCGAGTACATAATCCAAGGGCCAAAGCATACCTGTTTTCCCTTTTCATGAAAAAGAATTCCTGCTGCAGTACAAAACTAGATCAAAGAGGAAAGTTTCTGGAACGACAGAAAGGAAGTCTTCTATTTAGGGGGTGGGTAAATTCGTCATAATAGGAATGAAAGCCAGCCACTAAAGTCTAAAAATGTAAAGTGTAACTTGTTTCTAGGCATCAGTATTTCCAACAGCTAAGTGGGCTTCTAGTCAAAAGACAGAAGGATAAATAGAAAAAGAACATCACCTACGATTTGTCAATGTGAGAGCAAAGTCTTCTACCAAGACAGAAAAAGAAAGTTTTAACCACCTAAAAGCACGTCCGGGGGTGACGGCTAACCAATAATAAGAAGTAAGGGCCAATGAATCAGGATCAATTTTATTTTATCAACTTTAGAGTTGCACAAATGAAACGCAGAAACCCGGGCAATTAAGACACGTGTCATCAAATTTGAACAAACTGATGTTCTTATTAAAGGCCGTCATATAGTTATTGAGCACACATTTAGAAAGCGCTAAGGATCGGACATTTTACAAGTTAAGGAAAACTGAAGTTCACGTTATGTAAAATCGTGGAAATAAAATCAATAAGACTGAAAGTGGTCTCCTGTTGGGCGCCAACTTGGAATCTCACAGATTCGATTGGGGAATTCTTAAATTTCATGTACATCCATTATCCACTTTCAAAAACCACCTATTTTCGAGCTCTCAGGAGATCTTTTTGTCGAACGACCATTGCAAAACCAATCCTCCAATGCGGCAAATCAATATTCGAAAAAGTAATACTTCAGTGATTAACCCCATGACATGAAACCCAAACAAATTGATTTGTTTAATTCCAAATACCTCGGTTTCTGTCCCAGGCTACAAGCAAACTAGTTCCAAATTTATCCTGCTGCATCGCAACTTAAAAGGATACCACCGGTTAAAATATACATAACCAACGTCACCGCCACCAAAAACATACATTCCCACGACTAGCCCACAGTGATGGGGAGATTTTCTAATTTATCCAAAACTCAAACGATGATTACGCAAACATGATACGAGTAAAATATACCTTGCAGCCATTTACCGTCAGCTATCAGAATATCAGTCGTCAAGTTTCCTCATTTCTATGTTTCGTTGATTGAATTTAGCGTTTGGGTATACGAATACAACACCACAATGTGCTGTCGTCAGTGTAATCATCAATCTAGCGCATTGCAGCCACAAATCAATTGATTTGCCTCTTTGATGTAAAAACTGCTTACCATAACCCATCTCTGACGGTAACTCATAAACTCTAAACAGAACCTTCACAAAGTGGAGTCATCTGGCCCCGACTACTTCGAAACTTTCCACATGACGCGATTGTTGTTTGCATTCTTAATGCGTTGCGCAAATTTTCAAAATTTCCAAATTTCAAAAATAAATCGAATCAATTGAATTTTGCTCAATAACACCAGTTTGATGCGGTGCGACCAGGCTAGGTGTGCGAATTTATTTACCCAACACCATTGCAGGATATGTGCATTTTTATCGAAATATAAGCCCATAGCCGTGGAGCGCTTCATTCTGTTTGAAGGAGAGGTAAACCGCAAATCAATTTGTATTTGCTTATCTCGGTGAGTACGTGGTAGTAACAGGGAGCATGGGGCTAACTCCGGACAACATGAGATAATAAATTTTAATAGAAAATTTACCGTGTGGCATGAAAGATTTGAAAGGATGTGCCTGCTTTTTTTTCATTTTTTTTCGTGGATAATAGCTGTTGGAAAGTTTTCCAACTTGATTTGCATATTTATTGAGTAGTCGACCTTAAATTTGGATATTGACAAATTGATTTAGATTCTAACATAAATTCGATTTTGGGGCGAAATTAACGTGGTTTTGAGGTCTTGTGTTGGGCGCCACTTTTCCCGCAAGAATTAGGTTAATTGAATTTGCTCTTAAATAGTGGTCCCTTATTTGATTGCCAACCTCGACATGGCAAAAGGTAACAAAAAGGTCGTTTGATATTTGGAAATTCAGTCTATATAATTCCGTAGGAGACGAAGTAGTTAACAAATTTTCAATCCTCCAAGATGCTTGACGGAAGTCAATATCGCATCATCTTTGAGTACTATATCATTCTACAAAGCGTAGAATTCTTCGAAAAAATCTAACTTCTAAGGATATACCAAAAAGGATGAGCTTTGTTTACTGATACAAAGGTGATAACTTCAAAACAAAAGCAGAAAACCAACGTTAGGACGTTTACATCGACCTGCCTCACTGGTAAGTATTCGGTTTTAGATCTTTCCAGACCGAAAGAATGATGTAATACTTTGGCACATATGAGGGTAGTCCCAGATGTATCTGACCTAACAAAGGAAACAACGACTTCCCTGCTGTCCCTCAGTAGGAAAGACTGAAGACTGCTAACTGGCGTCGTGAGGAGGCACTACACTTTTGCTAAGCAATTAAATGTCCTAGGCGTACGTGATGAAAGATCTTACGATGCTTATAGTGAAAGTGATGACGACACCACGAATGTCCGGCTTACGGTCACATCAGGCTGCAGGTACTCGACGTTGACGTGGTGGTTGCTGGTACTGAAAGCATCTACAATGGACTAATTCTTTATCTAAGTGCTCGGTTCTGACAGACGAAACATAAAAAAATATGTCTAGATGAAAAGAACCTAAGGAATGCCCTATAACGAGAAGTTTTTTCTATTGCCAATCCCCATGCAATTAATTTTGCTCGCCAGTGCCAGTTGGAAAAAATTATCTGGCATAAAACAGCTGAGAGAAAATATGGTTCATCCACAAGGTCCAAGATAAATTGCTTGAAGCAGATGATGATGACAGGTGATAAAAATCCCTCAAGGCGGGATCAGAATCAATGTTGACACTTTGATTTTGGCTTTTGAAATCCAACTAAAAAGCCATGTGAAAAAAGCCCACAGTTGGGCGCCACTTTACGACAACATATATTTATACCGTACTCCTTCCAATCGTTTGTCCGCAACGTATTCAAATTTAATGTGAATGTATCCATCATGTTCCTTTTATTAAAGTAACTGAGGGGATGAATTTCAAGGAACAACTCCCTGTCGATTTCCTTTTAGTTGTCTTACATTGTTGCTATCGGTTTATCATCCATCTAATCGTGGAAATGTCAAATCTGTCTAAGCCAATCTATTATCCCTTATCCTATGTGCAGTGCACATACATAATCAAATCAATAATGGAAAAACACAATATCGTACGTAATCGTTATTGCCCTAGCAACTAGCTTTACCAAAACAACAACCTACCACCGACCAATAACTCACTTACTCCGAATGGTAGTGAGTCCTTCAGGTTATCCTGAAAATATTGCACAATTCACAACGTCTGTCACCAATTCCGAAAATAGACTTGACGCATTACATTCTGCTACCAGGACGAAGTGGAAAAATGGGAAAATTGTGAAAATAAAAGCAACTTCCACCTTCAACTGTGCAACCCTTTGGCAATATTTTACCAAAAAGACACAGACACAGGGACAAAGTTTGTGTCACATCATCACGCCACATCGTGGAACTGCTGAAATGGTGAAATGTAAATAAAATTAAGTGAAATGTTTTTCATCCCTCCCTCATGCTTCTGAATTTGGTATTCAGCGGAATGGCCCTAATGGGGATTAAGTGGACAATAAAATATATTTTCTCTTCTCAATGTTTTATTTCTGGTTACTGCTACTCGTACTGTTATCCTATGCTTTGGTGTGCTGTATCTTTTATATGGTCATTCTGCAACATTACATTTCGTATCCCTTCCTTTCCACCACTACTTTCTCCGATTTCAGTGCTTTGTTGTGTGGATATTTGGATAGCAGTTCGGGTTTTTTTTTTCTTCTTGTGTCCTTTTTGCTGTTTGCTTGTAAATCTTTGTGTGGGTGTGACGTGAAAAATGATTTGGCCAGAGATCTCACAAGAGAATCAATATGAAAACTAACCAATGTTTGTTGTTGATATAGTGTTCTGGTGTCTCCGGAGGGAGTCTCCGCTTTGGACGGAGTATTACGGATTTATCTGAATGCAGACGTTTTTGAGAAATCTAATTTATTTGCCGGAGATATGACATTTATCTTCATCATATTTGTAATAATTTAACGCAGCGTTGAGGAAAGGTCCTCCTCATTCAGCCAGGAAATAATTAAATCACACTTAAGTGAAGAAATATGTACGTATTTTCACGAGTTATTATGCAAGGATATTACGATTGGAGGGGATCATTTTGACAGGTATTGAGATTAATGTAGAGATGACTTGTAAGGTATCCGATGAAATAGATTTCAGCAGTCCGATAAGGTATATTCGTAATATTTTAACTACAAGGACAGGTATAATAACGAGAGGCTCTGCGATTTTCAAGTGCCCCAACAGATAAGGGACCAACATGCCACAAGGTTCTACATTCTACAATCAGCAGCTTTGCTCCTTAGAAAAAATCAAAACAGATTGATGACAGCAGAGACCTTAAGACTGTCAGATGAATGTATTAAAGTTAAAGTATGGTGTCAGAGGAATTTGAAGCCCGGAAAGTTTGCAGCAGAGTCCGACAGGGTTGCTGTCTTTTGCCACTTCTATTCCTTATAAACAAGCCATCGGACAGGGCTGCCCGTCTGGAGGAAATATAGACTATGACATCATATCGTAGACATATTGAGTACTCTCATGACATCTGCCTGCTCTTACACAAGACGGACCAGCACCAGAAGGCACCCAATTTGGAGTCTGAGGCGGATAGTATGAGGCACAAAGTAAATCCGGCTAAAACTTGGAACCATGCACTTTAAACGAGAAAAGAGTTCCGCTTTATGGGATAGATAGTACCTGGAAAGTCATAAGAAAGCCTTCTGAAATAGATGTCTTCAAAACATCTTAAGGATCTGCTGGGCAAACTGTATACTGAACTTCGGTGGAAGTTGTCACTGGTGAATTTCCTGCTACTAAAACAGAACTTATTAGTAAGGTTGAGCGGTAAACGAAGGTAAACCACAGTAAATTGTATCGACAGGGTAGGACACAGAATGCCTATGACTCGGTCAGTATATTGTGTAAGGATGGGTAGTTATAATTTCAAGTTTGCATAAGATTTCTAGTTTTATACGCTCGGGTAGATATGAGGTAGTTGACAACAATTAGGCGTTGTTTTTTGTTTTGTATTTAAATTATTCGGGCTTCTTTATTGATTAGAGTCCTTATGTAATGTTGAACTCAAAATCGTCAGCTTCTTATTCTGCAAATTTCAGTCACAACAAAGATTCAAGCTCCTCCTATAACTCAGCACTTGAGTAACCACTAATTTCCACAGCTCCTGTTGTGCTGTTATCCTTTAAAAACAGTTTTGCCCGAAATGCGAGTACTTACAAAATTAGAACCTTACAAGGTCACACCGTCACTTAACAAAGTATAGCTGTGGCAACGTCGACCTGAATCATTATTTTTAACTTTTATCTTACCAAAGATCAATAATCTTGACGATACTCAATCATAACCAAAACAGTAATCATCAATTTCAATAAAAGCAAGGAAGCACGTACTCCTTGGAAGTATTGCTGTTCGTATCACGATTCACGATTCACGACTCCTGTCACTCTAGCGTTTTAGGTCATATTTCCTCTTCCTTCGGTTACCTAGTTCGGAAATGGATTGAGTATGCTTGAATGCGACGAGAAGAAATTTGTCATTATTTAACAGTCTGTTTAACAAGTGAGAATGGATAAATTTGGTTTAGAATAATGGACAGCACCTTTGGAGACAAAGAAGGTCTCCTCTTTATCTAAGTTGTAAATATTAGCCTCACGTTGGGCGCCAAATTTTGTAGCGATACAACCAGAAGCACACTCTCTGTACTCAGCACAAATCTTTCAAGGTCCAATCTTTTGCCTTAGATACACATCAGTACACCATCCAAATCATGCAAAAACAGGACTGAACAAATCAATTTCCCTTGTTTTTAAAAGCTGAAGAAAGAAGAGGAAAACAGGACGAACATAGCTGTTAGACCAGATGGAGTTTGTGTGTTGCAAGGGTCCAAAGGTAGGATTGAGGGTAAACTGATAAGCATACGTATCGAGACCAGTATTACGGTTGAAGGTATGAAAAGCCGCAGTGCTACTGATAATTATATTGGAGCGCTGGTTATACAAATAGCTATAGAACGAGGTATGGGAAGAGAAATTATATCTGTGTTGAAATGTGACAATGGACTCAACAATACTGGCATTACCTATGTCCTTTTATCGCAGACTTTTGAATCTAATCTAGCAAGTGCACAATTGTTTGGAGCAACAATCAAGATGTGAGCATGGTTTATATTTGAACCTCGGCACTTCACAGCATTTTTGGAGACATCGAATATGGGATTGAAACTGACACACACATAACGAGAATTGAGAGTTCTTCAGTTTCGACAGAACAAGTACCATTCATGAATAATGGCCGGAAATCTTTCTTCAACGGTAGCTCACATCATTGTGTTTTGCAAGCATAAAATTCATCTCGATTATTAGTTCCTTAATTAGTAAATATCGCAATTTAATGTCCTAACGTTCCTATTCTACATCCGACAAGTAGATACGTTTGGCGGAAAAGAGATCATTAATGAAAATAAAAAAAAAAAAAAAAAGAATTAGAAACAGAACAGGGCCCTGTTTCATACCAGTAATTAACTTGCCAATATCGGTCTTGAAACCACCCAAGGCAGCTTAAATTGTACGCCTCGGTAAGAAATTTTTTCTTCTCAGAGAAGATATTTATCGACCCTAAGTGCTTTTTCCTTTCACCAGAATAGTGTTGACTTTGGTTTCGCTTCTCGGCGACACATGCATTTGGTAGCATGCTGCCAAATGTTAGGAACAGTGTAATATCGGTCAGTAGGAAGTCTTCGTGCTTTGAGATATTTCAAGAATTAACATTTTCAGGACTCTGAAAAGAAAAGGACTTAGAGCGATGGTTAGATGAAACATAGTAGGAGAGAGAAGAAGATTAACCTCTCTTTAGGATGAACTGGAAATATGCTGTTTTGAATCTGCTCGCTTAGAGCAGGAATTATGACAAGCCCACGCAGTGGATTTTCCATCTCCATCATCAAGGAACATCTCTGCAGACAAAGTGAAGATATATTATCTAGACTAGTAGATTTGTGTAAACGAAGATCTTTATATACTCGTTTGGATTGGAGACTCGATGCAGTTTAGTGTAGGCGAAAGGAAAATCTGTAGAAACGGCCCTGCACGAGTCTACACTTCGGTGAGTTTCGATGGCGGCCTTCCTCGATATTGAAGGAACCTTCAATAACGTGGAGTACGCCGCCATTAAAAATGCTCTAGTAGACGCTAACATTCAACAGCGCATTACAAACTGGGTTTGTAACATGCTTGCAAGCAGGAAAATAAACTGTTTCATTGGGCAAAGCTCGTTTAGAATTTCCGTAACCAGGGGAACCCCTCAGGGGGAGTCATAACTCCGCTCTTGTTGGTGCTGGTTATCAATGACATCGTCAAAAAGCTTAGTACAATAGTTATAAGTGTCACGGAATACGCAGATCACGCAGATAAATATTTTAAGTGACATGGAGGTTGCGATGAAGACGATCAGCACTTGGGCAAAAAGGTGTGTTCTCAATGCCAACCCTTCCAAAACGGAACTGGTTCTTTTTATCAGAAAGTACAAGATACCGCAATTCAAACTCCTAAAACTCAACGGAGCAGAACTGTCCCTTTCGGACAGTGCGAAATATCTGGCTGTGATTCTGGACAAAAAAACTGAATTGGAAACTTAATGTAGCGGAAAGAATCAAAAAGGCATATAATGCTCTTTTCATCTGCAAAAGAACAGTAGGAATTAATTTGGGGCTTAAAATCTGCTATGGAGTACACATACTGTGTGAGTGCGAGGCAATATCGCGTAGTCGAAGAATATTTGTAGGGAAATACTTTTTCGAAAACCTAGAGGAAATAGACGAACTTCAACGACCTTCTTGGCTTTTGCAGGGAAATTGGGTGTTTCTCTAGGGTGATTGCTTAGGTTTCTGTCATTTCAAGACAAATCCAACTGGTTCCACAGGGATCGCGATGGGCCCGTTTGGGTGCCTGGTGTCTGTGTGATGGCATATCCGTCATACCCCTGTTTAACCTAACCTAACCTAGTGTAGGCACCGCCGTAATGGAATCTAGAAGCATTTAACTCGTTGCGAAGTGTACAGCAATCAGATTTTCCTTGCCCACAGGACTAGCAGTTGCACCGTCTTTTTAAATGAGGGTTGGGATGGAGGATCTGGCAGAATTTCAAATGTTTCTGGGGAACGACTTAAAATTGTTCTATTTACCTTTGCTTCAGTTTTTGGACGTATTGGAAGTTCAGAGGCTGTTCTCTGACCTTGACAGTTCGAGTTGTAACACACGTTTTCTTTTGGTTTGATATTTTTCATCCGGATAAAGGATCTTATTCTAAAGAAACTAGCAGAGAAAAAAAGATTACATCAGCATAACGACCATTTAGAATGAACGACCGCTACATGTATTTTCATACGGTACTATTAGGAATCTTGTCTTTAATTATCTAGTCAGTGTGCGAGAAACATTTTCCGTTATCGCCCGCCAATTTGGAGTGCTTTAAGGCCGGTAGTATTGGATACTGCACAATTTTAACAAATTAAATTTCTCCCTTTCGATTGTAGACATGGACATATGAGTACTCCATCTGTGAGGCATTATTTTCTTTTTTTGATCGAAGGAGATGTAAGGAAATTTTCAGACTTAGCAAAGAACAACAAATAGTATAGGTATATCTCTTATCAGGACCCTTATATGCTATAGGAATGTAAGGGAGATATTATTCAAATTGGTTCCCTGGGCATTGCTATAGGCCCCTTTCGGTGTCTAGTATTGTATGAGTATCTTCTACTTTTATACCTTCTTTTTAACCCAACGGAGCTATATAGTCTGATAGATAATAGATTGGTTTTGACCGACTTCTACAATGAATGCATAGTATGCAACAACTTAGTGAGGGTAATCTGAGATGACGAAGCTAAGTACGAAGCTTTTTCTTGTCTCATTCACTAGTCATGGGGAAAGTAGCTAATAGATCGTCGTTTTCTCGCGATTGAATAATTCGTTGAAGGTTATGATTTTTGTGTTATTGATGATGACCAAACGCAATATCCTGTTAGTTAACCATGACTTCATATTGGGCGCCATTGACTGACGAATAATTAAACTCTCCGCTCGCAGATACTTTAGTTTTAGAATTTTGACCAACTTAAACCGTAAAGTGCCACTTTGAATGTGCTTTCATAATATATACATACTCGTATATGTACATGTCGACTGGGCTCATGTTGGGCGCCATTTAGGGCAGAAATTACATATTAAACCCCTTTTAACTCTACCTTCATTGTGATTGTCCTGTTGATGTTATTCGATGCATTAAAATTACTGAAGTAATGTTCAATGCTATTTCATATTTCCTATATTTGAAAATTGGTTCAAAATATTTCAAGAAATTTGTCAAATAGTTCAAAATCCAGTTTTAAGTCACCATTCTCATGAACATACTGTCAATATATCAACAGACGTCTAGGGAGTTACATCGATAACCAGCGTTTACGATACCGGTATAGAACTTCTTATATCCTTTCCTTCCTCTGTGTTTGAATTAACCCAGCACCACTTGAGAATTCTTCGCTTTGCTACCACTTGTGTAATGGTATAAATATTGGGAAACGTTTTTCGAATACTAAATGAGAATTCGAACAACCGAACGAACAGGAGGTGTGGGAATTTTCGAACAAGAAGAAAAGAAAAAAAAAATTAAGAAAACAACTTTGAAAACTGTTCTTATCGTCTCCTCAAGTTCGTCCTATCGAACAACTTGACGAACATGACTCCTGCCACCGAAAACAAAAATGACAAGGATAAGGCAAATAATACAAAAAAAAAAAAAACGAATAGATGAGTCCTTAGTCTTTGCACGCAAACAGGACGACATTTTTTTTTTTTATTGTTTTTGCCGTTTTTGTTTTTGCTCCGCTCTTTATCTTTGCTTTTGTCCTTTTGTTAGTTTTTCTGCTTACGATTCATCCTGGCAAGATAGATGACGTTAACGTTCAAACTCGCTTTGAAGTGTCATGGGAATCTGTAACATGAAGACACGCCAAACAAAGATTCCTCCATTCGCTAGGTACGTAGACACACGACAGGACGAGAAGATGGATGGAACTATTTTTGAACATCCTCCTTTTAAGTCGAATGATGGGTATGAGTCCCTGTTGTCGCCTTGAAGATGGTGTAGGAGCACGAAAGTCACCTTAAACGATAGGGTGTATTGGAGTGTTGAATAAGGGTGGTGGTGGTATCTTTCTTTTCAAATGCGGTAGAAGTAGGGCAGAGAGGATTATTTGGAGTCATCAGATGGGAATGGCCTTTTGTGAAAATTGCAAATCCTTTTTTATTTTTTATTTTGCTTTTACTTCTACTGATGCTGTGACTCGTTTTTGTTTTCATTCTTTTGTGGGAGTTCTACTGTGCGATTGCAGTGAATAACCAAAAGGACTTAAGAGAAGAATAAGAAAAGACAAACATATCCTTCAAGGGGATATTTTAAAAGCTACCAATGTCCTTTAGGGGGTTGTTAGGAAAATTCATTGTTTTCAAATAATCTGCTGTTTTCTTTAAAATAGTGTTTGTGCTTTTTCTTTTGAGCTTCATGGTAAGGAGTGTAAGCTGAAGGAAATATTTGTGAGTTTTAATGCTAAGGCAACCGATTGAGTCAACATTGGAAAAGTAAGAGGTCCTTGTTTATTCTTATTAAAAATAAATGGCGCCCAACATGAGGCCAAACATAATAACATACTATATTTAATACAACAACGATTTATTGGGTGCGTCTTTCTATGACTTTGTAAGCCGAACCATTGTTCTCACCTGATAGACGGCATTGACATTTCATGTAACATCACAACACTGTAGTACAAATGTTTATGGCAAGACGCCATCGTCCATGTTTTATCCTGCTGCCTGCCGAAGAATCACGTGGCTAGCTACTCGTAATTAGCTTCTTTGAATTTGAAAACTTTCTGGTAGCTTGTGAGTTTGTCATCAATAGTTCCTACTTGCAAGACTGTACTTTTCTTCTCAAATTCAATAGAAAACAACAAAAACATCCAAAACTTACTTGACGCATAGCCTTCGCCTGAAGTCAAACAAATAACCCAACACCTTCAAGACGTGCTCTCTCCATCCAGGTTTTCCATCGCATGTTTTTTTTAGAGAGTATTACGTTCCTATAATGTCGGTAGGCGGTATAACTGTCACTCTACTTTGGCAGATTTTCGACCTTTTCCATTAAACCATGAATCTATAATATTTCCCTTGTCGCATTTCATGTTACGGTGTGATCCCGTGGTATTGGGCCTTAAATTAAAATGCCGCTCTGTCTGTAAATTCCTGAAAGATACGTCTTCCGGACATCCGGGTATGGACTTAGAGCTAACGATTGATGACATTTCTAGGTTCAGATAATGTGCACGGAAATTCGAGCAGTAAATGCATCCCATGGGTGCTATTTATGGACGAAATAAGCATGCAGGCGCTTGGGCTATCGCAAGATGGCAGTTGTGTTTTATTTAAATGCTGCCGCTCGACTGAGAATTTCTAAGTTGTTGCCTAATTAAGATCTTATGCCAGATCATTTGTTTAAATAGTGCGCCTTCGATGACTAGATGATTTGCACTGCAGAAGCCGACAAACCGCTCTAACTTGCTTTGTCTATCTTAGAAACCGTATATACCCATCACGGGCTTGAGCGCAGTATTGCCGCTGTTAGGTATTCAGTTATAAGGGGCACTTGGTTGATAGTAAAATCGTGCTTCTTAGGTTTTCAATCGATGTGTACTACTAGTAATTCTGTATGATGACGATCTTTCGTACTTAACACTTCCCAGTACTTCCCAGTTCTTTCAAGCTGCTGCATTTTGCTGGAGCAAGTCCTAAGCTGTACTCTCGCGTGCTTCCTGCTTGAGGAAAAGTTTGATGCTAAACAGCATCCAGCGTTTTGGTTTCACATACTTCCAAGATGTACTATATATCATGTAGCGCAGTTCTCTTGTAAATGAAGGAATCTAACGTTTTGGATACTATTTCCGCCGCTGAGAAGTTTCTTCACTTCCCAGAATCCCATCGTTGTCCGTTTTCAACAATCAAAGTGAACAAAGCATTGGTTCGAACTCGCGATGTTTTCTTTCCAGATTAATTACGGTTTCGTTGGTTAGGACATCTTGGTATGACTAGGTGAGCAGAAAAAGTGTTCGCCTAAAGGTGCAGATTGCTTTCAAAAAATACAGTCTTTTGGTCTGGCTTTTGACAGGAAAGAACCGCTTCCTTATACGTATATCCTGTGTCTCGCATCTAATTAAAAAGATTACCTATCCGAATATATGTAAGTGAAGTGATATTTCGTCTAAATTTCATATTTGGCGCCCAACGCGAGACCTTATCTTTTTAATGCTCACTGAGGATAACAACTTTCAACCAATATCCCCTAGCTACAGTTTAGTTAATCAGAATTGAATTTCACTGTTTATTTACTGTAACAACTCTACCATCTGCAGCAATCACTCATCCATATCATTACCATTTGCTGCGACTACTACTCCCATCCATCTTTGACCAGAAACGTGCCTTTTCCGGTGTTTACCCAAACAATCAGTCACCAGCAAAATTTAATGGTTTCTCGCCAGAACCGAACACACACTCACCCCCCGAAATTTCCAAATTACATATTGTTCCGTTGAATTGACCCCGGTTATGCACACCCAAGAATAGCACAACAGCCCGACAGAAAACTAGGCTTGGCACCTTAATAGTTGTGAATTTAAATTTCACTTAACCAGTCTACCATGACGAGCACATAATTCCAAAGCCTTGCTATAACCATTGCGCCAGACTACCCATCATTAACAGGAGATACAAATAATTCCTTCACCTGAATAATGGATTTTACCTCGGATAACATCTAACAGCACTGGCGCGTATACAAATGGGCGACTTTTATTGGACAGGAAATCAGCAAAATGGGTTCCGATTTTCGTGCGTATACAATTTCTAGATACGTCAGACACTAATGTGGTGGCTATATGTCAGATAATGTCTTTCGATTAGCTTCGATGAGTTCGAATTGCATTTTCCAATGACTACAGGACGAACATGGGGCCGTGATCGGCGAGGGTTGATAACGGATATAATATATGGGAGTGCCGACTCAGTCTGTCATTTGTTTGACGGCTAAATGTGATGACAAAAGTTTTAAAGCCAAGCCCAAGTCCATTAGAATGTGACTTACCGAGAGTATCTATTCGCAGATGTGAAACAGCAAATCCGTTCAAAATTGGTCGATTGAATCTATGAATGTGTATGGGTAATTGGATTTTAATTGAAAGAAGAGGATGTGAACTTTATCCAACAGACAGCATTAAATCGGTGAGGAGAGAACTCATCATAATTAGAGGAAGTCATATAACAGTGAAAATAAGTAGTGGCCTGCGATTGTTATGAGGTAATTGAGAGGAAACGAATTACAATTGTAATTGAGTGGAAAATCTTCAAAACGATATTCAAGTATGCAAATGAATTGAAATAATTGCAGCGGATGCTTGCAAGACAATAGAAATTCCATTGTTAATATGAGAACTCGTGCTGAGGCAATGATTTGTAATGTGAACACTAAATGGTACTTACATGTGATTGGCGCCCAACGGGGGGTTCAATTGTAATTATTCGTAAAAAATGGAATAGTGGATTAAGTAGAATGCCTCAGATTAATCATTGATAATTACCATTATAATCACCGGAAGAGGGACGAAGTTTGACATAGGCCTTCAATTGCTCCAAACAAGGGTTCAATTTCATTTTAATCAGTGGGTATCCGACAGTTCCTTCTACAAGAAACCATTCAACACTCTGAAAAACAGTTTAGTTAAATGAATTCTTTACACAGCATTTCCAGACAATGAAAACTTTGCCATGAAGGGGATCTTGAGTGAAAGGACTGGAGTTCATCCTACTGCTCCGACTATTAGCCAGAAGACCCATGGTCAAGATTGATCCAAACTATCAATCAGGTTCAGCTGAATCCCCTAGTGTACTCACAGTTGTAAAATATGTGGGTAGGATAACTGACATGATTTTCACCTAATCGGCTTTAGATTTTACCCCTCGTAGGACAAAATATCTTGTGCTCAAGAAACAAATAAGCCTCAGGCTGTTGGCGAAGATGACTGCAACGCCTTAACCAAAAGTGGGTGCTCGCATAGAGGCTACACCATGAAATAATAAATTTTAGTCACTTCGATCACAATGAATTTGTTCGCATTCTTACACACTGTACTTTGGGATGGAAAGATGATGGATTTCTTCGGTAATTTATTGGCAACCTAAGTATGCCATCTAAAGAGGCTAAGATATACACCGGCTTTAGTTCTAACGTATGCAAATACCAAAGATATTTAGACCGGGCAACTAACACATTTGAATAGCGATACCCAATCTGTTAAGGATGCTTATGGAAAACCATTACCGGAAGAAACTTAAGGTAATATATGGCCCATCATTTGTTTAAACTTCTTCTTTGGTCTAACTAAAGATGCTTGAAATACGAGTATACAATGGCAGTCCTCTTTCTAAAGGACCGCAAATGAATATATAAAGGATCATATGCTCCCATGGCTATAAAAGAAAGACCAATGTATGCACTAATCCATCCATAATCAGAGCTCTCGACATGCATCAGCTGGATATTCTGAGTCGTACATTGCACCACAAGATTAAGGATTATAGTTTAAAAACCACCCCAATCCTACGCTGGTAATCGGAATTTGTTAATAGATGGCTCCAGCAGTAAGTGCTAGCCGATTTTGAAATTTCCAAAACGCTATGAACCAAGCTTAGACATATGGTAGACAAACCGTTTTGACACATTAGTGATTTTGTTTTGGCGTCATATACTTTTGGTTGTGTGAAAATATCTGATGTTGTGCCAAATAATCGTTATTTGCGGGAAGAGTTGATTTTCTACTTTCATTCGAAGAAAACAGCGGCTGAAGGGCATCGAGAGCTCCAAAAAGTTTATGGAGAAGCTGCTCCTTGTGAAGCAACGTGCCGTGATTGGTTCCGTCCCTTCAAAGACGCCTATTGCAATGTTGGCGACCGTCCTCGTGAAGGAATGCCAAAGTTCTTAGAAGATGCTGAATTGGAGGCATTGCTCGATGAGGATCCATGCCAAATGCAAGAAGAGCTTGATTCAGCATTAGGAGTTACTCGCCAAGACATATCCCAGCGATTGCATGCGAAAAACGACCACAATAGGAGCATGTTCCAAACCCGTTAAAACCTACCTAGAAACGCTTAAATGGGAAGTCCTACCCCATCCGCAATATTCTTCAGATACTGCGCCATCCGATTATTACTTGTTCCGATCGCCGGCACATGGTCTGCCTGATCAGCAGTTCCGCTCATATGATGAGATCAAAAAATGGCTTGATTCGTGGATAGCCTCAAAAGATGAACACTTTTACCGTAACGGTATTCGAGCTCTGCTAGAAAGATGGGAACAAGTTGTAGCTAGCGATGGGCAATACTTTGAATTTGAAACCATTTTATCACAATAAAAATTCATCAAAAAACACAACGACAACTTAGTTGCACATCTAATAACTAGAGAAAGCACACCTGTCAATTGCTGAGGAAGGAAATGTCCGCCCTTGTCGGTCACGGTATCTGAGTTCAAAATTCTGACGAACCAGAAAAAGTGTACAAAATATTGAAAGGTTAACCTTCATTCTTGTCAGCGTGAATAAAGGGCCAGGATTTTGATCGCTGTCGAAATTATAACATCCAGAGACGTAGATCTCTACGCATATATCCCACCTTAAGTTGCCATTCAATCTCTAAGCGTCGCCCCAGCGTCGTATGCAGTGACTTCAGCTCTAACGGTTATACGCGGAGCTCAAATGAAAGCCAGAAGAAACTTAGGGAGATAGAAAAAAGAGTTAACGATGTACGTTGGTTTTAAATGTTTGGAGGTTATAATGACTTGGAAATGAAGATCTCGGTAGGGCATTCCAGTTGCACAGCTTAGCAAAGAATCACGGTATTTCAGATTACGTCCGAAAGTGGGCTTGAGGGCAAACTTATGAGCATTCATAGTGAGACGCGTGTTATGGTTATGGGCGTGAAGGGGCGGATTGCAACTGGAAATTTCGGTAGAGCACTGGTGGTGAAAATGACGATATGAGTTTTATCGCACAGCTTTGAATCTTATCTAGCAAGAGCAATGAGGTTTTACGGGCATCTGACTAGATGTGAGCATTGTAGTCCAATTTTGGGAGGAAGAATGACTTGATTTTGAATCCAAATCAGAGGGAGAAAAATATTCCTTACATCACTTGAGGAAGCCTAGACATTTCGCAGCATTTTTGGCGACATCGAATATGTTCTAATTCCAACGTGAGTTGTCAATGATACACATACCGCGAATGGAAAGATTTTCTGTTTCCGCGATGCAAGTGTCATTCATGGATAGTGGCTTGGGTATTTTAATTTCGCTTTAATGAAAGCAGACAGCATTGTGTTTTGGAAACATTAAATTCCACTCTGCTGATACTTTCCGAATTGATTATGCTTTTAATGTCGAAATTTTATGAGCTTAACATACGCTGCCGTTTCCGTTCTACAGCGGAAAAGCAGGGACGTGAGTCCAGAAGCGATTTTCAAAAAGCAGATAGTACTGTCGTCAGCAAAGGAATATAATGGATTAAAAGTAGCAGGCAAGAGATTATTGATGAAGATTAAAAAGATTGCGGTAGACGGAACGGAGCCTTGAATTGTACATTCCTAGAGAAATTTCTATATTTCTATTCCACGTAGGCCTTCCCTTCGTTCGAGGTGCCGAGTAGGTTATAGGAGTTAACAAAAAGGGATGGTACATCTACGGTTACTACAGCTACCAATAAAAGTTGAGAAATCCTATGAAATGAAAGTGACAGGTTTCAAATTGATAAGTAACATAAGAAATCGGTGGGCTGAGATCCGCATCCAGGTCAAGTATAACAACAAGAGCAGCTTATTCACACATATCGTTACCAACGCGGCTGACATACCATCAACAAGCACTCCAGCGACCTCTCAGACAGAATAGACGGAGCATGCCCTTATATTTCCCTTCAGACGATAATAGACAACGGTTTCCGATTCACTCATTTGCAACTTATAGGATGATGAGATTTCCACAGATTTCCTTAAAGTAAACTGTTTTTTTTCGGATGGTCAAAAAGCCGATCTGTTCGATTACATGCTGGCTGATGCGGGACACGTATCGCGTGTGCGAACATTTAGAATGGACATTGTCCATCTTCTAGTTGCAGAACTCACTCGAGATCTTTCCCAGCAGTTTCGTTTCCTATTCGACTGTTCTTAGCCATATTTGATTAGGCCGCCCCACTCTTCTGTCTGACTGGGT
This sequence comes from Volucella zonaria, assembly GCA_963966105.1. Lineage (NCBI taxonomy): Eukaryota > Metazoa > Arthropoda > Insecta > Diptera > Syrphidae > Volucella > Volucella zonaria. The sequence continues at coordinate 42,049,170 of OZ014530.1, read as the reverse complement.
GAGTGGATTCCACTCACGGCATATTTCGCAATAGTGGCCTTTTCACGCCGTAAGGTATGACTAATCCATTGCCACTTCCTCGTCTGTATGGTAACGCCTGTACGTTCTTGACTCGTCTTCAGATAAAGCTGTTTGTTGGAGATGCTGTTACGTACACATCTATGTACGAAGGGCAGTCGTAAGCGACAATGTTGGCAGTCGTAAGCGACAATGTTGGCAGCCTTCCAAGTATTACATCCGTATATTAGTACTAATTCTACATTGGATCCGAACAACCTCAGCTTGGAGAGCACTCTAAATGCTGCTTTAGCTTTCCCGATTCTGCTGCCCGCATCGAGTTTGGTGCCACCGTTGCGTCATCCGAGACGATGCTTCCGAAATATAGAAAGTTTTCGACTTTCTCGGTCTGTTGTCCGGCAATGTTGAGTTGAGCGTCGGAGTTTGAAATGCTCTGGGCGTTTGTTTTTCCCACATCTATATTAAGCCCTATTTCGTTTGCCTCAATTTGCAGATTTTGTGACATTTGGTAGAGATCTATTATTTTACGTGCAAAGAGGCAAACATCGTCAGCGTAGTCCAGGTGTTTGACGTAAGATGTCATTGCCTATCTCGACCTTTGCTTTTTTTTCAGTTAGTGCTGCCCGAATTACATCACTGATGACTACCAGGAATAACAACGGTGAAAGTGTACAGCCCTGCGGCACCCCACTATGGACTTCAAAGTCATCTGATACCTTGCCATTGTACAGAATTCGACACCTACCACCCTCGTAAGTAGTTTTAATAATAGCTATAAGTTTTCCCGGGATACCTCTCTTGCGCAATGCTATCCAGATAGTATGTCTGTTCAAACTGTCGAAAGCCTTTTCAAAGTCAATAAACAGTAGATGTAGCAGAGACCTGAACTCGAAGCGTTGCATCTACAGAAGAGTATCCACCCCGAAAACCCGCCTGATCGGCATCGGGCATTTTAACTATTATCTTGGATACGGGTGGGAGAACGCATATTCCTCTTTATCAAATTGCTCTTCTTTAGAAGCTTGATGATCATCCCTCTTTTCCACTCCTCCGCAATCTGCTCATTTTCCGACGTTCTAAACACGAGCGGTTGGAGTAACTCTACCGATGTAGTTGGTACCATGAATGTCTACCGTTTTATTTCTTTTGAGGGATCTGATACCGGCTACTATCTCTGTGTTGCTAGGAGGTCCGGTTCGAATTCGGCAATTTGTTGCTACGGCGTCCTCGTGGGAATTTGGGACTATGGCGCTGTCGGCTAAATTATTTAAGGCTGACTCGAAATCTTTCATCATCCGTTGAGCTATTTCTCATCCAAAATCAGCAGACTGCCATCCAAACTTTCCACTGGATGCTGTTTAGAACTCCGACCACCAGTAAGTGATTTTGTGATGCTGTGGACGGTCCTGTCACACCTGCTAGCTGCTTCTGCAGCCTTCGAGGCCAGTACGTTGATATATAAATCTTTGTCACGTCTAACACTACGCTGCTCTTCCTATATACTATATATATATTGGGTTTCTAACTCAGTTTTCTCAACTGATGACTCCGCTGCAAATGTGATACTGTGAAATACGCTCATCGATCCTTCTCAGGTATATGGATGTGCCTCAGGTATTCTGCCTCATACCAGTGTAGGCTACGTTTTTCACAGAATTCCAATGGTCATCCATGTCTTCATGCATTAAGCTGCTGATTGTTTCTATTTCTATGGCAAGATGGTCCCTGAATTGCTAGCTAGGGGATCCTCAAGTCTGGCTGTGTTGTACCTGGTCACTCGAAGCAAGTTTGAGTGGTTGCTGTTGACGGATGTAGCATGATGGCGTATATTTGCTAACATAAAATGATGGTCGTTCGACATTCCTATATTAGCTGCAAGCGTATTTCGGATGTCTAGGACACAGCTTCGGCAGAAGCTGCTTAAAGCGCACAACCACAAATGAAACCAGCTGCGGTGGGTAGTCCTTCCATTTAAAATATTGTAGAACAATTCTGAGAAACCATAAATTAGCATAAAAATAACAAAATTGCGGCGGATTTAGCAGCTTACGAGGTATTGATGACAGTGTTTTGGTACGAAGCATGCATGCAACAACTTGGAAGAAGAACCTCCAAAAACTTCCAGTCAAGCACCGCGTTTCCGCAATGAAGTTCATTTTCATATGACTTCGAAAATTTCGTGGATCTTTGTCGTGCCAGCGCATCTTGTCGAATCGATCTTGTCCCCAAACATATAACCTCCTGATACGTAAAGTTTGATTCCCGGACACAGTACTTCATTTCGACGGGGTTCCACATGGTTCGCTGGTTGGTCCCCTATTATTGATCAAAGCATGAAAATGGAATAGTGTACCTAACGACTTGTTATAGGAAAGGACGATGAATTTTCGCTTAACCCATCACCTCCTTCGACTTGATAACATCCCTGCACAAAAATGTGGTACTACCTAGGCCTTAAAGAGATAATATGAAAGGAAAAATTTCATTACCGTCATCGTCGTTTGGTTGACATCATTTTATTATAATTGGAAAAAAGAATTCCTTCATCCTCGCATGAAAAACAGAATAACATCCGCATATGCTCTTAGGCCTTGCCATTGCTTCAAAGTGCCTATAGAGGGAAGTATGGAATTTTCTAAAGAAAATGTCTGAAAACAATTTTTTTTTCGTTTTGAGTCTCTCGTGGCACTTCTACAACAACATTCTAGCGAGTTTGGAAGTCATCCCATAACCCGACCATGGCATATCTATCGGTACTCATCAACCATCATACGCCATATTGCCTTTTTAGTTTGCCTATTCAGGTACAAAATTTTGTGAGGATGCCATCCAAATTCTGCGCCGCACTCCATGGATAGGATATGCAATCCATTAATAACTGATGATGGAGAAGCACAAAAGACGACCGAAAAAAAAAGTATCTGCTCCTGATTTTGGTCCATTAAAAGTACGACTATGCTTGTACGTCACATTCATTTCATACACATCAGTATACATTTCGAATTGAATTGAAACGAGGATAGGTGAATACATGGGATTATGCCGCAGGGATAGGTGGCGTTGGTGCATGCCCGAGCAAGGCTCATATAAATTTGCTCGAATATCAGATGGCCGGTAGTGATGTGTGGTGGAGGAGGATGTTTCCTTTTTGTCATATCTCTGCATATAACGGAAAATTGTTAACGCCGACAAAGTATATGCGGAAAACGGTTTATGGTTATGTCAGTGCCGCCGTTTTCCTTTTTATTTGAACGGCGCAATCCCTTATTTGCGTTGGTATTCATTTTTCCGTTTTTTGTTCCTTTGACAAATCTTTTGAATTCGAATTGGGAATATCCTCTTCGGAATGTAGTTTCACCTCTGCATGAGGAAAGTTTTTTTTTCTCGGTTTTGGTTCTCCTTTTCGTTTGGAGTGTGTGTCTTTGTGTTATGAAAGGATGCCGACACACATAAGTGTGATGGTATTCTTTTTATGCGATTGACAAGGATCAGGTTTTGAGCGATGATGATGAATGTGAATTGGGGTTTTTGTTGGGTTTCGTTTTTGGCGATTGAAAACGCTGGAGGTGGGTCAACCGAAAAGTGATTATTTTGTGGAGATTTTTCCGTTATTTTGGAGTTCTTTTTTTTTTTATTTTTCACCGGAAATGGGAGCATACAAGGAATGATGTTGATTTTTTGATAGTACGTACTACTAATGCCTGGCTACAATGCTTGTGGGAAAATTGTCTATCAAGTGCAAGGCATGAACTGAAAGAAACAATTTCCATACCCAAATTGCTCTAGTTTTTGTTTCAATCATTTTGGAATGCGAAACAATGAAGACAAGGAAAAAATTTGCATGGAGGTATTTGTACGAAACCACGCTTAAATGGCTCAAAGCAGCTCTCATGTTTCGAAGTAGGTATATTAATATGAGAGATTTTGGTCTATAGGCTATCAAGTACCACAGGCCCTATAAGAGAGACAGTCAATAAACACAAGCCTTGACTTTAGAAAACCTAAACTTTAGAGGAAGCTTTATCTGTTGTGTATGCCGTTTGGCATGCTTTACAAATGTGTAGTGAATAAAACGCACAAAATTCGTAAATCGATTAAAAAAAAAAAGGACAATGTTTTAGGTATTTCTTGGACCCTTTATAGCCGAACAATTAGTGGAGGCATGAGACTATTTTAATAGGGCATCACTGCACGAGTGGCGGAGTACTATAGAGAGTTAAATCTACTGGCTTGATTTCGGTTAAAGAGCTATGCAAAAAGTCTTGGGCGACAAGCATTTAAACTAGTTTTTGCTTACAACCGGCATTAAGACAAGATTAGTCAACACGACACTGATAACTTCTACGAACTTCCTGAGAAACCTATAAACCAATGCCCTATGCACCATGTTGAGATTGACACAACTAGGATATCTTCACCTTCGAAAACGGATTCAGGTTAATCGGCCTTGTAGTGGTTCGAAATTTCGTCGTACCTAGCACAATTTGCCACACCTCAAAATTCATAAAATTATCCGGAAGTCCGTGACCAATACACCGCCAACTAGATTGATTGCACTCCGGTCAACGCAAGCCACACTCTTCTGGATACCCGAACGATTAGGTGTCTCAACGGTGACGTGGTGCACTACCTTATTGCGGCGAAGTACGAATTTGAATATTCCGGACACTAAAAAAAGGGGAAAGTTCGGTGAGAAAGTGCGACAGCGACGTTGAATGGCTACAATTGTAAGACGCCGATCGCGTCTCTCAAAACTTCCTGGTGCTGCTGGTCTCCATTCCATTGCGTACAAAATTCAGTCTACCGAATGCCAAAACTTAGGCTTTACTGGTGGCAAGTAAAAGTTGTCTTCATTAGGGCTTTAGTGATAGTAGGCAGTAGCTGGGTTCTTGGACATTTAAGCAGCCCATAATTGTGGTAACGTTTAGAAAATGTCGGAGTCAACTCGGCACTAAAGAAACTTAACTAAACTATGTCTACCCGACACCAGGGATATCAATTTCTGTACTAAGGGTCACCACCTCTAGAGATTCCTTTCACAGGAATGATTTGACCACTTCGGCGGAGTCTAGTATATTTGGCAGGATCTTATTAGAGTGGATAACTTAATTTTTGTCCGTCCAATTCCTGCAGAAATTTATGTTAGAAATACTAAATCGCTACGCGGCGTATCTTGTGATGGTATAGTGTCTCATTGTCCAGAGGTTGAACAACTCTTTTGATCGCTTAAGACCGGATATGGATCATACTTGTCCAGATGTCTCACATTTGTCTCAATAAGTAGATCTATGGCTGCCTTAGAAGGCGCTTGAGATAGTATCATTTACTTGCCCTTGGACCTTGTTGGTTTGACCAGGTCGAGTTTCCTAAGCGTTGTTCTAAAAGATGCGAGCCTTAATAGTTCATCAGCAACACAGTTCCCTGGTGGAATGTGCGACTGTCCCGGAACCCAACAGAGTCTGATATTTTTGGTGTTCGAAGTAAAGGATATAATCTCTACTTAATTATTTGTGATATTGCAATATCCGACGCTGGTATCGGATTCATCCAGAACCAAGCAGTGGCCTATTGAAGAGCTGGGACTGTGGCTTGGAAGGTGATATTTTGTGTAAGTAGACAGAAGGAAGTCTATAAGTAGAAGTCCTCAGTGAAGACCTATGAGCTAAAGCCAAGCCAAGACTTACCAAGAAAGATTTCGCATTGTCGCTTTCATTCGTTTCTGGAATTATGTAATTAAAGTCGTTGAAGTTCTCCGTGCAAGGATGGGTTAAGTATACCACTGCAGCAGCCCCCCAAAAATACACAGCGCTTGTCGTAGAAAGAAGGGGACTAAGGAAAAATCTCATCTAGGCAATTTTCTTTTTTTTTTTTAATATCCAGGCGAGCCTAGCGGCACATATACCATCTTAAGACTGTCCCGGAAATGTGCATGCGAATCCGTGCATTGACACGATTGGAGATCACCGGTTTTGTAAAAGTAAGGTAAACAAAAATCAAAAACCAGGAGCATCTACTATGGATCGGAACAAGGTAAAAACGAAATTGCTATCATCCTTGCAGCAGAGTTTCTTGGCAACATATTGACCAATTCAAAGTCTAGTGACCGTTTGATGTCTCTCAAATTGATGATACAGTGAGGTGTGAAATATTGTAAGCGCATATGCTCCCCAAGTCAAAGAGCTTTTGTTTGTTGGCGGAAATTTGAACTGACATGTCGCGAAGACAAACGAAGGCTGTGAAGACAGCAATGGAGGACTGGGGTACAGCACCAGGAATTTTCCAGGTGAAAAAATCGTAAGCATGTGAAAGTCTACGGTTTTATCCTGCTAAATACCGTGTTCGTCAAACTCAGGCACACCTGATCACTTAGAGCAGCGGCGGGGATGAAACCCGGATTGATTACCATTTGGTAGTAAGCTTCATGAAGCCCCGGGTTAAATATTGCAAAGTGATCCTGCCAGAGGCGATCGCAAAAAAACACCGCCTCCTCCTGACAGAAATTTTTATGGAGACGAGAAAGAAAAGAAATAAACAAACAAAGGTGGCTGAGAAAATCAATTGGTACAAGCTGGGCAAAGAAAAGGACGAAGCTTTTATTACCAGCATGACATAAAGGGGTAACAATCATCAATCAAGTCGGCGATGAGGAGTGCAGAGCACAATATAAGTGGTATTCCCCACAGCGATCTCGCTTGAAGAAAGTCAAATCACTGCTTGGAACGTCGAAAGTCCTCTGACTACACGTCAAAGAAACATGGTGGTGGACAGATGGAGTTAAAGCAGTAGGAAAGGAAAAGGGCTTTCAAGGCTTGGTCAAAGTGCTCTTCTACTAATAGAGAAAGAAATGCGCCCAATTTCAAGCAAAAAGTATAGAAGGCCTCTCTCGGGAGTTGGAGGAAATATTGCCTTCGGCGTCTGATAGGAACCAGGCTATACACGAGATTCTATAAAACAACTTGAATAATGGAAGAACTATCTTAAAAATAGCCGTCGAGAGAAGAAGAAATGCTCAGGAGATTCATTCTCCAAAGTGTATTAAAAATGCTCAAGGCCAGCTTCTTGTGGAAAATGACAAATTCTCCAATTCTCCACAGATGGCGACAATATTGCGAAAGACTTCTGAATGAAGAGTTTCCCAGGTATACTTTCCAAGAGCCGTTCCTCACCATGACGAAGTGTCCAATATTACTGTCGAAGAAGTTAGGAATGCGGTCAAATACTCCAAAAAAATAAAAGCGGTTGGGCCAGACTAGATGCCCTCTAAGTTCTGGAAAGTAGTGGGAGATATCGGGTCCAGATGGCTCATGATTCTTATCTCTTCTGAGCACTCATCCTAATGCTTAATCAATTGAGGGAAAGTTATCTTCTTCCTTAGCACAAAGGAAAGGGCGATACGCGAAACTGCGATAACCCCCGTTCTGTCAAGCTGATGTCACACACAATGAAGATCGTTGAGCGGGTATCAGACGGCCGATTGCGGCAAATAATACGGGTGTCTGATGACCAGCGCGGGTTTGTCTCAGGTAATTCAACAACAGTTGCAATCCAAAGTGTGAAGATCATATTGGAAAGACATCGTGATACCTTAAAGGATTTGCATATGGTGTTGGTTGGTTGATCACGTTCATGATCATGAACATGTATGAGGGAACAAATACAAGAGTAAAATGTCCCGCAGGAGTCACCGAAGAGTTGCCAGTGAAGCGTCCTTAGTCCTTCGCTATTTATTGCAGTTCTTGATTAGCTGCTTGAAGGAATAGTGAGGGACCCCAAAGGGGACCAGTTATTTTTTGCCGACGATGGAGCTATCACAAGTGAAGATACAATGCCCCTGCAACAAGCACTTGATGATCTACATCGGCCTATTCCAAACAATTAATTGATGGGAAAAGTGCGAAAAGTTCAATTAACTGCTATCTATGATCAATAGCGAAGCACCTTGAGATGATCACATCAATTATCGCGTAAGCGTTGGGTGGACGAAGTGGTGGAAAAACTTCGCTATTTTCTGTGATACATACTCACATACTGTTCACAATGATGGAAAATGAGTAACAAAGAATAAGAAGATCGAATATTCGAGGAAGCCTTCATATAAAAGAACCCATCATAAGCAAGATAAGCCACGACCGGCTCAGTTGTCATGTTCAAAGGAGAGACCCTTCGGATCCCGTCAAAAAGAAAATATCAAACAATGTTCCCACATAATCGCGTGAAAAAGGCAGACCAAAAAACAACTGGATCCCACAAACGCGAAAACACCAGCATTTGATTGGCCTCAGTGACCAAGTGATCCGAAAACGGAAAGCGTGCCGGTACTTCCTGAGGCCAAACCTGCAAACTCCACAGGCAGACCAGTAGGTGTACAGTAAAGTGGGAGGGTTAGTAGCCTGGTATGTTTCCATTGCTGAATATTTATCAACCTGAGAACAGAACTAAATTCCATCTGTATGAATCTGCGGTAAAAGCCTGTAGGTACATAGTAAATGGAAGAAAGTGTGGAGAATTTCTTATTACGCCAATGATCTTTTTTCAGACAGGTCATTGCGTTGAGACGGTAATCCGTCTTTCCAGTTCAGAGCTACCAAATGGCTATCCTATCAGTGAGAATTTGCGTCGCGATTGTCGTGAAAATACAGTACACCATATGACTTTGATTTGTAGACTCCACCTTGAGTCCAGGTATCTGGAACTCCTCGATAAACACAGAGGAATGCCCTTTGACTTGGGTTGGATGATGCAGGGTATTTTGATTTTTCTTGTAAAGAGAACCAGCTTAGTTTCGGCTGGAATCATGCTCAAGTCTAAGGATAAGCTATGTGTCCAGGAGGAGAGTATGTCGAAGTCATATTGGAGAATATTAGATAGTGTCTGCGGGTGTTTTCCTGGCACATAAAGAGACATCGACTGCGTAAGCTACCATACAATAGACTGTATTCATTTGTTTAGTATGAAGCCTATTGGCGTCTACGTTGCATAGCAGGGGAGAAAGCCCACCCTCTTGGTGTATCCCAATTTCTTGTAGAGCAAATAAAGTAGCGATAAGAAATTGCATGACTCTACTTGTGAGAATGAAGCCGCTTAGCTACAGATAGTCATTGCGTCATTACATCATTTATGTTGATGAACGCTCAATATTGCTGAAAGCTTCCTCAATAGCAAGGTGTGCCACTGTTGTACAAGGTGCGGCAAAAGAAATCTCATAATGCGAATGTGCCATAATTTTTGCAAATGGCGTCAAGTGTCATTGTACTTTGCCATTTATGTTCTAGACAGATAGAGAATTAGTCGACAACGAGCAATAGAGCGATACATATCTGAAGTACGAGGAATTATTGAATTTTAACAATTTCCGGTCTGTTATCTTAACGCAGCGCGAATTTCGTTAACGGTTTACTTGTCGTCCTGCACCATGTGTGCGAACCATTAAGCATTCGGCTGAGCGTCTCGAGCAAAATTGGATCCACTACAGATGTCACAAGTATTGCTCGTTCGACCGAAAACATCACTGTTGTGGCCGATTACGCCCGAGGGAGTTCAAAAACATCGGCGAGACAACGATGCACACAATTTGGCATCAGTAGACGTTCGTTGCGTCGAACTTTGGTGAAAGAACTGAAGAGGTTCACTTATGAACTGCAAATCGTTCACCAATTGCTGCCTGCTAGCCGTCATGTCAGGTTAACTTACTCCCATGCTAACAGAGGATGATTTCGTATCCAAAATCCTACGAAGCGATGAAGCCCATTTGTCCTTATTCGGTTACGCGAATAAATAAAATTTGCATTTCTGGAGCACGGAGAATCTACATGAAATGGACGAAAAGCCATTGGATCCCCTTAAAGAGACGGTTCGGTGATTGGTCTTTATTTTTTTGAGGACACCGACGGCACCATCGTAACCGTACCTAGTTACAGACAGCTTTTTTGCCGCTAGTTACTAAATTGGGTCTCGAGCGGTGTTAGTTCCAGTAGGACGGAATAACCGCTCACATAGCGCGTACAACGACGGAGATTTTGAATCACCAATTTCCTGGCCGTATGATCTCTCGTTTTGGCAATTTGAACTGACGACGCCTGACTTCTTCCTTTGTGGCTTTTTGAAACCTCGCGCTCATCGCAATAAACCACAAACTCTGCAAGTCTGCGAAACCAAAATTGAAGAAGAAATAACCAATTTGGAGCAAGATGTTGTGCTCTAAAATGCCCTAAAACGAGCACAAATGTGCATCAACTCATGAGGTAGTCATTTGACCGATATTATTTCTTCACCTTAATGTAATCAAATCTACGCCCTCAAGTAAGCTTTTCGTTAAAACAAGGCCCAATTTTTTTAATTTTTTAAAAAATGGCAGCCGATTCACATTATGGCATTACTTTCGCTCCACCTTCTACACTCCTTGAGAGCTCGGTCTCAATCGTTTTCTCTTTTAGGGATAGGGTAGGAATACTCTGACAATTCGACAGTATTCTATGATTTAGACTGAACATCAATAATTCTCTCAAGAGTTTTCAACAAGACACATGACAGATTTATGGGGTTCGTCCTTCAGGAGAATGTGAGGTTTCACCTGTTTTGGTTAAAAAACTAAGGTTACCTCAGTCCAGGCTTTCAGTATTGTACCGAAAACTAAACAGGGTTTCTGATTCTAAAGCAGGATATCTCCGATATCATGAAAAGCATTCTGTAGTTGATGCCTTGTAAGATTCGAAACTGAAAAATATCCACTTCAGCCCATTTGTACAAATCTTCCAAATCCGTAAGTGGGCACATTTCCTCAAGTAGGTTTAAGACGGTTTACTGAAGTGCAGTGAGCGTACATAAGCAGATCCAAGGATTCTTCCTCAGAGTCAATGCAAGTATCATTCGAAATTCGTGTTGTTTTGGACAGATTTTTCTGTTGTCTTGCGGATTTTTTTGTGCTGGTGGTCTCTTCTTAGAAATTATGCCAGAATCTAGCCTGGGCTTTCTTGTTTATAGATCCTTCAGAAAAGCTTATGGGTGTCCCTATCACCTTCTTACGCATATCAAAAAACAGCTACAGTATTTCCTACTTCTGTACTGCAGTTCTTGGAGATTCGTGGTCCATTACTGCGGGTGGGCTCTAAGAGAGGAAGGTAGTTCGTAGTTTAGTTTTAACGAGCTCTGTTTGAGATATCGGCATTAGCGATGATGTTGTGATCCTCCAATTCATCTTTCGACGACTGCGGTAGATGACATCAGGTAGTAATTACTTGTTCAATATGCTGAGAAATAGTGAAAAAGGCAGTAAACAATTAATTACAGTCAGCATTGAACTTCAAAGTTTATATTGTTAACAGCGGCTTTGAGCGTTTCCCTATAGCAGTAAATTTAAAATAAAGGTCCTCACCCATTGCTTAATCTTAAAGGAATCAAGGGATCTAGCTTTCAATAGAAGACTTAGCGTTGTCAGGAACTAAAAAAAACAACAATTGTGGACACGATACGAGGGCGGGTCAATAAGTCCGTGATTAAAACAGATTTTTTGATAGAAAAATAATTTTATTTTTCAACGTAGTTTCCCTTGAGCTCTATACACTTTGTCCAACGCTTCTCCAATTTTTTTATCCCTTCCAAAAAAAATGATTTGTCGAGGTCCTCAAAATAGGCCTTTGTTTGCGAGATGACTTCATCATTGGAGTCAAATCTTTTTCCACCAAGCCATTTCTTCAGGTTTGGGAACAAGAAGTAGTCGCTCGGAGCCAAATCTGGAGAATAGGGTGGATGAGGGAGCAATTCATAGCCCAATTCATGGATTTTTGCCATGGCAACTGCACATGTATGCACCCTTGCATTGTCTTGGTGGAAAAGAACTTTTTTCTTGGCCAAATGAGGTCGTTTTTTTTTTCAAATCGTCATTGAATCGGTCCAATAAGTTGGCATAATATTCCCCATTGATTGTTCTTCCCTTTTGAAGGCAGTCAATGTGGATTATCCCGCGTGCATCCCAAAAAACAGTCGCTATAACTTTATTGGCTGACAAACCCACCTTGGCCTTCTTTGGCGCCGATTCACCCTTAGAAACCCACTGTTTTGACTGTTGTTTGTTCTCTGGTGTGTTGTGATGGATCCATGTTTCGTCCACGGTTACAAAACGGCGCAAAAACTCCTCCATATTGCGATTAAACAACGCCAAACCTTCCTGTGAAGTTGTTACACGATTGCGTTTGTGGTCGACTGTGAGCAAACGCGGCACCCATCTTGCGGAAAGCTTTCTCATGCCCAAGTGATCATTCAAAATTGAAACCACTGAGCCATGCGAGATCTCTACGGCTTCCACAATCCCTCGCACTTTCAATCTTCGGTCGGCCAACACCATATCGTGAATTTTTTCGATTGTTTCGGGTGTAGAGACCTCAACTGGGCGTCCAGGACGTTCGGCATGTTCAGTGCTTGTACGGCCACAACGAAATTCAGTAAACCACTTTTTTACCATTGAAATCGATGGTGCAGAGTCCCCATAGTATTTATCAAGCTTAGCCTTGGTCTCGGTAATGGTTTTTTTTCGCAAGAAATAATGCTTAATAAGCACACGAAATTCACTTTTTTCCATTTTCTCCTCAAATTAGTGAGTAGTCTGATAAAAATAGCTGTCAAACACAAACTAACTGACGCAGCAAGTTTAAATTTTGACAGGAGTCAACTGACAGATGCCTGTTGACAGGAGCAGTGTTGCTGTTTCAGTAAAGAGGTCAGAAATTCAAAAATGCACGGAATTATTGACCCGCCCTCGTAGTTTGGAATGGAACAATTCCAACTGTCTTACTCAGTGTAGTGTTCGTTCTCCCACCTTTGGTGGACTATGAGAGATGACTACAATTTTTTTGCCAAATGTTTCTAAGATTTACCGCTAAAAAGATAGTGATTGAGAAAAGTAAACTCTTTCCTAATTTTCGGTTATGCCCAAGATTTAAATCCAGATCTTCTTGCGTAGCTGTCGAATAACTTATACACTGCGCCACACCACCGCCAAATTTCTTCTTTTAGTATCCCAGACTTTCATGGTATATGGACACATGTGATGTTATATTTGATGACCATACTACACATATACTAGAGTAGAGGCCTGACTATCACTCGACCCCAATCATCTCAAAAATGGTTCTACAAACGATGGCCTATTTTCACGATGGGCCCTGATTGTCTTTTTCAGATAAACCTGTGGCTCTCTGGGATACCAAATATCTTCAAGCATATTCGACAACGATAGTGGCGATTAAAGCATGTCGGCGACTGTAGGAAGATCCACGTAATACGGCCAAAAATATGGGATATCACCGAGGACACAGGTCTCACAGGGATTTTTTAACGTTTTAATCACAAAATGTTTATTTTTTTTAAGAATAAATGTATCAGTAAAAGGATCGGTATAGTGCTCATGTAGATGTACCTTTCTCTTTCTGAAAAAAAATCCAATAGTCTTGGCTTAAGCCAAATACCAAAAGCACAGCAAATTCAATCAGACGATAGAGTCACAAATCCATCAGATTTCACCCACCTTTATTGGAACATACCTTCAACCAATCGAATGCAATCAAAACAAAAAAAATAAACAAAATCTCTTCTAAATGACATTTATTCCCTACGTCTTCCAAAATTGAATTTTGTCCCCATAATGAAGCACAACAAAATTAATTATAATTTATCCCCACATGGCATTTTCAACGGTGACTACCCACTACCGACGTAGCATATAATTCCAATCCAATTACAAAATTTAGCAAATCTCTGTAATAAGTTCGTCGGAAAGCTCAACAGGAATTAGTCACTGTCGACAAAGCTGAAATACACTCTTCATAAAAATTTAAGATTTCGTCTTAAGGACGAAAAATAAAGTTTTCACTACCAAAGACGCCCGGTCGTCATAAATCAAAATGAAAGCGAGCAATTAATTTTATTAACGACTCTTTCTAATTTCCACCCCATACCTTTTGCAACAGACCTTCTCCTTGAATTCTTCCACCTGTATGGGTATACCTGTAAAGTCCTTAAGTTTGGTTACACGCAATTTACACAAAAGTCCTTTAAATGCTTAAACACATTCCCACACGAAATTTTCCCTTACTTCCTTCAACAAAGGTTCATTCCTCTTTGTGTAGGGAAGATTCAGTGCTCGGGATGTCCTCTACGAAAAAAAAAACACGACTTCAATGCTCGTATACCAAGAAAAAAAAAGCAACAACAAAAAGGCAATTTGCTAATTAATAATAAACCACCGCTTGATAAAGATGGAGAAAGCCAAACGGGAGCAACAAAACAGCAAAAAAGCTGGGGGGAAACAAAAAAAGAACCGAAAAACCAGGACGAGAATGAAATTTTTGCACTTACTCGCGAAAATGACCCCGGGGATGTATTTGCGTTGGGTAGGAGATGACACAGGACGATGACGACCCTGGTGGTTTGGATGGTGGTTCGCTTGGCTTGGCGGCTTAATGGTGCCTCTGGCTAGCTTTGAGCCTTCGAATATTTTTTCGCAATTTCAACGGATGACTGAACGCTTAAGGTTCCTGTGCTACGAATACCTCTTGCCGAGTGACTCACCTACCTTCGCTACTTGGCTAACCAAGCTCTCCCTTTCTCATTTTATCTTACTTTGGGCCATGTGGGAACTTGGGAAATTTCATAACTGACCACTGAATGTCCTTTCAGGTCCACCATCATTACCACTACGAGTACTACCACGACGATGGCGACAATGAGGACGGTTGGTTTACTATGGAGGTCTGGGAATTGCCATCACCGGCGTGCAAGTACCGCGGGTGGCATGAGCACGTGTAAATCACCCGAACCGGGAGCATTCATTTACTCATATATACTTGATATGTGTGTGCCGTGCTGGTATCCTGTTTAATTATTAAAACATAAATATGTACACACAGAGAGCCATCTATAGGGCGTAGTAAAGCACAAACAACACACACAGGTATACGAGTATGTACATCCGTACAAGTACAAGTACCGCCAGCAGCATGACATTCTGTTTCTGTTTCTGTTCCTCGTATTTGCGTCGTGTGGAGTAAATTATCGCTTCGGCTTGCTGCTAACAGCGCGTAAAAATGAAAATCAGAAGCCAACATGGACATGAAACGATAGAAAGAAACAAGCAAAATGGCGCATTCACAGGATCAACTGAAAGGGAGTAGATAAAGGTAGACCGTAAAGGCAAAAGTATACTCAAATGGCCGAGTTGTGAATGCCAGTGGGTGGGTGGTACACCCTATAGTGGTAATGGCCAAGTTGTTCTTCTTCCGCGGTGAGATTTGTAAATTTCCGGACTCAACGTTGAATTTTTTAAACGCATTCGCGAGTGAGGTAAAATTTATTTTTATGATTTCGTTATTACCATCGAGATCGCGGTAAGAATGAACAAAATAAAAACCAACAAAAAAAAGGACGGGGATAAAGCCGAAATCCCTCTTTTTTGTTGATTTATGATTATGCACTCAGTTTAACGGTAATTTTAGTGGGGGTTTATTTCATGTTGATTGCCACATTGCTTCTCCTCAGAAAACAGGTTATGCATTGTAATGTGTAATGCAAAGTGCTCTTAAGCATCACAATCATGGACTTCATCATAAGATGAATATTGTGGCGACCGAAATTTTAAATTCCGGTAAAGTTCTGTCGAATAAAGAAGATCGCTATTTAACTGAGATTAACGTCAAAAGTGGAACCATACAATGACCAGTGAAAAGGGGCAGTTTAATGAGTTTCCAACTGGGTTCTACTTACTACCACTGTCAACGTCATTGAAAACATTTATACATTTTAGAGGATGCTGGTAAACGATGTGTGTATGGATGAGGAGATAACATATCAACGCTGGTTGTCCGAAACGACGGGACCAGATTTCGTTTGCAAGATGAATCAATTCTAATAATCCTCTTTTTGGAGGTACAAGTTCTGAGCGGGCAAGGACATTTTAAAAGGAAACTGCGGACGTCGTACCACGTTCTTGATGCCCAAACGTCTAGCTCTCGAAAACAGTTGAGGGAGAGGAGATGATATTAGGAAAACCGACAACGCAAAAAGCCGGCAGGTTCTGTAAAAAAGGCGGGTCCTAAACGTCTCATTCAAGCTCTCGGAGCTGCAGCTGTATCCCTTTCTTCCGTATCGTATCAAAGAGAGGAAGAAAGCTTCTGACACTCCCATCGATGAATGAAACCCAAGCTGTAACCAACAAAAGCTGCGGTTACAGTAGGCGGAATTTGGAAGAGGCTTTTATCCACACAGGATGTCCGCATAAAACTGCAGCGCCAAAATCGACGGCAGTCAATTAATATGGACAAACCTACCCTGGAAAACAACCCTTGAGGTAGTTTTCCCCGCGCTTACTATTGGGCTGAAACCGCTGATGCAACTGCAAAAACGTGCAGTTCGCATGAACGCAATTTGGATGTCGCGAGAAAGTCCACCTCGAAGAAAATCGCGAAACGCCAGAGCGAACAAGATCAGTTCTCCTATAAGAGCGCCGCTATGTCCTCGCTTCGAGTTGGGAAGGCTAGCAATGACAACAGTCTGTATGACTCAGTGTGTAAACACAATGTTAGTCAATATCGCAGCTAGCAAAAGCAGAAAACGTTTGCATCCAAGTAGAGTGCTGCGCTATGGTAAAGGAAACTCTTATGGTCAAGTGCGCTCCCCGCAACAAACTTTTGAAAGAATAAGGAACTTTTTATACCGGGCAACACGAGCTTCTCAGGCGACCCAGCGCATCCCCAGATGGCGGATCAGGGAATATCATATGTTCACTCATATGGTAGAGTGACTAAGAGCAAATTATATTCCCAAGTCAGGGTGTTGCGGAATATATTCCGAGGACTGAATGGTGGCGGAAACTGTAAGAAAAATGTGGAACGTAATGTCACTATGAGATACCGAGCGACCTCTCAGCCCTGCAGCTATGGACTTATCATTTTCGTTTTATTCGTGTGAAAAGAACAACAAAAATGATAACGGAGTCAGTTTAAGAATTCCTGAGATAGGGACATACGATCAAGAGACCATTCTCTCATCTCCAAAAAAATGCTACACGGCCCCAACTGAAACCAAGAGTCTGCTCTCAAATCCCGTTCAGATGAGGGAAATAGTGTAGCTCACGTGGAGGCAGAATAAAAGAAAGGATGCACATCAGTAGTATCCTACAGGGATACTATGGCTATATTAAAAGCCCCTACCATGCACTCCCTGCGCCCAGAGTAGATGCCTACGGACGAGAAGATCAAGCTAGGGAGTAATAGCCTAGTGGAAGAGGCGGACAAATTCAACAAAAATTGTCCCATCCTGAAATTTATAGCTACCTCAGCTAGAGGCGGACGGTTGTCGATCATCTGCCATGACACACTAAAAATTGGCATTTGTCAGCACTACGAAAAAAAAAAAAAAAAATACAAATTTGGGTATAACTCAAGGACTCGAGGTTCACAAGTTATTTACCTTCGGTTTCTTCGTTCAGGAAGAAGATAATCTTACCAAGAACGTTTTCCTAGCCTGGATCGCTAAACGTAACACTGGCGTATCCATAATAAAGCTGATGAGTCACTAAGGAGAAGAGCGGAGGCGAAAATATCACATTCGCAATCGATGTGGTTTCTAAGGATTACATTCTAAACTAAAGATGTAAGCATTCCCCAACTTTTCGCAGGTCCTGATTAGAATAAAAGAATCATCGATAGCAGTCCAGCATCTAAAGCCAAATCAAAGGGCAGAGCGCCAGCAAGAAGAACCACTAGATAGCTGAATCCATCACATCTGGAATCAACAGCTCAGCGGTAATGGCTAAGGAAGACACTCAAAAGTTGAAAACGTCAGAAGACTTGTTCTCAACGTTTAACACCTCAGAAGTCAACCAGTCCAGGAAGACTTAGATCTTGTATTGTGTTACATTAGAATATAGCCATCAGTAAAGATATGGTATCGTCAATAGTTGATCTATCCACTGAAGGCAGTAAGACACACGTAGACGCTCAACTTATCTGCAGAGTGACTCTTCCGACCTGGAATTTCTTCCATTGCAAGGACTCATAGACTACTACAAGCGAGCTCCATCTAATAATTGAATGTGATGCAAACGCCCACCATACAAAGTGGGGTAGCTCAAATTCCGACAAAAGGCGAGGCTCTCCTAGAATTTATTTACAAAAATAATCTAGCAATCCTGAACTACGGAAATAGCCCTACCCTTATAAACAGAATTATTGAAGAAGTCCTCGAACACACCCTATGCATCCTTTTGCAATTTATTAGGAACTGGCATTGATGCCTGATCATCGACAAATCTGTTTCCACATCCTATTAGGCTCCAAAAAAACTTCTGAATCTTATAGACAGCCACGATCTACAGATTGGGGCACATATACTCGCATATATAATCTTGGCATTTACGGCTAATTGCAATAAAAACAGAAGAGATATTGACAGCTCATAGCTTGGCTGTCTTAATGCTGCAATTAAATCTACCTATCATCAGGCTTGCCCAGAGAAAAACAATTCAGGCAACCGCTATACTCCATGGTGGAATAATAAACTCGTTAAATTAAGAACATCCACTGGGAAGCTTGAACAAGGCGAAATGCGATGGAGAATGGGCTGAATACTTTGAAACACTTACTAAGTACGAGTATAAGTGAGAAATTAGAAGAGGTGAAAGAAAAAGTTCAGTCAAGATCTCTCAGACATTCGAAGCAACGCTTGTATCCACAGAATTCTATCAAAATAGCACACAACTTGAATCGGACTAATGAAAAAACCGAATGGCACCTACATATATGGAAAGAGGTCTGCTTCCTTGACATTGAAGAAGCTTCTAACAACACCAAACACGCCCGATAAACAGATGCATCTAGAACACAGGAGTAGGTGATACTACATTTAACTGGATAAAGCACGTGCTTAATGGTAGAAATATCAATGGTGCATTAGGCGGTGACAGAATCAGCGTCACGACTGTGAAAGGTTGCCTCCCGAGGTGGTGTTCTCCCGCCCCTGCTATGGTCCATCGTAGTAAATTAACTGCTAGATGTACACAGCAATGACGGTTTCTGTCTCTAAGGACAGATATTCCGACCCTAATCAGAGGCAAATTCGAAGAAACAATCTCGGAACTCCTCCAGAGGGTACTCAACCTTGTTGCCGACTGGTGCAAGAAAATTGGCCAACATAGTTGCTTTCACAAATATTGTAGATGAAACCGACATAAATCGCAGAAAACCACTCTGTTCTTGGACCTGTCTCTAGACGAAAAAAAAACTCCTTTGGAACTTTCACATCGCAAAAACCATCATAGACATATTTACCAGCCATAAAAGGATCTGCATCAACGTTCATGATGCCAAGACCATTCTGTGAAATGCTGTTTTAAAAGCTGAAAAATAGAGCCTACCGTTACTAGACGAAAATTGAAGGCAACAGAGAAACCAACATGTTCTTGCCAAACATCTCCCATACAAGAACGAAACAACTCCTAGGTCTGACTTGAAGTAAGACTCGTATAGTCACATGATCCCTCACTGGACACTGTCAAGTCAAAAACCATCACATGACAATGGGACCCAAGATAACACTTGCAGAATGTGAAACACATTTTGTGTCATTGCAACTGCTTAATCAGAATGCGCCATCGTTACTTAGGTAAATTCTACCATGAGACAGAGGGTATATCTCCTTGTTTATGCAAAGATTTACTTAGGTTTACGAGTATAACTAATTCGGGTATCATGAACGAGCTCTAATTGGAGGAAATCACAACAGGATATAGAGACATGCTCCCTCCTCCCCAATATAATCTAAAAATCTTAAACTTTTGATGGTTTCCGGCCACCGAAACAGATGTATCGCACCTCTGGATCTATGGAAAATTTATTCTCACAGTGAGGGCAAAAATGGCAAAAAGAAGGACGAATCTTCTCTCATTAAGAGTCTAGACTCTAGCCCATTAAGTTAATAATAAGTATGACTTACGTCCCTATCACCACTTATGATTCCAGTACAAATCCATTATATACTGTCAACACTCCCCGTCTGCTGCTGCTTCCTTATGAAAGGAACTTTCCGTTTTGAATACAATACCTCACAGAATATCCATAAAGGAGCTACAGGTGTAAAAAAAAACGTATCTCCGGTTTATGAGGAGCGATCGGAAAGACAGAAAACTTGACTTATTGTGCCGAATTCGATTTTATTCTATCCAACAGGAGGTTACCGGTTGGAAAGTACTATCGGAAGCATCCGTCTCATCGTCGTCTTGGTCTTCTTGAAGAGGAGGCATCGGAGAAAAATATAGTCGGATCTCTTTTCCTCTAGAATTGATCTAAGATGACAACCATAAACTTTATCAGCCAAGAATATTCGAGAATTCAAGACTTCTTCGAACGCAGTTGAAAGGCGGAATTAAGTAAGTCTTGTCTAAGTTCTTGGATCAAAATGGGATCGGGAGAAATAAAATCGCCGATGAGGTTGTTAGGCTCAGAAGTTGATGTGTGAGAACTTGCGACAAACCTGGTACTCTGTTAGGGCTTCCACTGTCAGTTGGGTCTTTAACCCATTTACTACCACTGTACCCGCTTGGGTACAGAAAATTGAACAAATTTATGATTTTACCGTTGCTTTTCTTCAAATTTGTTTTGATGACATTTGAATTTTTTTTGTTTGTTGATATGTTTTCAATAAGTAGGCGTGCAGTTTGCTGTAAAAAATATAAAGCGATAGTTTTTTTACTACTCCGTCTCTGATGCGATTTCATTTTTCTCGATTTTTCGGAAGTTGGCCTCTATTTTGGAATGCAAAAATCATTTGTTTTATCAATTTTCTATTTATTTCTTTGGAAAAAGACCAAAAACGAATAATAAAATCATTTAAAAGTAAAAAAGAAAATTTTCATATATTTTGACGCTAGGCAAGCACGCGTAAAGTTAGGTGTACCCGTTTGTGTACAATCGGATAATCTGACATTTTGTTTTTTAGAATGGATTTCAAAGTCATTATTATCTTATGGAACGAGATTCGATAATCTTCCAGATGCAACCAATGCAATCGAAGAAGATAATCATAACGCTGCGTTTGACATTGCTTTTATACCACCAGATGCAGATTACAATACAGACGAGGAGGAAATAGAAACGGAAAATTTAGATAACGACCACATACCCAATGATATTCCAGGTAACGTTGAAATTTTCATTAGGGATGAGGAGTTCGAAAGCGAGGATGAAGTTCCTTTATCAGTTATCAGAGCCTCAAAAACTGAGCAATCTCAAACCCAACAACACTGATCCAAGAGAGATGCTAATATTACGATGAACTGTTCTGATAACTTCAAAATAAACAAAATGAATATGAAATGTGAATTAGACAATAAGCCTCCAGTCAAAATATTTGAAATGCTATTTGATAACGAGGTAAAAGAATTGATCTTGAATCAAACTGGACTTTATGCTTCTCAACATAACCATCATAGCCTCAATTTCCAAAAAGAAGAGTCGGAAATTTTCATAGGAATTATGTTCTATAGTGGTTACCATTCAATGCCCAGGGAGTCCATGTATTGGAAATTGGATGAGGATACAAGAACCGCATTGGTAGCAAACAATATGCCGCAAAATCGTTTTTATGAGTTAAAAAAATATATTCATTTCGCAAATAACAATCAACTAGATGCTCAAGACAAAATGGCAAAGCTCAGACCTCTTATGAATCTTCTGTGCCACAAATATCAACAATGGGGCTTCATGCATGAAAAATTATCCATTGATGAAGCCATGATAAAGTATTTTGGCCACCATTCATCAAAACAGTTTATAAGAGGAAAACCTGTTCGTTTTGGTTTCAAGAACTGGATGCTGACAAGTAGTTGTGGCTACCTTTACAACTTTGATACCTGTTGTGGTGCAAAAAATGTGAACACTGATTTGTTACAAATGCCACTGGGATCTCGAGTTGTGCTTGAGCTTCTAGAAAAAGTTCAACTTCCATCTGACCACATAATTTATTTTGACAACTGTTTTACTTCTCATGAGCTTTTGCGATTGTTGAGAGAGAAGGGCTTCAGAGCAACTGGAACAGCAAGAGAAAACCGAACAAAGAAATGCCCATTGAAGCTAAAAAAAGAATTCAAAAAGGAGAGACGAGGGCATTTTACATAATTATATTCTTTTTGTAAAGTGGAATGACAATAGTGTTGTCACCATCTGCACAAACTTTGATACCATCCAGCCTATGCATTATGTCAAACGTTGGTCATCAGTAGAAAAAAGAAAAGTTTTCATTCAGCAGCCGCATCTGATTGCGGATTATAATAACGGTATGGATGGCGTTGACTTACACGATCAGTGTGTCAGTTTGCCTATAAAATCAAAATTCGAGGCAAAAAGTGGTGGTGGCCGCTTTTTACGTCCATGCTAAGCTCAACGTTGGTGGACGCTTGGAAACTTTATAAAGTCGCAGCAGACTCCGAAGATGACTTTGCTATCATTTCGAAGAGATATCGCTCGATATTATCTTAGAAGATATACAATTCTACAACCTTCGACATCAAAACGATCCATACGTGCAAGCGTTACTTTGACTGAAAGTCACCATTTTCCTAAGAGAATTGAAAAGCCTCTTAAATGCAAAGTATGTCACATGAGAGTCAGATGGGTTCGTGAGTTCTGCAACATAGTTCTGTATGTTGAAAAAGAATGCTTTAAAAAATTCCATTTAAAAAATTAGCAATCATATGTTCCCATTGTACCCGTTTGGGTACAGCTTAAAAACATTACTTCCTTCATTAAAAAAAATAAAAAAAATATTTTTGTATTCTCTTAACACTATTCAATGAAGTTATGTTACCAAAAATTTGAAATTTTACTTTTAAATGTCCTTGGGAATAAATGGGTTAATGACCGCAACCAGGTCGCAGGCAGACGATTCCAGACTTTTCTATTGTACCTTGGTAGAAAGAACTGTTGACTTACACAATCTCCTGCGCCGTTTGCTGTGAGCGTGATGAGTAACATAAAAGGATAATTAAATATTGTAGTTCTGACATTTTCCGAATCAGGGTGTCCTTACGAGACATCTGATGGTTTTCCGTGTGTAATTGGAACCAATGAGTCATTTTTGCACATGTCGGGATTCGCAAGGACTCTAAAGTGGGAGAGCTTTATGTGCTTCTACGTAAGTTTACTGATCGACGAATTTACAATCCGATCTGCTGTCTGGATGAATTCGTTTTTGCGGGTTGGTACCATGAGAAATCGACGTGGAAGTTGCATTATGCTCTAAAAAACAGAAAAACATTACACGCCACACTTCTTTCATCGGAAAGCAGTGTGGAAAGTTCACGTGCAAACAAATATTTCAAAAACCAAACAGGATGCCAAAAACGAAGTCGTGAGCCACCGGGTCAGAGGCGGCATTAGTTCACTTAGCCGCCATATATGATTGGGGAATAGAGCAAATGAGCTTTTCCGAACAGCTTTCAGAAGATGTATTTATTTGAATTTTTCTGATATTTTTTTTGATATTGGACATCAGACACAACTTTATGCTCGGGTATTTACCTACTAGATTAACCTGTTTATCCAACTCTGGAGAACTGCAAATATAAGATTTAAGAAACCTGTAAAGTTTTAACGAATCAATTTCTAGCTTTTCTTCCGTTTTCGATTAAAACTGTATTCAATAACCATCTTAAAACAAATCAAAAGACGTTCGAAAAAACTGCTTAACTTACACTATATTCATCCAAAAAGTTGTTAAAGTTCATTGAACTTACCTGAAAGAAAAGAAAATAGCGTTTAGTAAAACGACTAAAAATTTAATTTAAAATTCACAAAAAACAAATCCCAAATTTTGTAAAACAGTTAAAAATAAGTTGTAATCTTTGAAAACCATTTGGATTAGCGTACGACTACCCATTCAGCGCACAAAAAAATAATTTCAGTCGCAAAAATCGTATACAATGGAGCTGAGTAACAATATATTTAAAAAAAAAACTACGTTATCAATTAAGCCTCTCCAGTTTTTCAACATTTGGCGGACCATACCAAAAGTATGGAATGGGTGACAACTTCTAAATAATGGCCTTCTTAAGATCTTTCACAGATAAACTGAAAAAGGTTCTTAGCCGACTTTGGCTAGACTGAAGCTTCATGGAAGTACCGTCCTTTTCGCAGCTCGAAAACTCCAAGTGAAGTTGTAACTAATAGCGTATTCGTAACCCCCGGATCAAAGGACCCCATGTTTCTTCAATAAAAAAATGGTATTCAAGACTAGATGTCATTGCACTTAGAAAACAATGAGTACAATGGATGACATGAATCAAACTACCCCTTTGGCAAAATAGCAATAAAGCACTCAAAAAGTTCGACATCGAACGACGGCAGTATGCAGAAAGCCCCCATAAAGTCAATAATACTGCTGTGGTATTCGTGGACTATAGAAGCAAAGGAGGTAAGAGAAACATTGGATCTGCAGGTCGAAATTACAAGAATCGCCGTTTTATGTCATGGATAAGTTTTATTGAAGAAATTATGTACAGAAGGCATACGATTTAACAAGGCCGGACTCCAAAGCAATTCCACCCAACAACGACAAGAAGAAAGTAATTTCTTTAAATTCCTTGTTTAGCCTCTGTTCTCATTTGCTAATGGAATCGGATAGCATAGATTTTAACTAGGCCTAGGATATTGATATACACACTCTCAAATTCTCGTTTAACCTTCCTTTTTCATGCAGACAGCTTCTGAAAGCCGGGTTGTAAAAAAATAGTTTTTGTGAACAAGTTTTTGGTCCTTCGAGCTAGATCGATATTGCTCCTAATATTTTGTTTTGTGTTGCGAAATTTTCGAAGTCATTTACCTACTAGACTGCCAATCGTCCTAAAATATTTTTTAAACCTTAGTATTAATTATGTCGGTGTAAGAACGATCTGCAATGTCATACTATTCCTACTATGTGCTGGACATGGGTGCTACAAGATCTTCAGATTATTAGAAAATTCTTACTATGCCAGCAGGTATCGAGACCCTAGATCAACATCGATCTAAGTATAACTGATCCATTATTCCGTCAACCTATGACCTAATCATTCTACTCATTGAGAGGATGGTCATTTTATTTCGTCCACAGAGAAGGGGACCTTCCGTATTTTAGCCGACTCCGAACAGTTGGACAATGAGAAACTACGTCAGAGGCAGAAGTTTTGACTCTCGAAAGTTTGCTATTGCCTGCCGTTTTTGTTGTTTGGTGTTGTGTCTGATGTTGAGTTTATACATATAACATACATATGTATGCTCCTAGCCAACTAAACGTCAATGTAATCTGGAAAATTTTATTAAAATGTTTCGGTCAAGATTCAGTCCGCGCAAGAACTAAGACCACGTGACCGCGACCAAAAAAGGGACAGTTCAAAGTTTTTGCAGTATTCGCGCGTTATTTGTGAGATAATCCTCCAAATGAACGAAACGCTGGGTCAAATTTAGACCACCAGAATGTAGTTCCTGATAAGCACCCGAGGAATGCCTACAATCTTTTTCAAAAGATTACGTTATGAACAACTCTTCAAAACCAATGAAGATATTTAATTCAAACTCATTTCCTGCGGTTTTTGTTTTAAGAAAAAGTTCCTAAAAACTTGAAACCACATAACGAAAAAACCAACTGAAGGAGAGATCAATTAGGTCCACCCAAAATGGGTGCAGATTCATGTAAATGCTGACGACCGGCATAGTTCTCTTAAAATCGTCGATTTATACAGTCCATCCTGCTTAAGGTTGATGATGACCCCGTGGAAGATGCGATAAAAGTTCCATTGGTCTGGATTTCTACAAGACAAGGAGCTGAGTTGCCAGAGTTTAGCAGGCATATAAAGCGTTGTTGATTTAATTTGAGATTTCAAAACTTTGGCGAAGCTACGCAACTTCCCCCTTCTTGATGAAAAGCAACAACTTTGATGAAGACCTCAAAACACCAACGAAAAAAATTATTAAGACGAAGATGCATCAATAAGTCGGTCACCTTTGGAAACCATGCACTTCAGGGGGGTATAACCTTTATTAAGCACAACGACACCACTATTATAGATCCTTCAGAAATAGCAGAACAATTTGCAAACAACTGGGCCGACAAGATTATAGAAATGAAAGACTCATCCCAAATCGATTCCCTCCGGCTTACTTAATATGTAAACTTTTTCCGAAATCACGTCACCATTTACTCTTTCAGAAGGCATCGAAACCCTCAGAGGTACTAAAGGCTCTACGCCTGGTTCGGACAAAATAACATAAAAATGATCAAAAAGTTACCATTGAAAACGACGCTTAGATTGATTAGCCTATACTATAGCATTTGGAAGGTAGGCGTTTTCCCGCACGAATGTAAGAAACCTCATTTAGTTCCTATATTCGAACACAATAACCATCAAGGTTCCCTTGATCTCCGAGGCACACATTTTCTTGACCAAACAGTGCACACAAAGTTGGCTTCACGAAGTCATTCTGTCCTTTTGCCCATGGATTTGGAGAAAGAATTTGAGAGAGTTACTGCCTTTGGAGTTACAAAACAACTTCATTAATGGGGAACCAATAAAAATCTCCTAAGAGTAATCATGGACACTACTCATTATGCAATTCTTTAGGTGTCGGGCTTCCCCAGGGCTCATCAATATCTACAGCACTTTATAATGACAATGTTGATTCTCTACTCATGGAAATTGAATCGGAGATCGAACACATTAAAACAGTTCTGACGTATGCGGACAAGATTTTTCTGTTAGCGTCGGGAAGCCTGATGCACTAGGGCAGACAGTATCAAATTTGAAAGATGAAGACCATCGGTCAGGCCAAGTTTTCTGTAAAATTTCTGTTAGATAGCAAGCATCCATTACATGAAATACTTCGGAAGGACCATAGTTGAGGGTACAAAAACCAAAAGCGCCCTCTTTAGTTCTCTGAAACTGCTCACAAGCACGGTTATACCGAGGTGTGCCAAATGTGAAAATAATAATCCGCCCTGGACGTTTTCAGCAAGGACAATAAACACCTCTTTAGACATGATGCACGCAAGCGGGAATCTATACGAAAAAATTCGCTGAAATAATAACAATTTTGGTTGTGTCTTGTACACTGACGTGTCCTGCAAAGATGGAATCAGAGGTTACTGCCCCCACAGGCTGAACAATAAATGTGACAATAAATCACTGCATATAATCAAAACTTATTCATTGGCATGGCACTATAGCAGGAATGGAAATATGAACTGGCTTGCTAAGGGGAATATGTAGTATCCGAGAAAAGAGAGTTAAAACTCCCATCATTTAGAGCCTTTGAGCCATTATATCTTCAAGATACCCGAGAAGTCACCGCAATATGTAGGGATACAGGGAAAGGAAGAAGCACAGATTGGTGCCCGTAAAACTATCAAAATGCCCTTGATGTACACTACGTCACCATTTCAATAAGCCATTTTGGCTCTCTATTGTACTCCTTGTATTGTATGTTCCTTTTAATGGTAGCTCTCAATGGTTCGAAGAAAGACGAGTAAGCGCTTCAGTGAAAGTGCTTACAGTATCAGCAGCCATCACGTCAACATCGAGTACCTGCATTCTGATGCGAGCGCACGCCGGACATTCACAGAAGTAGTGCTCCGCGGTGTCGTTACCACATTCACGTCATGCGTCGCAGGAGGATGTACCACTTACGGGCAGCATAATCCTAATGCCCCGTTGCGACGTCAATAAGTAGCCTGTAGTCTTCCGTACTGAGGAACCTCTGACAGACGTCGGGCAGCATTTCTTTGGTCCGCCTGCAACCTGGAGAGTCATGCCATTTGCAATTGTGCTCATATGAAACCCAACTGTCAATGGAAGTCCTAATCGACTTCATTGGCGATTTCATTACCGTGGTCCAATTGTCTTGCATTTTCAGCCTAGCTTGGAAGGCGTAAGAGGGTACAATAAGAGCCTAAGCGCAGCTTAGTTGCCGCTACAGATGCAAATGCTTCGCCGTCTCCACCGATTCTTCATGATTGTGTATATCTCCACTTGGAAGACAGACGCATGTTTTCCTAACGAGGAGTAACATCTAACGTTGTCGCCCAGCGTGGCATCCTATATTGATTTTGAAGCCGTCCGTGAAGACCCTGCCTCAGATTCTGGCCGAAATCAGTCTTGGGCACAATTAAAGTCGATTTTGTATTTTTTCCGCAGCAGGACTTCTGGTGTCGTTGTATCAGACGGCATGTCCGCAAGACCAAAGTCTTACAACAGTCGGCTGTCATCAAAGCTCCAGGTCGTGTTGTACAATACTAAAGACCACTTCTTTTTAAACGGAAGATGGCTTTGAGAGTGCAGCCATGAATATCGAAGGAAGGAAGCGTTATAGCTTAATAAGCAAACACTGCTCACATCTACTACGATGTCAATGAACTAGTGACAAATTTTGCACAAGCCACGACGATTGCAAGAATTTTGGTGAAAATGGAAACTCATCCAAATCGGATGAGTTTTTATAATCGTGGACAAAACACAGGTCCATTATATTACACTGTAGACTAAGCAGCAGTCCAAACGGAGGGGTTTTACCGGAAAATCGGTGCCCTAAAAAGTCAACGTGGACCTGTCGTTCAACAAGGCTATGTCGAAAGTTGTTTGGAATGCACTTGACGCATCAGCCACATTAGTGGCTTCAAAAGAAAACAACAATCAACTATTGGACAGTGCCTCTAAACTGAAGGAAAAGCGATATTATTTGGCCAAATAGAGAGTGCTTTTTCATGTACAATGTTCGGGGATAAATGTTCGTAGTCGTTATGGCGAAATTTCGTGAATTGAGAATCGAATTGCGCTCCGAACTTAGCCACTAGTGTGCATTCCCTTTTTTCAAACCTGAAGAAATGGCATAGTGTAAAGAAAGTTGGCTTCAATGATGAATCACGGCTCAAACAAGCGTCGACTGTAAGGACCTCTTCAAAGAATTGAAGAAACGTTGAATCAAATGTACATTGGCGAAAAGAAAAACAGTCAGGGACTTATTGATCCATTCTTGTATTACAATGTATCAGACAGATGCTCTTTGTTGCCAT
The DNA here is from genome assembly GCA_963966105.1 of Volucella zonaria. Lineage (NCBI taxonomy): Eukaryota > Metazoa > Arthropoda > Insecta > Diptera > Syrphidae > Volucella > Volucella zonaria. The sequence goes on along the minus strand of OZ014530.1, from coordinate 42,020,070 downwards.
AGACCGTGAACAAATATAAGGCAAGATCACCTTGCCATGGGTCTAGCTATTACCACTTTCAAGGTATCTTTTCCATCATTGCACAGCTGACTTTGAAAGCACCACCGACTGTTTTCTTGAAAGAACCGTCCATGCGATTTCTATACTAATTAGAGGCAGCTATTTTAGAAACGAATATAAAAAGTAATGTGCGAAGCCTTGAATACAGCTTTGCTGTCGCCATAGATGGCTGACTTGGTCTAGATGACCAGGGCAATCCTCACATTCATACATGGCTCCTGTTATGTTTTTCGTGTTAATTTTTTCATTGAAAAGCTTACATTACTTGGACACAACACACCCAGCCTTCCCTCCCTAAGAAAATAGAAAGAGTCTACCATCGTTGTAGACTCAAGCGAGACATGTCTAATCGCATCACACCTCTGTACCCGCCCAAGTTCTTCAATTACACCATCATTTATGCAACAAAATTGCCGCAACTAACATATTAGTCTACCAGGCAAGTGAATACTACCACTCAAAGGAATTACGATACCTTCACCACCGAACCGTTATATAAGTCTCAACACCTCCGCCGTCATCAACAAAGTGCGCGGTGTGTCCTCTTAATATCATTTGTCAACTGTCAACCTATACCCCATAGCTCAGGTAATCTTTCAACGGTCCGTTACAATTTCGTGCCTTTTGTTGCGCGAATTAAGGCCGAAACGCAATTATTAGATTACACAAAAATGAAGCGACGGAAATAAAGCTGAAAAAAAAAAAAAACGGTACCTTCCCATTGTTAGTGCAATAGTAGATTTTAATTTCCATAATGTACCAACACCATCGCCCGCAGTAGTTAGTTACCCTGTGTGTGCATTTAGATGCGTAGATAAGGCAAACCAAAAGGACCGAGAAAACAGCGCGTTTTTATACATTTGGCCCCGAGAGCGGTTGATGTTTAGTTAGACCGTGCGGATATGCGCTGTTAAGCAGAACCAACTTAAAAAAGAATGGAATGATGGTTGAACGAAGAATTACAAAAACAGAAAAAAATCCGACAACAACCAACATGAAAGGTAATTCATTTGGAACCGTCGCTACTTCTTTTTTTTGTAAATTTTTTTTTCGACTTTTTTTTTTTAGAAAAAAGAAACAGAAGAGAAGGCACAGAATAGGCAGCAGTCATTTAAAAAAATCGGCATTGGTCAAACATATAACAATGCATGGGCTTGAAGCCAACTGTTTGAGATCGTTAAAAAATCTGGAATCAGAGCCACTAGTGCAGAAGAACTCAAAACTTAAAAACGAAGCTCATCCGTGTCACTGACCTGGTGGTAATTGTTCATTTGACGCATAATTTGTGGTTGGAATAGATACGAGTAGATAGACGGATGAATATTTAGGGAATGATACGAGTATCTAGTATCTATTTCAATGGAGAAATGGCAAATTTGATAAGAATCTGGAAATTATCAGAGTGCAAAGTTTTGGTGGTTGAAAAATCTGTAAATACTGCGATGAGGGTAATTTGATTTGGAAGCAGATACATATAATCTCCGAAAGTGTGCGGGAAATTTGACGAGAAGTTCATAATCTGGGTTAATGCGGTTTGGTAGTTGATATAATAGATGAAAGCAGAACTATTGACAAAGACTGCGATATTTTGATAAACATACAAGGTTCCTGCAAACCTATAGCTTCTCAGAGAGCACAGGGCTCCCAGATCGCCTGCGTGCTATAGCCCAAGATTCCTCCAGAACGTTTTAATTTTTTCCTGCTCATCGTCAATATCCTACAATCAATTTTTAACATATGACGCAGCATTTTTCAGTTGGATTGATTGTCTGGATTTCAGTCCATGTCGCATTTTGCATTCAAACCATCTTTGAACAGCATATCCAGGAACTGATGATCCATTATATGGCAGAGTTAGAAAGCGAAGACGCTTAATTGGGACAATATATTTTACAGAGATGAAGATAAGGCCTTTGAGTGTCCTTTTACCCCGAGGGTGTTTCAATTTGTGGAAGTGAGAGAGCTAAAGTCAGAGGTGTGGAATAGTATGGTTCATTAAGGGGAAATACTATGAGGAGATTTAACTTTGAATGGTTGCTATCGCAACAACTCACCGGAACCTTTGCCGAACGCGAATCCCTCAACCTCTCGAGAAGTCCTTTGCAGCCAGCATCAAGTGCTGAACACCACTTGCCGAGGAGCCATCAGAAATGGAGCAACTGACGTGATGGGTTTCACCCGCCCACCGTCACGAAACCTCCAGTTTGATGAAGAGTGCCAGCAAGCACATGTAGCAAAACAATATGCCAATAAGCCGCGAGAGCGGGTCGCGAGGTCTACAAGCAAAAGAGGAGCGAAGAACTTGGGCTTTTCCGGAGAAAAAAGAAAGAACACGCGATCGAGGAAATAGAGAGGTCCTATCCAGGAATAATGTTCGGAAGTTTTGCCAAAAGGTAAAAAGAACGTGTCAGGATAATAAGATTCGAACGGAAACCTGTAGAGATGAACAAGGGAACCTTCCGCTGTCAGGCAGAGCAAACCATTCAATATTGACGATGCAAGTGTAGAATTCCGTTCACCCGACCAAAATAAAGTGAGGATAGCAATATCTAAACCGAAGTCGATCAATTTAAGGCAGCAAGAGATGTACTAGGTCATACTTCGGACATAAATAATTCATATGACTTATCGAACAGCTCGTAGAAACATTCTTTGGTGGCGTCGTCCTTGTCTTTTGTAGGGGCCTTTGCGTATATTAAGCTTATGTTAACGAATTTAGCCTTGATGCGGTTTGCTATAAGACGTTCACTCACGTGTCGGAAGCTCAAGACTTCTTGCCGAAGCATATGACAAATCCACATAAAAATAAGCGCTGAAAATCGTTATCCTTGCAACGTTTGTAAGGGTCGTCAACGGTGAATCCGTTTTTATCCGTTGGCTCGCATCGTTTTAATATCTTCCGTATAGGGTTGTGAGCCCTATGACGGCGGCGTAGGCCAGTATTATGCTACTGGCCGAGTATACCTTTGCGATTTTAGCCTACATGTGTAAGGGTTTACTGGGGACCACCACTTTGATGCAAGGAAAGCACTTCGGTATGAACTTGATTGTTGCGCTGTTGGCCCAATCCAAGTTATAGGACAGTCAGCAGTTTCCCGATGAATCGCCACGCAGGTCCCCCTCAGGTTTCTGGAGTACCCCAGCAAATACAAGGTCGTGGACGACGTGGTCGTAAACTGTCTGCATTATGAAGGGAGAACCTAGAATTTGGTACATGCTTCGATGGAATGCCGATAATACGCCACGCCCAGAAATTTTCTTGCAAGAGAAATTCACTTCATGCATTCTGGGCAAGGATTCCCGCAGAGTGTCCTGCCGCTCAACAGTAGCGTGCACTCGCCTTCAGTACTCACGAGTGCTTAACAAAAAATTATGAGTACTTGACAAGCAAGTCCTTGATTCTTAGCTTAAAGATATTTATAAGTCGTCACGGTTTCACGAGATTTTAACAAGGACGATGATTGAAGTCATGGGTAGATTTAGTAATCAATTTTGTCACACTTCATCAAACCTTCGCCCTCCGCAAACAAAATTTTCTAATTCTGTCCCTGGCATTTCGGTGTCCCGATTAATCGAGGCAATGTCTTCCACTACGCTGAGCTGAGCTGAGCGCAGGAGTTACAAGTGTTTACTTTGTTACAAGGTCAAGTTATTTTAAATTTACAACAGTTGTCAACTCGACTGTTCCATTGCTTGCATTCAATACTTTGTTAAGATGGATAACATCGCCGACAGCAACTAGATGGGAAATTATAACCTCGAAGAGCATCACACTAAGAGCTCTGCAACACCTATATAACTATGGTAATACATTGTTCCTCTTTTCTCTGGGATTTGTCCATTTACCCAACTCAATCAATAGGTAAATTTGTGTGTTGGTATTCGAATATCCTTGGAAAAGGTCTGAAGGAATACTATTAATGGCTGCCGCTAATTTTTTCTTATGAAGTCTGATGTCAATTACTACGAAGTCTCTGTGTATGATCTGCTGTTGCTTCAGCGTACTTGCTAGACCTAGTGAGCACATCGAGTGCAGGTAAATGCTTCAGCAATGTTTGAAAATCCTCTAACGATTATACAAAGTCAGCGGACTAGGGGTGTTGTTTGGAATTCGGACCACCACTAAGTTGTGTCCTTCAGGCCTGCGCGTGAATTCATAGTGATTTGCACCTCCGGATCAAAGCTTCATGCAATTTTGGACTTCTACCTCTTGCTCCTGAAATGCGGAGGCTTTTAAGCGATTTCTAGCTCTCTCCCAGCTCATATGGCATGCATACCTTCAAGCGTTGCAGTGCAGAACAAGTGTAGTAAAGGAAGGGCACTGACCCCAATTTAGGAAGAAAACGGGTTTCACGCAGTCTTTCAACTCGAAGATATCAGAGAGTTTCAAGTCAGAGCAACATCAGGATGATTTCCAAGAAAAGCATGCAACCGGAAAGAAAAAATGGTGGATGATTGGCCCTAAACTGTGAAGCCTATTAGGTCCTTTTTCTCCCAAATTCCTGGTAAAGTTCTGGTCAACGTGCTAACTTAACGTCTAAAGCCTCTGCAACACGTGCCAGGTCAGCTTATGATCTGAAAATATCGACGATACACCGATCAGGGAAATCTTGAAGAAGGCTAACAAGTTTTAAATCGACACTCGTCATTTTTTCAATAACTGCTAAAACGAATCCGACAGCTATATAGCAGCTACGGAGAGTTTATTGCCCGATGGTCTGATGAAACTAGAAATACAGTGGAATATGCAACTTGACGACAGCCTCTGGAGACATGGAATTTACTCTATCTCAAGGTGAAGCAGGTAGTCCGCAGAGTAGTTTAAAGTGCAAAATATCATATCTTGAACAAGCCTGTCATCCAGCTTATGAATACTAGGGTTTAAAGATCAATTATGTGATGACGATATGCAGGTTTGCTACAAAAAGAACTTTTTAACAGAATACCACATCACTGCATGTTTTCATGCCAGGATAAACACCTGAGAGCCTGTGAGTAGTTGTTTTGTTAAACAATTGTCGCCCTGATACACTGTCAGCCTTTTATCAGCGCAAAGTTGCATTTGGGAGGACAAGAGTGATATTCTTTGACTTCAGAATAGGACCACTCCTCTTATTAGTTTCAGCTGTTTGGTAGAATAAGCTCTCACATGAATGCGTGTCTTATTGAAAGGAAAGATTTATCTACGCTGCAGAGGAGCTTAACTCTGCGCTTGGTTCATGTGACGAGCTCCTCCGTTCTTGATATTTATATTCAGGACTTCTATTTACGATTCGATTTTGCAGCTTTCGGTGAAAAGACTACGCAGGCGGTAGACAAACTAAGAGCATGCCCTCCGATATCTGAAGCAATTCTGTGATATTTCTGAGTTTGTCAGAAGAAATGTCGTCAGACAAACCACATCTATCATTGCGAGTCATGAGCTGCAAAAAATTCTTGAAATAGAGATGATAGAAGATGGTGTTTTTCGAAATACGGCTTCGTTTTTCAAACGAGGAGCTGAGTTTTAGTCATACCAGAGATCCCAGCTGAAATTTCTGGGGAATTAGTTAAAGGACTTCACACGTGTGTTATCCACTTTAAATAGTTTGCCTGGATACAACTGAAATCAGAGATTTACCCCCAAAGACGAAGATTGTATTAAATTCCGTTTTAAGTCTTTCTGGATGGAAGATGGAGTACTTCGATAAAACGATACCCCAACAAAAAAGTCCCTTTTTGGACTGCTCAAGGCATGCTATTAAGTGTCGAGTCATAAGTTTCTAGCCTCGTCGTAAAAAAAACTCCATCAAGGCTCATTCTGAGCAGACAGCACCAGACAGCTGGGTCTTAGTTGGAATATTCAAAGAAAAGCTTCTTCTAAACTGGTTTCAAGCCTGGAGTGGAATTTCTTTGTGGATAATTGGTCAGATTTCGACCCTGGTGGAACGAGCCATAGAATCCAACCTAGGCTAACACCAGCTACAGTCAAATTCATTCAATCCATACGAGTCATCAGGATAACCCATCTCAAAAACTTGCTACGAAAACTTTAACTGAATTATTTTGAAAAACCTTTTTACCCATTCATGTTGCCACATCACACCTCACCAAAAGAGAATGAATTTCCTTCCCACTCCATTTCAGGTGGCAGGATTGTCCATGGTAACGAATTTTGTGTGTCACCACAATCACCAATAACAACCTCAAATACAACGTCATTTGGAAAAGGACTTAAGTTTTAAATGAAATGATTAAATTTTAATGAATCCTTTATCCCATAAGGACGCCAACATGGATACCTCTTACAACCCACACATTGTTACACACCCAACACATAGCAATTAACATCACTCCTTAATGTCTAACTATCAATTAATTAGTTCAAGAGTACTAAGTGACCTGAACTTTTCACATATCCTTGGTCCCTTTCGATAGTTTCTATCGTCCGGCAGTTGAAACTTTGAATATGGAAAAGTTTGTCACATCCTTTTGGTCATACCTACTAAAAGTTCCTGATAGTCTACCCCATCCCCGGATCTGAATAACACATGTAATCATATGCCAGTCCAACCGGTCATAGGTTGAATTTGAGACTAACTTTTAAATGAAAGCCAACCAGATGTTACATGCTTATACGAATATCCAGTCAACATCCAACTGACGATGGAAAGCGGGTCCTTTGGGTCCATGTTATATCAAATCGCCCATTAAGCGTTGATGATTATGCTTAAAGCTGTACCGAGTTTCTGTACCATGGTTAGAAACATGAGTCCAAAATGAACTGAGGGACAAATAAACGAAAAAGCAAAAAAAGATTTCTTTTAAAGGATATCATTCAGTTGGCCCCATTGTCCATTGTCCTCCTGACCAAAGGATTTTCTATCCTATTCAGACAAAAAACAAAAAAGGAATAGAACTACTATTTCCATGCTATCAAAGCGATATTTGGTTAATGTGCACCCAGACTGAAAGCCAGCATCCTTAATGGTCTCGTAATGAGTTAAAGGCGCGGATAGAAGGAGGATTTGTTTTGGCAGAAGGGATGTCTTGTTTGCGACAGCCTTTAAGTAGGTCTGGGACTACTAGCATTTGTATTTTTATTCGTATTACGTTGCAAAAAAAGGTCATGTTTCATGCTCGCTCATAGACGGGCTTTTCAATTTTTCCAGGACTTGTGTGTGTTTGCCACGGACTGATGAGTTTTTATGCCCCTTTACCCTTGCGATTTGTGGTTGTTGTTTTGTTTTGTTTTTGTTTTTTTTTTTTTGTGTTTGCCAAAAGCCGGAACATTTGGAGACAATGGTTTTGGGGGTGGAAACCGGGTTGAGATAGAAGAAATTTGTCTCTGACATGTTTGGGGGCACTTTGGAGGTCACTATGTGGCACAACATGTGTGTGATTATAGGGGACCTCAAATGGTTAATGAATAGAATTATTTCGGATGGGTGAATTTGTGGCCTGAGGACATTAGTGGACGGATTTTGACGATTATGAAGGAGAAAGGCTTTGAATAATTAATTCCATGGATGTGGGGCATGTCAAGTTTGAACTGGGGACTTGGTCTTAAAGAGGATTGTGTATAGCTGAAAATCCTTCGTACAACAAGTATTGCTTTAATTACCTGAAGATGTCAACCAAAAGATAAATGGTATTTCGTATAAGAGGTTCTACGCAGCGTTATAGAAAGTGGCTAAGCCTCTGAAAATAATTATGGCCAGAGCGAACAACTTTTTGCATTTATTAAAATTGTCACCAAATAATTTAAGCACTAGGATGTGTGTGCAAAAGAAAGAAGAGAACTTATGCAGTCTTTAAACTAAACGATTTCGAAGCAGTTCTTTCAGAACTCACATGTAACCATAGCAGTACTCGTATTTAAAAGACACGTTTATACCAATTGTATAAATTACGTCATGGGATGAAACCATCAGTATGCCACACACGGATGTTAGCTATGGAAACAGAAATGGCAAATATACGAAAATCAGAAAATTTCCAAGCAAACCATTTGATACGAACTTGAAGGAAGATTAGGATCTGCAGCGAAGCAGAAAACGTATAAGAAGCTGATTCCGATTTCGAAAAGTGACATTTTCAATGACTTTTGCCAAAAAAAAAGTTGAAACACTGGGTGAAGCAAGCGGTTCAAGGTTCTTAAAAAGGAGAAATCAACCAGACTGGTTAGGAGAATTGATGACACTTGCACGGAGTCGAACTGAGACTCACTACCTAATCAGAACCAGCTCACAATCAGCTCCAATCACTGAAGCTTCAAGAAAGCTGAGAAATACAACACGACATAGTTGGTACCTGTCATCGAAAGTGGTGATAGATAAGCCCATCAAATGCGCTCTTGCTTCTTGTTGAAGTTGAAGTACCCTGGGACCGATTGCACACATCTATTGTAGTTATGCTACACAAATGTATAGACCAGCTGCTGAAAACTGGGGATAATTTTCTCTAGTGGTCCGGCATTAGCAAACGCACTCAACACCCTAGCGAATAGTAGGAGTTCGGTATGTGCGCCAGCTCGACTACACGATCTCTAAGAGCTTCAAGAAAATTAGTCTGACATCCTTCATAATGGCTTTGCAAATGCAACTTCAAGATCCAACTTGCTTTTCAACGAGAAAGATCCTGCGAGACTACGTTTCAAAAACATGTGGGCAGAATTGAAGGCAAACCCGATATGAAGGAGAACACACTGGACATTTTCACCAGCATTAAGAGTGGTTTTAGCAACGCAAGTTTGGACGGCATGGGTAACTCGATTAGACAACACGGCGTTTGCTTTCTGGCAGTGTATAAGAGCATCCGATAAAACAAGGCGCTTGTCTTATCGAAAGCACCAACGGGGGCCTGTAGAAGGTGTCACGACTATGGCAAGAGCAATTATATCTGGTGTCTGGTGGAACAAGCTTTCAGGAAAATACGTCACTTCTGATTTTACCAGAATCCAAAGAATGAAATATTTCGGCTGCATGAAGTCTTCCCTAGCAAGTGGAGCTCTACGCTAAATCTTCTGCACTCACAAGGTGGTCTTCGGTAAAACACAGACTGGAGTTCTGATGATATTGCACGCTGTTTTTGATTCTGGACCTATGGGCACGTCAACTTATGCAATGACACTAGAGTTCCTGTTGCTGCCAAAATACGAAATCGACTTTCCCTGTGCCAAGGAACAGTTTCGGTCAGAATCTAAGCCAGAGAAGCCGGCTCTTCATGGGTTGTTTTAAATCGAATCTACGCTGCGGTGCTGCAGTCTGGACTTCACTCCTCTTTAAAAAAAATTGCATATGTTTCTCAAGCACTTATACATGTGTATATGGGCAATCCTGATGGTAATGAATTATGCTGTGAAGAATAAGTCAAAAAAGAAAAATAGAGACAGCCAAACTGAGGTCAAGATCTTGCAGAACCCTCTTACCACCTTTAACCTAGTTCGAAAACACAAGGTCTTTTTGAATGCATCCTGAAGCGTAAATACCCCGAATCTTGTTTGGATGCTAGGTCACATTGAACTTGCTGGCAGATCGAACGAATGCTTCATGCCTCTAAGAGTTCAGCGACGTTTCTGCTCTCCTTCAGTAGAAAATAACTGGAGGCTGCTTACTGCGGTCGTAGTTTTCCAATACGATTTATCTAAGCAGCTCAATCTAATACACATAAGCGACAAAATATCCTGCGTTTATTTCTGTGAGAGTGATGATGACACTGCGGAGAACTATTTCAGTGAGTTTCCAGTCTACGCTCGCATAAGGCTATATGCCCATGAAACATCTCGAAACACGAAAACTTTTCAAAGACCGTCAGTACGATCCTTGATGGTATATCTCACTAAAAAAAGGAACCACAACGTATATCAATTTGATGAAAGCAAGATGGTTGCACTTGATATTTCTAAGGCATTTGACGGAGTTTGGCACCAGGCTCTTTTGTCAAAAATGCGTGCTTTTGGGATCGATGACTCTCTTCTTCAATGGATTAGAAATTACCTTTCGGAACGTTCAATTCAAGTTGTATTGGATGTCTTCAAGTCTGATATTCACAAAATAAATGTTGGCGTGCCCCAGGGCTCCGTTCTGTCTCCTACAATCATTTGAATTTTCATCTACGATCTCTTGCCTGCCACTTCTAATCCAATGTATTCCTTTGCTGATGACAGTACTCTCTGCTTTTCATATTCGTTCACGGACTCACGTCCCAGCTCTTCGGCTGTAGAATAGGAACGGCAGCGCATGTTAAGCTCAATGATTCTCAAAAAGTGCGAGATAGGCGGGGTTTCTCGTGTCACTCTTTGTTCTATCGCTATTTCCACAACCAATGCTCCATAGAAATCGCCGACGAGAATATGGCTGTCAAAATCATCGACCTGAAAAACTCAACATTTCCGGCGCCAGCCTGATGAGAATTTTGCTCGAATTATTCTCTTACAAAGTCCAATTGACGCAGAAGTTGAAGGCCAACGACCATTCGCTTCATTATAGCTTCTCAGTTTGGGCCTTACAGCAGCTCGAATTGGACATCAAATTTGGTCGAAAATGAAATTTTCTGACGAGGGGCATTTCCACCTCGGCGGCTATCTTAACAAACAAAATTCCCACATCTGTGGATCGGAAAACACGCATCGAGAAGCCAATGCATCCACAGAGACTTTCAAAAATGCTGCTGGAAACGCCATTTCGGTCAACGTTGAGCGCCACAGCGTCATGATTACCGAATTTTTGTAGGCTGAAGTTGAAGACATGGACTGGGACAATCTTTGGTTTCAGCACGATGGTGCACCATGCCACACAGGTCATCAAACAATCGATCTTTTGCGGGCTAAGTTCGGCAATTGTGTTATTATCCACCTTGGCCATGAATTGTCCGCCGTGTAGCCACGACTTGACCCCGTTAAACTTTTTTTTGTAGGATGACCTTAAATATTGATGTTATGAGGACAATCTAGACCTGAAAAAAAAACACCATCTGAGCCATTCGGGAGATAGAGTCAGAAACAGTCAACAAGGTCTTGAAAAATTGAGTTGACAGGATGCCCTAGTGCAAAGCCAGCCAGGCAGTCACCCTGAATGAAGTCAAGTAACTGATTCTTGTTCATTTCATTTTATTTTTAAAAAGAAACTTATATTTGCAATACCCTGTAAAATGTAAATACTAAAGGGCTAGTGCATAGTAGGGACGCTATCCAGGTAAAATACCATAGCCACAGCAGTGCGAGGGAAAAACGCTTCATCTACTACTAGTGCAACGTCAACGCTCAGGAGCTCTTCCGATTTAGTTCCGTGATTGCGGACAGAGAACGGTTAGATATTGAAAAATAGCACGATTTTAGGTGGCTTAAATAAAAGGAGATCGTCGATACACCCTCCTAGGCCGGTGCGTTACTATAGTAAGATACTTCTCGCGGTTTTAAGTTAAATGTAGGTTAGTTAACCGATTTCCGCGGAAAGATCGGGTTCGTTGACATGAGGCAGCGAAATGATTATTAAGCTTAGAGCCCTTGGTAGGGGCCAGTAACCTAAATTAAGCAATTGACATTGCCAAATTGTCAAATTTTTGTCTAGCATGTAAGCATATATCAATAGGAGATGTAAAAATGAATTTAAAAGTAAAATCACATTAGCGTCTGAATCAGCTCGTGCTCCTGCAAAGTCTAGTGCAGCCAACGGACAATTCAACATGCCAAACTACAAAATTCGACAAGACTTGCACCAAAGGCACTACATTCAAAACCGAGTATTCAACCAAAGCTACCTAAATTGCCATCTCTAAATCAATAAAAAGTCAGTTAAACAGAAAAGCACATAGGCAAACGAACATCTTTAAAGTTGTCTTAAATGTTAAAAGTTAACGCGCATACATAGATCATTTGACCTAGAACCTTTCCAACGAGCAAAATCAAATTTTAATGATACACAGAAATTTGTTTTGAATTTGAAAGTTGTTCTCTAAAATCTGCCACTTAATTGACCTCGAAACCGTTCATCTGTTAACCACTTAACAAACCATTCTATATCAAAACAACTTGCCCTGGCCTCTATGCCACTCCCATCTGATATTCCAACCTACATAACTCTATTCATCCTTTGACTACCGAGCAACTCAATTAGATTGCTACGCACCCATAAGCAAACACCAATTAAAAAAAAAAGGAAGTGCTATGAAACGTTTTAACAAACGTTTAACTACTCCCATTCATCACTAGTTGGAGTCAAGTCTCAAAAGACAAAACACCTAGATACATCATCCAGAAGGAGCTGGAGCAAGAGCAGCTTCTCACAGCCTACCTCATGCTCGTTACTCATATTTAGCGTAAAAGCAATGCGGTAACACCAGAGTCTTTCTATCACAAGACCACAATAAGATGTACGGCGGTATTCAATAAGAATACTAGATGAGCATTAAATATAAATGCCTAAATCCTAACCCTTCAACCTAACGCTTTGTTGGAATTTTTCCACCCTCAAAGAAAAGGAATCATCTGGCTGGCTGGTTGGCTGACTTGGCTTGAACGGGAAAATTAAAATCCTGCTTCTGTCACTCTCTTTAAGTGAGTGTAAATCATCCAGGAACAACTTCACTCGGTAGGAATACACAGAACACGGTACACCTAACTCAGATGCGTTCATCAGAGCATATGTACAGAGGTGTAGGTATATGTATTTGTGTGTCTTTATATCTTTTGTTGACTTTTACTACATCAAGGATGGCATCTGCATGAATGCAACCATCACATGTATGCTGCTTTGGCATGAATTTTGCTTATCGTAAGCGTTATGCTTATGGCTAAAAGCCATCTCATTCGTATGGAACTTTGTAAGAAAAAGGTGTAGTCCTCCTACAGAGGCGACACATCGGCTTTATTATTTCGTTCAGGATCTACTCCATGCCAGTGGTAATGGTGGTGATGTACTCGCAGGACTAGTGACTCTGACTTTCTTGCTCGATGAGCACTTTCTTTGTCATCTGCAGGATGTTTGAAAGGGCTCTGTTTGCTTTGTGTAGAGATACGGTAGGACCGAAGGTGGTACCTACACACCATGTGATTCTCGAACATTATTAACGTATGTTGTTGGGTGGATTTTAATAACTGTTTCTGTTTACTAAAGGTAAACATATTTCTTTTACTTCAATCTGTGCATATACGAATACTTGTATCTACATCGTTGATGCTCCGTTGTATCACTGTTAATTGCATCTGCTTCCGCCTTGGCCAGAACCCTGTTGTCTTACAAGGGCTTGACGTCGATATTGAGCTTTCGTTAGTACACACGAGTACAGGTATTCACATCTACTGTAGACTGTACTCGTACCCGTAAGTCGACGTATATACATATGTACATAACCGCGATATGCAGGTGGTGTTTGCCTTACGCAACAACAGATTCACCTTTCCTTGAGGTCGGAATTGAGGGAGGCTAACCGCTCCCCTGCAAGTAAAGCGTATGTAAGCAGAAAGTCCTAAGTAAATCTTTGCAGCGATAAGCAATACAAACAAAGATGCGTAACAAGCCCCCCAGTGCCGTACGATATGTCACAGGGTACATATTCAAGGATAGGTACAATGGTATAGAAACGTTTTTGATGTCATGGAGTTTAATTGAATTTCGAGCGCGCGATGGAGCTCGTTAATTGGTAATTAACTCGCTCAGTAACATTATGCGTGGTTTCAGTACTGGCTTGGAATTTTGGTACATTCCCCGAAAGGTGGACTATGGAGGCAAAGTGCGTAGGTAGATGGAAAAGGCCAAAAGATAGGGGAAGCATTTCATGTGAATTAAAAAAATTTATTATTCCATTAGGGGTTTATTGTGGATGGCAGAGATTGAAGCGTTTTCAACGTTTGTAGCGCTCTTGTCTTTGTATCTCTTATCGGATGGTACGTGATGTTGTCCTTATGTTCAAATTAATTACGCGGTTTTTGGATGGATGAAAATGAGCCAAGAAGAGAGAGATATCCAGGAAGGAAATTTGTGGTTAATTTGTTATAATTGCTGTGCCTAGTATCACTTTGAAAGTGAACATAAAAGATTTATGGGGAGTCTTGATGGATGGATTTGATTAGATGGATGGTTGGGTAGATACATAGGTGGTGGTACCGAAAGTAGCTTGTGGCGATCTTTGGGGGTAAATAATTATGACATTCACTGTGGGGAAGATTGATTTTGAATTAAGTGTTTCACTTATTTTGAGAGTTTTCAAGCTTTTGGAGGTTGTTTCATGTCATTCTGCAAAAATCTTTTTCTTTATATATGGAGAGGATTTAATTTGATTCCATCGGAAAAATCCGATTTTTTTTTATTCACCCTTTTATCCTCTTGAAAAGGATACAAGAAATACTTTCGATTAGAACGTATTTCCTAAGGCTTGTTGCGACCAGGGGATGTGAAGTATTTTCTGGAAAGGAGCTACACATCGTTAGGTAAAAGTGAAGTAACAAACCACAAGTAAGAATCCTGAAACTTAATGAATATTACATCAATATTTTTGGTCGCTTTGCTAATTGACGCCCTAATTTCAGTTTTGATAAAATAGTCGACCAACATATGTAGCAACCAATTCTAATTCTATTTAGCAGCAATAAGGCAGTTCATACACCCGTAAATTGCAAATTTTGCATCTAGATTTGCATTTGCATCTAAACAAGCATAGTTGATACAAGAACCTAAGCCTAGTGACGATTGACTCATTAGGACATACTCAGACGAGACGATGAAATGTTCAACAGGCAATTGTTGTAGATTTTTCAAAAGACAAGCTCCTTAGCGGTGAATTTATACCTCGTTGAGAATGGAAATAAGAAGTATCGCCGTATGTGGAAGAAGAAAATCCGGAAAAGCAAATATTCTTGCACAAGATCGGAACTTGGTTACATACTGCAGTGGCGGATACCAAACTCAAATATCATAGATTACCAACTGTGCTGGAATAACGTGAAGTGGTGAGTCAGAATTCAAGACCGACCTTTGCTGATAGAATATTCCGTAAAGAAACCACCAGAAAACTAACGAAATCTAGCATCAGGAGAGAAAATAAACTGACACAATTTAAGCAAGGAAAAAGGCCAGCTGTGGCGATACATATCGAAAATGCTTCCTTGGTGACATTAGGAAGCACTAAGCATACAAGGTGTGTGGACAAACTTCGATTAAAAATGTAAAGTCAGTACTAAAACCCTGCTCGGCGCTTCCACGTAAATTAAGAAATGCTGTTGTGGACAGATTAAATGAAAATGGATACAGCGAAAGGGATGAAGTGCGTCTTAAGTAAGAAGAATCGAGGAACTGATAGATAGAACACATGCGGTAGCAATTGATGCATTTATCAGGATTTTTTTTCCGTCGGAACAGAGCACTCAGACAAAGAACTAGTCCATTGTACTCTTTGTAAGGTTCCTTTGAATGAAATCTTTCAGTCTTACGGATAAAGATGAGTAGGCGCTTAATTGATAAGGTGCCTACAGTACCAGCAACCACCACGTCAGCGCCGAGTACCTGCAGCCTGATGCGATCGTAAGCCGGACATTCACAGAGATAGTGCTCCGCGGTATCGTCATCATTGGATATTGTATCACTTATGCCCAGCACATTTAAGTTCTTTGCAAAAGTATAATGCTCTGTCACGACGACAGATAGTCTCTGGTTTTTAACGTAAACACCTGTCGTGTAGACTCAAGTTTACGGGATGCTCGTACATCCATGGGAGCAAGGATACGCTTTGCCATCGCCAATAACTTCGATATCAATTCGGAACTGTGCTGGAGGCCGACCTAAAACCTTAGGGTCACAGCACCTAGTACTTATTGCAACTCTACATTGGGTCAAACCAACAGGAAGACCCTTCCCGCGCATTTGGGTTTGAACCATAGCTACCATGACGCTCCCACAAGAGGGCCTACCTCAACAAGTCAGGCCCGGACCGAAATCCGGGGGCTCCTGACCCCATGGCACCGCGATTTAAGCCCTGGTAGGGGCTAACAAGACCTATGACCGGAAACCTACTTTGGCGTCATCTGAAGATATTTACGATAAGACCAATAATATGCTCTACCCCCGCTTTTTATTAAACAAGGTCATTGATGGGCGAACCCTTGATAATTGGGCGGGGGTCCTGTCACGACGACAGTAAACAACCTGCAGTCTTTCCTGCTGAGCGACAGTAGAAAGGCAGCTGACCACCTAGAGACATGGAGAAGCATTCGTTTGGTCTGCTGCATCCCGGCGAACTGTGCCATCTGCAATTGTACTCATATGAGACCCATCTGTCAACGAAAGCCTTAACCGAGGACGCAGGCGGACCCAAAGTAAGTTAGGATCCTGAAAAAACTCTCCTCTGAACCTTCCCTTGCTGGTTTATCAGCGATTTCATTTCCCGTGCTCCCATTGTGACCTGGGACCCAGATAAGGGTCACTGAATTTAGCCTTCCGACTGCATTTTTGAACTAGTTTGGAAGTCGTAAGGGGGTTCAGAGGAGGCTCTAAGGGCAGCTTGACTTTCGCTATAAATGCAAATGATTGGCCCCCTCCACCGGTTCTCGGCAATATTGTTCGCTGCCATCAGAATTGCATAAATCTCCACTTGGAGGATAGGTGCATGATGATCAGGAATTACAAGAGGTACTTTCACATGCTATAAGGAGGCGACAAGCAATCGAACAAGTACAACGTCGAAGCAGAGAAAAACGCCTCAGCAGAATCATTTTCTCGGCTGTCGCGCACGAAGAGGAAATGTCAGACTATAAGGAAGCCGAGGTTAGCGTAGCAGTAAAGGATGAATTGTCGGGCCCATATCCTCCGAAGGAACGGCGACAATCAGAAGTCTTGGATTTAAGTGCCTCGCGATTTTGTTTAATAAAGTGATGAGAGACGATAGGATTCAAAACAGGTGGTGGAAGAGCTTTCTTATTCCACTCAATAAACCAAAAGCGACACTAGAAATTGCAACAACTACCGGTCGGTTAAGCTAGCGTTGCGCACTATAAAAATGTCCAAGAGAGTTCTAGACAGTTAGCAATGCAATATTATTAAACTCCCTAGGAATCAATGCGGCTTTGTGGGAGGCATGTCACGGATAATGATGGAGAAATATTACGACTCTTTGAAGGTTCGCTGAAATCTTATCTAGATAGCACTATTGCTTTGGAATGGACCTGGGACATACTCGTACATCTATAAGAATGGTATTCGATAGGAGGAGCGGACAAAACTGGAGATAAGGCAGTGTACAATGTCCCTTGCTTTTCAGCGTTGTGCAACATTTTCTATTCAAGCAGGAGATTTATGAGTTCGGAACCATTTCCCTTCGTCGATGATACCAATATCACTAGCAGTCAGCCCTTCAAGCAGGCAACCCTTTATAACAGGAAGACAACGCATTATCAACTCAATCATATACATATTACGAAGGAGTCATCGTTCCGAAGCGGGGAAGGGCTTTGTCAAACACCAAGGGAATAGCAATGACGATGACGTATATGAAGTCAGCCAGTGGTGGCTTAAGCGGCGCGAAAACTCCACAGCGACGCTTATCTAATGAAAAGAATGCATATACTCCGAGGTCTACACATTACACCAGTCAGTTGATCCTGCCATATTCAACGAAAGCCGTCACAAAATCCGGTCCAAAAAGCAATAAAGCCTCAAGTTATAGCCTAAAGACCGAAGAAGAGACGGCCTTAGATTTTTTGCTTTTTGGAAATTGATTAGAGTCAAGCAGGTACAGATGCAGATTAATTAATTTTTCAACACAGCACGCGAGACGATGAAAGATTCGCATGAAACATTTTATGGCTGCACATAAATTTACCCGCCATTTAACACCAATGAGCTTTTTTGTGAATGCCGATAATCCTCAGAAGTCAGTGGACATGACCGTCAAAATTTACCGAGATACAGTCAGAAATGGTCGTTGTAAGTCAGATTTTGCTGGCGAGCGCTGGTGTTTTTACAATTCATCAAAGAAGATGTTTGTTTACTGAGGCTTTCTACGATTATTGGGACGTGGTCGACCATTCAAAGTAAAATGTAAAGGTCCTGGTGAACCGAATTAGGCCTCTTCTGTTCAACAGTGAAGAGAATGAATTCAAGCTACCAACCTTTGAAAAAAGAACGATTCAGGAGCAACTAAAAGCCCGCAGAAGCTACAGCTTGGCATTAGTATCAGATCTGAATAAGCGAGTAGACCTTTTTAAATGCATTAGGCTAGGTAAGAGTGATCCTCGTTGAGGTGTATTTAGACCAGTTGTAAGTCAGAGAACATGGAAGGGCAATGCTCTAGCTACTCCTGGAGACAAAGAAATTTCGAGATATACTCGTATTTGCCAAGGTCGGTGAACTTCTTAGAGCAGAGATCATTTAGATTACGGAAACGGTAACTTCGTCTTCGAATAGCACAGTGCCCCATGTTTGCGGGTTTAGAGATGTTTCTCCTGCTAAAGTTGATCAGATCCTTGATTGCATACGATCGAGTATGGGCCAATTGATCTAGATGTCTCACGGCTGTCTGCATGAGTCTATGACCGGATTAAAAATGTGCGTGGAGGTCTGGCCAGTTCAGCGAGTTCGGAGATGTGTCTTCTCCTAAGGTTGATCAGTTCCCTTGATCGCATAAGATCGGGTATGGGGCAATTGATCTTGATTTCTCACATTTGTTTCAATGAGTCCTCCAGTGACTGGACTAAAAAAGCGCTTGAAAGTCTGGCCATTTCATCAGCAATATAATTTTTTGGGACGTCCGCGTGTCACGAAACCAACAGAGTGTGATATTGTACCTCTCGTTGATAGATATTGTGGTGTTCGAAGTCAGAGATCTGATCACTGCTTGACGCTGGTATAGAGCTCACGCCGAACCAAATAGTTCCGTGATGAATAGCTGAGACACCAGCTTGGAAGGTGGTACAAAATGTGGGTACTTCGAAGGATTGGTGTATACGGAGGACCCCAGGGAAGGCCTCTGTAAAAGTTTCTTCTTAGACCAGTCTGTAAAGATAGAGTGAAGGGAGTTAATTGCAGTTTGTATGCCGCACAAGCCCATAGGTGGCAAATGGAGTAGCTAGAAGCACAGCTTCTAGATTTAATTATCTTGCAGGAGATATGCTGTCTATAACTACAGCTGCCACTGAACATTTGATATATGTACCTACATTTTATGAGATCGGCTAAAGTTAAAGGTGACAGACTTTAAGCCTATAAGCGATCATCTTGCAGCAATTCGCCAAAACTTTCGTTATAAGTCTTATATACGAGTAGATATCCAGACAACCTGAACGGCGAAGTCAAAGACCTTATCAGGATGAACTTTTGAATTATTTGTACGAGTCATACGAAGGCTGTCTGAATTAGGATACCAAAATCGGCATTCGAGACATCAATGAGGAAGTTGTTAATGAATACAACTTTAGAAAATACAGCTTCCATGGACCGATAATAAAAATACAAGTTCCGGATAGCAGAATTTTTAACCGGGCGGGAACTAAAAGGGTGGAAGATCAAATGTCGGACAAAAAAATAAGTCAACTTCAATGATAATTTGGCTGTCACTTCCACTCTTGCCTTGGATACCTATGGACTCAAATTTATTTTTTTTCAGAACTTTTTGGCAGAGACTTGATACGATCAAATTTAAATTTAAGATGCTGCACAAAAATCTATATCGGAAAGTTTTGATACTTACTGGTATTGCTCCACGTATGTCTAATTTAGTGTTACTTCGAACTGGCGGGAAATAGAACTTTCTTAACTTGTGAGCTTGCAAGCTCTTAGCTGAAAGTCATGGTTTAAGAAATGACCCTATATCTAGCTACAATCAAGGACTTCTTGGGCTGCATAAACCTAAAGTGCATATTTCATCGAAGAGTAAAAATAATATTAGGGGTGACCGTAGGTAATCCTGAAGCACATCGTCGTAAATTTTAATTCACATGACACCATAAGAAATCAATATCGTATCAGAAAAAGCGTCATCACTCACCCTGCTGAATAGCTTCTAAATCACAAAACAGTGGATGTAGAGTCATGCTTTACTGTAATCCACAAGTTCCTTGGTCTGCGCACGAAAACTACACAGACTACTACATGCAACTTTTTCCACGCTATTATTTCTTAAGATTGAATTTCTTCATATTCTTTCAGTAATGTGTATTTAAAAGACCTAAGCCGACAGAATTGTAATAAAAAGCAATACCCCACATAATATTTCTAAACACTTAAATTTGGGGCTAAAGGTCCGCCTCAGTTCTTAACCGCATCCAACCTTTTTAGAGAAATCAACCTAAGCTTCACAAAAACCAATCGAATGCCGACTTTATCACAAACCCTGAAATTCTTCAGGAAATAGAAAATCCGCATAAAAAGTCATAAAAAGATTCATCGAATGGCATCACCTGATCGCAACATGTTCACGATCAGTCAAGACGAAAAGATTGACCCGGAGGTTAATTTAATTATTGGAAATATTCCCAGTAAAGAAGGCTGTCTTGGGTTCGTAAAAATATTATAAATTAACCTATGTACGAGTATGTTATTTTGTGAAAGAGTTGATTTTTCTGCTATTTGATGGCTTGTGCAACAGCAAGAACACTAAAAGTTTAAAAGAAAGAGTCTGACTTCCTTCTTGATGAACAGTAGCAAGGACATGTTTCGATTTTATTCATTGGCAGCAAGGTGTTCTGTAATCATTCTTCCAGTTCAACGCCCGAAAAAACTCTAATCTCCAAACTCTAAACTCCACAATCAGCTCTATGCAGTTGATTCCGTCATAAGATAAGACAGATAAGGCCGGTAACTTTGAAATCGTGGACTTGAGACAATATTTTGATTAAACTTCTCAAATCTGAGCTTGTTTTTCTATGAAAAGAAAGAACATTGGGTGTCAGCTTCTCGGCAAAGGTAGTTTTTGGACAAACATATGGAACGATGGTATTTATTTTGTAATGATGGAATTCTCAATAGGGAAACTTCTCAAGCCAGCTGTCAAATTTGGCAGATACATATATGGCATTAAGTATTTATTTTGGAACAACTGCTCCTATAACGTGGATTGGCCCAGCAGCGCAGCCTCAAGTTTGTAACTAAGTGTAACTAAATGCTTCTCTTACCTCCCAGTGGTAGTCCCCGGAAACCAACAGACTTAGGCTTATTGAGCTTGTGGCGGAACGAAATATTACTATAACAAGCATACGGTTTCCTCATCTCAATATACATAAGGGGACATGGCGGCCTACTGATCATGAAATCAAATTGATCTCATTGAATTAGACGTAAGGCATGCATCCAGAATTCTGGGCGACCGAACGTTCCGGGCAGCCAATATTGACTCAGATCATAACTTTTTTGCAGACAAGGTGCAGATGCGGATTCCAGAATACTGTGAGAAGACATAACGTAAAACAGCTTCAGGCAAAAGCAACAGCCAGATTCTTCATTGAACGCGTATCCGCAACTCCTATGCCGCCAGGATCATGTACCGGTGACAATGCTGTCAACGCGTCATCACAGACGCCGCAAACGATGTCTTAGATTTCACCCGACAAACATCAAGGAATCCCTGTTTTGATGAAAAATGTCGCCAAGCATATGCAGCTAAACAAGAAGCGTATAAAGCAGTGCTACAACGAAGGACAAGAGTCGCTCGTAACCTCTACGAGAAGAAGAGATTTGAAGAACAAGAGCATGAGAAGCGTGCGAACGTCACGCGTGTGCGTCAACTTAAAAAATGAAAGCCAAAACCTCCGTCAACCTCACCAAAATGAAGGAAGAATAACAATATCTAAGCTGAAATCCAACAAACCACCTGGACCTGACGGCTTACCGGCCGAAGTATTTAAAGCTGCTGGGAATGACTTTGCAGATGGCATATTAGAATTTCTTTCTCAGATCTGATTAGAAGAATGTACGAGTATGACTGAATGGCTTCTCAGCATCGTTTGTCCGACCCACAAAGAAGGAGAACCCCTCAACTGCGCCAACTATGGAGGTATGTATAGGTAGGTAGGTAAGAGTGGGTGTTGGAAACACCAACCATTGTGATGCCACGTGGATATATGATTCTCTTCCTAATGGAACCAGTTTGAGCTTACGATGAAGCGTAGGAGACTGTATACGTCTATATTTTTTTAAATCGCTTAAGTCATTATAGAAGGAAGCTTCTAAGTGTAGCATTTACAGAGACGAACTATATGGGGCATTGTCTAGTTTTGACATCCCTACCATGCAGAATGACGACTGAGAACACTCGTGGCTCCGTCAAAGTCTTAATTGACAACTTTAATGTCAAAAAAAGTGTTAGACAAGGTGCGAAACTCATAAGCGAACAGTGGAGGCACAATCTTTTAAAAGTCTGTGCAACTACTTCGACATAGTTGGTAGAACACAGCGAGCTGTCACCGGTGTGCCCGCTGGTTTTGAAATCGAAGCTGCCAAAACGGGTTTAGCGGTATGTTAAATAAGGGCAAGGCCAATAATATGTCAAACTTTCAACCGTAACACCCGTCTTGCTACGAATGCTCATCAGTATACCCTGAAGTCCATTTTCGGACGTACTCTAAAATATCGTGATTCTTTCCTAAGCCGTACAACTCGTTTATGGAATGCCCTGCCGACCTCTGTGTTTCCTGGTCGTTGTAATTTGCAAACATTTAAAACCAATGTACACCGGTACCTGCCTTTTCTTCCTCCCTAAATTTCCTTCGCCCGCGCTGTGTACGAACATTTTGAGGGTACAAAAACCCTCTGAGCGCACGCTGATTATAAAAAAAAGAAATACACAAGATCGACGACTTTCTGTCCAAGGCACAGTTGACAGCTATAATTTCGAGGCGATAAGAGACTTTGTCTACTTTGACTCTACCATAAATTCTGCCAATAACACCTCAGCAGGAATAAAACGAAGAATCACTCTCGCCAGTCGCTGTTTCTTTGGACTAAGAAAGCAATTGAGTAAGACCATATCCCGAAAAACTAAGGAGACTCTGCATAAGACCTTGACCATCGCAGTCCTACTTTATGGCGCTGAAGCATGGACTCTATCGCAATCCGGTGAAGATATCCTCAGTCTTTTGGAGAGAACAATCCTTGGAAAAATATTCGTTCCCGTTTGCGTTGACTGGCTTTGGAGGAGAAGGTTGAACGACGAACTATACGAGCTGTTCAGCGACATCGACCTAGTCAGAAAACAGCGCATCAGTCGCCTGAGGTTGCTAGGACATGTAGAGCGAATCTACACCACTCCTCAAGCCTGCAGGGTCTTAGATTCTAGACCGGACGGACAACGAAGAAGACTTCACTTTGGGTGCTCCGCAAAAGTAGGACGAGACCTCAACCGATTTGGAGTGCGCAACTGGAGGCAGTTAGCTAAAGACCGGACTAATTGGAGAGGCTTGTTAGTTCAGGCCCACGATCATTCCAAACTGTAGCGCCACCTACGAAGAAGGAGAATATTTTGGCAAATCATCATACGTGCTCATATAGGAAATTAATTCCGAAAATATGCTCGGAAATGATTCAGGGTTTGTTTTTTTATTATGCTGGAAAAGTGTTCTAGAGAAAGCCTTTTGTATATGTTCCTTTGACTAGAATTTCTGAGTCGTTCGCAGAAAAATTAGTAAGCGCTTTAGTGATAAAGTAACAGCTCCCACCATATTAGCGCCAAGCACCTGCAGGCTGATGCGAGCGTTGGCCAGCACCCACAGAGATGCTGTTTGGGGTGTCGTCTTAACTCTTAAAGCAAGCGCCGCAGAGGGTATGCCCAGCACACTTATGTGCATAGTAAAAACGTTGTGCACCTTAAACAGTTTGCGGTTTTCCTGCTGAGGGATAGCAGGAAAGCTCGCTGACCGGGAATCATTTGTTCGTTCTGCCGCATCTCGAAGGGGCATGCAATTTGCACCTATGGATATATAAAACCCAACCGTCAACGGAAGGTTTAATCGGGGATGCAGGCAATGCTTACTCAGTATCCTTCAGGAACTCTCCTCTGGAGCCTCTGGAGCTCCTAAAAATAGGACAATATATGCATGCTACTAGGGACATATTTCTTTGCAAGAACAGTTTATAGTGACAGATTTTGACAACTCTTGTTGTAAAAGTGGTGAAGTGATCTCTCTTGCAACACTTCCTATAAGTGTTAGTGCTGATATTGTAGCCTTTTTGCTGGTAGTAATGCCCATCAATTCTACCTTTGAATTGCTAAAGTTATTACCGCGTTGAACTTGAAAGCCTATGCGACTATATATGTTTAAAACGATTATTGCAGAACAACCAAGAGCTTCGGATAGATTGACTGTTGATAGTCATTCTTATTAAAAAGACAAGAAAATGATTCTGATAGGAACCTGAAATTTTCAAACCATGGTCAAGTGCAGACGAACAACTAGCGGAGGCTCCAGACTGCTAAAAAGCAGATGTCATTCAAAAGTACTATGGGTTGAGACTGATAAGAGCAGGATGAAAAGAATGGTATCCCTTATACGACGGCGACTGCTACAGAGAACAGAAGCAGCATCCGCTTGAATGCCAATTTGTTGTAAGCTACTGACCTGGATAGAAGGTTTTGAGCTTTGGGCCCGAGAATGAATATCCTATAACAATCCCCAACATCCCCCTGTGGAGAAAGACGATGCTACAAAAGAGTGTGTCTACGACCGCCTCAACAAAACCTACCAGCAAATCCTAAATACGATATGAAGGTGTCTTTGGTAGTAATATATTCAAAAAGAATAGCCCTTATTATACCACGTCTGGAAAGGACGTGAGGCAATTGACTTTGTGGCCGGGCTAGTACCATTAAAGTTAACACGCGGTTTCAAATCAATACTCACAATGAAACATGGCGGTAGTTTGATACCATAACTGCCAACGCAATTGATCACGTTGAAATTGAAATAAGGACTTCCTATAGTATTGGAGATTCCCAATCGTCACTATGATATTACAACAAAAGGGAGCAGATTTAACGCAATCGCAACAAAATGGCAGACGACTTACTGACTCCATATCTCTAAATTTCTTGACAACCCGCTACAAGCTGAAGTTTAGTGGTAGTGATGCCAAGAAGCCATTAGAAATGCCGCAGCTGACATTCTAAGCTTCCCAAGAATACTTCAACGAAACCCTTGGTATAATGAAGAGTGCAGACAAGCACACGTAGCAAAAAACTCGGCTCGGATGCTGAACTATGTTACATACAAGAATGAGAGCGATTCATGCGCTCTCCGAAGAAATAGACTATTAAAAGGCGGACATAACCCATATTACGCTAGCAGGCAGAATGAATCATTCCAAGCCGAGGTTTCTGTCTTCCCAGCCAAAACTAAAAAAGATAGCAATGTCGAAACTGAGGTACAACAAACGCGGCTTAAGCAGTATACATCAACGCATTTCCAACCGTTTTCCAAAGAAAGTATGCCTGATGATCTGTACTTGGCTTCCTCGATCAACAGACGCTCTAAGCTGCGCTAACAATAGAGACTTTTTAACTTCGCGTACAAGATCTTGTCATCTAATTAGCCCTTTCGGTACAGATCCAGGAACGGTGAATCCGCGAATGACCAAGCACTTTCACTATGGTATATCTTGGAAAAAAAGGGAGAAGTTTAGATAAGTATCCACCTACTCGTTATCCATTTAAGCCTGCATATGCCGACATCCATTGAGATGAGCTAGAAGTAGTCAGATTCTAATTTTGGTATGAGCGCTAAACTCTTCGTATTGTTGCGAAATGACGATGAAAATCCGTCGCTCCTGCGTGAAGTCCTGAATCAGTCTTATAGAGGTCCTTAATGTAAGAGAAATGGTTCTAAGAACGTGATTTTTACTAACATCATTGGGAGAGAAAAACTTTTGCAGTGCTCGGAACCAAATACTAGAGGTACAATCTTCCAAAAATGCGTGCATATGCTGTGACATTGACATCATTGACCGAATGGTATCGTGACTGGTGTGCTTGAAATTATTGCAGCAGAGAGGCTGAAATGTATTGAATGCTTGTGGTTTGGCTTAAAGAGCAATTGAGTAGTAAGCCCTGGTCAGAAACACTAAAGAGACTCTAACATAAAGAACGTAGAAGCACAGAATTTAGCGAAGGCGAATTAAAATTCCCTTAATCGCTTTAAACGCAAGATTCTTTGAGTGATGTAATAGAGCGTTCTATGACCTGTTAGGCGACAGCGAAATAGTCAGAAAGTGCATATAAATTGCCTGAGATAGCTGGATCATATGGAAAGAATGGGCACCAACCATCCTGGTTGAAGAGTCTTCGACATCGACCTGTAGGTAGCGCAGAAGAAAAGTGCTAGTGGGCTCGATAATCATGAAGTGCGTAACTGGAAGCAGTTGACCAATGTAAGATTTTTTAAATTACACTTTCGGAAATGCCCCTCATTTCTTTTGCAACCATAACATGAGAAAGACCTCCATACAAAGACCGTTCATTATTATTTAAACACGCGTGAGAAGACAAGCCGTTTAGAACAAAGCCTTGACCGATATATTTCACATGTGAACCCCAACCATCAGCATGTATGAGCTATAATTTGCGACCCAACCACACACATTATCCGTGAAGCACACGGTGGATTTTCGAAAACCCTACCGCACGACTTAAATGACTGAATGACTACACTATACAGTCAATTGAAGCTTTTCTCTCGTATCTAATTGCATGTAATTAAAAAAAATGTATATAAGATAAAAAAGTACCGAGAAAAATTCATTCTCAAAGTCAATTGCGAATTTACTCGCACACATAAGTCACTGCTTTATCATGGCATGATGGCAGCATTTCGCGGTTTAGTAGACGAAGAACGAAGAGGAGAAGGGCTATCCGAATCTACTAAATGCCTTATTTAAGCCCACGCTTCTAGTCACCTTCTACCGCCCTCTGACTTGCCGCCGAACAAATTCAGTCAATTGTTGTTTCAGGTTTTGCCTTTTGGAATTGTTCTTCCACACTGTTTGTCATAGCCGTCGTCGTCAGTTGCATATGTGAATAGTTAGTGCTCATACACTGAGCACGTTTCAGTGTATCTTTATTCGAAGAATCTACTGCAGCTGGTGTATTCGTAACTCTTCAACTTGATGTGTTTCACATTGTTGGATATTTCTCGAGAATACTTCTCAATTAAACTAATTACAACTGATGTCGGAATGGTGGGAGTACGAGTGTATAGAAGGCATTCCAAAATCCCAATCCACCTACTTTCTTCCACCAAACAATACAAAGTGCTACGTACGTACTCGGAACTCATAGAGTATCTTAAATTATGTATTCGTATGTAGTAATTATCTAATTATATAATTAAATGTAGGATGGTACAGAGACTCACAGACTTTGTGACAAACCACCTACTGAAAAGCAAAAGTGACGCCGATACAATACATTTTAGTGATGAACAACAATTGAGTCACACGTAGAAATTTCCAAACCAACTGAATCCATAAAAAAGTATATCTTTTGAAGGTTTTTTCTCTGTGAAGATACGACTATAGTACATACATTCCACAAACCATAAATTAAATTTCAAATTAACTCCCACACGCCCACTTTGTGGACATACGACCGGCGAGTATGTGTGTGTATCTACAAATATTTGTTTTTGTTTTTCAATTTCGCAAAAAAAAAACAAAAAAAACATCGTTCCAGTAGAATGTTCCACTTAATGGAAATTATGTCATCGCGTTTAAGTCGCGCTTCCGTCGGATAAATTTGTGCGTGTCGGCAGAGCAATTTCTGAAAAATAGACGCGTCTGAGGGCAGAAAATTATGTCCAGCACACGCAGCTGTCGACTGTCAAGTCAACGCATCATGCATGATGTTGTCAATTGATGCAACACTGCATGCACAAGTCCTCATAATGACGATGAATGTGACGATGCATTTGAGGTCAGGGATAGTGGGAGTCTAGGTTCTCTTTTGAAGGGAGTACTGCGGTAGAAGCCTAACCATCTACTATCTGAAGAAAATCATTTGTTTTCTTATCGTTATGAGGGAGGAGAACCTAATCGCATCTTAAGTGGTTCTAATGAATCTAATTGAGAGGCTTAAGATATAAGAATTCACAGAGTTGAGTAGGTCAATAGAATTTTGATCTCGAATTAGGAAGATTTGCTGGAGAAAAACTTTTATAGAAATTTCAGAAATTTGCGAATATTCTGAGAAATATTTTTGAATTCGGAATGGATCTCAGACATGCCATTGGATTAGATTTTATCGGGACAAAACCGGCAAAGGCAGCGAAACTTTCCAGCCCGCTGCACAGTATTCTAGCATCTATCACTCTATGTGTGGATATCCCAAACTAAATTATTGCTAGACCAATACTAACTTGTAATTCACGTCATATACCGAGGAATGTAGACTAACTTGAATGGTTCAAGACGAAATGCCAGTTAGTAGGCCAAGTAGAATGAGAAATCTCCGACTGGTGTTAGTTCCTTAAATAATGCGAAAGACACTGTAGCTGAATACACTGCAGCCACCGTTGATACATATTTTTTTTGGAGATGTGAAGATAACGAGTAACGACCACCTTCCCAGAAAGCGTGATAGGCGTCTGTTGCGGGTAACAAGCCGCACCATTAAATCCTTATTACTTCAAAAAAAAAAATCGTCCCCTTGAATACACCTTTGGTTCTGGAACGTCAAAACCCACCTCCAATCACGAGGAAGAGGTCCATAAAATGCCATGATAGATACTCCAGAGTTGAGCGAAACACGATGCTGAGTACCCACCAACCAACAGAACAGGAACACTGTTCCACTTTTGACATGCCAGCTGGAAGCCTTAAAAACTCTTAAATCCTGCAAATTGCAAAGTAACTGGATAGGTAGGTAGGTAAAAGTGGCTGTTGGAAACACCAACCCACTTAGGCCTATTGGCGCATTGTGATGCTACGTGGATCTATGATCCTCCTACTAATGGAACCAGTTTGAGCTTACGATGAAGCGTAGGAAACTGTTTACGTCTATATTCTTTAGATCATTTAAGTCATTTTAGAAGAAAGCTCCTAAATGAAGTTTTCTTTTCTGGGAGAGAGCTGGACATGCACAGAGTAGGTGGAGGATTGTCTCCTTTTCCTCCTCGTCCATGCTGCTTCTACAGAAATCGTTTGTAAAAGCGACAAGCCTTCTTGCGAGCTTGCCTATGAGGCAGTGTCCAGTGATGACACCTATGATGGCGCTGAGATGTTTATTATTTAGAAGGATCAGACTCTTAGAGCGATTTGAATCTAGCTTTGGCCAGATCTGTTTAGTCGATAGAAATGTTGGCCCAATAATTCACAGTCCACAGTCTGTTCCCTTATTGGCATCCAGCTTTAATATCAATTTGCACGTAGCGATTCTACCCTTTTCCGGTAGGATAAATAGAGCGGTTCCAATTTTGGCGAGTTCATCGGCCCTACAGTCCCTGGAATGTCAAAGGCAATGGTGAAGGTTGAACTGCTCTGCGATCTCCATACGAGATGATCGGCATTCAAAGGCGGCTTTCAAATTTAATGAGACTGAGTCCAGGGATTTGATGGCTGCCTAACTATCCGAAAAGATGCGAATATCCTTTGCAGATATCACGTTTTTCTTCAGCCAGGGCAGAGCTTCTTTAATCGCCAAAATTTCCACCTGGAACACGCTACAGTGATTAGGAAGACGGAAAGAGAGGCTTAGATTTAGCGTATCTGAGAAAACACCACCACTAATCTCGTTATCGGATTAAGATCCATCTGTGTAGAAATGGATTGACCTATCCACCATGAAAGCATCTTCCTCCCAGAAGGATTTAGAGGGGAAGCCTTTGTCAAACCAAAGTTCAAGTATGGTGTAATCGATGTTCTCTGTGAGGATTCCTAATGTATTAAGAATGCTGTCGTGGCCAAATGGATTATTTGTCCACCGTTTAGTCGCTTTAAGGCGAATAGCTGCAGTCGCTGATATCGAGAGGTGTTTGAAACAGAATGTTTAATTCCTTAGAGAGAATAGACCGTATGGCTACGCTTATGCACAGGCATGATGTTCTTTGCACTCCGCTTAGTTTACTGCAGTTGACTGCTTTGTCTAAGGCCGTCCAACAGACGACAATCCCGTAAGTTAGTATCGGTCTTATGAACGAGATGTATTGTCAGTAGGTTATGCGAGGTTGAAGGCCCCATTTATTCCCAATGGCTTTTTTGCAAGAGAATAGAGCTACTGTAGCTTTATTGGCTCTTTCTTGAATGTTAGGTTTCCAGTTTATTTTCTTGTCAAAAATGAGGCCCAGACACTTTACTGCATCGGAAAAGACTAAACTGGTACCGTTTATTGAGGGAGGGTCTATAATTGGAATTTTATATTTTCTAGAAAAGATGACAAGATCAGTTTTATGGGGGTATATTCCCTATCCACAGCGATCTTTCAAACGGGTTAGTCCGCCTTGCGGCGTACCTCTGCTGACACATCCTTTAGCAGAAGCCTCACCCAGTTTGGAGTTGATTATCCTGCTATTTAGCATAAGACTGATCAACTCCCCAAGCGAGTCGTATACCTGCAGAGTTGACAGCGTGGTCGTGATTGCGGATGTGTTGACGTTGTTAAAGGAATTTCTGGAAAGGATATCGACGCTCCAAAGGGGGAGGAGGTTGTTCATCAGCATCCAGCTTATCCTTTTTGAGACCCTTAAGTGTATTGACTCGAAGCTAAACCGAATCATGCCTTTTGTCTGAGCTAGAGGGTTAAGGGAGTCTTTATTGATCACGATCAACGCGCA
Source organism: Volucella zonaria (assembly GCA_963966105.1). NCBI lineage: Eukaryota > Metazoa > Arthropoda > Insecta > Diptera > Syrphidae > Volucella > Volucella zonaria. The sequence goes on along the minus strand of OZ014530.1, from coordinate 41,989,295 downwards.
TCTATAAGAGCCCGTTAGTTCCTCCAGTTTCGCGGCTTTCCAGTCATGAGTCGGAAGATCCGAGTTCCTGAGCCTGATGAAGAGGCTCTGATGAAGGTGCGAGTGCGAGGTCTGTTAGGGATGTCCTCAAGTTTTGCACCTGGTCAAATCTCTTCTAAACGACCCATAGGTTCAGCGAAGAGATCAAAATATCTCTGATTGACACATGCAATAAGCTTGGCGTGGCGTTGGTGCCAGCCAGCGTCGCTTGTGATGGGAGGTGGTCCGGGGTTTCCACGCATGATGGCCAAGAAGGTGCTCGAAAGCTTTAGCTTGACCAACTGCCACCGGTCAGGTATTATTGATCCATGGGTGTCGTTCCTGTCGATTACCGCGATCATTATTGCATCCTTCAGGACTTCCCCGAAACATCTCAGAGATGTGCTGTTGGATGGCCCAAGGGTTTTGGCGCTGTGGGTTTTGGGCTTCTTGGGAGCCGGCACGTTTTCCTCCAATGATCCCTGGTGCTTGGGGGAGGCTTTAGGTGTTTTGGGAGCAGTGAAAGCAGTGGGTAATCTGTCTTTTAGGATGTTGTTAGCCCACTCAATCTTGCTCTTTATATCCGCACTTCTCTCAACCTCCTGAATGGATACGAAGGTTTTGATGATGCGTAAAGCATTTCGGCGTTTTAGGTGGCCGTGGTGTAGTGGTACTAGCAATCGCTTCTCACTCGGAGGGTCAAGGTTCGAATCCTAGCCACGACAAGCTTTCATTTGTGTATTGTAATTGGAACTCAGTCAGAAAAATCTGCGTGTGAAGGCATAACACTGACATGTAGATTTGGCTGTTGTAGGGTTTTTCAAGCACAAAACAACCGTTAAAATTCACAACCTCACCATTCCGAGTGAAGAAAATCTCTCCGTCTTATTCGGACTCCCACCCCTGGAGAGTCAATATCGAAACCAAACACACCTGAGTTTCAAAGCACTACATCACAAACTTTCCTTTCTCCTCCTTCTACCTTTCCGCCCGCGCCCTGGCAACAGTGTAAGGGTATTCATAACCCCTTTGGCGCGCGTAAATTATAAAAAAAGAAAAAGGTAGAGCGCCTTAGATGGAGCTTACTGATGCGGATGAGCCCCAGATTACTCCGTAGAAGGAAGATCTTTAGTAGCAACGACAGGTCCGTAACTGGATAATAACGGAATTTCAAGAGTTACCATAATACAGGCCCCAAAACCGACGAGAACATCGGCTAAGACTGAGAAGGATAATTTTTAAGATAGTCTAAGCGCCGCTTATAACTTAGCTCATAACCCTGGCGTCCCAGTTGTGATAGTGGATTTCCATTTTTTCTCCAATGTCAATGTTTTCGTTGTCGAAGGCACACCGAGTCTCTGGCTTACCAGAAGTTCAGCTGGTTCCCATGCGGTAGGCAGCAAATGTTGAATCAAATTGCGCTTCCCAAACGATTCAGAGGTTCTCTTTATGAAGTCTCGAATAGACAGAAAGTCGGGATTGCTTGTGTACGCCTTTTATCTATCCGTCTATGTCCATCATGCTAATTATTACCAGAAATAACTTCGACATATTTCGGGATACCATAGTGCACCAGGAATTCATAGACCATAAGCAGAAACAATCAGCATATCTAAGAAAAGAACTGTTGACGAGCACTTGAAATCTGTGAAAAATGTTTCCGCGACCGAAGGGTAAAGGTTTAAACACCTAAAGACGGATTTAGGGGCGTATTTCACTTAATTCCAGTGAAAGGAAAGACATACAACGTAAGGCGGGCGTTTGGGAAAACCATCGACTTAGCTGCACATATCAAAGATACAGGAAACTGGTCTGACCGCAGGGCTATGCTATGCTTCTACTAACGAGGATACTATGGGACGTAGCTCTGAACTAAATCCAGCGAAAACTATGAGACCCGAGTTCAGCTAGCGGGATAGAGAGATCACTATATGATAGCGTTGCGCTTCTGAACTTAGATTATCATTTCGAAAAAATAAATTTCAGGAGGCCCTCAAGGAAAACAAGTCTTCGAGTTTTTTTCACGAAACTAAAATCACCGATCAAACATCGTCTTAACTGACATCCATATAGTACTGGATGTGAGTAACGAAACCCAATGGGCTAATAATGCATTTAGTATTGCTGTACAAATTGCATCAAACAATGTAAATGCAATTCTGCCTCTACCTCCGAACTTTCCTACGCATCATTGATGGTACTCAGGCACAGATTTGTAAGGCTTTCGCTATAAAGATACTAATGCAAGCATTTATAGTCGCGGTCTTTACCATAAATGTATCTCGCGAGATCAATTAGGCTCCCTAACTTCTTCCTCACAGTAGCAGACTATTCTTGAGGTTATTCCAAACACGATGCTAGCAAGCTAGGCTGTTTTATTATCAGAGAGGATATTGATACTCACGTTTGTGATAGACCTATTTAGGTTCTCTATGCCGCAGACATCTTTGCATGTTTATCAGCCTGAAACACGAAGGTTCTACTGTCCATGCTCCATATATCCTTGCCCCTAATTCATTTCTATGTTTATTATTATTATTTTCAAAGGACGATATAAACTAATTTAGAAAGTCCGGGACTTTACGCCGGGATACTATATTACTGCTTGATTTCGATGATCTAGTCGGAACCGATGCTTTCAGTGTGGCGAAGCCATTGACCTTTTCTATGTTTAACATCCACCAGTATACCACGCTAGTGAATCCTCAACACAGATAGACTTGTTCTGTTCCCTTTACATCTCTGCAGACGGGTAGTTCTTCTTCAAGATCTGGATGAATTAGTTTGGGATAGATCTTATTTCTGAATTTGAAGATGAATCGGATGGAAATTCTCAGTGCACCGGTTGAAGCCACCGTTTTCCCAAGTAGACTTATGATGGTCCATAGTTAGGTCCTGGCTTTGTTTATAGTTTTCTTGACATGGCTATTTCAAGTAAGATTTGATCTAGGGTTACTATTGAACTAGCAACTTTACCTTCCCTGAAAATTCTATACGTAGCTTACCCAAAGATGTTGCATTTTTAGTTTATTCAGTTTTCTTCCTTTGCTTAAGGCTTCGATGGCACTTTTGAAGTTAATCCTCTTGAATCAGTTAGCTACGAGGTCAAGAGCTATCAGGAAGCGATCTGAGTATCGTCGTCGTGTTGTTAAGTATAGAAACTAGTTGCTAAGTACAGACGTTCGGAAGATAAATTACCACGATGAGCTATAAACGAAGTGACAGAACACTTCCTTCTATGTATGTATCCTTCATCAACAACTCTGAGTTGATTGCTGCCTAATGAAGTTCTCATTTTCCCATTCGCGAGCATGTCATCTTTTATCCATTTACATGTCGCACTGTCTACCTCAATCATTAACGCATTTCTGGGCGTCACTTTTCTTATCGAAAGCAGCCTAATACCACCTAATCTGTAAGTAATTTTTGTAAGTCTCCAGGTTAAACTGTCTGGGATTATTTCCATCACTTTGGGGAGAAATGAAGAAGGACTTATTGGTTTATACGATTAAGGTAGCTCTTTAATTTTGCCTCCTGTTTTAGGTGTCGTATAAAATCTTCTCTGTAACAAATTGCGATATGTATATGATAAACCCTTAACGTGTTCATAACATGGAGCGTCACTTTGAAGCAAAGGCGGAAATCATTTCCCCTTTATTTGAAGGTATGAAGTGAGCTGATGGTCCATTTTATTTAAAAGTTTCCTTGCCTTCATTCAATCTTCCGTAGAAGGCCTCAAGACCTTGTACTGAGGGGCTTCCTGAGAAAATTGATTAAATGGCGACTGATCGGGAAACTGCTGTGGGTCCTATAATTTGAACTGGTACAGCAGCGCAAAAATTAAGTTCGTCGCAAAGTGCTTTTTTGCCCTGTTAATAGTGGTTCCCGGTAACTGCATGAGTAAATCCCTATTCATGCAGCCTAAAATGCAAGAGCATGCCCTGCCACTGGCATTATACTGCAAGGGGGATTTTCGGATGCTTAATAGGCCATGTGTAGCCAAACAATTAGCAGAGGCCGCTGAATACTATCACGTAGATATCACCGCCACTCGAAAGAAACCCGAAAACTGTCAACAACTCCCATGCCGTCAGTATCAATTACCGAGGACCAGTGGCAATGCCGCCAACATGCCATAAGTGGCGCATGCAGCTAAACACGAAGCCTCCAAAGTGACGCTGCAATAAAGGATGAGAGCCGCTCGTGAGCTCTACGAGCAGCATAGGCGGGAAGAACATCGGCTTATCCAGAAGAAGAAAAAGGAGCACGAGAAACGCACGAACGAAGATGTTGAGATTAAGATATATCCAGGAATAATGTGCGGAAGTTTTACCAACAAGTAAAAAGAACATGTCAAGGCAAAAAAACCCGTAGAGATGAAGAAGGAAACATTCTAGTAGAATCACAGTCGGTGCTGAAAACATGGAACAACTTTTTCTGCAGACTGTATAATGGCGAAAAAGCTCAACATCCCGCCATTAGGCGGAATAGACCAATTAACTTAAACGATGGTAGGCAAAACTTCCATCCACCTGACCAAAATGAAGTAAGGATAGCAATATCTAAGCTGCAATCGAACAAATCAGCTGGATCTAACGGCCTACCGGACGATGTATACAAAGCTGCTGGAAAGGATTTTGTGGAGAGTATGCACCAACTTATTTTCCGGACCTGGTCGGAAGAGCGTATGCCTGATGAATGGAATCTCAGTTCCATATGCCCGATCCATAAAAAAAGGGACCCACTCGATTGCGCCAACTATGGAAGCATAATTCTCCACAACATTGCAAAGAAGATCTTATCTGACATATTATGTGAATATCTGATACCATTCCTCAACAACTTGATTGACCGCTATCAGTGTGGTTTCAGACCAGGAAAGTCCACAATCGACCAAATCTTCACACTCCAGTATCAAACTAAAGTCTAAATCGATACCCGTCATCTTTTCATCGATTTTAAGGCCGCATATGACAGCATTTATAGAGAAGCTGTACAGAATGACGATTGAGAAAGCCGGTAACGTCTTAGTTGAGACTTTTAATGTCAAAAAAGGTTTTACGTAAGGTGACGAGCTGTCATGTGACTCCTTTAACATCGCGCTTGAAAGAATTGTGCGAAACATCTTTCAAAAGTCTGTGCAACTAAAAGGTGGCGCAAAAGTTATCAGCCGATATTCTTTGACTGTGGTTTTTTTTATGAATGAGCAACATTGGTTCTGCTTTTGGATTATGTTTACTCGATGTCATACATTTTTTTTTCATTAAACCGAAAAAGTAATATCGGCTAAGTGGCCGCCGCCACTTTGATGCATTTTCCATCATTCTTGTCACAACTTCGGGCGATAGGTCCTCGTATTCTTGACGGATATTCCCTTTGAGGGCTTTCAGAGTCTGAGGCTTGTTGACATAGACTCGTGACTTCAAGAAACCCCACAGAAAGAAGTCTGGTACGGGTAAATCAGGCGATCTTGCCGGCCAGTGTAAATCGTCAAAACGAGAGATTAGGCGACCCAGAAATGCAGCCCTCAGAATTTCGGTTATGGCTCATGCAGTATGCGCGGTTGCTCCATCTTGTTGGAACCACATGCTCTCCAATCCCAATTGATCCAATTGAGGAAGGAGAAAATCGTTGAGCACTGTAGTGCTCACCGTCCACAGTAGTCGATTGGCCTGCAGCGTTTTCAAAAAAATAAATCCCGATGACGGTCTCAGAGTAAGCAGCACACCCTGCAGTACTTTTGGGTGGGTGTAATAGCTCTTCGTGGATTTTCGGTGCCCCAGAAGCAATAATTTTGCTTATTCACATATCAACAGAGATGGAAATGTACCTCGTCGCTCATGATGATTTTCGATGAAAAGTGGTTGAGATTCAGGATGGCCGGAGCGAAGGTTACACGCGCTTGGCGGTCAACAGCTAACAGCTGATGCACTGTCTGCACCCTGCAAGGGAATATCTTACAGTCTTTCACCAAAATTCGCTGTAAAGATCGCCGATTGATGCCCCATTGCCTGGCACGTCGTCTGGTCAATACTCTGTGGTCCTCTGAGATATCTTCAACCACAGCTGCGATATTTTCAACCGAACGGCTGCTCTGGGGCCGATTATACCTACCAGCATCTTGTGTTGTCCCATACTCTTCTAAACGTCGTAGTGTGTGCCCATTTGTTGTCGGACGACGGGGAAATCTGCGCTGAAATTCACGCTGCGCCAATACCACCGACGAATAATTCCGCATTCATTAGGAGTATAGCTATTCATGTCTTGTTGATGTGTATTTTGTATCTGTTTACTTCACAAATGTCAAAGTAGAATTGACATTTGGAAAAATTAAAGCAACTTCCGCTAGGGTGATGACTTTTGCGCCACCTAGTAATAGCGTACGCCGATGATGTCGACATAATTTTCATAACTCAGCAGGTTGTCACCGGTGCGTTAGCTTGTATTTAAACGGAAGCTACCAACATGGGTTTAGCGGTAAATGATGGCAACACCAAGTAAATGCTGTCAACAAGAAGGGACACACAACATCGACGAATTGGACAGAACATCACAGTTGACAGCTATAATTTCGGGGTAGTAAAGGACTTTGTCTACTGTGGATCTGAAATAAAACGAATAATCACTCATGCCGTTCTCTGTTTCTTTGGGCTAAGAAGATAAGTAAGGCCCTATCCCGAAAAACTAAGAAGATTCTATATTAGACCTTGATTGTCACAGTCCAGTCGGATGAAGACATCATCAGTTGTTTCAAAAAACTGCGCATCAGTCGCCCGGTGTGGCTGGGACATGTAAAACAAATGAACACCAATGCTTGGGCCCGCAGACTCTTCAAATCAAAACCGGAGTGACAACGCAGTTGAGGAGAACTTCACCTTAGGTGGCGCAGTAGAAGAAGTAAAAGAGGGCCTCACCCTGGGGGCACTTAGCTAAAGACCGGGCTAACTGGAGAAGCTCGTTAGTCGGTACCCAGGTTCATCCCGAACTGTAACGCCACCTAAGTATGTAAGAGATTTTGTCTACTTCGTCTCCGCTTTCAACAGAAATCGAACGAAGAGTTACATTTGGCAATCCCTGTTTTGTCAGAAAAAAAGGCAATTGGCTATCAGATCTTGTAAGACAATATGATTATCCCATGCCTTCTCTATAGCGCAGAAGAATAGACGTAAGCGAAGGCAGGTGAGGATATACTAAGTCGTTTGGAACGTAAGACGGGCTTTTAGAGCAAACACAACGAGCTGTTCAGCGGCAATATGTTCCTGTATGAGACACAATGTCGTAGTCGCTATTATTAATCGATGACATCAGTCTGCCAGCTGGAAATATTCCCAGTTGAACTATCGAGAAAGGAGCTAAACACGTCGCGTTTTCCAGCGTAGGAATAGAGATAACTCAAATACGAGCGCATCGTGTTTGACGCTACCAATTCGCCATCAAAAGGGAAAATTTCCGGTTGACCACCTGATGTTGGTTTCTGAAATGTTTCTATCAATTTTTGGTTACTTGGACTCATAACCCTAAAGGAAACAACATCCTTATCTGGGCCACGCCAAAGAGCCCGTAAAAAATTGACACTCATATACCCCATTTTAACAGCTAACGAAATAAAATATGCTCTATCGTTCAAAATCAAGTTCTGATACCAAATTCGGTGTGCGACTGTGGGCATCTCTCGGAAAATATGGAGTATAAATTTTCGCAATAAACTTTAGGTGGTATAGTATAACCATCTAGTAATTTACCCAGCATATAGAGTCTTCCCTCTGATTTTACAACTAAAATGAGGAATACTTTGGCTCGAATTTGCCTCTGCTGGCAACTTCACTGCCAACATCAAGCCACGTATCTGAAAGCATCTGTTGCAGAATTGGTTGCAAATCTGTGAAAATTCCAATTCAAAATGCAAATCATATTACTTCTCCTAAATCAACCCATCTCACACATATGTATCTACTTCAATGAATGCGAGGGTGCAATTTAATCCAATCACTGGATCATGCACCTGTTACTGGTCGTGTCGAACAGGAGAACCTTTGTTCCACAGATACACTCTGTCACAAATGGTACATAGCATCACTGGTGCTCTTCGTCCGTTTGGACAACGGCCGGTTTGATAATTTGTTCGACTCTACTCTCTTGCCATCCTGTGAACCGTTGTCAGTTAATGCAATCCGATACTTTGCTGAATAATTTCGATTTCACCTGACTGACTAAGGGAGTAATTTAAGCTTTGAAGTTGTTTTTTTTTTTTTTTGTTTTACTTTTTGATATCTCCCTGTACGTTCGTATTTTTATTTTTTTATATTTACGGGACATAACATCGTTAGTTGCGTAATTTGTGTCAGCTGAAAGTAGGTAATAAAACGCAAGACAGATGGTGGCAAACCATTAAAAAAAAAAAAACTTCATAATCAAAAGTAATACAATAGGTCGCATAATTGCAACGTGGAAGCGTGAAGTCTGTAACGTAAAGTTTGAGTCCCCAAGCTAAAGATACAGAGCAGTACTTGCACGCCAACTTCCGAACTCTAATAATGAGTGTCAGCTTGAAAAGATACAAGTCAGAGTAAAAACCCCACCGGCTATCTACGCGAACCATCAAGGTTAAAATAATTTTCAAAAAAACAAAAAAGAGCACCAACAACAATGACACGAAAAATAAGTAAAAATTACGATAATTTAATTCAACGTTGTGCTTTAGGGTCGCACCACACGGCTTACTGTGGTTAGAAGGGAACGTAGAGCTGAACGTTCTTGAGAAGTACGTCGTACGTAATGTGGTTGCGGAGCGCTGAAATGACGCAATTCGCGCCATGCAATGATAAACGAATTAAATGAGAAAAACAAAAGAAAAGAAAAGAAAAGAAAAACTAAGCAAAGTACTCAAAATAACAAACAATCGAACAAAGGAACAACGAAAATGAGTGTAATTGCAATTAGTGGAGCTGATAGTCATCGCGGTAAGGTGACGCAGACATCGGTTGAAGGGGGGCAATTGTTTTTTTTTCCATTTTTTTGTCAAATTATCACATGCAACTTTAGAACTTATTTTTCCGACAAGTCGACAATTCCAGGCTCTGTCGTGAGAAGCGCGAATGGAGTACTTGGACAATTTTTGATACTAATTGAGCTGGAGATGGTAATCTTGTGGCTTCGGGTGATTTAGAACGATGTAGGAAGACAAATGACCAGGGCAATCTCGTTACTTACCTAATGTATGTATCTTTGTTTCTTTTATTTGATCTTAACCACTTTTGAAAGTCTCTGCGACCATCAGTGGAATTATAAGCAAATTGGAGTGGTCACAGGCATAGCCATCGTTAAAAGCACAACAAGCATGGCATCATGCTATCGGGGCAGATCTCATAACGCCCCTCCTTCCAAAAATGAATCTTAAGTTGCATGTTGATAACAAACTCATCTTCAGATACATTCCGCCACAGAAGATATTTGGTTCAAGGTACGAAACTGAGACACTTTGTATAAAACAGAGTACATCTCTGGAAGAATATAGGCAGGTGGATGGGTGCTGTAGAAATAGGCACTGAGAGGTGTCAACTTGGCGAGGCCCAGTGTTGTAATTATTCCTACACATAAATTGTGCGTTCATTACCTCCAAGTGTTAACGATTGGGTACTGTCGACTTGGCAAACATATAAGCGCAAGTGCTTACCCGCAGGCACAAATAGCAGCACTATAAACGAGACAGCGGGTTAATACCCCAGATGGACTCAATGGTCAAAATATCGAAACAAACAAAACCAGGCTAGTCCGATATATTTAGAGCTCAGGCAGATAAGGATTTTCGAAACTAATTCAGGGCCTTAGAAAAGAGATGGCGGCGGAAGAGCCCTTAATGGGCCAACGCTGCAGTTCTCACATCCCCCAACTGGTCACTGGCTTCGACCTAACTAACCCCTCATCCTAGGTGTATCTATAATGGAACTGGCCTTTCGATTATAAGTTGTGTCGCCGGAGTAACTGCCCGGAAAACTTGGAAAGAAATCTTGAGTTTCTGGCATGTTAACAAGCGTCTCGTAACGATCCGTGTTAAGGCGTAATTTAACATATACGCACTGGCCACCACCGAGTAGAAAGATGACGACACCAAAGATAGCTTCTACGAGTTATAAGACAAGACCGAAGAAAATTGTCCTCGGCCATTTTAATGCAAAGCTAGAAACAGAGGGCATCCTTGGTAGCAATGTCGGAACGTATAGCTGGCACGATAACATCTCCGATAATTGACTTTGCGGCGGGGCGAAAAACTATCGTAGCTAGCACGTAGCTCGATATCCATAAGGGAGCATGGAGATCTCCTGACGAATCAAGCGTCAACCAGATTAACCACATTGCGATTGACGCAAGGCACTTTTCCAGTATTATGGGACAAACATCGACCTTCCTTTATACGGTTGAGGAAATCCCGGCCATCGTAAAGGCTAGCTTAAAGAGTAAGAAAATTCAACGTCGGATGGCTACAATCGCCAGAGATCGCCACATCCATTTCCGATAGAGTCTACCTTAATCCCTTAAGAGATCCTATGCCGCCAGCATCACATCCTGAAAACCAGTGGCAACATTGCCAAAAAGCCATCAGAGATGCCGCACCTAATGTGCTGGGTTTCACTCGACCACCACAACAAAACCCCTGCCGACGAGTGCCGGCAAGCACATGCAGTTAGAAGGGCTAGAGCTGACCACGAGGTATACGAGCAGCAGAGGAAAAACGAACACCGGCTTCTCCAGAGGAAAAAGCAGGAATGAGATTCGGAAATTTTGCTAAAAGTAAAAAAAAGAAAAACATCGGACAACAACGCCGAGCCTGTTGAGATGAACAAGGGGACATAGTAGTAGATTCGCAGTCGATGCTGAGACTGTAAAACGGAGATGATGAATCAAATACCGCTGTTGGACAGAATGAACGTTTTAACCTGGACGATGTAGACCAATAATTCCGTCCACCCAGCCTGGATGAAATGAAAATAGCCATATCTAAGCCTAAATTCAACAAAGACGTTGGAGCGGAAGGCCTGACTGCCGAGGTATTCAAAGCGGCAGGCGATGACTTGGTAAGAAGCATACACCAGCTCATCTGTAAAATATGGTCGGACCAAAATATGCACGATAAACGGAACCTCAGAAGACCCTCTGAGCTGCGCCAACTACAGAAGATCCTATCAGCCGTATTGTGTGAGCGTGTGAAATCGTTCGTAAACAACCGGACTGGTCCATATCAGTGAAGCTTTAGGCGAGGAAAGTCCACCACCACTACGACAAATCTTAGAAAAAACCCATGAGCTCCAAATTGATACGCACCAACTATTCATTGATTTTAGTTTTGGCATCCCTGCCAAACTCGTCAGTTTCTACAGGATGACGATGGAAAATGGACGCTGCTGCATCAAAGTCCGTAAAGAACTCACCGAGATCCTTGATGTCAAAAACGGATTTAGACAAGGTGATGCGTTATCATTCGATCTCTTTAATTTCATTCTTGAATAGAATAGTGCAAAACACTAGCGCCAGCACAAGAAGTACAATCTTTCAAAACTATATCCAGTTACTAGCATATTGATACAATCGGAGGAAAGCAGCGTAATATCAGTGGCGCTTTCGCAAGTATTGTGACGGAAGCCACGAAGATGGGTTTAACGATCAATAAGGGCAAGACCAAGTCAAATTCTAACAACAAGAAGGGACACCCAACACCGACGTTTCGGACAGAACGTTAAGGACTTTATCTACCTATGTAGTTATCAAAGGAAGGATAACTCTTGTCAATCGCTGCTTCTTTTCGCTAAGAAGGTAATTGACTTGCAAATTCCTCTCTCGAACAATAAAAGTGACTCCACGTAAGACCCTGATAAACCCAGTCCTGTCCTATGGCGCAGAGGCATGGACTTTATCAAGAACGCATGAGAGTGCACTTGGCTTCTTTAAGAGGAAAATTCATTGGTGATTTTCGGACCTGTCTGCATAGACGGTGAGTAGAGGATGGGATTCAACGGTGAACTGTACGGGCTGTATGGGCTGTACAGCGACAGCGACTTAGCCAGAAGAGTGAAAGTCCAACGGCTGATGTGACTGGGTCATATAGAGCGGATGGGGACCAATGTTCCGGTCCGAAAAATTTTCGAATACGCCCGGACCTCAACCAACTTAGCATACGAAGCTGGAGGGAACTAGCTAAAGATCGAGCTGACTGGAGACGCTTGTTTGTTGAGGCTCATGTCCACCCAGGTCCACTTAGGCGAAGAGTGGAGCCGATTGGGAAAAAAAAGCCGTCTTGCTCGTCGAGTCGTTGATCATTGCTAGGAAATTCAGTGACCTCTGTGGGGCTAAAATTTACAAAAAGAAAAGTAGAAGCTGACAGTTCAAATCGCCTGACCCATTCCAGTGGTAGCATATATTTTCGCTTAGCAGATGTCCAAAAGTATATCTCTACTACAACACATCTAGAACTCCTAGCATGCTTTCAAAAGCCCTTATCTGGATCTTAACTATGTGGTATAGGATAAATTGACAGCCAAGGTTTTCCACGGTAATATTTTAGCTGACTATTACATGCTTGTTATAGACAGGTTGCTCTTTTGTAAGAGATTCCTCAGCAAACAATCGACGAAATGATTCCACAAGTCAGCAACACTCTCTTTCCGTGAGCTATTGAGGAACGGTGGTTATCTTAAGTCTTATCCTAGGTCTTAGATACTCGTATTCTCAATAAATATATGATCGATCCCCAGTAATGGGAATCTCATATCCGCAAATGATAGCTTTGCTCGAACTTTGTTCATTAATCACAATGGAAAATTCAAGGACCGTACAATTATATCGTTTTGGAAAGCTCAGTGGATGTATCAACCCTGGAGCTCACAGCCAAGACTAAAATCCCCAAATTAACATCAAAAGTAGGCTTAAGAAACGTTATTTGTATAAGAATATACAGCAGCTGATCCTTAACTTGGAGCCTCACTTTACAAGATGACGAAGCCGTCTTGGTTAGACACTCAAAAATACCAGCGAATATAAAGGATCTCACAAACAATTCGTCTAGCAAGATCCAGTTACGTAATTTCTGTCTATAACTAAAATTGTCGTAGAAGAATATGGAGCAGCAGTATCTCTCAGGACATAAATTCATGAGTGGTAAAAGAGGAAGTACTCAATTAGTTCAGAGATTACTGACAGAACGTGGCAGAGTGATGTCGTAGCTACTCCTGAAACCAAAGACATTGCTTAATAGATTTGTCGAGGTCGATGATTTTTATAAAGCAGAGCTCGTTTAGGTCCCGGGTTTGATGCTGGGATTGAATTGTGATGCGCAAGAGCAGTAGCTAAGGAACTGTGACACAGATTGTTCTTTCTCTTCCTCCCTGCAGCTACTTCAAAAATCGTTGCGAGGTACTCGTATACAGAATCGCTGAGCGTGTCTTTCAATCATACAAGGTCCCGTGATTCTACTTGTGAGTTTGACCACCCAGGATTAAGTAAGAGTTACAGATGTCTCACAGTTGTCTTCATTAGTCCACCTATGACCGATCTTAGCAATCGCTTAAAGATTGTTCCGTTTATTTGGCACAGGTGCCTTCACGTTGTCCATCTTCAAACTATTTCTTCCAAGTGATTCGAAACTAACAGGTTCATAAGCGACGCAAATCCTTGGGAGGTCCGAGTCCCCCAGAAATCGGCAGAGTGTAATCTTGACTTGCTTATCCTTCTCGTTGTGACTATGTGCGGCAGTCTTCAACTTTTGAATTTGCGTATTGAATTTTAGCTGAACCCAACAGTGGCCTGATGAATAGCGGAGAATTCGGTTTGCAAGCCAGTACAGACTTGTCTATACAGAGATCCTCAAACAAGAAGCCTGGGCAAACGTCGTTGGCTATTTTAAAGCCGTCTACGAAGGCGGAAATGGACTTACTGGAAAAGACGTTATGTCCATTTATGGCTTTCTGGCATCAGGTGATTGAAATCAATGTTGAAGTCAATTTCAGTCGTTTGATTTCAGGAAGCTGCGATGCAGAAAGAGTAGACTGGCATGTCCTACATCTAGCTATTTCCATTGTTGACTATCTCTCGGCCTAAGGGTAGAGCTAACTGCAATCTATATGCCGACAAAGATATACTGGTTTGCCATGTGCCAGCCACACTTATACAGGCAGTTCGTTGTATTTTTTTTAATAGGCCCCTCCTCTGCAGGCTACCAAACGGCAATATCATTAGTGAGGATAGGGTTCACGGCCGATCCTGTGCATGACTTTGAGTTGGGCCTCCTGCTCTCATGCACGAGTAGCGGGCATATAGAAATATGCTTTTGCTATCCAGGATGAGGTCTAGGTGCTTCACACTGTTAAAAAAAAAAAAAAACTCGGGGGGCATGTTGATTTTTCTTATGCAGAAGGCTAGCTGGGCTTTTACTGGACTAACGATAAGGCATGTTGAAGAATGTTAGGGAGAGAATTTTTGGTGTTTGCCCGAAACACTGAGAGTATGTCATCTGCGTAAGCTGGCACACAACGTCCTACGACCTTTAATATAGAAACCAGTCAATAGGGAAGGTGGTTTCATAGAAGAGGAGAGAATACACCCCCGACCAAAGGCTATATTTATGGCTCTACTTTTGGGAATAAATTGAATCAAGTTGAATACAGAACCATCTTTTTCCTCAATCGCCAGGAATCTTTGCTTTAGCGTTCTTAACATGAGCTGACACAGAAAAGAAGTTTAAAATCCTTAGCACATCGAGATGGTCTACCGGTCCTTCACTATTCAAAATTGGTTACACCGGAGATGGAAAATCGATAAGGATATTGAAAGTACTCGATGAATGACAAGAGAAGGAAACAGCACGTTAAAACATAGATGAATCTTATGGACGGAACAAATTCTCCTATCAATGTCCAGATCATGTGGGAATACCACAGCATAGTTGACGAGGATAACAGCACTGAACCTGAAAGTAAGCCATAAAAATCTAGTTCACAGATGATGGTGGTGAAGTGTAGCCTTCTAGCCATCACGAATCATTAACAGTTACAGGACCACAAACTTCGACGACTGTTTTGCTGCATAGAACCGGTTTAGAATCAAGACTAACTGCAAATGATTTCAAATAATACGACTCCCCACAAATCGAAAGAAATATCACATACCCTAAGGCCAGTTCGACTTGAAATCGACGTATGCTATCGGTTTCTAATGCGCACCTGCACAGTTGTAGAAAAACATCTCCTTTGACAGCTTTAACGTCAAAATGCATAACCAACACAAAATATGACCGTAAATAGAAGAAAATTTGAAGTCATTGACGCGCCATAAATTTGACGGCTTTATGCTTCGGACACTTACAAATTCTTGTTTCGAAAATCAAGTACCTCAAGTTCAAGATGACAGCCAACAACATGTCGTCATTTAGATAAATAACGATTATGAGTGACAGATGACAGATGACAGAAATCTTTGTGGACCAAAGTTGAAGTGAAATGTCAAAATGGTGGCAGACAATGACTTATGATAGATCGAAAGACGAAATTTGAAAACAGGTCAAATCAGGTGAGTAATTTATATCAAAATCCGATTGAATGCTATGCACATCAATTTCACTCTATCATGGAACATTTACTCCTACAGCAGCATCGGTTGCAATGAAGAGAAAATAAAATCCGCTTATCGATTCAAAGTACTTACATATGTCAACCAAAAATACCACATAGCGAGAGATTTATGGATGCCGCACCGCCGGAATCTTGCCAACGATTGCATAGTCCTGATAACACAGCTCTTAACCTCTTCCCCATTCCTATTGCATCTTGTGCGTAGCAATTTGCCAAACAAAATCACACGTCACACTGACACCGACAAATGTCTTGTGTGGTAATTGAGACAACATAGTCGCACACCGATGGCATCAATCTGATCAATCTTCTGGCAGCATCCTCATATCTTTATTCTCATGTAGTAGTATCCATCTCAATCGAAAAAAATCAGGTTTCCGCATTCCAACTTCCACGTAACATTGTACGAGAGAGTACCTCATAATCATCACATTTACGATGGACAATTAGACTTAAGCAATTCCAATTATGGTCGCAGACGGATATACGCTACGGATACTTGTTCCCCCCGGTAGATAGTGTCAGCGACAAAGTACTAGTTTTGTGGTTTGGTCAATTACATTCAACTCACGTGCCAAAGGAACTGGTTAATTATTGTATGATACACAACCGGTATCCATCTCATTTGAGCCCATAGTCTGCCCTTCACCTACTTACGTTCTATCAGAGGGTGACAATGGATTAATCCAATTTACGAGAGATGAAATTTACACAAACAGAAAACCACTCCAAATGTCAGATAAACGTCATCGCTGCCGCCACCAATTCAAGATTGGCGCGAGCTCAATTATGTAGACACGAGGTAGTCCAGCTGACGATGACGTTTTCTCGATCAGAAATAGTTGACAGCAGCGACTCATGGTCGGGTGGTGATGGTAACGACTGGCGCTTAATTGATCTCTTGACCATGAGTATGTGTACGAGTATGATTGGCCTACGTACAGGCATACCCGTCGTACGATATTCAACTTTTGGTACGTGAGCTAGTGCAACTTACGCTCAAGTGATATTCAACGTCTGCGATTCATTGAGAAAGAGGAGGAGGCTTGGCTCTTAAGTGCTTCAGTGATCCAAATGGATTTGGCATTAATCCATGAAGTTGAAGTAGCAGCTTTACGGATACCTTGGCTTTGATTTCAACTGTCACCGGTCAGCAGTTTGAATGATTGATTGGCGAGCATGACAGAAGTCAATAGACTGAAATTGAAGGAAGTGGATCAGGTGTGGGAATATTTTCCTCTTACCAACAATCTAAACTGTGGGAAAGGTAAAACGCTGGCCATAGAAACTTTGCATTTTGCATTTCTAATCAACATAAACCCCGCTTCCATATTTGGAAAGTTATGCAACAATCTGCCATTTGTCGTTGATGTCGGTTTGCGGCTCGCGGCTCGCGGCTGTCCGGGGTATTGTCGTGCTTTCCGCAAGTTGAATGCGTGATTTTAAGTTCTCCTCCGATAAAAATACAAAATAGCAGCCAAAGTGCCCACATTTTGCAGTATCTAAATGTGGAGAAAACTAAACTGAGCTGAGCTACGGATATGAGTTTTGAAAAAAAAAAAAAAACGCGATATTCGTACACAAACAATTTTAAGTGGATTGTGTATTTCTGAAATTAGAATTTTTTCGCGCTGTTATCGCTAACGCAGTCACAGTGAGAAAGTGTTATTTCTATTTAAGTGCACGTTGATGTAAGTGTGGCTGAGTAGCCAGCCGGGTAGGCTATTATCTTGGTTTTCAGTATTCCAGTGGTTCACTGGGGCAGTAAATCACAAACTACGAGTCATACGAATATCTGAAATTGGATAGATGGAAATATTTTCACCATTTCGAGATGTGTGAAATTTAAAACTGTTTCGAAACAATGCTGGGAATAATGATGGAAGTGATGGTATCTGAAAGGAGAAACTATATGGACACGTAGGTTGTTGGGTAACTGAACCGAATACTTAACTTGTTCCCTGACGCAACACATTGTTTTAGCGCATCCATCACTTTTAGTAGTTTATCTGAGAGTGCGATATGGAGCAACGCTTTGTGTGATGTTGTGTAAGGGATTATATTCGGACATATAACACACCTAGACAAGGGAACGCCATAGGGATTTATAGCATTTCATCAATGGTAATATAAATTTGTACGAATAGATTCTCAATATTCGACTGAATAAAGGGAACGAATTACCTCTGACAGGTATTCTAGGATTAATACCGCAAACTCGGCCCATTTAGCTAGGAAACGAAGCGCATTCGAGAAAATTCATTTAATTTCCCGGATATTTGAAGAGAGACAAGAAAAATCAGCATCCAGCCGCTCGGTCCAGCCAACATGTCCTTCAGCAATGTGAGACGGAGAGTCTGTACTTTCCACTCTGCGGCGCCACCAGATTTTTTTGAGTACTGTACTTTGACCAGGCTACCGGTTTCATATGAGGCACTCTGCGAAATCCGAATAAGCTTCTAATATCCGTTTTGCTCCTCCAAATTCGACTTAAGTTTAGAAGTTTTCTGGTTTCTTTACGAAGACGCTGTAAATCTGTGTTCCGACAAGGAACGGACGATCTGCACAATTGCTTTGTAGCTGGAGACGCCATTTTAAAACACTTGGTGAGGGTACCGTTCAGGTTCTGAACAATTTCCTCTAGATTTTGCTTTATCGTGGGCTTAGAGGGAGCCCTGTTGAACTTCTGAAATCATGTCCAGTTGGTTTTCCGCGGATTTTTCCTCTTTAACAAGGTCGAGATCTCGTATCTATAGTCTGACATAGAAACGCCCGATAGTACTATCCAGCCAGTAATCTTCTTGGCATACCTGTTGGATAGTGTTATGCCGATTACTTGCTGTCTTAGGTAGGTAGGTAAGAGTAGCTGTTGGAAATACCATACCTACTTAGGCCTATTGGCCCATTGTGATGCCACGCGGATCTATGATCCTCTTACTGATGGAACCAGTTTGAGCATACGATGAAACGTAGGAGACTGTTTACGGCTATATTTTTTAGATCGTTTAGGTCGTTGTAGAAGAAAACTCCTAAGTGAAGTTTTCTTCTCTGGGAGAGAGCTGGACATGTACAGAGTAGGTGGATTATTGTCTCCTCCTCTTCCTCGTCCATACAGCTTCTGCAGAAATCGTTTGTAAAGGCGCCAAGCCTTCTTGCGTGCTTGCCTATGAGGCAGTGTCCAGTGATGACACCTATGATGGCGCTGAGATGCTTCCTATTTAGAAGGATCAGACTCTTAGAGCTTTGAGAGCGGATCTAGCTTTGGTCAGATCTGTTTAGTCGCTAGACATGTTGGTCTAACAGTTCACCTAAGGTCTGTTTTATTGGCATCCAGCTTTAACATTAATTTGCATGTAGCGATTGGTATACGGATGCTACCCTTTTCCGGTAGAATAGATAGAGTGGTTTCAATTTTGGTGAGTTCATCGGCTCTACAGTTCCATGGAATGCCGGCACCCAGCAAAGGCTGAACTGCTCTGCCACCTCCATAAGGGATGATCGGCATTCAAGGGCGGTTTTCGAATTTAATGAGACTGACTCCAGGGACTTGATAGCGGCCTGACTATCCGAAAAGATGCGGATATCTTTTGCAGATATCACGTTTTTCTTCGGCCAGGACAGAGTTCCTTTAATCGCCAAAATTTCCGCCTGGAATACCCTACAGTGATTTGGAAGACCCTTATCTGAGAAAACAAGGCCACCAACTCCGCTATCGGTTTTAGATCCATCTGTGTAGAAATAGATTGACGTGTCCTCCATGAAAGCATCTTCCTCCCAGAAGGATCCAGAGGGGAAGCTTACATGGAAGTTTTTGTCAAACCAAAGCTCAGGTGTGGTGTAATCTATGTTCTCTGTGAGGATCCCTAATGTATCAGGACTACTGGCGTGGCCAAATGGATTATTTGTCCTCTGTCCAGTAGCTGCAGTCGCAGCTATTTGCCTGCTGAAGATATCGAGGGGTGTCAAATGAAACAGAATGTCTAATTCCGCAGATGGGGTAGACCGCAAAGCTCCGCTTATGCATAAACATGCTGTTCTTTTGTCTCTGCTCAGTTTAATGCAGTTAACTGGCTAAGGCCGTCCACCAGACTACCACCCTGTAAGTGAGTATCGTGGTTTTTTTTGCAAGAGAATAGAGCTACTGCAGCTTTCTTGACTCTTTCTTGAATGTTAGATTTCAAGTTTAGTTTTCTGTCAAAAATGAGACCCAGATATTTTGCTGCATCGGAAAACACTAAACTGGTACCGTTTATTATTATTATTAGCCCAACAGGCTAATCTATTGAGATTTACTTGAACGAGTTCTTTAATGGTATTAAGATGCTTACCATCCGCATAGGCAATCACCCTGCTAGCAACCGCTTTCAGGTATATCAGCAGTTCATTTACTACTAAGTCCCAGAGAAGGGGGGAAAGGACACCGCCTTGCGGCGTACCTCTGCTGACACATCATTTAGCAGAAGTCTCACCCAGTTTGGAGTTGGTTATCCTGCTTTTTAGCATAAGTGAGTTGTCTATCTGCAGAGTTGACAGCGCAGTCGTGATTGCGGATATGTTGACATTGTTAAAGGCACCCTCTATATCCAGGAAAGCTATCATTGTGTACTCTTTATATTGTAGGGATCGTTCGATGTGGCTAGTCAGTGAATGCAGAGCTGTTTTCACCGACTTTCCTTTGCAGTCAGCATGTTGAGCCGTTGACAGAATTCTACAATCAATTTTAGCCCGTATATGGATATCAATCAGTAGTTCTATAGTTTTTAGAAGGAAAGATGATATACTTATAGATCTGAGGTCCTTTTGGACAACATGAGAACATTTTTCGGCTTTGGGAATGAGAACTACATTGACTTCTCTCCATGACAGTGGAATGTGGATAAGGACTTCCTGTCTTACTCTCGTAAGAAAAGTTGGCTTGTTGAAACCAGGTCAGATGATAGCACGAAATCCAGGAGATGATTGCCTCTCACGTTGCATTTGCTACTGCTTGAAAAGTTTTGGGAATGATCACAGAGGTACAAAAGCCCAGGGCATCAGTTGATAATAGCTTCTGAGTCTTAATGATTTGACAGTGACATGGTGATATTACAACCACTTAATTGATGACGGAGGATATTTGAAGCTGAAAGCCTTAAAGATGAATAAAAACAAGTGGTACCGAAGAAGGTTCCAGGCTATACAATTTTTGAGCACTACAGACCCTAAACTTAATTGGGCAGACCGGGATAGTATGTCAATATAAATCATAATGTGAGAAATTCCGTAGTGCGCTCTTAATCCCTTAGTGCCATGGTAATCGAAGCAAATTACCTACAAAGACTAATAAAGATTATTAAATTTTTCCACGTGACTTCTCCTTAGAAAACTGGCAACATATCGACTTTCAGACGACCTCGGTATGGCAAAACAATTCCATATGTTACTTTTGCATCGGAAGCAATATCCAGAGTCATGCAAAACTGAAAAGTCATTGAGAATTAGACCGCAAGCTAGTGGCAATATGTGGTCTTCAAAACACAAACGGACTATCTAGTTCTTCACAGATACTAAGGGCGTGCACCAAGATGCAAGATAGACAGGATTCACGAAGAGCTCTTCACACTTGCTATCAAGGAAGGAAAACAGTTGATACTAGATATGTACCGCACTACAGAGACCAGAGTCGAAGCCACAGGGCGGCTTGCGACGCGTCGATGACCTGGTCCAGTAACTAGCAGGTACAGTATTGAGAAGAAGATGTATGCACCTGAGATGTAAGGTCACCAGCGGAAGGCGATAACAAGTTGTGAATACCGAAGACGCACTAGCAGTGTATAGGAACGCAAAGTCTGAGCCCAAGAGAGCCATCAACAAATAGCAAATGACAGAAATGGGAAGACCTACGGCAACACATCAAAAACAATCCCTGGGGACTAGGCTATAAAGTTTTAATACCGAAAAATTGGAAATAAATCTCGACAAAATGAGAATGATAGTGGACGCACTCTTGCCAAGACATATTATCAGATCCCCGGATTGTCGCCCCGAACCCTCAACAAACTACACCATTGGAGTGCAGTGAAAACCTTTAAGAACGTTTCCTGACAGCATCCCAGCAGAAATGCTAAAAATTACGACGCAAAACATACTCGTATAATAGCCTCCATTAATGGAAATTTTATAAAACTTGAAAGACATAACGTTATTAACAGCATAACCTATTGGGGAACTATCAACCGAGTGGAATTTAATGCTTCCAAAACTAAATGCTGTCTGCTGTCGTTAGAGCGAAATTTAAATACCCAGCCATTATCAATGAATGGCACTTGCATCTTGGAACCCGAAAACTTTCCATTCTCGGTATGTGTGTCAGTGACAACTTACGTTGGAATGACCACATGTTCGATGTCGTCAAAAATGTCGCGAGATGTCTAGGTTTCTTCAAGCGATATAAGAAATATTTCCCCCTCTGATCTGGCCATAATATATAAGGCATTCATCCGCCCAAAATTGGAGTACAATGCCCACATCTGGTCAGGTGCTCCTAAAACATCTCTGCACCTGCTAGATAGGACTCAAAACCGTGCGATAAAACTCGTAGGTGATACTAATATCACTCAAACAATAGACAGCCTCGAACACCGACGTAATGTCTCCTGTTTCACTTTGTTTAATCGTTATTTCCACCACCGGTGCTACATTGAAATCGCCAGTAGCATTCCGCCCATTAAAACTTTCAACCGCAACACCCGTCATATCAGTATACCATCAAGCCCATTTTCGGACGTACTCTAAAATATCGTGATTCTTTCCTAAGCCGTACAACTCGCTTATGGAATTCCTTGCCGATCTCTGTGTTTCCTGGTCGTTATTACTTACAAACATTTAAAAACAATGTACATCGGTACCTGTCTTTTCTTTCTCACTAAATTTCCTTCCCCCGCGCTGTGTACAAACATTTTAAGGGTACAAAAACCCCTTGAGCGCGCGCAGATTTTTTTTTAAAAAAAAGCAGATAAGGTCTGTTTCTGAGAACGCTGCAAAATTCGCAACAGTATTAATCAGACTCATAGCGAACGTTGGTGGGCCAACTCGGAACAAATGTCGTCTCCTTATGTTGATCGTTCACACCATTTTGCTATATGGCTGTGAAATATGTGCTGATGCATTTAAGGAGGAGACGTACAAAGTTGTGGCGCTCTTCAAGTCGCTAAATGAACGGTGTCGGAACCAGCGGTCCTGGTAGTAACATGAGTGACCCTTATTTATCTGCTGGCAGCAGAGTAAAAGTATGTTCCTGAAGAATGTGTAACTGCAGTGGCAAAGGAGCTCAAAAACCAGAAATGTCAAGGCAGATGGCGCCATGAAACGAGAGGCAAATGAACCGTCAACCGAATGGACAAAACGTCAGCATGAGGAATTACATTTTTATGCTACCCAGTTCCTAACTGATCACGGACCAATTTATCCAACTTGAAACCCAATCGTGTAGATATGGGGACTCTCCAGTAGACTATGTCCAGCACACTTTTTTTAACTGCAGCAGATGGACATCATTACAGCTCAGACTGGAGTCAGAGATAGGAAATATCACTCCAGAGAATATAATCGGAAAAATGACTGCCAAAAATATAAGCTGGACTAAAACATGAACGTTTATTGAGCCAGTGATTAAAAAAAAGAAAACGTAAACGTAAACGTGCATAAATAGGTGAAAGCCTAACCGGCCAGAAGGTATTAACAGCGAGAATAGCACATGCAAAAGCCAGTCCAAACTAAAGGACAGAAAACGGCACCCCTCTAAAGTGATAAGAAGGGGTTAAGGTGGTTTTCAGAGGATGTGATTCATACAGTTCTTGAAGCAGAGCAGCACAATTTTTCATCTAGGCACAACAAAAAATAATAGCCCTGAGATACTTGAATTTGTTTGAATTCTCATCTAAAAAAGTGCATGGAGGAAATGCTTGTTAATCACTCAGACTTTTCCCGTACTCGAATGAAACTGACGTCCTAGTTCCATCAAACTTGACTGAACTCGATTCCCCAATTTTTTCTAAATTTTTTCTAAAAAAAAAAAAAACTACTTAGACAACATTTAACTCGTAGTCGTTGTCATTTAATTGCAGGCGCACGACAATCGACAACGATTCCCAAAACCAAGCCAAACTTGACGGTCCCAGCTTTACCGCACAACTTGATTAGTTGCGTCAGAAGGGCGATGTTTTTTCCGTTTGTGGTTGTTGTTGGTGGTGTTGTGATTTTTCATTTTTCTTTTATAGACTTTTTTCTAACTTTTTTTTTTCGTTCGAATTGTGGTTACGATTTGACCCAGATTTCCCATTCAACAAGCTCAAGACCTGCATACGATCGGCATAAATTCAAATTTCACTACTTCACAGAACACACAAAAAATATGAATGCAATCCACAATCAACAATAAAACTGCGCAACACAACACAAAGAATCCACAAAGCGGAAAGCAATTAAATAATAAATAATATTTTGGTTTTCTATAAATTAAAAGTTTTCCGCGTATCGACGAGGTGGTACGGCGCGGCGGTATAGACCAGGAGACTCTATAAATTCAGAAAAACTTTCAGAATCAGCTTCAGGTATGGATATGCCTAGCTTGAGACGAATGCAAAAGTTCTCCATCCTCTATCCTCTATCCTACGGCAAAACTATTGTATATTCGTATAGTGGAATTCATAGTAATGACTATGAAACCCAATTAACCAGTCAAGCATAAATTCGGAGTATGAAAACCTATGAAGCCATAAATGCGGCTAGAAAAGTCAGGAATCAATAATAAATGATTTTCGCAAGGATTTTCCCGAAAAATTGCTCCTTCCATCCGTGTCGCATTTGGAAGAGACCTGTGCTCAGGCAAGTAGTGCATAAATTTTGCCAATTGAAAAGATTAAGGGGGGGGGGGGGGGGGCAAACGATGCGATGTGAGCAATTTTTCTTTTGTTTGACTGTTTGTCGGGCCGGTGTGTCAAGGATAATTGGACAGAGTATATCTCGACGTCGTCATCGTCGTCGTCGATTTTGGGTTGTCTAGGATGGGTTTTTCTGCTCAACTGGAAAATTTCTAAGTTCTATAGTATGCAGTGGCAGATTATTTGAATATTATGAGGTCAAATGGTATTCCTTGAATAGGGAAAGAGATTGGTTTTAAGGATTGAATGGATTTTATACTTGCTTTTGTGAAGGCACTTTTTGAAATAAGTTAAATGGAAGATCAACATACCTGAAAAGAGAGAACAAAAAGCAAAATTGTTATTCAAATGTGGTGGTGGAGTATTTAATTTTTAAAATTCTAGTTTCAGACTGTTAAGTGGTCAAAATGGATATCTGTATTTCAACTCATAGATTCGTACTGTATGCCCACGAGGAATAAATTAAAGGAATGACGCCAAACATCGTCTAATTGTCGAATTAAAAAGAGACTTAGCTGGTTTACTGCCTCCGAGCCTTTTACGGGATTTAGCAGAATAAAAATCTAAAAATCCCATTTTCTAGTCTCTTATTCAAAATCTGGATCAAAATAAAAACAAACATCCTTACTCCTCAATTCTTATGATTGATTGATTTACAAGTCAACCTCTCGTAGTTTTCACAAAATTCATCTGACCCAGGAGCTGAAGGTAGACGATTATAGACAATGACATGTGTTCGCTAAATGGGATCTGGAGCAGTTCGAAACAGACCCTAATTTTCATCGAAAAATCATCTTCAGCGATGAGGACCATTTCTGGATGAATGCGTACGTCAACAAACAAAATTGTCGAATTTGGGACGATACCAATGCACGTGAGGTCTGTAAATAACTCGGTCTATTTTCAAAAGTAAGAGACTATAATAATTGTAGTAGATGAATAATACAGGCATGTTCTCATCCCTCTTATTCAGTGAGACATATTTTATTAACATGTCAATCTCTTTGGTGGTTTGACATTTCTTGAAGATCTTATTCGGGCATATTATCGTCACTGAAGATATACGATCTGGGATGTACTTGACTTTGCACCGTCGCTGGAACCCATTGCTTCTTATCGTCGACTCTGGTTATAACTTGGTGACCTGGATGCAACTGTTACAAGTTCCATCTTCTTTATTGAACTTCTTCAATTTATCGAATTCTTTATTGGAAAGTTATAAGATTGTGAGAATTTGAAGATCTGATGGTGTTTTGTTTTCTGGGATTTTATTTTTACAGTCACGGCTTAGAGGGTCGGCTAGCAGCATTTTGGCGCCTGGAGTGTACACAACACAAGCATCGTGTGTCAGAAGACTAAGTCTTATCCTTCGATGACGTGGTGGAGAAGAATGGATTGGCGTCTGGAAGATGGATTCTAGAGGCTTATGATCAGATTCGATAATTACGAGTACCTGTTTTCCCCAAATAAATTGATGAAATTTTTCGCATCCGAATTTTATGGCCAGTGCTTCTTTCTCCAGCTGCGAATATCGTGTTTGTGTTTCAGTCAGCGCTTTGGATTTGTATGCCATTGGGTGGCCTTCTCGAAGAAGAACGGTGCCCATAACATAAGAGCTTGCATCTACATGTAGCTTAATATCTTTTGTCACATCGTATAACCTTAGGACTGGAGAACTCGTGATTAAAGATTTTAATTTGTCAAATGCAGTTTGCTGGCTTGTATCCCAATAAAAATAATTCGATTTTTCTAGTAAAAGTCTGAGCGGATTTGTAATAGCTGAGTAGTTATTTATGTAAGCAAATTCATAAGTGAATTTTTCTAGGAGTCTTTGCTGTTCCTTCCTGCTGTTGGGTGACTTTAGACGGTTTATTGCGTCCATTGTTTCATGGTCCGGATGGATTCCTTTGTCGCTGATGATGTGTCCCAGAAATTTAATGGTTGTCTGTTCAAATTTACACTTAGTTTTGTTCAGCTTGAGCCCTTTTTCTTTGATGATTTTTGACCTTTCAGTGTGCTCGAGTGAATGAGAATATCATCCATTGATACTTTAATATCTGGTATGTTGGCAAACAACGTCTGCATTATATTTTGAAATATTTCAGGAGCAGACGAAATTCCAAATGGTAGGCTAGCAGCTATACCTTCCTAATGGAGTGGAGAATGTTTGTATCATTTTCGTCCGTTCTGAAACTTTTATTCGCCAGAATTCTCTCGCACAATCAAGTAGAGTGATATATTTGGCACCACGGGGTTGTGCTGCTATTTCTTCGAAAGTATTCATAGGATGGTGACGTCTGACTATGTTCTTGTTTACAATTGTTGGGTCTATACAAATTCAGATTTTATTGTTCTTCTGTACAATAACCATTGGTGAAACTGCTGGCGTTGGTTCTTTAACTGGTTTAATAAAAGTCATTTTAACCATTTTGTGTATTTCATTTTTGACTGTGTCCATGATCTTAAAAGGTATTTTACGGGCAGGACATATGCTGAATTTAGGATTGTCGACCAAATCTATGTCGTATTCAAAATCCTTTATGTCCTTCGTAAGTGTTACTGTCGATATTTACGGTATTTATTCTTTTGATTAAGTTTAATCTTTCGCATGCTTTAGCACCGAGAATTGGTTTCACGTCTTTTGCTACAATTTTGAACGCAATTCTGCAGGGCGTATTTGCTATTCTACAGTAGACAATGGATTCTCCAAGAACCTTGATTTTTCATTACCAAACGAGACTAGTTCCTTTACGCCGCTTGGATTGATACAAAATCCATATTTTTCCAAAATTCTCTTTGGGAGGACATTGCATTGAGCTTCTGTGTCCAATTTTATTGTGTACTTGTCGTCGTTGATGTAAATTGTTTCTGTGAATTTGTCACTGTCGGTGTTATTGGAACTTTCGACACAGCTTTCGCTTGTTGAAGAATTATTTTGGATTTCACAACTTTCCACTTTTTTGTGCGATTTGTTTTCTTCGATTTTCCACACATTTTTTCGAAGTGATTTTTTCCATTGCATTTTTTTGCAAACATAGAGAAAGGCTGGACAATTGCGAATGGCATGTTTGTTACCGCAGTTTCGGCAGTCGAAGGATTTTGATGGATTGCTTCTATGCACTACATTGACGTCAGCAGTTGTAGCTTGATGAATTTGAGCACTTTGTTTCTTCGCTATTTCTGTCGCTTGGCAGATGCCTAAAGCTTTCTCCAAAGTTTAGGGGAGAAATATGAATCGAATTTTCTTCAGGATCTTTGGAAACGAGTTGTATATGAGTATGGCTGTATGACCTATTGAGGACATGAATGTCGCCACCTGGATTTGCTCAGGTTTCGAAGGCAAATCTACGGCTACTTCGAAATACTCGTACGGTTTCCAAAGCTTCCATTCCCTTGCCATATCTTTGTCTTGCTCGATGATTAAAGGTTTCGGTGGACGGAGAAAACTGCAATTTTCCATTCTATTATTTCTCGATTCCTTTCTCGATTTTTATTTATTATTCTTTATTATTCTCCACGAGCGGGTTTCGGCACCTTGTAAATAACTCGGGTAATGCGCAAGAAGTGAACGTTTATTTTCAAAAGTAAGAGAGTATAATAGTTGTAACAGATACGAAATAATCTACTGGCATGTTCTCAAGGTCCAAGCCGTAAAATGTACCCCGAAAAAGTCACTGTTTTGTGTGGATTTTGGACTGGCGGCGTCATCGGTCTATATTTCTTTGAGAACGACGTTGGCCAGGCCATCACCGACAACGGCGAGCGGTATAGGTCGATGATTGCCAACTTCAGGACACCAATGACATGTAGTTTCAACAGGACGGCGCTACGTGCCACACAGCTCACACCACATTGGAAATTCTGCACGAGCAATTCGAGGGCATGTTAATTTGACGTGGAGTTGATGTGAACTTGCCACCGAGACCGTGCGATTTGACCCCGTTACACTTTTTCTTGTTGGGTTTTCAGAAGTCGCAGGTCTATGCGAATAAGCTACAAAACACAGCGGCCCTCAAAGCCAACATAACACTTGCCATCGGTCAAATTCTGCCTGATTTATGCGTTAGAGTCATGGAAAATTGGACATTTCGGATGCGCGCCACCCAGAGAAACCGCGGCGGACATTTGAACGGTGTTATATTCCACACATGGGCCTTTCATAATCAGTTCGTGTTCATTACTCGGGAAGCGGCAGTAATTAGTCTAATAGTTATTGTCTGCAAAAAAAGGTGAACAAAACATTTCAAGTACAACTAAACTGATTCTACATTAGACCCTTACTATCCCAGTCCGGCTCTAAGACGCAGAAACAAGGATTTTGTAAAGAATAAATGAGGTGGCATAGTCTGTTAAAAGAGAAAATTTCTTCCAATTCTTCCAAAAGTCCAAGAAAAACTGCGGCTGAGGATGTAAAAGGGATGACCATCAGCGCTTTGGCTAAGTAATCTTCGAATCCATCTTAAAAGCACTGCGTACTAGAGAAAGCGACTCAGGTGGCGCGTACAAGTGAAACGATACCGAGGTAGCTAGCATACGATCGAGTTGGATGAAGAAGTCCAGGCGCACTCGTATGATTGTTGTTCCGCCGATAGCTTTATGACTTTTAAGAGCATAACAGCGAAATTCATGATTCGCATACAAGAATTATCAATTAGAAGAAACAGTCCTTACTTACCAATTTGTACTTAAAAATTAAAAGCACTCTTTCCACTGGACTCCCGATAAGTATTACTTTGCCATGATGGTTAGCAATTTAGTCTATACTTTCTGTGTTGCTGCTTCACATGTACTACGGCGAGTACTGGCAGTCACTTGAATAAAGTTTTGTAATCAGATGGCGACTTCTATTTATTCCAGAATATTGCTCTGATATTACACATGAAGGCCAAAGATAAATTTTTTAGTTGCAATCGGAAATGTTATAAGGGAATCTCATAATTATACTATAAATGCGTAAGGGACGAGTTTTGAAGAGAGATCGGGAAACAAAGCCTTGAGTTTAACGACTTTTTCTTATTAGAGAACAATATCTCGAGACTTATCAAGCCAACTATCCAACATACTTTAAACTACGTAGGAAGTAATCTCCCCTTCTATGAAGTGGTTCTCCTTTTCCAACAAATGATTAGTTGTTTAAGTTCATAACTTAATAAAAGTTCGAGTAATAAAATTAACTGCACAGACAGTCAAAATCACCAGGTTTCGACTATCACATCTAAACTCTTTGATCTATACCACCTTGATCAAAAAGTTCCCGGGGACACCATCGTGTGGCGCTCCCATTGTTCCGATTTAAGTTCTGTTTTTTTTTTGTTAAGTTGATAGATCTGTTGTTGACATTCCCTCTAAATCTTAGCGTCATAGCTTGACATTTGTAAAAGTTACGAAGCCAAGATTACATCTATCTCTGTGTGTGTTGGCGATTTTTTACAATTTTAGAAATGGATTTAAATTTGCAACAACGAACTTGTATTCAATTTTGCGTAAAAAACGGATTTAATGGTGCGCGAACGTTGGAAATGTTGGAAAAGTGTTTCGGCAACGATTCTCTAAAGAAAACGATCGTTAACCAGTGGCACGAACGGTGCAAAAGTGGTCGTGGGTCAATCGAAGATGATGAACGTAGTGGCAGACCATCGACATCGAAAACCGACGAAAACATTGATGAAGTACGAGTAAAAGAAATGTTGGTCAATAACCGCAAATTAACCATCAGAGAGATAGCGGAGGACTTGAACATTGCCTATAGATCCATCCAAGATATTTTGGTTAATGATTTGGGTTTCCGTCGTGTAGCAGCAAAGTTGGTGCCAAAAAACCACAATTTCATGCAAAAAAGAGACCGCGTTGACGTCGCAAAAGAGATGATTTGCGATCCGATCCCACATTCATCAAAGGGATCATTACTGGAGACGAGATGTGGGTTTATGAGTACGACACGCAATCCAGACATCAGGCAAGTGAATGGCGTTCACCAAATGAGCCGAGACCAAAAAAAACCACGTCGTTTTCAGTCAAAAAAGAAGGCAATGCTCACGGTTTTCATGGATTACAACGGTGTAGTGCATCATGAATTTTTGCCAGATAGCCACACAGCAAACAAAGAGAGTATTATTTGGGCATTATGAGACGTTTGCGTGAAGCAATTCGCCGAAAGAGACCAGAATTTTCGGCATTTCTGCCGTGGATTTTGCACGTTTTTGCATTATTCGTAATTTTTTGACGAAAAATGCAACAAATACCATCCAACAGCCACCGAATTCACATGATTTGGCTCACTGTGACTTCTTTCTGTTCAAGCGAGTTAAAAAACCACTACGGGGAACGCGTTTCAGCAGTCGAGAGGAAGTAATGGAAAAATCGCAGGAAGCACTGATGGACATCCCGAAAACCGAATATAAAAAATGTTTCGAGGATTGGATCAAGCGCTGGAATAAGTGTGTTGCAGTCGATGGGGATTACTTTGAAGGGGACAATATAGATGTAGATGAATAAACTTGTATTTTTAATTTTCTGAACTTTTTGATCAAGGTGGGATGCCTTTCTTTTTGATTCTCACTTTTCTCAAACCGTCAATAGACTTACATATGGTCGACCGAAGAAAATTTTTCAAATGCGTAACTCATGTGGCTTTTTTTTTGTACGTCCTACGAAAACTACAAAATGGCTTAACGCGACACCTTTAGATGGAATGGAATTCCCGAGAATCTTTAAATTCGATGGGTTTATCCCGCATGTCTGTATAAAATCACCATTCTCGTCCTCGTACCGAAGTAAAATAAACAGAACAAAAGTCAACTTTGCACAAGTTTACGTTGTCAATCAACACAATCCGAGTAAACAAGAGTATCAAGTTTCTAAACGTCGAAGTTTGCTTGTTCACTACCATCTACCATTGCAGCCAACTTACGCAAACAACATCGTCCCCATACAAAACATTTGTCGTCTTCGGAGGAGCACCCTGTCTGCTACTATTGCTAGTACTTCTATCTCTATCTGTCAATAATTAACAATGTTTCCCATCAGTTAAAATTTCACTCGAGAGGGAATTTTTTTAATTAATAGCGGTCACGAACATTCATCCCTTCCTATACTTGTAAAATAACTCTCGGGAGGGATAAAAATGGTCTGTAGATCCTTAATGCCAGGCTATAACCATGATCTGATGCATTATTGATTTGCGTCACTAATAGTGAAATAGAGTGGATGTGGCAGTATACTTTCTGAGTTTGCTGCTACTAAGTATTTTGCTGGTTCGGTTGTTTTATGTACAAAAGTGACACAGAGCGTAGTTAAAAAACAATTTTTCATTCAGCAAACAAGAAAACATGTCCTGAAGCTTTGGCAACTGTAATAGCAGCTGAAAAAAAAAAAACTCGAACGTGGTGGAAGCAATCGACTTTTAATTGAATTTTCAATGTTACCCAACCAGTGGCAACGGTAGCTGTTAGGTTTGGCGAATTCAGGAGAGCGTGGACTGAATTGTAAAATCTGCTGAACGAACAATCGCTTGGTAGTTAAGTTATGAGAGTTTAAAGACTTTACCGTGGAAGTTGGGAACAGATTTGTATAGGCTAAGCCTGGTAAGAAACAGAAAACAAAAATAGTGACATGATATGACAATGCTCCCGGAATGTTCGCCATTATAAAGGTACACCTCTGAGGTAACTGAAAAATTTGAACCTGCTCTCACTCAATTTAATGGTATCTAGAACACATATTGCCATATTCTTCAAACTTTAATCATGGTCATCAGACGACGAAATAAAGACCCAATCTTCAAGCCAAATGAAGGGAATAAATGAAGAATATCCATAGAGAGAGGAAGATAAAGGTCCTGCATATAGTGCAGAGGGAATTCTTTGTCTTTCAGCTGAAGGACGTCGGATTTGCTGACACTGCTTTTTTAAACCCTCAAAAAAATAAATTTCCTCTTTCTCTGCAAAATACCCATTTATTGCCGAGTTGAGTTCTTCATCATCCGAAAATCTTTTTCCACGAAGACATTTTTTCAAATCCGGAAACAGGAAATAATCACTAGGGGCAAGGTCTGGACTATAGGGTGGGTGTTGGATTTCTTCGAAACCACAATCTCGCGCAGCTGCCTTGGAAACTCGCGCCGTGTGAACAGGAGCGTTGTCATGAAGAAGCAACACACCCGCTGCGAGTTTACCCCGTCTTTTCTTTTTAATTTCCTCCCGCAAATTATGCAAAGTGGAAGCGTAGGATGTGGCGTTGATGGTTTCACCTTTTTTTTTTGTACTCAATGAGCAAGATTCCCTTTGAGTCCCAAAAAACTGTGGCCATGAGCTTTCGGGCAGACGGAGTGACTTTGAACTTCTTCGGGGGGTCTGTTCCTTTTTTATGACACTGCATGGACTCTTGTTTGCTTTCAGGGTCATAGTGGTGGACCCATGTTTCGTCCCCAGTAACAATTCGATCCATAACACCGTCCGCGTTCTCACTACACATCTCCAAAAGCTCTCTACAGCATGCGATTCTCACTTTTTTCTGAGGCGCTGTGAGCATTCGTGGCACCCACCTTGCACTGACCTTTGAAAGGTTAAGATGGTCATGAAAAATGGTATGAATGGTACCAATTGAAAGCTTGGTGATCTCTGCCATTATTTTCACCTTTATTCGGGCATCCTCAAGAACAAGTTTTTCGACTTCTTTGATGCTTCTCCCGTACAAGCAGCAGCCGGGGCGCCGGAGCGGGGGTCGTCTTCAATGCTCTCTCTGCCTCTCTTGAACTCACTTGACCACTTTTGCACAGTTGATAATGAAGGTGCGGAACCCTGGTAAACAGCCACCATCTCTTCATGAATAGTTTTTTGACTTTTTCCTTGCTTAGTGAGAAATTTAATTACAGCGCGAGGCTCAATTTTCACCATCATCGTCTCAGTTGCCATTATGATTCTGTTTAACTAGAGATAAAACGCGAATTAATAATCACGTTTATATGAAATTTTACATGAATGCACTAAAATAATAGTATTACTTGATAAATAAGTCAATTTATATATACAACCGCAGCTTCACCCCGATACCGAGAATATGTTGAACGCCCCTCGTACAGCAGGGGATATTCTTTAAGTGGTTGCAACTTTTCTCGACACGAATAGGATCAAAGGTTTGATAGAAAAAAAGTCCGAGTTGCGTTTGTAATTGAAGTATGAGGGGCATAAGCCTATGCTTGAAAAAGGTGGCGATGGTATGTGGAGTGGCCGATGATTTATTTTCGAAAATGTTGGATGGAAGATAATCGAGGGGTTTGTAGTTGATTGAAAAATGACTAAGTTTTTAGGATTAGTTTGTAGATTATTTAGGCAGCGCTGGCAGAAGAATGGGTGAATCTTTGTGAGGTGGAGGTAATTACCGAGATACTTGGAAAGTGAATTGAAGATAACATTTGGTTAAAGAATAGGGCCGCGAAGATGCCTGACAAATGCCTAAAATCTGAGTCAAAACCTCTTGAGAAGAAAGCGGATCGAAGTTCCCCAATAGCAGTTTAAAGATGTGCCGAAAGGATTAAGTATATCACAGGTTAGACAATTCTTGTCTATTACGAATATTTTAATCGACTAAGTCGGACATTACTAACTCCTTCAAAAGTAACATGTGTCTATCCTTCGCCAGACCATTATCTACTATACTGCACTGCACACTAATCCATCGTCTTATTGCGTCGGCATGCATCCAAATGT
Organism: Volucella zonaria; assembly: GCA_963966105.1. Taxonomy (NCBI): domain Eukaryota; kingdom Metazoa; phylum Arthropoda; class Insecta; order Diptera; family Syrphidae; genus Volucella; species Volucella zonaria. The sequence goes on along the minus strand of OZ014530.1, from coordinate 41,955,032 downwards.
GGGGTGACCAGTTCGAATCTGAAATCCAATTTTAATGCTTCAAATATTATTCCTTTCGCGACTTTTAACCTCAAAAGTTACTTAGGGGGTTTCTCTGTAGCCGTGTGCTTCTTTCGGCTATCAAATTGTTAAGGTGTCTACTACGATAAGTTGGCGACAAAGCAAAAACTGACGCATGCTTTTCCATTCAGATAACAAAGGACATTTTAAGGAAAACGACCACGAGATATGAGAAAAGCCAATTTAGTATCTCACACTTTAAGCCTGACATCTTAAAGACGTCAGACAATTTGTCTCGCGACTTTTGACATGACTTTCAGGCTCACGGCCCAGACTCATAGTGTGAATGACCAGCAAATCATAGGTAACACAATTTGTCTTCTCTGGCAATGGCGTATAAACCTTTCTCTGTGAGTCAATTCAGGCTTGTTAGCCATGCCATGTGAGGAACTGACTATTGGGAGGGTTGGAAAATTTCGTAAATAATAAAATGTTTCAGGTCAGCACAGCAGATGGATCAGCACTAATGTTGCGCCTATTTGACATCTGTTTCATATCCAAGCCCACTTAAGAAGTGTGAATACTGAAAGTTTCAGGTGCTCCAAATAGCAGATTTGTGACAAAGCCATAACAGATTTTAAGGCCAAAAGTGGTATGAGAGAGATATTGGGACATGTAAACGGGATGCCTTGACAATTCTTCCACAAAATTCAAGAAGCTTAAATTTATTATTATTGACCGAACAGTCAAATTTAAAATTTCCAACTTACAAGTGGGATAAAAGCACATCAATCCATGGACGTTACGACAACTTCCGCTGCCTATCAGAATATAAAATTTGTCAGAATTTTTATGATGTGCCACATTTTTGAGGTCAAGGACATCTTTTGATGACCCTAAGTATTAATTACAGCAGCTTTGAATCCATCATCAAAGATATAAAAATAGGTTCATTAACCTACACCAACACGAGGGGTTCATCAACGGTCAGATGCGTTTCAAAAGCATGCGGAAAATCCAATTCAATTCATCATTTTTGATTGAGGTAAATGTTTGCATCAAAATTTCAAAGAGAGAAAATAAAATGCCAACACAAAAAGGACATGAAACCAAACCCAAAAGTCATCCCACAAAACCCACTTACCAACGCCCACACTTTGCTAAGTTGTGCCAAATTGAATGGAATCTGCATCCAATTCTATCATGTCCCGGGTATGAGTATTTAGGATTTTCATTTCTTTCTTAGTTTTCTATTTTTTATTTTTTTTTTCCTCCTCCTTCTTTTTAGTTAATAATTCAATATCTCTGCTCATCAACATGGTTCGTTCAACAAACATCAAGAAATCGACCAAAACGAATGGGCTAAAGGACGCTCCAACTTAAGCTATAACCATAACCCAACCATAGCCAAGGAACACTTCATTCATTCATCTTTCACAGTCGACCACAGATCACTAGGAGCCACTCACCAAAAGCCTTCCTTTTAATAAAAAAATAAATAAAAAATAAAAAATTTCGAACCAAGAGTCCCTTCCAATTTTCCTTCAATGGCTTCACAATCCATTCAAGGATGGGCTTTTGGAAAATTTCTTTTTCCCTTTTGTTCCATACTTCCTGCTCTCCTCGTCGAGTCGATGATTTCCACCTTACTCTTTATTTTCCTTTCACTCATTTTCAAAAGGAAGAAAATATGAAAACTGAAAACTTGAAAAACATACTCGCACACCACACCGCATGGCATAGAAAGAAGAATTAAGAAAAAAAAAAAAAAAAATAAAACAGAAACATGGCAATGTAGAAAACCAATTTTGCAGGCTTTTTCCTCCTTTCCTTTTGCCATTTAAAGGATTCATTCAGAGCGAGAGCCAGGACAGAGGATACAAAGAGGAAATTTCCCATTTCTTTTTTTTTTTTATCCTTGTTGTTTGTTTTACATTTTCATAGAACTGTTATGCATTTTCTTAACAGAAAAAAAAAAGAGGAAAAAAAAGTATTTGGTTTGCATGGTTTTTAACCTGCAAATTGAACACGGAAAACCAAATAGATGCATCGCATCCTTTCGCAAATGGAAAATGAGTAAACAAGGGTTTTCCTTTCTGACGATTCTTTAATTTTTTATTTTTCTTCTTAATGTTAGGGATAGTCTGGGATGGGCTACCTTTCTATAAGGTTGAATAATTTTATAAAAAAAAAAAAGCAAGTCTACCACAAACCGTTAAGTTATAATTGAAGCGTTGTATTGTATTTGCTGAATTTTAAATAAACTACGGACGGTTGAGATTGTTGCGAAAGAGAATTTCATCTTTAGCCAAATGAAGGTAGAAAATTGAGTTTACTCTTGGATGTCCTTGATGTTTACACATTTCAGAAAAAAAAAATTAATAAAGGACATGAGAGGGCATATCTCATTTAAAGATGACGACAGAAGGATCCACATATGCTCGCTCTAAAAATGACAATAATTTGTTCCTTGACATTACCTTACTCGCGCTTCTTTTGTTCAATCCAATGACAAATATTCAAACAGAATCAGTGATAGGAAGCCCTTCTTTCAATTTGGAATCCAATGGAAAATAGTGCCCACTTAAAAATATGAGAATCACGAAGAAGGAAATTTACATAGAAATTTGGAAATAAACTACATAGTTACACGTTTCGTTTGGAGAGCATAATGAAATCAATTTCAGGACTCTCGTTGAAAAGAATTTGACCATAATCCATGAGGAAGAACTTACAGCGAACAAACAAATTTCATTCATGTTCGTTTGGACGAATAAACATTTGACCAAAGTGAATATAATGCTGTTGGTACAACTAATGCTATCGACAAGTCGTCTCACCCAAATACCATCAGAATCTTCGAAAGTCACGTGTTCTAAAACTTCTACAGAAGTTCTATTGCAGTTTCAACAAGCATAAAAAAAAGTTAAGTTATCAAAAACGTAGCAACTGACTAGACATGAATGCTTCGGTTCGAAAGAGAATGACGATATGGCAATTTAGCGGAATCTAATGCGAACAAACATAAAATCCTCCGACAGAATTGAAATAGTGCAGTTTGGGGAACGGGCAAACCCGGATCAGCACCTCCTTACCGTGCTGTTTAAAAGTTATCCAACGATGCTTAGCTGGATACTTGTGTGGAACCAAAAAACACTTTTCAAGTATCTCGATGTTCGAACATTAAAGGAGGCAAACTTCAACTCTGTCGAGTAAGTCGCCATAGTTTAATTACGAATGTGGATGCTCAAACATTATCAAAACAAAAAAATCCGCGAAAACGATCTTAGTCGACCGTCTGTAGCCGTTAAGAATCGGTACTGCCTTTGCCAACGAAGTGTCCAAAAGCCAAATCCGACTCAGTCCAAAATAGAAAACAACGCATGCAAACAATGTCGCTACAGTTGTATTGAGATTCATAGGATCACCACAATGAAGGAACTGACTTAGTTGCAGGTAACGAGGGAAAACATACAGAATAGCGACACCCAGAAAAACCAGGAGTGCTTAATGGATGTATAAGAATGTAAAATTAGCACTAATACCAATATTTAACTTTTGGGAGAGATTGACGAAATAAAAATGAAACGTAGGTGGCAATATGTCAGCCCAAACCCACAAGGCCGAGCGTTATGATGGCCTGCCGCCGGAGCAAATTGTAAGCAAATAGTAGCGCTGATTTCGCGCTCCGTAACAAATGAAATCCTTCAACTCTCCTGACTTTAGATGCATCTGGCTCATCGGCAACAAGCTGATCTAACAAAACGACGTTGGAAATAAACTCTTCGCGTTATTGACCGTAAGTCCGTGTTCATTTCGTAAATTACGGCAGGCACGAGAACATATCAGCTTGTGCTTACATGACTAAAATTATTCAGTAGGCTAATATTATCGGCTGAGAGAACTTCGTAACTAAAATGGCAAGGGCACTCTCGGTCAGTAGTATGTAACACTGGCCTACATGGTCATGGGGCTCCGAACCCTGAACGGAAGAGATTAGAAAGATTTAAAGGACTAACTAATAGCCTCGTATAAAACTGGACTCACTGTTGACAACCGTAGCAAACGTTTAAAGGATAACGACATCCAGATCTGCGCCTTAGCCGGCAACGTGCAGCCGAATAATTAGCAAACGCCCTTGACTGCTATCACGCAGATATCACCGCCATCCAGGAAGTGCCGGTGGGATGAGCCATAAGGAGGATGAAAAACTCTGGTATATATGTACATACTATGGCGATTGCTGTAGGAAAAGAAATAACGCTTATTCTTATGTGGATTTGCCATATGCCTCAGCAAGAAAGCTCGAGCTTCCGACAGGTGAGTGAACATTTTATGACAGTCGGCATCAAGGCTAAATTTCCTAATATAAGTCTACTCTGAAGACAAAGATGCCACCAAAAAATGTTTCTACGAGCTTCTCGATAAGACTTATGAGCAATGTCTTAGAGGATCTGAACGCCACGATAAAAAAGGTGGACGTCTTTGGTAGGGCAGTTGGTAAGCATAGACTTCCCGATACCACGACTGGCAAGGTACTTAGGCTTAATGATTTTGAGGCGAGAGGAAATATCATTACAAGAAGCACAAAATTTTCTCATCTCAATGAACACAAGGGGACATGACGATCGCCGATCATGCGAGGGATGCCTCCAGTATTCCGGACGTCCGAACGTTGCGGACAGCCAACATTGGCTCGAAGCACCTGTTTGTTGCAGGGAAGTTGCGAATACGAATTTGCTAATCGCTACAGCAAATGATACCTACTGTGAGAAAACGTAGAAAAACTGCGGATATACGAAAAATCGCAAGAGACATCCAGAAGCTTCACCGAATGCGTATCTGCAACTCCTGCGCCGCCGGCATCAAATACCGAAGGCCAGTGCCAATGCCGATAACGTGTCATCACAGACGCCGCAAACGATGTACTAGATTTTACCCGACCACCACCAAGAAATCTCTGATTTGATGAAGAATTCTAGCAAGCACATGCAGCTAAACCAGAAGCATACAAAGCGGCGCTACAACGAAGGGCGAGAGCCGCCCATGAGCTCTACCAGCAGAAGCGACGGAAAGAACATTGGGGAGAAAACAGCACGAAAAGCGCGCTATCGAAGATATTGAGATGTTGTACACCAAGAATAATGTACGGAAGTTTTACCATCAGGTAAAAAGAACGTGTCTAGGCAAGAAGACCCTTACAGAATCCTGTAGAGATGAAGAAGGAAACCTTCTAGAGTCACAGTCGGTGTTGATAATATGGAGACATTTTTCCTGCAGACTGTCAGGCAAAGTAAACCATTCACCTTAGACGATGATAGCCAAAACTTCCGCCCACCTGACCAGAACGAAGTAAGGATAGCAACATCTAAGCCAAAATCCAGCAAAACAGCTGGACTTGACAGCTTATCGGCCGAGCTGATGGAAATTATTTTGTCCATACACCAACTCATTTCTCCAATTTGGTCAGAACAGTGTATGCCTGATGAACGGAATCCGCTAAAGTAGACCCCTCAACTGCACCAGTTATAGAGGCATACGTCTCCTCAACGTCACATTCGAGTACAAGATCCTACCTGCGATATTGTGTGAACGTCTGAAACCCTCCGTCAACAACCTGATTGGTTAGTTTCAAACCATGAAGGCCCATAATCTTCACATTTGGGAACATTTTGAAAAAAAAACTCAAGCCCAAATTAATACTCACCGTCTTTTAACCGATTTTAAGGTCGCATATGACAGCCTTTATAGAGACAAACTCTACAGAAGCATGTCTAGTTTTGACATCCTTCCCAAGCTCATCCGTTTGTGCAGAATCACGGCTGCGAACGCTCGCGGCTTCGTCAAATTCGGTAACGACTGAACCGAGACCTTTGATGTCAAAAAAGCGTTTAGACAGGGTGACGAGCTGCCATGTGACTTCTTTCACATCATACTTGAAAGAATAGTGCGGAACGCACAAGCGTACACTGGAGGCACAATCTTTCAAAAGTCTGTAAAACTACTAGCGTACGACGATGATAACGACATAGTTGGCAGAACACAGCGGGCTGTTACCCGTGCGCCCGCTAGTTTTGAAATTGAAGCAGCCAAAATGGGCTTAGCGGTATGTTAAACGAGGGCAAAGCCAAGAACATGCTGTCAATTAGAATGGACACACAACATCGGCGAATTGGACAGAACGTCACAGTCGACAGCTATCATTTCGAGGTAGTACGGGGCATTTTCTATTTCTTTTGGGCTAAGAAGGCAATTGAGTAAGGCAATATCCCGAAAAACTAACGAGACTCTATATAATATCTTACTCATCGCAGTCCTAATTTATGGCGCCGAAACATGGACTCTATCGGTAGCGAATGAAGATATCCTCAGTCTTTTGGAGACAAAAATCTTTCGAAAAATATTGGTTCCTGGAGAAGATTCAATGACGAGCTGTTCAGCGACATCGACCTAGTCAATCGCCTGAGGTGTCTGGGACATGTAGAGCAAATGAACACCAAATCTTACCCAGAGTGACAACGCAGTTGAGGAATACTTCACCTTAGGTGGCGCAGTAGAAAAAAACCTTATCTAAGTTGCGCGCACAAGTCAAACAGAACCTCAACCGCCCCGGAGTGCGCAACTGGGCGCAGTTCGCTGGGGACCGGTCTAAGTGAAGAACGCGTTAGTCGAGGTCCAGGTTCACTTCGAACTGTAGCGCCACCTAAGTAAGTACTCGTAAGTAAGAAGGAACCTGAGCTTAGCAATTTGTATATCTTGTTCATCGCCGGCAATTGCAGCAAGGAGTTGGCCATAACTTGCTTGAAAGGGCTTCACACAGGTTTCTACTCCCAGAACTTATATAGTTTTGTATCCGAGAATTTATGCTCTTGTCAATGCCATACCATGGTTAGCCTAACTGCCCTATCCACTAGGTGTCTTTATTAAAGCAATAGCACTTAAATGTGCATTCTTACACTGACGCCCCCGTATCAAGTACGGACGGTAGAACCTTACCATACCATATGACGTTTGTGCCCTGGTTAGCCATTGTACCATATGTATCTCTACGGTTTTAGTTTGGGTAGGATTTCTGCAAGTTCATCGCCAGCTGACAGATTAAAGTCCTCTAATCTGAGGCTTTACACTTCATGATGCTTCCTGCTTCAACAGATAGCTAGTCTTTAAGATTTTTTTCTACACCTCGCCCCAGAATATTTTCGATCAATATTCGGGTTTGGTTGAGTTCCGGTTACTGCCAGGCCATCACTAGATCTTAATATGAGTTGATGGTAATATCACAGCCGCTCTATCATCAATGATTTCCAGTAACTGGTAAAGATTATTCATATTTTAAAGAGTGCATCTTATAAAGACTTTAGGACAAATGGATTAAAAACAGTCAGAAGGCAACCACGCGAAGTGGGAATCAAAGAGTCCCAATCTAACACTCAAAAATCATTTCCAGGTAAATGGATCATAACCGGCCCTCAAGAAGGTCAAATCATTGGAACTGCAAATGAGCTGAGTAGCCAAAGACATGGCGGATATTGAGAAAATGGTAATGTACCTTTATTACCGTATAAATGGCGAAGATATCGTGATCCTGCGCTTCAGAATCTAATTAGAAGGTAGTTGAATGTGTACTTGACAAGAAGTGGAACGTGTTGGGCATTTTCGTTGACCTTTTGATGAAATGTGCATTTTGGCCAGACACAAAGTGTTAGGCATATCACAGTTTTATGGATTAAGGATAAAACCTATAAAAGTGAATAGAACCACTAATATGCCACATGTTGGTCGACATGTATAACATTCTTCGATCTGACATACAACTACGATGCAACTTTACTGTCTGTCGGATCATATCTAGCGATTGTTTCCTCTTAAGAACAGATAATCGACCATTGGCGGAACAGAAATAGACCGTCAGTCAGTCTTTCAAAACTGGGTGGCAGTGGCTCAAGTGGTAGTAGACTGGCTTCCAAATCGGAAGGTTCGGTGTTCGAATCCCAGCTTCGCCCGAAAGACATATCATCCATTTTTTCAGTTAACGAGTAAGACGAGTAGTTGACTAGAAATCAACATCAAGCCAACTTCCACTAAGAATTTAGTCTCCCCATTAAATGTTGGATGCCACCCATGGAGCGAAATAACGATCCAATTTTCCAAAAAACTTAACACATGCTGAGGCATTATAAGTGTAATCATACCCACTTGAGTGTTAAGTTCTATTTTTAGAAAAAAAAAAACTGAGGTTGCTATCTTTGAGAAGGAGGAAATTGGTAGAATCGACTCACCTAGTTATCATCATCGGTTTCTCTAACGAAGCCAAGGGTTTGAGTGTTATTCTTTATATCAAACTTCCTTGAACTAAACGGACGCTTATTTGTCAGTATCAGCAAGCTTTTGGTGTGATATGGGGCTCGGGGCAATTTTGCTTCATGCGTCAGTTGTCTGATGGAACGCATATACGTCACTGTTGCTTTCAGAGAACGATCTGTCTCGGCTTCGGTTTGCTTTTCCTAGCATGCCTAGACCTAAGCACACGGATTAATTTGCCACCTCCTGATAGTCGTACCATGGGCTGCATTCTTAAAAGAGAAATGGCCTTGGATACGACTCACACAGAAGATCCTTCGTGACACTGGAACTCCGGTTGCAGCGTGCATACAAAGATTCAGCCTGAATCTGAACAAATTCGAATCTTCTCCGATAGCTCCAAGGCCGATCTTCAATGTAGCAATGCCGTCTTTATGGAGGGCAAAATCCTTAGACTTCACTTCCTATTAGATAGACTTACATATGTCAGTTTTTGAAACGGAGACATAGGAGTAAAATATACTAATGGCAATGAATTGCGAGGAACTGGCAGACAGGCCGTTAAAGGCGTCTGAAGCATGTTCGAGAATCCAAAATTTATTCAAAGGCAGTTGGTAGACTCAATTTTTTGAATGCTTTCTGGGTCTCAGGTAATAATGAAGTCACAGGAAATGAGATTACTCAATAACGTGCAGGGCAGGGCGTTAGGGATAATGCAGCATGGCATCGTAACGGGGCACTTGGCTTTTGCTACGCAAAAGTGCTTGATGTAATAGTAATGACAACATCCCGGAGCACTACTTCTGTAAATGTCTAGCTAGTGCTCGCAAAGGTCTACAGGTACTAGGGCTGAGTAAATTAATTGAAAAGAATATAAGAGGCGTAAAGTGGCGTGTCTTCTTCTGGCAGGAAAAGAATTCGTTTTCACTTATCAATACCAGGTCTTGCGCACAGTCTCCGTGATGGGTATTAATTCTGAGTGCAAAAATCTTTTCAAAGAGCACGCTATCTCCTAAACCCATCATACATGATTCTCGTTGCTCGTTACTAGTCACATGAAAAAATCAGAATCACGAAGAAGGAAATTTTCTGATTTTTGAAAAGATATTTGAATCCTAAATCTGACTAAACGGTGGCATCATAAGCCTTACTTTGGGCATAGGTTAGGTTAGGTTAAACAGGGGTATGATAGTTCACTTACACACCAGACACAAAAAAGGGCCCATAGCGATCCCTGTGGAACCAGTTGAGTTTGCCTTCAAATGGTGAAAACCTAAACAATCGCGCTGGTGAAACACCCAACTTCCCTGCAAAAGCCAGCAAGGCCATTGAAGTTCGTGCCGTCTATTTCCTCTAGGTTTTCAAAAGAGTATTTCCCTAAAAATTGTCATCCCCAACGCGATATTGCCTCGCATTTACACGTTATGTCCTTAACAGTTTACAGATCACAGCAGAATATGCAATTGTCCGTATCTGACAATTTGAGTCTCTTTGCGTGTTTCCGCAGGAGACAGCGTCCTGTCCGGACTCCTATTACTGTCCTGAGCTTATCCCTCTTTAATTTTATTAACTCCCTAGATCTTTTAATGTCAAAAAGTGGCCAGAATGCCTTGGATACTCTGTGTCCTTGAAGACTTGACCACCTTAGGTTGGCAGTCTTTATGATTTTTTCCTCGATAGTGCCCCTCACTATGCAAAGGGGTGGTTTGATGTTGGCAACCTCACCGTTGTCGAGTAGCGCTTATTTATTTTCTTGCATGCTCCTCCGCTTGTTTTTTTCCTTTCATACCCCACTATCTTGGCACCTATCCTCTGCTCTGACTGCATAGTGCCTTGAGCACTGTGCGATAGCCCTTGGCAGTATCAGAATTGATGTTGGTCGATTCCATTGCCTTGAGTGCGGTCTGGCTATCGATGTAGATAGTGATACCTCTTTCGGATACCGATCTCACCTACATTAGCTCAGCCGAACTGAGGACAGCTAGAACCTCTGATTGGAAGAACCTGTTCCTTACCCTGCTTTTGAGCCATCTGTGAAAATTGCACTTTGATTTGACCTGATTATTGCATTTTTTTCCCAGTCACCCCCCTCCGGAAAAATTATATCATAAGGGATGTCGAAGTCGACCAAGGAAGGAATTTCATCCGTTAGAATTTGATTGCCTGGCAGTAGCTCCGTTAAGACCGTGCCATGTCCGAAACTACTGCTCTTAAAGTAACCCAGATTAGTGAGTCGTATCGCACTGTTGCCAGCAAGTTTTTTGGGACTGTAAATCAAGCGGTGTTAGGCAGGTGCAAAAAGGTGTCCAATGCTGCAGTAGGGGTGGTACGAAGCGTGCCTGCAATGACTATGGAAGATGTTCTTTGAACCGCCGCTAATTTTCCGTAAATAGTTTTCTTATTTGTTGCTTTCCACCATACCGGTGCGGAGCTGTACACCATAGCAGGTGTTAAGCCCCGAATTTGTCCTACTGTTCTTTTTCAGATAAAAAGAGCATTTTAGTTCTTTCCGCTACATTCAGTTTTTTTTGTCCAGAATTACACCTAGATACTTCACGCGAAAAGGACAATTCCTTGAATTGCGGTATCTTGTACTTTCTGGTAAAAAGAACCAGTTCCGTTTTGAAAAGGTTGACATTGAGACCACAGCTTTTTGCCCAAGTGCTGATCATCTTCAGGGCAACGTCCATAATGTCGCTTAAAATATTTAAGCATTTTCCCTGAACTATTATGGCCCCGTCATCTGCGTATGCCGTGGCACTTATACCCATTATACTAAACTTTTTGAGGATGTCATTGATAACTAGCACCCACAGTGGCGATATGACTCCCTCCTGAGGGGTTCCCCTGGTTACAGACATTCTGACCGAGCTTTGCCCAATGGAACAGTTTATTTTCCTGCTTGCAAGCATTTTGCAAACCCAGTTTGTAATGCCCTGTTCAACGTTAGCGTCTACTAGAAACCTCGTCTGTTACCGCGATAGATTCGCAGTACTTCTGCCATGAAGACCTTTTTGACTTTCTTACTAAGTAGGTCCCTGAATTGTTTCTTACATTCGTAGTACTGATTCCACGTACTGTCGCTTCTAAAAAGCTACGCCCTATTATAGAGTTTCCTTATTAAGCGTATCTCCCTATTCCACCATTTTGGTTGAGCCCTTTTAGGGCAAGCTTTCTCGAACGCCATTGTTAGTGCCTTATTAATATTTTCTACAGCCCTATACTTTGGGCATAATAACCAGTAATAATATTTGCTGTTAGTTTTCTCTTGTAAATTTGCCATGCTTTGACCAGAGCGCTGCTTTCGGGTTTACTATTTCACATATTCTCGACAAATCTTTAAAAAATTTAAGCTAGGCTTCAGGGGTGTTTAAACTATTTCGAAATAATGTGAAACGAAGAACTGGTTCCATAAGCTCGCATAAGACCCTGACCATAATAAAAACAAATCAGGAAACATCTAGAGATATCAATGGCCTACAATACCAATCCTGAGGCATTTCACAAATTTTCCATTGCTTCATGTTAAATTGATTTTCCTCTCTCTAATGCTCTGTATATTTTAAAAATAAATTCATTGACCTCTAGTAGATATGCACATCTCGTAGATTTGGGAAGTGAAATGAAATTTTAATTAACTGCAACATGAAAATTATTTGAAACAAATTTCCATCCTAATGGAAGAGCAAATCTCCAAAGGCAACAGCAAACACTACACTCAACTCCGTCCAACAGCAGGACTTTCAGGAACAATTTAATCTAAAATAATAATTTCCACTCATATTCATACACACACATATGTTCGGCATCGTTCGTTTCGGCCCTCTTCACCCCCGTAAATAGCTCTGGGAGAATTCACCCTTTCCATCATTCTTTGAAGTCATTTACATATATTCCATCCCCCATCGACAGCCCCAGAGTAACCAAGTAGCATATCATGTTTTAACAGTTCACTTTCATGCTATAACAACATGGCTCATGTTACATCCATTAAACCGGTAAAGTCCCTACACAGGGTTCTGCGGGAATAGTGGAACGAGCAGAGAGTCAGCTGTTACTTAGTAATCACGCGTACTGTTGTTAAAAGGGGTGGCTTGCTGCATAGACCACTAGCATTCGTGTTGTTAAACTTTGACACACAGACACATACATAATCTCCTCCTAGACCATCCCTGTAAAGAGACCGTGCGTCGTCGTCGTGATATCCATAATGAGGCACAGTACACTCCCTTGATGTGCTGATGAGTGCCCATGTTGGGAATGGTGAATTTAATTTTCGACAAAAAAAAAAGGAAAAATAAATTTGAACAAACGAACTCAAAAATACCCGTGTACACCGAGAGTTTGACGTGCCACTGATGAGAGGTGTGAAATGGTGAAAACGGGTGAAACAACTCTGGAAATGGTGTTGAAAAGGTTGTTAAACGAAAATGTAAAAAGGATATAAAGCGCAACTATTAAGTGCTGTGTGTTCACTGTTCAGTTGGGAAGAATCCCGAGTTGATTGCAATTACGTGCAAGTTCTGTTTTTCCTCGTGAATTTTTTTCTCTTCATTCCTCTGTGCCTATTCGTGTCACTGCAATAGTTAATGTATCCATGTATTCCAGGACATTGTTATACTGGCTCAAATGCCATTATCACTCTTACTCCTCATCGTGATGATGTACATAGATTTCCCTTTTGATTAATGTTTCGTTGCTCTGTACCGCTGAAAGAAAATCCTTCTTTTAAATGTCAACTTTCCAAATCCGTTCATGGTCTCCAGGATTTTCTCGGTAAAAAAAAAAAAACAAAACAACCCAACCAAGTGAAGTGATTCTCCACATTTAGTCCCGAAGGAAGAAATCTTTTAGCCGAAAAATTTCCGCGTAATTAAATTAAGAGCTTAAGAAGTTTTACCCTCTTCGTCCATTGACCGATTTAACTATGGAATGGGTGAACTGGTGAACTTGGTGGCCTGGTGAATGGTGGATGCATCCTTAAGCTTTTTGGAAGTAGCAAAAGAACGACGGGAAACCAGATGCCAGACAAATGAATTTAAGGATTGCGGGAATTACTCCTTTTTTGTATGCTCTCTCCCTCTCTCTCTCTCTTTGACTGTTTTGTTTGAGACTTTCTGTCGGCCTTTCGCTGGATGATTTGTTTTTTTTTTTTGTATTTTCGAGTGAAATCTTTTGCTGATAGTTTTAGATATCATAATCTTTTAATTTGAATGTTGCTGGAGGATTTTCCAAGGGGAACTCAGTGAATTAGTCTTCTGAAATAATTGTCCGTTTTGTAAGTACACTTAACTGTCATTGAGAGAAAGAGCGGTTAAGGGTATGAGGATTTTCCCTGGTTGGAAACTGAAGTCAAGTGGAATTAGAAGAGATTTTGTGTGGTTAAAAAGAGTAAATCTTTTTATCAAAGAGTGGCTGAAAGTTTGCTGTTTTTGGTGGACTGAAGTATCAAATTAAAACATAAAATTTTATATGTCTACCTATCAGTTCCACAGTCACCGAACAGAGCACTTGTATGGAGTGATTCCTCAAAGAAGAAGTTTTCGATTCAAGAAAAAATAAAACTAAAAAGTCCGTGAAAGGAGCCCTGTGGTACATCATTTCAAAAATGTTAATTCCTGCCCGATATTTGTATTTCAGGGTTTGCTATTCGCAATACTTCGCAACGGAATAATGCATGTTAATATCGTCAGTTGCAAGGTCCTTAGTTCTGCAAATAACTCCTCAGTAAACCTAATAGACTCCCAGTTATATACGTTAAGAATTAATTTTTGACTATCTAGATCCTGATGTTCAGTGAAAATAGGAGTCATCGCTAAGGAGCGGTTAGGTAGTTCGTGGGCTTTTCTGTTGAATGAAAGGAGGAACACAAGAAAGCTCATGCAATTTTTTTTACATTCAAGAGAGTCATGCCACCTATAGTTTTGCGTACACAAAAACTAAGTCATCAAGAGGTTTCTTTCCTGATTGGTTCTACGATCCCAATACCTGACATACACAAGGGTCAGATTGTGCTTACGGAAGTCATCATGTTGATTCAGGGCCTAAGAGCAACATTGCTATTGCAACAGACGCAGACTACTTCTATTTTTTAGCTAGCGAGCGCTCAAGGGGTTAAGATATCCTTAAAATGTTTACACACAGCGCGTGCGACGGAAAGTTAGGGAGGAAAGAAGGATAGGTACCGATGTACGTTGGTTTTATATGCCTGAATGTTATAATGACTAGGAAATAGAGAGCTCGGCAGGGCATTCCACAAGCGAGTTTTCCGGCTTAGAAATGAAGCACGATATTACAGAGTACGTCCGAAAGTGGGCTTGAGGGTATACTGATGAGCATTCATATCAAGATGTGTGTTACGGTTAAAGGTTTAGAGGGGCGGAATGGTACTGGCGATTTCTATGGAGCACTGGTGGTGGAAAAAGCCATAGAACAAAGTGAGACACGAGATATTTCGTCGGTGTTAGAGGATGTCCATTGCCTGAGTGATATTGGTATCAGCTATGAGTTTTATCGCATGGTTTTGAATCCGATCTAGCAGATGTAGAGACACCTGACCAGATGTGAGTATTGTACTCCAATTTTGGGCGTATGAATGCCTTATATATTGAGGCCAGATCAGAGGGGTAAAATATTTCTTACATCGCTTGAGGAAACCTAAACATTTCGCAGCATTTTTGACGACATCGAATATGCAGTCATTCCAACGTAAGTTGTCACTGACACACATACCGAGAATGGAAAGTTTATCGGTTTCGACGATGCAAGCAGCCGAAGAATAAGGACGTGAGTCCGGGAACTAATATGAAAAGCAGAGAGTACTGTCGTCAGCAAAGGAATATATTGGATTAGAAGTAGCAGACAAGAGATCGTTGATGAAAATTAAAAAGAGTGTTGGAGACAGAACGGAACCCTGGGGCACACCTGCATGTATTTTGTGAATATCAGACTTGAAACCATCCAAGGCAATTTGAATTGAACGTTCCGAAAGGTAATCTCTAATTCATTGAAGAAGAGAGTCATCGATCCCAATAGCGCGCATTTTCCACAAAAGAGCCTGATGCCAAACTCTGTCAAATGCGTTAGAAATATCAAGTGCCAGATTGATGTACGCTTTGGTTTCACTTTTCTGTGAGACACGCTATCAAATCACCAGTAGACCTGTTGCTATGAAAACCATATTGCCGGTCATTGAGAAGTTTTCGTGTTTCAAATTGTAGTTCAATATTATTTAAACTATTGATGACCTTACTTGGAATCCAAGAGAAGGTCTAAAATCACGAAGACGGTGCCTGTGGTCCTTGATCAGTTTTAGGGACGTACGTATAGAATCGACTACATTGCAGAAAGCTGATTGAACTCTGATTTTCGCTGCATTGAAAATGTTGCTGTCACGAGACGTAGGTCGAATTCAGTGTCAGTTTTGGGGAAGCCTGCAGCACTGTTGTCAGAAATGCAATATCTTACAGGATTTGCGCTAGAAAGCCTACTACTGTTGGTTTCGTTGGCATTTTCACAAGCTTAAAGTAAAAAGACTAAAATATCACACAATCACAGCCGACCACAGATAACAAAAAAAATTATACTAGGATTCTACATGGCCACACATAGTCGTATATCCCAGATATGACCAACTCCATACTTGCTCACTACAAAACGTAACTCTTCGCAGCAAAACTGACACAGAACCTAGGGGCTGCCTTCCATATGAATCCACGGTAGAATTGTTCTAAGATGCATTAAATATGCCTCAAGGTATACGAATCGAAATTTGCTCTGAGTTACCTCAGATCCACTAAGTTTTGAGCTTGCCTGATATTTCAAGCGTAGATTATGCCTTTGCAGGACAGCGGTGACTCTCGTTGTCTCCCATGTCAACGGACAGAAGTGCTACCTGTGATACATATATAGAGAGGAAAACAACAAACCAAGCTTTGGAACTGACAAAGATAAGATCAGAGTCGGCAGTCTCGAAAGACGATTCCTGTTGGGCAAAGTTTGTGTTCTATATTCTAGAATATAGAGAGATTCCAAGCATCCTCAAAACAAAAGAAAAAAAAGAAAAGACAACCTCATCGAATTAGCAAAAATCCAACTCAAGAACGAGGACATTTCAGAGCTCAACAGAAGATGGACAATATCACTTCAAGCTACGAGATCTAGCAAGAAGAAGAAATATTTGTTAATCATTTACAAACTGCCCAGTAAACGACAGTAATTAGGTCAGCATTACTCCCCGTTCTGTAAGGTTTTTCCTCAGTGTCAAAATAGACCCATGCTTGAACTGAGAATCTAACACCTTCAGGTATGTGTTAAAACTTGACCAAATTCTTGATGAGATGCCAACCAATTAGTCTATCCAAACTTTACCTAGATGCGTGAACAAATAGGACCAACTTGTCGGAAATGCCCTGATAATATAAAGAAAACCGACAGCGTCTTGAAAGTCAAAAACGTGACATGTTTAGTCCAAAAATCCCGAATAGCTCCTAGGTACCTAGTTTCGTCAGTGTAACTGATTTTGAAGTCTTATAGCACTAGTAGAGCCAGACAGTCATTTGCCTTCCTCTTGTGAAGAGATCTAGCTCAATTTCAAGAAGATCCACTGACAAACTGTCAGAAAAGTTAGACTTGCTATGAATGATCATCAGTATACCCTCAAGCGCCCATCTTCAGACGTACTCTGAAATATCGTGATTAGTTCCTAAGCTCCGACATTTAAAACCAACGTACATCGGTACCTCGCTTCCTTTCCTTGCTAATTTTCCTTCGCTTTTAAAGGTACCTGAACCCACTCGCGTTAATTTAAAAAAAAAAGTGCGCAAAGACTTTAGAGTGAAATTAAGTTAACATTATGGTAGGCTGGTCAAAGTCCTCAAAAGGGGAAAATTAACCAGGCTGGAATGGCTACGGAAATCTGATTCCACGTACGCTTAGTCGAAAGTAGAGACTGTCCGCCTCATCCTTGAGCCTCACTTTCCAGGTAATCTAATCAGAACCAGCTCACTACCAGCTCTTATTAACGTAGCAGCTACTGAGCTGATTAACAGAAAACGCCGTAGCTGGTATATCACATCGGTTGTCGGCCATTAAACATCGATGGTCTATACCCAGTTATGTTACAAAAGGTATAAATCAGCTGGTGGCATATATACCGAAACCCTGGCGAACAGTGAGAGTAGCCTTTATCCCGAAAATCGGAAAAGAGGACTACACGCTCGCCAAGAGCTTCAGACCTATATCCTTCAGGTTGAGGAGCTCGGAGAGATTTTTCGAGATTCATGTTCGGAAAATTGCATTACGGATGCATCTTCTGTCTAAGATGCAACATGCTTACCAACACGGAAGATCTTGAGAGCGTGCTTTCAGAATCTGTAAGGCAGAATTGAAGGCGCACTCGACAAGAAGGAATATTAGCAACTGATGATGTAGCTGTACTGTCTGTTGGATCATGTCTAGCAACTGTCAGCTTCAGTTTACCAGAAATAGGCTTTCAGTCAACCCTATAAAACTGAGGCTGTTCTCTTACGGTAAGGAGGGAGCTGACTAGTTTGGCTCATCTAGTGCTTAAACGCATCACCATCCAATTTTCCAAATAACCTAAGTATTTGGGTGTCATCCTGGACAAAAAACTTCTATCGGCAAAACATATTACGTCGAAAGTCTCTAAAACGCTGTCGGCCTTCTGGTAGTGCAAAGAACCCGTAACCGAGAAGGGTCATTTGGATCTATATGGCTTCGATAAGGCCAATTATATCATATGCAACAGCTGTCTGGTGAAATAAGGTCTCACGAAAATACGTTATTGCTGCTTTTACCAGACTCCAAAGAATGGTCTAGCTCCACTTTGCTTCCCCTTGAATGTCATATCATGGGCTGCACTCTCGAATCCACTTTCCGTTTAAAAAGAAGTGGTCTTTGATACAACACACACTGGCGCTATGATAACCTTACCCGCTGAATGCCTTATAACTTTGGGCTTATGGACATGCTGTCTGATATAATGACACCAGAACTCTTCCTCCCTAAAAGAATATGGAATGAACTTTCTCTGTACTCAAGACTGGTTTCTGCCAGAATCTGAGTCAGGAAAGGAAGGTAGTCGGGTCTTCACTGATGGTTCCAAAACCGATCTAGGATGCGGAGCTGGTGTCTTTCTTGGGGACAACGACGTTTGATTTCACTCTTCGTTAGGTAAAATTGCGTCTGTCTTCCAAGCGGAGATTTACGCAATCCTGAAGGCAGCGAAATATATTGTGAAGAATCTTTGGAGCTGCCGATACATTTGTTTATATTGAGACAATCAAGCTGTACTTAGGGCCTTGGTGAACCCCCTTACGACTTCCACTCTAGTTGGAGAATGCAAAACTTCACTTAACGCAGTCTTGTTTGGGTCGCAGGGATTACGGGAAATAAAATCGCCGATGAACTTGCTAAGCAAGACTCAGGGGAGAGCTTTTCAGGACCCGAACCTACAAAATGTCTGCGTGTATCCTCGATTAGGAATTCCATTGACAGTTGCCTTTCATATGAGCACAACTGCAAGCCTTATGACTCTCCAGGTTGACAGCAGACCAAATGAATGCTTCCCGACGTCTCTAAGACAGCAGCGATCTTTTTGCTATCCTTCAGCAGGAAGGACTGCAAGTTGCTTACTGGCGTCGTGACTAGGCACTACACTTTTGTTAAGCATAAGTGATACATACTTATGCTGGGCATAAGTGATACAGTATCCTCCGATGCTAGCTGTGAAAGTGATGATGACACCGAGGGGCACTACTTCCGGGAATACCCACTTACGATCGCATCAGGCCGCACGTACTCGGCATTGACGTGGTGGATGCTGGTACTGTAAGCACTTTATCGCTGAAGCGTTTACTCATCTTTCTTCGGAAGATTAAAAGATTTCATTAAAATGAACGTACAAGGAGTACAATGGACTAGTTCTTTTTATGGACTTTACAGCCTTGCCTCTTCACTATACGTATGCACTTAAGAATAACATATGCGGAAACAATTTATAGTGCACGTCAGGATTTTCAACAAACTTTCTACACTGTATCGCTTTTAAGCATCAATATATACGCAGTTATAGACTTTATGGTTATAGCAGAAAGTTGACAGACATGATCCGACGGAGAGAGCAAAATGGCATAAGTTGCACGTGCCTGAGCATACCCATATACTTTAGAAATACATCTTGTTCTGCCAGGTATAACACATAATTTTTGTTTCTGTCCCATTCAGGTATTTGCAACCCCATCTCAGTCTTGGATCTTTGAACTTCCCTCCATCAGTATGGCATGTACGCATTAAGTACGGACCTTAGCATTACATATGTATCTCTGTTATCCTAAACCTAGATTTTGACGATATAGGCTTCTGTTTTTACCAGAGCCTTCTTACCATGACCGGTTGAACTTCCGGAAATCAGTGATAACCAGATATTAAAGGACCGCCGACACAGAGCGTCCAAATAAATTCCAGAGCAAAACACCGGCTTCGCGATGATTAATCTTCAAAACAATCTCCTCACAACCCACGTCAAGGCATTGACCTTCAGCGTTTCCAGACGACTTTGATTACTACCGATTTCTAGAATAATACCTTTAATTCTTCCTCATCTAGGTCATTGCTATAAGACGTGCACAAAATGTCCCTACTGGGTTTCTTTATTCATCACGATCTGAAATATCCCCTCCCACGTAACATCAAATAGGTATACTCAAGCTCACTCCTTAGATTAAGGTATTTTTAGCGGGAAATGTAGAAACCATGTCCAGTAGATCAATCCATCCCCATTAACATCACGTGTCGAATCTAATAAAAGAAACAAAATATACATCCACCAAAGTAAGGGCTCACACCCCTCAAAGCTTACGTAACTTTGGAATACAAAAAAAAATACATAGGCAAACAAACAAATCACATTCTCCCTGTCAATTTGTCAATCAGTCTGCAGAGGATATTCTGACACACACAATGCGTGCGTGGGTGTTTATTATCACCGGGGAATCACAGGGTGTGCTATTTCCTTACCCCAATCAATTAGTTGATGAAAAGATTAAAAGGATAGAATCCTTTCAAGGGCTCCAACGAATAAATTCAATTATTCCATCTACACTCGCGAATGCATTATCCTTCTGTTGCAATTTGAAAAACTCCTCAAAAAGTTTCCTCATTGAATTTCTCATCTTACGGTGAGCTGGTGCAGTTGCATAGGATGCTGAGAACTACGAATTCCTTGGTAGGAGAATTTTTTTTTATTGTACTCGTACTTCTTCCTCCCATCAGGCAGACACGATTTGTTATCTTTTATTCTATTTGAAGTTCTCTTTGTCCTGGGAATACCTTTAACGGAATCCTTATTGTTAGACTCATTCTTTTTCTTATTTGTGCAAACACTCATATAATTTTCATTTTGTTGCAGTTGCAGGATCAGAAGCACCAAAGACCAAATAGGAATGCTGCAAGTTCAAAGGATATTATGATGATGATGCAGAATTCTGTTAACAGCTTACTACTAGGACCTTTACCTTTGGTGCATGGTTAACGTGTTTTCTGCACGGATAAGGGCTGTACGGTACTGTGTAATAATTAAGTTTAAGGAGAAACAGCACAAACTACATGAAACAGTGCAAAGGGAGTCCTTGTTCCTGGTTCCTTCTGCCATTGGGCATATGCCTAGCGGAAAATGGGAAACGAAATTAGTTACATTTAAGGTGATTTCGTGAGCTTTGTGGACCCTTTTTTCAAGTTTTTTTTTTCGGTTTCTTTAGACCGACGGAAAGGATTAATTTGTTGGTCCTTCGAGTCGGATAGTGATACTGAAAAATGCCAAGACAAAGAGCGCAAAATATTGCTGAAGTTTTATTGCTTCAGGGCGGTTACTTCAAACGGGGATAATTGATGTGAAAAAGGAGGAGTATTTCCTGTGAAGAAATGTAAAATGGCCTGTGAGTGGTAAATTTGTCGGAAAAGCAACTTAATGAGCCAAAAGGGGCTTGGAGAAGGGTTTTTTTTTCTTTTTGTTTTGTTGATGGAAAAGGAGGCGGTATTTCACACATAACATCTGGAGGAAGCATGATGTTCAAAAAAATTTCCAGAAAGGAATAAGCCTACAAACAAAAGTTTTTGCAAAGACGAAAATTCCTTGACTAGTACTGCGATAACAATACTCAATTATCAAACAATGCAATTAGACTTTTCCTAGTCGGGTCTGTAGTTTCTTAAAGTTACAAGGCATTAACAAATATTCTACAAGTTGCTAAGGAATGTACCTGGAAGTATATCCAAGACTGGGCAATGGGCCAATAACGAAGCCTAAATTTGGATGAGAAATTTTATAGAATATACGAGTAAATCCACCATATTACCAAAAACCCAATTCACTAAATACCACTGAACGCCTATGGTAAGGAGATGGTGACATAGGATTCCATTTATATGAAAGCTACCTTCCACAATGTACAATTCCCAAACAGATAGTCGTTTCTAAAAAGACAATCAATACAATAACGGTGTCATTGTCCCGAGCACGGAGGACCAAATGGGCATTGTTATGTTCACTTCTATGGGTTTCAATTGTTTGAAAAACCCGAAATGGATATTTATTTTCGCCTTCAGAACTAATTTGTGTGTTTTAACCTGCAATTTTAAGACGCTCGGGGCAGGATGTGATATCTGCTAGCGATATCTTCATTTCGACTGTCGGTATGAAATTCCTCAAAGAGGATTTAACTTAATCAGGATAAGATCCTTTCTTTATTGCTCTTATTTTTTGGTTTGCAGGTCCTTATAACGATGAATAGAGGAGCTGGTGGGATAAAGGAAAATAGGGACACCACTCTGCTATATTACTGGACTGCTCTTTTTACTAAAAAAAAAGTCATCTTGGCGACTCTTCTTCGGAAATATCCCGGAATCGGTCCGAACAATCTGGCCGTATGATACTCAGATTTGCTAGAAGCACCAAAAGGTTCGGTCAATCAATTAAATTCGCTTCACAAAAGACTTCTCGTCTCTATGTATATCTCAGAGGGAGATTGAGAGTCTATGGTATCATATGAGGACTTCTTTAATGTGAACCTGCTTGGTACAGGCGGGTTCTGAACCCTAGACTTTTCTAACTTACGTGCGTTTCTTTTCTGGGTCATACAAGTCCAACTCACGTCCTTGCTCTTTAGATGTAGGACAGGAACAAGAACACGCAAATCAAGAACTACCTCATCGCTTCTGATCGAAATTGAAGTACGACGCTTATTTCTGATGCTCTCAAAATCTCCATTTACCTGATAGACAGAGATGAATATCCACAAAATAATTTCACCACAAGTGCTCCAACGGATTCGTCAGTCAGTTCAAAATTGGAACAGGTATTCCGCTTTGAACTCGCACTAGCTTTATGTAAGCCGGACAGTGACATAGTCATCGAAAAGGATTTGTTTGCCCTCTCGCTATCCTAGGTATATTCGTTAATAAGATATTGGGTCTATAACTTCGTGCGGTTTGCTAAGAGGTGGCGTAACTTGTATTATTCCATTGTTATTACTCCATTGGAAGATGCGTTGGAAAGCTACTGTCATTGTACGTCATTTCAGTATATGTCATTCATTTGAAGCGTAAACAACAATAATTTTTTTCACTCAAATATGTCGAACTTTGTGCCTGAAAAAGTGTTTTTGCGGGGAGTTCTTCTTCATTACTTTAATATGAAGAAAACTGCTGCCGAAAGTCATCGTATTTTGGTGGAAGTTTATGGTGAACATGCGCTAGCTGAGCGAACGTGCCAAAAGTCGTTTGCACGATTTAAAAGTGGTGATTTTGGCTTGGAAGACGATGAACGTCCTGGGCATCCAAAAAAGTTTGAAGATGAAGAGCTGGAAGCATTACTCTATGAAGATTATTGCCAAACACAAGAAGAGCTCGCAGAATCTTTGGGTGTCACTCAAGCAGCCATTTCAAAACGTTTAAAAGCAGCTGGATATATTCAAAAGCAAGGAAATTGGGTTCCACATGAACTCAAGCCGAGAGACGTCGAAAGGCGGTTTTACATATCCGAAATGCTGCTGAGACGCCACAAAAGGAAGTTATTTTTGCATCGGATTGTTACTGGTGATGAAAAATGGATCCATTACGACAACCCCAAGCGCAAAAAATCATATGTGAAACCCGGCCAACCAGCCAAATCAACGGCAAAGCCGAATATCCATGGCGCGAAGGTAATGCTCTGTGTTTGGTGGGATCAGATGGGTGTGCTGTATTATGAGCTGCTAAAACCGGGTGAAATCATAAATGGACCACGCTACCGAACACAATTAATCCGTTTGAAGAGAGCAGTGGCCGAAAAACGCCCGGAATGTGCGACCAGACACAAGACAATAATTTTCCATTATGACAACGCTCGGCCCCACGTTGCTATTCCGGTTAAGAACTATTTGGAAAACAGTGGATGGGAAGTCTTACCCCACCCGCCTTATAGCCCAGACCTTGCCCCTTCTGACTACCATTTGTTCCGGTCGATGCAGAACGCCCTCACTGAAATACGGTTCACATCAGAGCAGAATATCAAAAATTGGCTTGATCCATTCTTGGCTGCCAAGCCGGCGCAGTTCTTTTGGGATGGGATCCACAAATTGCCAGAAAGATGTGAAAAAGTCATAGCTTCAGATGCGCAATACTTTGAATAATACAATTGTACATGAGTTTTCTTAAATAAACGTTCAAATTTTGAAAAAAAAACGCACGAATTAAGTTATATACGCACTTTTAACTGTTGGACATAGGCACACTACTCATAATAGTCCTGACCGTACCCACAGATCCACTCCACTACTCCACTCTCGTCATACCATATATTTTCAGTGAAGAAGGCACGAAACAAACAAAAATGAGAATTGAAAAATATGTACAGATCAAAGATCTAAGGAGGTTTGTATCACTTCAATGTTACACGATTGTATTACGCAACAACAATAACCACTCCTGTGCTAAGATGCAAACGATTTTCATTAAAAAAAAAAATATTTGCAAAGGTTCCTTCTTTATGATTCTCACACATTTTTGTCACTAATCTACCATCTCCTTGCTCGACTTTCTTCTTGGAGTTAGCAGATCAGTATACCAGCATACACAATAAAGGCTTTCATTGTTTTTTTATTAGGCATGGTCATCATGATCGTTATGGCAGCTCAAATGGACTGTACCAGGCTGCTCTAAAAGAGCCTAACATATGGTGTACGAGTAAATACCATGTAAAGAGACATAAAATTGGGGTTGGATTGTCGCTTTGCTGTAAACTATTGTCTCGTAACTTAGCTTTAAAAATATTTACCAGTTGCATTAATACGAAATTTTCTAACTAGAGCCTCAATTGTGCATATGACTCCGGCGGATGAGCAAGACGACGACGTAGAAATGCTTATCAAGGCAACGTAACAGCGATGGGATATGAAGGTCGTGTTATTTTAACGCCTAGGTAGACAAGGAGGGGATCCTTACTCCAACTAACAGGAAATTGATTCTTTTCAACCAATTCCGACAATACCATGAAGTTATTTAGCATACTAAGCATGACAGAAGCATGTAAGATAGTACTCGTAGCAATAGGTTTCAACATCTCCACCTTAACAAGGATGGATAGAAGTCACCTGATTAAAGAATGCGATACCAAATTGATCATACCATATTCTGATAGCCAAAGGGTTCAATTACGAGTACAGTGTTTTAGATGGACGTACGATCCGTCCTGTCCAATATCAACTCAGTGAAACCACTATCTTATTATACGTTAAGTTGTATGTAGCAGTGTATACCAAGAACACAAAGATGCGTCGACGTTGAAAAGTTGCAATAGCAAGGGAAGGTTTTAACATTCATTACACAACACTAATGGCAGTGGAATGCTGCCGAAGAGGTGATTGGAGTTTAACACCATCGGAAAAACAAGTTGCACGACCAAGTATGTCACGATCTTAATACTCGTACAATGGAAACTGCAGTATTCTGAACCATGCTGCAAGCAGTTGTAACTCGGCTTAAAGAGGAACGGCATTTCGGGCGCAGAAAGTGCATATAAGGAAATGCCGAGATATCTTTACAGAATGAGAGACTTAAACGAATGAATCGCATCTCTAATAGTTTGGAAATAAGGCCCTCGGCTGCTAAGAGAAAACTAAAAGCTTTGTGGCAGATATTTAGAGCATAGAGACAATATAAATGACAAAGGTGCTTAGGTAACCTAGTCAAGAATGACAAATGCTCTACAATCCGATTAAGACGAAGCTTTAAGAACAATTAGTTGAAAAGCAGTAAGCCGGACGCTGACGGATTAGCCTACAAAACGTTATGTATACATGCTCCTAAGCAGAACATAGTCTCCTAAGGCATATCCAGATATAGATATCTTGAATACCAACTGAGAAAACTTCACAACAGGGATACATAGAAAACAAGCCACATCCTAAGTGAACTCGTAATGGAAATGCGCGGTGAAGTTCAAGGAGCACCGGCAACAAGAAACTCTACTCACCCATACCTTAACCAAAATACGTTCCATGAAGATCGTTTAAAAGATGACTTTTTAAATATCGGCGGAACATGCCAGATCAGCACTGAACCTCTGAATCTCTAGCTTAAAGCCCACTTCCCTGGATGCAATTCTGCATAATTTGTAAATAGCTCTACGAATCTCTTGGTGGTTGGGTGCTGTAAAAAAAGGGTAGACACTGAGAGGTTTCAACTTGGCGATGTCCAGTGTTATAAATGTTTCTACATATCAATTGTGCTTATTTTTCCTCCAAGTGGTAACCATCGGGAATTGGTCGATGTCCATCCGGCCGGCTAACAGAAAAAAAATAGCAGCACTGTAAACGGGACAACGGATTAATTCCCTAGCTAAAATCAACGGTAAAGTAAAATCCCGGAATTAAACAAATAAGATCTAATCCCGTTTACTCCGCCATATTTGGAGCTGAAATTGGTAAGGATTTCCGGGACTAGGACAGTGTCTTGGAAAAGAGATGGTGGCGGATGAGCCTTTAATGGACCAGTGCCAGCGCTTACATCTCCGAAAGGGTTACTTGCTTTGGTCTAACCAACCCCTCGTCATAGGGGTATCTATAATGCAACAGGCGCGCTGCAGGTTGAGGGTTGTGCCGCATGGTAAGAGCCTGGCCATAGTTCATAGTTTTCGTAACTAGTCTCGGATAGAAACGGATCTACATACTATTGATAACCTCTGCGAACAAAATAATGACAACGAACTTGGGATCCGTACGTGGAATGTTAAGTCCCTTAATATGTCACGTGCAGCCGAATAACTAGCGGACACCGTGGACTACTGCAAAGCAGAAATCCAATGGAATGGGGAGCAATATGACGACACCGAAGATAGCTTCTACGAGCTTGGACAAGACCTAAGAGCAGTGCTCAGCTATGACATTATTTAATACAAGACTAGGAAGATATAACATCTTTGGTAGTACTATCGGAAAGTATAGCCTCCGATAGCAGATATAGGCTAATCGACTTTGCGGCGGGGCGAAATGTTGTCGCAGCTAGCAGGCGATTTCCGGATCTCTATATTCATAAGGCGACTTAGAGACCACCTGATCAATCAACCATTAACCAGTGTGACCAAATTGGGGTCTACGCAAGGCACTTCCCCAGTATTGTGAATGTCCGAACGTTCCGAGGGGCTAACATCGACTCGGAGCATTATCTTGTTGTAGCCAAGGTACGGTGGAGGATATCCCGAACATCGCAAAGGCAAGTTAATATTGTTAGGAAGTTTGATGTCAGATGGCTACAATCGCAAGAGATCGGCAAATACTTTTCCAATAGATTCACGCCAGCATCGAGTATTACAGACCAGTGGAAACATTGCCGAAAAGCCATCAGAGATGCCACTGTGCTGGGTTTCAGCCGGCCACCACAACCAACCCCCTGGTTTGACGACGAAGGCCCTCAAGCGCATGCAGCTAAGTAAGAGGCATACAAAACAGCGCTGTATAGATAGTCCTTCTAGCTGCTCACGAGTTCTATGAGCCGAAAAGAAGGGACGAACACCGGGTGCAGGAGAAGCACGCGGTCAAGAAAATTTAAATACTACTCCGCGAATGAGATTCGGAAATTTTCCTAAAAGGTAAAAAAAAAAACATGCCCCGTACACAAACATCGAATTGAAACCTATAGGGACGAACGAGAGAACATAGTAATGGAGACGCAATCGACGCTGAGGATTTGAAAATAGCATTTCTCTACACTGTATAATATCGAGGGCGAACAAAATACCGCTGTCAGGCAGAATGAACCTTTCTACCTGGACGATGTAGACCAACAATTCCTTCCACCCGATACTATTGAAGTGAAGACAGCCATATCTAAACTTAAGTTCGAGATAGATGGTGAAGCGGACGGCCTGACCGCTGAGCTCTTCAAAGCGGCAGGCGGTGACTTGGCAAGGAACATACACAAATTCATTTGTAAAATATAGTTGGACGAAAGTATGCCCGATGTGTCTGTCTTTTTAGGCTCACCAACAAGATCCTAATTGATCCATATCAGTGTAGCTTTACACCAAATACTCACAATACGTCAGATCTTGGAAAAAACTCAGCAGCTCCAAGTCGACACACACCACCTATTTTAAGACTGCGAATGACATCATCTACAGAGACGAGCTGTACGGAGCAATATCTAGTTTAGCACCCCTAAACTCGTCCGATGATGACGATAGAGAATCCACACTTTGACGTCAAAAAAAGGATATAGACAAGACGATGCGCTGTCATGGGATCTCTTAGCATCATTCGTGAAAGAATAGTGCAAAACTCATAGTGCGAAATATGGGGCACGATCTTTCAAAAGTTCGTCCAATTACCCGCATACGCCGATGATATTGTCATAATCGAAACGAAGCAACGTGAACTCAGTGGCGCTTTCTCCAGTATTAAGACGGAAGTGGCGAGGATGGGTTTATTTTTCAATGATGGCAAGACCAAGCCTATGCTGTCAACAAGAAATTACACCCAATACCGACATCTCAGACATAACATCGCCCTCCACAAATATAACTTTGAGTTATTTAATGACCTCGTCTACCTAGGCTCCGCTATCAATTCAGATAACGACACCAGCT
Organism: Volucella zonaria; assembly: GCA_963966105.1. NCBI lineage: Eukaryota > Metazoa > Arthropoda > Insecta > Diptera > Syrphidae > Volucella > Volucella zonaria. The sequence goes on along the minus strand of OZ014530.1, from coordinate 41,926,591 downwards.
CTAAGATCAAACGAAGTATAACTCTTGCCAATTGCTGTTTTTTTGGGGCTAAGAAGGTATTGATTTGAACAGCCAAAGCAATCCTATATAAGACCTTAATAATCCCAGTCCTATTCTATGGCGCAGAGGCTCCATAGTGTGAGGGTAAGAGTGCTCATGGTTTCTTTAAAAGGAAAATTCTTCGGGTGATTCTCCGTCCCGTCGGCATAGACGGTGAGTGGAGAAGGATACACAACAACGAACTCTACGGGCTGTACAGCGATATCGAATTAGCCAGAAGAGTGAAGACCCGACGACTGAGGTGGCTGGATCATATAGAGCGGATAGCCACCATTGCCCCGGTCCAAAAAATCTTCGAATCCGTCACCGGGGAGAAGGACCGCGATTCAGGTGGCACACGCAAGTTGAAGGTGACCTCAGACAACTTAGCCTGCGAAAATGGAGGCAGCTAGCAAAAATCGAGCTTTGTAGACGATTGTTAGTTGAGGCCCAGGTCTACCCCGGACTGTAGCGCAACTTTAAGAAGAAGAAGAACTATGAATCTCCTGAACTAATAACAAATCATAAAGAAATTTAAATAAGCTGTGCAATCAATCCACTCTTGTTCTACAAATCTCTTGAATTAAAAGGAATCATATCAATCATGCTCAAAAGTCGAAGCAGACCGTAATACTGTCTCCTTGTGCAGCTCCAAATTCAGGTTTGTATCAAAATTCTGGAGGGAAATAAAATTATCTATGACCCTGGTTGGAAAGATTGAAAATTTGTTTATTAGTTGCACTCGTCAACTATGCGTAATGCCAACATTTTTGCATAAATACTTAGATAATGTCGGGATCACCCAGGCACTAACGAAACTAATAATCTATATACTCAGCCTCTAGAGATACCTCACATGGGATTGTTTGTTCTTTTTAGCGAATTCACATTGTTAATCAAATACTTCGGGCTATAATGGGTGAGGAAATTAGAGCTAAGCTCTAAGTTCTGGTAACTAACCTACAGAAGACTGGAAATCCTTCATACTGATGTTACCATGTCCAAGAACATGCTTTGTTACGAAGAACTTAAATCTATTTCTGTTCACTAAAATGACAAGCTCTGCTGGCTACAAAAGTGTGATAGTTAACGAAAATGCAGACGGATTAGCTCAAAAACGATCTGTCGCTGATTTATATTTAACGAACCAAATTATCAAGCCTCCACGGTATACCTTGAGGTGGCAAGAGGTTGAAAAAGAACATTTCTGCCTGTGAAAGTAAGTAAGTAGTAGTAAGATTCTCCTAATGGACAGAGCAAAATTATCAGCGGAACCTCCTATGAGCGTTAGAGAATGCAATTAAGCTGATTCTAAACTACAATGACCTCCGCAGAGCCAACGAAGGCAAAGACTCAAATTCGGATACTTTATAAAGATACCACTTCCATGACTTTCTCAGCTAACTGCCGCTGAGAAAGGGCAAAAACCCATTCAGGGGCTGAGATAAGGATTAAATTTCAGACAATCCAAGATGGGAAACGGAACCATCAACTGGACTCTAAAAAAAAATTCCCGATCTCATTCCCATTCTCCCCCAATTGGACATCACAATAGGTTCACGGCGACGGATAACCAATCAACCCCAGATTTGTCCTTCTTACTGGAATCTCAGTGAGCTTGTTACAATAAAATAGAAAGACGATCTCCAACCTTTTTCAACTGTCTTGGTATCGTAAACGAGGCTCTTCCGAGCATATTCTAGCAAATGTAGCAGCCAGTGAAATATATGTTATTGTCCCTGTGTCTTTCCAGCGTATTACTGTGGATAACTACTTCTGACGTGGTCGCGGATTTGGTTTATCTGGGATCCACTATAACAGTAGCACTAGTTTGAAGGTGCTGTGAGAAGAAACCAGAGTTTCTTTGGATTCAATAGGCAATTGATTGAACTCATCCTTCCGGATTATACGGGACCACAAGCCATACGATGCTTGTATTGATGGATTATACATACATATGTCTGAATCTCAACATTTACATTATCAAAATCCAACGATTGCATTGAACGGTTTACAAATAACCCTCTGGCCAAGACGGTGTTCAAATCGAGATGTATTAATGGAACTCGTAGAAAATGACTTCTACGATCTACCCTTTCCCTCTGTAATCCTTCAAAAGCCCGGTGCATGGTTGAATAAGATCGTTTGTCGGTTGTGTTGCAAGCTAACAGAAAGAAGAAATTTCAGAATTATAAAACACCCATTTTCCTTTCACCGATACTGCACTCATTAATTCGTTTTATTTCCTCCCCTAAATATTAAACTCATTCATATCCTGACAGACAAATATATGTGCATGCTTGCACGTATCCATATCATAGCCCAGCACATATTCGTATCAAGAAATTAAATCCTTCATGTTGAAATGTTGCACCAATTCACCCATAAACTTTAGAATTTTAATTTTGCCCTCATTTCGAGGAGAGGCCAATGGAAATTATTTTACGTTACAGTGTTCTACTATTTCAATTTCCGTTCTCCGTTTTTTGGTACTCGTACTTTGCTTAGTTTCTTTTCTTTTCTCCGGGCTACACACCTATAGTGTTGAGGTTGCTTATAAAATATCCAAATCCAATGAATATCCAAGTGCATTCCTACGTCCGCTTATATTCTTAGTCCTTTGAGGGTATCTCACCTTTTTCCAAACCCCCAGATCGTATATTTATTTTACGTATAAGGAAATAAAAAAAAAAAAAAAAACTGAAAACGAATATAAACTTTTAAACTGTCTGTAAGGGATGTAACAGGGAGTGGTGTAAGAGATAGAGAAATTCTTCTCTCCTGTGTCCTTTTTAATTTTTTTTTTCTTTTATTGGCATGGACACGCGACCTTCCCCGACCAACTGAACATTGCCATCTAAGCTGTTGACTTAAGTAATTTTCGAAAGACGTTTTGGGATCTATTTTGCGGTGTCAAGGAATGCATTATGGTATTTGTTTTAACAGAAGGAACTTTGTGTTTGTTGTTGTTGGTTACATTTCTTTATATTTTCTACGAAAGTTGTGAAAGGTACATCGTACGAAGGATATCTTAATATCCTAATGGATGAGCTTCGTGGGAATAGATAAAAAATAAAATGTGAGTGGTTCGCATAAGAGTATGGTTTTGGGGGAGTTTACATTTTTTAAATTTTTAAATTTTGCTCTGATGCCATGTTTTATTGGAATGGAGTCCTTTAAGGTATTTTATTTCAGAAGTAAATCTGAAATCAGTCTGAAAGGATATCGTTGGCGAAAATAAATTCGACTCATTTATTTATTCATAGAGAATTGCACGTAAAACTTGGTAGGGACATAACACCTGTGGGCTCACATACTACGCATAAGATACCATCGTCTGTTGGTTGGTATTGATCTTATAGGGTCCACAACTACTAGAGGAACAACCTTGATCTGTCAGAAGTGCATACATATATTATCGCTCACCGAAAGTCAAAAACAAAATTCTACCTAGACCTCAGGTATTGATTTTTCGGATGGTTCTTGAATCAGCCAAATGGTTTTCTTTTAATCCGGAAAGTTTTAGTCGAAGGTAGGCAGGGAAACTCATGCTAGTGTTTCACAAAGTAAAAAATGCCGTATTCGCATTGTGTAACGTGGTTAATACGACGAATGTATAAGGTGCGCAAAAAATGGTACAAATGTGTCATTCAAAGTATTGCCCATTGCTAGCTACAACTTTTTCCCATTTTTCGGGCAGGGCTCGTATACCGTCACGGTAAAAGTGCTCGTCTTTTGATTCCATTTTTCGATGTTTTCATATGATCGGAACTGCTGATCAGCCAGACCATGTGCCATTGGACCGAACAAGTAATAATCGGACGGCGCAATATCTTGGAAATATGACGGGTGGAATAGGACTTTTAACAGGTTTGGCAACGTGAGGCCGAGCGTTGTCATGATGTAGAATCACTTTTTCGTGCCCCTGCTCGTATTGTGGCCGTTTTTTGGCGCAGTTCTCGCCTCAATCGCATCAATTGAAGTCGATACCCTTCCACAGTTATGGTTTCGTTGGGTTTCAACAATTCATAATAAATAACACCGACCTGGTCCGACTAAATACACAGCATAACCTTCGCAGCGTGGATAGAAACATGACCGCCCACATGGCTTTCTTCTCAATGAGTTGCTGTAATGAATCCATCACGATGGAATGAAGAAAACTGTTTCTTCTTTGCCGCTGGAGCAGTTGTTCACAGGTGAAAAAATGACGCTCAACGCGCCTTGGCTTCAAATCCTAAGGAACCCAAGTTCCTTTTCTTCAAATCATTCCCAATGCATGCAATTGCTTAGAAATAACTTGGCGGGTAACTCCTAATGCGGAAGCAAGCTCTTCTTGCGTTTGGTACGGATCCTCCAATTCAGCGTCTTCGAAGGATTTTGACCTTCCTTCACGTGGACGTTGACGACCGTGGAAATCACCATCTTTGAAGCGACGGAATCGATTCACTTAGGGCAGCATCTCCGCAAATTTTTAGAGCTTAGCCGCCGTTTTCTTCGAATAAAAGAAGAAAATCAACACTTCCCGCAAATGACGACATTTTCACACAACCAAAAGCATATGACGGCAAAACTAATTCACTGATGTGTCAAAACGGTTTGTTTACCATATGTCTAAGCTTGGTTCATATGGATATGTCAAAATCGACCAGTACTTACTGCTAGAGCCATCTATTGAGAACTTATTTGCGTACCTAATAATAAAATTCTGAGCGAATTTCGAACCACAACCAAATCTGTCACTCGCAGCCCTAAGACCGGGTAGTCGTCAACAAATATGCCTTTCTAACTAGCTCGATCTCTAGCTACCTACCTTCAACGCAGGCCAATTTGGTTAAGGTTCCCTTTCACTTAAGTGAGGTCTTACATGTTACGTTACCACGGTACATTCGAAAATCGTTTTGGCTGGAGAACTGGTATCGAGCTTTTTGACCACGTCCAAGTTGCTACACATCCGGTACCTTATACCGCCCTCTTTACTTTTCGTCAAGGCACACAACACCGATGATCTTACGGAGCATAATTTGTTCCACTCATTAAAGGGAGCGTCCAACCCTCTGCGGGGTATAATAGGATATACATGGGAAAGCGTACGAGTATGTAGAAAAGTGACTTCCTTGGCCGCCAGAATGTGCGGCTCCTGCAAAAAAGGTTCATATTAAGGCAGACATGCCAAATTTCAGTGCGATACTGTCTTTAGTTTTGTTTTGACAGCTGATTGTTGTTGACGTGTTTGGCATCATGTTGAGTATGGACAAAAACGATTTTCGTTCTCTCATAAAACATTATTTTTTGAGAGCAAAACGGCGAAGGAAACAAAAGAAAGGTTGGATAAATATTATGGGGCTCATGCTCCGTCAGATTACATCGTCAAATATTGGTTTCGAGAGTTTCGTGGTGGCCGCAACTCCACTACAGATCAAGTCCGCAGCGGCAGGCCCTCCGATGCGGTTACAGAGGACAATGTCAAAAAAATACATGAAATGGTGTTGGCTGACCGGAAAGTGAAGGTGCGCGAGCTAGCAGATACCACAAAGATTAGTACTGAGCGCATACGCCATATTTCGGGCAATATTCTGCATATGAAAAAGTTATCCTGACGCTGAGCACTTCGAAAGAGTGTTTGGACTTACTGATGCGGATCCCTCGGACTATTATCTCTTCCCAAACCTCAAAAGATGGCTCATCAATAAAAAATTCAGCTCACGCGAGGAAATCATCAACGCCACGGAGGAGTATTTTGCAGACCTTTCGGAAAATTACTTTTCGGACGGGGTCAAGAAGTTGGAAAATCACTGGAATAAGTGCATCAAACTAAAAGAGGACTATATTGAACAATATAAAAAAGCGTTTAAAAAAAAACATTTTTTAATTCCCAAGGAGGTCACTTTTCACTCCATCTAGTTTATCGTCAGATTTTACTACTCACTTGCCTTCTTAGGGCATAGAAACAGCGGTGTTCAAGAGTTATACTTCGCTTAATCTCTGTGGTGATGTCGTTTATGAGGTTTACTGCGGAGCTGAGGTAGATAAACTAGTTAACTTACTCAAAATTATTACTCCTGATTGTTACCATACAGTCTGCAGGAATATCTAGACAGATTTTGTACTTGGTGTCAGAAGAATTTTCTTGAGCTTAACGTCAATAAGTGTCAGACTATAACTTATACCCATAAGCGCTCTCCTACTTCACCTCGCTGATATCTAATCTTTAATCTGCCTCTTCCCTTCGTTGCGTAATTTAGGTGTTATCTATGATAAAGAACTTAATTTCCATTCTCACATTGATAATATTAAAAAAAAAAAAGCCAACTCATGCGCTGGTCTAAGGAGTTTTCCAATTCTTTTGTTATCAAATCCCATTACACAACCTTTGTTACGCCTCTTCTTGAATATGCAAGCCAAGTTTGGTCACCATACTACAGAACTCATATCCTCCGCATAGAAGCTGCTCAACGCAGATTTTCACGATTTTGCTTTACGTGGTCTTCCCTAGGATGATAGCCAGAACTTTTACAAGCCTTTTCTATACGCCGAAAAGCTGCCGATATTCTCCTTATTCATCAAATTTTAATTGATAATATCGATTATTCTTCTTTACTTCAACTTGCGGATCCAATGTCTAGAATGCTTCGTAAAGTTAACGATAGTTCGCCTCTCTTCGACTACCATCTCAGCAAACTCTCCCTCAAGAACATTCTTATTTCCACCTATGACACACGACCTAACTTTCTTTAACCGTTCCCACTCTTAAAGTTTTAAGTGAAATTGTTAATTTTAAGAATATGCCTGCAATAAGCCTTAATAAATCTATCCGGGGTTGACCCGGGATGGAAATCTAAATATTCTGTCTAGGGCTTTGGTGCTGTTTGTCCTGATTTGCTTTCACTGGAGCGTGTCGCGCTCCTATAAAACGTTTTTTTTGTCATCAAAAGATATTTCTTCCTTTAACACTGCCGCAAGAGCTTTTCGTAATTTTTGCAGGATACTGAGGTTTCAACAACCCTCAAAAGATCTTCTTTCGGAGTTATTATATGCATTTGTGTTTGGAATATGCTATCCTCACATTATTTTGGTGAAGTGGACGATAGTATGCGCAATAGTCATTAGGATTGAATGCTATTTTATATCCTGGAGGAAAGCGGTGTATTCATCTTAGCCATTTAACAGTCGACAGAAATAGTTTTCCGGTTCGTGTTTCATGTCCACACAAGGGTTTCACTTTTCATCACCTTGGTATCCTATTCTTCAAGCTCCCACAACTCGTAACTATATTCACTCAGCTTCTTCAGTATTGCAAAATACGTCGCCTACGTTAAGTACCGGAAGGCATACATTGTCGAACTTCATCTTGTTTGAGGGCAACTTGTGAAACCTATAACAATAGTGACAGCATTTCAAACATAAAAAAGAACTGAGAAATGCAAGGCGACAGTCGGGGAAGTTATTCTGTGACAAAATAACAGAAACGTGGCATTGCGGCTAAGAAAAATCCTCTCTACAAATCCTGTGGTGCCTAGTTGTTTGAAAAAAACCTATAGCTCTTGGACAACCTCAAGTGATAAACCACTCAACATGCTACTCGACACCCACTTTTCAGGTGCCTACCTATTTACGGCCTAACTCTAGCAGAATTACTGCAACCGCAACCAATCACGGTCTGATTATAAGAAACAATCTGCTCTGGACGTTGCATAGCTTCAAATGACGTCTGCTGGACCAGACGGTATAATACCTGCCGAGCTACAAAGGTCCTCGCGTGGAAATGAACTACATCCCCTTGTCATGACGATAAGTTAATGCAGTTTTCATTTCCAAAGCCGGAAAATGTTCTCATGTAGTCTCAAAGGAGCTTAGATCTATTAACCTATGTATTATCCTTCCAATTGAAAATTCTAGAACGACTGATTGATATCCATATACGATCTAGAATTGATCCACGGCTTTTGTCCACGGCTCACCATCCTATTGTAAAAGAAACTCGGTGGAAACGGAACGGTCCCTACATTATAGAGAGTACACAATGGTCGCATTCCTGGACATAGAAGGTGCCTTGAACAACGTCAACATATGCGCAATCACAACTGCGCTGTCAACTCCGAAGGTAGAAGATTCACTTGGATAGTTGATCAGTCTTATGCCAAATAACAGGATAATCAATCAGGCATTGTTCCTTCACCTGAAACTCAGTGGTCAAAAAATTGCTGATATACCTGGAAGCAGGATGGTTACCTATGCGGATGACGTTCCCTAAGCCGCCTCAGGAAAACATCACAATATCACTAAAGAACCCTCAAAATAAAATCTTAACAGATTAACCCATTGGGCGGATCGCAGCTGGGAGTAAGCCCCATAAGACCGATATTGTCCTCTTTTCCAGGAAACACAAAATTCAAATCGTAGGCCCTCACTCAATCAATGGCACTAGCTTAGTCTTTTCTGACACAGCGAGATATCTCGGTCTTACTTTTGGCAGGTATCCAAACTGGAAACCTAATTTTCAAGAAAGAGTAAAGAAAACTACAGTAGCTCTATTCTCTTCCAAAAAAAGCCATTGGAAACAAATGGGGCCTTCAACCTCGCATCACACTCTGGCTGTACGTCTCGGTTATAAGAACGATTCTAACCTACGGCATGGTTGTCGGATGGCCGTCTTTAGACAATGCAGTCAACTGCAGCAAACTAAGCATCCTTACGCACTACTCCCTCCACGGCATTGAATATTCTGTCTCACTTGACACCCCTCGATATTTTTAGCGGGCAAGAGGCTTCTAACGCAGCTATTTACCTTAAAGCGATTACAAAGTGGACAAATAAATTATTTGGCCACGCTAATATTCTTAACAGAGTAGGAATCCTCACAGAGAAGATCGATTACACTATAATCCAACATTGACTTGACAAAGCTTTTATGGATGACAAGTCAATACACCTCTATACGGATGGATCCAGGAGAGATGACGGAGTTGGTGGCGGTATTTTATCAGATAAACTCCCTCTTCGCCTGCAAAATTATTGTAGCGCGTTCCAGACCGAAATTTTGGCAATTAAAGAAGTTCTGGCCTGGATGAAGAAAATCGTGATATCTGCAAGGGATATCCTCATCTTTTCGGATTGGAAGGCCGCTATCAATTCCCTGGACTCAGTCTCACAAAATTCTAAAACAGCCCTTGACTGCCGATTATCTCTTAGGGAGATGGCAGAGCAAAGCAGTTCAACTTTCACTTATGTTGCGTGCCGGGGCACAGATATTTATATTCCAGGGAATTGTGAGGCTAACGAACTCGCCAAAATTGGAACCACTCTACCGATCCTATCTGAAAAAGGTATCACCGGTATACCAATCGCTACGTGCAAACTATTACTAAGGCTGGATGCTAATAAAAGGACAACCCTTAGATGGACTTTTGAATCAACCTGTGTAGCGACCAAACAAATCTAGGGAAAGCTAGATCTGAATCGCTCTAAGAGTTTGATCTTTCAAAATAGGCAACATCTCAGGGGTATAATTAATGTCGTCACTAACTCTGTATATGTCCAAACTCCACTTACGGGCTTTCTTATACAATGGCTTGAGTGATCTAAATCAAACTCAAATTGGTTCCAAGAGTAGGTGGATCACAGAGTGGCCCAACAGGCCTAAGTGCGTTGGTTCTTTTTTGTTTCCAACAGCCACTCTACACTAACCTAGATCTATACACACCATCTCTTAATCGAATTTAATGTCGTCCAAGAGAGCATTTACAAAGTCGATCTGTAAAGATCGTTAGCTCATTCGTCCACTCCATCACAATGGTAAAGGTCATTGGATGAAAAGTGGCCTGGTCACCTTATTTACCTCTTCAGCTCCTATTCAGAGTCAGTTGGAATGTCCACATGTGTGACTTATGGGATTCAGTTTACCACAGGTCAGTGAATAATATTCGAATAATATTCGTATTGCCGACAAAGGATTCTTGAAATACCAGTTCACTCTTCGTGGCGACCAACGAGATAGAATACAAGTTGCAATATTGAAAGTCAAGTAAGCACGATGGTGTAAACTAGGCTTCAACTTTCCTTCCACTTTTGCCTGAGAATAAAATAGGCAATCAAGTTTGCAGCAAGAGTCCTGTATAATTCTCCACAAACAGTTTTAATTCTCACCCTGCTTCATCACGTAAAACTAATTGATTTTCTTGTTTTTAAAATTAAATTTCAAGCAGACGGAATGCCTACAAAATTGCACTTTTTCAAACTTTTAGTTTCCAAAGTCAATTCTCTGCAACTAAGAGTACAACTCTTCACTCATCACATCTAAAGACTGGACTTGAGCACTTCAATTCTCGAAGCAAACTTTCTCGCTGACCAAGTTTTTTTTTTTGGTTTTCTTGTTTTTGTTTCCCCCTTAAACCCATAACTGGGCAACACGAAGTAAATTTTGTCCAATTTCAGTTTTAAGTGAAATTATGAAAAATTTAATTACCCCTACCTGTCTAGAAATTGAAAGGATGATCTCCGAACTACATATTCCCTTAGACGAGAAGTTTCGTTTCGAAAATGAACTAATTTTCGTTCACCGTTCTTCTTTTTATTATTACTGCTCCATGCTTTCGGGTAAAGAAACTTTTTTTAAAAAAAAAAAAAACACTTTGCAAAGAATAAAGAACACACAGCCAAATACACACTCCTATAAAGGGAAGAAGGAAATATTCTCATAACTCATTTCTTGGACAGTTAAACTGTGTTCATGCATCATCCGGGGATTGTAAGTACATAGTCGTCGTCGTCGTCCTAGTCGAGGAGAAGAAATTCGGGGGGCCAACACAAAAAGTACAAATGGAATCCCGAACTCAATTTTAGAAAATTTTCAAAGAGAAAAAAAACCCAACCAAAAAACAGCAAATGATCTGAGGAACTTCAACTTTGGAGCTGATGTAAGCGGGTTTCACTTGTACCCCGTTTTTTTTAGTGTAAAGATGCTACAGAAGCAAATCCCTTTATTTCCTGTCAGTCAATTTCAATCACTTTACGAATACCAAGGATGTGCGCTGCATTTCCCAATTTCCCGAAGGCGCGCACGACGGGGGTACACGGTTCACAGTAGTTTTTCTCATTCCATTTCATATGTTCAAGGCTACGGGGGTTCCCGTTTTTTTTCTATATTCATACCCTGCCTTCCATTGATAGAAAGTCTGAGCCATGGGGATACCTATGTACGTATACCCCATAGATATTCAACGGATAAAGATACAAGTGTTTGAAATTTCAATTTCACTTAGGATAAAACCCGGGGGGTACTGGTTTTCATATTTGGTCGCTCATATACTCGTACTCGTATGTGTAACAGCGATGGTGAAAAAATCATAACAAAAAGGATTTTCACGATTCCACAGAGGTGGCACGGTGGATGAATTTAATTTCACATTTCATGTTGTTGTCTCATGGCAGGCACTTAATCCTGACACACTAATGGCAAAGCTACATCTCATGCAGTGTATCAGTGTTTCCCGTATTCATACTCAGTATTCACCGTCAGTACCTTGTACTCATATTTGGACAATATGCCGGCCCAAGGGGGTCCGTAACGGCGCGCGACTGGCATTGAGGAATGTGGGTGAAATTCCAGCGGATAACCCAGAACCACGAGGAATTTCGGATGCACAATTAAAGTGTTTTTTTTTATTTTTTTTTTCTCTCTCTTCATTTTAGAAGTACTCGTATCTATCCCTACACTCCCTGGTCGGAGGCTGTGTGGCAGTGTTACCAGGATCATAGAAAAAATACAAAAAATATAAGAAAGAGCATGCAAAGTGGGTTTGCTGCCTGTCACAGGGTATAACCTGTGGGGCGTATGAGTAATTGAATAAGTGGGGTGGCCTTCTGGAAAGTTTTTTTTTTTTTTTTTTTTGTTTGTTTTGTTGCAGAGTTCCTTTCCCTACACACACACACACCATGTCAGGTTCTCGGTCTTCGGTGTTTGAGAGAAAACTTTTAGACGACAAAAACAAAAAGAAAAATGGAAAAAAGTTTCACATTACTTTCATCTTTTGTTGAGGGAAGTTTTTGCTCAGCACACCCAGTCAGGATTTAGGATTCCAAGCTCGGGCATGACAAAAAACAAAACAGAAAAAAAAAAAAAGAATTGAACAAACAACAAAAAGAACTATTCAGCACCGCCTGAAGGAGGAGTGAAGAGGAATTTATGTTGGCGACGGTCTGTGTTGGGGCGGTTTACTCGTAGCTTTGTTTGCTTTGTTTTGTGCTGTTTCGTCACTCTAGGCAAACTAACAGGGTAATTTTCGATTACATAGTTGATATGTATGTATGTCGTTGTTTTGTTGGTAGCTGTGGTGTCGATGGTGATGGTGAACTGACGTAGAAAGGGTAAAGTTTTGGTAACATGTGGTAACATGACAGCAAACTTGCAGAATGGCCAAAATTTCTTGTGACATGTATTGGCATTGGTGGACTAAACATGACTGGAGGAGTGGATGTTGTTTTTTTTTCAATTGATGCATTGTCAGGACAGGACAAAAGCTAGTGGGTGTCATGTAACAATTCAGAGTGGTGATCAGTCATTTCACGCAGAGTAATGGTTTAGGGGTTGACGTGTTGTGTCCTGCAAGGAACAATGAAAATGTTTAGTATAAGTTGAAACACGTTTTTCCGATGGTGAACTTTTAAGTGGAAAACAATAATTGGTGGTATTATAGTGGGAGAGTATTTGTGACTCTGATTAGCACGAAATCGACTGCTTCACTGTGGATGCTACACTTTTATGGAGCCAGAGGGGCTTCACAGTTTTTAGAGAACGAGTAGTTTCACTTATCCGGATGGCTATACGCCGGTCAAAAGGGTGGTGAATGCGATTGTATCTAGCCTCACACCATCAACTCCTACTACTCACCTCCACGTGGTGCTTGCTGGGTGCCTAATACCTCGACTGGAGATGAGGTAACCAAGCCCTGTGGAAGTTTGTTGGTGGCAGCTGACGAGACACACTTAGGCACTTTCTCTTGTTTCCAGGGGGCAGCGGCCGAATTCTAAGGATGGCATCAACGGTGGCGTCCACAGTTCCAGTTAGGTCGAACTACTGCTACCTCTATATGAGCTGCTTCAACGTGCTTGAATACCAGGTCTATCGGGATCTCTAACACTAAGACAGGGTGTTGGAGAAGAGTTGGTGGCGGATGAGCCCTTAAAAATGGTCAACGAAAGCGGGTTACTGGGTCCTTTCCCAAAAAGGGCCTGGCTCTTCAGGTCGGGGATTGTGCGCAGGGTTAACTGCCCAACTACGCAAAAAATTAATTGTTACGTAGCGACCAATAGCCTAGGATAGGGACGGATTCACTGTTAATGACCCCGCAAAATTAACAAACACGACGATTTTCGGATCTGCACGTGGAATGTTCGGACCTTGAACAGGCCGCCGGCAGCCGAACAATTAGCGGAGGCACGTGGCTGCTATAAAGCAGATATTACCGCCATCCAGAAAGTACGGTGGGACGGGCCGGGCAAAGGAAAGATGAAAAACTGTGATGTCTACTACGGTGATTGCTATAGGGAACGTAATCAGCGTCTATCTGGATGCGGGTTTGTTGTAAGCGGGAGACTTAGGCAAGAAGTCTTGAGCTTTCGACACGTGAGTGGACGCCTTATAACAATCTAATATCAAAGGTAAATTCGATAACATCAGCCTTATATACGCTCACGCCACAACGAAAAAAGACGATGCTACCAAAGAAAGTTTCTACGAGCTTCTCGATAAAATCTATGTGCTGTGTCCGACATATGACGTTAAAATCATCCTAGGCTACAAGACGCCACGTCTGGAAACGGACTTAAGTTAGTCGATTTCGCTGCGGAACGTGACGTTACTATAGGAAGTAAGCAAGCACTTCAATATTCACAAGAGAACATGGCAGATACCAGACCAGCAAACTATCAACCAGATTGATCATGTTGCCATCGACGTAAGGCACTCATCAAGTACTCGTATTTTAGATGTTCGAACATTACGAGCGGCCAACATAGGCTCGGATCACTACCTAGTTTCAGCCAAGGTACGTCTACGGATATCTCAGCCGCCACAACAACGGGGAAATACTATGAGGAGATTTAACGTTGAACGGTTGCAATCGCAACAGGCCGCCAGAACCTTTGCCGATCGCATATCCCTCAACCTCTCGCAAAGCCCTTCGCACCCAGCATCAAGTGCTGATGCCGAGTAGCCATCAAAAATGCCGCAACTAAGATGTTGCGTTCCACCGGCCCACAAAAAATCCCTGGTCTGATGAAGAGTGCCGGAAAGCACATGCAGGAAAACAACATACCTACAAAGCGGCGCTGCACAAAAGGACGAGAGCGACTCGTGAGCTCTACTAGTAAAAGAGAAGGGGAGAACATCGGCTTCTCCGGAAAAAAAAAGAAAGAACACGGGATTGAGGAAATACAGAGGTCCTATCCAGGAATAATGTTCAGAAGTTTTACCAAATGGTAAAAAGAACGTGTCAGGGGAATAAGACTCAAACGGAAACCTGCAGGAATGAACAAGGAAACCTTGTAGCAGAGTCACAGTCGGTGTTCAGGATATGGAAAAATCATTTCTGCAGACTGCTAACCGATGAAGACGACACAAGTTCCGCTACCAGGCGTAGCGAACCATTCAATATTGACGATGCATGCCAATAATTCCGTCCACCTGACCAAAATGAAGTGAACAATATCTAAACTGAAGTCGAACAAGCTGCCGGGCTGGACGGCTTACCCGCCGAACTATTTAAGTCAGCAGGAGATGACTTGGTAGAGAGCATACACCAAATTATTTCCAAGATTTGGCCGGATGAATGTATGCCTGATGAATGGAACCTCAGCATAGTTTGCCCGGTTCACAAGAATGGGGACCCTCTAAACTACGCCAACTATAGAGGTATCAGTCTCCTTGTCTGCCGTACTGTGCGAGCGCCTGAAACCTTTTGTCTACGATCTGATTGGACCTTATCAGTGCGGTTTTAGGTCCGATAAGTCCACAATTGACCAAATATTCACAGTACGGCAGATCCTGAAGAAAATCCAAGAAGATTAGATCGATACCCATCACCTTTTTATCGATTCTAAAGCCGCATATGATAGCATCTACAGAGACGAGCTATACAGTGTCATGTCTAGTTTTGGCATCCCTGCGAAATTCATCCGTTTGTGCAGGATGACGATGGAGAAAGCTCGCTGCTGCACCAAGGTCGGTAACGACCTAACCGAGACTTTTGAAGTCAAAAAAGGATTTAGAATTCATACTTAAAAGAATTATGCAAAACTCACAAGTCAACACATGAGGTACGATCTTTCAAAAGTCTATTCAATTGCTTGCATACGCCGACGACATTGAAAAGCGAGCTGCCACTTGCGCGTTTGCGAATATAGGAACGAGGGCAATACAAAGTACATGCTGTCAACAAGAAGGGACACTCAACATTGACGAATCGGCCAGAATGACACAGACGATAGCTATACCTTTGAGGTAGTAAGGGACTTTATCTACCACGAAGTTTCATTGGACTGAGAAAGCAACTGTGTACTAAAGTAATCTCTCTAACAACCAAGGAAACTCTAATAATCCCAGTCCTGCTTTACGGTTCCGAAATATGAACCATTCCTAAAGCGGTGTTTTGAGAGAAAAATTCTTCGTATTTGTTCCGTATGAGTTGACGGGTTCTGAAGAGACGATTCAACGGTTAACTTTACGAGCTGTACAGCGTCGACCTGGTCAAAAAACTACCCATTGAGCTTTTGAGATGGCTGGGGCATGTAGAGCGAATGAACACCAACGGTCCAGACCGCAGAATCTTCGACTCTAATCCGGAGAGACAAAGCAGTAGAGGAAGGTCTCGCCTTAGGTAACGCGCGCAAGTGGAAGGGGACCTCAACCAACCTGGAGTGCGCAATTGGAGGCAGTTAGGCAAAGACCGCGCTAATTGGATAGGCTTCCTGATTAAGGCTCAGGTCCACCCCGGACTGTAGCGCAGCCTAAGTGCGTAAGTAAGATGCACTGCTCGCTTTGTTCTGACAATGATATCAATGTCATCAGCGTATGCCAGAAGTTCCACAGACTTCTGGAATATTGTGCCTCTAGCGAGCTTCATAGAACTCACATGATAAGGCATTATAATGTCTTCAGAAAAGCTCACCCCCTCATTTTCACTTCGCAGCGCATGTGCCTACTCCACTTTTTATTAAACCAGGATTTCATGCGGGTGGTCGGACGAAATCAGGAACACAAGT
This sequence comes from Volucella zonaria, assembly GCA_963966105.1. NCBI lineage: Eukaryota > Metazoa > Arthropoda > Insecta > Diptera > Syrphidae > Volucella > Volucella zonaria. Next base: position 41,910,292 of record OZ014530.1, on the reverse strand, counting down.
TGCAACATTTTTAACGGCTTCCTGGCACCGATGTTACTGAACGTCAGAACTTGTAAGGGCGGTTGTATAGTGTTGCCGAGAAATTTAGGATATGTGTGTAAAAACGCAGTTTTATTCGGAATATTCGAAAATCTAAAATACTGAACAGAAGTGCCTTCTGTCAATCGCAGCATGACCGAGTTGCTTCATTGTTTGTTGACCATGTTCCTTAACAAATATTGAGGTGAGGAAACTGTGTACTAGCCTGAATGATATTTCGCTTCGCAGCAAAGTCAATTAGTTTATGTCCGTTTGGCGTAGTGTCCCTTTCGCGAGAATCGGCTACCACCAGTGTTTGACCCAGGAAAGGAATATGATCGGATCATTACGGGCAAGTAATCGCAATCCTTGTTCATTTATTTATTATATTAAATTGCTCGTTGGTCTCTACAGTAGGTGCAAAATATCTGCCTCATTTCGACACTCTGCACCTTAAAACTATACGCCAAAGATAATTGGATAATTGGCCAACTATTTAAATGGAGTAGATTTTCCAAACTCAATGAAAAGTGTGATCGAAATACTTTTACTGAGATTGGGGTTCCCTATATCCAGTCCCAAACTCGGTTGATAAAAGAGGAGGCAAGTCTTGAAGAATCACCGTGATTAAATTTGACGTCCAAGCCCTTTTGAATGAGGTCTTCCCAAATCTCTTGAGAAAAATCTTCGAACACTACCAGCATCTGGTTTCGAAGTGACATTAGAAGGAAATTCTCATGCAGGGAAATAGTCGCCTTGAAGAAGAAGGTTTTGTTAAAAGGTAAACTCAATATGGTTACCACTCAAAGTTCTAATAGAAGATTGATCCAATTGGGCCGAATATGACAGCATTCACAGGTCATAGTGAGCAGTTTGCATCTTTTCAAATATAAGGGGAAATCAGGACACTGGTGTTGGTTTTAACAGTACGTTATAACTGGCATCCTGCAGTAAAGGAATTCGTCCACTAAACAGTATGTATTGACTGTCGTATTCAAATGTCCTGTCCTGTCAAATGTTACGTTGTCAAAATTCTCAGCATGTGCTCCTTACTGAGTGCGCCTTCAATTCTGTCCACCAGATTTTTAAAAGGAGTCTCACTGGATCTTCCGCGTTGGTGAGGAAATTGCATTTTGGACAGTTAATGAATTCGCAAAGCAGTTCTGCGCACATGAGGCTCAAACCTTTTCTCCGTGCTCTTCAACATGAATGAAGTCAGACTAATTGGTTTGAACCTCGTGGCGAGATTGCTTTTTTTGGCAGTGGTTCGGTAAGTATAAGAATATAAGTGCTAGGCTAGCAGAGCTACACGCTGTTAATCCTTACCTTTTTGTAGCATAACTGAATATGTATGTCTGTGGTCATAAAGAAAAATCGCCTATGCCGACGTTGGTCAAAATTGAGTTATTGGCACCACAAGGCACGGGACATCAAAATCTACCTGCACTCAGCTTTTTATGCAGCCAGCATTAAATTTGCAGAAAATTAATTAACGACTAAATCAATTCTCTGAATTCCTATAACAATGAAAGAAGTAAAGAAAATCGACTTATGTGGCTTTTCCACAGATACTTCATCGGTGTTAGGGCATTTAAAGTCATTAAAGGAAGCAACATCGTATTTAAAGACCTCGGCCGTCTTCACAGCTGTTGACAGATATCAACTACAGCTGTTGTTGCGTTACTCAGCTCACTTGCGGCTTCTGCTTTCGACTGAGGGTAGGTCCTATAAGATCTTCTAAAGCTCCAAACCTATCTGTTTTGAGTTCTTTGAGGTCTTTCATCAAGCCGCTGGTTTCACCGAGTATTTCGATCTTTTCGCTGAAGTCAATATAAGAGGCACTCTTTGAAATTGGGATTAGCTTCTTATCTACTTATTGCTATCATCTGGGAAAAATCTGGTCTTCAGTTAAATAAGACTTATTTTAAAGTTTCAGCGTAGTTGCACGTTTCACTGCAGTTCAAAATATTTGACGAGGGCCTCATTCAGGATAGCCTCCTCTACTCTAGGCAGAACATTGACGGCGGTACAGGTTTGCTTTTTAAAAAATTAGAAGATGTTGGTAGAATAAATAATTGAAGATCCATCCTCAGAAGAAGCTTTTAACTTTGAAGGCGAGATGTATTGGAAGAGGTCATAGAAATATTGTCGTAGAACCAGTTTGTCGATATCTCCACTTTTGATTCATTCTTGAAGATAGACATCGCCAATCACTTCATGGCGTCCCACTACTTTTGGCTTGATAAGATGCGGGAGATTAACACTATGTAAATCAGCTGAAATTCACTGGCATAGTATACCCTGAACTATGATGCTTACTTCCGACAACAGCGTGACTACGTGCAATAATAGGACGCCACAAGCAGTGAATTTAAATTGCATACTCAAGTAGTTTATTTAAACTATTTCTAGTTTTGCACGCTGGTAGATTTCCTCGCTCGGGTTAAAGTACGACACTTCTATACAGACCTATGAGGGATTATATACAAAAACGCAAAATAAAGTTGCACCTTAGATCTCGAGGTAGGCATATATGAGACACCTATAACAATTAGAATTCGCCTTGCTGTCTAAATCACAACCTCCCCAATATCTTCAATTTCAGCCTACCTGCGCATAAATTTAATCCAATTACTACAAAAGTTGCTAAAAAGTTCGCAGTATTTTCAACGGTCTTTTTACAATAGTTGACGTGGCGCCTTCCTCATCAATCAAAGCAACTCAAAAAAACAAAAAACAAAAAGACAAGAACAAAGAAATTAAAAAGCGCGACGCGACTGTGGCATCAATGTTGAGCGTTAATCACTTCTTTTAATCTCGCTCAAAAGTCTCTCCCCCACCGCCCTACACTTGTGAAAAAAGGCCTCCTGTGAGTGTTTGTCATCACGGATGACGGAGACTGCAGAGAGCTCCACTTGCATCAGTTGATGCCACTTTCACCACTCCAAAGTGAAAACGATGATGAAAATCTATTCGTTTACTCGCATATTACTCTCGTTGCACTCTCATATTCGCTTGAAAAATTAAAATCGTTTCAATCTCAATTAAAAAATCTCTTTAGCTCAATCCCGTTATTTATGCGTTAATCCTTAAATCGGTTACTGACATTCATATGGTTGCAGTCAGTTGAGATTGGTATTGTTGTTGTGGGGTTCCTGTATCGGCGAAAAGTCTCCTTATTCAACGGCATTGACAGATTACAGGGGCTGTTTGGGTTTTCGGTCTTACACAGCATCATATGAGTGATAAAGTTGGAACAAAGGACAAAGTATCCTTCGTTCTTTGTCAAGCGGGGTGTGGAATACGTTAATCAAAATTCGGTTAAATTATTAAAAAGAAACATCAGATCAGACAAAAAGGACAACAAGCTGGGTGAAAGGGAATTCAGAAGAAGAAAAAAAAAAGAACGCTATCAACCTGATGAGTTCTGATAAGCAGTGTAAGGACATAACTCAACTTTTTGAAGAAACATGAATTGCAGGTGGTGAAGAAGTAACTGGTTAACGAGCGGATACTTTCAAAAAGGGACGAGCTCCAATTTATAATTATCGGTAACGTGATACAATGACAAAAGGGACCCGCAACCACTTTGCGCAGAAGGATAATGAAATATTCACTAAGAAATTCTTTACTTTGTGTCGTTTTCCCTCCATTTTTCTTCGTCTTTAATTGATTCATTTGTTATTCATTATCATTGGTGGGTTCTATAACTTTTCGCTGAAAATGACAGGGGTGCAAATATTGACAAAAGTTCTTCTTCTCCGAGTCATGGTATATTGACATAATGTGAGAATTGCAAAGTACTCGTATCTGCCATCAGCTGATGCATCCAAAAAAATAAAGTCATGCTATCTGATACATATTATCAGAAGCATCTGGGTGCAGAAGCTTGAATTTGTGAAAGAATTCAACGTACTTTGTCAGTATAAGTGGCTTTAGAAGGACGAAGTGACAAGTAAGTGGTTGTAAGGTAAGAAGTTTTAGTTCAGACTAAAACAAAGAATATGTCTTGCATCTACTCATCTCAGGGATTAAAAATTCATCAGTCTGATTATATTTTGCATCTGATGCCAACACAAATGAAAAACTAGAATGTTGTGATTCGTTGTAATATTAATATCTTAGAAGAAAGAGATCAGGAGTTATCACTGACAAATTTCAAGGGGTTCCACAGGAGACATGATTAGCACCGGAATTTTTTTTTTGTGAAATGTAATATTCAGATCTATAAGATCGTTATCAAGGCTGATGACTAGGAAGTCCGAAAATAAAAGGCTGTACTCTATTGAAGTCCTTTCAAAATTTTTTCACAAAGCTTAGTCCAATCCACTCTAATCCTGGATTGGCGCGGTACAGAATGGTAGATGCCTACTACTTGGGTGAAAACCCAATTATCTAACCACATTTTACGGTTTTGTACTATATGGAGAGGGAAAAGAAGTGCAGACGGATATTCAGAAGGCAGCAAATAAATTTTCAGAGTACCTAGAAAGTCCTAATCAGGATGGACCATACATACGTGCCCTGGTTAAACTAACTCAGCTGACAGGTTTTCAGTTGTAAGTCAGATTTTTCTTTCAAACGCTGGTGTTTAGGTTGACAAGGAATTTACAGAGTCAGTCAAGACATTGCAATAAAATGGCACATGTACCCTCTACTCGTATTTATCAATGCCAGCATGCACAATTCCGAATTCAACTTCTGGCATCGAACCAATGGAACTGTCTCATTAAACAGGTGGGGATGCATATAAAAAAATTATTTGCAGAGGCCTAGCCGACTCCATCCCGTAATGATTCTAATATCTTAGTGCTGATGAAGGGATAAGTTGAGATTCCTGTGAACCACAGAGCCGGCTGAGCTCATCCAATAAGTGCAATCGGGTGACAAGGGCAAAAAGGGTGAATAAAAATCAGATGCATACAAATAGAACACGCCAAACGATGTCCAAAAATGAACCTAAGTCTTAGATACATAAACTGAGATCAGAGGAATGCGTCCAAAACATCAACCCAATAATTTGGAATAAGTGGAAAAATATCCCTGATGGAGCAATTATCTGTCAACGATATGTATAATCCAAAGTAGAGCGTGTACTGTTCAAAACAGGAAGCCGTAAAATTGCAGAATAGCATTCACACGCTACACGAGATAACTTCAGGGAATTTAGTTTCAGGTACCTCAGATTGTGTCAAGTGCTATCAACAAACTCAAAGATAACAAATTTGAGCAGCAATATCATTACACAAGGCTGATTGCCTTTTGATGGAAACCAATCTTGTCAGAGGCAGATTGGAATAGGTAATTTTTTCCTTTCATGGATATTACTAGATGGAGTGAAAAGTGACCTCCTTGACCGCCAGAATGCGCTGCTACTGCAAAAAATATTATGGTGCCTTCAAGTCCGTTCATATTTAGGCAGACATGCCAAATTTCAGTGCGATACTCTCTGAAGGTTTTGTTTTGACAGCTGATTGTTGCTGACGTGTTGGTCACCATGTTGAGTATGGACAAAAACGATTTTCGTTCTCTCATAAAACATTATTTTTTGAGAGGCTAAACGGCGAAGGAAACAAAAGAAAAGTTGGATAAATATTATGGGGCTAATGCTCCGTCAGATTACACCGTCAAATATTGGTTTCGAGAGTTTCGTGGTGGCCGCAAGTCCACTACAATTTTGCTCACCAATAAAAAATTCAGCTCACGCGAGGAATTCATCGACGCTACGGAGGAGTATTTTGCAGACCTCCCGGAAAATTACTTTTCGGACGGGATCAAGAATCTGGAAAATCGCTGGGATAAGTGTATTAAACTAAAAGAGGACTATATTGAATAATATAAAAAAAACCACTAAAAAAAAATTGTTTTTAATTCCCAAGGAGTGAAACTCCATCTAGTATTTGACAGGCCCTACTGCATCTGTTACAACCATCTTGACATTTGACTGAGATGGGCGATGGTTGTACTCATTCTAAAGACCGAGAATGAGGGCTTAACAGAAGCGAATCCATGTCTCTATTTTTCCTGAGTATCCACTCACGGAGATTATTTGGAGTGTGACCAAAGCGAAGAAGATAGAGCTTTGTTCATTGACAGACAACATTTGACAATACTTAGCATAAGTTGTATATGTGTACAAAGGAAATGTGCTAAATGTGTCGAAGAAATTAAGTGTGGAACATTGTTTTTTAACCAATCTTGGTTGACGCGCGCTTTGTGAGACGGTGCCGAGATTTGTTGAAATGTCCGCGGTCTCCGACTGAAATGATTGGTTGGCCAAGGCTTCAATACTCCCTCTAAGACAGTTTCACGGTATACGATCGCATTAATTTTGACGCCACGGTCCAAAAATACGAACGAAGAGCGACCATCGGCGGTTATGGCGGCCCAAACCATCACCATCGATGCTGCCTGCTTTCTGGTGGCCGTCCGAAGGTGTACATTTTCGAAGGACCTCTCTGGCAAGTAAACTCGGTCATTTTGTTTGTTGACATATTGTTCGATAACAAATGGCGGAAATTTCGTCGGAAAAAACCAAATTCGGCAACTCACCACTTTCGTGCAAGCGTAGCAACTCTTTCGACTCCAACTTTTTTTTGTTGCGATGTAAGATCGTGTGATTTTCGGAACGTCAATGGCTTGAGCCCAAGCTCATTTTTCGGTATGTGTTGCATCCGTTCCAACGATATATTGAGCTCACGAGCCATTTTTCTTCCACTTCGACGCGGATTTCGCTCAATTCGAGCCTTCACTTTCCGAACCATTTCTGCCGATGTTGCTGTTTTTTTATGACCACCTCCATGGCGTTTTGCAACGCTGATAGTATCACGGTAACGAGCTATGGTTCGAGACACAAATGATTTATTCACGTTGAAGTGCTGGAGGGCTCTTGTAAATAATAAAATTATCTGTCATGTGTCAAAATTTGAGCTCACTGTCATGAACGGTTTGGAAATGATAGCAGTCTGAAGTTGGTTGCAGTTCGAGTCATTCAGGGTGTAGATGAACTGCCCTGCTACTCTAACCATCACTTTCCACGCCTCTGATGAGATATACACAATACTGATATCCGGAGGAAGTTTTAAGCAAGCCTTTCCGATTTTTACAAATTGGGCTAAAGATAACTCAGAAATTATGTTATATCGACGGAGGGAATATGAACCCGGCTAAAAAACAAGCGTGCCTTTTTTATTAATAATTACCGCGCGGTCAAGGTATTTGAGTACGCTTAAAATGTTTGTATATTGGTCGGGCGAAGGAAACTTAGGAAGGAAGAAAAGAAAGGTATCGGTGCACATTGGTCTTAAATGTTTGCAAGTTATAATGACCAGGAAATAGAGGACTTGGCAGAGTATCCCCTAAGCGAGTTGACTTAGGAACGAATCACGATATTTCAGAGTACGTCCGAAAGTGGACTTGGGAGTATACTGATGAGCATTTATAGCGAGTGTTACTGTTATGGTTGAAGGGGCAGTAGCATTCCACTAGCAATTTAAATACATGGACCAATTTTGGTGGAAATAGCTACAAATTGAGACCAGAGACTTTACTCGTACGTCGGTTTTCGAGGGTGTATATAAAATTCATGATACCACCTATACGTTTTATAGCACATGTTTGAACCTATCTAGCAGGTGCAGAGATGTTTTAGGAGCACCTGGCCAGATGTACTCCAATTTTGGGTGGATTGTACAATATGTATTGAGGCCCGATCAAAGTAGGGTGAAATATTTTTTACATCGCTTGAGGAAATCTAGACATTTCGCACCGTTTTTGACGACATCGACATCGAATACGTGGTAGTTCCGAAGTAAGTTGTCATTGACACACATACCGAGAATGGAAATGGAAAGTCGGTTTCGACGATGCAAATGCCATTGGTGGGTAATTGCAGGGTGTTTAAATTTCGCTTTAACGACAAAAAACAGCACTATTTTGGAAGCATTATGCTGTTAATTAGCTTAACATACGCTGCCGTTACCGTTCTACAGCCAAAGAACAGGGACGTGATTCGGGGAACGAGAGAGTTCTGTCGTCAGCAAAGGAATATATTGGATTAGAAGTAGCAGAAAATTACCCATTATTAATGAAAATTCAAAAGAGTGTCGGAAACAGAACGGAGCCCTGGGGCGCACCAGCATTTATTTAAATATCGGACATGAAACTATCTAAAACAACTTGAATTGAAGGTTCCGAAAGGGAGTTTTTAATCCATTGAATAAGAGAGTCGTCGATCCCAAAAGCCTGCATTTTCGACAAAACAGCCTGATGCCAAACGTAAAAATATCAAGTGCAACTATCTTGCTATCACCAGATTGATGTACGCTTGCTTATACTGTACGGAGAAATTTGCCATTACCAGTGGACCTGTTGCTACGAAAACCGTAATTCCGGCCATTGAGAAGTTTTCGCGTTTCGAGATATTTCATGAGCTGACAGTTTGTCGGCGTTTACATGACCTTGAAATGAAGAAACATAGATGCGATGGGTCTGTAAGAAGTGAGAGAAGAAGATTCGCCCTTTTTAGGGACGGGCTGGACAAGAGCTGTTTTCCATCTGCTCGGAAAGACTTCCAAAGAGTAGGATTGATGAAAAAACTTAGGCAGTGCTTTTGACAGCAAGGAAGAACACCTCTTCAGAAGAAGTGGAGATATACCATCTGGACCTGCGGATTTGTATATATTAAGATTTTTAAGTACTCTTGCTACTACACGAGTGAGAAAGTCTGGAAGTGTTGATCTGCATCAAGCAGATTTGCCTTGTCGAAAGAGCTGACAACTGGAGGATGAGGCAAAATTTCTAATATTTGTCGTATTGAAATTTCACACGCTTAAGAAAGACGTTGAAGTCATTCCTGGCTCGTTTGAACTTTTTTCAATATTCCTCTGTAAGTTCGGTCTTGTAGATCGGGGCATGCACGTGTCAAAATCAAAAAAACGCATATACCCTAGCATTATCGAAAAGTACCGTAAAAAGAAAAGCACTACCCCGCCAAGCACTAACATTGCTACGTATGGTTGTGATCCCGGGACGAGCAAAAATGCTCTGGTCAGAGCTATTCGGTTTCCGGGGGATAGCAAAATAATGCAGCGACTTAAGCGTAACCTAAGAGTCGAGAGTTAAACATTGGAAGAAAAGAACAGTGGTCCCAGCTAAGAGTTTGAAGAAATGATGAGTAGAAGGCGGTGGACATGGTGTAACACAGGGAATCGGGCGCGTTTCTCGGATATTAAGACAAAAGCTTTTTCTATTCTGCTATTGATTGGAACATGGTAAAACCGAAATTGCTATCATCCTCGCGGCAGAGCTACTTGACAATATCTTGACCATTTCAAAGTCCAATGACCGTTTGATGTTTCTCAAATTGGTGATACAGAGTTAGGTGTGGAATATTGAAAGTGCATATGCTCCCCAAGTCGGATGCGAACAAAGAGAAAAAGATGCATTCTGGCTAGATTTTCACAAACTCATCAAATACATCCCAAATGAAGAACTTTAGTTTGTAGGCGGAGATTTGAGGCAGGACAAACGAAGACTATGAAAACTGTCATGGAGGACTGGGGTACGGCACCAACAATTCTCCACGTAAAGACATTCTAAGCATTGTCAAGTCATACGGTCTTATCGTGCTAAATACCATGTTCGTCAAATTAAACCGCCACCTGATCACTTACAGCAGTGGCGAAAATAAAACCCAGATTAACTATCATTTGGTAGTAAGTTTCTCTTTCTCCTGGTTAAAGATTGCAAAGTGATCCTGGGTTAGGCGATCGCCCAGCAACACCGTCTCCTCCTAAAAGAAAATTAATGGTGGCTGGGAAGAAAACAAATAAGCAAACAAAGGTGGCTGAGAAAATCAGTTGGTACAAGCTGTGCAAAGGAAAGGACTAAGCTTTCATTACCAGCATGGCTATTTACCTCTTTACCATCAGCGATGAGGTCGGTATTGAAGAGTGCAGAGCACAAGATATGTGTGATCCACTTTACCGAGCTTGCTTGGAGAGAATGTCAAAAGTGCCCTGCCAACACCCCAAAGAAACATGGTCCACGAGCAGAGAGAGATACGGGAAAAGAAAACGGCTTTCCAGGCTTGGTTACAGTGCTCTTCTAATAATAGATGAAAAAGCTCACCTTGAAGGAATATATAGATGTTGCAAGGATATCACGAAGAAAAAGTTCGACCAATTTCAAGCAAAAAGTATGGAAGGACTGACTTTATCGGGAGTTGGAGGACATATCGTCTTCGGTGTCTGATAGGAACCAGGCTTTCCAGAAACTTTGAAAATACAACTTGAATAAGGGAACAACTATCTTCAAAATAGCCGCCCAGAGAAGAAGAAATGCTCAGAAGATACGTTTCTAAAGCTCATTAACAATCCTCAAGACAAATTTTTGTAGAAGATAACAAAATTCTCCACAGATGGCGACAGTATTGTGAGAGACTTCTGAATTCACAGTTCCCCGGATATACTTTAGGGACACGGTCAAATATTCCAAAAAAAGAAAAGTTGTTGGGCTAGACGAGATACCTTCTAAGTTCTGAAAAGTGATGGGAGACATCGGGTCCTGACGGCTAATGATTCTTGCCTAACCAGTGGAGGCAAAGATATCTTCTTTCTTTAAACAAAGGAAAGGGCGATACGCGAAACTGCGATAACTATCGTTCTGTCAAGCTGATGTCACACACAATGAAGATCGTTGAGCGGGTATTAGACGGCCGATTGCGCAAAATAATTCGGCTTTCTGATGACCAATGCGGGTTTATCTCGGGTAAATCAACAACAAGTGCAATCCAAAGTGTGAGGATCATAATGGAAATACGTCCTGATTCCAGGATTTGCATGTGGTGTCGGTTGATTTTGAAAAAGCCTTTGATAGACAATAATGAGATATCTTATGGGATCCGCTAAGACAACGAGGAGTTCCAGAAATCTCCGTACGCAGGATCACGGACATGTATGAAGGAGCAAAGAGAAGTCGGAGTCGCCGGTGAGTTCCCATTCAAAATCGGTGTACATCAGGGAAGCCTCCTCAGTCCTTTGCTATTTATTGCAGTCCTTGATTATCTGGTTGCAGGAAAAGTGACGAAACCCAAGGTGTGTCAGATATTCTTTGTTGACGACGAAGGTATCATAAGTGAAGATCAAACGTCCCTGCAACGAACACTTGATATGTGGGTGGACGTTTTGGAGGGAAATGGTACCCATTAGTTCAAAAAAGACAGAGTATCTGATCCATACCGGCCTATTCCAGACATTTACTTGCATGGAACAGTGTTTCCTAAGTGCGAAAAGTTGAAATGTCTGGGATCTACCATCAATAGTGAAGCAACTTGTAATGATGTTATCAATCATCACATAAGCCTGGGGTGCTTGAAGTAGCGGGAAAATTTCTCTATCTTCTGTCACCGAAAAATGCCCCATAAACTGAAAGGAAGGCTCTACGCCGAAGTTGTACGTCCAGCGCTCACATACGGTTCACAATGCTGTACAATGTACAATGAGGGCAAATTATCGGCAGCTAAGATGAAGATGCTTCGCATCAGGAGTAACAAAGAATAAGAAGATCAAATATTCCAGGATGCTTTCAAGTAACTAAGATAAAGCACGACCTTGGTATTGTTAAGGAGAGATTCTTTGAACCCCGTCAAATAGGCAATATCAATCAACGCAAATAAGGCAGACCAAAAAACAACTGGATCATGCAAATACAAAAACACCAGCATTTTATTGGCCTCAGTGACGAAGTGGTCTGAAATTGGGAAGTCCGCCGGTACTTCCTGAGGTCAAGCCGGCAAACCCCACAGGCGGACTAGTAGGGGCTTAAACAGATCCAACATTTGAAATATGTCCCAGGGCTTGATACAAGCCAACAAACTACTGGACACTTTTATAGGCAACAGTTCCAAGCACGTGTGAAGCTTTATTAAAATAGTTTAGAACGAACTTCTTAGAATGAACCTCATAGACAACTTAATTAGAGTGAGGTGGTGTGGCAGAAAAGACCCTTGCAAATTCTTCAATGAATAAATCAGACTCCGAAACATCTTCTCTGGTCTTGTAAGACAATGGCCGGAAAACGATTAAAATGTTTGAGCAATTAGAAACTATCAGTTTAAGTGACACCTGTAGACCAGTTCTTATATCCAGATTTACTCACTGCACTTGGTCCTCTAAAATTAGTCTACCTACGTCTATTTCACTGAGCCAAAGAAGGATTCTAAAATTCTATTCTAAACAGAATCAGAATATGAAGAAGACTCTCATGTCGGTGGAAAGTGTTTTAATGATGTTCAAAATCCTTTGAGAGCTTGCGAAATATAAACAGTGGTGAGGTCCTCAAAAGACCATTATGATCATGTCAAACAAAATATTTTCGTTATCAAAGTAGGCAAAGACCCACATCGATCACGTATGAGTCGATATACACTCGACGACTGAGATCCTCGTACGCCTAACAGCTATTTGAGGTATTGTAATGAAGATCCTGCCTGCAATAATATGTTAACACTTAAAGCATCTGGCAGCTACCCAAAATTTATCTGACTTTCACGATTTGGTAAACACTTGAAAACAGCCAATTCCAAATCGGTACACACAAAACGTTTGTCGACAAAATGGCTGCACATGAAAGCATACCTGAAGTCGACCTATATGAAGTAAGACATTACTCTTTCAAAGGCCTGGATACATAAATAATGCTATGAGAAAAACTGATAGGAATCGAAATTACGCACTTTTCTATAAATAGGACATTATTCGCTGGCAGCTGAAATCATCGATCTCCGCCTCATGCGCAGCGATGTTGTTCGGCCGAATCGGTTTGATAAATTAGAGGGATCTGTATTGGGATTTAAGAATAACTAAATGCAGAGATCCACAGGCTCGTTAACCTATACAAAAAAAATTAACGTACGCAGGTATACTGCAAATAGATAGTAGCACCACCTCTGAGTCTTTGTGGGAAAATATATATGGCGATCTAGAATCTTTGATTTCTGAAACTACGTTTCGAATACAGCTGTTCAATGTAGGAACACTGGTTTCATTCCAAAAAAAAAAAAAAAAAAATGGGATGCCACTAGGTTCCCATCTAGGGTCTCAACTTTTGAAAAACGTAAAAAATAAATAAAACTTACCTCTTCTTCATTGCTGGCTGTGTTCACCGAATCCATGCTTTGTGACAGACCAAGTGGTGCCAGGGCCATTTGATTTTCCATTTTGTTGCTGTTGCTGTTGATGTTGATGTTGATGTTGTTATTCAAATTCGTATTTGTTGGTGTTGTACTAGTAACTGGTGAATTACTACTGTCACTGTTACTTAAATTCGCTGTTGGTGATGCCGATGATGTATTCACACCAACTGTACAATTATTATTTATACTAACTGTTGCTGGTGCAACTACAGATGTTGTTGTACAACTGTTTGTATTGTTGTTGATATTTATTCCACTCGTTACAACAACTGTTGAATTTTGGTTACTAGTATTGTTGTTATTAATGTTGGTGTTAATGTTGTTATTATTATTATTATTATTATTAACGACACTTGTTGCAAGTTTTATAGCCGATGCTACAGATGATTGTTGTTGTGGTGTTGTCACCGAAACTAATAATTGTTGTTGCCCAGAATGTGTATGTGCAAGTTGTAACTGGTGATGATGATGATTATGTTGCTGTTGCAATTGTTGACGTAGGGCTGCTTGTTGAATTTGTTGTTGAACAGCAGCTGCTGCTGCAACAGCGACTGCTTGTTGCTGCTGCTGTTGTTGTTGCTGTTGATGATGATGGTGATGATGATGTTGTTGCAATTGATGATGTAGTGGATTTAAAATTGGATGCAGTTGTTGTGCAGCAGCAGCGGCAGCAACGGCGGCAGCAGCTCTCTGTTGTTGTTGGTGCTGATGATGATGGGTAGCAGCCTGCGGATGATGTGGATGATGATGCTGTGGATGTGGATGATGAGCGGCCACGGCAGCCGGATTAAACAATTGATGACCACCACCGACGGCGGCTACCTTGGCAGCTGAGCTAAGGGCTACGGCTGCGGCAGCGGCTGCTGCTGTTGCCGGTGATGCAAATTGAACTTGTGGTGGCAGCTGTGGTATAACAGATACTGCAGCACACTGTCGCTTTGGTGACAACACCTGTGGGGCACTCGCTGGCGTTTGCGGCAGCGTTGGCCTGCGTTTAATCGCAATCGACGAAATGGTGATGGTTTTTTCGTACGTTTTTCTTGAGTTTTGTGTTTGTTTTTAATATCGTCGTTCACACGCGCTGATTGATCACCACTGCTGAATCTACCCCAAGATCCGGTTCTTGTTTTGTTTTAATGATTCTTTATTATTTAGAGAAGGCGTTTGGGCGCCACTTAACTTTAAGAGTTATATTTTGAGGAGAATTTATTTGGTTTGTCAATCGCATTGAATTAGTTTAGATCTGAAAAGAGAGCAAAATTAACAATTAATTAGACAATATGGTCAGAAAAGGGATGGTGGTGCTTTCATTCTACTAAAACCATAATAATAAAATTGACGTGATCGAAGGCCTAGTAATAACCATTAGCCCTTAATGAAACTATTGACAATAAAATCGATATCTCTATCGATAACTGTTCGTTCAAAGCGTGTCACTAATTAAGGAAAGTACTGATAAAAATCAAATCCACTAAACCGAATAATTTCCATTCACTCACTAAGTCACAAAGGCTGGCACTCCACTCGGAGTGTTGTTGCCATTGGCGATTTAATCTCCAATTGCGGCATGAGGTAAGAGCCACTAGCTCTACTGAATGATGGTCTGCAAGTACAAAGGTATCCTAAAGGCGTGCCAGTATATGCAATAACCTACAAAGAATGTATCTATCCCCCCCCCCCCACTGAAGTGAGTTGTGGCTTAATTATATTATGTACGAGTACTGTGTACCGACTACCTCATCTGGTGCGAACCGCCCTCCCATTATTTAAGCTTTTCAAGTTTAACTTTTATATTTACATGCGGATGACTCAGTTCCATTAAAACAGAGGAGAAAAAAAATCAAATAAAAAAAAATCGTGATAAAGTGGAACACGAGGTTTAAGTATTTTCTTTTTTACTCAGAAAAACTTATCGTTGGGGTTTGGGGAGAAAGGAAATACTTCAAACAAACTCATAAAGTGTCACCTGAAGAATGATTGAATGCACAGGTTAATTGGTAAATTTTGTTCAACGGCAGGTTCTAACACATTTTTTTTTTTTGGCACACAAGGCGGCTGAGGAATGAATTTCCGAATCGGTGTGGCACGTGTTGTAGATTGTAGATTTTTCGAAGGGGAACAATCGCTAAGTGCAATAGAGCAGGGACAATTAAAGAAATCAAAGAAGACCTTCATTTTACGAAGGAAGTGGAAAAAATATTATGAAAAGATAGTGCACGCATTCTCTATTAATATCATTCGAGAGAAAGTTATGCGAAACTCGTAAAGCCGGCATCAGAGGCACAATTTACCATAAGCCTGCCAACTACTCGTATATACATGCGCTGATAACATTAATTCTCAGAAAGCAGCGAAACGTCACCATCAGCGAAGGCAAGGCCAAGTATATACTGTCAATAAGAAGTGACGCAACACATCGACGAGTCAGGGAAAATGTCATAATAAGCACCTACAGATACCTTATATAATCATCCTAAGTAGGTATACCGTCATCATATAGCATCATCGACCTGGTCAGGAAAGTGTGCATTGGGCGGCCAAAATTACTTGGACATGTAGAGTAAATGGACCTCAGCGCTTCGGATCGCAAAGTCTTCGAAAGTTACCTGAATTGACAATGTCATAGAAGAAGATCTTGCTTAGGGTGACCCAGAAGGTGACTTCAAACATTTCAGAGTGCTCAACTGGAGGCAGTTGGTCTAGGAGAGGTACACTCTGAACAGTCACGCTTTCAAGCCCTCTTAAAAAAAATGACAAGTGACAAACAAAAATTCTGAGCTATCATGTTAGCCCATTTACCATAGCTAATAGATCTACTCTAACTGACACACTAACTGGGGAAGATGAAGAGTTGTGAAACAACTGCTCTCGACAAAGCAAATAGATCATATCGTCCGAGGGGCCGGGTAAAGAAAATTGTTCTAACTCGAGGAATCGAACTATTTTTTATTAGGATTAATATTTTTACCTCGGCGAAGACTCGAGTTCTAATTATTTTAAGATCGTTTTAATACATCTAATGATATACATATGAAGTATTCCTATTGTATATACTGTCGCTTTTTTATTAGAAACTGATACACTATTTTCAGGTAGGGCAGTCTTCTCAAATTGGCGATTAAAAGAGCAGTTGTTGGTTACCAAAGAATGGAAAGTTCTCGCGCTATTTGAACGAGATCTTCAGTTATTACCTCTATATGCTCGTACTTATTCTATATAACCTATTATTCTAGCAAACGTCAGCAGTTCATCTAAAATCTCGCGCGTAACTATGGAGAGCTTAGTTGAGATTTATGAGGATGGTGGCAGATCTTTCATATGGTCACTATGTTCTTCATCAGTATTCATAGATTTCAATGATAATGTAATGACATTGATGTGCTGACCGACTGGTAGTCACTCGTATATTTCCATTACATTAGACATTACCTTCACCGTAGTCGTTACACTTTCTCGTGACGCTCTTGTGAATGGCTTTATTACGTGCTCTGACTTCCACAATTTTTACTTCTTTGTGCCACCCGCATATGGTTTAGTTGCCTTACCTCGCTTTGGGTTTTCAATAAGGAGGGCTTCAGTCGAAAGGTACACGATTGCCGAACCATTCTGCTGTATCGCTAGTTCTTTCCTCATCAGCCTACTTAGCTGATGAGAAAAGAAGCAGCAAATCCCATACCGAAGTAATGGTCCGTTGAACAAAAATCATAGTTTGACCTACACAAAAACGACTGCTCAAACTGAGAGCAGGATTTGTTTAAAAGTCGAGAAACTGTGTGATTGCGCGGCTGAAATTAAAGAAGCCATATCTACCTCAAAAGCATCGTGATTCCTGAATATTACCAACGCGTGTACTAGTGAACAAATCCACAAGCAAAGTTTACGATTTTCAAGCCTAATTGACTTTCGGCGTGAAAAATCCTAGAGAAGCATGCACCATAAAAAAACTACGGGAGTATCGAAAGTAGAACACCAAGCGTATTCATAAACATTTTCGCAACATGGACATTTTCGGACGGTTTCGTTTTTGCATGAAATGAAGAGTTCTCCGAAAAAGTCATAACCCGTTAAAATTTGTCAACAACAAAGACATCCGCAAGAAACTCGCAAGCATATACAAAGTAACCTCCGACGTGTGCTTTGCTTTTGGCTTCAAAATATTGGAAAAGCATCTGAGTGCACTAAGGCAATAGTCAAATGCACACTTAATATCGTAGTACTTAACCATATTAAGACTACATGTTGTCTGAAAGTCTTCATTATAAAGCCAAATTATTTGCCTCCATTTTCTCTAATCTCTTTCTCACAACCACCACGGCGAATTTGACGACGTCCGCAAATTTATGGTCTTTCAAAGATTAGTAGGAGCAGAAATTCGAGAGACCCAATAGGCAGGTAGCCTACGACCGAGCCCTGTGGCATATCGTCCTAATGACTTAAGTGCCTCGAGAGAATATTTAAATATTGTACAAAGGATGTAGGATATAACCTTACGTAGATATTTCAGTATTTCGATTCAGTAAGGATAGATAAAATTATTTTCCAATTTAAGGGCCCACAATCTTTACAATTCCGTCTAATTTATGTTTGAGGGTTCGACCGAGAAAACATTTCAGGACCGGCCACATCTGCTACTGTAATGACGTTTCTTCTCCAAGGCGAGCAAGTGTAGGGGTTGTGTCGTCGGGTAACTGCCCGCCCATGTAAAAAATCTATAATTACGAAGCAACAACAAGCCTCGGATACAGACGGAGCAATGTTGACAACCCCTGCAAACAAAATAAGGATAGCGAGCTTCGGATTTGTACGTGAAATGTTATCTTCATGTGCATCCGAACAATTAGCGGAGGCCCTGGACTACTATAAAGCAGATATTACCACAATCCAAGAAATGAGATGGGACGCGCCGCACAAAAACGGGAAGAAAAATTGCGACATTTACTACAGCGATTGTTATCGACGGCAAAAGCAGCGCTTATTCGGATCCGGATTCCTTGTTGGAGGCAGATTTAGGCAAGAAGTCTTGAGTTCCCGGCATCTTAACGAGCGCGTCGTAGCAATCCGTATAAATGGTGCCAATATTAGCATAATACGCGCGCACACCTCCACAGATGAAAAAGATGACGACAACAAAGGTAATTTCTACGAGCTCTTTTACAAGAGCAGCACCTTAGTTATAGCACTAAAATTGTCCTAGGAAAAGAGGGCATTTTTGGTAGTACTATCGGATAGTATAGCCTGCACGACACCCCTCCGATGACGGATTCGGGGTAATGGACTTTGCGCGGGGCGTAACATTATCATAGCTAACATGCGATTTTCGCATCTCGATATTCATAAAGGAACTTGGAGCTCTCCTGATCAATCAACCTTCAGCCAGATTGCGATCGACGCAAGGCACGCCTCCAGTATTATGGATGTCCGAACTTTCCGAGGGGTCAACATCGACTTGGACCACTACCTTTTTGTATCCAGGGTATAGCTGTGGATATCCCGAACTCCGTAAAGACAAGCTAATACAGTGAGGAAGTTTGACGTCAGACGGCTACAATCCCAAGAGATCACTAAATCCTTTCCGATCGAGTCTCCCTTAATCTCTTAAGAGATCCTATACCGCTAGCATAATGTATCGAAGACCAGTGGCAACATTGTCATCACGCCATGTTATCACCGCAGTCATCAAAGATGCCGCCACAACAAAACCCCTGGTTTGACGGCAATTACCGGCAAGCACATGCAGCTAAGTAGAGGTATACAGACGGTGCATAGAAGGACTGGAACTGCTGACATGGTATACGAGCTGAAGACGAGAGACAAACACCGGTTTCACAGGGGGAAAAAGAAGGAGGATGAGAGGCGCGTCTCGAAAAAATTGCGAAATGCTATTCCAGGAACAAGATTCCGAAGCTTTATCAAAAATTAAAAAAAACTGACACGGACACAAACAACAAACCACAGCCTATAGAGACGAACAAGGGAACATAGTACTAGATTCGCAGCTGATGCCGAGGATTTGAAACGAGAACTTCTGTAGACTATATAACGGCGATGACGAAGCAACTACCGCTGTCAGGCAGAACGAACCCTTCAACCTGGAAGACGTAGAACAACGATCCCGTCCACTCGACTTGGATGAAGTAAAGATAGCCATATCTAAGCCTAAGTCCAACAAATCTGTTAGAGCGGACGGCCTCAGCAACTCATCGGCAAAATATGCTCGGATGAAAGAATGCCAGCTGAATGGAACGTCAGCATTGTCTGTCCGTCCCTATTTAAAACTACGCCCACTACAGAGGCGTCAGACTTCTTAACATCGGTTACGAGATCCTATCTGCTGTATTGTGTTCGTCAACAAACTGATTGGTCCATATCATTGTGACTTTAAGTCAGGAAAGTCCATCATCGGCCAAATACTCACACGACGGCAGATCTTGTTAAAAACCCATGAGCTCCAAATCGGTACACACCACTTGTTCATTCATTTTACGACCGCGAATGACGGCATCTATAGGAACGAAATATACAGAGCAATGTTTGTAATAGTTTTTGCATCCCCGCCAGCCTCGTCCTTTTATGCAGGATGACGATACAGAATGCGCGGTGCTCCACCAAGGTCGGTAAAGAACTCATTGAGATCTTTGATGTCAAAAAAGGATTTAGACAAGACGATGCGCTGTCATGTGAGTTCTATAACACCATTCTTGATAGAATAGTGCAACTCACGCGCCAACACAAGGGGCACAATCTTTCAAAAAACCGTCCAATTACTCCCATAGACCGGTGATATTGACATAATCGGAAGAAAGCAGCGACATGTCAGTAGCGCTTTCGCGAGTATTGTGACGGCAGCTGCGATGATGGGTCTGACGATCAATAAGGGCAAGACCAAGGATATGCTGTCAACAAGAACTTTGAGGTAGTTAAGGACTTTGTCTACCTAGGCTCCATAGACAAGGACACTAACGCTGAGATCAAACGAAGAATAACTCTTGTCAATCGCAGCTTCTTTGGGCTAAGAAGGCAATTGACTAGCAAAGCCATCTCTCAAACAACAAAAGTGACCCTATATAAGACCTTAAAAATCCCAGTCCTGTTCTATGGCGCAGAGGCATGGACTTTATCAAAAATGGATGAGGGTCCCGTCTGCATAGACGGGTAAAGCTCCAATAACTGTGGCCGGGTAATGTAGAGCCGATTCGAAAAAAATTCGGCCCCGAGGTGATTTTCATAAGACTAAAGTGGCGCATGCAAGTGGAAGGGGACCGCTGGCTAGAGACGCGTGTATGTTGACGCTCAGATCCATCCCGGTCTGTAACGCCACAGGTAAGTAAGTAAGTATAGCGAGTGGCTAAATTTAGCAGCGGTGCTATACGACTAGAGAATTGACATTTAGCCAAAGACAGCAAAAAGATTGACATTGATTGATTGATTGAGTGACTGCCATCAGCCTCCGAGAATGTACTATTTTAATACCCATCACGCTGACAGAATACTCGAAATGTTTTCGGCATGTGGACAGTCAAATAATCATTAAAGGGCCTATTATTGTGAAAATTTTTATCTTCTCGGCCACTTGTTATGACGTCCGACTTAAGTTCAAGGCTTGCATTAAGTCCGGACCGAATTTGACAGAAATATGCATATTTTGGTTTCTTGCAAGTAACCTCAAAGATTTCTTTGCCGTACGAAGGTCGAACTATCACTGAAGTTCCTCTCTTACATTTCTTGTACATTTCATACCGAGTACTATATATGATTCCAAGGACATTATAGAATCAGAAAAGAACTTGTGAACTCAGTGTATAAGATGAATTCATTGGAACCTTTCCATGAAGAGTTGTCTTTCGCCAGCAAGTACAGTGGAACTTGATACTTGATCGCTACATCCTGTCTATTGCTGGCAAACCTTTCGAAAAAGCCGGATAATATAGAGGTCATAGAAAGTGGCGCCCAAGCGGAGACCATTAGGGTTTTAAAGAAACTATCAATTAACTCTTTCAAAAGCACTTCCCATATAAATCACGACAAACCTATTAAAATACATTTCCTACATAAACCAACATTCATTGTAACCGGTACACTACAACTTTTCCGTTCAGAGCCATTAAAAACTCATTAAGCCTTTGAACGATCACAAACAACTCGTTTCGGAAACCTTCATATCCGTAAGTCTATCTAAATCCCATTGACATGGACATTTAAATATAAAAATCCCACATTAATCGTCATTATCAAAAGCGATTATCCGAGACGAACATGCCACAATCGTCAAATTCCACATGGAGTCGCTCCTATCCACTATCCACTAACTGTCATCATTGGCTGCAATAACATTTAATTCGAGTTCATTAATAAAATATTCCATTTAATGGAAAATGTCCACCCTCTCCCTGCCACAATTGCCCAATTACCGTTGGGTTTCGACCGCCCCCAGTAGCATAAAAAAAAAAGAAGTTCCCCGCAATTAACTATAGAGTTCAAAGTTCTAATTTACTGAGGTCGTCATCATCATCATAGAGAGCAACTCCGAGGAGCTGCAAATGCACTCCAATGGCCAGTCTCGACACGACTTACACATATCTACAGGGTGACTCCATTATGATCATCAGCACGATAATGACTTTGTACAAAAATATGAGCTAACGACATGCAAACATGCGAAGGTGGTTTAAAAAAAAGAAAAAGAAATAATAATAATAAAAATAATTACACCCCCTTCCGTATGGAAGACTCGTGTTCAAGTCCCGGTCCAGTTCCAGGTCGTAGTCGCCGCCGTAGTCATAGTTGTGGTCGTCGTTTCGTCGCCATATCCATTATGGCACCCCTATCGCCATTTCAATCGTTTGCTCAGCCATTTCATTTCGGATTTGTGCGAGTAGGGTTGGTTCATTGCATTTCAAATTCCAACTACAGAACTTCAACGGAGTACGAGTACATAGCCGCGAAAAGTTATGCATTAAAGGTACAAATACTCGTACTTAGGTGGAGAATTTATCATACCGAGGGGTGGTGAACTGTGGCACGAGTATTCATACTCGTACGTGTGCCTGACTGGCCGACATTCTGCGCTCAATAAATTTCCATTTGCTATCAATTTAATATAATCCATGGGATACTGGGCATAATCATCCTGACAGAGACTATGGTAAACCGGAAGTAAAACAAGGTGTTTCAAAAGCTTAAACACATACGAATACCCTCTGTAACCTTCCATCAGTGTTCCGTGATCAGGGTGCTGCTATATTCCCAGTCCTGGCTCACCCGGTATTTGGATTCGAACAAGGTGTAGCTGCAGGGTGTGGTTCTTACTCGATATTAGCTTTCATTAAAACCCACAGGGTGGGCGGCTGGGCTTGATAATGTCGATATACGAACACTTTGGCTTGTACACATATCTCCGTGCTTGTACTCGTATGTAGGTTACTGTGGATCCTTTCATGTCGGCAGAGGCAGAGATGACTTTATGTTGAAAAAGGGTTCCTCACAACACACCACAGCCGCCACCCATTTTAATTAAAATCTAAAATACCATTTGTTTGCACTTGGCAACTTTTCATTTGAATGACGACACGATAAACGTGAGCTTAACGATGCAATGAGCCGGTGACGGGTGGTGCTGGGTGAGTAGCAGTAAAACAAAATTTTGTACCATGATTAGATGCAGGATATATTCGCATGTAAAAAATATACTAGAAGCGGTTGTTGTTTTGACACGGTTTCTCGAAAAAG
Source organism: Volucella zonaria (assembly GCA_963966105.1). NCBI lineage: Eukaryota > Metazoa > Arthropoda > Insecta > Diptera > Syrphidae > Volucella > Volucella zonaria. The sequence goes on along the minus strand of OZ014530.1, from coordinate 41,887,353 downwards.
GACATCAATTGATTCCAACTGATTGTTGTTTGTCGATTGCCGTCGTTTCTGGTAGACGAGAACAGCAGTCAAAGTGACGCTTACTATGCTCTAAATGTGAATTGATGCTAACAATTAATTTCGTTTTCGCAGTTCGAATAAACATTGGATAGAGTGTCACTGCGGGTGTGGGATGGAGGGATGGATTTGAGTTTTATGGTAGATCATACGCAGTCAAGGTATGAGATATTAAAATGCATTACGTTGTTGTATTGCAAATGACGCCAATTTGAATGGTGTTGTCATTTAAATGTGCTCTCCTAAAACTATTTATGCACAGGTATATGAGTTTGTTTCCACTGAAACATGCTTTCTAACCTAATGTGCATAGTGCTGGCTACCCCTGACCCTGATCCTAGTTTTCTATGGCATATCTCATTTGGGCGTAAGAAGGTATAAAATCCATCGCAGATTTCACAGAGATACCCGTAAAATGTAAAATTGTTTAATAGAATAATTTTATCCTCATAAGCCACAAATATTTAGAAGCAATGTCAAAATATCTCCGATGATGTTATCCCAGCAGCCATAGGATATCATCCATCCCCGAAAAAGATCCCTTCCAAATACGTTTACAAACGCTGGAGAGCAAAACTGGAATAACGAGAGCCTATGGGCTGCTCCCTCCTTTTGGGTGGAGTTCGAGGATATCGAAGAATTCTGGGAAAAAGCCAAGAAAGCAATCTCTTCGTAATAGTAAAGGAGACCTGCAATAGTCACAAAAATGCTAAGAATATGTGCATGGAAGGTTTTTTGAAACATATATTCAACAGCTGCTAAGTAGGCTAGTGTTGAAGGTAAGTAAGGGGGAAACAGTCAATCAGTTCATATAGTCTTCCCCGGCTAGTGCCTTGCTGTGCTTTTGAAGATTTGAAGATAATTGTGATGTTTTTGTTTGACACAGACCAAGTACGGGTAGATATCTAGACTCTTAGCATGCGTCATATTTCAGCCAATAATACTATGAGCGGCTTCCATGTCATAGGCACATTGAATTCAGAATCACGTGCGGAGGACTTGACCTTTTTGAAGCCGAGGAAAACTAGACATGACTCAAAAAGGAGCTCTAAATGCTGCATTTAAACACAGAACGTAACAAGCTAAATGTTTTGAGCTGACATGTCCAGCGAGAAAAAATTTCTGCAGATCACTCGTTTCAGGGTGCAACGCAGATTTGCAGGGGCTATGAAAGTATGACTTCTAAAGAAGTCGTTTAAGACTGGAAACTTTACAGATCGAATCAAAAATAATATGAGAAGCCAATTGAGATTTCAACGAGTGTCTTTTCAGTGAAACCAGCACTCTGGGAAATGGAAACACTCAGAAGATCTGATGGCACCTATGTACACTAAGTAGAAAGCAGAGACACTCTGTCTCATGCTTCTGACTCACTTCCTAGGTAACCTCATCAGAATTAGCTCACAACCAGCTCCTATCCCTGAATCTGCAGGGGTGCGGAGTAACATCATATGCCCTAGCCGTTATTTGACATCGACAGTGGTGACGGATGAGGCCATTAAATACTCTGTTGCTTCCTTTGATGTTTTCAGGTCGCCAGGAGTCGGTGAAATACATCCAGCTAGGTATAGACCAGCTGCTAGCAATTCTGAAGCGGATCATCACAGCTAACCTGCCACTAGCAAATACATATATACTCGTATGCATATAAGAAACCCCTAACATGTTGAGATAAAGGTCGAGCTTCAAGTGCGTAGAATTACTTTACAGATGCTGATCTGTCCAATGTCTACTAACATGGAAGATCATGCCAGACTGTGCTGCAAAATATGTTGGGCAAATTGAAGATGCCCTAGACAAGAAAGGGTACGAGCTGGAGATTTCATAGATATTGAGGATGCTTTCGACAACGCAAATTTTGGCAGCATGTAAAATTGTATATCACTGGCTGCATTCTTTAGCCCTTTGGGTTAGGGGGTAGAATTTACCAGAAATTACGTAGGCGTGCCTGTCGCAATAGACGATTAAAGACTAAATTTTTAAACTTTTTGAAAACAAGACTGAAATATGCAATGCACAAAACTAACAATATAACTACCCCAAGTGGTATGCTAGGTAAACTGGCGAATCCGCTCTCTTTGGAGGTCGGCTCCATGGATTTTGGAGGAACCATTTATTGCTTAAAGACTCGTAAAATGATAAAAACACCACAATCCCAACCAACAAAAGAAGTAATTAAGGCTCTTGGTTTCCAAAGAAGCTTTATAAAATGAATTCAATCCAATTTAAATGAACGACATTATTATGGTCTACTTAGGTCCACGTTTTCTAACCCAATTAAAGCCTCCTCTTATGTCCCTTAAGGCAACCACCTTGGTCACTTATTATTTATTCTGAACATTAATGATGTTGATTGCATGTTAATGATGTGAAAACCTGATACATATCATCTTCCTCAAGCAGCCTACCACTGCAGGAAGATCTAGACAGATTTTGTGCTTAACGTCAATAAGTGTCAGGCTATATCTTATACCCGTAAGTGCCCTTCTACTTCACCTAATTGCTACCTAATCTTGCGTTGCGTGATTTTGGTGTTATCTGTTATAAGGAACATAATTTCCCTTCTCACATTGATTAAATGATAAAAGAAAACCAACTTTGCCCTTGGCTTTATCAAGCGCTGGTCTAAGGCGTTTTTAAATCCCTATGTTACCAAATCCCTTTACATAACCTTTGTAAGGCCTCTTCTTTTTTTTATAATTTGCGCTCCCTCAAGGGATTTAAGTACCCTTAAAATCTTTGCACACAGCGCTGGCGAAGGAAAATCCTGGAGGATGGAAAGAGAGGTACCGGTGAACGTTGGTTTTAAATGTTTGAAGGTTATAATGACTAGGAAGTAAAGAGCTAGGCAGGGCATTCCATAAGCGAGTTGTACGGCTTAGGAACGAATCACGATATTTAAGAGTAAATTCGAAAGAGGCCTTGAAGGTATACTGATGAGCATTCATAGCGAGACGGGTGTTACAGTTAAAAGTTTAAAGGGACGGAATGGTACAGCCGATTTCCAGAGCACTGGTGGTGGAAAAAGCGATAAAACAGAGTGAAACACGAGACATTACGTCGGTGTTCGAGGGTGTCCATAGTTTGAGTGATATTAGTATCACCTATGAGTTTTATCGCACGGTTTTGAATCCTATCTAGCAAGTGCAGAGATGTTTTGGGCGCACCTGACCAGATGTAGGCATTGTACTTCAATTTAGGGTGGATAAATGCCCTATATATTGAGGTCAGATAAGAGGGGGTAAAGTATTTCTTACATCATTTGAGGAAATCTTGACATTTCGCAGCATTTTTGACTACACTGAATATGCAAGCCAAGTTTGGTCACCCTACTACAGAACTCACATCAACGCAGGTTTTTACTATTTTTCTTTACGTGGTCTTACCTGGAATGACAGCCAAAACTTATCACCATACACTGCCTGGCTGAAACCTTTAAATTTACAACCCCTTTCTATATGCCGAAAAGTTGCCGATATTCTCTTTGTTCGTCAAATGATAGTAGTTAATATCGATTGTCTTTCTTAACTTCAACTTATTTCTTTTAACACCAACCCACGCAATCTTAGGTCTGCTTGCAATAAGCCTTAATAAATCTGTCCGGGGTGATCCCGGTATCAATGTTGGAAGCTGGTTCCAAAAGCGCCTGTGAAGAAAGAGACAATTTTAAGCCACTCAGTGAAGAGCTGACAAGCGAAATTGATTAATTACAGCTTGACTTGCAGCTACCCAAAGAACAGGTCAATAATAACAATAAAAATGAGCAGATAACAAAAACTGTGGTGTATTCTACGATGGAAGAAGAACTATTGTATACAGATAGACAGTACCATCATTCAGTAGGACAAAGAGGAAAAAAAAGAAGAAAAATGAGCATGTCTCCGGAGCTTTCACCACCAAAAGTAAACCAGAAGAAACCCAGGAAAAATTAAAAACAAAGAAACCAAACCACTCAAGTCAATAAAGCCTCCCCCAATCATAGTGCTTCGTATCACGTAGTACGAAGGCTTATTGAATATACTAGAGGAAAATAAAATGAAAGCTAATACAGCTCTCCTAAATATGTAGTAATGATGTCAAAATTATTGTGGATGACGAAGAATCCTACAGAAACCTATCAGAAAAGAGTGCAGTGGTATTCGTTTGAAAATAAACAAACAAGACCGATAAAGGTCGTTGCAAAGAAACTGCACTTCTCATGCACACCTGAACATATCGCGAGTGACATAAAGAAGTAAAACTTCAAAATACCAGAAGTTGTCACCATGCTCAAGAAAATGTATGATATGCTAGGAATGAAACTGCAACTTCATCCTTTGCGTACATCAAAGCTAGTTCCTGAATATAAGAACTTTCAAAAATATGGTCACACTCACAAATACTGCAACTCTAACCCAGAATTCGTTAGATCTTCTGCATATCTCTGCATCATATAAAAGACCAAAATGCGCCAACTGTAGCGAAAGACACCCAGCCAACTACAGAGTAGTATGCATGGTAGCAAAAGAACTGTAACAGGTAAAAGAAAATGTAAAAGCCTGCTCAAAAATACGCATCTAAAGTCAGAGAAAACCGAAACAAAAGGGACTTAGGACCGAAATCGAGGGCCCAAAAGAATAAAAAATGGATAAACCTAGAGAAAATGTACCATCAAGCAAAAACGGGAACGTAAGTCTCATAACCGGTTCAAAGAAAACATATGCACACTGCACAGGTTACTTCGAGCCTTCCAGCAATGCCATGGAGGATACTCGTATCATGCAAAGAATTCTGGACAAAATGGAAAAGTAATGGAAAAGAATAACAAAACAGTAACAAACAAAAGAATTGTACCTAAAAGATCCTAATGACTAAAAACATACAGCTCTTCTTATGGAATGCCAATGGTCTCGAGAATCACAAAGACGAATTGCAAGCGACTCTCGACAAAATTAGCATACCCTATGCCTAGTTTTCGAGACACATTTCAAAATTGGAACAAAATATATACTGCGCGGATACAAGACATACAGCAAGAGAGGGGGCTGCAGTTATAATTAAGGAAGGTCTTAGCCACGATGAAGATGAAGAATACCAGTGAAATAGAAGCCAAATCCGTAAACATAAAAACAAGCAGCGGCCAGGTAACGATAGCTGCGGCATATTGTCCTCCCACAGGCTGAAACAAAAGGATTTTAAGTGCCTCTTCCATAAATTCGGAAATAAATTCATTATTGGCGGAGACTTCTACGCAAACCACAAACTTTATGGATCAAGATTAACAAATACCAGGGGGAGAGAACTCCTTAAATCTACTAGGTCCCGCGAAAGTCATCACCCTACCGAAAGAAGCTATAATTTTTGCAAATGGCGGCAAATATCAATTCTACTTTGACATTTGTGAAGTAAACAGATACAAAATACACGTCAACAAGACATGATAGCGATACTCCTAAAGAACGCGGAATAATTGTTACGGTTTTTTGAGGAATGCAATTGTGAATATCGGCGCACATTTCCCGGTCGCCCGACACCAATTGGGCTAACACTACGAAGTTTATAGTATAAGGCAACACGAGTTGCTGCCAGGTCTGGCGGGTTCCGGAGCCGCCGTTGTGCTGAAAATATCACAGCCGAGGTTGAAGACCTCGCAGAAAACCCAGCAATATCGACTAGACCATGTGTCACGCAATTGGGCATTGATCGGCGGACTTTATGGAGAATTTTGATGAAAGACTGTAAGACGTGCCTCTACAAAGTGCAGATAGTGCATCAGCTGTTAGCTGTTGACCACCAAACGCGTGTAACCTACGCTCAAGCCATCCTAAATATTGACCACGAGAGAGTAAATTTTTCATCGAAAATCACCATAAGCGACGAGGCCCATTTCCATTTCTGTGGATATGTGAATAAGCAAAATTACCGCTTCTAAGACTCTGAATGATGTGCTGTTTACGCTGGAGGCGCCGTCGGGCCCCATTTTTTTCGAAAACGTCGCGGGCCAAACGACTACTGTGGGCGGCAAGCACTACATAGTCATGCTCGACGACTTTCTCCTTCTTCAATTGGATGAATTGGGACTGGTAGTTCACCAGACTGTGGTTCTAAGAGGATGGATCAACGGCGCATACTGCACGACCCACAACCCAAATTCTGAGGGCTGCATTTCTGGGTCGCCTAATCTCTCGTTTTAGCGATTTGTACTGGCCGGTAAGATCTCCTGATTTAACTGATCCACACTTCTTTTTGTGGGGCTTTTTGAAATCACGGGTCTATGTTAACAAGCCTCAGACTCTTGAAGCCATCAGTCAAGAATGCAAACTTATCGCCGGAAGTTCTGGCAAGAGTGATGGAAAATACCACAACTCGGGCCCTAATGGTCATCTATTCTGGCGGCGGCCACTTAACCGATATCATTTTCTTGACTTAATGGAAAAAAAAAATTATGAACCAAAAGTAGAACCAAAGTTTTTCATTCATAAAAAAAATTACAGCCAATGTACGTCTGGTGACGTGACCTTGTATGTCATAAAAGAAGGCAATGCTATTTACCATTCAACTTCAGATCCTATTTACTGGCCCACGGGTAAGAACAAAATCCCGGACGTCGTTGACTTCTTTGTAACCAAGAATATTATCTAAAATACTACCCAAGTGCAGGAAGGGCCAGATCTTGACTCAGATCACTCATCTATGCTGCTTATACTTCATAATAAAATTATAATGAAGGAACGCAACCCGTCTCTAGTGAATAATCTAACTCAGTGGATATATTTCAGATATGTGCTAGAGGAATGCATCGAACTATAATCGATACAATAGAGCAATCACAAAATGAAATACAGACCTTCACCCTAGATATACAAAAGGCTGTTTGGGCAGCAACGCCTGAATCAAATAGTAAAGTTTAAGAAAACGCATATCCCAAAAAAACATGCGACATTATATCTGAAAAGAACACGTAAATGCTGGCAAATTGTCGAGATCGCTAATTGATAACTCAAGATTTAATACTTTAAACAGTAAGCTCAGAAAAAAGATCATAAAATTGCAAAATGCGGTGGAAAGATGCCTTACAAATCTGACAAACAATGCTAGTGCAGAATACTCACTATGGAAGGCTACAAGAAAATTAAAAGACCAAGAAAAGACGGATCTATTTGCGGAACATCTTGAAAACTTCTTCCAGCCACACCCAGAAAATGATTATTTACAACAAACGGAAGAAATGTGTGAAGACGAGAGATTAATTCCAGCAGTAACCTCTCAGGAAATAGCCACAGAAATAAAAGAAAACATCAGCCCGAAAGAAACTCTGAGATTTGATCTAATCAGGAGTGAAATTCTAAAAAACCTGCCTGAGAAAGGTATGAAAAAAATAGCACAGATAATAAATGCAGCTAGGGTATGTTCCACGCTTGTGACAGTGAAGTTAATTCATATCTGCCAATCCAGTCAAAGCTCTTCGAAAAAAATTTTCTGAAACTACTTCATCCGATTATAAAAGATAAGGAAGGCACTGATACCAAACCATCAATTTGGATTTAGAAATAGATACTCAACTAAAGATCAGGTTCACAGAATAACTGATAAAATAGAAAAAACCGTAGAAAAAAAAAATATGCTACACCATCTTCCTTGATGTTACACAGGCTTTTGATCAAGTCTCTCACAAAGGGTTAGTCCACAAGCTACAAAAATATCCTCCGAAATAATACTCAGAAATACTAAGACTCTAGTAACCCAGCGATTATTTAAGATGAGTACACCGCATTGAAATATAAAAAAGCTGGAGTACCGCAAGGAAATATGTTAGGACCTGTGCTTTTCCTCCTATACACGAACGGCCTACCACAAAATAACGAAAATACTGTTGCCACATTTGCAGACGATACTTGCTATCGGAAAAACTTGGATCTAAAAATGGCAAATAATAGTTAACTTTACCAATAAAAACGTACAATACATACCTGTGTACGTTAAATATGTTAAATAATAAAGTAACAGGTGACCGGATAGCAATGACAGTTTTTCCAATTGATATGTTTCAGCAGCTATTAAAGTTACCAATGACATCCGACTGTCAAAATATTCAGTAAAGTTTGCCATCTTATCATGCATCGTTTTACGCTTGCCAGACGTGCGGAAATTATTAAGAAATTCCTGCTCAATTGTGAGTAGGCAATGTGGATTACGTCGAGACGACGGTCGTCAACATGGCTTCAGTGTGCAGACAATTCGTCGCACCTTGAGTTTAAGTGTCAGTACACTCTGTTGGATCTTAAGTCAGCAACCAGATAGTGCGATTGGTTCGAAATGAAGAAAACACACCAGTCGCCGTAGCGGACAGTATCGAAATGTCGATTCGGCGCCGATCAGCTGAATTGGGCATCGCCAGAGAGTCAAGCCGATATATTTTGCGGTTGGATTTGGGCATACGGCCCTATAAGATTGTGTTGACGCAAGAATTCGAGCCAGACGATCATGGACAATGCTTGAGTTCGCTAATTGGGCACTGGAAATGTTGGCCGGAGATCCGGAGGCCCATTTTTGGCTCAGACGCTATGTCAACAACCAAAATTGCCGTTATTGGAGCGAACACAATTAACAAGTATTCGGCGAAGCATCAATACATCCACAAATACTGACTGTTTGCCGGTCCGATGTCGGCATCATCATTCTTTCGGAATGAGGACGGGACACCAATACCGTCTATGATCTCAGGTATAGAGCGACGTTAACCAACTTCCTGTAGTCAGAGGTCGACAACATCGATATAACAAGTTGTGGTTCCAACAAGACGGCGCTACATGCCATACAAGCGACACAACCCTCGAAGTTGTGAAGGAAAAATTTGGCAACTGGCTCATCTCACAGCGAGCGTTCATCAATTGACAGCCGCGATCATGCGATGTGACAACACTCAATTATTTTCTCTGGGTCTACGTCAAGTCCTTTGTCTAAGCTAACTAGCCAACCAATTTGGACGAGCCCGAGGTCAACATTGCCGGAATAACGACGGGGATACTGAACCGAGTCATTAAATATTGGACCGACCGCTTGAAGCACTGCTAACGAAGCTGAGGCGGCCATTTGAATGATGTGCTATTCAACACATAATGGCATGAATGTACGAGTACCTTCAAAATATAACCAGAATCAGTTTTATATTTCAACGCCGTTGTTGTTTTATTCAAAAAATTTTTCCTATCGTTCCTATCTGGTAAGTCTTTAGTTTTGCATTCGAACTCGGCTAAGTATTTAGGTATGACTCTAGATCGGGAATGGTCGTCAAGTTCCCTAAAAAAGGCAATCTAATGCAGTGCAAAAACTGGAGAGGTATCTGCGTGCTGCCTGTTGTGGCTAAGATAATAGCTAAAATCATCCTGGAGCGAATCAAAGAACACCTCGAAGACACACTCGACGCCGAACAAGCAGGTTTCCGCTCTGGATCCTCCTGTGTCGACCGGTGTATTGAGTACCGATCACCACTTCACCTGCTGTTCATCGATTTTGAAAAGGCGTTTGATAGTGTCAATCGGGAATTTATCTGGCGTGCCTTACGCAGGAGAGACATTCCTGATAAATTAATAGCAATTATCAAGGCTACATATGATGGGTCCACATGTCACGTCTTACACAGAGGAAGACTGTCTGAGGAATTCGAAGTCCAAAGCGGGGATAGGCAAGGTTGCATACTTTCACCAATACTGTTGCTATTGGTGATTATCGATGTGCTGAATACGGCCTTGTTAACAGGATATGGAGGAATTTGTTTGACTCTTACATCGAAACTCAAACACCTTGACGATGCATGCCTTCTGTCTCACAGAATTATGGACCTTCACCAAATGACAACAAATGTGGAGAGGGAAGTAGACGTCGTTGGGCTAAAAATTAACTCGGCAAAAACAAAAATGATCAGCCTAAGACCAAACTCATCAACTCATATATGTATTGCTGGATAGACGGTTGAGAAAGTAGAGTAGAGAGACTAGTAGTAGCTATAAAGAAAATTCCACTCTTAGCCATTCTTTATTAGGAAGACTTCATTTTCCGAGAGCACATATTTTTGTAATGGTTTTTAAAATTGGGCAGATTCCGATGAAGTGAATTACATCTTCTTTCAAGCGCAGATTACATAGAGTGCACTCTGCATTCTTCACAGCTCTATGTAGCCTAAAATTTAGAAGCGGCAGTTCAACTCTGACCTTGAAAATCGTTGAAATTTCTTCCAAGCCAATGTACAGGTCATGGTCTAGCATTCGATATGTAATCCTAGCTTCACTTCGCTGCCCTTTCACTCTAAAAACAACGCGTGTCGACTCCTCGATAGCAATCAGTAGCTTTTGCTTTTCCAAACTTCTGCATTATAATCAGGTAGAGGGACCTTATGATGGTTGCTTTGTGTAGATCATTCATTGAAAAATTGCAACAATACCATATATGGGGGGCTGTAACTTGGGTTAGGCCACTCTAGAGGCCGTAAAAATTGTCTTTTTTGTGATTTTTTTTTTTCAGGAAAAATATAAAATAAATCGAGTTTACAAAGGTAAAAGTTTATTGTACATATGATTGACTGTAAAACATAATTTTTTTTAAAAATGGTGGCTGTGCAACGTTTCTCAGATGACCTCTTTGGAAGGGTTTACGGCCGTACCAACAGCTCCTGTGATTTTGAATTATGATGAGTCACTGAATTTTTTTTTATTGTACATACGAGTAACAACAGCTAGAGAAGTGAATTGAATTGATTGAAAATTGTTCAAGCTAGGAGTGCGGCCACCTTGAAAAATGAGGTTTTGAGGTAAACGCGTTTAAAATTCATAAGATCTTCGCTGCCTACCTGGCGGCCTTGTACTATACTATGAAAAACAAGTATTTCACGACATTTCCCTGCCATAATCTTTTGGGATATCATTTTTGAAGTCCTGAGGAACCATTCAAAGCAATAAAAAAAATCGGTGTTTGGAAAGTCCTAGAGTGGCTTCTAAAGAGAGTGCAGTCATAGCGTGAAGATATATGTATAAAGGAGGCAATCCGATTTCTAAGTGTAATATTTAGTTTGGCGTGTTTACCGTCAAATGAAAGACTTTCTTTCAAAAGTATCTCCACCTTTTCATATTGGGCGACACCCCACATTTGTGCTGTGTAGCACACATGATGGACCGCATGGTGGCTTCGAAGATTTTAAACTTAGCACTCGGATCGACGTTCTTTTTACTTAGCAGACGCCTTCAGTTGCAATTTTTTCGTTTTTAGCTTTCTTAAGTTTTTTGTAAATGTTATGATTGCACCCAACTACTTATACTCCTTCACGACTTCGAATTCTTCAATTTCCCAAGTCCATTTAGCCTCTTTTGAGTACCGCTCAAATCCACTTCGGAACACTGTTATTTTAGATTTGCTTGTGTTGACTCTGAGCTTCCACAGTACCCAGTATTGATATAAATAAGGAGCTTTATACGAAGTCCATCAAACATGATTCCTCGTGATAGAAATGTTGTAAAGTATAAGGAAAAGAGAAGCGGACTCAATAGGCAGCCCTGTTTAGCTCCTATATGCGACCCGAACCAATTGGATAATTTGTTACCATCCCACGCCGAAGTCCTATTTTCCTCAAAAAAGTTTTGAATTAATCTTAGCATTTTCGTTGATAGTCCTATACTACTCAGTTTATAGAGAATAGCTTTCCTGTCAATCCCTTCGAAGGTCGCCTTAAAACCTACACAGAAAGCATAGAAGTTTTTTCCTATCTTCGGATAGGACTGAGCGATGTTCGTCAGTGATAAGATATTGTCCACTGTTGAAAATTTTTTCCTACAGCCCGCTTGCAGATCATTTTCACATACCCAGTTGCTAAGACGTTATAATATCACGCCTGTGCATATTTTTGCTATTGAATTCAAGAAGGATATCCCCCTATAATTACTTGAGTCTTTCACGTCTCCTTTCTTAAATATGAGGAAAATTATGTTCCTTCTGAAACTGTCAGATATTTCACCCGCGTCGAAAATATGGTTGTATGCTAAAGTAAGCTTTTTAAGGAATTCGCTGGTAGCAAATTTGAAAAATTCGTATGGGATACGGTCTAATTGAAATTAAGCCAGTTCGACCGGTCCAATTGATCCACTGTTGTGTAAGGTATCTGAATTGCACTATAACTCGGGTTCAATACGAGGAAATCTACAAAATAATCGGCGAGAACCGAGGTATCCACTTGGATTCTTCGTGAAAAATTCGTACCGTTGAGGAATCTTGCAAATTTCCAAAAACAGCTACAATCCTTAATATACCCCGAGATCTTCGCCGCTGATGTTTATGTCTTTTTTGCTTACCCCTACATATTTTTTTATAAATCCTGTTGGCCTCTTGGGACATAGTTTTAGCAAGGCTGCTGCTTGTTTCTTTAAACGTAGGTATGCGAATGATTTTTTTCTAGCTCCTGCGCACTCCCAGTCATAACATACTTGCTCTCTAATACACATTGATAATTGAAAATCTTTTGCTGCATCAGAGATACAGGCAATAAGAGTGTCCACACCGAGTGGATTTCACTCGCATTTATAGAACTGAGGATGAGGTTAAAATTTATTTCGTAGACGTGTGGTGAATTTTTTTCTTAATGGAGTTTGAGTAGTAGCCTCGCTTCCGGAGAGGGTGATCCACAGCTGACACCAACTTAGCTGCCACTGTTAACGTTAGGTGATGCGAAAGGATCTGTTCATCCACGTTTACTCGTAGATCCGTTCCAACCACTTTTCACGCACGAGGCGATAGTCGATCGTTGAACAGGCAGCACCCCTGTAGAACGTAAGGTGACCATGCCTTCTGGTTCTAGTTCGTCCTTTTAGGAATTAAAGTCTAATTGATTCGCATATCTCGACGAATTTCGTCTACTCGTACAGCACATTTAAGTGCCTGCTCGCAATGTGTTAAGAGCCCTGATTCTACCTCTAATGTCTGCGTGTCCCCTACCCTTACATTACCATGATATCATCCTCACCAAATTCTGTCAAAAAAATTGTACAAACTTGTGTAAAGTCTTCCATCCATTTACTGCTGTTGATATAAACCGGGATTATATCAAGCTTAACGACTTTCGAGATTATTTCCACTACGATTCTGTTGATTCTCGTTAGTAAATTCGAAGCGTGGATTCAGGCATCCTCCGCTTGGTCTACCACGAGAGAATGTGATAGTTGCTCGGATTCAGTAAAGGGTATAGTTTATAAAGTAAAGGCAATTTGTTGCCAAAAACTGCTACGTTATATGCAATAACATTGCAAGAAATGTTACTAAAACTAATGATAGAATTTAAATCTAAGTGGCTGATGGCTCTATTTCTAAAAACTGTTTTGCTGAACGCTAGTTTTAACAGTGTGATGTTGCCATATCACCCATTTCTCCGCTCAGTTGCTCCAGAAATGTCAGACCTCCTTCCTCATCACATGTCAGCTTGCTTGCCGCATCAAAATAAAATATTTTTCAGGCAACTTTAAGTGTTTCTTCACGGATTCACGCATCAGTATTTTTATTTCTTCTCTCGGTGACTTTTTTAATTTCATGAGACGACCGCGGCAGAGACATACACAACCCTTATGGCAACGAACTATATGGTTAGAAATCGGTGAAGGGGCAAAGTATCTGCATATGTCGCGATAGCCAATCTACTTAAAGCCGTGCTTAACCCTGTTATAACTTTCAAGCAAATTCGAGAAAGTAAGACTTCACTGAAGGCTGAACTCATTGAGTCTTGTTTGGGTTCCAGGATAAAATTGGATCACGAGATACAAGGAGAACATTGGACTTTGTCATCGTCGAATACAAACCCAAAATAACGCCCGCTGACCATCAATCATGTGAGGAGGTTGTTTAGGTTTAGGTATGGGGATTTATCTTTTTGTTAACAATGCAAATGTCAGCACCTTCTTTAATAAAAAATTTAATTCAGGTAGAAATTTCTTTGAAGAACTGCCAAATACAATAAAATAAGGCTCTCTACGTCAACAAGCGAAATTGGTGCATTTGAAGAGAAGAAAATCGACAAGAGAAGCCCATACATCTACACAAAGTCACTGTTCGATGACCTTTATGGGCCGATGGAATAATTGGTGTATATTTCTTCAAAAATGATGCCGGCCAGAACGTTACACAGCCTCCAGAACCGTGTGATTTAAAACCTTTAGATCTTTTAGATTACATTCTATTATTTACAGACTAGGAACTGTCCACACCTGTGAAGAAAAGACGAAGGACGACCTGGAAGTCAAAATTCCCCACATTTTTGCCGATATGCCCCCACAGTTCAAAAATTGGAAAAAAACCAATCGGAACTGACAGATTGTCCGAGGATGAATAACAAGCTTTTACGAGTCTCAGCCGCGAAAAATTCACTGATCCAAAACGATCTCGATCTCTTATCGATCAAAGAAACCGATAGAGGATTAAGGCACCAAGAACCGTCTTCGAACCGAAGTAGAACATAACATTCATCCACCCTATCTAACGGAAAATTCAGGCGATAAAACGATGGAAATCCGGCGAGTTTGTTGTAACATATATGTAGGAATATACTCGTATATCCAGACCACATTTCATCAGTGAACGAAAATTGATGACAACCTTTCGGAGTAGGGTTAGACAAATTACTGGCTTCGAGCGCTCTGCAGGGATCTACAGCCAACTACGGACTAACAACAAATTAAGACCTTCCAAGTCAGAATGACACCAGTAAATCCATCACCGCTCTTGCATCTTAAGCCATTTGGTCAATGAAGGAACTATGTTTGAACTTACGAGTAAGATCTACTACAATATCAGCGTGATCTTTTGGGATAAGACGATGCTTTAACAACGCGTGAGCACATCCGTCAATGAAGATCACCTTCAGACATTTACAGAAACGGTGCTCCGCGATGTCGTCATCACTTTCACAACAAGCGTCACAGGGTGTTTGTTATATCACTTATGCCCACCACGTTCAAGTGCTTAGCAAAAGTATAGTGCTCCGTCACGACGCCAGTAAGCAACCTGCAAGAAGGCCGACGACCTCTTAGATAGAGACATCGGGAGGTATTAGTTTGGTCTGCCGACAACTTGGGTAGTCATGCCATCTGCGGTTGTGCCCATATGGAACACAACCGCTAATGGAAGCCCTCACCGAGCATGCAGGTAGGCCTAATCTAGGTTAGGGTTCTGAAAAACTTTCCTAGGAAGTTCATCGACGATTTCAATTATCGTGATCCCATTGCGATCTGAGACTCGGACAAGACTCAGTGAATTTAGCCCTCGGACTGCGTTCGGTGAAGTCTTGCACTCTGAAACTAGCTTGGACTTTGTAAGAGGGTTCAGCAAGGTTCGTAGCTTGGCTATCGTTACAGATGCAGATACAATACTTCTACCGGTTCTTCATCATTTAGTTCGTTACCATTTCCGCTTGGAATACAGACGCAACGAGAAGTGTGATCGAAACACCAGCGCTGCATCCTATATCGGTTGTGGAGCCATCGGCGAAGGCCAGACTACATTCCGTTCCCGTCTTGGGTACAGGGAAAGTCGATTTCGTCTTTTTTCGCAGCAGGAGTACTGGAGTCATTCCATCAGACGGCCATAAGACCAGAGTCAAAAGACAGTCGGCGCGCAAAGTCCTCAAAGCTCCAGTGTGTATTGTACTAAAGGACATTTCTTTTTAAAAGGAAGATGGCTTTAAGAGTGCCGGACATGATACGAATATCAAGGAGTGGGAAATTTATCAATTCATCTAGTGCGGAAACAGGCGTCCTAACCCGCTATGTGCAGCCAAGACAGACCCAATTTTCTTGAGAGTAAGCTCCACCAGATAACCGACGCATAGGATGTAATTGGCTTTACCATAGCCGTATAGATCCGAAGTACCCTTCTCGGTGATTAGGCCCATGTCTTGTAGAATCCTCCTAGAGGATCTCGATGTAGTATATTTAGTCCATAGAAATTTGCTATGCAGGAAGACAATACGCGTAGGAGATACACCAATACACTGAGCTCGAAGGCGGCACGAGCTGGATGATAGAGTGAAAGATAAATTGTCTCCATCAGGTATAGCAAGCAGCCAACTGATTTCGGATAAGGGCTGACTGAAAAGCTGGAGCGAATCATTTAAGAGTCTGCAAAAGCATGGAAGGAATATATGTTATTTCAGCCGAAGAATAGATACGAGTTCTTGAATAAATAAAAATACAATTGACATAGCGCACAATAGCTAGGCTTCTGAGCCTGAAACGCATCATTTGGAGGACGGGTCTACTGATTTTAAATTGAGGTTCTATTATATTTTTTTAATCAAAGCTACAGATGAATAGTACCAGATTCCTAAGTAAAGATTCTCAGGATTAAATTTCCCCACTTCTGTTGTCAACCGAGATTTACCTTGAATTGAGGTTCCGTAAGGAGTATGTGCCCATGACATCATTCCGAAAACATCTTGACTTGGCTGTTGATATTTCCCTTCTGTGTCATAAAATAATAGATGTGCTGAAAATATGGGAGCTCAGTGAAGTACAAAATTAAACCTTGGGGCTGAACAATGGGTTTGAAAGTTCAGGATAAAACTGAAACGACTTGCAGAAATCGGAGGACGGTGGCACGCAGACTTTGTTGTCCCCCTGTGCATAGAATACAATTACTAATAAATAGCTGAGTCAAAAGTTTCATTCAGCTTACATTACCCTTTAAAGAGCAAGTATCGTATTGTAGTTGGCAAAACCATCCTTGTCTGACGTCATTTTATCCCATCTACAATACATCCAACAAATGTTTAGACACAACAAAAACGTAACGAAAAAAACTCTTTAATTATTCAACATCCGCCATTCGTTAATCTTTTACTCATGGTTTTACATTTTCACAGGCTACAGATACGACTACTCTAATGCCTTCCATTACTAACTCGCAGAGTACTGAATGGATCATGGATGCTGGATAATATGTATTCGTACTCGTACATTCCCTCGACAACCACTGTCTGTATGCATAGTGCACTTTGTGCATTTCTTTTGTTTTATTAATCTCTGCTGGAACAATTAAAATTTTAACACATTTTCCCGGGAAATTCTTGACGTCGTCAACATCATCGTTGTCGACTGAGAGCGCCGGCATCTGACATCAACAGGAATACAAGATTTCAGCAACTACTACGGATACAAGTATGACTACAGATGAATTGTATGGCAGCTACTTAGAGTAGAGATGCATCCATGATTGTTGCTGTTGTTAATTGCATAACAGTACCAACTACCGAGTACCAAAGTGTGATATGTATCCGAGGAATCCAACGAGTGAGAATAGCTTCCTCCTTGATGCTGTATTCATTGTAAATGTTCCATTGTCGTAGCGTTACGAAGTTGGCGCTCGTTTAACCAGTGCAACTTGGTGTCGGAGGAAGTGAAGGAAATAAATCAACCGAATTTCTCAGTTGGATTCGCATCTTCTTTCTTCGTAACTTTCCCCTTCGTAGTGAAACTTTGTGGAGCTCTCTAGCATCATCATCATTATCGCCATCATTTACTTGAGTATCATCGTCTCAATGGTAGTATGTATCTCGTAGTTATAGCCGTAGTCGTACTTATATTAGCGACTTTTCCAAAGTGTGAAAACGTGAAAATTATTGAGAGGGGTGGAGGACGAAGGAGTTGATGCAGACATAGCCATAGAACATGGAGTAACTGAGTTAGTAATGCGATATGCATTCCAGCATTCGAGATTCGAGGCTTTACAGCTACAAGGTGTGTCGGAGATACGAATACTTTTGTTTTTGGTTTTTAGTCGCGCCAATCGGGGATACGAGTTGGAGATAAGTGGAGATTGGACTTGAAGTTGTTGCCTGTCAGTTGGGTAGCTAAAGTGTGAGCTTTAAATCGTAAACTATGGCGGCTAACTTTGTTTATAGCCAGACTGTTAATTGATTGGAATTTTTTTCTCAAAGAGTAATAGTGGTACTAGGTTGCATGTTGCTATTTGAATTTTTTTTTAAGAAAATTGTTTAGACGAAATGACGCAGGAAATCCATTAACGACGCAACGATGTTCATTAAAGCGGTGAACAACCAAAGAGCTCATTATCCTAGACCGACCTAATTCCAGAAACGATTTTTGATTTCAACATTTCTAAGCGTAATATGTATGAGGAGAACGGATTAGATTACAAAAAAAAACCATGCGAATTAGTAACAAATGCCCTCAAGAGCTTGACTGCTGCAATTGGTTGGTTTGCGTTGAAAGAAAGTCACAAAATCACCTGCCAAGCGTTAGGCAATCTTTATTCTGTATGTGAAGATGAAGAGGTGGAAGGTTCAACAGAACCCCTAATGCTGCGGTGAGTGTTGTTCTCATTGCACCAGTAGCACAGGCAGGCATGTCTTGGAAGATATTAAAGATCCATAAGTGACTATAGGTATAGAAATTGTTGTCTACATCCACATCCTAATTTGGATATACTCTTTCATACATCGAGCGTACTCCATCTTCAATTTTGTGTTGCCTTAGAGTCTCTTCTCAAATAGAGGGCGAACCTTATAACGTCCGCCAGGTA
Source organism: Volucella zonaria (assembly GCA_963966105.1). NCBI lineage: Eukaryota > Metazoa > Arthropoda > Insecta > Diptera > Syrphidae > Volucella > Volucella zonaria. Next base: position 41,868,750 of record OZ014530.1, on the reverse strand, counting down.
GCCGTTTGATGTTGCTTTGAAAATGCTGTTTACATTGAACGTCTTCGTAACCTTCGTGTAGCTCCTGTTGTTGCTCTTCGATTTCCCAAAACCTTCGCAGCATCGCATCTAAATCTATTTGGGAGGAGGAGACCATCTGTCGACCATCATACTTTGGGCCGGAAGAAACGCAGCCAGTGATTTCAAAATTAACGCTCTCATCCTTCCTGTGAACGATAAGTGGCCCAGCCGATGTCTTCGCGTTAGATAAAGCTGTCTCCAGCAGTACTTGAGATCAAGCATTGATATGGAATGTGTTGGTTTGTGAATAACTCGGTTGAAATTCGGCTGCATTTGGGTTGTACAGGATGACCGATCACCCCTGACACCTGCTGTGCTGCGGATCATTACTGGAAGACGAATATTAAACAGTTTATGCTGGGAGTGAGCAATGTTGATTCGCTTGCCCTGTGTTGTACATGCCATTGTGCAAAAATTTGGCACCTGGGCAACTATTTTTGAAATGGCTGTAGGTCCAACAGTCCTCACACACCCTAAATTGCATTTGGCCATTGTATCCATCTGCAGAGACCGTTTGCAGTTCTTAAGTGCAGGCTGCCCCTTCTAACACAATCTGCAACTGGTGTCCTTCTTCGGCATCAGCTGCTGTGTGTAACATCTGCTGCGAAATCGACTTCCCTTTTCCTATTTTGTTACCACCAGCTTTCTGCTCGATAACCTCAATTTAATGAAAATGACAATGAAGGAACCCTACAAAATCCTTAAATTTGGGAAGTTCTTTAGAAAAGTCCATCTTCCCAAAAATGACAATTACATCCCACTGGCGAACCGGCAAACCAAGATTCCCTAACTAGTGGATGATCTACTGCGACGCGTCAAGTATCCCCTTTTTGATAGCCGCTTTATCATTGGTCTCGTTGGTGCGTTTGTAAGTGTTAACACAGAAGCGTCAACTGGATTTAGCTGCGAATGAAGTAGAACGAAGTACTTGGTTCTTGCTGTCAACAAGGATGAATATCAGTCGGATAGAACGTTGCAATGCAAAGCTACAAACTTAAGGCTGTAACTCTGATAATGACAACTCATCACAAATCAAACGAAGTACTACACTTGCCAACTTCTGTTTCGTTTGCTCAATAGATGACACGCCCTTGTTGAAAAGAAATTCTAAAGTAAGACCATTATCATCCCGGACCTACCCTATGGTGAAAAAACATGGAAAATAGCGAAGGCAGATGAAGACATTTTTGGTCGTTTATAAAGCAAAATTTCTGAGCGCTTTTACATATATGCGCGTCCGAAGAGATCACAACGAACTCTACGAGCTATGCAGTGCCATTGAGGTAGTCATAAAAGTGGGTATTTACTTTCCGACCCTGAGAGTCTTCGATTCGCAGACAACTTCACCTAAAGTAGCGCGCACAAATTAAATCATCTGCGAGTGTGCTGCTGAAGGCAGTTAGTCAAATACAACGCAACTGGAAGAGGTTTCTAACTTGAGACCGAGATCTACCCAGGATGGAAGCGCTATCTAAGTAAGTCCAATTTAAAGCGGAGGCTCATACCAGAAACTCTCTTTCCAGGTAATCAGATCCAAACCAGCTACTATTTACTTTAACTGGAAGCAACGATGAGCTGTTTAATACGATCGGCCGTATTTGATATCTGTCATCGGTTGTGGAGACAGATGACGTCCATAGAATATTCTCCTACTCTGGAGATAATTACGCCGGCCCTCAGTGAAAATAACTTTTATATAAAAACTCCTCATTTACTTACAGGTTTAGAACAATCAATCTGGTTAAGTAAAACTAGCTATTGGAAATACCAACCCACTTAGACCCATTGGCCCATTGTAATGCCTCTTGGATCTATGATCTTCCTACTATTGGAACCAATTTGAGCTTATGACGAAGTGTAGGAGACGTCGTTAACGTCGTTAACGTCGATATTCTTTATTTTGAAGCTACGTTCATGCCATCATGTGTGGAATGGCCGCCTCCATTTCGCTGGCCGTCGGTCAAATTTTTGATCACTCGGTCCAATATGCGCGGCGTTATTCCGGCAATAGCGTGTCGAACGTTCGCCTCGAGCTCGTCCAAAGTGGACTAAGGACTTGACGTAGCCCCAGAGAAAATAATCGAGTGATGTCAAATCGCATGATCGCGGCGGTCAATTGGTAAACGCTTGCCGTGAGATGACCCAGTCACCAAATTTCTCCTTCACAACTTCGAGGGTAGCGTCGCTTGTACGGCAAGTAACACCGTCTTGTTGGAACCATAGTTCGGTTATATCGATGTTGTCGAGCTCTGATCACAGAAAGTCGGTTAACATCGCTCTAGCCACATTGACGGTAACGGTGTCTCCCTCCTCATTTCGAAAGAATTAAAGTCCGATGATGCCGCCATGCCATAAACCGCACCAAACAGTCAATCTTTGTGGATGCATTGATGCTTGGCCTAGCGCTTTTGGATCGTGTTCACTCCAATAATGACAATTTTTCTTGTTGACATAGCCGCTGAGCCAAAAATTTGCCCCCTCCGAGAAGATGATTTTTTAGCCAAAATCCGGATTTCCGGCCAACATTTCCAGCGCGTTGTCTATGGTGTTCGGCTTCAATTCTTCTGTCAGCACAATCTTATAGGGACGTAGGCCCAAATCCAGCCGCAAAATAGATCGGGTTGACTCTCTGGCGATGCCCTATTCAACTGATCGGCGCCGAATCGATATTTCTGGGTCTTCGTCTATGCTAGCGGCTACGGCGGCTATATTTTCTTCACTTCGCACCAGTGTCTCTCTGGTTGGTGACTTAAAATCCAAAAGAGTGTACTCACGCCTAAACGTTTCCACGGTGCGAAGAATTGCCTTCACACTGAAGCCATGATGACGACCGACCTCATGACGAGATTCACGTTGCGTATTTATGACGCATAATGAAATGGCAAACCTTACTAAATATTTTAGCAGCTGGTCGTCATTGCTAACTTTGACAGCTGATGAAACATAACAATTAGATAAACTGTGAATGCTATCCGGTCACCGTCTAAAAGAAAGCTCCTAAGTGGAGTTTACTTTTTGGGAGAGAGCTGGGCACGTACAGAGTAGGTGGAGGATTGTCTCTTCCTACTCCTCGTTCACGCAGCTTCTCCAGAAATAATTACTAAAGACGCCAAGACTTGTTGCATGCTTGTCTATAAAGCAGTGTCCAGCGATGAGATTTTTCCTATTTAGAAAGATCAAACTCTTAGAACATTTCAGATCCAGATTTGGTCAGATCTGTTTGGTCGCTATATATATTGGCCCAGTAGTCCACCTAAGGTTTGCTCTTCTATTAGCATCTAGCCTTAGTATTAGCATACACATAGCGATTGGTATCCCGATCCTACACTTTTGCTTTAGAAAGGTTTCATTGGTTCCAATTTTGGCGAGTGCGTCGCCCCTACAATTCCCTGGAATGCCTCTGTAGCCCGGCATCAAACATAGGTGGAGATGATCAGCAGTCAAGGCCGGTTTTAGAATTTAATGAGACTGAGTCCATGGAGCTGATAGCGGCCTGACTATCTGAAAATATGCGGATATCCTTGGCAGATATCACCTGGAACACTCTACAGTGATTTTTAAGACGGAAGGAGAAGTTTAGATTAAGGTTATCTGATAAAACACCGCCACCAACCCCGCTATCGGTTTTAAATCCATCTGTGTAGAAGTGGATGAAGTCCATGAAAGCATCTTCCTCCCAGAAGGATCTAGAGGGGAAGCTTACATGAAGGTCTTTGCCAAACCAAAGTTCGGGTACAGTGTAATCGATGTTATATTTGATCAATCAATATGAATTCCTTTGAGCTGAAAGGCATGGAACGAGTGACCGAATGATCGAGTTGCATGTGCCCAAAATTGCTAGACGAATGCGTCCTATATCTAGGATTCAAGTTTCCAACAAATATACTCGTAGTGATCGTGGACACGAATATGCATTCGAAATGAAATAGCACGGATTTGGCAATACCTCACTTATACTTCACGGGCCTTGCCATAGAGAAGGCTTCTTTGGAGCCACAGGGCTATGACAAAGCCAATTCTATCCTATGCTTCATTCGTTTAGTGGGACTAGTTTTCAGGTAAATGTGCCAACGCTGCTTTTACCAAATTGCAATAAAACGATGCTCCATGCCATTGAAGAAGCTTTTTAGACCCCATTCTAACCCCCGTCTAACCGCGCGTTGCCTTTTTTATTTATTGCGAAAATACGAGTACTGATCGACCATGCCTGTTCTCTGGACTGTTTTCTGCTAGAATCTGGGCCAGGAAAGTAATTCACGTAAATCTTCGCGGTTCGTTTCAAAAGCAATCATCTTTGTGGATGTGGTTTCCCAACTTTGAAACGGTTTTCTAATTTAAGCTCCTAGTAGCAAATTTTCAATTAACAAGAGACGATTCAGGGACTGAGAACAAAATGCAAATGAAGTCATACCGACATTTATGGTTTCCACAACCTTCTAATTCTATATTCTAACTATACACTAACTAAGAATCCTATGAAAGTATGCACATACACATGTACATCGTTATATAGACCGACAACAACTTTTTTAGCAAAATCCCCTTTAGAGGTTAATAAAGGTGCACAACGGATTCCATTGCACTACAACAGCCAGCCAGCTGGTTTATTATTCCCTCTAAGCCACCTTAAGTCAAGCCAATTCAATGCATCATAACCCAGACGTACAAGTACCTGACCTGCTCCGTTTCCCGCTCTTTGCGTCACAGAAAACATTGTTCGAACGAAATAATTTATTTTTTATTGCTTTCCAATCCAGCAAATGGCTTCGTTTTATGCCAACTGGAAGTGTTTTATTCCCTTCCTACCCTTGTCCCTCTGAAGAAAAAAAGAAAACCAATCCACCGTTGAACCCTGACAGTTAAAAGAGCCTCTGAAAATGAAATTCTGTAAAAAAAAAAAAGGACCAACGAAAAAATTTTTAATTTTATTTCCCTAAATACGGGACCGGCAGCCAAACAGACAAACCGACACCAATTCGAGGAACAATCTTCCCATAAAAGTACTTGTAGTACCACCTGCCCTGTGTCCTGACATATGGCGGAGGCCAACCAACCCGTCGCATCTCAACCAGCCAGCAGCGCGCAAAACCAACCATACGGCTTATCTTCCTCGAAATCGTTCATTCTATTCCACGGAATGTACCTACACTGACTGACTAAACTAAAAGAGCACCACCATCAACAACAACAACAACAACAGCAGCTAACTTCGGAAATATAGCGACAAAAGGGCAGAAAACACGTCGCGTCGATTTATAAAAAGAAAAAGCACCACACCACCGGCAGCGGTAGCACCAGTGGTACCAACATTGGTCATGAACTAGTGACGCGGATTAGTTTAGTGCACATCGCCTCCCATTTTACTGCCTGATGCGACCTCTATCATCAGACGGTCGAGTGTGACTTTGAATATCCAGATACGAGTTGTTTGTGCTTTTCCTGTTGGATCAATGAAACAAGGGTAGGTGTACAAGCATTCGTATGAATATCAGCTGTACGAGTACTAGTCGTATCTGTCATCGTTACCGCATTGGCAGTAGCGCTGCGATGCTTGGTAGTGGTTCCATGGCACTGGCACTTACTGTGTGACACTTTGTGTTCCTGAATGTCACATGTCAAGGACGACAGAGGTAGGGGTATTGTATTGCTATAAGGCACTCAACTTTTTGGCGCTTCCACACATGCATACATACGTGAACGTTTGACATAAATTTTATAGCGCGAGGGGTTGGTTTTTATTTTATTTCGTATGGTTGCCATAAAGTGTAGCTTTTAAGGGTTATCAGAGGGATGTTGGCGGCGGGGCGGTGGTATAGTAGACAGTAGAGTGGATGTCCCATGAGAAATGCACGTGGATACACTCTAGAGGTAGATGTATGCAAATTTTTGTTGGATTCCGTCAGGTTTAAATGGAATTTGTGTGTTGGAACAGACTATAAACCTAAGGACTTGGATATATTGCATGTAATTTGCTTCCTGGTAAGTAGCTAGTGTTGTTGGTTTTAGTGGTGGAGTTTTTTTTTTTTTTTTCTCGAAATTAATTATAGAGATATCCTTACGCAGCTATATATGAGGGGAGATAAGGAAGAGCTTGTTAGGTTGGCAGAGATCAGAGATTAGTAAGGTTACCCATATTTTGTTTCCTTAATTAACTTCTAACACTTTCCAGATGCAAGGTACAAGGAGTATGCAGACCCTGATATCATGGGAAGACGTTGGTCCATTCATTCATCTAATGAGGAACGGAGGTGTATTTAGAAGCCAACGCACGCAGGAGAGTTATCTGAGAATATGGTGGTTAAAAAAGTGCGGGATTATTTGAAGTGTGAAATGCGTGTGGATTTTGAAGACATAAACAATGTCTAAATGGAACGCAGAAGTTGATTGCCGTCATAGCTTTAAACGATAAGACATGAAAAGTACAAGGCATCTGCTGTTTGCAAAAATACTTTTGCACGGCGAACTAGTTCCGTATTATGAAATTCAGGATGCCTGACGAAGACCAGGTAGCTATGATAAATGAACTCTTTGTGGTTTTCTTAATGCTCCAATCATCGACATAAATATCTGAAAAGAAAAATACTCGGTTTCAGAGCCTCAGAGTGTTTCGAAATGGCATGTGACATGCGAAATGTAAACTGAAAAGTGACTCTTGACAGTTCCACAAACTTACTTCTGTTTAAAGCTGTTAGCCGCGTAAGATGAAATAATGAATAATGATTTTGAAAGTAGCTGAAACAAGTAGTTAAGGTTGAAATACTCAGCCAGATAGACCCTTGGTATCCATGTGATTGACTGGGTAAATGGATCACAGCATTTTTAACCCATTTCGTCGATGGTATTTGATTTGTTTAGCGAACTTTGCTTATGTATATTTGGCTGATTGCTTAACACTGCGTTGATGTGCTTCAGCTTAAGTGCCTAATTATATATGAGATTCGTGGGCGCTCAGCACAAGTAAAGCATCTGTTTGGCGTCTGTAATATTCTGATTTGGCCATTTTTATTCAAGGGATTCCAGAAAGCACTCGGCCATTCAGGTCGGTAAATGTGGGTATCAAAAAACTACCGGACTATGTAAAACGCACATCGCATCGAGTTTGATGCGCTGTCTGATTCCATTCAAAGAATTGTATCCCTGTATCCTCATACTGAAATCGTGATTACGGGCGATTTCAATATACACAATTCTGGTTGGCTTCGACATTCTGGACAGACAACACCCGAAGGACGGTGTGTTGAGATCTTCGCTGCGGAAAATAATTTAACCCAGCTTGTAAATGAGCCCACACGCATACCAGACGTTGATAGTCATACCGCCAACACCCTGGACTTGTTTTTAACTTCTCACCCTGACAAGTACTGCATTGATGTACTCTCCCCTCTAGGCTCGTCGGACCATTGTGTCATATCAGCTAAATTCTCGTACACCCACCACACAGTTAGAGAAAAGATTCCTAAAAGAACCGTATTGCAATACGAGAAAGCCAATTGGAGCGGACTTAACAACTTCTTTAGGAATTTTAACTGGTCGTTATGTTTCCTCGATAACGACGTGGATGCCGCTGCTGACATGATCACAGAAACTATTCTCTTTGGAATGAGATGCTTTATCCCTCATCGGATGAAGAGTATCAAACCAAAAGAAAAGGAATGGTATGATTCGAGCTGTAAAGAGGCTGTCAGGGTTAGAGAACTGTTTTTTCGGTTCTACAAGACCAACCCGACAGACGAAAACCGAAAAAAGTTTAAACGAGCCAGAAATGACTGCAACGCCTTTCTTAAGCGTGTGAAATTCCAATATGACCAAAACCTGAGGCAAAAAATACTACAATGTCCCAAAGGCAGTAAAAATTTTTGGTCATTCGTCAAAAACATTAGAAATTCTGCCTCATCCTCCATCCCAACGCTCATTTACAATGACATTCCAGCTGTCAGCTCTTTGGATAAGGCCAATCTGCTTGCTGCACAATTTGCGGCTAGCTCAACACTCCCAGATTGTGCTTTGTTCCCGCCTACACTTGAGTGCGTCGAATCTACAATGGGACGAATCCACTTTCGCACTCGTGTAGTAGCAAGAATACTCAAAGATCTCAACATGCATAAATCCGCTGGTCCAGATGGTATATCTCCCCTTCTTCTGAAGAGGTGTTCTTCTACGCTGGCAAAACCACTGCGTAAGCTTTTTCATCAGTCCTACCCTTTAGGACTCTTTCCGAGCAGATGGAAAACAGCATTTGTCCAGCCAGTCCCTAAAAAAGGCGAAGATTCTCTATCCTCCTACAGACCCATTGCACTTACGTCCCTTCTTTCCAAGGTCATGGAAACGCTGATAAATCGCCAGCTCATGAAATATCTCGAAACACGAAAACATCTCAATGACCGGCAATATGGTTTTCGTAGCAACAGGTCCACTGGTGATTTGATGGCATGTCTCACCGAAAAGTGGAACCAAAGCGTACATCAGTCTGGCGAAAGCAAGTTAGTTGCACTTGATATTTCTAAGGCATTTGACGGAGTTTGGAACCAGGCTCTTTTGTCGAAAATGCGTGTTCTTGGGATCGATGACTTTCTTCTTCAATGGATTAGAAATTACCTGTCGGAACGTTCAATTCAAGTTGTCTTGGACGGTTTCAAGTCTGATATTCACAAAATAAATGCTGGTGTGCCCCAGGGCTCCGTTCTGTCTCCGACACTCTTTTTAATCTTCATTAACGATCTCTTGTCTGCTACTTCTAATCCAATTTATTCCTTTGCTGATGACAGCACTCTCTGCTTCTCATATTCGTTCCCGGACTCACGCCCCTGCTCTTCGGCTGTAGAACGGGAACGGCAGCGTATGCTAAGCTCATTAAATTCCGATATTAACAGCATAACCAACCGAGTAGAATTTAATGCTTCCAAAACTCAATGCTGTCTGCTGTCATTAAAGCGAAATTCAAATACCCAGCCATTATCCATGAATGGCACTTGCATCGTCGAAACCGATAAACTTTCCATTCTCGGTATGTGTATCAGTAACAACTTACGTTGGAATGACCACATATTCGATGTCGCCAAAAATGCTGCGAAATGTCTAGGTTTTCTCAAGCGATGTAAGAAATATTTTACCCCCTCTGATCTGGCCACAATATATAAGGCACTTATCCGCCCAAAACTGAAGTACAATGTCCACATCTGGTCAGGTGCTCCTAAAACATCTCTGCACCTGCTAGATAGGATTCAAAACCGGGCAATAAAACTAATTGGTGATACTAATATCAGTCAATCAATTGACACCCTCGAACACCGACGTAAAGTCTCCTGTCTCACTTTGTTTTATCGCTATTTCCACCACCAGTGCTCCATTGAAATTGCCAGTAGCATTCCGCCCATTCAAACTTTCAACCGTAACACCCGTCTCGCTATGAATGCTCATCAGTATACCCTCAAGCCCATTTTCGGACGTACTCTTAAATATCGTGATTCTTTCCTAAGCCGTACAACTCGCTTATGGAATGCCCTGCCGACCTCTGTATTTCCTGGGCGTTATAACTTGCAAACATTTAAAAACAATGTACATCGGTACCTGTCTTTTCTTCCTCCCTAAATTTCCTTCGCCCGCGCTGTGTACGAACATTTTAAGGGTACAAAACCCCTTGAGCGCGCGCCGATTATAAAAAAAAAAAAACAAAAAAAAATCGCTGCGCACATCAAAAGTATGGAATAAGAACGAATTCGCAGATGAAGAATTAATTAGACTGCTGTAAGGTAGACATAAATGTCAAGAAGTACGAAGAGTACGTGGATTTGTTATTGGATGTAGACTTAGGCCAAAGATCAGCCTTATATACGCTCATAGAAAACAGACGAATGATGACGGCATAGAAAACTTTTAAAAGAAAACAGGCATCAGCCCTATATATGACGTTAAAATTGTTCTGGGCGACTTTAACACCGTGCCGACAAAGTATTGCCGTGGCTGACGAACATTTATCCCAAATATTCATAGATTTTGCCTTGTTGACCGCTAAATCCATCTTTGCCACTTCAGCATCAATAGTCGCAAACGCTCCCTTGACAACTCGCTGTGTTCTTCCCATTATGTCAGTCTCATCTGTGTATGCTTGCAACTGAGCAGACTTTTGAAAGCTGGTCCCTCTGAAGTTGACTTTTCAGTTTCTTTCATTTCTATCAAGAAAGTTGTGGAAATAATCACCCGCAAACGCATTACCTTTCTGACGTTGAATTCTTTGGTTTTGTCATTACCCACCTCGTCATCTTGCACAGCTAAGGGAGCTTGGCAGGGATATCAAAAGTCTACATAGCTCTGTGTAGTTCGTCACCGTAGATACTGTCATATGCGGCTTTAATGTGTATCCATTTGGAACCCCTCGGTTTGTTCCAAGAACTACCGCGGATTTTTCTGGACTTAAACCAAGCTGATACGTGCACATCTGATGGAGGGTCTTATGCGTTCACATAATATGGCAGACAGGATTTTATATGCCATGTTGAGGAGGCTTATTCCCCCGTAATTGGCACAGTTTAGAAGATCTCCGTTCTTCAGGACTAGACAAACAGTGTTGAGATTCCATTCCTCGGGGATACTCTCGTTAACCCAGATTTTAGAGATGAGTTCATGTATGCTCCATATGGCAATCTTCGCCTGCTCCCTTAATCAGCTCGACAGTTAAGCCATCGTTTCCAGCAGCTTTGCCAGACTTAAGCTTGGAAATTGCTTGGTTCATCTTGGTGGGCAGAATTGCTATCTGTCTTGTCGAATGGTTCTGACGGTGAGATGTACTTCGCCTTCACCGTTTAACCATTGCAGATTATCAACATCGAATGTTGTGTTTTCATTTTCCATCCGTGCAGATATCTGTTCGGGGTTCACAGCCTTGGCCGTCAGACTTAGCCTCGTTTATTTTTTTCGTTAAAACTTCCGAACTTCGTTCTTCTGACAGGTTCTCTCTAAGGCCCCGTTCCTTCTGCTCTTCAACGGGATAATGGTCCGAGTCGATGTTAGCCACACGGAACGTTTGGATAGCCAAAATACTGAGGGAACGTCTTCCGACGACTCTAATATGACCAAATTGGTTGACGGTTTGTTGGTCAATCGTCAGCCAGATCCTTTGTGGCTTCAAGGTGTGGCTGGACAAACTCTATTGTCACATTTTATTGGATTCGTTGGAGAATTTTTGAGAAATTTTATAATCCCGTTCGAGCATTTGGAATTACATTCCAAACTTACAATAAATACAGCGTCCCAGCTAACTTGATTTTACTATCAGTTAGCCCAGTCCAAACAGTCCAAACATTCGGAAAAAGAGAAAGAGAGCACGATAAACCGCCAACCAGATTAATCACATTGCAATCGATACAAGGCACTCCTCCACGGTGATGGATGTCCGAACATTTTGAGAGATCTCAGAATCGAAAATCGGACTACTGGACAGGTCACAGACATTAAAAATATAAGGAAATGCGCGTAGTTTGCCATCAGATAACTAAAATCACAAGAAATCGCCAGAGTCTATGCGAACTTAATGTTCTTATTCTCGCAAGAGGTCCCATTCCGCTGACAACAACCATTGATGACCAGGATAGTGCTGTCAATCAGCCACCACAGATACCAGGAATACCTGCATAATAGCGACTATGATAGAAACTCTGCTGTCAGGAAGCCCTAACCACGAAATTTGAACAATTGAAAACTTCCATTCAACGCTAATTTTTCATTTCATGAACCCGACCTGCATGAAGCCAAGAGAGACTTGGTACGAAATATACGCCAATCCCTCCGCAATATATGGTTGACGAAAAGGATTGAGAAACCTTTAAAAAAGCGAACCATGGAAATTTAAGTCTCCACAAGATTGCCTATAAGATCTTACTGCGAGCGTTCTAAGCCATTTATCGACAACGTGATTGGTTCATGCCGGTGTGGTTTCACGCCAGGAGAAGACCCAATTTTTACACTACGGTATATACGAGTATGTATTTGGGAATCGAGGACCAAATAGACGCACACCACCTTTTTGTTGATTTTTAGGACACGTATAGCATATATAGCGACGCGCTACGTTAAGAGACCAACTGGAGTGCTCACATTCCAGAATGGGTTACTGGCTTCGGCCTAACCGAACCCTCGTTCTAGGAGTATCTATAATGAAACTGGCCTTTCAGGTTGGGGATCGTGCCACCGGGTGTAACTGCCCGACCATGGAAAGAAGTTATAGTTGCAAAGCAACAGCAAGCCTCGTATACCGACGACTATACTGATAAAAACCCTTGCAAACGAAATAAGGACAGTGAACTTCGGATCTGTTCGTGGAATGTTAGGCCCCTTAATTGACTACGTGTAGTCGAACAGCTAGCGGAAGCACTGGACTGCTACAAGGCAGATGTTACCGCGATCCAAGAAATGGGCCGGACAAAAAAAGGAAGACATTTACTACGGTGATTGGTATCGACAGCAAAAGCAGCGCCTGTTCGAATACGGATTACTTGTTAGAGTCAGACTTAGTCAAGAAGTCTTGAGTTCCTGGCATCTTAACGAGCGCATTGTAACAATCCGTATTAATGATGCCAACATAAGCCTAATATGCGCGCACGCCTCCACAGATGAGAAAGATGACGACATCAAAGATGGCTTCTACGAGCTCTCCTACGAGACTTACGAGCCGTGCGCTATTTATTACATTAAATTGCCGTCTGCTGCTTTAGTGCGATAATAGGCAGAGAGGGTATCTTTGGTAGTACTGTCGGAAGTATAGCCTGCACGACACCACATCCGACAACGCACTCAGGGTAATAGCCTTTGCGGCGGGGCGAAATATTGTTGTAGCTAGAACTCGGTTCCCGCATGTTGATATTCATACGGGGACTTGGAGATCCCCTGATCAATCAACTGTCACTCAGATTAAACACATTGCGATCGAGTCAAGGCACTCCTCGATCTTTCGAACGTTCCGAAGGAGCAACATCGACTCAGACAATTACCTTGTTGTAGCCAAGGTACGGTTCTGGATATCCCGAACATTGCAAAGGCAAGCTAATATTGGGAGAAAGTTTAACGTCAGACAGCAACAATCGCATGAGATCGCCAAATGACTTTCCGATCGAGTCTTTCTAAATCTCTGAAGAGGTCCTATGCTGTCAGCACCAAGTATTGAAGACCAGTGGCAACATTGCCGGACTAGAGCTGCTTACGAGTTCTGCGAGTAGAGGAGGAGGGACGAACAGCGGCTTCTCAGGAGGAAACAGAAAGAGCTTGAGAAGCGTGGTCGAAGAAATTGAGAGACACTACTCCAGGAATGAGATTCGGAAGTTTTTCCAAAACGCAGAAGAAACATACTATGGACAGAAAAGCCGAACTGAAGCCTGTAGAGACGAACAAGGGAACATAGTAATAGAGTCGCCGTCGATGTATTTGGAAAGGGCACTTCTGTAGACTGTATAACGGCAATGACGAACCAAATACCACTGTCGGGGCAGAATGTTCCTTTCAACCTGGACGAACAACACTTCATCCGTCCACTCGATTTGGTTGAAGTGAAGGCAGTCGTATCTAAGCCATATCGACTTGACTGCAGAGCTCTTGAAAGCGGCAGGCTATGACGTGATAAGGAGCATACACCAACTCATCCTTAAAATATGGTCTGACGAAAGTAAGCTCGATGAATGGAACCTCAGAATTGTTTGTCTGATCTTCAAGAAAGGAAACACTCTAAACTGCGTCAGTCTTCTTAACATCGCCTACAAGATCCTATCTGCCGTATTGTGTGAACTTCTGAAGCCGTTCGTCGCCAGCTTTATTGGTCTATATCAGTGCGTTTTAGGCCAGGAATGTCCACCACCTGCCAAATATTTACACTACGGCAGATCTTGGCAAAAAACCCATGAGCAATCGATACACATCACCTATTCATCTATTCTATGGCCGCGTATGACAGCATCTATAGAGACAAGCTATACCGAGCAATGTCTAGCTTTGGTATCTATACGCGCTGCTCCATCGAGTTCAGTAAAGAACTCACCGAGACCTTTGATATCAAAAAAGGGTTTAGTCAAGGGAATGCGCTGTCATTCTTGAGAGAATAGTGCAAAACTTACGCGCCAACACAAAAGGCACATTTTTTCAAAAGGCCATCTAATTATTAGAATACGCCGCGCCGATGATATTGACATAATCAGAAGAAAGCAGCTTGCTGACAGTGGCGCTTTTGCGAGTATTGAGGCGGAAGATGGGCTTAAGGGTCAATGAAGGCAAGACTAAGCATATGCTGCCAACAAGAAAGGACAGCCAACACCGACGTCTCAGAAAGAACGTCACTGGTTGGCTAAAGAATAAATGCATCACTCAAATTGAAAAGTATTAGCAAACTCTGGGTTTAACTAATGAGGTAATCCAAAACATAACAGCCTATAGAATGCCATTAAAATCCTACCCCCAACGACGTAGTGGCGCTACAGAAGGTATTATACTCGTTACATATTTCAACGGCTCATAAACTTGGTCAAAAATAAAAACGGTTACTGAGGCATGTAGTGCGGAAGAACACCAGTCGAGGGAAGCCTTCACTCAAGAAGCATGCACTTTTCTGGTGAAAAGAGACCTCAAGCACCTATAGGCAGCCAACTAACGATTAAGCTGAATGGGGAAGTTCATTGGTTAGGGCCGGGATCCACCCTGGAGTTTAGTGCCGTTTTGAGTAAGTAAAACAACTTTTTGGTATTCTCAAGTCGGGTTGTTATTTCCCTTGAACGAATCGTGCCATAATACACTTACGTAAGTCAGAAAGTTAACCCATCGTTGGCTGTAACGGCAGCTGTGGGTCTTCTTAAGCTGTAATCAAGCATAGTTCTTAAAATATGTAGCGGAGCGGATATTTACATATATTGAAACCTTATCCACTTACGTAACATAGATCCATTCCCAGGAGTTCAGTCAGCAAAGAATAAAGGACCAGCATTTTTTTTTCCTAAATACTAGAGTATCACGTACCAACGTCAACGGTTTCGTATCTGTAATTTCTGCAAAAGTATGACAGCTGAAGTAGTTCAAGATACTTTTATAACAAAATTCTTGCGAATTCAAAAGAACGTTAACATATAATACCTCTCTGTTCACATGGGGTTTGCCTGATATCATGTTCAGATTTCTGCAATGTCAGTGCTTTGGTCTCATTCACTATTCTTCTAAGAAAAAAATCCAAAGGATACCCAACTCTTATGCTAAATTAAATATACGGATTCCGCTGAACTCGTTTGATATATTTTTCATTGAAATCGTCTAACATAGAGTGTGAATTTGCCACATTCTCTGTAAATACTTGATTCGTTATTTAATGGAGCTGGTCGTTTAAGATCCGGTACAGCTGGGTATAAAAGCTTGAGTTCCAGAAAAAGAGCCAACGACAAAGTACAACTGCTGCTCAGCGAAAATGACTTTACCAAACATGACTTTTAAATGGAAATTTGAAAAGGATGTGGATATCAGCATTTTGATTCCAAAACACTTCTATTTCAACCGGACGGTTAAACTTTAAATACCTCTAAGTCATCTTGGTAAGGAAGGGCCTAGTTTTTCTACGGTCATGCAGCGTCACCTCAATATGCATCTGTAAATGTTTTTTTTTTTTTGCAGTGGCAGACTTTTCAACAGGAGTTAAATGTCAAGTCAGCTACCACATTGAGCTGCCAAGATAATTTTGCTTTCTGTACAGTTTACCATTTCATTATGAAAAAATTGATGCCATAACAACGATTTCAAATCGTTGGAATTTATCTCCAAATTCTAAGTTCGGTTCGCGAAATTTATAAAGCACTTCATGAAATTTACGGCACACATAATCGGCCATCTGACCGTGCTATTTAACGAATTATTGGAAAATTTCGCGCTCGATTCACTCTATTGGATACACGCAAAACAACAAGAATGAAAACAGTGCGTTTGGAAGGCAATATTGCGACCATGGAAGCTTGTGTTGAAAAGGACTCCATTTCACAGCAACTTGGCCTTTGTCCATCCACTATCCGGAAAATGAAGATCTTGATCCCAAAGCTTAAAAGATCCAATTGGCGCAAGAGCTAAAGCTGCGTGACTAATTATTGCGGCGAATGTTCTGTGATTCCGTAAAATTTTATTTAGTGATGAGGCTCATTTCTGGTTAAGCGGCTACGTAAACAAGCGGAATCGGGGGCCTGCATGGCGATTGATCGGGAAACTACTACCTGTTCAAAACATGGATTGGACCAGTAGCGCAACAATCAAGTTCGTAATGTAGTGTTTGCTTTACCACCTCAAGGTGGTCCCGAGGTGGTGGTGGAATCCCTACACAGGTAGGCTAAAATTGCAAGTGCGTGATTGTCGTATGCCTAGACTAGGTAACCTGGGCCAGCAATCCGCATTACCGAAACTAGCCCGATACGGAAACCGACTTATTGCCCCATATAAGGACTGATAACACATTGACGACCTTTGGCTATCGTACCCGGACTAAGATTGGTTTCTGGAATGTGAAGACGCTCCTTGACTCTCAGAATGAAGGACCTCAGAACGCCAGATTCCTTCAATTAGAGCATGAGTTTATGCGATATAAACTGGACATATTGGGAGTAAGCGAGATAAGATGGTTAGATGCGGGTGAGTACCAATCCTCAACGTGCAACACTGTATTATTCTACTCCGGAAGACCAACCGGAAGCCCCCATGGATATGGAGTTGGACTGCTGTTAACATCTACAACACGCAAAGACCTAATCTCCTGGCAGCCGCACGGTGATAGGATTTTAACGACCAGATTCCGGACGAGAGTACCTCGCGTCAAAATTATACAGTGTTACACCCCCACGGATGGTTCGTCTGAGGAAGAAAAGGAGACCTTCTACAACCAGTTGGGCTGTAGAAGGTGTTTATAATGCAACACCCAACGGCGCCATTGTCATTGTAATGGGGGACCTTAATGCCAAGGTAGGCAGTGACAACGAAGAGCTTAAACATGTAATGGATTAGGCAACCGCAATGACAACGGTGAAAGATTTCTTGACTTTTGCAACGCAATTTGTCTTGTCATAGGTGGCACCATGTTTAAGCACAA
The DNA here is from genome assembly GCA_963966105.1 of Volucella zonaria. Taxonomy (NCBI): domain Eukaryota; kingdom Metazoa; phylum Arthropoda; class Insecta; order Diptera; family Syrphidae; genus Volucella; species Volucella zonaria. Next base: position 41,851,607 of record OZ014530.1, on the reverse strand, counting down.
GGCCTGCCATAAAATCAGTTGGGTGTCAACTGACAGGTAAGTAACCTCCAACCAAATCGACCATTTTGCCATCAGTCGCCGTTTTAGAAATAGTCTTTTAGACGTCCGAAACAGACGAGGAGTGGACGTGGGGTTGGTACGAGATCACCATTTTATGATAGCTACTGTCCAATTACGCACTGCTGTCGTTCGAAGATCTAACGGCACAAGAATACCTAGGTTCAACGTAGACCGACTGAGAGTCTCCACAGTGCGCCAAGAACTAAGGGACCATCTCTCACGAGGAGTGGAAACAATCAGCAGCTCACTGCCCGCCGCCATCCAAGACCATTAGTGTGCAGTGAAAACTGTTTTCACATCAGGTGCTGAATGGATTGTCGGTCGAGCGCAGGGAAGTCATAGATCGTGGCTTTCCGAGGATACTTGAAGAAGGATCAACGAACGAAAACAACTAAGAGCTCGAATTGCAGCAGTTCCAGCATCGAGCTAGAGTCCATATATCGCATGAAGATGAGAGAAGTGCAGCGTAGCGTGAGAAGTGACAAGCGCAATTACATCAATGCGCTGGCCACGCAAGCAGAAGAAGCAGTAGCGAGGTGCGACAGCAAAACCATTTACAGAATCACCAAAGAGGTTATAAGTGGACGAAGCTCTACTCAACACCCAGTGAAAGTCTTAGACGGTTCGTTGCTAATATCAAATGAGGATTAACTGAAGAGATGGAGGGAACATTTTGCTTCGGTTCTAAACCGGGTATTCGCCAGCAATATGCACCCAAGTCAGACTGAAGTGTCCATAGAGAGAAATTCCCGAATTTGCATTACAACCCCCAGTAAGGAAGAGATTATTTCCGCGATCAAAGCACTGAAAACCAACAAGGCGGTAGGACTTGATGGCATACCTGCGGAGCTGTTTGTAGCTGCGCCAACGGCATCAGCTGAGCTACTATTCCCACTTATCGGGAGAACATGGGAAGTTGAGAGTTTTCCGAACGAGTGAAAGAAGGGAATGATCGTCAAGATCGCTAAAAAAGGCAATCTAATGCAGTGCGAAAACTAGAGAGGTACCTACGTGCTGCCTGGTGTAGCCAAGATAATAGCTAAAATCATCCTGGAGCGAATCAAAGAACACCTCAAAGACGCACTCGACGCCGAACATGCAGGTTTCCGCTCTGGATCCTCCTGTGTCGACCACATCAACACCTTGCGGATCATCATCGAGCAGTGTATTGAGTACTGATCACCACTTCACCTGCTGTCCATCGATTTTGAAAAGGCATTTGATAGTGTCAATCGGGCATTTATCTGGCGTGCCTTGCGCAGGAGAGACATTCCTGATAAATTAATAGCAATTATCAAGGCTACAAATGATGGGTCCACATGTAACGTCTTACACAGAGGAAGACTGTCTGAGGAATTCGAAGTCCAAAGCGGGGTTAGGCAAGGCTGCATACTCTCACCAATACTTTTTCTATTGGTGATTAGCGATGTGCTGAATGCGGCCTTGTTAACAGGAAATGGAGGAATTCGATGGACTCTTACATCTGAACTCAAACACCTTGACGATGCATGCCTTCTGTCTCACAGAATTATGGACCTTCACCAAATGACAACAAATGTGGAGAGGGAAGCAGACGTCGTTGGGCTGAAAATTAACTCGGCAAAAACAAAAATGATCAGCCTAAGACCAAACTCATCAACTCATATATGTATTGCTGGATAGACGGTTGAGAGAGTAGAGAGTTTTTAATACCTTGAGCGTATTGTCGGATATAGCCAACCGCATACGCAAAGCAAAATTTGCGTTTGGGATGCAATCCACAGTTTGGCGAAGTAATGCAATTAGCTTAAACACCAAGCTACGACTGTTCCGTTCCAACGTTGAATCCGTGCTATTATATGGGTGTGGTACCCGGAGAGTGACCACCACTATCGCGAGGAAGCTGCAAACGTTTGTCAATAGGTGCCTACACTACGTCTTAAGGATATTCTGGCCAAGCCGTATCTCTAACGAAGAGCTTTATCAGAGAATCGACCATGAACCTATAGGCACAACCATATGACGATGAAAGTGACAGTGGATTGGTCACACTCTCCGAAAGGGTGACAGGTCCATATCTAACCAAGCGATGCAATGGAACCCGATGCGCGGCGATCCTTGGCGCAGAGCAGTTGAGGAGGAAACACGGTAACTGGGAAAAAGTTGGGGAGAGCTGAGGCACATTTCCAGAAACCGCACTCGATGGCGCGTAGGCATAGTAGAGGCCTAGGACCCACAAGGGTTGCCGCGTTCGCCAGATGGCATTGCATGCAGAAAATGTACAATATGGAGCGGATTGTACGCCGGTACCATCATTGTCGTGTCTTATTTTTACTTAAAAAATAAGACAGGAAGACAAGTTACAAGCAATAGACACCGGTACAATGCGATGATCAACGATTATTTGCTCCCAAATTTGGGTGACATTAATGTGGAAGAACTGTGGTGCCCACAGGATCGTGGTCTACCCCATACTGCCAAGGAAAATATTGGTTTATTGGAAACAGAATTTGGCAACAGAGTCATTTCAAGAAATGGATCCGCCAATTGGCCACCAAGATCATGCGATTTGCTGCCATTGCTACATCAAGTCACTATCTTATGCCGACAAACCATCAACGATTGATTCTTTGGAGCAAAACATTGTTCGAGTAATACGCGGTATATGTCCTCAATTGCTTGGACATATGCTAGAACCAATTTAGAAATGTTAAATGGCATCTTTCGAATGAATTTATTAAATCGCAAACAAGTTAATTTCTTTGTGTTTCATTTAAAGAAAAAGTCCGAGCTACATAGACGTGATGTCATTTATTTTGGAATAAATCAAAAGAGATTTAGCGAAGATTACCGGATTAAATAGCTGTCCATGTTAAACAACAATATGGGCCCTAACATGGAACCTTCTGGCATTTGAAGAGATTTCCTGTGATTCTCACCTAATGTATTGTACATAGCATAAGGTTCTCTTCTCTAAGCACAAGCAAAGTCACATAAACAAATTAAACGAAAGTCAATGACATTTGAACATTGCATCACTGTGATCTCATTTTATCCAGGTAAGGTTAGGTTAGTTTAAAGTAGGTTAGAATAGCGGGTTATGAGGTGTCTGGAGCCGAGGCCAATCTTTGCTTCATCACACTTGATTCGGGGTAGACAGTTGTATTGCATGTGCCCCCAGAAGATTATGGCCCCTGATTAATCTAACAAGTGTAGGTAGTTTAGCTATCTTACTTGCTCTGGATTTGTTGAGTTCTGGCCATAATTGTCTTGAGGTATCGCAGTTTGAAAAGTTTTCCCTTTTATTGGTTTTTAATTGTATCGTTTGCTCCACTTGTATTCTCAGAGGGCAGAGTGGAGGTTTGATTCTTTGATTTAACACTTCCCTTTCTGGGGTGGATCCTTTTCCAGCAAGATCTTCTGCATGTTCATTGACTGCAATCCCTTTGTGGACAGGAATCCTTATGCTAAACGCAAAGAGCCTTAAGCTCTCCACAATAGCACTTCCCACTCTTCGATTTAATCTCGACTCCCGCGATGGGGTTCATGGCAGCCTGGCTATCAATAAATATAGTAATATCTTCATGGTATATTGCCTTTATTGCCGGAAGTCTGTCTGCTTCTGTTACAGCCAATACCTCAGCCTGTAAGACGCTGTTCAATTGAACGGAAAAGATCCCGGCGCCGGTTCCTCTCTCCCATGATCCATCCATGAGAATGGATATCGAGTATTGTATTATTTGGTTCGTGTCTCATTCCTCTCTGTTTGGAAAAATTTTGCCGAATGGTACTTCAAAGTTGTGATGGGATATTATGCAGTCCGTATTGGATCATAAGCCAAGTTCAGTTGAGGCCTGGCCTCCGGGTTTGGTTTCCACCCATTAAGCTGTCTCAATCTTAAGGCTCTCGTATGTATGGATTTTTGGACAAACGGCTTAATATATTTTCTGGTGCCGCCTTTGGCGTCGTTCTCATGGTACGAGTCGTGTGAATACAAGTAATCCTCTGTACTTTTGTATTTGTAGATTGCCATTGCTAAGCTGGTTAAGATGGGTCTAATGATAGTCGTATACATCCATAGGATAATCTTCTGGTTAGGTTCCCACTTTCTGCCAAATATACATTGAGCTTTCAACTCAGTTTGCAATCTATTACAACACCTAGGTATTTAACACTGTTGGACAGTCGAGGGGTTATCCTATCTATGGAGGGAAGGTCAAATTGCGGCATTATCTTTTTATGCGTGAATAGAAAAAGCTCTGTTTTTTTTATTTGATTTCTAGCCCAAAGAACTTGGCCCTTTCTCCAAGGATTCTCAGGGCATAGTTTAGAATTTCACTGATCGTAGAGAAAGACTTGCTGTTGGCCATAAGAACCACATCGTCAGCGTATGCAGTGGCTTTTATTCCTTCGCTTTTAGATTCAAAAGTATTTCATTAAACTCTAGGGTCCATAGAGGAGGTGATATTACTCCTACTTGAGGGGTACCCCTTGAGGTAGTGAGCTTCAATATTGTGCTACATAGTGCTGCATTGATGTTCCTATTGCGGATCATACAGGTTATTAGGTTCGTTAATGCAGGATGAACTCCAGCACTTCCTACGTGTCTACTTATAGCGGGAATGATGGCATTATTGAAGCTCCATCAATGTCAAAGGAGGCTGTTAATATGTACTCTTTGTCGTAAAGACTTTATTCAATAGCGCTAACGACTTCATGTAGGGCCATTGCCGGGCATTTACCTTTCGTATAGGCATGCTAGTTTGAGCCTAAGTCCTCTGGGTGTAGACTACTTCGAATATGAGTGTCACGCAGTTTTTTCAAAGTTTTTTAGATGGATATCGACGTGCTTATCTACCTTCGTAATGAATACTATTGTACCTTTACTTCCTTCGAACATATTGATACATATCCATAGCTTGCTTTTTTGTTATGATTCTACCCAGTCCGGAGGATTTGTAAGCCTAGCTTATTTTGTTTTCTTCTAGTATCCCCTCTGGGGTTTCATTTTGGCTAAGGAAAAATGTGTCTATGTCTACTACTGATGGTGAAATGGGAATGCACCCAGGAAAGTGGGCTTCTATGAAGAGTCCCGAGGCTTCAGTGTTGGATTTCATGTAGTTTTAGATCTCCAGCTACTGTAGGTTCCTTAGATATGGCATTCCTTGGTCTGCCGCACTCATTTTTATGCAAATCATGTCAATTTGAAGTGCAAAAACTCGTTCCTGGTTGCAAGGAATCCATTTATGAAATTTCACACTACATTCGGAAGTAAGATCCATTTCTATTTTAATTTTAATTTCCAGCAATTTTTCCCGTCCTCCTTGCCAAAATAATAAGACGAATACATATCTAGCCGAAGTTTTTCGCCCATCACTTCTGTGTTGACACTTTGCTCAGCGGCACTGTCAGCGTCAGCATTTAATTCACAATAACAATCACAGCAACATACCGTCACTCACACAATGCCGAATGTATTCATTTGAAACAATTACACTGAAGACACACTTAATTGCACTTTGTGGCTGCATACAACTCAAAGCAACAGCAAAAAAGATACAAAAAAATGGGGACTGAGAGATGGGACAAAAATGTAAAAAAGAAACCCAGTCAGCAACAGTGCCAAGTATCTATCAAACCCCGAACCGACTAAGCCAATTGAAAGGAAGGAATTTTCCCGGCCGGCTTTCTAGTTCTTTCCATCTCGCTCTCTAATGACGAAAACGAAACTATACGAGTACCCATAACAATAAACAACAGCAACAACAATAAACTACAATTTGAATCTACTTCCGTTTCATAGTGAACTTTCAGTCTATAGATACTCGTAGGTCTAGTCTAGTCTGAATGGATGCGAAACGAGTATTTATCGCATCCATATGAATCCAATTCATCAAATGATGATGTTACCGAGTATCTTCTCCCCCGACAAATGGAGAAAAATATGCATCAATAGATCTAGCGATACACAGCCAAGAAGTACAAGTATGTATCTGTACAGATGAAACTAAAGCATGGATATGTTCGAATCGAAGTTCAATTAGACAACTACACGATACAATTGCCATACAATAAAATGAGAAAGATACACAGCCGTTTTAAAGGGAATGAATGGTGTGTGTACGAGTACTTGTACGAGTATGTTTATACGACAGACGATGAACGAGTATGATATGAAACATCAGCAGAAACAACAAATTGTAATTGTATCTTGGGGATATTGCTGTTGTCTGCTGTCATTGTTAGATGCTTTTGTTATTCTTGGTACTCCTATCTAATAGTCATGATGGGCAAATGATGGTATCTTCTTTTTTGTGGGCACTAACTTGGTCGGGAGATGTGAGAAAACAGATGCCGCCCGATGAGCTGCATTGATGGTGGTGATGATAGATGCTATTGTCAATAGATGCAGTTCACATAGATATCCGTAGATGGACTTTATTTAACTTTTCCAAATGCCATTTGGGTTGATTCTGAGAGTTTGTTGTCGAGCTGTCGGAACGGAAATGCATACATATGTCATAATATTGGACTGTCGGAAACACTTGCGTGGGAGAGTCGCTTTGAATGAAGTAGAAAGTTGGGGCTGCAGTCGGAACTGGGAATGGATTAGGGTTGACCTGGATCTTGTGCTTGTTAAAAGTGTCAACATGAAACACATGTCGATGATTTGTTAGCTAGCGCAGGTTGCTTGCCTCAGCTGGAGTAGACTGCTTGTATATTTCATCCGATATAATGTTGGAATATCCAATATGGACACAGATATTCTGACTATTTCGACATGGTCGATTTATAGAAAGACTTCAACCTATGTAATCTGTCATATTTGACAAATTGGAAGTACATATTCAACATAGTTTGTGCAGTAGAACGTTTCCGACATACTACAAATGTCATCAAAGAGTCTATTGGACAAATAGTTTGTGCTGCATTCTACCTCTTAACCTAGACAGGTTATAGGGAACTACTTATGTGTTATACGTAAACCCTGTGCATCAAGGCTATAAATGGCATTCAAGTGATGACGATATGTGACTATCGCACACTTTTGGTTTTTTTAGATATCAGCCTTGTCAATTTTTAATAATTTATAGCCTTGAAAGCGCCATGACGAAATGTTCCTCTCGGCCGAATCAAAGACCAAAGTAAGAAATGGCACAAAGGATGCAAAGAGCGACCTTTATATGTACATAGATACTCATACCTTCAAGGACATCATCAGTAATTGTGATGGGAAGTCTAAGTGCTCAGATAAGTATCAGCAACAAAGGGCTTAAACATGTGAGGGACAAACATCGAGCGAGTAAATGACAATAGACAATGATTTATTAATTTCTGCAAAGTTAATAACTTTCTATGGAAGTTCTATAGCAGATTAAAAGTGCATAATCCGCCATAAATTTAGCTGCTTCTTACCTAAAAGGAAAGTAAAGATAGACACAGATCACGTGGAGACAGAAGTTCAATTTTATGGATTTCACGAGCTAAACTTCCCTTCAATCAGCTCATTGATTTTGTGACGTCGTATACAGGTATAACATCGACCTTCAGAATATTGAAAAAGTTTTTCTATCAACATCGCAATAGACGAGAATATCAAAAGATGGAAAGGAAGACAAAGAATGAGGATTTATGATGACTACTGAAGGTTAAAAGCCTTTAAAAGTTCGAAATGCAGAGAGAAAGTCCTTAAAAGTGAAGTACAGTATTTGCAGAGCATTATTTCATCAATATGTAAGCAGAAGAAATAGCACAAAGCACGAAAGAACTGACTCCAGTTCCAGACAAAATTTGGTTAATGCGTCAGAAGGTTCGATTCCAAATTCAAATAAGGGATATCTAAGAAGACGAAAGTAACATTTCGCTTCAGTTCTTAACTGTGTTTAACATGAGGTGCGTCGAGCAAAAAAAAAAATAAAAAATTACACAATGCAGCAGGATATTATACATATATTGCGTAACGACAGAAAATCAAAACGTGGCAGTGGAGTTGCCATGAATTGTAAATCGCAATTTAAATGTAAAATCATTGAGTAGTCAGAAAATTCCGAGGTTGAATCTATTTTGAGGTCGTGGGAGAGAGCACACAGGGTAAAGCTTCTGATTGCGATCCTTGTCCCTGTCCAATCCAAATTGGTATGCAGCCTCCTGGTGGAGCCCTCGGTTGGTAGTGATGTAATACAATACATACAGCGACCTCTCTCCAACCAGAATGGCGGTTGTGCTGTGGCTGACGAACGACTCATGTAAAAAACAGAAAATGTTATGAATGAACACAATCCAGCTCGGATACACATGGACCCCATAATCAAAGACTACATGGCGTGAAAAAAGACTACGATTTGAGAGTATGCTCCTGGAACGTAAGAACGCTTTACCCCCGGAGCAACTCGGAACCTGGAAAATATCCTCAAGCAGTATGAGGCGGATATTACCGCAATCCAGGAAGTACGCTGGACAGGATCGGGAATCATAAAAAGAACAGATTGCGACATTTATTACAGCTTTCATGAATGGTTACAGATATTGGGATGCGGATTCGTCGCGGGAAAGCGGCTCACATCGAAAGTCATCGATTTTAAGTCCATCAGTGATCGCCTGACTGTGATCCGTGTCAATGCAAGATTCTATAACATCAGCTTCATATGTGCTCACGCCCCTACCAACGAGGCTGAAGAACTCATCAAGCAATTTTTTGGCCCCCTGGATGGAGCCTACAGAGATTGTCTGAAGTACGATGTTAGAATTGTACTCGGGGACTTCAATGCCAAAATCGGGAAGGAAAACATCTTTGGTGAAGCGGTCGGAAAATACGGCCTCTATGACACCACAACGGATAACAGCTTCCGACTCGCAGACTTCGCGACAACTAGTTATACAGTGATATGTAGCACGAGGTTCCCTCACAAAAGAATACAATGGTTAACTCCAGATGGTCGAATCGCCAACCAAATCTACCACGTGCTTATTGACGGACGTAACTCGTCAAATATTCTGGATGTTAAAACATTCAGAGGGGCAAACGTCCACTGTGCCCATTACCTAGTACCAGCCCGATTCAGAGCTCGACTGTCAAATGAAAGAAAGCTGCAACAATTTCCTAAAAGGAGGTTCAACATTGGACGCCTACGCACACCGGAAATAGCCAGAGACTACAGAGAGCACCTGAACGAAAAACTCTCTATTAGGATATTGCCTACCATAGACGTCAACAACATATTGTCATATTGCTGCACTCTATCAAGAAGATGGCCGAAAACACCTTAGGTTACCAACCACTCCAGAAAAGAAATCAGTGGTATGATGATGAATGTGTGCAAAAAAAGGTAACAGATGTGGCATACAGGAAAACGCCACAACGCGTCACCAGAGCTGAGTGGGATGAGTATAGGTCTAGAAGAAATGAGGAGAAAAGAGTACTGAGGAAAAAGAAAAGATCCTTTGCAGTCTCCCAGCTCACGGAGACACCAGGAGCTTTTTTAAAAAGGCCAACAATCTAGTTAATGGCTTTAAAACGGGTCTCCAAGCACTTCACTGACCAAGAGGGAATTATGAATGTATTTACGCACCACTTGCAGCAGTTGCTTAATAGACATGACCCAGAGAAAGTGATAGGGCAAGAAGAGAACAGACCTCCAATCGATGAATTAGTTCTCCCGCCCAGCTTAGAAGAAGTCGGCACAGCTATACAAAAGATGAAGAACAATAAAGCCGCTGGCTCGGATAATCTGCCATCTTCAAAGCCGAGGGCAATGTTTTGACAAGGAACATACACCATATCATTATCAGCTCTATCTGTCCCATCTACAAGAAGGGCGATCCTATGTCCTATACGTAACAACTATCAAGGCATATCCCTACTTAACCTTGCCTACAAGATCCTATCCAGGGTACTGTGTGAAAATCTGAAACCGCAAATGCTCCTTCTGGCCCGGCAAATCGACATCAGACCAAATTTTTACATTAAGATAGATCCTAGAAAAGGACAACGAGTTCCAAATCAACACATACTACCTCTTCAATGACTTCAAAGCCGCATATGACAGCACCCATTGCACTGAATTATATAATACGATGGCCGAATTCAGGATCTCTGGAAAACTGATCCGAATATGTCGCACAACACTGGATATGTGGAAGTAGAACCTTCGAATTATCCCAAACCTGCACCGGATTTCGGCAAGGAGACGCAATGCCGTGTGACTTCAACACGGAAGATACTATTTTCTCCAAGTTCGTCCAGCTTCTGGGATACGCGGATGGCATTGATATAATCGCACGCTCCCAGCGTGCCGTAATTGAAGCCTTTACGGCAATTGAAGGAAAGGCAAAAGGAGTTGGTCTTAAAGTCAATGAGAAAATAACGAAATATGTGCTCTCGAATAAAAACCCTTCAGTCGCACATCACCTAGGACAATATGTCTCTATCGACAGCTACAACTTTGAGGTAGTCAAGGAGTTCTCCTACCTCGGGGCAAATGTTAACTCCAGAAACGACATCATTGTGGAGATTCGACGCAGCAGTAACCGCTGTTACGTCGGTCTGTCGAAACGAGTTGGGTCAAAACTTCTAACGCAAAGAGTCAAAATAATGCTCTGCAAAGCGTTGATCCTGCCAATCCTGCTTTACGGAGCCGAAAGTTGGACGACAAGTTAGACAATGGAACAAGATTTAGGCTGTTTTGAAAGAAAAATCCTTCGTCGAGTATTTGGTGCTGTCTGTAAGGAGAGCGTATAGAGAAGAAGACACAACCGCGAACTCTATGAGCTGTAATAGTGAATAGTGTTATGCGTATCCTTATTGAATGTGTGTATAATCCCAATAAAAGCTTAAGTGTAAGACAGTCTTTTGATAGTCTCAATTTGCATAGTCCAAAATATTCAGTGTTATATGTGTGCGGCGACTTTAGTATTGACCTCTTAATAGACAATAATATGTCACAAAACTTCAAAAATAAATGAGGGAGACACCTCGAATGCCAACGGACCTCTTCAGTTACATAAGATCATGACGGACTACGAATTGAGAGTATCCCCCTGGCACATAGGGATTCTGTATCATTCCAAAACATCAACCTAATATGTGCACATGCCATTTCCGATAAAACTGAAGACTCTATCAAGGAGGAGTTCTATAACCTCCTCTACGGAGCATATCTGGAATATGATGCCAAAATTGTATTTGGGGACTTCGATGCCAAAATCGGTAAGAAAAACATCTTCGGCGGATTAGTCGAAAAGCACAGCCTCCACGACATGACAACATACAACGGCTTCCGACTAATCCGTTTTGCAGCAACTTGTAATGGTAAGTAGCAATAGCATTTAAAGGCTACGAATAAACACAGCAAACTGGCGCACTCCAGATAGCCGAACTGCCAACCAAATCGATTATCCGCTAATAGATGCGCGACATGCATTTGCAAACATTCAGAGGGGTAACTGTTGATTCTAACCACTATCTTGTAGCAACCAAATTCAGAGCTCGAATATCCAAAGAAAAAAAGCTGTGAACCGCCTAGAGAAAGAAATTCAACATTGGAAGCCTTAGTACGACTGGAGTAGAGCGCACGAGAGACTCTCCGCTGACATTCACCATCAATTAACGCCAACGATCTGCGGAACCACTGTCGCGACATTATCAAAGATGTAGCCGAGATTGCCGTAGCCACCACCGCAAAAGAGCGGTGTCCGGTGACCTTCTGTCACCCGAAGAAGGTGACAGAAAGTGCATACTTGTATCTACAAACGCTGCAGCGCAAAGCGCAAAACAAGAGCAACGAGAGAAGAGTATCGAGCCAGAAGTATGGAGGAAGAAGATTTTGCGTACAAAGAAAAGGGATTACGTAGTCTCCCAGCTCAAGGATATCGAATAGTCACGTGATAGGAACAAAATCTGGATGTTTCTTACGAAAGCTAAGCGACTGGCAGCCGGAACGTAGGATTTTCGAAAAAGTGAAGGAAACCCAGTCATCGCATCGCAGAGAATAGTAAATGCGTTTAGAGCACTTCCAGCAGCTACTTAATGACAGAAGAAAACTCACATTCAAGAAATGAAGAAGCCATTCCAGTTATCGACCAAATCTTCACACTAAGGCAAATCCTGGAAAAGAGACTCACCATCTTTTCACCGCCACATATCAAAACATTGCCTTGAGCGTTGCCAAAAATGCTGCGAAATGTCCACATTTCCTCAAGCGATGTAAGAAATACTACACTGCCTCTGATCTGGTCTCAATATAATACATAACGCATTTATCCACCCAATTGTAGTACAATGCACACAACTGGCCAGGTGCTCGTAAAACTCTTCTGCACCTACCAGATACGATTCAAAACCGTGCGATAAGACTCATAGGTGATGCTAATATAACCCAGTCAATTGGCAACCTCAAACGCCAAAGAAATGCTTCCTGTCTCACCTTGTTCAATCGCTATTTTCACCACGAGTGCTCCTCTGGAATTGCCAGTAGCATTCCACTCCTTCAAACCCGTAACCACAACACCCGTTTCTCTATGAATGATCATCAGTGTACCCTCAATTATACTTTCTGACATACTCTGAAATATCGAGATTCTTTCCTAAGCCGCACAACTCGCTTATGGAATGCCCTGCGAGCACTTTATTTCCTAGTCATTATAACTTCCAAACATTCAAAACCAACGTACATCGGTATCTGTCTTTCTTTTCTCCCTAACTGTCTTTAACTAATCTGTCCAGCTGCTGGGAAACGTATTTCACGAACAAAGAAGCATTTGTCCACCGTCTAAGACAAAACGTCGCTGTTAAATAACTTCGAAGTGGTTAAGAAGTTTATCTACTTCGAAGTAAACATTAAATCCACGAATGACACTCCTGTGGAGATTCGTAGAAGACTTACCCTAGGAAACGACTGCTACTTCGGTTTGGCGACGAAACAAATGGATTCAAAATTCCTAGCTCGGAAGGCGAATTGCAAACTCTACAAAGCATTGGTTCTGCCAGTTCTACTCTATGGAGCTGATTGCTGGAAGATAGATATTGAACACTTTGGAGAGAAGAATTCTTCGTTGAATATTTTGTCGCGTACGCGAGTATGGCGAATGAAGGAGAAGATACAACTCTAAAACCTGTATCAAGATGTGGATGCAGTCCAAGAAGCTAAAACACGTCGACTACACTGCCTTGGCCACATCGAGCGAATGAATGCTCTAGCCAAAGGGGTTTTCGAGTCATCGTCACCAGGTTCGAGGCGGCAAGGGAGACCAAACCTCCGTTTTAAGGACCAAGCTATCGCTGACACTTAGTCTAGACAGAAGGTTGCTATGTCTTAGGAAGAGGCAGAGACCCTTCACGGTCGGTCCGTTAAATAAAAGTAAGTAAGAAATCTTACTCATTCTTATTTCCCACTTGAAAGGCTTACTTTTTTTCCTTGAGAGCCCTTTTCGTTTCGGTTGGTTCAACTCCTAATTTTTTTACTAGAAATTTCCTTCGGTGTTATTATACGAAAGTTTTCGATCAGAAGCATATAGTTCCAAAAGAAATTCTTGTAGACCGTCTGCCCAATTCACTTTCATTACCATGCTGATGACTTGAGTGTCGTTTATGTAAATGACGAGATGGCGAAAGGCGTAGAAACTATGTCAGGTTAGTTTTGAATTTATTTCACAAGATTCCTAGAATTTGAGGATTATCTGGAAAGATGTTATGATATTGCCACATAGGCATGTTTCCACAAGCACACTATCACTTGCTGATAGCCACGGTAGCTCCACCAAGTAGAAAGTTTACCTGCAATGATTCTTTCAAAATATTTATAATAAGCGTATTCAGAAGGACAGGTAGACCGTTCCTCAATCAAATTGCACCGAGTTTGATTGATGGATGGATGCTGCAACCGCCCTTTACAAAAAAAAAAAAAACATAAAAACTCTCAATCGGTTTTTCAAAAGGAGAAAGTAACATTCAGTCATGCCATTCACTCACAAAGTCTGCCCCCACATTATCCATAACCCTGATGATCCAATTTCAATCTTTTTAATTAGTTTATCATATAATCCAAATCCAAGTCATGTAAATTGTTGCTCTTGCTACTAATCCATGACTTGAATAACATTGGCCTCCAGCAACTGCCAGAAGTTCAAAGTCAACGACGAAAAAAAAAAGAACAGACAATTTGAATTCACAGCCACAATCCTAGTCTGGCCCGGGTCCGGCACCAGCTATATCAATCTCCCTCTCCATCTTTTCCATGAATTTGCTCCATTGCACTGTTGACCTAAAAAACACCACCGAAATACGAGTACGAATAATTTTCTAAATTAGAACGCCGCGCCGTCCCACAAAGAAAACGAACACCACAGAGCTCTAGTAGCGTCAGAAACTTGGACATAATCCATGTATTCGTGTTCCTCCTCATCTCCATCTCTCATGCATATGTTCACATCTGACAGATGAATGTCAGAACGCGCAAATACGAGTACGACTATCTCTCCTACATCAGCCTCGGGGGGCTGAACTCCGAGATCCATTACCAGCACCATCACCATCACCATTACCAGGCCCAGTCAGCGCCAGTTCACGGCACCAGCAGCACCCACTTTTTTTTTTTTTTTTGACTTGGAGCTGATGTTTGTCATTCTTTTGAATTCCAAATGAAGAACGAACGTGTGGTCTTTGGTTGTTGCTGATGTTGTGGTGTGGTTACTCTCAAGAGGGAGATCTGGGACCAGGTTTTAGCTGGTTATGGCTTGCTTGGAAATTGTTTCTGTTTCTTGGATTCTCTTCTCCTCGTGGTTCTTTGTTTTGCTGGCCCGAAGATTATCTGCACACGATTTGTCTGTTATTGTTTTCATTTTCTGTTGTTTGTTTCGTTTCCATTTGAATTTGTGGGAATATGCAGTAAAAGAACAAGACAAAGTTGAAGGAAATCCAAGCCAAAGGAAGAAATTAACGCAGATGGTCGTTAGCTACGGATACGGATATGGAATACTCGTATCTTTTGCGAGACAAAAACAGAAACCGCAACTGCAACCACGAAAATATTATGACAATGCCAAAAGGGAAGACCGTTTTGAGTTAACAAAATGTCATCGTCATCGTCCGTCTTGTTTGAACAACTGGCCATCAAGCGAAATTAAGGTGGACTAGATTTTGAGAACTGCAATTCAAAGATACGAGTACGAGTTAGAGTGCAAATAGGAGTACGAACATTGAACGGATACGAATGGGAGTAGAAATCGTTTTGTGAACGAGTACTCGAGTACGAGACTCGTATCTGTAGGAGGATTTCACTTGCAAGTCGCAAAGAGTGGGTGGTCTTTGAATGTCACAAGATTTAGTTCGAGGTTTCGTCGAAACGGTGATGATGGGTGAGGTTCTTGTTGTTGCACACATACAAAGTAGTCAAGAGTCGGTCAATAAAGGTATGAGAAAGACCCATATCTGATTACTTTTTGATATTGCACTTTTAAACAGAATGTAACTGACACTACATTGCTTATTATGTTTGCAAGTTTTCGACGTTCAGATGTCATTTGAGACATTTTTTGACACTTGCGATCATTTAATAGATAGCTAGGTCAAGGAACAGCGTATGTTAAAGTCAATGTGATTAAGTACAGTACAACGAGAATGTGTTGATGTTTTTGACGTCGTTTCACTATAAATGACAATATCTTGCCACAGATCAAAAGCTTCTTTGGGAGCAGGACGTGGTTTGTGGCCACCTGCAAGATTAAGGGCTTCAGTAAGGCAGGTGACGATTTGGATTTGTAAATCGTACTTATATTAAAGTATGTCCCGAGCGGCATCAGCCTTGGTGAGAATAAAATTGGAAACGCGTAACAAGCTTTAAATTTTCATTGATACAGGATTGCATTAAACCCTTACTGATAAACACAAAGATACATCTGTCAGGATGAAACATCACGGTAATGAAACGGGCATGACGTTGAAGATAGATTGGTCTCTTATAGAGGGCGGAATACAAACGCTTAAGTTCTAAGACAAACAAACAAATTGGCATATTTCCCAATTGCTCCTAAATCAACGAAGATTCCTCCTCAAACCAGGATCACTAGACCACAAAAAATCAAAACGGGTTTATATTGGAAAAAAGTATCCATTACTATTTCCTGAAGGTGGGGCTCTGTACTGTACAGTTGGAAAGATAATATAGCAGAAGTTGCACGCCAGCTCCCGGAAAACTTAAAATTGCTGGCGTTAGTGGCACTCAAGCTAATGTCCTGATTCCTCCAAACCGTAAAATCATTAACAGGTACTTGAGAAATAGGATCCTTGCAAGAATATTCAACATAAAACTAATTTGCTTCACACCCTGCGAAAAAAAAAACCCACCTTCCAGAAAGTAACCTTCAGCATAGAGGAACGAACAAGGAGATAGTGATTAGCTATTTTATAAGTGAAAGAGGGGACTTTCACAATAGAGACTTCGCGTAGATACATCGGAGCAACCACAACACAGTTCAAATCTGTGGTACAACACAGTGTATTATACAAACCTGCGAGCAAACCGTTAAATATGTAAGCTGCAAAAGGATGCCCACAACGGGAATCTCTCTTTCCTATTGTGAGGAGCCCAAAGAAATGCCTGTAGTACCCGGTGATGATGGCTCCTATATCCAGGGTTAGGTTGAGTTAGGTTAGAGTGGCTATTGGAAAGACCAACGCACTTAGGCCTATTGGCCCATTTTGATGGCACGTGGATCTGTGATACTCCTACTCTTGGAACCATTTCGTACTTCTAACGAAGTGTAGGAGACTTTTGACGTCTATATGGTTTAGATTGCTTAAGTCATTGTAGAAGGAAGCTCTTAAGGGGAGGGTTCTTCTCTGGGAAGCAACTTCTGCAGAAGTCGTTTGTGAAAACGCCAAGCCTACTTGCATGCTGCCAGTGTCTAGTGATGACACCTATGATAGCACTGAGATGTTTCCTATTTTGAAAGATCTTTGGTCGCTGGACATGTTGACCCAGTTCTAATTTGCTCGTAGCGATTGGTATACTGCTGATAGCTTTTTCAGGTAGGACAGGTAGAGTGGGTCCAATTTTGGGGAGTTCGTCGGTCCTACAATTCCCTGGAATATCTCTGTGGGTTAAACTACTGTGCCATCTCCCAGAGAGATGATCGGCAATAAAGTGCGGTTTTAAAATTTTGTGAGACTGATTCCAGGAATTTGATAACGGACTGCCTGTCCGAAAAGATGCGGATATCCCTTGCAGATATCACGTTTATCTTCAGCTTAGACAGGACTTCTTTAATCGCTAAAATATCCGCCTGGAACACTGCACACTGATATAGAAGGCGAACGGTGAGGCTTAGGTTAAACATATCTGAGAAAACACCGCCACTAACCGCGCTATCAGTCTTGGATCCATTTGTGTAAAAGTGGATTGACTTGCCGTCCATGAAAGCATCTTCCTCACAGAAAGATCTAGAGGGGATGCTTACATGTTGTCAAACCAATGTTGGGGAATAGTGTAGTCGATGTTCTGTGGAAGGATTCCTAATCTGTCAGGAATATTAGCGTGGCCAAATAATTTAATTGTCCACTGTGTAGTCGCTTTGAGGCGAATAGATGCAGTAGCAGCCACTTGCCAGGTGAAAATATTGGGGGTTGTCAAGAATATCCAGTGCCGCAGAGGGAGTAGTTCGTAAGGCTCCGCTTATGCATAGGCATGCTGTCGTTTGAACTTTGCTTAGTTTGCGACTGTTGATTGCATTGGCAAAGCAATCTTATAACCGAGAAATACAGCCAGTGGGTAATGCAAGGTTATCGACCCCATTTGTTCCAAATGGCTGTTTTGCAAAAGAATAAAGCTACTGTAGGTTTTTTTACTCTTGAATATTAGGTTTCTAGTTTAGATTCCTGCCAAAAATAAGTCCCAGATATTTTGCTGTATCAGAAGAGACTAAGCTAGTACCGTTGATTGAGGGAGGGTCTATGATTGGAATTTTATATTTAAGGGAAAAGAGGACAAGATGAGTTTTTTAGGGGTTTTCGCCAAATCCACAATGATCTGACCAACGAGTTAATCTGTTAAGATTTAGCTCTAAGAGTTCTTTAATTGTGTTGAGATGGTTTATTGAGACGTCTATAGCAACGTCACCCGCAAAGGCAACCACCCTCATACCACTCACTTTCAGGTACATCCAAGTATATCAGCAGTTCAATGACAGAGAGGGGTGAAGGCACACCGCTTTGCTTCATACCTCTGCCGCCACATCGTTTAACAGAAGCCCTATTCAGTTCGGAGTTGAGAATCCTGCAATTAAGCATAAGATTGATCAACTCCCAAAGTGATTCATCCTCCTTCAGATTTGACAGTGCAGTTGTAATTGCGGATGTGTTGACGTTGTTAAAGGCAGCTTCTACATCCAGGAACGAGATCATTATGTGCGCTCTATAATATAGGGATGTGGCCAATCAATGTGCGTAGAGCCGTTTATTCTGACATTCCTTTACAATAAGCATGTTCAGCTGTTTTTTTATTTTTTTTTAACACTCAAGAGGGTATTACTACTCTTAAAATGCCGGAGAACGTGTTAAGTTTTTCGGAAAATTGGATAGAGAGAGAGAGAAAGATTTTTGGGCTCAGTGGTTATTTCGCTCCATGGGTGGCATCCAACATTTAATGGGGAGACAAATTACTAGTGTAAATTGGACTTGATGTTATATTTAGGCAACCAGGCAACCTCACAAGATTTTAGTTGCCTGAAAAAAAGTCTTTCGGTCACGGCTGGTAATAAACCCCCAACCCCCCGATTGGGAAGCCAACACTCTACCACTTGAGCCACGGCCACCCAGCTGTAAACAAAAGTCGTAGATCAATTCTAGAACGTATATGGATATCTATCAGTCGTTCTAGAGTTTTTAGAAGGAAAGATGACAGGCTTATAGGTATGAGGTCTCTTGGGATGACATGTGAACGTTAATTAAATTAATTACAAAAATTAAATTACATTAATTTCTCTCCATGGCAAGGGAGTGGTGATCATGTTTACGCTACTCCTCATGATTATTACTGATATTGGCAGGATGATATCTGAAGACATTTGTAGCTCGGCAGGCATTATATCATCTCGCCCAGCTGACTTGTATGGTTTGAAGCTATGCAGCGCCCAGTGCAGCTTGTGTCTTGTAATCCGATCGTTAATAGTAGTCGCGGCATTAGTAGTCGTTCTAAGGATGCTACAGGCCATGAATAGGGAGGTACCTGGAAAGTTTGTGAGCAGTAGCAAATTGAGTGATTCATCACTCACTTAAGCTCGTCCAAGAGCCTTCGAATTTTTTCGAACAACTAAGCATCGTAGGATTTGTCGAGAGGATTTTTCTTAGCCGCGATGCCGTTGAGGTTTCTGTTATTTTGTTACAGAGAGACCTCCATGACTGTCGCTTTGCATTTTTTACATATTTTGAGGGATTCTTTATATGAGTCCCAGTCTGTCACATTTCTTGTTCTTTTTGTGTGGTTTCAAAGTTTCCTGCAAACGTTTTTAAGGGGCCCCAGTACTGATGTTTACCAGTGTGGCTTTTTCTTGTCTCTAGGTTTAATAAAAGGGCAGGGAGCAGCCATCGCCTCGCCTGATTGAGAGCCAGGGTAAGATCTTTGACTTTCACGACAAGGATTCAGAGAAGATTAGTTTTAAAAGTGCTCCTCTGGCCAATAAGTTCGCTGATAATTCCGGAATACTATTTAGCTGTAAGGAGCATCATCCAGACTGAATCGGATGGATACGTGATATGAAAAAGAGCGTTCAGACGATACCATCCAGTTCGTAATCATTTGAATTGTGTTGCAAGAGACAAGAGTTAAGCATATGGCTAGCCAAATTCGATGAAATAATTGGATGCGACCGATGGGTCACGCCAAGGACTTCCTGATAAAGAGAACGTGTAGTATTCTCCTATGTTTTGTGATATTTCATATCCTATTGGAATTTAGGAAACCAATTGCGCATAAAAGCCCTACCGGTCAGATGCCGGGCTCCCTGTACTGACGAAATTGTAGTTAGTACTGCATTGGCGGTTCTACAATTCCGGTAATCCTGGCGCGATTTTTTTTAAATTTCCGAAAAATGTGTGCTATATGAATAGATTTCGACTAATATTGCAAACATTTCGAAAAAGTCCTTTATCTTCAAAAAAAAATCAATTGTATTTTGTGTATGTTTTTTTTCTTTTTTAGTAACTCAAAAACTCATCACAAAAGAGGATTTTCAAATCGATATCACTCTTCGTTCGCGAGTTATCGTGGGCCAAACAAAGTTGACACATAAGGACACACACACACACACAGTCATGCTGTTAAAAATTATCCAAAAATACTGAAGACACCTTAGAACGTAAAGATATCACAAAATTTCCATTTTCGATTTTCGAGATGAATGCAAGAACTTCCCTATCAGCAAGTTAAAAACAGTTCTATCACTGCTGTCACTTTTTGTTGAATCGTTAACTTACATTTGAGTTAAATACTTTGCGGGTAGGCAAAGTAAGATGGAAAAATCATTAGAAATCCCACCTCACAAAGCCAAAGACAAAAGTAAAATGTGACTGTAGGAATGTAAAGGTTTCCTTGACCGAATCTGAGGACTCAGCCTATATTTTCATCGCCAACGCTTACAAAATCTATTTCAATGATTTCATCCCCGTCAATATCAAATAGGATTGTAATTGGCAGCTCGGCTGGCAAACACTTGGAACATATTTATGAGTGCTCTAGGATGCACTACTTGTACAATTAAATGTATCCATGTTTGGCTCTTACGGTCTTAGTAAATCAAGAAAACGATATGCTATATAATGTGTGCTAACATACAACCTTGTGGAACTTCACTTACTTTACCCAAAGTCGTTCCTACTGGATTACAATGATACGAGTATATTTAGCGACATTAAAAGTGACCCCATTTAGAAGCCGTCAGCTACTTCACGTATCCCAGAGGTGGGTTTTGTAGATTTTTGAGTGAAAAATATATCTTGCATATCTGAGTATTCTATAGCGTAATAGAACAGGATATATCCGAATTCTGAATTTATTCAAATTCATTTGTCCAATAGAAAGTTACTTCCAAAGTCGTTTCCTATCACATTAGAAACTTGTGACGCAATAGACCTCCTGACATCACTTTCTGTACAACAAACCAGTGACACATCCCGTGGTGAACTTGAGACCAAAAAAAAAAAAACACAAAACCAAAAACCCGAGCCCAAAACCAATTCGGAATCTGCCGAAACCATAAACTTGATTTGACTCACTTTGAAGTCAGTTTTCCCGAAGACACATTCACCTTTTACGACCGTCAAGTATCCCGCTGGGAGTAATGTAGATAAATGAAATCTCCAGCAAAAGGATTTGAAACACCCGTTTGTTGCAGTAACAGCCATAGCAATAGAAATACAATACAATAGAAATACTGATAGCAACAGCAGCAGTGGCAAGCCAATTCGATTCCCTTTAGTGGTAAGACACAATCTCTCATATGAGAAGTATCCATACGGGTGGGTAGTATTCGTATGGTGGTGAGTGATTTCGAAATGTCAACCACAAAACAATGTCACAATAGGTACTCGTACTACCCACACCAGTACTATCCGTAAGACTAGGGGGATCAAATTTTTTTTTTGTTTTTCTGTTTCCCCCACTTTTATTTCTACATCTCATAACCCCATAACCCTTCGGGTAACCACAGAGAAATGTGACAAATGGCATATCTGCGGTTTGGAAAGGACGGTGTGTACGAGAGTACTCGAGGGTATACTCGTATGTGAGGAGCCAACGTAACAATTCTACTGAGATGCTGGATATTACGAGACGAGATGGGGTTAACCGCAAATCACATTTCTACTTCAACTCTTCCTTAGTGCTGCTCCCTCGGTTTTCTTCATTTCTTCCCCTAACAATAACAATGCTAAGCGTATTGACTGAAACGTAACTTCAAAGGAAAATGAATACCACACCATCTACTGGAAGCCTTCTCATATTCCAATCTTAAGCGAATTGAAATCAAAATCAAATGCATGTGCAAAAGGTGCTACTGACTGACTGACTGACTGACAAACTGATGGATGCATAACATCTCATATCTCAAATCATACGGCAGCGACACGTAACAATGCTTTGAATAGTAATATTGCATTGCGGCTAAAACCAACGCCAAACGGTTATGTATGCATTCCAACCAACTATACATCTCCTCCTCTCGATTTGCCATAACTATCCGTATCTGAATGCGACTGCGACTGCGACTCCTCCTCAAAAAAAACTTTAAACAAAAAAAATTTAATGGAAACGAAACAAAAAAAAAAATAAATAATAATTCTGTGAATTGATCTACAGTGTGGGATATTCGATTACAGATACCGGGAGACCAAAACGACTAAGCCGACTCTGACGACTGCGGCCTCAGCCGCCACTAGCTGCTTAATCCATTGCAACTAGATCGCAAGAGCCAGAGCAATATACATAAGTATCTTTAGAAAGAGACTCTACTCTGTCCAAGCTTTGGCTTGGCATGGATTGAATTAAATTAGATACATACTACAATGGTGGGTCTTTGTGGTGTAATGAACTTTTGGACTAGTTTTGCATAACTGACGACGGTGAAGTCGTTATGTTTTTGTTTTTCTTTTTTTTATTATTGTATTATTACAATTTCTTGTTATTTGTTTTTTATATCTACTCGTACATATCTGTTTGCAGTTGAAATAGAATTTTTTCTTCAGCTGCAGGAATGAAGTTGAGATGCAATATTATGTGCGGAGCTTGTAATTACTAGAGGGGAAGATGGATTCGGAGGAAGTTTAATTCAATTATAGCGTATGTATCTCTTGAGAGTCAAGTGGATAACTAAGTTTGGGTTAAGACGGTTTAAGTGTGTATCCCAAGTTGTTGTTCGCAATACTTTCGATGCAATACTTAGCATAATAGATTTGCTTTGGCTACAAGCCGTGTTTCTTAAAAAATGCTCTTCCAACCTGTCTCTACCGCTTTCCTACCTTTTTCGTCTATCTCTTACACAGGGAGAATTTCCCCCGATTTGGAAGACCTCTTTTATACTCCCGATACACAAAAAGGGATCTAAGCATGAAGTTACCAATTATCGTCCCATTGCTAAACTCGCTCATATACCCAAACTCTTTGAAAGCATTTTATACGAAGCCTTAAGCTCAAATGCAAGCCTTTTATTTCGCCCCGACAACATGATTTTCTAAAAGGTAGATCAAATCTAGTTGAATTCGTGTCTTTTGCTCTCTCAGCCTTAAAAAAGGGAAAAGAAATCGATGTTATCGCAACTGATTTCACTAAAGCGTTTGAAAAGATATCTCATCAATTGATCCTCTTCAAATTGTCTGCTCTCGGCTTTGAGCCTTTCTTATTAAAATGGATTATTTCTTCTTACCTGGTAAACCGATATTATAGTGTTCGGTTTAGATCCGCCCTTTCTGTTCTATTCCTGGCCTTATCTGGAGTTCCATCTGGAGTTCCACAAGGCAACCATCTTGGTCCTCTTCTCTTCATTCTTACTGTTAACGATCTTGAGAGGGTCAATAAAAACTTCTCCCTCTCCGTTTACGACGACGACACAAAATTTTTTAAAACCGTTTCTTCTCCCCAGGAGTCTGCCCTTCTTCAAGAAGATCTTGATCGGCTTTGAATCTGGTGCTTCAAAAACTGCCTGGAACTTAATATAGCCAAATGTCAATCTATAACCCTATCACGTAAATGCAACCCGTCTCCTTCCCGACTTTATTTTATCTATGGTCAACCTATTCCCCTGGTTTAGTCTTTTCAAGACCTTGCCATATTATTCGACTGCGAGCTTAATTTCCGTTCGCATATCGATTAAATGATCCTCAAAGCCAGCTCATCACTTGGCTTTATTAAACGGTGGTCCAAGGAATTTTCCAATCCGTATATAACCAGATCTCCCTATGTTACTTTTGCTCGCCCTGTGCTTGAGTATGCCAGTCAAGCTTGGTTCCCCTTTCACGGAGTTCATGTTTCCTGAATTGAGGTATTCAACGTCAATTCCTCCGATCTTTAATCTGACCTCCCTATCAGGACCGCTTTAAACTTCTCAATATGAATTCGTTTTAAGAACGTAGGAATATTGCTGACATTCTTTTCATTACTTTTGCACCACCGTGTGTATTGTATGATCTTTAGATTTGAGGAAGTCCCTGAGCCCGTCTTCTGGTATATGTCATGTCAATGGTCTCTGCTCCATCCATCTACTGCAGCAATAACGTCATTTTGAATAAATGGGCAACATTAAGAATTTTCAAAATCCGGAGACTGTTTAAGAGCCGCATATTGCAGCCGCTGAAGTTTTTCTTGGTGTAGCCCATTCAAGTATTCTGTATCTCAGCTTCGGTTCAAACAGGGCGTAATAAAGCTTAAAACCATATGGAGCTCTTCTTAGGTTCGAAAGTAGGCTGCTAATATGCTTATCCCAAACAAAGCGACTCCCGATTATCACCCCCAGATACTTGCGGCTTTCGACGAACTCTAATGGTTGGTTTGGTAACGAACTTGAACCTGCAGCCTTTTCTAGAAATGAGATGAGCTCCACGAATGTGCACCATTTTTGTTTTAGATGCCATTATTATTGCACCAATTATGTCCCTTAGTAATCTCACTATGCATCAGCGCAGTAGCCGTGTACAAAAATCTATGTCGAAGGACTATTGCTGTGTCAACTGCATACGCGAGAGGAATGATATTTTTGAAAACACATAACAGTTCGATTGTATGATGAATAAATACCAACGGTCCCAATTCCGCTCCCTGTGGAACTGCGTGTTTGATTGTCTTTCTATGACTAAAGTTCCTAGCGATTTTTACACAAAAGATCCTTGAGTTCAGATAATTACGCAGCCGGTTACTTAATGTACCCCGAATAACAACTTTTTCTAAGGGTATTAAATATTTTTCATGATATAAACTATCAATAGGATTACTGAAGTCCTGAAATAAGAACACTACATAATAATTGTTATTAAAGCTTTCATAAGCCATGTTGGCGAATTCGCCCAAAACCTTTTCTGCGTTTTTTTTTTTAAATCCTAGAGATTTTCGAGAACTTCTACTACTGCCAAAATAACGAGTGTTTCGAAAGGAGGTGTAGGATGTGAAAGTCCAATTATTTTACAGCTGATGCACGTAGGGCTGGCATATTGTGACACATGTCCTCATGAATTTCTCATGAAAAACTGCGCAGTGAAAGAAAAAATCCAAATCTTTCAATTTTATTACGGAAAATCACTTTCAATTGCAGCAATGATACAAAAAATTTGTGTCAAATTTTGCACGTAATCATAAGCCTTCCGAGACGTTTGTGCACAACATATCAAAAAAAATCCAAGAGACGGGCCCAATGCAGAATCTGAGGACGCCAAAAATATTGCCGCAGTAATGGAAAGTTTCGAAAACGACTTAAACACCTCAATTCGTCAGCGTTCTCAAAAGCCTGACCTCTCCACAGCCACACTTCACCAAATTTTGACGAAATTTTTAGCTCCATCCGTACAAGATCCACTTAACGCAAGAACTGAACCCGGCCGACCACCAGCAGTGCCGTACCGCATGGAAAACATGCATACTGACAATGATTTTTGCAAGAAAATCGTGTTCGCGGATGAGGCCCATTTCCACATTGGCGGTTATGTTAACAAGTAAAATTGCCGCATCTGGTGCACCGAAAATCCACGAATGATTCAGGAGATGCCAATGCACTTAGAACTACTAACTGTTTGGAGCACTTTATGGACCGGAGGTGTCATAGGGTCGGGCTTTTTGAAGAATGAGTCCGGAAAAGCCATTACAGTCAATTAAGCACGCTACCTAGAAATGATAAAAATAAATTTCTGGTGAGAGCTGGAGGATATGGATACGGACGATCTCTACTTTCAACAGAATGGTGTTGCATACCGTACAAGTCGCGAAATTATACGAAGTTTCCTGGCGTTTCGGAGACACAAATTGTCGGGCGAGATCATGCGACTTAACACAGTTAGACTTCTTTCTTTCGGGCTATGTTAAATGCAAGATCTACACCAATGATTCACAAACAATTCCAACTCTGAAAGCGAACATTGAAGCCGACATCGCCGATGTAGAACTCCAATTATGTGAAAGAGTGATTGGAAATTTAAAGATAAGGATGAGAGTCTGCAAGCAGGGTTTAGGCGGTCATTAGGAGCATACTGTGTTTTATAAATAATCCCCATGTGTCTACTTTATAAGTCAATATAGATCTCAGAGACATCTCAACAACTGTTCGTTTCATTCAAAAAACAAATCCTACACCTCTTGTTGAAACACACTTTAAATATTGGTCTTTGTCTTTTCTAGTGTATCTTTTATGAGCTGGACGCATCACAGCGCTCTGGGGGGGGGGGGAGGGGGTCTTGGATTACTGCAAGCTTAAATGGAAAAAACAGAGGCTTCAGAAAGAAAAATGCTGCGTGTATCTATGTTACACGTTCCATCCGCATTGGCGGTAAATGGAAATCGATATAAATTAATGGCCTCTATGCGTTATGCTGCGACATAGACAAGTTAAACAAGCTAAGACTACGACATTTAGAGGAGATTCGAAGTGGAGCTAATCTGCAACGGAGAAAGCACTTAAGTGTATGGGCCCCTTTAAAAGGACAAGTATGCAACTGCCTATTAATTGAGACAGATGAAATAAAAACTTGTTTTAGTCCACTACGATCATTGATCGTAACTCATTTAGGGAACTGGAATCCATAAATGAATGCTTCACCAACCCTACCGACATTAGACTGGTTCGCTAATACCAGCAGCTACTAATACTAAAGAATGTCCAAACTCTAACAAAATCCAAAAAGCATTCTATCTCAGAGGCTTAATTGAATATTTTGCCGTCGACCGAATCCTTTTTAGTTTGTGTCTATTATTAGCTGTACAACAATTAGGGATTAAAAGGATTTTATACTTGCTTAAAACCAACCAAATAGCAACATACCTGAAACGAGAGAAATAAATTTAAAAATGAGTAAGTAGTTCCAATTTTTTAAATAAAAATAGAAAATATAATTGCTTTGCTTAAATAAGTTTGTGTATTCGTTTCACTCAAAATTTTACCAAGGCTGACTAAGGATAACAAGAACTTGAGAGGAAAACGAATTTCTCTGTTTGTAAATGTTTTTTTTTTTTTTTAAATTTTTTTATTGAAATATAACTTCGAAATGCGTTTTCCATCTTCACAAGAACGAAACGATTGCAAATTATAAAAGTTCCTTCTTTGTGATTCTAAAACTTTCAATGGCATTAATAAATTATTTTATTCGCGATTTATCTATGCGCGAAATGTTCGTTAGATAAGTTTGAAGTTGTTAAAGGATTCTCTTTTGGATTTAAAGTAGGTATTGTCATGAAGGTCGTTTGCAAATAACGAGTCAACGGAAACAAGATAGACCTACCTGTGTAAGTTGGCCACATTGTTAAAGTTGTAAATCACAATAGCATTGGCTTAAGAAGACCAGTTGATGCGCTTGCAGAAGCAGTTAAGCTTTGACCTAAAAGGCTTCAATTTGAAGGCAATACCTCAGATAAATGTTAATGGATTGATAATATGTAAGGATGCATTGCCTAAGTTATTCTAAAACCTGTTTCTTCAGAAATGGATAGACCCATCCTCCATCCACTAGAAAGTATTTCTGCGATTTTGGATTCATACGACCGGGGGTAGTCGATGCAAAACGTCAAGTATCTAAATACATTTTTCGCAGTAGATTCCTATTTTGTGTCAATAAATTTTGAAGTAATATAAATCCATATTAGTTTTGTGGCTTTCCAATGATTTTATAATGGAATACAGACTACGATTCGGATGGATGAAATTTAGACATCGAAAAACATCTCAATGAGTTGTCTGAAGGGGAAAATTATTGGTCCATTCCACCACTTGATAATGGTATTTTTAAAAACGAAATCCATGTAGAAATGAAAATAGAGTATCTGAAGGACCCGGACGATAGCAGGAATATACTTTTAGGTCAACGTAAAGAGAAACCGATAGGACCACTTCGAAAGGGACGAAAGTTTGCCATTTAATCATGAGATTCCGAAATTGAAGACCAATCAATTGACCGTTCACAAAGTTTTCGAATATATTTTTAGGCATCATGTAGCATACTATGGGTTATGAAGGATCATAAGTGGTCTTCGGTATCATCATCAAAATCTTTTAGAACCAAAACACAGAAAAAAAATATTCTGTGCTTATTCCAAGGACCAGCAAATTGTGCAAAGGATGGTGGTGAATTGATTGATTACTGTTCCTTGTTTATTACCCATGAGGTTATTAAATCGAACATCTCTAAAATATTCTTAATACAAAAATAAAACTTGCTTAGAAGAAATGCGGGCTTTATGTGGACTACTTCTGTTAACTGATGCTGGGAAAAAGGACAATCACCTGGTTGCCTTAGAACTTTTTGCTTTTAACTGATTTATTTCTGTTAAATTGACAAGCTACCAAAGAGCGGTAAGTTTGGACATTAGAGGAGCATACATGTGGGAGCTATTCATTACAGCATGCAAGGAGAAGAAAAAGCTGGATCTTCTGTGGTCATTGACGAGCAACTTTTGGGTTAAGTAAGACGATACCCATTTCTTGCTATAATACATCAAAACGCAATATACGAGTTTTTGGAACGATTATCCATATGATTGCTACGTTACTCCCTCTCCTCCTACTGACAAAGGACAACTGGTTCAGATCGGTTCCCATTGAAAATGCCTTATAACTTGACTCTCGTGGGAACTCTTAGAACCAATAAAAGAGAAGGTTCCTCCGAGCTCACACCATATTCGAGAAAAAGGTCTATCAATGTTTACTTATGATAAATAGTGTTCAAGTAGAGGGAGTATTTTGTGAAGGACAGATCTGTCCGAAAGGGATGACACCAATAAATCATATCATGAATAGATTTACCCGCAAAGAACTTGTGTATCATGCAAACTTATTTTGGAAATCGGTCTTCAATTTGCGAAACGTATAGAAGATTACTTAATTTGTTGGTGCTCATTATCGACCAATCTCCCTCGCTATTCGTCGTGTAGTGGATAAATTGCGTATCTCAAACGCTCTGCGTGACACAAAGCCACCAACGTGTCAATGTAAAGTGTGTACAGAAGTGGCAGATGCAAGAAACGTTTCGCGGGAGATCCAAAATTGTCATGTGTCGTCCTTCCACTGTGAAGCACATTTTTCGATAGATCTCAGCCTACACCTAATCCAGGATCTACCATAAGGGCACAAGAACATAGTTCGCAGATTGGACACTTGAGCAGCTATCCCTAATTTTATCCATACATCCTGTTTAGTGACGAGGTTCACTTGTCACTCAATGAATTTGTGAACAAGCATACCCAAATCCAGAAAAGACTCACGGGATTCAATTACATCCAAAAAAGTATACTGTTCAGTGTGATGGACTTAAATGATGTAACGCGGAGCTCTTGTTACAGTCAATGCCCAATGTTACCAGTTAATGGGCGATGACTATTTATCTGAATAAATGAACACATTGAGCCGGACAAGACGAAACGTGGTACCAGCAGATATAATTTAATGCTACAACTCAACTTAAAGTGACAGATCTGCCGCAGATCACTTTTAAGAGAATTTGTCATTGAATGGATTGGACTGTGCCAGCAAAAATGCTGTTCGTTTCGAAAACGTGGCTCAGCTTGCAGTGGCGATTGATCGGAAAGTCCCTGAGTGCGCTATATTTGTATTGGGCTAACAGCACAACAGTCAAGTTCATAGCGAAGTGCTTGTCATAACTCCCAGTGGTGGTGCCCCATAATTTCATGAGTAAACCCGTACTCGTGCAAGTTAAAATGACAGGGGTATTCCCGGCCAGTAGTATTGCTATATACTGGCCTACGCCGTAGTAGGAGTCACCATCCTACGAGTATACGGAAAAGACTAAAAAGATGTGACGAACCCATACGCCACAACAAAGAAGTACTATTGTTAGAAGATATAACGTAGAAAAGCTGCAATCGCAAGAGGCCTCCAGAATCCTTGCCGACTATGTATCAGCAAATACAGAAGATCAGTTGCAACACAGATATCGTGCCATCAGAACTGCCGCAACTGATGCGATGGGCTCCACCCAACCACCACTAAGAAATCCCTGGTTTGATGAAGAATGCCGGCAAGCATATGAGGCTTAACAAGAAGCCTACAAAGCGGCGCTGCAACGAAAGACTCAAGCCGTTCGTAAGCTCTACGAGCAGAAGATACGGAATAACGTATAGATGTTTTACCAAGAGCTAAAAAGAACGTGTAAAGAAAACCCGCACAAAAGCCTGTAGAGATGAAGAAGGGAACCTTGCAATGGAGCCCACTGTCGGGGCTGATAATATGAAACAACTTTTTCTGCGGACTATATATCGGCGAGACTCAAGATGTCACAGGTGTTCAAAGCTGCTGGAAATGACTTTCTGGAGAGTATGCACCAACTCATTTCTCAGATTTGGTCAGAAGAGTGTAAGACTGATGAATGGAATCCCAGTACCAAATGGTAGATGCACCAACTTTGGAGGCATACGTCTCCTCAACATCGCATATACGATCTTATCTGTTATATTGTATGAACGTCTGATACTCTTCATCAACAACATGTTTTCCCCCTATCAGTGCGGTCTCAAACCAGGGAAGTCCACAATCGAAGAAATCTCCACACTCCGGCAGATTCTGGAAAAAACTCAACAAGTCAAGATTGATACCCAGCACAGCCTAGCTCTTTATTTCCTAGTCATTATAGCCTTCAAACAATTAAAACCAACGTTCACCGGTACCTCTCTTTCTATCCTTCCTGATTTTTCTTCACCAACGCTGCGTGTAAGCATTTTAAGGGTAATTAAATCCCTTGATCGCGCGCAAATTACAAAAAAAAATCTTTTCGTCGATTTTAAGGCCGCATTCATAGAGACGAGCTACACATATAAAGCCAAGTCTAGAATAGGACAGAGCGTTACAGTCGATAGCTAGAACTATGATGTACTAAGGGACTCTATCTATTTATACACCTCAGCAGGAATAAAACGAAGAATCACGCTGTTTCTTTAGGATGAGAAAGCAATTGATGAGTACGGCCCTGTCCCGAAAAACTAAGCAGACTCTATATAGGACCGGACTTTGACCAACGCTGAAGCATGAACGTTTCGAAAGAAATATGCTTTGGAAAATATTCGGTCCCGTTCGCATTGACGGCCTTGCCAGGAGAAGATTCAACGACGAACTGTACGATCTGTACAATGACATGGTAAGAAAAATCCACATCAGTCGGCTGAGATGGCTAGGACATATAGGACGAATGAACGCCAGTGTTTCGCTCCACAGAGTTTTTGAATCTAACCCGTAGGGATAACGCAGTAGAGGAAGACCACACCACAGGTGGCGCGCACAAGTAGAAGGAGATTTTGAGTGCGCAGCTGTAGGCAGTTATTTAAAGACCGCCAACACCACCTTAAATAGTAAGTAAGCTCTATGCAGGCTCTTGACTATACCAAAACCAGAAATTGGACGATGAGACGTGTTGGGTGAGGGTAGTCTTCAAAAAAAAAAAACTCTCAGAATAAGGGGGTCATAAGAAAGAAGAAACTGTTCGACAAGCCCCTAATACAGATGGAAGAGTGGGACTCGGGGTGCTTACTTACTTAAGGCCTTGAAACCAACTTGAACAGACAGGGCTGCCAAACTTCATTTCAGATGCCCGACATACAAGGCAAGCCAGCTTCTATTTGGAAGACAATGTAAACTGGTCGTGAGACTAGTTAAAGAGGACTTTTTTCCCGAGTATGTTCAAGGGTATATTCCACAGAGCTAAAGATTAGCTACGTTGGATGCAAAAAATGATTACCAGCGTGATAAACACTACAGAAGTTGCTTTCAGTGAACTGTTACTGAATCGAGTGATGAAAATTGGGTGCAGCATTGCCTACTAAGTCAGTTATGTGCAGCTTGTTGTCAAAAATAAATAATAACCCTCTTCTGGCGACAACATCACCCGATATAAGATCTGAGCCACTGCCAATCCATAAAATTCATCCAATGACAACAGCAGGATAAGAGTCGAAATGTTTTCGTGACCAACCCCATCATTTTAAGCGGTGTACCAAAACAACACCAGAACCGTGGGTTCTAGTCATGCCCAATCAGCAAAAGCGAGGGATAGTCAGAATTTGCCTACTGCCCGTCAACTGCCAGATGGCAGAATATCACGGATCCAAATCTTTCCGTAGACCTGCAGCAGTAAGCCAGCGGAGAAAAGCTCGGGTTTATCTTTAGACTTGGCAATACCCTTTATCCAGGTTCTACAAGACAATTTGCACCTTGCTTAGAGTGCGTGGAATATGATAGCCATACAAAAGTACTGAAAACTAACATACACCATCCTAAGTGTTTGTTTTATTCATAAGCGTGTTTCATCACGAAATTATAAACTTTGAACTGATCCAACAGTCTTCGGTAAGAAAATATTTAATAATAAACCCTCAAAGCAGGTCGTGTAGGTACAATATCTAGCATAACATAGCTGTATATTTGTTCAGTTCTAATGTTGATTTTCTCCCAATACCAGGATTCTCCATTTAAGATCGCCATTAAGTTCTCACCTTACTGGAGACGGTTACCAAACACCACAGGATCTCGCGAAGTACTATCGTCAGTACAAAGGACACCTCATATTGAACGAATCAACACAAAGAAAGTGAGTTATTGTTAGAACCTTTCTAGTTAAAATCCAACCGTTGCCAATAGTGGCCAAAAGCCAGTATTTATAACCTCCAATAGAGAGGAGGTACTTGACCTAGTGATTCTTAGTTTTGTTATAAATAGTACACCACATTATCTGATCCCCAATCTGTCAGCCTTAATATCTTAGGTGAGGTGAAGCAGACAAATCCCAGATACTCCTTCAGGCAAGCAAACTCAAAAATTACCCAGTGATCCTCGAGCAACTAGCGGCATTGACAAAGGAGGATATCGACTCGACATTTCTATAATCCCGTCCGACGAAAGCAGTTGAGTTCAGTTGCAAAAGCACAAAAAAACGGTACGTATCACATACAATCTTGACCTAACGAAACCCAAAGGAGTTCCTCGGATTAGCTGAAGAGGTGCGCACATTAAACCTATCATCAAGGTTATGGCTAAGTCAATTTCGTGATAGAAAAGTCTCAAAACTATGAGGCAATAACATAAGTTCATGAATATGATGATGAAGCTGGAGATTGATCATCGCTTCTAATGCTCAAAGTCAATCAAAAATGGAATTCCAGCTTTCCTCTTCAGCGTAAGCATTACTTAATCTATTTTATTCGTACTATAAATGCAGATGAGGACGGCGATTTCATTTCGTCTCCTTTTCAAAAGCCGATGCCTCTGATGCGCAAGATTACATATATACACAAATCTAAATCCTAGTTTGTATAACACTCTTATTTGCTTATCTCTACTCACAAACTCATTATAACTAATTTATTCGGTGATGAAAGCAATTGATCATCGAACAATTTGAGTGACACCAAATTCAATTCAAAAATGAGGACAACTCTCAAAACTGTTAACGACTCTTTCATGAGCCGTAAACCTAAAACTCATTTTAAAATATCTTCAAAATGCCACCTCATCTTGTGTTAATATATTCCATGGACTTAGCCCACAACAGCAGAGGCCCAGTTTCCCCTACGCTCACTTATCGTTAATAGATACTAAATAACGCCCTCCTACGTAGGATACTCGTAAATAATCATCAATTCCATCACAGCCCTCTGATTTATGGTAATTTTTATAATTCAGTTACCCAAATGAAATTCAAATTTTTTAAATCCGATGCATCCGATTGAGTATCTGTGAGTAACGTCTCAACTAACATTTCAATCATAATGCCACCAAACCCACATTTATCTCACTTCTCTGCTACGTATCTACGTATCTATGTATGATATGTACCTCTGTGATACTCCTAGAAATTGATCGAGTTTCTCTCACTCAACAACCAGGCTTTACATAACCCGCCATCGTTAAGCAATAAGACCGCAAATCAATCTATGATACATTCCACCAACTAAACAAGCAACTGACGATCGACAACGACGATCACCACGATAGCGATGCCCGGCCCCGATCATGTCGAGTCATCAAATAGAAACGCGCAATAGACCCTGTCGTTTGGGTAATCTAAAAAATGACCTTCTAAGGTGAACACACATCTACATTCTGAGGTTAGATAGATACATATGTGGATACCCGGTTTTCCGCATCCATTAGATTTGAATGTTGTGATGACGATCATGCCGATCTTGCCAACAAATGTTCAGATACATGACAACGAAAACATCACGCGTCCTTCGTATACTCGTAATGAGATTCACTGTTTTGTGTTGGATTTTGGGTATAAGTACGTGGGGGGTTTTCACTTTTTATGGCACAAAGATACACAGATAGTGTAGGCCGTCGCATCTTCGATCCACGCAGATTTCTGAATAAAAGACACCTCTAAGTGGGCGCCAATCCTAACCTTTGTGGGCGGAAGAAGAAGAAGATACAAGAGCACGCGCACATACAAGTGCTTTGTGACTTCTGGTCTTCTACACACTGACACTTGTTGCAATTAATTCGAGTGGACGCGTTTTTTCGGCTCGGAAATGTAAATTATTCTCTAACCACCGTCCACATAAAGTAAAACGCTTTTGTATTCTCGTTTTAGATGTATCTTTGTTTTCATCGTACTACCGTAAATGTTCTATCGCCAACTGAGATACGTGATTGGCATAGATAATTAAGTACTTAATTTGTGCGCTCTGACTCTGACTGTCTTTGGTTGGCTGCATTGAGGTATAATTAACTTGGAATCGTAGTTAGTTGAAAACTTTCGATTAGATGAACACGTGCACTTTATCGAACGCATTCCATCTGACCTTAGAGCTTGGATTGATTTTTTTTTCTCTCAATTTTATGGGTGGCGATTGTTTTGGAGTTATTTATACTCGTATTTTCCACAAGGAAGCTTTTATAATCGCAGCTTAATTATTCCGGTGTATCACGCGAGAATGCTTTTGAATTAAAATCACGGAATTTCCTTATAATACAATAAGTCATAACAGATGGAGAGCTAAGTGTTATTATCTGTCACAGAAACTGAGAACTTCATTCTCAGATCAACACCTCAAACCGACATAATTCTATATAATCGTATCTAACACCGGTTAAAAAAAACACCGTAGACCTTCGAATGGTAATAAAACCCGAACTATAAAACAAATCACAGATTTCGTCGCTGGTGTTACCGCAATAAAATCGCCTGACAGAGGTCCAGATACATTTAGTTGATGATGTAGGAAATATGTAGCCGAGAGATACGGTCAGATTTCGAACAGGTATAGTCGGTTTTTGTAGTAAAAAAACATAGTAAAACTCTGGATCCGTGATACGGCTAAGCTAGATTGGCATATTTTTGTTTTGAGCTCGTAAGTCAGTGCATTTATATCTAACCAGATGAACCAGTGCGATGGAGTATACTGACGTCAGAAAATAACTAGCATGTGGCTATCGAAAACTATTTATGACTTTTATTTGCTACTAATGACCTACTAGACGTTCAACTGGTTTGCTTGCAGGGTGCGCGCTTATTTAATTAATTGCTTTGACACCTATTTGAGTTGTTAAATTGTCCAAATCTGAGCCCACTAATTTGATGTCATAAATGTACAATAGTATCAATTGTTCGAAGTGGCGCTCTTTTCGTAATTTTTCACAATATCTTATGGCATACTCGTATATGAGGAATAGTTAGGTTCCGGGTATCTATAAGATAAGCCGATGTAAATATTATTTTATGAGGGCCTGATCTATCCAACTTGTCGACTTAAATCGTAAATGCAACTATTTTTGCCGAGGAAAAAGTCGAGAGAGAGATCCTTCGTAATATAACCTATTGTGCTTTCAGAAATGAAACAATAACTCTATAAATCTTCGAATTGAAGTCTAAACATTTAGAACAGGTTTTCTTTCAGGAATGAAGGTTGATGATGGGAGTTTTAACGGAAAAAATTTCATATTTCAGGACTTACTTGACAAAACGACTGTGCAGTATTAAACGACGAGAGTTGTAATCTGATTGGAGACTACTTAACCAACAGTCCATAGGGCTCACGTTTTTGCAGAGATCTAGGTGGTTCGGTATTATACCGTCTAGATGGCGCCACTGTCTTATATGAAAAAGTCTATTTTCTATGACAAATGACATACTGTTAAAGGATTCAAATGCCGTGGCAGACGCGACGAATATAAAATCAAACGCTCTTATAAAGGAAGAGCAGGACAACGTTAGCCGGTTTTTGGATTTCTGAAATGACTCATCTAATCATGTACGACACTTGACCCGAGACCATCACATTTGCATAGAAACAGAAACTAAAACAAATAATGGTACTAACGAGGCAATTTGAAAAACACATTAGTGGGGAAGCTTGTGTTCTTAGTGATATAATCTGTCTGCGAATTCTTTGAAATTATGAACCCTTAAATTGATCAGATAAAAGAATGGGGATATTCATTCACCTAACTTGGATTGTATTGGTTAGTTATGGCCCTCTCAGAAGTAGCATATTCGGACGGTTTTTGGTTCACTTATTACTTCAAAAAGCCTCTACAGCTGAACTGTAGGTATGACCTACTGCTGGAATCCTTGTGTTAAGTATCCGGTAATTTTAAATAAAACAAAAAAAATAATTTGTTCACAAAATTTATTTTATAGCCTTCAAATTAAGTTCCATTATTTGCAATACAACTGCGTCAGCGCTTCAGCTAGCTTCCATACATTTTCCCTAGGTTGGTTGAGATGTGGCCTTTAGTTCCTTCAATAATATTTCTTTTTATGGCTTCAATCGACTCACAACGCCTTCCTCGAAATGGTAATTTTAGCTTCAGAAACAGGATGTCTTGCCACTCTCATCCCCAGGACTGGACCATGCATTTATCCGTACCTTTCCGAGGTCAGTCTTAAAATAAATTTACTGGTATCCAATGGGTTCAGTTATCAAGCACATTTCCAGAAAAACCAGTCCTGGTTGGGATGATCTAAGCCCCTCTGTGTCTTTGAGAGCACAATTATTAAACTTTATGCTCAATTTTAGCCTAGGCGACAGTATCAGTGTTTACTCAATGCAGTCAGATGAATTGAAGAGCGAGAAACCTTCGATCAACTCTTCATTACGCGGGTCAACTGAAGCACACCTGCCACGGGCTTCTATGTGAGAGTTCGAACTCGCAAAATAACTCGATTGATTAGGTTCCACTTCGCGTAGTAGACTCTCTTAATAAAACAGCGGAAAAGGCAGATAGGAACTCGTTTCTCTATGCCACAAAAAAAACAAGCGGACGGTTAAACTGGAACAAACTTTGCCTGATCTGTTCATCATCAATGACTTCACAGCCCATAAATGCCCTGTGTGAGACCCGTTAAGTTGAAGGCCAAATCATAGCGAGACTGGCTGGAATGATCGGCTAGCGTGATTGGCTCCTTCAAAAAGACGAACGTGACACAACAGATTCTATTCCAGGACGTTGGCTGCTCGAGAAGTTGGTGAAGATAGTGGGATGTCAGAATCAGAACTCGGTGAACTTCAGCTGAGTTCCCATTGCCATGTTAGTGTAGCAGGGTGCTAATCATCAAGTCTATGATAGGGAAAAGCTTCCTCATTCTCAATGAGTCATCAGTCATACGAATCAATTCTCGGAACTTTAGGCC
The DNA here is from genome assembly GCA_963966105.1 of Volucella zonaria. Taxonomy (NCBI): domain Eukaryota; kingdom Metazoa; phylum Arthropoda; class Insecta; order Diptera; family Syrphidae; genus Volucella; species Volucella zonaria. Next base: position 41,813,761 of record OZ014530.1, on the reverse strand, counting down.
AATTTTAAGACGGCCTTCGACAACGTGAATCTAAAATTCCTTCCCAGAGCCCTTGCTACGATCATAATTATTATTACCGCTCTCTATGTTTACTTTGGGCTAGAAGTAGCATGACTTTATAAGTCTAAAGTGGTATACGACAGGGCTGTATTCTATCACTACTATTTTTTCTACTATAACATCATAGTTAATAGTGTTATTGGCGCTGCACTATCAGATGGTAGTGAGGACAATGGTAGGTAGTGAGGCCAATCGACAATGTTTCTGTGAAGACGCCCACACATCTATGGGACTAAGGATACGCCTGCTGCCTTCCTGAGTACCAATTCGGAACTCTGTTGGAGGTACCTTTGGTATGAGTCGAGGCCGACCTAAAACCACTTCTTGATCTTAGGGTCTCAACACCCAGTACTTATTGCAACTCTACATTGCATCTAAACCAGCTGTAGGAATCTTCCTGCGATCTTAGATTCAAAGCACAGCCACCATGACGCTCCAACAAGGGGTCTACCGCAAGAAGTCAGGCAAGTCAGGCCCGGACCTAGATCCGAAGGATCCTGACTACTATGGTACCGTGATTTAAGTCCTGGTAGGAACTACCGGTAGTCCTGCTGCCCAGAGCGTCTATGGTCAAATGATTGCAACCTTCAGAGGCGTTAAGTTCAGAAAACTCTGCCCCCGCAGACAACGTCATTGATAGAAGAAGCCTTGAAAATTGTGCGGGAGCCCGTTCAATGGACAGTGGCGGCTTACCGGAAATATCTGGAGTATTGTAAAAACATCTGCCAGCCTATGCTTGAAAGTTATACATCATCAAGGTGATTACGCTGGCAATATTTGTATGCTTAGGCATGGATGGGTTATGGACCATCAACATTTTCAACGTTTAAAATTTTTTTCACAGAACCTTACTTCGCTGAATAGGCGTTCTGTAAAGCTGAAAGCGGCTACATATCGAAGTAGGCAGAAAAAAAATGTATTCTCTGTCCAAAGTCTAAGGGCTGGAATATCAAAGATTCACACACCAAGGTGGTCCTGTTTCGAGACACGGTTGTGTATTTGCCATCATATCGGTGCAGTACGGATATAGCCTGCGTAGACACACGAAAGATTTGTTCTGAGATTTTCTAGCCAAACCATGAGTAGGCTTAGTTAGCAGCCAATAAACATTACCACTTGGGGCAAAAAAGCCACACAAGATCAGTAAAACCAATGGCTCTATGAGAACAACTTTGTTGCCATATGAAATTTATACCAAATACCATCTCGCTCCATTTAATCTTTAACCGTAAAACATACAATAGTTTGAATACCAACCAGTTAACTAAAGCCGACTTCAAATGTTAAGTTCCGTACTTCGTATAGGCAATTGAGATCGTAGTTTAAACTCCTTCTCATCGCATCTTCATGTCATATTAGAACGGCTTAAACATTGATCTCCTCAAGGCTTTTTTTTGTCATGGAGGAGATCATTGGGTATTCCAACCGACTTTAGCAAAACGGCATGGTGTCTCCATAGTCGTCCCGTAAAACTGAATGAATTTGCTAGGAGTACTTAGGCTTGAAAAGATTCGCTCCGGTAAGTGACTTTAAAACGAAAGATCAATGGGGTGTATTGATCAGGTGAGTTTGGAGTTTTATTTATTTGATTTGTCCTTTTCTGGTTTACACAACAAATAGGTTCCCAAATGAAGGGGGTCGTGGTTTTTGGTTGCTCTATGTGAAGTTGTATGAAATACTCGCACAAGTGGCTTGCTCTGCTTTCTTTACTCGTAATTCCCACTTATGATTATCAACAGTAGTGGGCCTATTAGGGACTCATGTGGTACTTTAGTTCGATGAACTAAATTTTCAAAATAGTCGAGTTTTATCCTTTCAGATACCACTGATGAGTTTTTTGTTTTAGTTTTAGGACTAGGTATTGTAAGCCAATAAATTGTAAGCACACTTTGTAAATGATATCCTTAAATAACATCCGGTTTCATAACATACGAGTGTATACGTTAATAATTATGCTTTTATTATCCCACAAATTAGAACGTCAATTTGCCATTAGAACGGTACTTGACCAATATTCAAATCCTCCGCAATTATGGTCATAAGAGTGAACTATTTGATTAAATACTCGTAGTCGTACGTACATCCCCAATTTTTTGAAGTTTCAACGAGTATAATCATTTGCATCTGCAGTTGGTATACTGAAGATGAAAGGTAATTTACGAGTATATATCCACATTCGGATCCAAACAAATTCCTTTCAGCCGTGCCACTCACAGTTACAAAGTGTTTAACTATTTTCTGTTTTTTTTTTTTTTTTTTTTTGGAAAAAATTAAAATTTAATTAAACCACGAAATTGGATGAAATTAAAAACTTAGCCGTGTACCTCTCACATGCAGATACTGGTACATTGGAGTTTGAAACAAGATTCACGAGGTCATGCAAATGTATCTATAGTATTCAGGTTTATGCTGGTAGTGGTGATATTAATTCTCATTTTGCACAATTCGAAACTTTGCCCCATATAACCGGCCGCCTATATACCTATGTGCACATATTCCACTGCACGCAGTTATAGTGACTAAAGATACGAGTACATGTATCTGTACAATTTGAATGAATTAATAAAAAGTTTCCAGCAAAATTAGATTTTTTATTTTGTCTTTAAAAAAAAAAATTGTGACAAAACCATAAGTTTTAATTGAAATTAATTTTTTTTATTAATTTAATGAGCCGGGCGGAGAATTATCTTTGTGGATCGTGTTTGACAAAGAGATTGATTGACTTTTGGCTCTATAGCCTCGGTTCCGATTTGTAGTTTCAGTTATTTTGGTTAAGCATGTGCGTAGCGATAAAAAGATACATCGAATGCAGGCGGATACCTACAAATGAAATTTTTATTTTTACTTATTTCGCGTTCTTTTTTTTCCTTTTTCTTGTTTACTGACGTCGCGTCGGTCGATCGTCGACAGCGCGAGGAACTGAAACCGAAACACACTGTGCCAGCTGATACTTGGTGAGATTATTTGGATTTTTCGGTTTTTTTTTTCAGTTTTCAAGTCTACTTGTACATGGAGCTGTCATGTAAGGTTTATTGCACCACCTGCCCCAACTGTGCAAAGATTTATTTATTTTTTTTTTTATTTATGTAGTATCGAGGAAGCATGAGTATTCTGTGGAACTAGTTAACAAATTTGTATCTTTTTATCTTTAATTTATTTCAAGACAGAGTGAGGTCAGATATTTGTATTAACCCCTCGAACAATTATCTGACTATTCTCAGACAAGTGTTGGCGGATTTTTTTCTTCAATTGAGAATAAAAGGTAAACAATTGGCCATTGGGAGCTAAATATATGGTATGTTGCTTACTTTATTGTTTATGTGTAATTACGCCTTTGAAATGAAGCTTTTATTAACAAAAACAATTCGGTAAAATTGAGATTTTATTCAAGGAGGCATAGAAACATCTAATTGAGGCTGAGCTCAAACTTAATAACGAATATCTAGAGTTGTCCGGCGACTCTTGGCGGCATCAAAACTCAATAATTTCTTTTGTAGACGTAGGTCATTTATGGATGAGCTGCTAATTCTTGATACGTATCCTTCAGTGTCCAAGTGTGACTGAGATATGCGTTTCAAAAGTCAGTACTAGAAGCCGTATGGCAAAAATAACGGGGCGTGTTATGCCATCGACAAAACCTTCGTCGATCTGGGCCTGTCAAGCCCACCCGAATGAAATACCTACTCGCACATGATGAGAAGAATAAATCTCCAATGACACTGATTTCAATATTAAAAGCCCATACAAAGATGACGGGGACAGCGATTTTCGGGTATAACTTTGGAACGTGAGGACTCTGAAAAGACCAAGCCCTCCCGAACACATAGTGGAGAATAGCAAGGTATTCGAAAAAATGGACCGAACAATAATTAATAAGGCAACTGCAACTAGTATGCAAGGCCTGACGTAAAACTAATACTTGGAGACCTCAATGTCAAAATAGGAAAAAAAATACAACTTTAGGAGTATCCTTGTCACCATTAGCCTGCGCGGTATGCGAAAACGGACACAAGTTGATTAGTTTCGTAATTGGGCGAAATATTGCCGTTATATTTCCCAGACCTTAACAAGCCAAGTTAGAGGTATTATATTGGGTATATAACTTAATTAGTGCGTTTTTTTTTTCAAAATTTGAACGTTTATTTAAGAAAAATCATGTACAATAGTATTATTCAAAGTATTGCCCATCTGAAGCTATGACTTTTTCCCATCTTTCTGGCAATTTGTGGATCCAATCCCAAAAGAACTGCGCCGGCTTGGCAGCCAAGAATGAATCAAGCCAATTTTTGATATTCTGCTCTGATGTGAACCGTATTTCAGTAAGGGCGTTCTGCATCGACCAGAACAAATGATAGTCAGAAGGGGCACGGTCTGGGCTATAAGGCGGGTGGAGTAAGACTTCCCATCCACTGTTTTCCAAATAGTTCTTAACCGGAATAGCAACGTGGGGCCGAGCGTTGTCATGATGGAAAATTATTGCTTCGTGTCTGGTCGCATATTCCGGGCGTTTTTCGGCCACTGCTCTCTTCAAACGGATTAATTGTGTTCAGTAGCGTTGTTCATTGATGGTTTCACCCGGTTTTAGCAGCTCATAATACAGCACACCCATCTTAACCCACCAAATACAGAGCATTACCTTCGCGCCATGGATATTCGGCTTTGCCGTTGATTTGGCTGGTTGGCCGGGTTTCACATATGATTTTTTGCGCTTGGGGTTGTCGTAATGGATCCATTTTTCATCACCAGTAACAATCCGATGCAAAAATGACTTCCTTTTGTGGCGTTCCAGCAGCATTTCGGACATGCAAAACCGCCTTTCGACGTCTCTCGGCTTGAGTTCATGTGGAACCCAATTTCCTTGCTTTTGAATATATCCAGCTGCTTTTAAACGTTTTGAAATGGCTGCTTGAGTGACACCCAAAGATTTTGCGAGCTCTTCTGGTGTTTGGCAATAATCTTCATAGAGTTCTTCATCTTCAAACTTTTTTGGCTCCCCAGGACGTTCATCGTCTTTCCATTGCCAAAATCACCACTTTTAAATCGTGCATACCACTTTTGGCACGTTCGCTCAGCTAGTGCATGTTCACCATAAACTTCCACCAAAATACGATGACTTTCGGCAGCAGTTTTCTTCATATTAAAGTAATGAAGAAGAACTCCCCGCAAAAACACTTTTTCTGGCACAAAGTTCGACATATTTGAGTGAAAAAAAATTATTGTTGTTTATGTTTCAAATGAATGACATATACTGAAATGACGTACAATGACAGTAGCTTTCCAACGCATGTTGCAATAGAATAATAACAATGGAATAATACAAGTTACGCCATCTATTAGCAAACCGCACGAAGTTATAGACCCAATTCCAAAATCCATCAGATCTGGTCCGTCACAAAAGACACACATGCAGTACCCTAGACAGTGGCAAATTTCCAAGTACCAATATTAAGTTGGATCACTTTCTAATTGCAGCCAAGATGTCTGCGACGCCACAACATGACATTATGAGGAAATTTATCGCTGAAAAGCTGCAGCCACAACAATCCACCAGAACCGTTGCTGATCGCGCATCCCCCAAACTCTCGTCAAGTCCCTTGCAGCCTACTTTATGGACTGGAGATCAGTGGCATCGATGCCAAGACCACTGAAAATCAGCATAAGATCCGTGAATGATGCAAGCACATGCAGCAGAACATAGGAGTACAAAGCAGCTCTGCATAGAAGCACGAGAACCGCTCATTTGCACTACAAACAAAAGAGGAGGCTAGAACGTTGAAGAAAAGAGAAATAGATTTCCTATTCTAGAAGCCTGCAGAGACGATCAAGGAGATTGTTCCAGCTCACTTTGTTTTCCTTTACATATGCTATTTAATCAGTCTATTTCAAGTGGAATTTTTCCCGATGAATGGAAGGTTTCGGCCATAGATCCAGTTTATAAGACTGGGAATAGAAACCTCATTTCAAATTATAGGCCAATTTCTAAGCTACCAGTTATTCCCAAAATATTGGATAGCCTTGTGAAGGACAAATTAAATTTTACAATTAAACAATATGTAAGGAAATATCAACATGGTTCTTGGAAGGGTAGGTCTACTGTTACAAACCTAGCGGAATTCACAAATTATTGCATAAAAACATTGGAAAGCCATGAGCAGGTTCATGTGATCTACACTGACTTTGTGAAAGCCTTCAGCAGGGTTAATTTAGCAATACTTCTTAGAAAGCTGAATGCCTACAGGTTTTATGGTTCCTTGCTATAATGGTTAAGCACTTATTTGTATGGCAGGAAACAATATGTTGCTATTGGTGACCATTTTTCTGATGAGATTCTTTTGGCCTCTGGTGTTCCAGAAGGAAGTCACCTTGATCCTTCCTTATTTGAACTTTTTATTAATGATCTTCCGAATTTATTAAAATATTGCTCTTGCCTTATTTATGCGGACGATATTAAACTATTTGCCAAAAAAAAGACCAAGAATGACTGCATAATGTCACAATATGATCTCAATCCCTTCACTATGTGGTGTAGGTTGAACGATCTACAGCTAAATATTGAGAAGTGTGCTTGTATGAATTATAATATGTAGATCTGTTTATCCAATTTTACCAAGATACACTTTAAACAATTCCCAAGTTAAGGTAGTCGAGGAGTTTGGAGATCTTGGTGTAATATTCGATAGCAGGCTGGCATTTCATTTACATGTAAACTACGTCGTCTCGAAAGCAAACTCACTTTTGGGATCCGTATACACTCAAAGCTCTTTATTGTAGTATAGTGCGCCCTGTGTTGGAGTATGCTTGTGTGATCTGGAACTCTTGCAACTCTTGCCTCAAATATACGTAGAATTGAAAATATCCAAAAGAAATTTTTAGAGTTTGCATTACGTCACTTTTTTCTAGAAATGGCACTGATGTTCACAATACCTTTCGTACTAAATGCCTTTTACATGATATGCAAATGCTTGAGTCAAGGAAAAAGATGTATAGCATTATGTTGGTCCATGACATTTTATATGGGACAATTGACAGCGAAAATTTGTTAAATCTTATGAACCTATATGCTTCTTGTAGATCTTTAAGACCAAGACCGTTCCTCATAGAGAGTCGGCATTATACACTTTATGGTCAAAATAAACCTACTACTCTTAGTATTAAATTTTTTAATGAATATTGTTTAAATTTAGATATTTGTTTGCCCAGAAGTTCCTTTAAAAATATTTTATTTTACTATCTTAATCAATGAATTTATATTTATACTTTGTTTTATTTAAATTTAAGTTACATATAAACTTCGAAATCTGTAGACTTATTATTATCGTATATTGAATGGATAAATAAATAAATTACTTGTAGAGCCACTGTCGATGCTGAGAATAAGGCTGCGATTGGTCGCAATCAGTACAATTTTGGGCTCGGAAGGTCCATGATTGACCCACAATCACTACGATAGAAGGACGATAATTACCATGAATTTTTACGCTGCATAGGACAGCATCTATAGAAATAAGCTATGCACAGCCATCTCCAGTTTTGTATTCTTGCAAAACTTTCCGAAATGGGCAGGATAATGATAGGGAACGCTAAACACTCACTACTCCGTAAGTACGAAACCAATTTCAACAAGAACTTTGATGTTAAAAAGAGTTTATGCATCACCATGTGACTCTTTTAGGATCATACTTGAGAAAACTGTGCGAAACTCGCATGAGAAAATCAGAAATACAATTTTCCAGATCTGACCAGTTTGCAAGTGTTGAAATACAAGCGGAGCGAATGGGTTTAGCTGTGAATGAATGGAAAGCCAAATATATAGATATGTGCGGTCAACAAGAATGGAGGCACAAAATCGGTGATGCATCGATAGAAGGCCAGAATAGGCAGCTATTACTTTGAGTAATTAGTTAAGCACTTTGTTTACATCGGCTCCTCTATTAACCCTGATACTTATATTTCATCAGAAATCAGCCGAAGAGCTATACATACTTGCCGATCGATACATACATACTTGGCCTGAGGGAACACTAGGAAGGCTCTGCATAAGACCCTAAACATCTGAGTCGTGTTCTTTTGCGTAGAAGCAAAGGCGAACTCTGAACTCTAGGAGCTGTACAGTGCCATTGGTCTGGAAAGCGCGCATCAGTCACCCGAAGCTCCGACCCGAAGAGTTCTTGACTTCTTCCAGAAGGACAACTCAGTAGAAGAAAACCTCCCCTTAGGTAGCATGCACGAATGAATGGTACCCTTAAACATCTTATAGTGTACAACTGGAGGCAGTTGACTAAAGACTGCGCTAGTGCTTGGGGTTCACGTCTACCCTTGACTGGTAGGAAGTTGTAATTTTGAATTGTCGGCAAACACGCCAGATACCATCTTATGTGGCTTCTTGCGACGAAACGTTTAACGCCCTAGATGCATTAATCGGCAGAGAGCCGATGCTAGCCTGGCAGATAAGTTATAATTGGTAGCTTAGTTTATGATCAATTTATGGCCCTGGAAAACGTTTGGTGTTCTGTACAATATGGAATAAACAATGATTTAGGATATGTGAAGGTTTTTTTCATTTGCATGTCAGACCGGAGAATGCGTAGGATAAGTATCAGCACGGAAAGCAATATCATCTGCAAGTCACCCGAAATACACAAACTGTGTTGACTGCTTTATCGTCGGAGCGGTGCCGTGCCGTGGCCGTCGAAAAACAGATGTGACGATTGTTTTTGTCGTTTAATTTAAATTTAAAGGCGAAGCCAAATCCAATCAATCAAAGATGCGACGGGAAAAATATACCACTACTTTGAATCAGTCCATCTGGCTCGGAATAAACAGAAGCTTTATCAATTCGAAACAATCAAGCTCGTAACGTTATGCTTGGCTTACCTCCCAGTGATGGTCCCCGGTAAGTGCATGAGTATACCCTTACTCATGAAGGCTAAATTTGCAAGAGCATGTTTGGCCAGCGAAATAATACTGGCCAACGCAGTCATAGAGCTCACAATCCAATACGGGAAACATTAAAAAGATGTGACGAACCAACAAGCGGCCTCGGATAGAAATGGATTTACATTGACGACCCTTGTAAACAATGACCTTTAAATCTGCTCGTGGAATAATCAGACCCTTAACAGGCCAAGTGCGGCCGAAAAATTAACAGGGGTCATTGACTCCTATCACGGAGATATCACCGCCATTCAGGACGTGTGATGCGATGGACCGGACAAAAAGAGAATGAAAAACTGTGATATATACTGGGGTGATTGACAGAGGGAAACTAATCAGCTATGCGCTGATTGAGTTGACATATGCGGCAGACTAAGGCAAGAAGTACTGAGCTTCCGGCACAGCTTATGACAATCCGCATCAAGGCTAAATTGGCTAACATAACCCTACGGAAGACAGAGACAATGCCGCAAAAAAATGCTCCCACGAGCTGCTCGACAAGACATATGAGCAATGCCCGAAGTATGTCGTTTAAATCACCTATTACGATTAGAACAGTATAGAAAAGAAGGACATCTTTGGTAGGACAGTTGGTAAGCAAAGCCTATACGACACTACGCCTGGCAATGGACTTAGGCTTATTTACTTTGCGGCGAGACGTAATATTCCTATACCAAGCACACGCTTCCCTCTTCTCAATATACACAAGGGAACATGGCGGTCTGCGGATCACGAAACTCTAAAACAAATTGATCACATGGCAATCGACATAAGACATCTCTCCAGTATTCTGGACATCCAAAACTCCAGAGCAGCCAACATTGAGTGGGATCACCACCTTACTGTAGGTACGAATGCGGATATCCCATCCGCCGCAATAACGATGAACTACTGTGAGAAGATACAACGTAGAAAAATTCCATTCGCAAAAGACCGCCAGAATCTTCGCCGAACGTGTATCCCAGAATCTCTGGACAACCGCTAGGACGCCAGCACCAAAGACCAGTGGCAAAGCTGCCAGCGTTCCATTAGAGACGCCTCAACCCAGCATTTTCACCAGATCACTACAAAGAAATGTTTGGTTTAATGAAATATGCCGGCATGCACATTCAGCTAAACAAGAAGGGCATAAAGCCGTGCTGCAATGAACGACGTGAGCCGCTTATGAGCTCTATGAGCAGAAGAGATGGGAGAAACATCGGCTTCTATAGAAGAAGAAAAAGCAGCACGAGAAGCGCGCTATCGAACATATTGAGAGGTTGTGCTCTGTGAATAATGTATGGAAGTTTTACCAACAGGTAAAAAGAACGTGTCAAGGCAAAAAGACCCATAAGGAAGCCTGTAGAGATAAAGAAGGAAACCTTGTAGTAGATTCACAGTCGGTGCTGAGAATCTGAAACAACTTTTTCTGCAGGCTGTATAACGGCGAAGAAGCCCAATATGCTGCCATCAGGCAGAATAGATCATTCAACCTTGGCGATAATGGCAATAACTTCCGTCTACCTGAACAAAATGAAGTAAGGATAGCAATATTGAAGCTGAAATCTACTCAACCAGACGGCTTGCCGGACGCAGTACTTAAAGCAGTTGGAAATGACTTTGGGGAAAGCAAATTCCAACTCATTTCGCATCAAATGCCCCAATTATAGAGTCATGAGTCTCCTCAACATCGCATACAAGACCTTATCTGCCATATTGTGTGAACGACTGAAACCCTTCGTCAATAACCTGATTGGTCCCTAACAGTGCGGTTTCGGACCAAGAAAGTTCACAATCGACCAAATCTTCACACTCCCGCAGATCCTGGAAAATATTCAAGAAGTCCAAATCGATTCCCAGCGTCCTTTCACCGATTTTAGGGCCGTATATGATAGCATTTATAGAGACGAGCTATATAGGGACATGTCTAGTTTTGGCATTCCTATAAACCTCGTCCCTTTATGGAGAATGACGATAGAGAACACTCGCTGCTTCGTCCAAATCAGTAACGACTTAACCAAGACGTTTGATGTCAAAAAAGGTTTTAGACAAGGTGACCCGCTGTCATGTGACTTCTTTAACATCATCTCTGAAGGAATTATGCGGAACTAACAAGCGAACACTGGAGGCGCAAGCTTTCAAAATTATGCGCAACTACTAGCGTACGCCGATGATATCGCCATAATTGAGAGAATTTAGTAAGCTGTCACCGGAAGCTGCCAAAATGTGTTTGGCGGTAAACGAGGGCAGAACCAAGTGTCCCTGCTGTTAACAACAAGTGAGACACACGACATCGATGAATTGGGCAGAACGTTACCCTCGACAGGTATAACATTTATATAGTAAATGACTTTTCCTACCTTGGCCCTGCTATAAACTCTGTCAAGAAGACGTCAACAGAAATAAAATTAAGAAGGCAATTGATTAGTAAGTTTCTATCCCGGGAAACTAGGAAACAGTATATAAGAGACCTTGGTCATCCCAGTCCTACTTTATGGACTAAAGCATGGACGAAGGCGGATGAAGATATTCTCACTTGTTTCGAGAGAAGAAAGGCTCTGGAGAAGAATATTCAAAGATGAACTATACGAGCTGTACAGTGACATCGACTTAGTCAGAGAGCTGCGCGTCAGTCATCTGAAATGCAGAGTCTTCGAAGATAAGCCGGAGGGATAACGAAGTATAGGAATACCTTACTTGATATGGGGCGCAGAAGCAAAATGTAACCTCAACCGTAGCGCCAGTAAGTTTATCGTTTCCTCCTCAATAAAAACTTAGCAAGTTCAGATTCTGTTGAATTTGTTATAGTCTATGCCGAATAATTTTTCAGGGAACTAATTCGGTCAAGATTTGAGAAAGGCGGATGGAGAAGAAGGTACACATTTGTTCGATGACCCTAGGGCCTACACCATGTTAACGCTATAGCTTCATGCTGCATCTTCTCTATAGCTCAACAGTACCGAATAAATTGAAGAGAAGAATTTAGAAGAATTGCAAATCACCACCATCTCTAGCTTCAAATACAGCCATTAAGTGTTGGTGCAGGTCCTGTAAACTTTCATCGATATCCAACAAATTCATCCCGCCTTTTGCTATATCAAGCGAAATGCTTATTAAGGGTAGAATATACTTTTACAAGTGTCCGGTGGGCACATCCATATCATGGAATACCATATACGATCCCATAGAGGAATCAAGATAGAGACTAGATCTTTCAACCATCGTTATAAGATAACTTCTAGATTAAACAAATTGTCTTTATCCACGATATTCTAAGTTCAGGAAAGCGTTAAAATTTCTCACAATATACCAGCCCAGGACCATGTGACACTATAAAGGTTCGCTGCTGCTGCTCCGTCTTTGTATTACAATAGAGTCATGAGAAGGAATTCGCAATCTTTCGAAGCTTCTAATCTCTCTATAGCGATAGGTCTCATCACTAACATCACAAATAATATACCAGTCAAAAAATGTGACCGAAAATAGTTGTAGTTCTGTAGAAATGATGTTGGATAAACATAAAGACACCAGACACTGTCCGTAATAATTCGGCGTCCATTTAATGGATTATAAATCACATGTAAGGCACATCTACCAAAATAAATGATATCCTCACAATTTCGAAAACGAAATAAACATTTACAGAGCTTACCAGATCTATTTGCCTAAGCTTTCCATACCAACATCGAACTCTGCCTCTGAATACCCATAATCATTATTAATCCTAACTAAAACAAACGTCAATCCAATTATAAGTGTCGTCCACCCACTTAAGCACAAATCCATTTACGGTATTATGTCAGACGAGCAACAACAACAAAAAAAATCCACAAAAGCTGCAAATGCTTTATGATCTATGGCATCCTCATTACAGTTGAGTTTGTCACCACCAAAGAATCCTCTGCCCACTTCACAGTCAATCAAAATACTCATATAGAGGGATGATGATGCGGCAGAACTACAAACGAAAACAAATATATAACAGCACATGTGTACATAGTGACATGGTGATTTCATAGTAACAGATATGAAGTGATGTCATTAATTAAATCATGAAGAAGATGACTACTAAATAGAGAATGCTGATACGGAGCTTCTTCCTTATCATCCCATTTCAACCCACTTCAATCCATTTAAGAGATTCGTATTTTATCTCAATAACTCAAATCTACACTAGAGTAGAGAGATTTATAAATTAGACACCAATGAGACGAGAACAAACGACAAATCTCAGCCCCCCAACGTGGAAAGGGCAACCATTTACGAGTACTTCTACAGCAAGTACCAATGGGAATACCATGAGGGCTAGAGTATCTATGAGTATCTACAAAGAAGGTAATCAAGGATTTTTCTTTTAATTCAATTGTAAACGAACAGAAAAACACTAAGAGACAGGAAAAAATCTCAAAGATACACTCGTTCGCGAAAAAAGATGCCATTCGCTACACGACTTAAATTAGGGAAGGACCCATGGAAGATGCAACATTTATTTGTTTCCTCTTGTTCTTCTGTGCACTGTAGTTTGTTTGCCATAAGAGTTGATGTAATTACACTTAAGATGAAAGGAACAACTTAAGACAAAAGAGGAAAACTACTGATTGCTTATTAAAAACTTAACTCAACAGCGACTGAGTCCAATCAAGCCGATGATAAGAGGGAAGGAGTGATGGATTTGTAGTAGTCGACCGACAATGTTACACGATGCGACCGATGATCATGACGACGATGGCGACTACAACGATGTCTTGACCAGCACGATGTAGTGGATTTTTTAAGAACATTAAGTGCAGCAAGGATTGTGAAGTTTACTTCATCTCTGCGAGTTTGTGTACACAATGAAAACTAATTGCAGAGAAATTGCATCGTGGGGGGGCTATTCAATTGTACTACACCGAGATCTTCACAGAAAAAAACAAAAAAAAACAGAAATTTCAGATTTCAGATGCAAAGAATACAGACACAGTGATAGAAGAAGCTCTATCTGCACGAGATATCGATTTGCTTGGAGACTGAGAACAAAGCTAGTGTAGAACTATTCTAGAAAACATAAATTATCGTTCGTCTTCACCACTCGTGATATTGTGTTTTCAGGCAATTCAGGATGCTTCGGTAGGGCTGCGATTTTTCAGAATCGGATGCAATTTTGACTAGACTTTCAGATAGGTAATATTTGAGGTTGATAAGAGAGAGACGTAGGAATTATGCCAGCATTCATCAGTTAACACTGTCAATGGAAATGAAGGAAAAGAATTTATTCTTTTCCTTTTAGTTAGCCTTTAGCGATCATTCTGCAGATATTTGCAACCCGTTTTAGTTCATACTCTCAGGGATAATTTTCGAAGTCACTAGTGGACCAACTTGTTTAAATGTTTGGTAGGCCTATTAACTCAGAGCTCTTTGGAGAAATACAAACAACCATCAAGCCTCCTATAAGATTTTATATAAGCAAGTGCTAAAGCCGGTGTGAACCTAGGATATACAACTTTGGGCTTGTACCAAGAAAACGGATGACAAAATCTTAAAAATTTTTGAAAATAAAGTGCAAAGAGAAATTGTCCATGCACCGTGGTACATAAGAAATAACGACCTACACCGGGACCGCTCAATTCCTACTATCGAAGACCAAACAAAAAACTTCGCGAGAAAACACAAAATTCGACTAAACGGACATAGTAACAATACAGTCGTACAAACTTTTAGACGAGAGAAACCTACTGCGCCGTCTCCAAAGGACTAGCGCGATAAAATGAAACCGCGTTAAAAAGTGGAACATGCAGGAACTTTCATTGGAAAGTCACCTGCTAAACGAGTCTATTTTATGATAAAAAAAAACAGCTATTGGGTTAAATAAATTTTTTTCAATCAAAATAGGATCCGTTGACATCAATGACATTCTTCCAACGTGATACAAGGTCAAATATTCTTTTTTCGTAGAAGTGCTGATCTTGGCTCGGTTCCGGAAAAATGAATCAGATTGCGGAAAAGATGGTAATCCGTTGGGGAAATATCAGGGGAGTACGGTGGATGCGGAAGAATTTCAAATCCCAACCGCCACAGTTTTTGCACCAATACTTGTGAGGCATGGGGTCTAGCATTGTCATGCAAAACGATCGGACCGTGCCTATTGACCAAAGCAGGTTGCTTTTCAGATAATTTGGCATGCAATATGTCGATTTCCTCACAATATATGATAGTGTTTATTGTTTCTCCGGGTTGAAGTAATGAAAAGTGGACTGGTCCTTTCGATGTCCACCACATTGT
The DNA here is from genome assembly GCA_963966105.1 of Volucella zonaria. Taxonomy (NCBI): domain Eukaryota; kingdom Metazoa; phylum Arthropoda; class Insecta; order Diptera; family Syrphidae; genus Volucella; species Volucella zonaria. The sequence goes on along the minus strand of OZ014530.1, from coordinate 41,798,527 downwards.
CACCATAACCTTTTTTGGGTGAAGATCGGGCTTGGGGGCTTGGTTTTTAATCTGCATTCAACCACTGCCCAGATGTTTTATGATTATCATACGGAATCCACTTTTCATCACAGGTGACTATCCGGTGCAAAAACGGTTCAGTTTGGAATCTTAATGTAAGCGATGCGCAGATTTCCAGGCGCCGTAGTTTTTGGGATTCGTTCAGTTCATTGGGTACCCACTTATGGAGTTTCTTACCTTTCCTATGAGAGAACGGTGTCGAATTATTGTCATTGGGGATACTCCCATGTTTTGTGCAATCTCCCGCGCCGATTTCGTTGGGTCCACATCCACCATTGCTCTTACAACATCGTCGTCAACTAACGTTTCCGGTTACCCACGTGGTTCAAAAAATAATGGTACTTGTATCGAACCCTAAAATTCTCACACGTCAAGCACACGTACCGCTTTATTTTTTAAAAAAATGAAAATTTAGCAAATGTTCACTCGAGAACTTCTTATTTCTGATTGACCGAAAATCGGGTACAACCCAATAGATAACTCAAGACTTAGTTGGGGTATCAGACATTTTTTTTTTTTATAATGAGCGCGCGCTTAAGCTGTTTTTGTACTCTTAAAATGTTTGTACACAATGCGGGCGACGGAAATTTAGAGAGGAAGAAAGGACAGATACCGATGTACATTGTTTTTAAGTGTTTGTAAGTTGTAACAACCAGGAAACACAGAGATCAGCAGGGCATTCCATAAGCGCGTTGTATGGAAAGAATTGCGATATTTTAAAGTACGCCCCAAAATGGGCTTGAGGGTATACTCATGAGACGGGTGTTGCAGTTGAAAGTTTGAATGGGAGGAATGCTACTGGCGGTTTATATGGATCATTGGTGGTGATCATTAGCGATAAAACAGAGTGAGACACGAGACATTACGTCGGTGTTCGAGGGTGTCCATTGTTTGAGTGATATTAGTGTCACTTATGAGCTTTATCACACGGTTTTTGAATCCTATATAGCAGGTGCAGAGATGTTTTGGGCGCATCCGACTAGATGTGGGCATTGTACTCTAATATCGGGCGGATAAACGTCTTATATATTGAGGCCAGATCAGAGGGGGTGAAATATTTCTTACATCGAAGGAACCTAGACATTTCGTAACATTTTTAATGACACCGAACATGTGGTCATTCCAACGTAAGTTGTCACTGACATACATACCGAGAATGGAAAGTTTATCGGTTTCGGCGATCCAAGTGCCATTCATGGATAATGGCTGGGTATTTGAATTTCGCTTTAATGACAGCAGACAGCATTGAATTTTGGAAACATTAAATTCCACTCGGTTGATAGTTCCCCAGTTGGTTATGCTGTTAATATCGGAATTTAATGAGCTTAGCATACGCTGCCGTTCCCGTTCTACAGCCGAAGAGCAGAGGCATTAGTCCGGGAACGAATATGAAAAGCAGAGAGTACTGTCGTCAGCAAAGGAATATATTGGATTAGAAGTAGCAGACAAGACATCATTAATGAAAATTAAAAAGAGTGTCGGAGATAGAACAGAGCCCTGGGGCACACCAGCGTTTATTTTGTTAATATCAGGCTTGAAACCGTCCAAGACAACTTGAATTGAACGTTCCGATAGGTAATTTCTAATCCATTGAAGAAGAGAGTCATCGATCCCAAGAACACGCATTTTCGACAAAAGAGTCTAATGCCAAACTCTGTCAAATGCCTTAGAAATATCAAGTGCAAATATCTTGCTTTCGCCAGATTGATGTATGCTTTGGTTCCACTTTTCGGTGAGACATGCCATCAAATCACCAGTGGACCGGTTGCTACGAAAACCATATTGCCGGTCATTGAGAAGTTTTCGTGTTACGAAATATTTCATGATCTGAAGGTTTATCAGCGTTTCCATGACCTTGGGAAGGGAAGTAAGTGCAATGGGTCTGTAGGAGGAGAGTGAAGAAGATTCACCTTTTTTAGGGACGGGCTGGACAAATGCTGTTACCCAACTGCTCGGAAAGAGTCCTAAGAGGATTAGTGAAAAAGCTTACGCAGTAGTTTTGCCAGCAAAGAAGAACACCTCTTCAGAAGGAGGGCAGGTATACCATTTGGACCAGCGGATTTGTGAATGTTAAGATTTTTAAGAACTCTTGCTACTACACGAGTGCGAAAGTGGATTCGTCCCATTGAAAATTCGACGCACTCAAGTGTAGGCGGTGACAAAGCACAATCTGGGAGTGTTGAGCTAGCCGCAAAGGGTGCAACAAGCAGATTGGTCTTGCCCAAAGAGCTGGCAGATGGAATGTCATTATAAATTAGCCTTGAGATGGAGGAAGAGACGGAATTTCTAATGGTTTTGACTAACGACTAAAAGCTTTTACTACCTTAGGGACGTTGTAATAGTTTTTGTTCATACTGAAATATCACATGCTTAAGGAAGATGTTGCAGTCATGCCTGGCTGGTTTGAACTTTTGTGGGTTTTCCTCTGTCGGGTTGGTTTTCAAGGACCGAAAAAACATTCCTCTAATCCTGACCCCCTCTTTATAGCTTCAGTCGTACCACGCCTTTTCTTTTGGTTTGATACTCTTCATCCGATGAGGGATTAAGGATCTCATTCCCTATCAACAGCGGGGTAAACGTCATTATCGAGGAAACATAACGAGCTGTTAAAATTCCTAAAGAAGCTCTTAAGTCCGCTAAAATTGGCTTTCTCGTGTTGCCATACGGTTCTATTAGGAATTTTTGCTCTAACTGATATGACACAATAGTCCGACGAGCCGTGTACTTATCAGGGTGAGAGATTAAAAGCAAGTCCAAGGAGTTGGTGATATTACTACCAACGCCTGGTATTCGTGTGGGCTTATTTAAAAGCTGGGTCAAGTTATTTTCCGCAGCGAAGATCTCAACACACCGCCCTTCGGGTGTTGTCTGTCCAAAATTTCAAAATCGGCAGAATTGTGTCTATTGAAACAGCCCATAATACCGATTTCAGTATGGGTATACTGGGATACAATTCTTTGTATGGAGTTAGACAGCACATCTAACTCGTTAAAGGTCAATTGCTGTCCAGTTTGAGGCTTCTGTAAATACATATAGCAGTAATGGATAATTTGCTTACGGGGATGGAATTTTAACTAAGTTGAATTCCGGATTGGAATGAGAGAGAAGAATTAGGGCACTAATTCGTGGCCAGACAGCTTTAGATCAGAGCGAGGTGTGAGCGGGGATCTACTTGTGTTGCACTATGTGCCAAAATACCTGGCCTGTATTCATATACGTGGACGTACGCAGAGAAATGATTATTTCTTAGCACGCGTATATTAGCGACATCCACTCTGAATTCTCAGCCTCTGCCCGCGGTGTATGACAATGTAATTTGCTGGGTGCCAGGCCGTAGGGGTATTCACAAGAATGAACTGGCTAAACATGGAACTACGCTACCTGTTCTACCACAATGACCTAACACAAGTGGGCAAGAGGTTCAATATGTCAAGTGTTTGACCTCTCTTAACACACGGCATATAAGCGCTGCAATAGGTGTGATTACTGGACACAATCTAATAGCCAAGCATACATCAAGGTTCGGTGTACATACGGCTGATTTCTGCAGAAGCTACATAGACGAGGAGACAGAGTTGAGTAACCAGGAAACAAAATTCCGTCTAGAAATTTTCTAACATTTATATGATTTGACGAATACAGACCGGCGACAAAACATCGAGGATTCCTCAAATATCTTGCAAGCATCAGATGATCAAACTCTTTAGGGCATTGTCACTCATAATTAAAATTTGTTATCTGGTATTCGGTTAAGCGTTTACAATCCGAAGCTAATCTTCACATACCTCACTGTTCCTATTCCTCAATATAAATCTCTTTTAATTTCCAAAGGAACTTGGAAATTGGATGGTTTGCGGAGAGTGTAGTAATTACAGGGCACCTTATTGGATCCGTATAAAGGTCAAAGAGAAGAGAGAAAAAAATAAGTGTATTGTTTCAGGATGCCACCTTAAGGACATCACTCCACTTGTTCCTCAAAAAAATCAATGATTCGACACAATTCCCAACTCAGAGGCTTTTGATTAAACGAATTGATTCCGGATTGCAGACCATCCCTAATCGAATTTCGGATGACTTGATCTTGTTATCGTCTATCGGAACTCAAATATGAGTCCAAAAATACACACAAACTTATTCGTACATCATTCTCGTTTAAAATTTTCTTACTTTTGAACTGATACTGCCACTTCTAGCTTCTGCTGAAACATACCTGGAAAGAAAGAGAAAACGAAAAATCCATTAGTCGAATGAATAGGCACACTTCACTAAATGATTGAGGAATTTCCTTTCATCCTGTTAGCACATACACATATTCACATAACCAAGGAACAGAATTCTTTTCATCATTCAACATGAATTGACCTAAAAAGATCTTCCACAAAACCCCCTCATCCTTGAACTATTGAATTTCATCGAATGGTCTTGTAATCTTTATGTCAGTGGCTCCTTTCTCTGCTTTCTTAATGGCAAACGGTAAACAAATTTCTGCCAGAAAGCAACTGGTGTCTTGCTTACATTTACGAAACGAACCTGAAATCCTCATGAGTCGAATACGAGTACCACACTTACAAGAACGCATTTCTCCATACAGCCCCCACAGTCACACAAAGTTAATTCAATTTGCATTTGGGCAACCAGAACCAGTGCATAGTGCATAGTGCATGGTAAGCCACTGGAGTAAAATAAGTTCCAACACAAACCTAGTCTCCTGCACAAAAGAGGAAAGTCAGGCCACAAGGAAAAACTTCAAAACTAACAAGAGCACATATGTACACTGGTATGTATTGTACGTGAGACCAAGAGTGGGAGTGGAAGGGGGACTAGATTTGAATAAGACCAGATCTACTGAAAGCAAACCGAATTTCAATTGAAAGTCGTAAAGGACGAAAAAAACACGCATCACCATCACCAAAAAACACTACAGACTAAGACCATGATCCACTTGAAACTTTACAAGGAGTACATACCTACGAGTATATGTATGTGGATGGTGGCTATGATGATCTCTGCATCATAATACCACCATCACCACCATCATCATCGGACCAGAACCAGAACTTATTCAGTTAAAAGGTAGGAAATTGTAAAGGATCTTCTTTGTAGCCCCCATCATACACTGTGTACATAGTGTTCGTATCCGTACACACATTAGTTTGCAGTTATTGCAGGCATGGCTGAGCAAAGCGGATTCCACACTCATGGAGATGATTTGGTCTTCCTTCATCCGGTCTTCGTGTTCATAGGCTTCCTTTATGCAGTTTATTTCCAGAATTTTGAGTTTTCCAATTCGACCCAGTAAACAGGACTGATCCGTGCCAGGAGACTTCCACTCAAACTCAAAGGTTGGTGTTAAAAAATTCGAGTGTAGCTTAAGATGTTTAGATAACTGCATTCGAAAATCCTTCCATACTCATGTATTACTCGTATACTTGTGGAGCATGGATTTCATCATCGTTATGCATTCGATATTAAATCGATAGATACCGAGTACCGAGTACCAAGTACGATGGTTTAGTAGGTATAGTGAGTGGTGATTTGTGTAAATGAACGAAACTCAAGGATGTGGATACGTATAATCTCGGACGAGGTATGAGTACGAGTATATGGTACATGAAGGCAAGACCATCGAATTGAACTGGGCATTGTGCATTCAGGCCTATATCTATCCATGAAATCATTACCCTGCAAGACACACATTTTCCAGATTGGAAATTTCTGATTTATTGTATCGATGTTACAGAGTAGCAGATGAACTGCAACTGGCAATAGCACAGGCCGACAGACTCTGAGAGATTTATTAAAGTGAAGATAAATCTTTCAAGATATAAAGTGAGACGTTATGGGGTATACTCAAGAATTGTCAATAAGTTTTTGAGGTTTTAAAGGGATATGGAGGGGGGATAACGTAGGAATAAGTGAATAGCTTGAATTTTATATTCACAATTTGCTAATTGGATTGGCCGGTTTTATCCTGAAAGAAATAACAGTGTGGATATAAATCTTTCATTTCTTAGATCAACGCCCAGTGAGTGATTCAGATGGTACCTAAGAAAGTCCAAATGCGTCATGACATTTGCATTTTTAAGTCGATGAAGACAAAATTCATTGAAGGAATCATCATGGTACTCATCATCAGAATCGTCAAATCTATAGCATATAAAGAGAGATTTGGGACTTGAGTCATAGTTACCCAGAAAGACACTGTGAGCCAGTTCAATTCTTCACCAGCTGCTTCGGCTTATTAAAGTTTTTCAGCAAAACCTTTTCCAATATGTGAATTGAAAATAGCGTCATCTCTTAATATTCTGTCCAGTAGTCTTGGAGTTCCAACTGAGTGTTATGGATATATTGACTTTGAATCACCAGAAAAAGGGTATGAAAGAGACTCTTGAAATAGTCAAAGTAGCACTAGTTATCGATATGCGCTGTATTTTTCTGCAGGTGGAGTTTGAAAATGAAGAGGTTCATCGGAACTAGGTACGACATCCGTCTTTATGTGAACCTTGGAGGGCTTCACTTCTTCTTTTATATCAACATTTGCGAAAAAAACGTTATTTCAGAAGAGAAAACTATTTTTGATCTTAGACTCTGTCCTTGGTCCAGGCCAGGAATGGTGAAGCATTTGTCTCCTCGAGGCAAAACCTATTTCATAAAACAGAGATTGATCTCCTAATGACATCGAAAATAGTCAAAGACTTAACACCAATCCCACGAAAGGACTTTATATCACTTACAATGCAGTGGCAGCATGGATGTGATTCATATTGGTAGAAAAACCCACTAAGCTACTAGGCAAGAAGAAAGCTCTGACTGCCTCTGTTTAAATAGAAAAAAACTTACAGACTCTCTCCAGCGGATAATTCTTAAAAGAATGTTTCGAATCCATCCACCCATTGAGAGGCATCGGGCTTCAACAACGCCTGCTTCCTCCCTCTTAATTGTTTTGGGCTAAGTTTGCCAATTACGTACAATAGTTTCGCTTAGCTTGGCATATTTTCCAACAAAGTAGTCTTCGCGGTGAATGGTGAATAGTCTTTAGGTTCTTGGCTGGTTCACTGATAAAGTCATTCGTTGAAGATACAATTGGGTAAAAATCCATTCAAAGAAGTGTTAATCTTGCGGGTGTTAGGTTATCCACTTGTTCGCACTACGGCACATCTGTTTTATCTGGAAGTCAGCCGAGGAATCACATATACGCATCAACGGGGGCATTCACGGCTGTCATCAGTTTGAGCTGCTTGGTGCACACCCTTCTTTAGAACTTATTCGACGTTTTCTGAGCTCAGTTCTAAATGGAGGGCTATGGTTGTGTCGGGACTCTAGAGCGAAAAAGTCGGTGCAAGAAAGCTGCAAGGCTATGGGCATCGGACTGTTTGGTTCCGTTTAGTTTAGTTTAGTACAAAATAGAAAACAGGTCAGAGACATCAATATAATGTTGACCACAGCTAACATCTTAAGGATCATGAATTTCGGTTTTGCACACGGAATGTTAGAACCCTCAACAGACCACGTGCTACCGAACAACTCGCGGAGTTCCTAGACTGTAGATATTATAGCAATGAAAGAAGTACGATGGGATGGGACGGGCGTAAATCCACAACTTCTAATACAGCGATTGCTGCAAGGAAAGAGGGGAGCTCTTGTTTGGATGTGGGAGATTCAGGCCTAAGCTTACGTCATGTAAACAAATGCCTCATAACAATTTGCGTTAAGGCCAAATTCGGAAAAGAAGAAGAATTCTGTTCTCGCCCATATAAAAGATAAGGATGACAGCATCAAAGATGAATCCTATGTCCTCATAGACTGGCGGATTGAACGTCCTACAATGGACTCAGGTTCTCACATCTCAACATCTACGAGTACAAAAGGAATTGGATATACCCAAACCAACCAATTGTCAACCAGATTGATCACATTGCGATCGCCGTCAGGCATTCCTCCAGCAGTCTGGATGTCCGACATTTACTCGGATCATTACCTAGTCGAAGCCGATATCGCAGGCACAATGGAGTCAAGTGAAGTCAAAGCTCGACGTCGAAAACTTGAAATCGCAAAAGATTGCTAAAGTCTTTGCCGATCGAGCTTTTCCAAAGTTCTCTCAAAACTCTAGCCCTCACACACAAACCATAGAACACCAATGGGAATGAGCCATCCGAAATATTGTACTGCTTCTGCACAGCGAAAGCACAGAAGGATCTTTAGCTTGACAATAAATGTAGACGCGCTCATTCAGCCAAACAAAAGGCATATTATAAAGCTGGACGGGAGCGGATCGTAACCTAGACGAAGTTAAAATAGCAATATCGAGGTCTAATAAAGCTGCTGATGCAGACGGACTACGTATTAGGCTGCTGAAGATGACCTGGTAGAGAACATGCACCAGTTCATCTGTAAGAATCTCCAAATAAGCGTCTGAAAGCATTCATGAACAATCGGTTGGACCATACCAGTACGGTTTCAGGACAGTAGAGTTCTGATAAATAGAAATACACGCATTTTTTACGTTTTACAAATTTTAATCATGGAGCTAGTAAAATAGAAAAAAAGGGAGGATGACAGATATGTCACATTGTTTCAAATAGGAACTAAGTTCGAATGGGGTCTGAAATGCTTTGACGCAATTGTTTTGCTTGTTATAGCATAATGCTATACCACACTATTCACAGACCGCTTGTGATACCAAAGGACAGTTCGAGTACTTGCAGTGAATTCTCTTCTAGTTCCATACCGACCAATGCCCAACTTGGTACAGTCTTATAGCTACTATACTGGACTGGATCCTTAGATTTTTTCGCCTAGATTTCTGGTTTAATACTTCGTCGTGTTGTAAGAGATTTGTACCCAACTTGCAGAACACGATAACAATCAACTCTCGAAAATCAGCTGACGACAGCTGCTTGGTCTTGCGTACAACAATCAGGCATTGAACCTTCTAAAACATGCGAAGCTGCTATCTCTTGCTTCACAATTTTATTTTGTATCTGCCCATGATACTGTCGATCAAATCGATATCGCCCATGTGGCGGTTGTATTCTATGTTTAGTTGGTCAAACACGTGTATTTTGTTCACCTTGTCGAATCTAGAGACTTGAGTCTTTGGCAGCTCACCCACATAATTTGTAGCAAATGTGACTGCTTTATTATCTGTCCAGGCGACTGTGGATACATTGAGAATTGAATCCCAACGTTCATTAATCCGTTCTTGTATGACTAGCTATATTTTGGCTATGGTCGGCAGTTCGCATATACCTCTCAAGTGTATCAGATTTCCCTATTTTGAAAGCCTGATGATCATCCCCATACTTTCGAGTGAAATGGAGTAGCAAGCCTGTCGATGTATTTTGAGCTGCTGGAAAAAGTTATCCCCCGTTTGTGAGGAAATTCAAAAGCAAAAAAGATGCAGGCTCAGGAATCGGTCAATTGAAACAGAATCCAAATATTCATGCGACGAATTTGAGTGTCCTGTTGACAGTATCTATCCATCTTCCGTATTCTTTCTAGAAAGACTTATAGAGTCGACTGCATAAAACACTAAAACTACTCCCTAGCTACGTCTGAGTTGCAGGGCTTTATCAGCTGAATAGGTAATTTCAGCCAAATATCATGGAGATAAGGTAGGTTTATGATTTTCTCTAGCACGTACGAGTATACATATAATCGTAGCAGTACTAGCAGTAATAGCAGTTAAGGGTATTTCATTAACGTGAAAATCAGTCACACATTCAACGCATTTTCCATATAACATATTATAAAAGGTGTTTTTTTAGAGGTCTCCTTTTTAAACTGGCAACACTGTTTCTACAGATTGTCAATTTGACAGTCGAAAGTTGATTTCTTTTTACTATGTTTTGCCATTTTACGACGAATAGATTAAGGCCAGAACAACGCGTGCAAATTGTGCAAACTCATTTTGAAAACCAAGGTTCGGCTCGCCAAACTTATCGTGCGCAACGTCCATGTTATGGTCGACATAATCGTCTATCTGAGCAAGTTATTTGGAACGTGATGAATCGCTTCGCACCACGTACACTCTAGTGGATAATACACATCCCCAAAGACGACAAACAGTGCGAACAGAAGAAGTTATTGCCGTTGTGGAGCGCAGTGTTGAGAGAATCCGAATGAGTCGATTCGCCATCGTGCACAGCAATTGGCGCTATGCCTATCCACTTTATGGAAGATTTTACGGAAAGATCTTAGCTAAGCCCATAAGATCCAGCTTGTACAAGAGTTGAAACCGCGTGACCATTATACGCGTCACAGGTTCGGTGAATGGGCCGAAAACATGATTCAGCTAGATATTCATTTGCAACGCAAAATTTTGTTCTCCGATGAGGCCCATTTTTGGTTGTAAAAAAGCGAAATTACCGAATTTGGAGTGGAGAAATCCCAGAAGCCTTTGACGAGACGCCCTTACAACCATTAAAACTCACAGTTTGGTGTGCTTTATGGGCTGGTGGAATCATCGGCTGAGTGCATAATGTCGCGTTATGGACCTGTGAACTGGCCTCCACGATCCTGTGATCTGACACCTTTCGATTAGTTACTTTGGGGGTATGTGAAGTTCCTAGTCTATGTCGATAAACCAGAGACATTGGACGATTTAGAAGTCAATATTCGCCGTGTTATTGCTGATATACGGCCCCAGTTTCTCGATACAGTTGCCGAAAATTGGACTTCACGATTGCGCATCATTCGTGATCATAATTAAGCGCTAATGGCATACAATTATCTATTCAATAAAGCTAATATCATAGACATTAAAGTTAGCTTCAAGTGTTTTATTTAATATTGAATGTGTATAACTCTAACAAAAACATCATTTCCAGGCTGGCACAAAAGATATCACCCTATCAGAAAATGCTATAATTTTTGCAAATGGCGGCAAATGTCAATCCTACTTTGACATTTGAGAAGTAAACAGATACCAAATAGACGTCAGCAAGACATGAATCGCTATACTCCTAAAGAACGCGGACTAATTGTTACGATTTTTTTGCGGAATAATTCGTCGGTGGTGTTGGCGCAGAGTGAATTTCGGCGCGGATTTCCCGGTCGTCCGAAACCAACTGGGCAGAAACTACGACGTTTAGCCGCTCGCCTAGTAGAATATTGGGCAAACGAGATGCTGCCAGGTCTGGCCGGCCCCGGAGCAGCCATTCTGCTGAGAATATCACAGCTGTGGTTGAAGATATCGCAGAGGACCCAGGAATATCGCTCCACGCAATTGAGCATCAGTCGGCGGCCTTTACAGAGAATTTTCATAAAAAACTGTAAAATGTTCACTCACAAAGTCCAGACAGTGCATCAGCTGTTAGCTGTTGAGCCACAAGCCATCCTGAATCTCGACCACGAGGGAGACGACTTTTCATCGAAAATCATCATGAGCGACGAGGGAGCCAATTTCCATCGCTGTGGATATCGCTTCTGGGGCATCAAAAATTCACGTATGACCCACGAAAAGCCATTATACCCATTCAAATTTACTACGTGGTGTGCTATTTACACTGGAGGCGTCATTGGGCCTTATTTCTTCGGAAACACCGCATGCCAAACGACTTTCTCCTTCCTCAATTAGATGAATTGGGACTGGATAATATGTGGTACCAACAGGATGGAGCAACGCCGCATACTGCACGAGCTATAACTGAAATTCTGAGGGCTGCATTTCTGGGTCGGCTAATCTCTTGTTTTGGCGATTTGCACTGGCCGGCAAGATCGCCTGATTTAACCGCTCCAGACTTCTTTTTCTGGGTTTTTTTAAAGTCACGCGTCTATGTCAACAAGCCTTAGACTCTTAAAGCCCTCAAAGAGAATATCCGTCCAGAATGTAATGACCTACCACCCGAAGAGTGATAGAAAATGTCACAAACCAGACTCGAATGGCCACCAATTCTGGACTGAATGGAAAAACATTTTTAAGACACCAAAAACCACTCTTATCAAGAACAAGATACTCGTAATCGTTGGACCTAGCGCCAAGGATACAGTTCCATATATTGCACCAGCTGGCAACTACTCGTACCATGTCGAGGATGTTGTCTTGGAAACCGAATTCGATGGAGTGATCAGCAAACACAGTATGTCGCAAGTATGGCCTGTACGCCAACCACATCCTAGATACTGAGAAGCTGCCAGCTAATCATCCACTTCTGTCCGGTCAACCTGTATTGGATTCGTTGTTCCCTTATGTCCAAAGTTACCACTGCCATTCCTGGAGCTTTCGGTTGTGGCAAAACTGTCATCTCACAGGCTTTGTCCAAGTACTCCAATTCAGATGTCATCGTCTACATCGGTTGCGGAGAACGTGGTAAAGAAATGTCTGAAGTACTTCGTGATTTATTTCCCTGAGTTGTCAGTTGGAATCGATGGTGTCACCGAATCGATAATGAAACGTACCGCTGTTGTTGCCAACACATCTAACATGCCTGTCGCTAGTTGTGAAGCTGCCATCTACACTGGTATCACTCTGTCCGAATAAGTATCCACGATGGCTGATTCTACCTGTCGTTGGGCTGAGGCTCTTCATGAAATTTCAGGTCGTCTCGCTGAAATGCCTGTCTATTCAGGTTACACAGCCTACTTGGGTGGGCCTCATTCTACGAACGTGCCGGTCGTCTTAAGTGTTTGGGTAACCCATAACGTGAGCGTTCCGTTTTCATGGTCGATGTTGTATCACCTCCTGATGGTGATTTCTCAGATCCTGTCACTTCTGCTCCACTCCGTATTGTACAGGTGTTCTAGGGTTTGGATAAGAAACTGGCACAACCCATACATTTCCTCTCCCTCAACTAGCTCATTTCGTACAGTAAATACATGCACGCCCTAGATGATTTCTATGACAAGAACTTGCCACTTGAGACCAAGGTCAAGGAAATCCTGCAAGAGAAAGCAGATCTTTCAGAAATTGTACAACTTGTCGGTAATGCTTCATTGGCTGAGACCGATAAGCTCACTCTCGAGGTTGACAAGCTGCTCAAGGACGATTTTCTACAGAACAAAACTCTTACTCTTCATACGAACGTTTCTGCTCATTCTATAAGATAGTCGGTATGTTGAGGAATGCATGTAAGTACTAAACGCTATTTGGAGAAGTCCATATTAAGAAAAGAAACCGTGAGTTCCCTAGAGTGGAATTCTGAATATTCAAGTCTTAGGAAACTTAGAGGACACAAAAAGATCGGTTTAAAAGATAAAGTAAGAGCAGTGGCTAAGAGGCATGCCAAGTACTAGCTCAATATCAGACACTTGAATCACTGTTCCTCTGGAATATTTCACTCTTCAATCGAGCAGATATAGTGTTACATGAATACCAAAGTAACAACAATGTAGCTGCGGCCTTCCAATCAGAATAAGGACTTGTTATACTTACTGCACCTTCTTACATTCTATTCTTGTGCATTCGTCAACTTACTCTTCCAAGATTCAAGGCACTTGGATCTCCACTGTACCCATTTTTAAATAGCTCCCGCATAGTCTTTGTAAATCTCTGGCAACACAAATTGAGGGTGAAAGTTGTAAGGCGACAAGTGTCACAAAGAAACAGAGGGAGAGGAGAACACCAGCAAGAATAAAAAAAAAGGACCTAACCATTAGCCCCAATTTGCATACACCGGATAAGTGGCAACTCTAACTGCCTCTCACTGTATGTGTTTGTAGTGGTAATCTAGTCCAACAATTGTCATCTCAAATTGGGACACACACCTGCTTTAGTGCTTTAGGTCGACTAAGTCCTTTAGATCCTTTGGATCTTTTAGTTCTTTAGTCCTGCAGCGTTGCACACTTTAATGGAAGTGTAAGACGATGGTTAAAAAAGGAATGAAGAAAAATACAAGAATAAACTCAAAGTACTGCAAAAAGAAGTCGAAGAAGACGAATATAAAGACGAAGATACAGGTGAGGAAGAAACAGTTTGAAGATGCAGGTGAAGATGCATCATTAAGTGCAATTTTTCATGCAATTCCTTGTGTCGTTGCTGGCTTCCTTTTTTTTTTTTGACTTTGTAGTGTGGGTATGTGTGTTTACTTCGTGTGCCCTTAGAGGCAACCCTAATTCGGTAGGACATGCAGAAGACTGTAGTGTCTAACCCTTTTTTTTCCCCTGGCGCACCCCAACGGGATAAATTTTAAGTCAAATGCTTCCATCTCGAATGTGACATGGTGAATCCTCCTGCTTCTATTATTTTTTTTTTCTTCTTCAGTTTTTTAGAAGAACCAGAGCGGACGAAATGGATAAACTCTTCTCTGAGCTGCGCTGGGTAGGTAGGTATTCGTACGGACTTGTCAAAACCTGATCGCATAAAAGGAAATAAGGATATGAAAATAAAATCCACTGCGGTTATTCTTTCGTATTTGTTACTATGGTGTATCTATGTGTGTTTAAGTCAGCATGTATTCATTTTTATAAGGGAGGAAATTGAATGACTTGTCTGTTGGTGCTGCTCGTGGCACGTGAACGTGCATTGGAGTCAATTTTTATTTTCTAATGCATCTTGTCCTGTTGGTCCTTGGTACGAGTGAGTAGAGTACACCCCACGTGCAGTTCTTGTTGCAGGGATAAGAATCTAATTTTTTTTTTTTTTTTATTTTGGTTTTGGTTCAGTTACCTGTTCAGGTTGAGAGGAGACAGGTATTTCTCGGGTGCAGTCATGCACCTGTTTCGGGTTTCTTGTAAATTGGATGGTATTTGGTTTCAGGGGGTTCTAAGCGATAGTTTGGTTTCCTTATCAGAATTTTTCTCTACTCTATTCGGTTTCGTTTCGTTTAAGGAAATGTAATAAATCTGGTAATGGTTTTGGTATGTGTGCATATATGCATGCATATATAGCCTCCAGCGGTTTAGAACGAAGTAGCTGAGGTATCCAAACTGAAGCAGATGTTTGACAGGGGATTTGATTTGGTTTCGAAACAGTTGGTAGCTAAACATAAAAAGCGAAGAATTTTCAAAAAATCGATTTGAGGTAGAGTTCTGAGAGTTGGATTTCTAAAGGGGTTTTTGTAGGAGACGGATGCTACCATGTTGGATTTGTTTAGTTGGCAGAAATACCTTTACAAATTTCTCTCAACGACCACAAATCCCCGGTGTCCAAGTTGATATTCCTGGAGAGGTATTCAAGCAAATATTTCGTTTTCCTTAAAAAGCATTCATCTTGACATCTAGCGTGTTACAGAATGCTCATCACCCTTATGCTAAAAATTTACAAATATGTGCTATGTTCCAAGTGTCATTTAAGGATCCTGGGTTCATTATAAGAACCTCTTCATTGTCCCATGAACCGTTCCATGTTGTCTTATTTTGACGTCGAAGTGATCCAAATGAGGATCGACCAAACATTTTCGGTTTTTCCTCACTTAAACCGGACAGCTTTCCTGGTCGACTTTATGTGGGTCTCTGTTCCTATTTAAACAGTCCACCCATGCACTGTTGTTGTTTCTAAATGCCTGGAACAAGTTGGTCTAAGTTAAGTTAGCTAGCTGCGCTGTCAAGTACTCTAAAGCAGATCAACTACCGGAGTAGATATTGATTTTGCTATTTTGAATTTGGGACAATACGAACTGAAAAGTTTCCGACCGCAACGTAAAGATAGCGGCACTCGTCAATAAAAGCTAGTGAATGCTAGTTGCGCATCTCTTGACAATTGCTTACCGAAGTTTCAATCATTTTGGACACGCAATTTTTAGTTGACAGTCGTTTGAGTGAGTCGATCTGAGTGTTTTTTTGTGAAAATGGAAAAAATTTAGTATCGAGCTGTTATTAAATTCTTGTTTTTGAAAGGCAATACAACTACGCAAATCAAAAACGAGTTGGACTCTGTGTATGGGGACTCTGCACCATCATTTACCACAGTGAAATTTTGGACAGCTGAATTTAAACGTGGCCGCAAGAGCTTGAGAGATGATGAACGTTCGGGACGTCCAAAAACTGCTACCACTGACGATAACATTGCTAAATGTCCAAACAACGTGTTTGTTACATAATAAATCAAGATTTAGGCATGAGAAAGCTGTCCGCGCGTTGGGTTCCGCGTTTGTTTGCGTTAGACCAAAAACGTGTTCGAATGAACATTTCCAACGCTCTGTTGGCGCAGTTTAGGCGCAATAAATCCGAGTTTTGGCGCCAATTAATTACAGTAGATGAAACTTGGATACACCATTACACGCCCGAAACAAAAATTCAATCAAAACATTGGACTGCAAATGGCGAGCCGGCTCCAAGATATGCAACAACTGTTTTTTCGGCTTTGAAGGAAGGAGTTATCTTAATCAATCGTATCTTCAAAAAGGAAAAACCATTACAGGAGCATACTACGCATCACTACTTGCCAAGCTGAAGGCAGAAATTGCGGAAAAACGGCCACATTTGCAGAGAAAAAAAATCCTGTTTCACCAAGACAACGTGCCGTCTCACATCTCAGCGGTTGCCATGGCGAAAATTCACGAATTACGGTTTGATCTGCTTGACCATTCGCCTTATTCACCAGATCTAGCCCCAAGCGACTTCTTTTTGTTCCCTCACCTAAAAACTGCGCTCAGAGGACAGAGATTTTCGTCAAATGAGGAGGCAATCACCTTCGTGAACAATTATTTTGCAGAGAAAAACGCCAAGTACTATTCGGACTGGTTAGAGAGATGGGAGCATCGCTGAGAGAAGTGTGTAGAGTTACAAGGAGACTATGTATATAGAAAATAAAAAAGAAATTTGAGAAAAAATGTATTGTATCACTGTTCAGACTTTTCAGACAACCCTCATATAAGAGTCGCGAAACCAGTCTCGAGTTGTAGATTGACGATCAAAGTTTTACAAATTCAGGTCCCTGGCTCGATTGTAGAAGTAGGAGATAATCTTCTGAATATCGCCAACACTTTTCAGTACGTTAAATATGACCCAAAGATGCATACGATTGATTCAGAAAGAACGTACGTTTAAGCGACGGAATTGCCAATACAGGTCGACGTCACAAGCAAATTTTTTGGAAGGCTTCGATATATGTATTTAGGGCTCAACAATTTTTGTATTCTGTGGAAGAGCTGTTTGTCAACAGCAGCGCTCACCATAATTCCAGTACCCCAACATAACCGTTTGAAAGATCTAGTCATCCAGGTTGGGGCAACTACCAGCTTTATGGTATGGATAATTCTACAAAAGACTGATGAACGACCTTCCGCTATCCACGTGTAATGTCTGGACTCTTTACAGACCACCGGACTGTTGTAGATGTTGATGACTGCTACAAACCAAATATCGCGACCTCTTCATGAGTGCGATAGAATAACTCAAAGAAAACGATGAAACATCGTGGCCTATGGTGATGGCTAATCAGAATCTGTGCTATTTTAATCAAAAGTTCTCATTAGAGGAGGACTTGAATTGATTTTAGTTCTCAGATAAAGACACTTGACCAAGACCTGATGCCAACCCGCGGAAAGATTTACTCGTAATTCACCAAAAATAAACCTGATGCGCGTTTATGCCCCCTACAGAATTAAAGGATGTCTTTGCTATTTACGTAGTCCTCGATGTTCTAATAAACCTAGCCCTGCCATAAGTTCTGTTACTAATATAAAACCCAGCAAACATATTGTCTTCTAAATCTTTTCATTTATTAGACTACAATATTGATTATTAAAAAAAATTGTAGTCACTCGAAATGACTGCCTTTTACTTTAACACCAGCTTCCAAACGGTGTGGCCATTAGGCTATAGCGGCACATACGGTTTCCATGGAGAGCGTGGACGCTGTTCTGGTTAATACTGTTTTAAAGCTTTCCAAATTTCTGTGGGGAGTCTTGCAGGCCATGTTCTCCATTTCTGACCACAAACCATAATCCAGTGGATGCAGATCTGGACACCCCGACGGCCAATCTTCTACTGCTACAAAGGCAGGAATATTGACTATGAGCCTCTCCTGCGTGGTTTTGGCTTTGTGCACTGGAGCAGAATCCTGTTGGAAGATCCATCTGTATCCATTGAAAATGGTATTGGTCAAACCCTTCACAACACCCTCTAGCACATCTTCTTGGTAAACCTTTGCACCGGTTTTTACGCCTTTTTCATAGAAATGGAGGGATGTAACACCATTACGGAAGCGGGATGATGTCCACGTTGAACCGGGCTTCCTTTTGTACTATTACGGATCTCGCCATCGAGCAGCATCAGTCGAATATGACTGCTACCTTAAGTAATAGTCTGCTTAGCAATAATGGCCTTATACTACAGACAAAAAGATCATTAGGAGCTGCTTTGGAGCAAGTTCTGTCAGAAGTCGAACCGTTTGCCACTTCTTACAGACTTATTTGGTGTACGGTCCACCGGCAGGCATCTTACTTTCAAAGAGATACAGACTACCATTTGCGTACAGCAGGCCGTTTTGTAAGATTTCGATTTAGTTCTTTGGATCGTAATGACGAATTGCTTATAATCCTTATAGTTACCTCCTAGCATGTGACTATGTTCACAAGGATCAACTTTCTGGTGAAGAATGGAACTCAGAATTGCCACCAATTGGGACTGTTGTGGGTCGCAAAATCGGCTGCTTCTAGTCTCCTAGTTACTCAATAAAATAGAAATTTGTTGCTGGAATGAGACATAATCCATCTTTTTGAAATCGGTAATGGAATGAATCAAACTAGTGTAAGTTTCCGAAGAATACCAGACTTCGCTGCCTTTCAATACGATTCAGAGAATCATATATCAGATTCCAATTTTAGCTCACAATCAGAGTTCCTGACATGCTCAGAACTCAATTCATTTGTATGGGTATAGGTATTTGTTGTGTGGAATATGAATATGGTACTCTCCGTGAAGGTTGCCTCTGCTAGTGCTTAAATACACCTGCCCACTTAGACATCCCATTAAAGTCCCCCTGATCGAAGTTACTCCACTCGCATAAAATAACAAAACAACTGCAACAACAGCAGTTCAACTTAACCCTCATTTTCCGCTCGCATTCCAAAAAAAGGAAAAAAAAATTTTTTTTCGCAAAAAACGGAGTAACACAAAGCAACAATACAAATACAATTCCGCTGGAAATGATGTCCTGTCTTACGTGCAGCACGTGTGCAATTGCACACAGTTTCGCCGCGTCATGCATTGTGTTGCTATCCCGTACGAATATAACCGCCATCTCGTTGCTACTGCTACTTCGGCCCACGCGAAATGTGTCCTTCGTTGCGTCATCACGTCTTGAAGTCATTTAGTTGTACAACATTCTACCACCCTGTCTCAGGACATATTGTTTTGTATTGTATTTTGTTGCCTCTACCACTGACTGGTTCGGTTGTTGATTAACGCTAAGTTGAACCACATCCCTTTGGTCTTAAATTACACATCTCCCGGTGTTTCCTACATATTTTTACTTTTCTCTCTTTTATCCTTGTTGTTGGTGGCTCCTGTTTTTGTTTGCCTGATCCCACATGTAGTGCACGATGTACGGTGCCCGCTTTAAAGAACAATGCGACTAGCAACCATCACCACTACCGCTGCACGTTGTTTTAATACTTGTGACAAGCTACTCTTTTAGCTCTCGGGTTTCTCCATTTCTACGAGTTCCAAAAGCAAGGATTCCTTACCATCCCACTCCACCTTCAGACCACCTTCATTGCAGCTTTCCTTCACCAGAAACCCGTTACACAAGGGGAATTAAAACAAAAGAAGAAGGAATCCACTAAAAAAAAAAGAGGTGAAAACCAGTTTACAATTAACGGTGACACACAAGTGCAAGGATGGAAAGGACGATGTGCAGAAAAAACAGAAAAAGTGCAAAATGTAAACGAAATAAAATGTCCCGTATCCGTACGAGTATATGTAACGGGTATTGTGTTTCACTAAAGGAGGACATAGAAATCAGTTCGTTTCGAGGGCCACTTTGCACGTTGCCTGGTGTGTGTTTAGACGGTCTTCTTGCTGCAGGTGATGCAGACACACATGCATACCCACACCCGTCTACACAAAATGGATTTAAGCGCATAAACCTATTGATAGAATGATGGGAATAAAACCAGAAGACGGAATTTAAAGCAGGAAATTGGAGGAACGAATACAAAATGCGACACGACCTGAAAACAATTGAAACCGGCAGTAGTTGCTGAATATGGTAATCACTCCCGACAGAACTTTATTTCAAGAAAACTTTTAGGACAGTTGGAAAGAGTTTTTAGAGGTTTGGTTGCCGATTGCCAAACGATAACTGAAAGAGTATTTAGATAAGCACAGACAGGTACTACTTGCATTTACGAGTATGTATCTACGAGTTCCTAATTGCAAGCGAAAGTACTCGTAGTCTTAACTTACAGGGATTTCAAAAGAAGTTTCATAGTCAGTTTAGAAGGGCCTATTGGTATAAATTCGTTAGCCTTCTAGTCACGATCAGTTAATACCACGACTATTACGTAAAAATTACGGAGAAGCAGGCTTCTTTCAATGCTTCTTCTGCAAGTTATTCAACTACGTGGCTTCCGTTGGTTGAGCTATTTTATTTTCCAAGTCGTTCAAGATGATTAGAAACAACAATCTTACACCTTTCCTTACGCTATGATCATCCTCAACCAACACCTTCTAGTATCTGCAATCAAGGTAACACCCCGATGAAATCTCTGTTCATTAAATTAAAAATTAGTTACTTTATGTCACATCTCTCTGGATCAAGACCTAGTGTCTCCACTCACTGAGTTGCTTGTCTTGTCAACTAGTTGACATAGAGGCATATGCCGACTCCAAGCGGCGAGGCAATGAGAGACCTAACCATAATCAGAAGATTTCACATTTAGAGGCGTGTCGGAAAGATGGCGGTCAGAAATTAATTTTCTGATTTTTGGAGCATAGTATGAGAATCAAACCTAGACATCTGGCATAGCAATCAAGGAGTTTAACCATTGCGCTACGCCAATCACCATTAAATTGTTCACATCACCACAGGCGCGAACTTATTACGAACTTAGATGTAGGCCCTTATTAAAGTTGCGGACATAGGATGCTGGACTACTTTTCAAATCGGAAAAGAGATTACAATTGAATTGTGCCGCAATGAAATTTTTTGGCTTGAGTCCGATTTCAAAGACTTCTTAAAGTTGAATCGGCAAAATTGACATATTTTGGAGATTTTATGCAAAAACCCAGGTAACCAAAACTGACATACATTCTAGGATTCACGTCTTCCGTTTGTATAAAGGATTACACTCGTACAATATATCCCCAAAGATATACAGGGTCTTCCAATAGGGACTTCCGAACTTTGATAGTTGATACCGGCCATATTGTTGAAGCTACGTCTGTCGATGAGGCTTATTTCTGGATGAGTGAGTACGTCAACAAAGAAAATTGTCGAATTTGGGACAATACCAAGACCGGCTGGTAAGTTTCCCAAAATTAGTACCATCAAGCTACACAGATATCAGTCTCCCAAACATTGTAAGCCCTTACTGCTACAGTACTGTCTGCTAGATATCCTTCATCGATTACCTAATATGTCCTTATAGTTGCGTCTTTGGGCCTAGTTAGCCCATCATTGACTTGATATTCATCTAAGCAGTTGTTACGAAGAAACCCACAGGTCTAGCGGGCCCCGGAGCAACCGTTTTGCTGAGAATATCGCAGCTGTGGTTAAAGATGTCGCAGAGGACCTCGGAGTATCGACCAGATGACATGTCACGCAATAGGGCATCAATCAGCGGTCGTTACATAGAATGTTGGTGAAAGACTGTAAGAGGTCCGCTTACAAAGTGCAGACAGTGCATCACCTGGTAGTTGTTGGCCGCTAAGCGTGTATAACCAATGCTCAAGCCTAATCTCTCGTTTTGGAGATTTGCACTGACCGACAAGATCGCCTAATTTAACAATTCCAGACTTCGTTTGAAGTCACGAGTCTAAGTCTATAAGCCTCAAGCTCTTGAAGTCCTCAAAGAGAATATCCGTCAATTATGCGAGGACCTATCGCCGAAAGGTCTGGCAAGAGCAGTGGAAAATGCCAGAAACCCAGCCCGAATGGTCATCAATTCTGGAGGCGGCCACTTAGCCGAATTTAATAATTTAAGACATAAACTTAATACAGAAGCATAACCAAAGTTCTTCATTCATAAAACAAATTACAGCCAAAAAACAACATATTCCGGCCAAGCTACTGTCTTTGACGATGGTTGGTTTTTGTTTTTTTTTTTTTGAGCTTCACACTCAAATGGGTATTACTACACTTAAAATACCTGAGCACGTGTTGAGTTCTTATGAAAATGGGGCAGAGAGAGAAAGAAAGATATATTGGAGTTATAGCAGCCTCCTAGAGGCATCGGGAAGCATTCGTTTGATCTGCCTACATCCTGCATAGTCGTGCGATCTGCTCAAATGAAACCCAACTGTCAATAGAACCTCTCACCAAAGAAGTAAACAGCCTTAACAATGCTTCATCCGCGATCTCACTATGACCTGAGAACCAAAGAAGTGAACCAAAATTAGTAAATTCAGCCCTCCGCTTGGGTTCAGCGAAGCCTTCGATAGCTCGTGACCGATTTCCTTATCGAAGGCGTCCTCAATATCGATAAAAAAGGTGAGCATGTACTCTTTCCTCTCAAATGCGCATTCAGTCCTGCCCACCAGCTATTGAAGCGTTGTCACGTAAAATCTTCTGCACTGGAATGCATGTTGAATCTTGAATAGAGCATGCATTCACATAGCAATTGTCCGCACATAACCACACTGATAGGTCTGGTGCTCTTGGCGAATGTCTAGCTCACTGTTCGCCAAGGAACATATGGCAGTGCCAAGCTGGCAGGGAAAGACTGGTTCCTTTTCTAGCACACGGAAAACCGCATTTGTACTGCCCGCCCCTAAAAAAGCCGAATCTTCTTCTCTCTCCTCCTACAAACCCATTGCATGTTTCCATGCCCTTCTTTTCAAAGATAAGATAAACTGTCGGCTCATGAAAAACCTTGACGTACGTAAACTTCTCAATGACCGGCAGTACGGTTTTCGTTGCAACAGGTCCACTGGTGATTTGATGGCATGTCTCACCGAAAAGTGGAACCAAAGCGTACATCAATCTGGCGACAGCAAGATAGTTGGACTTTATATTTCTAAGGCATTTGACAGAATTTGGCATCAGGCTCTTTTGTCGAAAATGCGTGCTTTTGGGATCGTACCTTTCGGAACGTTCAATTCAAGTCGTCTCGGATGGTTTCAAGTCTGATATTCAATAAATGCTGGTATGCCCCAGGGATCCGTTCTGACACTGTTTTTAATTTTCATTAATTGCAAGTAATTGTCTACTACTTCTTATCCAATATGTTGCTCTGCCGACGACAGTACTTTCTGCTTTTCATATTCGAGCCCGCACTCACATCCCTGCTCTTTGTCTGTAGAATGGGAACGGCAGCGTTCGTTAAGATCATTAAATTCTAATACTAACAGCATACCTAATTGGGGATCCATCAGCATAGTGAAATTTAATGCTTCCGAAACTGAATGCGGTCTGCTATAGTTTAAGCGAAATTTAAACACCCAGCCATTATTCATGAATGGCATTTGCATCGTCGAAAGCGAAAACCTTTCCATTCTCGGTATGTGTGTCAATGATAACCTGCGTTGAAATGACGACATATTTGTTTTCGCCAAAAATGCTGCGAAATCTAATAGTTCACCCCATTTGATCTGGCCTCAATATATAAGGCATTCATCCGCCCAAAATTGGAGTATAATGCCCACATCCGATCAGATGCCCATACCCCTTTGCACTTGATAGATAGGCTCTAAAACGGTGCGATAAAGCTCATAAGTGATGCCAATATTACACGGTCAATTGACACCCTCGAACAACGACGTAATATCTCCTGGTTCACCTTGTTCTGTCGCTATTTTCAAAACATGCGCTCGGTATATATATAACCTCACGCCCACTTTCGGATGTACTCTGAAATATCGTTATTCTTTCCTAAGTCGTACAATTTGCTTATGGAATCCCCTGCCGAGCTCTTTATTTTCTAGTCATTATAACTTGCAAACATTTAAGCCCAACGCACATGGGTATCTCTGTTTTTTCCCGCGCTAATTTAACTTCACCAGCGATCTGCGAAAACATCTTAAAGGTACGGGAAATCTCTTGTAGATTATCTTCACTGTTATCAGTGGCTGCTTTCTTTGCAGCAAAATGGGATATACACATGCCAGGCCACTTGAAGCCGTCAAATGAAGCAACAGCGCGTTTGATAGTCACATCCATCACCACAACCGATGACAGATACCAGCTTCGATAAGTTGTCTTACCCAGCTCACTTGCAGCTTCGTTAACAGGAGGTGATTATGAGCTGGTTCTGATAGGGCTACTATAGAACTACTTGGGAAGTGAGTTTCAAACATGAGAGTGTCTGCTTTCTACAAATCTTCTGAATGTCTCAAGTTTGGCTTATTTGCTTCTTTATAGGAATTTTACCAACCTGATTGTTTCATGAAGTGTGTGAAGTGTGTCTATAAAAAGCGGGATTCGGTCGACATTGTTGCTCCTCTAAATCGCTTTGATCAGCTCCAGTATTTTTTTACGAGCTATCATATATATTGCAGGGAATACGCCGTCCTAAATCGGACTTAGCAAGAATTTGTATCTTTTTGTTAAAGCTTTGACTTCTTCTTTGATTTCGCTATGAGCAATTCATAAATACCATTTGCCATTGTTACTATTTGCCGCAATAGAAACAAGAAAAACATTGCTCTAAGGAATCGGTCCTAGTCATGACCTGTATTCATGTATTTTATAAAAAGCATGAGTCGGATTGGCGCCTGGTTTAGTGACATAAGATCTAGCTGACATTAAAGTATCATTGACTTCGAAGCGTTATCGAATTCCTAAATATCTACTCTACCTGCTCGATATTTACCTCGATAAAACACAATTTACACGTTCCCATTTGAGGTAGGCAAAGCCAAAGCCTGATTTTAGCCTTGACAATCCCTCTCTAGTTCACAATTCGGCAGACTGAAACATCGTGTATACCTGACTTTCACTCTACTCGCATGATGAACTGACAGAAATTTCTTGAAAAGTAATAAATTCCGACTAATGCGAAATGGAGGTATGAAAAGATACATTCTTAAAATTACGTAATATAGATTCCAACATAGTGGATTTAGATCATAAATACTCGCATGTAGTGTATAATTTGCATACTTAATAGCTGCATCTAGGATAACCTTTAAAGGCTGGCACCAAACCGTTTTGTTGTACATCCACATAAGTTCCTAAGATCTCCATATCGTGTTTCTTTAAAATTTTAGTATCTTCACGCGGAAGTTCTATAAATTTATAGTATAAACAAATAAAAAGGAAGAATAAGAAAGTACGCATGTCGACAGACATCTAAACATCCTCTACACAAGTCTCTAAATCTTTAACTCTTATCTCGATGTTGTCGGAACCAGAACTCCATTTTCACACACATTTACTGGTTCACACACATTATAAGATATTTTTGATATTTTTTTCTTGCATAATTAATTACTTGAATCAACTCATCTGAAAGTAGTGGATCGGGCTGATCGCTTTTCAAATTGTATTTTACTAATAACCTGGCATTCAATGGGTAGTTCCAATCATATGTCAATAACAAGTTCGGCATTCTAAAAATGCATAAATTAAAGAAATTAAAATAAAAATAAAAAAACAAACAATAAATTCGGATACGAAAAATGAAAAGTGTTAACTGTAGCTAGAGTTGGCATAACAATAAATTGATTTCGATCGTCAACGCTGATTGAGATAAGTAGGAATTAGTTTTGTGGTGGGTTGTTTGAACAAATTGATTTTTTTTTTTGTTTTTTTGTTTTTTGTTTTGTTTCTTAGTTTTTATTTAACTTCGTTCAATATGCATGAGTTTGAGGCAAAAGATACTATATTTCTAATTTTTTTGATTTGATTTTAGGTTACTATGTAAAAGACCGCTCTTAATTAATGCTCCTGATTGACGTGGATAAAGTATCTATTTGACATTTTGTATTGCCAAAATGTATTCATGAATCGTGGCCGTGTATTTAAATGATTTTTCCTTTCTAATAAAAAAATAACCAAATATACAGAATTAAATATCTGACCATTTAAAAACATAAAAAAAAAAAACGAAAAACAAAAAACATAATCATGATCGATCCTTCTAAGGCCTACAGACAGAAAGTTCGTCAGGGTAGAAAGCTTATAAAAACGCTATCTCAACCAAAAAAATGTTTAAGTTGTATGTATCACCGCTCCATGATGTTGATGATTTCATTGATATTCAGATTGCCGTTTCCAAATTTTGTCTGGCTATCTTCGTGACTTAATTATTCACAAGCTTGATGTTTGACCCATAAATAAAATTCTATCTTCACATCATGAGCCTAGAAAATTCGACTTAAAAGCGTTAGCAAATCGATGAACGCGGAGATAATATAATTGGAATTTTCGTTAAACGGCAGAATTTTAGCTGACTGTTTGAAATGCCTTATTGAAGGCCGCAAGTAATAGACCTTTGACCATTTGAATATGCAAATTTTGACGTGTACTGGTTGGCTAATAGTATCATAGATCAGTCTCCGAACACTATCTTATTTTAAAGAAAGAACTTCGGCAGATTATTTTTGTTCATAAGAAGCATACGGATATATTTTAACTTAATTTTCTTAACATTTATGAATGGTTCTCGTATATAGTTGATGCACCCTGTAAATGGGCTTCTTGATGTAAATGCTAACTTTAGATGAACCTGTTAATCACTAATGAATGTCTTTTGGAAAGGTCACTAATTTGCGCGCCAACCTCTGGATTTTTCCCACCATTTTCCTATTCCTTTTGTTGGCGATTGTACTCGTAAAAATACCATTCTGTTCATAATCATAACGAGTGACAACGAGAAAGTGGAAATTGATATTGCCGCACTGTAAGAAATTTTAAAGCAACCGAGAGAGTGGATGAAAAATATAATGTGGGACGATGGAGTAAGTTTGGAGCGTTCACTTAAAAGTTGCCAATACACAGCTTCTCCCACGATCCCTCAATTTCCACCATTCCACTTGAACCAGGAATCATGGGATACCTTTTCAAATTGCAGCACCATTTTTCCGCCAATGCATTGAAGGACGACAACTTGTGCAAGGCACATATATCAACATATCAACGTATGCAAATTATATCATCTACTACAGCAGCTGAAGATGTGAGTACGCACACTTTTCAAAATCTTTCTGCGGAACTGACAAATTATTTTCAATCCAAACTCCAAACTGTACTGGCGTCGAGGTGCACATTTATGAAGCAAAAGTTGCAACCAAGTCAGACATATGGTATACTGAATAGATAGCGGATCTTAAGACTCCTTCTAGAAAATGCGCTTTTGTTTGCTCGAAGGAAGTATGTTCAACGTCATATGCCGACACGATGATCTGGAACATGATCGCCCTTTATACACTCTACGCATGCCGCGACACAAAAGAAAAGACCCCACTCAGGGTGAAGTCCAGGAACTCGCGATGGCAAACATGCCCACATAACTGGTATCGAGTGTTTTAAAAGGAAGCAGCACTTCCACACATCTTCACCCTCAGCTGAACCACTCAAGCTACCAGAAATCTACAAGTAAGTTGAATGATAATTTTATTGTAAGACAATCGTGCCTTGGTTATTTCGCACGGAACAGTCGAAACAGTTGCAGCATCTTGAGTCGGTCTATGATACCTGTAGGCGACATGGCCACATTAGTACCGATTATCATTCAGTCACATCGCAAACACGCTCCTAACAGAGAACACGAGGAAAGAGACCACCAAGTAATATCGAGGCAGTTCACAGGTACGAAAACTGCTCAAATTATGGCTCCCGCTCACCCAATCTTGATGATAGACCAATATCAGAAGAAGATATTGGTGTTCCTCCGTCCTTTAACGTCCTTACCCAGTTGATCACGGGTGTCACATGCTCGTTGGTGGGTTTACAAAGACACCAGAGACTTGGTAGTCCACGACGTGAGTATACAAAGCGAATACTCAAAGCATATGGAGATCAGGTTAGAGGAACTATAAACGTTAAAGTCCAATGTAAAGCTAAAAACCGAACTCTACCACTTATATACATATAGCCGGTGATAAGGTCCTATTGGGTAGCAAGACTACCATTAGACCCTACCAAGATTTAAAACTCGATACCATAGGAGTCCTGTCCTCATGGATTTCGGACCGGAGTGACTTTAAAGAGGTAGGCCCCTAGTGGAAGCGTCATCGTGACTGTGGTTTAAACCTAAAGTCGTATGAAAAATCTTCCACTACTCTTCGGATGTAGAATTGCACTAAGTACTGGATGCCTTAACCCTAACATCGGCAAGGTCGGCCCCGACTCAAACCAAATGTGGAATCGTTCGCCTCAAACACAGGCCCCCATGGATGTTCACGAAAAACACAAGAGACGTTTTACCACTTATAGTCACCAACTTGTCCCAAGAGGCAGACATAATGGGCTTGGATTGGCTTAGAGCTTTTTGTTTTCAAATGCAATTCGAGAAAGGGTACACAGCTCTGTAAATTTTGGCAGTCCGGGGACCAATTAGTCATGGTGGTGCAATCTTTATATAAGAAGTATGAACTAAGTTCTAGTAAATTTTTCAATTTTTCAATGCGCATCTAAGCCTTAAGCCTTACGCCAAACGCCCCACACCCTTTGCCCAAAAAAAGATGTTTGCCGTGACATTGATCGACTGCGGGAACTAGCCAATGGGTCCCCCCTATAGTGATGGTTAAGAAAGTTATGGAAATTTGCGCATATGTAGCGATTTTAAAGTCACTGCAGTGATGCACATCCAGGAACTACTTCAGAAAGTGGCTGCTTTTTCACGAAAATCGACCTATCGAACGCCTACCTCCAAATACCATTCGACGAGTCACCAAAGAAACTGCGCATCGTCAACATGGAGTCCGGACTTCTCGAATATCAGCGATTGCCCGTTTCGTACCTCACGTTCCGCCATTTTCCAATGATACATGGATCAGTTAACCGCTAATATAAAATTTTGCGGCTCCTACCTGGATGCCGTCATTATGTCTGCACGTACCAACGAAGAGCATCTGAAAAGCCTGGAAGTCTTTCACGAGCGGCTTGAACGCTATGGATTACGACGTCGACTGGAAAACTGTAAGTTCAATAAAACAGAAGTATAATAGTTGGGTAACATAATTATTGTGAATGGTATTCGCTCAGCAGAGTCCACGGTTAAGTCAATACGTGACTTGTCGGAACCGAAAGATTTAAAAGACTTCGAAGCGTTTATTGGAAAAATTAATTATAACCGATTTATAGAAAATTTCTCCCTATTAGCGGCCCCGCTGAATAAGCCTCGATCGAAAGGAGAAAGATTTGTTTGAGGAAATCAACAGCAGCGTTCTTTTGACATTTTTCAGCAGAAAATCATGAAAGTGACGAAATTGGTCCACTTTAAGGATGATCTTCCTGGCTATTGATGCATCATCACACGGGATAGGTAGTATTTATATCGCATATGTACCCGAATGGGTAGCTCTTGACGAAACACAAAACAAGTATAGCCAGATCGAGATGGAGCCTCTCTATCATAGTTGGTGTTGAAAAGTTCCAACAGTAGGAAAGAATTTGAGCTTATCACCCATCATCAACCGCTGGTAGTCATTTTTAGCCAGAGTAAGATGGGGCATTGTATCAATGAGCTACATCTATTGTATACGACTTGTTACCAACCGACAAAACACCATATGTATGGAAATTGTCGCTTCTGACTTTTTGTGGTTCCGGATATCGATTTCAACAACTCTGAGGAAGCGTGCCATCAGAAAGAAAAGGGTATTAAGTCGACCATTGATGATTTCCCTAACAACGCTGAAGTCATCGCCAAATTCTCCTATCACGACCTGACCATCCAAAGAGTCATAGATTGGATTCAGAACGGTTGACCTAATTTCCTACCACCGCAAGATAGCATGGTATTTTCATATTTTCGCAGGAGAATTTCTTTAAATTTGTTTTCTAATATTATTCTCTTCCGGAGTGAAAGTTCGAGAGTGGTCGTATCGGTCCTGGCTATGACCTCTGGATGGCCCAACATCTATGACCTCTTCAAAAGAACCCCATGCCAGTTAAAAGCTAGCCGTCCTTCTAAAGAATTTACTAAATGATCAGAATCCGAGGAAGTTTGAGAACGCATTTACATAGATTTTGCATGCCCATTTCAAAAATTCTTGTCGTTAATTGTTGTAGATGCGAAATTAAGGTTCCTATTTGTTATACGAATGCCATCCATTAAATCTCACATTACAACCCAAGCCCTGTGTTCCACCTTTGCCTTGGAGAGACTGCCCATGACAATAGTGTCAGAATATGGCACTCAATTTCATTCTTCTGAGTTCGAGAATTTCCAATGCATGACGTCAGCGCTTTTTAATCCTCAGTCAAACGGAAAGGATGATGTGAATCTTTCGGCTTTTCTTAAAATAATGGAGGACAGCAAGCAAGGCGATAACGTATTGGCTACCTATCTATCAACATATCGTTCATTACAGGACGAAAGCGGAATTTCGCCGACCGAAAAGTCGCATGATCCGCCACTCCGTACACGTTGTCTGATATCTTACCCAATTCTGGGGACAGCAGAAACAGGGCAAACCAGAGCGACACCATATTTAATGTCAATCAGCCAGTAATGGGTCGCCAATATCTGAGTGAGGAAAAATAAGCAGCTGGCCTAATCTTGAAAATCTTTGGAATACGGATGTAACTGGTGGAAACAAAGGTGGACGCTTGGCGTCGTCATCAAAACCAAAATGCAAGTATTGTAGTAAATATCACTTTGCTGATCCCGTTTCAATTCGCAGGAATACCGCAGCGAAATGCCATAGATGATTCAAACGTTAACACCTATCCTGTGTTCCCACCGTTGATTTGAAGCCAGCAATAGAGAGGCGTTCCTCAAATCAGATATGCAACTACTAATTTTAGATGACTCTGTCAATCACCAATTAATGTCATTAGAAACGTCACTACTCTGCGCACCGAGCTCGGGATTTTTTCCGCCTTTGTATTGCTTTTTTTTGGCAAATGTAAAAGTAATTTGAATATTGAAGTCGACTCTCTGTTCAAAATCACAGCAATAGTAGACCGATATTCTGAGAAATAGTTGGAAAACCACCTATTTGTAACAGATCTTCCAGCGCATGCTATCAGTTTAAATATCTATCAGAGCGGCTGTCAGATACACAGAAACCTGTTCTTCAATTGAGTCATGGTCACAGTAACATATACTCGTAGCCTCCTATTCGGCTTAGGTCCTGAAAAGAATTTCACTGAACCTCAAAGAGCAAGTTTACCAGAGATTTCATCATTTTGAATCCCTGCTTGATTTGAGTACAAACAAGATCCAATGAATTATGACAATCGTCCGGAATCAGAGAAATTTTGAATTTTTGCATTATTTTCGAAATGGTTCAGGGGTTAAGCAATGTCTCAAATATTGATCAAGTCCCGCTAAAAATTTATATGATCCTGCCTTTCGTCACAAAGACTAAATCACCTCGAAGATAAAAACTTTGGAGCTCTATCAGAAAATGTTCTCAAACATTGCATCTGGCAAGGAGTCTGGCCAAAGTCCTTTAGACGCTGCAGAATATTGATGCTAGAGTTACTGGTACATCAAAATTTGAAAAGACTTGTTGAAAAAGCGGAAGACGTAGGATGTTTGATTAGCAATTTATGTACGAGTATAAATGGGGCTGAGACGTTCATCAAACCACTTAGGGTAAATTCAGTTGTTTTATGGAGGAAAGACTACTCGTATATGCACACCGTTCTCTGAAGTTAAACAAAAATACCAGTTCAGTAAAAGTTATTTCATCCGAACAATAAATGTCAAAAAGCCGTAGGCGTTGCCGAAATCGTCATACAGGCAACAAAAGTCGGGCAGAGCACTGATAGTTTTCACAAGATTGATCCTCGTCGTGTGTCTTCTTTAATTGTGGAGTCATGGCACATTGTTTACGTGAAGAAATAGTTCAAGTTTTTAGTAAAAGCTTTGTACCTCACCAGGACGCTAGTAAGTAATCTAAGATCGCGCTTGTTTACAGACAGCATGAATTTGGTGAGACATCATTCCCCTCTGAGTCTTACCTGTCATTGTGATTAGGGATCGAGATGTAGTAATTCAACGAAATTAGTTGTTTTCACTGCATAGCACAAGATACCGCATATCAGTCTTTCCTAGTGAGTAAAATATCTTGGAATGATTCTGCACAGTAAACTAAATTGGAACCTTAATATAAGAAAAAGAATTAAAGGCGTACGCTCTTTTCACCTGCAAGATAACAATAGATAACTGACAGCCGGAATAGTGCCTGGCTGTACATATACAGTGATGATGAGATCCATAATCGGAGAACTCACAAAGTTACGAAGATGTTCAAGCATAGCTATCATAGGAGCACCCTTTTCTCCTTTTTTTTATAATTTGAGCGCGCTCAAAGGATTTGAGTATTCTTAAAATGCTTGCACACAGCGCGGGCGAAGGTAAAACAGGGAGGAAAGAAAGAGACGTGTTGATGAAGGTTGGTTTTAAAGCACTTTGTACAACACCTAGGACCAACCACAACTATGGACGTATCTTTTCACTTTACACAACTTGCTCTATAGACCGAACAACTAGCAGGCAACAGTGCACCAGGGCTTACCAATTTGGGCTTCTTCAAGGGTTAGCGATAGAGTATGCACAATGCACAATCTTAACAGCTTCAATGGCAGATATTCCATTAATCTCGAATGAAACTGCACCCTCGGTCAACTTCGACAATTCGACAATATTATTAGGAAAAAAGGACAATTGGCAAAGGTGAGCAATAACAACGCTTCGTACACAGATGGATCAAAAACAGCGGCGCAGACTCTGACTTGGAAGTCTCACATTCCGGAAAAAAAGCGTCTTTCATTTGGAAGTTCCATCAAAGGAAATCGATATCTACGGGAGATACATATCGCCATCCAAATCCATTGCCAAGCTGTGTCGAGAGCACTGGAATCCACTAAAATCAATTCTGATATAGTCAGGCGGTATACTATGCAGTGTAAGCGGAAATGAAGGCAGAAGGGCTTGGACTTTAAGCCCCTCTAATAAGTGGCCTACTAAACATTTAATTTGGAAAAAGGCCAGCCGAAGGTGTTCAAATCTAAGTGGACATAGGTCATCTATAGCACTGTAGGCACTTTGTGGTCAAAACATATCTAGTAAATTTTTCTAACTTGTCAGCATTTTAATTCTGGTCCTATCAGGACATTTTTTTCCGGCAAGCATACTAGAAGAAGAAGCGAACTATTGCAAACTCTGTGCAAATGTAAAGGAGTAACACGAAATTGAAGGCAATTTCTTGAAAACTTGAACATTTAGAGGAAATAGACCACAGAGACCAGAAAGGAGTTTTTGGCGGGGAAGTTACTGTTTTCAATGGAAAGCGTTAAGGCTTCCTTTCATTTCAATTGGTTCTCCAAGGATCGTGAGTAGTTTTTTTAATGCCTAGGGTTCCCATTTAACTTTTCTTAACCTTACCTACTGAGTTTAGCAGTGGAAGTGAGAATGGGGAAGACTCGCATGTTCATAGTAAAGGGTGAAAACATAGCAATGATAGTTTTTCCAATTGTTATATTTCAGAAGCTGTCAAAGTCACTAATGACATCCAGCTGTCAAAATATTCAGAAAGGTTTGCCATTTCAACATGCATCATTCTACGCTTGCCGAACGTGCGGAAATTATTAAAAAATTCTGGCTGTAAATACGAAACGTAAATTTCGTCGTGAGGTGGGTCATCATGATGGGTTCAGTGTTGAGGCAATTCGCTGCACCGTGGAAAAGTTTGAGCGTGAGTACACTCTTTTGGATCATAAGTCACCAAACAGATAGAGATTGGTATGAAATGAAGAAAATATAGCCGCCGTAGCGGCCAACATCCAAAAAGACCCAGAAATGCCGGTTCGCCGCCGATCAGCTGAATTGGGCATCGCCAGAGGGGCAACCCGGCTTATTTTGCGATTGGATTTGGGCCTACATCCGTATATAATTGTGCTGAAGCAAGAATCGAAGACGGACGAGCATAGACAATGCCGTGAGTTCGCTAAATGGGCTCTGAAAATGTTGGCCGGACATCCGGATTTTGGCTAAAACATCTTCTTCATCGGCTATGTCAACAAGCACAATTGCCTTTCGTGGAGGAATCCATAAGTGTTCGGCCAAACATAAATGCATACACAAAGATTGACTGTTTAGCATGGCGGCATCATCCGACCTTATTTCTTTCAAAATGAGGAAGGAGACACCGTTACCGTCAGTGGTCTTAGGTATAGAGCGATGTTAACCTACTCTCTCTTGTCAAAACTCGACAACATCGATATACCCGAGCTATGGTTCCAACAAAACGGCGCTACATGCCATACAAGGAGAAATTTGGCGACTAGGACATCTTACTGCAAGCGTTCATCAATTGGCCGCCACGATCATGCGACTTGACACCACTCGATTATTTTCTCTGGGGCTACATCCAGTCTATGCTAAGAAGCCAACCACTTTGGACAAGATCGAAGCCAACATTCGACACGCTATTGCCGGAATAACGCCACACACACATTGGACCGAGTCATCAAAAATTTGACCGACCGCGACCGCTTGAAGTACTGCCAACGAGGCCGAAGCGGCTAGTTGAATGATGTGCTATTCCACACATAATGGCATGAACGCAGCTTCAAAATGGAGCCAGAATCAATTTTATATCTCACACCGTTGTTGCTTAATTTAAATTTTTTTTCCTTTCGCTTTTATCTGGTCAATCTTTAGTTTGAAAGTCTTTAGGCATTTCAGAATGGCTTTTAGCACACCTTGGCTGTGACTACGGCGAGAATAAGAAGTCTCATCTAATGTTCTTTAGATGTACCCAAATGTGGTTGAATATCATTAGAGTTGCGTAGATCTTCGCCAAGAAGACAAATGTTAGATACGATTGAAGTCAACAAAGGTATTCGAGCCATCGGTGAATTATTCTATCATGGCTTAGACTCGGTAAAGATCAGTGCTGGGCGGGGAATAAGTTGACGTCGTGTGTTCGCAGTAATCGGAGGTCTGGTGTCATTATTCGGATGGCTTATCCTTGTTAAAGGACGCTGTGCTCAAGTGCAGCATCGAAACTCCAGTGAGGGTTTACCTTAGATCACTTCCTCTCTTGTCACAGAAAATAACTTTGAGAATGCTACCTAGGATACGAATGCTGAGGTGAGGAAAAATCATCAGTTTTCCGGTAGGAGCAAAATCGCTCGTTGGTGGCAAGTAAAAATGTATTCCTCCATATACCTGAAGCATAGAATAGAACGGATCTCAACGTACCTATATAGATGCAAAAAATCAAGTTCGGTGCATTGGTCAACCCCAATTTTCGGCGCGGTATATAAAGGCCTGAAAATCATCCCATCCCCATGATAACATCCAGACATTGGACTCCATTTCAGAAATAGATGCTTCTATTGTACTAGTAATAATAATAAAAGGTAAGCTTAAAGCATCAGTGCTGTTGTTGATTACATATAGGGTTGTCACCATTTAAAGCAAACCGTCTCTAGGTATGAATACACGGACACTATCTGAACGCCGTTGAGAATGTCAAACAAGGAATAAACCAGCCTACATCCAGTTGGATGGCGTTTGACATAAAATATTGACTCCAGACAAAATCTGTAATCAAATGTCTGTTTAGTCTGCTTTAATGTACAGGATACCGCGTTGTGTAACTGAGTTAAAAATGCCACCAAAATTTGCACTAGCTGACGATGTCATCAAAGAATGCAACAGTTCGCCATAACAGATGCTACAATAGATCGCGCTACTCCACTCTATTGGCGTTGTGGGAATAGGAGCTGGTTATGAGTTGGTGGTGATCTGGTTATCTGGAAAGTAAATTTTGAGGACGATAGAGATACATAGTTTTCTTAGCACTTGCATTGAAGAAGCTTACGAAGCTGCTGGTTTCACTAAATGTTTTGATTTGCAAGGGGTTTCCTCAGTAGGACACATTGGCTTAAAGTATTTGGTGAGTGTACTTTTTGGCTTCTTTTTAATCGAATACCCCCAATCCAAGATATTAGGTGTTTGCAGTCCTTGAATTCACGGAGGCCTATTTAGCTCATCGAGTACTTCGTTAATATTAGCCTATCTACTCGTATCAGGTAGGAATAACCTGAACAAAATTCACAGTACACTGACATGTCGTTCTATGCATTGCACTTGTCACTTCAGGTGAATTAATCTTTGTGTTTTCTTCTGTAGTAAAAAACCAATGACAATGTTAGACAAAGGACTTATAGATATCACAATTTGCCTGCGATTCATTGCTGAAGATGTACGGTCAAGGGCTTGAAATTGATAGCATATATAGTGCTGATGATCGCAATAAGGTACTTAGTGTGGATGTTGAAAAGGGACATCTGTCTTCTTCATCATATGGCGGCTTAAAATGTTTCGAAAATGCGATAATTGGTCGCATTTCAGCTACAAGCTTTTATGACTATTGGAAGAAAATCGTTTGTTTTCTCAAAAATTACACCATGGATCCGTGTTGTACAGCAAAATAATATGACCCAATAGAGATGCATATAATACGTATCTAATACCCAACAATTTTGAATCTTAATTCACAAAGAGAGCAGAAGAAGGTCAACATGTTGATATCTCAAGAATCATGTACTCCCACGACCCTCATCTGTCTCATATGCAAAATAATGTCTAAATGTCACTATACCTGACTTTATGGGTATCTGCAACTATCCGAATACACACACTACTCGCTCGTACCATACCCCAATTGAAACTTTCCCACGGTGCAGCAGTATCCGCAGATAATTTGAAAGCCACATTATTCGTACCACTGTCATTCACATCGATGCCACAGAACACTGCGATACCATGTAAGAGTATCTCCAGGTTGACATTGTCATGGAAACGACCATAAAGTACTGTCGCAAAATTTGCATACGTAGTGGTCGCAAATCTTTAAGTGGTCTAGCTTGCTTACCAAATAAAAAATTGAGACAAAAAAAAAACTCAAAGACACCATTTCACCATTTCCAAGTCATAAAGAAGTTAGACAGCGACTTTATTACCCCGCAATGTGGCGTCAGTAACAGAAGCAGAGACCAACTCCTAGTCCAAGTCAAAGTGTCAATTTAAACGCAAGCACAACCTATCTTATCTGAACTCAAGGTTATGACAATCAAAATACGCATTTACCCGTACGCGTACCATAGCCGTTGGCCATGTGGAGCAATTAAAAATCATTTACCTTGCTCCTCTTTCGTAACCACGTGGGTAAACGAGCATTTCTTGTATCATCACGTCGGATTTTATTGGCTATAAATGCGGGCCTCCATCATTCCATTAGATACGAAATCTACAATTCACCGCGCATCAAAAGTCAATAGCACAGGAAGTCAGTCAGCAAGAAATTGAATAATAAATCAGCAATTGGATTGGAATGGATTGGCTTCGGTTGGATTAGAAGTATGCCCATCCGTGGATAGTCCGGTGCCAGTTACCCGAAACTGTCAACCTGTTGATACTTTTTGGAAAAAAAAAAAAAAACAATGATCGTGGTTAGTGTAGAAACATATAGATCATGGACGCAGTCCGATAGTGTTGTCTAATATTTGCGCAAGCGAAAGCGGCCACAAAATTACCAAATTAAGTGAACTTGTTTTGCTTACGAGTTTTGTCAATCGGGTAGGGATGCTGAGTCAGAGGCAGAGTCAGAGGCAGATTCATAGTCAGAGTCAAAGTCAGAGTCAGTGTCAGTGTCAGAGAGGTTCACCTTAATTGTGGTTATTCAACACAGAGGAAGATGGAGGCAACTAATTAATTCTTAAGATAGAACTGGTCAAGCCTTAATGTGAAAGCTATACTGGATTAGAGTGTGGTGTCACAGTCTTAGCCAGTCTTGAAGTTATCTGACCAAAAATGGTCTCAAAAGTCACGGCAAAATTGATGATCTTCGTTTAAGTTAATGTTTTTTTACAGTTTGATGGTGTATGTGGGGATGGATGGCTTAAGTGATTCGAATGAACTCTTGCCATTAAAATTAATTTGTATTTTCTGAAAGTGGGATGATATTTTTTGGCGCCTATTCGGGACGACTGACGGGATTTGTTGGTGGTTGTTATATAAATGGATAACATTCTTGAATTCATATACGAGTTTAAGAATAAATAGTGTTGCTAATTGAAAATATGATCCTCTTTGATGGCAGTATAACACTCAAAGCAAACCACAATTGATCAAACTTTTTATTTAGATCAGTGTCTGCTTTATTTATTTAGAAGTTCGTCCCACCCTTTTCTTGGTGTGCACCTCACTTCAGATGGGATGAGACCCGCATCTTTGAATTTTACATTCTTTAGCCATCTCAAATGGGTGTTTTACGATTAGGGTAAGTACTGGCAATGTCCTTGACGACTATAGATCAGTTGTCATTTTTCTAAAGTGGCTTACTGAATTCGGAACATTCGGCTCGTTTTTCCAGAGGGACATACCCGTCCAAGTTTGTTGTTTTGCTAAGAGTAAGTTACTAAATCATGTTATAATTTCCAAAAGCAATTCAGACCCTCACTGTTGCCAATTTCGTAAAACGAAAGGTAGACAACGATCTTCAGATCTGCACGTGAAATGTAAATATTTAGAACATGCCATGGGCAGGCGAACTAGATTGCTGTAAAACAGATACCATTGCCACCTAAGAAGTACAGTGGGAATTATTAACTGTAACAGGTACTACGATATCTGGTTCAGAGAACAGAAGTTTCATCTATCTGGGAGCGGATAGAATACGGCAAGCTTGAGCTTTTTACAGGTGAGCTGGAGTTACTAAAGAATATCTTCACGAGCCCATCGATAATACCCCTGAGCAATTCCATAAGTATGACGTTAATTCAAACTCCAAATTAGGACAAATAGACTTCTGTTGGTGATGGTTGAGAGCACTAGAAATAGGGTAGGCATTGAGAGGTGTAAACGTGGCGATGCCCAATACTATAAAAGTTTCTATACATCAATTGTGCTTATTTTGCCTCCAACAGGTAATGATCGCGTACTGGTCAATGCCCATACGGATCCGAATTGCTCACCTTATAAGGGCGAGCGCTAATCAGCAAAATAAAATAGCAGCACCATAGCACGGGACAGCGGTTGATCTCACCAAATGGAATCAGGAATGAAGGAGAAACCCGGAATAAAGCAAATAAGACCTTATCCGGGCTACTTCCACATCTCAAGCCGGTCAGGATTTCCGAGATTAAGTCAGGGTCTTGGAAAAGAGATGGTGGCGGATGAGCCCTTAATGGACCAACGCAGCGCTGACATCCCCGAACGAGTTATTAGCTTTAGCGTCACCGACCCCTCGTCGTAGGGGTATCCATAATTTAACTGGCCCTCCAGATTGGGAGTTGTGCCGCCGGGGTAACTGCCCGGCCATAGAAAAAAAAACTTAAGTTACGAAGCAAAACCAAGCCTCGAATACGGACGGATCTAGGTTTAACAACCCCGGCAAGCGAAACAAGACCTACGAACTTCGGGTCAGCCAAACAACTAGCGGATTCCCTGAACTGCTGTAAAACAGAAGCTACCGCCGTCTAAGAATTGCGATGGGATGGGGGGGGGGGACAAAAGGAGGATGAAAAACTGCAACGTCTGCTATGACGATTGTTATCGACGACAAAAGCAGCGCTTATTCAGATGCCGATTCATTGTTGGAGGCCCTGAGTTTCCGGCATGTTAACTAGCAACTCGTAACAATCCGTGTTAAGGCCAAATTTGTCAACACTAGCCTTATACGCGCGCACGCCCTCACCGAGGAGAAAGAAGACGATACCAAAGATAGAGCCTACGAGCTCTTGGGTAAGACTTAGCAGCTGTGCACCAGCTGTGAAATTAAAGTTGTCCTCGAGGACTTTAATACAAAACTAGGCAGAGAAGACCTTTTTGGTAGAACTATCGGAAACTGTAGCCTGCTCTATGCAACCTACGATATCGGAGGGGAAAAACGTTGCCGTATATAGAACGTAGTTCCTGCATCGCGATATTTATAAAGGGACTTGGAGATCTCCTGATCAATCAGCCGTCAGATAGATAGATTGCGATTGACGCAAGGCACTCATCTAGTATTATGGACGTCCAAAAGTTACGAGGGGTCAACATCGACTCGGTCCATTATCTCGTTGTAGCCAAGGTATGATATCCCGATTATCGCAAAGGCAAGCTAATACTGTGAGGAAGTTTAACGTAGGGCCGCTATAATCGCAAGAGATCGCCAAATCCTTTCCGCCAGCATCAAGTATTGAAGACTAGTGGCAACATTGCCAAAACCCAATCAGAGATGCCGCCTCTGATGTGCTGGGTTTCATTTGGCCGCCACAACGAAAATCCTGGTTTGATGACAAGTGCCGGCAAAACGACGCTTCTTAAAAGGACTAGAGCTGATCACGAGATTTGCGCTCAGAAAAGCAGACACGAACATCGGCTTCTCGGGAGGAAAAAGAAGGAAATTGAGAGATACTACTCCAGCAATGAGGTTCGGAAGTTTTACCTAAAAAACATGCCGGGAACACAAGCCCCGAACCAAAGCCTGTAAAGATGAACAAGGGAATATAGTAGTAGAGTCCCAGTCGCTGCTGGGGATTTGGAAAGAACATTTCTGTAGGCTGTATTACGGCGATGACGAACCAACCACCGCTGTCAAGTAGAATGAACCTTTCAACCTGGACGATGTAGATCAACAATTCCGTCAACCCGAGCTGGATGAAGTAAAAATAGCCATCTCTAAGCTTAAGTCAAATAAAGCTGCTGGAGTGGACGGCCTGACTGCCGAGTTCTTTAAATCGTAAAGCGACAACTCAGTGAGAAGCATACACCAACTCATCTCTCATCTGTAAAATATGGTCGGACGAAAGTATGCCCGATTAATTGTACCTCAGAATTGTTTGTCCGATCCTCAAGAAAGGCCGCCCTCTTCTTAACGTCGCCTACAAGATCCTATCTGCCGTATTGCGTGAATGCTTGAAGTCGTTCGCTAACAACATAACTGGTTCATATCAGTGTGGTTTTATGCCAGGAAAATCCAAAGATCTTGGAAAAAACCCATGAGGTCCAAATCGATACGCACCATCTGTTCATCGATTTTAAGGCCGCGTACGACAGCAATTATAGAGATCAGCTACACAGATTTTGAGATGTCAACTGCCTAACTTGTCCGTTTGTGCAAGATGACGATAGAAAACACGCTGCTCCATCAAGGTCGGTAAAGAACTCATAAAGATGTTTTATGATAAAAAAGGATTTACACAAGGCGACATGCTGTCGTTCTTGAAAAAATAATGCAAGACTCACACCCTAACACCAGAGGACAATCTTTCGAAAGTCCGTCAAATTTCTCGCATAAGCCGAGCCGATATTGACATAACAGGAAGAAAGCAGCGTAAAGTCAATGGCGCTAAGAAGGCTCATTTCGGTCGCGTCTGCATAGAAGGTGAGTGGAAGATGAGATATAACGACGAATTATACGGGCTATACATCGACATCGACTTAGCCAGAAGAATGAAGGTCCAACGACAGAGGCGGCTGGGTCTTGTAGAGCGGATGGAGCGGTTTCGAATGAATGCATTCTAGTAAACCAAGCTTCTCCAAACTTATGGAAGGCATATTTTACTATGTCGCAAGATTTCAACTACTTTACCATTTGAAAATTAATAAATTTGAATAAGCAACATGCACTACACTCCGTTGCCAGATGGCTACTCAGTCCATAAAACAAAAATGCTACAAACCAAAAGGAACTACCTCCTTCTGAACCACAACCAAAGTCCATTTATTCATGTTTCTTCTTTAAGAGGAGAGTTACAAAAAGCAAATCTTCCTGATCCCGGTCACTTGGAAAATCTCCTCAATCAGCGGTAAAGAGGACAAAAGTACGACTAAACCACAGACATAGATACCAAAACAGAGCCATACTACAATACATGTACTGATGTAATAACACCAAAAAGCCCTCAGCAAGCACTAATTACTGTAACCAAGTTGTGAAAGCCGGTACAAACTCCAGGGGATAATAGACATTCTAGTAACTGAACTTGTAGTTTGCATTAAGGATTGTGTACCGCATTATTCTACGAATTGAGTAGACCACTTAAACGAGATACATAAGCTCTCTATTCTATGTGGTACAGGCATTACCTATGCCATGCTCGTACGAGTAGTAGAGTACCAAGTCTACTATCTATGACTCTGCAGTATCATCCTTTTGTAAATTTACTCCCTCTTATTAGCCCCCACACAGGAGTTTCAAAAGAAAGGATACACAAGAGATAAGCAACAACCAACATGTGGCGCACGTGATACAATCTAATGATCAATTTCCTCCCCAAAAAAAAAAAAAAAATAAATAAAACAAAAAATTAAAACCATGAGGAGACCTAACGAGAAAGGAGCACGGAACTTTTGTCCAGTTCAGGTGGAATTAATTTTATGATGCCATTCTTCCTGTTCTGTTGTGGGTAAAAGCATTCGTATCTCTTGTGTTGTTCCGTTTAGAGTACCAGTGTTTAAAGAAGACATCTGGGTAGGGAACATCTTTTCTCGGGAACACCTGTTTTAAGGCCTCAAACTGTCGGCATACATTAACCAAAGAAATAAAGCCAAAACTTCTCTAAGAAGAACTGGTTCTTAAAGTTTCCTTATGTGTCATTCCGTTTCCAATATAAAGCCGTACGAGTATCTGTTTATCTTTTAAAATGGAAAAACTCCCCAGAGCTCGAGTCATATCCCACATTAGTTTCAAAGGAGTCTTAAAGTATCTAACAGATACGAAACAAAGCGAGGAAACTTACCTCCCAAAACGCATTCGCATGTGCTAACACTGTAAAAGACAGCGTGAACTTTTTGAAACTTTATCCGATCAGGTACGTTTAAGTTCCTAGTCTCACACTTGTACGGATACTCCTACTCAGATTCAGTTTGTTTATTTTTTTTTTTTTTTTTTTTTTGTATTCATATCTAAGATGCAGCGTTGGTCG
The DNA here is from genome assembly GCA_963966105.1 of Volucella zonaria. Classification (NCBI taxonomy): domain Eukaryota; kingdom Metazoa; phylum Arthropoda; class Insecta; order Diptera; family Syrphidae; genus Volucella; species Volucella zonaria. The sequence goes on along the minus strand of OZ014530.1, from coordinate 41,755,377 downwards.
CATTGTATTGTCGGTCGTCGTGATGATGATGCAACAAAATAAACATACGAATGCAAATGAGATACATTCGTGTATCTGATATCAACTTCTCCCGCGCGGTACCCAACAAAGGGGGAGGAGGACTCTTATTGTGAAGCCACGTGAGATTCTTTTGAGTTTTTGCATTGTTTTGCGATATGCAATGTGCGATCTCTGAGATACGAATACAAGTAAATGGTATGGATATTAAAACTTAAGTTTCCAGTTACAAGTATTGAGAAATATTCAGTCAGACACATACCATAGGTATCCGTGTAGATTGCAGATTTGTCTATTCCTATCTTCAGCCATGAGGAATGGTAGTACCCGGTTGGAGAAAGCTATCCTAGCTATCATGGTTAACTTTCGTAGATGTTTCGTATTTGTGCGAATAGGGTAGAGAGGGAGACATGTTACTCTAGTTTATGTGGACATTGAAATACTGTAAGTGACAGGTGTTATTGATTCAAAGTTGATAGGTTCAAATGTGGGACGCTTAAGGGGGTAATTTATTACATCTGACATACAACTTAGATTGCAGATAGTAATGCATCAGGTGAATTGCATTGCAAGTTTTACATTTCAATTGGATTCTGACCAAACAGAGAGAGAGAGAGAGAGAGAGAAATGTTTTTGATGTTGACATGGTGAAAGATGTTAAAATGCTAAAACTCATTTGCAACAGGTTATGAAGCTGGAAGATTTGTCATTATTTTACCCTGAATGGGGTCCTGTCAACAGTTTGCTGAAATTGTAGATAAAACCATACGACTACTGTTTAAGATTTTATGCTATAAATGGATTTTCAGAAACATAAAATAACATTTACTTCAGATGAAAATATTTTCGCTGTTCCTTTCAACAAGGTTTATACCTGGATCTAGAGCAATCCAAGGTACTGAGAGAACTTAGGTTTCATATAGTTTTACGGACAATGTCAACAGATGAACAGAGTGTAACATCTAATAGGTGTCATTCAAAACATTATGTATTCAGAAGAAACTTCTAAGGCAGCCGCTTGAAGTTCTCTTAGGTCAAGCAGCATGCCTTCAGACGAGTCCTCCGAAAATAACCGCCATTCACCCCTGAAAGGCTTTTATGGTTTGACTTAAAAATCAGCCATCATTAAGACTTGTAGCTTGCATAAAAGTATAAGTAACTTCATTGAGTTATAATAGAAATGGGATCACGACCCAGCACCTGGATTGTGCATTGCAAGCAATATTTTCCATATCACAAAATTCTGCGATACTTTGCTTCAAGAATCAGAGTCGAATCAATTCAAAAGCCTTAAGAGTTGTTCAGGTCTTTCTTCTTTTCAATTCTTTTCATTCCGACGAAGTTGCGGTTGTAGCAAAATTGCTATGAGCTGTATAGGTTGTGATGCAAACTTTTATACAAAAAAATGGTCCTGGTTTGAATTTAAGTTAAAATCAACAGTTGTCTGGTTACACAGAGCGCATCATCAACTTTGCGTGGGCCTATTGGATAGCTGAAGTAAATTACTTTAACAAAATAACGATGAGCGCTTCTCATCCAAATTCCAAACAAATTCGTTGTTCCTACTTCTCTTTACACCGGGCCCCCGCCCAATTATCAAGGCTTCGCCCATCAATGACGTTGTCTAATAAAAAACGGGGGCAGAGCACATTACTGGTCTTATCGTAAACATCTTCAGATAACGCCTCTGAAGGTTGCTACGATTTGATCAGTAACAAGTTGCCGGTCATGGGTCCTGTTGGCGGCTGGACCACCAGTAGCCCATACCAGGGCTTAAATCACGGTACCATGGGAGTCAGGAACCCCCGGATTTGAGTCCGGGCCTGGTAGAGCTCGGAATAATACTACGGCTACGTCAAACATATCGCAAATGCAGATGAATGATCAGCACACTACCGTAGATTGGTCACATCAAAATTAGAAGAGGTCAGGTTATGGAGAAAGGTTGAGTTTGTTATAAGAGCTCAGCCGCCAAACTTCTATAGAAAATTTAAGGGAGGGTAGCTAACGGAAGCCAAGCGGGACTCCAGCAGCTCAGCTGTCGTACTGAATAAAGAGTCAGTAAGTCTCTCTAGGATTTTCAAAAAATAGTATTGTATAAGGCCGCCAGGTAGGCAGCGAGTCAACTTTTAAAGTCAATAAGTCAGACATAAGGGATACGAGAGAGAATTCCCTGATTGCCGGGCGATGAATTTCAACCGCACAGTGATAGCGGTCAATTCTAACTATTTTAGCAGGACTGCGATTAATTCAGAATCAGAGTAAACCATCACTCTTGGACTGGTACATTTGGAAGTATGCAGTATAACGCTGTAGACTTGAATTACACGGCTCTGCTGAAGGAAGATGATTGCAACCATCGCTCGAGGTGGTGAAGGAGAAAAACTACGAAACTGAGTCCCGGAACTCTTACAGAAGGTAAAAAAAATGCATGCTTAAATAACGAATCCCGACGATAGAAGTACTCGTAGTCCATACCCGCCTGTAAGGGCATCAATCTCTTTTCTACCGCCTGAAGGAAAAGTTCGGCTTAGGCTTAGTGTGTTAACAATTGACCGAATATTCAAACTAAGGTTGATCGTGAAGAGGTACATTTAGTTTAGACAATGAAAAACGTTTGCTGCTCCTTTGATATTGGAAAAGTTTCACATATCGTGACGTCGTGGTGCAACTGTTACTTCTTTAACATCATGCTGGGGGAAATTGTACGAAATTTGCAGGCCGACACCGGGTTAATAATTTTCCAAATTCTGTGCAACTACTTACATACGAGTACATTGGCAATATAAGCAGAATGCAGCGATCCCGTTCCATGATACGCTTCCAAATATGTACATACATACAAGGTGGCGCAAAATTAATCAGCTTATCGGAAGATGGTATAATTTTTGGAAATAGCGTCATACGTCAATCATATTTGACATTTGTGAACCAGCAATATACAAACAGACAAGCAATGGAGCCCTGTATTCCGCAAGAGCGTGGAATAATTGTGTCGATGTTTTTGACCAATTATCGATCAGTGGTGTTAGCGCAGCCAACTGGGTAAACATCCCGGCGCTTATCTACTCGACTCGAACAGAGTCGACGAAGAGACGGTGCAACCGCACACACATCCATAATGGATATTGTGAAGGAAGCATTACCTGGTCGCGTAATCTCCCGTTTTGGCGATTTTACATGGCCAGCAAGATCGCCCAATCTAACCATCCCAGACTTCTTTCTTTGGGGTTACTTGAAGCCGCGGGTTTATGCCAACAAAAACACTGGTTCAGTATCGGCTCAAACTCCGTATCAGCATGCTCGGCCAGAGCATACACGCCAAAACATCACCTCAGTGAGCGAATGTGTTCAAAACCAGCTAGGCACCTCAATTCGGCGCCGACGGCAACGCTGCCGTTCCCGTTCTACAGCCGAAGAGCAGGGACGTGAGTCCGGAAACTAAAACGAAAAGCAAAGAGTACTGTCGTCAGCAAAGGAATATATTGAATTAGAAATGACAGACAAGAGATCATTGATAAAAATTAAAAAGAATGTCGGAGACAGAACGGAGTCCTGTTCCGCACCAGCATTTATTTTGTGAATATCAGACTTAAAACCGTCCAAGATTACTTGAATTGAACGTTCCAAAAGGTAATTTCTATTCCATTGAAGAACAGAGTCATCGATCCCAAAAGCACAAATTTTCGACAAAAGAGCTTGATGCCAAACTCTGTCAAATGCTTTAGAAATATCAGGTGCAACTATCTTGCCTTCGACAGATTGATGCAGACTTTGATTCCACTTTTCGGTGAGACATGCCAACAAATCACCAGTGGACCTGTTGCAACGAAAACCGTACTGCCGGTCATTGAGAAGTTTTAGTGTTTCGAGATATTTCATGAGCTGACAGTTTATCAGGGACGGGCTGGACAAATGCTGTTTTCCATCTGCACGGAAAGAGTCCTAAAAAGTAGGATTGATGAAAAGCTTACGCAGTGGTTTTGCCAGCGAGGAAGAACACCTCTTCAGAAGAAAGAGAGATATGCCATCTGGAACTGCGGATTTGTGGATGTTAAGATCTTTGAGTACTCTTGCTACTACACGAGTGCGAAAGTGGATTCGTCTTATTGAAGACTCGACGCACTACAGTCCAGGTGGAGATAAAGCATCTGGACGTGTTGAACTGGCCGCAAAGTGTACAGCAAGCAGATTGGCTTTTTCCAAAGAGCTGACAGCTGGAATGCCATTATAAATGAGCGTTGGGATGGAGGATGAGGCAGAATTTCTAATTTTTTTTATGAACGACCAAAAATGTTTACTGCCTTTGGGACGTTGCAGTATTTTTGCCTCAGTTTTTGGTCGTATTGGAATTGCAAACGCTTAAGGAAGACGTTGCAGCCATTCCTGGCTCGTTTAAACTTTTTTCGGTTTTTCTCTGTTGGGTTGGTCTTGAAGGACCAAAAAAACATTTCTCTAACCCTGACAGCCTCTTTACAACTCGAGCCGTATCACGCCTTTTCTTTTAGTTTGATACTCTTCATCCGATGAGGGATAACGTTTCTCATTCCAAAGAGAATGGTGTCTGTGATCATATCAGCAGCGGCATCCACGTCGTTATCGGGGAAACATAACGACCAGTTAAAGTTCCTAAAGAAGGTGTTAAGTCCGCTCCAATTGGCTTTCTCGTATTGCCATACGGTTCTTTTAGGAATCTTTTCTCTAACTGTGTGGTCAGTATACGAGAAATGAGCTGATATGACACAATGGTGTGACGAGCCTTGAGGGGAGCGACAGTGTCCTTATCAGGGTGAGAGGTTAAAACAAGTCCGGGGTGTTGGCGTTATGACTATCAACGTCTGGTATCCGCGTGGGCTCATTTACAAGATAAGTTAATTAGTTCTCCGCAGCGAAGGTCTCAACACACCGTCCTTCGGGTGTTGTCTGTCTAGAATGTCGTAGCCATCCAGAATTGCGAATATTGAAATCACCCGTAATAACAACTTCAGTATGGGGATACAGGGACCAGCAATTGTGATGTGTTACTGGACTACGTGGAAGATGTTACTCCAGGATCTTGGTCTAAAACCTTACAAAATACAGTTCGTGCAAGAACTGAAGCCGAATGACTTGCCACAGAGTTGAGTTTTCGGTGAGTGGGACCTTAGAAAAGCTGGAAGAAGATCCGTTCTTTTATCGAAAAATTATCTTCAGCGACGAAGCTCATTTCTGGTTGAATGAGTATGTTAACAAACAGAACTGCGCCATATTGGGTCCGATGGTGATGAGCTACTAATGCACCCAGAAAAATGCATTATGTGGTGCGGTTTATAGTCCGGCGGAATAATTGAACCATTTTTTTTTTTCAAAGAAGAGCGAGAGAACAACGTTACCGTCAATGGAGCTCCCAACTTTCGATTGATTCCGAAATTATTTTGCCCAAAATGAATGAGTTGAACCTGGTCCACCAAGATGGCGTTACATGCCACACAGCACGCGAATCGATGCACCAATTGCGAAATGAGTTCGGTGAGCAATTTATCTCTCATTTTAGACCGATGAATTGGCCGGCTAGATCGTCCAATTTGACGCCTTTAGACTATTTTTTTATGGGGATACGTCCAATCAATCGTCTAAGCAGATAAAACAGCGTCGATTGCAGGCTTGAAAGACAGCATTACACGTGTTATTAGCGATGCTCGAAATGCTCGAAAAAGTCATTCAAAATAGGACTTCCGTATGGACCACTTAAAAAGTAATCAAAATTTACATGAAATAATCTCTAAAAAGTAAATGGCAAGCAGTGATTTATCAACTCAAATAAAAATTATTTTATACACTTTTGCAATTTTACTGTGGTTTTTTCTTCAACAGTTAAAAACCAAACGCTTAAAAAATCACCCAATGTAATGTTCTCAAAGAGCTTTGTAATGGAGAACAACTTCGCGATGGACCTATAACTAATATAAAACTCGTGAAAGGAAGTCCAGACTGAGTAATGTCCACCGAAATCAATGTCGTTTGTGGGCAACTGCTCAGGTGGGAGAAGTATTCTTGATCAAGGTCTTCGGAAGGTTTAGCAAATCACTTGCTAGAGAATTGACCAAATATTCGTAGTTCCGCGATTATTAGAGGATCATTGAAGAATGTAATGGCAAGCTTTAATGTGGAGTGGGGTTTACCCACTAGTAAATCGAAAAAAAAAACGTCTGGGATCAGAGATTAAACTGTGACTAATATGGCTTAATACATTTAAATATAGTGATCTACAAAGGTAAGAGAATTTGGTGGAAACAAAGTGCTGGTTATAAAAATCTATGTCGGAGCATGATCTCAGATAAGCGTGACTTAGTTTTTTTTCTTACTACGAAATGAGCCCAATTCTGTGTTATACCAGGGCGGAGACGATGAGGAGTTCTTCTGGGACAGTCAAAAACAGTTGAAAACGTTGGTATAAAATTAGCAGGAGCATTATCTATAGAAAGGCAAGATTTCTCTTAGAGAAAGTTGAAAATGGTCTTACTTAGTAAATTGTTTAGGTGCGCATAGTCTGTTCTACGAAAGTTAGAGCTACAGACGCCAACGACTGAGGTGGGTTGTTAGGTTCTACATCAGAAAGCAAGTGAATGCTCGTTGAAATAATGAAATTAGCTGAATCAGTAGCGAAAATGAGATCCTGCTGTCTTCCAAGATTGATGGTGGTACCGCAGTCCGTAAGACAGTTGACGAAGATAACTCCTTTTTCAGACTCTACATTGCCATTTTTAAAATGATTAAAATCTCCCGAACTAGAAAGGACGTTGGTATAGTCACCATGATTAAATTCGAAGTAACCGATACAAATCCTTTTTTAAAAATCATACACTTTCCTCCGATCAAGAAGCTTGTTTCCTTTAGAATAAAGCTTTGTTGGTGATTATTTTAGAATTAGGAACAAACTTCGATGGAGTAATGTTTTCTGCTTTCTCCATCAAAACCAAAATCAGCTCAATTACCGGCCGTCGACTAATTTTATTAATTATTATAAAATGAAATTTAATATTTAGATTTTAACCCCAACTGATTACTGTAACTGTAACAGATTCTCCAATAAATTCATTTGTTACTCAATACGATCATTAAAATTTCAGTTTCATGGCCAAAACCAGCTACCTTTAACCCTTTATATAGTCCCATATAACATTTGATTTACGAATACCTTCTAACCATAATTCCCTTATAGCTTTCAGTTACCCATATACATACTTAGTTAAATTTTTGAAAGGTCCATGACAACCATGACCGAACAAATATCGATTTATGTACGTACGTACAATTAATAATATTTTACCAATACCCAAACGCAATTAGATAAACAAAAAGTAAATCAACACCGGGATTGGCAGCCCGCATTTTAAATTCACTGACAAATTTAGAATGCGCATATTGCATTTGTACAAGTATCTTCGAATCCCAGGCCCATTCTCTAACAAGCCCCTTTTCTGAGTGTGGGAATTGCATTTCAAAAACTATTAATTGTTTAATTGGAAAATCTTGTATCGAATGGAACCACTATTGCCACAAGGCAACCATTTGCAACTCACTAGTTAAATGATGGCAACAACAATAACAACAACACGAGGAATAATAATAATCGACAGTTCAATTTAATTGACATCTAGAACTATTGAATTCACTATGTCGCCTACACAAATACAAATACGAGTACATGGGTATGTACAGATTCTATAGATGGAAGTACGTAACATACATATTTCGTTGCGAGGGTAATGATATTACTTTCAACCCTCCTACCATCCTTGTCATTACTGTCACCACTTAGGTATTAGCTAAAATCCGTGTGACCATGTGATCGGTCTATAAAACAGTTCAACTTTACATCAATTTCACGTTTTTGAAAGGAACTGAGTATACAGACTCTATAGGATAATTGCGGGAAATCTTAAAAACGGGCAAAAATCTAACCTGAAACGTGAAACCCGCACGATTCCAACAACTTTAGGAAGAGTTAATGAAGTGTAAAATGGGCATCTTGAGAGTTATGGTAAATCTGTTGGCACGGAATGGTAGTGACTGAATATTGACGGCCAGATCCCGGCCTACGTAAAAAAGATTATCATAATCATACAATGCAACGCATCGACGTAAACCTCGATTGGAAAAGGAAAGGAAAAAGGATGTCAGCGCTAAGGTATTGACGGGGCTGGTATTTACCAACCTATGTATGCGACCTGGCATCCAACCATGTATGAGCGGTTTGTCGATTTCTGTAAAGCCAACCGCCAAGTATTTTGAGACACACTGTTTGGGCACTGGGCATGCCAAAAGATCAACTGGTCACATATGCTAGGCATTGAACATTAAACCAGATAGACTAGAACTGGATAAGCCAACGATTTAAGATGACGATTAGACTTCTGAAAGAGCCAGGAATTTAATATCGAAACAGGATGTCATTCTGATCTTATAGCAACTTATAAAGTATGTCCCATTAAGACCGCCTTTTTTTTGTTTCGGTCGTATAGCCCTGTTGTTTGACAGCAGTCATATCTGGTTCAGTCATGGAGAATTACACAGACGCATAACGCATAGAAGTTGTGAAAATCCACTACCAAAATGTGTGAAATTTCTGTGGAGACGGTTCTAAAATTTCTTGGATTTTCCGGTCACCATAATGCACCTTCTCATAGTGTTCCGATTAATCGAGGAATTTCAGGAGATTGGGTCAATTCTATCTAATAAAAACATTGCAGTAGTTAGGAGAGTATTGGCCAGAATCCTTACACTTCGATTCGCCAGCGTTCTCAGCATTTAATACTTTCACGAAGCAGTTTACAGTAAATTTCGACTAAAAAATTGCATTTGCACGCCTACAAGATTCAGTTGATACAAGATTCGAAGCTAGTAGATCATGCGCAGTGCCGAACGGTCGCAGAATGCATGGAAAAATGGAATGGAACAAGTGATTGATGAGCATGATGAGCATTTCGAACTTAATGGCTATGTCAACAAACAGAACTGTCACATTTGGGGATCTGAAATCCAACAGTGATCCATCAACGTTCCATGCGTCCACCACGAGCCACTGTTTGCTGCGTATTTTGGGCTGACGAAGTGATTGGGCCGTTCTCTTTCGAGAATGAGGTCACCGTCAACGGCGCTCGTTACCGTAAGATGATAAACAACTTCTTCTGGCTTCAAATTGCTGAAATGGATCTCGAAGACATTTGGTTTCAACAGGACGGTTTACCCTGCCACACAGTGATCGAAACAATGAAATTCTTGAAGATGGAATTTGAAGGGAGAATTATCACCCGTCACGGTGATGTGAATTGACCATCAAGATCATGCGATTTGATGCCTTTCTTTTGGGGTCTTCGAAAGGAAAGGCGTATGCCAATAGTTCAAGAATAATTCCTGAACTGAAAGACTGAGCCGACACTATGCCAAAATGTCATCGAAAATTTCGTCAAAAAGACCAACCGGTGCAATGAATCGCTAGACGGTCATTTATCGGATATTGTTCGATATACATCCTCCATGTCTACACTCTTTATTAAAATAAAAATATCAGAACTTTTTACATAGACACTGCATTTTGTTCAAATTTCAAATAGGCGGTTTTAATGGGACATCCTTTATCTCGAAGCTAATAGGTCCTGCGGCATCATGATAAGTTTAGAAGTTAACATCAACATGCTTTGGTAGCCCGTAGCGTCCCAATAACTTAGGAATCATCTCAACCTAACAGCAGAAACTGTCAATCGGTCTGAGAGTATAAGGGGCACCACTCCAGAGACATACATGAAAAATGTTTTTCGGATCCGGGCGCATAAAGCAACAGCATACGACTATTAGCGGAGACGTGGGGACAAACCGGAAAGTAGATTTCACCTAAATTCCACCAGCCTCAACTGGAGAGAGATCACAGTAACGTGTGAAAGAAAGTGCAGAGAGTATAAGTAGTCCGATACCTCACAACTTCCAATCAGGTTGGCCACCACCAGTAAATTGTGGTATCTACCTCCCGGTGTGGGACTTACAGAAACACGAATGCAATCGTACTTCGGGGCTCCAGAATCGAATTATACAAGGAATCCCATCAACGGTTTGGCTTCAGAGGTCAAAAACGCAGGAAAGCAGAATGATAGTTGGGACACTCAAAACAACACCCCGTGAAAAGTCTGACTGTTTCTTGTTGATATTGAGAGCAAGGAGGAACATAGTCTTTTCGGTGGTCTAAGGCATCCTGACAGTAGCATGATGACCTCGAATTAATGAGAGTTCAACAGCATCAAATTCCTGAATTTACACTCTGAATCTCAAAGATGACAACAGCGAAGTGCTCAAGAGGAACATGACCCTAGGCATTAACAGCATCGCTGCAAATTTTAATCAAGATGTGCCGGGACCATTGAAATCTAAATTCATCAAAGCAAGTGCTTGGAAAAATAAGCATGTTAAAAAAAGAGTGAAATAAGATGTTGGGAAGTTGTGAAAGAAGAAGAATCTGAAAAACTGCTTTTGGCTATAACCAAAATAATAACAATAGGTGAAGTCGTACTGCAACTACTTTAGTTGACCTCCAAATGTTGGCTACGGTATAAAGGGGTTGCTGTAGGAACACACTATTTTACGTTGAATTGAAGTCTATTGACTGAATTCGGAACAGTTACGGGCAATATCTGTTAAGCAGATGAGTCAATATACAGTCTTATAAATTTCGACGCGACACGACCATAAACAAAAATATACCTCACAAGGATATTAAAATCTAGGTAAGTCTGGACGAATTTTCGTAGATCAAATTAGTACACTAATGCTATGAACAGAGAAAATATTTAGTCCATTGTAAGGAGCACAATGTATGTTTCTTTCATTTGAGTTTCTGAGATTTTCGTAAAAACATGAGTAAAAGCTTCAGTGATAAATTTCCTACAGTGCCAGCACCCACAACATAAACGCCAAGTACTTGCAGCCTAATGCGAGAGAAGCCCGGATACTCCTAGAAGAAGTGCTCCGCGGTATCCGTATCACTTTCACAGCAAGTGTCGTAGGGTGTTGTGTGACTTATGATGCGTATATTGAAATTCTAAGCAAAAGACTCCATAGGCAGTCAACAGTCTTTTCTACTCAACGACAGTGAGAAAGTAAATCAGATCTTAGAGCCTCCAGGCAGTATTTGTTTGGTTTACCGACATCCTGGGGAATCATGCTATTTGGAGCTATAATCACAAGAAGGTCAATTGTCAATGTAAATCCTCAGCGCGGACGGAGACAGTCATAATGCAGGTTCGTGTTCTGAGAAACCCAGCCCTGAGCGTTGTTTAGAAAGTTCATCTGCTATTCTATTAGCTACGATTTCATTGTGAACTGGGACTTAGTGCGTAGCCTCCCGACTGCGTTCGTAATGACGATGTAATTCATTGTCATTACAATTGCGTACGTATCAGCTTTGAAGATAGATACACCCAACAAGGAGTGCAATATTACGTTGTCGTCCATCAAAATAAACCTGCATCCTATCGTAAATCGGTTTTGTAGCCATCCGTGAAGATCCAACTGAATTTCCTTCCTGGCTCAGATTCTGGTCGAAACCATTTCTGGCCAAAGACAAAGTCGACTTTTTTCATATCAACGCAGTTCTGATGTCATTGCTTCAAATGCTATATTCATGAGACAACAGTCAGAAGACAGTAAGGTATTTCTACAGGCCTTTCAATAGAAATTTGTTAAAGAAACATCTGCCAAATTTGTTGTGAATTGTTCGGCAGTATATGGCAAATCACCATGGAAAGTTATAGCGAACAACGTCTGCAAATCAGTGCACCGTTCCAGAAACATTCCGCGCATTACGAGATTTTTATCCTTCCCACAACCGTCCTGCCGAGTCGACTAATCGACGTTCGGTGGCCAAATTCGAGTCAACATCAACATCAGCCCAATACTCGTATTTCCCGAAACGCAAGGTCTGCTGAAAACATGGCTGCTATTCGTGGGAGTGTAGGGGAAAATCCGAGACAGTCAATTTCTCGTCGTTCAGAAGAACTTAGCCCTTCTGCGACTTTAACTTGGCGAATTTTGAGTAGAGACAAGGGACTGTACCCGTATAAAATTCAACTGACCCAACAGCTTAAGATAGACGCCCATAGACAATGCCATAGACAAAATTATATTTAGCGACGAGGCCCATTTTTTGATGACTGAATGCCTGAACAAGAAAAATTGTCACATTTGGGACGATGCCAATCCACATGAGATAGACCAGCATAAAATGCATTTCGAGGAAGTCATTGTTTGATGCGGATCTCTGTATGCCGGAATCATCGATACGTGCTTCTTTCAAAACGAAACTGGCATTTCCATAACCGTCAAAAGCGAGCGCTGCAGATCAATGATAAGCAATTTCTGTGGCCTAAACTAGATGATATGGATAATGACGACATGTGATTCTAACAGGACGGCGCTACGTGCCACACAGCGGATACCACGGACATGGTTATCTCGCGCAGCGGCGACCTGATCTGGTCACCGTGATCGCGTGATTTAACACCTTCAGACTTTTTTCATTGGCCGCAAATAATTGATGCACTCAAAGTCAACATAACGAACGCCAACCAGCAAATTCAGGCAGATTTATGCGACAAGGTCATTGGAAATTGCACCTTTCGAATACGTGCCACCAAGCAAAGCCGCGGCATCTCAGAGACTGAACGCAAGCACCTCCTGACGGTGGATCTGTAAATGAGGTAGATGTAAATGACATGGGTTATGTCGATCCATCCAATGACGGATAGTACCGATGTTGAGAGTAAGTGTAGGAACAGTTTTCGGTGTATTGTCATACTTGAATGAACAAAAGATAAGACTCTGAAGCGCTGCTTACTGAAAAAAATACAGCGAGAACGATCATCCTGGATTAAAATGTAAACATGTCAAGACGCGGTGGAGACTTAACTTGCGTTTTAACAAATCTGCTTGTGATTGCAGCGATTGATTATTCAACTCTGGTCACACTGATGTTTTCCACCCCCTTACGACAGTAAGTAATATCGAATTTATTGATTAGAGAATGAGTCGCGCTTCATTTGCTCTGCACGGTACTTTTTTTTTTTTTCTAAATCCAGGAAAATGTATCTAATTACCCTCATAACGGTGGTAGTGGCTAGATGGTGATATGGTGAAATGGCAAAATAATGTGAAAAAGTGATTCCGATCCCCTGCCTCAGTCTAACCAAAGCATGGATTTAATTAAAATTAATGTGCAAACAGAAAATGCAATTAAACAAATCGAAAACAGATACAAACAAACGACAAACAGATAGACAGGGAAACCGATACACATTCTGAGAACGGCGCGGCGGCAAAACTCTTATAAATCATTCATCATGTGGTGTATAGTTACGAGCATGACTACGAGTACGTATCTGAGTATCTGTAGCTGGATACAATTATGCCATGTCCCTCAAAATCGAAACCAATCAGTCAAAAGCTTGTAAGACGATCAATTGCCCACCCCATTCGTCTTGTCTTCTCCACAGTCACGGTAAGTGTCGCTGTTTTTTTTAAATATTTTCACTCTTTAGATAACAGCCAACTATGCCGGAAAGTATCTCTACAAAAAGAACAAAAAAAAAAAAAACTTCTTCATACTATCTACTCATGTACGAGTACATGCATGTTTTCCGGGCACATTGTCAGATAATAACAAAAAATTCGGGAAAAGGTGTCAGAAGTGGTGTCAAGTGTGGAACCTTCCAAGTTTGTTCGTATTCTCTATACTCCGGCTGATTTGGTTCTGTTCTGGAATTGAGAACCGTTTTTATGCTCCACAGTGTGAGGGGATGAAGGAATTGTTTAAACTAAGGTCGCCAATAGTTTTGAACCTTTTTTTTTGTGGCGTGAGTATAACCTTTGGCGCGGCTGTGGAAATTGTGGTGTGTCAGGGGACTGTGGTCTGACTCAGTGGAAAGATGGTAGGGAGGTCTATGTACACATGTAAAACGCTTCAATTGTGCTCGTAAGAAAAAAAAAAAAACGAGCAAATTCACTTTACATTCAATGTTCATTGTTTCCATTGTTGTGTAGTGTTGTTGAGTTGACTTGAATTGAGTTAAGTTGAGATACCTATCCAAACAGAAGCTAACTTTCATTGCAGTTAAAGTGATGTGTGTCATAGCTGGTGATGTAAGTAGTTATAGGAGGGCTGGTGATTTAACTTACAAACGGAACTCAAGGTTAGATATTTTACATTCGATACAAAAATAATGGGGGATGGCAAAGTAGATATGGCATTTAAGATATGTGGTCTTGACACTTGCCATTGACTGATTATGACAAATTCCAGTCAAAAGGTTAATTGAATAGAAGATCCTTTCAGAAAGTCTTAGCATAATAAGCAAATATAGATTACAAAAGAATGGCTTGAATGGCAAAACATTGACACTGCTCAGATGGCTGAGCTAATTAGACATTTTTCGCTGAAGTTTATTCGAGGTGATTCACCTTACCGGTCATAGTATCCGATTTGCCCAGACGTAACCTAATAATATCGGACGATCAGAATTCGCTGAGGCATATGTTATGCCTGATAATGGCGTTCCTCAAAAACTGGATTATCTGATGAAAAGCTCGTTCCTAAAAGTAGCGATATGGGGAGTTGGCAGAATATCTGGAACTGAAAATGTCTACCATGTAGTGCAGCAAAATCACAGTTGACCTCAGACCTCATAACTAAGATTCCTCATTTCTGAAGCTTATATTCTCGCTTAGGACATGAAGACCGCTTTTGACCACACACAAATTGTGAAAGATACTTGTATTGGCATACTTACATTAATCTAAAAGAAAGTGACTCTCAGTCTATGTGAAGTCAATCTAGTACATGTTTTACAAATTAGTGGGGTAGTTAGCAAGCATTATATCCCAAACCAGCTTACTCTGATACTCATGCCGCTTTTGCACCTTGCTATGAAATAATGGCTCCGTCTTAACTTCAGACGTTTAAATTCTGTGGCGTAAGTACAGGTTTTTGACGGGATAATGACCTCAGCTTTCTCATCTGGAGTCAACCTGCCATTGTTTCGTTAAGCTTTCTACTTTGCGTTGGCTGACTATGGTATTAGCATGTTGTGCAGTCTGAAGTCAGAACGATGGAAATGAAAACAATGGATATTTCTTAAGCAAGAACTCCTATTTGCAACGTTCACATTTTTTTTATAGATAATGACCTAAAGTCACCTAAATGACGTCTCCGTAAAGTATGACATCGATCCATTACAGAAGATGCAATACATAGGATGCGTCTGTTTAAAAAGAGCATCTTGGGACATAGCTGGCGTCTAGATAGTTGAATGACTTCCTGTCGGTAAGAAACTTCGTTGTCTAGGTAAGTAAGCAACTTTCTAACATCCGCATAAGTGCCAAACTTCTTAAATTAAGCCATGAGGGGTTCCCAAGCGAAGTAGCAGCGATACCCCGAAACAAAGCAAAAGTGAGAAGCTAGTGCAATGAACAATAGTCCGACGAAGAAATAAAGTTGCCCGACTTTGTGCAGCCAAATAGTAACATGATACTTAAAAGTAAAAAACTCGTCGGTATTGTCCGGTTAAATGCATAAACAAATTCCATTCCATGGACGGATAGAACATTCCCGGTATTCTTGACATACTACGATGTATCGAGGGGCTAATATAAACTCACACCACAATGTTTTGGGTTAGTTTGAATAAAGCGCAGTCTGCACAGAGATAGTCCTACTTTCATAAAGTGAGATACTCGTATGCCCAACAATATATGCGAGCAGTGAAAATCTATCTCTAGCTCTATGTGAACTGCTCTCGAATGAATAAGTCGTCAAACGAGCGAAAGATACTGCGGCATGTAGTCAATTGTAAGCCTATGTACATCTAAGAAGCGGTATAGCGTGAGGAACATATGGTTAAAGATATGAAAAGAAGGCATGGTGACGATATGGAGAAAACAGATCACGAAACTATAAAATGTTCTTTTTTTTTGACTAATTCAGTTTTGAGTAGGAGCAACTTTTAAACCGTCCTGTTATTTTTGACAATCTTTTGATATTTGTGTTCCGAATTGTGTGACAAATCATCATGAGAAGACTCACAACATTTCCCTCATCATTTTCGGTCTTTATAATCGGCCAACTGGGATCGTCATTCGTTGTCCTGTGGATAGAATTCGTACCTACAACATGCTCTTCATATGGTCTACAGAAGGATCTGTAGGCTCTACGAGTGAAGTGTTGTTAAGGATGTCAATTCGGATTCATTCGCAACAGTTTTACGTTTGTCCTTCCACAATGCTCTGTCGGAACAGAACACTCAGACAAAGAACTAGTCTATTGCAATCCTTGTAAGTTCCTTTTAATGGAATCCTTCAGTCTTTCGAAGAAAGATGAGTAAGCGCTTCAGTGATAAAGTGCCTAGAGTACCAGCACCTACCATGTCAACGCCGAGTACCTGCAGTACCGAGAGTAAGCCGGAAATTCACAGAGGTAGTGCTCCGCTGTATCGTCATCACTTCCACAACAAGCGTCGCATATATCAAGCACATTTAAGTGCTTGGCAAAAAGAATATTTCACCGTCACCACGCCAGTAAGTCTTTCCTACTGAGGGACAGCAGGAAGACCGCTGACCACTTAGAGACCTCGGAAGGCGATCGCTTGGTTTGCCTGCCACCTGCAAGTCATGCTATCTGCATATGAAATCCAACTGTCAATGGAAGCCTTAACCGAGGACGCAGGCAAATTCAACTCAGTAAATCCTCCGACTGCATTCAGTGATGTCTTGAATTTTCGAACTAGCTTGGAAGTCATAAGATGGTTCTGCAAGGTTCTGAGCGAAGCTTGGCTATCGCTACAGATGCAAATGCTTCGACCCCTCCACCGGTTCTTCAGAATATATGTTAATTGCCATTAGGATTGCCTGGAGGACAGACGCAAGAGTGAAATCTAACGTTGTCGTCTATCAGAAAGACACCAGCCCCGCACCCTACATTGGTTTTGTAGCCATCCGTAAAGACTCGACTACGAGTATGTACATTCCTTTCCCGAGTCAAATTCTCGCCGAAATTAGTCCAGCGCACAAGCAAAATCGATTTCGCATTTTTCCTGCAGCAGGAGTTCTGGTGTCATTGCGTCAGATGGCATGTCCGCCATGCTCCGGACATTCTTGTATCCTAAGTATGGCTGTGGATATTCCGAACATCGCTAAGGCAAGCTAGTACTTTTAGAAATTTTGTCGTCGGACGGCCAAAATCCCAATAAATCGCGAAATATATTTCCAAAAAGGAGGCGCTTTCTTAAGAGGTCCTATGTTGCCAGCATCAAGTATCGAAGATCAGTGGCAACATTGCCAAAAAGCCTTCAGAGATGCCGCCTCTAATGTGCTGGGTTTCACTCAGCCACCACAACGAAACCCCTGGTTTAACAACGAGCCCCAGCAAGCACATGCAGCTGAGCACGATGCATGCAAAGCGGCGCTGCATAGAAAGACTAGAGCTACATACGAGCTATACGAACAGAAGAGGAGCGACGAACACCGGCTTTTCAGGAGGAAAAAGAAGGAGCATGAGAAGCGCGAAGTCAAGAAAATTGGTGCTACTCCAAGAATGAGATTTGGTAGTTTTAGCAAAAGGTAAAAAAAAAACCATGCCACGGACACAAACCCCGAACCCAAGCCTGTAGAGACGAACAAGGGAACATAGTACTAGAGTCGTAATTGATGTTGGGGGTTTGAAATGAGCATTTCTGTATAACGGCGGTGACGAAGCAACTACCGCTGTCAGGCAGAATGAACCTTTCAACCTGGACGAATAACACTTCAACCGTCCACTCGACCTGGATGAAGTGAAGATAGCCATATTTAAGCCATATCAACCTGAGTGCCGAGCTCTTCAAAGCGGCAGACTATGACGTGATAAGGAGCATACACCAACTCATCTGTAAAATATGGTCTGACGAAAGTAAGCTCGATGCATGGAACCTCAGAATTGTTTGTCCGATCCTTAAGAAAGAAGTTTTCTTAACATCGCCTACAAGATCCTATCTACCGTATTATGTGAATACCTGAAGCTGTTCGTCAACAATCGGATTGATCCATATCAGTATGGCTTTAGACCAGCAAAGCCCACCCTCAACCAAATACTAACACTGCAGCAGTTCTCGAAAATAACACATCAGCTCCAAGTCAACTCCTCATATTCATCGATTTTAAGGCCGCGTATGACAGCATCTATAGAGATGAGCTAAACAAATTTTGGGATGCCAGCTGCCAAAACCGTCCGTTTGTGCAGGTGACGATGACGATAAAGAACTCACTGAGACTTTTGGTGTCAAATAAGGGTTTAGACAAAGCGATGCGCTGTCGTCCTTGAAAGAATAGTGCAAAACTCACGCGTCAATACAAGAGTCACTGTCTTTCAAAAGTCCGTTCATTTACTTGCATTCGCCGGTGATATTGAAGAAAGCACCGTGATGAGCACCGTATTGAGTATTGTGCCTAACGGTCAATGCGGACAAAACCAAATATATGCTATTAACCAGAAAGTACACGCAACACCGACATCTCGGATAGAACGTCACCTTCGACATATATAACTTTAAGGTAGTGAAGGACTTTGTCTACCTAGGCTCCGCAATCAATTCAGACAACGATACCAGCGCTAAGATCAAACGAAGAATAACTCTTGCCAATCGCTGCTTCTTTGGACTAAGAAGGCAATTGACTAGCAACGCCATCTCTCGAATAACAATAATCCCAATCCATCAAAAATGAATGAGGGTGTTCTTGGCTGCTTTCAGAGGAAAATTCTTTGTCTGCATAGACGGTGAACAGAGGAGGAGATACAACGACGAACTCTACGGGCTGGACAGTGACATAGACTTAGTCAGAAGAATGGAGTTCCAACGACTGAGGTGGCTGGGTCGTGTAGAGGGGATGAACAACAATGATCCGGTACGAAAAGTCTTCGAATTCGCCCCCGAAGAACAGCGCTGTAGAGGAAGACCGCGATTCAGGTAGCGCATGACGGTGGAAGTGGACCTCAGCCAACTTAGCGTGCGAAACTGGAGACAACTAACTGAAGATCGGGCTGGCTGGAGACGCTTGTTGATTGAGGCCCTGGTCCAGTAAGTAAATATTATTTTAAAAATGAAAGATGAGATCGATGTTGACATCCTATGCCTCTAATATACTGACTACGTTACGGAATCACTTGTATACCGGTAAGTAATGTCACCAGACCAATTGAAATTGACAAGACCTATTCCGGGCGGTGTGAAGTGAAGCGAGATCAGTTTTTGATGATTAGAGAAAAAATTGGAGCAGCAGATACATTTGTCTGCTAACAAATTCTACCACAATCTTCTAAAAGAAAGTCATGCTGCTTACATACGAGTACGCCTATGACATTGGCAATGTTGATGACATCACATGACCAATCACCCCAACCTTTCCCAAACTTCAGGTGGAATCGCGTAGAGTAGATCGAGTAGAAGGGGAACGCTGGCAAATATCTTTAACTCTATCAACGAAAAGAGTTTCCACATTCTGAAGCATGTGGGAATAGCTCAAAATAATAGTTTCATCCAGGAAATCAAAACTAGAATAGTCCCCATCAACAAGTTATACAAGTTGCTTCGTTGAGTAGATAACTGGAAAACATTGATCTACAAATTACTAATTTCATTCGTCCTGATTAGCTTAGTAGTATTTCATCGTGTATAATCACGAACAACGATAAAGGATATTGAAAGAAAGACTTAGTATCCGGTCTCTGTGAGCGGCGCATGGTTCTGCGCTGGCATTAACTTGGTAAAACCCATAAAAATGCAGTGGGCGCGCTGGCTAAGTCTTGATGGATAATCACAATGCAACTACAGCGGTGCTCTTTTCGAAAAAAAAAAACGAAGCAACTCAAAGAAATGGGGATCCCATCTCCCTTCGAAGGACCGCTGGCAAGAAATTTGTAATTGGCGTCATCGCACATAGAGCAGAGGATAATTCTGTCATGGTTTAGAAGCAGCCAAGCCCGATCTTTACCTGTTATGCCAACAAAGTAGAAGAGGAACTTTTAAATCTCCAGCTCTAAGCAATCTACTTACTTGAGAAACCAGTAGATCTCTTTACTGGTCTTACTCCCTCACACAGTCTCTTGTTATCGAAGACTCAAACCACACAAAAGAGATAAAGACTAACATTGTGTAATTTTCTTCTTAACAAGACGGCCTTACGAGTCAATATGGGACGTGCGAAGGTTGCAGACATCCATAGGATCATCACACCCCCTTTATTTGCAAGAAAAAAGGAAAATCACGAGTTCACTTCAGACATTTGAGTCATAAACTTATTGTATAACATAAGTACATAAATAACACATTGATCACCTTTACCTAAATAATGGATTCATTGTTTTGTGTTTACGGCTTCTGACCTTTAAAAAAAACCGCAATATTTTTTTGGATATCTACCTCTCCGTATAGCAGCCTTTATTGACTCATTTTTACGACCGATTTTGACCTTATTTGATCAAGAGACCGGTTAAATACAACATCACAAATTTTAAGAGATTTGGTAGCAACTAATTCATGCTACATATCGTATCCGTATCCTAAATGTCAACCACAATGAATATTCCAATTTATCAAATAAAATCGACATGTCAGTTAAAAATACAAAACAGTTGATTGTTTCCCCCAAATAACTGTTGCCACTTCATCTTCCAATCAAGGACAAGTTGGAAAACAAAAATGTGCAAATGCATTATTTGAAATGCTAATCAAAAAAACCTATAAATTCGTAAACTCAAAATTTATTGACCCTGGTTACATAATTAATAAAAAAATAAAACACTTTCACTGTCTGGATATCTTCTGAGTAAATAATTTTATGGCCGAGTGAATCACTTCTAAAGATTGTTCAAGTTGTCGGCCAGAAGTACGTAACCACTTCTCCAAACCGAATACAAACAAAATAACATTCCCAATTTGTTGTAAAACGTAAATCACAATATCTGAGATAACAAAGCAGAAGTTAATGTTATAAAGTCAACTAGCCACTTGTATACTCATTCTGGAAGAACCTTTATCGGAATCTTATCTTAAGCCACCGACAGACAACTAAAAACGTCACGATTTGCAAAGCTCGCAGATTTAAACATTTATGATAACTTCCGATGGCAAGTAATCGTTTTTGGCATTCGAAAATATGATATTCCCAATGAAACTGAAAATAGCAACATGCTCGTACGAGCTGTGCTAAATTGGAGGGACATGCAATGGGGAAGCTCCCTCACTTATTCTCATAGATACATGGATAGAAGCTGAAAGTCGTAATCTCGATTATCGGTTGCATCCGATCAAAATATCGTGACTTTTAAGTATTTACACCTTGCACCAATGGATATATCTATTCGTACATGACCATCGAAGAGGTAGAATACGAATACGAATACGAATACGAGTACTCGTATCTTTTATGACATTTAAGATATCTACTCGCAAGCAAGTGAGTTTGATTGCTGCCAGAAGGGCTCGATTATTTAGTTTCTTTTTTTTTTAATTTAGTCACGTTTTGATTGAAGTACTATTTTGTTGGAAATTAAACGAATGAAAGGATCTCGGCGATACTCGTAGCTGAATAAGCCTTCATACTTTCGACACTTCCTGGTGAAAATGTCTAACATCGTCAACCAATTTGTGGGACAAAAGATGACATTTCATGTCAACATCGAATGTGCAATCTGCCCGAAATCGGATTTCTGTTACATATGTATGACACTGACAATTGTAAAGAACTCAGACGCGAACTAAAAGAATTCAATGGCATGCTAGCGAATATTGTATCGGCTAGACCAAGCAAAGTGTCTCCATCGGAAGTGATCACTTTGAATTCACCGCCATTCATTATTGACAAGTGTCACATTTTAAATTTAATTTAATAAATCTGTGTTTTGTTTTTGGTTGAATTAGCATTTTGTTTTAAGTGCTGTTTCCAATATGAAAATCAGAATAATATGATAAACAAACTGAATGCCACGGTGAAGAGCCATTTAAACGTTTTAGCATTTCAGCGAATGCTATTTTTCAAAATAAATCTGCGCGTTTGTCTCGACAGTGTTTGTAGTTCAGAAACCCAGTTGACCTTGGCCTTTAACGGATTTGTAAGTTTTTTTTTTGCAGATACCGGGTATTTTGATTGGGATACATTCTTAGTTCCACTTTCTGATAATAGGCGACTTTAGATCTATTTCAAGCTCATTACTCTGTCTATTTATGCTACAGTCCCAATGTAGCTTCAAATCAGGAAAAGTCTCTTTTGATCTTGTGTGTGGTAACATTGTGATCTAGGAATAAGAACGACAAGAATATTTGCATTATTTGGAAGTGGCTAATCGGAGCAGCTACACCTTTGGTGTAGACATCAATTATTCCACAGAGCAGCGCAAAGCATCAAAGACAACTTTGACAACAAGACGACTGTTAATATAGAGACATTGTTCAGCTCTACAATCTGATTATTCCTCGAGTTTAGACAACCAACTTTCCATTTTAAAGGATTTACCAACAAGTTATTTCCTTACATATATACCAGTTTCCAAACACATTTAGTTATTTCTAAGATTTTCAAGAGCTTTCATCACTATGGATCAAAGCCAGTAAATATTGATTCCAATATCAAGTGATTCCGCATATTTAGAAACCTCATGGCTCCTGTTGGAAGAAGACTGGGTTTTGTACGATTAGAGCAGGCATTGAGCAGCTTCAATCTGCCAATGTCCACTTATGTAACTGCACTCAGCGAAATTCAATTAAAAACTGTCAAGGTAAAGTAAAAGTCTAAATTAATAGTGAGTCCAACCGCTAGACTTGGTTATAAGTTCGAAAATTCGACTTGACATCGAATTCACCACGTTTTTGAACTCCTGAGATGGAATTAGAGGCCATTCCGTTGTAACGGCCTTCCGCAAATCCTCCACCGAAGAAAATTTGCGCCTGCCAGCATAAACACGACGAGACAGATTTCGCCACATGTTTTCGATCGGGTTTAAGTCCGGTGAACGTGCTGGCCACTCTAAAAGTTGAATTTTTTTGTCTGAATACCACTCACGACTGGCCTGCGATACATGCATATCAGCATTATCTTGCTGGAAAATTGTATTTGAGTCCGGTTTGTAGTCCAAAAAGTTTACCAAAACATCTTCCAACAGAGTAATATAATTTTCTGATTTCATTCGGCCAGAAATTTTGCATATTGGAGTCCTGTAATGATAGCTAAAAGCAGCACAGACCATCAACGAACCACCTCCAAAGTTTCGCTTAGTGGAGAAGTTCTCAGGACTTTTATATCATGCCAATAATAATTAAAGCCCTCTGGCCCATCAAGCTTAAACTTTTTTTCGTCCAAAAGGTTCACGCTTTTCCACTGTTTAGACCATGTCATGTGTTCTTTGGCAAAGTGTAGTCGGGCAACTTTACCATATGTGCTACTGTGAGAGCTGGTTTTGACTTTTTTTTTTCCAAACCAGTCGATTACTGCCAGCTAAAATTTGTTGTACACGCCGTTTAGATATCGGCAACTTTAAATCTGAAATAATTTTAGAAACAGTAGCATTGGATAATGGCCGATTTCTGCCTTGGTGAAATTTGTATCTTTTTTTTATTTCTCCGGTTCGCGCTGTAATTATAGTACTTCCTAATTTAATAACATTGCGGAAGTCGATGGATTTAATTTAATGAAAACTTGGCGATTGGAAATATCGGTATCTTTATACGCATGAATTTTGGCGATTTCCTCATTCGAGAGCGTTTTTCCTTTTCGCATTCTGACTTGGGGCCAACAATCATCGAGGTCCAAAAGTTCTAAATGTAAAAAAAGTATTTTCAATTGTAATCACCAAAAAAACGCTGATTTCGTTTCCAACTCACAACTTTTCAGCATAAACACGGCTGCTTTTAATTGAATTTCGCACGATCATTAGTGACAAAACTACAGATGTTGAAATTCTCTTCAACATGCGTTGAAGAAAGGACACAAATCAAAAACAAAAGAAAAAAATTGGACATAAATGTTCGTTTACACTACGAACACATTTTCTGGACAAAAGTGCATCTGCCTTTAATTAAATTTCGCTGCGTTTATTTCTGCACGATGCACATAAATTGCGTTATAAAGGGACAAGGTAAGAACGATAGGAAAAAATGTTAAATAAAACAACAACGGTGTGAGATATACAACTGATTCTGGCTGTATTCTGAAGCTACATACATGCCATTATGTGTGGAATAGCACGTCATTCAAATGGCCGCCTCGGTTACAAAGGCAGTACTTCAAGCGGTCGGTCCAATTTTTGATAACTCGATCCAATATCTCCGGCGTTATTTCGCCAATAGTGTGTCGAACGTTGGTCTCGAGCTCGTCCAAAGTCCAGAGAAAATAATCGAGTGGAGTCAAATCGCATGATCGCGGCGGTCAATTGATGAACGCTCGCCGTGAGATGAGCCAGGCGCCAAATTTCTCCTTTACAACTTCAAGCCATTGCGTCACTGGTATAGCATGTAGCGTCGTCTTGTTGGAACCACAGCTCCGATGTACTAGATGGACTGAAAAGTGACCTCCTTGACCGCCAGAATGCGCTGCTACTGCAAAAAAGGTTATGGTGCCTTGAAGTCCGTTCAAATTTAGGCAGAGATGCCAAATTTTAGTGCGATACTGTCTTTAGTTTTGTTTTGACAGCTGATTGTTGTTGACGTGTTTGGCGTCATGTTGAGTATGGACAAAAACGATTTTCGTTCTCTCATAAAACATTATTTTTTGAGAGGCAAAACGGCGAAGAAAACAAAAGAAAAGTTGGATAAATATTGTGGGGCTAATGCTCCGTCAGATTACACCGTCAAATATTGGTTTCGAGAGTTTCGTGGTGGCCGCAACTCCACTACCGATCAAGTTCGCAGCGGCAGGCCCTCCGATGCGGTTACAATGTCAAAAAAACACATGAAATGGTGTTGGCTGACTGGAAAGTGAAGGTGTGCCAGCTAGCAAATACCACAAAGATTAGTACTGAGCGCACACGCCATATTTTGGGCAATATTCTGCATATGAAAAAGTTATCCTGCCGCTGGGTGCCGCGAATGACCAAAAACACGAACGCGAGAGCACTTCGAAAGAGTGTTTGGACTTGCTGATGCGGAATCGGGCGGACTTTTGGCGTCGATTGGTAACTGGATTTGGATCCCTCGGACTATTATCTCTTTCCAAACTTCATTGATGGCTCATCAATAAAAAATTCAGCTCACGCGATGAAATCATCGACGCCGCGGAGGAGTATTTTGCAAGCCTTCCGGAAAATCACTTTAATATATAACTTAATTCATGCGGTTTTTTTTTCAAAATTTAAACGTTTATTTAAGAAAAATCATGTACAATAGTATTATTCAAAGTATTGCCCATCTGAAGCCATGACTTTTTCCCATCTTTCTGGCAATTTGTGGATCCCATTCCAAAAGAACTGCGTCGGCTTGGCAGCCAAGAATGAATCAACCTAATTTTTGATATTCTGCTCTGATGTGAACCGTATTTCAATGAGGGCGTTCTGCATCGACCGGAACAAATGGTAGTCAGAAGGGGAAAGGTCTGGGCTATAAGGCGGGTGGGGTAAGACTTCTCATCCACTGTTTTCCAAATAGTTCTTAACCGGAATAGCAACATTGGGCCGAGCGTTGTCATGATGGAAAATTATTGCCTCGTGTCTGGTCGCATATTCCGGGCGTTTTTCGGCCACTGCTCTCTTCAAACGGATTAATTGTGTTCGGTAGCGTTATCCATTGATGGTTTCACCTGGTTTTAGCAGCTCATAATACAGCACACCCATCTGATCCCACCAAATACAGAGCATTACTTTCGCGCCATGGATATTCGGCTTTGCCGTTGATTTTGCTGGTTGGCCGGGTTTCAGATATGATTTTTTGCGCTTGGGGTTGTCGTAATGGATCCATTTTTCATCACCAGTAACAATCTGATGCAGAAATGTCTTCCTTTTGTGAAGGTCCAGCAGCATTTCGGACATGCAAAACCGCCTTTCGACGTCTCTTGGCTTGAGTTCATGTGGAACCCAATTTCCTTGCTTTCGAATCCAGCTGCTTTTAAAAGCTTTGAAATGGCTGCTTGAGTGACACCCAAAGATTTTGCGAGCTTTTCTTGTGTTTGGCGACAATCTTCATAGAGTAATGCTTCCAGTTCTTCATCTTCAAAATTTTTTGGCTGTCCAGGACGTTCATCCTCTTCCAAGCCAAAATCATCACTTTTAAATCGTGCAAACCACTTTTGGCACGTTCGCTCAGCTAGCGCATGTTCACTATAAACTTCCACCAAAATACGATGACTTTCGGCAGCAGTTTTCTTCATATTAAAGTAATGAAGAAGAACTCGCAAAAACACTTTTTCAGGCACAAAGTTCGACATATTTGAGTGAAAAAAAATTATTGTTGTTTACGTTTCAAATGAATGACATATACTGAAATGACGTACAATGACAGTAGCTTTCCAACGCATGTTCCAATGGAATAATAACAATGGAATAATACAAGTTACGCCATCTCTTAGCAAACCGCACCGGAATTAAGTTATAGACCCAATATAAAAAAACATTTAAAAAAAAAAAATCTGTAATTCCCAAGGAGGTCACTTTTCACTCCATCTAGTATAGATGTTGTCGAGCTCTGATCACAGAAAATCTGCTAACATCGCTCTGTATCTGAGACCATTGCCGTTAACGGTGTCTCCTTCCTCGTATCGAAAGAAATAAGCTCCGATGATGCCGCCATGCTATAAACCGCACCAAACACTCAATCTTTGTGGATACGTTGATGCTGGCCGACCACTTGTAGCTCCAATTATGACGATTTTTGCTTGTTGACATAGCGGGTGAGCCAAAAATGGGCTTCGTCCGAGAAGATGATTTTTTGGCCAAAATCTGGATCTCCGGCCAACATTTCCAGCACCCGATTAGCAAACTCACGGCGTTGTCTATGGTCGTGTGGCTTCAATTCTTGGGTCAGCACAATCTTATATGGATGTAGGCCCAAATCCAACCGCAAAATAAGCCAGGTTGACTTTATGCCCAATTCAGCAGGTCGCCTCCGAATCGACATTTCCGGGTCTTCTTCGATACTGGCCGCTACGGCGGCTATATTTTTCCACGGTGCGGCGAATTGCATACACACTGAAGCCATGATGACGAAGCGAACATAACAATTAAAAAACTATCATTGCTATCTGGTCATCCGTAAGTAGCGAGTGTCTAGATGAAGATTATAGCAACATATATCAGATATAATCTCCTATCAGATATAATTGGATTACAGGAGGAGGATGTTCGGCGGATAAGTTCGCATGACTAAATCAATGGTGGCGTCAACACTCAGCATCGCAGATTCCTTTTATTTGCAAGTTCTACATATTTGGAGCTGATTTTAGTAGGAATTTGTCTGGAGTTGGAAGAGTGCTAAAATAGAGCAGGTGCTAGGTGAACCATTAGTTGGTCAAGAGCAGTTGTCATATCCCCAGATCGGGTTGATGTTTATGTTTTTGGAATAAATAGCCCCTTTTGACCAAAAGATTGGCTTTAGAGGTGGAGGGCTGTACGTGGGATTTACTACGCTTGGAAACCGCACAGACTCACTGTTAGCATCCTTGCAAAACGGACTTTGAACAAGGTAAGCGCAACAACTAGTGGACGGCGTCGAAAGCTACAAAGCAGACATCCTGGACAGAAGATGAAAAACTATGACATATGCGAGTACTACGATTACTACTTCAGAGAACAGAACCAGCATCTATTTCAGTGCATATCGTTGTAAGCGGCAATGCAAAGCCAGAAGACAGGCAGGATTTTACATCAAAGCTAAGTTCGATAGCATAAGGCAGATATGCTCTCATGTCCATAAAGGAGTATTAACTGCTATGAAAGGAAGAAATTCGGGTTCTTCGGAACGAATATGAGAAGCGAGCTACTTCCGGAACGAAATTCGGAAGTTTTGCAAAAGTAAAAAGCACTTATCAGGCCAGCACGACCCGAATAGAAAAAGTCTGATGAGCCGGAAAATTTAACACCAGGGTTGTAGGTTAGGGTACCCTTAAAATGATTGCACACAGCACGGGCGAAGGAAAATTAGGGAGGAAAGAAAGAGAGGTTCCGATGTATGTAGGTTTTAAATGTCTAAATGTTACAATAACTAGCAAACAGAAGACAGGGCAATCCATAAGCGAGTTGTACGGCTTAGAAACGAATCACGATATTCCAGAGTACGTCTGAAAGTGGACTTGATGGTATACTGATGAGGATTCACAGTGAGACGAGTGTTAGGGTTTAAGATTTGAGGGGGCGGAATGCTTGCTATGGGTGTTCGAGGGTGATATTGAGATCACTTATGAGTTTTATTGCACGGTTTTGAATCCTATCTAGGAGGTGTAGAGATGTTTTAGGTGCATTTGGCCAGATATATGTATTGTACTCCAATTTCGGGCCGAAAAATGCCTTATACAAGGTGGTGCAAATTAATCGTCCAATTTTGTTTTTGAAGTCCTTTTTTACTAAATAAAACAAAAAAGATTTTGAGTGATGGAAATCTTTATATGGACCTTTACAATTGCTTCCTTTAAGTGGAAAAGATGATATCCGCCAAGTGGCGGATACACATGTTGATACACATTTGTGCCCGTTTTATCGCGTTTACCATGACTTTCCACAAGATTTCTGGTGATAACTGTTCGCATTCCTGTCGGATATTCTCCTTAAGGGCTGCGATTGTCTGAAACTTGTTGGTATAAACCCGCGACTTCAAGTATCCCCAAAGAAAGAAAGAAGTCTGGGATGGTTAAATCGGGCGATGCCAAAACGGGAGATTAAGCGACCACGAAACGCTTCCTTCACCATATCCATTGTGACTCGTGCTGTGTGTGCAGTTGCACTGTCTTGTTGAAACCAGATGTTCACCCAGCCCTGCTCATCCAATTCCGGTAGTAAGAAATTGTTTATCATGGCCCTGAAGCATTTGGCAGTAACAGTGACCGTATTGCCAATGGCGTTCTCAAAAAAATCCGGCCCAATAACTCCTCCCACGTAAATGCCGCACCACACAGTAGCTTTGAGCGTATGTAATGGCTCTTCGTGCATCACACGCGGATTTTCAGTCCCCCAGAAAAGAAGATTCTGCTTATTGACGTAACCGTTTAAGTGGAAATGCGCCTCGTCACTCATGATGATTTCGATACAAAATCGTCCTCTTCGTTGTTGAGATTGAGGATGGCTTTACAGTAATTCACACTTGAAACTAGCTAAGACAACTTGAATTTAACGTTCCGAAAGGCAGTTATCCATCATCAAGGGTGCCCTAAAGCTGACGTAAAAAAGTCTAAGACACAGAGGTATTTGAAAAGCAAGAACACATTGGTCAGAAGCTGCCCAGGATGCTCTATAGCTTTTAAGTGAGTGAATAAATAAATTCGAAAAAAATATAGCAATGTAAGTAAACAATACACCTTTGAGAAAGACAACTTTATTTTGGCCAACGTATGGAGAAGAGACCGGTAGTAGATGAATAAATACCAACATGACTTGTTTTTAAAGATTTAAGAGGGAATTCGAACTCGAAATAAATTTATTGGTCTACATGACAAGATATAAGTTGTCATGTTACGAATGACATTTAAAAATCTAGTATTAACTTTTAGCTAATTAAAATTTAAACAACGGTAAATACCCCGCTAAAAACCAGCGTATCGAGGTGAGCAATTTGATTTTTGAAATTTATGTAACCCGAACGAATTAGTTTTTTATTTAGTTTTAACGAATTCTAATCAACTGGTTCCTGGTTTACGAGCATACGGGTTTGTTGAAATCCTTTTACTAACGGCAGCTTGTATAATTTAAGAACAAATGTATCTGATTAAAAGGTGTACATAAACTAAGTGATATGTTGGGAAAATATTTAAAAAAAATATAGCTGTCTAGATATTTTCGGTGAAACGAGGTTAAATTTCATTTTGTCAAGAAAACGTGCACACCGTCTTTTCCTTTTTTGGAAAAGCGTTCGGTAATATTGCCACAGATCTTATTTGAATGGCGCTAAGATCTCAAAATATACCCTACACGAACAAATTTTTTTTTTATAATTAGCGCACGCCCAAGCCATTTGTGTACTCTTAAAATGTTTGTACACAGCTCGGGCGAAGGAAACTTAGGGAGGAATAAAAGAGAGGTACCGATGTACATTGGTCTTAAATGTTTGCAAATTATAACGACTAGGAAATAGAGGGCAAGAGAGAAAGATACTCGACATGCACGATAAAGTTAAATGCACTGAGAACAATTCGACGTCAAAATTGGAGAACACTAAGCCAGTCTACAAAGTGCGTTACTTTTAAAAGTCTTTTTCTTTTTCTATTGAAGAGAAAGTTGAAGAGTTCGGAACGGCTTCCGTTCTTTTTCCCGATAAAAAAGCTATCAATAGTCAGGAAAATGGCGCATAGTTGGATAGTGGTGCCAGAAGATATCAAATCAGTCGTCGTGAGGCCAAATATTTAAATTTTTGTTTCCAAACTCGCAAGTCCAACTGCTGCCATCTACATAAAAGGAATCATCAAAAGAGATTGCGATGACGATAGTGTTACACGAGCCAATGTGGAGTATCTTAAGAAGAGAAAACCCACTTGTGTGAAGCCAATAGTAATAATAATACATTTATTCGAGTACTTCTGACACAGTAAGTCTGTGAGAGATAAACAGCTGGTGTTAATTTAGAAACAAGGTTGCACGTATTCAAATTAACAAATTAAGATATGATTACAATAGAGTGAAAAGAATTACATTGAAAATTAAATTTAAAATATTCAGAAATATTAATAGAATATATTTCCATTTCATGATTCATACTCGCTGATTCCAAGTTGTTTAGTTAAAGTTTTTGTGAATTGACTTTGCTTGAGAAAAGGGTTCCCCATCCCAAATTCTAGTTACTCTGAGTTTTTAGGAAACTCATTTCAAAGTCGGACCGTGCCATTCAGCATTTTCAGTAAATTCCATTAAACATGCAGATCTGTTGGATGCCGAAAACTGGATTTTATACAATAAATAGTATGAATACGTTCGTTGTCTTGTTTTAATAATGTTATACAGCATAACGAGAATACGAAATTTGACGTAATTCTGAAAAAACATATCCAACTGTTAGCAACAATGCAACACGTGGTTAAACCTTCTGAGGCCGTAAAAATACCGGATAGTGCTGTCAAATGCAACTTGAACTTCTTTTACTGTCAGCATCACAGTTACCGAATATTTCGCAACCATAAATAAGTACAGGGATAACTAGTGCTTTAGCGAGAGTTAACTTTGTCTTCGGTGGTGTAAACTTTTGAGCAGTCCATAGAGTTCAAAGAACGCCATATGTCCTTCCCACTATGGGATTTATATGGTTATTCCATGTGAGTGTCCTATTCAATATCATGACTAGATTTTTCGAAGATTCAACAAATTCTATTGCTGAACTGTTTAATGTGATTGATGGAAAATAAGACAGCTCTAGTTTAGTTTCTGAAATTAGACATTTACACTTCCTTGGATTGAGTGTCAGGCTATTTTCCAACGACTAGTTCGAGATCCTTTGAAGACCTTCATTCAAATCATTAGCGCAGTCTTCGATAAGGCCAAGGGCACAATTCTCATAAATTTGACTATCGTCACATACTTGAGGGTAGACCTAGAAGTACCCGACATGACGTATAGATGGCGGTTATTGTTTAAAAAGAATGGCAATTGTGCTATTAGAGCTTAAATTTGAAGTTTGACGACGCTATGTTGTTTATTATTTGTTCGGCAATCATCAATAGTGAAGGTAAGTAGGTAAAAGTGGCTGTAGGAAAGACCAACCAACCCGCTTAGGCCTATTGGCCCATTGTGATGCCACGTGGATCTATGATGCTCATACTCTTGGAACTAGTTTGAGTTTATGATGAAGCGTAGAAGACTGTTTGCGTCTATATTCTTTAGATCGTTTAAGTCATTCCAAAAGAAAGCTCCTAAGTGAAGTTTTTATCTCTGGGAGGAGTTAGATATGTACAGAGTAGGTGGAGGATTGTCTCATCTTCCTGCTCGTCCATGCAGATTCTACAGAAATCGTTTGTAAAAGCGCCGAGCCTTCTTGCATTCTCGCCTATAAGGCGGTGTCCAGTGATGACACCTATGATGGCGCTGAGATGTTTCCTATTTAAAAGGATTAGACTCAGATCAACATCTAGATCAGATGTTGGTCCAACAGTCTATCTAACGCCTGTTCTTTTATTGGCATCCAGCTTTAATATTAAATTGTACGTAGCGATTGGTATACCTATACTACCCTTTTCCGGTAGAATAGGTAGAGTGGTTCCAATTTTGGCGAGTTCGTCGGCCCTACAATTCCCTAGAATATCTCTGCGGCCCGGCAAAGGTGACGGTTGGACTACTCTGCCATCTCCGTAAGAGATGATCGGCATTTAAGGGCGGTTTTAGAATTTAATGAGACTGAGTCCAGGGACTTGATAGCGGCCTGACTATCCGAAAAGATGCTGATTTGCTCTGCAGATATCACGTTTTTCTTCAGCCAGGACAGAGCTTCTTTCATCGCAAAAATTTACGCCTGGAACACGCTATAGTGATTTGGAAGACGGAAAGAAAGGCTTAGATTTAGTTTGTCTGAGAAAACACCGCCACCATTACCGCTATGGGTTTTAGATCCATCTGTGTAAAAGTGGATTGACTTGTCCTCCATGAAAGCACCTTCCTTCCAGAAGAACCTAGAAGGGAAGCCTATATGGAAGTCTTTGTCAAACTAAAATGCAGGTATGGTGTAAGCGATGTTCTCTGTGAGGACTCTTAATATATTAAGAATATTAGCGTGGCCAAATAAATTATTTGTCCACTATGTAGTCGCAAGTCGCAGCTACTTGCCTGCTGAAAATATCGAGGGGTGTCGAATGAAACAGAATGTCTAATGCCGCAGAGGGAGTTAGCCGTAAGGCTCCGCTTATGCATAGACATGCTGTTCTTTGTACTCTGCTTAGTTTGCTACAATTGACTGTATTGTCTAAGGCCGTGCACCAGACAACAACCCCGTGTGTGAGTATCCTTCTTATGACCGAGATGTATGGCCAGTGGATTATGCGAGGTTGAAGGCCCCATTCATCCCCATTTTTTTGCAAGAGTATAAAGCTACTGCAGCTTTCTTGGCTCTTTCTTGAATCTTAGGTTTCCGGTTTAGTTTCCTGTCAAAAATGAGACCCAGATATTTTGCTGTATCAGAAAAGACTAAACTGGTACCGTTTAGGTACCACCTATAATTGGAATTTTGTATTTCCTGGACAAGAGGGCTAGGCCAATTTTATGGTGGTTTACTCCCAATCCACAGCGATCTGCCCAACGGGCTAATCTATTGAGATTTACTTGAAGGAGCTCTTTAATTGTATTAAGATGCTTACCGTCCGCATAGGCAATCACCCTGCTACCACCCTATATCAGCACTACATTTACTACTGAGTTCCAGAGAAGCGGAGAGAGGACACCGCCTTGCGGCGTACTTCTGCTGACACGTCTTTTAGCAGAAGCCTCACCCAGTTTGAAGCTGATTATCCTGCTTTTTAGCATAAGACCGATCAAGGTTTTGATAATGCGTAAAGCATTTCGACGTCTTATCTAGAGCGCCTTAGATGGAGCTTGCCAATGCGACTGAGCATCGGACTCCTCTTTAGGGGAAAGAGTTTTAGTAACAGCGACAAATCCCTGGCCTGCCACAAACTTGCTGCTACTAGGGGTGGAGGAAATGATAGGACCATGGCTTGCCACAGTCTTATCACTCCTTGAAGAAGATTTAGTGTTATGCTCATTGCCTTTGTCTTTAGAGGATGGTGCAGCAAGCCCTGCAGTTTACCTGCACTCGACAATGCAGGAGCCTTGCCGGTAGTTGGTGCAGTCACCGTTCTACCGCCCGATATTAAAGGAGTACCGTCCTCAATAGTGAAAGCTCTCAATTGATTTTAAATATGGAAAAAATTGCTCATCGTTACGAGTATGTTATACAATACTTTCATTTGAAAAGCCTCAATCCAACGAACATCAAAACGGAATTGGATTCTACTCTGGGGGAGTCTGCTCCTTCCTTTATAACAATAAAATTTCTGGTAGCTGAGTTTAAGCGAGGCCGAACGAGTTGCCAAGACGAACATCGCAGTGGTCGACCAAATGAGGTGAGTTCACCAGAAATGTTGAAAAAAATCCACAAAATGGTATTGGATGACAGTAGGCATGTTGACTGAAAAATTGGACATGACTGTTGACTGGGACATGGACAGCTGTGCGCAAGATGAGTGCCACAATTACTTACAATGGAACACAAACAGCGTCGTGAGGATATTTCAATCGAGTGATTGGTGAAGTCTCACAGCAATAATCATAACCACGGATGAAACATGGGTCCATCGCTTAATACTCGATATGAAGGAACAGTCAAAACAATGGACTTAAAGAGGAGAATTGTCTCCAAAGAAGGCGAATACAGTTCCATCTGAAAGCAAGGTCATGGCGTCAATTTTTTGGTATGCGCGTGGGATAATTTTCATTGACTGTCTTCAGAAAGGAAAAACAATCAACGGCGTGTCTTATGCGAACTTATTGCAGCATCTGAAAGATGAAATTCAGAAAAATCGGCCGCATTTGGTGAAGAAAAAATTTTTGTTTCATCAAGCCAATGGGCCAGTTCACACATCCGTCATCGCGATGGCGAAAATCAATGAGTTAAAGTTCGAATTGCTTCCTCACGCACCCTATTCACCGGATTTAGTCCTCCCCTCGGATTATTTTCTATTTCCGAACTCGCAAAAATTGCTCGGTGATAAAAGATTTGCCAACAACAAAGGGGTGGAGTTGATGGCTATGATGACGATTCTCACTATAAACGCAGTATCGAAGCTATTGAACATCGCTGAGAAAAATGTATTGAACTGAAAGGAGACAACGTACAGAGTTAAAGATATTTTCTCCCAAATGTTTTGCGTTTTCTTAGTTAGGTCGGGTACTTTTGGGACTAAGAGATCCTAAAATCTACCCGTGGTCTTGTAGAGAAAAATGGTGTATCTGTTGGGACAGCAGGACTCCGGCATGTATAACTTTCATTTACTTCTGAGGTTATACGATGTGGAATCGATATGAACCTACGAGGTCCTATGGAATGCAATGAATGTGGTGTTGAAGAGCAGATCTGTCTACATTTTTAAAATCTATAAATTTGTATTTAGGTGAACTTTTGCGTAAATAATGTTAGAAAGACGAGGTGCAGAAATTTGATCGTACAGGAGTATCTTATCAGTATTGTTTACAAAGAACAAATCTAAAAAGGTACTGAACAAATTCTTGAAATGAGTAGGGCCCTGAATACTTACAGGATGTAGATCTAATGCGTTCATGTTTCGGCAAGCTGATTTTAAACCAAAGGGTTACTATTAAAGTCACCGCATAAAAAAAGAGAAAGAAAACAAAAATAATTGGATCACTGAAATGCTGAAATATCAGAAAACTCTTGGCCTCATTAGCAAGGAGATCCAAAATAGAGCAGCCTGTAGAAAGGTTCTAAGGTCCTCACAAGCAGCGCAGCACCAATCCAGATAGCTGGGAGGAGTATGCTTTATTATATGCGTTGCATATTTCCATAAAAGACGAAAAAGTTGTCGGCATTCACAGCGCTGGGTTGTAACATGTCCCTGAGAATTCACTTGTTACACTCATAAGGATTTATTCACACAAAACTGTAGGCCATTTAGAGGATAACATGAAGAGCACTTCCTTCATGACTTTTCGAACATGGAAAAATGTAAACAGTTTCAACGTTGGCGGATTATTGCTGGACTATAATAGATCTTCCAGAAGCGCAATAAAGAGGACAACATAAAACGAAAGTTAGAACTTAGCAGCAGATTAGAAAAAGGACATGTTTGATATAAAAGGGTCCGTAAATGCATGCAAGAAGTAATTTTGATAGCAAATGCAGTATAGGGTTATGTATGGGATAGCATATCGGGTAAATAAGCTCCTCGGCTTTGCTGCCACAAATGCACTCTTTTGTCGACATTTTAAGTGAGATTTTTTTCATAAATGTGCCTGAATTTCGTTAAAACAGCGCTCAATTTACTCCTTCAAGGCGTGGATGGCCGTGGGCTTGTTGGCATAAACCTTAGACTTCAAAAAACCCCAAAGAAAAAAGTCGAATGGCGTTAAATCGCATGATCTGGGCGGCCAATTCTGATCAACAAAATGGGAAATTACACGACCAGGAAATGACTTACGCAGTAATTTAATTTTTTCTCGGGCTGTATGAGATGTGGTACCGTCTTGTTGAAATCACATGACGTCCACATCCATATCTTGGAATTTAGCCACAAAAAATGAAATTATCATGTAGCGATAGCAAGCAGCATTAACTGATACTGACTGAACTGCCGCATTTTCAAAGAATAATGGGCCGATGATGCATTTGTTTCTCAACAATCACTTGTAGATTTTCTGAACCCCGAACTACGATTAGCAAAACCATCAAGATAAAAATGAGCCTCATGGCTGAAGATGATTTTGTTTTTTTCGCTGGCACCACTTTATCACACAAATGGTGCAATATTCAAATTTTTGGAACACCCTTTATTTCTATATTAAAATTAATTAAATTATTTTCACAGAAACTTGAACTAGTTTTTAATGTTTTTCTTATTAACATATTCAGCGTGATAAAATTAGTTAAAACAAAAAAAAAACACAGAAAATCAAATTAGAAATTTTGTTGGCCAATCCTATTCATGGCTTACTTGTTGAGAAAACACTTTAGCTAGCAGTTCAGGCCTTGACTGAACAACAGGCCCCAGAAAGGTAGTGTTAGCTGTTAAATCGCCTTCTTAACACAATTTTGTAAAAATAAAATCTATAAACTGGTTTAAATTTATTTGTTTTATTTATTTAGACCTAACTGAGAAACCGCTTTCTAATTTTTGGTCAATTACCTACTAAATTATACCTACACCTTCTTACCTCGGATTTCATTATGAATTAAATTAATATCATCTTCCTTTTTTAGGAATTTAGATGAACTTGATTTCATGTTGACTGGCGAATTTATAAGTAATTACTTCCGGAAGGCAAATTCGTTTTTCCCGAATGAGTAATTTCAAAAATGAATATCTATTAATGCTTATTATAATAAAATTAAGGTACTGATTGTGGATTAGCCTAAAGTGTAGTAAACTAAATGAAGTTGATAATTTTAAAATAAAAATAGCTGAAAGAAGAAATAATTAAAATTTCGGCGGCTTCCTGATTAGATGACCAAAGGCCGGGTTTTATAGCAATCGGCATCTTTTGTGGAAGCAATTATGAAGGTGGTTCGAATCTGAAAGACTTCTACTTATCAAGGTAGAAAAGCGTCGCGGTAGCTGGCTTGTCAAGGAGACGCGCCTACGAAGCATCTACCAGCCTCGGATTTGAATTATTGTCAAACGCAGACGAAAGAATGGTGACCTCAGACTACTTAATTGCATTTATTACATCAATTCAAGGAATGCGACAAGTTGGGCAGAAGGAGAGTTAAAAACTGCAAAATCTATTTAGGGATTTATGCCAGCAGGCAACATCTATTTGGTTGGAAAAAATATTTGAGTTGGTAGCCGAAGCTTTAGAAACCAAAGTAGCAATCAACCAAAACAGGACTCATCTATTTTGCGTACTCAGATCAACCTTTCGGTATTGAATACAAAACCTCACATAATATTCATAGATGAGTCATGGGAGTTGAGTAAACGCTATGTGACGGGCGGTCGGAAAGACCAATAACTTGTCTTTATGTGCCGAGCTCACTCTCACCCTCTAAACTTGGGCAATTTTGACAAACGGAGAACAGCACAAAATCGTCGTTGCGTCAGCTTATTTACACCATCGAAGGCGGTAGCCGAACTTATTGAATACTGTGATTCCAGGAAGATGGGACTTATCTTATGCTGAGATGCCAATGCTTGAAGCAGTACCATTTGCAACGTAAGAGGCAATCATCTGACCTGATTGTCAACAATGTTGCTCTCACCCAGCTTTTGTCACCCAACTGTCTTACGACAGCAAGTAATCGAAACGTTAGTTCTCGACCTTGTTGAAGCGGAGCAATCTGCAGAAAACCAGCTAGACACGATTTATGGAGGAGATTGGCAAGTCCGATGGCGCTTATCTTAAGATCAAGACAAAAGAAAAGATACAACATGAATGGTACAATGCCCAGCTAGAAAGCAATCCTGCAGATCGAAAGTTACTTGGTGGAACACAAGCCCTCAGTGAGTTCGTAAAGAAACCAGAAAGCACCAAGAAGCTTATTCAGAATTCGAAGAGTGCCTTTATAAGATGGCTTTGCGAAAAGATCGAAATTGTCGGTGAAAGCAGTAGGCTGCTCAAGGTCCTCAAAAGGGAAGATCAACCAAAGTAGAGACTCTCCGTCTCATGTCTGAGATTCACTTCCCAGGTGATCTAATCAGAACCAGCCCACAAGCAGCTTTGCTAGTGAGCTGTATAACACAACCCACCGTAGCTGGTATATCTCATCGGTCATAGTGACGGTTGAGGCAACATGCTGTTGCTTCAATTGATGGCTTCAAGTCGAAAAGAGGACCACACACTCGCCAACAGCTTCAGGCCTATAAGTCTGACTTCCTTCATGTTGAAGAGCATGCAGAGAATGATCGAGATCCATATGCAAAATTGCCTTGCGGATGCATTCCTTGTCTGGGATGAAACACGTCTACTAACGTGGAAAATCTTGCGAAAGTGTGGTTCAAAATCTGATAGATGGGATTGAAGTCGCACTCGCCAAGAAGGAATACGCCCTGGGCAGTTTCATCGACATTGAGGGTGCTTTCGACAACGTTACCATTGACGGTATGTGTGAGTTATACAGTTACTACACGTCGTAGGCGATGAATAGGATATTGATTGCGGATGATGACAGTGGCCAATATGTGATGGCGGAGGTAAACAGGCGGCTTTCTGTCTCCAATGCTACGATGCATGTTGGTCGAGTCACTGCCCAACGCGCTCAATCGTTCTGATGTCTATGCACAAACTTACCCAGAAGATGTAGCTCGACTGTCAGTTGTATCGTGTCCAGCGACCGTCTGCTGAAAAGTGAAGCCAGCCCTAGACGTTGTCGACGATTGGTGAACTAGAAATGGGCTACAAGTCTATCCTCTCAACACTGAGGTTGTTCTCTTTATGAGAAGGAGGAAGCTCTCTGTTCTGACTCATCGAGTGCCAATTCTCCAAAGAAGTTAAGTATTTGGGTATCATCTTGTCGGCCTTCTGTCAGTCGGCAAGATGTGGCGTCTGTTACCGAGAACAGTCGCCGGGTCTACACGGCTATGATAAGGCTAATCATATACTATGCATCGGTTGTGTGGTGGAATAAGTTCTCACGAAAATACGTCATTGGTGCTTTTACCAGACTCCAAAGAACGGTCTGTCTCGGCTGCATGGGGACTTTCCCTAGCACGCCTGGCTCCGCTCTAGACGCATTGATAAATCTCCCTCCCCCCTTGATATTTATATCATGGGCTGCACTCTCAAAGCCATCTTAAATTTAAAAAGAAATAGTCTTTGGTACAACACGCACTGGAGCTTTAATAACCTTGCGGACCAGTTGTCTTTTGACTCTTGACTTATGGGCTAGAACTCTTACTGCGGGAAAAAATACGAAATCGACTTTCCCTGTGCTCAAGACTGGTTTCGGCCAAAATATGAGCTCGGAAAGGAATTTAGTCTGGGCTTCACGGAAGGCCCTAAAACCGATATAGTATGCGTGTCTTTCTGCAGGACGAAAACATTCGAGATCACTCCTCGTTAGGAAAACTTGCGTCTGTCTTCCAAGGGTAAATATACGCAATCCTGATGGCAACGAACTATATTTTGAAGAACCGGTATAGGGAGCGAAGCATTCGCATCTACAGTGACAGTCAAGCTCCACTTGGAGCCTTGTTAGCACCTTTACGACTTACAAGCTAGTTCAAGACTTCTGAAGACTTTGCTGAACGCAGTCGGTGGGCTGAATTCACTTAACCTCGTCTGGATCCCAGGTCACAATGGGATCACGGGAAATGAGATCGCCGATGAACTTGCCAGGCAAGGCTCAGAGGAGTGTTTTTCAGGAGCCGAACCTACGTTAGGTCTGCCTGCGTCTTGTGTTAGAGCTTCTATTGACAGTTAGGTTTCCTGTGAGCACAACTTCCGATGGCATGGCTTCTTCGGGTGCAGGCAGACCAAACGAATGTTTCTAGATTTCTCTAAGAAGTTAGAGGTCTTCCTGCTGTGCCTCAGCAGAAAAGACCAAAGGTTGCTTACTGGCGCCTTGGGCACTACACTTTTGCAAAGCATTTACATGCTTTGGGCGTAAGTGATACAAGATCCTGCGACGCTTATGCACATGATTCACAGATCGAAGGATGAAGTCCGGAATAACAAGGGTGACAAAATTTTGGAGCTTGCAGATGCCTACGACGGTCGAGTTCTTAATGGAAGTTGTGAAGGAGATTCTAGCGGTGAGTTCACTTTTATACGAGGAACATCTTGTACAGTAATAGACTACTGCTTCATATCCGGTGATTGGAATCTTCTTCTGCATGATTTTCGTGTCGGACTATGTACCTTCTCGGACCACATGCCTCTGGAAATGACGTGTGTAACATAGGGAGCCTTGAACTTATGTAGTAATTTGGAACTTAAGCTATTACCAAAATTCATATGGAAGGAGAACAGTCGATCAACATACCGTGTTAATTAAGTACACTTTACACTTCGACCGGTTCACCAACTATGGAAGAGCTCACTGATCTAATTAAAAAAGCAACACCACCAAGAAGCCCATCAAATAAAAATATTTACAAACAAAAGTGGTTTAACCGTGAGTGTTTCAAAGCAAGAGAACAATCGTTTGTGTTTCTTAGGCCATTGAGGATCCACATCACTAACATCTTTAAATTGCTGTACGGAGCAGCCAACAAGCACTTTAAGCATATTTTCCATGTAAAAAAGATGGCATTCGAACTTCAAATTATTGACCTAATAAGCAACTCAAACTCCTCGGTAGAATTCTAGAAAGCGGTGAAATATATAAACGGCTATAAAAGTGCTATCGCCTCATCGTTGCAAGCACCATTACTCAAGGATCATTTTGGCCACCTACTCAATAATGTATGTAACGTAGCACCGGTTCAATACGGGAGCACATAAAGCTCCCGGGACCGACCGAATTCCTGTGGAATTCTATAACAATTGCACAACGGAGTTTTTATGCACACTAACCATGGAGTTCAACCCCATTTTCGAAGGCGCAGCAGCTCCTGATAGCTTCGAAAAGGCAATAATTTTTCCGCTCCACAAAAAGGTTGACTGTAGCGACTTAACCAATTACAGAGGAATATCCTTCCTAAGCACCTCGGCCAAACTGTTCGCCTCTTTGATCTTCAGAAAACTTGCAAAATAGGTCAGAAATCATAAAATATTATCGGAGTTTCAAGCAAGATTTAGGGAAAACCACTCTACGATTGACCAAATTTTTTTTTTGATTAATATCGCTGAAATTTACAAAAAAAAAAAAAATAAGTTGTATGCCTTCTTTGTGGATTTTCATGCGTGTGGGGGCCGCTGTTTCAACAACAAATACATAGCTCATAGCGCCAAGCAAAAATTATTTCGCTCAACCGCTACCTCAATTCTTGTGTATGGTGCTCAAATGTGGGGGTACCGCTCGTTCGATGAAGTGGAAAAGTTTCTTCGTCACTTTCTTAAGCGCACTTTTCGATTGCCAATAAGCACACCCAATTACATGCTGGACCTCGAAACCGGGACGGCACCACTGGTTTTACAAACTTTGAAGATGCATTTCAACTATGTCGTTAAAGTGATGGCGATGGATGGCGATGCTCAGGATAGTACTTACATATATCCTTACAACATGCGGCAACCTCATCCTAGAATGCAGGCACCTAGCGTCTAACTGCGGACATGAACATTCATTAACACCAGCAGAGGTGCCCATATCATTAAGAAGACAATTTGACACTTTATTGGAGAAAATTAGTGTAGTCACCTACGAAAAATATGCTGCTGAAGCTCGAGCTTCTAAATATCGGATGTACTATAGTCGATTGAGCTACAATCTTCAGGATAAGTCTTATTTCTTGAATCAAAATTCAATTGACAAAATCGGTTTTATACACCCTGAATGACTCGAACTGTAACCGACTTCAGACTGCTCTAATTTCCAAACCGTTGATGACAGTGAGATAATTTTATTGTTTACAAGCCTTTTAAACGATTTGCGTCACAGTTGTGTTGAGAAATTTTTATCCGCGATATAATTCAAACGTGATAGTGTGATTGCTTTATATGGCTGGAAAACTACAAGTAGCTATCGTTAGAGTCGTCCAGCACCTCAACGTGAATAAATCATTTGTGTCTCGAACCATAGCTCGTTACCGTAATACTGGCAGCGTTGCAAAACGCCATGGAGGTGGTCATAAAAAAACAGCAACATCGGCAGAAATGGTTCGGAAAGTGAAGGCTCGAATTGAGTGAAATCCGCGTCGAAGTGGAAGAAAAATGGCTCGTGAGCTCAACATATCGTTGGAACGGATGCAACACATACTGAAAAATGAGCTTGGGCTCAATCCATTGAAGTTCCAAAAAGCACACGATCTTACATCGCAATAGAAAAAAGTTAGAGTCGAAAGAGCGAAGGAGTTGCTAAGCTCGCACGAAAGTGGTGAGTTGCCGAATTTGGTTTTTTTCCGATGAGTCGCCATTTGTTAGCAAGCAATATGTCAACAAACAAAATGACCGAGTTTACTTGCCAGAGAGGTCCTTCGAAAATGTACACCTTCGGACGGCCACCAGAAAGCAGGCAGCATCGATGGTGATGGTTTGGGCCGCCATAACCGCCGATGGTCGCTCTTCGCTCGTATTTTTGGACCGCGGCGTCAAAATTAATGCGTTCATATACCGTGAAACTATCTTAGAAGCAGTATTGAAGCCTTGGGAAAACAATCATTTCGGTCGGAGACCGCGGACATTTCAACAAAACTCGGCACCGTCTCACAAAGCGAGCGTCAACCAAGATTGGTTAAAAAACAATGTTCCACACTTTATTTCTTCTACACAAT
Source organism: Volucella zonaria (assembly GCA_963966105.1). NCBI lineage: Eukaryota > Metazoa > Arthropoda > Insecta > Diptera > Syrphidae > Volucella > Volucella zonaria. The sequence goes on along the minus strand of OZ014530.1, from coordinate 41,712,102 downwards.
GGATTGCAAATTCTCCGGATGCAAATCCGTTGGATTTCTCTGTCTGGAATATTTTGAAGGCGAAGGTTGGCACTAAAAAATACCAAAGTTTGGACCACCTCAAACAAGCACTTCGCCGGGAATGGGCCAAAATACCGCAGAGCCACTTGCGTGCAGCGTGCGATGATTTCTTCGGCCGTCTCAAGGCCATTATTTGCGCCAAAGGTGGACATATTGAAAACTACTGACACAATTTAAAAATTGATGTATTTTCCAACATTTTTTGCTTTGGCACAACAAAATTTATCAAAAAATAAAAAAATTATAGCATTTTAAAAAGTTGGAGTTCGAGTCATTCACCCTGTATTTAAATTGAGAGGAGAGCTTTTGAATTTAAATTTCATCCCACACCAACCCGAACTTCCAATTTTGTGCAGTCTTTGTAATCAGAAAGCGAGAGAGGACGTCTTACATTTCCTAGGAGAATGCCTAATTTTAAAGGAGTTTTGCAAAAGATATTTCAGATCCGAGTTCCTGCGTGCCTGCGAAGCAATTAATATTTAGACAAACAGCTGTTAATCTGGTAGACGGTGTTATGCCAAACCAATCAAAATTAGGAGACTTATTCTTAATTTTAACCTTTTAAATGAAACAAAAGTCTTTTATAAATCTAAAAGAAAATAAATCTAAATTGTGCGACGCTTGCTGTGAAAGTGGGTATTGGTATTGTAGGCACTTTATCACTGCAGCGCTTACTCATCTTTATTCGAACGACTGAAAGATTCCATTACAAGGAACTTGCCAGGAGTACAATGGACTAGCTATTTGTCTCAGTACTCTGTCCCGACAGAAAAAGAAAAAAAAAAAAACCTCAATAAGCCAATGATGGTCACAGTTCTGATTTATGCTGTAAAAACACAACAAACGAAAATGTACTTCATCGTTGCAACAATACTTAACAAATCTGCGTCAGGTCTTCATTAATTTATAGGTTAGCTGCCTAAAAGAAATCCGGAAGGAAAATATTTCAAATAACTAAAAACTAAAGATTCTTCACTTCTTCACTTTCGAAAAAATTGGCAAACTCTAGAGTAGACACTGTTGTCTTAGGTGAGGTTAAGGAAAGTAATAGCCGGTAGCGAGCAGTCTCAATTAAACAAGTAAAGCTCCATTGTGATACCATAGAATCTCAAGGTTTTCACATCCAAGAGTGGTGACCAGAAGGTCATGGAGATGTACAAATATCAGATTTACTTAGAGCTCGAACCACTTGGTGCGTTCTGGAAAACTAAATAATCCAGGGACTCTTATTTTATAAAGTAAATTTTGAGAAACCAGGGCAGCTGCACAGCGGTTGAAGCGTGGTTTCATCTTCTTCTTCATATATATATCACCTGTTGAAATCATTTAAATAGACCGAGTCTATTGGCATGTTTGTAAATTCAAAAGTGGCATGTGATAATGCCCACAAGAAGGACGATATATAAACGTTTCATGCCTCTGAATTAGTTTGGGCCATATCCGTCGTGTCAAATTGTAGGTTGTGCCTTCTCATCATGTGAAATTGCCCTCATTTATCATAACGAGTTTAAGAATAAAATTACATTGTGTGATTGCCACTCCTATATTCTTAGAGACTAAAAGGGTGCTAAGGTTTATACTCCTTTTGACACCGTCATTGGCTTTACACTCTTCCCAAATATCTCGGTGTTCAGATACCTAGCAGATGTGATTAATGAACTGTTTTGACATCTCGTTCACCGGTTGGCGACAGTTTTGAATTACCTTTGACATTGTCACAACCCAGTTCAGCAATTTAATAGCTGCTTGACTATCATTGTAAATGCAAATATCACATTCCTCTTGAGACAAGATGGACCGTCTGCAATTGGAAAAAAATTCATCCAACGTGAATTATTCGAAGAACATACCACCTACCACCGCTTAATTCTTTTTTGAGCCATCAGTGTATGCTTCACACCGAGGATAGTAATTGAAGTTGCTTTCAAATGAGGGAAAGGAACGATGTGGTTGCTGTTTTGGCCGATAGTATTCTTCGAATTAAGGATAGACGAGTCTCCTGTTAAATGTTAAAATTTTCGAAAGCGGGTTAAACTTATTTTTGTTTTTTTACCTGCTGCCAAATATAAAGCAAACAGGATCACTTTCTCTGCCTAAAATTTTGTAAGCATCGGACCAATACTTTTTAGGAAAAATCCAAAACAGATTTCATAGTTAAGAGGTTGGTTTTAAGATATTAAACCCTTGGATGTACAAATCAATAGTTGATTCCTTAAACCTTAAAGTGCTTGAACTTTATACTTCGACGCGGGTTGTTACTTGAAGCTTACCATGCAAACGTATCATAGTTGTAGAAAGAAGGAAAGAATTTAAGTGAGAATACAACAAAAATTACAAGCATCTATCTTCAAAGTAAAACTCAACATTGAGGCATATTTCACCCCATGACGAGATGTATCGATTAGCATTTCAGGCAGAAGAAACCCTGCGTACTTCAAAGATATTGTTTCGTGGAAATTTGAGCTGGAAACGTGAGCATCGACATATGGTAATTTTCAAAGGACAACTGTCTACTTTAATCGACCTATAGCTGAATTTGGGTGGACGGTTCACGCTGATCTTTGAAAAGCATGACAACATGTCGCTGGTTCATGGTCGTTTTATTATATTTAAGAGCAAAAAACATGAACATCATATGGTTCGACACACTTGTGTAGATTCTGTTGTTCTCAATTAAACATGAATGGACGAATCTACGACAACACTCCCTCAACTTTTGATCAGGCTAAAGCTTAGAAAATCTGAAATACCTTGTCTAGTCGTAAGCAGTGGTACACGACTAAGCACATTCATTTCATGTTGGTTGCTATTTGACATGTGATACTCGTGCAACATTGCCCCGTACTAATTTGTTGGCTTAACTTGCTTTCAATCATAATCGGGCGACAATCGTGTTGTTGTAGTTGGCCTTCACAGATATAGTACAACATGAAAAAAGTTCATTCGGTCATTTGGAGTCATTCGTAATTTGTGTATGAAAGGGAAGCTGTTCGAGAATACAGAAGGATTTCTCAACCGCCGAGGGGATGGCTTCTGCAATTTCAAACTACTGAAAAACTTGTAATGGGAGCGCATCCAAAAGACACTTACTATCACAGTTGCATTGAGGCAAAAATCGAGATCTCTTCGGGTACCGGTATGCGAACAATGGTTATTGACGAATCAAATTTTTAAAATCTGTCCATAAACAGGAAAATCAAGTGTATGCTCGGTCATCAAGGCGTAACATCCATTCCTAGGGTCAAACCCCTTCACATCAGTAATGGAATACACGTATATTATGTAAATGTCCTTCATCGACCCGCTTGCATGAGTGTATGCGCTGAATCCATTTTCACATGACTTTTTCAAATAAATCGACCGATATTCCGGTCGAATATTCGTCTATAAGTCGTCTTAAAATCCCAGCTTGTCGGCGTAGATGCCTGAGATTGAATGAAGCCTAAAAGAAAAGTGTCGGAAGGCGTTAAGTCACACGATCGCGGCGGTCACTTGATAGTGTCATTTTTGTGGATAGACAATCAATGAACTTTGCCTTCAATAAGTCGATTGTGGCACGCGTTGTAAACTATAGTGGATCTCCAAGACTAAGTCAGAGTGTTTTTTTGAAGAACTTAACACTCAAGAGGGTATTACTACTCTTAAAATGCCGGAGCACGGTTCGGAAAATTGGATAGAGAGAGAGAGAGAAAAATATGTTTGGACTCAGTATTTATTTCGTTCCATGGGTGGCGTCCAACATTTAATGGGGAGACTAAATCATTAGTGTAAATTAGACATGATGTTGTATTTAGACAACCATTCATTTCACAAGATTTTATAGTTGCCTGAAAAAGTCTTTCGGTCACGGCTGGTATTGAACTCCGAAACCTCCGATTACAATACACTACCACTTTAGCCAGGTCTACCCACCCACAGAATGTTGTTGTGCGTGGGGTTAACTGCCCAACCACGTAAAAAAGTTATTGTTACGAAGCGACCAAAAGCCTCGGATAAGGACGGATTCACTGTTGACGAAGGTGCAAAACAAACAAAGGACAATGACTTTCGGATCTGCACGTGGAATGTTCGGACCTTGAACAGGCCGCGTACAGCAGAACAATTAGCGGAAGTCCTAGACTGCTATAGATCAGATATCACCGCCACACAGAAAGTGTGCCTTATAACAATCCGTATCAAAGGTAAATTCGCTAACATTAGCCTTATATGTGCTCTCGCCCCAACAGAGGAAAAGGAGGATGTTATCAAAGAAAGTTTCTAAGAGCTCCACGACAAAATCTACAACCAATGTCTGATGTATGACGTTAAAATCGTCCTAGGCGACTTTAATGCCAAAATTGGAAAGGAGGACATCTTTGGTAGCACAATCGGAAGACATAGCCTACACGACACCACGTCCGGAAACGGACTTAGGCTAATCGATTTCGCTGCGTGACGTAACCGCAAGCACAAGGTTTCCTCACCTCAATATACTCGTATGTACACAAGGGAACTTGTTGATCAGGCGCTGTACAAAAGGAAAAGAGCGGTTCGTGAGCTCTACCAGCAAAAGTGGAGGGAAGAACATCGGAGCATGTGAAACGCGCGATCGAGGATATAGGGAGGTGCTACTCTAGGAAGTTTTACCAAAAGGTAAAAAGAACGTGTCAGGGTAATAAGACCCGAACGGAAACTTGTAGAGATGAACAAAGAAACCTTGTAGTAGAGTCACAGTTGGTGCTGAGGATATGGAAAAACGATTTCTGTAGACTGCTAAATGGTGAAGGCGACATAAATCCCTTTGCCAGGCAGAGCGAACCATTCAATATGGGCCATGTAAGTCAAGAATTCCGTCCACCCGACCAAAATGAAGCGAGGATAGCAATACCTAAACTGAAGTCGAACAAGGTTGCCGGGCCGGACGGCAGCAGGAGATGACTTGCTAGAGAATATATACCAAATTATTTCCAAGATTTGGTCGGATGAATGTATGCCTGAAGAATGGAAACTCAGCATCGTTTGCCAGGTTCACAAGAAAGGAGACCCTCTAAACTGCGTCAACTATAGAGGTATCAGACCTTGTCTGCCGTATTGTACGAGCGCCTGAAAGCATTTGACAACAATCTGATTGGACCCTATCAATGCGGTTTTAAGGCCGGTAACTCCACAATTGACCAAATATTCACACTACGGCAGATCCTGGAACACCCAAGAAATTCAGATCGATACTCACCACCTTTTTACCGATTTTAAAGCCGGATATGACAGCATCTACATAGACGAGCTATACAGAGCCATGTCTAGTTTTCGCAGGAGCTAGCTGCTGCGAGACCTCTGATGTGAAAAAAGGATTTAGGCAAGGTGACGCGCTGTCATGTGACTTCTTAACATCATACTTGAAAGAATTGTGCAAAACTCACAAGCCAGCACACGAGGTCTGTTCAATTGCTTGCATACGCTGACGATATTGATATTGTTGGTAGAACACAGCGAGCTGTCACTGAGGCGTTTGGAAGCATAGTAACAAAAATGGCAAAAATGGATCTACCGGTAAACGAGGGCAAAACAAAGTATATGCTGTCAACAAGAACGGACACCCAACATCGACAAATCGGCCAGAATGTCACAATCGACAGCTATAACTTTGAATCTTCGACTCTAATCCGGAGCGACAACACTGTAGAGGAAGGTCTCGCCTTAGGTGGTACGCGCTAGTGGAAGGGGAAACTCCATTTGGAGTGCGCAACTGGAGGCAGTTATCCAAAGACAGCGCTAATTGGAGAGGCTTATTGCTTAAGGCCCAGGTCCACCTCGGACTGTAGCGCCGCCTAAGTTAGTAAGTGAGTAGAGTCGGACAATAACGATTTGTGTTTTGCAAGACAAGAATTGTTAGACCTAATGAAGCAATCAGAATCGAAAATTCTAGAATTTCGCATGTCATTTTTGATTTTAAAACAAAAGCGACCTCATGCAATAGAACAACGGGTAAATTTGTTCTAAAGCATAGTGAATGGCTGTTAGATTTACGCACACTAAAAAGCTTGGTCGTCCTTCTTTGGAGTTCACTGCGAGTTCCAATTGATCCAAACGTTGCAAAACTGAGGAAATAAGATCAAGTTTAAGTCTTCATAAATTGGCCCATGCTACTCAAATGAGCTGACGTTCAGTTTTCAAAATCTTCAGCACAAAGAGCCAACCGCTATAGAAAGGCAATTAAAATGCAAATGCACGACCATTGTCTACTAGATATTGCAGGCCTGTTAAGTTAGTTCATGAATCTGATCAGTATACGAAGTACAGGAAGAAAAATTAATGAAACAACAAATAGACGGACTGACATTCTCTGAAATTCGAATCGATGAGGATAAAGACGCTTTAGTTAAACACAAGCTTCTGGTTACCATGATAGATGCTAAAATTAGTAATGCTGCTACTGAAACGAAATACACATTACGGTGATACATAACATATGCTGGATCTGGCTCTTTGAATCCCTATTGTAGTTATCTTATAAGATTCCAATAAAACTTTGGGACGAAAACAAAAGACGTATACAAAATTTGTTCAAATAGAAGTTGGGTTTGACTATTGATAGGCCAAAACCTGGCCTTGGAAAAACAATGATATTTCGGCAAGAATAACAGGAGTCGATGCAGAAATTTTTAAACGATTTTGCAATATCTTGCAAACGGTATCAAGTAGCTTTAAAATTAATCCAACAAAATTCAAAATCTTCGCCTTAGAAACAGGTTATTTGTTAAAAAGTATCTCTGGTACAATAGGTCTCCTACAATACATAAATTCCTTATATATGGACCAGGCTCCCTAGGAACTCCCTACTTCCGATAGGACAACTCTCCCAAGAATCCCAGGAAGCGCGCAACAAAGATACAAAGAAATTTCGTGAGTGATTTAGTCGTAAATGCTAACGAACAAAAACGAATGAAAACGATATTAATTACATTTAACCCGCTAATAACAAGCCTAAGGGCACTTCCAAAAAAAAAAGTTTGACAAGCCAGATTTTGAAAAGCAACAAGAATTGATTTACGAAGATGACGAGAATGAAACACCGATTGAATCAGACGCGCTTACAACCATTCTTCACAGCTTAAATGAACTTCGCACATCTGTGTGGGAACTAAAAAATAGTGCAAGTGAAAGTCAAAAGGACATCGAGAGACTAAATATTAAACTCCAGACAAGTAGTGAATCTGGTGTTGTTGCCGGCACCGTTCTGCAGCTAATGCCAATGCCGCGGAATCTTTGCAAGACACTCGAGATGTTTCAGAACGGATTAAGATAACTAATTTCCGGTGCCAAAAGCTATCTACTGGCTGCCATAATAAAACTTCACGATCTGCCAACATTTTTTGCCAACTACAGGGACTCCACGGAAGATTTTAAATATTATATAAAAATCGTCAAAATTTGTAGAGACTCTAGGAGTGTTTAGTCGGACCAGCCCGAGAAGCTGTCGCTTCTATGTCCATAAACACAGAAGACGTCTCGAATTTTCGTTTTAGGCGACCACATGTACTTGTACGACCAATTAAACGAAATCCAAAAACTCCCAGCCATAACCGAAAACAAAGTGGAACAACTTCTTACCTTCTCTAATTAGGTACGTAACTCACAAATTATTCCATCTTGGATAAGTTGGTCCTAAAATTACCGCAGGAAAAGCAATACGAGTGGGTAAAGCATTCATTAATCATCAAACCATATCCGAATATAACTGATTTCTCCAACTTGCAAGGATTGTGTGCTTGAGGCCGCCATCATCAAATTTGAACAAGGGACCTGGAACAGCAAGACCACAGCTCACCCAAGACGTATTTTGAACATAAACAGAAACACCTCCGCCTTACAAGGTGCACAACAACTGGAGTGTTACCAGTGCGGTGAAAATCATTTCATCTTTAAGTGCAACATTTCCAACCACTCTATTAGTGTTGACGAACGTTGGCAAAAAGTCAAAACACACCACTTATGTTTCTCTGTAGCTGGCGCTATCATCACACCAGCCTGCTCCACAACTGCCCCCAGCCATTATTAAGTTGCCGAACAACTCCGTATGTCGGGCCTTTATTCAAAATTATTGGACCGAATGGAAGACTCGATATTTTCACAATGATGAGGATATCGCAGCTAAATTAGGACTCAAAGGTCGATCACAGCCATTGACTCTTCAATTTTATGTCCAAAATATTATGACGGAACCATCCACATTGGTGACCTTTGAAATAAGAGGTGAAGGTGAGTCAATTTCGTTTATGATTAAAAATTGTCGCACAGCCCGCAACTCGAAACTGTTTCGAAACTGGTTTGCTCTGGAAAACCGCCTATTCGGTGTCGAAAGGAGGATGTTCCGAAATGCAGAATTCGCCACCAAGTACACAAGTGAAACGTCAAAATATATCAGCAAGGGGTACGCCAGAAAACTTTATCAGTGGGAAATCGAGGACACGAATAAGATAGTTTGGTACCTACCACATTTTGCTGTGCAAAGCCCGCACAAACCTGAAAAACTTGGTTTGACGATGCACCCACAGTGGATGGGAACAGTCTCAACTCAGCTCAACTTAAAGGACCTGAGCGGCTCAAACCGTTAATGACCATTTTGTGCAAGTTCCGGGAAGCATCAATAGGAGTTCGTCCAAACGACCAGCAAGCGCAAAGACTTTTGTGGACAAATGGAAACACAACCCAACCTTTTGATCATTACGTGGTTTCAATGATTTTTGGAGCTATTTGCTCTCCATGTAGTGCTGAATTCATCGAAAACTTGATTGCCCAAGATTTTTAACAGCAATATACTGAAGTCGCTGAAGCGATCATCAACAAACATTATGTTGATGATTACGTCGCAAGCTTTCAAAGGGAATAAGAAGCCATCCGGATCTCCAAAGACGTGGTGAGGATCAATAAGGAAGCCGGTTTCGTTTTGAGAAGGTTCATATCGAACTCCTCCAATCTGTGAACACGATGAAGTCACAAAGTGTGTCAACGAGTTGAACATGGAACGTCAAGCAACCTCAGAAAGGATACTCGTGATGTTTTGGAACACTGCTACCGATAGCTTCGGATTCAGAACAAAATTCCATCGTATTCCAAAAGAAGTTTTAGACGAAATTCGGCCACCAACTAAAAGAGAACTCTTAGGGATGGTGATAGCAACTTTCGATCCCAATGGATTCCTAGCAGAATTTCTGTTATATTTAAAAATGTTGATCAGCGACACTTGGATAAGACAATTCGCTTTTACAAATTGTTACAAAAATCTCGCGGTGCTTTGATAAAATATATACTAGATGGCGCAAAATTAATTACCCTATCGGAAGATGGTATAATTTTTGCAAATGGCGTCGTGCGTCTATCGTATTTGACATTTGTGAACTACGAGTAGAAAGCTGCAATATACAAACAGGCAAGCAATGGAGCACTATACTCCGCAAAAGTGTCGGAGGTGGTGTGAACTTCGCAGCGTGAATTTCGACGTCGATTTCCTAATCGTGTCGCGTCAACTGGGCAAACATTCCGGCGCTTAGCTACTCGTCTCGAACAGAGTGGAACCACAGGAGACCATGTAGTGCGTGGCCACCACCGGATTGGTCGATCGGCGGAGAATATCGCGGCTGTGGCTGCCGATGTCGCTGGGAACGAAGAAACATCTACCAGACGACGGGCCACGCAATTGGGCATCACAAGACTTCAGGGAATTTTAGTGAAAGACTTACACATGTTCACTTACAACGAAGAGGACGACTTTGTGCCGAAAATCATCATGAGCGGCGAGGCGCATTTACACTTAAGCGGTTACTTTAATAAGCAAAATCTTCGTTTCTGGGGCACTGAAAATCCGCGTGTGATGCACGAAGAGCCATTACATCCACTCAAAGCCACTGTGTGGTGAGGCATTCACGCGGGAATAGTGATTGGGCCGTATTTTTTTAGGGACGCCATCGGAAATACGCTCACTGTTACTGGCGAACGCTATAGGGCCATGATAAACGAATTCTTACTGCCGGAATTGGATGAGCAGGGCTTGGTGAACATCTGGTTTCAACAAGACGGTGCAACCGCACACATAGCAAGAGCCGTAAAGGATATTGTGTAGGAAGCGTTTCCTTCCTCAGACAATCGCAGCCCTTAAGGAGAATATTCGACAGGAATGCGAACACTCATCACCGGAAATCTTGCGTAAAGTCAAGGAAAATGCGATAAAACGGGCACAAATGTTTTCCACCTAATAGAAACAATTGTAAAGGTCCAAATAAAGATTTCCATCACTCAAAATCATTTTTTTTTTATTTAGTATAAAAGTAATTCAAAAACAAAATTGGATGATTAATTCTGCGCCACCTTGTGGTATTCTTAAACTTTTTCAGCGATAATATAACTATTTAGTAGGCCTACAGGCTTTTGGCCACGTTTCGATGGCTACTACCTCACTGTGCATCGCTAGCATGGCATCATTATGCAATGATGAAGTCCATTTGAATTTTTTTACTAAACAAACAATTGTTAACTTGTCAGGACGTCTATGATGGTCGAACATTGGAGTAAAAGTACGTAACGTAGTTATAACTGAGCACAAATTTATATACAAAATTTGGATGATTTGTAGACGTTGCTGAAGGTTGAAGCGTATCCGTTTCCATGATTAAATGGTAGACAATCTGAAATGCAATTATGACATCTGTCAAAAGACGGTATGCCCGAGTTCAGAGGATCCCTATTACAAAAATAAGGCGCATCTAATGAAAAACTCTTTATGAATATAGGGTAGCTGATGAAACGCCCATCGGTTTCAATATTTTTTATTTTACAATAATTGGGATGATGAAACCTGAATTTGAACTATGTGCCGCTTTCACACATTGGAGAGTTAAGGTGCGTATTTGTTAGTACTCCTCCGAGCCGATGGATTATATAAAGGCTGGTAAATAATTTTGATGAATATGGAACAATCACCAGAAGGCCTTAATATTGATTTGTTATACTTCAAATACTGATGCTGTATAAGGACTGGCAAGGAGCTTATCTCCCCAAATGCGTTTTAGCAGGCGTTTATGCACAAAAATTTGAATTCATTTTCATACAGAGTTTAAATAAAAAGCAAACTGAATTCAGCAGGCTTATCGATGCCCTTGGAATTTTACCAGGAAATCCTTCAAACGGTGGAAGAGGACGAACTCATGTTAAACCCCATTTGTACTCGTATGTTTGATGAGACACGTTAATGTCAACAGAGAAAATTATCGAATATGAAAGGACACAAACTCAGAGATGACCCATGAGACCGAATAACATTCAGTTTATGTCATATTGTGGTTGGCAGTTTCGTCCTACTGCCTTTTGTTGAAACTTATTTTTCTAAGAAAATGATCACCGTTACTTTAAGATGATGAAAGAGCTTTTCCTTCCAGAGCTACGATGAAAGAAAATATTTTTTTAGTCTTTTTGGTTTCAGCTAGATAATGCAACTTCTCACACATCCAGGCAAGTTATGACGGAATTCCCCAACAAACTGATTTTAAAAAAACCCACATTTCGTGTGACTTTGGAACCTGTCCTGATTTGGTTCTTGTGGAGTTACTGCAAAAGGAAGTACATTAAACAAAACCAACAAATTTAAACAATTTTCGGAAATCAATTTTTTTTTAAAAAAAGAACTTATCACTTATAATGCCTCAGCATGTGTTAAGTTTCTTTGGAAAATGGGATAGAGAGAGAAAGAAAGATCTTGGGCTCAGTGGTTATTTCGCTCCATGGGTGGCATCCAACATTTAATGGCGAGACTAAATTCTTAGTGGAAGTTGGCTTGATGTTGATTTCTATGTAATCAACTACTCGTCTTACTTGATTTTCGTTAACTCAAAAAATGGATGATATGTCTTTCGGGCGAGGCTGGGATTCGAACACCGAACCTTCCGATTTGGAAGCCAGTCCACTACCACTTAAGCCACGGCCACTTGAAAGATACTTGAAGCAATTCCTGCTGTAGCAGTTCAAGCAGTTTTGAACAAGTTTGTCATGGCACTTCTAACCCGGGAGATTTGACAGCTAATCTTTAATTTATTTTTATTTTTTTTTAAGTTGGCTACATTGTTCATCTCTTGATTACCTTTCAAAAAGGTTATTTTCTTCACATTTCATTGATTATCACGTGGATGCAACTCCCTATCCAAACGTTATTCACAAGTTAATCAGCGTAGTCACTTCTAGAATGCTGAAAAACACCCATGGTACCATTACGGGATTTTTGTTCTAATTTCTTGTAAGTACAAGTTATGCAACTAATTATTTTTAATATAAATCAATTATTGCTTGTATCTCGCCCTAAAAAATATATCTATGTACTCGTCTCTCATTTATGCTTATATCACAAGTCAAGACCCTATACAAGTATTTTTTTTTTAAATTTTTAGATCTACCTGCTTAAATGGAAAGGATTAATTTTACGTACACAGATAAAATAAACGCCACTGGATGCGTCAGACTGCAAGACTAACGTAGGTTCTTTTCTCGGACCACGGATCGAATTCAGAAACTTCCAATGAAGAACTATACGATGATGAAATACCATCTGAGCAATCCACAGTAAAAATAAGTTCACTAAATGGCTTAAAGTCACCAGCAATAAAAATGTTAGAATGGGAAGACAAAATATTGTGACTCCAGGTAACACAAAGATCCAGAAGGACACTGAAAAAACCAGAATAATCACAGCGCATACAAGGAATGAAAGGAGTCATCGATCTCCTTATTCTCGCAGGATCAGTCAACACGGAATGCCAAAATTTGTCTGAACTATAGGGCACAAACAGAATGGGAATTGAAGTTTTCAAAACAAAAATGAGTCTGAGAAGATTTAAATTTTTTTTAGATATCTCCACTTTCATGAAAATTACACAAGGAGTGATAGGAGAGAGATAGATAAGCTTGCTGGAAATATTTTTACGTCTCCAAATTCTGCAGAGTTTTAGTTTTATTTTTTAATTTAGTTTTGTTCAGGAGAAAAAAATTTTTTAGTCAGTTTATTCTAAAGTTTGGTACACGCCATGAACAGAAACTTAACAAAAATTAATAGATAATCTTCCAAATAAATAATGTGAGTTTAAAAAAAGGATATTTGAGCTGTTCTTAAGGTGGCGAAATTTATCAACAACGCCAATGCTCTCGCCAAAATCTCATGATTTTAAAATGCACGGTCTATAATTGGAGTATCTAAAGGTCCTTCGAATTGATTCATCGAAACTCTGACATTTCTTATAAATTAAATATTCTATAAACGTACCATTTAAATAGTTGGAAACAAGTACAATTGTATAGACGGCAAAAGAAATCCACAATCTTCGAATGGCAGTAACTATTTAAGTATCCAAGTGATGAATTGTTTTTTTTTTTGTTTTGTATTATTTTTAAAATTCAAAATTTTTAAAATTTCTTTTCTAACTTCAGAACATTTTTTTTATAATTTTTAAATTTATCACTTTATTTAAAAAAATATTTTTCTTTGCTTATTTCATTTTTTCTTCACGGAAATTCACTTTCAATTTATTTTCTAATTTTTTTTTTATTTATTTATTTTTTTATCACAATTATTTATATATTTTTCTGAAATTCAAAATTTTATCACTTTTGCATTTAAATTTTTATTTTTATTTTTATAAGCACAAATATTATTTTTTTTTTTTAGGAAAAATTCTGAAAAGATAGAAATTTTTATAAACAAAAAAAAAAAAGAATTAGCACAAATTGTATCGCGGATGGTCACGGATTTTTAGGCGAATTAGAGGGCGAAAAAAAAACGTATTTATGCCGAAGAGATACGGGTACTTTTTGGAAAAAAAAAATCCAATCCCATAAACTGAAAATTCCTTTTTTTTTTAAATAATTTCACCTCACAGCCAGTACCTTGTTCATCTGAAGTAGCAAGATAAATTGTATCTTTTTAAGTTTTTCTTTAATTTATTTTTATTTTTAAGAGATCTGTGAAATGGCTCAAGTTAAGCACAGGTAAGGTGTAGGTGAAACTATCACACAACGACAATCGAATCGAAAGGAAAAAAAAAAATTTTAACTCCGACAAAGTCCAGGTAAAACGCGTTCACCAGCGACGACTGTTGTTTAGGTTGCGCCTTAAAGAACCCAAAGGCCAAAACCAACTGAAACGTAAAACTACACGATGACGATGGAAAAATTGTTGTTGTTGGGTGTACGGTGGAAGAGGTGTGTGTGTGGTGTTTGAGGGGAGGGAAACACAAAAAAAAAAAAAATTAAGAGCGGAGTAAGGGAAAACTAAAACAGTTTGCAAGCAAGAGAAAGGAAAGCAAATTTCCACCGTAGCAAAGGAGGTGGTGGAGAGGCAGTTGCGAACATAGTCAGTCAGTAAGTTGCCCCAACTGCCGTCCCGGCTAAGGTGGACTTTTTAGGTTGAGTTTTTTGGGTTCGGTAGGTATTCGAATTAAAGGTATGGTTTGGAGTTTTGGTCGAATTACGAAAACGAATACACCGGCCAGAGAACGGCGGCGGTGGAGGGCGGTTTAGTTTTTTTTTTTCCAAATTGTGCTGGCCCGTATATTGTGTTTGGTTCCATTTTCACCATCGCCACTAGATACGTTTACTCGTACTCCTACTCGTTCTTCGGTGTGAAGAAATTCAGCAAAGAAGGAGAGGAGGTGACTGAATGAATGAGGAAAATAGGCGCCGAACAAAATATCGCAGACGTTAGATGGTTGATGGACTTTCGCACGCGATCACGATAAGGACTTTGAAAAAAAATTTCGTTATTTTGTTAGTTTCGTGAAAATTGTTATTTTTACCAATTTCAAATGAAAATAACGATGAAACCACACACACACAATAGGAAACAGATGATTCTGTGTTTTGTAAAATTCCCCTTTGGCGGTAGATACTCTTTGTGATTTTTTTTTGTTTTTTATTCTGTTTAAGATACTTTTTCTTTAATTTTTCATTTTTTTTTTTAAATATTTTGTCCGTGGTTTTAAATGAAAATGAGGAAAACTATCGTGTATCGGATTTTGCTATTCACCGCACGAGCTAAACGAGTTCGTATCTGGCATTAGACTGACACATAACAGCCGGGCTCTACTGTTGTTCTCACGTATCTTTTTCCACTCACACTCATGATTTTTTTATGCTGTTTTTTTTTATTCTTACTCGTTCGTACTATGCGCGATTGTTGGTATTGGTTTGATGATGTAGTGTAGCGGCAAGTTGGTGGTTGCAGTGAATTTGTTAGATACAAACGTCATATGTTGTTGGATTTTGATCCTCATTTAGATGGCTAGAGAGTGTGGAAGGTGTTTTGGTCTAATAGAACGTTTGCCAGTTGTGGGGTGAATGGGTGGATAGAGAGAAACCAAAACAAAACTGTAGGTTGAGTGGAAGTTTAGTTTGTGTTGTGAGTGACATGGTAGAGTACTCAGAGTTGAGTGGATTTTAAAAGCGACAAAGATACAAATTTGTGAGTGAGATATAGGAAATTGAGTTGGGAGAACGTATTTTTGTGGAACGTAAGATTTTAATTAAATTTTTTGAGTGATTTAGTTGCGGAAGGAAATGATTGGAGTTGATTTGATGCACTTGTGATGTGGAACAAGAAAGATGGGATACGGGGTTATTAGCGGTTTTAGGTATAAATGAAGGACAATCAACTAATTTTTTTAAATTTTATAATTTTAGTGCTTCCTCCATTAATTGAAGATAAGAAAATTAATAAGAGAGGTACAGGTATAGTGAGGATAAAACTTCATGATCGATTGATTTACTTGGAAACTCTGTTTGCCGGTGCTGACATACCATATGTATGTATGGAGCGAATCTATTGATTGATTTTTTGCCAGACAATGATGAGTAGGAATTTACTGTAATTACAGAGGTTTCAAGGTTACATTCTCATTCTGAAATTATGCGCGCCTAAGGTGACTTTTTCAGAATGATTGAACTTTGAAGTAGTGGAAAAGAAAAGCCCACTAGAACATGAAAAGGTCTTGTTGGTATCTTGTATACAGGGTGTCCCCTAATTCGTCAAGGTAATTTGGGAAATGATTTTTAGATGTATTCTAAGAAGAAAAATCATTCCACAGTAAGGGCCTATCTCCAATGTTGGCATCATTTATCGAGGATTTATGAAATGGCTTACTTTGACGTACTCTCACCCATGTTAACGGAAATTGCTCTGTTAATACTTATGGTCGTTCAGGACTTTACTTTTAGCAAAAATACTAGCCTTTGTAACTGCTTTTAAATAAAGTTGATATCTAGTTCGGATCTTCAGATAGCCAATTTCAAAGCCTGTTCCATTTTTTTTGCCCATGCTGCTATTGCAGTCATAGCGCCTTTCTTAAGTCTGTAAAATTCCAATACGGCTAAAATCTGAGGCAAAGAATACTACAATCTCTCAAAGGTAGTAACAAGTTTTGGTCGTTCGTCAAAACCAATAGAAACTGTGCCTCATCTTCCATTCAGACGTTCACCGGACAAAGGAAATCTGTTTATTTTGCACTTGCCAGCCAGTTCAGTACGGCCAGACTACGTCTCTTCACCGCCTATAATGAAATAGGATGAATCCACTTCCGCACTCTTGTTCTTCTTCCGAAGAAGTTCTTCTACGCTGGCAAAACCACTGCGTAAGGTTTTTCATCAATCCTACTCTTTAGGAACCTTTTCAAACAGATGGACTACAGCATTTGCCCAGCCCGTCTCTAAAAAGGCGAATCTTCTTCTCTCTTGTCTACAGACCAATTGCACCTATGTCCCCCCTTTCCAAGGTCATGCAAGCGCTGATAAACCGTCAGCTCATGAAATATCTCGAGACACGAAAACTTTTCAATGACCAGCAATATAGTTTTCGTAGCAACAGGTCCACTGTTGGTGGACTTTTTCTTTTGGTGGTGACAGTATCGCCAGTGTCGTTCCCGAACTCATTTTTCTGCTCTTCAGTTGTAGAAGGGGAAGGGCTCTTATGTTAAGCTTATTAAAACCTATAACCAATAGGTTAATTACCTGCAGAATAGAATTTAATGCTTCCGAAGCTCAATGCTGTCCCAGATCTGGTCAGATGTTCATATGACCACACTGCACTCGCTAGACAAGATTAAAAACCGTGTGATAAAACTCACAGCCGATGCTAATATAACACAGTCAATTGGCACCCTTGAATACCGACGAAATATCTCCTACCCTACATTTTTCTATCGATAGTTACGCTCCTTCTAGCGCATCTGCATGACAAATCCGACTCAGTTTGCTATGACGGAAAAACTAAGACAAGCGTCGTGGTCACCATACAGCATTAAGATCTCCCTACTGACCTTACAAGTCTGAGGAACTTATATATCAAGTTCTACGAGATTTTCAATATGTCCCCCCAAAAAGTCTTTGACGACCTTGCTGCTTTCGGTAACTATGTGAACTCAAAAATAATCTCACACCTTCAACGGAGCAGAGCTGACAACAGCAAATTTGTTCGTACCTAACGTGCTACCATTTCCAGTGTTTCAACCATCCACTTGGTGGGTGGCCGTGGCTCAAGTGGTAGTGGACTGGCTTCCAAATCGGAAGGTTCGGTGTTCGAATCCCAGCCTCGCCCGAAAGACATATCATCCATTTTTTCAGTTAACGAAAATCAAGTAAGATGAGTAGTTGACTAGAAATCAACATCAAGCCAACTTCCACTAAGAATTTAGTCTCCCCATTAAACGTTGGATGCCACCCACGGAGCGAAATAACTACTGGGCCCAAAGATCTTTCTTTCTCTCTCTATCCCATTTTCCAAAAAATTTAGCACATGCTGAGGCGTTATAAGTGTTTTGCTCTAACCTTCTACTATCAAAACGTAAGAGGACTGCGATCAAAACCCGGGCCGTCTTTCGCCAATCTCACGCTCTCCCATTTGAGGTCTATGCTCTGACTGAAACTAATCTCATTCCCGATATAAAGAATCAGGAATCAATCTCTCCTAGTTCCAATGTTTTTCGAGACGACTATCTTACCCGTCCAAATGATGATTCTCCTTGTCGAGGTGTCCTATTGACCGTCCACAAACTCTTCTCCAATCGCTCCTTCTACTTCCTCTAAGCTTGACTACGTTTCAATAAAGATCTTTTTTTATCACAAACCATAACTCGAGTGAAAAATGTCTCTTCTTGGATGAGCTTACAGACTCTAGCTTATGCCAAGTTAGTGGGGTCTACACCTACAATATATGGGTCGGCAATTAGACCTCATTTTCACCACTAACCCAATTAACTCCCTGCCTTGCTCTGTCCCCTCTCACTATCGACCATTGATAACATTCACCCACTACTTCTTCTTCCTCTTTTCCACCAATCTCCTTTCCAGCCCATCCAATCTGCAGGTGCCTCTTCTTACTATTTTCGTAAAGCGAATTTCTGCAAAATGAACGCATATCTTAGTAAGTGTTCTTTTGTTCTTTTGATTTCGCCAATATGTCCCTTAATGGTGCTCTTTAAATTTTCTACAGAGAATTATTCAACTCTATTTTTCTCTATGTCCCCTTCTACGAGCCGCCCGAAGCATAATCGTAGACTTTGCGCTTTACGTAACAAGAGAAACAAATTCTGGGCAGTTTTCACTCGAACCAATTCTTTTGCTGACTATTTCAACTATCTCGGGTCATACTTTCAAGTGCAAATCTCTTATTTCCCCTAATCAACACGGCTTTCTGAAAGGTATATCAACTACCACTAAACTCGTCGAAATCGTGACCTCTGTTCTCTCAGCCTTAGAAAGTGGTAAAGATGTTGACGTTATAACAACTGATTTCAGTAAGGCTTTTGGCAAGATATCTAATAAACTAATCCTGTTCAAATGGTCCGCCCTGGGCATTGAACCCATTTTGCTTAAATGGATATCTTCTTACCTAGATAATCGTTTTTATAGTGTTCGTTTCAGGTCTGCCCTATCGGCCCCTTTCTTGGCTACTTAAGATGTTCCTCAAGGTAGTCACCTAGGTCCACTCCTCTTCATGCTAACCATTAACGATCTTGAAAGGGTCATTCAACATTCAGCACTTTCTTTGTATGCTGACGATACCAAATTTTTTAAACCCATTTCCTCACAACATGACTCCGGCCTCCTTCAAATTGATCTAAATAGTTTTTCCACCGGGTACATCAAGAACTGCTTAGAACTCAATGTCACCAAATGTCAATCGATTACCTTCTTACATAAGTGCAACAAGTCTCCTCCTCGAATTTAACTTCTCCACGGCCAACCTATATCCTTTGTTCAGTCTATCTGGCATATTATGCGACAGGGAGCCAAGTTTCCGCTCACATATTGATGAGATAATTACTAAAGCAAACTCATCACTTCGCTTCGTTAAAAGATGGTCCAAAGAATTCTGCAACCCGTACGTGACCAGATCACTATACATCACTCACGTTACTCTCCCTCTCGAGTACGCTAGCCAAGCGCGGAGTCCCTTTCAACGAGTACACGTACCCTGAATTGAGAGCATCCAGCGTCGTTTTCTTCGATTTGCTCTAAGCGGTCTACCTTGGAACGATCCTCTAATCTTACATCCCTATCAAGAGCGTCTCAGACTCATTAAGGAATGGTGCAGACATTCTTTAATTCACCGACTCCTCTGGCTCCGCGGATTGCATGTCTCTCTACAACTTAATTTTCTTTTACACTAACGCTCGAAATCTACGTTGCACCCGTCTCTTTTATCTACCAATGCACCGCACCACATATGGCTCTAACGAACCAATCACCCGTATACTGCGTAAGGTAAACTCCAACCCTTCCGTTTTCGATTTTAATCGCAGCACTATCTCCCCTAAATTTGATCTCCTTCACTTTAAGCCCTAGTGGTAAGTCCTAGGCTTTACTAGACCTTAATTTTTGTTAGTTTTTAAGCTTGTATTTAGGCAAATAAATGGGGAGTTAGCGCCCACCAAAATTAAAGTTCCAATAGAACCCAGCCTCTGTAAACCTTCAACCGTAAAACCCGTGCCGCCTTTAATGCTCATTAGTTTACTGTCAATCCCACTTTTGGACATACTCTGAAATATCTTAAATATTTCGTAAAATGCACAACTCGTTTATGGAATGCCCTTATTTCCTAGTCATTATAATCTGCAAACATTCAAAACCAACTTTCATGGGTACCTCTCTTTTTTTTCCACCCTCCGTCTCCACATCGCAAATATTTTAAGGACACTCAAAATTCCTTGAACAAGTTTTTATTATAAAAAAAATTTAAAGAGGAACGGAGTGGGACATGAGTTTGTCCCGGCGTCAGCCCGTGTCCTTTATTATTCATTACTACTAGCAAACACTATAGGTGAACTCATTGAATATTGCGATTCTAGAAAGATGGGATTGATCATAGTGTTTCGAATAGTTTTTGGGGTGGTAGCAACGGCTAAGTGAGGGGCAATCATATCTTAGTCTTCATTCTATCATCTGACTTCGTTTATCAACAATTTTGGATCCCAATCAATCCTTGTTACGAAAGGAAAACGGAAAGCAAGAGACATTAGGCGATCACTAGTTGGAAAATATCATACTATCGGACGTTAGCACATCAGACTATTTTATTTTCTGTCGGAACCGAGCATTTAGGCAAGGAACTAGTCCATTGTACTCCTTGCATGTTCCTTTTATTAAAATGCCTCAAATTCTCGCAAAAAGATGAAAACCACATTAGCGACGAGTACTTACAGCTTGATGCGATCGTAAGCCGGACACTCACAGAGGCGCCGCTGTCATTTTTAAAGCAAGCATCGTAGGATATTGTGTCCCATATGTCCAGAACACAAAGTTGCTTAGCAAAAGTGTCACGCCCCGTTCTGATGCCAATTAGCAGCTTTCCTACTGAGAGATACTAGGACTTTTTTGACCTCTTAGGGAAGATGGGAAGCATCAGAGCCATCTGCGAAGACCCGACTTCGCTTCGACTTTATGGAGTTTGGGTATAAAGCAACAACTATCGGGTCCAGCCAATTTGAAGCCATCAACGGAAATAATAGCGTGTTTGTTGGTCCGTCACCATAACCAATGACAGATATCAGCTACGCCTATTTCAGATCAGGTTACCTACTTTGGAAGTAGGTATCAAGGATGAGACAGAGTGAACCTTCTTTCGTCTTAGATCTTCTGAGTGTCTCCAATCGCAGATTCATCCACTTTTGTCATGGAAGAATCCGATAGTACTTTCCAATCAAAAATCCCCTAAGCGAACCTTCTGGATAGCATTAAGTCGATTACTTGCTATCCTAGTATCGAAAAAAGGCTGTGTGAAAGCCAACACTGTTGAGAACCACGTCAGACAATGGAATGAAATCCAGAAGATGATTGCCTCTCACCTTGCAATTGCTACTGCCCCAAAAAGTATTCTAAGCCAGCACATGATAAGAAATATCTTCTTAGAATTACAATATACTGTAGAAGCTGGTTCGGCCTGCTCCACTCTAGTTTATAGAGCCGTCAAAGGCAAAAGACAATTATTCAGGAACTACTACATCAAAAGGTCTCGTAGAATGGCAGGTGAATAAACTTGCAAACAAGGATAGTGTTGCTGAATTACACTTGTTATTGCCACTTATTATGACTTTTGATCGGTCTTAAGTACGAAAGGAGATAGATCTACTATGGCATGCAAATGATTCTTAAAATATACGAATAAGTAGACGTTCTACAACTAAGTAGTATAATCCCCAGGAGGGCTGTTTCATACTTAGCTGAAGCCACTTATAAAGTGCGAAGAAGTGGTTTTTCCTCTCTCTAGCTTGCCAGTTAAATGGTTAAAAACAACACCAACTTCAAGAGAAAAACAGAAATATTGCACACAACACAAGTTGCAAAGTAAAGCACACAAATAAATCCATTTGAATGCAAATGCAACACCGCTCTTTCAGATGAATAGAAGGTTGTTTGTAAATTGTTGAGAATCTTTGGTAAAAGTTCTTCGCCAAAACATCAAAACACCATGGTAACTGACCTCAATTTCATCTCTACAGCAAATTACCAATCCACTTCCGAGTTCCAATGCTAAATTTAAGTCCCTTTCTCTCAAATAGAGAAGTTTCTTCTTCAACAGCGATATCTTCAGGCGCACTGTTGACGTATCTATTTCTAAAAAAAACTTAAAAAAAAAAAAAAAAAAACTCTCATTAAAAGTACTTCGCGCGAGATAATGACCATGAAATAGGCCAGCAGCATCAACGCCTGGCGACGTCATAATCATCACCATCACCAGAGTTCCCTTTTATCGGCGAATTCGCCTTACTAACTTACTTTTGGCCAACGAATGCGGATATACTCGTACAAGTACAAGTATCAACAAAAACTTTTCATTCTCCTTCTCTGTCAGTTGAAATTTTGTTTCTCCATTCTCTAACGAGGACAATTTGAACCACCTTCCAATGGTCCAACTTCTATCCCCGAACACTCTGAATGCATCTCTCATTCCACATTTTTCATCTAATGGAAGCCGTAAGAGTGTAGCAAAACATTTTGCTCCCTTCAAGTGGCAACCCTCTTAGCATCGGTAGTTGCATCATCAAACACCAAAAAGCGTAGCGCATCAGGAAATCTCTTAAGCACTCTAGCTCCAGCTGCACCAGCTACCAGCATCGTCATCCTCATTGCCGTCGTCGTCGTCGTCGTAATAGACGGAGTCATCGTCATCGTCATCGTCATCGTCGTCGTCGTCGTTGTTGGAATTGGAGTCGTGGTCTTGGTCGTGGTCGTGGTACACATTAGAGACGACTACGAAGCAAACCCAAAAGGCTTGCCACAGAACAGCGATTTGTTTTCATCCCAAACATTGTCCGTCTTAACTTTTCGTGCAACGACCGTACCTAGGGTGGTTGGGCTTTTCTTTTATTTTTCTTTTTTTCTGGTAATGGTATCCACAGAGACCTGAAGCCAACGCTCTATCATACCGTAATAAAATGTGTAACTAGTAAGAAAAAAAGACAAAACAAAAAAAGGGAAGAGGCGAGGAAGAATAGCCACAACACCCATTTGGACTTGGTATTTACGGAAATCTGTGCTTCCATGTGAATCTACCACCACCGCACCACCGGTATAGATCACAGCACATAGCCGAGTGGTTGATGCTTACCTAGTTCTAGATAATCTAACTCCCAACTACGGATAGTTACGACAACCTAAAAACTATGGAGAACAACAACTGCAAGTTAAATAGAGCTCCCAGCTTGTCGGTCGGTCTGGCGGTTGGTATCCGTACGAGTTCCTTTACACATCAGGAAATTGTATTTGTTGCACTGTTCGCTGCGCATTCAGCAGATGGTTAGTGACTGTGATTTTAATTCTTCCGATTGCGAATTTTTGGCGGTGGAACTGTAGAACCATTAGCAATGTGGGTGGATATGTTAATGGTAGTGGTAAGAGTGGTTTTTTTTTAAATCTCCAAAGATGGAACACGCCAAACCGGTAGAGGAGAGTTGAAATCTGCTGGAGATGGTTATATGGCACCCTATGATGTCACACTTAAAATGGACAGTGAGATAAGTTCGAGATAATTGGACAACTGTGTACAGTATTGCTTAAATGGAAAACATTTAAACCAATACAATGTGACATACAGTTACCAACTGGATGTTGAAACTGTCCCAACGAGGGACGAATGTGGAGATAGACATCCAGGCATTGACACGGATAGGCGGATATTTAACAAAAATGGCAATCGGACATGACAAATGATTCCTTGGACAGGCGGTCGTGATGACAGAAATTCGTGGCAGCTGATGAATGCAGAGAATACACAAAGACAGACGGATGGATTGACGATCTGACGATTGAATCTATTAACACGAAAATGTCTAGATATTCGAATTTAAGGTTATAACTACTCGTCGTATATGGACAAGCAGATACAATGTAAAATTTACATATGAATAGACAGTCATAGACATTTCGGTTCAGATACTTAAACTTAAAGCCGAAAGGCATATCAACAGACCAGTGTGGCACCATTAGGTCTCGTTTAAGTAACGCATCACAATAGCGTGATGGTGTGAGAATCTGAAATCTACTAAGCAGATGTAAATGTCAACAAGCAGATACAGAAACTGAATAAAAGAGTAATTGGCAGTGAAGTTGATGGACAAGTTCTGTACCAGAAATGGTCTTTCACTTAATCGTCGTAATACCAAAGCTATTCTCGGCATGGGAGAAACTGCACTGATTCAGAATTGGCCAAATATTATCAGAATCCAGAGTCAGGCTAGTCCTAAATAGTGAATTTTTGTGATGTCAGTATATTCACTGGAAGGCTTCCCTTCCTCAAGGCAATCAGCCGAATGAAATACGAAAAAGTAAATGGTTAAGACCCTGAATAGGTGACGATGGGGTTATTTCACATGCAAATATCACAGGCACACCGAAGTCAAGACAGATCACCACAGTTCGACGTAAAGCTGCAATCGCAGAATCTTTGCCGATTGCGCTTCGATCAAGCTCCCCCAAAATCGTAGCCCCATACGCCCACCATGGAACACCAGGGGGAATGTTGTCAACGAGCACTCAGATAAGCTTGTGCTGATGCGATTGGTTTCAAAGCGCCGTCACAAAATGTAGGCAGGTAAACGCAGCCAAACACAATGGATCGAATGGCGATGAGCTGAAAAGAAGAGCAAAGCACAGGCTTCTCGGAAAGGAAAGGAAAGAGCATGAGGACCGCGCGATCCAGAAATTCCGGGGATGTTATCGTCGGAATGACATTTTACTAGTAATTAAAACACACATGCTAGTGCTAGAAAGCCATAATAGAAGCCTGAACAAATGAACATGACTTACTAGTAGTAGACTCGCAGTCGATACTGAGAATATGTACAAACTAGAAACGATTCACCCTGAACGAACATGACAGAGAATTCCGTTCCCCTTACCTAGACGAAGTTAACGTAGCACTATCGAAGCTAAAGTCTAATAAACAGTATTTAAGGTAACTGGAAATGACTTGGTTGAGAACATGCAGCAGCTCATCTGCAAGATGAAGTCAGAGAGAAACATGCCCGAAGCAAGGAGAATCAATAAAAGAAGACATCACCTCAAAGGTCTTTCTGGCCACATTATATGGCCATGTGAAATCATTCCTCAACAATCTGTTGGTCGTAACCAGGAAAGTTCTCCATCGATCAAATGTTCACACTACGGCAGATCTTGTGAAAGAACCGAGTCGGCTTTAAAGCTACAAAGGACAGCAGGTTTAGGAACAAGCTATACATCGCCATGTCTGGATTCGTTAGGATGTACAGGATGACTGTGGATAATTTTCGCTACTACAGTAATGAAATAACTGCGACCTTCATGTCACCTTTTTAACATTACCCCAGAAAAAATTATGCAAAACTGGCCCACAAAAAAGGCGATTGACACAGCGGGGTGTCAATGAAGCTTTCACAAGAATTAAGGTGGAACGGCCAAAATGGGTCGGACTGTAAACAAGAGGAAAACAAAGGACATGCTGCCATCAGAAAAGGACGCGCACCATCGACAGCTAGTCCGGAACTTAACAATTGGCAGTTATAGTTTTGAGGTAGTAAACGGATATATTTGTTCCCAAATTTCAAGAAGCAACGACATCCGGGCAGAAATCAGACACAGACACATACTCTTGCCAATGGCTGTTTCATTCGACTCCACGGCTTGGAGCCAAAGCTTTTTTGGTTCTAACCTCTAGCGACGGTACAGCAAAGGACAAAAACACATTTGGGAAGCGGTCTAAACCAACTTAGAGTGCGGCATTGGCGGCATGTGGCGAGAGACCGTGCTACCTGGAGAGGATTTTTGTAACTAAGAAGTATGCCTTAATTCTTACAAAATCCAAAAATGTAACACTGGTTGGGTGCTGTAGAAATAGGGTAGACACTGAGAGGAGTAAGCACAATTGTGTTGTAACTCTTTCTAAACTTCAATTGTGCTTATTTTACCTCCAAGTGGTAACCATCGCATACTGGTTGACGTCCATCCGGACTCGTCTTGCCAAACTTATAAGCGCAAGGCCAGCAGCTGAAAAGCAACACTATAAACAGGACAGCGGATGAATCCCCCAGGTGGAATCAACTGTGAAAGGAAGTCCCGGAACAAAGAAAATAAGACCTTATCCGGGCTACTCTGATATATTTGGAGCTCAGGCCGGTAAGGATTTATGCGGCTAAGAAAAGGTCTTAGAAAAAAGATGATAGCGGATGAGCAGTTAATGAACCACCGGTAGCGCTCTCTTCCCCGAACGGGTTAGTGGCTTCGGTCTTACCGACACCGCGTCTTTGGGGTATCTCTAGTGGAACTGTCCTCTAAGTTTGGGAGTTGTGTCGTCGAGGCAACTCCCCGTCTATGAAAAAAAAAAAAACACAACAAACCCCGAATAAGGATACTGTTGACAACTCCTGCAAAGGAAACAAGAACAACGAACTTCGGATCTGCACGTGGAATATCAGAGCCCTTAATAGGTCACGTGCAGCTGAACAATTAGCAGAGGCACTCGACTGCTGCAAAGTAGATATTAGCGCCATCTACAAAAGACAAAAAGAAGATGAAAAACTGCGATATCTACGAACACTATGACGACTACTATCGACGGCAAAAGTAGTATTTATTTGGATGCGGATTCATTGTTAGAGGAAGACTTAGGCAAGAAGTCTTAAATTTTTGACATGTCAACGAGAGCCTCGTAACAATCCGTACTAAGGCTAAATTTGAGAACATTAGCCTTATATGAGCACATGCCTCCACAGAGGAGAAAGATGACGACACCAAAGATAGCTTTTAATAGCTCTTGGACAAGATTTTCGAGCAGTGCCACAGCTATGACATTAAAATTGTCCTTGGCGATTTTAAAGCAAAGCTAGGAAGAGAAGGTATCTTTGGTAGTACTGTCGGAAGGTAGCCTGTACAACACCATCTCCAATAATGGCGAAACATTGTAGCAGCTAACACGCGGTTTCCGCACCACGATATTCATAAGGGGACTTGGAGAACTCCTAATCAATTCACAGTCAACCAGATTGACCACATTGCGATCGACACAATCCACTTTCCGAGCGGTCAACATCGGCTCGGACCATTACTTTCTTGTAGCCAAGGTACGGTCACGAATATGTCGAACGTCGCAAAGGCGAGCTAGTATTGTGAGGAAAATTGACGGCAATCCCTTGACAATCTCAAGGGATCACCAAATACTTTTCCTATCGAGTCGTCCTTAATATCTTGTGAGGTCATATGCCGCCAGCATCAAGTATCGAAAACCAATGACAACATTGCCAAAAAGCCGTCAGAAGTACCGCCCTGATTTGATGACGACTGTCGGCAAGTACATGCAACTAAGTAAGATGCATACAAAGCGGCGCTGCATGGAATGACTAGAGCCGCTCACGAGCTCTACGATTAGAAGAGGAGAGACGAATACTATCATTTCAGGAGGAAAAAGAAGGAGCATGATAAGCGCGCGGTCGAAAGAATTGAGAGATGCTACTCCAGAAATGAGATCCGGAAGCTTTACCAAAAGATAAAAAAAAAAACATGCCGCGGACACAAACCCCGAACCGAAGCATGTAGAGACGAACAAGGCAACGTAGTAGAGTCGCAGTAGATGCTGAAGATTTGGAAAGCGCATTTCTGTAGGATATAGGTTATAACGACGATGACGAACCAAACACCACTGTCAAGCAGAATGAACCTTTCAACCTCGACGATGTAGACCAATAATTCCGTCCACCCGACCTGGATGATGAATGAAGACAGCCATATCTAAGCTTAAGTCCAACAAGGGCGCTAAAGCGGATAGCCTGGCTGCCGAGCTCTTCCAAGCGGCAGGCGAGATAGTACTCGTATACCAACTCATCTGTAAAATATGGTTCTACAAAAGTATGCCAGATCAATGGAACCTTAGCATTGTTTGTCCTATCCTCGAGAAAGGAAACACACTGAACTGCGCCCACTACAGAGGCGTCAGCCTTCTTAATATCACTGACGAGATCCTACCGGCTGTATTGTGTTAAAGGCTAAAGCCGTTCGTCAACAAAATGTGTTGCTTTAGGTCAGGAAAGTCCATCATCGACCAAATGTTCACATTACGACAGATCTTGGAAAAAACCCATGAGCTCCAAATCAATTCACACCACCACTTCATCGATTTTAAGGCGGCATATGATAGATTCTATAGAGAAAAACTACACAGAGCAATGTCTAGCTTTAGCATCCCTATCAAACTCGTACCGTTTATGCAGGATGACGATGAAGAATGCACCCTACTCCATCAATGTCGGTAAAGAACTCAAAGGATTTAGATAAGGCGATGCGCTGTCATGTGATTTCCATAACATCATTCTTGAAAGAATAGTGCAAAACTTACACGCGAATACAGGGGGCACAGTCTTTCAAAAGTCCGCCCAATTATTACCATACGTCGATCACATTGACTGGCGCTTTCGCGAGTACGGAGGCGGAAATGGCGAAGATAGCTTTAACGGTCAACGAGGCAAGACCAAGTATATGCTGTCAACCAGAAAGAGCACCCAACACCGACGTTTCGAACCGAATGTCACCTTCGACAGACATCACTTTGAGGTAGTTAAGGACGCTACTTCTTTGCGCTAAAAAGGCAACTGACTAGCAAAGCCCTCTCTCGAACAATAAAAGTGACCCTCTATAAGACCTTAATAATCCCAGTCCTGTTATATGGAGAAGAGACTCCATAGGGTGAGAGTTAGGGTGCCCTTGCCTGATGTGAGAGGAAAATTCTTCGGGTGATCTTCGGTTCCGTCTGCAAAGACGGTGAGTTGGAGAAGAGATACAACGACAAACTGTAAGAGTTATTCATGGAGCAAATATCACTGAGATTTCGCATTCTAATGCGGCAATTGCAATGGAAGCCGCCGATTTCTCTACAATCTTGTCCCTGCAAGTCCTGCAGAAATCGTTGTGTGGAATATTGATTATTATTTAAGCCTTCTAATGGTACAGTGTCCCATGATAATATTTGTCAATTAGAAGATAACTCTCTCCTGAGGTTGATCAATCCTTTTGTTAATCTCGGATCAGTTAGTTTAGGTGGCTTACAGTTACCATGAGTCTATCTATCACTGGTGCTAGAGAGCGCTGGAAGTATGTCATTTGCTTTGTTGGTTTAAAGTTGACAAGCTCTGCAGTGTTTGTTCCTAGAGATCCAAGACTGATTAATTCAGAAATTCCCTTCAACGAACGAGTGCTTCGAAACCTATTAGAGTGTGATTCTGTTCTGCTCAGACATCTCGTTGACAGATGACTGGTAGTCTCTGACCAACCTCGATTGTAGTGTTCGAAATTAGGAATCTTTTCGCTGATTGACTGTCTATGGGTATTACAATATCCAACGAGGGTACTGATTGTTGCGTGAGCTAAGAAGCAGAAACTTTCTGACGTATTCCAAGGCCTAGATTCAAAAACTACTTTCCACCGCATCAGCACTAATTACCAACAGCTTTGTACAGACCTGAAAGAAATAGTCCTCCGCGATGTTGTCATCACTATCACTGCAAGCATTTCAGGATGTCGTGTCACTAATACTTAACAGACCTAGAAATACTAAGCAAAAGTGTAGTGCCCTGTCATGATGCCATTAACCACTGAGGACACAGCAGGGTTTGCCGGCATCCTGGATAGTCGTTCCACCTGGAGTTATGCTCTTAAGGAATCCATCTCTCAATAGAAGCCCTATCGAGGCAGCCCTAACGTAGAAACTCTCTTCTCAGCCTAGTTCTTTGGCCATCTCATTTCCTGCAATCCTATCGTGATTAACGACCCAAACAAGACTCAGTGAACCCAGCCTTTTAACTGCATTAAGAAAATCCTTGCATTCCCTAACTAGGTTGGATGTGGTAAAAGGGTTTAATAAGACCTTAAGCGCAAATACTTCTGGCCTTCCGAAGATTCTAAACAATTTGGTTCATTGCCATCACAATTGCGTATGCTTCCACTTGGAAGACAGACGCAGGTTTCCCTAACGAACATGGAAACCTAACACTGTCGTCTTCAAAAAAGCCACCAGCGCCGCACCTTGGATTGGTTTTGGTACCAACCGCGAAGACATTACGTCCATTCCTGGCTGAATTTATGGCCGAAACTATTTCCGACAATAGGAAAAGTCCGAGCGCATCAGAGGGCATGTCCATAAGGCCAGAGTGTAAAGATAGTAGCGGGAAAAGGTCATTAAAACTCTAGTGCGTGTTGTATCAAATACTTCTTTCCATTCTAAGGGAAGTTGGCTTTGAGAGTTCAGCCCATAATATGACCGTTAATGGGAGGAAGATTTATCAGCGGGTAAAGAGTAGAGTAAGGCGTACTGTATGTACCAGCCCATCAGAAGCAGCAGTGACGCACTTTTGAGAAATTTTGTTCCACCAAACAACCGCCACATGAGATGAAATTATAGCCATGTTGATCCAAAGCATCCTCCTCGTACAGGTCTTCGACGTGATGTGTTTATTCCAAAATAAATTAATAACCAAGATTGGAGGGTGATGCCTTTCGGCACTAGACCAATTAGTTTCCTTCTTCTCGTAGAGAAAACAATCTCGTGTAGGTAGTTATCTTTTCATTAGAGAGTCATAGTTAGCAACTATCTGCACATGCTTCCAATAGGTATGTTAACAGCATACAACAGGAATAAGCTATGAAAGTATTACCTAATTATGTTATCAGGCCTGCTGCTTATAGTAGAATTACTAATCTATTGGCAAAAGATATGAGTATACCCTACCGACCATTCCGGTATGCAGTGCAAGTTTTTAAGCATTAATTTGATGTAGTCAACTGAATGCTATCGAAATTGGGCACTGCATCGATAAGGGCTTATTCTGGGCTATAAAACGGTCAAGCTTGAGTATCATAGAGCATATGCTTTGACATATTTTCTGCAATGAGTCACTTGCAAACAGGCCAACCCACGCATTCACAATGAGGAAATGGATTCCACTCCTATCCAGCCAGCTTATGTGGTTCAACAGGAAGCAATACACCATCAAAAGATTACCAGACAAATTCAAATCGACGGTATGTATGCGCCAGTCGTTCTGAGTAGTAGGTCGAAATAGACAAAAATACCAATCAAACCTGTCTACCTACCGAAACTTCCATCTGCAATTATGTAACAAGATACCCATCATTGCTCGTTTTATTCCTACGGATATTCCCACCTATCATAAAAAGGGAAGCCCACGAAACATTCTGAAATTCTGATTAATCCAGTGGGCCGCGTCTCTAGAGTACTCCACAAACAACAACGACATTAACGTAAAGATGATCGCTCTCAATCTATCGTTAATGACCAACAGCATAGGAATAACAATACCTTTTGGTTCTACAGATTGCGTGAGATTATGACAGCGACTCACAATTAAGTATCATTCATGTCTGAAGAATCTTTCAGAGATCATTAATTAATTCATCATTTTAAAAGCAAAGTACGAGCATCTTTCGCTGTAAAAAAT
Source organism: Volucella zonaria (assembly GCA_963966105.1). Lineage (NCBI taxonomy): Eukaryota > Metazoa > Arthropoda > Insecta > Diptera > Syrphidae > Volucella > Volucella zonaria. The sequence goes on along the minus strand of OZ014530.1, from coordinate 41,680,561 downwards.
GACGATTATCAGGCAGAAAACCGATAAAAAAAAAACATCATTCGAATTTGTTTGGCAACGAATCGATCAAACAACGTAAGTATAGATATACACGAAACAAGTACTTTAAGAGGAAATTTATATTCGCCTCTAAAACGAAATACCTTTGGGCTTAAATCACTTTTATGTCCTTTTTTTCGGGAATTCCATGCTTTTTGTTGGTTGGTTGGTTGGTTTATGGACGTACAGATACATACACGTAAAGTTGCAACAGTGGGGATGCATAGTTAATTATTTATTAATAACAAACAAACATTTCTACGGCAACGACTTAAAACACCACAACAGAAAGTTCAAAAAAAAAAAGGAAAATAAAAAAATACTACATACAAAATAGTCCATAGAATGGGGGGTTGGAAATAATATAAATTCACATACCCTTGTGGTAGTAGTTTTACCAAATTGACATACAGTGGATATAGAATCAAGTGAAAGAGAGCCAAGGAAAAACATCAGGTCAGTTGTTGGAAAAAAAAACGAGTGAAAAAGACTGTATTCTCTGAGAGATACAAGAAAAATGCGCAGGACCAAATTAAGTGACTTTTGCAAACATGTGCTCATTGATTACTCTCGAATTTTCACTCAACTTAGGTGCTGTAGGGAAAAAATGGTAGCAGGTGTAAATTGACAGAAGTGTCGGTGGTAGAATGCAAAAATAAAATCACATATACTGTAAAATATACCGGAAATATCGAATGTGGATTGTATGTGGAACCTGTTAATAAATACTAGCATAAAACAGAGAATTAGTGGCATTTTTTTATTCTTCTTTCAGTTTCATTTAAACAACAGTCAGGTGCTTTTAATCCGATAAAAAGATTGCCTGAAAAATTGTTGGTCTTAGGAAAAAATACAGTCAAGACCCATAGCCCTATGATCCACAAATGATCACCCTCACAAAATAACATTAAAACCCTACCATCTCGTGACAAATGGCTATTAAACATTTTTTTTTTAACCATTTTCACCAGCCAGGCAAGCAATTATTAAAACACATACAGCACACACATATTCCACACTCGATTGTTGTATATGTGTAATACTGTGTCACACCTGAGTTGCCGTCTCACCTGGCTGCTCATTTATTTATTTTTATTCAAAGTGGGTAATTTTCCTTTTTTTGTTTTTGTTTTCTGCTAACTCATTTTCCTTTTGTTTCTCCGTTTTTCTTTGTATGTACATATCCCATCAGTACGGAGTGTGTAAAGCCATCCTCAGCTAAAGTTGGAGTTGTGTTCATTTGGCGAAACAGAATCGACCAAATCCAGGTATGAATCGAGGGGAAAGCAGTTGAGAAGAAGTAAACACACAGGCGATGGAACACAATAATAAAACATAGGCTCAGTCCAGAGCAGACAAAAGGTAAACTAATTAGATGCCAGTCGTCCAGTAGGAATACCAAAAGACCGACTATTGCATTTGTGTTGCCTCAGAAACGAATAGGGGAGTACCACTTTTCATAGACCGTATGGAACGGAAAAAGGAAGTTGTGGGTACGCACTGTCAATAAAATTAAAAAAAAAAAAAATAGAGAAGACCGAGGAAAGGGGAATGATAAAACAACGGTCAGTTTGGATTATTGACAGCGTAGAGATGCATATCGGTGATGGATTATGCGTGTAGTAGACCCATTGAGGTAGGGCACAAATAAGAACTAGCACATGGAAGTGTTACTCAACATCAGCTGGTCGGTAAATCATGCTTTAAGGGGAGAGATGATGGTTATATTTTGAGTGTGTGTTATAGAGCACGATTCCGTCGAAAACCTGCAGAAGAAGGTAATTTAATGACGATTGTAAGGATTGTGGGATCGTTCTTCCGTTTCCTGTTGATCTGTGTGTGTTTTTTTTTTTAAGCAGATACATTTTGTAATTTAACAATAAAGACTTGAAAACATTCATAGGACCACCTCATGATCAACAGCTTGTGATCAGTGATTACTCACTCAATTACACGTAGTAATGAGCCACGAGTTTTAACATGTAATTGATGTGTTTCGCTTGTTGCGTGCTGTTTCTACAATAACATGTGCCCGCAATTGAGTGTGCTGAAAATAGCACACCTAAATTATTGTCGAACGGCTCATTAAAGCTCAAAAAAGTTAGCCACACCATCGAGCATAAAGCTATAGTAACAGATTAAATGCCCTAACACTCAAGTTAGTTTAATAAAGCATGCCAAAAAAGGCGGTTGCTATTGTGGTACTACGAGAATGTTAATCATTAAGGAGAATTTTATATCAACCAAGACTAAATGGCCCCATGCCTTGGAAAGATCACTTGACCATACTTTTATTTGTAGCCAAATGTAAGTAAGTACCTTGGCGATAGACTACATAGCAATTGCATCACCGGATACTGGTCACGTTTAATCAGACTCGACTTGCCATAATTTTCTGTCTGAAATAATTGAATCTCAGGATTCGCACGATTGGATCAATGGTGGCACCAGCAACTAGCAGCTTCAACGTCATTGGAGATAATGTTAATTAGGAAGGTGCTAAAATAGAAATGGTAGCAGATGGGTCGAATGTTAATGAGAGCTTCTCGACAAAACCTATGAAAAGTGTCCTAAGTATGACGTATATATCGTTTTAAATTCTTTGAACTCCAGCATGGGAGACTGTCCAAAAAGCGTGACCTACATGATAACAAGTCAGGATATCCCTTATCACTTAATCTCTCGACAAGTTCTATGCAACGAATGACCCAAATTCCGCTGTTAAACAGAGAGAACCTTATTGATTGGGCGATGAAAGCCAAGAATTTCGTCCATTACACCAAATGAAGTGAGGGTAGCAATATCTAAAATAAATATAAATGGCAACAACGATTCCGAAGGAAATGGTCTATCTCTGAAGCAATTCAAGGCAGCAGGAATGACAAAGTAGAGAGCATAAACTAACTCATGTCCAAAATTTGATTAGAAAAAGTAGGCGTGATTTATCATCCAAAAAAGAGTAGAGCCTATAAACTATAGAATCATCAGTCTCCTTAACATCTCATACAAGCTCTGTCAATGATGCCCGGTACATAAGTCCACAATTTACAAAATGTTCACACTAAGCCCTTTCATACAGAAAACCCAAGAAGTCCAGACCGATACTCTACACCCCTCTATGGATTTCGAGGCTCACCGCAGCATCCATAGCGACGAGCCACATGAATCTTCTTTTATTTTCTCATCCCAATCAAACTAGATAGATGGTTCAGAATGTCGAAGGAGGACACTTGCTGGTTCGAAGCAATCTCACTTACACCTTTGTCAAGAAGCACTCTATATCAGACCTCTTATCAGAAGAAGGCGGTCGCTCTTGGTGGTTCTGGACTTAAGACTCGTTCCTTTTGGGTCTATGGGCTTGAGAGAAGGAGAGATAACAGCGATATCTAAGAGCTGTACACCAACTTCGGAGTGGTGGGAAAAATGCACATTAAACGCGTGAAGCAACAAAGACATGTAGAGAGAATGTTTATGAACAGTCCGATGGGGGGACACAAGATAGAAAGTGAAACTAAGGCTTAGTTGGCGCGCACAAAATAAAGCCGTGCTAACTGGAAGGTTTTCCTTATGTAATGACCATATCCATCGTGGACTGCAGTATTATCTAAGTAGGTACGTATAGTGGAAGACGAGAAAGACTTTCGGGGAAGATGATACTAGGTAAAGACTTTTGAAAGGTATCGACCGTCGTACTTACTGAGGAAGCTCCTTCTTTTCTTTGACTGCTCTATCGTGGCAGGAAGCATTAAGAGACAAAGATCGTAAGGTTCCGAAAACAATTCAGGTGAGACGTCGAACTAAGCGCCAAAGACGTCAAACTAGACTTAAATCGGTTAAACGTAAGGAGGTGAACTTAAAGGTACAAAAGATAAAAAGTACCTCCAGATGGTACTCGCAATAGCGGCAATCCACCCTCTAAATGGCCCCAACTAACATACCTCAAAAATCCCCCGACGATTTAGGCACTGACCCAAGAGCTGCTGGATCACTTGATTCTGAACACTTCTACGGCCTACTTCCTATGACACGTTCGATTGATCTGAAGGGATGTAGAGAGTACAGGAGAGGCCTTGCCTGTTACGGTTAAGCTTCATCATAATAGACCAGAGGTTGATCAAAGTGGTGTATTTGATAACATGTCTCGGGAAAACGAAAAGTTGGAACGGGCTTCAGAAGAGGAGCACTCTGAAGGACTACACTCTTAGGGGCAGCTAAAGGGGAAATGGAGAGGTGGGACCAACGCACGGCGCAAAGAGACTGCAGGTGTTGTCGAAGGCATGAGTGCTAAAAGTCTCACTCCCACAGCGGCGGTGGAAAAGAGAAACGGGTCGGAGGAAATGATATCCACTGAAGCAGACCAACCTCTCGGATCTGAAACTGAACCGCGAACCGTTCGATTTGGAAGCCAATGTAGTCACGGCCAGCCATCTGATTGACACCACCGAACGGTGTTACGATTTAAGGAGTGACATTATGATTTGAAAGAGGTAGGTCCCCTAACAGGAGAGCCATAGTGGCTGTGGTCTTCCGCAAGTTGGTTAACCCGATGTAGAGTTACAAAAAGTACTGCATGCCGTGAACCTAAGATCGGCAAGAGGTTTTCGCTTAGCCTCAACTCAAAAACTAAGTGTGGAACCTATGCCCTCAATACAGGTTACGAATTGGTATCAAATGAATGACGGAGAGCGCTGGGCAGACGTATCTTAACCCCCATGGATTTACCGGCATCCCGTAGAATTAATTCAAAACAATGGCAGGTGTTCACGAAAAACACATGAGACGCTCTGTCCCGAACAGGGCCAAGCGGAATAAAGATTTTGGCATTTCCTCCCCGTACACAATGCCAGGATGAAATCAGTGCTGCAATCAACAAAGGCCGCAGTTCCAATCGACGGAAATCGCATGAACAAGGCGAGACCGGCAGACCTATAAAAATGGCGCTATCTCCTCTCTAGCGCTTCGAATTGGGAATGCTGGCAAGCGTCTGAAGGACGCTGACAATATTTACATTCAAGCAGAGGGCTACGATATGGAAAACGAAACTCTTAGATTGAAATGCTCCACGCACCAAACTTTTGATTGCTTGAATAAGTCAGTGCTAAAAATCCCACCTCTGGAAACTAAGACTGTCGAGGTTTTCAGATAACCAAAATTGACGCCCGCAATCTTCTTAGTTCCTGGGTAACTCAAAAAAACGGGGAATGCACTGATTCGTCTTCATACCCAGAACCCAGTACTCGACACTGAAAAATGTAAAATTTACTCTCACAAAGTGAGAAAGAATCATGAAAACAAGGACAGCTTTTCTCTCGTTGCGGGCCTAGACAAAACTTCTGTCGGGACCTTGATGGTCTAGATATGACACACATCTCTATTTCCACTTTATTTCCAAATGAGTGCACATAACAGACGACCATCCCAGTACTCATCTATTTTGTGTACTCAGATCAGCCTTCAACATTCCAAGTCTGCTATTGTATCTCTATGTAGGAGACTTTCCGTGTTGAATACAAAGCCTCACATAAACAAACTCATCTGAGGTTTCACTATATGACGAGCGATCGGAAAGACCGATCTCACTTTTACCATCTAAACTTGCGCAATTTTGCAACAAAGATTTAGTTCCTGCAGATATAAGCTACGAAACGAACGAAGAACGACACAAAATCGTTGTTGCGTCAGCTTATTTACCACGGTAACCGAACTCATGGAATACTGTGATTCCAGGAAGATGGGGCTTACCCTATGCTACGGTGCCAATGCTTGGAGCAGTACCATATGCAATGACCTGGTTGTCAACAATCTGGCTCTCACCTAACTTTTGTTACCCAACTGTCTTACGACAACAAGTAATAGAACCTTTAGGTCTCGATCTTGTTGAAGTGGATTTATGGAGGAGCTTGGCAAGTCCGACAGTGCTTCCTCTAAGCTCAGGACATAATAAAAGATAGAGCAAGCTGTTCAGAACCTGAATGGTACAATGTCCAGCTATACAGCAATCCTGCAGATCGAACGTTTCTTGGTGGAACACAGATCTTCAATGACTTCGTAAAGAAACCAGAAAGCTTCTAAACAGGTCACTTAAGACAAATTTTTTGGAAGACTGGAACCTTTACAGATCGAAGCAAAAATAATGTACCAAGCTTATTCAGAATTCGAAAAGTGCATCTTATAAAGGCTTTGCGAAAAGATCGAAACCAGTGAGATCAAAAGGAAAAGATTAACTAGGCTGGACATCGAATCGAAAGTGGAGACTCTTCGTCTCATGTTTAAGATTCAGTTCCCAAGTAACCTAACCAGAACCAGCTTACTAGCAGTTTCCTTAACGTAACTGGTATATCTCATCAGTTGGTTGAGGCCATTACGCTAGCTGTTGCTTCAATTGATAACTTCAAACCGCCTGGCACCAATGGCATATATCCGGTCGTGTTACAAAAAGGTATAGCGATAATCTTCATTGCTAGAATGGCACTGGCACACATACCAAAACCCTGTCGAACATTGAGAGTACCCTTTATACCGAAACTCCGAAAAGAGGACCACACGCTCGCCAAGAACTTCAGAGCTACGTGTATAAGTCTGACTTCCTTCTTCTTGAATGGCATGCAGAGATTTTTCGTGATTAGAAAACTGCCTCTGCGCTTACAAACGTGGTAGATCCCGTGAAAATACGCTTCAAAATCTGGTAGGCAAGATTGAAGGTGCACTCGACAAGAGGAAACACACGCTGGGCATTTTCATCAACGTTGAGGGTGCTTTCGAAAACGCCACTTTTGACAGCATGTGCCACATAACACGGCGTTGATGGATCAAAGTCGTGCTGGTAAATGGGAAACTGATCACTGATGCTGAATGCGGCCCATATGTAATGGCGGTGGTAAACAGGAGTTCTATCTCCACTACTATTCACTGCTCAAAGCGGTCATTGATTCCGACTAGGATGATGCAGCTGTACTGTATGTTGTATTGTGTTTGCTGTCTGCTCCTGTCTCTTTACTAGAAAGTCGAAGCTGTCTGATCTGAATCATCTAGTGCTTAAAGGTATCACATCCAATTCTCCAAAGAAGCTAAGTGTCTGGGTGTCATTCTGGATAACAAACTTCTATGGACTAAACATGTTACATCGAAAGCTTCTAATCTGCTGATAGACTTCTGGCAGTACAATGGCGCTATCGGCAAGACATGGGGCCTGTCACCGGGAAGGGTTTTCTGGATCTGCATGGTAATTTTAAGGCCAATTATGCGTTGTTTTTCTGGTGGAATAAGCTCTTACGAAAATACGTTATTGCTGCTTTTACCAGACTCCAAAGAACGTTCTGTTTCGGCCGCAAGAAAGCTTTCCCTAGCATGCTTGACTCGGCTCTAGACGAATTGATAAATCGTGATGGGCTGCCCTCTTAAACCCATCATCCGTTTAAAAAGAAGTCGTCTTTGGTTCAATACTCACTGGAGCTTTGATAACCTCTCGCGCCGGCTGTGTTTTGATTCTAGTCTTATGAACCTGAAGCAGTGACGAAAAAATACGAAATCGATTTTCCCTGTGTCCAGGACTGGTTTCGGCCACAATCTGAGCCAGGAATGGCTGCAAAACCGATCCTACATGCGGCGGTGGTGTGTTTCTGGAGAACGACAACTGTAGATTTCACTCCTCATTAGAGAAACTTTCGTTTATCCTCCAGGTGGAGATATACGCAATTCTGACGGCAACGGACAATATTGTCAATGGGTAGAAGCATTTGCATCTTTAGCGACAGCCATGCTGTGCTTTCAGACTTGTTAAACCCTATTAGGACTTCCAAGCTAGTTCGAGAATACAAGAATTCACAGAACGCTGTCGGAAGGTTGAATTAACTGAGTCTTGTCTGGATCCCAGGTCACAATTGGATTAAGAGAAATGGTATCATTATGTGAGGCTCAGAGGAAAGTAGGACCCGAACCTATGTTAGGTATGCCTGTGTCCTCGATTAAGACTTCCAGTTGGGTCTCATATGAGTACAGGTGCAAATGGTATGACCTCCCAGGTTGTCAGCAGACCAAACGAATGCTTCCCTACGTCTTTAAGAAATCAGCGGCTATTCCTCAGCAGGAAACACTATAGGTTTCTTACTGGCGTCGTTACGGAGCACTACGCGTTTGCGAAGCACGTAAATGTGATGGTCATAAGTGACACAACATTCTACGACGCTTGCTGTGAAAGTAATGACGATACCACGCAGCACCGTCTCTACGACGCTTATGCTCGCGTCGGGCTGCAGGAACTTGGCGTTGATGTGGAGAAGGCTGGTACTGTAGCCACTTTATCACTGAAGCGCCTACTCACCTTTCTTCGAAAGACTGAAAGATTTCATTAAAAGGAACTTACAAGGAGTACAATGGACAGGTTTTTTGTCTGAGTGCTCTGTACAGACAGGGAAAAAAGGGCATCCAATGACTTTGCAAAAGCGAAGGCGGTAGAGATTTCAATATAAAAACCGTTGACCTAGTTATCGTTTCCATAAAGTCAAAATCTCACTGCTGAAAGCAAGGTTAACAAAGAGAGAACAGATGGTATCCCATATTTAGAGCTGCGATCAGTAGTAGACGCAGTGTCACTTTTAACAAATTGCAGACAATGGTAAGACAAGTGGACCAAGATTAAAAACGCTTTTGTCAGAAGGGAACCCGCAAAGTACGAATGTGTTTATCTTAAATCTAGTAGTCTGCTGTTTCTCCAAATAAAGAAATATTTATGGAACTGAGATCTACAATACTACAGTTCGATGATGTTATACACTGCCCCAATGTGGGTTTATGCGTTCGGAGCATTATCAGAAACAGTAGCCGGCATCGTTGATGAATGAGGAAAGAGTGGCCAGCATTTTCAAATTGCAAGCGCGATTTAATTCATATCCTGCATACGTTCTCCTGACGAAGACGAACTCCCCAAGACGTGGCAGATGCATCATATTGGTTGCACTAAAAACCCTTTTCTGTTGTCCTAATTGATCACCAATATCCCACTTGACTTATAATCTGTCACTTCATAAACGTCTCGTTTGCTGTCATCAACAGCCACCCACAATGCGGAAACACCAATCGCTGCACAAACTGCCTTTCAATTTCATTTTTGTTCCACTTTAGAACAATTGTCCGCCAACGACAACGACAACGACAACGACAATGACAACATCAAATACCACCGCTACCCCCACATCAGGACAAGTAACAATGATGCCCCCAAGTAGTTTTCTAATTGAGATAAAAACGTACAAATGACTTAAATGACAGAGATGATTGTCGCTCAAAGCAGCAGCAGTCTTCCTACTATGTATTCCTTCATCAAACCCCCTTTATCCCACCTACAGGGAATAATAATTAAAAGCAACAAGAAGAACGTCCACCCTAGAAATGATAAGAACCTCAGACACATGATTCAGATATCTAGACGAAGGCAAAGTCGACCCAAAGATATACAAGCGATATACTCACCATCTACTGAGAGTATATTAACATCTCATTCAGCAATTGAACTCCCACTTGAGAGGAGGCCAGAAGCAAATGACAATAACACCAACAACAACTAGTACAACAATAATAACGACCAAAACTGTAGCAGCCTTCAGCAGAAAGTATCTACTTCTGTAAAAACAAGAAGGACAACTAAGAGACCAAGACCAGTGCATACCGAAAGCATGTTGAGTGGGACGAAGCTGGCAGTGAACATCCGCTTGTCCTTCAATGCGATGAGGCAACTATCATCGCATCGCACCGCGGTGGCATGACGATGGCACTCGCAGTATTCAACATCTCAAATAAAACTCCAATGACTGGAGGCTGATTGTTGCTGTTGTTGTTGTTGTTGCTGTTGTTGTTATCGTTTATGGGGTATACTATGCTGTATAGTGTTGCGTGATGTTTGCTACTGTCATCTTGTCATGATGTTGCCTCACTGTGCTGCACTCTGTGCCATTGCTATTGCTGTTCAGTGTTGGCCGGCGGAAGGAAAGAAATGTCAAACACGGAATTAATTAGATTCCAAGTGGTTGTCGCCACTTGATTGACTACTTGTCTTGGTATCTCCACTGACAGTCGGTTTCCCTATGTGTGCCTTTCTTCGTTGTGCTACGTCAGTGTTTGTCATTTGTCTATAAAACCCCACACCGCCGCTGTATCGTACTTACACACAACGACTACGCTACATAGTGGGCATGCCACGGTACCAGACATTGACAGCAATTGGGTTAATCAAGATGGATTACCGCTGGAATCTTTAATAGATGTTTGGGATTTAATTGAACTGAGATGGAGTACCCATGAGATTAGCTGGTTAAAATCACTCACTTGATAAGTGAAAACCTTTAAAATATTGCATAAGACTCCCAATAATACAACCCAATTCCCTCATTATTTGTTGTGCAGCAAATTCATCTGCTAGTCCTTCGAAAATTTACCGTCTACAGATGTTCACAGGAAGAAATCAATTTTTCTCGAACTGCTGTTTTTCGACCCTCTTCATCTGTCAACACTTGTCAAAGCGCGTAATTTACAAGCCCTCTGCGGACAAATACAAGTATCTACGCCAATATGCAATTAAGCATCTCAAAGACACGGACAAAAAAAAAATCCCCAATGAACCTCTGGCAACGACAACGACACAACACGGCCAGGACGACATAAACATCTTTTGATGCCTCTCCAATATCAAAGAGACCCATCAATATCACCAACAAATCAATTTGCTTGAAATAAATTACACGGCCGCCAGCATCGTTCGCTTCATAGCCATAATCCATTGCCACCACAATATTGCCATAGAGTGGCTACACTGATACACTGATACACGGCCACAGCCGCCGACGTTGATGCCTCGTTTCGCGCCACCCTTTTCGGCGCGCATAAATCAGAGAAAATTCTCTGCCGACCGATGGACCGATGGACCGACGGACCGTCCGCACCTTTAGTTTTAGGCGAAAATCGTCATCAATAATGTGCATGAAGGCGAATCCATAAATAATTCGCTAAATTTTCGCGTTGCAATTTGTAATTAGTATCTATCCGACCGGTGTGGATGAGCATGTTTGGATGGAGGGCAAATACGTAGAACTAATGGTAAAACTTGCCACCTGCCATGTCCTTTCTTCATTAAAGAGAAAGATACAGATACGAATAGCCATATTGGCCGAATGGGAGCGTTTTTCGCCATCAATTTTCCAATCGATCACATGGTGTGGTCGAACGGATCCCCTCCTGCGGGGGTCATCTATTATCGCATACGATGAGGCAAATTGAAGTTAAGTGCCTCAACCGATGGTTTAGTTCAATGGATTTTACACCATAACAGTGGCGAGTAAATGTTTGTAGTTGCTGACTAATTTTATTGGACAGTCGTTTAAATTTGGACTTTAATTTGAGTACACTGAGGTATCGTAGACTGTGAATTAGCAAGCTACATATGAGCCATTTATGACCGACTACGCTACCCTGCTTGTGCAGAGTATTTTTGATCAGTGGAACCTTAAATTTATAAGGAATGACAACAGTGGGGGGTTTATGGATTTCTGCAAGACCCAGCGATTGCTTCTTGCTTTTCTTTGTAAGATATTTCAGTAAAACAACCTTTGCATGCACGGATAAGGATGAGAACGTAACAGAAGCTGGGCTATAATGTATGGCCCTATCGGAAAGTGCATTAGATTTTACAAATGCCGAGAAATGTCAGCTCGGTTTTTGACATTTGTGAAGTAAATAGATTTAGAGTTTGTGTGAATAAGCAATGGAAGGCTGTACTCCTGAAGAACGCAGAATAATCGTCACTATATCTTTGATGAACAATTTATCAGTCACTTTGGCGCAACGTGCATTTCGTGCGGGTTTTCATGGCCGCCCGACTTCCACGTATCGTTCAATGCGGCGCTTAGTCTTAGAGACTGCAACAAGTTATGAAAGGCCTCATACCTCTCGTTTGGCCGAGAATAGCTCCGGCGACATGCCACGCAATTGATCATTCCATACAATTGGCCATTCCACGCATATCTCTGCGGCCCATTTTGGTGAAAGTCTTGAAGATGTTTCATTACAAAGTGCAGAGAGTCCATCTACTGTTGGGTGTTGACCGTCTAACCTATTCTCACGCCTTCCTGAATCTCAACAATGAAGTGGACGATTTTGCATCAAAAATAATCATGAGCGTCGAGGCCCATTTCCAGCTATGTGAACAAACAACATTTGTGCTTCTGAGGCACTGAAAACCCACGGGTAATGTACGAAGAACCATCACATACACTCAATGCCAATAGTCACAGTGTATGGAATTTTTCATTCCTCAAGACTTAAAATGCCTGAGCACGAGAGAAAGAAAGATTTTTGGGTTATTTCGCTCTATGGATGGCATCCAATAATTAATGGGGAGACTAAATTCTTAGAGTAATTGGACTATTCTAGGCAACCACTCTTCTTACGTGTCCTTCGGGCGCGGCCGGTATTGAACTCCGAACCGTCCGATTTGGAAGCCAATACACTACCACTTATGCCACGGCCATCCACTGTTGGACACTGGAGGACATGTTGTTGCAGTAGGACGGGTCAGCGCGCTTAGTTGTTTTGCGGTAGGAAGAAATATCACTACATCAAGCACCTGCTTTCCTCATCTCAATATATGTACACAAGGGGACATAAAGGTACCGGAATCATGAAGTGCTAAGCCAAATTGACCACATTGAGATAGATGTAAGGCACGCTTCTTTTATTCTGGACGTCCGAACGTTCCGGGCGGCTAACATTAACTCGGATTACCACCTTCTTGCAGCCTAGATGCGAATGCAGATTTTTTAATCACCACAACGAGGAAGAACTACAGCGAGAAGATATAACGTAGAAAAGCTGCAATCGGAAAAGACCGCCAGCATCTTCTTCGAATGGGTATCGAAGTACCGAAGACCAGTGGCAACACCGCAAACGTGTCATCAGAAACGCCACAACTGATGTGATGGTTTTCACTTGACCATCACCAAGAAATCGCTGGTTTAATGAAGAATACCGGCAAGCACATGCAGCTAAGCAAGAAGCCTACAAAGCGGCAACGAAGGACCAAAGCCGTTCGTCAGCTCTATGAGCAGAAGATAACATATGGTAAGTACATCGGCTTGTTCAGATGAATAAGAAGAGCACGAGAAACGAGCAACCGAAGATATTGAGAGATTGTACCAGCAATAACGTACGGAAGTTTTTCTAACAGGTAGAAGAACGTGCAAGGCAGAAAGACCCGTAGAAAAACCTGTTGAAAAGAAGAAGGAAACCTTGTAGTAGAATCACAGTCGGTGCTGAGAAAGACGTTTTCAGCAACGGTGAATAAGCACTACATCCCGCCGTCAGCAAAGTAGACCATTCAACTTTGACGATGATAGCCAAAGCTTCCGTCCGAAGTAAGGATGTCAATATCTAAGCTGAAGTCCATCAAAGCAGTTTAACCTGACGGCTTACCGACCGAGGTATTCAAAGCTCCTGGGAATAATTTTGTGGAGAGCATACACCAACTCGTCAGCATCGTTTACCCGAAAAAATCAGACGCATACATCTCCTCAACATCGGATACAAGATCTTATCTGCCATATTGTGTGAACGTCCGAACCCCTTCTCCAACAACCAGATTTGTCCCTATCAATGCGGTTTCAGACCAGGAAAGTCGACCACTCTTCACACTCCGGTAGATCCTGAAAAAAAGTCAAGAAACCGAAAGTGACACCCCCCCAAGACAAGATGGGGGGAACTCAGCGGGAGCTGTCACCAGTGCGTTAGATAGTATTGAAAAAGACGCTGACAAAATGGGTTTAGCGGTAAATGAGGACCAAGCCAAGTATATGCTGTTAACTGGAAGGAACACACAACATCGACGAATTGGACAGAGCCTCACAGCCGCCAGCTTTAATTTTGAGGTAGTGAGGGCCTTTGTCTATCTTGGCTCTGTTATGAATTCTGCCAACAACACCTCAGCAGAAATAAAAAGAAGAATCACTCTAGCTAATCACTTTTTTTTCTTTGAACTAAGAAGGCAGTTGAGTAGTAAGGCCCTATCTCGAGCAACTGAGGAGAAGATCTTCATCATCTCAGTCCAACTTTATGACGCTGAACCGTGAACTTTATCGAGACCGGATGAAGATATCGTCAGTCGTTTCGAGAGAAAAATCTATCAAAAAAGATCGCCATACATATTTTGTTTTACCACTTCCAAATAGCAAAGAAATTAACTGAAGCAAGGAAAAAGCTGCGTAAAGGTTACGAGAATTATGTCATTGAAAAGCGCCAGTGCCAAAACTGGTTCATCGGATTCCGACATGATGATGTTTAAAGCATTCATCGCTCCGGTTTGAGCGTCCCGTCCCGAAATGGACGACGATAAAATCAAAGCATTGGTACAAGCGAATAAGCATTCCACGGTTTGGGTGCTTGCTACCGGTCTAAGAGTATTCACTGAAAACATTCATGGCCATTTGCACTCGCTTGCCTTTGTAAAGAAGCTCGATATTTTGATACCGAATGAGTCCAAAGAAATTCATCTGAAGAAGGGCATAAAGGTCTGCGACCAACTTACCAAACGCGAAGAAAACGATCCATTCTTGAAGCGTATGATCACAGGCGGCGAATAATGGATTGCCTACAACAATGTCAGGTGAAAACAAAGTTCGAGTAGGAGAGATGAAGCATCGGAAAAGCAAGCAATGGGGAAAATTCACCAAAAGAAGGTGACACTGTCAATCTGGTGGGATTAGAAAGGACGAGTCTTCTATGAGCTGCTTCCAAAGAACAAAATGATTAATTACGATGTTTACAGTGAGCTGCTACAGAAAATGAGTGATGCCATCGCACAGAAGTTTGGTCAATGAGCAAACATTTTTGCAGCTTAGTTGGAATGTGTTGCCACATCCACCATATGGCCTCATCTTGCGCCGGCAGACTTATTTCGCCGCTTGCTAGATTCCTCGAATTTTAGAGCGTTTGCTGCTTTAGACTTGACTTATCTCGTACCCCTATACCAACAACTTTCCAATTCAGAGATTTCGCTTCAGTAGATAACTGCGCACTGCAAGTCGAGGCGAGTCTAATTCCTTGGCATAGTTGTTATTTTGTCTCAGATGTATGTGATAAAGTTGATCTATTGCAATCGCAAATACTTCATCTATTCAATAACCATGTGCCTTTAAAAGCAGTGGTGGTGCGCAATAGAATTTGTCCATGGTTTACGTCTGAGGTCCATAATGCCATTAAAGTTCGTAGGGAACTCTATTCGAAGTGGAAGCGAAATTCAACAAATCTGAATTGGGTAAACTTCTGTCGAGCACGTAATTTCTCAACTTATATCACGAGACTCTCTAAGAAAAGATATTTTTTCATCTAAGCTGGGAACGGACCAAAATCCCAAAAAGCTCTGGAGCAACTTACGCTCGGTTGGTGTTTCTAAAAACTATGCTGTAGACGTCTTACCTGATCTTGATGATCTTAATGATGCTTTCTTGTCCACCTCATTAGAAAGTACAACTTCTCAACCCAACGTTCAACATTTTTCTGAAACACCAACAGTTTTTGAATTCGAAGCTGTATCGGAAGTTGATGTCATTAATATCATTCGTTCACTCAAGTCAGATGCCGTTGGTGAGGATGGAGTTCCTATCCGGTTTGTCAAAATGGTATTAACCCACATTCTTCGTGTAATTACTCACGTAATTAATTTTTGCATTACGTCATCATCATTTCCGTCTAGTTGGAAGCTGGCTAAAGTAATTCCTGTCCCGAAAAAACCACAACCGACTTTGGCTGCTGACTTTCGACCCATTAGTATATTGCCTTGCCTTTCAAAAGTCTTGGAAAAAGTCCTTGTCAAGCAAATCTCAAGTCATCTAAATCATCATAAGCTTCTTGCTTCGATACAGTCTGGCTTTCGAGCCAACCACAGTTGTTCTACAGCTATGGTTAAAATTCTCGATGACATAAGGATCAGCTATGACTCGGACTTCCTCACTATACTTTGCCTTCTTGACTTTTCAAAAGCTTTCGACACAGTCAACCACTCAATCCTTTCTGATAAACTAAGAAGGTACTTTGGTTTTAGTGAAAGTTCGGCGCGTCTCATAACCAATTACTTAAGTAATCGCTGTCAAAGGGTTGTGGTTGGTGACAAATCCTCTCGTATTAGGAATATACTAGCAGGAGTGCCACAGGGCTCAATACTTGGTCCAATATTGTTTTGCATCTTTATTAATGACCTCCCCAAAGCTTGCTCAAATGCTAGTCTTCACTTCTATGCGGATGATGCGCAAATATACCTATCTAGACCTATTGGTCTAGTTGAGGATCTTGTTTGCAGGTTTAATGAGGATTTATCCGCAATCTACCAGTGGTCGCTACGTAATTGTTTGACCCTCAACCCAGCAAAATCTCAGCTGATTTTAATATCTAAGAAACTGCACAATGCTGAACTACTGCCGCCCATTTACCTCAACGATACGCAATTGCAGTTCGTCGAGACTGTAACCAACCTGGGTTTTAAGATAAACCGATCCATCTCCTGCGTAAGCCACATCAATTACACTGTGGGACGAATTTACGGAGGTCTACGCAAACTTTGGCTGCTCTCTAGTTTTACTCCTGTTAATACGAGGCTGAGACTTGTTAAAACCTTACTTGTTCCGTATATTGATTACTCATCAGCAGTGTACTGCAAACTGGACTCCCTATCTCAGCATAAACTTACTGTGGCATTCAATGATA
This sequence comes from Volucella zonaria, assembly GCA_963966105.1. Taxonomy (NCBI): domain Eukaryota; kingdom Metazoa; phylum Arthropoda; class Insecta; order Diptera; family Syrphidae; genus Volucella; species Volucella zonaria. The sequence goes on along the minus strand of OZ014530.1, from coordinate 41,663,782 downwards.
TGGTAAGGTATGTGTATGGGCTACGTCGGCACGACCACATATCCAATTATCATACAAATATCCTCGGTTGTACGCTCCAACAGTTCTTGCATATTAGGTGCTATATCTTCATGCACAAAATTATTCAGACCAAGTCGCCACCATACCTTTTTGAGAAACTTCAGTTCACTCGTTCGCCTAGAACATACAGCCTTATAACTCCATCCTCGAACTATTTGTACTCCTCGCGCCTTTTCTTCGTCTTTGCCACCAGACTATGGAATTCTCTGCCCACAACAGCAAAACAAATAATTGGAGCAATACAATTTAAGAATGCTATTTTGGAGCATATTCTATAAAATTGCAACAGCAGATTATTTCTTGTCCTTTACTATTCCCCTCCTCCAGTCTATCCATCCTTTTGTTTTCCTTTCCTGATTAAAGTATCTCTTACTGTTAAATATAAATTTTAAACTAATCTTGTATATTATCCATAATTTTAAGTACTATAAAAGACTAAGTCTTATTTGTACATCCTTAACTGAATAAAATTGAAATTGAAATTGAATTGAACTAGACCTCGCCAAATTGCACCTTGACAAGTTTCTTGCAAAGAAATATATAAATGGCAATAAAGATTGAAAATGAGAAGCTAAGTCTTGTACCTTGATCGAAATGTGGGTATTATGCTGTTGCCCACTCAAGTCGCGGACATTGCCTTTTGAATTTTTGCAGTCTACAAAATGATATGTTTTTGGAAACATATCCTTTCATATTTCGATCATGACTTACTTTTCCGGACTTACAATGTAAATCTATCTAAATGTGCTACAGCTGACTCTTTTACATATAAAGACTTCACATCTGCTGATGTTAATACCCTTCAACTTGCATCAATATCCGCCCCCTGGTTTCAGTGTAGACTGAGAGCCGATCCTAATGACAAAGTTGATTCCTTCCAATCAACTTTAACCCAACTGCTTGATCAACATGTACCCCACAAGAACAGTAAGAGTCCTAAACTAAAGCTGTTCATGGCTCATTTCTGATGTGATTAACTCAATTAAGATTCGGAATAAATTACACAGTCAATGGAAGCGCAGATCAACTACCATCAATTGGGGAGCATTTAAAGAGGCGCGGAATCCAACAACTCTGACAATACGTGTGCATCAAAAAAAAAAATTACTTCGCATCAAAGCTTAGTACCTCTTTAAGAGTCAAAAACTTTGGAGCAATTTAAAAAAGATCGGTGTTTCCAAAGGCCTTAATCGACAGGGTGTTCTCGATCCTGATAATCTGAATGAGTATTTCGTAGCCAACCAACTCTCTGGGAGTGATTTCGATATTAATCAAATATCGGCGAATTTGGCGAGCTCTGTTCCTAGACTGGAAAATCTCGAAGTTGTAAGTGAAGATGAAGTTTACAAATGCACAATGGCTATTAAGTCTGACGCTATCGGTGAGGATGGCGTATGTATACGATTTATTAAACTTATTTTACCCCAAATTATAGCCCGTCTCACTCACATTATTAACTTCTGCATGACCACATCAACTTTTCTCAAGTCTTGGAAAATTGAAATCGCAAAAAGGACAAACACCAATTCTCCCTCTGACTTCAGACCAGTAAGCATCCTACCTTGTCTATCGAAAGTCTTTGAAAAGTCATAGCGAAACAAATACTAAGCCATGTGATCATCCACAACGTGCTTTACCCGAAGCAATCAGACTTTAGAGCATAGTTGCTCTACGGCTATGATAAACCTACGTGATGAAATACGCCAAGATTACGGTAAGGGTCATATAAGCCTACTTTGTTTGCTGGATTGAAACCTTAAAAACTTGTTTGGTCTCAGTGATAGGGATGTAGAACTTATCGTCAGCTATTTATCAAGTAGATTCCAGAGAGTCCCTTCTGGTGACAATTCCTCTTCACTGATGGCCTTAATTCAAGGTGTTCCACAAGGGTTAATTCTTGGTCCAATACTCTTCTGCATGTTCATCAACGATCTTCCATCATCCTGTGCATCTTTATGCAGAGGACGTTCACCTCCATATAGGCAAACCCTTTAGCGAGCTCGATCAACTGGCTCTCTTGGTTAATGAGAATCTTACCCAAATCTCTGATTGGTTCGTCGCTAATGGGTTGCTCCTAAACCCAACAAAATCCCAAGTAATACCAATATCCGAGAGAAATTTCAATCTCAATGTCTTGCCAGACATACGAGTATGCTTAACTAATACTAAAGTTACACCTGCTGAACATTGCGCTAGGCTTGGTTTTATTATCGATCGTAACCTTTCAGGCTATGGTCATACTAACGCAGTTATTGGTCGGGTCTATAGATGTTTACGTAAACTGTGGCTTACTTAGTATCTTACATTAATAGTGCCTCTCATTACATACGCTGAGGTTGTCTTTAGCGATCTTGACTCACTATTACAACTCCAAGTACCATTCAACAATGCAGTCCCTTTTATATATGGCCTTAGAAGATACGACTATATCACATAACACTCTATATCAATGCAAGAAATTGTATATTTTTACATAAAATTCTTAAGAATAAATCTCCGTCCTATTTATTTAAGAAGCTTGTCTTTAATCGTTCCGTAAGAAATTTGGATTCCTCACGGTTGTTTTTCATTCATGTTGTGGAACTCACTCCCACCTCGAATCAAATCAATATCTAACCGCGCAAACTTTAAAAGTGCAGTCCTCCTTCACTTCTCCTCCTCAACAATCCAAACCTAAGCCTCTACCCTCCTCCTTTCCTTACAATCTCTATCTCATAATTGTGTAAGCTGATTTGTTTTTTTTTTAATTTGCGCGCACTCAAGGGGATTATTTTTTAGTACCCTTAAAATGTTTGCACACAGTACGGGCGAAGGAAAATCAGGGAGGATGGAAAGAGAGGTGCAGGTGGACGTTGGTTTTAAATGTTTGAAAGTTCTAATGACTAGGAAATAAAGAGCTAGGCAGAGATTCCATAAGGGAGTTGTACGGCTTAAGAACTAATCACGATATTTTAGAGTATGTCCGAAAGTGGGCGTGAGGGTATACTGATGAAGGTTCATAGCGAGACGGGTGTTACGGTTAAATTTTGAAGGGGCGGAATGCTACTGGCGATTTCTATGAAGCATAGTGGAAATAGCCATAAAACAGAGTGAGACACGAGACATTACGTCGGTGTTCGAGGGTGCCCATTGTTTGAGTGATATTGGCATCACCTATGAGTTCCATCGCACAGTTTTGAATTCTACCTAACAGGTGCTGAGATGTGCATTGTGTTTTGGAAGCATTAAATCTACTCTGTTAGTTGTTCCCCAATTAGTTATGCTGGTAATATCAGAATTTAATGAACTTAACATACGTTGCCGTTCTCGTTCTACAGACGAAGAGCAGGGACGTGAGTCCGGGAATGAATATGAAAAGCAGAGAGTACTGTCTTCAGCAAAGGAATATATTCCATTAGAAGTGGCAGACAAGAGATCATTGATGAAAATTAAAAAGAGTGTCGGAGACAGCACGGAGCCCTGGGGCACACCAGCATTTTTTTTGTGAATATCAGACTTGAAACCATTCAAGACAACTTGAATTGAACGTTCCGAAAGATAATTTCTAATCTATTGAAGAAGAGAGTCGTCGATCCTAAAAGCACGCATTTTCGACAAAACAGCCTGATGCCAAACTCTGTCAAATGCCTTAGAAATATCAAGTGCAACTATCTTGCTTTCGCCAGAATAATGTACGCTTTGGTTCCACTTTTCGGTGAGACATGCCATCAGATCACCAGTGGATCTGTTGCTACGAAAACCGTACTGCCGGTCATTAAGAAGTTTTCGTGATTCGAGAAGGGACGTAAGTGCAATGGGTCTGTAGGAAGAGAGAGAGGAAGATTCGCCTTTCTTAGGGATGGGCTGGACAAATGCTGTTTTCCACCCGCTCGGACAGAGTGCTAAAGAGTAGGACTGATGTAAAAGCTTACTCAGTGGTTTTGCCAGCGAGGAAGAACACCTCTTCAGAAGGAGAGGAGATACACCATCTGGACCAGCGGGTTTCTGAATGTTTAGATCTTTAAGTACCCTTGCTACTATACGAATGCGAAAGTGGATTCGTCCCATTGTAGATTCGACGCACTCAAGTGTAGGCGGGGACAAAGCACAATCTGGGAGTGTTCAGCTAGCCGCAAAGTGTGCAGTAAGCAGATTGGCCTTGTCCAAAACATTTCTCTAACCCTGACAGCCTCTTTACAACTCGAGTCGCACTATGCCTTTTCTTTTGGTTTGATACTCTTCATCCTATGAGGGATAAAGCATCTCATTACAAAGAGAATAGTTTCTGTGATCATGTCAGCAGCGGCATCCACGTCGTTATCGAGGTAACATAACGGCCAGTTAAAATTCCTAAAGAAACTGTTAAGACCGCTCCTGTTGGAATTCTCTTATTGCCATGCGGTTCTTTTAGGGATCTCTTCTCTAATTGTGTGGTGGGTGTACGAGAATTTAGCTGATATGACACAATGGTCCGGCGAGCCTAGAGGGGAGAGCATATCGACGCAATACTTGTCAGGGTGAGAAGTTAAAAACAAGTCCAGGGTGTTGGCGGTGTAACTATTAACGTCTGGTATTCGTATGGGCTCATTTACAAGCTGGGATAAGTTATTTTCCGCAGCGAAGATCTCAACACACCGTCCTTCGGGTGTTTTCTGTTCAGAATGTCGAAGTCACCCAGAATTGTGAATATTGAAATCGCCCGTAATAACGATTTCAGTATGCGGATACAGGGATACAATGCTTTGAATAGAGTCAGACAGCGCATCAAACCCATTAAAAGTCGAATTGCTGTCCAGTTTAGGGCTTCTGTAAATAAAGCAGTAGTGGATACATTTGCTTACGGAGATGGAATTTTAGCCACATGAAATTGAATTTCGGATTGGAACAGGGACTACATTGTGGTGGAGTTTGGTAAGCTACATCACTACGCACGTAAATGGCGAGACCGCGGTGAGAGAAGAATAATGGCACTAGTTCGTAGCCAGGTAGCTTGAGATCAGAGTGATCTGAGAGGCGTGGGCGGTAATCTAACTATGTTACACTAAGTGCCAAAATAGCTGGTCTGTATTTGCAGACGTGGACGTACGCAGAAAAGTGATTACTTTTTAGCCCGCGTACACTAGCAATATCAACTCTGAAATTCCCGAGTCATTATAACGAAAGACAATTACAATAATGACAATAATTAAGTTGAATCATAAAGAAAATTAAGACATTATTGTGACATATTCGTATTCCGTTTAAAAAATTTCTATTAACATTCAAATAACAATTAAAATTGATGCTTGAACTGGGTACGGTTAGCTGATCTGAAGGTAAAATTGAAGCTCATTTCTAAAACGCTGAATGCTGTCTTGCTCTCGTATACTACGGGGCAGTGAATTCGAAAGACGAATGGCAGCGACGAACAATTGCCTCTCAGATGTTAGACAAGTAAATCGCGGTAGTACTAAACAAGCAGACCTGTTAGATGTCGGAAGCTGGATTTTTTCGTAAAGATACGACAGCTGCTTGGTTTTAATTATGCTAAATAGAAAAATGAGCGTGCGAAACTTAAGGTAATTTGCAAAGGACATGTTCACCATGTGTTGAGCAAGATATGAAACATAATCATATCTTCTGAGATAAAAACATATCGAATGGTGGTATTAAATGCAACTTGTAGCTTCCTTTTGCTCTCGGTGTCACATATATGAAAAATTTCACATCCGTAGGCAAGTTGGGGAATAATGAGAAGGGTGTGCATTTTTGGGTTCTCCATAAATTGCGAAGCATACCAATTTTTTATCCGTCTACGATATTAATATGATTGTTCCAAGATAAAGTTCTGTTGAAGGCAACTCACAGATTTTTAGAGGAATCAACAAATTCGATATATAAGTCGTACAAAGCAATACTCGGAAAATACGAAAGCTCTAGTTAAGTCTTGGAAATCAGTAAACACTTACATTTACTTGGGTTGAGAACTAAACCACATTAAAAAGACCATTCTGAAACTCGTTTAGGGTCTTTATTTAAGATGGTAGCACAATCCTCAATAAGAGCTAATGGACAGCTTCGATATATCTGAATACATCATCATAAATGTGCTTGGATGAGTTCAGCACATAAGACACAATATCACTGATATAGAGTGAAAACAAGAAGTGGCCCAAAATTGATTCTTGGGGAACGCTTTCAGTTACAGGAGAAAGTCTGACAGTGCACTATGTATAAAAACAGCCAGCATTCTTTTACTCAAATATGATGATAGGAGTTTAACCATTGGAGTAGAAATGGAGAAATATCTAAGCTTTTTTAGAAGAACAGAACGATTTGCCATGCCAAATGCCTTATGAAAATCTAGCAAAACTAAAAACGTGACAGGATCAATTTCAAGTCCACCTCTTGTATCTTCAATTACCTTAAGCAAGGCAGTTGTGCAGCAGTGTTTAGCACGAGAGCCCGATTGAATTGAAGCTAATAGATTATTTCGCGTAAAAAAATTATCAAGCTGTTTATGCATGATGCGTTCGCGTATCCTTGAGAGAAAAGGCAGAATTGATATTGGTCTAAGCTCATCGCCTAAAGAATTTTTGGGGATTGGAATGACCTTTGCTTATTTTTCTCTGCAGCGGAAAAATTTCAAAATAGTGTTTAAAACGTGTGTTAACATATATACGGAAGTATTTTTGGCAGAATAGCTTTCACTGTGTTTCGATTTCAAATCCGACAAATCTTTGCAAGTCAATTGGAAATCAACTTTGGATGCTAGACCTTTTAGGGGCTTCCAACAAATAGTATGATAACGAATGTCGTAAAAGATCATTTGTGTTTCTAAATTTATTCCGAAGGACGGATTCAGTTTTTTTTTACAGAAACTCTGTATAACTCTGTGAATAAACAATATAAGCGTTTATGTTCCATTTATTGATAAATAAGATCGATTTCTTTTCTAGTACTTAGATACAATATTATAAAATGGATGGTTTAACATTAAAAACTTAAGAACTACGATGACATTCCAGCTGTCAGCTCTTTGGACAAAGCCATTCTGCTTGCTGCACACTTTGCGACCAGCTCAACACTCTCAGATTGTGCTTTGTCTCCGCCTACACTTAAGTGCGTCGAATCTTCAATGGGACAAATCCAGTTTCGCACTCGTGTAGTAGCAAGAGTTCTTAAAGATCTTAATATACACAAATCCGCTGGTCCTGAATATTCTCAAATCAGATGGTATATCTCCCCTCCTTCTGAAGAGGTGTTCTTCCTCGCTGGCAAGACCAATGCGTAAGATTTTTCATCAATCCTACTCTTTAGGACTCTTTCCGAGCAGTTGGAAAACAGCATTTGTTCAGCCCGTCCCTAAGGAGGCGAATCTTCCTCTCTCTCTTCCTACAGACCCATTGCACTTACGTCCCTTCTTTCCAAGTTCATGGAAACGCTGATAAACCGTCAGCCCGTGAAATATCTCGAATCACGAAAACTTCTTAATGACCGGCAGTACGGTTTTCGTAGCAACAGATCCACTGGTTATCTGATGGCATATCTCACCGAAAAGTGGAACCAAAGCGTACATTATTCTGGCGAAAGCAAGATAGTTGCACTTGATATTTCTAAGGCATTTGACAGAGTTTGGCATCAGGCTGTTTTGTCGAAAATGCGTGCTTTTAGGATCGACGACTATCTTCTTCAATGGATTAGAAACTACCTTTCGGAACGTTCAATTCAAGTTGTCTTGAATGGTTTCAAGTCTGATATTCACAAAATAAATGCTGGTGTGCCCCAAGGCTCCGTTTTGTCTCCGACACTCTTTTTAATTTTCATCAATGATCTCTTGTCTGCCACTTCTAATCGAATATATTCCTTTGCTGAAGACAGTACTCTCTGCTTTTCATATTCATTCCCGGACTCACGTCCCTGCTCTTCGTCTGTAGAACGAGAACGGCAGCGTATGTTAAGTTTATTAAATTCTGATATTAGCAGCATAAACAATTGTGGAACTATCAACAGAGTAGAATTTAATGCTTCCAAAACACAGTGCTGTCTACTGTCGTCAAAGCGAAATTTAAATACCTAGCCATTACCCATGGATGGCACTTGCATCGTCGAAACCGATAAACTTTCGGTATGTGTGTCAATGACAACTTACGTTGGAATGACCACATATTCGGTATCGTCAAAAATACTGCGAAATGTCTAGAGTTCCTCAAGCGATGTAAGAAATACTTTACGCCCTCTGATCTGGCCTCAATATGTAAGACATCTATCCGCCCGAAATTGGAGTACAATGCCCACATCTAGTCGGGTGTGCCCAAAACATCTCTGCACCTGCTAGATAGGATCCAAAGCCGTGCGATAAAACTCATTGGTGATACTACACCCTGCCTGACTCGAACTGCAACCAACTTCAGACTGCTATAATTTCCAAACCGTTCATGACAGTGAGCTCAAACATGACACATGACAGATAATTTTATTATTTACAAGCCTTTTAAACGATTTGAGTCTCAGTTGTGTTGAAAAATTTTTATCCGCGATGGAATTCAAACGTGATAGTGTGATTGCTTTATATTTGGCTGGAAAACCATAAGTAGCTATCGTTAGAGCCCTCCAGCACCTCAACGTGAATAAATTATTTGTGTCTTGAACCATAGCTCGTTACCGTGATACTGACAGCTTTGCAAAACGCCATGGAGGTGGTCATGAAAAAACAGCAACATCGGCAGAAATGGTTTGGAAAGTGAAAACTCGAATTGAGCGAAATCCGCGTCGAAGTGGAAGAAAAATGGCTCGTGAGCTCAACATATCGTTGGAACGAATGCAACACATACTGCAAAATGAGCTTGGGCTCAAGCCATTGAAGTTCCAAAAAGCACACGATCTTACACCGCAACAGAAAAAAGTTAGAGTCGAAAGAGCGAAGGAGTTGCTACGCTTGCACGAAAGTGGTGAGTTGCCGAATTTGGTTTTTTCCGATGAGTCGCCATTTGTTATCGAGCAATATGTCAACAAACAAAAGGACCGAGTTTACTTGCCAGAGAGGTCCTTCGAAAATTTACACCTTCGGACGGCCACCAGAAAGCAAGCAGCACCGATGGTGATGGTTTGGGCCGCCATAACCGCCGATGGTCGCTCTCCGCTCGTATTTTTGGACCGTGGCGTCAAAATTAATGCAATCGTAAACCGTGAAACTATCTTAGAGGCAGTATTGAAGCCTTCGGCAAATAATCATTTCGGACCGTGGACATTTCAACAAGACTCGGCACCGTCTCACAAAGCGCGCGTCAACCAAGATTGGTTAAAAAACAATGTTCCACACTTTATTTCTTCTACACAATGGATTGCAAATTCTCCGGATGCAAATCCGTTGGATTTCTCTGTCTGAAATATTTTGAAGGCGAAGGTTGGCACTAAAAAATACCAAAGTTTGGACCAGCTCAAACAAGCACTTCGCCGTGAATGGGCTAAAATACTGCAGAGCCACTTGCGTGCAGCGTGCGATGCTTTCTTCAGCCGTCTCAAGGCCATCATTTGCGCCAAAGGTGGACATATTGAAAACTACTGATACAATTTGAAAATTGATGTATTTTCCAACATTTTTTGCTTTGGCACAGCAAAATTTATCAAAAAATAAGAAAAGTTGGAGTTCGAGTTATTCACCGTGTAATATCACTCACATAATGGAAACCCTCGTGTCGCACTCTGTTTTATCGCTATTTCCACCACCAGTGCTCCATAGAAATCGCCAGTAGCATTCCGCCCCTTCAAACTTTTAACCGTAACACCCGTCTCGCTATGAATTCTCATCAGTATACCCTCAAGCCCACTTTCGGACGTACTTTAAAATATCGTGTTCGTTCCTAAGCCGTACAACTCGCTTATGGAATGCCCTGCCTAGCTCTCTATTTCCTAGTCATTATAAGCTTCAAACATCAAAAAAAATAAAGCTCTCACATTTATTTATAATATTGTTTAATTTAATTTAATTTAATTCAATTTTGCTAAATTTTTTTAGTTAAAAACAAACAGAGTCGTTGATAATGTGGTGAAGGTGGAGAATCGCAACAAAATCCGTGAGGCACAAGTGGATAAATTATGGCTAAAGAGCACGGAACCCAATTGAATTGCCCATCTTCCAGCAGAAGTCAGTACAAATTTGACAGAAAAGGCGAAGGATTGCTAGGCAATCGTAAGATATAGAGTAAGCACACAGAATTTTTACGTGCACTGCGTCAATAGTAGTCAAAATGAATTCAAAGTTTTAAAAAAACCTAAATAAGTTAAAAAATACACAAATCAGCTTACGCAAAGACCTCCCGCTTAGACCTCGGCAAAGAAAGAAGTTGACACCACTTTTAATCCTAGAAGGGTACTCTGAGTAATTTGTACGCATATGTTGTATATTTTTTGTTATCCCTCAGCCGGTTGGTCACCATGTCTGTCACGCCGCTAACAGTGCTTCTCCCAGTCAGTGATTAACCTGCTGCCGTAAGTATTAGGTTGTGTAGTGTGCAAAACTTGATTTTCAAGTGTATGCGTAAATTTTACGTATAAGTAGCTGTAACGAATTATTTTAAGTGACTATGGTTTAGGCATAAATACTTTTTTACGGTATAAGGAAATTATTTTACAGGCTCCTTACTACTGTAAAGAAAAATATGGGGGAGAAGACGCTTTAGACAGCTGAAGAAATTCTTGAGGTACTTTCTGGTTTGTGTTCAGAAGATGACGATATTATTGAGTGCGAGCCTTGTGATTCTGATGAAGATATTTACGATAGTGATGCAGACCCAGAATATCTACCGGAACCTGAAGCTGAATTAGGTGCTTCTGACGATATGTTATAAGACGAAATGAAAAGACCAATGTGGAATCAAATGAAGCCCCTGGATGTAGCAAACAAGCTAGAAAACGTAACAGACAAGCCAATATTCAAAGAAGAAAAGAATAAAGAAAGGATTACTTAGAAAAAAAATAGTGTAATCGAAGAAATAATTTCGACTTCTTAAGTAAAAACATTTTGATAGGAAAAGATGGAAAATTTGTTTGGCATAAAGAATCAGTTGATGTGCCTGGTAAAAAAAACTCCATCAAAAAACATCGTACACATTCGCTCGGGTCCAACAGCGAATGTTTCAAATTTTTTATTTCCCGCCAATTGTTTCAAACAATTTTTTACTCAACACACATTAGAAGAGATTTTGATATACCACCTTGATCAAAAAGTTTCCGCACCACACCACCGTGTGGCGCTCCCATTATTTCGATTTGTGTTCTGTTTTTTCTTTTATTAAGTTGGTAAATCTGTTGTTGACATTCCCTCTAAATCTTAGCATCATAGCTTGACATTTGCAAAAGTTACGTAGCCAAGAGTACATCTATCACTGTGTGTGTTGGCGATTTTTTACAATTTTAGAAATGGATTTAAATTTGCAACAACGAACTTGTACGAGTATTAAATTTTGCGTAAAAAACGGATTTAATGGTGCGCGAACGTTGCAAAAGGGTTGGAAAAGGGTTTCGGCAACGATTCTCTAGAGAAAACTGTCGTTTACCAGTGGCACGAGAGCGGGCGGTTCAAAAGTGGTCGTGAGTCAATCGAAAATGATGAACGCAGTGGCAGACCATCGACATCGAAAACCGACGAAAACATTGATGAAGTGCGAGTAAAAGAAATGTTGGTCAATAACTGCAAATTAACCAACAGAGAGATAGCGGAGGACTTGAACATTGCCTATGGATCCGTCCAAGACATTTTGGTTAATAATTTGGCTTTCCGTCGTGTAGCAGCAAAGTTGGCGCCAAAAGATCTCAATTTCATGCAAAAAAGAGACCGCGTTGACGTCGCAAAAGAGATGATCTGCGAAGCTTGATCCGATCCCATATTCATCAAAAGAATCATTACTGGAGACGGGACGTGGGCTTATGAGTACGACACGCAATCCAGACATCAGGCAAGTGAATGGCGTTCACCAAATGAGCCGAGACCAAAAAACCACGTCGTTTTCAGTCAAAAAAGAAGGCAATGCTCACGGTTTTCAAGGATTATAGTGAAGCAATTCGCCAAAAGAGACCAGGATTGTGGGCAGAAAACTCGTGGATTTTGCACTATGATAGCGCACCGTCGCACAGTGCCATTATTATTATTCGTAATTTTTTGACAAAAAATGCAACAAATACGATCCAACAGCCACCGAATTCACCTGATTTGGCTCCCTGTGACTTCTTTCTGTTCAAGCGAGTTAAAAAACCACTACGGGGAACGCATTTCAGCAGCCGAGAGGAAGTAATGGAAAAATCGCAGGAAGCACTGATGAACATACCGAAAACCGAATATAAAAAAATTTTTAGAGGATTGGATCAAGCGCTGGCATAAGTGTGTTGCAGTCAATGGGGATTACTCTGAAGGGGACAATATAGATCTAGATGAATAAACTTATATTTTTAATTTTCTGAATGCATTCCGGGAAATTTTTGATCGTGTAAACTTCTTGATTAAGTAAAGTAGTATACAAAAATATTAAATAAATAAATATTCAGCGAGAGAACTATGTTGACAAATCTCACGTGAGTCGCGACTTTGTCAAATTTGGAAATGGAAGAACTTGAAGCCTTCCTTGGTTTGTTAGTATTATCCGCTGCACTCAAAAATAACCACTTGGCAACAAATCTCATGTTCGACACTACGTACTGTGGGGAAAGATACAAAGCAACTATGCCGGAAAAGAGATTTAAATTCATTCCAAATTATCTAGGGTTTGATGACAAAGAGATAAGAACTATTCGACGAGAAGTAACCAAACTAGCTCCGATCTTACATACAATTCATTACATACGTGCACTTCGATGAAGTGTTTCTGCATGTCGCAACCAGTACATTATTCTCTAATAATAATATGCCAAGTTTCGACCGTTTTCGTTCAGTATTTTTGAAATAGTTGCCGTTTTAACATGGAGAATACAATTTTATCTCCCGCCGCCTGTGAGGTACGAAGAGTAATTCGTTTTTTGCAAGCCGAAGGAAATGGCGCAGCTCAAATTCATCGTTGGTTATGTGCTGTTCACGGCAATACAGTGATGAGTGATGGTTCGGTACGTGATTAGTGTAAACAATTTAAAAACGGACGCACAGATGTGCATAATGAAGGAGGCCAAGGGCGGAAATCCATCATGAATCAAGACGAGGTTCACCAAGTTGACCAATTTGTTCGAGAAAACAGGCGTTTTACGATCTCAGATCTTGCGATAAGATTTTCCGAAATTTCTCGAACTACTCTATACAGAATCGTGTCCGAAGACTTGGGTTACCACAAGTTCTGTGCCCGTTGGGTCCCAAAACAGCTCACAGATGTCCACAAGATCCAACGTGTCAATTCAGGAAAAGCATTTCTCGAACGTTTAGAAATGGAAGGTGAAGAATTTTTACTGCAAATTGTGACTCGAGATGAGACTTGGGTCTAGTATGTAAACTTAGAAAGCAAAGAACAGTCAAAGCAATGGATGCACACTTATTTCCCAAACAAGAAAAAAGAATTCAAACAAACTTTTTCCTATCGAAAAATGATGGCCACAGTTTTATGGGACAGTAAACGCATATTGTGGTGGGGTCAGCACAGTGTGATGTATCGACTCGGGCTCAAAGCGACGGATAGTCCGTCGTTTCCTAGACACGGGTCCTATTTGGATCTCCTGCTATTCGACTCACGAATATAACTGATGTGCACTAACCAACAAACTACAAACTGTCTACAAACTTTCGTGTATGACAGTGACCATTGCGGTCTCAGCACCGAAATAACTGTTCCCAACGAAACTGCGGAATTCGAAGAGTTTGTTCAAAGGTATTCCTACAATTATAGTAGAGTGCGTTGGACACACTTCTCAAGAATACTGACGAGAGCACTCTCCTCGAATTCGCTCTACCCACCGTCCAATAGAAATCTGTCAGACGAAGAGATTGACAGATATCTAAGACTAATGGACGAGACAATCAAACGAACTATGGACAAAACGATACCACGGTATCAACACACTGACAACAAAGACTTATTCGGCAACGCAACCATTGACGCACTGCACCGACATAAAAGTAGACTGCTGTCAAGACTAGAAACCTTGTACAGACAGTTTACTGACAGACATAACCCGGAGATCATGACATTGAAGTCGTCGATTAAAAACCTCCAAACATTAATAAAGGAAAATTACAGAAATTCTGCAAGTTTGTATTGGAACAACAAAATTCGGGCTGTAAACACCAGCAACCCGAATATGTTCCCGCAAATAAATAAAATATTTCGGAGAAATAATCAGAACGACCTTCCATGTCTTAGAATCGCCCGAACGACGAACAACGAACAAATACTTGTAACAGCAGGCATTGATCCAAATGAGGCCGTTGATGATGACAACTTCTTTGTGGTCGAGGATCCGCAGGAGAAGGTAGAGGCTATAGGAGCGACTTTCCAGGAAGTGTACAAGGCGAATGACATCATTGGCCCGAACCACGACCTAGAGAGTCGAGTCTTTGTGCACAATTCTTGCCTTCGAAATGAAATTGCGTATTGGCGATTCGAGAGCTCGGGTTTCACCCAGTTCAGTGACGAGAATATGGCAAATAATGTCATCACCAACGAAAGGGTATTACCACCGTTCATTTCGTAGGAAGAGCTCCAAACGATCTTCGAATCACTTAGAAGTACGTAATCAGTGGGAACCGATGAAATACCGAACATTGTGCTTCGACATCTCCCACTAGAAGCGGTGGACATTTATACCACCCTGTTTAATAATGCAATGAATAATGCACATTATCCAGCGCATTGGAAAACTGCGGTGGTACATCCAATTCCCAAAAGGAATAAAGATATTTCCAATCCGGCGAATCTCCGCTCGATCAGTCTTCTTCCAATCATCAGTAAGGTTTTCGAGAAGGTGATGAATAGATTCCTGACTAAGTGGGTTGAGGACAAACATATAGTTCCGGATAATCAATTCGGTTTCAAGGCGGGGCATGATATCATTCATGCTGCGTTGAAACTGGTTTCTGATATCCAATGGAACAAAGGCAAAAAACAGTGCACTGGTGCCTGTCTGATTGACTTGGAAAAGGCCTTCGACACCGTATGGTTAGAGGGACTCTTCTTCAAGCTGGACAGGTTGGGCATTAGTAAACCACTGCTGTATATTCTTTTTGATATGCTCTCCAGTAGACAGTTCATCGTGAAGAATGGCGATGTGACTTCCGCTGGAACATTTAACATTAAAAACGGTCTGCAACAAGGTGCGGTAAATTCGCCGATCCTATTCAACATTTACACAAGTGATCTGATAGGTTCGCTTCACCATGCCATAGCGTACGCAGACGACTTAATTGCGTACAGATCAGGTCCAAAGATTGAGGTCATTAATACACTTTTGCAACGTGACTTCGACAAAATTAAGCGATATTGCGATGACTGGAAGTTGAAAATCAACTTTCAGAAGTCGGAAACCATTCTGTTTAGGACGCCTTTGTCTGGGGCCTCTAGGGATACCAGAAAGAATTGGCGAAAGTTCTCTATCGTCGGACAACATGGACAGCCACTTGCTTGTCGAAGTGTAGTCAGATACCTTGGGATCTGGCTAGATCAATATCTGTATTTTAACAAACATATAGATGTTGCTCTGGCCAGAGCCAGAGGTGCTTTTGCCCTTACAAGGAGACTGTTTTACAACAGCCAACTCGATGCGAGGGTGAAGGTGATCTGCTACATGGCCCTTATCCGGCCTATGCTTGTGTATGGATGTCTCGTGTGGTTCAACGTGAGAGCAAGTTTATTGGAAAAGATTCGGGTATTTGAGAGGGCTTGCCTTAGGGCTTGTCTTCGGTTATACAGAACACCAGAGTCTGAGTACATAAAATTCTATCGCAATGAGGTCTTGTACAATAGGGCGAACCTAATAAGAGTGGACAATTTTGTTATTACTCGTAAGTTGACTCGAAGGCATATTGCAAGAGCAATGACATCGTCGAACAACCTGATCTCTGGGGCTTACTACCCATTTTTTTTTTTAAAAAAAAAGAACTTAACACTCAAGAGGGTATTATTAGCACGTGTTAAGTTTTTCGGAAAATTGGATAGAGAGAGAGAGAAAGATTTTTGGGCTCAGTGGTTATTTCGCTCCATGGGTGGCATCCAACATTTAATGGGGAGACTAAATTATTAGTGTAAATTGGACTTGATGTTGTATTTATGCAACCATTCATCTTACAAGATTTTAGTTGCCTGAAAAAAAGTCTTTCGGTCACGGCTGGTATTGAACCCCGAACCGTCCGATTGGGAAGCCAACACACTACCACTTGAGCCACGGCCACCTAATTATATGTATCATGAGAGAGTTCGCTTTGACGGCTATGTTCCTCCAGAAGCTTTCCTCTACCTTGATAGCAAAGGTCTGATCCAGGACAGATTGGCTGTGCCGTTAATCTTCCATTTTGCTCGAACAGCTGCGGACAGGCGACTCAACTACGACAGAGACGTCGCACACGGCAGTGCGGAGCGTTTCCGGTTCAGTAGGGCGGTAGGGAGTCGTGATAGGAGGGATGTTGCTCAGCAGCACCAACAATTTTGGTGGCTTTTTGAGGGAGAGGATGCTTCGTCGTCGAATTCCTCCAATACTTGGTAGCTTCATGTGAAACAAAGTGGGTCGCCTAATTTTTTTAGCCACGGCCAGCTTACATAGTTTTAAGTAGGAGTAAGTTAGATTTAATAAAAAAAAAAATATATAAAAACAAAAAAAAATTAATAAAAAAAAAAAATTAAAAAAAAAAAAACATACATATATATATGTACATATATTTATATATTAAGTATATATATATTATGTATATATATATGTATATATGTATGTACTAGATGTAAGTAGTTTAAGTAGATTAAGACTTATTTTTAGGTAGTTTGTATTATTTTAGTTTTAAGTTTTATAATAAAATAGAAAAAAAAGTCATGTTACTAAGTTTTTTTTTGTAAAAAATGTTTTCTTAGTTTTAGTTATAAGGAATAGAAATAGTATATACTATACTATACGTACGTCGAAAGACATAATTTAAGTGTTAGGTTTAACTTAGAGTGCCCGCATGGGGCCAGTAAGTTAGAATAAGATAATTTTAAGTTAATTAAGCTAACTTTTAAGCATTTTTTTGTCTAGCAAGTAAGAGTAAATTAAGTGAAATAATAAAAATGCATATAAACTGAACTGTAAACACATATTGTTGACCGAGTTTATGGAACGTGGAAACACAATAAATGCTGTGGTTTACTGTGAAACTCTACGTAAGTTGAGAAGAGCAATCCAGAATAAAAGACGAGGAATGCTTACCAAAGGTGTGGTGCTTCTGCATGACAACGCACGACCACACACTGCTGCACGCACAAAAACTTTAGTGGAGGAGTTCAATTAGGATATTTTTGATCACCCTCCCTACAGTCCTGATTTGGCACCAAGTGATTATCACCTTTTCCCAAAATTGAAATCATCAACATTTTGGAAGTAATGAAGAACTTATGAACGGTGTGAATCAATGCCTCAACGCACTGGATGGCGGTGATTTTTTAGGGAAGGTATACAAAAGCTCGTCCCACGTTACCAAAAATGTATAGATTTAAACGGAGACTATGTAGAAAAATAATTTAGATGTTAATAGAACTATTTTGTGCTTTGGAATAGCCCTCGTATATACCTGGCAGCTATATGTATAACCATTGACGAACAGCTAGTTGCGTTTAGAGGGAGGTGTCCATTTAGAATGTACATTCCGTCGAAACCCAACAAGTATGGAATCAAAATTTTCATGTCGTGTGATAGTAGTAAAAAGTGCATGTTAGCTGCCATTGTGTGCCTCGGAGAAGGAACAGTACTTTTTAAAGTAGCTGCTGGTGAATATTTTGTACTTGAACTTTTGAAAAATGTAAAGGGCGCAAATAGAAACCTTACTATAGACAATTGGTTTACGAGTCTGCCCTTTGTTCAACGTCTCTTACATGAATACAAAATAACAACTATTGGCACAATTAAAAAAATAGGCCATAGTTGCCTACTGGAGCTATAGATATAAAATTTCAAAATAGTGCAGCATCCACTTCATTATTTATGTTTCATGAGGATTTTACAATTGTGCTATGCAGTATAGTATACACAGTACTAGTAGTATTCGGGAGGCCACAAGAAAACCGGAAATTTTCCACATGTATAACAGCACAGAGGAGTCGACACTTTCGACCAATTGTGCCAAAATATGAACCATGGCATAAAAACCAAAAGGTGGCTCTTGGCTTTTTTTGCAACATAATTAACATAGCTGCTATAATGCATATTTAATTTATGCCCATAACTTCATGGTTTCCTTACACAATGATTTGACAGAAGCATTTCAAAAAAAAGGTTACAAAATAAAACAATGAATCATGCATTGAAGCAATCCATTCCTAGGATTGTGGGTGTGACCGAAGATGCAAACGAAGCCGGAGAAGACCAACAGGGTCCCAAAAAGTATTGCAACTTGTGCAACTACTCAAGAGAAGATATACCACCACTTACGGCAAATGTGGGATACAAATTTGCTGTGAAAAGATGTCCTGACTGCGTTTGAAAACCAGTGTATTAGATTTTTTTGACAATAATTAATGTATACTAATTTATTTAAAGTGGTAAACCTTTTAGTTGTTTGTTAAAAAAAAAAACTTTTTTTAAAACTATGATAATCATAATCTTTTGTTCATTTTCAATTTCAAAATAGATTTTGTTTGTTAATACTAACGTTGTACTCGTATATAATCACCTTATAAAATAAACGAATTTATATCATGAAATTCACTTATGAGTAAAATTTACGCATATGTAGATGTAAGCACACAAAAATGTGCCGTACCCGTCTAGGGTTAAAGTTCTTGCGTGTCAAATATCCGGAAATTAAAAAGGTCGCACTCAGGTACGACAAACGTCATGTAGGTGAGAAAGTTTTCACATGGGATGTATCTGAAGGCTTGAAATGTGGAATTGAACATGGTACGAAAGCAATTAAAGAATTAATCGGAGATATACCCGCATATCTGGTTAATTAATCAGTTTGTTTAGAATATATAAACAACACCCCGAAGGAAATGTCATTCTTGTCTGTCATATGTCAAAATACTCACGAAGGAAGATACAAAAGGGCAGAAGCGGCTGCAAACAACCAAAAAGGTGCACTCACAACCGAGTGATCACATGAAAGTCTATCAGGTAAGTACCTCAAAAACTCGGTTAAGAATCTTAAGTTATAATAAAGCAGGACTATTTGTTAATTCCTTTAGTTATAGTGGCTCAACATTATAATGGGACACTTACAAAAATGAAAAATATCAATTATTTTCTAGGAACTTATAAACGCTATAGATGGAATAGATACCGAATTTGAATGTTCATACTATCAGTTTAAGAAACAAAAATCATATCAATTCATTAACACAAAGGGAAAAAGACAACCAAAAACTAAAAAAGGTCAAATTCTGTAGCTCAAAGTAATAATGGGACACACAATATTATTATTATTATATTTATTGTAGCAAGCAACAGAACAATTCAAACAAAAATCTTGAAGGAAAAGCTACATAAAACCTTCATTAAAAGAAAAAAAAAATACAAAATACAAAACAAAAAATTTAATATACAGTAACGATAAGAAGGGTGGGCGGTGGAGTAAATTTATCAGACCAAACTTTTAGTTTTACAATAATGAATTGAGTAAATTAATAATGAGAATATAGATGGATAGCAAAATAATCAATAATAATAAATTAACAGAAAATAATAAATAAATATATCAAACAAATAAATAAATAAATAAATTAATATCACTGAATCAGTCTTCTTTTAAATAATAATGAAATAAACTATTAAGCTAGGTCTGAGATTAAAGCGTTATCAGACGACACGCAAGACATAATATAACGTTCATTAAGCTTAGAAATTCTTGTTGATACCAATTCGATATTTGAAATGGCGTCCAGCTCTACTGACCATGGAAGCTCAAAGATCATTTTCCAAATCCTTATTTTGAGCAATTTGAAGTCTCCGAATATGACTAGCCGCACATTTTCCCCATGCTGGTGACCCATAAAACATAATTCCTTGAAAAACAACTTTAAAATTCAGGAGCTTATTTTCATTACTAAGTTTTGATTTGCGATTAATAAATGGATAAAGAATTTTGATAGTAATGTTAATCTTATTAATTATTTCCTGTACATGCAATCCAAAAGTTAAAGTTTTGTCTAGGTGTACACCAAGGTGTCTTGGAAGCATTTATTCGCATCTTCCAATCGAAAAAGTAATCTTGTATAACATAGAGTGCAGATTGAAGGTTTGTTTCAATGTTAAAACCAACTGAATCTGATTTGTTAAACATGGGAAGTCATAGGTAAAAATAGAATACAAGATTGGGCCTAGTACTGAACCTTGTGGTACACCTGCTGAAATATTGAAAATATCGGAGTCCTAATTATTAATTGAAACCTTGAATCTCCTTTCAGACAGAAAGGATTGGATATTTCTGATTAAGTACATTGGAAAATTAAGTCTCAAAAGTTTATGTAATAAACCATCATGCCAAACCGTATCAAATGCTTTCTCAACGTCAAGAAGTACCATTCCTGTACTTTTTCCTCTCCTAAAGTTGTTTCTAATGTATTTAGCTATTCTATGTACTTGATGGACTGTACTATGATAAGCCCAAAATCCAAATTGTTCAAGTGGTAGAATGTTATTTCTTGTTACTTGAAATACAAGTCTACTCTTTAATAAATTCTCAAAGCATTTGCTTAGAGAGTTTAAAAGACTTATTGGCCTATAGTTCCTAGGCATGTTTGCACTTTTACCTGGCTTAAAAATTTCTATTATTTTAGATGTTTTATAAGCATTAGGAAAGTAATTTGATTTCAGGCAGCAGTTAAATAGAATATGTAAAAATTGTATTCCTGATTTAGGCAAGTTCTTCAGGTATACATTTTTAATGTGATCAAAGCCTGCAGATTTTCTGTTTTTGAGGTTTGACAGAACATCTTTGACTTCTTCAAATGTAAACTCCTCCTGAGTACCATTTGAAGGACTTGAATTAATAATATGGATTGAGTCACTGACCACTGATTCAACTATGCTATTACCGCTAGTTACCAAATGGTTATCATAGAAAGCTTTTGCCAGGACATTAGCTTTTTCAGTGCTAGAAAGTATTACATTGTTTCCTACTTTAAGAGCTGGAATGAGCATGTTTTTCTTTTTAATCATTTTGACCAGGTTCCAAAAAGGTTTACTTCCTTTATCTAAACTTCGAAGTTTCTGATTCCAAGATCGGTTTCTAAAGGGTCCGCCAAAAATGAAAATGCTATAAAAAAAACTACTGAATATTTTCTCAAATTTCTTTTTTTATTTGAAAGTACAATCTTTCCGGTTAATAATGGAAAATAAAGCTGCCTCGACTGGCCATGCAGTAGCCTACACGATCGGTCCAATTTTTAAGCACATTATCGATTGTGTGCAGCTGTATTTCACCAATGGCTTCACGAATATTGTCCTTTAAAGCGTGAATTGTCTCTGGCTTGTCGGCGTAAAACTTATCTTTTACGGCACCCCACAAATAATGGTCCAACGGTGTCAAATCGCAGCTCCGGGATGGCCAAACGACATCAGCTCTGCGGCTGATAATGCGATCTTCAAAAACAGGGCGCAAAACATCGAGTGTAGTTTCGGCTGTGTGGCACGTAGCGCCGTCCTGTTGAAGCCAAATGTTGCCAATATCCTCCTCTTCAATTTTTGTGAACAAAAATTCGTTCAACATGGCCCGATAACGATCGCCATTGACTGTAACGGCCATTCCTTGCTCATTTTCGAAGAAAAATGGCCCAATTATGCCTCTGGACCAAAATCCGCACCAAACAGTGACTCGTTTTGGGTGTATCGGCTTTTAAATGTATGCGTGCGGGTTTTCTGTGCCCCAAATGCGACAATTTTGCTTGTTTACATACCCGCCAAGATCAAAGAGCAAGAGCTTCATCTGAAAAGATGATTTTTTTGGCAAAATCGGCATCTTCTCTAAGTCGATCGCAGGCCAACTTAGCGAAGCGAAAACGCATTGGATGGTCAGTTGGCTTCAACTCCTGAACCAATTGGACTTTGTATGGCGTCATACCAAGGTCTTTATGCAAAATTCGTCTCAGTGATGTCTCCGAAATGTTCAATTGTTGAGAACGACGGTGAATTGATGTTGATGGCGCTTCACGCACACTTTCTGCCACAGCAGCAATATTCTCGGATGTACGCACTGTTTTTGGCTTTTCACGCTTTGGTTTATCAATGAGAATGCCAGTTTCTTTCACTTTTTTCACAAGATAACGAACATACGGAGCTGACGGTGCTTCTCTTCTTCCAAAATCCGTACGCAATTTTCGCACACATTCTGCAACATTACCATGATTTTCAAAGTAATATCGCAATATTTCCCAGCGTTGTTTAAGCATATACACAACCATATTCGTTCAGCAGAAGGATAAAACTAATTATCTGTCAAATCAGACATGAGCTAAGTGTTACCATTCACGAAATAAGCACTAGTTGAAAAAAAAACGTTAGATGGCGGACCCTTTACAAGTTAAAATTGAATATTTTATTAGAGCTTACTGTTCTAATAACTGCCTTAACTTCAGAATTATAGAAAGGGTCTCTTGTTCTTATCCATTTTCTTCGATTGCTATTACGAACTTTTATTAGTTCAAGTATGTATGGAGGTAATAAATTTGCACTATTATGACGTATTTGTTTTTTAGGAACTGCTTTTTCAATACTTTCTTGTACAGCAGTTGCAAAACAAGAAATACTAAGGTCTCTTTGTTGTTGATTGGCCACGTCAGTTAAAGGTACATGAATATTTGTTAACCTAGATCGCATTTCGGTTCTAAGTATATGCGTTCCAATTTGCATTCTTAATGTTCAAAATTTCATGTTGCCTTAGCAATGGTGAGGTAAGAGATCTCATTAATACCGATAAATGTTCTGAGCTTGGGTCCTTTATTACCATAGGTTGGTTAAAAAGATTGGACATGTTACTCAAAAATAAATCCAAAGTTGATGGGTTTGATTTATTATTAGCAGAGTAGTAAGTTGGATGAGGAGGATACAAAATATCAAATGGATGCCTAGAATTAAGGTTTGCAAGATTGTTACCTCATGCATTTGCCCTTAAGCAACCCCAACTTCTGTGCCTGCAATTAAAATCACCTCCGATTAGAAATGTCTCATTTATACTGATAAGCTTCCTCAAGTCGTTATTTAAATGAAGACGTTTCTCCGCATTCGCTGAACCTCCAGAAAAATAAGCCAAAAATATTTTTATTTGCATTTGCAAAATCTATTTTAATTCCTATGTTTTGAATAATTCTAGTATTTACGATTGGAATTAACTCATGTCGTATTGTTCTTTTCACTAAAATGGCAACGCCGCCCCCTCTTCTATCATCTCTATCAAGACGATAGCAAATGTATACTTGATTAGTCAATTTGTCATCTAAACTTAACCATGTTTCAGACACTAAACTTATATCTATATTATCCTATGTTCTATTCATGGCTTATTATTATAAATATACTTATTCGCTAATTGTGTAATTGTATTGAACTGGTCTGCTTTGGTTTTGCATTTCCCCAACAAAGTTAACATCTCCGCAATAAGCTTGTTGATTTCTTCCATTGAAAAAAGACCGCTGGTGTTATCATCAACAGCAACATTGTTTATCGACCATGCACCACAGTCCGTGGGAACAGGAACAGGGACGGAAACGGGTTTAACATACGTGTGCGCCCGCTGATGGGGGCACACAATATAAATACACAAAAAAAAATTAATTCAGTCTCAGAATTTAAGATTTAATATTTTGTTATTTTGTTGGAAGGCCGTTTTGCCGTATTACTGCTTCTAGGTGATTTGGCATCGATTTCACTATTTTCTGGTAATAATCTGGTGAAATTTTTTACCACTCATCCTTCAGAGTTGAAATCAGGTCGTTTTTAGTGTGTTTAGTTTTTCTTCTAAATAACTCCACACATGCTCTATGGGGTTCAGATCCGTCGGCTGTGGTGGCGTTTCGAGCACATGGGTGCAGTCATAGAGAAGCCAACTTCTGATATTATAGGCCTTGTGTTTGGGATCGTTATCCTTGTAGAAGTAGTAATTGTCCGCAATACCCAATTTTTCGGCGGATTCCGACAGATTTGATCTTAAAACGTTTACAAAATATTTGTGGTATTATGCCTTCTATAATACGAAGATTTCCAGGCCCTGCTGCCGATATTGCATCCCATACATAACTGATCCCAAACCATGCTTTACTGTTGGCTTCAATTTTTTTTCCCGTAGCTCTTCATTTGCTTTTCTCCACACATATGAACGCCCATCTGATCGAAAAACATTGTATTTACTTTCGCCACTAAAAATTACTTTACTCCAAAACGTAAGATCTTCATTTTTATATTTGTTGGCGAAGGTTAAACGTTTTCTCTAATTTGGCTTATTTATAAAAGGTTTTTTCCTATCAACTCGGCCATTGAAGTTACATACGCTGGCGATCACTAGGATGAGCCCATACATTCTGCAATTGATTTTCACTCTGAAATTTTGTACCCGCAAACTTTTACTACCTGTGAACAGGACGTATTTTCTCAACAAGAAGTCATAAAATTAAAATTAAAATTAAATAAGAAACGACCGTTGGAATTTCCCAAAATCAAACAATGAACTTCTTGAAAAGCGTACATATAATAAGTTGAGCCACTACGATAAGGCCACATGCAAAATCCTCGAAAGAAAGGAAAAAATGAATAAAATGTTTACATTTTATGGTTTTAAAACATTTATTTATTATGTTTTTCTACATTTATAATGAGTATGCGATTTTTCAGTATGACCTCTATAAGACGGTTTGGAATAGATTCATACAGTTTTTTTTAAATAATCAAGCGAAATTTGTTCCCCGGCATCACGAATAACTTGAATTAAAGTATCCTTGTCTTCAAATTGTCTGCCGCCTTCATACACTTTACGAGATAACCATGCCCAAACTTTTTGGATTATGTTTAAGTCCGGTGAATGGGGCGGCCATGGCAAAAGTTCCACGTCTTGTGATTGAATCTAACTTCTAACAACCCTGGAAGTGAAGATGGGGGCATTGCCTTGTTGGAATATCCAAGGCAGCGGTCCGAAAATGTTTTTCGCTTTTGGAAATGACTGTTCCAGCAAACATTTGTAGTTGTTTCCGTTCATTGTTGTGGACAAAAACTCCAACTGGATTGTGCCATAGTAGGTAATAGCTCCCCACACCATTACACCTGATGTACGACTATGGTATCTTGCCAAAATAAGCTCCTCCTTTCTTAGATCATGGAAATAAAAATTGTAACCATCGGGGCTGTCAAGGTTAAACTTTTTTTCATTCGAAAAGACAACGCGTTTCCATTCACTGCTGCAAAATTTATTCGATGCTCCTTGTGTTCTTGCCCCAAAACAGGTTTCTTTTTCAGTTTTTTTCTCTATAGAGTAACCACTTTTTCATATTATCATTCGGACCGTTGCTATGCTGGGTGATACTCCGCTGTTGGCCCTTATTTTAGTTGCTGGTAGAGTAGAATTTGAGACACGCCGTAGAATTAACCGCTTTTCTCGCAATGTTGTTGCTTCTGCCGTGCGTCCTTTTTGGTTTTTCCCATATTTTTGTGGATCCGCAAGATAACTGTTACTTACTTCTTTTAAGCCTCCTTGCAATTTCTCGGCCTGAGAGTCCGAACTCGTTGAAAGCATCTATTTTTCCTCTTTCTGTCGCTGTCAAAGATTTCCGGAACCCATTTTTTTTTTTACTAAGTAAAGACAGTTCTTTTCAATGCTTTTTAAATATTCTTAACAAAACTTTGAAAAAAATCGCTGATATGAACTCCTGCAACGAAATATTCGCAACGGCCTCATCCTAGTTCTACATCTTTTTATACGCCATTCAAGTAGTTCATTGTTTGATCTTGGGAAATTCCAACGGTCGTTTCTTATTTACCCTTTAATTTTATGACTTCCTGTTGAGCAAATACGTCCTGTTCTCAGGTAGTAAAAGTTTGCGGGTACAAAATTTCAGAGTGCAAATCGATTGCAAAATGAATGGGCTCATCCTAGTGATCGCCAGTGTATGTAACTTCAATGGCCGAGTTGCTAGGAAAAAACCTTTTATAAATAAGCCAAATTAGAGAAAACGTTTAACCTTCGCCAACAAATATAAAAATTAAGATCTTACGTTTTGGAGTAAAGTAATTTTTAGTGGCGAAAGTAAATACAATGTTTTTCGATCAGATGGGCGTTCATATGTGTGGAGAAAAGCAAATGAAGAGCTACGGGAAAAAAAATTGAAGCCAACAGTAAAGCATGGTTTGGGATCAGTTATGTATGGGGTGCAATATCAGCAGCAGGGCCTGAAAATCTTCGTATCATAATGTACCACATATATTTTGTAGACGTTTTAAGATCAAATCTGTCGGCCTCCCCCGAAAAATTGAGTATTGCGGACGATTACTACTTCTACAAGGATAACGATCTCAAACACAAGGCCTATAATATCAGAAGTTGGCTTCTCTATAACTGCCCCCATATGCTCGAAACGCCACCACAGCCGGCGGATCTGAACCCCATAGAGCATGTGTGGAGTTATTTAGAAGAAAAACTAAAAACACTAAAAACGACCTGATTTCAACTCTGAAGGATGAATGGTAAAAAACTTCACCAGATTATTACCAGGAAATAGTGAAATCGATGCCAAATCACGTAGAAGCAGTAATACGGCAAAACGGCCTTCCAACAAAATATTAAATCTTAAATTCTGAGACTGAATCAAATTTTTTTTGTGTAACATATTTATATTGTGTGCTCCATTATTACTTTGAGCTAAAAAATTTGACGTTTTTTAGTTTTTGGTTGTCTTTTTCCTTTGTGTTAATGAATTCATATGATTTTTGTTTCTTAATAAACTGATAGTATGAAGATTCAAATTCGATATCTATTTCATCTATAACATTTATAAGTTCCTAGAAAATAATTGATATCTTTCATTTTTGTAAGTGTCACATTATAATGTTGAGCCACAGTACTAGATGGAGTGAAAAGTAACCTCCTTAGGAATGAAAAAATTTTTTTTTAAATGTTTTTTTTATATTATTCAATCTAGTCTCTTTTTAGTTTGATACACTTATTCCAGCGATTTTCCAACTTCTTGATCCCGTCCGAAAAGTAATCTTCCGTAAGGTCTGCAAAATATTCCTCCGCGGCGTCGATGATTTCCTCGCGTGAGCTAAATTTTTTATTGATGAACCATCTTTGGAAGTTTGGGAAGAGATAATAGTCCGAGGGATCCAAATCCAGTTGCCAATCGACGCCAAAAGTCCGCTCGATTCCGCATCAGCAAGTGCAAACACTCTTTTGAAGTGCTCTCGCGTTCGCGTTTTTGGTCAGGAGTGAGCATGCGCGGCACCCAGCTGCAGGATAACTTTTTCATATGCAGAATATTGCCGAAAATATGGCGTGTGCGCTCAGTACTAATCTTTGTGGTATCTGCTAGCTCGCGCACCTTCACTTTCCAGTCAGCCAACATCATTTCCTGTATTTTTCTGACATTATCCTCTGTAACTGCATCGGAGGGCCTGCCGCTGCGGACTTGATCGGTAGTGGAGTTGCGGCCACCACGAAACTCTCGAAACCAATATTTGACGGTGTAATCTGACGGAGCATTAGCCCCACAATATTTATCCAACTTTTCTTTTGTTTTCTTCGCCGTTTTGCCTCTCAAAAAATAATGTTTTATGAGAGAACGAAAATGGTTTTTGTGCATACTCAACATGATGCCAAACACTTCAGCAACAATCAGCTGTCAAAACAAAACTAAAGACAGTATCGCACTGAAATTTGGCATGTCTGCCTAAATATGAACGGACTTCAAGGCACCATAACCTTTTTTGCAGTAGCAGCGCATTCTGGCGGTCAAAGAGGTTACTTTTCACTCCACCTAGTATATAAATTAATGCGATATATTTCTACTATTTGAAACCCATGTTACAGTTTATGATGAAAGAAATAGAAAAGTATTTTATGAATTAAAGTTTATCCCTATGGTTAAACCGAACTTTTTGGCTACCGGAGTGGTCACATTGAAAAATATGGAGCAGGATAATTATTTGGAAATAAAAATGCATAACACCTCAACTCATTTAGTTCCAATTACACCAGCCCATCTAATTAGAAACACGAATTTATTAACCTAAGTGCTCTACTAAATAATCTAAACTTTAATATAAGAATACTCGTAGGGTTATCACAAAATCATCATTAATTGAAACTGTATGGATGGTTTTTGCGATCCAAACCAATAGTCAGTTACTATAGATCTTGGTTACTCTAATCCAAAAATCTTTATTATTATTATATTCGCTGGTGCTCCACAAAGTTCTGTGTTAGGACCACCTTTATTCTCACTTTTTAATAATGGCATCCCGAACATTGTTAAAAGCTGTAAAAATGCAGATGAATGCTGATGATGTGATCATATATCTAGCACGCCCCATTGGCCTCATGTAAGATTGGGTTGCAAGGGTTAATGAAGATCCTAGGAATATACATATCTAACTCGTCAATATGCAATAAGTTGAATTTAAACCCTGTCTGTCCGAGTAATTTTTCACCTATTATATTTGATGGTAACCCTGTTACGGGTAAAGTTGCCAATGTTGTCAAATACCATATTAACTCTTCGCTTATCTGTTGTGACGAAATAAAATGCAGTTTACAAAAAATTTATACGAGATTGCGTAAACTAAGATATTCAAGAAATCACCTGCGCTGCTCTGTGAAAAAAAGGTTACTTAAAATCCTCCTATTGCCATTCTTTTTGTTTTACGGTTCTGTGTTCCTGTGTTTGTATATATAGATTTAAAGTTGCTTTAAATGATTCTGTCCGTTTTATTTATAATATTCTCAAGCCCTATCCCGTATGCAGTTTAACATCTTGTTTTGTAGGCTTAAATCTTAGCTTATATTTTATTTAAGGTGTCACGCAAAATCAATTTCCCATTTATTTGCTTGAAATGCTGCAATTTGCGCAGTGTAATAGAGGCAAGAAATGCATTATTCCCACATTCATTTCTTGCATAGGAGAGCGCCTATTCCTTGTGTTTACAATTCAGGCGTAGAACAATCTTCCTCACGAGTCACAAACTCTTAATTCGTATGCCGCCTTTCAGAACGAGCTTTTCCGCTAATTTTTGGATAACAACATCAGAATGTAGAGCCAAGAAATGATATTTCATTCATTCCAAATTTGGATTTACTTTCTTTTTTATCTCTATGCCTAGGTCCCTTATTTTTCCAATCTTATTATTATTTTTTTACATCTATAAATTATGTTTGAATTGAACCTTGTAACGTCTGATAAATGAGTGCTTCTAAAAGATACATTGTCTTGTAGTATTATCGCAGTTTGCAATTTAAATAAAAAGACAAATTGAATTAAAAAAAAAGCCGAACAATTTCTTGAGTTAGTAGATGGGGCATTTCACGTGAAGCGGACAGGGGGAAAAAGGATTCAAGTTTCCGATTTCAGTGCATATCCTCGATACAGGTACAGCATATTTTTACAGGGGCGACCCTAGTTCACAAAATCTGGGTTTTTGAAGATTTGAGTAACCGTGAGGTATGTACTACTTCGAATGCCTTTACTCAGTTTAAAAGCGGTATAGGAAAATAGATTAATCACTGGATTTTATACTTCATTTAATTGCCTTTTTAACCTCATAACTGGATTTTGAAAATAAAAAAAAACATCATTCAAAAAAAGTGAAAAAAAAATTGTTTTTTTTTTTTAGTTTTTTTTACAAATTTCGCGTTTTTTTTAGGTTTATTTTTAAAAAAAGCTTATATTGTGTTTATACCCCATGCCAAGTTTCATAACGGGTGGCTAAACTAATACTCGAGGAAAAGAAACTAAGACGGTTTAGACACTTAGGTCGCGTGGAAAAGAATATGGGACTCGGCTAAACAAATAGCAAGAGACAGGATCCAGTGGAGAAATTTAACGAGAAAATAAAAAGGAGGCAACCACTGATGCCACCCCGATACCTTAGGGTAAACGAGGACCGGATTATATATGTATGGAGTACACCCATGGTAGTTCAGAGACTAATTTAAAACTCTTCTCAATGCGCCTCAATTTGCTATACCCCAGCCGGACCAATGATAGTGGATGAATTCCTGGATTTGCCATTTTCGCAGAAGCAAAAGTTGTAACTTTTGTTAGTTAGGAGTAAAATAAGCAAAATAAGGCATCAGGAAATGCCCGTATTCTCTTCGAATTTTATAAAAATTGTTCCCCGGTATTTTTATCAGCTCTCACAAATGTATTCAATAGAATATTTGCAACCGTCTGTTTTCAGAAGGCAATAATTGTTCCTTGGCGTGAAAAAGTAAATTTTGACGATGGAACAAATTACAAGAGAATATCGTTCTTAAATACATCAGCCAAGTTTTTTGCCAGTTTATTCTATAATACTATTGCGGACTGATTCTGCGGGAGTTTCAAGCTGGTTTTCGCAGGACTTATTCCACCATAGATCAAATATTCCCGCTGGTAGATATAGCAGAAATAAAGAGTGACCAGATAGCAATGATAGTTTTTCCAATTGTTATGTTTCATCAGCTGTCAAAGTTACTAATGACATCAGCTGTCAAAATATTCAGTAAGGTTTGCCATTTCATCAAGTATCGTTTTATGCTAGCCGAACGTGTGAAAATTATTAAAAAATCCGAAGTTCGGGATCAGTTGTAAATTCGCATCATGAATTTCGTCGTGAGGTCGGTCGTCACTACGGCTTCAATGTGCAGGCAATTCGTCGCAGCGTGGAAAAGTATGAGCGTAAATACACTCTTCGAATCTTAAGCCACCAACCAGACAGAGATTGGGGCGAGGTAAAGAAAACATAGCCACCGTAGTGGCGAATATCGAAGAAGACCCAGAAATGTTAATTTGGCGCCGATCAGCTAAATTTTGCGATTAGATTTGGACCCACATCCGTATAAGATTGTGCTGATGCAAGAATTGAAGGCGGACGACCATAGACAACGCCGTGGGTTCGCTAATTGGGCGCTGGAAATGTTGGTCGGAGATCCGGGTTTTGGCCAAAAAATCATCATCTCGGACGAGGCACATTTTTGGCTCAGCGGCTATGTCAACAAGCAAATTTGCCATTATTGGAGCGATCGCAATCCACAAGTGTTCGGTCAGCCTCCAATGCATCGACAAAGATTGACTGTTTGGTGAGGTTCATGGCATAGCGGCATCATCGAACCGTATTTCTTTCGCAATAAGGTCCGTCATTGGTCTTAGGTATAGAGCGATGTTAACCGACTTTCTGTGATCAGAGCTCGACAACATCTATATATCGGAGCTGTGGTTCCAACAAAACGGCGCTACATACCATACAAACGACGCAACGCTCGAAATTGTGAAGGAGAAATTTGGCAACTGGGTCATCTCACCGCGAACGTTCATCAATTGGCCGCCGCGATCATGCAATTTGACACCACTCGATTATTTTCTCTGGGGACAAGTTACGTCCTTAATCTACGCTGATAAGCCAATCGAAGTCAACATTCCACACGATATTGCCAGAATATAACGCCGCGTATATTGGGCCGAGTCATCACGTATTGGACCAGGAAGCCGAGGAGGCCATTTGAACGCTGTGCTATTTCGCACATAATGGCATGACCGTAGCTTCCAAATTAAAACAGAATCAATTTTATGTCTCACGCCGGTGTTGCTTTATTTAAATTTATTTTTCCTATCGTTCTTATCTGGTCACGCTATACTCGTATATAAAATGAAGCGTCTCAAATTATATGAGTTTTTCGTGGATCTTTCTGCGGCTTTTGGCACCATTCCGCGGCAAATACTTTACTAATTATAGAATATTCATATTATAGAATATTCAGGTGATAAAAGTCTTAAAAGCTATGTACAAAAATAACAAGGCATGTGTTTGGGACGGTAGAAAGATTGTATCTTAAGCTCACTACTGTTTATTTTATACATAAAGGGAGTCATTAAGGGTGGGATAGTGCTAAGTGGAACTAAGATTCCGGTCTTTCTAGGTAACAAAATATCGTAGATAACATACATCTAATGATCAACAAACTAGACACGTATTGCAAGACATGGAATCTGACTGTAAGCCGCCAAAAGTCAAATATCATCAGAAGGGTGATACGCTATGAGTGAAACATGGAAGTTTCAAGTCAACGACAGTAATATACTCGTAGTTAAGCAGTATAAGTATCTTGCAGTGCTGACAACACCGAACTTAGACACGTCGAAGCAAAAAATCTTTCGAGCTACAGCTCGTCCTATTGTACGCGTCACATGTTTGGGGATATTGCCCCTCTGAAACAGTTAAAACTTTCCAAGTTTATAAACTCCCAAGTAGCTGGCTCAACTATATGCTTCACTTGGAAAGGGGATCCGAACCTTTATTCTTGAATACTCTTAACCTTCGTTTGGACTATGTGGCCAAGAATAATGGCATGAGCCTGGAAATAATTCCAAAGCTAGTGCTTTTGCGAGATCTACGAAATAATGTACAATTTTTACAAGAGTCGGAATCATTGGGGTCGAATTGTGGCTTTAACTCCGCTTTTTCATTAACCGAACAAAAGGCATCATTAAGACAGAAGGCAATCACTCTACTGAAGAAAACTGGCAAAATTTATGACAAATTTATAGATGAAGCGCAGTTCATATTCCTCAGCATACCGACTGTCTTGTAGGCATTTCAGTAAGACGACCTGAAATTTCACGAAGAGCGTCAGCCCAACGAGGTTAGAATTAGCCATCATCTATACGTTGTAACCCATATCACGGAAGTATTCGAACAAAGTGATACCAGTGTAGATGGAGCCTTCACGTGCAGCGACAGGCATTTTAGATGTGTTGGCAACAAGAGCGGTACGTTTCATGATCGATTCGGTGACACCATCGATTCCAACTAACAACTCGGTGAAATTACAAAGTACTTCAGACATTTCATTACCATGTTCTCCGCAACTGACGTAAACGATGACATCCGAATTGGAGTACTTGGACAAGGCTTGTGAAATGAGAGTCTTACCACAACCGAAAGCTCCGGAATTGGCAGTGGTACCACCTTGGATACAAGGGAAAAATAAATCCAATACACGTTGGCCGTCAGAAGTGGATGATTATCTGGCAATTCCTCAGTAACTGGAGGTGGTTGACGTCGAGGCCATACTTGCAACATACTGTGTTTGCTGATCTCTCCATCGAACTCGGTTTCTAAGACAATATCCGAACTATATCTCTGGTGCGAAGTCCAACGATCATCTTGTGCTTGACGAGAGTGTTTTATTGATTTCTTAATTTTTTTTTCCATTAAGTCCAGAAAATGATATCGGCTAAATGGCTGCCGCCAGAATTGATGACCATTCGGGCCCGATTTCGGGCATTTTGGTTCACACTTGCCAGAACTTCCGGCGATTGTTCCTCGCATTCTTGACGGATATTCTCTTTGAGGGTTTCAAGAGTCTAAGGCTTGTTGACATACACTCGTGACTTCAAAAAACCCCACAAAAATAATTCTGGAATGGTTAAATCAGGCGATCTTGTCGACCAATGCAGCCCTCAGAATTTCGGTTGTGGCTCGTACAGTATGCGCTGTTGCTCCATCCTGTTGAAACCTTATGTTCTACAGTTTCACAATGCATTCAATTGAGGAAGGAGATTGGTGTTGAGCATGGCTCTGTAGTGCTCGCAGTCCACAATTGTCGTTTGGCCCCCGGCGTTTTCGAAAAATAAGGTCCGATGACGCCTCCAGCGTAATCAGCACACTGTGTGCGTTATACGCAGAGTTTCGCTGCACCAGAAGCGATCATTTTGCTTATTCACATTTCCACGGAGATGGAAATGGGCCTCGTCGCTCATGATGATTTTCAAAGAAAAATTGTGTCCCTCGTAGTGAAGACTCAGGATGGCTTAAGCGTAGGTTACACGCGCTTGGTGATCAAGAGCTAACAGCTTATGCACTATCTGTTCTTTTTAAGGGAACATCTTACAGTCTTTCACCAAAATTCTCTGTACAGACCGCCTATTGATGCCCAACTGCATGGCACCTCGTCTGGTCGATACTCCGGGGTCATCTGCGACATCTTCAACCACAGCTTCGATATTCTCAACACAACGACTGCTCTGAGGCCGGCGAGACCCGGCAGCATCCTATACTCTTCTAGGCAAGCGGCTAAACGTGCGTCGTAATGTTTGCCCAGTTGGTGTCGAGCAACCGGGAAACCAACGCCGAAATCCACGCTGCCCCAACAACACCGACGATTCGATGTCTTGTTGACGTGTATTTAGTATTTGGTTACTTCGCAAATGTCAAAATTGGATTGACGTGTCCCGCCATTTCCAAAAATTATAGCATCTTCCGACAGAGTGATGACTTTTGCGCCAACTAGCATATGGATACGCGCGCTAAATATAAACCAAGTTTGGCAGGTTTCGCAAAAAAAAGTATCCGAACTTATAAGGATGCAAAGAACTAGTGAATAAAATAACGCACCGCCGATCGAAACAAGGACCTAAGCAGCGTCCTCATAGGGGCAAAACCGTCTTCTAAAGAGCAGCCTATTCAAACTTTTTCAAAATGAACTTACTTCCTCAAAAACAAATTTTTTACCTCAACTGTAACATGCCCTCATTAAGGAGAAAAAAGAAACACATGCCAGGGGAATCTATGCCACTGGGAGTGGAAGCCCATGTCGTGGCGTTTTCTCGATTCGTTTGCCTTTTGTTTTTTTCTCAGCCAATATTGAGAGTAAATCTATTCCACACGACTCTGATCCGAATCCAAAGTAACGAACGATATCGTAAATCATAACAACTTGGAGCACCAACAGCACCAACAGCACCAACAGATATAACAACAACATCGACAGCATGGAAATGGAATTCCTATCCAGCATCAGCACGTTTAGTCCAAAGACAGGTTTTGGTTCACACGGAACCGGATTGAGTTCATGGTGTTCAGAGTTTCAGACTTTGGAGCAGAGTCCCTGCTGTCGTTCCACTTGCCACACTTAAACAATTCTTTTTCTTCATTTTCGTCTATTGACTTGGGAGTTGAGGGTGGTGCAGGTTATCCATGCTCTGGTTTGGTGGTTACTACTCGTATAACTACCAAGCTTTAGGCTTGAATGTGGTTTTATGAACTTAGCAGATACAACTATTTGAGTAGAGAAAAAGAAAACGAAACGAGTATCTATAGTGTTACAGAGAAGCAGTGAACCTGCACCAAACCAACAACCTGATGAGGAAAATATATCATCCAAGCTGATGGAGCCAAGCATAATCGTAGCACAACCGCGGATTATAAAATGACAGCTAGAGTCGAGTCTTAATGTCAAAGTGGTAACTTGTCTGGTATTAGTGGTATAGCTGGTGTGTTTCTACTGGACAGAGGAAATTGCATATGTTACACGGAAAGTCTTGAGCAATAAACCAACTTGAGATAATGTGACTTTGAAGTTATGAAGCAGGAAGACTGTTATTTTATCTTATTTTATGCGAGCTATGCCATGATAGGTACGCGTAGATATGTCGATGTCGATGTCGATATTGATGAAATAGAAAGTATGATCTAGGTGGTGTACTTACGGTGATTATGGTGAGACTTCTGTGTAGATACCTGGAATGAGAGGGAAAGCGATTAGTATAAGTTCCACCATTTACTCATTTTAAAAATATTTTAGAAAACCAAATAAAAATGTCCTTAATTGCCATCCATAATTATGACAGTCTTATTATCAAGGCAACCACCCTGGAGTGGTGTTGAGGTGGAAACAATTTCAATTTCCTCTTCGTACACACAGTACACACTTTGCTAAAATACAACCTCAACTTCTAACTCAAGTTTCTGGACTATTACCAGGAGGGAGAGATACGTAGCAGCAGGAGGCAATACCAGTTGTTGGAGCAAAGCCAATGTTCATCTTTCATAATTCATGTTCCTGACTAATTATGAGACGTTTCCACACGAAGAAACTCATTTTGCTTGAGCTCCTTATAAATGGCGAGATGAATAGATCCTTAAATGTACAGTTGCACAGCATTTGAGTACGTAATGAAGGGAATTAATATTTCCAAAAGGAAAATGTTGTAGGAGATTGTCGGTTGAGGCTTAAATTGATTGGCCATAGTCAGTGCCCTTTCCTTCAAAAAAGATGTTTGAGGGTTTTTTGGGAAATTCGTTAAAAACGTGTCTTTGGTCAAGTGGTTTGCAATCGATTTGTAGGACTAGAGAATGGGTCATATGAAATGGCATCACGAAAGTATCCTCGGGCGAGGATTGAGTGTTGATGACAAGGGAATAACAATCGACAAATCATGGAAGGGAGCTCGTGCTTGTATAACGCTTACACAAGGTCCGTTGAATCTTATCTGATTTGCGGCAAAGACTTAACTATTGTACGTAGAACTTATCTAACCGATGCTTAAACTCCTCAATTCCGACTTAGGAAACCATAACCGAGAAGATTTTCGAATCAAATATGGAGACTCGGTAACAGTCTTACTAAACAGACTTGTAGTGAAAATTTCAGTTGTACGGTAGGGACTTGCATAAATTGACTGTGTAACCCCCATGGCTTGGGCCGGTAGTGCAATAACCAGGTTCATGAAGAATGGTTTACTTAAGCTCGTGGAGCTCTCAAATTCGGCTTTCGAAAGGACTACCATGCATCGGATAAGGAATGATGAATTGTTAACTTCTTTTGGCTATCGTATCCGGTAAAAGGTAAGTTTCTGGAAAGTGAATACCCCTGTAGATTATAGAAGGTCTTCACAATGACAGATTCAGGTTTAGGTAGGTGCAAACTAATCGTTGTGTAAAATGTTTTCATTACGGAGTGCCAGGTAGGAAGATGGCGATGGTAGGGACTACTTATCGATCGTTTTGCAGCCATCCACGGAGGGGGTAGAAATAAACTCGGGTTTTTGTACCACATGATGATAAGTGCCGAATGAAACATTATTAACAAGTTAAACCCTTCACTGAATAAGGCAAGGAACAGCAAGGAGATGCATCAGCGATGTAAAGAATAAACAAAGACCTGGTACGTAATATCAGCTTACATCAAAATCATTTGGGCAGACCCCTAATAACCTCTGAAATGGTTTCCAATAGCATTGTGGATAGCATTAGAAATATTATTTGTCCCAAACTTAAGGTTCTAGAATTTGCAATGTGTTGCTCAGAACGGACAAAGTCGCTGCCGCGAATAAGAGACTTAAACCAAACCAGACAGTATGATTTGACAGACTTCAAAAGAAGTAAACGTAGATCTTTCCATTGGAATGTCCAAATCTTCTCCGAAAAATATAGAAAAAACTGTTTGTCAGTTCCTAAAGAACGATAATGCAAGAGATTGTGAAAACTAGTTAAAGCAAACACGTGCGCCTAGCAACAACAAGCAAAATCCTCGAGTGTATCCAAAGCAAACGGTTTCGGGGGCTTGCGTGGCGTGGAAACATTTAAAGGCCAACGACCTGCATGTGGAATATGCGTATCCTGAACTAGCCACATGTAGCCGATCAAATAGCAGAGGCCCTTGACTGCTATCTCACAGATATCACCGCCATTCAGGAAGTGTGATGGGATGTACGGGGCATAAGGAGGATGAAGAACTGTGATATACGAAGAACGCAAAGAAACAGCGCTTATTTGGGTATTGATTTGTTATATGGTATGCGGTAAACTTAGGCAAGAAGTCTTGAACTTCCGTGAGCGACGCTATTATGACAATCCGCATCAAGGCGAAATTCGCTAACATAAGCCTAATATGCGCCATGCATGTACGGAAGACGTGTTCTGTTCCACCAAAGAATGTTCCTACGGGTTACTCGATAAGACAGATGAGCAACAACAAATAGGAATTACTGTGAGACATTATAACGTATAAAAACTGCAACGGCAAGAATCTTCGCCGAACGAGTATCCCGAAATCTCTCAACAATTCCTATGCCACCAGCATCAACTATCGAAGACCAGTAGCAACGCTGCCAACTTGCCATCAGAGGTGCCACAAATGATGTGCTAGTTTTTCCGATAGCTCTTAAATCTGCGGAAGTAGTTCCACTGTATAAAAAAGGTGACACAAATGATGTAAGCAACTACAGATCTATTTCGCTTCTTCCTTCAGTAAGCAAAGTTTTTGAAAAAATTATGAAAAATAGGATTGTTAACTTTCTTGATAAAACAAGCTTTTTCAGTTCACTTCAATATGGGTTTCAAATAGGTAAAAGTACGGAGGATGCACTGCTAAACTTTTGCTCACAAATTTTCGATAGTTTAGACAATAAAAAGTCTACAGCAAGTTTGTTCGTCGACATTTCTAAAGCATTTGATATGGTTAACCATTACATTTTGTTGCGGAAATTACAAAATGCCAGTTTTCGAGATTTTGTTCTTGAGTGGTTCAAATCTTATCTTGAAAATAGATCTCAAAGAGTAAAGATTGAAGGAATCAGAAGTAATACT
Organism: Volucella zonaria; assembly: GCA_963966105.1. Classification (NCBI taxonomy): domain Eukaryota; kingdom Metazoa; phylum Arthropoda; class Insecta; order Diptera; family Syrphidae; genus Volucella; species Volucella zonaria. The sequence goes on along the minus strand of OZ014530.1, from coordinate 41,625,073 downwards.
AGGTTTATGAATCTAGGGGTACCTCAGGGCTCTGTATTGGGACCAATTCTATTCCTGATTTACATCAACTCATTGTTTGAGCAAAATTTCAAAGGCCTTATCACTGCCTTTGCAGATGATGTTGTTTTAACATATGGTTCTGTAAGCCCTCTAAATTTAATTGCTGATATCAATGCAGATTTGGAAATGTTTAGGACATGGTTTGCTGCACACAGACTGATGATCAATTCCAAAACAAAAGTAATGTATTACAGTCTGACATCTCAAAAGTCGTTTGACGCTGAAGTTTTTTTTCATGCACCTGAGTGTCAAAGGTTTAAATTGTTGAGCTGCTTCTGTAGCACCAGCCCTTCCGCTAATACTTTTTCTAGCAATCTCAACTGCAGCGAAAAGTGCTTTCAAATTGCAAGCATCAAAGAATTTAAATACCTGGGGCTAATTATTGACTCTAGAGTGTGCTTTAATAATCACATTGATAACTTAAGGCAATATTTTCGAATGACACTTAGAAGTTTCTTTTTTCTGAGGAATGTCTGCTCTTTAAACTTTCTGAGGATAATTTATTTTGAAATTTTCCAATCTAAGCTACAATATGGCATTACTTGTTGGGGAGGGGCGTGTTTTAACAGAATCCAATCACTTCTCGTTTTACAGAAATTTATTGTAAGAAAAATCTGCGGGAAAAATCGCTTACATCATAGCTTTCCATTATTTTACAATTTGAAAATTCTTCCCGTCCGGCATTTATATAGTTTCATAGTTCTAAAATCCTTTTTCTATAGATCTGGTAATTTAAATATTAGAGTTCTTGAAAATTACAATTTACGTCGTAATCATTTGAATCTAGTAGCTGTTCCTAAATTTCGTACCACAGCCTATAGGAATTTTTATACAGTGTCATCGCGCTGCCTCTTTAATGAGCTTTCTTTCTGGATTAGGACTCTTAGTCCTTTCAAAATATTTTTGAAGCATGTAAGAAATTGGCTTCTAGCCCATGATATTAAACGTTTAGAGTCCATCTTTAGCTCTCATTCGTAATCTGTTATTGACGTTTTTGATGATTTGGTGTTTCGGTCTTTTCAAAAAAATGTAATTTTATTCTATAAAACTAAACTTGTTTTCTAACTTGTACTCGTACCTTGGCATTGTGTTCTTTTTCCTCAATGATATAATGTATTATGTTTTACTTAAGGTTCAATGCATTGTTTGCTTTAATTTTGAAATTGTAAATTTTTTTTATTTTTTTTAGATGAAAGGGTCACCCATTCATTTATTTATATTATTGCTTTTTATCCTTTTGATGGGGCATTCAATACTATTTCTGATTAAGAAATATAAAATGTCTCTCATTTTTCTCTAGTTAATATTATTTGTTGTTTAATTATGCTAATTATATTTTGAAGTATTGTAACTATATTCTAGTGAAAATAAACTTTTATACTACTACTACTAATACTACTTTCTTCCGACCACCAACCAGAAATTTCTGGTTTGATGAAGAATACAGGCAAACATAAGAAGCTAAACAAAAGGCACACAAAGCGGCGCTGCAACGAAGGGCGAGGGCTTCTCATGAGCTCGACGGGCACCAGGCACGGAAAGAACATCAGCTTCTCCAGAGGAAGAAAAAAGAGCATGAGAAGTGCCCGATCGAAGATTTTGAGAGATTGTCGTCCAGGAATAACGTACACAACGGAGGAATAACGTGACAGGTAAAAGAACGTGTCAAGGCAAGAGGACCCGTACAGAAGCCTGTAAATATGGAGAAGGGAACATTGTAGTAGAGTCACAGTCGGTGCTAAGATTATGGAACAATTGTCTCTGCAGACTGTACAACAACGACGAAGACCAATATCGCCCCATCAAGCAGATCAGACCATTCAACTTAGACGACCATATCCAAAACGTACGTCCATCTGGCCAAAACGAAGTGAGGATAGCAATATCTAAGCTGAAATACAACAAAGTAGCTGGACCTGATGCCCTACCGACCGAGGTATTCAAAGCTACTGGAAATGATTTTGTGGAGAAACATGCACCAACTCATTGTTCAGATGTGGTCAGAAGAATGTATGCTTGAGGAACAAGGTCTCAGCATTGTTTGCCCGATCTACAAAAACAGAGACCCCCAACTGCGCCAGCTATAGAAGTCACCTCAACATCACATAAAAGATCTTATCCGCAATATTGAGTAAAGGTCTGGGACCCTTCATCAACCATTTGATTTGAACCTACCAGTTGGGTTTCAGACCAGAAAGGTCTACAGTAAACCAAATTTTCACTCTTGGCAGAGTCGGCGTATCATAGCATTTATAGAGGCGAGCTATACAGAGCTATGACCAGTTTTGGCATCCCTGCCATGCTTGTCTGTCTGTGCAAAATGACGGCGGGAGGAGTAATTAAAAATGATTGCCTATAAGACTCCGTGTCTACTAATTCATTACGAATTGAGATATTGTTCGGGGAACTACTCGTAGCTTGGAATTGAGTTTGGTCGGGTATTCCATAGATTTTGTGGGAAGCCAGTCTCACTTTTTTACCGAATTCGGCAACAGTCCATCGAGTCGCTATGAGTTCCTCGCTGGCGTCAATCATTTTTAGGGTCAGGCCATCGAGCGTAGGATCTGATGGATGCGGGGTGGGATGTATTGCTTTGGAGAAGGATTAAAAAAGCAAGGTGAGATCTGTACGGAGAAGTTTGATAGAGTCGTTTATGTGGGTAAGTACGCTGGATTTAAGGAGGTTGGCGAAATTTGTTTTGAGGAATGCTTTTAATTCATCGAAATGATATTTGATCACTTCGCTCTCGTTGTCGTGATTAGATTGGTGTTTGGACAGATTTTGGATCACTGCCGGTTGCTTCTTCTTCTTCTTCGAACATTCTTCCTGTGGACTTGTAAGCTTCCGCATTACTGTCAATGCAGTTTACTGAGTCTTCAAACTTTTCTATCTTGTTGTATTTAATTGCCAGCATAACGTGAGCCAAGGTGATCTCATTGAACTCGTCGCAGTAAAAATTGAAGAGACTGCAGTACTCATTGAAGCAGGCAATGGATCTCCGGGTAAGTCCGATGCATATAGCTTGGAAAGATTTTCCGCAGAGATCATTGTAGGCTACCCATTCGGCGTTGGGGTCAAAAATTGAGCACAGAACACTAGCATAGCACATTTCCGTTAGTTGTTTATTTAAGTTAAACTAGGCGGACGTGTTTTTTTTTTTTGTGGCCAAGTGGCATAGCTGAATTCGGCAGACAAAACTAGGTCGACAAACAACGATGGAAAATAATGAGTCGGCAGTTTACGGGACTTTGAAGGAAAGTGGAAATCTAACTGAATTCGGTATACGGGAGAAAAAGAATAATACGTCCGCACAGGTTGACAGTACAGTGAATTTCGTCGTAAGGTCGGCCGTCATCATGGTTTCAGTGTGCAGACACACGTCGTTTGAGCGTGAGTACACTCTTTTGAATCTGAAGCCACCAACCAGACAGAGATTGGTTCAAAATGCAGAAAACATAGCCGCCGAAGCGGCCGGTATCCAATAAGACCCAGAAATGTCGATTCGGCGCCGATCACCTGAAATGGGCATCACCAGAGAGTCAACCTGGCTTATTTTGCGGTTGGATTTGGGCCTACATCCATATAAGATTGTGCTGATGCAAGAACTGAAACCGGACGACCATAGACAACGCTGTGAGTTCGCTAATTTGCGGCTGGAAATGTTGGCCGGAGATTGGTCAAAAAAATATCTTTCCGGACGAGGCCCATTTTTAGCCCAGCAGCTGTGTCAACAAGCAAAATTGAAGTTATTGGAGCGAACACAATCCACAAGTATTCATCCAAGCAAGCGGCCATTTGAATGATGTGCTATTCCACATATCATCGTTTGATTGTTTAATTTTATTAACTCCCTGGATCTTTTGCCGTCAAAAAGTGGACAGAGAGCCTGCAGACTAGACGTATCCGCTTTGTTTCACGGCTCGTTAAGACCATAAGTTGTCCTGTGATTATTCGGATGAAAAAGACGGACAGATCACCTTGTAAAGGTGAGGCTTGAAAGTTGTCTATAGATTTTTATATCATGGGCATAGATATTAGATAGATTTGAGTAAGTGTTTTATGACGTTAACAATATCGTTAATTGTCAAGATACTTAAAAATTAATGGACCAAGATGGCTGCCTTGTGGAACACCCGAAGTGGCGAGAATTGGGTTAGAAAAGGGGGAGCGAAAATGAACTAGATAGTAGTGTTTTTTAATGTAGGATTTAATCAAAAAGGGCTAAGTTCGAAACCAAGACCTTTGAGTTTGAATAGAATTATCTTGCGCGAGATTTGATCAAAGGGCTTACTGAAATCTGCGGTGATTGCATCAATGTCTTTCCCTTGCTCTAGGGCGCACAGTGTACTTGAAACAAATTCAATGAGGTTGGTGATCGTTGATCTGTCTTTGAGAAAACCATGTTGCTTGGTTGTAAATATAGATTTACACTGAAAATATAGTGCATCATAAACAGTACTTTCAAAAACCTTGGGGATGGATGATAGTTTAGTAATGGGCCGATAATTGGTAATATCGTGAATAAGGGTAATAACAGCGCTTTTCCACAGATGAGGAAAGAGCAGTTCAGGCAAAGACAGTTTAAAAATACTAGTAACGGGATTATAATAATTAGATTATCAGCTCATTTTTTTAAAACAACTGCTGGAAATTCATCAGGACCTGTATGTATGTATTTTGTCTAGTAACTGCGCTTGAGTGATTTCAACTGACGAGGGAGATATTTGGCAACAGTTGTTCAGGTAAAAAAAGGATTCAGGATCGCGGTCATCCGATTGGGCCGAAAACGATTGACTAAAGAAGTTCGCAAATACAATAGACTAGGGATGGTTATTGAGTCATCGGAAGACGTATTAGAAAATTCAAGAGTTGATGGATAGCCATCGAATTTTTTTTTGTGTTAAGAAATTGACAGAATTTTTTAAGGTCTGAGATGATTGTAGATTGCATTTGGCTGAGATATATTTGGGAACGAGAGTAGGGAGAAGTGATTTTATGCTAGCAGGTAGTATTGTTGGTTAGAGTCAGAACCAGATTCAACGTATTAGTGCCATAACCAGTTTCTCTTATAACGAAGTGCATGAAGTTCTTTGTTATATCAGGAAGGAGTATTGTAGTTCGCCTTATACAGTGGAAGGTCTTATCGTAGAAAACTAAAGTCAACATTTTTGAGAAGATTGTTGAGCTTAGCATGATTAGTTTTACGGAAATCGAAGTGAAAGGAAGTTTCTGAAATCGTCGAGGAGAGGTGGGTGGAGAAGGTCTAATTTCGACAGAAGAAGTTCACACTCGAGAGCAAGACAATTCATAGTGTTGGATGTAAACATCAGATCTGGTTTCCGACCCATGAAGTTAGAAATTGGGTTTATTTGAAAAAGGCCAGAGCTTATGAGACAATCTGTGAAGAGGATTTTTTTGTCAGAAGCTGCATTTGTGGCAATAAATTAGGATTCTTCATCCGAGTGAGTCCATTGGAGATGGGGGAGATTAAAATTGCCGGGAACAATGATTTTATCATAAGGATCGGATCTGTAATTTCAAAGAGGATATCGACCACATTAGCCGCGAGCGGATAATTGTGTATTGATTGGGACGGGCGAACCCATAAAGGAACGAGGACATAAAGTTCGTGTTTAGAGGGAGTAACTCTAATACAGATGAATTCGAAATTGGTAGTAGATGACTTTTTGACGAGCTCAGGGTTGAAACGAACTTTGATTTCCAGAAGGAAACCTCATCATTATTTTCACAACCATCGTCGCAAAATAAACGGAATTCAGGTGTGAATTCACACTTTGAATGACTCATATGTAACCATTTTTTCACAAAACTTAGTTGGCCACCTAATATTTGCTATCTTCTCCAAACGTTGCAAATAAGAAAATAAAATCGAATTGATCAATAAAAATATAAAATTCACTAAACAGGAATTTGCTGCTTAATCCTGCTTTGTTAGATATTTTGAATTGTTGTCTTGTCCAGTCTGAGAAGAGAATTTCCACTTACGCCACTACCTGTCATCACTAAGCTGTCATTCACCATTCCAGCAAGTATTGGCACCAACCAATCTAGTTCGAGTAAGTAGATGGCATGATTCTCATGAACACGGGCAGATCAAATGAATCTTTTCCCGACGCCGCTAAGAGGTCAGCGACTTCATTCGAAATAAATTCACTGACTGAGAAATGGTGTCAAGGCCTTTCTTTTCAAAAAATACTTCAACAAATTCGATCATACTACGATTTCTCTAATCTGACCCAGTGAATTTGTATACCCAAATCTCTCGTTGCCTTCTACCCTACTGACTTTTTTTTTACAAATTCATTTCCCAACAGATACAGATACGAGTATCCATGCATCAAAATCACAAATCATCGCTTTCAATATTATTCCCATTTACAATCGGAAAAAGTATGTTCCTTACGTTACGTTAATCCTTTTTGACATGGGTCCGATGCAATGAACCATACTTCCCTCACCAACTTACACTGAATCCAGTGACGAAACCATTGCCTTGTCTCTCTTTTGATGTGGGAATATTATTTCTCTTTTTCGATCCGACAGTAAAACATATTTCAACACTTTTCATGCCTAATGGAGTAGCAAAACGCTTTTTTCCACCTCATTTCATCCAACGTGACTTTAATACACCGGCTTTCCAAAGTCGGTTAAACAATCGAAAAAAGGGGAAAGACTCTTACCCGAGCTCCTGAGTGACTCCATCGTAATCCAAAAACCCTAGACGACAGGGGGGAAAGCAAAACTCACAGGAAAAATACCAGAAGTATCCTTTAACTAGGTTCAGGACCAGGTTCAGAGGTCTGCGCATATATTTTAATTAATTAGCCCGTGCTCTCTTCCATTTTGCACACACAATGCATTGCTTTATAATGAACCTGGCCACATAATGAAATGCTCCACTTGAAGTTCCCTCGAGTGGACCACATCCATGTTGCTTTTTCATCCGTAGAGCAATAATAATAATTCTCCTCTACCTAGAGTTGGGTTGGTATTCCATTCCATTCACAACCAACCACTACTGCCGGTGGAAATAAATCCAACAGAATGGCGAAAAATTACAGCCTTCTGGTATCCAACGGATCCAAGTCGTATCCTCTTGAAACAAAAAACAAAAAAACAAAAAAAAAACCAAGGGCTGGCGGAGCAAGACTCAAAGTGTGCAGTATTTTATGCGCCGCATTAAAAATTCAAATATACCTGTATGTCCTGTCCGAAAAATGCAGCCAGCACTTGGCTGCATTACAACTCTAGATATCTGATTCTCAAGCATTCAGTCGTTACTATCCACCAACTACCATTGCCCAACCCCCCAAAAAAACAAAAACCAGCCACCACCGCAACTAGCTTTTGTTGTCCGGCTAAAGTGCACTTGTTAATTCTTAATGAACCCCGAATTGTCCAAGTGCACGTACGGATACTCTCTGTATCTCAGTGCAACAGTGCAGACGTGGAGTATTAAAAAAAAAATTAAACTCATCCGAACATAACTTTAAGATGCCTACTAACAAATTTTCGGTGTTAGCCGCATCCTGGAGGAAGACTATGAAATTAATGCTCTCCGGGATGAGACAAAGGAAGAAGATGGAATATATATCACCATCTGGTAGCACGAACAGGTAGGTGTGGCAGGCTACAGACTGTGTCTGACTTACCGTGTCCTTATGAGCAGTTCCTTGTAAAATTGTAAGAAATACGAGAATTTATGATTACGACCGCCTGGCAAGGAGTTATGACAAAGGATTAAGTTCTGATGATTAAACCGATTTTTGCCAGCTCAGTGGTAATTTAATTTATCTGAAAGTCACGATTCCTATGTCATACCAGGAGGAAACTGTCTTTGCTACTTATTCAGTCATGAAGTCGGTTAATAATAACTGGACGAACCGAAAATTGAAACAATGAAGTATTCCAGTCGGAGTGAGTGTCCACAGTTGGATGCTAAATTCTCTGATGAACTTAGTAGCAGTTTCCAGTTTAAGAGCAAAGAATTGGCGTCAATATGGCTGCACATAAATTTTATCTATTCTACCTCTACGTACTAGCCTTAGCTATCTGTGCTTGACTTGCGAAACTTAGAACGTATTGCACTGAAGTTAACCAGGATTAATCAGTGTGCTGAGATAAAGATGATCGTGTTTGAAACTTCATTGGAACAGCGGCAGCTACGATAGACTGACTACGGAATTGCCAACCATTTTTGTCCTGAGGGAAGCGAGTGCTTAGCTGATGCTGATGTTAATGGCTACGTGAAATCTCACGTTTTTTGAGAGTCAGGCTCAGAAATGAATCGAACATTCCGAGCGGCTAACATAGACTCGGACCACTAACTAGTAGAACGTAAGGTACTTCTACGCTTATCACACCTATCACAATGTTGAAGAAATGCCGTGAGGAGATTTAACGCTGATCGGCTGCAATCACAAGAAACCGCCTGACCGTTCATGCTGCAATGCCTTGTCTACTTCCTTACTGATCGGTGGAATCGACAACAAGAAAGGTCGTTTCAGGACATGGGGACAGACCGTCCGTCCACAGGGGTCTCCAGGCTCTCCACCTGATTCTATCCGGACAAGAGAGCGAACTGGATCCAAAGAATTCAGTAAATCTCACCTGTAGCGTGGCATCCAGAGCATGACGGGAAGCTAAGAACGGGGACAAAACAAGAAAAGCAGGAGAGCAGAGGAGTGATACAGATAACAAAAGGACCGAAGGGAGTGGAGGATTTATTGGGCATGATTGGCACGCATCAAACCCCGCTCTTACCTCCTTTGAAATGTGCCCACACATTTCTGCTAACTCGCCAACTACTAAATCCAAACGTGACCAAAGCCAATACAAGGAGGAAGGTAAAAGACAACACAAAGACGAGACTACTATCTACAGTACGGGTGGCATTCATCTTGGAATCAGTCTTGGGATACCCGAGCACATCATCGGGCGCACCTACGCTTTTTGGACCAACGCAGCGACCTCCCTTCGCTACGCGACTTCGGTCAGCTTGGGTTATCTCAGCCTCTTCCCGGTACGGCTTGAGATCTTTCAAGTGCCACGTTCCTCGGTCCTTCCCTGTGGTGTCCTCCAAAACATAAGTCCACGGTGGGGCCGTTCTCCGGATGGTGAAAGGTTGGACGTATTTCGCGACTAGTTTCGCTGCGTAATAGTTCGCCGTGCAACCTCGTTAGGTAAGCATCGAACGTTACGTCGTCGGCAGCTTCCTACTATATCTTCCCTAAGCTTTTTTGAATCGTATCCATATCTCAGTCATGTCAGGTGCCCTATTTGGTGAACCTAATTCCCAATCTATTGACCCCATTTCCCTATCTTCTAAGCCTGCTTCCCTATCTCTTAAGTTCATGCCTTCTTCTGGCCGAGCTGGTTACCTACTCTTGATTTCCGTGTTCACGTCCCATCTAAGTACGGAAACAATAGCTAACCTTCGCGAACTGAGAGTCCCAAATGCGTTTTCCGACACATGAGCTCTGGGATGCGACTTAATAATTTGATTTATCCACTCAGCTGGATTAGCTTGCGGATGGTAGTGCGCCGTAAAATTGAAACACATCCCATAGGATTTACAGAGGTTTTTCAGTTCCTTACTTCGGAATTGAGGGTCGGTGTCACAGACATCCCAACGGGGTACACTGACATAGGAACTTGGTGAGGGTGTAAACGAAACTTCTAATCGGTTTTGGAATAGGGCTAACCAAGTGAACGCAAATCATATCCCAGGGATTCGAAATCCCTCTTCAATCCACCATCAAACCAGGTGGTTTGGCGTTTACTGGCCTCAGACTCTGGCGAGTTTTACAATTCCTAACATATCTAGTTATATCTGACCTCATCTGACCACCTAGACCCTACTCGGGCACATGTCTTCCTAATACCCATGTGCCCTGCTAATGGCTTTTCATTGCATTCTTTCAATACCCTACTCTTATCTGCCTTCGAAACTACTTCCGTCCACTTTGAACTATTGTCATGAACAATCACATATTTTGCCTTAACAAATTAAAACAATGTTCCCTGTTCCGGTTAGCCCAGCGGGTTTGACTCGACCTTGTTGATCATTTTGGCGATCCATGGATCCGAGTTTTGCACTTCCAGTTCTGCTACAGTTGCAACATTCCTAGAAAACATATTCGGAACCACTTTGCCTTTACAATGCACATTTTCGAAATCGACCTTCTGCAACCTAACCACCCATCTAGTTAACCTACCACACGGATCCTTGAGGTTACTTAGCCAAACCAATGGGTAATGTTCCGCCGGAAGCGTAAATCAAACAGCCTCTATGTACGGGTGGAACTTTTCAGTAACCCACACTACGGTTGAATAGTTTTTTATCCCTTCTATTCCACATCGTACTCAGTCAAAAAATTACCTTTTCTCCTTTTTCAGTTGTGTGAGAGTTAGCACTGCTCCGACCCCAAAGTCCGATGCGTCGGTTTGCACCACATTGCAAAGTAAGTTCTCCTAACCAGGAGTGAAATTTTACGTACTCTTTCCCAGAAAGAGTTCAACGTCCCATCTTTTTTAGATCGGGCTTCTTCTTCACTCTGGGTCAGAACCTCAGAGTTCTGGTGTCTGGTAACTAGCGTCAAAAGACAGTCAGCTTGTAAGGTCATCAAAACTTCAGTACGTTTTGTACCAAACAACACATCTTTTCAAGACGTGTTAAAGAAACCCATAATGTAGCCGAGACAGACCGGTCTTTGGAGTCTGCTAAACACAGCAGTGACATATTTTTATGAAAGCTTCTTTTTCCACCAGACAATTGACGCGTAGAAAATATATCTTATCATAGCCGTGCTCATTTAAGGCATCCTTCTCCTTGACAAGCCCCATGTCTTGCCGAGACTCTTTTACACTTCCAGAAAACCGACGGAGCCTTAGAGGTTTTTGACGTCAAGTTTGTTGAAAATGACGCTCAAGTACCCAGTTTCGACATGGTTGACGGAAAGCCAATTTCTAGTGCAGCAATCGTCGATCACAACTGGGGCTGCCTGTACTTTATATCAGACAGCCGCTAAGCAACAACAGACAGACCACCAATTTCTTCAATGTTAAGTGCCCCTTAGATTCTGCCCACCAGATCTTAAAGCGCAGTCCCACAGCAGCTTTCGCAATAAAGGCTACTCTTACTATCCGGCAAGGGTTCAATGTGCGTATCAAGTGCCGGGCTAGCTGTGAACATTCTCTTCAGAGTTGTCTACAGATCTCAGTTGCATAACTAGATATGTACCATCTTGAGGTCATCAAAGGATGGATGTAACATCATGTTACATGGCGTCATCCATTACCACATGAAAGATACCAACTACGTCGCGTTGTTTTACTCAGTTCCCTTATGTCTTCGTTAATAAGAGTTTGAAGTGAGTCTTAAATGTGAGATAAGGATTCCCTGCTATCTGAGAGTTCGCAATATGACTTATTTGGCCCTGCTGAGGACATTGACTAGCCTGCTGGACACTAGGCAATGTTTGGAATCCGAATAAGCTTCTGGATCTATATGGATTCCAGTCTTCCTCAGAATTAATCTTGAAAAACCTCTTTATAAATTTTTGGATTGCATAACTTACTTACTTACTTAGGTTCCGTTACAGTTCGGGGTGAACCTGGGACTAAACTAGCAAGCCTCTCCAGTTGCGAACTTCTAGTCGGTTGACCCCATCTATTTGGGAGTGCCACCTAAAGTGAGGTCTTCCGCTATTGCGTTGTCACTCCGGGTTAGATTCGAAGATTCTGCGGACCGGAGCATTGGTGTAAATTCGCTTTACATGTTCTAGCCATTTCTGGTGACTGATGAGGCCGATGTCGCTATGTAGCTCGTATAGTTCATCGCTGAATCTTCTCCTCCAAAGCCCGTCAACGCAAACGGGACCGAATATTTTTCGAAGGACTTTTCTCTTGAATATGCTATCATATGCGGCCTTAAGATCGATGAATGGGTAGTGTGTACCGATTCGGAGCTCATGAGTTCTTTCCAAGATCTCCCGTAAGATGTCGATGGTGGACTTTCCTGGCCTGAGACCGCACTGGTAGGGGCCATTCAAGTTGTTGGCGAACGGTTCCAGACGTTCACAGAATATGGCAGATGAGATCTTGTATGCAATGTTGAGGAGACTTATACGTCCATAGCTCTGTTTTTCTGGATCGTGAAAACGATGCTGAGATTCCATTCCTCAAGCATAAACTTTCTGACGCGATCTGAGAAGTGAGTGAGAATGAGTTAGTGTATGCCCTCCACAAAGTTATTTCCAGCAGCTTTAAATACTCGGACGGTAAACCATCAGGTCAAACTGTTTTGTTGGATTTGAGCTAAGATACTCATATTGCTATCCTTGCTTCGTTTTGGTCAGGTGGATAGAACTTTGGCTATCATCATGTAAATTGTATGATCTATTTTGCAAAAGTGTTTCAAAATTCTCAGCAATGACTGTGACTCTACTACTTTCCTTCTTCATCTGTACGTTTTCTCTACGGGTCTTCTTGCCGTGACGGGTTCTTTTTACCTGTTGGTAAAACTTCTGTACGTTATACCTGGATCACTCTCTTCTCGTGCCCTTTTCATCTTCTGGAGAAGCCGATGCTGTTCCCGTCTCTTCTCGTCCTTCATTGCAGAACCGGTTTGCAGACTTCCTGTTTAGCTGCTTGTGCTTACTGACATGTTGCCGGAAACTCAGTACATCAGTTCCGGCGTCTCTGATCACACGTTAGCAGCGTTGCCACTGGTCTTCGGTACTTGATGCTGGTGACATACGAGTTGTTGAGAGACTTCGGGATACACGTGCGATGAAGATTCTGGCGGTCTCTTGTGTTTGCCGCTTTTCTACGTTATGTCTTTTTACATTAGTTCTTCTTTGTTGTGACGGTTGGGACATCCGTTTTCGCACCTTGGGTGCAACAGAGTCCAGATACGAGTCAATGTTGGCTGCCCGGAACCATTAGACGTCCAGAATATTGATCCGGAGACCGCAATGTCCCCTTGTATATATTGAGATGAGGAAACCGTGTGCTTGCTATAGTGATATTTCGTCCAGCAGCAAAATCAATACGCCTAAGTCCGTTGCCTGGCGTGGTGTCGTGTAGAGCCTAACAACTATCCTACACTGGCATTAAAATCGCGGTTAAAATCTGCATTCCATTATGGAACGATCTGCGATCTTCAAGTTCTGAAGATCTTCTTCTACCCTTTGTTTTGTTCTGAGTTAAAAAGGACCAATTACGGACTTGCTACGCTCCTCCCTAAAGTACATTCAGTTGGGTTTTCGCTAATTCATCGTCTGTCATAAGGTCGAGATCTCTCATCCGATTCCGAATTCGATGTACCTTTGCTCTAACATGAAAACTTACCATAGGGTTCTATTATGTATATTTATCTACCAGACGGTTATTTTCTTGGCGAACCTGTAGGATGTCCTTAAGTCGATCACATGCCTTTTAACATTTGTAAAAAATATTAGATGGAAACCTTGCTTGCTTTCCCGAATATTGCTGTCTCTTTTAGAATATATCTGCCACTATCTAGTATCGAGTTCGGGGTTCTAAATATGAAGGCACTATTCATTTGTTTTCCCAAAATCCAGAAGAAGACGAGCATCAGTTCCTGTGGCTTATAAGCCTCAAAAGTCTTGGTTCCAAGGGGGGGATAAGTCTGTGCTGATAATCATGCCAATCAAGAAATTGTTTTATTTTAAATATCGCAGCTCTGTACTTGAATTCAAACGTTCTCTGCTTTAACTAGCTTCCAGAGTTGGTCAATAAAGTATTTGCACTCAGCGTCGATCGTTCAGACCGTTGTCATTGCCAGCTTTCCTAATTCGAAGCGTCAGAAGTCGAAGCGGCCAACCGAACTGCATCTGGTTGCACCATCGGTTTCAGGAAGCCCTTGAGAGCGAGAAAAGTCGCTACCAGGGATGTTTCGCAGGATAGATTTAATCGCAACATGCGATAAACGCACTCGCACCAAGATCGTAGCTGTGGATTGGTTGAGAAGGAGAAGTGTAGCAGCAACAATTGTAGAAATTGTGCTTTGTAGAAGAAAAAGCGCAGATTTGAGATGGTGTTGACAAAAAGACTCTGTAATGCATTGATTTGTCATCTTCCTCTAGACATCGTTACGGTGGACATCGTATTTAAAGTATTATTCGCATCTACTGCTTGATTTTAAAAGGTTTAAGAACTACGACCGTGCTACTACATCTTCTACCGCAGATTAGATAATATTTTGGTTCTGATTAAGTTCACTTCCTTTAAGATCCCCCAAACCCAGTATACATTCTGCGTCAAATTTTGGAGCAGTTTTCAAGCAAATCACGCACATCGCCTACTACATTCCAGTCTTAAGTACCACATAGGTCAGGTATCTTTCTTCATGACATAGCTACGTTATAAAACCAAAGCACAACAAACTACTTCATGTAAACATCGACGTCATGTCATCTCCTAATCATTGTCCAATTTATAACCGTCCAAGCATCCTTGTTTCTCTTCAGATACTTCGATTGAGAAAGAAAAAAAATCCAGAATTCCGCTCAATTTATTAAATAAGCACGTAAAGTCAAAGTACGAGTACATCGCCTATTCACTATTTCTACTTGTATCTGTTGACGTTCATGGCTTTACTCCCCCAATTCCATCCGCTGTGCCATCATGCGACACGAATACGAAATAAAGTAAAATAAAAAAAATATAAAAATTGAAGAAGAAAAGAGCAACAGAAAACTGGAATAATCAACGAACCGTGAAAGTCTCCAGACCGTGTAGTTGGTTACTTTACTGCTCTTGCACTAATTATGTGATCTCGCGCAATGCACCCAACCATACGGATGCGGATACGAATAGGAATAGGGATACTGAACACAACTAGCCTACCCATACCAGAATCAGCTATCAACTCTTGCATTATATCCGTATGCAGTTTGAGAACGATTTATGACACGTCTTTAGCAAAGTCTCACCTTGAACACGGTCAGTTGTTCCAGAGCTGGTAATAGAGGTCCTCTCGAAGTCCACAGCATTACCCTTACGAATACAAACAGCCGACACACTTTTGGTCCAGTTTTCACCCAGCTCAGCTCTGTCATCGATTTCTACGTCCAAACACACTCTTGAGACATACGTTTGAAGCTTCTATCTGCCAAAGAGGGTGGAAACGAGGGCAAGGAAACTTACTCAACTACAATTAATTTGTGATATATTAATTTAAAAAAAAAAGAAAAAAAATCCCTTTATCAGAACATCGATCGAAGATACACATTGCTGGTCAACTGTAGTTTGAAGTATCCCGGACCCATAAAGTGAAGAAGGACAGTGCTGATTGCGGATAACCAAGAGCGTGAGGGTTAATTTTATGTGCAAATCGATCGAAACGAGGATGGTGAGGGTGAACCATGAGTACTATGATAGTATCCGTGGTGAGTCTATAGCGGACTCAAGCAATTAATGCGAGAACTGGTGATGGGATAACGAGAACAAGTATCTTTATTTTTAGTTTGACTCTTTTTTTTTTGTATTAATCAGTGGACAGGGGTGGTGCTATTGAAAACGCCTGGTCTAGGAAATAAGTCGAGGTGACATTGATGATTATTTCTGTTGTCTATGCCACTTATGCGGATGTTAGGAAGGCTATGGAAGTAAGCAAATGAAGGAAGGGTTAGAGTTGAAATTGATTGGAAGGTGTGTGTCAGTTTATTTCCAGAGCAGTGAGTATGGGGTATTGAACTTGAAAGGATACGTACCAAAAGGATTCTGAAACATTTTTAGCAGTTTAGCATGCTCGGTTGGGCACATGTAAGTCTAGTTGAAATTTACATTTTATAAGGGAAAAATTCGTAGATGTAGATACGATACTACACCCAATAAATAACGACGGGGTTTCAGAAGGGCTAACTTCAAAGTCGGTATAAGCTATGTGATGGTCTGTTGAATAACTTAATCACCAACGGAAGAAGCAGGATTTTTTTCTCTTCCTGGAAAATGTGTGGGGTAGAGTAGGTGTATATATATGTAGTTTTTCTATAGTGGACCAGACCATATTCAGACCACAAAGAACCAAGGAACATTATTTATGAATCTTTCCCATTTTAAGGTTACTCTGCAAAGCTAGAAGTAAAGTGAATTCTGTTAACTATTGTAGAAGACTGTCAATGTTAATTTTTCTGGTGGACTAGGACTTAAAAACCAAAAACAATTAAGGGTTAGGAAGTAAGGCAATTGAGAAGAGAAGTGCTCAGCTTAAAATCAAAATAGGGGGTTTGAGTTGACCTTACGGATCATGCGGGAGATTGGTTGGAATATAGAAGAGACGAGGACAGCGTAAAATACGAGGGTTAGTATTGAAGGAAATAGAATTATAAAGCGAAACGCAATCCACAGAACCAGAGAGCAGTCGCTAAATGAAGACAATGTCAGCTATGTCTATACGTCTTTCGAAGGTATTCAGGTTAAGCAGTTTAAAGCGGTCACGATAGGGAGGTAAGATAAAGGGGTCATCATTCTCGATTCGGGGTATATTAACTCGCTAAAAGGGGGACCACACTTGGCTGGCATATTCGAGAACGGGCCGGGCAAGGGTAACGTAAAGTGACATTGTCACATAAGGGTTCCAAAATTCTTTAGACTATCGTTTGATAAAACACATGTCTGTGAGACACATGAAATAGGGGTGAAAAGGAGGTATACATTTTGAGAAGTATTGCTGGGAGCTTTTCTGTACTTGGTGAAAATTCGTCATTGAGATGAATTGAGATGATTCAAGAGAAGTACATCGTCTAGTCAGTCTGTTGGCTTCAGTATCTGAAAAGTTAAAAAAGCAACCTCCTGTCAAGAACACTATTGTGCTATACCCTTCAAGTTATACATACTCGTATTTGGAGTTTGTTAGACATCAAAGACATAATCTGTGCTTCCCCCGAGAAATTCCTAGAAAATTGTTGTAGTTGGTTGGAAGAAATGTTGGTTGGGTTACGTTCAAATCTGATAATTAGAGTCTCTTTGCGCGTTTTCGCAGGAGGTAGTATCATGTCAGAATTCCTATTACCGTCCTAAGCTTATCCCCCTTTAATTTTATTAAATCCCTAGATCTTTTGCCTGTGTCCTTCAAGACTTGACCACCTTAGGTTGGCAGTCTTTATGATTTTTTTCCTTGATAGCGCACTTTACTGTGCAAAGGGGTGGTTAGATGTTAGCAACCTCACTATTATCGAGTAGCTCTCCTCTTCTTGCAAGCCCATCTGCTTGTTCATTTCCCTCTATACCGCAGTGTCCGGGCACCCAGCATAGTCTCACCCGATTCTGACTGCATAATGCCTTGAGCACTATGCGACAGCCCATGATTGTATCAGAATTGATGCTAGTGGATTCCATTGCCTCGAATGCGGCCTGGCTATCGATGCTAATAGCGATATATCTTTCGGATACCGACCTCATCTGCATTAGCTCAGCCGCCTGAGGACATCCAGAACCTCTGATTGAATATTTACGCCCTGACTGAAACCAATCTGATTCTCGACATAAAGAACAAGAAATTGTTCCCACCTACTTTTAATGTTTTTCGCGACGACGATCCTGTTGAGGCGATCTACAACAGCCTTAACTCTTCACCCATTACCATTTCTACATCCACTAAAGTCGACTTTGTTGCTCGTAATAAAAATATCATTGCCCTTCAAGTCCCTTTACGTTATATGTTGCTACCTAGGACAACATGGCTTTCGGAAGGGTAAGTCAACCACCACAAATTTCGTCGAATTCGTATCCTTTGCCCTCTCTGCCCTAGAGAATGGCAACGAAGTCGATGTAGTTGCAACTGATCTTAGCAAGGCCTTCCATAAGATCTCTCATCGATTTATACTCTGCAAATTGTCTGCTCTCGGATTTGAACCCATACTGTTAAAATGGATATTCCCTAACCTCGAAAACCGTTTTAAAAGTATTCGTTTTAGATCGGCCCACTCGGCTCCATTTTTGGCCACCTCTGGAGTGGCACAAGGCAGTTGTCTCGGTCCCCTTCTTTTTATATTAACCATAAATGATCTGGATAGGATCAGCAAACGCCGACGATACCAAATTTTTCAAAACCATTTCCTCTCTCCGTGGCACCTTCCTCCCTCAACAAGATCTTGATAGTTTTTCGATCTGGTGCCTCAAAAATTGCTTGGAACTTAATATCGCCAAATGCCAATCCATCACCTTTTCACATAAGCGGCACTAACCTCCTCCCCGACTCTACCTGATCCACAACCAACCTATCTCCTCCGTTCAATCTATTCGCGACTTGGGCATTTTGTGTGATAGGGAGCTCAACTTCCGTTTACAATGGATGGGATAATCCTTAAAGCCAACTCTGCACTAGGTTTTGTAAAAAGGTGGTCCAAAGAATTCACCAACCCATACGTGACCAGGTCAATCTATATTACCTTTGTTGCCCCCTCCTAGAGTCCGCCAGTCAAGTGTGGTCCGCATATCATCGTGTTAATATCTCTAGAATCGAAGGCATCCTGCGCCGTTTTCATCGATTTGCTCTTCATTTACCGACTCCTTTTAGGTCAATTTGAATGCGCGTTCGTCACACGACTACAGCAGCCTAATACAGGAGCTAACATTAACAAGCAAGGCACTAAGCATCAATGATTCAGCTCTTCCATGCGACGGTATTTCCAGTATCGGGTCCAACAGCGAAGATGAGTAGGCGCTCGATGCGGAACTTTTGAAGCTACGGGAGCTGCTATTAGATGAGGTACATGAGGAACACCTGAACGGTGGCAGTTGGTTAAGCTAAAGCTTTCGGGCAACTTCCTGGCCAGCATGCGCGAAAACCCCGGATCAACCCCCATCACTAGCGACGCTGGATGGCAACAAAGTCACGTCAAACTTACCGCTTGTGCCGATCAAAGATTTCTCGATACTTACACCTAAGCCATAGATGGATTATGAGAGATTTGGCCAAGTGCAAAAATTTAAGGTCGTGGCTACAGAGAATATTCCTAGCAGACCTAGAACCCGCACCTGAATCCCAACCGAACCCTGGAAATTCTGGAGATCATAAGGCTCAGAAACCCGAAACTTCCGACTTATAATTGGAAAGCCGCGAGACTGGAAGAACTAAGAACGCCTTATAGATGCGCGTTAATTGTTATCAATAAGGAATCCCTTACCCCTCTAGCGCAGACTAAAGGCATGATACTATTCGGCTTCGAGTCAATTCACCTAATTGTTTATAAAAAGGATGAGCTGGATGCTGATAAGCAGCCTACTCCTATTTTAATTGAAATTGCACATTGAACCTTAGATCTTGGAGCATCGAAACCTTTCCTGAAATGGATAACGACGACTCCAATTTATTCTCCTCCTCTGACACTCTGTCGGAAATAGAAACTGATGACGAATTAAAAATAAATCCTTTACGATCAGAAGAAGAAGATGAGCTCTTGGGCACATGTTCAGAATCGGAGAACTGGAACAGTACCGTGGTGGAGCTACTCTGGTAAATTGTAGCAATGATACGATTTCTGATACGATTAATCTCCATCCATCAAAAAAGGCTTCGGCCGCACTTATTCTACGTCTTTCCATATAAGCAGAAGACATCTTCCTAATCCAGGAACAATGGATGGTAGAAGATGTCGTTCATGGACTTGGAACACCTGTATACGCTCCACTCTATTCAGGAAACAAAGGTAAGATTAGAACTTGTACATTAGTGAAACGACCCCGACATAACCGTTGCCAACCTGGATACTGCCAAAAGCTCCTACTGGCCGGCATCGTCATATCTTGTACACGATCATGCGGGTTCTCTTCTTGGTGATAACCTAGAAAGAAAGCTGTATGGCTAAAAACTGACCTTATCATCGGGTACGATGTTAACGGTACAGAGATCAACGATAGACGTGAGTCACTTTTTGATTATTGTTCGATGTAGAACCGTAGAGCTTCCAGAAGAAATAAAAACAAATCGCTGGCAGAGGCAAGGCAAAGACTCGCAGACCAGGAAAGATTCCTCAAAAAAAAAGGGCAAAGCTGTACCAAGATCAAACTGTTAGAAGTTACGTTAGAAAACGGCTTAATTGTACCAAGTTATAAAAGTTAATATATTCCTTTGTTTGACAATTAA
Organism: Volucella zonaria; assembly: GCA_963966105.1. Lineage (NCBI taxonomy): Eukaryota > Metazoa > Arthropoda > Insecta > Diptera > Syrphidae > Volucella > Volucella zonaria. The sequence goes on along the minus strand of OZ014530.1, from coordinate 41,604,876 downwards.
CATTTTTTGTGTGTTTTAATTTGCATTTTGACATTTGGGCATTGTTGTCACTGGTCAGTACCTTTTGGAGTTAATGACTTTTCGGTTGCCTCCAGTACGTTGCTTTGGAGATGTCGTAGCCTCCAATATTGTCCGCCGCCCGGGGACTACGCATCGTCACTGCAAACGTGTTGCTCCAAAAACTCCCAAACAAAACACAACAACTTTGGGAAGAGCACTTGACTGCTAGACGGAAACCGAAGGAACTGCCAACATTTTCCGAATTTTCTGGAGGCAGTTAGTTCCCAACAAATTAGGTCTAGGGCCAACTCGCCAAAAAAAAAAACACCTAATAGGATCAGTTTTCACTCACCAACCATCCAAAACGCTCTTGCCAAATTTGCAGCAAGGGACAACATGCTAATCGCAAATGCAAACGGTTTTTAAGGCCTCTGATCCAACTCCTTAGCCTACAACCGCAATATACATAGAGCAGTGCCCTAGTAGTTATAGATGCTACTATTGCCAACAATCACATCACTCTTTATTACACTTAGCAACACGCATCCCTCAGACTCAGCAATACATTCATTCAAATCAACAATCCAATTAGCTCAATCAACCACAAAGACTTTCCACCTCAACCCAGCACAGGGTGCTCAAAACGATCGTCAAAATTTCCTTACCTCCAATGTAAATGCAGATGCTCCAAATTTTCAGCCATCCAATGGAGTAGAAGTGACTTCGGCCGTCAATTCACTACACGCACTGTCGCATATGCCGACGCAGGTTTTGCTGACGAGAGCAGTTATCAAAGTTAGATCTGTTACAGGAGAGTCATTTACATTGCGAGCACTTTTGGATCCGGCTCGAAGGACCAGTTATATTATAAGTGCTAACCTCATTGTTTAAAATATTTGCAATCGACAATGAGCTCAAACCGCAGGAAGTGCTAGATATCACTCTTGTCTTCGAAAATATCACTCAAATGCTAACGAACTGGATGGTATCGTCCGAACACTCATTTTCAGACCACAGATACGAGGGGCGTTCAATATATTCTCGGTATCGATATGAAGGAAAATGCGAATTCAATTTAAATTATTTTTATTTTTCAATATGATCTCTCCTAACATCAATGCATTTGTTACATCTTGAGATAAGCTTTTTTAAACCCTCAAAATAATAAATTTCCTCTTTCTCTGCAAAATACCGACTTGAGTTCTTCATCATCCGAAAATCTTTTTCCACGAAGACATTTTTTCAAATCCGGAAACAGGAAATAATCACTAGGGGCAAGGTCTGGACTATAGGGTGGGTGTTGGATTTCTTCGAAACCACAATCTCGCGCAGCAGCCTTGGAAACTCGCGCCGTGTGAACAGGAGCGTTGTCATGAAGAAGCAACACACCCGCTGCGAGTTTACCCCGTCTTTTCTTTTTAATTTCCTCCCGCAAATTATGCAAAGTGGAATCGTAGGATATGGCGTTGATGGTTTCACCTTTTTTTTGTACTCAATGAGCAAGATTCCCTTTGAGTCCCAAAAAACTGTGGCCAGGAGCTTCCCGGCAGACGAAGTGACTTTGAACTTCTTCGGGGGTCTGTTCCTATTTTATGCCACTGCATGGACTCTTGTTGGCTTTCAGGGTCATAGTGGTGGACCCATGTTTCGTCCCCAGTAACAATTCGATCCATAACACCGTCCGCGTTCTCACTACACATCTCCAAAAGCTCTCTACAGCATGCGATTCTCACTTTTTTCTGAGGCGCTGTGAGCATTCGTGGCACCCACCTTGCACTGACCTTTGAAAGGTTAAGATCGTCATGAAGAATGGTGTGAATGGTACCAATTGAAAGCTTGGTGATCTCTGCCATCATTTTCACGTTTATTCGGGCATCCTCAAGAACAAGTTTTTCGACTTCTTTGATGCTTTCTCCCGTACAAGCAGTAGCCGGGGCGCCGGAGCGGGGATCGTCCTCAATGCTCTCTCTGCCTCTCTTGAACTCACTTGACCACTTTTGCACAGTTGATAATGAAGGTGCGGAACCCTGGTAAACAGCCACCATCTCTTCATGAATAGTTTTTTGACTTTTTCCTTGCTTAGTGAGAAATTTAATTACAGCGCGATGCTCAATTTTCACCATCATCACCTCAGTTGCCATTATGATTCTGTTTAACTAAAGATAAAACGCGAATTAATAATCACATTTATATGAAATTTTACATGAATGCACTAAGATAATAGTATTACTTGATAAATAAGTCAATTTATATATGCAACCACAGCTTCACCCCAATACCGAGAATATCTTGAACGCCCCTCGTACATCCAATTCAGCCTGAGTGATGTTCTTCTCAGCCAACCAGCAAAATACAGAGGGATACTGCTAAAAACACTATCCTCTTAATTCTTGACATGAAAGTCAAGGATATATAGATGCAAATTGACAATTTGGTTGGCGCCAGATCCTTGAAGTCCTTTATTTTGTTTGCTTAAGGCATTTGTTGAATCCAAGTGTTTAGAGGACAGGTCGGGGAAAATAATTGAATCAGCGTTTTAAATATCAAGCCCTTGAGCATGTTTTAATTGTTTGAAAGGCTATATAGAAAATACATCACATACATCACAGCTGGCTTGAGTCAGAAAAATTTGCAAAGCTTTGAAGTGAATTAAAAAAAAAATACAATTCCATCGCATGGACATTTAAGCTGAAAAACTCAAACAAGAATGTTTTTATTCAATTTTGCAGATAAAAAAGAAAAAAATTGCCACAAGGATATTACGACGTTTAATGATGAGTAATTGGGGCGTGAAATATTTATTTTCTTGACTTGAAAGGCAAGGAAGTGAATCACGAACGACTATGCTACAAGAATGGCTTAAAAACTTGTCTATCATGTGCATCGAAAGCGATATTCTTCAAGATCTGAACTTCAAGGACATGACTTTGCAACTCAGAAATATAGGAGGAAAAAATATAATCAACACGCCTTGGCATACCTAACGATGGCTCTGAAATTATTTACCGAAAATAGTTTTAGAACAGGATAGCCAAAGCGGCGAATGGATAAATCCATTTCTGTCTAACTTTCTTAATGTTTTATCGGTTTATATCTTTCCACCTTCACCGATTTTTGTTTAAATTGTCCAAACATTTGCTGAAAAACCAAATCGTATTATTGTATATGGCTTCTCTTAGCCAAAGGATTTTGTCCGTTTTCCACATTTTAAATCCTTTCAAATTATTCTTTTATTTTTCTCTGGCGGACGAAATGAATATCTTCAATTGAAACCTGACAAATTCCATCCTTCGTGTGACGTAATGCCAACAAAAAAAAAACACACTATTTCATTCGAAACTTCTATGACCTTCTGTCGGCAACTTAATCGACCGTTGTCATTCAGCCGTTGTTTCATTTCAACCAATAAAACTTGCAACTCACGCCATATTTTCTAGATTTCCATGGAAATTCATTTTCCGATTTTTGGTTGTGGCCACCCAGGTAACCAGGGATACCGGCTACCATAACAAACCCGCGTGAGACAACGAAATTAACCCACCAACGTTTTTTTTTTTTTTTTATTTATTTAAGTGTAGCATACTTCAACTTGGAACCGATGTTAGCCTATTTTTTATTTTTTTGGAACTGGTACCGACAGAACTCTTGAGAGGAGCTGGGGGAATAAACATGAGAAAAGAAATGTCATCCTCTATACTTATATTTCGTGCCTGCCAGCCCTCGAAATGAAAGTCTTTTGGCAAAAGCTGAAATTCAATTCGAAAATTAGTTTGAGGTCGTACCATGGTAACATTTTCTGGGGTGAGGAGCAGCTCTGGCAGAACTCTGTCGACGTACGGAACGGATATCTACGTGCTGGGTTCTTGGGTAATTATGTCATTTCTTGTGCAATAAATTTTAATACAATGGAAAAAAGGAATTTAGGGTGGTGCAACAGCAGACATATAGTACATTCTCGTATGTATTGCAACCCGACGACCAAAGGCTGCGTGGGGTTTGTGGTACCAAATCACCGGGAGACACAATTGTTTAGTGGAAAAGACAAAAACTAAAAAACAAAAAAAAAAAAAGAAACAACGACCTTTTAGTGGTCAAAGGAAAGATTTTAGCCTTTGGCTACCGAGTCAGGATATGTTGGTTTGGAAAAGTCCTCTTCTGGATATGATGTAACCGGAACTATTCGGGCGAAATGAAGAGTGCATCGCAGTCAATGGGTTTAAGTAGAAAAACGAGGGCACTCTCGCAATTGATTTTTCCACTTTCCAAGGGAAATACTAGTGATAAAGGGGGGTAAAGGAAAATGACTCTTATATCTGGAAGGTAGAATGGCTTATTCACTTGCAGGATCAATAATCCTCTAATGAGGAAAGTACTTTTTCATGAATACCTACAAACTCGTGTATGGTTGAGTTACGACCAAATGAAATGCGAGTGAGGTAATGGAGATTAAATAACAAAAAAAAAATGTTGTGCTTAGGTTTTTAAATTTTAGCTTGATTTAGTCATTAGTAGAAATTGAATTTCGATTACAATCATGCATCATGTACATAAGAGCGAATGTACTTACATTACAAGCGGTTCGATGTAGCAGGGACATATTCTCAACAAGTCGTATGGATGTAGAATCTAATTATAACCAAATGTAAGTCCCGTGTTATGTTTCAATGAAATAGAATTACCATAACTTACAGCTGCATAGGAACGTAGAATCCTTTTCAGTTGACGAAAAAGTATGGTCGGACCATAGGCCAATTCGATTATTGTTAACCTTAACCATTTACCAAAGCCCAAGTGGAGAGAAAACAATAAAGAAATGCCTCACATATTATTGAAAGTAAACAGGAGAAAGATATCTAAGCGCTTAAAGACTTAGCTGACATAATAAAGACCTCAACGAATATGGTACATGCGGCAAATAATTTTAGTTATCTTCCACCTAGTTGGGTTGGTGGATTCAACTACTCCAATGGCCTGGAAATGCACTGCGCGCTCGACTAGTAGAGCGGACATACAACCTCCACGTGGCGCCCCGGGATAGCTACCTCAGCAACCGCTGAACAGCAAACTAATGTATGTAGCCGTGTTCTAGGCAAGAGGACACGTTCTTCCATCCCGACCGGATATGGCGGTTGTGCGTGGGGTTATCGGCTCAACCACGTAAAAAAAACCCATCGTTACGAGAGAACCAACTGCCCCCGAAGAAAACGGACCCGATTTAAAACGACGACACGGCGCGGAAAAGGACAATGATTTAAGAACATGTTCCTAGAATGTTAGAACATTATACGCATCAGGAGCTACCCAAAAACTGGAAAATATCCTCACGCAGTATAAGGCGGACATTACTGCGATCCAGGAAGTGCGCTGGATAGGATCAGGAATGATGAAAAGAAATGAATGCGATATACAATACTATATTGTATATTACAGCTGCGACAAATTAGGCGCACATATTAGAATACGGATTCGTTGTAGGAAAACGGCTGAGATCGAAGGCCATCGATTTCAAACCATTTAGTGACCGCTTGGCTGTCATCCACATCTAAGGAAAAACTACAACATCAGCCTCATATGTGCTTACGTCCCTACCAATGAAGCTGAGGACCCTATCAAAGAGGATTTCTACGACCTCTTGGATGGAGCCTACGGTGCCTGTCCGGAGTACGATGAATCGTTCTCGGGGACATCAATTTAAAAATTGGTAAAAAGGGCATTTTTGGCGGTGTGGTCGGAAAGCACAGCCTCCACGAAACTTAATCAGATAACGCCGTCCAACTCACTGACTTTGTGGCAGCTAGTAATAGGGTGATAAGTAGCAAGATTCCTCATTGGAGAATCCACACAGCAACCTTGCTAATTCCAGATGATAGAGCCACCAATCAAATTGACTACGTGATGATTCACGCAAGACACTCGTCAAACATCCTAAATGTACAAACATTTAGAGAGACAAATGTCGACTCTGGCCACTATTTAGTTGCAACCCGATTCAGAGCTCGACTATCCAATGAAGGGAAGCTACGCCAAACAACAAAAAGGAGGTACAACATTTGCTCCCTGAGCACACCGGAGATAGCCAGAGACTACAGAGGGCAACTGGACGAAAGACTCTGCAATATGCCATTGCCTACCACAAACGCCAGCAAAATGTGGTTACAATACTGCACTACTATTCAGGAAGTAGCCGAAGCTACTCTAGGCTACAATCCACCCCCGACAAGAAATCCATGGGATGATGACGAGTGCAAGCAGAAGCTGAAGGCAATAGATGAAGCATATAAGAAGACGTTGCAAAGAACAACTCGAGCAACGTGGGGTGAGTACAGAGCCAGAAGGAGAAAAGAGAAACAGTCACTTCGAAAAAAGAAAAGAGCCTTCGCTGCCTCCCAGCTCAAGGATATCGAGGAGTGAAGGATTAATAACAGGATGCGGAACTTTTATAAGCTAAAAGCCTGGCTACAGGCTACCGACCAGGAACTCAGGGCCTTCGAAATACTGACGGCAATCTTGCCAGCGACCCGGGGGGAATTGTAGATGTATTTAAGCAGAATTTCCATCAGCTGCTTGATGGGCATGACCAGGAGAGCGTGATAAGGTATGAAGAAAACTCAACTCCAGTCGATGAAGTATTTTTCCCACCCAGCCTAGACGAAGTCGGCACAGCCATTAAAATGCTGAAGAGCCTTCAAAGCTGGTGGCGATTTTTTGGTAAGGAACACTCACGATATTATCTGCAATGCATGGGAGGACGAAAGCATGCCCGACGACTGGACTATCAGCTCTATCTGCCCCATCTTCAAGAAAGGCGATCCTATGTCATTTAAGAACTACCGAGGCATATACCTGCTTAACGGACGGAGCCTAGAAGATCATATCCAGCGTACTGTGTGAACAACTTTGCACCACACACATCGGTACATACTAGAGTGGCTTTGTCCCGGCAAATCGACGATAGACCAAATCTACATATTGCACCAAATTCTGGAAAAGGTCAGCGAGTTCCAAGTCGATACTCACCATCTCTTCATCGACTTCACAGTCGCATACGACAGCATTCATCGCACTGAATTATATAACGCGATGGCCGAATTCGGGATCCCGAGATAACTGATCCGGTTGTGCCGCTCCGTGCTAGAGAACTCGCAATGCACCGTGCAGCTTAGAAACAAAAACTCCGAATTATTCCAAACATGCACCGGATTCTGGCAAGGAGATGCGCTGTCGTGTAATTTTTTTAATCTTGTGCTGGAGCCGATAGTGCGAAAAGCACAATATTTAACAAATCCAGCCAGCTGCTGGGCTATGCAGACGATATCCACATCATCACCGTACCCTGCGTGCCATTATTGAAGGCTTTTACTGCTATAGAAGAACAAGCCAACGAGTTTGTCTAACGATGAATGAGGATAAAACAAAGTACATGCAGCATTTAAGACATAACCTAACAATCGACAGCTATAATCTTGAGGTAGTGAAAGAGTTTATCTACCTCGGGCCAAATATAAATTCCACAAATTCCACAAATTCTACAAATAGCACCTTACGCAACCGGTGCTACTGCGGTTTGTCCAAACAACTAGAGTCCAAACTCCTAACTCGATGGTCCAAAACCATGCTCTACAAAACCCTGATCTTGCCAGTCTGGCGCTTGATTTATGGAGCTGAATGCTGGACGATAAGCAAGATAACGGAGCAAATCTTGGGATAATTCGAAAGAAAAATTCTACGTCGAATATTTGGTCCTGTCTGCGTGGAGGGCGAATGGAGTAGAAGATATAACCGCCAAGTCTACGAGCTGTATAAAGATGTGGATATAGTCCGGAGGGCACTGGCTCAGCGAAAATGCTCCAGCTAAGAGAATCTTCGAATCCCAGCCACCTAGTTCACGAAGAATAGGGAGAACGAACCTCCGCTTTAAAGATCAAGTAATCGCGGGCACCAGAAGCGTTGGTCTAGGATGGAAAGCGGCATTAACTCAGTTTCAGACCCTCCAAGGGTCGCTGGCCGTCTAAGTAGGTAAGTAAATACCTTCCAAAAAAAACTAGTGGTTCGATGCAAAGTGCTCCGTAGCGAGGAGGAAGTCGTTGAAGGTCTTAAAGCTATTTATAAAACCAACGAGCCCAATAGATGGAGAAAATTAAAACACATCAAGGCAAAAGTATAAAATTGTTTGTGAGACGAAGAAAGCTAGAGTATTACAAATCCGAAGGTCTAAATTATCGATGGCTTTATGAAGAATAAGTGGGCCAATGGGCGCAATTTCAGTTTGGATATTACGAGGGGCGTTCAATATATTCTCGGTATCGATATGAAGGAAAATGCGAATTCAATTTAAATTGTTTTTATTTTTCAATATAATCTCCCCTAACATCAATGCATTTGTTATATCTTGAGATAAGCTTTTTTAAACCCTCAAAATAATAAATTTCCTCTTTCTCTGCAAAATACCGACTTGAGTTCTTCATCATCCGAAAATCTTTTTCCACGAAGACATTTTTTCAAATCCGGAAACAGGAAATAATCACTAGGGGTAAGGTCTGGACTATAGGGTGGGTGTTGGATTTCTTCGAAACCACAATCTCGCGCAGCAGCCTTGGAAACTCGCGCCGTGTGAACAGGAGCGTTGTCATGAAGAAGCAACACACCCGCTGCGAGTTTACCCCGTCTTTTCTTTTTAATTTCCTCCCGCAAATTATGCAAAGTGGAAGCGTAGGATGTGGCGTTGATGGTTTCACCTTTTTTTTTGTACTCAATGAGCAAGATTCCCTTTGAGTCCCAAAAAACTGTGGCCATGAGCTTTCGGGCAGACGGAGTGACTTTGAACTTCTTCGGGGGGTCTGTTCCTTTTTTATGCCACTGCATGGACTGTTGTTTGCTTTCAGGGTCATAGTGGTGGACCCATGTTTCGTCCCCAGTAACAATTCGATCCATAAAACCGTCCGCGTTCTCACTACACATCTCCAAAAGCTCTCTACAGCATGCGATTCTCACTTTTTATCTGAGGCGCTGTGAGCATTCGTGGCACCCACCTTGCACTGACCTTTGAAAAGTTAAGATGGTCATGAAGAATGGTGTGAATGGTACCAATTGAAAGCTTGGTGATCTCTGCCATCATTTTCACCTTTATTCGGGCATCCTCAAGAACAAGTTTTTCGACTTCTTTGATGCTTTCTCCCGTACAAGTAGTAGCCGGGCGCCGGAGCGTGGGTCGTCCTCAATGCTCTCTCTGCCTCTCTTGAACTCACTTGACCACTTTTGCACAGTTGATAATGAAGGTGCGGAACCCTGGTAAACAGCCACCATCTCTTCATGAATAGTTTTTTGACTTTTTCCTTGCTTAGTGAGAAATTTAATTACCGCGCGATGCTCAATTTTCACCATCATCGTATCAGTTGCCATTATGATTCTGTTTAACTAAAGATAAAACGCGAATTAATAATCACATTTATATGAAATTTTACATGAATGCACTAAAATAATAGTGTTACTTGATAAATAAGTCAATTTATATATGCAACCACAGCTTCACCCCGATACCGAGAATATCATGAACGCCCCTCGTATGTTTGAGATCTTGATTTGTCGCTGAGCCATTGGCATAGATATTCAAATAACCCCACAGGAGGAAGTCTAAAGGTGTTAAATCGCATTAATTTGGAGGCCAACGAACTTCTCCTCTAACCGAAATAATGCAATCTTCAAATTTCGTACGCAATAAATTGGTTGATTGATGGCTTGTGTGGGGGATAGTGCCATCCTGTTGAAACCAAAGATCGTCCAGACCCAATTCATTCAATTTTGAAAAAAAGAATACCCGGTCGACATGTTGCCGTAACGTTCCCCATTCACTGTAATTGTCTTTCAAGTCTGAGCTTCGAAAAAGTACGGGCCAATGATGCCGCCAACCCATAATTCGCACCACGCAATGACATTTTTGGGATGCATTAGTCCATCCAAAAATGGGCTTCAACGGAAAAGATCAAATTCGATGACAAATTGTGATTGCGATCGAACATCCAGTTAAAAAATCGGCGACGTCGTAGATGATAGAAAGGCTTCAATTGTAGTGCAATTTGGATTCTATAGGCGTGCAAATGAAGATCAAATTTTAAAATTCGCCATAAAGTGCCATAAGTGAGGCCCAATTGTTGATTTCGGTGTCTGGCTGGTTTTGAACAGTTTCGCTCACATTGGTGATGTTTTGGCGTGTACATGCTGGCCGAGCATGCTGATATGGAGTTTGATCCGATACCGAACAGATTTCTTCAAAACGCTTCACCATTGCACGAATTCCGGACCGAAAAATTCAGGAATTTCACGAAATGTACCTTTACAGATCGACCATTTTCGTAATAAGATTGAATGACAAAATTGCGTTGTCGCGTTAACGGCTACGTGACTACTAGATCTTATATGCAATATTGTGTAAACGTCTGAAACCATTCGCCAACAATTTGATTGGTTTCAGAGCAGGAAGACCACAATCGACCAAATCTTCACTCTCCGGCAGATCCTAGAAAAAAATCAAGAAGGCCAAGTAGATACCCACCATCTTGATTTTAAGCCCGCATATGATACGAATAGCAGTTATAGAAACGAGCAATATGGAGACACGTCTAGTTGTGGCATCTCTGCCAAGCTCGTCCGTCTGTCCAGATTGACGATTGAAAAAGTTCTCTGTTCCCATCAAAGTCGGTAACGACTTAACCGAGACCTTTGATACCAAAAAACATTTTAGAGAAGGTGTCGCGCTGTCATGTGACTTTTTTAATATCAACTGTACGGAACTCACAAGCAAACACTGGGGGCCCAATCTTTCAAAAATCCGTGCAAAAAGAGCCTGACCCTCCAGATTGGGGGTTGCGCTGATTGCTATAGGGAACGTAAGCAGCACCTATTTGGATGCGGATTTGTTGTAAGCGAATTATAACAGTCCATACCAACGGTAAATTCATTAATATCAGCCTTATATGCGCTCACGCCACAGAGGAAAAGGACAATGCTACCACAGAAAGTTTCTGCGAGTTCCTCGACAAAACCTACTAGCAATGTCCGATCCTAGGCGACTTCAATGCCAAAATTGGAAAGGAGGACATTTTTGGTCAATCGAAGGACATAGCCGACACGATACCACGTCTGGAAGCGATTTCGCTGCGGGACGTAACCGCAAGCACACGTTTTCCTCACCCCAATGTTCACCTCTGGTGGCAGACACCAGATCAGCAAACTGTTAACCAGATTGATCATGTTGCGATCGACGTAAGGCACTCCTCAAGTTTAGATGTCTGAACATTCCGAGCGGCCAACATAGACTCGGACCACTACCTACAATAGTTGCAGCCAGCGTACATACGTCTACGTTAAACGTTTGCGATCGCAACAAGCCGCCAAAACCTTTGACGATCGCGTATCCCTCAACCTCTCGAGAAGTCCTTTGCAGCCAGCAGCAAGTGTCGAAGACCAGTGGCTTAGATGCCGAGAAGCCATCAGAAATGCTGCAACTGACGTGCTAGGTTTCACCCACCCGCCACCACCAAACCCCTAGTTAGATGAAGAGTGCCGGCAAGCACATGCAGCAAAACAACATGTCTACAAAGCGCCGCTCCACAAAAGGCCGAGAGCGGATCTTGAGCTCTGCGAGCAAAAGAGGAGGAAGAACATCGGCTTCTCTGAGAAAAAAAGGAAGAGCATGAGAAGCGCACAATCGAGGAAATAGGGAGGTGCTACTCCAGAAATAATGTTCGGAACTTTTACCAAAAGGTAAAAAGAACGTGTCAGGGTAATAAGCCCCGAACGGAAACCTGTAGAGATGAACAAGGAAACCTTGTAGTAGAGTCACAGTCGGAGCTGATGATATGGAAAAACCATGTGTGCAGACAGCTAAACGGCGAAGAAGACACAAAATCTGCTGTCAAGCAGAGCGAACCATCCAAAATTGACGATGCAAGTCAAGAATTACCTCCACCCAACCAAAATTAAGTGAAGATGGCAATACCCAAACTGAAGTCGATTAAGGCTACCGGGCCGGAAAGCCTACCGGCCGAACTATTTAAGACAGCAGGAGATGACTTGGTAGAGAGCATACACCAGCTTGTTTCCAAGATTTGGTCGGATGAAAGTATACCTGTTCACAAGAAAGGAAACCCTCTAAACTGATCCAGCTGTAGAGGTATTAGTCTCCTATAGATCGCATATAAGATCTTGCCTCCCGTATTGTGCGAGCGCCTGAAACCATTTATCAACGATCTGATTGGACCCTATCAGTGCGGTTTTAAGTCCGATAAGTCCACAATTGACCAAATATTCACACCATGGCAGATCCTGGAGAAAACCCCAGAAGTGCAGATCCATATTCACCAGCTTTTTATCGATTCTAAAGCAGCATATGACAGCATCTACAGAGACGAGCATACAGAGCCATGTCTAGTTTTGTCATTCCTGCCAAACTTGTGCAAGATGACGATGAAAAAAGCTCGCTGCTGCATCAAGGTCGGTAACGACCTAATCGAGACCTTTGATATCAAAACAGGATTTAGGCGAGGCGACGCGCTGTAATCTGACTTCTTCAACATCATATTTGAAAGAATTGTGCAAAACCCACAAGCCACGAAGTACGACTGTTCAAAAGTCTGTTCAATTACTTGCATACGCCAACAATGTTGATGTTATTGGTAGAATACAGCGAGCTGTCACTGGTGCCTTTTCTAGTAGAGGATCAAAGCTTTAAATGAGGGCATAAGAAAGTGTATGCTGTCAACAAGAGGGGACACCCAACATCGATGAATCGGCCAGTATATCACAATCAAACGACGAATAACGCTTGCCAATCGCTGTTTCTATGGACTGAGATGGCGACTGTGTAGTAAGGCCCTCCCCCGAACAACAAAAGAAACTCTATACAAGACCCTTGTCATCCCAGTCCTGCTCTATGGTTCCGAAGCATGCACTCTTTCTAAAGCGGATGAAAATACGAGTATCCTTGGTCGTTTTGAGAGAAAAATTCTGTGTAAGATATTTGGTCCCGTATGCGATGGTGCGTTCTGGAGGAGACGATTCAGCAATGAAATCTACGAGTTTTACAGCACTATCGACCTTGTCAAAAAACTGCGCATTGGACGTTTGAGATGGCTGGGACATGTGGAGCGAGTGAACACCGACGCTCCAGCCCGCAGAATCTTCCACTCTAATTCGGAGGGACAGCGCAGTAGGGAAAGGCCTCGCCTTAGGTGGCGCGCGCAAGTGGAAGGGGACCTCAACCAATTTGGAGTGCGCAACTTGAGGCAGTTAGCCAAAGACCGCGCTAATTAGAGAGGCTTGTTGGTTGGGGCTCAGGTCCACCCCAGACTGTAGCGTCGCCTAAGTGAGTAATAAGTGCAAGTGCTAGCATACCCAAGGATATTCACATAATTGGCAGAACTCAACGGGCTATCGCCCGTTCGGGCGTTCGCTACTATTTAATGGTATATGAGGACAAAAGCAAATATATACTGCCAGCATAAAAGATCACACAACATCGACGAGTTGAATACAACGTCAGAAGGTACAGAGCGTTTGAGGTATCTTGTTCTACATTAGCGCTGCTATCAATTCTGCCAACAACACCTCAATAGAAATAAAACGAAAAATCACTCTTGCCATTCACTGGTTCTTTAGACTAAGAACGTTGTAAAGTCCTATTCCAAAAAACTGAGGATACTCTATACAAGACCTTAATCATACCAGTCCTACATTATGGCGCTGAATCATGGACTCTAACGAAGCAGTTGAAGATATCCTCAATTGTTTCAGTAGAAAAATCCTTCGCAAAGTACTTGGAGATTCTCCTCCAACGACGAAGTATACGAGTTGTACAGCGACATCGACCTGTGCAGTGCATCAATCGGCCGAGATTGCTAGGACATGTAGAACGAATGGACATAAATTCATCGGCCCGCATAGTCAATGAAACTAAACCAGAGGGACAATGTAGTAGAGGAAGACCTCAATTTAGGTGGAGCACAAAAGTGGAAGGGGACCACAAGACTTGGGGTGGGCAACTGAAGGGAAAGCTTGTTAGTTGAGACCGAATTTCACTCCGAACTGTAGTACCACCTATGCAAATAAGTAAAATGTAATTATGCGCGTTACATATTTCAACTGTTAATAAAAGAAAGAAGTAAGAGGCAGCGGTATTTTATAATAAGCCTTCGCCAGAATTGTTGCTTACTGTGAAACAGAAAGCTACAATCGCGTAGATCCGACATCTTCAACTTCTACGAAGCTGTAAGTTGCGAGTATGTATCGATCAGAACTTGTATTCGCAGATAACAACACAATTACCTAGTTGTCATTCAACACATGCCAAAACCTGACATCCTCGACTAAATAAACTTTAAATTTTCAATCCTTTGCAGTTGTGCTTTAGAAAGCAGTGCCAAGTAACAATTTTACTGTCCTGCACGATATTTGTCGAAATTAAGATTAAACGAATCAACATGACACCATATGACAGCACTCAAGATACACCACTTTCTCCTTGATGAAATCCATTGAATCGAAAATGAGTATCTAATTTAATTCCTTTGCCAGCAGCATTCCTGGGTTCCCCACTTACGGCACATAACTCTTAATATGGACAGAATTTCGATAGCAATCATTGCATGCACGTCTTCAATTTTCATTTACCTGTTTGGGAAAAAAAATTACAAAATAAAAACGGATCTCACTGTTGTATCTACTCATTCATCAAGCGTCATGCAAACACGTCCTTCCATTATGATTCGAAGAAAATTGAACGTTTTTAAGGGATCCGCACCCATCCGTTTACGCGAGCAGGCCCCCCTCAAAAAAAAAATCAAATCTGATAGATTGTGTTTGTAATCCGTGAAATAACACGGTACCGCTCCGTGTCCGTACCTTTAGGATACAAATAACCAATCCAGCTAGTGCTACAAATTTAGAGCTCGCGTTACTCTCCAACGGCGGAAGCCCTGAAGCACCAACATTTTCCAAGACTTTTCTGTGTTTTTTTTTTTTTTGTTTTTTGGTTTTCAAAAAATTCGAAACCAGTTCCACACAACGTTGGAGGGCTATTTACTCGCAGGATAGGTAGGCAAAAAATAACACAAGAACGAAGAAGGACACGAAAGAAGGAATAGAAAAAGGAAATCCATGTCGAACGATCGAAATGAAGTCCTTCGACTTTTTGTATTTTTTTTTTTTAGCCTGCTCACAACTTGCTGGGGTTTGGTAGTACTTCGATTGCTATAGTTCATCATACGACTACGGTATGGGTATCCTCGTTATCTGGTGGCACACGAATTATATCCAGTCTAGCACACCGATAGTCAGAACAGTTGGTGGGCCATTTTGTGGGTGACGATGGGGAAGAGCCGAAGAGCCACCCTGTTATGAAGTTTGGAAAACGATTAGAGAGTGCTGAGGACGACGACGGGTATGGCGATGGTGAGACTAGTCCTAGTGTTGTCGATGGAAACAATGTGAAAATACCGTAATCTCCTTTACGTGAGAGATTTACATTTTTGTTCGAAATGCATACACATACAAACCGTAAACACAGTGGGGAGCGATATAGCGCAAAGTGCGAGGATGTTGTTTCATTTCGGTCTACACATCGTTGATGCGTTTTTGTTGTTGAATCCTGCAAATGCTGCTGCTGAATGTGACAGGATTGAATTGCGAAGTAAAGGGGTTTCTTTTGGTGGGATTTTGCCCTGGAGTTCGGGTTATTGGGTCAGTGTTTTGTTTCTGCCCGGATTCAGATTGTTTTGGATGAGGTAAAGTTTGAATGGATCTTCAAATTGATTTGAATCTGTGGTTGGAACAACACCAAAATAGCGAAAGCGCGGTGGATGCGGGGACTTAAGAGGCAGCCACTTTTGTGTGTGGATGAGGGTAAGAAGGTTTTGCGTGGTTACCTCAGGTCTTGGCTTTGTCATCACTTTGTGAATAGGTACTGCAGAAAAGTGAGTTTAGGTCTTAATGAAGGTCTTGATGATTGTGTGATGGAAGTTGAATCTGCTATTTTTGACATCATTAAAAGACCGATATTTTAGAACATCACGAGGAATACATGTATAAATGAAGCATTGAAATACGCTGGCTTGGACTGTTTTCTCAAAGCCCAAAAGGCACAGATGTCAACTCTGACTCTCTATAAAAGTAATTTAGGACATTGGTCTTAGAATTTTGTACTTAACTGATCCTTTGTTTGTTGACGATTCTCTGTTACCATGTCGGATCAGTTTGGCTATAAGGCAGACATTTCGGCTCTCCTGACATCGACTATTTAGGGTTCACTTAGGCCGTTGTAGCAGACTGTGGACTTGTCTATGGCCAGATCGGTCTAGAAGCTTAAAATGTACCTCAAAGGTAGCACGAAAATCGTGTTCTTCTCCAAGGAAAGCTTCTCTCATAAATGAGTGATTGTTGGTATACCCCTAATACCCCCAAACCAGCAATGAGTATTTCTGTATCCTGAAACATAGAAAAACCACTCGCAAGTGTGAGGACACTCACACAAGAAGAGCTTCGGGGATTGTTGTAAGTACGGCTTTGTTTGAAAATTTTAGATGTTGTAGCGAAGAAGTGTCAATAACAGCTCTTAAAGTCTGCCGATGAGAAAATATTCTTCTCCACAGGTAGTAAGGCTTACACGTTAAGGTACATTACACGAGCAACTATCATGTAATATTCATTACCATAACTTATGTTACATTCGGTACTCGTGCTAGATATGAAGAACCACGTGGATGTAAGTTGAAACCACGCGAAGGTAAAATCGCGTGTATAATTACATTGTTCAGCGCTCGTTTGATATCGCAAAAGTCCCAAGGGCTTATAGTTGGTACAACATACAATATCTACCAATATGCCCCTTTTATACGCGTGCTGGGACTGACACAGATATTTATAGCCAGGAGCTCTTCTTGGCAAGTCCCCTTTTTTGTGCACCTCTATGACTGAATACACGTTTAAACTATACTTCAGTAGAGTGTCAAGTTGGAATATATCAATCTATGCGTAGTGACTGTGCAGTGGCCACATCAGGTATCACAAATGCCTTCAGTTGAGAAAACTGAACCTTTATAATGAATGCTCTTTCTCGAATGGTTGTACCAAACTACAGGGTCTTCCAATAAGAACTTCCCAACTTAGAGAGTTGATAGCGGCCATATTGTTGAAGCTACATCTGTCAAATTGGTTGTCATTTCTTCAGTCTGTTTTGCCAAATCACCATGGATGAATATAGCATTCAGCAACACGTTCAAATTATAAAATTGCGTTCCGACAGCTTCGTCCATTTTACGGTCGCCATAATCGTCCTACCGAGAGGACTATTCGCAGTATGGTGGATAAATTTGAGTCCACTTGGTCTGTAAACGATAAACCAATACTCGTACGTCGACGAAACGCAAGATCTGCCGAAACAATCGCCGACGTTAGAGTTAGAGTGGGCAGTCGATTTCGGGTCGCTCACAAGAACTCGTCCTTTCGCAGAGCACAAATTGGGGAATTTTGCGTTGTGACTTGGGCCTGCACCCGTACAAAATTCAACTGACTCAGGGGCTGAGGGTAAACGACCATAGACAACGACATGCGTTCGCTGAATGAGCTCTGGAGCAGTTGGAAACTGACCCTAATTTTCAGCGAAAAATCATCTTCAGCGATGAGGCCCATTTCTGGATGAATGGGTACGTCAAGAAACAAAATTGTCGAATTTGGGACTATACCAATCCACATTAGATCCAAGAGCGTCCAATGCATCATTGTGTGGTGTGGCTTTTGGGATGGCGGCGTCATCGGTCCATATTTCTTTGAGAACGACGTTGGCCAGGCCATCACTGTCAACGCTGAGCGCTATAGGTCGACGATTACCAACTTCTTTTGGCCTGAATTGGATGATATGGACACCAACGACATGTGGTTTCAACAGGATGGAGCTACGTGCCACACAGCTCACGCCACATAGGAAATTCTGCACGAGCGATTCGAGGGCATGGTCATCTCACGTGGAGGTGATGTGAACTGGCCACCGATATCGTGCGATTTGACCATGTTAGACATTCTCTTGTGGGGTTTTCGGAAGTCGCAGGTTTATGCAAATACGCCACAAACCACAGCGGCCTTCAAACCCACCATAACCCATGCCATCGGTCAAATTCAGCCTGATTTATGCGCCAGAGTCATGTAAACGAAGCCGCAGCGGACATTTGAACGATGTTATATTCCATACATAATGGCATCGATAAGCCTTTGAAGAGAATAAAAAATTTCGATGATATCTCACACACACTTTGTTTTATTTAAATTTTAACATAGGAAGCGCTGAAAGACCCTCAGAATTATTAGGTGCGCAACTAAGTTCTCTAACTAAGTCTACAGATGGATCTTAACATTACCAAAACGTCATGAACCAGACATATGGCAAACAAACCGTTTTGGCTCACTGGTGATTTTGTTTTGGCGTCATATACTTCTGATTGTGTGAAAATGTCCGGTTTTGTGCCAAATAATCGTCATTTGAGGGAAGTGTTGATTTTCTTCTTTCATTCGAAGAAAACGACGGCTGAAGGGCATCGAGAGCCCCAAAAATTTTACGGAGATGCTGTTCTAAGTGAAACAACTTGCCGTGATTGGTTCAAAGACGGTGATTTCGATGTCTCGTCCTCGTGAAGGATGGCCAAAATCCTTCGAAGACGCTGAATTGGAAGCATTGCCAAAGGCAAGAAGAGCTTGCTTCAACATTAGGAGTTACCTGCTAAGCCAAGGCACGAAAAAGTGATTCTACAGCACTACATTGTCCAACCCGTAAATGCTCAAATGGGAAGTCCTACCCCACGCGAAATATTCTCCAGATATTGCGCCGTCCGCTTATTACTTGCTCCATTCGATGGCACCAGGTATGGCCGATCAGCAGTTCCGCTCATATGAAGACATCAAAAAAAGGCTTAATCCGCGGATAGCCTCAAAAGATGAACACTTTTACCATAATGGTATTCGAGCTTTGCCAGAAAAATGGGAAAAAGTTGTAGCTAGTGATGTGTAATATTTTGAATGTTTCATTTGTAACCATTTTCTCACAATAAAGTTGAATTTTCATAAAAAAAAAAAAGTAATTGCGTACCTAATATAACTGACTACCCTCCTGTCGAGGGTACCAAACACAACAACGTTACAACAAGTATGCTACGAGGATCTGGCCTAAGCCCTTTGCTGTGGAATATCATCTATGACAGTGGGGCTCCCAAAGCCCCAAACGTGAACATAATATGCTTTGCGAACAATATCACCATATAGAATATGTACGAATCGAAGTCATCTCCCTAGTCAAAACTTGGCCTGAATTTAGCAAAACATAAAACAGAAGCAACTCTTACCACCAGCCGCTATCCCGTTTATTATACGCATGTACGTGTAGGAGACCAAGTAGTAAAACCCAAACCGGCCCTAAAGTACCTAGGTGTTAAGGATAATAATGGATTTAGCTTTAAGATCTCCTAGACTACGTTGGCATAAAAAAGCACTAATCATCAAATCCTCCCTGAAGAGATTAATGCCAGATATCGGTAGACCCACAAGGAGTCGCAGATTATTACTGTCGAACGATTATAAAGTGTGACCAGATAGGAACGATAGGAGAAAAAATTTAAATAAAACAACAATGGTGCGAGATATAAAATTGGTTTAGGCTTTATTTTGAAACTACGTTCATGCCATTATGTGTGGAATAGCACTTCATTCAAACGGACCCATCGTCTTCGCTGACAGCGCTTCAAGCCCCCGGTCGCATTTTTGATGACACGGTCCAATATGTGCGGCGTTATCCCGGTAATAGAGCGTCGAATGTTGGCCTCGAGCTCGCTCGTCCAAGGTGGTTGGCTTGTTAGCATAGACTAATAACTTGACGTAGCCCTAAAGAAAGTAATCGAGTGGCGGCCAATTGATGAACGCCCAATCGCCAAATTTCTCCTTCAAAACTTCGAGCGTTGCGTCGTTTGTATGCATGAAGCGCCGTCTTGTTGGAACCACAGCTCGGATATATCGGTGTTGTCGAGCTCTGACCACAAAATGTCGGTTAACATCGCTCTATACCTGAGACCAATGACGGTAACTCCTTCTCGTTCCTCATTTCGAAAGGAGTAAGGTTCGATGTTGCCGTCGTGCCATAACATATGAAGCAGAGCAGAACGAATAAAATGTGATCCCAAAAAAACTTGCGCCTTGATTAACGAAATGTTGCGGAGAAGTAAGCCATCTATAGATGAAATCATTACGAACAATTTTTCACTGAGTTCGAGTTGAGCTACACGTCTTGTAAACGATTTTGCACATCTCTTCCCGCTACAAGTAGTATCTCTATTCCA
Source organism: Volucella zonaria (assembly GCA_963966105.1). Lineage (NCBI taxonomy): Eukaryota > Metazoa > Arthropoda > Insecta > Diptera > Syrphidae > Volucella > Volucella zonaria. Next base: position 41,584,510 of record OZ014530.1, on the reverse strand, counting down.
CTCATGCAGTATGGTAACATCCACCCATCAAAATCCAACACTACGCAACTCAAAATATTTGAGCGAAATAGAAAGCCCAGAGGATATAAATTTATTGAACCATTTAAACATAAATAAGGCACCTGGCGCAGATGGAATCAGAGCCAGAGATTTGAAAACAAATGCCGATATATTTGTCCGATAATCACGAAACTTGTGAACCTGAGTTTCTATACGCCAACTGTACCAAAGAAGCTAAAAGAAGCGGTTCTAAAACCAATCTACAAGGGAATTTCGAAAACTGCAACGTCAAACTATCGGCCAATTTCAATACTGCCGGCAACAGAGAAGATTATGGAACACATTGTACGCGTCGAAAAACAGAAAATAATCACCAAACGTCAATACGGATTCCAAAAATGGAAAACTACAAACCGACTTCTTGGTGACTCTGCAGATTTAGTCAACTCAAGCCTAAGCAAACGCCATCACGTACTAGTTCTACTTTTTGGATTTTACTAAAGCCTTCTACACTCTTGACCACAATAAGCTAATCAATGCGTTACAAAACGCCGGAATCAGAGGAAAGCTGGCAGAATGGATGGTAGACTATCTGAGAGACAGGACTTTTCTTGTAAAAATAAAAAAAACTGTAACAGTAATGAAAACAAAGTGCAGTACGGTGTTCCACTGAGGTCTAAACTTGGCCCTCTCCTATTTATTCTTCTTACAAATTCAATGCTAAATTGTTTAAAAATGAGTCAACCATTCGCGTATGCAGATGATATAGTAGTCATAGTATGTTACAAGTCCATGGAAGAGGCAACGAGGATGATCCAAAGTGAATTTGCAGGAGGGGGAGATGGTGTCATGATAATGGCCATTTCCTCTGGGAACCACATATCAACAATTTACAGAACAAGCTGCGGAGTTCTCTGTTTGCATTGGCTTGCTTACAATATAAAGTATATCACGCTCTTGTGGAGTCTAGGTTGCGATATGGAGGTGCCTCACAAACGCACATCGACAAGCTGCAAGCCTCACATGATGGGGCCATTAGAATGATATCACGAAGAAACAACGAAACCAACGTTGTAAAGAGTCGTAAAATGAATCAAATCTTTAAGACGAGCGCGGAGCTGGAGTATTAAGGCAACCACACATTCCGAGTACCAATTAGCCATCAACTTAATTCGAGAAGACGGGCAAACAGAGTTAACCAACTTCCAAGCTCCATCAACATCTACGGAAAGAAGCAACTGATGTACACCATTCCTAGTATCCTCAACGATCTTCCTCAGAATCTACGAAATGTAAATCAATTAAACGTCAGGAAAAAAAAAGATTAATAGAACATCTTTTACAAGCTAAGTAATAGCTTGAGCTCACGCTTAAGGGGTTTGTGTACCCTTACAATGTTCGTACACAGCGCGGGCGATGAAAATTTAGGTAGAAAGAAAAGCCAGGTACCGATCTACATTGTTTTTAAATGTTTGTAAGTTATAACGACCAGGAAATACAGAGATCGGCAGGGCATTCCATAAGCGAGTTGTACGGCTTAGGAGTGAATCACGATATTTTAGAGTACGTCCGACATTAGGCTTGAGGGTAAAGTTTGAATGGAATCCTACTGGCGATTTCAATGGAGCACTGGTGGTGGAAATAGCGATAAAACAAAGTGTGTTCGAGGTATCAATTGATTGACTGATATTAGTATCGCCTATGAGTTCTATTGCATGGTTTTGAATCCTCTCTAGCAAGTGCAGAGATGTTTTAGGAGCACCTGACCAGATGTGGACATTGTACTCCAATTTTGGGCGGATGAATGCCTAATATATTGTGGCCAGATCAGAGGAGGTAAAATATTTCTTACATCGCTTGAGGAAACCTAGACGACATTGGCGACATTGAATATGTGTTCATTCCAACGTAAGTTGTCATGGGCATACATACCGAGAATGGAGGTTTTTTCAGTTTCGACGATGTAAGTGCCATTCATGGATAATGGCTGGGGGTTCAAATTCCGCTTTTATGACAGCAGACAGCATTGAGTTTTGGACGCAGTAAATTCCACTCTGTTGATATTGGATAGTACCACATGAAATGTCCGATTGTATCATTTTTCCGTAAATTTGTATTCAATTAAAATAGGATCCGTTGGCATCTATGACATTCGGCCAATGTGATGCAAGGTCAAATATTCCTTTTTCGTGGAAGTTCTGACTTTTTGAGTCAATGAAATCTTCAAAGGCTTTTATGACCTTTGCTCGGTTCCGGAAGACCTTCTGCCGGCAAAGTGAATCCAGATTGCGGAAAAGATGGTAATCCGTTGGGGAAATATCTGGACAGTACGGTGGATGCGGAAGAATTTCAAATCCCAACTGCAACAGTTTTTGCACTATTATTTGTGAGGTATTGGACCTATTGACCAACGCAGGTTGCTTTTCAGCCAATTTGGCATGCAATATGTCAATTTACTCACAATATTTGATAGAGCTTATCGCTCCTCCTGGTTGAAAAAATAAAAAGTGGATTGGTCCTTTCGATGTCCACCAAATTGTCACCATAACCTTTTGGGTGAAAATCGGGCTTGGGGGTGTGTTTTGGTTTTTCATCTGCATCCAACCACTGCCCAGATCTTTTACGATTATCATACAGAATCCACTTCCCATCACAGGTGACTATCCGGTGCAAAAACGGTTCAGTTTGGATTCTTAATGTAAGCGATGAGCAGATTTCCAGGCGCCGTAGTTTTTGGGATTCGTTCAGCTCATAGGGTTCCCACTTATCGAGTTTTTTTTGCCTTTTTTAGAAAGGTGTCGACTTATTGTCATTGCCGATACTTCCATGCTTTGTGCAATCTCCCGCTCCGATTTCATTGAGTTCGCATCCACAGTTGCTCTTAAAACATCGTCGTCAACTAACGTTTCCGGCTTCCCACGTGGTACATTTTCGAGGCCGAAATCTCCCGAATGGAACTTCCCAAACAAACGTCGTATAGTGCGTTCGTTTACAGCTACATCCTCAAATGCATCATTAATGTTTTTCACTGTACAATGACGCATTATGTCCCATTTTAAATTCGTAAAGGCAGGGGGTTCGAATTTGAACTGCCGACAGCATGGTAAATAATTTTTAGAAAGGAAAACAACGGTACTTGTAACGAACGTATGAGTCAAGCACACATACCACTTTATTTTATAAAAAAAAAAATTTAACGTTCTGGCACAGATACTCACTCGAAAACTTCTTATTTCCGACTGAGTCAAAATCGGGCATTTTATGTGGTACAACCCAATAGTTCCCCAATTGATTATGCTGTTAATGTCGGGATTTAATGAGCTTAACATACGCTGCCGTTCCCGTTCTACAGCCGATGAGCAGGGACGTGAGTTCGGAAACGAATACTAAAAGCAGAGAGTACTGTCTTCAGCAAAGGAATATATTAGATTAGAAGTAGCAGACAAAAGATCATTAATGGAAATTAAAAAGAGTGTCGGAGACATAACGGAACCCTGGGGCACACTATCATTTATTTTGTGAATATCGGACTTGAAACCGTCCATGACAATTTGAATTGAATGTTCCGAAAGTAATTTCTAATCCATTGAAGATGAGAGTCGTCGATCCCAAAAGCACGCATTTTCGGCAAAAGAGCCAGATGCCAAACTCTGTCAAATGCCTTAGAAATATGAAGCCCAACTATCTTTCTATCGCCAGATTGGTTCCACTTTTCGATGAGACATGCTATCAAATTACCAGTGGACCTGATGCTACGAAAACTGTTCTTGACATTGAGACTTTTTCGTGTTTCGAGATATTTCATTAGCTGACGGTTTATCAGTCTTTCGATGATCTTGGAAAGAAGGGACGTAAGTGCCGTGGGTCTATAGGAAGTGAGGGAAGTAGATTCGCCTTTCTTAGGGAAGAGCTGGACAAATTCTGTTTTCAATCTGCTCGGAAAGAGTCCCAAAGAGTAGGATTGATGAAAAAGCTTACGCAGTGGTTTTGCCAGCGATGAAGAACACCTCATCACAAGGAGGGGAGATATACCGTCTGGACCAGCGGATTTGTGAATGTGAAGATCTTTAAGTACTCTTGCTAATACACGGGTGCGAAAGTGGATTCGTCCCATTGAAGATTCGACGCACTCAAGTGTAGGCGGGGACAAAGCACAACCTGGGAGCGTTGTGCTGGCGCAAACTGTGCAGCAAGCAGCTTGGCCTTGTCCAAACAGCTGACAGCTGGAATGTCGTTTTAAATGAGCATTGGGATGGAGGACTAGGCAGAATTTATAATGTTTTTGACGAACGACGAAAAATTTGTGCTGCCCTTGGGACATTGCAGTATTTTTTGCTTTTGGTCGTATTGAAATTTCACGCGCTTAAGAAAGTTGTTGCAGTTATTTCTGGGTAGTTTAAACTTTTTTCGGTTTTCCTCTGTCGGGTTGGCCTTGTAGGACTGAAAAAACATTTCTCTAATTCTGTCAGCCTCTTTATGGCTCAATTCGTACCATGCCTTTTTTCGGTTTTACTACTCTTCATCTGATGAGGGATAAAGAATCTCTTTCCAAAGAGAATAGTGTATGTGATCATGTCAGCAGCGGCATCCACATCGTTATCGAGGAAACATAACGACCAGTTAAAATTCCCAAAGAAGTTTTTAAGTCCTCTCCAATTGACTTTCTTATATAGCCATACGGCTATTTTGGGAATCTTTTCTCTAACTGTGTGGTGGATGTACGAGAAACTAGCTCATATGACACAATAGTCCGACGAACCAAGAGGGGAGAGCACATGAACGGATGAGAAGTTAAAAACAAGTCTTGGGTGTTGGCGGTATGACTATCAACGTCTGGTATTCGTTGATTCGCTCATTTACTAGCTGGGTCAAGTTATTTTCCGCAGTAGAGATCTCATCACATTTACCAAGGCTTCGCCCATCAATGACGTTGTCTAATAAAAAGCGGGGTAGAGCATATTACTGGTTGCTACGATTTGATCAGTTACAAGTTGTCGGTCATAGGTCTTGTTGGTGGTAAGACCACCGGTAGTCCCTACCAGGACTTAAATCACGGTACCATGGGAGTCAAGAGCCCCAGGGATTTCGGTTCGGCCTGACTTGTTGAGGTAGGCCACCTTATGGGAGCGTCATGGTGGCTGTGGTTTAAACCCAAATCGCGGGAAGGGTCTTCCTGTTGTATCAAAGGATTGACGGAGATCGATGGCAAGGCGTAAGAACTTAACACTCAAGTGGATATGGGAACGTATCCTTGCTCCCATGGATGTATGGGCATCCCGTAAACATAAGTCTACATTACAGGTGGTTTACGTTAAAAACCAGAGACTGTCCAGAACCTCGAAGCCAATCGGAATTGTGAATATTAAAATCGCTCGTAATCACGATTTCAGTATGGGGATACAGGGATATAATTCTTTGAATGGAGTCAGACAGCGCTTAAAACTCGTTAAAGGTCGAGTTGCTGTCCGGTTTGAGGCTTCTGTAAATAAAGTAATAGTGAATAATTTGCTTATGGAGATGGAATTTTAACCACATGAAGTTGAATTCCGGATTGGAACAGGGACTACATTGTACTGGAGTTTGGTAAGCTACGGCACTACTAACTTCTTTGTAAATACTAATTACACCCTTTAAAGCAGCACAAAGTGTTGGTAATGACAGAATCAAAATTTTAAATTAAAAAAACAGAATCACTTTTGATCTTCAATAACTTTCAACACATTCATTTTAGGGGAACATTTACTTTGTTACAATTAAATTATTATTAGTAGCAAGTTCAACGATACCCCTTGTGATCATACACGCATAAATTTGAAAGATGTTATATTTAATAAGCGGCAAAACGGGGTGGCGTAAGGCTTTACTTAAAACCTTTGCATCTCGGAAATACATCCGACCCCACACCCATAAGATTTGTTTCTCAAAATACGTAAAGGAATCCCCCCTGAAAGTTTTCGATACATTATCCGGAACACCGTGTATACTCGGAATAATCTTTTCTTGACAGCAATTGCTTGGTATGATTGATGGCTGCTATGTTACATGATAAGGTGAGGCACTGGGGACCATCAGAGATGTATCTTTAACCTTACATCAATTGCGCTTATTTTATCTCCTCCATTCACCTGGGCTCGAGTTGCAAATTTTAAAGCGCGAGTGTTGAACAGGGATAAATAGGAATATAACCCCTGAAAAACGACATACGGGGGATGAGTTCGCGTGCCGGAATCTATGGTGCTATTAAAAGTCGGCAAGGGAAGTTCCTCATATGAGCTAATAGAATGGAGCTGCAGTATATAGGGATTGCTCTGTAGGAGTCTGAGTGCTGGCATAGAGAAAGACTTATGGCCGCAGTTCTCATATTATTGTTGACAACTCTGTAAAACAAATAAAGGACAACGAAATATTATACATTGTGCGGCAGAACCAATTGAGCAGTTTGCGCGGCAGGTGTTCGGGCAGTGGTGGGGGTAGCTAGCTGAACTAGGTTTCCATTTGTTCTGTCGGTATCCCCATTTAGTAGCAAACATGCTTTGGACCGGAGTACATCGTGGCTTTGCCGTGCGTGCGTTTTATGAAAATAACCGATCTGTAATTGCGACGCAAAGAGCTTTTCGGCGACTCTTTAACATTCCGCGCCATAATGCTGTTTCTACTGCGAACACAATTCGGTCCTGGACTCGGCAGTTGGGAGAAACTGGTAATACATTAAGAATAGATACGCATGGCCGACGAAGATCCATTAGAACCCCAGAAAATGAGAGCAGCACTCGAGCAATCGCCAAGACTTTCTGCTCGAAGGCACGCTATTGCATTGGCGGTTTCAGAGGAGGATCCTGCATTTAGATTTCAATTTTCATCCCTTCAAAATAATGATGGTTCAAGAATTGAACCCAGTAGACTACGCCAACCGCCAAAATCTGTGTGAGGAAATGCTTGCAGCGATCCCTCCTGGGACAGCATTCTTCAGCAGCTACGAGGTACATTTTCACATAAGAGGGATTGTGAATAAACAAAATTTTCGCTACTGTGCTGAAAACAACCCCGAAATTGTTTACGAAAGACCACTATATTCTCCTAAACCAACGGTGTGGTGTGCCCTATCACAATTTGGCGTTATTGGCCCGTACTTCTTTGAAGAGGGAGACGTGACCCTAACCGTGAATTTCGGGCGTTATATTTCAATGCTACGAAATTTTCTGCAGCCCCGACTGGAAGTGATTGTTGAAGAAGAGCGATGAGGGGATATTTGGTTGAAACAGGATGTGGCTACAGCCCACACAGCCCGAAATTCTGTAAATGCTTTAAGAAAAATGCTTCATGGACGTCTAGTGTCTTTGAGAGGTGACGTGGTGTGGCCTGAGCGGTCGCCGGATTTGAGCATATGCCCCTAAAACCTGCTAGAGCTAAGGGAGCGAATTGTTGAAGAAATGAACGCGATATCCCTCGAAATGTGTCAACGGACACAGAACTTGAGAAATCGGCTCCAGCAATATATTACAGCTAATAACCGCCATCTTAAAAACATTATTTTTAAAAATGAATGCGTATAATGGTAAGTTCTATTGATTTCAAAAATAAAAACATTTGCTTCATATATACCCTGGTTTTTTTTTATAACTCTTCAAAACTGCTCAACTGATTCTGCCACACAGTAGAATAACTAGCAGATGCTCTCGATTGCTACTAAGCAGATATAATAGCCATCCAGTGCGATGAGACGGACGGGACAAAAGGACGACCAAAAACTGTGGCTTATATACGGTGACTACTCCAGAAAACAGAAGCAGTGTCAACCGTATGGTTAGAGGGGCTATTCTATAAGTTGACCAGGATGGGCATACCCAAACCTCTGCTTTACATGATTCACAACATGCTTATGGCAAAGAAGTTCGTTGTTAAATGTAACAACAACATTTTGAGCAAGATCTTTGACAATGAAAACGGCTTACTGTTTAACATTTACACAAGTGATCTAGTAGGTTCCTTCAATCATGCCATAGCGTACGCAGAAGATTTAGTGGCGTACAGATTAGGTCCAAAAATCTAAGTCATCAATACTCTTCTGCAGTGTGATTTTGACCATATTAAGGCATATAGCGGCGATTGTCGGGAACAATCTTGTTTAGAACTCCATTGAGATGGGCTTCTACGACATAACTGGCGATATTTGGCCATCATTGGACAGGATGGAGTGCCATTACCGGTGAGAAGCGTAGTGAGATACCTTTGCATCTGGTTCGATAAGTACTTGTATTTTGACAAACATATAGATGCTTGTCTTGCTGGGGCCAAGAAGGCCTTGGCCCTGACAAGATGGCTATTTCACAGCAGTCAAATTATCTCCAAGGTAAAGGCCATGTGCTATGTGGCCCTAATCCGCCCAGTCATCGCGTATGGTTGTCTCGTGTGGTTAAATGTAGCGCCGTATCAATTGGAAAGGATTCGGGTGATTGAAACGCAGTGTCCTAGAGCATGTCTCGGCTTGTTCAGCACACCGGAATCAAGTACAAAAAATATTGTCCCAACAAAGTCTTTTACTATGGGGCTAATCTGAATAGGATTGACAATTTCCCGATTAAGGTGATTCGAACACACATTGCAAGAGCAATGACCAACGATAATAGCCTGATATTTGGGGCTTATTACCCCAATGAAATGTAGCACGATTGCACGCTTCTATCGGGCTTTGTTCCGCGAGGGGCATTCCTCCACATTGATGTTAAAGGGTTAATGCAAAGCAGGGATGGTATCCCGGTAATATACCACCTACGATGGGTATGTCGCCAATGCTCAGGAGCTCCTCCAATTTAATCCCGCGGTTGCGGACAGGGATTGGATCAATGCCGAGAACCAGTACACCGAATTCTGGTGGCTTCAAGATAGGAGAGTGTTGGCTCGCACTCCTAGGTCGGTACTTTACTAAGGTAACACACTCTTTTCCTCATCTCAATATTGACAAAGGAATCTAATCACAATGACCACAGTGGCATATTCAGGCAAAAGTGCTTGCATAATTAAATTTTCGAGTGGGCCTATAATGTACAATTTTTAAAATTCTCTGGATTACCAAGTGTTTGGAGCTCTGGTAATTGAAAAAATGACTTCTTTTGGATCAAAAGCTTTGCTTGTAAGGCCAGTCAAAGTTGAGTAATTTTTAAGGTCACCTAAAGATCGATTTTTTTACTTTTTATTTCTAAATTTGAGTGTAAAAACTAGGCAAAGTGTTTCAGAAAATCATTTCTTTTTAACTTTATGTGAAGCAGTTTCTTTTCATAATTTTTTTAAAACTATTTAATTTAATGTTTTTTGAACACTATTTCCGGCGCATTTTTTAGACTTTAGATTGAGTTCAAAAAAAAAGTTTCGAAAGGGTCCGACCTGAACACAACCGACCAATATATAGCATGCACTTCCAGGATCTCTTTGCGCAGTTTTCCAATTGCACGGTGATTTGAAATGAACTATACTTAAAAATTCAGGTGCGTCAACTTGGATCCTTTTGTGCTAGAGAGATTTTATGTGGAGAAGTCAGCCAATCAAGATTTACGTGAAGATGGAGATGCTATCAAGGATAAGGAAAATAAGAAGACGAAAACTGTCCAAGTCAAGTACACCGGAAACCAGGAACTAAACAAGACCAAGCCAATTTGGACTAGAAATTTCGATAATATCCCCCAAGAGGTTTACGGCTAGTTCTACAAATCCTTGACCAATGACTGGGAGTATCATTTCGTGGTCAAGCATTCCTCTGTTGAAAGTCAGTTGGACTTCCAGGCTTTGGTATTCGTGCTCCGTCGTGTGCCATTTGATCTCTTAGGATAGTCAAAAGAAGAAGAACAACAACAAGTTGCACGTTTGTCGTGTGTTCCTCAATCAATCAATCAATCAAACTTACTTAAACTTCATGAAGATTTGCCTTGAAACATCTCTCGTGAAATGTTGCAGCAAAACAAGATACTCAAGGTTATTTGCAAGAACTTGGTCAGGAAATGAAATTTTTGGAATTCTTCGAGATCGAATGGCAAGAAATTCTAAGAGTAATTCAGTAAGAACTTGAAATTGGGTGTCCATATGAACAACTATAGCAGGGCCAAGGTTCTGCGTCATGTCAGTCGTATGAAGGAGAATCAAAAAGAACGTGTCAAGAAACGCGGCTTAAAGGTCGTTTACTTGATGAATATGTCATCCAGGACCTCAAGAAATACAAAAGCAAGCAATTGGTGTCTATTACCAAAGAAGGCCTTGAATTGCCAGAAGAAGATAAAGAAAAGAAGAAGACCGAGAGGACTTCGAAAATCTCTGCAAAGTGATGAAAACAATCTTAGACAACAAATCGAAAATGTCGCCGCGTCGTCTCGATTCATTTCGTTGAGTCACCGTGCCGTATTATTACATTACAGTAGGGCTGGTTCTTAGTAACGAGATGACGCACGAATGACTACAGAGGAAGTCACTGCTGGTGCCGGTGGAGAACATTCCGAGGATGATTCTCATATAGAGGAAGCTATTTTGAACAACACGGGCATCATTCTTGTGACACCGGATTGTGTCATTTAGCCGAAATTGTTCAAAGAAATGAAAATTGTGGTTCACTTCAGCAAATCCATTGCTACTATTACTCGTAACACATCAATATCAACACTTACTTACTTAAGGTAGCGCTACAGTCCCGGGTGGAGCTGGGCCTCAACCAACAAGCGTATCCAGACAGCTCGATCTTTAGTTAGCTGCATCCAGTTTTACATGCTAAGTTGGTTGAGGCCCCCTTTCACTTGCGGGGTGTCCATTCCTTCAACCGTCATTCTTCTGGCTAGGTCGCAGTTGTTGTACAGCCCGTTTGTCGTTGTATCTCCTCCTCCACTCACCGTCTATGCAGACGGGACCGAAAATCACCCGAAGAATTTTCCTCTCAAATGGCTTTGCTAAACAATTGCTTTCTTAACCCAAAGAAGCAGCAAGAGTTATTCTTCATGTGATCTCTCTGCTAGTGCCGTTGTCTGAATTGATAGCGGAGTCTAGCTAGAAAAAGTTATTCACTACCTCAATCTTTGCCACTTGCGCCTCAATACTCACGAAAGTGGGTAAAGCGCTGCTCTCTTCCGATTATGTCAATGTAATCGGCGCATGTTGGTAATTAGAAGGACTTTTGAAAGATTGTGCCCCTTGTATTGGCATGTGAGTTTTAGACATCGAGTCGCCTTGTCTAAATCTTTTCATGACATCAAGGTCTTGGTGATCTCTTGTCCGACCTTGATGAAGGATCGTACATTCACCATCGTCGTCCTTCACAAACAGACGGGTTTGGCAGGGATGCCAAAACTAGACATTGCGCTGTGTCTGTGACATGCTGTCACACGTGACCTTAAAACCGATGAATAGGTAGTGTGTATCGATTTGGAGCTCATGAGGTTCCATTCATCGGTCATACTTTCGTCCGGCCATATTTTATAGATAAGTTTATGTATGTATAAATTTATGTGCTCTTCAGCAGCTTTGCTGGTCTTTAGCTTAGATATGGCTATAATCACGTCGTCCAGAATTGGATCTACTCGTATATCACACAGGTCTGCCTGACAGCGGTATTTGGTTCGTCTTCGAAATACAGGCTTCAGTTTGGAGTTCGGGTCCGTAGCATGTTCTATTTTTTACCTTTTGGTAAAACTTTCAAATCTCATTCCTGGAGTAGCATCTCTCAATTTCCCCGAACGCGAGCTTCTAATACTTCTTTTCCTCCTAAGAAGCCGCTATTCTTCGCTCGTAGATCCTGTGACTAGCTTTAGTGCTTCTATGAAGCACCGCTTTGTATACATCTTGTTTAGCTGCATGTATTTGCCGGCACTCGTCGCCAAACTAGGGGTTTTGTTGTGGTGGCCGAGTAAAACCCAGCACATTAAAGGCGCCATTTCTGATATCTTTTCGGCAATATTGTCACTGCTTTCCGGTACTTGATACTGGCGGCATAGGACCTGTTAAGAAATTAAGGAAGACTCGATAGGAAAAGGATTTGACTATCTCTTGCGATTGTAGCCGTCCGACGTCAAACTTCCTAACAGTATTTGCTTGGCTTTGTGACGTTCGGGATATCCGCGACCGTACTTTGGCTACAACAGTGTAGTTGTCCAAGTCGATATTGGCCCCTCAGAACGTTCGGACATTTGTTATACTGGAGAAGTGTCTTGCGTCGAGCGCAATGTGGCCAATCTGGTTGATGGTTGATTGCTCACAAGTTCTGAAGTTCTCCAAGCCCCCTTATGAATATCGAGATGTGGTGAGCTCATGCTAGCTACAACAATGCTTCGTCCCGTCGTATATTCGATTACGCAAAATCAGTTATCAGTGGTGGTGTCGTGCAGGCTGTATTTTCCGACAATACTACCGAGGATACCCTCTTGTCCTAGTTTTGGACTAAAGTCGTCGAGGACAATTTTAATGTCGCGGCTAGGGCAATGCTTGTAAGTCTTGCCCAAGAGCTCGTAGAAACTATCGTTTGTGCCGTCATCTTTCTCCTTTTTGGGTGCGTAAACACATATAAGGCTAACGTTAGCGAAGACTTCTTGACTAAATCTGCTTCTGAAAACGAGTTCGCAGTCAAATCTGCGCTGCTCTAGCCGTCGATAATAATCGCCGCAATAGATGCCGTAGTTTTTCATCCTCTTTTTGCCCGGCCCATCCCATCTTTGATGACGGTAACATCTGCTTTCCAGCAGTCCAGGGCTTCCGGTTGTTGTTCGCCTGCACGTGGCCTAATAAGAGACCTATTATTCCACGTGCAGAAGCGAAGGTCGTTGTCCTTGTTTTGCTTGCAAGGGTTGTCAGCAGTAGATCCGTCCGTATCCGAGGCTTCGTAACATAGTGTATTGTTTCCATGGCCGGTCAGGTACCTTCTACCTTGAAGACCAGTTGCATTATACAAGGAGGGGCAAAAGTAATGTCATAATATGAATATGACATAATGTTTGCAAATGGCCTCAAGTGCCATTGTGAATTGACAGTTATACGAGTATTGTAGACAGATAGAGAATTAGTTGACAACAAGCAATGGGTCGATATACACCCGAAGAACGCTGAATTATTGTTACTGCTTATTTAACCAATTGACCATCGTGAATTTCGTCGTCGTTTTCCTCGTCGTCCTGCATCATGTGCGCAAATAATTAAGTGTTTGGCTGAGGATCTTGTGCAATCTGGGCTACTAGAAATGTCGCAAGAAGTGGCCGACCCCGTATTGCTCGTTTGACCGTGAATATCACCGCTGTAGCCGCGGACGTCCAAGAGAGTCCAGAAATATCGACAGGGCACACAATTTGACATCAGCAGATGTTCATTTCGTCGTGTTTTGGTCAAAGGCCTGAAGATACTCCCTTATATAGCACAAGAAGAGGATGATTTCGTATCCAAAATCATAATGAGCGACGAAGCCCATTTACACTTAAGTGGTTATGTGGAATGTGGATGAACAAAATTTGAGTTTCTGGGGCACGGAGAATTTACATGAAAAGTACGGAGAACTATTGCATCCCCTCAAAGTGACTGTTTAGTGCACCATTATAAGTGAAAAAGTGATTGGCCCTTATTTTTTAGAGGACGGCGATGGCACCATTGTAACTGTAATTGGTAACTGCTACAGACAGAGATTAAACGATTTTTTTTTTATCGCGAGTTTCTGAATTGGGTCTCGAGCATTGTTGGTTCCACCAGGACGGAGCAATTGCTCACACAGCTCGGGCAATGATGGACATTTTGAATCACCAATTTGCAGGCCAGTTCGCCAGATTTGAAGAGGTCAGACTTCTTCCTTTGGAGCTTTTTGAAATCTCGCGTTCACCACAAGAAGCCACAAGCCTTGAAAGTCTTAAGAGCCAACATTGTAGAAGAAATCACGAATTTGGAGCCAAATGCTTTGGGAGCAGCCATTTAAAATGCCGTAAAACGTGTACAAATGTGCATCAACAGCTGATCATTTGACCGATATCATTTTCTCAGCTTAATGTCATCAATTCTACACCTTAAAGTACATTTCTGGTGCAAACAGAGCTCCCTCTCTAACAAAATGGCAGCTAATTCACATTATGGCATTACTTTTGCCCCAGCTAACACGAGGGGTCAGTCATACCGAAGCCAGTAACGCGTTCGGGGATGTCAACCCATTACGGGCTCATCTCTTTTCCAAGTCCCTGACATAGTCTCTAAAATCGTTAGCGGCTTGAGCGCAAAATACGTCGGAGTAGTCCGGATAAGCTCGTATTTGTTTTATTCCGGGATTTTACTTCACCGTTGATTCCATCTGGGGAATTCAGACGCTGTTCCGTTAATAGTGCTGCTATTTTTGTCTGCTGTTATAAGTTTGGTAAGTCGTGTCCGGATTGATATCGACCAGTACCCGATGGTTGCCACTTAGAGGTAAAGTAAGCAATTGATGTGTATCGGTATCGGGTATTGCCAGGTAAACACCTCTCAGTGCCTACCCTATTTCTACAGCACCCAACCAGTACAATTTATGTAGAACAGAAGACGACATAATGAATTGAAAGTCATTAACTGTGATCAGTCGAACAAAACCTTTGATTTACCTAATGTGGGGCTGTATTAGGCCATTGTTGAAAAATCTAAATGTCGACGATGTGATTAGTGACTTACAATTCGGTTTAAGGCCGGGCGTAGCCGAAATTGACACTACAGTAAATCCAAGAGACAACCCAAGAAGTTTAGATTGACACGCACTATCTTTTGTATCGATTTCAAGGAAGCATACGGATCCAGCTATAGGGAAAAACTAAACAAAGCCATGTCCAGTTTTGGTATCCCTGAAAAACTGGTCGAATTGTGCGGAATGACGATGACTGATTCTTCGAGTGATTTGTGGTCTCATCTACGTTAACGAGCCTTGGACTAAGAGATATAAATGCAAACTCTACGAAGTGCAAAGCACTATTGACATGGACATGATTCGCCTGAGTTGGCCATGATAAGTAGAGCAGATGAAAGAACAAAAAGGAGGCCTCGCCCTCGTTTGGTACGCAAAAATGAAAAAGAACCTCAAACATCCCGAAGTGCGCACTTGGGGGTAGATGGTCAAAGACTGGGCTTAATCGAGGTGCCCTGTTTCAACCCCAACTCTAGCATCATCTAAAATTAAGTAGGCAATTTCGGCATCGTAATGATATTTTCATCATAACAGCTGTCACTAGTTCATACCCGTACTTCGGGAGACTAATTTACAATTTTCGTTGTAGACAACCTCACTAGGTAGTAGGTATGAACTCCTTCGAAGGATTAAATAATGAAAACTCTTGCGTGAGTCACCCACAAAAGAAACAACTGCGTACCTGAACTCCTCATGGGGTCCACAAAAAGCCCTTTCATTTGTTGCAATTTCTATTCAAGTCCCCATGAACCCATTATTAATAAATTTTTAAAGGTTAACGACGATTTTGTGTTTTGTGCCACCAAACTCCAGTACACACCAAGGCCCAACAAGTCCCTTTACGTATGTTAAATCAGGCAATTTGTCCATCAACAGAAAGGAAACCGAACAATAAAATAATCATAACGATGAGTAACGAGTGGTAGCATGGAAATAGCATCACGCAATGCGGCGAGCTTCTGGTTGGTCATACATTGAACCCTTTCTCATGCTTCAGGTCTATTGAAATTGTCCTCCTTCCACCTCCTGTTTAACCACAATTGCGTTTGAAATTTTATGAGAAAAAATTATCCAAAAACAAAAAAAAAAAAACAAAAAATATATCGAAAATGTGTCCGAAACGTCAGCCTTCAAATGGACATACTGTACAAGACCCCCATTAGAGCCCACAATTCACCCTCGCCGCTAGCTATTTAGTCAGCAACACACTTGCCTGTCTCATGTTTTTCTTTTTTTTTCCACCAACGAATAACGGTATACAATTTTAGAAAACACACAAAAAGCCAGGATAATTGTTACAAGAAAAAGTAGAACTCGTTAAAAATTTAAGGACACACTCACACAGTCGCAGTCACTTAAGGGTAGAGCCGTAGTCATAAGAACAGAGCAGTGAATGGTATATCGTACACTGACAGCGACAACTTTCAAGTGCCTTCTGTCTGTCAAAGGCTCGCACTTGCACATAAACTACCTACCCACCTACCTAAAGCAAGAAAGCTGATTGTACGATTCTACGTGTACGAGAGCTCCTTGCCCGTAGCCCCCTTTAGAACCATTGTAGGCCTAGTCTTGCTTGTTGTCTTCCGTTTCGACCATGTCCGACTTACAAATACGTCGCTCGGTTGGTAGTCCGTTTTCCTTTGTTCTATTGATTTTCTGTTGTTTTCCTTCACCCTGCTTCGTTTTTTATTTCGGATCTATTTTCTATTGTTTTTTTTTTGGTTTAGCTTTTGTTTTCGTATTTGAGAAAGTAAGTTGCACCCCCTGGCATGATGGCTCATCCCCTGGAGTGGGCAAATCATATTATTCACTTGGACAGAAAAATCAATATAATCGTCCACCTGGAAGAGGATGTGGACAAGGATATTCGTGGGGTGGTCGAACAGGAAGACCTACTCGTAAATGTCCTTTACTATGTGTCTTCTGTCTTCGGTATGCCAACATACCAAACAAAAGTTAGGTAGGTAAGTGGGTTGATAGCGAAGCTAACGTACATATGTGCATGAACGCGAACACGGATACGTGTGTTATTCGATAAACTATTCTGCCTCTTTAAGTATGTTAGTCCTTAGCGAGCCTTCTAGCCTCTGTTCGTATCTCAATTTTTCGATGATGTAACTTGGCTTCGTGTCTTTTTCCGTTTCGCTCCTTTTCTTGTTCTTCTTTTTCTCCTTTTTACGTCTTTCGCAGTATAATTACGTTTTTATTAGTTCGTGTTCGAGATAGTTAGTTGGACTTGGACATTTGTGACTGGTTGGTTGGTGGTGTGGATGGAGATAGAATAGGGTGAGAGGTCATTTGGTCATTTGGCGGGTGGATGGTCGGGCGTTAATTTGTCGACACACTTGGACATGTCCCAGAATGGCGGTATAATTAAACATAAACATTACGTTTGTCTTTATGGGAAGGTGTTGGTTAGAGGGACACGTTCAAACAACGTAGTGGCAGATTAGATACAAGGTTACCAGGTTGAAAGCTATAAAGTTGCTTCAGAGTAATATTTGAGGTGTGCTATTTACAGGAAAGCAGGTGCCTTTTTCAGTTGATTTTATGTAATTAGCTACTCCATTTCAAACTGATAGTATCCAGCAAACGCAAACAAAAAGATTTACTTAAGCTCAAGAAATGCACACATTGTGGGCCATTTCTTGATCGGTCTTGCTGTGGAGTAGTGCTCGCCCTGAGTTAAGAAATAGCAAACAGCAGTACGAGGACTCTCTCCGTAAATTAAAGAACACGTTAACTTGGATACAAGAGACAAGAGTGACACGTCATACACTGGTCACTGCTTTTGCTGGAAGAGGATTGCTTGAAAAGGACTCCAGGTGTCCCTACGTTTACCTGTTTCAAAATAGGTAAATTCTTGGTCAACTGTAAACAACTATAAAAGAGTTCAATCTAATTTTCACGTACAAGCCAATGGTGTTATGCATTCATAGCATGTTTTAACACGGAGGATAATTTGAAGCCCTGATTTTGACCTGCTCTCACTTACATACTTACTAAGGTTTTGCTACAGTTCGCGATGAACCTGGTCCTCAACTAATAAGCCTCTCCACTCTCCAAGACGGATGAGGTCCCCCTCTACTTATGCGCTGTAGAGATTCAAAGACTCTGCGGACCGGAGCATTAATGTCCATTCGCTCTACTCGCCCTAGCTATCCCAGGTGAATGATGCGTAGTTTTCTGACTAAAGTCCTTGCCGCTGTATAGCTCGCACAGTTCGTCATTGAATCTTCTCCTTCAAAGCCAGTCAACTGCTTTTCTCTCGAAACGACTGACGATATCTTCATCAGCTTTCGATAGAGCATCAGTACCATAAAGTACGACTGGGATGGAGACTTTCCATGGTTTTTCGTGAGAGTGCCTTACTTCTCAATTGCCTTCTTAGCTCAAAGAAACATTGATTGGCAAGAGCTATTCTTAGCTTTATTTCTGCTGAGTCCCTTACTAGTTCTGTTCAATTCGCCAATGTTGTGTATCCCTTCTTGTTGACAGCATATACTTGGTTTTGCCCCATTTACCTCTAAAGCCTTTTTGGCGGTGACAGCATGTGTGTTCTTCCAATTATGTCGATATCACCGGCGTACGATACTAGTTACATAGCCTTTGCCTGTGAGTTCCTCACAATTAAGGTAAAAGAAGTCACATGACAGTGAGATATTTTGTATAAAACGTTCTTTGACATCAAAGGTCCTAATTAAGTCGTTTCTTTCCTTGACAGAGCAGCAAGCATTCTCCATTGTTATTCTGCACAGGCAGGCGAGTTTGGCAGGGATGCTAAAATTAGACATGACTTTATTTCTTTTTTTTTATAATTTGCGCGAGCTTAAGGGATTTAAGTACCCTTAAAATGCTTGCACACAGCGCGAGCGAAAGAAAATCAGGGAGAACATAAAGAGAGGTACCGATGAACGTTGGTTTTAAATGTTTGAAGGTTATAATGACCAGGAAATAAAGAGCTAGGCAGGGCATTCCATAAGCGAGTTGTACGGCTTGGGAACGAATCACGATATTTTAGAGAGTGTAGCTCGTCTATACATGCTAGCATATGCGGGCTTAAAATCGATGAAAGTTGGTGGGTATCGATTTGGAATTCTTGAGCTTTTTCCAGGATCTGCCAGAATATGAAGATTGCTCGATTGTGGCCTTGCCTGGTCTCAAACTACGCTAGTAGGCGCCAATGAAATTATTGGTGAAGGGTTTCAGACGTTCACGCAATATGGCAGATAAGATCTTGTATGCGATGCTGAGGAGACTTATACCTTTATATTTGGCGCCGTTGATGGGGTCTCTTTGTAAACAAACGATGCTGAAACTCCATTCATCAAGCGTATAATCTTTTGACCTGGTCTTAGAAATGCTCTCCATAAAGTGATTCCCAGTAGCTTCGAATACCTCTGCCGGTAAGCCATCAGGTCCAGATTCTTTTTTGGTTTGCAGGTTAGATGCTACTATCCTTATTTCATTTTGGTTAGGTAGACGCAAGTTCTGGCTATCATCGTCTACGTTGAATGGTCTGCCTGTCGGAGGAATGATGGGCTTCCTCGCCGTTATAGATGGAAAGGTAGGTGGAAGTGGTTTTCGGGTAAGGTCCTACCAGAAACATAAGTAGCGCGGATGTGCCGTTTTTCAATACCACAACTCACGTCCCCTGGATGTTAAAGGATGTTACTAAGAGCGTAGTTTTCAGATGCATTATGTGGATCATGTGCAGAATTTAATGCCAGAAATCTCTCACAATTCCTTTGAAAAGTGTGTGATGCCTGGTTCTAGGTGATGCCATGCAGTCACAAAGAAAGTGGAATAGCTTTTCCTTTTCGTGTGAGCTGTTAAAGCTACGTCAGTGGTGACTAAAAGGAATGCCTAACTTGGTAGCGTGTGAGCCAATTGGCTAGTAACCCTTGTGTGATTCTTGCTGTCTTGTTGCGATTTTTGTTGATTAAGTCATTCGTCCTGTTTTTGATGTATTCAGGCCATATATGTCTGAATATGGTACAGATTTCTGAACTGTTTCACCTAGAGCTTGCAATAGAGAGAAAGTATTCTATCCCCATCGGAGAGCAGTCATCGAACGTATAGTCACATCAGGCTAGCGCGTCGGCTCTCTCATTCTCCTCTATGCTACCGCGGCCGGGAACTCTGAAGAAATTGATATTAAACCGACCGCTGACCTGTGTGATAATTTTCCTGTACTGCTCTACCAGTTTAGAGAACGAAATTAGTGAATGGGGCGCTTCGATCTGCCAATAAAAATTCCTATATTATTTGTGGTAATGGAGGTGAGGCTAAGTATCTTGAAGGCCTCTATAATCGTTAGTACCGCCGCCAGGGAGACACTCGAAGAGTCTAGAAAGTGGTACGATTTGGATACGTTTGGTTCCGCTGAGAAGACATCTGCCCCAAAGCCGCATCCCAACTTGGAGCCATAGAGCTCTATGTTGTATGTTTAGTGTTAAGTTGAGCTTGGGATCAAGGATGACGCTAAAGTACCTTACCGTTATACAGTCTGCAGAGAAAGTTTTTCCACATTCTCAGCACCGCCTGTGACTCTATTACAAGGTTTCCTTCTTCATCTCTAAAGGCTTCTGTACGGATCCGATTGCCTTGAAAATTTCGTTTAACCTGTTGGTAAAACTTCCTGGAGTACAACCTCTCAATATCTTCGATCGCGCGCTTCTCCTTTTTCTTCTTCTGGAGAAACCGATCATCTTCTTGTCTCTTCTTCTCGTAGCACTCACGACCCGCTCTCGACCTTCGTTGCAGCTCCGCTTTATGCCCTTTTTGTTCAGCTAAATGTCCTTGCCGGAATTCTTCATCAAACTAGAGATTTCGTGGTGGTGGTCGGGTGAAACCCAGCACATCAGTTGTGGCGTCACTGATGGCACGTTGGCAGCATTGCCAGTGGTCTTCGGTACTTTATGCTGAGGCTTAGGAGTTGTTGAAAGATTTCATGATTCACGTTCGGCGAAGAATCTGGTGGTCTCTTGTGATTGCAGCTTTTTTACGTTTTCACAATTCTTCTTTTTTGTTGTGGCGCTTGGGAAATCCGCTTTCGCACCTTGGCTGCAACAAGGTGGTGATTCGAGTCAATTTTGGCTGCTCGGAACGTTCGCATGTCCGGAATTTTGGAGGCATGCTTTACGTCTATTACAATTCATGATCCAGACACCGCCATGTCGTCTTGTGTATATTGAGTTGAGAAAACCATGTGCTTGCTATAGTGATATTTCGTTCTGCTGCAAAGTTAAAAAGCCATGTCCATTGCCAGACGTGGTGTCATGTATGTCTATTGTCCTACCAAAGTTGTCCTCCGTTAAAATTATAATGCCACGATAGGAAAGCATTATTATTTTAACGTCATGCTTCGGAAAATGCTCATATGTCTTGGTAATGAGCTTGTGGAAACATTCTTTGGTCGTCCCAAGGGAGATGGACGCATATTGGGGTTATGTTAGCGAATT
This sequence comes from Volucella zonaria, assembly GCA_963966105.1. NCBI lineage: Eukaryota > Metazoa > Arthropoda > Insecta > Diptera > Syrphidae > Volucella > Volucella zonaria. The sequence continues at coordinate 41,563,399 of OZ014530.1, read as the reverse complement.
TGTCAATCTGTTTAGAAACCAATAATTGGGCGACCATTATCCCGTAAATGAGGAGACCACTTTTGGACGAGAATTAAATAACGACGGTACATGGGCAAGACTATGGTATATGATGCATAATACCGGCCTTAGCACAACTACCTTCCATCAATTTCTGAGTTATAAATTCCACCCAAATCCCAATAGGCCAGATTAGTAGAAATTTTGAAAAATCCTTTTATCCATTTCTCGTTCGTATCTTAATAGAACTACAATAGCATTAGTAGTAGACCATTGTATCCCTATACGTTCTTCTCAATGTAATTTTCATGTAAAAGATGAGTTAGTGCTTCAATGACAAGAATCCTTCTGTAATAGAAGACATCCTATTAACGTATGCATAGCACATGGAGCATTATGTGAGCGTATGCCGGAGGCTCTTTAAAATAAATTTTCTTCAGTGTCGTCTTCATTCCCATCATGTTAGTGTCTCTCATATCATATCTCCCATGTATATCATATAAAGCTACTTAGCTTGCTGGTAAATTACTATTTACACACAAGTAAGCAGCCATTTATGAGTAAGAGACGATAGGAATGATGGAAAGCATGCTTTTGGAGATTCATCACACCTACAGTGGCAGGGATCCTGATGAAAGCGCTGACTTATGACTGCAGCACTCAATAGCAGGTTTACTCTCTGTAAAACACCGTTCTGAGACTTTTCGTAGGGATTTCTAAATTCGTTAATTGTGAACTTAAGGCCCAGTAAATTCAGAAGAGTTTCTGACCGTATTGCAAGAAGATAGTAATGAATGTTTAGTTTAATGAGCATTGAAGTTTGCCGGTGTTATTCAGCAGGAGGGTTCCATTGCCACATCCTTGAATGGAGTTGAAGCTGCTTGTGATGACTTGACTTCAATTTTTTTCTAGCTCACATTCTGGCCAAACCCAGTTACATCCGATTTAATATTTTTGCAGCAGATAGAGTCTGACTCAAAGACTTGTCCTGGAATTATTGGCCTAAAAGTCCTTTGTAATTCACTAACTAGTCAATCCCGCTCACAGTGTCGTTCGTCTTGTCATATGTCATGTTGTCATGCGTCGGGAGAGTGAAAGACGCTTTTATTAGCAGAGAAAATCACTTTCGGTGGTTTGATATTGCCTGCTGAATGAGAGGTGGCACCAAAAATAATTACTTACAACGAGTAAAGAATTTCGAAGTCTGCTTTCGAGGTATCACTCGCTGCCGAAGATAGCACTCACCAGCCACGTAGTTACTATCACGATTGAAGCATTAAGAGAGATCTTCGAGTAGGTTTAGTAATAGTTTTTAACTTTCACGTCATTTTTCGAAAATATTCGCAGGCTTGAACCAGTGAAGAGAATTTAGATATACTCCAACCAGATCCACTTTATATGTTTTAGCGCTTACAAAGGCAGCACGAGGCAGAGGTCACCATCCTATTCTGGTCGACCTTGTTTTTGTATGCAAAAGTAGTGATTTTACTTACTTCACTGCACGTTAGATACAGTCCGAAGTGGACCTGAGTCTGATTCAATAAACCTCACCATCTACTAGTAGTTTAATCATAAGCTAGCTGCCAATGCTCAGAATAATTTTTGGGCAGTAGGTCCAACAGACGACTTCACCGCATGACCTTGGTGACAAGAAGCCAAGCCACAAAGGCGCGCTGATCGAACCGGTTCTCCTCGGTCTATGAGCCGTCTCCCTCTGTACAAGCCGTAGCAATTATGGTAAATGGATCCGCCACCGAAAAGATACAAATCGCCGATACAGTTATAGAGAACGTAGAGCTTCGCCATTTGAACGTATTAGCTCCCACAAACCAGTTCCGTACACAATAGAGAGCACCAAAGCCAAGTCGACGCCTCATCTTGCTCACCCGACAGCTCTTATCTGATTGTACAATTTTCTATATGGAAAACTCACGCCGCCAAACCCACCACGCCCTCGAACATAGAACTATCTTAGACGGGGCACCTCCACTGAGCAGTTTGATTCCACCGAACCTTTGGCAACTGAGCCGCAAACTGTTGCCCGCCATGCAGGTTTCCCCAAACTTCAACGGCTGCTTCACAACAATGACTCCAGCACGCTGATGCAGCACGACAACGCCGGTCAGTCACCATTAACCGTCTTTACGTACATGAACAAACAACCAACACCCATTTTCTCATCGACACCGGCACCGAGATCTCCTGCATTCCTATATCTCCGTCCCTCAGAAATCTTCGCTCCACTTCATTACAATTATTCACAATCAATGGCTCTGCCATTAAAGTATATGGATGGGTCGTTGCCGACGTTACCTCTCCAATAATTGGAGCTGACTTTTTGCAACACCACAACTTAATTGTTGATGTAAATGCGTCTCGTATAGTTGACTCTTGGACAAGTGCAATTTCGAAGTCCCTCTCAGCCATCTCCAGTCGTGTACCATCTCCACAGCTCTTGGACCGAAATGCCCATTCACCGACACTATCGTAGGGTTTCCCAAAATTACGTGGCTGGCATCGCCCGGGGCATCAATGATTTCGAATGCTTTACGCTACATAGAGATGAATGGCCTGCCCTAGTTCACCCGAGCGCGTCATTTACCGCCGGACAAACTGAAAGCCCCAAAGAAGAAATTTGAATTGCTTATGCGCGCTGGCATATGTCGGCCTTAGAAGTCCGCACTACGTGGTACAAAACCGAATAGTTCATAGTTGCCTTGCGGAGCCACAGAGGCCTCAAGGCAATCTCGTTACCAGATCTTTACCGGCTCCCGTACATACACGACTTCCGCCAATATTCTGCACGGTAAGAGCGCTTTTTGAAAGACCGACTTACAAAAAGCTTTCCACGAGGTACCAATCAATACAGACGATGTTCCCAAGACTTCTATTATCACACATTCGGCTTTTACGAGTTCGCGCACATTAAATTCGGACTGTGCAACGCAGCACAAACGCTTTAGCGCATGGTGCGCGAGGGGTTGTACAAGGATGACATTTGCGTTGCAACAATGAACACCGAACAGTATCGCCAGTATCTGATGGAGGTTTTTAAAAGACTCAGGAGCCACAGTTTGTCTATAACTTTGGACAGTCGGAGCTGAAATTCCTCAGCCATGTTATCACTAAACAAGGATCGAAGTCATCAAGCAAGTCAAACGCCCTGAAATTGTCAAGCAACTAAAGAATTTCTTTGCGAGCATTAATTTCTACCAGTGATTCATCCTACAAGCCGGACGTGCTCAAATTCCCATGCTGCCCATGGCACAAGGCAACAAAACTCCTCTGTCATGGACCGATTCAACAATCAGAGTATTCGACGATCCCCGCAACCTTTTGGCTCGCATATCATATGCCAAACGCGGAGCTCAGCCTCGTCACAGACGCATCAGACATAGCCGCAAGCGCGGCCCTTCTAATACTCGTTAATGGAGCAGGGGACACCCTCGGATATTTTTCTTAAAACCTTCCGCCACACAACAACGCTACTCAACATACGACCGGGAACTCACCTCGATTTTTATGCCAGTGCACCATTTTCGTGGCATGTTATTGTAGAAGGTCAAACATTCCACATCCAAACGGACTACAAGCCACTCATCTTCGCTTTGAAGCAACGTATAGAGAAATCGTCGCCGCGTCAGACAAATTACATATTTATTCTTCATCAGTGAATTCAACCGACATCCGATACATAAAGGGCGAGGATAAGCAGCAGACGTGTTGCCACGCATCGGCGCCATGGAACCAAAAGAAGCCTTGTATACGAAACCTGCAAATGCACAGAAATCAGACTTAGAGCTCCAGCATTTACTCTCATTTTCCATTTTCCCCAGCAAAATCTATCTACTGGAACGTATCACACAACTGAGTTCGTCCTTTCATCACCGAAGGTATCTGCAAGTTGATCCTGGATACTACTATTCCTGCCATCAAGCGGTTATCGCTACCTGTTCACCGCCGTAGATAGCTTGTCAAGGTGGCCAAAACCGCTCCCGATGGTGGACATGACGGCTAGGAACTGCGCAAGTGCTAGATCACTCGCTCCGGCACATCCTCGCAGATCATGGCATCCATCGAGGCAAAGCCTCGAAAAATCGGGTAAAACGTAGACATAGTAGCTTCAGCAGCAGAGATGATCTACGTTACTATACGTTGTCTTCTATCGGATTTACTGACACCTACACAGGACTGTCGCTCTCAAAATAACCTTAACAGACAGCATGGCGCTCAAAGACTTAGATACAACAACGCATGCATTTGTACGAAATGATTCTGTGAAGGCATCGATAGGTCCCCCGTACGAAAGTCTATTCTAAATAAATCAGCGATATGAAAACTTGTTCGCTCTGGACGAGGACGAGTCACACATATATCAATAGACCGTTATTACACATTAACCAGGAAGACAAGAAACGAGTTCCAGCTCCTATAGCAAATGAACACCAAGCGCACCAACTTTCAGCTCCTCAGCCTCGTACAGGTCCTCAGCAGTTCCGCTGAAGCGCGGAAGACTTCTGGGGTGGCTATGTGACGGAGGGTTAAGGAAAGGCGCACTGCAAATCACGCCATTAGATGTAACCCACTCCTATTATCATATCAGTCCTGGATAGCCGCAAGGCATGGAAACCCAATTGACTAACCAATACTTTGCACTTGACCCAGGAGCATGTTCCATTTAAAAGGAACTTGCTGCCCTTTAATGCAAGTATAGTCATTCACCCTGTATCCAGGTCATATTGCAGTCTTTTGCATTATGTTACCCACTTCGCAGCCCAAAAGCTCTAGTACTACAACGGAATTGATTAAACCCAAACCCAAATGGAGGAAAAAAAAACCTTGGCATCATCGCCATGAACCAAATTACATTTGTCCCTTCGCATTTTCATTCCCCCCAAAAAGAAAATAAAAACAAAACTTGGCAATGAACCTCGCATATCCCTTCCAGACAAAATGTGCCAAGTTTACCCTTAAAAATGTCGCACTAAACTGTAATCACGAGCCAACCTTGTGGTAATTCAGATTTCAGGATGTTCAGAACCTATACAGCTTACAATTTTCATTGGGGGTTTCATTTTCGCCCCTAAGCTGAATCCATTTAAAGGATATTTTCACATTTCGCCGCGCAAATACCCATACTTTCACCTACACGGTTACACCTCACTGCTGTAAAAGTCTCTCAGACATAATATGAAAATTTTTTCTCATTTTTCATTTTGTAAAGGTGGATCCAGTATCCTGTATCCTCTTGCCGACTACTAGCCTAATCCTGCAGCAATATTCTTCTCTCTCTCCCACCATTGCGAAATGTTTGCTTCAGCGAAATTACTTTTCAAAATTGCGCGCCAGCCAAAGTATGGGGCAGCTGCAGATGACAGTGAGGCGTGTTATCCTGTTTTTTTTTTTTTTTCTTATATTTATTTTTCTGAAATCATTTTTCCTCCCAACAACGTATACACGTCCCTTCCGAACTCCTGGCTTGTCTGTACGAATCTTGGTATATATCCTGGTATCCACCACTTCCGTCCAATGGCTTAGATGTGGTGAAAAAAGGTGCAACTTACCTTTGGAATGTATCCTTCGTACATTTCTATAATTTTTCAGCACAAATCCTTTTTTTTTTCGGGATGGAATGATGTGGAAAATTTCTTTTTGGTTATGAAACTTGCAATCTTCTTAGCCGCCCTTACCGTCATCGTCAGATTGAGGCAAACCAACAAGCCATCACCCACATATGACAAGGATTCATCGGAAAATCATAAAAACTCTCAAAAAAAGGAAAAGATTTTCTGAGAGAAGCCGGCAACAAAATAACTCTACCGGATGTGGATAGAAAGACAGAGAAAAAAAAAAATCAGGAAACGGAACTCCGGTAACCTAAATGTTATTACAATCAAATGCACACAGACAGGATGGTTAGGGGATGGATTATTCATAGTCTGAGGGTGGAATATGAGAAATTCTTTAAAAATAATCTTGAAAAGGGTGCAAAGCTCTGCGTGTCGGATCTCTCCACTAAAAAGTAAACAGGATCCCCATACTCAAGCAATGTAACACCACTGTAAGTGCTTTATATGTTTTTCTTAAATTTTGGTTGATCCTTAAAGGACCCTCGAAAGAGTAAAACTTAACTCAAGTGTTTGCTTATGCAGGGTTTGAAAAAAGGATGGCTTTCAACTTTCAACCTGAGGACGATGAAAGCTGTGAACCTGATGTTGGCTGTAATGGAGAAGTATCCGTAAAACCATCTTGATAAACTTTTGGTGGGAACCTCAACTCATGTGAGGACATTGAAAGAGTTTAATTTTTTTTATTTCTTTTTTTAATATGCAAATTACTTCAAGGGGTTGTGTTCCATCTTTAATAGTTTATGGAGGAAGACAAGGATATCCTTTTATTAGTGGTTGGGTAGTTATCGATAGTTTAGTTGATAAGGTAATAACATAGAGTAAGTCAAGGGTTGATACGATGTATCGGTAATTTGAATAGGATATTGCGGATGAGTGTGGGATTTCAAACAGGTGGATTAAAATAATTGTTGTCACGCGCTTGCTATAAAGTTCACACGGTTAAATATACTTATTCTGGGACTTGCGTTAATGACAATTTGAAGTTGGGATTTTGGGTAAAGTTCGTTGGGGAATTTGTTGATTATTCACGCTATTTTCTTCACTTCTCTAAGACATTCAGTTGTAACCTACTCGTACCATATGAGCATAGTGATAGTTAAATATATACTTAAGGGACGACGAAATTTGAAAGGTTGTCTTAAACCAGCCCTCTTGTTATTTATTCATTTATTCATAATTATTCATACATGCCAGTCAACTAGGCTAATCAACTAAGTCTCTTTCTATCTTTGTGGAGATTGAATGGCCCATCTACCGAAAGAAAGTTGCTGTTTTCTTGGTTACTTAACAGGTGCTTAGGAAAAAAACCATCCCAACCAACTTAAATAAATTGTATCCCACCAAAATGGAATATTCTTACTTCTTATGTACTTCTTCCAAAAGCTCGAATTGCAGCAGCTCCAGCAGCAAGGAGGATCGAACTAGAGTCGCTATATCGCATGAAGATGAGAGAAGTGACAAGCGCAATTACATTAATGCGCTGGCCACGTAAACAGAAGAAACAGCAGCGAGGTGCGACAGAAGGACCTTTTACAGAATCACCAAAGTGAAAGGCTTCGACGGTTCGTTGCTAATATCGGATGATGATCAACTGAAGGGATAGAAGGAGCATTTTGCGTCGGTTCTAAACCGAGTATTCGCCGGCAATATGCACCCAAGTCAGACTGAAGTATCCGTAGATAGAAATTCCCGAATTCGCACCACAAACCCCAGTAAGGAAGAGATTATTGCCGCGATCAAAGCACTGAAAACCAATAAGGCGGTGGGACTTGACGACATACCTGTGGAGCTATTTCTAGCTGCGCCAACGACTTCAGCTGAACTACTATTCCCACTTGTCGGGAGAACATGGGAAGCCGAGATTTTTCCGGACGAGTGGAAGGGAATGATCGTCAATCTCCCTAAAAAAGGCAATCTAATGCAGTGCGAAAACTGGAGAGGTATCTGCGTGCTGCCTGCTTTGGCCAAGATAATAGCTAAAATCATCCTGGAGCGAATCAAAGAACACCTCATAGACACACTCGACGCCGGACATGCAGGTTTCCGCTCTGGATCCTCCTGTGTCGACCACATCAACACCTTGCGGATCATCATCGAGCACTGTGTTGAGTACCGGTCACCACTTCACCTGCTGTTCATCGATTTTGAAAAGGCGTTTGATAGTGTCAATCGGGAATTTATCTGGCGTGCCTTGGTCAGGAGACGCATTCCTGATAAATTAATAGCAATTATCAAGGCTACTGTCTGAGGAATTCGAAGTCCAAAGCGGGGTTAGGCAAGGCTGCATACTTTCACCAATACTGTTTCTATTGGTGATTAGCGATGTGCTGAATGCGGCCTTGTTAACAGGAAATGGAGGAATTCGATGGACTCTTACATCTGAACTCAAACAGCTTGACTACGCCGGCGATATATGCCTTCTGTCTCACAGAATAAGGGACCTTTACCGAATGACAATAAATGTGGAGAGGGAAGCAGACGTCATTGGGCTGAAAATTAACTCGAAAAAAACCAAAATGAACAGCCTAAGACCAAACTCATCAACTCATATATGTATTGCTGGACAGACGGTTGAGAGAATAGAGAGTTTCCAATACCTTTTGAGTATTGTCTTAACCGATGGCGGAACCAAACTGGATATAGCCAACCGCATAGGCAAAGGAAAATCTGCGTTTGGGATGCTATCCACTGTTTGGCGAGGTAATGCAATTAGATTAAACACCAAGCTACGACTGTTCCGTTCCAACGTTGAATCTGTGCTACTATTTGCTCGTGCTCACCTGGAGGGTGACCACCACTATCACGAGGAAGCTGCAAACGTTTATCAATAGGTGCCCACGCTACTTCTTAAGGATATTCTGGACAAGCCGTATCTCTAACGAACAGCTTTATCAGAGAACGGACCATGAACCAATAGGCACAACCATACGACGACGAAAGTGGCTGTGGCTTGGTCACACTGTCCGAAAGGGTGAAAGACAGGTCCATAGCTAACCAAGCGCTGCAATGGAACCCGCTTACTCAGGATAGCAGGATGCGCGGCGGTCCTAGGAGTACGTGTCGCAGAACAACTGAGAAGAGAGAGAGGAGAGCTGTGGCACATTTCCAGAAACCGCACTCGTTGGCGGGTAGGCATAGTAGAGGCCCTAGGACCCACAAGAGGCTACAGAAACGAATGAAATAAAGAGTTAAGTGAACTTAATGGTTTAAATCCACGCCAGTCTAGTAAAAGGTAAAAGAGAAGCCGAAGACTGTATCAAAATTAGGTCATTTCATTAGCTGAAACTGTTGGTCGATTGCAGTGAAGACGGCTTCAAAGTAGTGTTCGTCCAACGAAATGACACTGAAATGCTTGAGCACTCTTAGCAAGAGCCTATATATATGGACTGACTACGAAATTTGAAGACATATCACCGCTCTCCTAATAGGTTAACAGACAGGGTATCTAGTGTCATATATTGACCAAGCAGCAGCACAGACGATATTAAGCTAACAACCAATACACTGGCGACATAAAATTATCCCACAAAGCTGCTCAGCTTCAATAGTAGCGATATCTGAAGATTGAAGAAGTTAGCAATCAGCAACTGGCTGTATGATCGGAATGCAGATTCCTAGCGGTTATAGCACAAATTTCGGCTCACAAGCGATTATGGATGCATGTCGAAAGTGTACGAGGAAAACCATGGCCCCCTAGATGAGTGGAGGTTGCTATAAAACAGCCAGACTGCTTCTTTGACGCACCATACGAGATATTCAAAGCTACAGGTGATACTGTTGGACGTCTACCATGCTGAGTCCTATAGAAAATAGCAATAAGTCTTGAATTTTAGGCGTTTGAGTTAAGGCCTAAGCCTTAATTCGCCAATATAAGCCTGATATCCACTTAAAGCCCATCGACGAGAAGGATGACTTTGTCAAAGATTCTCGACCAAACATGCAAGCCATGTCATATTCAAGATGGTAATATCGTCAAGTTAAAGCATTTATCGCAACAGGATTGCTAAACATATCCTGCACGACGTTACCTCTTAGTACTGACTTAGATTCATGTGTACGAGTATATGCTGGGGGCAAAGTTGAATCGATTTGGCTCTTGCTTCATCAGGTATGGTGGACGTACCATTGGCATTGAATGTCGTTGGGGCAACTATTCTTAATGGAAAGTCGAAAGGAGAAGATGTGCTCATCCCACGCAATCCCATCATTTCCACAAACAAGCCATTTCATTTCAAACGACTGCAGTTCCCCATTCGTCTTGCCATCTTGAAATGACAATAAAACAACCGTTAAAATTCACAACCTCACCATTCCGAGTGAAGAAAATCTCTCCGTCCTATTCGGACTCCCACCCCTGGAGAGTTAATATCGAAACCAAACACACCTGAGTTTCAAACCACTACATCACAAACTTTAGTTTCTCCTCCTTCTACCTTTCCGCCCGCGCCAAGGCAACAGTGTAAGGGTATTCATAACCCCTTAGGCGAGCGTAAATTATAAAAAAAAAAAAAACAAGGCACAAGGTCGATAACTTCAAGTGTGCGGATTGAATCTAGAATATCAATGTTTTTCCCATGGCCAGTTGTGTGTTGCATGCTCACACGTCGGACAGCCAACAAATTTATTTGTTTTCTCACTAAGGCACTTTCTCCCTCTTCCGGCCATCACCGGACGAATTCTAAGGATGGAATCAACGGTGGCGTTCACAATTCCAGTTAGGTCGAACAAGTGCTATAATATCTATGCGCTGCTTCAACGTAATTGAATACCAGGTCTATAGAGATCTTCACCACCAAGTTAGAGTGTTAGAAAAGAGTTGATGGCGGATGAGCCACCCAAGACCACGTCCAGATCATCGCTTGTGGCGATCAATGATCTCTCGATCTTTACACAAAACCCGTAATACGAGTAGATTAGCAGAGGTATGGCAAGTTGTAAGGGCGAATCCGAACCCGGATCCCAACTGAACCCTCATCTCCTGAGATCGCTAGGTTCAGCAATTCGACCCTTCCGGCTCATGACTGGGAACTAGTGAAACTGAAGGAACTAAGTGGCCTTTATATCCTTATTCAAAAGGACATGACAAATTTGTATTTAGATAAAACATAGAATAATTGAGATATCGGGCTGAAATTTATTCGAGGTGCATTAGATGGTCGATTATTTGGAGCTAATTTCCTACCAATCTTTTACACATATCGGCAGGAATCTTGGCAAATTCGCGTTCGATATTATTCCTGAGCTCCTCGAACACTGTTATCGTAAGCCCCATAAATAGAAATCGAAAGATGTTAAATCGCATTAGTCATTCGATCGGACCATTTCTGGAGATTACACGATTAACGAACTTCCGCTTCATGGATCATAGATCCCAGATTCGTATCGGGGTTTTTGGTTGTGTTTTTTGAGGTAAGCATAATCTAAGGCTCTACTTCGGCCTTCCAAATGTTGAGTGTTTCCGGGCGGAAATTGGGCGGAAATTTTGGCGATTAAGGAAATCCTGTCCTGACTGAAGAAAAACGTGATATCTTCAAGGGATATCCGCATCTTTTCAGATGATCAGGCCTCTATCAAGTCCCTGCACTCAGCTTCACAAAACTCTAAGACCGCCCCTCACTGCCAATCATTTCTCAGGGTACCGGGTTACAGGGATATTCCAGGGAATTGTTGTTAACTGTCTTATAAGCAAGCATGCAATTAGGCTAAACATTTTTACAAGCGGATGAGAAGAAGGAGCAAACTATCTTCCACCTACTCTGTACATGTCCAACTCTCTCCCAAAGAAGAAAACTCCACTAGGGAGCTTTCTTCTACAATGGCCTAAGCGATCTAAAAGTCTCCTACGATTCGCCAGAAGTTCAAAAGTTCTAAGAAGAAAGCAAGCACACAGATGAATGTCCGAATGAAGGGAACCTGGTGCGCAAAGGGCTGCTAATGAAATTAGTGGACAACCTTCTCACTAAGCCCATCTTCATCTTCTCAGACAACAAGCCGAATGTGTTGGCACATTCTCTTAAGACCTTAGCATACACCATGCCTTCGGTTTACTTACACACTCTACCATCTTCTAAGGCAAAGTCTCTGCTATTCATCCGGCCACTGCTTGGCTCAGTCTAAATTTAGTAACCACGCCAGACAGCTCTTATATACACAGACCGGCAGCTACCAGATTCCTAACTTCGAACACCATAAATTCGAAGGTGGTTAGCGACTGATGTGCATCTCTCATCAAGCAGCACAAGACGACATTCTACAATACTATGTTTTGGGACAGAACGTCTCACGTGCTTAAGGTGAACACCTATCACACTAGTCAGGATACGCCTTGCCATCGCTTACCTACATTAGTAGTATAATACCAAAGCAGAACTTGTATTGCAGTTACAAGTTCCACTTGGTATGAGTCGAGGCTGATCTAAGACCTCTTGCTGGTCTTAGGGCCACAGTACCCAGTACTTATTGCAACTCTACATTGGGTCCCAAATCAACAGGAGGACCATGACGAGGGCCTACCTCAACAAATCAGGCCCGCACCGAGATTCGGGGGACTTCTGACTCCCATGGTATTGTGATTTAAGTCCTAGTAGGGACTACCGGTGGTCTTGTCGCCAACAAGACCTATGACCGGCAACTTGTAACCGGTCAAATCGTAGCAACCTTCAGAGGCGTCACCTGAAGATGTTTACGATAAGACCAGTAATATGCTCTGCCCCCGCTTTTTATTAGACAACATCATTGATGGGTGAAGCCTTAATAATTGGGCGGAAACCCAGGATCTGGGAAAATCGAATCTTTTAGGGAAAGACTCGGATCTCTATTAACAAATATATATGGAGTATTCAGCTGATAAAATCAAGCTACAAATGTAATACGAGAAACAATTTCAAACTCTCTCAAGGCCAGCCATAGGTGTGCTCATTACCATAACTTTGGCACATCCAGACTAGCATGGCCCATACACAATCCCAAATAATCAAAAGAACTGACCAATTTCCGAAAAAGAGGTATCTCCAAACTCACAAATACTGTCACATACTCGTATGTCAAATCGTTTTTTTCATATGCGCCAGACATTGGCTAGAAGTCTAGATCTTCTGAAACGCAAGCGAGCGTCCTATGACAATATGCATCATGGCTAAATTCGCTAACATAAGCCTAATATGCGCCCATGCCCCTACGGAACACAAGGACGATGCGCGCCGTCAAAGAATACTTTTTCGAGCTCCTCGACAGGACATATGAGCAATGTCCAAAGTATGATATTAAAATCGTGCTAGACAATTTCAACGCCAGGATAGGAAATAGAACATCTTTGGTAGGACAATTGTTAAGCATAGCTTACACGACAACACGTCTGACAACGGTCTTAGGCTTATTGACTTTGTGGCGGGACGCAATATTATTTTAGAAAGCACACGGTTTCCTCATCTCTATGTAAACACGAGGATATGGCGGTCTCCGGATCACGAAACGCCAAATCAAATTGATCAATTTCTGGTACACGTATGGCATGCTTCCTGTATTCTGAACGTCCGAACATTCCGGTCAACCAACATTGACTCGGATCACTACCTTTTTGCTGCCAAGGTGCGAATGCGGATTTCCCAAGCGTCACAACAAAGACGAAGTACTGTGAGAAGATATAACGTATTGTAGAAAAACTGCAATCAGAAGAGACCGCCTGAATCTTCGAAATCTGTCAACAAATCATATGACCGCAGCACCAAGTAACGAAGACATTTTGCAACTATGCCAAGGTGCCACCAGAGACGCCGCAACTGATGTGCAGGATTTCATCCGATCACCACCAATAAATGGCTGGTTTGAAGAAGAATTCCGGCAAGTACATTCAGCAAGACAAAAACGTATAAAGCGGCGCTATAACGAAGAACAAGAGTGCTCGTGAGCTCTACGAGCAGAAGAGATACAAAGAACATTGGCTTCCCCAGAAGAAGAAAAAAGAGCACGAGAAGCGCGCGATCGAAGATATTGAGAGGTTTTACTCCAGGAATAACGTACGAAAGTTTAACCAAAAGCTAAAAAAACGCCTTAAGGCAAAAAGACCGCTACAAAAGCCTGTAGAGATGAAGAAGGAAACATTTTAGTAGAGACACAGTCGGTTCTGAGAATATGTGAAAAACTTTTCGTGCAGACTGTATAAAGGCGAAAAAGCCCAACATCCGGCCGCCAGACAGAAAATACCATTTAACACAGACGATGATACGAGAGCGGATCAATAAGTCCGTAACTTTTTGAATTTCTGACCTCTTTACTGAAACAGCAACACTGCTCCTGTCAACAGGCATCTGTCAGTTGACTCCTGTCAAAATTTAAACTTGCTGCGTCAGTTAGTTTGTGTTTGACAGCTATTTTTATCAGACTACTCACTAATTTGAGGAGAAAATGGAAAAAAGTGAATTTCGTGTGCTTATTAAGCATTATTTCTTGCGAAAAAAAACCATTACCGAGACCAAGGCTAAGCTTGATAAATACTATGGGGACTCTGCACCATCGATTTCAATGGTAAAAAAGTGGTTTACTGAATTTCGTTGTGGCCGTACAAGCACTGAAGATGCCGAACGTCCTGGACGCCCAGTTGAGGTCTCTACACCCGAAACAATCGAAAAAATTCACGATATGGTGTTGGCCGACCGAAGATTGAAAGTGCGAGAGATTGTGGAAGCCGTAGGGATCTCGCATGGCTCAGTGGTTTCAATTTTGAATGATCACTTGGGCATGAGACAGCTTTCCGCAAGATGGGTGCCGCGTTTGCTCACAGTCGACCACAAACGCAATCGCGTAACAACTTCACAGGAAGGTTTGGCGTTGTTTAATCGCAATATGGAGGAGTTTTTGCGCCGTTTTGTAACCGTGGACGAAACATGGATCCATCACAACACACCAGAGAACAAACAACAGTCAAAACAGTGGGTTTCTAAGGGTGAATCGGCGCCAAAGAAGGCCAAGGTGGGTTTGTCAGCCAATAAAGTTATGGCGACTGTTTTTTGGGATGCACGCGGGATAATCCACATTGACTACCTTCAAAAGGGAAGAACAATCAATGGGGAATATTATGCCAACTTATTGGACCGATTCAATGACGATTTGAAAAAAAAACGACCTCATTTGGCCAAGAAAAAAGTTCTTTTCCACCAAGACAATGCAAGGGTGCACACATGTGCAGTTGCCATGGCAAAAATCCATGAATTGGGCTATGAATTGCTCCCTCATCCACCCTATTCTCCAGATTTGGCTCCGAGCGACTACTTCTTGTTCCCAAACCTGAAGAAATGGCTTGGTGGAAAAAGATTTGACTCCAATGATGAAGTCATCTCGCAAACAAAGGCCTATTTTGAGGACCTCGACAAATCATTTTTTTTGGAAGGGATAAAAAAATTGGAGAAGCGTTGGACAAAGTGTATAGAGCTCAAGGGAGACTACGTTGAAAAATAAAATTATTTTTTTATCAAAAAATCTGTGTTTTAATCCAAAAGTCACGGACTTTTGACTCGTAGCCAAAACATCCGTCCAACTGACCAAGATGAAGTAAGGATATCAGTATCTAGGATAATATCTAAAAAGGTATTCCAAGCTGGTGGAAATGACTTTGTGCAGCGCATACACTAACTATTATTATTATTATTATTTATTTCTGATATTTCTTACACCTTAAGAATAAATCTTATAATATTGTGAAGTTATAAATATGGAAAACAATTTTGAAACAATATTTAAATAAAACTGAAAACTGCATATTACATGAAAGCAAAATAAATCGTTTGAAAATAATAAGTTAATAAAATAAACATAAAGAAATTCAAAATTAAGAAAAGATGCCATAAAAAGGATAAACATTAATCGCTACGATTGGAAAAGTATGAGTGCAATCTTTTTATAAAAATTCGCATGTCGCCGATTTCTCTTAAATTTAGTGGTAGTGAATTCCACAGTCGTATGGCAGCTATAAAAAATTGCCTTTCTGATACCAAATATGAAAAGCGTGGTATAATTATGCTGAAGATGCTGGAATTTGGAGCTTGTCATATACTCGTAAGTACGATGGATGACGCGTTTCAAGTACGAGTACATTAAACAATTGCTTTATAGTGTGATATTTAACAAAATTTTCAAAAGACATGTTTAGCAGGTTCTTAGATAAATGTGATACGTGGTCGTATCGGCGAAGTCCAAAGATACTCGTATATCGTATTATACTCTTAAAAACTACTTTTAGCTTTCTTTTGCTTTCGGCGTCACAATTAAAAAAAATTTCACATCCATTTAAAAGTGTTGGAATGGCTGAAGGTTTGACTTACATAATCCTAAAAAAATAATTTTATTTTTCAACGTGGTCTCCCTGGAGCTCTATACACTTTGTCCAACGCTTCTCCAATTTTTTTATCCCTTCCAAAAAAAATGATTTGTCGAGGTCCTCAGAATAGGCCTTTGTTTGCGAGATGACTTCATCATTGGAGTCAAATCTTTTTCCACCAAGCCATTTCTTCAGGTTTGGGAACAAGAAGTAGTCGCTCGGAGCCAAATCTGGAGAATAGGGTGGATGAGGGAGCAATTCATAGCCCAATTCATGGATTTCTGCCATGGCAACTGCACATGTGTGCGCCCTTGCATTGTCTTGGTGGAAAAGAACTTTTTTCTTGGCCAAATGAGGTCGTTTTTTTTTCAAATCGTCATTGAATCGGTCCAATAAGTTGGCATAATATTCCCCATTGATTGTTCTTCCCTTTTGAAGGTAGTCAATGTGGATTATCCCGCGTGCATCCCAAAAAACAGTCGCCATAACTTTATTGGCTGACAAACCCACCTTGGCCTTCTTTGGCGCCGATTCACCCTTAGAAATCCACTGTTTTGACTGTTGTTTGTTCTCTGGTGTGTTGTGATGGATCCATGTTTCGTCCACGGTTACAAAACGGCGCAAAAACTCCTCCATATTGCGATTAAACAACGCCAAACCTTCCTGTGAAGTTGTTACACGATTGCGTTTGTGGTCGACTGTGAGCAAACGCGGCACCCATCTTGCGGAAAGCTTTCTCATGCCCAAGTGATCATTCAAAATTGAAACCACCCACTGAGACATGCGAGATCCCTACGGCTTCTACAATCTCTCGCACTTTCAATCTTCGGTCGGCCAACACCATATCGTGAATTTTTTCGATTGTTTCGGGTGTAGAGACCTCAACTGGGCGTCCAGGACGTTCGGCATCTTCAGTGCTTGTACGGCCACAACGAAACTCAGTAAACCACTTTTTTACCATTGAAATCGATGGTGCAAAGTCCCCATAGTATTTATCAAGCTTAGCCTTGGTCTCGGTAATGGTTTTTTTTCGCAAGAAATAATGCTTAATAAGCACACGAAATTCACTTTTTTCCATTTTTTCCTCAAATTAGTGAGTAGTCTGATAAAAATAGCTGTCAAACACAAACTAACTGACGCAGCAAGTTTAAATTTTGACAGGAGTCAACTGACAGATGCCTGTTGACAGGAGCAGTGTTGCTGTTTCAGCAAAGAGGTCAGAAATTCAAAAAGTCACGGACTTATTGATCCGCCCTCGGGTATACGTTTGAGCCGTCCAAAGCAACCGCAGAATTCCGTAGGTTGTTACGTGCAAATCACGCCCCAAAAATCCTCCATTCCCTTTGGTCTTGTTGTTGTCTGTTTCACTCCTCTACCCTCCTGCCTTTTCTCGTTTCGTCCCCGTTCTTTATTTCCCGTCATGCTCTGGATGCCACGGTATTAGGCGGTATTTACTGGATTCTTTGGATCCAGTTCCCTCCCTCGGCCTACCGCCCCAGAGATGACATATAGGTACCAGGGATAGAGCCAGGCGGACGGCCTGGAAACTCTAGCGAACGGACGGTCTGCCCCTTTGATGACCGAAGATGTCGACACCCCAGCAATTGCCGAGAGCCCACCCTAAATTCTAGACCTCCAAATTCAAAAGAAACAATTGTGAAAGAAAACACACGATTCTCCACGATCCAGCTCACTCACTCTTGTCTGCTAGGAGACTTACGGCCCTCTTAATATTATTCTTGGGAAAAGTTTCCTCTCTACTTGGCGGTCACTATTTGAGCTCCCCTTAATTGTCCCCCAAAAGTGTTCCGGGCTCGAGGGTGTAATATGGACCCAAGCAGTCACTCGACTGATAAAACGAACAGGACAAACACGACAAAACATCGACTGGTGTGATTGGGTAGTTCCACAGGGAGGCTGTCAGAGCTCTGGAAGTGAGTCCCTTTGCTCTTGCAGCTGAATTAGTGGAACAACGTATGAATGTGTGTGTGTGAGAGGCAACTAGCCGAAATGCGCGATTAGGATAATTAATATCTAGCCGTCATAGCGGACAGTGCCGCCATTATTTTTGAAAAGCCGAACAGAAAAAAAGAACGAACGTTGAACGAAAAACAGAAGGAAAAAGAGGAACAGAATTCAAACGACGAACGAACAAAAGCAACCAACAAAAGGAAAGGAAAACCACACAACGAACGAGCAAAAAAAAAAACCAACCAACCCTCTGGCAACCAGACAGGAGCGACCCCCAAGTAGGCAGGAAAAGAGTTAAGTACCCTTTTGCATTTTATTGTTACAATATAAAACGTCAATTTTTGTGTAATCCTCCCTTAAGTATCCCTTGTGATTCGGTGATCCCGTAAAGCTCCTTACCGTTCACTTGGCAAACACGGTAACCCTTTCGCGGTTACGGTCAAAACTGTTTCGCGACCCCGTTGGCCCCAAAGGGCACCGTCCTCGTGATCGTGCAGAATCGTGGGCCTTCTGTTGGCCACTTGACTAAACTGAGTTTTACAAAATTTTAAGGTGAGCAACCCCTCTGGTGCTACACGACACCCTTTACTGGGTTATTCCTTTTTGCACTCACACGGCCTTTGCTCCCCCTCAGGGAGCAGTTTATCTGTTATCTGTTTTCCCAATTTTCTACAAAAATTGGGTGGCGCCTACTTACATATTGTCTACGTTTACCCCCTCCCCCCTTTCGAACACCTACGTGCTGAGCAGCCGGTGTGCGCAGCTAGGAACCAGCTGCTGGTTGCAATTCCGGTTTGTTTGCGATCCCCTTTTGGGCCTATCTTCGGTTTTACGCATTCTCTCTCATCCGTGTGGTTGCTGGTTTTTTTCAACCCAGTTCTCAATAAGACCAAAAGGACAATTTTGATAAACCTGGACATCATCGGCGTAAATATGCATCATCGAATTTGGAACTATGCAGGGAATCTCGTTGATGTAGATCGAGAACAAAAGTGGGCCTAAAATTGATTCTTTCGGGACACCATTAGGGACTGAAACGAATAAAATCTGTAAATTTTAATACGGCTATACTTCCAATGCGGACAAATTCCAATCCCATTTTGTACCCAAATTAGCCTGCATATTCTCTAGTTTCAGTTTGTTATTGATTTTAATTCGGTGCAGTTTAAAATGTTTATAAAATATGAGTCAAAAGGAACGCCGTAAAAAGATCATCAACAAATGGCTCGAAAATACTCCGCGTCCAAACCATTTCATCGCAAAAAATTTAAACATAGCACGTAGTGCAGTGGATTCTGTTATTAAACCATATTTGGAGACGCTGACAATTAAGCGAAAACAGAAAAGTGGAGCTAAAAGTGGAGCACATGATACAAATTTGGACAGGAAAATAGTGGGTACCATCGTAAAAAACCGGACTATGTCATCCAGAGATGTTGCTCGGAAATGTAATACCAACCAAACAATGGTACAAAGATTTAAAAAACGTAACGGTCTAAAAAGATGAAAAAAACAAAAAATACCAAAAGTTACTGAAAAGCAAAAACAAGTCATAAAAACACGAGTCCGAAAGCTATACGAGTTGATCGGCAACAAGAAAGCGTGCTTGGTTTTGGAATTCGAAACTTATGTCAAAGCCGACTTTACTACTCTTCCAGCGCGCAGTTTTACAACTCGTTTGAAGCTGAGATTCTTTCGCAATCAACAACATCGATTGGGATGAAAAAATTCGGGTCAAAAGATCTCGTTTGGCTGGCCATTTGCCAATGTGGATACAGAAGCTCGTCGTTTATTACAAAGGGAACAATTAACGGAGAAGTGTACATTAACGAGTGCCTAAAAAAACTGTTGATTCCTTTCTTAAACAAACACGAGGGTTCAACATTATTTTGGCCAGATTTAGCTTCAGCTCACTATGTTCATGCGACGTTGAGCTTTCTTGTTGCTAAAAATGTCGACTTTGTCCCAAAAGACATGAATCCACCCAATGTTCCAATGGGCTTGGGTAAAAGCTAAATTGAGGAAAAGTGAGCAGTGTGCAAAGGGCGTAAAAGATTTTAGTGCTAAATGGAAAAGAGCGTCCTAAAAGATCACGGATGTAACCGTCACCAACCTTACGAAGGAAATTCGAAAGAAGTGGAGGAAAGAATGGGAACCCAAATAATTTTTTTTATTTTTTGTAATTGTGAATGAATTTTATAAAAACAGAGTTTTAAAGCAAATAAAAAAATTTACATATGGGTATATAACTTAATTCGTGCGCTTTTTTTCAAAATTTGGACGTTTATTTAAGAAATAATGTACAATAGTACATCTTTCTGGCAATTTGTGGATCCCATCCCAAAAGAACTGCGCCGGCTTGGCAGCCAAGAAAGAATCAAGCCAATTTTTGATATTCTGCTCTGATGTGAACCGTATTTCAGTGAGGGCGTTCTGCATCGACCGGAACAAATGGTAGTCAGAAGGGGCAAGGTCTGGGCTATAAGGCGGGTGGGGTAAGACTTCCTATCCACTGTTTTCCAAATAGTTCTCTATCGGAATAGCAACGTGGGGCCGAGCGTTGTCATGATGGAAAATTATTGCCTCGTGTCTGGTCGCATATTCCGGGCGTTTTTCGGCCACTGCTCTCTTCAAACGAATTAATTGTGTTCGGTAGCGTTGTCCATTGATGGTTTCACCCGGTTTTAGCAGCTCATAATACAGCACACCCATCTGATTCCACCAAATACAGAGCATTACCTTCGCGCCATGGATATTCGGCATTGCCGTTGATTTGGCTGGTTGGCCGGGTTTCACATATGATTTTTTGCGCTTGGGGTTGTCGTAATGGATCCATTTTTCATCATCAGTAACAATCCGATGCAAAAATGACTTCCTTTTGTGGAGGTCCAGCAGCATTTCGGACATGCAAAAGCGCCTTTCGACGTCTCTCGGCTTGCCTCTCATGTGGAACCCAATTTCCTTGCTTTTGAATATATCCAGCTGCTTTTAAACGTTTTGAAATGGCTGCTTGAGTGACACGAAAAGATTCTGCGAGCTCTTCTTGTGTTTGGCAACAATCTTCATAGAGTAATGCTTCCAGTTCTTCATCTTCAAACTTTTTTGGCTGCCCAGGACGTTCATGGTCTTCCAAGCCAAAATCACCACTTCTAAATCGTGCAAACCACTTTTGGCACATTCGCTCAGCTAGCGCATGTTCACCATAAACTTCCACCAAAATACGATGACTTTCGGCAGCAGTTTTCTTCATATTAAAGTAATGAAGAAGAACTCCCCGCAAAAACACTTTTTCAGGCACAAAGTTCGACATATTTGAGTGAAAAAAAATTATTGTTGTTTACGCTTCAAATGAATGACATATACTGAAATGACGTACAATGACAGTAGCTTTCCAACGCATGTTCCAATGGAATAATAACAATGGAATAATACAAGTTACGCCATCTCTTAGCAAACCGCACGAAGTTATATACCCAATAAATTATGAAAACATTTTTATTTTTACTTTGAAGTTTCCAAATTTTATTCGTTTCAGTCCTTACGAACGGGAAGGAAATTAGACAAGGCATTTTGAACAAACACTGCCTGCTTTCTAACACAGAGATAATTAGACATTAACTTTATTGACATCGCTCAGAAACCAAAGGAATAACGCAATTTATTACATATAGTAGTGTGGTCGACCATATTGAAAGCTTTAGAAAAATCGAGTAGTACTAGAAAGCTAATGTCGTCGGAGTCAAGACCAATAAGAAGAGCTGTAGTGCAGTGCTGTTTCGTACGAAAACCAAACTGTATTTCTGTTAAAATCCTATTATTGCTCAAATGTTTGTTAATTTGTGTTTACAAAATTCTTTCATATACTTTCGGTAGAAAAGGGAGTATGCAGATCGGTCTGAATTCAGTCCAATCGAGATTTTTGGTATTGGGATAATTTTTGCCAATGTCCACTGGTAAGGATATAACCCGGTAGTGAAAATCGTGTTAAAAATGTTTGTGATAAAGGGCAAAATTATAGGCAGAATTGCTTTGATAAACACTGGATGAATACCATCCACCCCGACTGACACTGGAGATGTAAGAAAACTACTATTCAGGGCATTACCATCGACATAACCACAATCCTTGGACCTTGATTTTCCGATGCCTAAGTTTCGAAGATTTTTCCATAGTTCAAATTAGATTGAAGCCGACTTGATAAATACAGAGTTTAACGAGTAGCTGCTCTTATCTCGCGAACAACTGTATTTCGAAAATATTTATACTCTTCGTGCAATTATTCAATTCGAAAACGCTTCCAATGACGAATGCTCGATCGCGTTGTTCTATTAATATTCTTATATTTCCAGTAAACCAGGATTTTTGAACGCTGTAAACTGGTTTGTTTTCATTGGTACATGCGACTCAATTAGCATGTTCAAATTGTCATTAAAAAATTTAACTTTCTGGCAGTTACATTCTACATATATATATTATCCCACGGAATTGAATAAATATGTTGTTCAAGTGCATGTTTATCAATGTTTCTAAAATCTCTATACCCGAAAGAAGAAGACGCAGGATAACTAGTTTTAAAATCGTAGATAAGATATAACATATTAGGTCATGCTTTGAAAAGGCTGGAGCAGACAGTTGATCATAAAATAATATACTGTTGCTATCGCTTACAAAAATAACATCTAATAAAATGCTTGAAACAGACGAAAAATGAGTTGGAACGGTAAAGTTGACAGGGTGAAGACCAAAAGAATTCATGCTATCGCTTAAGTGATTCTCAATTAAAAGGTTGCTAGTCAAATCTCCACAGATAATAATATTCGGGGATCTAGTAGAAGTATCTTCCAAGGCAGCATAAAAAGATGTTAAATCTATATACTTACTGGGTTTGTACTCATTTCTCAGATCTGGTTAGAAGAGCGTATGCCTTATGAATGGAATCTCAGCATCGTTTACGCGATTCACAAAAAAGGAGACGTACTCAACCGCGAAAGCTATAGAGGTATAAGTCTCCTCAACATCGGGTACAAGATTTTATCTGCCATATTGTGTAATCGTCTGAAACCATTCGCCAACAATCGCATTAGCTTCTGCCAGCGTAGTTTGAGACCAGGAAAGTCCACAATCTACAGGGTGAATGACTCCAACTCCAACTAGCATTTTATGCTATAATTTTTTTATTTTTTTGATAAATTTTATTGTGCCAAAGCAAAAAATGTTGAAAAATACATCAATTTTGAAATTGTGTCAGTAGTTTTCAATATGTCCACATTTGGCGCGAATAATGGCCTTGAGACGAAGACGGCCGAAGAAAGCATCGCACGCTGCACGCAAGTGGCTCTGCGGTATCTTGGCCCATTCCCGGCGAAGTGCTTGTTTGAGGTGGTCCAAACTTTGGTATTTTTTAGTGCCAACCTTCGCCTTCAAAATACCCTAGGCAAAGAAATCCAACGGATTTGCATCCGTAGAATTTGCAATCCATTGTGTCGAAGAAATGAAGTGTGGAACATTGTTTTTTAACCAATCTTGGTTAACGCGCGCTTTATGAAACGGTTCCGAGTCTTGTTGAAATGTCCACAGTCTCCGACTGAAATGATTGTTTGCCCAAGACTTCAATAATGCCTCTAAGACAGTTTCACGGAATCCGATCGCATTAATTTTGACGCCACGGTCCAAAAATACGAGCGGAGAGCGACCATCGGCGGTTATGGCGACCCAAACCATCACTATCGGTGCTGTCTGCTTTCTGGTGGCCGTCCGAAGGTGTAAATTTTCGAAGGACCTCTCTGGCAAGTAAACTCGGTCATTTTGTTTGTTGACATATTGCTCAATACCAAATGGCGACTCATCGGAAAAAACCAAATTCGGCAACTCACCACTTTCGTGCAAGCGTAGCAACTCCTTCGCTCTTTCGACTCTAACTTTTTTCTGTTGCGGTGTAAGATCGTGTGCTTTTTGGAACTTCAATGGCTTGAGTCCAAGCTAATTTTTCAGTATGTGTTGCATTCGATCCATCGATATGTTGAGCTCACGAGCCATTTTTATTCCAATTCGATGTGGATTTCGTTCAATTCGAGCCTTCACTTTCCAAACCATTTCTGCCGATGTTGCTGTTTTTTCATGACCACCTCCATGGCCTTTTTCAACGCTGCTAGTATCACGGTAATGAGTTATGGTTCGAGACACAAAGAATTTATTCACGTTGAGGTGCTGGAGGGCTCTAACGATAGCTACTTGTGGTTTTCCAGCCAAATATAAAGCAATCGCACTACCACGTTTGATTTCCATCGCGTATAAACATTTTTCAACATTTTTTACGTCAACTGAGACGTAAATCGTTTAAAAGGCTTGTAAATAATAAAATTATCTGTCATGTTTCAGAATTTGAGCTCACTGTCATGAACAGTTTGGAAATTATAGAAATCATTCAGGGTGTATGTACAATGTCGACGTAGTACGAGACATTGTCTATCTTGACTCTGGTATAAATTTTGTCAACAATATCTCAGCAGAAGTAAAACGAAGAATCACGCCAATCGTTGTTTTTTAGGCTAAGAAGGCAACTGAGTAGTAAAGCCCTATCCCGAAAAACTAAGTAGTCACCTACTTCCGAGATTTTTTTGATTTGATTTGATTTGATTTGCGGCCCGGGTTAACCCCGGACAGATTTATTATTGCTTATTGCAAGCTTATTCTTAGAACTAACAATTTTCACTTAAAACTAAAGATAAAAACTAAAGGGTGGGAGCGGTTAAAAAAAGTTAGGATGTGAGGCATAGGTGGAAATAAGAGTGTTTTTAAGAGAGAGTTTGGTGAGATGGTAGTCGAAGAGAGGCAGAATATCGTTAACTTCACGAAGCATTCTAGACATTGGCTCCAAGTGTCCGTAATTCGTTCGGTGAAGATTGAGCCGGAAAAGTGGCACAGACCTAAGATTGCGTGGGTTGGTATTAAAAGAAATAAGTCGAAGTAAAGAAGGACAATCGATATTCCCAACTAAAATTTGATGAATAAAGAGAATGTCGGCAACTTTTCGACGTATAGAAAGGGGTTGTAAATTTATAAGTTTCAGCCGGTCGGTATAAGGTGGTAAGTTTTGGCTATCATCCCAGGGAAGACCACGTAAAGCGAATCGTAAAAACCTGCGTTGAACAGCTTCTATCCGGAGGATGTGTGTTCTGTAGTAGGGTGACCAAACTTGGCTTGCATATTCAAGAAGAGGCCTAACAAAGGTTATGTAAAGAGATTTGGTAACATAAGGATTGGAAAACTCCTTAGACCAGCGCTTGATGAAGCCAAGGGCAGAGTTGGCTTTCTTTATTATATTATCAATGTGAGAACGGAAATTGAGTTCCTTATCACAGATAACACCTAAATCACGCAACTCATTCACTAAGGGAACAGGCAGATTAAAGATTAGATAGCAGCGAGGTGAAGTAGGGGGCCGCTTACGGGAATATGTTATAGCCTGACACTTATTGACGTTAAGCTCAAGAAAATTCTTCTGACACCAAGTACAAAATCTGTCAAGATCATCCTGCAGTGGTAGGCTGTCTGAGGAAGAGGATATATATCTAAAGATTTTCATATCGTCTGCGTAAATAGATATGTATGAATTTTTAATGATGCAATCAACATCATTAATGGCCAGAATAAATAGTAAGGGGCCAAGGTGGCTGCCTTGAGGGACACCAGAGGAGGCTTTAATTGGGTCAGAAATCATGGACCTAAATAAAACATAGTATTGTCTTTCATTTAAATATGATTGAACCCATGTTATAAAGTTTATTTGGAAACCAAGAGCTTTTAATTTCAGAAGGATTATATCATGTGAAATCCTATCAAAGGCTTTGCTAAAATCGGTGGCAATCACATCAACTTCATTTCCAGATTCCAGTGCACATAAAGTGCTTGATACGAATTCCGTTAAGTTGGTGGTCGTAGATCTACCTTTGAGAAATCCGTGCTGGTTTTGGGAAACAATAGGTTTACAATGGAAAAGCATTATATCATAAATAATGCTTTCGAAAAGCTTAGGTATGCAGGACAGCTTAGCAATTGGTCGATAGTTGGAAATATCATCTTTTCGGCCTTTTTTATGTAGGGGAATAATAAATGACCTTTTCCAGGTCGAGGGAAATAATCCCTGGGTGATAGAAAGCTGAAAGAGAGTTGTAAGAGGTTGGGCTAGGTGCATTTCACAT
This sequence comes from Volucella zonaria, assembly GCA_963966105.1. Taxonomy (NCBI): domain Eukaryota; kingdom Metazoa; phylum Arthropoda; class Insecta; order Diptera; family Syrphidae; genus Volucella; species Volucella zonaria. The sequence continues at coordinate 41,537,285 of OZ014530.1, read as the reverse complement.
TTCTTTAAAAATATAGGGGGAAGATCATCAGGGCCGGCGGAATACTCATCTTTGAGGTTTATTATTTTATCTTTGACTTGCTCTAAAGTTATAGACACATATTCTAAAGTTGTTTGTGGGCAGCTATTTAAGTAGGAAAAGTAAGAGTGGTCTGGCTCTTGGGAATGGGTGGCGAACGCTTGGCTAAAAAAAGTTGCGAAGAGATTTGCTATAATTTGGGGATCCTCCGAGGACTTATCTAGAAAATTCAGAGATGATGGATAGTTATCCGATTTACTTTTAGTTTTGATGAACTGAAAGAATCGCTTGGGGTCGGAAATGAGTGTGCGGTCCATTCGGTTTAAATAGTTGTCATATAGAGTTTGACAAAGTACAGAGAAATTTATTAGGGCAGACTGGTAGTGAAAGAAATCGATGTCGGAACGCGATATTAAGTAAGTACGCCAGAGCTTATTTCTCTTATTACGAAGAGATCGCAGCTCTTTATTATACCAGGGTGGTGATGATGAGGGATTCTTTTTGGGTAAAAAAGGTACAGATTGGGAGAGACATTTGAAAATTTCGGTATAAAAGGATGCGAGAGCATCGTTAACCGTGAGGTTGGGATTATCGTAAAGAAATTCAAAATTGGCCATACTGAGGAGGTTATTCAGTTTGGCGTAGTTAGCCCTATGAAAATTAAAACTGTAAGAATGCTCATAAGAAACGCGATTAAGACCATTGTCATACGCTAACGTAAGAGAAAGGGGAGGGTGGTAACTATCCAACTTAGAAAGAAGATGTCTGCTTTCTAAAATGATGCAGTTATCTGTATCAGTGGCGAAGACTAGGTCGAGTTGTCTGCCAATGTTATTGGTGACACCACTTAATTGATACAGACCAGAGTCAGTAAGGCAATCGATGAAAAGGTTTTCTTTATCAGAGGTGGGATTTGTTGCCGTAAAGTAGGACTGGTCAGTCTGAGCCCATACAAGCTTAGGTAGATTGAAATCACCTAAAAAAATAACTACGTCGTTGGAATCAGCAGCATTAAAAATGCTGTCGATTGCATCAACAGCTAGCTGGTAACCTTGAATTGGTTGAGAGGGGCGAATATAGCAGCAGCAAATATATAGGTTGCGCTTGCAAATAGGAATTCTAGCGCATACAAATTCAAAGAATGCAGTGGACGATTTTTTAAAGGGTTTAGACTCAAGACGAGAGTGTATAGCTAGAAGTACCCCACGGCCATATAAATTTTCCTCTTTATCTAGACCGTCGTCACGGTGTAAATCAAAGTCTTGGGAAAATAATTCATTATTCTTAATATTAGGGGTGAGATTGGTTTCTGTGAGGGCAAAAATGTCGTAGGGCAGAATCTGCGAATTAAGATATATAGCAGAAATCTTAGTTCGTAATCCTCTTACATTTTGATAATACAGGGACAGATATTTGGGAGGCTTCGGCAAAGAATTGAGTGGTGGGTTAGGAGCGATGGTAGTTTTTGAAACTAGACCGTGTTCGCTGGAGGTGTAGTATGCGTTTGGAACTTACGTGAGATGCAAAAGAAGAGAGATCATTAGCCACATCATCAGGAGTCATATCTAATTGCTCATGAAAACGTATAAAAAGTTGCCGCAGATCATTGTGATTAGTGGGAAGGCCTTCTTGCAGAATGGAAACCATTGCATTGGTTTTCGTTATACCGTCTATACAGACAGAATCTGGCTTATCATGTAGATATGCGAGATATAAACGAACATTATCGTATAGTCTGCGGTCTCGTAGTCGAGAGAGAACATACCGGCCATCTTCCCCTGAATCGATAAGGTTCTTGGTTAACTTTGCCTTTGGAGGAAGTATGGGGTCTAAAAAAGAAGGTGGTGTGGTATTAGAGTGGGACTCTAGCTTAGAAGATGGGGAGGGATTTAAAATATGGGAGCGAATAAAGTTAGGGTATGTCGTTTTAGTTTGAGTGGGATGAGGAGAAGTTGTTGGGTTTTTTAAATGATTGAGAGGAGGATCAAGATTAAAAGATACACGTTTGGGAATTGGGTTAGACGGGGTGGAAGAACGTTTTATGTACACGCGATTAGCAGTATGAAGTGAAGAAGGAGTGAATAAAGGGAATGTCCCAACTTTAAAACTCCAGTTTGGATCAGGAGCTTGTTTGTTAGGCTTTGGATTTTTTTTGTGAGAGTTGGGCTTTGGTAAAGGGTTAGACTGCTGTTTTCTAGGTTTAGTGGGATTTGAATTAAAGGTAGTATCCTTGCGATGTTTGTTGTTTCCTCTATTTAGTTTTACTCTTTCCATGGTTATTCCACCCAGATTGATGACGTCGGAAGCAGGGTTGATGAACATCCATTCATATTTTAATGGGATGCTTACCTTGAGGGTGTTGGCGGAGATCTTACGGCAGTTGATGACATCAATTTTAAATTTAGATTTGAAGAGACTAGTTAGCCTGCCTCGATCGAGATGTGTACCTCTTATTAAAAACGCAACCGATTCGGCTTTGTTGGAATTGTTCAACTTTTTGATTCTATTGTTCCAGTCCGAAAGTGTCCATAAGGTGCCAAGTCGTGAAATTGTGGGTTCAGGAGTTGGTGTATTTGGATGAGTTTCCGGAACGGGTTGTGGTGGAGGAGATGATGACCCAGGAGTTATTGGTGGTTCAATTATTGCAGATTCTAGCATCTCAGTCAGAATCGAGGTGTTGTATGGTGCAGTCGGTAGAGCTTGGGATTGCACCGGTATATCGTCGATTTTACTGGAAGCTATCCGGATGTGATCAGTAATTTCGTTTAAAAGCGCGCGTGATTCGGTTATCTCGTTGCTCAAATCACTCATTTGGCACATGATATTTATGAGCAACTGATCATTATTTGGCGGAGAGGGAACGCTACTTCGGGACGTACTTTGGAGATGAAAATCGAGGGAAGACCGTAGAGAACTTAAAGAGTCTGTTATTGTGGGGATGTACGATTTAATTATGGATTTAACACTGTGGGATATACAATTTTTTAAATCTTCACTAATTTCGTGTTTATCGTTTCGTTTAATTAAATCACTATTTTGAGCCAACTGCATAGATAAGTTTCTAAATTGACTCTTATTATAGCTTGCAGATTGTTCGAGGGAAATTGATAAGTCTTCAACTGTTTTTAAAATGTCATCATATTTGGTGAATTGATTTTGAATCGATTTCAATGCATGGTTGTTTTCCGCCGCAAAATTGTTGACCGAATCACTGAGACACTTAATAGCAAGCAAGATGTGGGACGGAGTGATGTCCTTGCACTCATCACAATAGAACAAAAAGTTGTTTTTAAAGTCCCTTAAATACGCGACGGATCTCTTACTCAACCCAATGCATAGGGCGTGGAACGACTTGCAGCAAAGACCACTGCAGATCACCATAACAGCATTTGGATCACTTGTTAAAGAGCAATTTGCACTTCCACATAATTCGGACATGATGACGATGAAGTTAGGGTAGGTCAGTTGAAAAATTTACGCAAAAGGCGGTGAATGAAAATTGGGTTAACTTTAATATTATTAGGCAAACAGATCGAGTCAGCAAAATAGTTGAAAATGAACACAAAGGGCGATGAATGAGAATTGGGTTATTAAGCACTTTTACACAATAAACAACAAAGGCGATGACCGAGAAATAGCTTTTGCGAATTATTGCAAATTAGGCAGGAACAAATTAAATGAAAATAAATAAGCGGAGCGAAATTAAGCACGTCTGAACTTAATGAATGACAACCCTTTACTCCAAGAGAGAGAAATCCTTCGAAACATATTCGGTCCAGTTTACTTAGATGGGCTATGGAGGAGAAGATTCAATGACGAACTCTAGAACTGTACGGCAACTCCGGCAGAGTCTTCGAATCTAACGCGGAGGGACAATGCAGTAGAGGAAGACCTCACCATAGGTGGCGCGCACGAGTAGAAGTAAAAGGTGAACCGCCTGGGAGTGCTCAACCGGAGATAGTTGGCTAAAAACCGGACTAATTGGAGAGGCTTCTTGTTTGAGGCAAAGGTTCACCCCAAGCTGTAGCGCCACTGAAGCAAGTAAGTGGTGAAACAAGGCCCCTGGAAGCAGCTGCTACTTTGGACCGCAGCGTCGCCATCATTCTAAGATGAACTTAGAAGATCCGTGTAAGAATTGAGAAGCCGCTTGATTGACTATCGCGTGCGTTATACATACCCAGAATAGGTCGAAGGCGAGATTCCTCTTTTTCATTCCAAATATTGTGCAGCGATGAAGCTGAATCCACTGTGCTTTATGAGCTAATGTAATAATAGGTCCATTTTACTTCAGAAACGATATCGGCCATAACAGTCAATTGAAAGCGCTATAGATCCATGATCGCTGTTTTTGTTCCCCCGTTTTGTGGAGGAGCTGTGGTTTCAACTAAACAGGGCTATATTCCACATTTTGAAGTGGCTTCCAAGGTCGTATGATTTAGCACTTTCAGATTATCTTCTGTGGGGATACGTAAACTCTATGCAGATAAACCGGTGACAGTTGATAACTTGGAAGCCAACAGTAGCCGCATAGTTGCCAATATACGGCACCAGCTGCTGAAAAAAGTTATCGAAAATTGGACTTCTAAATTGCATACTACTCGAGCCAGATGAGGCACTCATATCCCCGAAATCATATTTCAACACTTATGGCATAAAAGTAGCTTTCCAAGGAAGCTAATACCATGGCCACTTTCTCAATTTTTATATGTCTTATTTAAAGTTCTTATTTTAACGTTCTTTACCTAATAACACCCTTTAAGAGGTCTTAAGTATGATGTTACCACGCACATCGGAAAAAATCACCGATCAGCCTAGAAAAGTGAACGTATCCCTGTTAATTGAAGAAGAGGTATCACATCAACCTGCGAAGGAAGGGCAATCTAAAGGCAAGTGGTAAGAAATACGAGTATCTGTCTTCCCGAATTTTTGTGTAAACTACATATATCCACGTCTTTTAACCTGTTCAATACAGGGCTCTACTTAATCTCTGGAAAACCGCAACCCATCTAGGGTACTTTGCGCTGGAGAGAATTTCCGCGCTAAGCTCCTCACGAACCTGGTTACTATCAGATTCGGTAAAGCGATTTGACTTCGTAGATCATTAAGGTCCAAAGTCATGTTTGTCAAGACTGTAGTCGTTTTTTATCATCGTCATTCCGTTAAGTTGAATGGAAGCAAACAAAGTCTCATGCCAAGTCTGATGCCTGCTTTCTTCAATATCTACAGTAGGAAACGGCTGTATCAAAAGAGATAAATTTACATCCAAGATACCACCACAACCTGAAGAAGCAGAATTATTGTCATGAGAACTAACGTGTAACCTCTCTGATCCCAGCAAGAGTCAGTGCAGTTATTTGTATGTACGAAAAACTTGTAAAGTCGGCAACTTTTAAGCTGCTAACCATTGTAAACAAGTGTCTAAACAGGACCTCTCAAACATCAATTTCTCTCAGGATGTATAAAAAGGAAGAAGTTTCAACGAAACTGATTCACTCAATAAATTTTTGCGCCCTAAAACCGGGAACATGCTAGACAATTGTGGGAGTTCTGGTCTTAGAGCCATGGTGCAGAAATTAATTTAGCTGTCAAAACCATCTCAAAGATACGACAAAAACATCTGCCTCTTCTATTTTCGTAGCAAAACTGATTCATATTAAAAAATTCATATCTCTCCGTCCTTGTACATCCGGCCGAAGGCAGTTTAGCTTAGCTTCAATGACAAACACGATTCAAGATCCTTACAAAAAAGTCGGAGACCAAATGCCAGCTGTCAAAAAATCCACAATTCTCTCATAAATTACTTTCCCCTTTCACAGGCTCTGACTATGTCAAGTAATGTAAACAAAATTTATTTGCGTAACAACGTAACAACGCACGAAATGCATCCTTTCTCCAACTCCTTTCAAGTGGACACCTTTACCATACCATCAGCGTCGAACGACTCAGGATCGGTGAGTGCTCGTATTTTGAGTCTTGACAAATGGAAATAACCATTTCGTAGCTATCACACGTTCAATTGGCGAATTCTGACAGTTTAATGCGATAGCGAATGTCATTTAGCTTTTGATTCGTGCCATTTATCTTGTCGATCCAGAAAAAAAACAACAAGAATAAAAATTAAGCACACGCGCGCAACAAGGAGGGTTGTGCCATATCGTCCTATGGGACATTCCTAAGAGTTTCATGATTTGTTCATGAATTCACCTACAAACTTTCCACTGCTGTGCTTTCTATTTTCGTCCTCAATTCAAATGATAGAGGTAGGTTCTACAATTTGATTGATTGCCTCGAAAAAATTCGTCAAAACGGAGCGAGCGTGATGGGAGGCAGAATCTGCCACATTGCTTATTATGATTAAAATACGAAAGTAGGTCTACCACCTCTATCTCCATCTCCAGACGACTTGGAGGGAAATCGTTTTAATGTTTCCTTAAACGAGAAATGTCTACATCAATGCCTGGATGGAACGTACTCCTGGTATCCTTATGCTTCTACCTATACATTATGTATATGCATCTATCTACAAAGGCAATCTCGGGACTTAAGCTCTCGGGATAAATGGCGGAAATAATTGAAAATGCATTATTCTATCCGAAAGAAGGACTCCACGTAGGCAGAGGAGACTCTTTGCTTATTATGAAAACACACATCAAAAGGAAAATTTAGAAAAAAAAAATACGGAAACCAGTGCTTGGAGAGAAAAAAAAAAGAAAAAAATAAAAAAAAAGGGAGCAAAGAGTATGTGGAAACTTTTGTATTTTTTTATTTTTTTATTCTGAAATTAGAAACAGCTTTTCCACTGCATCTGCTTTGAATACGCGGGTCTACTAGTATGAGTATATGAACCCGTAGAGGGTAGAAGGTAGAATGCACTGTTTGTGGTTTATTCCTTCCGCAAGGATTATGTATGATAAGTGGCCACCCAGAATGCTCTTGAATTATCCTCGGCAATTAGGCATTGAAGGCTAGAAAGGCTAGAGGCTAGAAGGCTTTTGCTGTTTCATATTCCACACACATGCTCAAGAGGTGAACTCAACTGAATAAATGAATTAAAATAGTTGACACAAGTGTGGGCACACCATGTGTGGGTGGCAAATATGAAGTGCAAGTTATGCCCGGATAATTTAAAGCATTTAAATTGTTGAGAGAGGAAATTGGCATTAGGTGGAGACTCAACCCATCTTGGAATAGCCCGGAGAGGAGTTTTGAGGGCTTTAGAGCAATAAGAGTGAGTTCAAAAGTCAACACAATACCATATACTTGTTTAAAATGGTAAATGTGGAAGTAGCACAAGGTTCCATTAGGTTAAATTTTAATGACCCAACCGTCAACCAATTCACAGGAGGACGACCGCGACGTGTCTCCAATATACAGGTTGTGTATGTACGTATCATTCTGACACTCATAATTTTCTGTTGTCACCTGATTTAAAGCCACACTTTTTGATAAAAACATGCTGCGACATGGATATTTACAAAACTTTAGGTACCGAATAGCTTGACCCCTTAAAGAGAGCCTCAGCGCGAGACTTCACTAACTTCAAGAAACGCAACGACTAGTGGATACAGTGGCGTATAATTATGAAGCACCAAGGGTACCTATAACCCTCGTGTAGAAACCATTAGTCCGATGGTATTTGTGCTCAAATAAAGACCACCATGAACAAGGCTTACATTTGACACAGTACACGAGCCATCGCACTTCCTCAGCCAAAGAGCAACAGCATCCTGGAACTCCTTATAAAAACACACTTTTTCGGATACAGTGATATCAGTACGGAACCCGGAAGGTCTCAGCAAGTACAACTTGCAGGATACAGCGATATCAATTCATTCATTTCCGAGGAAAAGATTTCCTAGGCTATTAATAGCATCTCCCTGTTCAAGTCTCCGGGCCATTGGGGCATACTAACTGTCATGTTACAGCGAACGCAAAACCTAACAACACCTTGGCTGGCGCCAATCTTCAGATATTGTTTAATAATGAACTACGTACCCAATTCTTGGAGACGCGCTCGAGTGTTATCTATACCGAAGGTAGGTAAACGCGGGCACGAGACATCGAAGAATTTCAGGCTAACTAGTTTAATCTCCTTTGTACTTAAAACGTTAGACATCCACATGCGAAGTATTCTAGAAGAATCATCGCTATCAAAATCACAGCACGCCTGCCTCAAGGGAAGATCCACGGAAACGGCTCTCCATGTGGTAGTGCGAACAATTGAAAAATCCATACGCACTCTGAAGCTATTCACAAATCTCTGATCGAGCTGGTCATAGAGGAATTTATTAGCCAATGTGTAGTGTCTATCCTCAGAATAAGAATTATTCAGGCAACACTAGGAAACAGCCACTTAATCAAATTTGCCCATAGACGAACGCCACAGGGTAGCGTTATTTATCCTCTACAAAATTCTGAACAAAATTCTTGCAAAACTAGACAGAGAAGGGATCAAAGTGGTGGCGTATGCAGATGATAGTGTCAATGAAGTTTCCTTCCGTGATAAGTGAAATCGTGGAGGCTGTTCTAGATAAGGTAAACACCTGAGCCGCAGGGTTTTGACCTTGGTGTCAACCCCATCAGAACTGAATTGATGCTATTGACCACAAAATACCTGATTTTACCCTTCTCTGTCTTAATGGTCAACCGCTGACACTATCCTCCAGCGCTTGGTATCCATGTATCATGCTTGATCCAAAACTTAACTGCAAGCAAAACATCGAACACTGGCTAAGTAAGATATGTGTCGCCTTCTAAACCGGCAGCAAAACCTGGAATGAGGACTTCAACCAAAAGTGACCTACGGCTATGAATATACACAGCCGTAGTGTGTCTAATTTTCATCAACGGGTCACTAGTATAGTGGCCCGCTTTGAGCTAAGGTTAACATACCACGTAAATAAATTAAGGAGGCTCTAAAGAACAGCCAGTATAGGCACTACGGGCGCATTAAGCTTGGCCTGAACGGATACCCTTACGGTGCTGCTGCATCCTCTGCCTCTCGACCTACACACAAAAAATACCACACTTTGGAGCGCAGTCAGACTCAAAGAATCTGGGTGCTGGACTTCACAGCCTTACGGCCACAGCCACATCCTGGACTCATTACCAAACGGCATGGTAACATTTCCAACTGACCAACATCAAGAAAAACTTCCACACGTACGATTTCCCATCAGAGCTCTGTGAAAGAAAGACGAAGTAATAAAGGACTTCGACACGGTCATCTACAACGACCGACGGATCAAAGATGAACTGTTGTGTGCGGGCCGGTGCCTATTCTGAATCACCAAAAATATCAATATCATACCGCTTGCTCGATTTTGCCAGCGCCTTACAGACGAAACTACTGACGAGAGACATGCACGTAACTCGAGTGTGATACAATGCATAAACAAAACATTATTATCCTCATATCCTCCAAACTAATGCATGACTGCTGGAACGAGCTTGCTAGTCTGGGCGAATGCTTTAGGGTCACATTGCTCTGGGTTCTAGGGAACAGTGACATAAAAGGAAACAAGGGTGCAGATGAACTGGCTCAGCTTTTCACAGCTCACTCGGGTCAAGGCTCCACGTCGCACTGGGAGCGGTTAAAGGACAAATCCACTTACACTTCCTGCAGAAGGCCAACCTCCAACAAACTGAGGCATATCAAGGATCTTATGACCGACCTACAATAAAAATAGAGCAAAAGACTCAGTAAACAGAACCCGTCCAGATGTCGCCAAAATCACAGCGATAATCGCGGGGCATTGGGCAATTGGCGACCATGCGGCCAAACTAGGTATGCCTTACAACCCCCACTGTCGTAGTTGCGAGAATGAAAATGAGAATCAAACTCTCTCTCTCATTTCTTATGCAAATGCCCAGCACTAGCAAGGGCCAGACCCCGTGTACTGAATCAACCATTCTTCGACGACCTTAACCACATCTTGAGTAAAGAAATACGAGATCTTATCTCCACAGGCTGAATCTAGGCACCGACTGTCTCACATATCTTCGATAACACATATCAACAACCAGATCACACAACTCGTGATAACAAAAAGGCACATTCTAGTGCTACTTGGGCTCATGGTGAACCGTGACCTCTGCCTACCTTCCTAAAGATGGAAATGAAATCCAAAGTCGTACCATTAATCGATTGCATTCCTTCCATCATATCTCAGGGACACCCAGCAGGTTGACATCATATTTTCCATCAATCCTGAGTTCTCCGACGATCTACTTGATTCTCCTATAGTGCAAGGAGATAATTCAGAATTCGACTCGGATGATGCCTACCTTGCCCTAGCAAACGTCCACTTTCCTGATTGTAACAATGATGCCGTGGTTACTGCAGACCCACTCTAATGCAGATCATTTCTGTTTACTTTCTAAAGAACTTTGTTCCTTAAGTTGGAGCTTGGACTCAAAACCAGAAACTACAACAACAACCTCTTTATGAGACTTGGTATACATTCATGTTGTAACGTAAGTATTGCGCATTTATTCGGAGGTTATTTTCCAAGCGCTTCTGTCGCGTCACAATCAAGAGCCGTTTTTGAACCGGATCGTTATCGGAGACGCAAAATGGGTTCTTTACAATAATATTGATCGTCGCTACTAATGGCTTGGTCCAGAAAATAGACCAGTACAATATCCCTGAGATGGACTTTCCCGGTCATGGTATTGCTGTCTGTATGGTGGGATGCTGAGGGAACATCCATTTTGAGCTGTTGCCTCGTAACCAGACTATCCCGCAGAAGTCTACCGTCAACATCTGTGCAGATTAAGGTCGCCACTACAGCAGTAACGGCCAGATTAAGTTAATCGAAGTAGTGTCCTATTCCACCAGAATAACTCTCGCCTTCATACAGCTGGGACCATGTGCACACACTTACAGGAGTTCGCTTGGGAAAAAGTGGTGTATCCGCCTTATTGTCCAGATTTAGCAACTTCAAACTTCCACTTGCTCCGGAGTCTGCAAAACACCTTTGATTCCTTAATGGAAAAAATTCTAGATTCCGGGATGATGTCCAAGAGGTTCTTTTTAGAGACGGCATTAAGAAGTTGCCTGAGACGTGGGCATAAGTGTATGAAGGAAATTATATTGACGACTAAATTTTTGCATTTAGTGCAAATTAACTAACAGTTAAACAGACATTCAGACTTATGTTACACCCTGATACGCCCTTTTGGGATGGCAAACGACTGGTTACGAGCCTTACACAAGCAGCATTGGCATGCCTTTGAAGGCGAAGAGCTACATAACTACTAGTACGTGCTACCTCAATGCTTACACGTGGCGCTTCCGGGGAGTTACTTTCGAAATTGCAAAGCTTTAAGAAGTAAATGACAAGCTTTCTGCGGCATCATAAAGCAGGGCCAATATTCGTAAGCGGCTGTGGAGTAGCGAGCCGTAAATATTGAATATGAATTTGAGTATACAAGTTGGGGCAAAAGTAATGTCATAATCTGAATTGGCTGCCATTTTGATAGAAATCAAAAAAATTGGGTCTTGTCTTCAGAAAGTGTAGCATTGATGGCATTAGGTTAAAAAAAGATATCGGTCCAATGGCCGCCTACAAGATTGATGCACATCTGTGCTTGTTTTACGGCAATTTGAATTGAACCAGAAATCAGTCGATGAATGAAGAGAATGCGTTTTTCGAGGGTATTCAGGTTAGAATGTTTGAGGCGGCACGATAGGGAGGTAAGATAAAGGGGTCATCCCAGGGTAGTCCTCGAAGGGCAAACCGAAGGAAACGACGAACCGAAGGGACCAGACTTAGCTAGCATATGCGAGAAGGGGCCGGACAAGCGTAATGTAAAGTGACCTTGCCACATAAGGGTTACAAAATTCTTTAGACCATCGTTTGATGAAACTAAGTGATGAGTTGGTTTTAAGGATTATCTCATCAATATACGAACTGAAGTCTAACTCTCTATAGCATAAAATTCCAGATCGTGAAGGAACTCAACCTTGGGTATAGATTGGCCATGAAGAAAATAAAGTCGAGGAGGAGATTTTTTTTTTCTTTTTAAGGTTAAGGTATCCTTAAAATGTTTGCACACACCGCGGGCGAAGGAAATTTAGGGAGGAAAGAAGGATATTTACCGATATATGTTGGTTTTATATCTCTGAATCTTACAATGACTAGGAAATAGAGATCTTGGCAGGGCATTCCACAAGCGAGTTGTTCGGCTTAGGAACGAATTGCGATATTTCAGAGTACGTCCGGAAGGGGGGTTGGGGGTATATTGTGAGCATTCATACCGATGAATGCCTTATATAGTATACTGAAGCCATATTAGAAGGGGAAAAGTATTTCTTACATCGTTTGAGAAAGCCTAGACATTTCGGAGCATTTTTGGCGACATCGAATATGTGATCATTCCAACGTAAGTTATCATTGACACGCATACCGAGAATGGAAAGTTTCGTTTCGGTTTCAATGATGCAAGTGCCATTCATGAATAACGGCTGGGTGTTTAAATTTCGCTTTAACGACAGCAGATAGCATTGTGTTTTGGAAGCGTTAAATTCTGTTAGTGGTTCCCCATTTAGTTATGCTGTTAATAGCAGAATTTAATGAGGTTAACATACGTCGCCGTTCTCGATCTACGTGAGCCCGGGAACGAATATGTAAAGCAGAGAGTACTCTCTGGGTACTGGGTTAGAGGTAGCAGAAAAGAGATTGTTGATGAAAATTAAAAAAATTGTCGGAGTCAGAACGGAGTCCTGGGGCACACCAGCATTTATTTTGTGAACATCAGACTTGAAACCTCCAAAACAATTTGAATTGAACGTTCCGAAATGTAGTTGCTAATCCATTGAAGAAGAGAGCCATCGATCCCAAAAGCGGGCATTTTCGACAAAAGAGCCTGATGCCAAACTCTGTCAAATGCCCTAGAAATATCAAGTGCAACTATCTTGCTTTCGACTTTGGTTCCACTTTTACGTGAGACATGCCATCAGATAACCAGTGGACCTGTTGCAACGAAAACCGTACTACCGGTAATTGAGAAGTTTTCGTGTTTCGAGATATTCCATGAGCTGACGGTTTATCAGCGTTTCCATAAAAAGAAGGGACGTAAGTGCAATGGGTATATAGGAGGAGAGAGAGGAAGACTCGTCTTTTTTAGGGACGGGCTGGACAAATGCTGATTTTCATCTGCTCGAAAAGAGTCCTAAAGAGTAGGATTGATGAAAAACCTTACGCATTGGTTTTGCCAGCGTGGAAGAACACCTCTTCAGAAGAAGGGGAGATATACCATCTGGACCAGCGGACTTATGCATGTTGGGATCTTTGAGTACTCTTGCTACTACACGAGTGCGAAAGTGGATTCGTCCCATTGAAGATTCGACGCACTCAAGTGTAGGCGAAGACAAAGCACACCAAGTGGAAAACCAATCGAGGTCTTTTTGGAGGAGAATAGAACCTTGGGGTATATTGGGAAATAGTTTTGGAGAACTTAGTCTCGTCGTCGTAAATGAATAGGGGGCAGTGTTTAATAATTCTCTCAAGATCGTTTATATTTACCATGTTAAAATGGAAAAGAAGTGAGCTAGATGGCTGCCTTGTGGGACACCAGAAGTGGCTAAAAACTTGGTTGAGAAGGCTGACCTAAAACGAACGATATAATAACGGTTCTCCAGATAAAAAGATATCCATTTTAACAATATGGGGTCGAAAGCGAATGAAAGCAATCTGAAAAGGATCAATTGATGCGATATTTTATCGAAGGCGTAAGCATAATCTGTAGCAATAACATCGATTTCGTTGCCATTTTCTAGGACTGAAAGAGCAAAGGATACGAATTCAACTAAGATTGTAGTAGTTGATCTTCCTTTCAGAAATCAATGCTGACTGGGTGATATAAGTGACTTGCACTGAGAGCTTAGAACTTCATATTAAAAGCTTTCAAAGATTTTAGGCATGTGAGAAAGCTTACTGGTAGTCGGTTACTTCATTCTTCTTCATTTTTTGATCCCTTTTTGTGGACCGGGGTTATGAAAGAGATCTTCCAAACTTGGTGGAATTCCATTTGTGTGAGGGACAGATGAAATATGGAGGAAAGTGGGTGAGAAAGATTGGACGCACACTTTTTGAGAAATATTGTTGGGGCCCCGTCTGGTGCGGGTATAAATTCGTCATCAAGATTTTGTAACTTTTCTTCGATAAGAGTAGGACGAAATGGTATGTGTGTCGGCCGATGATATATTGTCGAACGAGAGAGAGGAGGGATAACCGTCTGATTTTCTTTTGGAGTTAACGAATTGATAAAACTTCTTAGGGTCGTTGATAAGCGGTGTCGAGAAAGCGCTTATAGAGGTGAGTGAATTGGAAATAGGTTCCAAGATAGTTATAATAGTCAGAATAAGAATTAGTGTGAAGAAAAACTGAACATAATTTGTTTCTTTTATCCCTTAAAGAGCGAAGTCTTCTGTTATACCAGGGAGTGGAGGCAGCTGGTGTTTTATGCCGAGAAAAGAGGTCGTAAAGGAATAAAACGTTACAGCGGAGTTAATGTGATCGTTAGTGAAAATAAGGTTTAGTTGCCTGCTGATGGAACCAGGGACGCCACTTACTTGGCATAGTCTTGAGTCACTTATGCGGTCAATGAATATACATTCCTTGGATAAACAAGTGTTTGACGGGGTAAAAAAGAAGTTATCATCCGATGGAATCCACTTCAGAAGAGGTAGATTAAACTCACCAAAGATAAGGATATCGTCAGAGGAATCACTTAGATCAATAAGTTGATATTAAGTTGCTTTAATATCAAGGATGTAGGATTCGATAGGTTGAGCTGGGAGAATGTAGCAACACATAACGTACAAGAAGTTATTGGGAAGTGTTATTTTAATTGAAACAAAGTCAAGTTTGACAGGAGAAGAGTTAGGGATGAGAGAAGAGTTGAGGTTATTGTGAATAGCAAGTACGACACCTCAGCATGGAGAATCAACTTTAGGTAGGGCAGGATCATTAACCATAGAGAGAGAGTGATCATCATCTCGGAAAATATTATAAGAACATGGGTATAGCTTCTGGCTTTTTACGTCTGGGATCAAATTGGTTTCTGTAAGAGCATAAACATCGAAAGAGGCCGTGAGATTTAGACAAATCAGCACGTTTTGGTAATAAAATGTAACAGGTAGCTGGTAGGAGAGTGTACCATAGATGAGATGCAAGTAAAGGAGGCAAGTTAGGAACAACAAATTTTATCGTGATCCGCTCGATTACGCTGAAGGTGAGAAACTCTTGTAGAGTGTACATAGCTGCGGAATGCAGCGAGGTCACCCGCAACCTTTTGGGGAGATGTGTTGAAGATTTCGTGGTACCTGTTGTAAAGTTTCTTGGGACTAGTTGTATCAGTAGGAATTCCTTCCTGTTGATTGGAGATTTTTCCCTCAAAGCAAACAGAGTCAGATTTATCGTAAAGATATGCGAGAAAGAGACGTATACTTTCGTATATCTTTTTATCCTAACCTAGAGAGCGAATAGCGGCATTCCGCGGGGTCTATATTCTTTTGGGTCCATTTAAATTTAGTTGGCGAAAGGGGATCAAAAATAGGGGCAGGGGCCCGTGAAACCGAGGAAGAAGGCGATCTAGAAGCGGGATTTGTGAGCTGATAAAGTTTGGATATTTGGCTCCGGTTGTAAGATCGAAATTAAGAAAGCAGTTGTTAGTGTGGGCAATAGGAGGGGGTGTTTGGCGGTTGAGCAATGACAGTATCAGGGGCAAGGCTTAAATTAAAATAAACGCATTGGGGCTTGGATGGAAGAGAAGCACCTAGCGCTTTTGGGGGAGACGTGAAGCTGGTTGCTTAGGGATATAAACAGGAGGGGAAAAATTGGGCTCCAGTTGGGGTCAGGTATAGGATGTGGATGGGCAATGGATCTAGGCGATTTATAATTAGCTTTAGATGAAACGTTGCTTCATTTTGTTTCTATGTTTTTATTGGTTGATTGATCCGTCCATTTGGAGACCCGGATCTTTCAAAGATTGAGTTTTGTGTTGGATGGGTTCACAAATAACCATTTAGATCTAGTCGGTAAGTTAATATTGAAATTCCGTTTGTTTTTGTGGTGAGATGTTGAGAATATTGTACATTGGCATCACCATCAGCCAATGTACAATATTATATTACCTCTTTTTGAAAAATTCAGAAATCCAAGCAACATCTGCGTAATTTGGGGCACCTTTGACGAGTAGGGTGGTGAGCATCTGATTCGTTGTGCGAAGTCGGTCTAGCATGCTTTGCCACTCTGAAGGTGTCCACGTCATGTTAAAATGTGTAACAAGTTTCCGTAGGGCAGCAACAGGAAGAGTTCACGTTGGAGCAGTTATACAATATCACCATACATTTTTGGGTCGAAGGGCTGGTGCAAGGATTTGGAGGTTGGGTTGTCGGCAATGATTCGGCTTCGGTTTGTAACAATTCAACCAACTGCTTAATTATTCGCGCACATGGTGCAGGACGACGAGGAAAACGACGACGAAATTCACGTTGCGTTGAAACAACCGGCCGGAAATTGGTCAAATAAGCAGTAACCATAATTCCGCGTTTTTCAGGTACGTATCGCTCCATTGCTTATTGTCAACTATCTGACTGCAACATAAATGTCAGAGCACAATAACACTTGACGCTATTTGCAAAAATGATGACACATTCACATTATGACATTATTTTTGCCCCACCTTGTATGAACAACAAAACATTTAATTGCTCCGAAACTCATCTTGACAATTGAAAAGAGGATCCCCAATACTATACATTCCTACAGCTAGAGCAGGAATTCATGTGGTATAAACTTGAGATCCTAGGGGTAAGAGTATTTAAATGGTGCAACACTGCATCTAACCCTCTGAAACTGATAAAAGTTTCCTTGTCTACTCTGGGCAAACAATGAACAATACTAGCGGTGGGGCCCGTAATTAGCTCAAGTTCAGAGACAACCATATGTTCCATTCAAATTACGGTAGTAGGATATTGAAGGCGAGGTTAGCAACACAACCGGCAACGGTGAAAAGTTTGTTGGCTTTTACAACGTCAACCACCTAGCGCTTAGTATCGAGGCATACTGTTTGACCACATGAACTGCAACAAGGTCTTCTAGATATTGCCACTCGATCATTCTACAATTAGCCGAGGTTTCACAATTTACATCCAAAACTTTCGTAATTAACGTGAAGCTGATATCAGAATAGGGAGGCACCACTATCTAATAGTACTTTCGAGGTCTATTCAAGAAGTATCTGACTTTTATTCATAAAATAAAGTTCTCCCCTTGAGCTGCTTCACACTTCTCCCAACCGTTCTGCCACTCTTGGATGAAACGCTGCATGTTCTAGTATGGCGCACCAATGATAAGATCGATGGTCTTCCCTGGTCTTAAATCTGGTCCCTTTCAATGGCATTTTCAACTTGGGGAAAATCGATAAGTCACAGAGAGCGAGATCAGAACGTACCTGGATTTTTAACGTAAACCTCCTGTCATGTAGACTTAATGTTTACGAGGTGCCCATACACCCATAGGGGGCAAGGATACGCCTTGCCATCGCTAATCTTTCGGGATTGAATTATACCAATTCGGAACTGTGTTGGAGGCACAGTTCCACCCTTGGTATGAGTCGAGGCCGACCTAAAACCTCTTGCTGCTCTTAGGGTCGCAGCACCCAGTAATTATTTGCTACTCTACAATGGGCTAAACCAAAAAGGAAACCCGTACCCGCGATTTGGGTTTAAACCACAGCCACCATGACGCTCCCACAAGGGGGCCTACCTCTAACAAGTCAGGCCCGGACCGAGATCCGGGGGGCTCCTGACTCCCATGGTACCGTGATTTAAGTCCTGGTATGGACTACCGGTGGTCAAGCCTACCAACAAGACCTATGACCGGCAACTTGTAACTGGTCAAATCGTATCATCCAGTCATGCAATAAAATCTGGATGTTTACGATAAGACCAGTTTAGAATAATCTACCCCCGCTTTTTATTAGACAACGTCATTGATGGGCGAAGCCTTGATAATTGGGCGGGGGCCCAGAGAGCGAGATCAGGAGTAAGGAGGTCATCGAACCAGAGTATGTTGTGTTTGGCTAGGAAACTCCGTGTCATGTTTGAAGAATGAAGTTTGCTTCCGGCCGTCTGGCCGTCTCAGTCTCACTGCATCACGGAGGTAACGCAAAATATTTCGGTAGCACTCCTTGGTGATAGTAGTACCATGTGCGCTGACCTCATAATGAACAATGCCACTGGAGTCGAAAAAGATAGTCAGGACGACTTTCACATTGCTGAACACTTGCCTTGCTTTTTTGGGCTTCGGGTATGTTGCATACTTCGATTGTGATAACATTGTTTACACTTGAGAATCCCCAAGCTTTAAACAAAATTTGATGCAGTACTGCTGTTCAACTTTTTCTGCCGCTCTCTTCCAAAGCAAAATCTGACGACTGTAACGTAACTTCAACGCCGTCGTAGCCACTGAGTGGTATTGTGGTAGCGAAAACAGCACCACCATCCAAATTTAGCTTGTTTTGCCAATAAAACTTATGGTTGGATACTTTTTGAACACACCTCAGACTTTATGGCTTCGTACTTCTAATGGTTACCCACCCAACTTTCTAAGGATATCCAGGTATAAAACAGATAGATTGCGAAATGTCAAAGTGCGCCAACAAATAAGGGACTAACCTCCCACAAAAGCAGAAGCAATCAGCAACTTCGATCCTGAGAGCATCGACGACCACCTGAATGTTTTGAAAAATGTTTTAAAGTCTAGCGTAGCCACTATTGTCAGTAGAAGGAGAAATAACAAGAGCACAGAACTGACAGCAGACACGGGATGAGACGGATAAATGAACTTACTCGCATTGAACTCAAAGCACAGCATTAGAGCAACTTGTACTAGAGGTCCAGTAACACATGAACAGATGACAAAAGTACAGCGTACTCTAAGACGAGACAACCATAAATGTTGTACACCCATCAAGGCTGGAAAAGCAGTAAATAGACGCGATAGAAGAACCATCCATAATATTGCTCACGACCTCGCTGGTGGACAGAGTTTCAAACTACAATACGTCGTATACAAGGACTAGATGAAATCGGCTGACTTGTCAGATGGCGAGAACATTTTACAGCAATTCTTAACCACTTAGGGAACAGCGATTTGAGCTCAGTTCAGATTAGCCTCCGGCAGCAACAAATAACCGTATTTACAGCTGCCTTCACCCTTGTAAAATAAGTAATAAAATAATGTTGGCCTACTATATTGTGTGCCAACTACATTTGTCAATTCACGTAGGCGTATGAATTTTCACAGTCCGAATCATGCAACACGTACAACTTAATTTTCTTAAAAGAATTTCTACTTCGTCATTCAAAATGAACACCCCGACAATAGTAGAAATGACATCATTAATTTACATCGCGCAGCTTGAATACATTCATCAAGCTCTAGTCTCATATCCGCTTTAAATATTTAAATGTCACACTGTCCATTTCATTCGTGGACACAATTCTTAGGTCAGCAGATCCTATTACTCCACCCTAATGCACTAAACATAAAGCACTCCACTTGGTCATTATGGTCAAGTGAATTATAGTCCTTCTCCACTAATTCCGTCATTAGTTTAATGACAAAAAAAAAAATAAATAAAAAATATAAGTATAAACAAAATTGTTTCGTTTTTTATTCCTCGTCCTTTGTGATTGGTATGAATTGGTAGAATATGTCCTTAGTCTGGCTATGTTCAAATATACATAGTGACAGAGTGCGTGTTACTTTCATAAAAAAAATGATTGATATCCTTCATTAGGGTGATTGCTATTTAAGTTGATCATTATTCATTCAACATGGAGTTAGTTTTCTTCATTTAAAGGCGTCAACTTAGGCCAATTTGGGCTTCTTTTTGGAAAGGGTTCCTTCAATTATAAGAGCTAGTTGGTGCCCAAGTGGGGTAAAGTGTTAAAGTTAAAGTAAGGTTGCAAATTATCAGGTTTTTAGGTTTTCGATTTATGATTATTCTCCAGTCAAGCTTCTGACATATAACAGCAAACATTCCAAAGAAATAATATCGCACATAAAAATTCAATAAATCTCCTGTATTCCTGTTGATCATCAAGGACTCATCGCTACATATCAGACCTGCAAAACTTGTGCTTTCTAAAAATTGTAATTATTCCTGCAACTTACAGTTTTAATTACTCTACTTTTGATGGCATGTGAAAGGCCGGACTTCAACAAATATTCCCTTCCAACCAACTTGATCTCCGCCTAGCTCCTACCGAATACGTATATGGAGTCGGTTGAAGTCCCATTCCAACCACATGCACTACAAGGTTCCACTGAATTAAATTCAAAGATCCTGCTGTATAAAGTCCTGATGTCTCGCTACGATCTTGCTGACGAAGCCTTCCGACCGAGTCCATGTCGCCATAGAGTCACTATTGTTCTTCGGTTTACCTCTTCCCCCACAATATAATAAGATAGATAGGACCGACGGACGATCCATGGAGAATAAAAGCAGCTAGGCGGACCTTCATCCGCTCTTGATATTGTCTATGCCGTTGAGCCATATAACAGGACGGTGATGATAGGATTTTGCTGTTCTATTATCCTCTTAACCCATAGAAACTTTGGATGGCAAGAGTTTGACCTGAGAGTTTATGCCATTTCTGTAGAGCCCTAGGTAAGTAAACGCTTTTACCACATCAAAATCATAGTTGTCCATAGTAAGGATGTTTTGTTTTTCTTTCATTGACCGCCAGGTCCACTTTTGCTGCTTATCCTTTAATACTTACAATGATTTGTTTTTCAAGCATAATCTGAAGGAAGTGGCATGATAGCGCATCGCCTGTCCAAGACCCTTGGACACTTAAAAATGTTCGGTGATATTTCTTCCAAGTTAGATACGAGCAGATGGAGTTCTCCATCGATATCTTGCACAACAGAAAGGGTTTTGAAGAAGTGCAAAGTCCAGACATCTCCTTTCTTCAGGATGGGACATACGACTCAATTCACAGGCAAATACGTTTCTATGGCAAAATTTTAAAGGCGGCCTGCTGCATGCTCTTTAGCCGATCATTTCATTCAGCTTGAAAAGTTCGGCGGTTTGAATACGCAACGCTGTTTTTTTTACTGATAAATCCTCGCGTTCAGTATTGTAAAGAGTGCCCAGATAAGGACGACAGGAAAAAAAATTTAAACAAAACAACAACGGTGTGAGATATACACAAAATTGATTTTGGCTACGTTTATGCCATTATGTGTGGAATAGTACATCATTCAAATGGCAGTCTCGGCTTCGCTGGCAGTGTCCCAAACGGTCGATCCAATATGTGCAGCGTTATTCCGACAATAGCGGTGTCGAATGTTGGCCTCGAGCACATCCAAATTGGTTGGCTTGTTAGCGTAGACTGAAGACTTGACGTAGCCCCGGAGAAAATAATCGAGTGATGTCGAATCGCATGATCGCGGAGGCCAATTGATGAACGCTCGTCGTGAGATGACCCTGTCGCCAAATTTCCCCTTCACAATTTTGAGCGCCGCATGTATGGCATGTAGTGCCATCTTGTTGGAACCAGAGCTCGGATATATCGATGTTGTCGAGCTCTGATCACAGAAAGTCGGTAAACATCGAGCTATATCTGAGACCATTGACGGTAATGGTGTCTCCTTCCACATTTCGGAAGAAATATAGTCCAACAAGTCCAACAATCTTTGTGAATGCATTGATGCTTGACCGAACACTTGTGGATTGTGTTGTTCGCTTCAATAATGGCAATTTTGGCTGCTGACATTGCCGCTAAGCCAAACATGGGCTTTGTCCGGGAAGATGATTTTTTGGATAAAATCCGTAACCCCGGCCAACATTTCGAGCGCTCAATTAGCGAACTCACGGTGTTATCAATGGTCGTTCGCCTTCAATTCTAGCGCCAGCACAATCTACATAATACGGATGTAGGTCCAAATCCAACCGCAAAACAAGCCGGGTTGACTCTTTGGCGATGCCCAATTCAGCTGATCCGCGCCGAATTGACACGTCTGGGTCTTCTTCGATACCTGCCGCTACCTTTGCTATGTTTTCTTGATTTCTCACCAATCTCTGTCTGATTGGTGGCTTATGATCCAAAAGAGTGTACTTACGCTCAAACTTTTCTACGGTGCTATGAATTGCCTGATGACGACCAACCTCAGGACGAAATTCACGTTGCGTATTTACAATTGAGCCGAAAGTTCGATAATATTTTGTAATAATTTCCGCACGTTCAACAAGCGCAAAACGATGCACGATGGCAAACCCTACCGAACATTTTGACAGCTGGATGTCATTGGTAACTTTGACAGCTGCTGAAACGTAACATTTCGAAAAACTATTATTGCTATCTGATCCGGACATTACATGATTCCAATTGGATGTCGTGCCCATGAAACTATTGACTTACTGATGACTCGATTCAATGACAATATTATATCCGAAATAGACCATACAATTCCTAACCGAGATCCAAGTGAGAATAGACATTTGTTGCTGCTCTATACAAATTTCCGATTTTTTAACTTTTCGACCAGTTTCGTGTCCAGACGTAAATTCTATCTTATAACGCCAGCAAGTGCGTCTGTTTTTCTACAATTTCATATCATCATACAGATAGTCCCTGATTTTTAACGTAAGCCCCTCGTGTAGACTTAAGTATACGGGATGCCCGTACATCCATGGCAGCAAGGATACGTCTTGCCATCGCTCTCCGCCAATAAATTTGATACCAATTCGGAACTATGTTGAAGGCAAAGGTTTTACACTTGGTATGAGTTGAGGCTGACCTAAAACCTCTTACGGCTCTTAGGGTCACAGCTCCCAGTACTTATTGCAACTCTGCATTTAAACCACAGCCACCATGACGCTCTCACAAGCAGGCCTACTTCAACAAGTCAGGCACGGACCGAAATCCGGGGGGCTCCTGACTCCCATGGTAGCGCGATTTAAGTAATGGTAGGGACTACCGGTTATCCTGCCGCCAACAAGACCTATGACCCGAAACTTATCACTGATCAAATAGGTGGCGTCATCTGAAGATGTTTATGATAAGGCCAGTAATATGCTCCGCCCCCACTTTTTATTAGACAACGTCATTGATGGGCGAATCCTTGATAATTGGGCGGGGATCCCCTATCATCATACAGTCAGTTTTTCGGGTAATTTTACATTTTCCTTTCTAGGTTGTGATGCTGGTGCGTCTTACTCAATTGCATACGCTCTCTTCGCCGCTAATGGATAGTTAGACGCATAAGGATCAACAAATTATACTCTATTTGAGAAATGGAAAAACAATTAACCCTGGAAGCATCCTGAGCCCGGAAAACCAGCTGTTGTCCTTCGAAACCAGTCTCATCACCAAGTTTCAAATTCTTTTGAAGGAGTTTAAAGACTGAATTACTGCAAAGGTAAATGAAATGATGCTTGAATTTGGTAACAATTGGTTGTGACGGAGATCGAAGTTTCGGTGTTGAAAAACAAACAGTGGCCATAAGAGGACTACCGTATGTTTCAAATAAAAAACTAACCATCACCAAAAACATTGCTATCAAATGCTCTCGTCATATACTGACTCTTTTAGGCCAAGGACTAAATCTACACATGAGAGTGGACCGATTATTGTGAGACTATCATCACAAGCATTACATCGAGCTTTCCTACTAGAATTTCGATCTCACCAGAAATACGATTGTTTGTATTGATGGGTTTCCTCTTAATGCAGAAAGTTTCATATATGCCAATGAAAGTTTAACATCGAAAAACAATGTAATTCTTCGGCAAGATTTAAAGCTACGAAGACCTGAAAAGTTCTTCACAGTGAGAACGAGAAATGGAATGGTGTATATTCGCAAAATAGCAGGAGGCAACAAAAAATGTGGCTTCAACATAGTATATTCATAGCAGCTCGGAAACCGTGTTACAAATTTTTATTTAAATTAGCGGCAAAAAAAAAACAAATTAAAAATCAAGTCATTTACTTTTCTATCTTTATTAACTTAATTCGTGCGGTTTTTTTTTCAAAATTTGAACGTTTATTTAAGAAAACATGTACAATAGTACTGCCCATCTGAAGCTATGACTTTTTCCCATCTTTCTAGCAATTTGTGAATCCCAAATTCCCAACCACTGTTTTCCAAATAGTTTTTAACAGGAATAGCAACGTGGGGCCCACCGTTATCATGATGGAAAATTATTGCCTCGTGTCTGGTCGCATATTCCGGGCGTTTTTCGGCCACTGCTCTCTTCAAACGGATTAATTGTGTTCGGTAGCGTTGTCCATTGATGGTTTCACCCGGTTTTCGCAGCTCATAATACAGCACACCCATCTGATCCCACCAAATACAGAGCATTACCTTCCCGCCATAGATATTCGACTTTGCCGTTGATTTGGCTGGTTGGCCGGGTTTCACATATGATTTTTTGCGCTTGGAGTTGTCGTAATGGATCCATTTTTCATCACCTGTAACAATCCGATGCAAAAATGACTTCCTTTTGTGGCGTTCCAGCAGCATCTCGGACATGCAAAACCGCCTTTCGACGTCTCTCGGCTTGAGTTCATGTGGAACCCAATTTCCTTGCTGCTTTTAAACGTTTTGAAATGGCTGCTTGAGTGACACCAAAGATTCTGCGAGCTCTTCTTGTATTTGGCAACAATCTTCATAGAGTAATGCTTCCAGTTCTTCACCTTCAAACTTTTTTGGCTGCCCAAGATGTTCATCGTCTTCCAAGCCAAAATCACCACTTTTAAATCGTGCAAACCACTTTTGGTACGTTCGCTCAGCTAGCGCATGTTCACTATAAACTTCCACCAAAATACGATGACTTTCGGCAGCAGTTTTCTTCATATTAAGGTAATGAAGAAGAACTCCCCGCAAAAACTCTTTTTCAGGCACAA
This sequence comes from Volucella zonaria, assembly GCA_963966105.1. Lineage (NCBI taxonomy): Eukaryota > Metazoa > Arthropoda > Insecta > Diptera > Syrphidae > Volucella > Volucella zonaria. The sequence goes on along the minus strand of OZ014530.1, from coordinate 41,512,336 downwards.
AGTTCGACATATTTGAGTGAAAAAAAATGACAGTAGGTTTTCAACGCATGTTCCAATGGAATAATACAAGTTACGCCATTTCTTAGCAAACCGCACGAACGAAGTTATAGACCCAATATTATTATTATTAGTTTTTAAATTTTATTTTAATCCACAATATTTGTATCTTCAATATTTTCTTATTTATTACTAATTTCACTGTCGACATAATTAATATATAACGTGTAATTATGGTATTCTGGTGACGTCAGATAGACTCGACCTCGATCATCTCTTTGTGAGTGCGGTAGCTGACAGCTGCATTTATGTCACGATAGAAACGATCTCTTTAATTCCTCCTTTTGACCAGCCTTTGTGCAGACGAAGCGAACAATTTTAATCCGCATCCATCCTGAAGTGTCAATTAATGCACTAGATGGCGCAAAAGTCATCACCCTAGCGGAATATGCAAATGACGGTAAATCTCAATTCTACTTTGCCATTTGTGAAGTCAACAGAAACAAAATACACGTGAACAAGACATGAATCGCTATACTCCTAATCTCGATCACGAGGGAGACAACTTTTCATCGAAAATCGTCATGAGCGACGAGGCCCATTTCCATCTCTGTGGATTATTCCGATAATAAGCAAAATTATCGCTTCTACGGCCCCGAAAATCCGCAGAGCCATTACACCCGCTCAAAGTTACTGAATGGTGTGCTGTTTACGCTGAAGGAGTCATCGGGCCTTATTTTTTGAAAACGCCGCGGGTCAAACGACTACTGTGAACGACGAGCGTTACAGAGCCATGCTCAATGACTTTCTCCTTCCTCAATTGGATGAATTGGGACTGTAGAACAAGTGGTGCGCAACCGCCCAATTATCAAGGCTTCGCCCATCAATGACGTTGTCTAATAAAAAGCGGGGGCAGAACATATTACTGGTCGTATCGTAAACATCTTCAGATATTGCCTCTGAATGGTTGCTACGATTTGACCAGTTACAAGTTGCCGATCATAGGTCTTGTTGGCGGCTTGACCACCGGTAGTCCATACCAGGACTGAAATCACGGTACCATGGGAGTCAGGAGCCCCCCGGATTTCGGTCCGGGCCTGGCTTGTTAGAGGTAGGCCCCCTTGTGGGAGCATCATGGTGGCTGTGGTTTAAACCCAAATCGCGGGTACGGGTTTTCCTTGGTTTAACCCATTGTAGAGTAGCAAATAAGTACTGGGTGCTGTGACCCTAAGAACAGTAAGTGGTTTTAGGTCGGCCTCGACTCATACCAAAGGTGGAACTTGTGCCTTCCGAATTGGTATCAAAATATTTGTGGCGAGCGATGGCAAAGCATATCCTTGCTCCCTATGGATGTGTTGGCATCTCGTAAACATAAGGTCTTATGACAGGTGGTTTACGTTAAAAATCATGGAACGTTCTGTAGAACAAGTGGTTCCAACTGGATAGAGAAACACGCATACTGAACGAGTCACAACCGAAATTCTGAGGGCTGCATTTCCTGGTCGCCTAATCTCTCGTTTTCGCGATTTGCACTGGCCGGCAAGATTGCTTGAATTAACCGTTCTAGACTTTTTTTGTGGGTTTTTTGGAGTCACATGCCTATGTCAACAAACCTCAGACTTTTGAAGCCTTCAAAGAGAATACCCGTCAAGAATGCGAGGACCTATCGCCGGAAGTTCTAGCAAGAGTGATGGAAAATATCACAAATCGGGCCTGAATGGTCATCAATTCCACTTAACCTATATCATTTTCTCGACTTAATGGAAAAAGATTTAAGACACCACGTAAACATAATCCAAAAGAATCAAAGTTTTTTATTCGTAAAAAAAATGACTGTCAAAGAACATCGGGTGACAACTCGTGGGTGTAGAAATCGTAACAATTTTAAAAACTTTAAAATAAATATTTAGAAGTAAATATCCGAATAGTTTTTCTTTTGCGTGGAGTAACAAGACCCACATTATGACCCCGTGATAGTTTTTTTTTACTTTTAATATCTTAAATCTGAAATAAACGCAGTTTAATTGTGGCAGAACCATTTGCTGTAGCGAAATATAAACTACAATAGCGACGATGCCAGATACTATCGAGCAGAAAGCAAGAGGGCAGCTGCAACGAACAGCAAACGACGGATTCAACGAGAAACACACAGCAAATAGACAGCAGCGGAGAGGTAGCAAGAGTGACCATAAGCGTACCACCTTTTGGGGAAGAGCACCCAGAAATATGGTTCGCCCAAATAGATGACATTCGGCATATCAGCGGACAAAACAAAGTTTCATAACATAATTCGACGAATGGAAGGCAGGGTTGTATCTCAACTGGCCATATTGGATCCACCCGCCATAGGCAAGTGCGATCGCCTTGAAAGTAGAATTTGAGCATGATTTACCGATTCGGAACAGGCAAAATTTAAGAAGCTACTGTCTGAAGTCGATCTTGGGGCGAAAAAACCAACCCAACGCTGCTCGAAGCTGAAAGGATTAGCAAGGAATAAAATCAGCGACGAAGTCTTTTTGAAATCCTTGTGGATGCAGCGATCAGGTACAGGTACAAGGAATTTCACAAGTGAGTAATTAGAGTGTGGCGAAATTAGCACTTTTGGCCAATAAAATTATGGAGGTTTATTCTACGATTTCATCCAAGGGCGTACTTCCAGATTGAATTCAGCAATTGCAGTAAATAATTTCCTCCCTCACAGATCGTACGAATGCGTACGGGCATACTTTTGTCCGACCATATTTTACAGATGAGTAGGTGTATGCTCCTTACCAAGTCATCGCCTGCCGCTTTGAAGAGCTCGGCAGTGAGGCCATCCGCTCCAGCAGCTTTATTGGAATTACATTTAGATGTGACTATCTTCATCCAGGTCGAGTGGACGAAATTGTTAATCTACATCGTCCAGATTGAAAGGTTCGTTCTGCTTGACAAAACTATTTGGTTCACCATCGCGTTATACAGTCTACAGAAATGTTCTTTAAAAATCCTCAGAATCGACTGCGACTCTACTGCTATGTCCGCTTATTAATCTCTACAAGTTTCGGTTCGGAGTTTGTGTCCGTGAATGTTTTTTTAGCTTTTGGTGAAATTTCCGAATCTGATTCATGGAGTACCATCTCTCAATTTTCTCTACCTCGCACTTCTCATGCTTTGTTTTTTCCCCCTGAGAAGCCGGTGTTCGTCTCTCTTCCTCTTCTCGTAGAGGTCGTGAGCAAATTTAAAACTTGTATGCAGCGCCGCTTTGTATGACACTTGCTTAGCTGCATTTGTTTGTCAGCAATCGTCGTGAAACTAGGGGTTTTGTTGTGGTGTCTAAGTGAAACCCAGCACCATAGAGGCGGAATCTCTGATGGTCTTTTGGCAATATTGCCACTGTACTTCAATATTTAATGCTGGCGGCGTAGTACCTCTTAAGAGATTAGGGGAGATTCGATGAGAAAAGGACTTGGCGTATTAGCTTGCCTTTGCAAAATTCGGGATATTCGCAACCGTACCTTGGTTATAATAAGGTAATGGGCCGAGTCGATATTGGCGTCTTAGACATTCGGACATCTTTAATACTGGAGGAGTGCCTTGCGTCGATCGCATTGTGGTCAATCTGGCTGACGGTTGATTGATCAGGTATGAATACCGAGATGCGCGAACCGTGTGCTTGGTACGACAAAGCAAAGCCGACTAGCCTAAATCCATTATAGGAGGTGGTGTGTGTGCAGGCTTTGCCTTCCGCCAGAACTAACAAAGATGCCTGTACATTAAAGCCGCCGAGGACAATTTTAGTGTCATAGCTGGGGTACTGCTCGTAAGTCTTGTTCAAGAGCTCGTAGAGCCTATCTTTGGTGTCGTCATCTTTCTCCTTTGTAGGGGCCTGCACGCATATACATAAGATTAATGTTGGAGAATTTAACATTAATACGGATTGCTGTGTGGCTCATTAATATTAAAACCCAAGACCGTTTGCCTAAGTCCGCCTCTAACAACAAATCCGCATCCAAACAGGCGCTGCTTTTGCCTTCGATAACAATCGCCGTAGTAGATGTCGCAGTTTTTCATCCTTTTTTGTCCGGTCCATCCCATCGCATTTCTTGTATGGCGGTAACATCTGTTTTACAGCAGTCCAGAACCTCCGCTAGATGTTCGGCTGCACATACCCTATTAACGGACCTAACATTCCACTTACAGATCCAAATTCCAATTCTGGCGATGGGAACGGCGGCATATATTAAGCTCAGTGAACTCTGGTATTTGCAGCATTACAAGCGAAATTCGATTCGGGATTCGATGCTTCTAAATCACAATGTTTCTATAGTCGTTATAGCGAAATTTGAATATGTTACCATTATCGAGGTAGTGATCTCGGAGAAGCTAAAGGACTTGGCAAGGCAGAAAAATTGGATGCTAGTACTGGCCTGTGACGCAAACGCCCATCATACGTATTGGGAAATCGGTGATATCAATCCAAGCGGTGAGTATTTGTACGATTTTATCTTATCTTCCAACCTCAATATTTGTAACAGACGGAATTTACCCACTTTTGTGGTGCAAAATAGGCAGGAGATGATAGATGTCAGCCTTGCTACAAATACAGAAGGGTTAGAAATAAGGGAATGGAGAGTAGTCGACGAAGCGTCAATATCGGATAACCGATGGATACGCTTCAAGGTGAACTTTCAGAACAGGGTATGTGCATAGTTTTCAATGAAATCCTAAGAAGACTGATTGGGTCATGTATACAGAAGTGGTAAATATACACCTGGATACTCAATCAATCAGCTGAATAATATTTTTAACTTCGATAGGGCGGTAGAAAATATTAATAAGGCACTAACAATCGCGTTCGAGAAAGCTTGCCCGGCTAACAGAACACCTACGAGTAAAAGGGCTCAATCAAAATAGTGGAAAGAGGTTAGGAAACTCTAAAATAGGGCGAAGCTTTTCAGAAGCGACAGTATATGGAATGAGTACTGCGAATGTAAGAATCAATTCAAGTACCTGGTTAGTAAGTCAAAAAGGGCTTCATGGCAGAAGTACTGCGAATCTATCGCAGTAACAGACGATGTTTTGAAGACTGAAAGTAGTCGAGAGGTTCTGGCAATACTGATGCCAACTACCTCTCCGGTATCCACAGTATCAGGCGACCCTGGCATGCTACAGCACACTGAGAACGCTGATCTCTCTCATTCCGAAGTGGAAATAGGTGTTCTTATTAATCGGAAAAAATCACGGTGGGCACTTCAGTCCTTTAAGCCGAAAAAATCTCCCGGTCCGGATGGTATTCTACCGATTGTCCTACAGAAAGCACCGGAGGTAGCAATCCAGAAAATTATGGAAATTCTCAGATACAGTTTAAAAATAGGGTACATACCAATAGCTTGGAGGGAAGCTATGGTGATCTTTACACCTAAAGCTGGAAAGCTGGGGCATATAACAGCAAAAGCTTTCAGATCAATAAGTCTGTCATCATTTACGTTTAAAATGTAATGGCTCTTTGACTGAGTCACAGCCTGCATATATGAAAGGAAAATCTGTAGAAACCGCTCTGCACGAGGTGGTGGGGAAGATAAAGAAGAGTCTACACTTTGGAGAGTTTGCGATGGCGGCCTTCCTTGATATTGAAGGATGCTAACATTGAACAAGGCATTACAAACTGGGAAAATAAACTGTTCCATTGGGCAAGGCTCAGTCATAATGTCCGTAACCAGGGGAAACCTTCAGGAGTGAGTCATCCTCGAAAAGCTTAGTACAATGGATATAAGTTCCACGGCATACGCAGATGTCGAGACATTTTGGAGGTTGCTCTGAAAAGATAAAAAGCTGTAGTCTTAACGCCAACCCTTCCAAAACGGAACTGGTTATTTTACCAGAAAGTGCAAGATACCGCAATTCAAACTCCCAAAACTCAACGGAGTGGAACTGTTCCTTTCGGACAGGGCGAAGTATCTGGGTGTGTTTCTGGACAAAAAACTGCATTGGAATCTAAATGCTGCGGAAAGGACCAACAACGCATATAATGCTCTTTTTATCTGCAAAAGAACATTAGGAAAAATTTGGGGCTTAAAGCCTGATATGGTGTACTGGCTGTATATGGTGGTGGTAAGATCTATACTTACATACGACGCAGTAGTCTAGTGGGAAGCAACAAACAAGAAAACGGTCTACGGAAAATTAGCGGCGGTTCAAAGAACAGCTTCCATAGCCATTAGAGGTGCGCTCCGTACCACCTCTACGGCAGCATTGGACACCTTTTTGCACCTAACTCCGCTTGATTTACAGATCAAAAAACTTGGTGGCAATACTGCTATATGACTCTCTAATTTGAGTCACTTCAAGAGCAGTTTCCGACATGGCACGGTCCTAGCGGAGCTACTGCCAGGTGATCCAATTCTAACGGATTCCTTCCCAGGTCGACTTATCCAGAGAGGGCGGCCTGGCTCAAAATGCATTAATCAGGTCAAATGAAATTGCAATCTTCACAGATCGCTCAAAAACAAAGGAAGGAACAGATTCTCGTATCTTCTCAGAAGACCCAGAACTAAGAGTGCCTATAAGACTATCGGGCGCAAGCAGTATCTTCCAATCAGAGGTTCTGGAGGCTGATCTAATGCAGATGAGATCGGTATCCGACAGAGATATCGCTATCTACATCGATAGCTAAGCCGCACTCAAGGCAATGGAATCAACCAACATCAACTCTGACACAGTCAGGGGTTGTCGCACAATGCTGAAGCCAATATGCAGCCAGAACCAGGTAAGACTGCGCTACTGCGCTGGGTGCCAGGACACTGCGGTATTAAAGGAAATCAACAAGCGGACGAGCTTGCAAGAAAAGGAGAGCTAGTGAGGTTGCCAACATCAAACCACCACTTTGCATAGTGAGGGGCACTATCGAGGAAAAAATCACAAAGACTGACAACCTGAAGTAGTCAGGTATTCAAGGCTCTTTGGCCGCTTTTTGACAGAAAAAGATCGAGGAAGTTAATAAAATTAAACAGAGATAAGCTTAGGACAGTAATATGGATATCTGCAGATTCCGCGGTAATTTGCAAGCTGTTGAGGACATAACACACATACTGTGTGAATGCGAGGCGATATCGCGCAGTCGAAGAAAATTTTTAGGGAAAAATGTTTTTCGAAAACGAAGAGGAAATAGACGGCACGAACTTCAAAGGCCATTTTAGCTTTTACAGGGAAATTGGGTGTTTCACCAGAGCGATTGTTTAGGTTTTTGCCATTTGAAGAAAAATTCCACTGGTTCCACAGGGATAGCGATGGACCCGTTTTGGTACTTGGTGTCTGTGTGATGGCGATACATCTTACCCCTATTTAACCTAACCGAGCCTAACCTACTATTATCCATGAACGACATTTTCATTATTGAAATTGAAAACCTTCCCCTTCTCGGCATGTATGGCAACTTTCCTTGGAATAACAATATAATCGATGTCGCCAAATATGCTGAGAATCGTCTAGGTTTTCTCAAGCAATATGAGGTGTACCTTGCCCCATCTGATCTGCCCCAATCATTGTGCATTTAAGATATTTATTCGTCCAAAATTGGAATGTCCACATTTGCTCACGTATTCCTAATATATCTCTGAACTTGCTAGACAGGATTTAAAAGTGTGCGATGAAATTCATAGGTGACGCCAATATTGCCTAGTCAATTGACAACTTACAACATTCTTCACCTAACTTATTCCATCGATATTTTCACCACCAGTGGTCCTTCAAGCTTTCAACCTAACACCAGCTTCGCAATGAATACTCAAAAGCGCACCCTTAAACCCATCTATTGTCAACCATCTAATGACGCCGACCATTTGTCATTGATTCTTATACAAAGCAGGGAAAGCACAGTAGCAAATTAATACATCTGAAAGATAAGTTGACTTAGAAATATGGCTGATTGAATGCTATCATAGTTAATGCAATCTTTTATTTTACTCTCAAAACTTAAAGTCCATTACCTTCCAGGAGTTTCCATTTAGATCAACTTACGATTCCTATTTCGGTCAAAATTAAATATGAATATTCGCAACTTTATGACAGTTGGGAGCCAATGACTCTCCCTCCCAAACTTATGTTGAATCCTCTGACATTGCAAAAAGTCAATAAGCAATCGAAACACAACAAAATCGAAAAATAAAAAGTTCAGGCAAAAGATAATTAAATTATACCATCGCCGGCAAATAAGCTATCGCACTGATTCAAAACAAAAAATTCTCATAACTTTCATTCCCTGTTGTGCTGAATATTTTAGCGAAGAATCTGAAACAAAAAAAATTAACCAAAACAGAAGAGAGAGAGATTTAAAAAACAAAACAACAAAATCAATTGAAAACTTATTAAATAGTCACCAGGTCAGCAGTCAGTCAGGGTATGATTCACCCTGTTCAGCTTATTCACCCTCATCGGTTGTGCCGGTTGGGGGCTAATTTAAGGATTCCTGTTCAAAAATTTATGAAAACATATTTCAGTCAGTTTCAGCAGAAGCCTGCTCAATAGATAAGCGCACAAAAAGCTAAAAGAGGAAATCCAGAAAAAATGAACACCGCCACACACATTGAAACGATTTTTTTTTTTTTTTTTTTTTTTTTTGTTTTGTTTCTCGCCCTCCCCGCCGTTTTAATATTTCATTTTAATTGTTAGCAATCAAAGGATTCGCTTCGTCCTTCTGCTTCAAAATAAAAAAATAAATAGAAATAAAAAAAAAACGTGTTATGAACCGTTGGACTGTGGAGTGTAGACTCAGATTGTTTGGATATCATTTAAATAAAATTAAAGCAAATACTAGGGAACAGACTGTTCAAAAAAAAATGAGGTCCTTTGTATTGGCAGCGCCTCTGAAATTAATGCATTTGCATTGTTCGTGTTAATTTGACAGAGGGGGCAAAGAGCAGTAGACTCTTTGCCGCACCCTCTGATGCCTATGATTGCTGACATAATTCGAGTCGTCAAAAAGCCTATGAAAGCTTTTCATTATAAAAACAAAAACAAAAAAACACTAAGGGGGTGGACGAGATAGTGGCTTGGAGAATCCAGTGAAGCGATACGCATATTGCGGTGTTTTCCATTAGGAAAATTGGCCAATTTAAGTGATAATTTAAATGGTCCACTGGACATTTATGCTGGAGATTAATATATTTTTAATCGGACCAAATATCCATTAAGTTCGGGATACAAATACACGGATACATGGCATTGAATGTCTGATGGAGGTGTGCTCTTGTGCATCAGTAGTCAATTTATTTGTACAGATACCAGTACATGTCTGTAGATAACTTGGCGTTGATTGATTGCAAATTTTGAATTTCATATGGAAATCCAACAAAGTGATAGGTTGTGCCATTGTGGTGGAGTGTAGATACGAATATACCTTCACTCTTCATATTCAGCAATTAACTTGGAAAACAAATTTCCCATTTAGACAATGAAAAGTTAAATTAGTCAAGCAAGTGAAGGCAATTATAATAGATTCGAGCAAAGAACGGACTAATGGAGCGGTACTTCCTCTTTGTAAATGTAAAATAACCGGATGTCTGTGGTTTGTAGATGAGTAGAACTGTAGCAGCGGACATTGTGAGACATTAATATGGAGGCACTTTCATCTTTCTGAAGTAAACAAAGGGAGATGAATCATCTCGAGAAAGAATTATTCCAAACAATAGTAATATCAGACAATCTAGTGAAGACTTTAGATCTTCTTTTATACTGGAGCAGAGAGCAAGAACCAAAATTGGGGCCACGATATGAAGTGCAAAACATAAGTGCTGACTTAAACTGGTTGAAGTTTTAAGAGCCCGAGTAAAAATCCCAATACTTTAAGGCATCCTGAAGCTATACGGACTGTTTCCAAGTCAAGGATCAAGTAGTATGACAGCCGGTGTCAGATAAAAGTTTTTCATCTCACCTCGACAATTGTATGCAAGTCTAAATACTATAGGGTGGCCAGATAGCAATGACAGTTTTTCAACTTGTTATGTTCCCATAGCAGTCAAAGTTACCAATCACATCCAGCTGTCAAAATATTCAGTAAGGTTTGCCATTTCATCATGCATCGTTTTACGCTTGCCGAACGCGAGAAAAACGCGTAAAGAGCAGTCAATTCGTCGCACCGCACAAAAGTTTGAGCGTCAGTACACTCTTTTGGATCGTAGCTGCCGTAGCGGCCAGTATCGAATACAGAAATATCTATTCGGGGCCGATCCGTTGAATTTGGCTTCGCCGAAGAGTCAACCCGGCTTATTTTGCTGTTGGATTTGGGCGTATAAGATTGTGCTGACGCAAGAATTGAAGCCGCACGACCATAGACAACGCTGTAAGTTAACTAATTGGATGCTGGAAATGTTGGCCGGAGATCCGGATTTTGGCCAAAAAATCATTTTTGACTCGGCGACTATATCAACAAGCAAAATTGCCATTATTGGAGCGAACACAATCCACAAGTGTTCGGCCAAGCATCATGCATCCACAAAAATTGACTGTTTGGAGTGGTTTATATAGAGCGATATTAAACAGCTTTCTGTAGTCAGAGCTCGACATGAGAAATTTGGCGAGTGGGTCTTCTCAAGGCGAGTGTTCACCAATTAGCCGCCGCGATCATGCGATTTGACACCACTCGATTATTTTCTATGGGCCTTCGACAAGCCCTTAGTATACGCTAACAAGCCAACCACTTTGAGCGAGCTCGAGGCCAACATTGGACCGATCGCTTGAAGCACTGCCAGCGAGGCCAAGGCGGTCATTTGAATCATTCCGCAGATGATGGCATGAACGTAGCTTCAAAATAAAGCCAGAATCAATTTTCTATCTCACACCGTAATTGTTTTATTTAAGATTTTTTCCCTATCGTTCTTATCTGGTCATCCTATATTTACTACCTAAAACACATAGACTGAGTTTTATTCTGCGTGCGAATATCGAAGTTTGAACATGTCGGAAGAACTATCCACAGATAGGATCATTCATGGAGTACAAAGGACAGCAAATAAAAATCTTCAAAAATATACACCCAGCTTTGCTCTGCAATTGAATGCTCACCTGTTCGAACGACATTTCGACATTTCGAACGACACCTAAGGGAAAATTGGGTAAGCCTACCATCATTATAAAATTCGCTTCGGCTCCAGATAACTTTGTTTACAACAATTTGGACTGCTGTCAAAGAAACCATTCACCGTCAACGAAAGTTTCACCTCGGATATCCTTGTCATCTTCCGGAGAGCGCACAGAATTACAGAACTAAACCATACAAGTCACAAGTGTCGATCGATGAGATGGCGCTTTATCGTGCAACAAGCGCCAATTTCCTTCTGCACGATATCTGGCCGAATACAATGAATATGACGCATCAAAATACCAAGTTAGAATTGTGCATTAACTGTTTGGTACGATGCAACAACCTCTTTGTGGACTTGTGGACTCTTGACTTGACTCTTAAACTCTTTGACTCTTCAAACGAAACTTGTTGAGTTTCGGCTCGTGTGGCGCCTTCCACTCGAAACTTTGGCGCTTGATTTTTGGATCATATTGAATACACCATCATCACCGTTCACAATGTTGTAAAAGAAGATTTTGTTCTTTTTGGCCTCCTTGATGATATCCTTTGAATATTGAATTCTGAGTAATTTTTCGTCGATGTTCATTTTTGTACAGATGACACAAGCCTACTGTCACTTTAGAAGCAATAAATCCGCCTGTCCACAATGACAAAAATCAAGGAAGATGGAGACATGAGAGCGGTCGGAAAGAAGTACTCTTATGAGTCTGCAGGGGAACTCATTTAAAGAGTTGTTAGATACAGATACATCTAGAGAAGAGAAAGAAGATGATGAGGCTTAGCTTAATAAGCTTATAAAAGAGCTCCAGGAGAAAAGGGAGAAGTTGTGGCAGCAAAAGCAATACAACCAACAACAACAACAGCAAACTATAAAAGAGTTGCCGAAGCAGCAGAAACAGAAGCAACTACTAAACCGAAAGCAACAGCAGCAGCAGCAGCAACAAGAGCAATAACAACAAGAACAACGACTGCAACAGAAGAAGCAACCGCAAAAACAATAAAAACAACATCAACAGCAACAGATACCGGCGAAATTGCAAATAGGAGTACAACAGCAAATATCGCAGCAGCAACAACAGCAGCAGCAACAGCAGTAGCAGCAGCAACAACCGCAGAACCTACAACATCAACAACAAAAACAACAGCTTGATAACAAGCGGAGGGAAAGAGTGCCTCTCATAAATGTAAGTAATTTAGAACTCAATGATAGTATTAGGTTATGTAAGTTAGTACTAAGAATTTTTATGTTAAGAGATTAAGTGTGTAGTAGCAGGGAGGAATACGGGAAGGTACATACCGCTCTAGGAAAAGCAGATATCGAATAATATACATATACCCCTAAGGGTGAAAAACTCCAGACGGTGCTGTTAAAAGGGATCGATCCAGAAATAAAAACGGATTAGCTCGAAGCAGAGTTCAAAGGGTTAGAGAGCGACGAGCTTAAGTTCGTGGGGGTCAAGCCGTTTACCACGGCTGCGGCAAAGGGTGGTAACCGTAAATTACCATTCTTAGTGCAATTAACGCCCAACAGCAAAATCGATAGTCTGCGAAAAATCAAATTCCTGTACTATCATGCTGGGCAGATCGTGTAATGCAATGTATGCGCTGCCAGAGGTTCGGGCACGCCGCGGCTAATTGAAATATGCAATTTAGGTGCGTTAAGTAACTTGTCGTATCACAAATATGGAGAATGTCCTTCAGGCAACGACAGATTGGTGGATAGGCGTTAACTCTTTTGCGTACTCTGCAGGAACTCGGGGCATCCTGCCAATTTCAGGGGTTGTCCTAGGTTTCAAGAGCTGAGAAAGAAAGTTCAAGCTCGAAAACACTTGATCGAAGAAGAGAAGCGTTAAAAGAGTCGTGCTTTTTCTAATTTTGGGACACCCAATGTATCCTTTGCCCAAATGGTATCTGGATCGGGTAGGGCCAAAATGACAGCAAAAAATAAGCCAAAGGTAAACGAAAAACTGCCGGAAGCGGATCTGGATTTGAAAGAGATCCTTCTGTGCCTACACGGAAAAATCGATAATTTTCAGATACAGCTAAATTAACAAGCGGCTCGAATTCGACCCTGTTTGACAAGTCTGGCACGCCGATATAATGTCTGCTACGTTGAATGGGGTTAATCTGAAGATCCGTTCGTTAAACATTAACTCACTAATCAGGATTGAGAGAAGGGCCAACCTACAAAATCGGTTGTTAAGTGAATGTCCAGATGTGGTTTTGGTAAGCGAACTAACCTCAACCAGAATCATAAAATTGGCTAAAGCATAAAAGTGACAGTCCACACTCCTCACGAGGAGGTAAGGTTGGTATCTTATTACGCAAAGGCATGCGCCATAGGGTCATATTGTATATAGCGGAGATTTAATGAGGTTCCGCGTGTTGGAAGTCTGAATCGTATGCATTCCTCTGCATAGTCGAAGGCGAGTGTTTGTGGTGTCGCTTTATGCGCCTGAAGCACCTAATCCCATTCAATTTATAACTGAGCTCGAAATACTTTTTCGTTGCGTCCAGTTTCAATCGGAGGAAAATTACTATTTTCTGGCCGGAGATCTTAACGCTAGACATGCGGCATGGGGAAATAATCCGCTAAACACCAGGAGCAACTAGTTGTACTAAGTACTGGTGGAGTCAACATATGATTGAGTACAGACTCGAACTGTAAGCGACGAATATCCTATCCTTCTCATCAGCCGGTTCTTTCCTGGACTTGGCATTATTACACAGTAGACTAGAACTGACTAACACGGATCGAAACACAAGGAACCGTTTGCGAGCGCTCGAGTACGATAGTGATCACTACGGACTTGCCGCCACGATACGGATCCCAAACGAGCACACGCAGCTGGAGCAGTATGCCCAAGTGTACTCATACGACTACCGTAGAGTACATTGAGTATATTGACATTAGTCCTACGTAAATCACATATTCAGTAAAGAAAACGCGGCAAACGTTTTCATCGTCGATGAACGAGCTTCCTCGCATTTGTTCGGGGCGAAAAGACGAACTACTGTACATCTCTGAGTCTCTGAAAAACAAAAAGTCGGCGGGAGTAGACGGTATTCCAAACGTCTTATTAAGGGCAGTGGATATATTTACTACGTGCATATATTTAATGCGTATTATCCAACGCATTGGAAAACAGCTGTGGTACATCCAATCCTGAAAAAGGATAAACCCTGCTAATTTTCCTTCAATTAGTTTGCTTCCGAATATGAGTAGGGTATTCCAAGTGCACAACTTGGAGGCTATTTGAATGCGCAAAGTTAGTTAATAAACTGAATGAATTCAGAACTTTGTTTGTTGGTTCCGATGTAGATGTGATATGTGTATCAGAAACCTCTGATAGAGTGACGATAGTAAAACAGGACGAGGTGAAGGGGTTGCCATTTATGTACAATCGACTTTACCTTTTCGACAGTATACAATACTTATCTATTTATTACATTGACTAGTTAGAATAGGAAGTGTTTTCTTACCTTACAACAATATTGATTTATCGCAATTGTTTTCTTTCTTAGAAACAACTTCCTTTTAATGGAAAACTGTAGTGTGATTTGAATTTCAATCTGTGGCTATTTCCTCCTCCTCAAAGGAGACGATGAATGCATTAAATTTGAACACTTTAAATCCTTTAGTTCACTTCTGCATGTATAATTCGCGAGAGATATTCGAAATGCCTTTTGTAGCCAAGTCTCTGCTCCTACTTTTTCTAGGTACGACCTCCTTTTTGCCTCTTTTGAATTCATAATACCTAGAGAATAAAAAACGTTCTGCTATAAAGATTTTAAAAACACAAAACCTGATCTCCTGGAGCAAGATTTGAAAAATTCTGACTGCTGTCCAATACTTAGTGTGGCATCTCCTAAAGCACAAGTATTGTAGAATATTTCCAAAGTGTTATTACCCAGTTATTTAATATTCACATTCCACTGATAACTAAAGTAACCACATATAACAACAGTCCTTGGTTCACAAGAGAGATTATGAAACCAAGGAACGACCATGATACTGCATACAGAAAATGGAAAATCTTTCCCCTTCCAGAATAAGGATTTCAAAATTCTGAGTAACCTTGCCCGGCAAAGATTAAACAAGCCAAGCGTAATTTCTTTAGTGTGCACCTAACCCGTAAACTTCCAAGTAGCACACTATGGAGAATTTTGCGTTAATTAAGTGTTGGTGGCAAAAACGACACTGGCATTGTTGATGCTCATTCAAATGACCTCCACTAGGATTGCCTTAATATACAATATGCCTCATATCAAAACACCTCTATCCCAATCACATCTAATGGGTACTTTGAATTCGCGAGAGTGGAACCAACAGATGTTCTGCAAACTATTCTTGCAATTAAATTCAATGTTGTTAGGTTAGATGGTATGCATTCGGTTTTCATTAAAATGATTTTGCCTTTTATCCTTCCCGTGTTTACCCATATTAGCAACACTATTATCGCCACTTCCTCTTTTCTGGTATCCTGGAAGATTGCAAAGATTTTTAAAAAGAAGGCAACGAGCACTACTCCTGCGTAATACCCACCTATTGCAATACTGTTATATTTTGTACGTATATGTATGTGTGTGTACACGCACTTGGTTTAAAATAAACTATTAAGTGTATATCAACCTAGAGTTAGGCAGCATTACAGCCGCACTTCAGCAATACTTAAGATAACCTATGACATTCGCCCCGCTAACGATAAAGACCACTTAACAATTTTGACGAGTATAGACTTCTCCAACACCTTTGACATAGTTAATCATGAGCTTCTTATCGCAAGGCTGAGATCTCAATATACCTGCCCTTCATCTGCCGCTACCGATGTGATGTTCTACCCCTCAGAAACGTCATCTATAGAAACAAGCTTTTTCTATAGACGACGTGCAGTCGGGTTTTAGTTTTGAGTTAACAGATGTGCCTCAAGGATCCATTCTAGGTACTCTGCTCTTCAAAATCTTTATAAATGATACTTGATACTCGTCGATACATATGTACGCAGATGACGACAAACGACACGGCTAATAAGCATAACAAAGATCTAATTCTTGAGTAGCCTAAAATATATTTCCTACAATTGAACCCAAACCGATCGAAATGCCTCACAATTGGTAGACATGTTCCTAATTCAAGCCGCCACCCAACCATTCTCCTTGGAAGCACTTTGATTGGATTTGTTCATAATGTAAAAACTCTCGATGTTTGGTTTAAAGAAGCTCTTGGCTAGGAAGACCACATGAGAATAATGGCCAGTAAGATTTATGGCAGCTTTAGCATTCTTTCCCAAACATAAAATGTTACACCAGCAAACACAAGGTTAAAGATTGCAAGAACGCTAATTATCCCTCATTTTACTTATGGCTCTAAAATTTCTTCTTGTAGCAGTGGGACAGCATTGATATTAACAACATAACCTGTTATGTTTTTGGTCTAGAACGATATGATCAGGTGTCCATGCACTCGAAGAAGGTTCTGGGCTATACACTTACCAAGTATCATGATTTTTGTATAATGCAGTATGTAGAAGCTCATTATCACTAGACAGATTTCTTATTGAATTTTCCACAGCTACATTGTTTCTTGAAACTGATCCTTCCTCGTTTCAAATATCAGGGGACGATTTCCGCAGGCGTGAATTTTGCAGTATTTTTCCTTCCACAAGCGTGAATGTGAGTTTTTTTTTGACTAATACTGTGTCACACAGTTGTTTACTCTGTTTTTGAGCGTGAGTTGTGAAAGTGAAAGTGGAAAAAGATGTAAAAACAAAAAACAAAATCTTGTCTTAACTTCTCACCCTGATAAGTACAAGGTCTATGTGCTATACCCTCTAGGCTCATCGGACTATTGTGTCATATCAGTTAATTTCTTCCACGCCGATCACATAGCTTGAAAAAAGATTCCTAAATGAACCGTAGGGCTATACGAGAAAGGCAATTGGATGTGGCTTAACTCCTCTTTTATGAATTTTAACTTGTGGTTATGTTTCCTCGATAACAACGTGGATGCCGCTGCTGATATTATATTGAGGTCCTTTATCCCTCATCGGGTAAATAATATCAAACCAAAAGAAAAGGCGTGGTACGTCTTGAGCTGTAAAAAGATTGTCAGGGTTGGAAACTGAGGAAAACCGAAAGAAGCTCAAACGCGTCAGGAATGACTGCAACGCATTTTTTAAGCGTGTGAAATTCTAATACGACCAAAAACTGAAATAAAAAATTCTACGACTACAATGCCCCAAATGTAGTAACAATTTTTGATCGTTCATCGAAAATATAAGAAATTCCGCCTCATCCTCCATCCCAACGCCCATTTATGATGACACTCTTTGGACAAGGCCAAGCTCTCAGCCCTTTGGACAAGGCCAATCTGCTTGCTGCTGTACCTTGTCTCCGCTTGAGTGCGTCAAATCTTCAGTGAGACGAATCCACTTTAGCGCTCGTGTAGTAGCAAGAATACTTACAGATCTTAACATCCGCAGGTAAAGATGGCATATTTCTTCTGAAGAGGCAAAACCACAGCGTAAGCTCTTTCATCAATCCAACTCTTTAGGACTCTGCTCGAGCCGATGGAAATCAGCATTTGTCAAGCCTGTCCCTAAAAAAGCCAAATCTTTTGCTCTCTCCTCCCACAGACCCATTGCACTTACGTCCCTACTTTCCTAGATCATGGAAACGGTGATAAACTCATGAAATATCTCGAAACACGAAAACTTTTCAATGACCGGCAGTAAGGTCTTCGTAGCATATCTGTGGCATATCTCACCGGAAAGTGGAATCAAAGCGTACATCAATCTATCGAAAGGATGATAATTGCACTTGATTTTTCTAAAACATTTGACAGCGTTGGACATCAGGCCCTTTTGTCGAAAATGCGTGCTTTTGGGATTGATAGCTCTTTTCTTCAATGGATTAGAAATTACCTTTCGGAACGTTCATCAAGTTGTCTTGAACTGTTTCAAGTCTGATATCCACAAAATAAATACTGGTGCG
Organism: Volucella zonaria; assembly: GCA_963966105.1. Classification (NCBI taxonomy): domain Eukaryota; kingdom Metazoa; phylum Arthropoda; class Insecta; order Diptera; family Syrphidae; genus Volucella; species Volucella zonaria. The sequence goes on along the minus strand of OZ014530.1, from coordinate 41,494,290 downwards.
CCCCAGGGCTCCGTTCTGTCTCTGATACTCTAATCCAATATATTCTTTTGCTGGCAACATTACTCTTTGCTTCGCATATGCACTCCCTGACTTATTTCCTCACTTGCATTATCTAAATCGTAAAACTTTCGATTGTCGGTATGTGTGTCAATGACAGCTTATGTTGGAATAACTGCATATTCGATGTCGCCAAAAATGCCTCTGATGTCTGAGTTTCCCCACGCTGTGTAAGAAATATTTTTCCTCCTCTGATCTGGCCTCAATATCTAAGCCATTCATTCGCCCAAAATTGGAATACAATTCCCACATCTGGTCAGATGCTTCTAAAACCTCCTTGCACTTGCTAGATAGGATTCAGAACCCTGCTATAAAACTTATAGGAGACGCCAATATTACACAGTCAATTGTCACCCTCGAACACATGCGGCTTTGAAATATCGTGATTCTTTCCTAAGCCATACAACTCGCTTATGGAATGCCCTGCTTTATTTCATAGCCATTATAACATTCAAGCATTTAAAACCAATGTACACCAGTACCTCCTTTTCCTTCCTCCCTAACTTTCCTTCGCCCGCGCTATGTGCAAACATTTTATAATCCCTTGAGCGCGCGCCAATTATAAAGAGAGGAGCGCGTGCAAAGATATATACTGGTATGTTAGATATTTGGTAGCGAAAACGAGACCCGAAAGTTCTTGGAATGGATAATGTGCTACTAATCGTCCTCTAGGGACGAAGGCAACAATGTGATATGTAGATGGCCAGGGAATGCTGACATAGAGAATACGAATACACTTCTCGAAACTGAATGGTAATGAGGGTGTCAATTCTGCCGATGGGAAAAATAATCTAACCAATCCCACAGCTGATGACGGCGTATTTGTCAAATCAACCAGCTACGGTGCTGCTGGATGACAACAAAAACTCGAGATTTGTAGATAAAACTGAAGCTGAGGAGATTGCACACGCCACTGGACAAATTATAAAATCTCTGAACAATGATGCATAGTATAAATAGCGTTTTATGAGAGCTTAACTGTATACCACTTAGTTGGGTGCCGGTATCCTTGTATAGCTCATCCGACGTAGAAACACGACACCGACTAGTAGACATCTAACAGCACAGTAAGCATTGGTAAGGACTTCCTACAGAAATTAAAACAAAGTGGGGCCCCCGACAAAGCGACTTCCTTCGTGGTGCAATAAAATAAAATCAAAAGGTTTGCTGTTCGCGTATTTCATGATCGACACTAACGCACTAGCAACGGCAGTTAGCTTAGAATTTTCCAGAATTCGCAGGAAAATCCAGGCACTGCCTGACTATGGTAATGTTGAGGGACTGGACAATAACGCTCTCACTTACTTACAAAATTGGTGGAGCTAGTATATTATAAATGAACCTCTTAATAAATAAAAGGACCAAGCCGTCGATGAACAAGTTTAATATTTCAAAATTACACAGAGAAAAGGTGGGCGAATATCGCAATTTTGATACAAACAAGACAAATGTTCGTTTGCAGCCAGCCAGGAAGAAGTATCAAATTCTTGACTGTAGTCACCTATGTTAAATATACCATTCACGAGAACATCTTTAGCATAAGAAGCCAGGAGATGTGTTCCTTCTAAATTTATAATCCTGATTGCTATATCTCGGCACTGTTCTGTGCGGTTTGTATCCCTAGCAGGATCCTTTTACCTACTACTAAAACTAGAGGGTGGCATGAAGTCACTGGCTGATGTAATGTGTCAATTTCTTTCCAAATAATTGCGAAAGATTAAAATATCTTGGTGCAGCGGCTATACCACCTTGATCAAAAAGTTCTCGCACCACACCACCGTGTGGCGCTCCCATTGTTCCGATTTGAGCTCTGTTTTTTTTTTGTTAAGTTGGTGAATCTGTTGCTGACATTCCCTCTAAATCTTAGCGTCATAGCTTGACATTTGCAAAAGCTACGTAGCCAAGAGTACATCTGTCACTATGTGTGTTGGCGTTATTTTACAATTTTAGAAATGGATTTAAATTTGCAACAACGAACTTGCACGAGTATTAAATTTTGCGTAAAAATGTTGGAAAAGTGTTTCGGCTACGATTCTCTAAAGAAAACGTTCGTTTACCAGTGGCACGAGCGGTTCAAAAGTGGTCGTGAGTCAATCGAAGATGATGAACGCAGTGGCAGACCATCGACATCGAAAACCGACAAAAACATTGATGAACATCAGAGAGATAGCGGAGGACTTGGACATTACCTATGGATCCGTCCAAAACATTTTGGTTAATGATTTGGGTTTCCGTCGTGTAGCAGCAAAGTTGGTGCCAAAAGACCTCAATTTCATGCAAAAAAGAGACCGTGTTGACGTCGCAAAAGAGATGATTTGCGAGGCTAAATCCGATCCTACATTCATGAAAAGGATCATTACTGGAGACGATACGTGGGTTTATGAGTACGACACGCAATCCAGACATCAGGCAAGTGAATGGCGTTCACCAAATAAGCCGAGACCAAAAAAACCACGTCGTTTTCAGTCAAAAAAGAAGGCAATGCTCACGGTTTTCATGGATTACAACGGTATAGTGCATCATGAATTTTTGCCAGAAGGCCAGACAGTAAACAAAGAGTACGAGTATTATTTGGGAGTTATGAGACGTTTGCATGAAGCAATTCGCCGAAAGAGACAAGAATTGTGGGCAGAAAATTCGTGGATTTTGTACCATGATAACGCACCGTCGCACAGTGCCATCATTATTCGTAATTTTTTGACGAAAAATGCAACAAATACCATCCAACAGCCACCGAATTCACCTGATTTGGCTCCCTGTGACTTCTTTCTGTTCAATCGAGTTAAAAAACCACTACGGGTAACGCGCTTCAGCAGCCGAGAATATAAAAAATGTTTCGAGAATTGGATCAAGCGCTAGCATAAGTGTGTTGCAGTCGATGGGGATTACTCTGAAGGGGACAATATATATTTAAATGAATAAACTTGTATTTCAAATTTTCTGAATAAATTTTCCGGCCGGTATGTCAGAATGAATATTCTCATTTACACTTAGACCTTTACCTTCAAATATCCGCACAAAAGAAAGCCTGATGGTTCCAAATTTGGAGGGTTGATAGGTAGGTAGGTAAAAGTGGCTGTTGGAAAGACCAACCTACTTAGGCCCATTGGCCCATTATGATGCTACGTGAATCTGTGATCATCTTACTCTTGGAACTAATTTCAGCTTCTGATGAAATTGGTAACGTCTATATGCTTTAGATCGTTTAAGCTCTTAAATGAAGTTTTCTTCTCTTGGAGAGAGCTGGATATGTACAGAGTAGGTGGAGGATTGTCTCCTCTTCCTCCTCGTCCACGCAGTTTCTACAGAAATCGTTTGTAAAAGCGTCAAGCCATCTTGCATGCTTGCTTATAAGGCAGTGTCAAGTGATGACACCTATGATGGCGCTGAGATGTTTCCTATTTAGAAGGATCGGACTCTTAGCGGGATTCAGATTCAGCTTTGGCCACATCTGCTTGGTCGCTGGACATGTTGGTCCAATAGTCCACCTAAGGTTTGATCTTGTATTAGCATCCAGCTTAAATATTGATTGGCATGTAGCGATAGGTATACCTATGCTACCCTTTTCTGGTAGAATAGGTAGAGAGTTTCCAATTTTGGCGAGTTCGTCGGCCCTTCACCCAACAAAGGTGAAGGTTGAACTGATCAGCCATCTTCGTAAAAGATGATCGGCATTCAAGGGCGTTATAATTTAATGAGACGGAGTCCAGGGACGTAATAGCGATCTGACTATACGAATTTTTTCACCCGGGACAGAGTTTCTTTAATCGCCAAAATTTCCGCTTGAAACACGCTACAGTGATTTAGGAGACGGAAGGAGAGGCTTAGAATTAGCTTATCGGATAATATCAATAACCGATATCTACCATGATTCGTATACATAACAAGATATTGGAAGCTCCATTATCAAAGAAGAATGATACAGTTCTTGGGTGGTAACACCACACCAAACGCTGATAAATCAATCTTGAGTTTTCAGTGTACCCTATGTGGCCAATTTGTTTGTTTATGAACCTTATCACCCTTTATCAGATGGTGATAATTATTCCTCCTTCAACTCGCGCTCAAATTTTTTTTTTTTCTTGGAAATATTAAATCGACTAGAGCGTCCTCGCGGTGATGTATCCGGGCTGTCCATAACACTTGCAAGAATCCGTTAAAAACTTGGCTCAGTTCGAGTAGTGCAAAGTCGGGATAGATCAATTACGTCTTCTCGCTGATACAGTTGTTACACTACTGCAGTTTTCCATAGATGTAAGACATACCTTCAGTATTCTCGATGTCCGAACGTTCCAACATTGACTCGGGTCACCACATTATTGCCGCCAAGGTATAAATGCGGATTTCCCAAGAACTACAATAATGAAGAACCACTATGATAAGATATAACGTAGAAAGGCTCCAATCGCAAAAGACCGCCAAAAACTTCCGGAATCTCTCGACAACTCCCATGCCGCCAGCCTCCCATCAGAGACGTTTTAACGTCCGCCCACCGTCAACAAAATCGCTGGTTTGACATAGAATGCCGGCAATCACATGCAGCTAAACAAGAAGCGTACAAAGCGGCTCTGCAACGAAGGACGAGAGCCACTCTTGAGCTCTATGATTAAAAGACATGTGAAGAACATCGACTTCTCCAGAAGAAAAAAAAAGGGCACAAGAAGCGCGTGATCGAATCAATTGCAAGGTTGTACCAGGAATAACGTACCCAAGTTTTACTACAAGGTAAAAAGAACATGCCAAGGCAAGAAGACCCGTACCTAGAAATGTAGAAGGAAACCTTTTAGTAGAATCACAGTCGGTACTAAGAATATAGAAAAACTTTTTCTGCAGACTGTATAACGGCGAAGAAACCCAATTTCCCGCCATCAGACAGAATAGACCGTTCAACTTAGACGATGATAGCTAATACTTCCGTCCACTTGGTCAAAAGGAAGTAAAGATAGCAATACGAGTAACCAAGTTGAAATCAAACAAAGCATCTGGATCTCAAACAAAGGATCTGGAGAGGATACACCAACTCATTTCTTAAATCTGGTCAGAAGAGTGTATCCCCGATAAATTGAACCTCAGCATCGTTTATCAGATCCACGAAAAAGGAGACCCTTTAACTGCGCCAACTATGGAGGTGTAAGTCTCCTCAAAATCACATATAATGTCTTATCTGGCATATTGTGTGAGCATCTGAAATCCGTCATGAACAACCTATTTGACCCTTATCAGTTTGCCCCTTCAGACCGGGAAAATCCAAGATCTTGGAAAGAACTCAAGAACTCCAAGTCTACACCCACCATCTGTTTATAGATTATAAGTGCGCGTATGACAGCATCTATAGAGATTAGCTATACAGAGTAAAATCTACTTTTGGTATCCCTGGCAAACTCGTCCGTTTGCGCTGAGTGATGATAGAGAATGCACCCTGCTCCATCAAAGTTGATAAAGAAACCACCGAGACCTTTGAAGCCAAAAAAGGATTTGTGCTTAAGAAATCACATGCAGCGCGATTTGTAAGAATTGTGCGGAACTCACAAGCTAATACTGCAGGCACAGTCCTTCAAAAGTCTGTGCAACTGCTAGCGTACGCCGATGATACCGACATAATTGGAAGAACTCAGCACGTTGTCACCGGTGTATTCGCTGTATTGAAAGAGACGCTGCCAAAATGGATTTAGCGGTAAATGAGAGCAAAAGCAAGTATATGCTGTCAATGAGAAGAGACGCACAGCATCTACGAATTAAACATGACCTCACAATCGACAGCATCTATAATTTCAAGGTAGTAAAGGACTTTGTCTACCTTGGTTCTGCTACAAATTCTAATAACAACACCTCAGCAGAAATAAAACGATAAATTAAGGCCACATCCCCAAAATCCAAGGAGATTCCATATAAGACCTTGATTCTCGACCTACTTTATGGTGCTGAAGTATGGATTCTATTGAAAGCGGATGAGGATATCCTCAGTTATTTCGAGAGAAATGTCTTCAGAGAATATTCTGTGCCGTTTGCGTTGACGGGCCTCGGAGGAAAAGATTTAACGACGAACTTTACGAGCTGTACAGCCACATCGACTCTGTCAGAAAACTGCGCATCAGTCGCCTGAGATGGGTAGGACAATTCAATTTCAATTTCAATTCAATTCAATTTCAATTTTATTCAGTTAAGGATGTACAAATAAGACTTAGTCTTTTATAGTACTTAAAATTATGGATAATATACAAGATTAGTTTAAAATTTATATTTAACAGTAAGAGATACTTTAATCAGGAAAAGAAAACAAAAGGATCTATAGAGTGGAGGAGGGGAATAGTAAAGGACAAGAAATAATCTGCTGTTGCATTTTTATAGAATATGCTCCAAAATAGCATTCTTAAATTGCATTGCTCCAATTATTTGTTTTGCTGTTGTGGGCAGAGAATTCCATAGTCTGGCGGCAAAGGCGAAGAAAAGGCGCGAGGAGTACAAGTAGTTCGAGGATGGAGTTATAAGGCTGTATGTTCTAGGCGAACGAGTGAACTGAAGTTTCTCAAAAAGGTATGGTGGCGACTTGGTCTGAATAATTTTGTGCATGAAGATATAGCACCTAATATGCAAGAACTGTTGGAGCGTACAACCGAGGATATTTGTATGATAATTGGATATGTGGTCGTGCCGACGTAGCCCATACACATACCTTACCATATCATTGAATGCCACAGTAAGTTTATGCTGAGATAGGGAGTCGAGTTTGCAGTACACTGCTGATGAGTAATCAATATACGGAACAAGTAAGGTTTTAACAAGTCTCAGCCTCGTATTAACAGGAGTAAAACTAGAGAGCAGCCAAAGTTTGCGTAGACTTCCGTAAATTCGTCCCACAGTGTAATTGGTGTGGCTTACGCAGGAGATGGATCGGTTTATCTTAAAACCCAGGTTGGTTACAGTCTCGACGAACTGCAATTGCGTATCGTTGAGGTAAATGGGCGGCAGTAGTTCAGCATTGTGCAGTTTCTTAGATATTAAAATCAGCTGAGATTTTGCTGGGTTGAGGGTCAAACAATTACGTAGCGACCACTGGTAGATTGCGGATAAATCCTCATTAAACCTGCAAACAAGATCCTCAACTAGACCAATAGGTCTAGATAGGTATATTTGCGCATCATCCGCATAGAAATGAAGACTAGCATTTGAGCATGCTTTGGGGAGGTCATTAATAAAGATGCAAAACAATATTGGACCAAGTATTGAGCCCTGTGGTACTCCTGCTTGTATATTCCTAATACGAGAGGATTTGTCACCAACCACAACCCTTTGACAGCGATTACTTAAGTAATTGGTTATGAGACGCGCCGAACTTTCACTAAAACCAAAGTACCCTCTTAGTTTATCAGAAAGGATTGAGTGGTTGACTGTGTCAAAAGCTTTTGAAAAGTCAAGAAGGCAAAGTATAGTGAGGAAGTCCGAGTCGTAGCTGATCCTTATGTCAACGAGAATTTTAACCATAGCTGTAGAACAACTATGGTTGGCTCGAAAGCCAGACTGTATCGAAGCAAGAAGCTTATGATGATTTAGATGACTTGAGATTTGCTTGGCAAGGACTTTTTCCAAGACTTTTGAAAGGCAAGGTAATATACTAATGGGTCGAAAATCAGCAGCCAAAGTCGGTTGTGGTTTTTCGGGACAGGAATTACTTTAGCCAGCTTCCAACTAGACGGAAATGATGATGACGTAATGCAAAAATTAATTACGTGAGTAATTACACGAAGAATGTGGGTTAATACCATTTTGACAAACCGGATAGGAACTCCATCCTCACCAACGGCATCTGACTTGAGTGAACGAATGATATTAATGACATCAACTTCCGATACAGCTTCGAATTCAAAAACTGTTGGTGTTTCAGAAAAATGTTGAAGGTTGGGTAGAGAAGTTGTACTTCCTAATGAGGTGGATAAGAAAGCATCATTAAGATCATCAAGATCAGGTAAGACGTCTACAGCATAGTTTTTAGAAACACCAACCGAGCGCAAGTTGCTCCAGAGCTTTTTGGGATTTTGGTCCGTTCCCAGCTTAGATAAAAAATATCTTTTCTTAGAGAGTCTCGTGATAGAAGTTGAGAAATTACGTGCTCGACAGAAATTTACCCAATTCAGATTTGTTGAATTTCGCTTCCACTTTGAATAGAGTTTCCTACGAACTTTAATGGCATTATGGACCTCAGACGTAAACCATGGACAAATTCTATTGCGCACCACCACTGTTTTTAAAGGCACATGGTTATTGAATAGATGAAGTATTTGCGATTGCAATAGATCAACTTTATCACATACATCTGAGACAAAATAACAACTATGCCAAGGAATTAGACTCGCCTCGACTTGCAGTGCGCAGTTATCTACTGAAGCGAAATCTCTGAATTGGAAAGTTGTTGGTATAGGGGTACGAGATAAGTCAATGTTATAGGTGCAGAAAATTAGATCGTGGTCTGTGACACCTTCCAATGACAACTGGTCCTGCAGTAACACATTTGACCGATCAGATACCAACAAAAGGTCCAGAAGACTTGGAGAACAGTTAGGTGCGAAGCGGGTAGCATATGCGTTAACAACAGCTAACGCGGAACTTGCAGTCAAATCTAAGAGTTGGTGAGATCTACTGTCATATTTGAAAAGGTCAGCGTTAAAATCACCGCATATAATTATGTGTTCATAATATGGGGAGACTTCTTGTAGTGCGGAGAACATAGGTTCTCCGGCCGCAGAGTCTTTGAATCCAACCCGGAGGGATATCGTAGTAAAGGAAGACCTCACCTTTGGTGGGGCTCATAAGTAAAATAGTGCACCTCAACCGACTTGGAGCGCCCAACTGAAGGCAGTTAGCTAAAGGCCGAACTAGCTGGAGAGGCTTATTTGTTAAGGCCCAAGTTCTAAAGTGTAGTAGCTCATCATAATATTTTTATTCTCCGCTAAAAGAATTCAAGAGCTGCTTCCGTCCTCTTGTTCAAGACCGGTATGTACATACGAATGTATCTTGTTTTGATGCATAATCTGCCCTCCGTTTCTGCAAGCTAGGCGTTGTAAAAGTTGGGTGGACTGCCGGCAGTGTTTCAACTGCTACTGCATCGGATGTCAAATTTTCTTTTTTTACCTGATGCTTTGACATAGGGACATTTACAACAAATTTGCATACGAGTATACACACATATGTACGAGTATGTACCTAAGTAAACGTTTTACAAAAATGAACATAACTCTCGTTTGTAGTATCTATGCGCTGGTAAGCCGTAATCGAGTCCCTCTCCTTGACTGCGCACTCATACCTATCTTTCAGTTAGAAAGAAGTGGTATTTGGTACAAAACGCAGTGTCAATATACTTTGATGAATGCAGTCAGAAGGCCGAATTCACTTACTCTTGTTCGGGAGTTTGCTGGTGAAGGTCCAGAAGAGAATTTGTTAAGAGCTGAATCTGCATTAGGATTGCCTGTGCCTTCCGACAGAGGAGATACTTTCCAACGTTTCTAAAATATCAGCTGGTTTCCTCATGCTGCATTCTATGTAGTGTCGAACTGCTAAGCAGCTTAATGTGCTAGGCATAACTGGTATTATCCGATTGAAAGCAGTCATAATCGAAACGCTTATTACATAACGTTCTTTAAGAAGAAGCACATCGATGTTTTTGAAATGAGTGGAGTGCCATGAAGATAAGAATATATATTGATACTAGGGCTATTGACTGAAAAGTTAACCTGGGAATACTAAAGAAATATGTTTCTGTATAACTTGAGGGCAGGACTAATTGGGGATAACATGTTTTTGGTTTAACGCTGCTACAAAATATCTTATTGGTTAAAAAAGGCGCACTATGGCAAAGTGAAAATACAAGGTCGTTCCCATGCATATCTACTCATACATACTTTTGTATTTGCAATATCATTTAATTTAGTCCACAAAACACGGAGAACTGAACTCAGAACTCAAACTTTCTCATGCAATCATATTTCGAATATCATGAGTGGGGCTGCTTCCAGACAAGATTTCATTTACCAAATTCTATTGGTTTGCCGACTATTCATACACGAGTATTCCTCATCGCTCTTGTCTAAATATAACCAAAGAAGGTCTTCCGGAATGACCTTTTTAAACAACAAAACAAAATTCCAGCACCAGAGGCACAAAACTTTTAGCCGTGATTATGTATTCCGCACCTTAAAGCTGCTGATGGTTTTAATTGATTTTAACACTTTACCAACTGTATCCCACCAAATTCACCGCAATTTTATCGAGTTTAAACTTAAAATGGACGCAATTGCAGTGTCAGTGAATAATTTAGAACCAGCAATCCTTCCAGCCTAAGCAAACAACATCAGCAGTACTAAAACACAAGTTTACTCGTATCTCCTGCTCTTGTCATTGTTGGCTTTGGAGCTCTAAAAACAGTAAAAACAGCCTTCCACTTCACAGTCGCCCCCCCTTTATCACCTTCTATCTCATTTGTGCTTGGCAAAACTTGCATTGCAGAGTGCCATAAACTTTGAAAGTTTAGTTTGAAAATTCACTACCTGGCACCGAACAAACATGAGTCCTTCTATTTTGAAACGATGACGCGGCAAGGTCTACGGATATGTTTCGTCTTTCGACATAATTTTTTCTTCTTTTTGTATCCATCAGTTCGTCCTTAAAATTGAGGATATCCTCCAGCTCGTATAATGCATAATTTAGTCAAGCCCTCGATTTTATTCGTGTAGTCGTAGTCGTAGTCGATCCTGTTCCTGTTCCCATACTTTGTCAGTTTGATTTTTTTTAAATAAGTGCGCACACGGCAGTGGATTTTTTTCTCTGAAGCATTTTTGGCGCGCCTTAAGAAATATCGAACGCACACACACTCCCGCAAGCAGTATTAAGCCTTTAGCAAAGAAAAACTCTACAACCCTCTAGTCCTCGTTAACTTCTTTCGGACCGTTCCCGGTGAGGTAACACACCCCAAAAACAGAAAGAAACTCATTCACATAAGCCCGGCACGTAATACCGTGTGCATTCGGAGTGCATTCAAAGTGGCACGGTGCATATTGATTTTTCTATTTTTCCGTTTACCTAAGGATATTTTTCTGGAGAGCAGGATGATGGGGAAAAAAAATTGGAAATAAAGTAGAAAAAAAAAAAAAAACAAAAAAAACAGCCAAGAATTGAGGATGAAGGAGAAGCAAGGACTTCGCCGGGTTCTTTAGGCAAATGCGCCTTCGTTTTCACATCCTTCCCGGCACTTGCTTGGCCCAATCCATACAGTCTTTCGTGCTTGTGAGTGAGTTTTGCGTGTGCCTATCAACCGAAGGATGGATATACTACTGTCGTGCTCATATAAACTCATACCAAATTTCAAGCAGGATACTACATATAGTCGTATACCGCCATTTAGCAGCATAAGGACGAAGGTAGACGTGTCATTAATATGTAATGAACTTTTTAGAGAAAAGTTAGAAAACTTCGTGGCATACAAAGCCACCCACCCATCCGTACTTTTTACCGGAGCTAACAAAGGGATGGATGGGTTGGTTGGTTGGTAGTGACAAGGACAATGGATACAGGATATTTTAGTGTAATGTATAATTTAAATATAAAAGCATACGAGGGGGGGAATGGAATGGTTTATATTTCTCACACACACGCTTAACTCCTTGTAGTGGAAAGTTGTGCATGCTAGAGTACATAAGTGCTATAAAGACAAACCCCGTCCCGCTTTAATACGAATGGAGCAAACGCCGGTTGACAAAGGGGACATACTGCGGACTGTGGCTTTTGTGCCATAGCTGGAAGGTGTAAACCTAATTTCCAGAATTCGGTAGATTAGGATATTAAAATTGAATTTCAATTGAACATGAGGGAATGAGAATCCGTCATGATTTTCAAATTCACACCAATTAATTGGATTTTCATTGAAACTGGGTTGTTGAATAATTAACCTGATTCTAGGGTTGGAGGGTGTACTATATATATAATCTACGTCCGTGATGTGGGATGCACGAGGATATTCGTATTAATTTAAATGGTCAGAGAGAACTGACATAGAAGGGAGCAAAAACGTCAGGTCATCGTTAAAGAACTTGATGGAGAAGTTATTAGGTGGTGCTCTATATGGGAATACCCTTGGGATACGAGTTGGAAATAAGGGTAGAACACCGGTTTCGCCCCCCAAAAAAAAATACAGCATGAAAAGCGATATGCAAGAGCTATAAAGCCTGAACAGAAGCCAACAAGGACAATCAAAAACAGCTGCTGAGAAGGATGCCGAATTCGCTACAATGCGGAAACAGTTGAATGAATTAAGATAAGACAGGTCCCAGCCGCCACTCGCTTAGGCTGTTAAATGACAGTTTGGAATTGATCCGGAGAATCCATGCACGTCAACCGCTGGGGAATCCTGTGAGGCATGCTAAATCTACGCCTGTTAGTGGAGCTCGTAACCGTCGAGTCAATTTCTATAACTCCTCTATCCAGCAGTCAGATATGGCGAACCGGCTGACTATCTTCAACAGGTCCAATATTCAAGAATTGACGATTTTCTCTGGATCTAATAAGAGGGAATGGCCCTATTTCGAGGAAGTTTTTAGGTCTACAACCATCGAAAATAACTGTTCTGGCCAGGAAAATGTGGCTCGACTACGTAAGGCTCTAAAAGGTGAGGCTTATTAGAAGTATTCCTCTGATGATGCGGCGATAAAGGATTCACTGCGTGCTTTCTCAGGCTACCCCCATTGCATTCAAACCTGCAGTCAAGATCAATGGATTCGTGGCTAATCTGAAGTTAATGAGGAGAGAACAGGACCCCACCAATGGTTACGTGATGACCGAACTGGCTTGCAAGTTATGAGTGGAAGAAGCAGCAAGATTCACTTCCCCGTGCTTTTCTACAAGACTTTGCAGAGTTTTTTTACTGGCGAAGTAACCGATTTACCACCATGTTTGGTCAGGCCTTTATAGTTCGCTATGAGGAAAAAACCTTAAGGCCCAACTAAGGCATCACTTCGAGTGTTGACACATCAACCATCCTCGACTGCACCCGAAAGGGCTAATTGTGGCAAGTGTGGCCGAAAACTGCATACGTTGACGCATTGCAAATACTTCAAGAATCTTGCAGCTGAAAAACGGTTGGAGTACGTATGACAAAAACCGATCTGCTTCACATGCGTGGATCAATCACAACACAACTGGACGGCCTGCGGAAAGAAGAGGACTTTTGGTCTGAATGACTATAATGTGCGACATCATCAACTGCTGCACTCTGCACTTGTGAAGAAGTGAGCCATTCCGATTTTGCTTAAGGTGGTGTGCATCTGGATCCACGGCAATAACGACAAATTTGTCGATACGTACACTTTTCTCGATGGGGGATCATGTCTTACTATGTTTGAGAAAGAGCTCTTTGACGAGTTGGATTTCCATGGTACAACTGAGGATTTAGTCCTTCAATGGACGAAGTGTGTTTCCAGAGAGGAGCGTGCGATTCGGACCAATTTGTCTTTTTCCAGAGTTGGTTATTCGAAGCGCCGTCTACACAGTCAAGAGTTCGGATTTGCCAAGTTAGACAGTGAATGTTGCGGTCTGGTGGGTCCTGATCAGGCATAACTCTTGCTAGGATATGGGCAACGACACGGTAAGGAAGAAGAACTCTACTTGGTTGGATCATTTGAGGTAAATTAACACCCACAATTCGAGCGTGTTGCGTTTATGAGCTGGTTCAGCCCTTTATGTATTTGGCCTTTCATCAGGCGGTTAAAAGTGAACACGAGCTGCACATTCTTGTAAACGTCATTTCACGACCAAGGATTTTGGAGTGATGCTCCCGAAGGGAGAACTCATAAGCAAGGAAGTTCATCAAGCAATAGACGTTCTGTAGCAGACTTTGACGATGAAGGATGGCCGCTACGAGATCGGACTGCTATAGATAGTTACCTCATAGAATTCAATCGGCTTATCGGCCTGGAGAGGAGTTTGAAGAAGAACTCGGATCGGTTGAAGTGTATGAAAAACCACATATTGGGGTTGGTGTTGCATGCAGGAGTCGCTGATGCACAAGATCTAGAGAGAGAGTGGGCACGGATTTTGTATGCGCCCGCATTTATTGTCCATAACCCTAAAAAATTGTTCCCTAAGCCTCGAGTAGTAATTAATGTGGCCGCTAAGGTTAGAGGTGTAACATTGAATACACATTTGTTAAAGGGTCCGGACAACTTAGTCCCACTACGAGCAGGCCTATTCAATTTTAAAGAACGGGCGGTAGCACTGAATGCTGACGTGAAGGAGATATTTAATCAGATTCGTGTCAAGGAGGAGGATCAACAGTGTCAACGTATTCTATGGAAAAATGGGGATAGCACTAGGGACTCCACGGTGTATATATTCCAGGTCACGATGTTTGGCCCCGGATACTCGTCAATTTGTTCACAGTTTGAGAAGAATCATCACGCTGATTTTTTCAAGATGAATGCCTTAAGCAGTAGATGGTTTGACTAGAAGAACCTACGTTGATGATTATTTCATCAGCCACGACACTATGGAGCAGGCAGTAGTAGTAACGTGTGATGTGATACGGATTTGCAGTTCAATGAGCTTCAGTATCGCGGTGTGCAATCAAACAGCCGTGAATTACTATTAAGGATGCCTGAAAGCCAAATCAACTCTAAACTCGTAAGCGTAGACCCAAACGAGTCAGAAGGTTTTGTCGCCGATCACTTCACTTGCGTGCTGTCAGATAATGGACTCTTTGACAAAATGTTTCTTTCAGATTTCTGGGTTACCCAAAATCAAATACTAATGATCATCATAAGAATATTTGATGCAATTGGACTAATCTCACACTGCATCATTCGCGGATGCATAATTCTTCCAGAGTTCGTCAAGGAGTTAAGGAATATCAATCAAATGAAAATTCCACGACGCTACGTTTCTTAATATTCTGATGACACAAAATGTTGCGTTATAGTCTTCGTAGATGCTTCAGAGTTCACTGCGAACGAAGTGGTGCAGTGAGGATTTCAATGGCGATGGTGAAAGTAAAGGTAGCTCCGGTGAAAAAGCTATCTGTGCCGCGTTCTGAGCTACAAGCCGCAATCCTTGCAGTGCGCCTCTTAGCCTCGATTAAAGGTTCCCACACTATCCCGATTCATGAAGTAATTTCTCTTTCCGGCTTTCCGATCAACTCAATGAAATTCAAACTTCCATCATCCGTTGCACCGAGAGTAGGAAAAATTCTGGATTCGCGGTTTTCTCGCCAACGATATAACGTCAGAGCCCTGTAGCAGAAGAAAAGGGAGCATTATCAGATCAACAGTTCGGATGCAACAAATCGTGCTCCACCGTCGACACCATAGCCACCGAAGCGATAAAGGGAGGAAGATGGCGAACGGGAACAAAGAAATATTGTGCTATAGTGACCCTGGACATTAAAAATGCTTTTAACTTAGCAAATTGGTAATTTATAAGCAAGCCACAATGGATTCAACATACCACTTGCGATAGATAGTATCCAGCTACTTCACCAATAGAGGGTTAAGATATAAAACCGACGAAGGAAAAAAGTACTTTAAAATCCCCACAGGAGTCCCACAAGGATCGGTACTAGGGCCCCTACTATGGAATATTGAAATTTTGAAATTAATATTGCCACCAGAAGTGAAAATATTCGGATTCGCTGACGACATCGCCATTGTAACTGATGCAAGGGATATTTGCGGGATAGAGTCAGCTACGAACTATACAATCAACCTTATCAAAGGCAGGCTTATATTCATTGGTCTAGAACTAGCAGAATACAAAACGGAAGCTGTTCTAGGAACCAGCTGGAAAAATGTGGAATATCTGGATATAAGGAAGTTAAATCATTAGATCGAAAGATTACATAAAATAGACTATTCGGGCAAAAAGACGTCAAAGTTCCAGGCAGCACTTTCTGGAATACTACCGAACATTGTTGAGGACAAAGTACGGCTGAACACAAACTGTAACTCTGAGCCTCCCTGCAGGACACGTGAAGTTGTTACTTAGAGAAGGAAAGATTAAAATCGGTTGGGTTATCTGCCAAGTCCGGGAAAGGACTTTACTGAAAAAATGCTCTAAATGCCTTGAGTTCGTCCAATGCAGAAATACAGAAAATCAGTCCAAACTATGTAGGAGACGTGGAATAGAAGACGACGGATCTGCGACAAGGCAAAACAGACACCAATTTAGACCTGTGGACGCTATACCTTACAAGAAGCAAGCGAATAAATAGAAGGCTTTGTGCGGGCAAACGTAAAAGGGGTCTATTTTTACAGTAGCTATGCAAGACTCAGCTTGACGGCCAGCGAATTCCAATTGATGTTAGACAAACTGACTGCAGATGCGCTCTACAGCTCCCCAGTAGTTATAGGAGGCTACTTTAATGCATGGGCCAGAGAGGACAGACCCAAATGAAAACATTCGCGTTCCTAACAATAAGTATTTTTAATGTGGTTGGGGCTACCACTTATCGGAAAGCGGGAGTAGGCTCCATCATTGACATCAACTTTCCGAGCAACTCTATTCAGGATACCATTAAGTGGAGGTTTAGTGAGGAATATTATTATAGCCGATATTAATGGAGATCAAAGAAATGGCCGAAATGGATTGATAGATCTTTTGATAGCAGTGATTTGACCGTACGTAGAACAGCGGATATCCGTGCGTCTCATCTCATAGCAATCCTCAAAGGAGCGTGTGATACATCAATGCTTAGAAGAGCAAATAGCAGGAAGGTCTCACCGTGTTACTGGAGGAACGATTAAATAAAGATACTCCGGGCAAAATGCTTACAGGATCGGAGCAAAAATTCAATCAAAGAGGGTCCAGACTTCCAGGAACGGCTGGACACTCTTGGATTGACGAGAAGCAATTTAACTAGTGCCATCAGAGAAAGCAAGCACATACTTCAAAAGTCTCTGTCAAAAAGCCGACATAAATCCATGGGGTTCACCAATTTTCTAAGCAAATAGCGGATGTGCTGGCTTCTCTCACATTTAAACCTCACTACCTTCCTTTCATCTGGGGAAGATTGACCAACTCTTCACTTACTTCAATTTTGGTCGCCAAGCTGATTACTTGTGAATCATCTTTTGCAATAACCAATATTTGTATTAACAAAGGAATAACCGGTTATATGCAGTTAAAGCTGAAGGTGTTTTTTTTTGGCTTCAAGCTAGGCGACAACAAAGTCCCTGGACCTGACGGCATCTCGAATAAAGCAATAAAGGCGGCTGTCAAAAACTGACCGGGTCTCTTCATAGCAATAATGCAAAAGTATCTAAAAGAAGCAACCCTTCCTGAAAGATGAAAATCACAGCATTTGGCTCAGCTAGCAAAAGGAAAGAAGCCACCTGGTGAGTCAAATTTCTATCACCCAATATGCTATAGAAAAGATTCTCGAGAGGATAATCTATGATAGACTGCTAGCAGTAGGAGAAGAGAAAACAGCTCTCTCCGGTAATCAATTTGCCTTCAAAAAAGACTGTTCAACGGTAGATGTCATCGAGGAAGAAAGACGGCTCTACGGCACAAAGGACTATTGTGTAGCTGTTACGTTCAAAATACTTTTAACACTGCGAGCTGGTTATCCATTAGAAAGACACTTGCTTGGATGGATCCGACAACAGCAAGCTGAAGTACAATTCGGATATAAGCGTAAAATACTGCGGGTGTCCCACAGGGATCGGTCCTAGGACTACCGTTATGGAACTTAGTGTATGACGGAGTCTTACGACTAACGCTGCCTGGGAGAGTAACGATAATTGGATTAGCCGGAGACTTGCCATCATGACAATAGCCAAACAGATTCATAAAATGCAATCAGCCACAAATGAACCGATCATAAAACCTAAGCAGCCACCATAACAGGTCAGAAAACCATCGAATTCACGATTTTCGGATCGGTAACCAAACCATCACGTCCAAAGAAATACTTGGTGGACCTGGATACACTAGATGAGTTCTACTTTCCAGAGTAGCAACATCAATCCTTCTGTATGGGCAGAGGCACTAAGAACGAAGAGACTAAAAGGAGCCTACCGAGAGACTCTGCGCGCTAAGGACACTTAAGGTTTTTGCTTTTTTTTTATAATAGGCGCGCACAAGGGATTTTGTGTACCCTTAAGACGTTCGCACATAGCATTGGCCAGGGAAAATTAGGGAGGGAAAAGAAAGAGATACCGATGTGCGTTGGTCTTAAATGTTTTCAAGGTATAGTGACTAGGGAATAAAGTGCTCGGCAGGGCATTCCATAAGCGAGTTGTACGGCTTAGGATTGGATCACGATATTACAGAGTACGTCCGAAGGTGGGCTTGAGGGTATACTGATGAGCATTCATAGCGAGGCGTACGTTACGGTTAAAAGTTAGAAGGGGTGGAATGCTACTGGCAATTTCGGAAGGAGCACTGGTGGTGAAAATAGCGATACAACAAGGTGAGACAGGAGACATTACGTCTGTGTTCGAGGGTGCTGAATGACTCATTACCTATGAGTTTTATCGCACTGTTTTGGATCCTATCTAGCAGGTGCAGAGATGTTTTGGGCGCACCCAACCAGATGTGGGCATTGTACTCCAATTTCGGGAGGATAAACGCCTTATACATATATTGAGGCCAGATCAGAGGGTGTGAAATATTTCTTACTTCGCCTGACGAAACCTAGACATTTCGCAGCATTTTTGGCGACATCGAATATGTGGTCATTCCAAAGTAAGTTGTCATTGAGACACATACCGACAATCGAAAGTTTTTCATCTCGTCAATATTCATTTGTCACCCACCACCTCCTTGTCGATGCTAAGGCCCCTAAAACAGTGTTTATTAAGACAAATTGGACGAAGCAGACTGCGGTTTTATAGCTTTTTTAATTCTGCCGGAGTAGAGCACTAGCCCATTGTACTCGCTGTATGTTGCTTTTACTGCAATTTTTCAGTCTTTTAAGATGAGTGAGCGCTTCAATGTGAGAGTGCCTACGGTAGCACCACCTACCACGTGCGCGCTGAATAACTGCACTTTGATGTGAGCGTAGGCCAGACTATTTCAGAGGTGTATCACTTATGCCTAGCACACTTAAGCGTAGTGTCCCGTTACGAAACCAGTAAGCAGCCTGCAGTCATTCCTTCTGAGCAAAGCCGCCGACCTTTTTAAGACGTCGAAGGATTCGTCTCAATAACCTGAAGCGTCATCCCATCTATAATTATGCTCATATGAAACCCAACTGCCAATGGATACAATGGAAGCCCTAACCGAGCCCGCGAGGAGACCTGAAGTATCTTCGGGTCTTGAAAACTTTCTTCTGAACCTTGCTTAGCAAGTTCATTAGTAATTTCATTTCCTGTGATCCCATTGTGATCTGTGACCCAGACAAGACTCAGCCTTCCGACTGCGTCCACTAAGGTTTTGTATTCTCGAACTAACTTGGAAGTAGTGAATAGGGTCCAGTAAGCTTTTAAACCCAGCTTAGGTATTGCTACGGATCCAGTATATCTCCGCTTGTAAAACAGACGCAAGTTTTACTGACGAGGAGTGAAATCTAATGTTGTTTCCCTCTAAATAGACATCATTATCGCATCCTAACTCGGCTTTGGAGCCATCTGTGAAGATCCGACTACATTCCTTCCCTGGCTCAGACTCTGGTTGAAACCGGTACTAGACTCAGGGAAAGTCGATTTCATTTCTTTTCAGGGACAGGAGTTCTGGTGCCATTGCCTAAGACAGCATGTCATGACAGTTAAAAGACAGCCGGAGCGCAAAGTCACCAAAACTTTGGAAGATGGCTTTGACAGTTCAGCTCATGATATGAATACCAGAGAGAGGGAGATTCATCAGTACGTCTAAAGTCCAGCTAGGCATGTTAAGAAAGGCTCCCATAGATTCGTTGGAGTCTATAAGAGCAACAGTGACGTGAAAGCTAGTGTTACTACTCAACCGAAGCACGTCATAGCCACAGGTCCTTTACACTACCACAAGGCCAACCGATTTTAGCATCCCTGCTAAACTGGTCCGGATCTGTGGGATAAGCATGGAGAATCATTGCATAAGCATGGTCGGTAATCATTTTACCGAAACCTTTGATGTCAAAAGATCCTATAAGGCGATCCAATATCATGCGAATTCTTCAGCATCGACATTTTCGGCAGAAGTCAGCGAGCGAGTATGAAGCAGGAAGAGGGAAAACAAAGACAACTAACATAGTGGAATTTAAAGTCTCCAGAACGCTATGCTGTTTGCTCTCGCTATGTGTGTCAATGAAAACCTACTTTGTAATGAGCTCATATTCAAAAATGCTGCGAAACGTCTAGGTTTCCTCAAGCGATGTAAGATATACTTTTTCTCCTCTGATCTAACCTCAGTATACATCCGTTCGATATTGGGTACTACGCTCACATCTAATCAGGTACTGCTAAGACCTCTCTGCACTTGTCAGATAGCATTCAAAACCATTCGATAAAACCCATGGGTGATGCTAGTCTAATTGACATAAGGTCTCTTGCCTCACCTTGTTCTATCATTATTTCCACCACCAATTCTCCATCGAGATTGCCAGTAGCATACCGCCACATCAATCCTTCAATCGTACCACCTGTCTCGCTATGTATGCCCAGTATCTCCTTAAGCAAACTTTCGGACATATCCTGAAATATCGTAATTCTTTCCTAAACCATATGACTCGCTAATGGAATGTACTAACGAGAACTTTTAACATTATTTGCTGGTCATTATAACCTGCAAACATTTA
The DNA here is from genome assembly GCA_963966105.1 of Volucella zonaria. NCBI lineage: Eukaryota > Metazoa > Arthropoda > Insecta > Diptera > Syrphidae > Volucella > Volucella zonaria. The sequence goes on along the minus strand of OZ014530.1, from coordinate 41,473,484 downwards.
AGACCAACGTACATGAACTTTATCAGAAAATGAAGCGGGTGTTTGGTTGTTTTGAAAGAAATGTGCTTCGAGTGATGTACGGCCCTCCGTACGGCTCCCCTTCAGCGGAGAATGAAGGGGGAAATTTAACCAAGAATTATACGGGCTTTTACAGTGACATAGACTTAGCTAAACGAATTCATCGGCTTAGATGGCTTGGACATATATAACAGATGGACACCACGCGCCAACTCGGAAACGTCTTTAAGTCCATCACCGAGAGGGCACGCATCATAAGAAAACCCCACCTTTGATGGAAGGTAACCTCTACCAATTAGGCGTGCGAAATTGAAACCAGCTAGCAATCAACAGGGGAGGCATGTTGATCGAATAATACAGTACACCCCGGACTCTGGAACCACCTAAATAGGTAAGTCAGCCTAGTCTAGGTATATTATTATAGTCGATAATATGGGTAGATGGCGAGCCCTGGTCACAAGCACAGCAGACATTTAGATGGCTTTGTCCGGGGAGGCAACGGAGTAGAGGAAGACCTCGCCTAAGGTGACGCGGACAAGTTGAAGGGACCTCAACTACTTATCTTGTGTTCCGAAGTTGGAGGTAGTTAGCCAAAGGACGCGCTATTGGAAGAGGATTATTGCTTGAGGGATGGTGCCTTTTAAGTAAGTTACAAGCATACGAAATCTTGGCGTATTTTTTCTGTCAGTAGAACAGAAGAGGTATTGTAGAAAATCCGTCTAGATTGGTAACCAAATTATTGAAAGGTACCCGAACCGAGTCAATGCTATGAATATAGTACTGGAAACGTTACAACTGCAACGTTCCTGATCAGCTTATAAGCATCTTTAGCCACATCAACCTAGAGACCCTTAATTAAGACGGCCAGTGGAACCCTGGGCATCTAAGTCTGCTGAGAGTCGATTTACTTAATGCAGCTCGACATAACCCTGTCACAGCAAATTATTATGTCAGGAGAATATGCAAATGAAAATAATTTAAAAAAAAATCATATTCCCTTTATACAACCTATCCCAACTTTCCTTAACGATGACCCGCGCCCATAAGTAGCCTGATTAGTTTTGAGTAACCCTCAAGAACCCTCAAAAACCTATCTCTCAAATACCAAATTAAATTCAACCCTTCCCATTTGCACCGAAATTGCTAACTCTTATCCTTTTATCTACGAAAGAAAAACTTTATCTACTTCCATTAAATGAAAATGCATGAAAAACTTCCTCAAAAATCCCGTTAGAAAGGACGCAAAAGTTACAGAGAAAATAAAAATAAAAAATATGTCATGAGAAAATAAGCATTTCCTACGCACTTACCCTTCAACTTTATCCTTTCAATTCAGCTTGAATCCGCCTTGTGACGATGAGGTGAAAGAGAGGAAGCATTACCCTCCCCCCCAAAAAAAAAGAAAGAAGAAAATAACACACTCTCCCACACAGATAAAAATTCTACACTCCTTTTCTTTGATTGCACTGAAGAAGATCCTTTTTTTTTGTTCAAACCTTCTTTTCGTTTCCTTATTCTTTTGTTTTTCTTTTCTTTCTTTTTTTTTGTTGTATCCCCTTGTCTTCTTCACAAACTTCTTATTCACAACACGATCAGAAATTGTTCATCCACCGTGTTGTGGTGGAGTAGAGGGTGTAAGTAGAATGGTGTACTTTAACTCCAAGGACACCAAACTCCCAAGGATAAAGACGAACGTTAACGATAAGCCGTATGTAATAAAGCTACAATAAAACAAATTGAATATGAAATATGCGGCACTGCGAAGCATTTAATTAAGAGTCCTTTCTTAGTTTTTGTCTTCTCTTTAGCCTCGTTTACCTCTCATGAACATTCGTCTATAGATGGTGTATTGTAATTATATCCACGCGCTGGTTTATTGTAGTATTTGCGTGTCCTCTTATCCTTAATTAAAATGAAAAATCTCCGCGTTGCGTTGTGTGAATTATAGCCTCTGGTTGGGTTGTTTAACATACGAGTATATGCACGCACATCATTTTCCCCCTAGAATACACACATCTACACTTAAATTCTCTTTATGTTCCCGCGCACCGGACAACGCGCGCTATTACTCATATGCCACTCTCTGGTTGCTTTTAAGGAGTGGTGGTCGGTGGGTGGGTGGTGTATAGCTTGGATGGGTTGTAGAAACAAAAACAAAAAAAAAAACAAAAAACGAAAACAACAACAACCCGAAAAAGGATGATTAGTAGTATATGCGGTAGTCCTTTTGGTTTTTTTTTTTTTTTTTTATTCCTTACACTCGTATGTGTATGCCAAAGAAGAAGCGACAAAGGGAACAAATGAAATTAAATCGCCACACCTGTATAGAGTGTCTTGTGTTCTATGTGTTTCCCCGCAGTTCGGTAGATACGAGTAACCCACCTCTTTTCTTTCCTTCTACTCCTTACAGGACAATGTAAGGGGTGGTAGGTGATAGGTGATAGGTGATAGGCGGTGAAGGCAAAACTTAAATGTCAAGGGATGATGTCAGAGTGAATGAGGTAAAGAAGACGATTTCAATTTGATTCAACACGCCATGAAAACGAGTACGGGTACACCACACGAATATCCTTTCGAAATTAGCATTCAAATAAAAAAAAAGAAAAAAAAAGTCGAAATGGAAATTCAAATTTCGCACCAAACGTTTAAGAATAAGGACACGAGTTAAAACGGAATTGCTTTATTTATTTTTCACTCTTTTTTCCCTTTTATTTACACCGTAATTGCTTGTCGTCCTTTGGAAGAGGAGAAGGATTTCTTGCTCTCTTAGGCTGCTCTCTTAGAATTCACCCCAAACCCGGTGGGAGATGATAATGTCAAAATGCTAGACGTCAAGGTTTACGAGTATAAATGTCCTTTCGCCGCGTAGTAGGCACTCTCTTTCGTCGTTCACTGGCGATATTTCTTTTTTTTTTTTGTATCTCTTTCGCTTCACACTCACACACTCACATTGATTAAAAAATATCCTTTTCTTCGTATAAAAAAAAAAAATGACACAAAAACAATTTCCACTGGTTTTCGTGTTTTTTTTTTCCTGTTTCCTTTTTTTGATATGTGAAAACTTTTGCTTATTGTTTATGTAATACGCCGCAAGGATAATTGCATTTGCACTGGGAAACTCACTCGTTGTTGCTATGATAGGATTTTGCTTGAATTTTCTTTACACAAAAACAAACAAAACTGTTAAAGGACACTGTTGTAGATATGTATTGATAAATAGAGTTGCTTATAATTAATCCTTAATCCTAGTGATATGTATTTTGATATGTTTTGTTTAAGTGTCCTTTAACTACATTCCACTTGGGCTATAGTCCAGTTTCGAAACAACAACTTCACACGACGATTGATGGTGGTGCGGAGCGTTCTAGGACCCCATTGAGAGGTTTTTGGTTTTGGTTTTCGTTTTTTTTTTTTTCTTATTTCATTCGCTCGGAAAATGTCCTTTTTCCTTGAATCGAAAACAATTCTTTATTTTTTTTTTTGGTATTCCGATTGGAAATGACTTCTTCGTGTCCTTAGAGGGAGGACATATTTTGCTTTTATTTAATTTTTGTGAATTTTTACGATTGAAAAAATATTTCACTTTACAAGGCGGATCTCACGGAAATGTTGAAAAGTCGAAGTGTTATCGTTTACTCGGCTCTGCTACAGCTCGAGAGAGATGAAAAACCGTTCATGAATATTTTAAGATACGAATTTCCTGGATGAGGCAAGAGATGGCAGCCAGTGGGGGGAGGGAGGGGGGGGGGGGGGTGGTTGGTTAAAGCATCATTGAGTTGAATCCCTCAAATATATAGAGGCGCCTTTTTAACCACCCAAAAGAAATTTTGAGAAGAAATTCACACACACTCGCAAGCACAACGAGAAAGAGAGACAGGTGGTGAATTTCAACGAGATAAGGGATGGAATACCAACACATGTCGTGGGCAAGAAAGGAATGACAGGATATGTTTAAGGATTCGTGTTATCAGAGGATAAGGGTTGATTTTGTAAAGTGATTGTCGGTTTAGTGTTTTCTTTCAGCTCATAGTGGGTGTTAGGCGAATGGTGAGGACGAAGAATTTGTATTTGAAAAATATCAATTGAACGCAGATAGAGATGCAGAGAGGGTCATGCGCATAGTATCCCAGTTGGTTGTATTTTATCTGACATTGACAGGTGTGGATCTAGTACATTTTTTTCTAAATGACAAGTTTGGTAATTCAGTGCAAGTGCAGTGCATATTAGTAGAGATTATATGTAAAAGGAAACAGGTCTTTAAGGACCCCATAATTCGAACGTAAACGAATAATTTACAGAAACCATGAACTGTCGTCCTATGTTGCCCAATTATTAATTTTTATTATTTTTCCTTATTTTGGATTTATTTAATGCGATACCTTGTAGCGGTAAAATTTACCAACAAGCGCACAATTTTTCACCTGTTAATCTCACCTTCACTCTTTGGAGCACCTGGTTTTCTTTAAACTTGATGTTTTTCGAGCATCCTGAGAGAGTGATGTAACTCTGCATCTTGCAAGTACAAAGAAAATAGGTAGGGCGGACGGTTAAAATCCCCGGTGATACATACCAACAGAGCAGGCGTGCGGCCTGCTAAACGGAGAAAAGCGCTAGCAAGGGTTCAGCGTTCTGTCCACCCTTCTGAAAAATCTCCAGCCTTAAGTAGAGTCAAGGCATTCCGATCCAACCCTCCAGCTCTAATCGAGTTAGACTCCGTGAGATCAAGGAATGAAGATACCCCCTTACATCACCTGGATAAAATGTTGAGTGACATCAAAACTACATATTTGTTCTGCGCAGGGTATTTCCAATCAAAAAACATACGGGTTGATAAACTCCCTGCGTGGTGACATTGACATCCATTTCCAGTCCTCGCCCATCAAATAACTCCCTCCCAAACAGGCTGGTCCTATGCTCGAATTTTTCTTCGATATAGTGAACGATGTCGGAGATGAAGTAACTACGACTCGATCCCTCGAGTATGATATTGAACACCAAATTGCAACAAAATCGATGACACACCAACCCACCCGCAGCCTCACCCGAATGTCCACTATAATACAGCACTCGTGACTGAGTTAATGGAACCCGAAGTCAATTCACTCTCGCCTCCACATCTAAGTCTTCTGCGGACGGGTGCTTCTTCCAACTTGACAACCAATATCTATATCAATTCCTCCAGTCGCCTCCCAACGGATGTTTATCAATTAATTTAATTCAACATGGACACCTTTGGAATGGTGTCGTAGAGGAGCTTGCTTCTTATCAAAGGCACCTTCCCATAGGTTGATGATGGTTGGATTTCGAAGTTCATCCAAAAGAGATACGACATGACCATCATTCACTGCAATCTGCTTCCAACACTCATCGCAGAAGCAAGCACAGCTTCGAATTCAATATTCCGGCTAAATCTGAGTGATTATTCTATAATCCAGCCAGCAGCAATTTCAATGTTGAAAAGATTCGTATCTGCAACTGGTTGGAAATTACCACCAAGAAGCAGTATAAAGTTAAGCAGTCGATCATGCCAAAATCAGCAAATAAGTTAGCAAGTAAATCCAAATTATCAAAACCCACCTCCTCTTCCCATAACGAATTCAGTTCCAATTGGAGTTTCAAAACGTGTTCCTTTCTATTTAATCCGTACCTCCAAACTACGACCTTTCAACCCTCAACACTCACGCCTTCCCCTAATTTCGACAACAGAACCTAAGCTAAGTATCCTAACTTCATGAGTTCTGACATCCTGTCTGTTGCGCCATCAAAACCCTATTCTACAATCTCTCCCTCTTCTATTGGCATCCTTTCGCGCTCACTGTTAAATTAACGCAGCAAACTATCGATACCACTATGTGCTCTCTAGGCTCGTATATATGTTATCTCGCCTATTTAGACGACAAAGCTCATTCAGTGTGCTTGCATCCAGCAGCCTCCCTACCGAAGTTACTAGTCTCAGGAATCTTTATATAAAGTATCACGAGATCTTACCGCTCTTCGCAACTATGTATTGTACGATCTAAAAGAGTCACACACCTCCAACGCAGTCGACTTGACCACGAAAACTTTTCTATCTTATCTCCAACATAAAAAACAAGGAGTTATTCCTTTTTCCTTTCAATGTTTTTCGGTATGATGATCTGACACCACCTATGATTGACTCTCTTTGTCAAAGTGCTTCTGAAACCGCCAAATACCATAAACAACTCTTATCCCCAGACAGCAATTGCGAATACGATCAAGTAATTGATATCCACTTGGACACATTGGAACCACACTTAAACGGTCCATTTACTCCAGATTTAGCACATCCCATTAATAATTTGGTTGCCAATGCTAAGAAGAACGGATATCCACATCACATCGAGGCCGGCTTATGCACCAACTCTTCATACGAGGACATAGGTCGCTGTGCCAGAATTACTAAGAACGCCATGAAACATGGTCTTATGTCACAGATCACCTTCAATGTTACACCTGGATCTGAAGAAATTCGCGCCACCATCAAAAGCGATGGTATATCTGATACTTTGACCAAATTTGGTGGCACTGTTTTGGCCAACGCCCACAGACCTTGCATTAGACAATTGGATCGTAAGGACATCAAGAAAGGTGACAAGAACACCATCGTTACACCATATAATCGTAACTTTACCAGACGTAATGACGCCAACTCCGCTACCCATGTCTTTGTTACAAGCCCTGAATTGGTAACAGCACTTTCTATCGCCACTCGTCTTGGTTTCAATCCATTGACCGATAGCCTTAAAAGTTCTGAAGGCAAGGAATTTAAATTGGACTCGCCATTCGGTGATGAATTGCAATCAAAAGGATTCGACCCCGGACATGGACACCTACGATGCTCCACCACCCAGCGGTGATAGTATGAAAGTCAATGTTGATCCCAAGAGCCAGCGTCTTAAACTTCTTGAACCATTCGACGTGTGGAACGGCAAGGATTTGGAACACATGACCATTCTCATCAAGGTCAAGGGCAAGTGCACAACTGATCACATATCTGCTGCTGGTCCATGGTTGAAATATCGCGGTCATATGGACAACATCTCCAACAACATGTTCATTGGTGCTATCAGCCCTGAAAACAACGAAATGAACAAGATCAAGAACCAGCGATCAGGTCAATGGGGCGCTGCATCTGATGTAGCCAGAGTCTACAAGGCAAACAACATTAAATGGGTTGCTGTTGGTGATGAAAACTACGGTGAGGGTTCATCTCGCGATCATGTAGCTTTGCCATCATTGTGTAATCCTTTGCTCGTATCCATGAAACAAATTTGAAGAAACAAGGTCTTCTTCCTCTCACACTCGCCAATTCTTCTGACTACGATAAGATCCAACCAACAGACCAAATCTCCCTGCCAAACTAGTCGGCTGTGAAATCAAACATCTCGACTGCAAGGTCGACAAAATCAAGCTCAACCACACACTGAACGACCAACAAATTGAATAGCTCAAAGCCGGTATGCCCGTAACCGCATAAAGCAATTGCCTGGCAATTAAATTGTCAAGCCTACGCCCTCCCTCAGGTTCTCGCATCAAACAAAACAAATACTTTTCCTCTATATGCTCGTATACCTAATTTGATTACCTGGACGTTGCACAGTAACTAGTCCCAAATTTTTTCTTTTAGATCGAATGTAATTGTTAAATACACACACACGTGCTTGCATCAGCTAAACTGCTCTTACTAATAATGTTTCAAAAGTTTATTGTGAGGCAGTTTTTATATTTTAGTTCAATACATTGTTGTCCATCTGAGAAATGAGTTACAAATTTAAAAATTTTTTTATATTAATAAATAAAAACCCACTTGCCCTACTGACTACTAACAACAGCCTTGACTCCTCTCTCGTTGCCACTAACTAAGTCCGACTTTGTGCCAGTTAAAATAGCAATTTTTTTTTTTATTTTTTGCCCGCGCTCAAGGGATTTAAGTACCCTTAAAATGTTTGCACACAGCGCGGGCGAAGCAAAGTCAGAGAGGACAAAAAGAGAGGTACCGGTGAACGTTGGTTTTAAATGTTTGACGGTTATAATGACTAGGAAACAAAGAGCTAGGCAGGGCATTCCATAAGCGAGTTGTACGGATTAGGAACGAATCACGATATTTTAGAGTACGTCCGAAAGTGGGCTTGAGGGTATACTGACGAGCGTTCATAGCGAGATGGGTGTTACGGTTGAAGGTTTGAAGGGGCGGAATGCTGCTGGTTATTTCTATGGAGCACTGGTGGTGGAAATAGCGATAAAACGGAGTGAGACACGAGACCTTACGTCAGTGTTCGAGGGTGTCCATTGTTTGAGTGATATTGGTATCACCTATGAGTTTTATCGCACGGTTTTGGATCCTATCTAGCACGTGCAGAGATATTTTGGGCACACCCGACCAGATGTGGGCATTGTACTAAAATTTCGGACGGATAAACGCCTTATAACATACATACATATATTGCGGCCAGATCAGAGGGGGTGAAATATTTCTTACATCGCTTGAGGAAACCTGTACATTTCGCAGCATTTTTGGCGACACCAAATATGTGGTCATTCCAATGTAAGTTGTCATTGGCACACATACCGAGAATGGAAAGTTATTCGGTTTCGACGATTCAAGTGCCATTCATGGATAATGGCTGGGTATTCAAATTTCGCTTTAACGACATCAGACAGCATTGTGTTTTGGAAGCATTGAATTCTACTCTGTTAGTATTTCCCCAATTAGTTATGCTGTTAATATCAGAATTTAGTGAGCTTAACATACGGTGCCGTTCCCGTCCAACAGCCGAAGAGCAGGAACTTGAGTCCGGGAATGAATATGAAAAGCAGAGAGTACTGTCGTCAGCAAAGCAATATATTGGATTAGAGGTAGCAGACAAGAGATCGTTGATGAAAATTAAAAAGAGTGTCGGAGACAGAACGGAGCCCTGGGGCATACCAGCATTTAGTTTGTGAATATCAGACTTGAAACCATCCAAGACAACTTGAATTGAACGTTCCGAAAGGTAATTTCTAATCAATTGAAGAAGAGAGTCATCGATCCCAAGAGCACGCATTTTCGACAAAGAGCCCGATGCTAAACTCTGTCAAATGCCTTAGAAATATCAAGTGCAGCTATCTTGCTTTCGCCAGATTGATGTTCGCTTTGGTTCCACTTTTCGGTGAGACATACCATCAAATCACCAGTGGACCTGTTGCTACGAAAACCATATTGCCGGTCATTGAGAAGTTTTCGTGTTTCGAGATATTTCATGAGCTGACAGTTTTTCAGCGTTTCCATGACCTAGGAGTAAAGGGACGTAAGTGCAATGGGTCTGTGGGAAGAGAAGAAGATTCGCCTTTTTAAGAAACGGGCTGGACAAATGCTGTTTTCCATCTGCTCGGAAGGAATCCTAAAGTTTAGGATTGATGAAAAAGCTTACGCAGTGGTTTTGCCAGCGTGGAAGAACACCTCTTCAGAAGAAGGGGAGATATACCATCTGGACCAGCGGATTTATGCATGTTGGGATCTTTAAGTACTCTTGCTACTACACGAGTGCGAAAGTGGATTCGTCCCATTGTAGATTCGACGCACTCAAGTGTAGGCGGGGACAAAGCACAATCTGGGAGTGTTAAGCTGGCCGCAAAGTGTGCAGCAAGCAGATTGGCCTTGTCCAAAAAGCTGACAACTGGAATGTGATTGTAAATGAGCGTTGGGATCTAGGATGAGGCAGAATTTCTAATGTTTCTGACGAATGACCAAAAATTGTTACTGCCTTTGGGACGTTGCAGTATTTTTTGCCTCAGGTTTTGATCGTATTGGAATTTCACACGCTTCAGAAAGACATTGCCGTCATTTCTGGCCCGTTTAAACTTTTTTCGGTTTTCCTCTGTAGGACCGAAAAAACAATTCTCTAACCCTCACAGCCTCTTTACAGCTCGAGTCGTACCATGCCGTTTCTTTTGGTTTGATACTCTTCATCCGATGAGGGATAAAGCATCTCATTCCAAAGAGAATAGTTTCTGTGATCATGTCAGCAGCGGCATCTACGTCGTTATCGGGGAAACATAGCGACCAGTTACAATTCCTAAAGAAGTTGTTACGTCCGCTCTAATTGGCTTTCTCGTATTGCCATACGGTTCTTTTAGGAGTCTTTTCTCTGACCGTGTGATGGGTGTAAGAGAAATTAGCTCATATGACACAATGGTCCGACGAGCCTGAAGGGGATAGCACATTGACCTGGTATTTGTCACGGTGAGGAGGTTAAAAACAAGTCCAGGGTGTTGGCGGTATGACTATCAACGTCTGGTATTCGTGTGGGCTCATTTACAAGCTGGGATAAGTTATTTTCCGCAGCGAAGATTTCAACACACCGTCCTTAGTGTGTTGTCTGTCCAGAATGTCGAAGCCACCCAGAATTGTGTATATTGAAATGGCCCGTAATAACGATTTCAGTATGGGGATACAGGGATACAATTCGTTGAATGGAGTCAGACAGCGCATCAAACTCGTCAAAGGTCGAGTTGCTGTCCAGTGTGGGGCTTCTGTAAATAAAGCAGTAGTGGATAATTTGCTTACGGAGATGGAATTTTAACCACATGAAATTGAATTCCGGATTGGAACAGGGACTACATTGTGGTGGAATTTGGTAAGCTACATCACAACGCACATAAATCGCGAGACCGCGATTAGGAAAGAATAGTGGCACTAGTTCGTAGCCAGGTAGCTTCAGATGAGAGTGATCTGAGAGGTGTGGACGGGGATCTACCTGTGTTTCACTAATTGCCAAAACAGATGGTCTGTATTTACAGACGTGGAGCTACGCAGAAAAGTGATTACTTTTTAGGCCGCGTATATTGGCAATATCCACTCTGAATTCCGGAGTCATTATAAAGAAAGACAAATACAAAAAACGCAAATACCGACGTTACTAAGCGCAGATGTGAAGTACAAATTTAGAGTTGGTTTACTGAATCAAATTGTTGTAGGTGTTATGCCCTTACAACAATAGGAAACGGCACACCAACAAAATTCATACCCACAGCCCGCTATCCATCGGTTGTTACATACACTCAGCCACTGCACGCACTATATGACAGTGTAATACAGCAACGGCAGTGACTGAGTGCAAGCAACAGTAAGACCAGGGGCAGGAAAGTTGGAATGCCCGCACTGTCAGTGTTGATTGGGGTTACACGGCACTCGCGCGTTTTTGTTGTTGTTTTTTTTTTTCTCGCGTGCTGTTATTTGTTTGCGAAGTTCACAGCACAGTGCACTTGTCGATGGTCAGCTCGGTACTCGGTGCTTACGCATAGATCCTTGAACGTTATGTGTTGCTACATTCTTCATGATATCTCTCTTGGTGATATCATTATCTTCTGCGATTCTAATCTGAAATGGACTCCATCTGAAGACCTATATTTTTTCATCGCTTCTAATCCCATATCCACTAAGGAATGTCACTTCTTAGATCGGTTAAGAGACTTTAATCTATGTCAAGTTAGTGGCGTATCCAACTATATGGAAGGGCAATTATAACTTATTTTCACAACTGATCCCATCAGTTTAAACTATTAATAACTTTCATCCTCCTCTTCTTCTTTCATTTTCCACAACTTTCCCTCGCAAATATCACCTCTAACAATTTTCACAATGCCGATTTTCTTAAAGTCAATACCTATCTTAGTAGAGCTTCCTTCGAGTTTATCAAGTTTACAATATGGTAGATGCCTCCTACATTTTTTAGAGAGAAATATTAGAATTAATTTCCCATATTCTACATCCTCTTCTTGGTACTCGTATAATCGTAGAATCCTCTCTCTACGAAACAAAAGAAACAAGTTCTGGGCGATATCCCTTCGCTCCTACTCTCCTTCCAACTATTTAAACTGTCTAGGTACATATCTTCATTTCATCGCACGCTACAAATCTCTCTATAAACACTACCCGAATAGTGCAGAAACCAATTTATTAAAACGACCCCAAGTCCTTTTTTCGATTTGTCAATTGCAAAAGTAAAACCGAGGGCTATCCTTCCTACCTTTCATTCGAAAAGAAATCTTCAAGTAATCCTCGTACCAACTTGTCATGTTCTTGGCTACATTTTCAAATACGGTTTGCCTTCGTACCAGATGCCTCTTATTTCAAGGACCTACCAAATATCTTCGTTGGTTCCTTTCTCACTCAAAATTTCAATCCTGCTGTTATTAAAGAAAAATTACTCGTACAAATATTTAAAGATGAGTTTCTACTCGGCCTGGATGGTATCGCCGCCGTTTTTCTTAAAAAATGCTCTTCCAACCTTTCTTTGTCTCTGTCCTACTTATTTCGTCAATTCCTTACGCAGGGAGAATTCCACCAGATCTAGAAGACCTCTTTTCTAATTCCGGTATACAAAATGGGATCAAAGAATGAAGTTTGCAATTAACATATCGTCCTACTGCTAAACTCTCTCATATGTCCAAACTCTTTGAAAGTATTTATCTAATCTAATATCTAAGTTTTTATTTCGCCTAGATAACATAATTTATAAAAGGCAGATCAAGTACCTCAAACTTAATTGAAGTCGTGTCTTTTTCTCTTGCAGCCTTAGAAAACGGCAAAGAAATCGATTTTATCGCAACTGATTTCACTAAAGCATTTGATAAGATATCTCATCAATTGCTCCCCCTTCAAATTGTTTGCTCTCGGCTTGAACCTTTTTCATGAAAATGGATATCTTCTTAGCTGGTAAATCGATGTTATAGTGTTCGGTTTGGATCCACCCTTTCAGTTCCTTTCCTGCCCTCCTGTGGGATTCCACAAGGCAGCCATATTGGTCCCCTTCTCTTCATTATTACTATTATCGATCTTGAGAGGATCATTAAACACTCCTCTCTCGCCCTTTAGGCTCACAACACAACATTTTTTAAAACTATGGTATTTCTGCTCCCCATGGCTCCGCACTTCTTCAGAAAGACTTGGATCGCTTTCCAATCTGGTGCCTTAAAACTGCTTAGAACTTAATATCACCAAATGCCAATCCATTACATTCTCGTGTAAATGCAATCCGTCGCCACCCCGACTTTATTTTCTCTATTGCCAACCTATTCCCCTGGTACAATTTTTCAAGACCTTGGCATATATTTCGACTGGGAGCTAAATTTCATTCGCAGGTCGATAAGATGATCGTTAAATCCTCATCACTTGGTTGTATTATTAAACGGTGATCCAATGAATTTTCCAAGAAGTACATAACCAGATCTCTCTATGTTATCTTTGTTCGCCTCCTGCTTGAGTATGCCAGCCCCTTTTACCCCGAGTTCATGTTTCCCGACTCGAGAGTATTCCACGTCGATTCCACCGATTTACTTACCTGCCTATCAGGAGCGCCTCAAATTTATCAATTTGAATACGAATATGACTGACAATCTTTTCATTCATTAATTGCTCTTAGGTTCTATTTCCCTCAACACCTTGTGGTTCCAATCTTATAGTTCGAACGAAGTAATCTCCCGAAAGGTCAATTCAAACCTCACCGTTTTGATTTCAACTCGCCTCAAACTAGATCTACTCCACCATTTCCTTGGTTTCTAGCTCTTAAGTCTTTTTATTTGTTTTTCAGTCTTCTTAAACCCAATATAAGAGTAATGGAATTTCCGTATTTAAGAGTTTGTGCCTCAAAGTCCACTACTAGTCCATTCTCTTTCATGAAATCTGTGCCAATGATACACTCGTCGTGTATGTCAGCTGCCAAAAAAACGCGAGAGAAGGCTACCATATTCCGGCCAGGTGGTTTTTTATGCGGACTTCACCATATACCTTAGTCGTTTCTCCCATAGCTGGTCTCAAGCTGTAACTGCTGGTGTTATGCAACCAGGATTTCTCCACCAGATCCCTCCTAATGATTGAGGCCGTAGCACCGGTGTCTATTGTTGCATGCATTTTTCCTACTACTTCTACTAGAAGGCTTTGATTGCATCGTTTTGCTAGCGAGGCTTGGATCATGATCTTGGGGCCGTTGTGCGTGCTGGAGTTGGTGCTTAACCATTTCCCGACTGATGGCTTCGGGAAGGTTGACCGGCTTCTTGATACCTGTTTTTGCCGGTTTCTTCCTCTATATGCTTGTTACCACAATGAGCACGGGTCATTTACACTGTCTTTGAAGATCTCCTATTTTATTGCAGTTCCTGCAGCCCATTCTTCGTCCATCCCGTGGAGTACCTCGTTCCTCGCCACTGAGTCTTGATTTTGAAAGTCTGATTGGCGGCCTCCATCGCCAGAGCAAGGGTTCTTTTTCCGGCCATCCTTACTGCTGACTATAGGTTCGAATCTGCAATTCCCCTGATGAATGCGTCCTTTCCAATTTCGCCGATAATTTCCTGGCCAACGGTGGAATATGACAAATGTGCCAGTATACTCACATCTGCTTAGAGCTACTACAGTATTTCTCCTGCATTCGGCTTTGCAATTGGACCTTGTAAACCTTCAGCAGGACCATGCAGGACCATTGTTCGAGCCAAGTACTTCTCTTCATTGTCCCAGTCGTTCACACAAGCAGCCATTTCAAACTGCTTCTTATAAGTGGACCATGAAGTCTGGCCATCGATTGAAGACGGCTTCAACTCTTTTCTCCTTGGACCGCTTAAAGAACATTCTCGTAGTTTCTACTTTCGTATTGTGTCGAGCTCTTTTACTCAACTTTTCTGTCCATTTGTTCTCTATTCTTTCAAATTTGTCATTATCATCATCTTCGAACTTATGCTGTAGAATGCTCTTTTGCTTTTCTAGATTATTCTTTTGTTCATCCTCATCATCAGTGCTGTTCTTTTGTTTGTCCATTTTTAACAAGAGCAGTTGCATCATCGCAGCCATGTTATTGCCGGTGCTTATCTGCTCTTCCTCGTCAACGTCAAAGGAGTATGTATCTGGATTATGTCCCTCGTTGTTCAAAGCGTCCTGAAGCCGGAGCGCCAATTCACTTTTTCCTACACTGACGCTTAGAAAATTCGATTTCATTCTTCATTCACTAATGGTTGAAATCTTCTTCAATTGAAATGTAGATGGCGCTGTTCAAATTTTAGGGATAAAACAAATAATAATGCCCCTGGCTAACTGTACAAAAAGTGACCGTGTCTGGTTCTGTTCGTTTAAATATCCACTGTCAATTTTACTACTACTCGCTCCTAGGGGGCGCTGGTGCTGGTTCCCCACATCTACTCCCCAGCCCGCCAGTACGCGTCAGTGCCAGCTGATTGGCTACGATTTTACAAATGTACGTGTTTTCGTTTTTCGGGTGGCCCGATGATGACGAAAAATTTGGTGTTCCTGTTGTGGCTGTATTTGGACTTCCGGCGGGCTTAAGTCTGTCTATTGGTATTACGGAGTTCCTTTGAACTCCTTTCTAGAACTGTGTACGGGACTTCGCACGGCTTGTCCAATGGTCTCCTAACGTTGTCGGCTCTTGCGAACACATGACAGCTTGAAAAGAGCGACTTGTGCGTGAAAACTCGAGCTTTGTAGTGATGGGCAGTAGGTTACGACCGAACTTTACGGATGGATTGCCTCAGGTGTTCGAGGAAATATCGTGGATCTTGTTATGAGATATTCTCCTGGTATTCTCAATGTCGTGCCGTAGGTATGCTAGTTCGGCTGCTGAAGTACCAAAGTCTTCTTTGATGCTGTTGCGGAGTCGGAGGACGGTGCCAACGCTTGTTTGTACCGTTGGACTGTGGATGGTATGGCTTTGTTCGACACGTTGCTGCTAAAGCATCGAATAGTTGCAAGTTGAATTGTGAACCTCTGTCAGTCGTTATAATAGGTGGAGCTCCAAATCATGCAACCCATGTTGAGAAAAAGGCATCAATAATGACCTCGGCTGTGATGTTTCCTATCGGCACTGCCTCCTGCCAACGTGTGACACGATCTATCATCGTTAGGCATATCCCTGTCATTTGACCATTGGCCCTACTATGTCAAGGTGTACGTGGTAGAATCGTTCGTCTGTCACTCGGATGTGCTCAACTGGCCTTCGAATATGACGGTGCACGGCCATACAAACATTTTAGCGATTGCTTTTCGTATTGCTCTGCCGCTGGTATGCTGAGTGATTTCGGAATGTATGATCGGATTTCTTCGTGGAAATATCACAAAAAATGGATGTTTCGGTACCGTCGACTCGTAATTTTCTTAGCCGCAGCCCTCCTGGATCTTGCAGATGTGATTGCAGTTCAGAATCTTTCTCTTGTTCGATGGCTATGTTCTCTGTGGTGACGGTGAGTGGCAGGCCAATGTTATTAATTCTAGAAAGTGCATCCGCTAGTTCATTGTCCTGTTCGGGTATGTAAATGATTTTATTGTTAAATTGGCTGATGAAATCTAGTTGACGTTGTTGCATGGGTGATGCTATAGTTGAACGTTGCTTAAAGGCGTATGCCAGCCGTTTGTGAACCGTGAAGAGTTCTGTTTCCCGTCTTCGATCATATTTTATACCCAAGTAGGATGATAAAGGTTCACGACCGTATGTGGAATAGCGTCTTTGAGTGTCGGAGAGTTTCTTTGAGAAAAACGCCAGCGGCTGTTGAGCATTGTTCAGCTGTGTCTGAAGCGTCTGTGACGGGCCTCAATTTTGAATATTCGAAGTAATGTGCCAACAACGTAGCATGTGCAAGCTGGTCTTTACACTGTTTAAAAGCGTTTCCTCGCTCCAGGTTAAATGTCGCTTGTCATTCTTTCTGAAACCTGCTATCATTGCATGTGATGGCGCTTGTGCCTCTGCTACATGCGAAATGAAAGGTCCGTAGAAGTTTATGGGTCCAGGGAATTTGCGGAGTTCGATGAAGGTCTTCGACAACTTCCAGTCCAACAGGGCTTTTGAGGTAGTGGGTTGTGTAAGATTTGCTACTATGAAAATCCAAGCAAAAAATCGTCGCCGCATGCGTCGATCCCAGTTTGGATTACTGCATAAAGTTTGCGTTAAGTTTTCTTTTGGGCTTGCAGTGGTATCACTGATACGTCGGCTCCTGTCTCAGTTAAAAACCGAATTCCTGTCTTTTGATCTGCAACAGCAAGGGGTTTCGAAGTTGAAGATACAACCTAAAACGCTGTGGTAATAGCAGTAATCCGGTTTCTTCTTTATTGCTGTCGTGACCATTGCGTGGACGGAATTGGTTTTTGCGGACATCGTGTGACAAGTTTTCGATAGATAGTCGTAGCTCGTTTATCTCTGTTCTGCCAGTCTCTCCAGGGTCTGATCCTATTGCTACTGTTGATTTTGTCGTGGTGTCTCCGCATCTGTAAACATGAGTTACTACAGAAGGTCCAATACAGTAAGGTCGGTGGTGGCACTTACAGCTATAATAGCACGAACATTATCAGGGAATTGCTCAGAAAATAAAGTTCTTAGTACGGGATCACTTACTTGTCCCCCTGACAAATTACGCAGCCCCTGGAGGAAAAGGGATGGTTTTTCGTCGCCGAGCGTCTGTCCACGTAGGAGGCGACAAAGTTGAATCCCTGTTGAATCTCCGAAACTGGCAAAATTCTTTTTTTGATGGTTTCGTATTTTTTAGTTAGTGGAAATCATGCCAAATGGTCTGATGGAGTAATCATCTGGAGCGTTGTTTTCTCTTTAAGAGTGTCCTTAAAAGATAAATCCTTTTCAGCCATATACGTCTGAGATGACTTACCGAATTGTTGTAGTTGATAGCTGTTGTAAGCTATTAAGGTGGGGGCCATCAACTTTACGAGTGATGTGGGAATGTCTTCACTCTACGAAAAAATCATCAAATCATGCAACAGGAAGAAACATTGCATATATTTTCACTCCAACGATTGTAGCGATGCTGAACTCACACAGCGATTAAATCGAGAACTATACAAGAATGGATTATGTCCCCGATTTACAATACAAGAATAAATTCAACTTTGGTTTGTGCAGGAAATAAGTTGTTAATGGTAAAAATTATCGAAATAGCATATACCGCAACCAAAAAGCACAGAAATACACCGAACCAAATTCTGGTCTTAAACCAGCAGTGGAAAACTGATGCGGACTTGGCTAAAGGGGTTCTTAGTGCCTTCAAAATATTTGCACACAGCGCGGGCGAAGGGAAGTTAAGGAGAAGAGAGGTGCCGATGTACGTTGGTTTTAAATGTTTGCAATTTGCAACTAGGAAATCAAGAGTTCAGCTGGGCATTTCATAAACGAGTTGTACGACTTAGTAAAGGACCACGATATTTCATAATACATCCGAAAGTGCACTGATGAGCATAAATAGCGAGACGGTTGTTACGGTTGAAGGTTTGAAGGGGCGGATACTGGCAATTTCATTGGAGCACGGGCGTTGAAAATAGCGATAGAATAAGGTGAGATAGGAGACTTTGCGGTGACATGGCGTTACCTATTAGTTTTATCGCACGATTTTGGATTATATCTAGTAAGTGAAAGGAGGTCTTAGCGGCACCTGACCAGATGTGGGCATTGTACTCCAATTTTGTAGTAGATCAGATCTGATCAGCCAGATCAGATTGGGAAAAGTATTTCTTACCTCGCTTGAGGAAACTCAGACATATCGTAGTATTTTTGGCGACATGGAGTATGTAGTCACTTCAACGTGAGTAGCTATTGACACGGGTACCGAGAATAGAAAGTTTACCGCTGCTATTCAAGGTTGAGTCTGGTAGTATACATTTCGCATTAACGACAGCAGACAGCACTGTATTTCGGAATCATTTCATTCTAATCTGTTGATGGTTTCCCTATTCGTTATGGAATTTAGTGAGCTTAACATACGCCGTTCGTATTCTACACCTGAAGAGCAAAAAAATAAGCCCGGGAACGCATATGAGAAGCAAAGAGCACTGTTGCAAGCAGGAGAATATATTGGAAGTACGAGTAGCAAAGAAGAGATCATTGACGAAAATTAAGACGATTATCGGAGGCAGAATGGAGCCCTGGGGCACACCGTCCAAGGCTACCTAAATTCCAAATCCATTAAAGAAGACATACGAGTACATCTATCCCAAATGCCCGCATTTTGGACAAAGCAGCTGGATGCCAAACTCTATCAAATGTCTTAGAAATATCAAGGTCAACTATCTTGCTTCGCCAGATTGATGTAGACTTAGGTTCCACTTTTCGATGAGACATGCCATCGAATCACCAGGGGACCTGTTGCTACGAAAACCGTACTGCCGGTCATTGAGAAGTTTTCGTGTTTCGAGATATTTCATTGGCTGACGGTTTATCAGCGTTTCCATGATCATGGAAAGAATGAACGTAAGTGCAATGAGTCTGTAAGACGAGAGAGAAGAAGATTCGCCTTTCAAGATGGACTCACGGTCTGACGGTCTGAGTCCTAGGTATGGGTTTTTCCAATAGGGAAGAACACCTCTTCAGGGTGTTGGCGGTATGACTACCAACATCCAATAGTCGCATTTACTAGTTGTTTTCCACAACAAGCGAGTAACGTGTATCTTGAAATCGACCACAATGATGATTTCAGTATGAGGATATAGAGATACAATTCTTTGTATGGAATCAGACAGCGTATCAATATCAAAGACCAATTGCTATCGAGTTTTGGGCTTCTGGCATAATGGTTGCGAACATGATTGCTGTAGCATTACTGAATGATCTTAGCCGGTCCATTGGAACTTCACGGACACTACAGACCTATTTCGTCTTCTATGAGCGATGAAATGTCTACGGTAGCATTCAATCAAAGAGGACATTGCATTAAAGCTTCCTCCCTAGCATTCTTAGCTGTAAGGCCCAAAAAAATTTGATTTCTTGGTCGAGTTTATATTGGAAACCATACTGCATTAGGCTTACGCTTGAAGTAGTGTCAAGTACAATATTTCGAAGGCTCAACAACAATAATCAACAGTTAATGCCAACTGCAACAATTGAACACTAACCTAACCCCCAATATTCTTACAAACCATCAAATCTGTTTTGCTAAACTTCTTCTCCACGCTTACACAAGTATTTTCCAATGCCGGTTACACATCTGCGACTCAAAAAGAAAATAACATCAACCATTCCAACCGTCAAATGACGCATTTTCACTGTGTACTTCCCCGGGAACATCATACAAACTTCGCACATACACCCATTTTATCTTTCCATGTGCCAGTGCCACAAAACGATAAGAAGAAGTAACCCTCTCCACTATTTAAGGAAAAAAGCTCTCCAAGTAGCCAAAACACCCATCCGCTGCCTTTAATGCCGGGTCCATCCATTTAATATCTCATTACATGCCAATACACCCGATACTGTGTCACCATTTCATCCTCGAAATTCATCGCATAAAATAGCCCTTTCCGCAACACGCAATGCACCTTCCACATCGCCCACGCAGTAACGGCAAAAAAAGCTCTTATAACGCACATGAATCACCAGCATCGCACTCATATACCCACCATGCACGCCATACCCACCATACCTCGCCTATTACTACCCACACCGTGTTCACGAACCGCCCCCCACCCATTTTAACGGAAGAAAAAAGGACCGTTGCAAATAAACTTCTATCGCAAAAACGAACGGTACAACGAAAACAACAAAAACAAAACAAAGAGAAAGAAATAGAAAAAAGCGTTCCGCTAGCAAAAACAACATCTCTACATATACATATAAGCCATTGCAATAACAGTGAGCGGCAGCGGTGGCGGCGGCAATAGCAGCAGTCACTTGCCTACGTCACAGGGAAAATGGCCGCCCACACAACACTATCTCTGCTGCCAAATCAATGAAAAGCTCTCTGACGTCAAGCAGCCTAAAAATTTATTCACAATTTATCATTTTATCTCACTCTCTCTCTCTCGCTGCTCCACTGTGTGTGAGTACAACACATACGTTCGCATTCAAACATCCGTTACTCACACTTAATGCCCGTTTACCGTTAGAGAATGGAAATAATGGAAGGCGCGCAGCAAAGCAGCACTGGGGTCCTAGGAAAGAACGGCTGAAGGTTTCATTACCATAGCGGTCCTTGCCTTACCACGCATGTTGTACACAAGAAGTACCTACTCCCAAAGAATGGAAATAGAACCAAAGAAATAACGGAAGAAGAAGAAATGAAAAGGGAATTCGCAAAAATAGGGGGAAATTTGGCAAATCAAGGTGAGTAACTTCAGAATTTGGTGAGATTCTTTGAAATTATGGTAGAAAGTGGTAGAAAATGTGTAGGTGGTAGGAAACGAAGGCCAAAACGGGATGTAGATAAGTTAGGGAATGTAGAATAAGAGAATTTCGAAAACGGTAATGTGGGGAAAAGCCCAACGTGGTGAATGTATAGAAAATCAAGTGATTTCTGTGCGTAAGCATAATGAACCACTTCCGTTTCACCACAAAAGACCTATCAAGTGCCTAAATGTGCGTGTGTGTTGACTCTAATAAGTACTTCAACTTCATTTCACTACGGTACAGACAGACAAGGACAAATAGATAAAAAGCACCTAACCTGAGTGAACAGAGAGAGAGACAGAGAGAGAATTTGATTTGTTTCTTTGTTTTTTTTGTGATAGGAAAAGCGCGTAGGGAAGTTTTTGAAGTAACAACTTTAGGTATCCTCGTTATCCACCATTCTACATACATTTTTCGATATATACATACACACACACAAAAAAAAAAGCGTATGCGAGGTAAATTACAAAAGGAAAATTTTTCATCATCATCGCTCGTCGTTGTCGTCGTGGTCGTCGAGTGTGATGAGCTCGGTACATTAAGTGCTCTAGGTCGCTTCTTTTTATTTGCTTTTACAACTTTTTTTATTTAAAAAAAAAAAAAAAAAAAAATTAAATAAAATTGAACAAAAAAAACACGACAAACGAAAACAAGAGAAAAACTTCAAAAGGATTCGAAGGAACAGCAGCAAACGTTTGTTTTGTTAGGTTTTCTTTCAAATTTTCAATCCGCGAACGAGGAAAAGAGGAAAAAAAAAAAACGCCCCACAGAAAAGGGGCGAAGAAAAAGTTGGTGAAGTGTGATGTTTTTTTTTTTCGTTAAAAAAATTTAAACTAAAAAACCATCGTGAAAGGATATTCGACAAAGTGTAAATTGATGGAAATTTTTTCTTCGGAAAAAATCTTGTGAGGGAAAAAGATAAATTTTCCCTAGTACTGAATATCTCTCTCTCCCGGGAAGGGGGCCAGCTGCAAATGGATGGAAAAAAATCCCCTCTTTCCTAGTCGTGGAACCTCCCTCCCACTCTCTTTCTCTATTTTTTTTTTTTGCTGTCTCTCTCTATGGACATATATGTAGATGTTCCTTGCTTTTGTATTCTGTATAAGCATATCCTCCAAAATTTCATTCCGCTCTACTATCTATGCGAACTTGTATTTTGAAAAATTTAATTGTCCTTTCTATCCTTGTTCGGTTGTAGTTTTTTTTATAATTTCCAACTCCTAAATTCCAATAAAAATCATCCTTTTTCAAAATTTGAAAGAAAACCCCCAACGTCCCCCCAAAAACTTCAGTTCTCTCGAGTGTGGTGAATATCTCCTCATTACTGACATCGAACAGCAATAAAAAAGAACCTTCGTCCTTCTTCCCTTTTAGTCCAACAATTTGTGAGAGAATCACCAAAATACCTCGCCCACCTCCCTGGAACAAGAAAAAAAGAAAAAAGTTTTCGAAAAAAAGAAAAAAAATTCCTTCCCCCATTCTAGGGCCGTTCGTGTGTATGTTTTGTGGTGTGCGCTCTGTGAAGTTCTTATTCAGTTCGTTCCATCTCGTATCTCTTCTCTAATCGACGAAACTGAAGAGGTTATTAATAATTTCGTGGTTAATTATCGGATTCCTAGATATTCTTCAGTCTTCGTTTATTTCTTTATTTTCTTCAAATTTTCATTTATTCCCTTTGCTTGTCCTTTTTGATCCTAAAACTCTACCCGAAAACAGGATACGTATACGACCCCAGTGATCAAACAAAGAGCTCTAGTGAAAATGTGAATTTTTTTTTTTTTTTCTACTCAGTGAAAAGATAGAAAATTTACAGTAGCTACCAGCTGACAAAAGCTGGACGAATATAACAAAAAAAAAAGTCTCCATTCGAATCCTTGAAAACCAACAGCAACAACATCAAATAAAAAGGATATCTTGGGAAGCAGAAAAAAGGTAAAAAAAAGAAGAGATCATTGCTGTAACTGTAACCAGATGGCATCTGGTAGATGGAGAAATCACAGCGTTTGGATACCATCAAGAGTGGGCTGTACCACAACGAAAAGGAATAAAGTATCTTCAAGGATTTCGCAAGGTAATTTTTAGTTAATTCGGTTTTTTTTTCCTTCTGTTCTTGTTGTAGAAAATTTCTTCTAAGAAAATAAAATAATTAAAAGGATAACGGAGAGGGGAGAAGAAGAAGAAGAAGAAGAAGGAAAAGAAAAAATCATCTTTGATTCCCACTATATTATCTCTCTCTCATTTGTGCGAGTACTCATACTCGTACTCGTATCTCTGGGTATTGCCAGAGAACTGGTATACCATACTACTGAAACCCCCACATTACACAAACAAATAGATATCATTTACTCCAAGAAGCTTTTCGTTTTTTATTTTTTTTGGATTCATTTTGGTGATGTTTCCATGGAAAATTTACCAGTGTTCCCTTTCTGGTGTAGTGGAAAATTAAATAAATGCGCGATATCATTAGTAGCTTGTTTGCAGATACGCATGCAAGGTATACAGATACTTCTACCAAGGCACAACACTAATGCAGAGAGAGAGAGAGAGAGAGACAAAGGGACTCCTTACCCACGATAGATGAATAGTATAGGTACTCTCGTGTAGATGGTGTGGTGAGTATCTGAAGTGTGCACTTTACCTCGGTCATATGTTTTGGCAGGTGTATTGGAGTTGATGAAGTTTTTCTCTGGCATTCCGATGGAGTCTTGTTTTTTGTTTTTTTTTTTTGTTTTGAGGTTTTTAGAGTTTGAAGTTTGAAATTTGTAAACAGATGTAGAGTGGAAGGTTGTGAAGTGAAGTTCATTTCAATCACAGATAGATGAAACGTTTTCTAGTTAACCAAAAGACAGAATCTAAACGAGACATCCAATGAGGATTAAGGCTAAATTGAGTTGCATATAAAGTTGGAGTTTTTTCATTAGATGCGTCCAATTTTTTCAATGTTTCTCTGAACTCACGCATACATTTTTTGACAGATGTCATATTTGTGTTCGGGATTGTCTTCTATTTAATCATTGAAAGGTGAAAGTTTAGTGAACAAATTTAAGTCGACTAATTCCCTGGATATTATTGCCGTGCCGTCCTACAGTAGTTGGAGATCTAAAACTACCAGATGGTAGTTAGAAACCCATTTTCCTGAATGCACTTTTACTCCAACACCAGTAGTAAATATAGGCCCATTTTTGCCTAGACTATATGAAATCCCAGAGGGGATACTACAAATATGTAGAAGAAAAGGAAATAAGCTGGGTTACAGACTCATTCTACGCTTACAAATCCCATAGACTGAATGGAATCATACCAATTATGCTTCAAAAAATACAGCAGACTATGATACTGTTCCTAAACAATATCCATTCCCAAGGCCAGCCATACCCATTCAAAAGACCTCAGGTCCGGCTTCTCCATTTTAAAAACTTTACAAATGCAGCTTGACACTCGTATTCGAAATAATCTGCACCCAGAAGATTTAGCCTAAAACTCGCATGCCTACATAGGGCCCCCGCCCAATTGCCAAGGCTTCGCCCATCAATGATGTTGTCCAATAAAAAGCGGAGGCAGAGCATATTACTGGTCTTATCGTAAACATCTTCAGATGACGCCACCGAAGGTTGCTATGGTTTGACCAGTTACAAGCTGCCGGTCATAGGTCTTGTTGGCGGCAAGACCACCGGTAGTCCCTACCAGGACTTAAATCACGGTACCATAGGAGTCAGGAGCCCCCCGGATTTCGGTCCGGGCCTGACTTGTTGAGGTAGGGTCCCTTGTGGGAGCGTCATGGTGGCTGTGACTTAAACCCAAATCGCGGGAAGGGTCTTTCTGTTGGTTTGACCCATTGTAGAGTTGCAAATAATTACTGGGTGCTGTGAACCTAAGAGCAGTAAGAGGTTTTAGATCAGCCTCCACTCATACCAAGGGTGGAACATGTGCCTGCAACACAGGATTGACGGAGAGCGATGGCAAGGTACATATGTTTACATCCCGTAAACATATGTTAAGTCTACATGGCAGGTGGTTTACGCTAAAAACCAGAGACTTATGCCTATATAAAGAGTAAAGTCAAGGAAGCGGCCCTTCGTTAAGTTGTCAGCACGAAAAAAAGTTTTTACGACAAAGAGCACACATTAGCAGTCTTCCTTGACATCAACGGAGCCTTCAACATTCCCGCCATAAGTAGGAACTTAAGAAATGCTGGAATTAATTCTACATTATTGAAGCTGAAAGTTTGTATTCAAGAATGTCAATGCAACGCTAGGTAACACTGTATTGAGGGTCACTACGTCAAGTAGCACCTCTTAAAGAGGACTGATATCACCTCTTCTATGGGCGGGAGTTGTTATCGAAATGCCATACTTCTGAATCTAAAAAGGGAGTGAATAAAAGCCACTACATTTCCGGATGATGTGGTTCTTATGGCTGCCGGCAAGTTCCTTCCCATGATCAGTGAAATTCTTAACAATACTCTTAGAATGCCCCTGGAGACTGGGCCAACCTGTGACCACAATTTTACCTCCCTTCCATAAATGAGACAACCCTCTGACTATCCAACAGCGCTAAATGCCTGATTGGAAGCTCAATGTCGTAGAACGTATGCAGCCGCATATTTGGGAGAAAATGTATGCAGATCCTCCCAAGACTATCCTGTGGTGTACACGGTTATCAGTAGACCTATATTAACCCAATCCATAAATAAAACTAGCAACCCTAGGTTATGCCACAAGTACAGAGGATTGCATGTATAGGCAGGATGCGAATGACTCCTCCTGCCCCTAGATCTACATGTACGAATCTGCAGCAAGAAGCGGTCTAAGATTAAGTCAGCTTAATGAGTGGAGAGCAAACCCGAAAGGCTACGTCTCAATCCTTACAAGTGAACTGGGTTATGCTCCAATACGGACTTTATAATACCCCATCACGACTTTGAAACACCATTCGCCTGCATTTTGTCAAGCAGGGAGTAATGGGACAGGAACCAAATGGTAGATCCTCTACGATGGTTGAACTTTCGATGCTCACCTCGCCTGCTTACTGCAGCAGTGTCTTCCAGGCCAAGATATTAGCTTTAGCAGAAGCAGCGAAACTTGCGGCAATAAAGGCAATATCCCACGAGGATATTACTATGTATATTTATAGATAGTCAGGCTGCCATTAAGGCCATCGCTGCAGGCGAGATGAAATCGAGCCTTGTGAAGCGCTGTCGTGTCGCCACAAAGGAATTGCAGGCAATGAACATGCAGAGGAGCTAGTTGGAAAAGAATCCTCTCTAGAAAGGGAACTTTCAAATCAAAGTGTCAAGTCTCCACTCTGCACTATGAGAACACAAGTGGAGCAAACGAAAGGTGGAAAAACCTTCCAACCAGTGAAACCTCAGACAATTATGGCGAGAATTCAGCAAACCCAGAACCAGGTAAGATTCTCTTGAAAAGCAGAGCTGAACTATATGCCATAATCTTATCAGGACACATGCAATAATACCAACTACAACCTCTGCTGAGGCTGTGGGGCATAGGCTCTCGAGAGAATAACCTCCACTTTTAGTGCCACTGTCCCAGCTTCAGTTATTTGAGACAAAGAACTTTAGAAAGTTATTACTTCCGCGACCTCTCAGAACTATGTGCTGCTCCACCGTTTTCAGATTCGCGGATCCATCAAGATGGTTTTGACCCCCTCAAAGACCAAATGACAACCAACGCGAGACAACAGAAAAGCTAGAGGAAACTGTTCAGAACCTGAATGGTATCCTCACCAAGCCTTTTGAAATGCTATATCCAGCTGGAAAGCAATCCTGTAGAGCGCCGGTGCCTTGGTGGAACGCAGATCTGCAGTGTCTTCCTAAATAAACCAGCTTCTAAGCACTTCACTTAAGTCTAATTTGGAGGAATACTGGAGTCTTTACAGATCAAAGCGAAAAAAATATAAGAAGCCTATTCGAATTTCGAAGAGTGCCAGTAAGCTGGCCAAAGTCCTCGAAAGGGGAAGATCAGCCAGGCTAGAATCACTCAGAAAATCTTATGGTACCTGTACTGAGTCGAAAGCAAAGCCTCTCCATCTCACGCGTGAGGCTCACTTCCCAGGTATCCTAATCAGAACAAGCTTACAACTAGATTCTATTAACGAAGCTCCTAGGGGGGTGAATAACACAACATGCCCTAGCTGGTATATCGTAGCTGGTATGACGGATAGCTTCAAGTCACTCGGCATATACTCAATTATGTTATAAAAAGGAATAGATCAGCTGCTGGTAACTCTAGAGAGAATTTTAACTGCCAGCCTAGCACTGGCATACATACCGAAACCCCGGCGAAACCAGCCTTTATACCGAAAGTCGGAAAGGACTACTACACGCTCGCCAAGAGCTTCAGACCTAGAAGTCTGACTTTCTTCATATTGAAAAACATCGAGAGAATGGTCGAGATCTATGTGCGCAAAACTGCGTTGCGAATGCATCCTCTGTCTGCGATGCAGTGCGCCTACCAAAGTGGGCAATCTTGCGAGAATGCTCATCAGAATCTGGTAGGTAGAATTGGTGGCACATTCGACAAGAAGGAATACACATCGGGCATCTTCATCGACGCTTTCGACAACGCAACTTTTGACTAGATGAATCACTAGTTTTGTGGATAAAGCAATGCTGGTGAATAGGCAATTGAATGCGGATGCCGGCTGAGGCCAATATGTGATGGCAGGGGGTAAACAGGGGTTTTCCGCAAGGCGGCGTTCTGTCTCCTCTGCTACGGTACATGTTGATCGATTCACTGCTCAACGGGCTCAATAGTTGTGACACCTATGCGGAATCATATGAGAGTGACGTAGCTATACTGTCTGTTGAATTGTGTCTAGCGACTGTCTGCAGTCCTAGAGGTGATCGACGATTGCTGAACTAGAAATATTCTATCAGTCAATCCTCTCAAAAGCGAGGTTGTTCTTTTCACGAGACGGAGGAAGCTGTCTTTCGCAATTCCCCAAAGGAACTAAGTATTTAGTTGTCATCCTAGATAACAGACTTCTATGGATTTGGACTAAACATGTTAGGTCGAAAACCTCTAAGGTGCTGTCGGCGTTCTGGCAGCGTAGTGAAGCTATCGGCAAGACATGGGGCCTGCCACCCAGAAGGGTCCTTTGGATCTTCACGGCTATGATAAGGCCGTCGGTTGTCTGGTGGAATAACCTCTCGCGAAAATACGTGATTGTTGCTTTTACCGAAATCCAAAGAACGGTTTGTCTCGGATGCATGCGGGCTTTTCCCAGCCGCTTCTGGCTCCACTCTAGATACCTTGATCAATCTTATTCCCGTTGATATTCATATCATGGGCTGGACTCTCAAAGCCATCTTCCGTTTATAAAGCAGTGGTCTTTCGTACAGCACGAACTGGAGCTTTGATGACCTTGCGCACCAGCTGCCTTATGGCTCTGGTCTCATGGACATGCCGTCTGACACAATGACACCAGAATGCTGCGAAAAAAAATACGAAATCGATTTTCCTTATACCCAAGACTGGTTTTGGCCAGAATCTGAGCAAGAAAGGAATACAGTCGGGACCTCACAGATGGCTTCAAAACCGTTATAGGATGTGGAGCTGGTGTCTTTCTGGAGATTTGATTTCTCGTTCGGAAAACTGTCTGTCTTTCAAGCGAAGATATACGCAATGTTGATGGCAACGAACTACATTGTTAAGAAGGGGTGAGGCATTTACATCTGCAGCGAGAGCCAAGCTGCGCTTAGAGCTTTTCTGAATCCTCTTACGATTTCTTAGTTCGTAATGCAAGACATCACTGAACGCAGTCGAAAAGCTGAATTCGCTGAGTTTTATCTGGGTCCCAGGTCACAATGCGATCACGGGAAATTAAATCAGCGGAGAGTTTTGCAGCACCCAAACCTACCTGCGTCCTCGGTTGAGGCTTCCATTGGCAGTTGATTTTCATATGAGTAGAACTACAGACGGCATGACTCCTCAGGCTGCAGGCAGATCAAACAAAGGCTTTCTGTCGTCTCTAGGAAGTCAGCGGCCTTTCTGCTGTGCTTCAGCAAGTAAGACAGCAGGTTGCTTTCTGGCGTCGTGACGGCGCACTACACTTTTGCTAAACACTCAAAGATGCTGGGCATAAATCCTGCGGCCCTTGCTGTTAAAGTGATGACGCCACCGCGGAGCCCTACCTCTGAATATCCGGCTCACACTAGCTTCTAGCTGCAATTATTCGGCGTTGACGTAGTGGGTACACTTTATCACTTAAGTGCTTACTCATCTTTCTTCGAAAGACTGAATGATTCCATTAAAAGAAACTTACTAAGAGTACAATGGACAGTTCTTTGGCTGAGTGCTCAGTTTCAATAAAACAAAAAACACGAGATAGCAAGCGGAAACTAGAACTAGGAACCGCAATCAAATTTCCACCCCAATGCTGTCTGCTGTCGTTAAAGCCAAATTTGAACACCCAGCCATTATCCATGAATGGCACTTGGATCGTTGAAGCTGAAAAACTTTCCATTCTCAGCATGTGTGTCAATGACAAGCTACGCTGGAATGACCACATAATTAATGTCGCCAAAAGTGCTGCTAAATGTCTAGGTTTGTTTAATGGACACTCTCGAACACCGACGCAGTGTCTCGTGTCTCACTCTATTCTATCGCTATTTCCACCACCAGTGCTAGACTTTTCAGAAGGAAATTTGGTGGATTTGTAGGTCAGAGGTCTTTGGGACAATATGATATTTTTCGGGTGCGAAAATTAAAACTTCATTAACTTCTCTCCATGACAAGGGATTGTGGATCATTTCTACGCAGCTCGTCATGATATTCACTAGCGTTCACTAGCAGGATGCTATCTGAGGACCTTTGTAGCTCGGCAAGTATTATACCGTCCGGCTCAGCATACTTGTAGGGTTTGCAGTTACTCAGCGCCCAGAGCAGCTTGCCTCTTATAATCAGACCATGAGTTTTAGTCATGGCTGTAGTAGTCCTGCTATGGTTGTTATTGGCGGTAATTAGGGAGCTACCTGGAAAGTGGGTGTCCAGTAGCAGATTGAGTGATTCATCATTCGAGGTCGTCCAATAGCCATCACTTCGACCTAGAAGATCTTTTCTACCTCAAAATCAGTATTAGGAAGTCAAGGGAGGCTCAATTCTTTTGATGAAATTGAGAATCTTACTGCTGGAGATCCCAATTTCAGGAAGTAGGCACTTGAAGTAGTCCTGCATTCATATGAAATGTGTTCTGTAATTTCGTCATCTTCCATGCAAAGATGACATTTAATTTCCTGAATAAGACCTATTTTGTGTAGGTAATGTCGAAGGTGACAGTACCCAATTATAAATCCAACCAGTCTACTGATATTCGCCTTCTAGAAAGGTATGAGTTTTATATAATTATAATTGAAGAGTTTGATAGCTCTTTTTGCCTGACGGAACCATGGTATAGCCGACGGTCTGGCGAAAAACGGTTCAGGTCATATGAAGGAATCGTCGTCTATTTCAGTTTTACTTTGTTTTTATAGGTCTTGCAGTGTATTGAAGCAGTGCAAGACTGAATTCGAGTCAATGAAATTAGAGCCTGATGCTTTAATGGCTGCATTGCTCAAGACGCTCTTCATTCGCTTTTCGAGGATGAGATTGGTGCTCATCGGAGTGGAATGTATTTCCGCTTAAAATACCCTGGGACTTCTTCTCATTGGTTGCGATATTTTGGTGTTTCATCATCATTCGTTCCTGTATCCCCTTGTGGGTTCTAGGGCCTCTACTATGCCTACGCGCCATCAAGTGCGGTTTATGGAAATCTTCCTCAGCTCTCCCCAACTTTTTCCCAGTTGCCGTGCTTCCTTCTTAACTATTGTGCACCACGTACTCCTAGGACCGCCGCGCATCATGCCGTCCTAAGTAAGCGGGTTCTATTGCATCGCTTGGTTAGATATGACCCTGTCACCCTTTGGGAGAGTGTGACCACTCTACTGCCACTTTCGTCGTCGTATGGTTGTGCCCTCCCTGCTGCTGGAGCTGCTGCAATTCGAGCTGTTAGTTGTATACGTTTGTTGATCCTTCTCCAGGTATCCTCGAAAAGCCACGCCCTATGGCTTCCCTGCGCTCGACCAACAATCCTTTTAGCACCTGATGTGAAAACAGTTTTCACTGCTCACTAGTGGTCTTGGATGGTGGCGGGCAGTGAGCTGCTGATTGTTTCCACTCCTCGTGAGAGATGGTCCCTTAGTTCTTGGCGCACTGTGGGAACTCTCAGTCGGTCTACGTTGAACCTAGGTATTCTTGTGTCGTTGGATCTTTGAACGGCAGCAGTACGTAATTGGACAGTCGCTATCATAAAATGGTGGTCTCGTACCAGCCCCATGTCCGCTCCTCGTATATTTCGGACGTCTAGAGGACTACTTCTAAAACGGCGACTGATGGCAAAATGGTCGATTTGGTTGGAGGTTGCTTGCCTGTCAGTTGACACCCAACTGGTTTTATGGCAGGCCTTGTGCTCAAACATGGTGTCACCTATGACAAGACGATTTGCGTTGCAAAAGTCAACAAATCTTTCGCCGTTGTCATTGCGGTTGCCTAATCCGTGCCGTCCCATAACATGTTTGAGCCCTTCATTGTCGCTGTCTACCTTGGCATTAAGGTCCCCCATCACAGTGACAATGTCGCCGTTGGGAGTTGCATTATAGACAGCTCCCAACTGGTTGTAGAAGGTTTCCTTTTCTTCCTCATACGAACCATCCGTGGGGCGTAACACTGTATAATGGTGACGCGACGTACTCTCGTCCGGAATCTGGCCGTTAAAATCCTATCACCATGCGGTTGCCAGGAGATTAGGCCTCTGCGTGCTGTAGGTGTTAATAACAGCCCAACTCCATATCCACGGGGCTTCCGGTTGGTCTTCCGGAGTAGAGTAATACAGTGTTACGCGTTGGGGATTGGTACTCACCCGCATCTAACCATCTTATCTCGCTTACTCCCAATATGTAAAGCTTAATCGCATAAACTCATGCTCTACTTGAAGGAATCTGGTGTTCTGAGGTCCTTCACTCTGAGAGTCAAGGAGCGTCTTCACATTCCAGAAACCAATCTTAGTTCGGGTACGATAGCCAAAGGTCGTTATCAGTCCTTATCCGAGGTATTAAGTCGGTTTCCGTAGCGGTCTGGTTTCGGTAACTCGGATAACTGGCCCAGGTTACCTAGTCTAGGCATAAGACACTAGACAATCTCGCACTTGCAATTTTGGCCTACCTCTATAAGGATTTATACACGTAGTTGCCCGGGGACCACCTCGCGTAGGTAAAGCAAGCACTAGATTACGAACTTGATTGTTGCGCGACTGTTCCAATCCATGTTTTGAACAGTCAGTAGTTTCCCGATCAATCGACATGCAGGCCCCATGCAGGATGGATCAAATCCATCCGTATACCACTTGATATTTAAGACTTTAGGTGGGGTTTTTGTAGTTCCATGCTTCTCGGCTTGGGATCACTATATTGAACCTTCTGCCGAAGCATGCAGAAGTAGACGGGCGTTTATCGCGGATATCATGTCAAGCGTGGAGATAAGATTCATTTGACCCATATTCTCTGAGTGATTAATCTCTCCTGTGCTGCGGATTGCCTTCTTTTTTTATAAAGACATGGAGTGGCGTTAAACTAATGATGCTTTAATGGCTGCATTGCTCAAGACGCTCTTCATTCGCTTTTCGAGGATGAGATTGGTGCTCATCGGAGTGGAATGTATTTCCGCTTAAAATACCCTGGGACTTCTTCTCATTGGTTGCGATATTTTGGTGTTTCATCATCATTCGTTCCTGTATCCCCTTGTGGGTTCTAGGGCCTCTACTATGCCTACGCGCCATCAAGTGCGGTTTATGGAAATCTTCCTCAGCTCTCCCCAACTTTTTCCCAGTTGCCGTGCTTCCTTCTTAACTATTGTGCACCACGTACTCCTAGGACCGCCGCGCATCATGCCGTCCTAAGTAAGCGGGTTCTATTGCATCGCTTGGTTAGATATGACCCTGTCACCCTTTGGGAGAGTGTGACCACTCTACTGCCACTTTCGTCGTCGTATGGTTGTGCCTATAGGTTCATGGTCCGTTCTCTGATAAAGCTGTTCATTAGAGATACGGCTTGGCCAGAATATCCTTAAGATGTAGCGTAGGCACCTATTGACAAACGTTTGCAGCTTCCTCGTATATAGTGGTGGTCACCTTCCAAGTACCACATCCATATAGTAGCACGGATTCAAGGTGTTGATGTGGTCGACACAGGAGGATCCAGAGCGGAAACCTGCTGGCTCGGCATCGAGTGTGTCTTCGGGGTGTTCTTTGATTCGCTCCAGGATGATTTTAGCTATTATCTTGTCCACAGCAGGCAGCGCGCAGATACCTCTCCAGTTTTTGGACTGCATTAGATTGCCTTTTTTAGGGAGCTTAACGATCATTCCCTTCTTCCACACGTCCGGAAAACTCTCGGCTTCCCATGTTCTCCCGACAAGTGGGAACAGTAGCTCAGCTGATGCCGTTGGTGCAGCTAGAAACAGCTCCGCAAGTATGCCCTCAAGTCCTACCGCCTTATGGTTATCAGTGTTTTGATCGCGGAAATAATCTCTTCCTTACTGGGGGTTGTAGTGCGAATTCGAGAATTTCTTTCTACAGACACTTCAGTCTGACTTGGGTGCATATTGCTGGCGAATACTCGGTTTAGAACCGAAGCAAAATGCTCCTTCCATTTCTTCAGTTGATCCTCATCCGATATTAGCAACGAACCGTCTAAGCCTTTCACTGGGTGTTGAGTAGAGCTTCGGCCACCTGTAAGCTCTTTGATGATTCTGTAAACGGTTCTGCTGTCGCACCTCGCTGCTGTTTCTTCTGCTTACGTGGCCAGCGCATTGATGTAATTGCGCTTATCACTTCTCACGCTACGCTGCACTTGTCTCATCTTCATGCGATATATGAACTCTAGCTCGATCCTCCCTGCTGCTGGAGCTGCTGCAATTCGAGCTGTTAGTTGTATACGTTTGTTGATCCTTCTCCAGGTATCCTCGAAAAGCCACGCCCTATGGCTTCCCTGCGCTCGACCAACAATCCTTTTAGCACCTGATGTGAAAACAGTTTTCACTGCTCACTAGTGGTCTTGGATGGTGGCGGGCAGTGAGCTGCTGATTGTTTCCACTCCTCGTGAGAGATGGTCCCTTAGTTCTTGGCGCACTGTGGGAACTCTCAGTCGGTCTACGTTGAACCTAGGTATTCTTGTGTCGTTGGATCTTTGAACGGCAGCAGTACGTAATTGGACAGTCGCTATCATAAAATGGTGGTCTCGTACCAGCCCCATGTCCGCTCCTCGTATATTTCGGACGTCTAGAGGACTACTTCTAAAACGGCGACTGATGGCAAAATGGTCGATTTGGTTGGAGGTTGCTTGCCTGTCAGTTGACACCCAACTGGTTTTATGGCAGGCCTTGTGCTCAAACATGGTGTCACCTATGACAAGACGATTTGCGTTGCAAAAGTCAACAAATCTTTCGCCGTTGTCATTGCGGTTGCCTAATCCGTGCCGTCCCATAACATGTTTGAGCCCTTCATTGTCGCTGTCTACCTTGGCATTAAGGTCCCCCATCACAGTGACAATGTCGCCGTTGGGAGTTGCATTATAGACAGCTCCCAACTGGTTGTAGAAGGTTTCCTTTTCTTCCTCATACGAACCATCCGTGGGGCGTAACACTGTATAATGGTGACGCGACGTACTCTCGTCCGGAATCTGGCCGTTAAAATCCTATCACCATGCGGTTGCCAGGAGATTAGGCCTCTGCGTGCTGTAGGTGTTAATAACAGCCCAACTCCATATCCACGGGGCTTCCGGTTGGTCTTCCGGAGTAGAGTAATACAGTGTTACGCGTTGGGGATTGGTACTCACCCGCATCTAACCATCTTATCTCGCTTACTCCCAATATGTAAAGCTTAATCGCATAAACTCATGCTCTACTTGAAGGAATCTGGTGTTCTGAGGTCCTTCACTCTGAGAGTCAAGGAGCGTCTTCACATTCCAGAAACCAATCTTAGTTCGGGTACGATAGCCAAAGGTCGTTATCAGTCCTTATCCGAGGTATTAAGTCGGTTTCCGTAGCGGTCTGGTTTCGGTAACTCGGATAACTGGCCCAGGTTACCTAGTCTAGGCATAAGACACTAGACAATCTCGCACTTGCAATTTTGGCCTACCTCTATAAGGATTTATACACGTAGTTGCCCGGGGACCACCTCGCGTAGGTAAAGCAAGCACTAGATTACGAACTTGATTGTTGCGCGACTGTTCCAATCCATGTTTTGAACAGTCAGTAGTTTCCCGATCAATCGACATGCAGGCCCCATGCAGGATGGATCAAATCCATCCGTATACCACTTGATATTTAAGACTTTAGGTGGGGTTTTTGTAGTTCCATGCTTCTCGGCTTGGGATCACTATATTGAACCTTCTGCCGAAGCATGCAGAAGTAGACGGGCGTTTATCGCGGATATCATGTCAAGCGTGGAGATAAGATTCATTTGACCCATATTCTCTGAGTGATTAATCTCTCCTGTGCTGCGGATTGCCTTCTTTTTTTATAAAGACATGGAGTGGCGTTAAACTAATGAAGGCTTCTATAGACGCTGTAGGGCATCTGCACATTACGCCGGCGATGCAGAGACATGCAGGTCATTGTAGCCGCTGCAGCGTAAGTGATGATGGCTCTTATCGTCATTGTATATATCCAATGAGTGACCTTTGTGGTTATTCCCTACGTCTTACCATACATACGAGGGCAAGGCCACATGGATTTGAACGGTTTGGTAATTTGATTCTTGTGAGTTCCATTCCATTCCAAGATGTTTTACTTCGTAGGAGTACAACATTTCTGTACCGTTAAGTGAGATCTAGTCAAAGTTCAGACTTCTTTTACGAGGGTTGTTTGAGCGATTTTCTCCAACACACTATCCTTAGAGCAGTCTGCATCTCATCACTATTATGACTTAGTTATATCGGCATATCTTAACCTAGATTACTAAGTTTTGCTAGTAAATGACAAGTGACCACAAAAGCGCTGAGAGAATGCCGCCTTGTAGACAACCTTTGACGGCTGAAACAGAGATTTTAGTCTCACTGGTAGATGGGGAGATTTTCTGGTTTACGAGCATCGCTCTAACCTAACGGTTAGTGGGATGTTCAATACCCTTTTTGGATATGGCTTCCGAAATAGATTCATAGCCGGTATTATGAAAAGCACCTTGAATATCAGTGGAGCGTCTTCCGTGGATCCTTCTTTCTTGTATGCATATTGGTGAGGGTCCAGAGGTGAATTTCTGTTGTGTAAATCGCTAAGCCTTTCAATGGCTTTCA
This sequence comes from Volucella zonaria, assembly GCA_963966105.1. Classification (NCBI taxonomy): domain Eukaryota; kingdom Metazoa; phylum Arthropoda; class Insecta; order Diptera; family Syrphidae; genus Volucella; species Volucella zonaria. Next base: position 41,436,962 of record OZ014530.1, on the reverse strand, counting down.
GAATAAATGATGTAAGACTTATGGGTCGATCAGATTTAGGTAGTTCACTAGGTTTACCTATAAAGGCAACGTTCACCTCTTTCCAGGCTTGTGGGATGTATCTCCAGGTGAAGCTAGACCTAAATAAGGCGGTTAGCTTGGGAAGAATATGGACAAGAAGATTCCGCCTGTTCCAAGTGCCTTGTATGGTTTAAATGAGTTTATGTATGGCCCATTAAACTTTGTCTATAGTCTGAGAAATGAACCCAAAGTAGCATTTTAGTTGAGTCTCCTCTCGACTAGTTTCGAAAGTACTTTTTGGAGATGCACAACCTCTGGTAGCTCCTCCAGGGTTTCGCGTTTTTTTTTTCCGGGAAACTCTCTTGGACGTCCCAATTACCGATGTATTTTGCGCAATTGCTCAAGTTGAGGGCTCCAGCTTTAATAGCGAGATCGTCTTGAAAAGTACGCCAGTTCCTGAGTTCCGTCATGTATCTAGTTTGACCCTATCCGATATACCATCCTATATTGAACCTTATGCACATATGATCCCATAGGGACGAGCATCTGACACACGCCAGACTTTGATGAACGCGTGTAGAAAAGGAGACGAGCTAGAGAATTGAGAAATATACGTAAATGTATAGAAATATAATTCTGCTTCTGCTGTTTTCGCGGCTACTTCAGATATTGTTGTGGGCTTTGGCATCGCATCGCAGAACGAGATGCCAATTGCGACTGTAGCGCAGTTCCATCAACTCGAGTACAGGAACAGGAGGAATCGCATCTATATCTTCGGCGTACACGAACTCTTACAACTCATTCCCCTGAGGTAGTATTATTATGAGAACAAATTCCATTTCATTAGTGAGCAGTAAAGCAGCCCTCGGGTAAATTCAAATTTTCGCTCACTATTATTGGGGCCAAAAATCTTACCCTCAATATCTTGAATTAGTCCTAGGGCGATGTTCTCTCTTGCGCCTCGTTGGTTAAAAGTGTCCGGGCTTTCTTTAGCACGGTGCAGGTTTCCCTGCAGCACTTTAGGTGTCGGCGTCATCCTTTGCGGCTATATGTGGGGTTCCGTACGCGGTTTGTTGCCGCCTCTCTACCGTGTGTGAACCTCGCCAAGAGAGACCCTTTAGTCTCACTCTCATAAGACGAGCTGCGTGTTCTGCCGATTGAATCCTCGGTAGGGGTACAGTCATTCTACTTTTGGGTCTGTCTTGTTTTTTGAGGTAATGGGTGAGTTGTCTGATTGCTAGTTGAAGAGAGCTCACATGCTTTATCACCCTTAGCTGCAGCCGTATTAACGGTGCTAGTTGATAGTTTCTTTAACAGTCTACTGGTGCTAGTTGTGGTGGATATAGCTGGAGTTTAGTTAGAGCTCTTTATAATGAGCTTAATCAGCTTACCGAAACAGTACCCGCCATGACCGTTTAGGTCATTGAGCAGATTCATCGCACTGTCATTAATCGCAAAGACCGCGATCTCTCTCTCCAAGATTTTGGTGTTTAGACCTAATTTCTGTGCATCCAAGGAAGCCCGAATTTTCTCGCTAGCTAGGCCGATATATTGCGGAAAGAATCTCTTTTTGATATGTGGTTTCGGAAATAAATCCTCTTTCACTAAAATCAGGTTCAATCCGCATCGGGAAGTTATTCCTCAGCCATTGCGCAGTGGTTTCATTGGAGCAAACAAACACGACCCAGCCAGCCCTAATTGTACACTTGCCAAAAGGCGGCTTCACGTCTTCGTCCCGAAGCCATTTGCCATTTGCTCAACACTAAGGGAGTTGAGATTAATGTCTTCCAGGATTACAATCAGCCCTGTGTATTGCTATAGGGAACCTTGTCGACTATAGCATTTCCTGTTCGGACTGTCTTAGCTTCCGATGTCGGGTTAGTCGAGTCATCTGATCGGGTTCGTTTAAGCTCTATTTTGGTCGTCACAATCTCTAGAGCACGTTCCCTATTGTTATCCTATTCAACAAGCCCTGAATTGTTTGAACCGTCTCCTCCGGATGTCTACATTTAATGCAGCCGGTAGATTTTAGTGCCTCATTCTCAGAATCTACGGCTACTTTCATACACATGCCTCATCTGATAGCATACTGATTGATTGTGTCATCGCACAACGTGCCCGAGTGTGAGTTTCTCAGAAGGGACACATTCCCTTCCTTACTTCTCATATCAGCGTCAGAGTTGGAAGCAACAGTCTGGTTGACAGTTTCTATTACAGGGAGCACTAGAAGTTGATGTTTTTGAAAAGGCATCAGTCTCAGTAGATCAATTGTCATTCCCACAAGTAATCGGGATAGAAAAGTCTCTTAACAGCAGTGCCCTTTTTCCGAAAGAAAGGCTGGGGATTTAAATCGAAAGTCGTCCGGTATCCGAGCTTCGCAAACTAAAGACTAAGTACCTTCTTAGCCTTGCATCCCTCGGCGCTTGCTGTTCCACCTTAACGCTGGAGTTTTTTAAAAGAGGTTATTTCCACTTCGTCGCTCATTTTAGCCGATGTTAGAACGCATGCGTCGAGAATACCCTTCAATATTGCAGGCTTGCCAGTTAATGGATCATACGTAGTCTGCAATATCAAAGGGAGGCAAGTAGTCTGCTTGTGTCGGTTTAATTGAAATAGATTCTCCGAAGTTTCATATAAAGTTCCTGTGAAGACGAATAAAAATTATTCTCAGATATTGTATTTGTATTAAATGCCCGGATCCTCCTCATATGTCTCGATCATGATGACTGTCAAGGCTTTTAGCGTTGAACTTAACTTAAAATTCGTAGACTTGGAGGCTGACGAACAACTGAAACCAGAATACTTAAGGATCAACTCACAACACACCATTCCTACATTGATGGACATCAGGTTGGGCCTCTGGGAGTCCCGAGCCATCACAGTTTACTTAGCTGAGCAATACGGAAATATTGAAGTTTTTTACCCTAAGTGTCCAACGAAGCGCACTGTTATTAACCAGCATTTGTATTTCGATATGGGTACCCTGTACCAGCGTTTCTCTGACTACTACTACCCACAAATCTTTGTGAAAGAACGCACCCGCAAATCCAAGAAAACTTCAAGAAGTTGGAAGAGGCTTTGGGATTCTTGAACACATTCCTGCAGGGCCAACAGTGTGCGACTGGTGATAGCCTTACATTGGCTGATATTCCTTTGGTTACCAGCGTCTATTGCCAAATTCGACATCAGCAAGTACCCCAAGTTATACAGGGTGTAATACTCGATCATGAGCTCTTTGTAAAGGGAATTGAGGAGTTCTAAAAGTTCTTCAACCACATTTATGAAAAAGAAGATGTCTTAGCGTCCTGCACCTGATCACCTCTTAAACGTCTTACTGCTGTACAAAGTATGGGAGGCCCCCTCCTAATTATCAAGGCTTCGCCCATCAGTGACGTTGCCTAATAAAAAACGGGGGCAGAGCAAAGTACTGGTCTTATCGTAACAGTTTTAGATGACGCCACCGAAGATTGCTACGATATGACCAATTGCAAGCGGCCGGTCGAAGGTCTGGTTGGCAGCTGGACCACCGGTATTCTCTACCACGACTTAAATCATGGTACCATGGCCTGACTTGTAAAGGTATACCCCCTTGTGGAAGCGTCATAGTGGCTGTGGCTTAAACTCAAATCGCGAGAAGGGTCTCCCTATTGGTTTGACCCATTGTGGAGTTGCAAATAAGTACTGGGCGCTGTGACTTTAAGATCAGCAAGAACTTTTAGATCGGCCTCGACCCATACCAATGGTGGAACTTTGCCTCCAACATAGCTCCGGATTGGTACTCAGGAAGGCGACAGTCGATGGCAAGGCATATCCTGGCTCCCATGGATGTATGGGCATCCCGTGAAATTAAGTCTCACGACAAGTGTTCACGATAAATCCTTGACTCTACATACGAAGTATGATTTGTGCATTTCGTGTACCTTTTCGGAGACTTGAAGCATCGGTTTGATGTTAGGTCCGAAGCCTATCAGCTCAAACATCGAGTGGCGAATGTCCTCTTTAAGTCTGGACGAATGCATATTCTTCTTCCACTCATAAGGCTGCCCTTCTTTGACAATCATCTGCTGTATTACCATGACTATACCACATTTTCGTATGAATGAATTGACAAAGGATGAAGATGGAACTCCCCTAATAATCTGTGTCTTAAAGGATCATGAAGAGGTTGTTGTATGTAAAATTTGTAAATATCCAGTGCGAGAATCTATTACTTTGAAGTCAGGGGGCACGTTGTTTTTTGCTAAATGGTTTTGCTCAAAATGGCTCCCTAAGTTGAGTTCCTTCAACCCCGTAATTACTAACCAGAAATCTAATCTTTTCACAAGGTATCGTGTGGAATTCCATCTGATAGTGACGCTTCTCCAGCTTGCGAGATCAGAGCGTTGGAATCAGTAAATGGGTCACTTCTAGCAATTTTTGCTTTTAACTCAGATCCTTCCCAATGAAGTAAAACTCTTCCAAAGTAACTCTGCGTAGAGGTAAGTACTACTTGTCTTTGAACATGCTCGTGAACCAACAAATTGGAAGATATTGCTGTTATCAGACCTCTATTTGCCAGTTGCCAATCAAAGGTTTGATTCGGCCCGAATATTTAGATTAACCAGCAAACATACGGACAAAAAGGGTGCCATTTCTTTTAAGAGGTATAGAACACGGCATGAATTGAGTTTGAATCAAAGATCTCTATTCACTATGAAGTTCACGACATTATGTCATAAGCACGACCTCCGACATATAGCTTCCTTGGCTGGCTTTCGGCGAAGTACGAGGGTTGTCTGAAAAGTTTCCGACCGAACAATGATACAAGACATTTTTTCTCAAAATTGTTTTTTATATTTCTGCATAGTCTCCTTGTAACTCTACACATTTCTCCCAGCGATGCTACCATCTCTCTAACGCGTCCAAATAGTACTTGGCGTTTTTCTCTGCCAAATAATTGTTCACGAACGTGATTGCCCCCTCATTTGACGAAAATCTCTGTCCTCCGAGCGCAGTTTTTAGATGAGGGAACAAAAAGAAGTCGCTTTGGGCTAGATCTGGTGAATAAGGCAGATGGTCAAGCAGTTCAAACAGTAATTCATGGATTTTCGCCACGACAAGCGCTGAGGTGTGAGACGGCGTGTTGTCTTGGTGAAACAGGATTTTCCTTTTCTGCAAAAGTGGCAGTTTTTCCGCAATTTCTGCCTTCAGCTCGGCAAGTAATGACGCGTAGTATGCTCCTGTAATGATTTTTCCTTTTTGAAGATAATCGATTAAGATAAATCCTTTACTATCCCAAAAAATAGTCGTCATCACTTTCTCAGGCGAAAAAACAGTTTTTGCTTTTTTTGCAGCCGGCTCACCCTTTGCAGTCCACTGTTTTGACTGAACTTTTATTTCGGGCGTATAATGGTGTTTCCCAGTTTCATCTACAGTAATTAATCGGCGCCAAAACTCGGGTTTATTGCACCTAAACTGCGCCAACAGAGCGCTGGAAATATTCATTTGAACACGTTTTTTGTGTAACGTAAGCAAACGCGGCACCCAACGCGCGGACAGCTTTCTCATGCCCAAATCTTGATTTAATATGTAACAAGTACGTTCTTCGGGCATTTTTATAATCTCTGCTATCTCTCTCACTTTAATTCGGCGGTCGTCTAACACCATTTGGTGAACTTTAGCAATGTTATCGTCAGTGGTTGCAGTTTTTGGTCGTCCCGAACGTTCATCATCTCCCAAGCTCTTACGGCCACGTTTAAATTCAGCTGCCCAAAATTTCACTACGGTAAATGATGGTGCAGAGTCCCCATACACAGAGTCCAACTCATTTTTGATATGCGTAGGCGTATTGCCTTTCAAAAAGAAGAATTTAATAAGAGCTCGATACTCAATTTTTTCCATTTTCATAAAAAACACTCACATCGACTCACTCAAAGGACTGCCAACTAAAAACTGCGCATCCAAAATAACTGAAACTTCGGTAAGTAACTCTCAAAAGATGCACAACTAGCATCCACTAGCTTTTATTGACGAGTGCCGCTATCTTTACGTTGCGATCGGAAACTTTTCAGACAACCCTCATATATTCTGTTGATCCAATTTCGGGTCCCTATTTCGAACATTTTCAGTCAATTTACTGGTCCGTTGCGCGATATGATGTTGTCGTCGGATTGATTCCTCATGTCAATAATTCTACATACAGTATGGCACATAGGGGCATCTTGCTGGAACCACATATCAACCGGATCAATGTCGTCCATATCTTCAATCACCGATCACTCTTGGGTGAAATTGACTGTGACGGCAGCTCCGGCCTCATTTTTGGTAATATAGATGCTATCTGCATGAAGGCCACCCCGAACAGTGTTTCAAGGTCTCCTGAGTCTCTTCTGCGGTTGCCTCACTCCAGAAATGGCAAATTTCCGTGTCACAAACTCATTGAACCGAAATTGACCGTCGCGACGAACACGATTTTTCGATCAAATAAAGGGTCTAGCCCAGACTCTTTTCGCAAGCTATGGTCTCGTGGATTTGCTGCATAGGCATCTCTTTGACAATTGTATAGTAGACAATTTAGACCTAGAGATTTCGAGATATGTATGATGTCAGAGGCACTCAGTACTTTAGTGTTATAGTGTCGTCGGGTGAGTCTATTCTAATTGTACACTAAGGTGGTGAACATTCATCTGTAATGTGATTTACAAGCTATGCAAGGCAAATACCATCATAAAGTCACTTTCATCGCTAATTTCTAGGTCCTCCTCACAACATCAAGATAAACTCATATCGTCCAATGACTGCTGATATAAAAGCAAATTGGATCAACTGTCTGCCTGGCATCCCACACGATTAACTCCTGCTTGTTTGCCCCTTATTCCGTTTTTGGATTAATTAATTCAATGAAAGTTCAAAGTGCTGCATCCACCTGCCCAAGCGTGTCCGTAATGCAGTTCAACTTGTTCATCAGAGGTAGTATCGTATCCTTCCTTTTGGTCTCCCTTTCTCCAGGTCGCCGCCCTCAGTTCACAAACTTACGCTCTTAAAACAATGACGTCCTCCCCGTAATGCATGGATGTTAGGACTGTTAACATTTTTTAATTAAATTAGGGGTTGATTTATTTGTCCTCACTGCTGTCACTTAACGGTTTCATTGTGTATACGTACATATACTCGTATGTTTATATTTTTTTTTGCTTTTATAGAACACTCGACCCACACACATTCATATCTATGTACAATACTTGTACCACCGTCGCAGTAGTATCATAGTAGAAATTAATTCAACTTTATCATCCTACTGTCGTTGTGCATAGCAAAACCCTCGGCATGTTGCTCTGCTCAACCCTGTTTCTATCGACGAAAAAAAGGTCAAAGTACGTCCGGAAGGACGACAGACTAGAGAACGATACTTGAGTGGGATAATACATGCGCCGAGTGGGCTTCATGGATTATCAGTTTCCCATCTCTCTGCAAGAGTACCTAACAAGCCATCTAACCTACCCCTTCGAAGCACTGACATACCATCATGAGATTTATATGCAAAGATCCCACACAGAAGTCGCGTGCGTAGGGCTACCAGCTGCAATCCTTGGGCGTTTCACAGCGGAATGTTTCAATTTGCCTGAAAGGCAAACTCAAAGCCTTACTATGACATGGCAGTGGAAAGGGATAACAGAGGTACGAGTGTTCTAAGGATAGCATGCACAAAGATCGACTTTTCGGCTAAGAGTCTGAGTCACCCTTTGACATTCAAAATTCTCAAAGGGGCAGAGAAAGCCCTCTTTCTTGGTAATATTATGGAGAATTCTTAGGTTTAACATCTACCCTCAGTTGTGGCCCAGAAGACATGATTCTGATGAATTCGTCAAAAGTCAATGCGACCGAGGGGCTGAGAATTAAGAATAAATCACCAGGTGGGATGAACTGCATTATGAGTATGAGTGTGAACACCTGCACGAGTATGTGTGTCTATTGGGAAAGTATCAGAAAAGCCCATACGTCATTTTGGACTTAAGATTTTGCAGGTGGATGGATCATGACTCCCCACCGAGGGTGTGCATATTTGTAGTGATGACATACGATAATCCTCACCCCGTTTTGTGGGGGATGACGACGATGGCGGCTACAATGAGTGCCGTCATGTTGACTTTTTCATTAACAATTCACACTTGACGCTGTTGCTTGGAAATCCACACTGATACGAGTATTCAACGGTTTGACGATAAGGGTGGTACAGGCTAATCTGTTGAAAGTAGGTGACGGGTAATTTGATAATAGGGTTGCAAAATATAGTCAGGGTGTAAGGACAGACTGACAAATGAAATGACTCATGAAATTCGCAGAAAAGTTAAAAGAAATGCGTCAGAGCTTATTTAGAATAAACAGAGAGCTGTGTAGAAACTGTTGGCAACTCAAGGTACGTTTACGTAGTATCTACGCTGTACGAATATGTGTAGGACTACCGGCCGCTAATGAATGAATTCAAGTACAGTGTGTTTGATAATTCAGCGTTTCTGTGGATTATTGTTACCATCGTATTACTGTGACATGACCTATACCATGCAGCCTTACCTTGGCACGTGCTTAAAGTGTTATGGCATGGTGATAACGTGTGAGTGGTGGGTTTTCCCCATAACTAAAGTAGAGGTGGTTTTGACTTCGTTAAGTTAAGGACTTGTATCGAAAGGAAGCCATTCCAAACACCCGTGTACCGATAAGAGAGTGCAAGAAACACTACAACTTAGTTATTGCGAAAATAGAAGTAGTTAACTGGTCTGACAACAGGGATAGAACAACCCCTTTCTCAATATAAAATTTGGATCTATCTTGCCCCGATAACTTGGATCAAAAATTTCCACGGCCGTGCTTTTATGTAACAGGGCAATATTTTTACCATCTCTGCAAGGATCAGGAACGAAAGCAACAGACTACGCTTTAGAGCGGTTGTTTAGGTACATATGGTATGCATACAACTAAGTCCGATGACAATAATTAGTTTTTAGGGAAAGGCCAATAGAGAGGCAGCCCACCTAGGGGCTTCCGAATATTGACCTAATAGGACAATCCAGGATTCATTTTGACCGAGACTTCTTCACCGCATTCTTCGGTGAGTTGCTCCCTTCACTAATTTAAATGAACTCTCGGAGGGCATAGGGTTTCAGCGAAGCCTGCGTGCCTTCAGTTCTCTGTAATGCTGTTCAACTCCCTTCAAGTGTCCACTTTGCATATTTAATTATATGACGCTAGTTAGAGTCGGTTTTTGAGCAAATACTTCAAGTGGCATACCCCAAGATGGTTTAGGTCCCCTTCTTCTTCTGATTGCCATATAAGGCTAGCCCTTCCATTGCGTTGTCCATCTGTATATGACTCCAAGACTGTTTGGGCCGGAGCGTCGATATCCATTTCCTTTACAAGTTTCAGAGGATTCGGACATTTCAGGCGGCTGATGCGGACTTTTCTAACCTCCACGATGTTGGATTGATTCAGTTTCAAAACTTGCAAACACACCCATGAGAGCTCGCTGCCATGATACTCGTATACAAGAAGGTGGTTAGGCTTTTGGAAAATTGTGTCTATCTTGCAAACGTGCGATAGTGGATGTCCTTTGCTAAGACCTTTACGGAGCAGTAGGAGATGCCAAACTTAGTTACTTATCCGTCCAGTGACCCTTGGAGGGTCTGAGCCTGAACTAATGCCGCTTTCCATCCTTCGCGGTCTGGGCCACGTTGATTTCAGTTTACTAGACCAAGACTTCTGGCGTCGGCGAGTACTTGATCTCTAAACCGGAGGTTCGGTCTTCCTTTTCTTCGTGAATCAGGTGGTTGCGATGCGAAGATTCTTCGCTGGAGCATTCTCGCTGAGCCAGTGCAGTTGATGGATTTTTGTCCTTCGGATTACATTTACATCTTTATACAGCTCGAAGAGTTCGTGGTTATATCTTCAACTCCATTCGCCCTCCTCGCAGACAGGGCCAAATATTCGACGTCGAATTTTTCTTTCGAGGCATCCCAAGATCTGCTCCACTGTCTTGTTTATCGTCCAGCATTCATAAAGCAAGAGCAAGATTGGCAAGATCAGGATTTTGTAGAACATGATTTTGGACCATCGACTTAGGAGTTTGGACAAACCGAAGTGGCAGCGGTTGCCTAAGGTTATTCTTCGTCGAACCTCCACTAGGGTGTCGTTTGTGGAATTTATATTTGCACCGAGGTAGATAGACTCCTTCACTACCTCAAAATTATAGCTGTCGATTGTTAGGTTCTGACCTAGACGGTATTCGACGGATCGGTTTTTGGTCGACAGCATGTACCTTGTTTGATCCTCATTCATCATGAGGCCATCTCGTTTGACTTGTTCTTCTATAGTAGTAAAAGCCTCAATAAAGGCACGCTGGGAACGGGCGATGATGTCGATATCGTTTGCATATCCCAGCAGCTGGATGGATTTGTTAAATATATATAGTGCCTTTCGCACTATCTGCTCCAGTACAGGATTAAAAAAAATCACACGACAGCGCGTCTCCTTGCCGGAGTCCGGTGCATGTTTGGTATAATTAGGAGGTCTTCTGTCCAAGCTGCATGGTGCATTGCGAGTTTCCTAGCGAGGGGTGAAACAAAGGGATCAGTTTTCTTGGGGTCCTAAATTCAGCTATCGCGTTATACATATAATTCAGAGCGATGAATGCTGTCGTATGAGGCTTTGAAGTCGATGAAGAGATGCTGAATATCGACTTGGAACTCGTTGGTCTTTTCTAGGATTTGCCGCAGTGTAACGATTCGGTCTATAGTCGATTTGCCGGTAGGTAGGTGCCGATGAGTGTGATCAAAATCGGCTTTAGTCGCACACACAGTTCTCTGGATAGGATCTTGTAGGCCACGTTAAGCAGGGATATGCCTTGGTAGTTCTTACAAGACATAAGATCTCCTTTCTTGAAGATGGGGCAGATAGAGCTGATAGTCCAGTCGCCGCGCATGCTTTCATCCGCCCATACTTTTGCAGATGATCTGGTGCGTGCTCCATGCCAAAACATCGTCACCAGCTTTGAAGAACTCTGACGGCAATCCCGTCGAACCCGCAGCATTATTGTTCCTCAGCTTTTTAATGGCTGGCCGACTTCGTCTAGGCTGGGTGGGAGAAATACTTTATCGACTGGAGTTGAGTTTTCTTCATACCTCATCACTCTCTCCTGGTCATGCCCATCAAGCAGCTGTTGGAAATGCCGCTTAAATACATCCACAATTCCCTGCGGCTCGGTGACAAGATTGTCCTCAGCGTTTCGAAGGGCCTGAGTTCCTGCTCTGTAGCCGGCAGCCAGGCATTTAGCTTTTTTATAAAAGTTCCGCATCTTGTTATTACTCCTGAACTCTCCGATATTATTGAGCTGGGAGACTGCGAAAGCTCTTTTCTTTTTTCGCAGTAATTTTTCCTCCTCCCTCCTTCTGGCTCTGCACTCATCTCACGTTTCCCGGGTTATTCTTTGCAACGTCTTCTTATATGCTTCATCTATTGCCTTCAGCTTCTGCTTGCACTCGTCATCATCCCATGGATTTCTTGTCGGGGGTGGCTGGTAGCCTAGAGTAGCTTCGGCTACTTGCTTAATAGTAGTGTAGCATTGTAACCACATGTTGTTGGCGTTGGTGGTAGGCAATGACATATTGCATAGCCGTTAGTCCATTTGCTCTCTATAGTCTCTGGCTATCTCCGGTGTGCTCAGGAATCCAATGTTGTACCTCCTTTTTTGTTGTTTGGCGTAGCTTTCTTCATCAATTTTGGAATTGATTTCCCCGCGAACGATTTTAACATCGTACTCCGGACAAGCTCCGTAGACTCCGTCCAAGAAGCCGTAGAAATCCTGTTTGATAGGGTCCACAGCTTCATTGGTAGGGGCGTGTGCACATATGAGGCTAATGTTGTAGAATTTGCCTTGGATGCGGATCACAGCAGGGGGTGGCCGTGGTGTAGTGGTATTAGCTATCGCTTCTCACTCGGAAGGTCAAGGTTCGAATCCTAGCCACAGCAAGTTTTCATTTGTGTATTGTAATTCGAACTCAGTCAGAAAAATCTGCGTGTGAAGGCATAACACTGACATGTAGATTTGGCTGTTGTAGGGTTTTTCAAGCACAAAATAACCGTTAAAATTCACAACCTCACATTCTGAGAGAAGAAAAATCTTTCTGTCCTATTCGGACTCCCATCCCTGGAGTTTCAAACTACTACATCACAAACTTTCCTTTCTCCTCCTTCTATCTTTCCGCCCGCGCCGTGGCAACAGTATAAGGGTATTCATAACCCCTTAGGCGCGCGTAAATTATAAAAAAAAAAACAGCTAGGCGATCGCTAATTGATTCGAAGTCGATGACTTTCGATCTCAGCCGTTATCCCACGACGAGTCCGCATACTAATATGTGTAACCTTTTGTTGCAGCTGTAATATGGTATATATCGCACTCCTTCCTTTTCATCATTCCTGATCCTATCCAGCGCACTTTGTTGTTTATCCAGATTATGTTCGTAGACTCTGCTGGTACCAGCATTGGTGTCCATTCGTTCTACATGTCCTAGCCTAGTTAGAAAACTGCGCATTAGTCGCAGTATAGCTCTCGTAGTTGGTTGTTGAATCTTCTCCGCCAAAGCCCTCCAATACATACGAAACCGGATATTTTGAATACTTTTTTCTGGAAACCACTGAGGATATATTCATCCGCTTGCTATAGCGTCCATGCTTCAGCGCCATAAATCAGGACTCAGATGATCAAGATCTTACAGTTTTTTGTGATAGGGCTTTCTATTCAATTGCCTTCTTACCCCAAAGAAACAACGATGGGCAAGAGTAAATTTTCGTTCTATTTCTACTGAAGTGTTCTCGCCAAAATTGAAAGCAGAGCCAAGGTAGGCAAAGCCCCTTACTACCTCGAATTTGGCAGCATTTTGGCAGCATTTTGGCAGCTTCCGTTTCAATGTGGGTGAAAGCCCACTGTGTTCGCTTAAGTTTATTGATATCATCAGCGTACTCTGGTAGTTGCACAGACTTTTGAAAGATTGTGCCTCCGGTGTTCATCGGTGTTGAGTTCCATACAATTCTTTCAAGTATGATGTTAAAGAAGTCACATGACAGCGCGTCACCTTCTCTAAAACCCTTTTTGACGGAGCAGCGAGCGTTTATGGCTTATGTTGGGTATCGATTTGGACTTATGAGGTTTTGCCAGGATCTGCCGGAGTGTGAAGATTTGGTTGATTGTGAACTTTCCTGACCTGAAATCATATTTATAGGGACCTGGCAGAAAAGATCTTGTATACGATGTTGAAGAAGTTAATACCTCTGTAGTTGGCGCAGTTAAGGGTGGTCTCGTTTTTTGTGGATAAAGCAAAGGGTGCTGCGATTCCATTCATCAGGCATACACTCTTTTGGCCAGATCTTATAAATGAGTTGAAGTATGCCCTCCATGAAGTCGCTTCAAGCAGCTTTGAATGTAACCCGACAGGTCCAGTAGCATTGGTGGATCGAAGATCAGAAATTGCTATGTTTGTTTCGTTTTTTTCGTTCAAGCCGAATGAACTATTTTTCTTGACGGCTGGATGTTAGGTTTCGTCGACGTTATATAGTCTGCAGAAAAAGTTGTTCCTTATTCTCAGCATCGAGAGTGGCTCTACTACACGATTTCCTTCATCACCTCTACAGGTTTCTATACGGGTGTTCTTGCCCTGACACACGTTTTACCTACTGGTAAAATTTCCGTGCGTTGTTCTTGGAGTACAAACGCTCAGTGTCTGTGATTGCGTGATTCACGTGCTATTTTTTCTTCTTCTGGGGAAATTGATGTTTTTGCAGCTTCTCTGTTCGTTGAGCTCACGAGCGGTTCTCATCCTTTGCAGCTTTGACCCTTTTTGTTTCATTTTTCTGGTCAGGTGAAACCCATGACATTAGTGCCCATTGGTCTTCCGTACTTGATGCAAGTGGCATAGGAGTCTTTGGAGATTTTGGAATACGCGCTTGGGGCAGATTCTGGCGGCCTTTCCGATTGCAGCTTTTCTAGTTATAACTTCTCACAGTAGTTTCTTTTTTTGCGGTGCTTGGGAAATTCCCGGTCGCACCTTGGCTGCAACAAGGTGGTGATCCCAGCCAATGTTGACTGCCCGAAAGTTTCGGACGTCCAGAATATTGGAGGCATATCTTACGTCGATAGCAATGTGAACAATTTGATTTATCGTTTTATGATCCGTGTTCCTTTGTATATATTGATATGAGGAAACCGTGTGATAATTTATCTCGCCGCAAGGCCTAAGTCCATTGCAAGACGTAATGCTGTATAGGCTATGCTTACCAGCTATCCTACCAAAGATGTCCGCTTTTACTATCTTGATCTTAAAATCGCCTAGTACGATTTTAACGTCATACTTCGGACATTACTCATATGTTTTGTCAATGAGCTCGTAGAAACATTCATTGGTCTCGTCACCCTTATTTTCCGTAGGGGTATAGGTACATATTAGGCTTATGTTAGCGAATGTAGTCTTGATGCAGATTGTCATAAGATACTCGCTCACGTGTACGCTCAAGACTTCTTGCCTACGTCTGCTACTTTTGGCAGATCCGCATCCGAATAAGCGCTGTTTTTTCCCCTATAGCAATACGAGTATAGGTATCAACATTTTTCACCCTCCTGATGTCGCATCGCACTTCCTGGTTAGCGGTGATATCTTCGTGATAGCAGTCAAAAGTCTCTCCTAATTTTTTGGCTGCACGCCTGTTAAGAAACAGAACATTCCACGTGCAGATGTGAAGGTTGTTGTCCTTTAAACGTTTGCAACGGTCGTCAAAATAGTGAACCAATTTCTATCCGAGACCATTAGTTGGGTGGTCACACATTTTCCATCTATTCCGTATAGAGTTGAAAGCTCTACGACAGCGTAGGCCAGTATTATGCTACTAGCCGGGCATGCCCTTGCCATTTTAGCCTGCTTGAGTAAGAGTGTAAACATACGTTACCGGGTGACCACAACTAGGAGGTGCTGGCCCGATCCAAGTTATGGGACAGTCACTGGTTTACCGATCATTCATCGAGCAGATCTTTAGAATCTGCCGAAGCATAGATACTTGATCAAGCCCAGAATTACCCGGCCTGAAACTTCACTGATGTATGCCATTGGTAAATAAGTCATCGGGTGCCAAATTAGGGCTGTACGGTGGATAACACGTCAATTCCATGCCCAAAAAGTCGCTTGTTTGAGCCGACCTGTAAGACCTCCCATTGTTGTGGTGGAGAATGATCTCTGTTCGGTGGTTGCTTTTCCTTATTTCTCCAAAGACTTCTGGAAAATAATTTGTGGTGTACTATCTTACGTTGCTCTAATTGCACGGTGGCGTCTGATTTTTCCAAAGAAACACGCCACCATTTGCTTCAAAGTGCTTCGTGCGCGAACAACTTTTGTTAGATTTGGCTTTTCTTGAAAGACTGATATTTGTTTTCGAGCTCATATGTATAGATCCATGATTTGTCGTCTGTCACGATCTTGCAGACCTCTTTTGAAGAACCGCAATAGAATTTTTTCAATATTTCTTTGTGCCAATCGACCCGAGGCTGTTTTTTAAACGATCGCCAAACTATGCGCTGTCGAACACGAATATTAAATGTATCCAAGTGGAACTAAGGAGGCCCAAGCATGCCTCAAATTCAGATAACGATCTTGGAATATCATTTCCCACACAGCATCGGTGTTTTCTGTCACAACAACCGATTTTGGCCGACCTTCACCAAATATATCCTGTTGTGAATGATGACCATGACTGAATTTGAAACCAGTGAAACGCTGTGCTTTACCACCAAAAGTAGAAGCAAGTTGACCGGCACACGCCAACATTTACGACGCTGATGTCAGACTTAACGTATGTACACCCAAATCTCAAATCTACCCTAAACCTAGCTGGAACTTCTGATTGCGAAACAATGCTGGTGTCCAGAAGTCGTATGGACATATTCAGGCCAAAATCCACACAGAAAATGACAGAAAATGCGGATTCATTCGTGTAGATAGCAATTTCATCTGACCTTGTTGTTGCATCTCATTGCCATTTACGTTATCTATTCCTGGACACATGAATATTTTTTTCGCTGCTATTTTATATAGTCTGCGCGAAAATATATATCGGCTACGCAAAGATGTCCTGCGTCGATTTCTATTTTCCTGTGTGTTTCGCAGCTTTCTCTTGTTTAACAGTTTAGTTCGGAACTTGGCTGATTCAGGGAATTAATCGGAGTGACATGAAGATGACCCCGTCTGTCTCCCTGAACAATTGGGTCGGCCATTAAACTAGTCAGACTTTTGTGTAGATTTGCGGTAGTACAAGGTGGTACAAAAGTTGTCACCCGATGTTCTTTGGCTGTAATTTTAGTTCTGCTTTTAGATTATGTTTATTAGATATCTTAAACTTTTTTTCATCAAGTCGAGAAAATGATATCGGCTAAGTGGCCGCTGCCAGAATTGAAGACATTTTCCATCACTCTTGCCAGAACTTCCGGCGACAAGTCCTCGCATTCTTAAAGGATTTTCTCTTTGAGGGCATTAAGAGTCCGAGACTTGTTGACATAGACTCGTGACTTCAAAAAAAACCACAAAAAGAAGTCTGGAATGGTTAAATGAGGCGATCTTGCCGGTCAGTGCAAATCGCCAAAACGTAAGATTAGGCGACCCGGAAATGCAGTCCTCAGAATATCGGTTGTGGCTCGTGCAATATGCGCCGTTACTCCATTCTGTTGGAGCCACATTTTCTCCTGTTCCAATTTTTCCAATTGAGGAAGGAGAAAGTCGTTGAGCATGGCTCTGTAGCGCTCGCCATCCACAGTAGTCTTTTGGACTGCGGCGTATTCGAAAAAATAAGGCCCGATTACGCCTCCAGCGTAAGCAGCACACCATGCAGTAACTTTGAGTGGGTGTAATGGCTCTTCGTCGGTTATACGCGGATTTTATCTCCCTTGTGCTGGAGATTCAGGAAGGCTTGAGCGCAGGTTACACGCGCTTACTGTCTTACTGTCTTTCACCAAAATTCTCTGTAATGACTGCCGATTGATGCCCAGTTGCGCGGCACATTGTCTGGTCAATACTTCGTGGTGCTCTGCGATGTCTTCAACCACAGCTGCGATATCCTCAGCAGAACGGCTGCTCTGGAGCCGGCCAGACCACGCAGCATGTCGTGTTATCTCATACTCTTATAAGCGAGCGGCTCAGCGTTGTACTGTTTGCCCAGTTGGTGTCGGACGACCGGGTAATCTGCACCGAAATTCACGACGAATTATTCCGCAAAAAAATCGTAACAATTATTCCGCGTTCTTTAGGAGTATAGCGATTCATGTCTTCAGAAATGTCAAAGTAGAATTGACATTTGCCGCCATTTGCAAAAGTTATAGCATTTTCTGATAGGGTGATGACTTTTGCGTCACCTAGTAGTAGCGAGAGGTATTACTTATCACTGCAACTCTAACTAAAATCCTAAAAGACGACCTTTGACCGGTTAAAGAGTAATCTTCGTAGTCACTGTCTCCGGGTATACTCACTTATTTCCTTAGATGGTCTTACGATCCGAGATGGACCTGAACCGTAACCGATAAACCTCACCAAATAGCGTGGTCTTTGGTCAACTACCTTTAGTTGTGACTTTTAGATTCGTTGAGGTCAATTTTTACTTGTGTGTGCAACCTAACTTTACCATGTTGCTCCTTCGGGTAAGAACCATTGATGCGCAAAACTTGTGCAATGTCATTGCCCTATTATTCAATTTCCAGAGAAAAAAAGATTGGCAAGCGCAACTTTTCGATTGGCTTCAGGTAAGGTGTCTTTATCAGGGTCCTGCTATGCGTTCTGTCATATAACAGCATGTATGATTATGCCCTTAATAACAGCTAAGTCCATTTTTTCCATTTCTGTTGCAGTACGTTCAATCGTACCAATGATAGGTGCCTTCTTTCTGCTAATAATGTGAACGTCATCTGCATATGCAAGTAGTTGCACAGACTTATAGAAAATCGTCCTTTTGATCTTGGCATGCGAATTTTTGCACAATTCTTACAAATTTGATGCCAAAGGAGTCAGATGATAGTGAATCCACTTTGTCTAAGGCGTTTTTGACGACAAAACTCAATTTGCAATGCATCTGACTGTAGCAGAGAAGTGAATATGACGAGATTGCCAGATCCTGTCATGCGCGGCCATGAAATCGATAAAGAAGTGATGGACTTCCTGTGTTTTCTCTAAGGTCTGTGGGTATTTACTCAATTATGATATAGTATTACCATGTCTCAAACTAGATTTATCGAGGTTACAGAGATCGTTTACAGATAATTTCATGCATTCACTCTATGGGCTGGACGTGATTACGGGTCCTTTCCATTTTTTTATGTAGCACCGCTTCGTAGGTGAGTTGCTTTACTATATTTCCTTCCCTTACATACATTTTACCGAGGTAGACTTAGCACTTAGCTGCATTTCCAACTGCTTCTTGGCATCGGTGCCACAACACTGGGTACCAATGACTTGTGGAAGGATTGAATGATATGCGATCAAATGGTCTGACGATTTATTGCGGTTGGAGCCGTTAAACTCCTGACAGTATTTCTACGTTATAATGGTGTCAGAATGTAGTCTCTGTTCCAAATAAGTCAGAGACGAATTTTTTAGTGAACGAATGAAGATTTATTTTATTTTAAGCTAAGCTTACTTCGGCTAGAGATGATTTAAGAAGAATGAGAAGGAAATAAAAGTTGAGAGATTAGAATTACGAGTATGTAGTAGATTTGTTTCTGACTATTAGATTCCGCCCGCCTCAACGTCTCCTTTGGAACGTTGATTGTCTTCCTGGTCCTCTAGATAAACTAGTAAAGGATACAGCTTGTCTATGGGACGCTTGAGATTGACGATTGAGTTTAAATGGCTAAATGGTGACGACACTAACGTCCCTATCCGATCCTGGGTGCATTTCAATTACTCGACCAAGTGGCCATTTAGTTGGAGGCTACCGCTCGTCTACGACCAAAACAAGTGTTCCTACTTTGATAGATGACGTCGTGTCATGCTACTTAACAAATTCTTGGAGGTGCTGTAGGTATTGAATTAACCACCTTTGCCAGAATCACTCCAAAATCTGCCTCAGATGTTGAAAACGAGAAAATCTTGATTCAGGGATATGAAGCAGCGTTAGCTCAGGTATTGTGTTGATGACACTTCCAATGATAAAGTGTCCCGGAGTTAGTGCTTCGATATCTTCGGGATCATCTGACAGTGGACAGATTGATAGTGAATTTAGGACGGCTTCTATTTTGCTAATAAAGTAGAAAACTCTTCATATGTTAGAAGTGATTCACCAACAGTTCGCTTGATATGAAATTTAGCGAATTTGACGCTCGCTCACCAAAGTGAGGTGGTAAATGGGGGCTAAACCATTTGATTCCATCGTTAGCTAGCATATCTACGATGTTCCGACACTCCTTGGAGACAGATTTGAAAAGTCTTCGAAGTTCTGCATCAGCTCCTATCAAGTTGGTACCAAAATCGCTTGTAAGCCTGGCACAGATACCACGGCGGCTGACGAACCTCTTGTATGTAGCTAAGAAACCTTCCGTTGAATACTTGGTAATTCTAAGTGATCTGAGGAGGATGAAAAGCAAACAAATACGAGTACGATGAGATGGGCCTTGAATGTTTTGGCTGCTCGTCCTCTCCAAGTTTTCAAAATAAAAGGTCGAGAAGGAATGGTACGATTACCTGGCAGTTGACCCATCAGTTGCCTCGATGTCGCAGCTCGATGACGGGCACAGACAACACAGCGTTGAAGGAATGAGCGCACATAACTACGCTCTCCTATGTAGAATCCAATAAGTTCTTCTTAATGTTGCCAGCATGAACTGCACACCACCATGGATGGCTGCTCGATGTATATATGTAATTCAAGACAAGATTAGTGAAGATCGAATCTCTTGGCAGAATTATGGGATGTTTCATGTCTGGATCTATTTGTGCATTACAAAGGCCCCCGCCAATTCGCATAACTTCTTCTGAGTCAATAAATGGCGTAAGCCGATGAAGAGATCTCCTCGGGAATAAAGATTCTAAACGAGAAAGATGATTAATTTCAGATCTAAAATAAATGCTTTGCGTATTTTTTATCCTCTAATCTCAGTTGGTGTTAATGGGCTTGAACTATGTGATAAGCTTGAGACTTTTCGAAATAACACTACTCGTCTGCACCACGCAGTGATTCGCAAAAGTCTCGATCGACGAAAACGTTGAACAAGATCCCATGATAATGTAGTCGGCTTTCTTATAGCTACAGTTACCAATTGTTGATGATCTTCATGATCTACATTAACACCTGGAGTGGAGATAAGATTGGGCCAGTTATCACGAGTAAGTTTGAGCCATTGTGGCCCTTGTCACTAAAGGCTACTTTGTGCTAACTAGCGAGGTGATGCTCCTCTCGAGGCAAGATCCCCAGTGTTGCGTCGTCACAACAACATAGGTTGCATATGCGAACATTGCCATGAACATGCACCTAGTCAACACCCCCTATGCAACAACGCCCCACTCAAGCAATTTCGACAACCGACAGAACTACATAGCCGTGCGTCTGTCCGATCTGGAGAAAACGATGGAGACAGCAACTGCACAGTTTCAGAAAGCGATGGATGCCTTAGACGCTAAGGAGTTAGGTCAAGCGGAGACAACGTTCGACGCAATCCGAGAAATGTACCTGGAGCATTGGTGCAACTTATTGGACGCGAGAGACAAGATTCAGCCACCTGAAAAGAAAGTAGGAGATAGTCAAGATTCCAAGGAAAAGGTTGACATTCAACTTACCAGTATTTGCAGGGAGTTACGAGTCATGTCGAGCCTTCCACGACCTTTTCGTGTCGTTGATCCACCATAACGCATCGCTGTCTGAAATACAGAAGATGCATTATTTGAAGACAAGTGTGTCAGGTGAAGCTGAAAAACTTTTGGCTCACCTGGGGATCGACCAAGGCAACTATGCCAAGGCTTGGACCATTCTGAAGGATTGTTACGACCATCAACGGTTCTTGGTGAACACCCAGCTGAAATGCCTCTTCAACCAGCTGTCGATTGCCCAGGAGCGTGCAGAGAACATCAAGCAGTTGCTTGACACCTCAACGTAAGTTGTCCATAGCCTGGAGAATCACGAGGTGCCGGTGGAGCATTGAATATTGTGCTCATTTTCGTTCTTCTGCAAAAACTTTCGATAAAAACGCAGCATTTGTGGGAAGAAAGGCTTGCAAGTAAGTCAGACAGCATTCCCTAAGTCTGTTGACTTCACACAATTTTTGGAAACGAGGTTCCGTTCACTGGAAGCGGTTAGTCAACAGCAGTCTCGACCAACAACGAATCCGGTAAGGAATGTACCACCGCGGAACAGCTTCCATGCGACAGCAACCATCAAAAGGTTTTCCTGCAAGATCTGCAACAAAGGTCAACACTCCATTCGCCAACGCGGACGCTTTCTAAAGATGGGTACCGCGGAGCGATGTCAGAATGTAGCGAGACTCGGACTTTGTCGGAACTGCTAAGCATACAGCCACACGTTTGAGCAGTGTCCAAGTATGCGTAGGTGTTTTAACTGCCAGCAACCACATCACTCGTTGTTGCATGCCAACTTTTCTCAGCCGTCCACTCCGCATCTGCATACCTCCAACAATCTTTTACAGCAGAACCAACAGAACTGCCTCACGAAGACGATGAATGCTGAAGCAACACCCTTTTCACCGAACGAAGGAGAACGGCCCTCTTGCTGCTCGGTCGAAACCTTCCACTCTCGCCCGAGTTCTTGCACGCACGCTGGCCTCGGCAATGGTAAAGGTAAGTGGGATTTAGTCACTTCGAGCCTTACTCGACTCTGGTTCGCAGGCGTGTTTCGTCACCGAATCGGCTGTTCAACTTTTATGTTTGCAATCCAAGTTCACACACGTTGAGGTTTCCGGGTTGGGTTTAGTCAGCAGTGGCACATGTCAAAGCTTTGTTAACATCACCCTCTCGTCACATCATTCAGCCTTCAAAACCTCAACGTAGACGTTCGTCTTCCTCATCTGGAATGTGATGCCAGTTTGCTTTGGGCACGTTGATCTGGACCTGTCTGACTCGATTCCGAATGAAATCCTTCCATCTAGATGGCTCACCTTCGATCCAATACAGAGTAGTACTGGATGCAGTCCAAAGGTGAATAGAAACTGAATATAGATTGAGGACACTGATGAAATATTTTACGAGTTTGGTGAGCAGCAGTGTTGCTGACAATTCCAGATGAGCAATGGTGACCCGAATAGATCTGAGTCGTTTTGGTGAATCCAATTTAAACCCAAAGTTCTATGTACTGGAATATCATCGATATAAAGTGATGATTGTTCAGGCACTTCCTCGATAAGAGTTTCATTATTAGCACATCATTTTTGCAATTGAAACCGGCCTGCTTTAAAAAGATTAGAAATTTGTGTGATTCATTTCTTACTCTTTTGAACAGTAGCTGATCCGTCGTACATATCACCCACGTAAGTTTGTTTTTTGATAACATCTTTGACATCACCGAATAGTAAGAAATGGAGCAGATTTTGTTCCATATGTTAATGTGGTGAGTACAAATTCTTGAACGTTAGAACTTTCAGTCCACAGAATTCGTTGATATTTCCAGTCGTCAGGGTGTACTTTGATTTGCCGGAACAACTTTGTAACATCAGCAGAATAGAATTTGTTAACCCTCCAACGTGTAAGAACATCAGGAAGGTCGACATGCAGCTTTGGACTTTATGACCTTAAAAATTCGCACCCAAACCGACGCTATTTCTAATCTCTATAGCAGTCACCGTAATATCTGTCACTATTCCTCACCAACCTCTTGTCGAGCCCATCCCATTGCACTCCCTAGTTGGCATTAACTCTTGCTTTATAGCAGTCTGCATATAGCTCTTCAAGGTCCGGACAATATTTTTTTGTCGTTGGTATTACCTGCAAATTCCTTCTATCTCGGGCTATTGATTGCTGCATTACGGTGGAATTTCTCAAGGCACAATCCAGAAGGCCAGGCCTCTTCTTGGGACCTTTCGGGAAAAACGAGCCAGATATTCCGTAGACGGTTGGCGGGTTTTAGGATGTGAAAGCTGCTATTGCTCCATGAGGGGTTCATCCGCCACCATACCAATTTTAGCATCTTGACCAGTCCTGTAAATTCTTATTGACCTCACCTCTAAATATGTTGAGATTGCTCGTATAAGAAATCTACCATTCTGACCGTCGGAGCCACCGCTAGTATAATCACGCGGGTCATCCGCCGTAAGTGCTCCTTCTGAGAGTAAGCGATTTCCGACAGAAAGTTATATTTTCGTTATTTTCTTCTTGTGAGTTCAGCAAGTTAAGCCCGAATGGACGATACAAGTATCCGACTGCTGCCACAAGGATCTGAAATAGGCACAATTGAAGTGTGGTCATCGGCAGGTTGACGCCGCTTCGTGACTACCCTTGTCGAGCAACACCCGACTGACTACATCATCCACCATCATCCGTTCATGTGAACTGGAGTTCGCTCTGATGCGCATGGTCTAGCTGTAGGTCGGCACGTGAGAAGAATGATGAGAAGAAGTATGGAGATGAATTTCAAATAGTGGTTTGTGGCTGGGTTATTCAGTTTTGGCTTAGGAATTTCAGAAATTCAAGATCTCAAGTATCTTCCAGAGTTTGGTCTTGTTTCCTAATTTTAACTCTAAGGCTTTCCGAATACCACTGTAAGAGGGTGCCTAAATAGAAGTACTTGTAGGCAACGCAACGGCATCACAGCTACTGAAAACTTTTTCCAGGATCTCTTTGAAAATTTGCCTCAAATATGGAATATCTACTGTATCTTTCGTGATCTAGAGTGACTGTATCTAGTCGTATAAGTATATTTTCTTCGCTTTTGAAACATTGAATCCTAACTTCTACTTGCTTTCTGATTTATTTCCCAACAGTCATTTGCCATGCCTCGTGACCAAATGAAAACTTCCACTAACTCACAGCCATTAGCCAATCCTGTGAACTAAAACATCCATAACTTTGCATTTGTAACACTTACCGAAAACTTTTCCCTTCTCATTTCATCGCTTATCACGTTTTGCACATTCACTACTCACTATCATCCATTCAACCCCTCAGCTCCCACCCGACTGCCAAGAAAAAAAAATACTTCCCTCAACTTATTAACTAATCACGGGTGAACGAAGAAGAAGAGCAAAGAAAACGTAATGTAGAAACGAAGAAAACAACAGTGAAAACAAAAATATTAAAAACTACGCATTCCTTCGCAAGTTGTACGCATCTGACGACGACACCACCAGCCACCATGCCTTCGTCAGATTTCTAGCCGGAACGCCGGAACCCCACCTGCTGCTGCTGCTGTTGTTGGTATTCAAGTGAAACCCTCCGTCTTGGAGCCTTACAAAAACAAAAGCTAAAAATAGAATAATATACACTCTCAGCTAACTGCTGTCATCCACCCGAAACTCTGCCCTCGTCGACCTTATCGGCGAAACGGATGACTCCTCGGCACATACGATAGAGAAAGACCCTTAAACCCACCGTCCCTTTGTTAAGACAGCCGCACAAGGCAACAAAAATCTACCCAAAGGCAAACGGCCATAAGCTGGGCGGCGGTATCTTCTACACCCTTCCACGACTCACATGATGCGTGTCACATTTTTTTTCCTCTTTGACTTTCCAAACCATCCCCTAGCTAGAACATGCTCTCGTACAGTATACTCGTATGTATCCGTGTATCCTATTCTCGTATTTGTATCTAGGTATCTTCTTTGTTCGAAGTTTGCCCAATTGTTTTGTTGTTCCCTCTCCTTTCCACTTTGTTCAAAAGCTTTCTGCCTGGTCGGACTTTGACAAGCTTTTAGCAATCGACTTCTACTTCGGCATCGACATCATATTGACAGCAGTGTGACCATGGTTCAAATTATTTTAAGCATTTTGCTCTTTAAAGTTCTACAGAGGAAATATAAGCAAAAGAAAGAGAGTAGAGGGAATATAATTTAAAATGGAAACTAGGGACAATTAAGAATGTCCAAAAATGTAGGATTGTTATATTGTAGAGTATCTCTTGAAGAATGAAAGTCAGTCTTTTGTGTTCGAGCGGCTGAAAAACCAATTCCTATGTTTACTATACGCTCAGAAGCAGGAATTAGGAGGTTCTAATGTGCGAAGGAGCTTCAATATTAATACCAGTAATATTCAGAAGCTGAATGAAAGCTTGATATTATGCTGTAAATATTTCGAATTCAGAACTTTAACTGGCTTTGTCATTCTATTCGAATTGGTGGAGATGGCTCTGAGCCGAGCTAGATAGCCGACTAGAAGGGGTTAGTTTAGTGTTAGATTGCTAATTTATGTATGTTACTATGTTACTAACGGCCGAAGTAACAATGCTCACTCTTCTTTATAGTGGCTTCCAAACAGACTTTGAACATGATCTGGCATATGCTTCCTATTTAGCCATCTCCAATAGCATTTACTCTCCATCTACATCTCCAAAAGCAAACTGTAAGGCGAGGCTTAAATGAGTACTTCTACTAATACAGAAGTTAATTCTGCATGACAGCTGTATCATCATTGTTTACAATTCCGCAGAATTTCTCTTTTCAATTTGTCGGCGCCCACCACAGTTTCTTATTTACTTATATGGCTGCAGTAAACTCGAGCTTCAACTACCAAGTCTCTCTAGTTAAGGCAGTCTTTAGCCAGCTAGGTACATACGAGTACTTTTAGTTATGCGCCCTAAGTTGGTTGAGGTCCACTTCCACTTGTGAGGGCCAACATTCATCCTTTACTGCGTTTACTGTAGAATTCAAAGAGTTTTTAAGTGTTTGTTTTCGTTCGTTGTACAAGGTGGGGCAAAAGTATCGTCATAATGTGAATGTGCCATAATTTTTGCCAATGACATAAAGAGTCATCGTGCTTTGACATTTACGTTGTAAACAGAGTGGAAATTAGTTGACAACAAGCAATGGAGTGATTCACATCTAAAGAACGCGGATTATTGATACTGCTTATTTGATCAGTTGTTTTAACGCACCGTGGATTTTGTCGTCGTCCTGCACTATGTGCGCGAACAATTTAGCCTTTGGATGAGCATCTCCTGTAAACTGGCTCCTTTAGAGATATTCCAACAAGTGGCCGTCCTCATATTATTCGTTCGACAGAGAATATCACTGCTGTGGCCGAGGACATTCGAGAGAGTCAAAAAACATCGACGAGACAACGATAAACATAATTTGGCATCAGCAGACGTTCGTTGCGTTGAATTTTGGTGAAAGACCTGAAAATTTTTCCTTCTAAACTGCAAACCGTTTACCAATTGCTGCCTGCTGACCGTCAAGTGAGGTAAACTTACTCCCATGCTCTGCTAAACCTGGTGCAAGAAGAGAATGATTTCGTATCCAAAATCATAATGAGCAACGAAGCCCATTTCCACTTAAGTGGTTAAATTTGAGTAAACCAAATTTGCGTTTCTGGGGCACGGAGAATCCACATGAAAAGCGCGAAGAATCATTGCATTCCCTCAAAGTGACTGTTTGATGTGGCATTTGCAGTGAAAAAGTGATTGGCCCTTATGTTAAACGAGTCTTTTTTGCTGCAAGTTGCTGAACTGGGTCTCGAGTATTGTTGGTTCCAGCAGGACGGAGTAACCGCTCACACAACTTAGGCAATGATGGAGATTTTGAATCACCAATTTCCAGGCCGTGTGATCTCCAGTTTTGGCGATTTGAACTTGGCCGGCCGGATCGGTAGTTTTTTTTCTTTTTATAATGAGCGCACGCTCATGTACACAAGCCCGAGCTTGTGTACGCTTAAAATGTTCGTACACAGCGCGGGCGATGGAAATTTAGGGAGGAAGAAAAGCCAGGTACCGATGTACATTGTTTTTAAATGTTTGTAAGTTATAACGACCAGGAAATAAAGAGATCGGAAGGGCACCCCATAAGCGAGTTGTACGGCTTAGGAACGAATCCCGATATTTTAGAGTGCGTCCAAAAATGGGCTTGAGGGTATACTCATGAGTATTCATAGCGAGACGGGTGTTACGGTTGAAAGTTTGAATGGGCGGAATGATATTGGCGATTTCAATGGAGCACTGGTGGTGGAAATAGCGATAAAACAAAGTGGGACAGGAGATATCACGTCGGTGTTCGAGTTTGTCAATTGATCGACTGATATTAGTATCACCTATAAGTTTTCAAAGAGTGCTCCGACCAGATGTGAGCATTGTACTCCAATTGCGGGCGTATAAACGCCTTATATATTGAGACCAGATCAGAAGGTGTGAAATATTTCATACATCGCTTGAGGAAACCTAGACATTTCGCAGCATTTTTGACGACATCGAATATGTGGTCATTCCAACGTAAATTGTCATTGATACACATACTGGTTTCAACGGCGCAAGTCCCATTCATGGATAATGGCTGTGTGTTTAAATTTCGCTTGCCGATAGCAGACAGCATTGTGGTTTGGGAGCATTAAATTCCACTCTGTTGATAGTTCCCAATTGGGTATGCTGTTGATATCAGAATTTAATGAGCTTAACATACGCTGCCTTTCCCGTTCTATTGCCGAAGAGCAGGGACGTGAGTCCGGAAACAAATATGAAAAGCAGAGAGTACTGTCGTCAGCAAAGGAATATATTGTATTAGAAGCAGCAGACAAGAGATCATTAATGAAAATTAAAAAGAGTGTCGGAGACAGAACGCAGCCTTGGCGCACACCAACATTTATTTTGTGAATATCAGACTTGAAACCATCCAAGACAACTTGAATTAAACGTTCCGAAAGGTAATTTCTAATCCATTGGAGAAGAGAGTCGTGGACCCCAAATGCATGCATTTGCGACAAAATCGCCTGACGCCAATTTCTGTCGAATGCCTAAGAAATATCAAGTTCAACGATCTTGCTTTCGACAGATTGATGTATGCTTAGGTTCCGCCATTAAATCACTAGTGATGCTAAGAAAACCGTACTGCCGGTCATTGAGAAATTTTCGTGTTTCGAGATATTTCATTAGCTGACAGTTTATCAGCGTTTCCATGACCATGGAAAGAAGGGACGTAAGTGCAAGGGACGGGCTGAACAATGCTGTTTTCCATCTGCTCGGAAAAAGTCGTAAAGAGTTGGATTGATGAAAAAGCTTACGCAGTGGTTTTACCAGCGAGGAAGAACACCTCTTCAGAAGAAGGGGAGATATACCATCTGGACCAGCGGATTTGTGAATGCTAAGACCTTTAAGAACTCTTGCTGCAACACGATTGCAAAAATGGATTCGTCCCATTGAAGATTCGACGCACTTAAGTGTACGCGGGGACAAAGCACAATCTGGAAGTTTTGAACTGGTTGGCTTTTTCCAAAGAGCTGACAGCTGGAATGTCATTGTCATTTTGCCCCACCTTGTACATGTACTAGCCATCTCAGGAACTGAAACGCATCTTAAAGGTGAAGATGATCTCGCTGTGTTCTGCCAATGATATCAATGTCATAAGTGTATACAAGTAGTTGGACAGGTTTTTGGAATACTTTACGGAGCAGCGAGGGTCCCCATCGCCATTCTGTGTAAACTGACGAGTTTGCTATTTCTGTCAAACTAGACCTTCAAATAAATAAAGAGGTGATGAGTATCAGTATCGATCTGGACTTCTTGGGTATTCTTTCAGGTGTTTACAAAATACGACAGACAAGACCTTGTACGCGAAGTTAGGAAGGACTAGCTTCAATTAGTGGTAATGTTGAGATGATGTCCTTTCTTCAAAATTTGGTAAACGATGCTGATCTTCTATTTATTAAACATAATTTCTTCAGACCAAATCTTGGGAATAAGTTTGAGGTATGGTATTTTCCAAGTCCCGTCTGGCAGCCTTACTTTACTCTAGCTTAGATATTGGTTTTTTTCTATTTTATATTACGTGGGCGGATTTCATCGCATACAGAGGAAAATTTGTAGGTCATCCTCGAGGTTTTACACTCTCTGTTTTTGTCCAATAATAATGGATCTAGAATGACCCTACTTTCTTTTAGTAAAACTTCGGAGTGTTGTTCCGGATATTTGTCCAGTAGCGAAGTTAACTACCCAACATCCATTTTCAGGAGAGGTGTCATGTAAGCTATGCTTTCGGAGTAGAGCTGTGTTATACCATCTATAGGTCTATTGTATTCCTGGATTTCTGAACTCATCACTGTAGACCTTCACTCCTTCATGGGCTGGAGTTTGTCGTCTATTTAGAACTTCACTTAATCTTTCTTGTTGTTTATAATAAGTAGGAGTCGCTTCATATCCTTATCATACTCGTAAATCGTATCAGTAATCCTTGGCCTTCTATTTTAAACTCTGGACCCCGTTTTCCATAGTTTTCCTGCATAAAGAGTAGTAACTGGCGTATGGATTAGCCTTTCAGTCTCTTAAAATAGCACATATCTTCGGAGTTGAATCGTTTTTTGATTGGTGGCATTTGAGATGTTCCACGTTAATATCGGACATGAATGGTCTTGAAACTGCAATCTGTATTATTTTGTTAAAAGAAGTATAAAAAGCTGATGCCGAAGTATTGTGGCCATCCTTTCTCATGGTCATATAATTTCGTTTGCAAAGAGAGTAATCTCTCTGACACTGCAATCCAGGGTAGACCATGGTCTCAACCAATAGTACGAGTACTATCTAGGTAGCTCGGCTTCTAGCCTCGATGAGTTGATTGAGGTCGAGTTTCGCATGCCGCTTCGGATTCCTGTGTCGTCTTTCGAGTTGCAGTTGAAGACCCTATGGACAGACTGATCGGAGTCCATCGGTTTCACATGCATTATCCATCTAAACAGTCGTTTAAGGCTTTTTTTAATTGATCGCTTTGCCTACATAGCTCTTCTTTGAATCTTCGCCATTCTCGATTAATATAATCGGAACACACGTATATTATACGAGGAGTTCAAAGACGTATAGTAGATAAATATTTACATTAAAAATTCAAATTCGTAACCTAAAGGTGGTTGAAACAAGGCTGTTTACTTAGTACTCCAGACAAGATATTAAAGCCAACATTTAGATTATGCTGGACTCAGTTTACAGAGTCTCTTTTCTTGTGGGCCGGCCAACCGCTACCGAGATTTTTTTCTGATGGGCAGCTGGAATGACGGTATCTGTTTCACACCTGCTTCTTCCAATAACTTGACGAATATGCTATTGGGTCCAACAATCTTGGGAATTTGGATACTCTCATATTCTTTGCTTTTATTGTGGTCCATTCGTTGTTTTTTCTTTTTCTTCGTACAGATCACTAGGTGGTTTTCTTCCGGCCGCTATGAATGCATATTGTTTTCACTCGCCAGAATTCGTCGTCAAACCACCGATTTTCATTGAAGAGGCCACTTGAACCCAGACCAAGAAACAGGCAGAGTTTTTAGCATGTTGCCACTATTCTTCATAAAACTTTGCGATCAATAGCTTCTTACAACTCCTGCTATCAAAAGACCATAAAATATTTGGCTGAATCCGAGGAAACAGCATCTATACTGAGGTGAGTCGTTTGTAGCAACCCCGATGTCTAGACATTTAATACGAGTATACTCGAAGCATGTCTTGTACTGATCATTTTTATATGATTGATCTGGAGATCTGGAGATCACCATATCTTATTATAAATACTGAAGTGCTGAAAATGCAGAAAAATCCGTTGATTTCGCAATGGCTCCAACCTCCGAATACCAAAGACGCCCTAAATTCCTATATTTTAGCTGATATCCCTTTGGGTGTGGGCTCTTGTTTTGTTTTCCAGTGTCAACAGTGAAATCAATCAAACACTGAGGGGATATATGTCTATTTCAAATGCCAATGGAAGTTTTGCGTTTTGATTCCTTATAGCACGCCATAAGTTGGTTCCTCTTGGTGGACATCCAAAAGAGCCACACGAAAGTCCAACATCATTTAGTCACTATCACATGGATTCATTTTGCATTTTTAGCCTACACGAGGAGGAGCCTCTATTGTTTGTTGGGCCGGAACATTGTAAAACTGGGCAGCATATTTTGTCATTTGTTGTTCCGGATGTGCTTCAGTAGAAAATCTTGACAACATCAAAAAGCACTGCCATGGTGTACTTAATTTTTTACTTCGACTTCTCCGGCGTACATTAAACCCTTCTTTTAACGTTATCGTTCATATCTGTCTCTAACACATCTTGAGATCTAAGCGTATAAGATCTCTAGTAACTCTAACAAACACTTTTTCCCAATAGATGAAGATGACATGCAGATCTTTCGAAGCGTCGACAAGTTTTTCCATTTTTAGCCGCGCCATAAGTAGACGTGCCATTCATAAAGCTACATTGACTGCCAAAGAGTATATTACGAATGATATTGCGTGGTCGACTATCCAGAAATTGGTATACAACATTAGTTTCACTGATCGGTAGTTGTTCCAGTTTCTCGTGTCACCTTTGCCTTTCTAGAATGGAACAGGAAAACTCTTCTTTCACTGGTTAGGCATTCGATCGCCTTTTATTTTGTTGAACAAAATCGAGAATTATTTAAATCTAATATTTCCGATCGTTGCCCATACTTGTACTTCGGAGGGTATGTGATCCGGTTCGACTGCATGCCCCTGGACCATTATTTTTATTTTATTTTTCCTCGTGCGCGACGGCCGACGGTGTTCTCCATCACCAGGTGTCCGTGGTAGTCTTTAATATATTT
This sequence comes from Volucella zonaria, assembly GCA_963966105.1. NCBI lineage: Eukaryota > Metazoa > Arthropoda > Insecta > Diptera > Syrphidae > Volucella > Volucella zonaria. The sequence continues at coordinate 41,405,235 of OZ014530.1, read as the reverse complement.
CGGAGATCGCGTGTTCTAGCTATCGCTATGATCGCCTCTTTTTTGCAACGATCACAGTCTAACTCAAAATGCATTTTATAGCTTTCGCTCTATTATGTCAACGCTTGAAAAGCTTACTTTCTAATCCTTAATGCCAATTTCGTTTCATAGTTTTTCCTCCCATCACGTTTCTTTATTTATTTGGAGTCGGTCTCTGAAAACTTGAACTTAGACGGCACTATAGGCCGGGGTGGACCTAGGCCTCAACCACTGCCTCCAGTTGCCCACTGCAAGTTGATTCAGGTCCCCTTCCACTTGCGCGGACCACTTAAGGCGAGGCCTTCCTCTACAGCGTTGTCCCTCCAGATTAGAGTCGAAGATTCTGCGGACTGGAGCGTTTGTGTTCATTCCCTCCACATGTCCCAGCCATCTCAAACGCCCAATGCGCAGTTTTTTGACCAGGTCGATGTCGCTATACAGCTCGTAGAATCGTCTCCTCCAAAACCCGTCAACGTATACGGGACCAAATATCTTATGAAGAATTTTTCTCTCAAAACAGCCAAGGATATTTTCATCGGCTTTAGAAAGGGTCAATGTTCTCGAACCAACCCTCTCGTTGCTCGGGAGAGGGTTGCCTTCTCAGCCCAAAAGAAACGGCGACTGGCAAGCGTTATTCTCCGTTTAATTCCTGAAGAGATGTCGTTTTCAGAAGATAGTAGAGCCGAGGTAGACAAAGTCCCTTACTACCTCCAAGTTATAGCTGTCGATTGTGTCATTCTGGCCGATTCGTCGATGTTGGGTGTCGTTTTCTTGTCGACAGCGTATATTTTGTTTTGCCCTCGTTTACCACCAGACCCATTTTTGCCGCTTCTGTGTTCTACCAATAATATCAATAACGTAGGCGTATGCAAGCAATTGAACAGACTTTTAAAAGATCGTACTTCGTGTGCCGGCTTGTGAGTTTTGCACAATTCCTTCATGTGTGATGTTGAAGAAGTCACGTGACAGCGCGTCACCTTGCCTAAATCCTTTTTTGACATCAAAGGTCTCGCAGCAGCGAGCTTTCTCCACAAGCGGACGAGTTTGGCAGGGATGCCAAAACTAGACGTAGCTCTGTATAGTTCGTCTCTGTAGATGCTGTCATATGCGCCTTTAAAATGGATAAAAAGGTGGTGGGTATCGATCTGAAATTCTTAGGTTTTCTCCAGGATCTGCCGTAGTGTGAATATTTGGTCAATTGTGGACTTACCGGGCCTAAAATCGCACTTAGAGTGTCCAATCAGATCGCTGACAAATGGTTTCTTGCGCTCGCACAATACGGTAGACAAAATCTTATATGCGACGTTTAGGAGACTGCTACCTGCTACCAATTAGTTTAGAGGGTCTGCTTTCTTGTGAACCGGGCAAACGATCCTCAGGTTCCATTCACCAGGCATACATTCATCTCCAAATCTTAGAAATAAGTTGGTGTCTGCCCTCTACCAAGTCATCTCCTGCTGCCTTAAATAGTTCGGCGGGTAGGCCGTCCAGCCCGGCAGCCTTTTTCGACTTCAGTTTAGATATTTCTATCACCACTTCATTTTGGTCGGGTGGACGGAATTTTTGACTTGAATCGTCAATATTGAATGGCTCGCTCTGCTTGACAACGGAATTTGTGTCGTGTTCACCGTTTATCAGTCTGCAGAATTGGTTTTTCCATATCCTCAGCACCGACAGTGACTCAACTACAAGGTTTCTTTGTTCACCTCTACGGGCTTTCGTTCGCGTCTTATTACCCTGATACGTTCTGTTTAACTTTTGATAAAACTTCCGAACATTATACCTGGAGTAGCAGCTCCCTATTTCCTCGATTGCGCGCTTCTCATGCTCCTTTTTTTTTCTCCGGAAAAGCCGATGTTCTTCCCTCCTCTTTTGCTCGTAGCATGAGCCGCTCTTGTCCTTTTGTGCAACGCCGCTTTGTGGGCATGTTGTTTTGCTGCATGTGCCGGCAGTTTTCATCAAACCAGGGGTTTCGTGGTGGTGGACGGGTGAAGCCCAGGATGTCTGATGGCTTCCCGGCATCTAAGCCACTGGTCTTGAGCACGTGATTCTGGCTGCAAAGAAATTCTCAAGAGGTTGAGGGATACGCGATCGGGAGAAGGTTCTGGTAGCTTGTTGCGATTGTAACCGTTCAACGTTAAATCTCCTCATAGTATTTCACCAATGTTGTGGCGTCTGAGATTTCCCTAGACGGACCTTAGCTGCAACTAGGTAGTAGTCCGAGTCTATGTTGGCCGTTCGGAATGTTTGGACATCTAAAATACTTGAGGAGTACCTTACGTCGATCGCAACGTCATCAATCTGGTTGAAAGTTTGTTGATGTGATGTCTGCCATGTTCTCTTGTGGATACTGTGTTGAGGAAACCATGTGCTTGCTATAGTAACGTTACGTCCCGCAGCGAAATCGATTAGACTAATTTCTTTTCCAAACGTGGTGTCATGTGGACTATGTCCTTCTTTCCAATTTTGGCATTAAAGTCGCCTAACGTCGTACATCGGGCGTTGATCGTAGGTTTTATAGAGCAGCTCGCAGAAACTTTCTTTGGTAGCATGGTCCTTGTTCTCTGTTGGTGTGTGAGCGCATATAAGGCTGATGTTAGTGAATTTACCTTTGATACGGATTGTTATAAGGCACTCACTCACGTGTCGAAAGCTCAGGACTTCTTGCCCAAGTCTGCCGCTTACAACAAATCTGCATCCAAATAGGCGCTGCTTATGTTCCCTATAACAGCCACCGTAGTAAACTTCACTGTTTTCCATCTTTCCTTTACCCGGCCCATCCCACCGCACTTCCTAGATGGCGATGGTATCTGTTTTATAGCCGCCTATTGCCTCCGCTAATTGTTCGGCTGCACACGGTTTGTTCCAGGTCCGAACATTCCACGTGCATATCCGAAAGTCGTTGTCCTTTGTTCGTCAAAAGTGAATCTGTCCTTATCCGAGGCTATTGGTCGCTTTGTAACAATTAATTTTTCTTGCGTGGTTGGGCAGTTAATCCCACGCACAACCCCCAACCTGGGCCATTTTGGGACCCCAAGGAGAACAGGAGCTGCACCAAATTCCGAAGCCGGTAATCCGCTTCGGAGATGTGAGTGCTCCCGTTGGACCTTATTAAGGGTTTATCTGCCACCAACTCTTTTCCAACACCCTGGCTTGTGTTGGAGTGTTGGAGATCCCTATAGACCTGGTATTCGAGTACGTTGAAGCAGCTCACATAGAGATAGCACTAGGTCGACAATAGTTTTTGCACTACTCTTACATTTTTCTTCGAAGTTGATCCACATACCTTGTGGGTTTAGTTCCTTTTACTGGTACTTCAATTTGGCGCTATTCTCGCAAATTTAGCGCCCAGAACTAGCCGTTTTTACTGCTTAAATTATGCCAGTTTATTTATTTCTACTGATGCTGGTTTTCGTTGAGTTTCTTCTGACTACTTCACAGAAAATTCTGTCAGCAGAACTCGGTACTGACTCTAGAATCTTTTGCTCGCTGTTTCGCATTTACGAGTATCTAGTAATCATCTTAATGACAATCTATAATACTTATTTTAGACTTTTGGTTGGGTAATGTCCTCGACGTCAGCTCACTCAATTTAAGGAGCGGATCGGTTAAGACCAGTAGATGAGGGATGATTATCCTGATTTCCTGATGATTTCATTTGCCTTCACTTCTTTTCCAAAATCCTGATTCAGTTTTGGAAGAACTTATTGGTCCAAGACCTTATTGGGATAAGCTAATATGAAATGTTAAAGATGGTTCTATCGATTATCTTTCGAAAAAATTCTCGCTTGACTCTTAGGAAGCGCTTACCAGACAATAACTTTCCAAGGGAGATATAGCGCAATCTTTAAATGTCCTTAGCCCATTATCTTATATAGTGATTAGGTGGAAAACTGCTTAAAGCCAACGTTTTTTTTGTATATCTCCTGAGTGACAGCAGCAATCTTTTAGAAGTATAACAACCGTAGCGATGTACTAATTTGACCTTGAAATAGCTTGGTATAGGAGCAGTGATTTTCTTTTATATTAAGATGCATTGCCACTTTTAACAGTTCCAAATGACCTTTTCCTTTATACTATTGCTCAGTCGAGTTCGAGATTTTGATTGTTGCTCAGAGATTCCTTTACTACATTGTCCTCCAGTCTGTTTACGATACCGTGAATGGTTTTTAATTTTGTGCAAATGCCGGTTCAATTCATATATTCATCATGGTGAATACAACATACCACTCTGGTCACACTAATCGGCAGACTGCGTTAAAGCGTTTGGCTGCCAGTGTTTGAGGTTCGAGTATTTTTGCGTGCGTGTGTTATCCTTTGTACACATATTTTATTTATTTTTAATCAAAAGAGAGTAAAAAGAAAACGACGAATACGAAAAGAAAAGAAAAGAAAAACACATCGAATACCAAGAACGAAGCTTGAAAATTGCCCAAAAGAAGGAAACTAGGACACTCCAAGTGGAAGAGGAGAAAGACCGCTGTCGTTTCCACTTTGACTTGACTACAATCTCAAACATTAGTGGGGGTGTTCTTGTTCTTGTTCTTGTGCTTTCTGCTCTTCTTCTTATGTTTTTTTCTCCTTTTTGTGTCCGCACAGGATACACATAGATAAAAGAATTGATGATGAGAATTTCACTGCAGCATCCTTATACATATTTTATAACTGATTTTGTTTGTTTTCCAAAAAAGCAGAAGAAAACTGGGGGTGACCGGGACACAATTATGGTGTAAGCAGGTGCCTGGGAAGGGAATAGGAGGAATAGGGTATTCCAGATTGGCAATAGAATGCGTGGTACTTGGGACAGATTTGCTTTCGATTTTCTTGGAGGACGATGCGTCAGAGAGGCTTTTCCTTCAAAGCTGTTGTTGTTGTTGCTGCTAAAGATGCTGGTCCAAGTAGAGGTTTTTTTTTTTCTTTTTTTTTTTGGTAAAAAGAAATTACATTCACACGTCATGCACATTAAAAATGTAAAGTTGGAGTGGCCTGTGTAAGTCTTATTGGGAAGAATCGCCTCTGCAGTAATATTGAAGATCAGTCTCCGAGGACAATGCCGACTGTCGAATTGTGTGAAGTCTTTTGGTTTTGCTTTTTGTGGGCTGAATGCTTTCATTGCGCTCTGGGTAAACGAGTAGGTGTACGGTCTCCGGGGGATGGGAGGAGATATGTATATTGAAGGCCTTAAGAGATGGTTTCATTGTTTTGCGATTAAGTTGATTGAAGAAATTATTCATTAGATCATTTTGAATGAATCGGGGAATTGAATTATTTAGTTAGTGGCGGATGGTAGTTCTCTAGAGAGTGTTAAACTGTTGGAAAGTGGTTGTGTTTTATTTGGGAGAATTTTTGTCTGCGGATGAATATATCGATACACTTTGTTTCAATGTGGATTGTAATCGATTGAAATCTTGAGACTAGTTTGAATAAAAGGTTGGCAGTTCGAGGAGCAATTGACCACTCAAAACATATTTCAATGTGGATAATCTCAACTGACATACAAATATAATGACCAGCTAAGCAAAAACGTATTCTGCTTTACATGATGTTGCATTACCGTACATCCTTAGGTCTATGTATCTATTGAAATAAGAGAGATTTGTAATTCATTGAAAGTTTAAGCCAGGTGACTCAGGGCCAAATTTTTCATTTCTACTGCAATCTCACATTCCCGGGTGTTTTCAGGAGCCAGCACCATACATACGGAGACACGTAGAGACACGTCAATTGGTTTGGTTCACATAGCCAAAATGTGGGCAAAAATCAACGTGGTCTACAGGGTGAATGACTCGACCTCCAACTTTTTAAAATGCTATAATTTTTGTATTTTTTGATAAATTTTATTGTGCCAAAGCAAAAAATGTTGGAAAATACAACAATTTTCAAATTGTATCAGTAGTTTTCAATATGTCCACCTTTGGCGCGAATAATGACCTTGAGACGGCCGAAGAAAACATCGCACGCTGCACGCAAGTGGCTTTGCGGTATTTTGGCCCATTCCCGGCGAAGTGCTTGTTTGAGGTGGTCCAAACTTTGGTATTTTTTAGCGCCAACCATCGCCTTCAAAATACCCCAAACAGAGAAATCCAACGGATTTGCATCCGGAGAATTTGCAATCCATTGTCTCGAAGAAATGAAGTGTGGAATATTGTTTTTTAACCAATCTTGGTTGACGCGCGCTTTGTGAGACGGTGCCGAGTCGTATTGAAATGTCCACGGTCTCCGACCGAAATGATTGTTTGCCCAAGGCTTCAATACTGCCTCTAAGACAGTTTCACGGTATACGATCGCATTAATTTTGACGCCACGGTCCAAAAACACGAGCGGAGAGCGACCATCGGCGGTTATGGCGGCCCAAACCATCACCATCGGTGCTGCCTGCTTTCTGGTGGCCGTCCGAAGGTGTAAATTTTCGAAGGACCTCTCTGGCAAGCAAACTCAGTCATTTTGTTTGTTGACATATTGTTCGATAACAAATGGCGACTCATCGGAGAAAAACCAAATACGGCAACTCACCATTTTCGTGCAAGCGTAGCAACTCCTTCGCTCTTTCGACTCTAACTTTTTTCTGTTGCGGTGTACGATCATGTGCTTTTTAGAACTTCAATGGCTTGAGCCCAAGCTCATTTTTCAGTATGTGTTGCATCCGTTCCAACCATATGTTGAGCTCACGAGCCATTTTTCTTCCACTTCGACGCGGATTTCGCTCAATTCGAGCCTTCACTTTCCGAACCATTTCTGCTGATATTGCTGTTTTTTTATGACCACCTCCATGGCGTTTTGCAACGCTGTCAGTATTACGGTAACGAGCTATGGTTCGAGACACAAATGATTTATTCACGTTGAGGTGTTGGAGGGCTCTAACTATAGCTACTTGTGGTTTTCCAGCCAAATATAAAGCAATCACACTATCACCTTTGAATTCCATCGCGGATAAAAATTTTTCAACACAACTGAGATGCAAATCGTTTAAAAGGCTTGTAAATAATAAAATTATCTGTTATGTGTCAAAATTTGAGCTCACTGTCATGAACGGTTTGGAAATTATGGCAGTCTGAAGTTGGTTGTAGTTCGAGTTATTCAGGGTGTATATATCAAAGGTAAGTAGAGGCTATCATGTCTATCTCAATGATGTTGTTAGTCATCGACACTTTTCATAACAGTGGGGAGGAAAAGGGTGTTAGAAAGTCGTTTGAGTTATACCGCAGGTTACTTTGACTGGTCACTCTATGTTGGCAACGGAGAGCCTTATAATAGAATTAGGGAAGCGATGTCTTCCAACTTTGGTTCAAGTTTCCATCAAGGTTAATTCAAAAACAAAAGTCGAAGAATTTTGCGAAGTGGCCGATGATATATTTGATATCAGCAACCAAACACTTCCTCTTTTTTCATTTCGTCATATTCTAACAAAACGATTTCCGAACTTACCTATTTAAATCAGAAACTTCCATCAAAAATTCAGAAAATCAAAGTGCTACTTTCGAATTTAAATATTAACAAAACTCGGTTTCGAAATAGTAGACACTACATCTCACTCTCGCAATAGATCTCCTTCAAAAAGCGATACTGAAATGTATTGGTTCTACTCAAAATAGGACACGAAGGCGCAAAGGTGCAACAATCCGTGCAGCTTCAAACTAATTTCTACTGCCATCGGGGCGGCAAGCGACAGTGGAAATTAAACTAAACCCTTCCGCCCTTTCATATAAGATCCAGTTTCAAACATAGCTTTTCTAATTGACTTGAGCACTGATGTGTCAGTAATCCCCTCTTCACATTTCGAAAATAACCCGACCAATTCATCTCCTCAGCTAATTGCTCTTATTCCATTAAGTCCTTTGTCAAAGTAATTGCCGACTTTGAAATCCTAAGGAACCTGATCCAGTTGTGCAACTCAACTGTTCGAAAATAACCGATGCACCGCAAAAATTGAAACCAGATGTTCTGAGCTCTTCTAGACCAGCGACGGATTTCAGAAGACACAAAGTAGTATGAGTTCTTCAATTATGTCTCGGAACAGATAGGTCGGAAGGCACACATCAACATGGAAGGTACTACAAAGCCCGTTCCAAAGTAAACATAAACAACTCAAGCGTCGGAACGGTAGATCCTTCACTGATGGACTGCCAAAATTTCATGACATTTGGGCGAATAGAAGCAGAGTTGTTGCATCTGAAGTGACAGTAATTTATGTCATCGGTACAAAAATGAATACCGAGCAAAAAATTGCTCAGAATTCAACATTCGAAAGACATCATCAATGAGGCGAAAATGAACAAAAACTTAATTGGTGATGAAACATTGTGTTTTCAATGTGATCCAGAAATAAAGCGCCAAAGTGCCTAGTTGAAGCCGCCAGAGAGGCCAAAACCCAAAAAAATCTCGTTTGGAGAAGACAATGCTGATTTGGTTTTACGATCCCAAGGCCATTGTTCACTAAAAGTTCATTCCACCGGATTAAAACGTTTCGTGCATCGTATTCTTTGTATTTGGCCAAAATACTGCGCAGAAGAAAGTTGGTGTTTATTGCACGATAGTGCGCCATCTCATCGATCGTGACCGGTTTTTCGGCTAAAAATCGCATTTTAACTGTCAACTACTTCCCGTATTCGTTTGATTTGGCGCCGTGAACGTAGAAGCCATCCAAAAAGCTTGCACCGACATACTGGAGGACATCCCGCCGACGACCTAAAACACTTATTCGACTAGCTTATTAGACCGTGCAAATCGCTGTACTGATTCAGAAGGTGACTATTTTCAACAAAATAAATCGCTTATGCCCAACAATTTTTTTGTGTTTCATGTTTTTGAAAAATTCTCTTTACTTTGGAACCCATCTTGTATTTTCCGCCAAATCAGTTCAATTATTGGCAGATGCAATCGATTCAAACATCGTTGCTCCTTCCCAGCTGGAACTGAAGCCTCTACGGATAACAACAGTCCGAAAGACAAAGATCTTACTCTAAAAATCAAAAACCGTAGCAATCTTGCTGTACATATATAGCCGAATTCTGGTACACTGCTAAACTAATCCTAAACGAGGTTATTTGGTTCTACCTGAAAAGGAAGCATCGGATCATGTCCCAAAAAAAATTCTGCCGACTACAGTGTCCAGGTAACAGCGAGCAAATGGAAAAGTGTTCCGGTCAAGAGTCTTTTTGGATTCCCGACCAACTAGTTAAAATAAAAAACACACAGAAACACCTTCGGTTTAAAGATCATATCACGGACTCCCAGTCTAACAAATTGAGAACAGGGCGACCGGAACCATAGAGGACGAAAAAAGGCGAAAAGTCATTCTGTAAACCTCTTACTCGTAGGTTGGCTAGCCGGATAAGTTAATATGTCAGTAAGAAGAATTCAATTTCAAACTGATCCACATCACACATCAGAAAGACATCAACAAGGCTAATTTCCTATAAACCACATAGGAAACGTCAACCGGTTGTCAACTACACGATTGAGCCCTTTAGTGGTATTTTGGTCGAGGGTGGGTCAATAAGTCCCTGAATATTAAAACAGATGACATTGCCACCTCAAATTCAACATTTTGCTTGGCAAGAAGCATCCTTCAAAAAAACTTACTTAAATTTTCAGACTGCTCTGTCAGTTAGTTTTATTGCGACAGCCGTTTGAAACAACAGAATTTTCGTAAAAATTGAAAAAAGTAAATTTTGTGAGCTCATGAAAGTTTTTGGAGCAAAATTTCAGCTACTAAACCTATTATAGGTGCTAACCACTTAAGACAGAGTGGTCTAGTCTAGTGAAATATTTAAGACTCATCGACCCTCTCATGAATATATGAGTTAGTGGCATACCTCTTTAACAAATCGTAGCAAGCGCAAAGCTCTTCGCGTTGGAACAGAAGTACAGTTCTTTATTTAATGGAACCTCCAGACTTCCCTGTAAAATATGCAGTCATTCATCAAATCCTCACAAAAGGGCCTCTGCAATTCACTCGCCCTAGGCGGTTGAATAGCGCCAGAATGAAAGTAGCTAAAGACGAATTCAATTATGTTATATGGTGCAGATAGCTTCTTCGTCACAATGCGCTTCTTTTCTGCATATGCCAACCAAACGAGAGGGTAATGATTGGAAAATTTGGGGACTATATAAATACATATACCGGGTACGTAGCCATTGTTTCACATGCACGACTTCACAACCATATTCCGCGGAGCACAGTGTTTTCAAAAATCGATTTGGTGCGGTGCTATCAGGGCATACCCATGTCACAGGAAAACTTCCTAAAAATAGCATGACCACACCGTTTGGGCTGTTCGAGCTCACTCGCAGCCCAAATCTCCGAGAGATTTATTCACCAAGTGACCCTACCCCTTGGGTCTTGCCTTCGTGTACGTGGACGACATCTTAGTCGCCAGTCAATCTGAGGAGGAACTTGAAAACGATCTGAAACCACTGTTCCAACGCCTTTGCGATTACGGTTTTCGCATCATGGCAGCTATCGTACATGCATTTTCAGGGCTCCACGATATCATTTCTAGGTTTCGACATTTCAAAAAATGGGAGCCAACCAGCTCGTGAACATATAGCCACTATAGAGAGCTTCGTGGGAATGGTGATGTATTGCCATCGGTTCATGAACATGTTGCCAAACTTTCTAAAAGTAAGTCCAAACCAAAAGTATTCAGTTGGCTTCTCGAGGAAGCGTTTGCAAATTCGAAACAGAAACCCCTGAGAATTAGAGCTATCCCTGCAGATCCCTAATATCGGATCCTGACTACGCTCAAGCTAAGTTTGACCACAACTTCCATGCCGTCTTTGGTGTGGTTTCCCATTTCAAAAACCTTCCATTCTTTACTGATAAGCTCTGGATTGAGTTGTTGGAGGTTGCGTTCTATCATGTCCTTCGGAATGTAAGAGCCCGAAATTTTCAACCATCCTTTAGGTCTGGTGAGATCCAGGAGTTCTTTTTTTTCAACGGTTGTTCGACTTTTGGCCATGGAACTTTCGCGAACCCTCTTAGCTATTGTAGGATGGTTATATTGTCGCAATGTGTGACCTTGAATCAGTTTTGAATCCTTAGCTGTCCGAAGAGCGGGATATTCCTGGCCCCTTTTATGATAGCGTCATTGACAGCTTCTAGAATTCTCAGTTCTAGTAGTCGTCATTGGTCATTAGAAAGCTTCCGTTCTGGATTACCAAAGTCGACTATTGTAACATGGAAGCTTCCTTTGGCCTCGGCTGATTTCTTTTTCTGCCTTTTGTCATCCCTGCCTATCTTGGGGAAGATTGTGTCGTTTAACCGTTTTCTTTTCGAGCTGCCAGCAACCGGTCGAGGTTTGGAGGACTCTTTGCCTGTTTTTGGCAAGGTAGGAGGTTTTTGGCCCCTTCTCATTGCTTTCGCCACACCTCGGCTTGGTAGTTTCACTGACTATTTTACGAGCCCTACATAGCATAGTCGCTTCCTTTTCCGTTAAAGAACTACGGTTGCGGTTTCTAAAATGCCCAGCAATCTGCTCGCAAAGGCACAACAGGATTTCAGTCGAATTCAGCATTTTCTACCCTGTTGCCGTTGACAGGATCTCTCTTACAGGAATTAGGATTGACAATAACCGTCTAATGTCGAGTTTACTTCTTCCTGCCCTATCGAGAGTTCTTGTCCTCTACGCTTTCCTTAGTGAAGCTTGCGAGGTTTTCGCTTTTCACATTTTTGGTTTCACGAGTACCGTCGAAGGGATTTCTTCCTGTACTAACCAGGACGGTGAGGACATACGTACCCAAGTTACTGAGGCACTAACGACTGAGCTCTCCCTCAGCCTCGGCGCTCAGCTTTCGCGTATAGAGCATCCATTAGTTTTCGTCCCCTCCCCATTGATTTTACCGACTTGGGTAGTCCTGCTCTTAAGTGCGATTTCTCTTCGGTTCGTTGGAGATTACTTAAAAGCTCTTTCAGCACGTCAAGGTGAATGATGAAGGAAGACTATATGCGCTAACAGGCCGGTGTCCTTTATAACAACCCGGTAGTAGGTAATAAAAAAGAGAAAAAAGCCAGACTGTCTTTGTTATGAAACTTCTTTGCCTTCTTCATGAAAAGGAGTACCCATCTTGGTAATTCGTCTTTTGAAAATCTTAGAAGATTGTCAGTAATATCACTCAGTAGGCTGAGCTTCCTTTAATGCTGAGACATATGTATGTGGAAATTTTAGATCTTAAGCCAAAATAGAAGAGCCAGTTGCATTAGAGCCAAACCTAAGTAATCTTTCTGTAGCTTCAATAAAGCCAATAAAGCGTTATACGGATAATAGTTGTAAATACGTATTTCAAAAAACGAACAACAATCCGAGCTCGGACATTGTCAGAAAATTTGTAAATTCTAGCGCACTTAACAACTCTGCCGATGCTAGTTCTTGGTTAGATTTCATTAGCGTCAAGGATACTAATAACTTCAAATTGTGAAATAAATGCTCTAAAGTGCTGAGTCACTAAAATACGGTAAATCATATCTTCAAGTAGTCAAATGTCCCATAAGCTCTAATAGTCCATTCCGTAGGTTGCCTAAGATGACCAGAATGGGTACTATCTAATCACGAAACTTCCTGCAGTCTTTAGTTCCTTGAACGGCTCCACTAAGTATTATAACGAGCGATTCAAGTTTCGAAGAATTTACCATATCTACTTTTATAAGGTAAACGCGGCTTAATTAAAAGGGGTAAACTGTCTTCTTCTACAAACTTCCAATGCGTCTTTGACTACTTATGGAGACATCCGTAAAGATTCGTTTACATAGTTTTCACAGATCATGCCAGCGACCCTTTGAGTACCAGGAAAGTCGATATATTTTTTCAGCTGCTTGCGTTCTACTTAACTTGGAATTGTTCCAAAAATCTGTGTTTTGAGTGTCAAGCCCAGTATTGGATATCAAGAGGAGCTAAGCGAGATAAGTCTTTCCGGGACAAATCATTCAGCACTGAAGTATCCACGTCAAAATTTATTCACCAAACATCGTATCACACATCTCGTTAACCTAGGACACCCTCGCTCTCCCGAAAAACACACAGCACCTTGGCAGTTTTCGAATCGATCTGACCAATACTGCCAAAGATGCCCTCTGTTCCTACTTTTGCATTAAAATCGCCGAGGACAAATTGAATGTCATAGCTAGGGCACTGCTCGTAAGTCTTGTCCAAGAGATCGTACAAGCCATCTTTGGTGTCATCATCTTTCTCCTCTGTTGGGGCGTGCGCATGTTTAATTGGCAAATTTAGCCTTAATACGGATTTTTGTGACACGCTCGTTAACACGCTGGAAACTCAAAACTTCTTGTTTAAATCTGCCTCTAACAACAACTGCACAGCCGAATAGGCGCTGCTTTTGCCGTCGATAACAATCGCCGTAGTAGATGTAGCAGTTTTTCATCCTCTTTTTGTCCGGTCCATCCGATCGCATTTCACGGATGGCGCTGATATCTGCTTTGCAGCAGTCCAGGGCGTCCGCTAATTGTTCGGATGCACGTGGCCTATTAAGGGACCTAACATTCCACGTACAGATCCGAAGTTCGTTCCCCTTGTTTTGTGTGCATGGGTTGTCAACAGTAGATCCGTCCGTATCCGAGATTTCTTGTCATGGCCGGGCAGTTTCCCCGGTAGCAAAACCATGAACCTGGAGGGCCATTTCCATTGTAAATACCCATAGGACGAGAGTTTGGTTAGACCGAAGCCAGTAACCCGTCCGGGGATGTGAACGCTGTCGTTGGTCCATTAAAACCTCATCCGGCACCATCACTTTTCCAAAACTCTGACTTAGTCTCCGAAAATCTTTCCGGCATGAGCTATAATTATGTCGGAGTAGTCCGGATAAGGTCTTATTTGCCTTATTTCACTATTGATTCTGTTGGACATCCCTGATAATTCGTGATCACGCATACCAACATAATTTAAGGCTTAAAAAGTTGTCCAAAGACAACTATGACACATGGTGTTTAAAAGCAGAAGCGCGGCTTATTAAAAATGACACGTGGAACTATGTGGCTGGCGCAATACCCAAACCTCCGGTACCTACGGAAAACGATGCAAAGATGCAGAAGGCTCTAACAGCCTTGGAACGTGCGAACAAGAAAGCTAAAGCTGATCTCATTTTGTCTATCAGTCCATCTGAGCTGAAACAAATCCGTGGGTGTGAAACATCTCAAGATGTTTGCAAGAAACTGGAGTCCATCTACGCCTCATCAAGTCCAGCTAGGAAGGCCACTTTATTGAAACAGCTAACTCTTCAAAAGATGAATGAAGGTGACGATGTACGTGAGCATGTGAATAAATTCTTTGATGCTGTGGATAAGCTTGATTCAATGGATGTTAAAATCCACAAAGACTTATTGAGCATACTGCTTTTGTACAGTTTACCTGAGTTCTTCGAGAACTTTCGTTGTGCTGTTGAAACGCAGGATGCTTTGCCTAACGCCGAGAGGCTTAAAGTCAAAATCCTAAAAGAAGCAGAATCGCGGAAGCAGAAATCCAAGTAGTGCGAATCCGGAGCTATGCTAGTAACAAAGAGTTTTCCTAAAAAACAAACGAATTTCAATTCGAACCGGGCAAATAAAGTTAATCCCGCAAGTGGCATGAAAAAGTTCCCATTTCGATGTCAATAAACATGGACATAAAGCGGCCGACTGTCCTGTTAAACGTCAAAATTCACAACGTGAGTGTGTAAAAGATTCATTTTACATAAAATCAGTTTCCAAACATGCCATGCTCACGGAGCCTATGGACTTAAAACACAGCTGGTGTTTAGATAGCGGTTGCACTTCCCACTTGTGCCGTGAAGAAGACATCTTCGAGAAGCTGTCACCCACCGACCGTGGAAAACTCAACTTAGCAAGCAATCAATCTACTAAAGGCAAGGCTATTGGAACTGTAAGACTCCAAACAGCCGTTGGAATCGAGTCAAGGTCAGTAAATTTTGATAATACCTTGCTAGTTCCTGATCTGCGCACAAATGTACTTTCAGTTTCCAAAATCACGGATAAGGGTTGCGAAATGGTTTTCAAGTGCAATGGTGCATGATAACAATGGACAGGTCAAACTTTTAGCAGACCGAATTGGTGATTTGTACTACCTTCGACAAACAACGGAAACTGCCCGCGTTGCTGAATCAACAGATACACCGATAAAGCCTTTAATTCAGGTGTGGCATGAACGTCTAGGCCATTTAAACTCAAAGGACTTGATCGACATGGCTAAAAACAGGATTATAAAGGGAATCGATTTAAAATCTGGTCAGCAGTTACCACCATGCGCTACTTGTATTGGGTCTACAAGTAAGTTTCCAGCGTTTGTCAGAGATGGCGCCACCAGTGGATCCCGGGCAGACTGTCAGACTCCATGTATTTTATTTGTAGGTTTTGTATCTGTCAACAACTTTGCAGCGTTATATTTGAGCAGTTCTATCGGTGTCGTACATTTTATCGAGCAAAATCATGGCAAGTTTCCAGCCAAATAAGCGTCATTTGCGGGAAGCGCTGCTTTTATTCTTTAATATGAAGAAAAGTGCGGCTGAGGCCTATCGTTTGCTTTCGGAAACTTATGGGGCGGAATGTATTGGTGAATCGACGTGCCGCGAGTGGTCGAAACGGTTCAAAAGCGGTGATTTTGGAGTTGAAGACAAAGAAAGCCGAAAAGTTTTGAACACGAGGAATTGGACGCTTTACTGGATGAGGATCCGTGTCAGATTCAAGAAGAACTTGCTGCATCATTGGGCGCCACGCAACAAGTCGTTTCCCTGCCACTAAAAGCACTGGGATTCATTCAAAAGGTTGGAAACTGGGTGCCGTACGAATTGAAGCCAAGAGACGTCGAACGGCGATTTTGCACGTCCGAAATGTTACTGCAGCGGTATAAAAATAAATCATTTTTGCATCGTTTTGTCACTGGTGATGAGAAATGGATTTATTGTGATAATCCTAAATGCAGAAAATCGTATACAAAGCCCGGCGAGCCCGCCCAATCGACGCCGAAACGAAATATTCACGTGAATAAGGTCATGCTCTGCATATGGTGGGATCAAAAGGGTGTCGTATACTACGAACTGCTTCCGAGTGGTGAAACCATCAAAGGACCATTATATCGAACCCAACTAATTCGTTTGAAGCGGGCATTAAAAGAAAAACGGCCAGAATATGAGACCAGGCATGAGTCCGTCATTTTTCATCACGACAACGCTCGGCCACATGTTGCGGTTTCGGTGAAAAACCATTTGGAAAATAGTGGATGGGAAATTCTGCCTCACCTGCCTTACAGTCCAGACTTGGCACCATCTGACTACTACTTGTTTCGTTCGATGCAGAACGCTCTTACGGGAATACGCTTCAGCTCAGTAGAGGAAATCAAAAATTGGTTCGATACGTTCTTGGGCTCGAAAGACGAGAAATTTTTTTGGTCCGGAATTCATAAATTGCCAGAAAGATGGGGAAAGTTGTAGCTTCCGATGGACGATACTTTGAATAAAGCCTTGTAACTATGTTTTCATAATAAAACTTCAAATTTTGGAAAAAAACGCTGGAAACTTACTTGTAGACCCAATATAAAAGGAAAGATGTCGGCGAAGCCATTTTCTACGAACCAAATAAAAAGCGATGAACCCTTACTGATTGTCCACTCTGACGTTTGCGGGCCTATACGGACGCAGTTCCATAGTGGAGGCAAATATTATGTCACTTTTATAGATGACTACTCGCGCTGGTGTGAAGTATACATTATTAAGAGCAAAAGCGATGTATTTAAAATGTTCTTGCCATATAAAAGTCTCGTCGAAAAACAAACCGGACGTAAAATAAAAGCGCTTCAGACGGATAATGGTAAGGAGTATTGTTCAAACTCTTTTGATGAATATCTAAAATCAGAAGGAATCAGAAGAATGTTTTCCGCACCATACACGCCACAATAGAATGGTGTAAGCGAAAGAAAGAACCCAACCTTGCTCGAAATGGCCAGATGTATGGTTCTACAAGCTGGACTTTCTCCTTCATTTTGGGCAGAAGCAATATGTTATGCGAATTATTTGAGAAATCGTTGTCCATCGAGAAGTCTTAATGGCAGGACACCTTACGAATTATGGACAAGAAGAATTCCAAATTTAAAGCATCTTCAAATATTCGGTTGCAGAGCATTTGTTTTGAGCAAACAACCCAACAAAGACAAATTTGGAGCTCGTTCATCTGAGGGAATATTTGTTGGCTACTCCAATGAATCAAAGGCTTATCAAATTTGGATGCCGTCAGAGAGAAAAATCTACGCCACAAGAGATGTCAGGTTTGTGGATGTTCATACAAGTATGCTAGAGGATGGAGATATCATCTCAAACGAGACAAAATCTGGTGTTGTCGAATTGATGGAAATTCCATGTGATGCTGGTGCAGGTGAACAAAATTCTGCTGAAGGATCAAAGCCGATTCAAGCTACTATTCAAAACAGTGAAAATGACGACGTTGTAGCCTACGCGTTTAATTTCGAAGTTATTTTCAAGGAAGCCTTACAAGGACAGTTTTGTGTTGAGTGGAAGAACGCTATTTTAGATGAAGTCAAGAGGTTAATTGGAAATTGGTTCGTGAACAGGAGGATCAAAATAAGGTAGGGTGTAGATTTGTGCTAACGAACAAATACAATGAGGAGGGTGTAGTAACGCGAAGAAAGGCACGCCTGGTAGCACAAGGATTTAGTCAACAACCGGGTGTAGACAACACTACAACTTTTGCTCCTGTAGCTCGCCTAGAGTCTATACGCTTTATGCTTGCTATTGCTGCTAAATATCAACTCAAGGTTCATCAAGTTGATATAACCTCTAGACAGCATCATTGCAAAAAGGGCAAAAATAATGCTGGAAGATTTTCGCGATGAAAAGCAGGTATGTTGTTACAAAAGGCTCTGTATGGCTTAAAACAAGCCGGACATGAGTGGAATGTTAGATTTGACAATAAATTGCGACAAATGGGTCTTAAGGCGACTAACGCAGATCCTTGTATATACGTTGCGTGGGAAGATGGACGTATCTTAATCCTCTCTGTCTATGTTGATGATTTTTTACTGTGTTCCAAGGATATTAACTGGATAGATGATGTTAAAAATAGTTTAAAGGAAGACTTCGAAATTAGGGATCTTGGGGAGGCAAAATATTGTCTGGGAATTGAGATAACTCAAGATTCGAAGCGTATATCTATAAGTCAAAAGGGGTATATTCGTAATTTATTGCAGAAATTTAATATGGAGCATGCGAAGCCGCTAACTATACCCATGCAACCTGATTCGAGGCTCGCGAAGGATGGAAATTCGTCTGAACAGGAAAAGCGCCCGTATAAAGAATTGATTGGAGGACTAATGTATGCTGCTGTTTGTTGCCGCCCTGATATAGCTTATGCTACAAGCGTACTTGCCCAATTTAATAATTATTTCACTGACGTTCACTGGGATGCTGCGAAGCGTGTTCTACGCTATATTCAAGGAACTATTGATTATGGATTACAGTATACTACAAATCAGAAGGGCTTAATTGGATTCGTCGATTCTGACTGGGGAAAGTGCGTTATGGACAGAAGATCATATACCGGATATGGATTCATGTTTTCCAACGCTGCTATTAGTTGGAAGTCCCAAAAATAAGGAACAGTGGCTTTGTCTTCCACGGAAGCTGAGTATATATTGATTTCAGAAGCTGTGAAGGAAGCCATTCATCTTAGAACATTCCTATAGGAAATTGGTCTTCAAAATTTAGGTGATATTATCTTATATAACGATAATCGAGGTGCAGGACTTCTTGCTCAGAATCACGTATTCCACCAAAGGACTAAACACATTTTATATATGATATCATTTCATTCGGGACATTTTATCTCAAGGATACAATAAGAGGGAATACCTACCAACAGAAGAAATGCCTGCGGATGTCTTAACTACCTGGACCGAAGCATTTTCGCTGTTTATCCAGACTTGGAGTTACGAAGGTTTGAGGATCATCTCATTGAGGGGGCGTGTTGGACATAGTTTTAGTTTTAGTTTTAAATGCATTTTATTATCTTAATCATTAACCCTTACATACTAACAAAAAATGCTTAAATGCTAGCTTAAAATTACTTAACAATCTTATATTAACTTATTGGCCCCACACAGGCACTCTAAGCTACTCTAAATTCTTATATCTATGTCTTTCGACTATATTTACATTTTACTTAGGAATAATTATTTTCTATACTTATGGCTAAGAAAAAATTGTTCACAAAAACTTAGCATATGGACTTAATTTTTTATAAAACTTAATATCTAACTTAAAATAAACCTTAGTCTACCTAACCTACATACACATTACACACACACAGATATTATACACAATTATATACATATATTAGTATATACAAAGGTATATACTAATATATGTATATATTTCTTAAATGCTAACCTAAACCTACGTAAGCTGGCCATCGCTATTCACAGAGCAAATAGATTGGTCAGCTCTGCCTCATTAGTGAGGCTGGTCCGTAATTGACGGAAACGACGACGAAACATCTTCTCCATCATTCAACCACCAGAAATGCTGGTGCTGCCGAACGACATCCCTCTTATCGCGATTCCCCACCGCCCTACTGAACCTGAGACGATCCACACTGCCGTGTGCGACGTCTCTGCCGTAGTTGAGTCGCCTGTCCCCAGCTTTCCGAGCGACATGGAAGATTAACGGGACCGCTGATCTATCCTGGATCAACCCTATCTGATCTAGGTAGAGGAATGCTTCCGGTGGAACGAAGCCGTCAGAGCGCACACTCTCGTGGTAAAGGTAGTTGGGGTAGTAAGCCCCAGATATCAGGTTATTCGTCGAGGCCATTGCTCTTGCAATGTGCCTTCGAGTCAGCTTAATTACGAAGTTGTCCACTCGTATTAGGTTCGCCCTGTTGTAAAGGACCTCATTACGATAGAATTTTTTGTACTCCGACTCTGGTGTTCTGTACAAGCGAAGGCAAGCCCTAAGGCAAGCCCTCTCAAAAACCCGAATCTTTTCCATTAAGCTTGCTCACACATTGAACCACACGGGACAACCAAATACCAGCATGGGCCTGATAAGGGCCATGTAGCAGATTACCTTTACCCTCGCATCGAGTTGGCTGCTATAAAACAGTCTCTTTGTAAGGGCAAAAGCGCCTTTAGCTCTGGCCAGAGCAGCATCTACATTTTTATCAAAATACAGAAACTGATGTAGCGAGATCCCAAGGTATCTGACTACATTTCGACAGGCAAGAGGCTGCCCGCGTTGTCCAATGATCGAGAACTTTCGCCAATTTTTTCTAGTATCCCTAGAGGCTCCAGACAACGGCGTCCTAAAGAGAATGGTTTCCGACTTCTGAAAGTTGATTTTCAACTTCCAGTCATCGCAAAATCGTCTTATCTTATCGAAGTCACGCTGCAAGAGAGTATTAATGACCTCGATTTTTGGACCTGTCCTGTACGCTATCAAATCGTCTGCGTACGCAATAGTATGGGGAAGTGAACCTATCAAATCGCTTGTATAAAAGTTGGATAGGATCGGCGAATTGACCGCGCCTTGCTGAAGACCATTTTTAATTTGAAATATTCCATCAGAAGTCATATCGCCATTTTTCACGATGAACTGTCTGTTGGTTAGCATATTAAAAAGAATGTACAAGAGTGGTTTACTGATCCCCAGCCTAGTCAGCTTATAGAAAAGACCCTCTAACCATACAGTGTCGAAGGCCTTCTCCAAGTCAACAAGGCAGGCACCAGTGCATTGGTTTTTGCCTTTATTCCATTGGATATCGGACACCAGTTTAGACGCGGCATGTGAGATATCATGTCCCGCCTTCAAACCGAATTGATTATCCGGAACTATATGTTTGTCCTCAACCCACCTAGACAGAGCTCTATTGATTACTTTTTCAAACACCTTACTGATATTCGGATGGAGACTTATCGACCGGAGATTCGCCGGATTGGATATATCCTTTCCCTTTTTGGGGATAGGTTGAACCACCGCCGTTTTCCAATTCGCTGGATAATGTGCATTATTCATTGCATTATTAAACAGGGTGGTGTATATGTCCACCGCTTCTAGAGGAAGATGTCGAAGCACGATGTTCGGAATACCATCGGTCCCCACTGATTTCTTAGCCCCGATTGTGTCGAAGATCTCATGGAGCTCTTCCTTCGAAATGAACGGGGGTAGGTCACCCTCTCTGGTAATGACATTATTTGCCATATTTTCGTCGCTGAACCGGGTGAAACCAGAGCCCTCGGATCGCCAGTTCTCTACTTCATTTCGAATGTAGAGGTCGTGCACCAAGACGCGATTGTCCAGGTCATAATTAGGGCCAATGGTATCATTGGCCTTGTATATTTCCTGGAAAGTCGCTCCTATGGTCTCAACCTTCTCCTGTGGATCCTCGATCACAAAGAAGTCGTCATCATCAGCGGCCTCATTTGGATCAATACCTGCTATTGTCAGTAACCGTTCGTTGTCTGTTGTCCGGGTTATTTTAAGACACTGAAGGTCGTTTTGATTTTTTCTCCGAAATAGTTTGTTTATTTGAGGGAACATATTCGGGTTGCTGGTGTTTACAGCCCGAACCCTGTTGTTCCAATACGAACTTACAGAAATTCTGTAATTCTCTTTTATTAACGTTTGAATATTTTTAATCGACGCCTTCAGTGTCCTAATCTCCGGGTCTTGTCTGTCAGTAAACTGTCTGTACAAGTTTTTGAGTCTTGTCAGAAGTCTACTTTTCTGTCGGTGCAGTGCGTCAATAGTAGGATTGCGGAACAGGTCTTCGTTAGTCGTATGTCGATATCGTGGTATTGTAGCGTCCATAGTTTGTTTAATTGTCTCATCCATTTGTTTTAGGTAATTGTCGATCTCCTCGTTTGACAAATTCCTATTGGCCGGTGGATGGAGCGTGTTCGAAGCGAGTGCTCTTGTCAAGGTTGCGGAGAAGCGTGTCCATCGAGTGTTACTGTAGTTGTAAGAATATCTTTGGACAAACTCCTCTAATTCCGCAATTTCGTTGGGAACTGTAATTTCGGTGCTAAAACCGCAATGGTCACTGTCATACACGAATGTGCGCAGACAGTTTAGCGTTTGTAAATTCGTACCTGTCAGTCGTATACGTTCGTCGTACAGCAGTAGATCCAAATAAGACCCGCCTCTGGGAAACGACGGGTTATCCGTCGCTTTAAGGCCGAGTCTGTACATGACATCGTGCTGACCCCACCAATCGAGTAGTAGGTTCCCTCTAGTATTTGGCAAATTATTTCCCCAATCTCTGTGTTTAGCGTTGAAATCCCCGCCGATTACAAAATAATTCTCCCCCGATTCCAGCCTCAGAAGTCGAAAAAGCGTGTCAAGCTCTGTAATAAATAAAGTGGATTGTGAAGTCTCAGGTGCATAAACAGAGGCCAAGTACAGCCGCTTTCCACTGCGGAGCGGGATGTAAATGACAACTGCCTCCAACACCCGGAACCTACGCAACACTCCCTTGTACACTCTGTGAAATTTTATACCTTGTTTAATGAAGATCGCAACACCGCCTCCACGTTTGGATCCGGGCCGGTTTCTTCTTCTAACAATATAATTATTGTACTCCAGTTTGTGCTTATCGGTTAGCTTGGTTTCGCTAGCGAAAAGCACATCAGGAGTTTGGTCTTGTAGCAATTTAAACATCGCGGCTCTTCGTTCGATCCTAATCAGTGAATTAACATTCACCGCAAGGACCTTCAAAGTTTGCTCCACCATGTGCGTACCCATTACGACATGTGTTGCGTTAGGCCCGGCAGCAGCGCGTAGATCTGGTCCACCCGCTTGGCCTGTTCTTGCACCTGCTTTTGCAGCTGAGCCATCTGCCCTTGGATTGCGAGCAAGATGGCCAGCATGTTAGGTGCAGCTTCCGTTGTTCTCGGCATTGGCGCCGGAGAAGCAACAGTCGCTTGCTGTACCGTAGCCCCCCTACCTGCCGCCATTTGGGCGTAGGAAATTTGGGGCGTGACGGCTTGTGTTTGAAGCCTCACAGATGAACGTTTGACTTCCACCTTCTGCTGCCAAGCCAGTTTTGCTTTTTTAATGTTAGCGAATTTAGGACAACCCCGATAGTTTGCGGTGTGTCCCACGTTCCCACATAATACGCACGAGAGCTGCGTCCTATCGGATGCTCCGTCCCTACCCAGAGCACACTCCTCGGAACTGTGGTTCTTTGCGCACTTCACGCATCGAGGCTGCATTTCGCAGTTCGACGCGGCGTGCCCGAACCTCTGGCAGCGAACGCATTGTATAACGCCTTCGCTCCTTTTTAATTTTTCCCAGTGAACCACCTGGTAGTCTAGGACATTGATACTCCTTAGACTATCCAGACGGCTTTTGGGACTGAGCTGCACCAGGAAGAACGGCAGACTCCGTTTCTCCCGCCTGGCTCTAGCTGTGGCTTTACCCCCACGAACTTGAGTCCTTCGCACTCCTTCTCTTTAAGCAGTGCCAGGATCTCCTCAGGATCAGAAGACGGTTCCAACCCCTTCAGCAGCATCGATTGCCGCTTTTCACACTTCGGTGTGAATGAGTAGTGCTCCGTCGTCGTTTCCTTTAGGAGCTCTTTCACTTTCGCGTAGCCCTCCACTGTATTACAGTGGATGACATGGCGATCGTTCCCCAATCTCTTAATATTAAAATTATTACCAATGACCAACTTACACAGGTCCTTGGTAGCATTTACCTCCAATTTATAGGTGTTGATAGGCGGCACCTTCTCCTTCTTCTTCTGCTGCTGCTGCTGCTGCTGTTGTTTTAGCTGTTGCCGATGTTGTGACTGCTCTTGTTGTTGTTGCTGGTGTTTCTTTGGCTTTTGTTGTTGTGCTTGATTTTGAGCAAGCTGCTGTTGTTGGGATTGCTCTTGCTCTTCCCTCTTCCTTCTTACCATTTGTTTTTCTTTTATGGCCAGCACTCTTTCTTGTAGCATTTTGATGCTGCTACATATGGCCTCCATTTCTTCCTCTTCATCGTCAGATTCGCTTGCTGCCAATGAAGCGAAGTTGTTGGTCGTTGGTAGGGTGGGCTGTTTTACTAAGTTGGAAGTTGGACAAAGCTTCCTCCTTCTCTTTGGTTTTGGCGTTTGAATCGAACCACTTGACGCTTCACTTGGTATTTCAGCAGATCCCGTTATTGACATAGCGGACCGCTCTCCACAATCCATCACGTGATGGACAACACTTAGTACCACTTTAAATTTATTGTTTTTGATAAAAATGAAAAAAAAAGGATGTTATAGAGTACACGGGGATTCGAACCCACGACCGTCGACTGTCGGCCGAGCACACTGACACCCTGCTAATTGGAGCCTATAGCAATTTCCTCAAATGTCTCGTTTTCACTGATTTTTTTACACGTCTGTTCTCCACGGAGATATGTGAACGACTGGCGTGTTGGACATCCCTGACAATTCGTGATCACGCATATCAACGTATAAACACATTCATCTCTCATCTAATTTTCACCTGTCATCCTGACACAAAGGTGTAGTTTGGTTTTCGCGTTGTTTGTTTCCCTCTACTTTGCGTACTTGCTCCACAGATTTCATTTGGGGAACTCATCCGTTGTCCCGATGTTATTTTTTTCTGCTGGTCAGCGCTCGCACTTATAAGCTTGGGAAGTCGATGGTTACCACTTCAAGGTAAAATAAACACAATTGATGTGTAGAAACCGTTACAAAACTGGGCATCGCCAAGTTGACACCTTTCAGTGAATACCCTATTTTTACAGCACCCAACCACCACCACCTCTAATATTGTGAAATAGGTCAATAGGTCAATCATTTCTGAGTATGTTGTAGATGGTTTTGCTAATTACTAAATTTCTAAAATATACATACTCGTACACTACTCTGAACTGTAAGTCCAGCTAGTATAAATGTCCTTTACTGTATGGATGATTCTACGATTCAGACCACAGAACAGCTTAACAGCTTATTAGTCTCAATTTTCACTAATGGATAGCAATAGGTGCAGTAGTTTCTCAATAGTAATTGTCGTAAGAATTCTTGAAATGGATCTGAATCCCCAAAGTAGTCGGTCTGATACCCTCCTGACGGTATCAATTTGATCAAAAACCAGCTGATGAAAGGATTACCAAATCGTTTAAATCGTTGTCGCTCCTCATTTACTCAACATGACAAAATACTAGTTAAATTTAGAGATTTCACAATACTCTACCATCTTTATGGTTCACGAATACACCCTCATGACAAATAAACAATAAATTCACTCAGTTGGTCTCGTAGACCTGTGCATGTGAGCATTCTTTTTCGTGCATCAACCTCTTTCATTTGTCAGTTTTTCCATTTCATTAGATCCCTATTTGTAGTATGTCATCCTACCTACATGTTGAAGTCCATCTTTAAAGTCTTTTTCTTAAGTAATGTCTCTGCATTCCAATTCATTAAAATTGCATCTATCAGCACTGGCAGCAGTGGCCACTGTCCTAAAAACCAAAAAAAAACAAATCGTTTACCACTTTTAATTATTCACCATCATACCCAGTAGCCCTATGGTGTGTGCACTCTGTCACACAATGATCGTGTCACACATAGTGCAACTATACCCAGTTGCACACTAAATACCTAACAATCTCATCCTTCGTCGTCCTTAGAGTCCATCCCCATGTGCTAGCTACACCATTCCTGAAGACACGTTGAGTAAAATTTAATCAACAACCTCACTGTGACCTCAATGTGGAGGAAATTTTAAGCTCTATGCTCCCAAGTTCCAGTGTCTTCATGTCCTACTATTGGTATCCCTATGTTGACCATCCATGCATCCTTTCAGCCACCACCCCTCATAGCGGATTCAAATACATTTCATCCAATCAACCCTTGGAGATGCCATACACTACACTACAGGCAAATAGATACAAGTGCGAGTATCTCATGGGTTGTGGATAAGTACGAGTACCTACAGGTTTAAAGCTTTCATCGGATTGTGTGTACTTGTGAGGGCTGACTGTGTTGTTGTCCTTTGTTTCTGTGCCTTGTCGCATGAACGGATACGATACACGTACGTAGTTGTTGTTCAAACTTCATTCAAGTGTTTCCAGGACAACGCAACGTCGCTCATAGTCGTTTCGTTCTTATGTTCGCTCTGTGGCAACTTTTTGTCTGTTGACTCTTTGGCAATATGCGCCATTTTCTACATCACGAACAACAGAGACAGATAGATGGTGTTTGTGTGGCAGAGGCAGAGGCAGCGGCAGCGGCAATGGTAGCCACAAATCTTTATTCAGCACTAATTCCTCATATGCGGAGCACAAAGCTGAAGATGAAAGCAACTTAAACAGTCGATATGCAACAGCAGTTTTATATTGTATTAGAGGGAATGAAGGAGGAATGGTTGGAGGAAATAGGACAGCACAGGGCAGGGACCGTGCTATTCGTACACTGCGTAAGCGAGCAAATATCGAATAAGCAAACAAAAGGGATATTTATGTGGTCTTCACAGCATTGTAGGACTTCCGCCTATGCTTTTAGACCTTTACTCACATGACAGTGATGGAGATGAAGATGAAAATGAAGGCACTTGAGCGATGGCATGAAGCACGTGTTACAGTATGGCGATGCGAGAAGAGGTTCAAGCTGAGAAATATAAGCTTTGACAGATGTTTTGGAATAACTTTTTAGGTAGACAATCGACAAACAGACGCTGGATTTTGGGCACATGTATTGTACTATTACTCATACTGATCTCGCGTGGCTACTGACTTGAATAATCGGTAGAATTGTTAAATTGAAACAACCGTCAGAGTAACTAAGCAACCTATGATTGCCACACTTTGGTATTCCTCATAATTTCTTTAATATTAACGGGCCGCTGTAAAAGTTTTACTTGATATTCTGTTCCTTAGAACTGATGGTTGTCTTCTTTTACTAGAAGGATCCCAATGCAAAGCCAATTTATTGCCAATATGACACGTAAGACGCTCTCGACAATTCATTAAAAACTTGGGTTTATGGGCAACTCCAAGGCTTATCTTGCAGACTTGCGGGGATTGAATATTGTACGTTAAATGTAGAGCACGTCAACCTGGCTATATCCAGTTCTGTAACTTAGAAAATACATCGCTTGCGCTTCCTCCTACTTTCGCCAGTATCTATTGACAGCCACAGCCACGGGTACTCTCCGTCTCATCAAATTAAACCGTACCTATCAAACTTATAAGCACTGGTGTTGAACATGGAAAAATAGCAACCTGCAATGCTGAGTTAGCGATGGTGATGAATGAACCTTTGATAGGCCAACGGCTGCTCGCATATCTACGAAGTCGGTTACTCACTTGGAAATATTCGGCCACTTTTCGCCATGAGCTCAGAAAGGGCCTGATCCTTCAGATTTAGAGTTTTGTGTTGGACTGATTATCTAATCTTGTAAAAGCCCTAATATTGCGATATAGTATCAGCCTCGGGTAAAGTCGGATACAATGTTGATGACCCCGCAAAACGAAACGATTTGTACATGGAATTTTTGGGCTCCTAAAACTCCTAAAGCAGACACTTTAGTCTGCTTCAGAGAACAGAAGCAACATACATATATTTGGATGGGGCTTTGTTGAACCGACAGACTAAGGCATGAAGTCTTCAGTCCTCGGCAAGTAGTGAGTGAGTGCATTAAAATAATCCGCATTGGGGCCAAATGCATCAATACCAGCCTGACATACGCTCACGTCCCCATGATGCATCAATAAATGTTCCTTCACGAAAAAGCTACGAGCAATATCTTAAGTATCACTCTAATATCTCTCGTTGTAGTTATCGTAACTCCAAAACAGGAAAGGAGGACATCTTTTAAACCACTGTCAGAAAGGAAACAAACACTTTAAGGACTGCAAGTGTTGAACGACTGTTATCGGAACAAACCGCCGTCACTTATCTCTCAACTTTCTTAAAAAGAGCCACTGGCTTCTTCAAAAGCCCCATTGGCTTTTATGGCTTTAAAAATAGGTGTGCACAACACCAATGAATTAGGTGGATCTCAATAGGCAGCTGCAACTTTGATAGGAATATTATCTTCTTCGGTTCCGCAGGTATCTGTGATAATAAAGCCTCATCAGGAGTCTAGTAAGAAGATACACTTGTCAATCGATGCTGCTTGGACTATGGAGACAATTGAGTAAGAAGGCGTATTGAAGCAACACTAAGAAGACTCGTCTTGTTTGCTTTAAAGGGGTTTAGAGAAAGAGATATATTAGCAAGCTGTATGACCTGAACTGCAGTACCAACTTGGTTGGATGTAGGTCATGAATATGCATAGCATTATTCATACAATATCGGATGTTCTCTTCCAATTAATTTTGAATGCTATCGATCATTACTGTGATAATACTCCTAGCAATGGCTTTACGGTTATGTTTTTTCTTAATAGGGGTGCCGTTGTTGTCTGCGGTTAACATAGACCTTAACTAAAATTTGTCTCCAATTACTACGATCTTATGCCAATGGGCTTCAGGTGTTCAAGCGAAGTTGCTTGAGGTCCTTTTCTATATAACTTAGGCGAGGTCTGCTTTTACCGCATTAGACTAAGATAGATTAGAAGTCTTTCCAGGTCGAAGTGTTGGTGTTCATTTGCGCTTAACATTTCCTAGCTATCTGTGTACTGGTCATCCCGACAAAGTCAGTGTCGCTGTATATTCCATGTATTTCGTTGTTATCCCATCTTGTCCATATCCCGTATGACGCAGACGGCACCGAAAATAACTTGAAGCAACTTAGGGTATCTCCACAGCTTCAGTCCATTTACAACGAGATCCAGAAAGGCAAAGTTTTCGAATGCTTTTATATGAGACCTTTAAATCAGTAAACAGATGGTGGCTATCAAAATGAATATCTGGTCGAAGGTGAACAAAAAGCCTGATATCTACGTAGTTCAGTAGACAAAGTCTCCCTCTTCTTCTCGAGAATCGGGCTAGCGATGATGGGACTCCATTCATCGAGGATAATTTTATTCGGTCCTATTTTACAGATCAGTTGGTGTATGCTTATTACCAAATTAAGCCCTGGTGTAATAATATTTCGGCAGGGAGCCTGGTTATCCAGAACTCTTCCCAAGCTCACTTCTGCAGTAGCATCTCTGCTTTTGAGAAGCCGATGTTGCTCCCATCTCCTTTGGCCATGGAGATTGCTTAAAGCTTCCGTCCGCCAAATCAGTAGTTTCGTTGTGGTAGTCGGGTGAAACATAACACATCGGATGCGGCGTCTCTGGTAATGTCGCCACAGATTTTCTGTGTTTGATAATGGTGCTATAGGATACTCGTATCTTGAATTGTTTTGAGAAGCTCTATCAGTCCCTTGCGATTGTTGCGATTCTCACTCGAACCTTGGCTACGATAAAAGTAAATTTTAGCTCTTCGAAAAGATTGGATGCCAACAATATTGGAGAGGTAGCGTCGCAAGGTCGGCAGTGATGTAATGCTCGTAGAAGCAATCTTTGGCAAACTCGTCCCATTTCCACTGTACTAGCATGAGCTCCGCGACCAAAAGAGGAAGAAAGAACCTTTGCTTCACCGAAGGAAAAGGGAACAGCATGAGAAGCGCGTGATCGAGAAAATAGAGAGGTGCTACTTCGGGATTAATATCCGGAAGTTTTACCAAAAAGTAAGGCCAACAAGACGAGAATAAAGGCCTTTAGAAATGAACTTAGTAGTAGAGTCACAGTCGGTACTAAGGATATGGAAAACCGCTTCTGCAAGCTGTTAAGTGGCGATGACAACCCAAACTCCGCTGACAGGCAGAATGAATCGTTCAATATGGATCCCTCCTCCTGACCAAAATAAAGTGAGAATAACAATATCCTCATATCTTCAGCCAAGTTGAGCTATTTAAGACAGCAGAAGGATGACTTGGCAGAGAGCATGCAAAATGCCTCAAGCAAGAAACTTTAGCACCATTTTCCCGATCCATTACAGAGGAGACCCTCTTAACTGCACCAATTATAGAGGCGTCATTGTCCTTAACAGCGCATATAAGATCCATCTATCATCTTCTAGGAACGCCTGAAGGCTTTTATCTGATTGGTAACTACCAGTGCAGTTTTAGGCCGGGTAAATTCAAAATTGGTCAATATTAAAAACTTGGCAGATCCTGAAAAAACCCAAGGAGTTCAAATCGATACGCACCATCACTTAATTGTTTTTAAGTCCATAGATATGTGACAAGATATATAGGGACGAGTAATACAGTGCCATGCCTACAAGCTCTCTGAGACTTTTGATGTCAAAAAAGGATTCCGGCATATTGATGGGTTGACATACTATATAGCTTTTTCAGGATTTTACTCGAAAAAATTGTGTGAAACTCCCAAGCCAATCTGTCACAGTTGGCAAAATTTAGCGAGCTGTTTCTGGTACATTCGCAAGTATTGAAACTGAAAAAAGCAGCAAAATGAGGTTTAACTATGAATGAGGGCAAAACGAAGTATGTGCTCTCAACAAGAAGGGACACATAACATCAATGAATCGAACAGATAGACAACTATGACTTTGACGTAATCAGGAATTAAACGACGAGTTACTCTTGAAAATCGCTGTTTCTTTGGCCTAATAAGGCCTCGTCAAGAAACACTAAAGAGACGCATGAGACCCTCATCAGAAACCGCATGGATATTAGCGAAGATACCCTTCCACATTTTTAACGCCAACGTCTTCGAGTGATTTTTGGTTCTATTTGGATAGTGACATTTACCTAGTCAGCCCACATTAGCCACAAAAGATAGCCAGAACATGTAGAGCGAACGACTTTGATTCCAATCCGGAGGAACAACGCAGTAGAGGAAGACCTCGCCCTAGGTGGCGCGCACAGGTAGACAGCGGCCTCAACCACTTTAGAGTGCACAACTGGAGCTAGTTAGAGATGGCGCTAACTAGAAGGGCTATTAGTAGAGGCAAGAGTCCACCCCGGGCTGTAGCCATATCTAAGTAAATAGGTAAGCGTGAGCGCATACCATTTGAGTCCAGCCTTGATGTGGATTGTAATCAATTGCTCATTCAGCTCAAGACTTCTTGCCTGATTCTTACTCTACTCGTATGTGGCAATAACCATAGCAAATTTGAATCGTGCACTAGAAAACAACTGCCAGCCAATCCTCTCAAAACTGAGGTTGTTGTGTTTACGAGAAAGAGGAAGCTGACTGGTCCGGCTCATCCAATTCTCCAAGGGAGCTAAGTATTCGGGTGGCATCCTGAATAACAAACTTCTATGACTAAACATGTAACGCCGAAAGCATCTAAGGCGCTGTCGGCATTTTGGCAGTGCAAAGAAGCTGTAGGCAAGACATGGGGCCTGTCAAAGAGAAGGGTTCTCTGGA
Source organism: Volucella zonaria (assembly GCA_963966105.1). Classification (NCBI taxonomy): domain Eukaryota; kingdom Metazoa; phylum Arthropoda; class Insecta; order Diptera; family Syrphidae; genus Volucella; species Volucella zonaria. The sequence goes on along the minus strand of OZ014530.1, from coordinate 41,373,883 downwards.
TCTTTACGGCTATGATAAGGCCAATTATATACATACTATGCGTCGATTGTCTGGTGGAATAAGCTCTCGCGAAATTATGTCATTCTTGATTTTACCAGACTCTAAAGAACGGTCTATGTCGGCTGCATAGGGCTTTCCCTGGCACACCTGGTCCCGTTCTAGACGCATTAATGAATCTCCCTCCTCTTGATAAACATATCTTGGGCTGCACTCTCAAAGTCATCTTCCCTTTAAAAAGAAGTTGTGGTTGGTACAACATTTTTGGTTTTATGCACATGGCATCTGGCGCAATCGCACCAGGACTCCTGCTGCTGATAAAATATGAAATCTGCTTTCCTTGTGCCCAGGAAAGGAATACATTCAGGACCTCACAGATGTCCCCAAAACCAATATAGCATGCGAGGCTAGCGTCTTTCTCGTTAGAAAAACTTACTTCTGTCTCCCAAGCGGAGATATCCTGATGGCAACGAGCTACTTTGTGGAGTGGACGAAGCATTTACGTCTGTAGCGACAGCCAAGATGCGCTTAGAGCCTTGGTGCACCTTCTTACGACCTCTTAGATCGAAATGCAGGACATCGCTGAACGCAGTCGAAAGGTTGAATTCACTAAGTCTTGTCTGGGTGCCAGGTCACAATGGGATCACGGGAAATAAGATCGCCGATGAACTTGCTAGACAGGGCTCAGAGGTGGGTTTTTCAGAACCCGAACCTACCATAGGTCTGGCTGCGCCCTTTGTTAAAGCTTCCAGTTGGTTTCAAATGAGCGCAACTGCAGATGGCATGACTACCAAAATTGCAGGCAGACCAAACGAATTCTTTCCGACGTCTCTAAGAGGTCAGCGGCCTTCCAACTGTCAGTCAACAAGGGTGCAGTTTGCTTACGGGCGTCGTGACGCGGCACTACACTTTTGCTAAACACTTAAACACTGGACATCCTGCGACGCTAGCTGTAAAAGTTATGACAACACGTGGTGCACTGCAGACGCACAGGCTGTAGGTACTCGGCGTTGATATGTTGAGTCTGCTACTTTCTTGGAAAGACATAAAGATTCCATTAAAAGGAACTTATAAGGAATAAAGTGGACTGGTTTATCTGAGTGGTCTGTTCTAACAAAAAAATGACCCAGCCTATCTCATCGCACTTTTTCAATGGAAGTGTAGTGGTCTAGTGGTTTTAAAAATTGTTCGGCTGCATAAGAACTGCTAAGAGTCCAAACATTCCATGTGCTTGCCCAAAATCGCTATGAGTTTTTTTGCTGCTCATCACTTCACAACTGTGCAACTTCCACTCAAATCATTCAAATGAATGTGTCAAAATCTCACTTCCGGGATATCAGCGTTTCTGTTTGTTCACTACAGATTCTTCTTTCATCATCTCTATTTCGACAACTCATATGACCTGAGCTGTGAGTATGTCGAAGTAGCTCAGATGGGGTTATTGCTAGATCGACCTATAACGACAACTTTGACTCTGCCAAAATGTACGTATTGTGCTCTGTCTGGCCCACCTGTACTTGCGAGTGTTCGACTCTTTAGATACATTTTTGCAACCTTCAACTTGAGCTTGGGATCGGCTATGGGGTCTTTCGCTATCAATCTGGCCAAATTGGCTCTTAGTGTGGGCATTGTTGATGCCGTCGTAATAAATTCACTTCAGCCTATGTTTTAGGGGCTGCGATGGCTTCAAATCTCTGAGTTCTATTGCTACTCCATGCCAATTTGTTCAGGCCATGTCATCAAATAACAGAGCTTGCCTTATTCCTCATAAATTTATGATCGGGCACGGTCACCGATGGGATGTCGCCTAAAATAATGATGAGATGAGCGTTCAAGATAAGTTTGTTTAATTACCGCACCACAATTCCAGGTTCGATTCTAGTGTAAAGACACAAAAATTGTCTTTGTCTATTCAATCCTCTTGCTTTACTGGCCTTCAAAATTGGTAAATCAAGATGAAGTCAATATTGTCCACGACAAAAAAAAACAAAAACGCCAACATAAGTACGAGCATGTGTTTGAAGTTTTGTCATGGCCCCATGTGGGCTGCTAATGTCAAAAATTTAATTTATCGATGCCGTAGTGTCTAACAAAGAAATAAGCCAAATAAGTCAATCTTAACAAGAAAAAGGTCAACTATACAATACATGGCAAGTCTTTCAAATCACACTTTGCGGACCAAATCCTTTGTTATAGTCTATACAGAGGAGTTTGGCTTTTTTTCAGAACAACGACGCATGTCAGTGTCTTTTTATTTTTACACCATTTACTTTACATAAAATATTCACACCATTTCTTGTCCACCACACTGTCATTGTTCCACATACTCGTATTCGTAACATAAAACCCACATACTCGTACATCACTCGGCCGGCTCAAGTCCTCATATAACATTCATTCGTTTAGTCAGTGCAAAGCTTCATGTTGAAGTGCTCTTGTGTTGGGAATTTCCAGGATAACAGGGATAGGAACCAGTAAACCTTAGTACGAGTGGACGAGTAGACATTCCGGGTTTATCGGGCTGAGTTGTCTGGTGTTTCAGTGTTGCAACCGTGTTAATGGGGTCGATATCCCTTCGTTTTGAAAATTTATCGCAATGAGATAAGCGGAGATAGTTTTAGTTAGGATGCATAATGCAGCAATAATAACAAGAAGTAATTATAACGTATACGCATCTCCCGGAAGAGTCCTTTTTTCTATCATACCATATACATATCTACATAATCATTTGCAGTGGTTCGTCTCGTCCTGTGGTCTATAGTCCGCCAACTATCTATCGCCTTGCGGAGTCGTTCATTAGCAATTAAATCTACAAGCACAGGATGCTGATGTTTTATTCATCTGCATAGTGCCATGCCGGGAGGAAAATCAAAGGACCTGACTTTTGGCTTTAAGCACAAGTGATAGGGATACAAATTCCAATACGAATTCGAGCACGAGTATCCGTATATGCTCACGTTGTGTTTTATCCTTTCGGGTGTGAAAAGTTGTCATCGTGATTTGATCCTTCCGATTTTCACTCAGTCAAGTGTGTGCCAGAAAAAAGGGAAGGATTTTCGGATTTTGTCAAATACGAATTTCACATCATATCATTCCATTCGTGTGGTATAGTAGAAGTGCTTCAAACTAACTTACAGTCTTTAAGAGTGTTTCACGTGTGAGTATCCTTTTTTTTTTTGTTTTTGCCTTGTGAGGTTACTTTCCGGGTGCTTTCGTCTTGTGAAAGTGTGCTTGGTACGGTGAGTGAGTCCTTTCCCTAAAACGGTTAAAGCAAAATTGCATCGCAGATTTAGTTAAAGTATCTGCGGATTATGCTTTGCAGAGATTTTATTGATGATGATGGTTGCAAGAAAGTTGAGAAAAAAAAAAATATCCTTGGTGAGTGAATAATGTTCCCATTCTGGTGATAAGTTGCAGTGGCGGTGACGTTAGAGTTGACGTTGAAGATCCTTTTTCTAGATGGAATTGGGGTAAATGAGTTTACGCTACATGCAGTCAGAAATGTGTATGTAGACTGAGAGGAGTCCTAAGTGCTTGAATATTATAGTGGTTTGGCGTCACGACATTTGGATGATAGTAAATGGGAGTGGATTTTGGTTTAGCTCAAAACCTCTACTTAATATGTAGTCACAATGACAGGTCGTAGGAAAAATGTAGGTACGAGTATGTTGTGGACAGAGGTGGAAATATTTCCTATAAGGATTTCCTAACTGATTTCGCTTTGCTAAATTTAGTTTTGGTGCTGTTTTTTTGGAAAGCCAAAGACTATGAACTCGACTAGCTGAGGGTATCCCTTTGTTGTGAATGTTTATGCAGGATGTGTGCAAGCTCATCACTTGCCAGTACTCAGCAGTTTCCGTGAAGATGGCTTCCTTACTTCTATATACGCACAGAATTTGCGAGACTATATCTAGAAAAAGGGAATTCGGATTGTTCCTCGTTCTAAAAGCTCATGGATAACAGTAAGACTAGAAACACTAACTAAACAGTAGATACCATGAATAGGTAATCTCTCCCAGGAAATATTTTGGTTCCTCGAAATGCTACGATTCTATATGATCTCCTATAACAAATGTGAATGTTTCTTCATCGTTACTAACTTGTTCACATGTTTTTAGTGTTCTTGATGTATTTGCGACCTAGGGTCTAGCGTGGAGCAGTGGTTCAGTTATATGCCTACTATACCAGAGATTTGGGTTCCAATCTCAAGTAATACACCGGAATAAAAAGAAAAGTAGATTCTGACGTCACTACTCTTTCAGCAGGTAATATCGAACCTCCTCCATCTGTCCTGCCGTTCGTAACCGTATGTAACTCTTTCTGTGAACAAAATGGCAAAACGTACCTCACAGTGAGTGGAGAATTTAGACCGGACGTGACGCCATTAATTTATTTTATTTCTTATAAGTCAGTTCTCTTGGGTCTGTATGAAGATGTAGGGCATATGGTTACCAACACCCTAACGTTGTAAGTATGTCTACCTATTTGTGCCGCGCGGAGAGCACCATCACCACAAGGGCAAAGAATTTCCGGAATTTATTCAAAAGATTAAAAATGCAAGCTTATTCATATAAATCTATATTGTCCCCTTCAAAGTAATCCCAACCGACTGCAACACACTTATGCCAGCAGCGCTTGATCCAATCCTCGAAACATTTTTTATATTCGGTTTTCGGTATGTCCATCAGTGCTTCCTGCGATTTTTCCATTACTTCCTCTCGGCTGCTGAAACGCGTTCCCCGTAGTCGTTTTTTAACTCGATTGAACAAAACGAAGTCACAGGGAGCCAAATCAGGTGAATTCGGTGGCTGTTGGATGCGTCAAAACATTACGAATAATGATGGCACTGTGCGACGGTGCGTTATTATGGTGCAAAATCCACGAGTTTTCTGCCCACAATTCTGGTCTCTTTCGGCGAATTGCTTCACGCAAACGTCTCATAACGCCCAAATAATACTCTTTGTTTACTGTCTGGCCTTCTGGCAAAAATTCATGATGCACTACACCGTTGTAATCCATGAAAACCGTGAGCATTGCCTTCTTTTTTGACTGAACACGACGTGGTTTTTTTGGTCTCGACTCATTTGGTGAACGCCATTTACTTGCTTGATGTCTGGATTGCGTCTCGTACTCATAAGCCCACGTCTCGTCTCCAGTAATGATCCTTTTGATGAATATGGGATCGGATTCAGCCTCGCAAATCATCTCTTTTGCGACGTCAACACGGTCTCTTTTTTGCATGAGGTCTTTTGGCACCAACTTTGCTGCTACACGACGGAAACCCAAATCATTAACCAAAATGTCTTGGACGGGTCCATAGACAATGTTCAAGTTCTCCGCTATCTCTCTGATGGTTAATTTGCGGTTATTGACTAACATTTCTTTTACTCGTACTTCATCAATGTTTTCGTCGGTTTTCGATGTCGATGGTCTGCCACTGCGTTCATCATCTTCGATTGACTCACGCCCGCTTTTGAACCGCTCGTGCCACTGGTAAACGACCGTTTTCTTTAGAGAAACGTTGCCGAAACACTTTTCCAACATTTCCAACGTTCGCGCACCATTAAATCCGTTTTTACGCAAAATTTAATGATCGTACAAGTTCGTTGTTGCAAATTTAAATCCATTTCTAAAATTGCAAAAAATCGTCAACACACACAATGATAAATGTACTCTTGGCTACGTAACTTTTGCAAATATTAAGCTATGATGCTAAGATTTAGAGAGAATGTCAACAACGGATTTACCAACTTAAAAAAAAAAAAACAGAACTCAAATCGGAACAATGGGAGAGCCACACGGTGGTGTCCCCCGGGAACTTTTTGATCAAGGTGGTATTTTTAGACGACTCGCTGTTATGCGACTTTTTAACATCTAGCTTTAAAAAATTGTGATTAGGTTAAGTGAAGAGTAAATGCTGCTTTGGCATGAAGCTTCAAGTGTCTCCAAATCCCTCAAAGTGGGCCATCGCAGTAAAGAAAGGCTTTACCTTAAGTATCGACAAAGTTGCTGATGCATTTTGAGATAGAGACCCAGGAACGCCGAGGATAACTTTACGATGAATTCCGAATATTTTATCAAAGTCCGTACAGCTGTACAGAGCTGTTCATTTCTTGGCTAAATCCACTCAATCACTCTTCGTCGATGGGGAGCGAGAGAGACTCGAAGCACTTTTCTCTTGAAACGACAAAGCGGCTTCTCATCCTTTTTGATGTAATCCCAGTCTCTGCACCATAGAGGAGGATTGGGTTGTTGATGTCCTATATAGCGCTGTTTTCGTTATTAAAATGAGGCCCCAGCTTCCTAATTATATTCTGAGTACAAGACAGGCATTGACAAGACTTACTCTAAGGTCTCATGGTTTATATTAACTACGAAGGAAGGCAAAGTTCGTGACTGCAGGGTTGTCCAAATACAAGTTTCTTTTTAGAAATAAAATAAAATAAACAAAATCAATTATTTAGGGTATATTATGGCTGCTTCGGCTAGCTTCGTAGTAACGCATTCAATCAACCCAATTTTACAGGACCTTGTTAACTGTTTCTGGTTCTATCTTAAGAATGTATTGAGCAATTGGTTTAAGAACTGGAATCGTTTCTAGATTGTCTGCACAACATCGATTTTTAAAGGCACCCCACAAAAAAAAAGTCCAACAGAGTCAAGTCGCAGCTCCGAGGCGGCCAATTGACATCGCCAAGGCGACTGATAACACGATTACCGAACTCAGCGCCCAAAAGATCGATTCTTCAGTTTCAGTTCACAAAAATTTGGTAATCTTGTCTCTGCAGAGCTCAGCGTTCAGCGAAATGGCCTTTCCAGCGGCATTTTCAAAACCAAATTCTACGGCTGCATTGACTTCTCGACAATCACGTGCGGGTTTTCCGGTTCCTAGATGCAGCAATTTTACCGCAGAGATGAAAATGCCTCGTTAGAAAAAATGAGTTCCCGGCCAAAATTGACGTCCAATTCGAGCTGCTGTAACGCGATAGTGAAGCGCATGGTCATTTGCTTTCAATTGCAGAGTCAGTTCGGTTTTGTAAGGGAATAATCGGAGATTTTTGTGCAAAATTCTCATCTGGCTGGTGCGTGAAATGTGGAGATCGATGTTCTTGGATTGAGTCGAACACTCTCAACTACAGCAGCCACATTCTTATCGTTACATACGACGAAGTCCGTGAGTGTTGCCCGCAAACAAACCAGTCTCACGAATTTTGTGCACAAACTTCCGTACAGAAGGTGCTGTGGGTGCTTCATTTCGTCCAAAATTTCTTTCAAATAAACACACTGGTTTGGGCTACACTTTTGAAATAAGTTGGCAATAAACGTTTTTCAAGCGTAAAGCGGTTCATTTCGTTCTATTGAAGTATGCTACTGACTGACAGCCAGCGAGAAAGACCTCTCAGTGTCAAAATAACATATGATTCAAACAGAAACTTGCATTTGAACCGCCCGTAACTTCAGAGCTAACTTCGTATTTTGTGCAAATTTCCGATTCATCGCCTTTTCTAAAATCAAAGATCCCGGTAAAATCTGCACCTATCCTCAGTGGTTGTCACATAGTGCCTATAAAGCTTAGCGGAGATGCAAAACCCGGACTTGACTTCGTATAGTTTTTGCTTAAGATCGGCAAACAGATGTAGGGTGTCAATTTTGAATTCAAGAGTATTTTCCGAGATCAGGGGTAATGTAAAAATCGAATGGTTGACTTTTCCAGCTTGAAATCATACCGATTGGTTCAGCAAGAGCTTTTAGGCGATAACATAATTCTTAGAGATGATCTTATAGGCGATGTTATGGATAGGGTAGAGAGTCTCTTTTCTTCAGAATCGGCAAATGTTCCATTCGTCCGAACATATTTTAGACATGATTTGGTGCATAATCTTCACAAAATCACCTTCCATTGCCTTAAATGGACCGGCAGCTGAGCCGTGAGTACATGCAGCCTAATTGGACTTTAACTTTAGCTTCGGCTTTCCTCGATATTGATGGAACAGGGAATTACAAACTGGGTTTGCAACATGCTTGCAAGCAGGAAAATAAACTGTTCCATTGGGCATAACTCGGTCAGAATGTCCGTAACCAGGAGGGACTCCCCTCCCGGGTGCTGGCTATGAATGACATCCTCAAAAAGCTGAGTACAATGGGTATAAGTGCCATGGCATACGCAGATGATCTACTTAAATATTCTGTTTGCCCTGAAGACCACCACCAGAGCTGTTTCTTAGCGGGGATCTCACTGCTTTGGCCGATTTCCGTCGATCAGAGCTACGACCTTTGTTTGTTGTAGCGCTGGACTCGTCCGGACGTCGCCCGCGTTTGAAACCACCGCTGGTTTTGTTTTTAACAATGGGTTTGACCGCTTTATGTGATTTCCCTCCACCGGATCTGCAGCCTTTGCTGGTATCGTGCGCGGAGAGACCCATCGGCAGGAGCGCCGGAAAAGATTCTTCCTTTTGGCCCTGTTCGGGACAGAAGAAGAGTGCGCAGCTTCAGATCCGAGAGGTTGATCGGTTCCAGTGGGCGTCACTTCCAAAGCACCGACCTGCTTCTCTTCTCCGTCGCCGCTGAGTTAGTGAGACTTTAGCACTTCAGCTGCTACTTAGACGGTAGTCCTTCAGAGTGTGTCCCTTCTGGACCCCGTTCCACCTTTTCGGTTTTCCGAGACAGCCGTCAGAAACAGTACCTTGACCAACCAGTGATTTATTCTGATGGACTTTAACCGTAACAGGCAAGGCCTCTCCGGTACACTCTCTACATCGTTCTAGCTCAATCTACCGAACGTGTCGTAGAAAGAGCCGCAAGTGTCGTCGAAATCAAATGTTCCAGCAGCTCCTCGGTCAGCCCCGAAATCGGCGGGGGCTTGTGTAGCATGTCGGATGGGGCCTCCATAATCTGTTCCCGAAAAGACCACGGGTAGATTGTCGATATTCCGGGTACCACCTCAATTATAATACCTTTGGGGTCACCACCATACCGTTAGTTCGAAGTCCCACCTGGGTTCTTTTCACATACTTAGCATCTTTAACTCTTAAGCCTTCCTGCCACGTCAAGACAGCTAAAGAAAGGAATGTGGGAATGAGCTGAAACAGGAATGCTCGCTTATCCCGCTTTATTCACGCTATGGCCTGACTCTTTGAGAGCTAGTCCTACTTTTTTTCTTTGAGCAGTGCGAGGAATTCCTTTCCAGCACGGAATGCAGCTTTCTATCCTTCGGTATACCATATGAGAAGAACACCTTCGTTATTTATTTCAAAAAGGCTTAATTTGCGGATAACCCTTTCGGATTCCCTTTGACGATTTGCATGTTGTCTTTAAATCGCCATTTTATATAGCACTCTTTGGTGATATGTTTTTCTGTTGTTTCCTATGTTGTTGCTGCAGTTTCTGATGCATTTATTGTTGCTGTTGCTGTTGTTGTGACTGTTGTTTTTGCTTTGATTGTTGTCGTTGCAAATGTTGTTTTTTTTTGCTGTGAGGAGCAACATAGCTCTTGATGCTTCTTTTCCGCAAAAGGGACTGACTTTTATCTTATAAATTCACTGCTGGAGCTACGAGTATTTAATACTGCAGCTCGGATACTTCTTCGTCCTCGTTCTCAATGATGCCACCAGTGCAAATAACCCAACAAATAATGCGATGTTGCTGATGAAAGCCTATCTCATGAATTTCTTATGGTTTTGCTTCACTCAAGAAACGGCACTTTTTGTTTGTCAACACGCCGATTGAGTCAAAAGTGGGGCTCGAGACTAAACACGATTTTTAGATAAAAGCATGAGTTGACTTTAAGTTGCTCTAAAGATTAATCCATGGACAACCGTCGCAGGCCTTTGTCCCGGAACTTAAGTTCATGCACCAGCTGGATCTTACACGGATATAGGCTGAGATCCTTGCGCACAATTTTCCACATATTAGACCAACGAAGGTCAAAATGTTACGATGAACGACGAGTTTACAATAAATTGCGGATCTTCCTCCATATTTTCATCCACAGCAACTGCAGTTGAGTGCATGTGGTACGAAATATGTCCACAACACGACGAACAACAAGCTCAATTAGTTGATTATGAGGACCAAAGTAGTCACGTCATCTTCCTTACTTTTCGTGCATTGAAGACCTATTTTCAAAATAAGTTTGAATAATACCTAAACATTCTTCTCGTGTGAGTCCATCCACGATGAATTGATATTAGCCAAAAACAAATACTCTACTTCACAAACCTGATAAAATATTCTGACGCGCCATCTTCCTTGTCGGTATGTAAACATTGAATGAATTTGACATTTATCAACCGATTGACCGATTGAGTAGACATGATTTTGAAACGTCAATTCAGTACAATTTTAACCATGAATCGTTTCATACCGAAACAACGCACCGAAATAGTGACGCTGTATATTGAAAATAGTCGTTCAATTGTGTTAACTCAACGTGCATATCGTCGAAAATATCGTGACCAACAAGCACCGTCTGACAACACTATTCGTCGTTTGGTGTCGAATTTTGTTGAGCACGGGACGGTGGGAGATCTCGACATGCTGTTCTCCAACGCCAAAGACGTTCCAATGAACTGGTTGAAGCGGTCAGAGAACACTCTCTGGAACCCACATGTATCGTATTGTCATCGCGCTTAACATTTTGGCGTCAGTGGAACCACCTTGCTGGGTATTTTGAAAGAGGATTCGCATTTGTATAAAGTGCATTTACTCAAAGATTATTGCCGACAGACCATCCACGTCGCTCGGAATACGGCCAAACAGTCGCTCGAATGGTTGACAATGAACCTGATTTTTGGAAGCAAATTTTGATGACCGATGAGGCCAATTTAACACTCTTAACATGTTTGCATGAAACACCTTTGCATGACCAACAAGTGACTGTTTGGGCCAGCATTTGCACCAAAACCCTTAATAAGGCCATTTTTCTTCAGAGAAGGCGAAAGAGTTGATGGATGTTAGCGCAGTATGTCTGCCCACAAATGTGTGAAAAAGATCTGGACGGTTACTGATTTCAACAAGACGGTGCGCCATGCCACACTGCAAATCAAACACTCAGATCTCCAGATTTGACGCCTCCTCCAGACTTCTTTTTGTTGGGTTATTTGAAAAATTACGTATACACCAGCAAGCCTCAGACCATTGACGGGCTCAAGGCAAACATTCGTGCCGAAATCATCGCTATACCGCCCAACATGCTCGGAAAAGTGATGGAAGATGCAGCAAAAACGGCACCTTTTGATTGATGTTGTAGTACAAGTAAACTATAAAGGACCAAATTAAATAAAGTTATTCAGTATTCACATACCGACATAAAAGACATAAATATATAAGATTAACACTTTGAATTAATTTTGTATCTAAACCTTATTTTTCTATTTTTTTCCAGCCTCCATGTAAAACAGCAGCATGAAAGAAATTCTTACAACAAGGCAACACTAACTCCTGTCTCGAGTACGAGTATAACAAAAAAAACTCAAACGAATATTACGATTCCAAGTGCCATAAAGTGGAAGACACCAACTCCACATCGGATTGCGTTATTCAGAAAAAAAAACGTATTATAACCTCAAAATATTACGACAAGATTAACACGGAAAGAAACGCTTAAAAATGACGATGAACTCGTATGCAAACGCAGCATTAACGTCATCCATCGTTAAATATTCAACGAACAGCTTCAACATCGTGTTCGTCCAGATATCGAGTTGGTCTGTTAACTTTGCCAGGAGAAACTCCTGAAAGGTAGCCAAATGCTACAATCAGCACAGCAGTTACTAGACCATAATAAAAAACAACAACATTACCGTTGTATATGTACATAATTAACCGAAAAACAAAAAACAAAAAACAAAAAACAAAAAAAAAAACTTAACGAAAGAACCAATTAAACAAACGACAACAAAATTACCAAAAACCAACACCAGATCATCGAAACGAAAACAAGAAAACAATTCAAAAAGAAAAAAAAGAAAAAAAACGGATAACGAAAGGAGCAAAACGTCGCCAGCCACATTACAAACACATTTACACAAAACAGAGAATAGAAAACGCACAAAAAACGTATTTAGAAATAGACGAACAGAAACATAAACGGAAACACTGGAATTAACGGTAAATAAGTAGAAAACAAATTTCAAATAGCCCAGGTGAATAGAATTCAAAAATGGAGGACATGCCAGATTTGTCACATCTCACACCGAACGAGCGCATGCAAATCGAAAATGTCCTCATGCGACAAAAACAGGAAGAGGAGAAGCAGAATGAGATTATGAGGTAACGTATGTGTGAACACTTCACTATAACTGAACGAAAATCCGCAAAGAACCCTTCGTTAATTTGACACTTTATAAAGTGACACTTTATTATTTTATTTCTTTTTTGTTTTTGTTTTTGTTTTCTCTCATGTGTCATTTGTATATTGTGTAACCTGCTTAAACCGTCACTCTGCTCATCGTATTCATCAACATCTTCTCCTTTTTCTCATTTCGTTTCAAATAATGGAACCAAAAATACACATACAAACACAAACGGATACAACTTTTGCATCCGTTTAGACGTAAACAAGATGAAGTTGTGACACTTGAGAATACCATCCGTCAGAGGTCGGAACAGCAGAAGAAGGCTGGCGTTGAGCTAGATGCCACTTGTCACATATGCCTTAAGACGAAATTCGCCGATGGTGTCGGACACATTTGCCATTACTGTAATATACGATGCTGTGCCAGGTGTGGCGGAAAGGTCACATTACGAAGTAACAAGGTGAGTAGTTGTGCATTAGAGTGGGAGTGCCAGTGGGTTTGCTGCTGGTACCGCCACTGCTGGCCCACGTATCGGAATTGGGAAGGAGAGTGAGTGGAAGTGAAACATGACATTGATGCGGGACATAATGGTAGTAAGCCAAAACGGTATTTGAGTTTTGAATTATTTTTTTTTTGTTTTTCGTTTTTGAAGGTTTTTTTTTTTTGGTTAATACGTCAGGTTGACGTTGTCATCGAATTTGATTGCTGGTTTATAGCTTAAGGGGGGAATGAAGAATTTTCCGAGGATGGGATAGTGTGAGTGCTGGAATTGGATATGGTTTCAGTGAAAGTCGTGGCAGCATGGAGGAGCATAAATTACTTACATGAAGTTAAGATCTGGCTATTGTTTTGAAGACAGGTCTCTGATAGTGGTGATAGAGGCCAACTAGGCTTATGGAAACCTGCAACTTTTACTTATTTACAGCTACAATCGATTTAATTTTTTTAGAAAATTGGTCCTTCGAGCCGCAAAGAATCCACAGCACATGAAAGAAACGATTTTGTATACTTGGACTCATTAGTAGCCACCCGCGATATGTTTCTTAATTAGAGCGCATGATTTCGTGGCGTAGGAGCTCTGAATTTTCCGGTTTTTTGATTTATCATGTACGTAACCATATAACGGACTTCTGATTTGGTTACACTAGGAAGAGAAGACTCTTTATTGGTCTTGTGTAGTGTCAATGAATTTAAAAAGTTGCTGTCAAAGATATTTAAGAAGCTGTTCGAAAGTACGTCGCCTTGCCAGATATTTTCTTCAGAACTGACTGCAACTTTGATGTAGCAGCAAGAGTTTCCCAAAAGCAAGCAAAATATGCTCTTAGCTGTTTTCGGTTCACACTAAATTTGGCCAAGTGTACGATAAACGTTTTGCTCAATCAAAGCTCGTATTGGTTCGCAACGTTGAGGATCTGAATGGCGTTACTAGAACGCCAGAGGATTAAATCCTACTGTCACAAGCAAATGATTACAATATTTTTTCAACAATACTCCAACTCCAACTTTTTAAAATGCTATAATATTTGTTATTTTTTGATAAATTTTATTGTGCCAAAGCAAAAAATGTTGGAAAATACATCAATTTTCAAATTGTTTCAGTAGTTCTTAATATGTCCACCTTTGCCGCGAATAATGGCCTTGAGACGGCCGAAGAAAGCATCGCACGCTGCACGCAAGTGGCTCTGCGGTATTTTGGTCCATTCCCGGCGAAGTGCTTGTTTGAGGTGGTCCAAACTTTGGTATTTTTTAGTGCCAACCATCGCCTTCAAAATACCCCAGACAGAGAAATCCAACCGATTTGCATCTGGAGAATTTGTAATCCATTGTGTCGAAGAAATGAAGTGTGGAACATTGTTTTTTAACCCATCTTGGTTGACACTCGCTTTGTTAGACGGTGCCGAGTCTTGTTGAAATGTCCACGGTCTCCAACCGAAATGATTGTTTGCCCAAGGCTTCAATACTGCCTCTAAGACAGTTTCACGGTATACGATCGCATTAATTTTGACGCCACGGTCCAAAAATACGAGCGGAGAGCGACCATCGGCGGTTATGGCGGACCAAACCATCACCATCGGTGCTGCCTGCTTTCTGGTGGCCGTCCGAAGGTGTAAATTTTCGAAGGACCTCTCTGGCAAGTAAACTCGGTCATTTTGTTTGTTGACATATTGTTCGATAACAAATGGCGACTCATCGGAAAAAACCAAATTCGGCAACTCACCACTTTCGTGCAAGCGTAGCAACTCCTTCGCTCTTTCGACTCTAACTTTTTTCTGTTGCGGTGTAAGATCGTGTCCTTTTTGGAACTTCAATGACTTGAGCCCAACCTCATTTTTCAGTATGTGTTGCATTCGTTCCAACGATATGTTGAGCTCATGAGCCATTTTTCTTCCACTTCAACGCGGATTTCGCTCAATTCGAGCCTTCACTTTCCGAACCATTTCTGCCGATGTTGGCGATTTTTTATGACCACCTCCATGGCGTTTTGCAACGCTGCAGTATCACGGTAACGAGCTATGGTTCGAGACACAAATGATTTATTCACGTTGAGGTGCTGGAGGGCTCTAACTTTTGGATTAAAACACAGATTTTTTGATAAAAAAATAATTTTATTTTTCAACGTAGTCTCCCTTGAGCTCTATACACTTTGTCCAACGCTTCTCCAATTTTTTTATCCCTTCCAAAAAAAAATGATTTGTCGAGGTCCTCAAAATAGGCCTTTGTTTGCGAGATGACTTCATCATTGGAGTCAAATCTTTTTCCACCAAGCCATTTCTTCAGGTTTGGGAACAAGAAGTAGTCGCTCGGAGCCAAATCTGGAGAATAGGGTGGATGAGGGAGCAATTCATAGCCCAATTCATGGATTTTTGCCATGGCAACTGCACATTGTCTTGGTGGAAAAGAACTTTTTTCTTGGCCAAATGAGGTCGTTTTTTTTTCAAATCGTCATTGAATCGGTCAAATAAGTTGGCATAATATTCCCCATTGATTGTTCTTCCCTTTTGAAGGTAGTCGATGTGGATTATCCCGCGTGCATCCCAAAAAACAGTCGCCATAACTTTATTGGCTGACAAACCCACCTTGGCCTTCTTTGGCGCCGATTCACCCTTAGAAACCCACTGTTTTGACTGTTGTTTGTTCTCTGGTGTGTTGTGATGGATCCATGTTTCGTCCACGGTTACAAAACGGCGCAAAAACTCCTCCATATTGCGATTAAACAACGCCAAACCTTCCTGTGAAGTTGTTACACGATTGCGTTTGTGGTCGACTGTGAGCAAACGCGGCACCCATCTTGCGGAAAGCTTTCTCATGCCCAAGTGATCATTCAAAATTGAAACCACTGAGCCATGCGAGATCCCTACGGCTTCCACAATCTCTCGCACTTTCAATCTTCGGTCGGCCAACACCATATCGTGAATTTTTTCGATTGTTTCGGGTGTAGAGACCTCAACTGGGCGTCCAGGACGTTCGGCATCTTCAGTGCTTGTACGGCCACAACGAAATTCAGTAAACCACTTTTTTACCATTGAAATCGATGGTGCAGAGTCCCCATAGTATTTATCAAGCTTAGCCTTGGTCTCGGTAATGGTTTTTTTTCGCAAGAAATAATGCTTAATAAGCACACGAAATTCACTTTTTTCCATTTTCTCCTCAAATTAGTGAGTAGTCTGATAAAAATAGCTGTCAAACACAAACTAACTGACGCAGCAAGTTTAGATTTTGCTCCTGACAGATGCCTGTTGACAGGAGCAGTGTTGCTGTTGCAGTAAAGAGGTCAGAAATTCAAAAAGTCACGAACTTATTGACCCGCCCTCGTACTTGTGGTTTTCCAGCCAAATCACACTATCACGTTTGAGTTCCATCGCGGATAAAAATTTTTCAACACAACTGAGATGCAAATCGTTTAAAAGGCTTGTAAATAATAAAATTATCTGTCATGTGTCAAAATTTGAGCTCACTGTCATGAACGGTTTGGAAATTATGGCAGTCTGAAGTTGGTTGCAGTTCAATATATATATGGGTCTATATTGTATCTTAACTATCTAGTTAAGTTTTTAAATTTTCAATTCTCAATTAATTTTCTGCTGTTTATTGGTTCTTCCTGAAAAGAAATTTCGCTGTTGATTCAATCTATTCTTACTGGTTTAGAAATTAACGATGGTAGACGCATGACATACCCAGAAAAATGGTCTGCAAGTTTGTCACCTTAAGACCTAGAGCCTAAAGCCGAAATTGTATGAATGAAATTGATATTGTGTGTGGAAGTGAAACATGATTTCAAACGAGCGTCAACGATGAAGCGCTTACATTAAATGGCTCTAGTAAACCTTTTCGTTCCGCGCTTATAGAAAAGTCTGCAATCTACATACATATGAGACGGAGTGAAATGCCATCTGATTTGCGAATCACTGCCTGATTGCCCAATGGAGTATGTTAATGTTACCTATGACACAAGCAACATACAATACTTGTACATACAATACAATACTTGCTGTATGCCGACCAAATAAATATGTGGACCCAATGCCCTCGATTAACACCTTATAGCAAATCTCATGTCATGCCACAGATTTGTACTATGTATTGAGCTTATCTGCAATCTTCTTGAGCATCAGAGTTTTTCTCATTCATAAGAGAGTTTCTTGTCACTTGGCTTACATCCTGTAAATTCCACACACCTCATCCAGAAGTGTCCAATACCTTTCTCGAATTAATTTTACCTATTGATTCAAACGAAATTCGTCTCTGTAATCAACTTCAGGCTCCCGGTTTCTCTAAGCGCGATCTTGAATTTCTAACTTTGACTTATAAATTAAAGTACAGTGTAGGACTTTCCGAAATATAAATCTAGAGCTTCTGGTGCGAGATATACTCATAAACTAGACCGGATGCAACACCGTGTACCTTATGCAATCCACTAATGATCAAGCTAACTTCTTATAAAATAATCTGCACACTATCTTAAGCAACAATGTTCCACTTAAGATACGACCTGTAAACCATACATTGCATCTCTGGTTAAATCATGATATACCAAGCCAAACTCATTGTTTTTTCCGGGCCTATACATGCCTTAGAAATACATCTTAGATCCTTCAAATCGGCATATTATACCATCGAGCTGGGTCCATCCTCTTCGGCTCGAAATACTTGGAAAACTTTGAGAGAACACCAATTTCTCTAGTCAGTAATAACAGTCAATTTGTACCCTTGGACATTTCTTCACTCATTGATTTCGGATTTGTTCATCTTTCTCATGTACACGTAGGGGAATCACTGCTGTCTATAGAATCAAACGCCACAAACTTGATCTAAGGTTCATTAAACTACTACTGCCCTATATCTTACCACTTTTAACACACCTTTTCAACAAATGAACGGTAATGGAAAAGATTTTAGGCCTATAGCAATAGTAAATACGTACTAGCCTTTTTTTGCACTTAGTGCCCGATCTTAGATCATTCTGATCTGAACCTACCTGGCTTCGAACAAGTGCCATTATCGAGACCACGGTCTCGATATTTCATTCATAGTGATATTGCTTGCCAAGATCCGCCACATTGCAATTCCTGTTCCAATCCGGAATTCATTGGTTAAAATTCCATCTCCATAAGCAAATTATCCACTACTGCTTTATTTACAGAAGCCCCAAACTGGACAGCACTTCGATCTTTATTGAGTTTGATGCGCTGTCTGACTCCATTTAAAGAATTGGATCTCTGTGTTCTCATATACGGCAATTTCAATATACGCAATTCTGAGTAGTTTCGACATTCTGGACAGACAACATCCGATGTTTCGCTGCGGAAAACAGCTTGTAAATGAGCTCACGCGAATACCAGATGTTGATAGTTATATCGCCAACACCTTGTACTTATTTTTAACTACTCACCCTGACAAATATAAGGTCAATGTGCTATCCCCTCTAGGCTCGTCGGGCCACTGTGCCATACCAGCTAATTTCTCGTACACTGACCACACAGTTAGAGAAACGATTCCTAAAAGAACCGGATGGCAATACGAGAAATTCAACTGGAGCGGACTTAACAGCTATTGTACTTTAGAACTTTCAACTGGTCGTTATATTTTTTTCGACAACGACGGGGATGCCGTTGCCGATATGATCACATACACTATTCTCTTCATTGGATGAAGAGTATCAAAAGAAATTGCGCGGTACCACTCGAGCTGTTAGGAGGCTGTCAGGGTTAGAGAAATGTTTTTTCGGTCCTTCAAGACCAGCCTAACAGAGGAAAACCTAAAAAAGTTCAAACGAGCCAGAAATGACTACAACGTCTTTCTCAAGCGTGTAAAATTCCAATACGACCAAAAACTGAGGCAAAAAATACTACAATGTCTCAAAGATAGTAAAAATTGTTGGCCATTCGTCAAAACCATTAGAAATTCCGCCTCATCCTCCATCCCAACGCTTACTGGCATTCCAGCTGTCAGCTCTTTAGACAAGGCCAATTTGCTTGCTGCACACTTTGCGGCCAGCTCAACACTCCCAGATTGTGCTTTGTCTCCGCCTACGCTTGAGTGCGTCGGATCTTTAATGGGACTTTCGAACTCGCGTAGTAACAAGAGTTCTTAAAGATCTTAACATTCACAAATCCCCTGATCGAGATGGTATATCTCCCCTTCTTCTTAAGAGGTGTTCTTCCTCGTTGGCTAAACCACTGCGTAAGCTTTTTCATTAATTCAACTCTTTAGGACTCTTTCCGAGCAGATGGAAAGCAGCATTTGTCCCGCCCGTCCCTAAAAAAATAGGAATTTTCTTCTTTCTCCCTCTACACATTCATTGCACTTACGTCCCAGCTTTGCAAGGTCATAGAAACGCTTATAACCGTCAACTCATGAAATATCTCGAAACACGAAAACTTTTTAATGACTGGCAGTACGGTTTTCGTAGCATCACTGGTGATTTAATTTAAGATAGTTGCACTTGATATTTCTAATGCATTTGACAGAGTTTGGCATCAGGCTCTTTTGTCGAAATTGCGTGCTGTTGCGATCGATGACTCTCTTCTTCAATGGATTAGAAATTACCTTTCGGAACCCTCAATTCAAGCTGTCTTGGATGGTTTCAAGTCTGATATTCACAAAATAAATGTTGTTGTGCGCCAAGGCTGCGTTCTGTCTCCGACACTTTTTTTAATTTTTATCAATGATCTCTTGTCTGCCACTTCTAATCCAATATATTCCTTTGCTGGCGACAGTGCTCTCTGCTCTTCATATTCGTTTCCGGACTCACGTCCCTGCTCTTCGGCTGTAGAACGAGAACGGCAGCATATGTTAAGCTCATTAAATTCCGATATCAACAGCATAACCAATTGGGGAACTATCAACAGAGTGGAATTTAATTCGTCCAAAACACAATGCTGTCTGCTGTCATTAAAGCGAAATCCAAATACCCAGCCATTATCCATGAATGGCACTTTCATCGTCGAAACCGAAAAACTTTCTGTTCTCGGTATGTGTGTCAATGACAACTTACATTGGAATGACCACATATTCGATGTCGCCAAAAATGCTGTGAAATGTTTAGGCTTTCTCACACGATGTAAGAAATACTATTCCCCTTCTGATCTGGCCTGAATATATATGTAAGGCATTCATCCGCCAAAAATTAGAGTACAATGCCCACATCTGGTCAGGTGCGCCTCAAACATCTCTGCATCTGCTAGACCGGATTCAAAACCGTGCGATAAAACTCATAGCTGATATCAATATCACCCTCGAACACCGACGAAATGTCTCATGTCTCACTTTGTTTTATCGCTTTTTTCACCACCAGTGCTCCGTAGAAATCGCCAGCAACACTCCGCCCCTTCAAACCTTTAACCGTAACACACGTTTCGCTATGAATGCTCATCAGTCCATTTTCGAAAGTACTCTGAAATATCGCGATTCGTTCCTAAGCCGAACAACTCGCTTGTGGAATGCCCTGCCGAGATCTCTATTTCCTAGTCATTATAACATTCAGACATATAAAACTAACGTACATCGGTACCTATCCTTCTTTCCTCCCTAAATATCCGTCGCCCGCGCTGTTTGCAAACATTTTGAAGGTACCTTAACCCCTTGGGCGCGCGCTAATTTATAAAAAAAAAAAGGTCCAAAACTTTTTTGGAAATCACCAAGACTCGGTTTAGAGTTACACCGTTCTTAACCGACCAGCTCAGACTGCGCTCAAGGTCCTGGTTAATATTTCGGGCACAATTTTCAATCGAACCAAGAGAACAACTCTGGTAGATTTGAACGTCGTCAGCATAAAAGTGTATCGAAGAGTGTAGTATTTTATTTGTAACCTCGTTAACCAGCCTGAAAAGAAGTGTGCTTCTATCACTAAGGTATGATGAAATAAGATTTGTTGCCAACCGAGAAAAGTTGAATGAAGTTCGTAGTTTTTTGCAGAGTACGGTATGGTTGACCATACCGTGTCGAAGGCTTTGGAAAATTCCAATAGGGTCTTTTTTTTATAATTTACGTTGCCAAGGCGCGGGCGGAAAGATAGAAGGAGGAGAAAGGAAAGCATTGTTGTGATGTAGTGGTTTGAAACTCAGGTGTTTTTATTTTCGATATTAACTCTCCAGGGGTGGCAGTCCGAATTGGACGGAGAGATTTTCTTCACTCGGAATGATTCAGGTTGTGAATTTTGACGGTAGATTTGTGCTTGAAAACTCTACAACATCCAAATCTATATGTCAGTGTTATGTCTTCACACGCAGACTTTTCTGACTGAGTTCCAATTACACAAATGAAAACTTATGTCCTCTACCACTATAGTTAGAGCGGTAGTACAATTATGCTTGGGAAGGAAGCCAGATTGAAATTGATCCAACAAGTTATATCGGCACAAATATACACTTAGTTATTTTTGCATAAGGCGTTCACAAATTTTTGAGGGAAAAGGAGAATTTATATCGATAACTCCATTCTTAGGAATTGGTACAATTTTTGCCATTTTCCGTTGATGAGGAAGTACCTATTCCTGTAACTATTACTGTATTCATAAGGTTCGTGATATAAGGCAATAAAAAAATATAAGGTTTTAACAAAAAATGGATGTACTCGTACTTCATCAACACCAACTGCATTCGATTTAATGGAGAGAAAACTTTCAAGAACATCCAAGTTATTGACCCCGATGAACTCAAAAGGCGTATCTGTGGATTGCACCGTACTATAAGCGTGATCACTTTGTTCAGTTACGACCTTAGAGAGGGGAAGAGAAACAAAATTGCGGTTGAGATCACTACCATTTACGGTATGTGGACAGGCTGATCGCTGCTCACTAATCCCTAACTTCCAGAGCTTACGTCCATCTGATTTTGCCTCTAAACGGCTAGAAAAGAACCGAATTTTGGCCTGCCTAATTTTAAGAACGACCTTGTTCCTAAGAGATTTGTAGAAATTATGGAGTACCTATCTTAATCCGAAAGTGTTTCCAATTCTGATAGGCCTGATCACGTTGATCTATGAGCTGTTGTAATTCTGCAGAAAACCAGGGTTGTGATACATTAATTACCTTTCTTGTTTTGATTGGAACGTGGTGGTTAAAGGGGTTGATTATGTTAGTGTTAGAAAATCTACTTGCTCGTCTGGTGTAGGCATACAATAAAAGGCATACGGAGTTCCACGGTACTTGACACAATTCTCGTTCTACAGCCGGACCGTTAACATTTCTAAAGTCCCTATACTGATACCTTGACTGAACCGGACCACTGTCAATAAAGAAATTGTACGTATGGAATATGATATCATGTTTGGAGAAAGCTGGTGCAGAGAGTTGATTATAAAAGAGCGCTTTTTTCATATCTGTCACAAAACACATCTAGTAAAGTACTTGATGGCCGGGTAAAGTGAGTGGGGTTGGTTTTGTTAACGCGGTGTAAATCAAATGAGTACATGAGATCTATTAGTCGCTCATCGACCAATAGATTACTATTGAGATCACCGCAGGCGATTACATTGGTTGAGCTAATGGAGATTACATCCATTAACTCAGATAAAGGTGTTAAATTTATATTTGAGTTAGGTCTATAAACAGTTCCTATAAGAAGACTATCCAAACCGCATTTAAATTCAACAAATAGGTATTCAATAGCGGAATCAGTAGGCGATGAATATTTCCATCTACAAGGAATTCCGTCTCGGACGTACTTACATTGCAACACCACCACCGATATCACGATTATACTCGTATCTATCTCTGTGAAAAAGTTTGTATCCTCTATAAAAGTATCTTTGATTATTATTAATTGGCGAAAACCAGGTTTCCGATACACAGGCTAGATCTACTTTGGATTGCTCAAAAATATATCTAAATTTATCAATTTTTGGCGACAAACTTTGTGCATTTATAGGCGATATGGTTAGGTAAACGCTATGGGAGCGAAAAATATTTATCATCGCACGCAATATACCATCACTACCATCACCCAGGTAATCCACTCCTCCCTTACGTGACTGCATTTTATTTAGGAGGCTTGTTGCGAGAAATAAATGACACAGAATGAAGTTAAAAACAAGCCATTTTCTTATTTTTCATAGCAAAAATAGAATTGAAGAGAAAAGGAAGAGGGTAAAAGTAAAAACAGAAAGAAAAGTAAACAAATTAAATAATTTTAGGTAAGAAAAAAAAGAGATAGATCAAGAGAAATACAAAAGAAAAAAGAAAATCAAATAAAAATTTCAAAAAAATAAAAAACATGCGATAAAACTCGTAGGTGATATTAATATCAGTCAATCAATTGACACACTCGAACACCTACGTAATGTCTCGTGTCTTGCTCTGTTTTATCACTATTTTTTGCACCAGTACTCCATAGAAATCGCCAGTAGCATTCCGCCGCTTCAAACTTTAAACCGTAACACTCGTCTCTCTATGAATGTTCAGCAGTACACCCTCAAGCCCACGTTCGGACGTACTCTAAAATATCGTGATTCGTTCCTAAGCAGTACAACTCGCTTATGAAATGCCTTGCCCAGCTCTTTATTTCCTAGTCATGATAACCCTCAAACATTTAAAACCAACGTTCACTGGTACCTCTCTTTCCATCCTCCCTGATTTTCCTTTGCACGCGCCGTGTGCAAACATTTCAAGGGTACTGAAAAAAATAATCCCTTGAGCGCGCGCAAATTATATAAAAAAAAAAAAACCAAGCACAGTCTTACCCGATTCGGACTGCATAATATCTTGAGCACTGTACGCGACCCCCTGACTATATCAGAGTTTACGTTGGTTGATTCCATTGTCTTGAGTGTGGGCTGGATATCGATGTAGATAGCGATATCTCTTTTGGATACCGATCTCATCTTCATTAGCTCAGCCGCTAAGGCCTGACGCTTGCGTCCGGTAGTCTTTTAGACACTCTTAGTTCTGGGTCTTTTAAGAAGATAACGATGTACCGACGTACAATGGAATGCTTGAAATTTATAACGACTAGAAAATAAAGAGTCCAGAAGGAGGTCATCAATAGTGAATCTATCCGTGTTCGAAGCTCTTGGTTATCTCGCACTGTAAGGGTTTTACATCGTTGGGTAGTCAATTCCACGCACCATTTCCAATATAGACCTTTTCGACACAAGGGGAACTGTATTTGGCCCAGTTGGTCAACTGCTAAATAAGTAAAAACAGACGCACTAAAAGTCCAGTTGTTGTCCCGCTATATTCAGAGGGTTAGCAACTTCACTCCGGGCAAATTATTCCTTTTACAAGATCAAAAAATACGGAATGGACAAACACATAAATGAGATTGACTGATTCCATCTTGCTTCTTTCGAAAGATGCGTGAGCCTGCTGACCTTTCCAAATTCTCACAGCTCTGCGTACCTTCCCACTTGACAGATATACTCTAAATAGAACCATAAACTTTCCAAATATCCTTTTCTCTTTATCGTCGACATGACATTGATTTGGCAATTGCGAAGTTTCGTTGTGGCTCCCTTTCGGGCAATTAAGATGTCTACATTTCCGACTGTAGGTCACTAAAATAGATCCGCCATTCCAAATTTACACCACAACCCACGTCAAATTGAATGGAAAATTGTAGCCACAAAAAGGTCTTAAGAAATGTTTAACACAATTTTCGATAACCCAAATTTGGGATGACCTCAATTCGCAGGATATGCGTCACTTTCAAGTAAAATGATTATTCTCAACCAAAAGTCAAACCAAAATGCAGTTCCAAGTAACAAAGTCCGCACCCCTGACTTATAACAAACAAAGCAAAAGGGCAAAAGCGTATCCATAAAAACCACAAAATGTTTTATCTGGCCACTTGCCACTTCCTTGTCCCCTACCACTTCATCATCGTAGTTCTCGTTCGCTCGCGTCATCGTTCTCATCCAGTCGACAAGGAAATTGAAAATGTGAATCTTCAATATCGTTTTGCTTTTAGCTAACGATTCCAGGCTTTCTGGCGACAAATTTAGCTACTCTAACTACAACTCTACAACTACTGTTGTTTAACTGCTTTGGTGCTCCTCCAATAACTCATACAGAATCATGCCGTTGCTCCATTGCCTCCCTCAAGGATATCAACGAACAATTTTTTGGCAACCAAAAGTCCATGTGGACAAGGGAATGGGATAAAGGACAAGGGAGGTATTTTTTTTTCTTCGTTTTTCTGGTTCCCTTGTCGTTTACCCGTTTAATTGAAAAATGTTTCATTTCCTCTCATTGCAATCTCGCTTTTCATTTCAGAAGAGCTGGGGGGTCGGGGGTGTGCCTAATATTTTTTTTTCCTTTTTTTTTGCGGTTGTAGGTCATTTGGGTTTGTATATTGTGCCGCAAGAAACAGGAACTTCTGTCAAAGACAGGTCAGTGGATTAACAAGACACCGAATCAAGATGGTTTCATACGTAGAATCGAACCAGATGGTAGTAGTGTAAGTATTTATGACGGGGTTGGAGGTGGTTTGAGGGTTCATATAATATGTACATATATGTGCTTTGAAATTTTATCCTAAAGGCCATTGTCGAACCACACGATTCGACAGATAAGCGTCCAAAGCTGGAAAGAACTCGAAGTGCAGCAGAGAAAGAGAATCTCCCCATTCAACGGACGGGTAGTGTACTTCGACGACAGTATTCGCAGCAGGAGCAATCCAACAATCGAAGGATGTCACAATCGGATAGTGGGGTTGATGTAGTTAGTCCAGGTCATAGGCGAATGCAGTCACACAACCAACAGATGTATCAACAACAACAACAGCAACAGTATCCTGGCGGTGGTGGAGGTGGTGGACAGCATGGTGGACCTCAGAGAGGAAATAACATGTATCCAGAGGATGACCCAAAGTTTTATCAGGTAAATAGTGAAACTCAATCCAAGCTCTGATTATGATAAATTATCTTGAATTTCAAGGGTGAAATCGATGGCCTTATGCGACAGCACCCGCACTTGGTGCATCCGCGGCAACAGCAAATGATGCAGCAGCAACAGCAGCATCCTCAACATCCACAGCAGCAACAAGCACAACAACAACCGCAGCAGCAGCATCACATAATGCGGCCACCACATCCTCAAGGCCCACAACATCCCCAACATCATCCACAACAACAACAGCAGCAGCCCCATCATCCCCAACAGATGATGCAGCAACGTCCACTACGCCATCCACATCATCAACAACAACAGCAACAACAACAACAACAACAACAACCGCAACAGCAGCATTCCCAACATCCACAACATCACCCACAACAGCAACAACAACCCTACCATTCTCAACAACAGTCATCTGTTCAATTGCCAGCACCTCCCACCCAACAACAGCAACAACAACAGCAACAGCAACATCAATTGCCTCAACCACCCATCCATCAACAGCAACAGCAACAGCAACAACCAGCACAACAACAACAACTCGGCCCATATCCAAGGCCAGTTGGCGGACCACCTGGCAATGGAGGTGGTGGATCCTACACCCATCACCAAGTCGACATGCAAAACAAGCACAAACGTCCCCTTAGTGGCGGTACTGTCGACGAATACGGATCACCACAGCCACAATCGTTCAGTAGTTCCGAGGAGGAGATACACGGTGTGCATTCGGCTCAGCAACAGCAACAGCTCGACTATGACGGTAAGTCCAAATGTTTCCCAAAATTTATTCGTCGCTTTTACTTTCTATTCGTTTCCGGTGTTTTTTTCTCTTTTTTTTCCGTTTTTTTTTTACTGTTAATCTGGTTTTCGGTTTTTCATTGAGTTTTTCTTTTGAAAACTTGGATTTTTATTTTCCTTCCCTTTTGGGGGGTCCTTCGTTCTTTTTTTTGTCTCTCTTTCCCTATTTATTAAAAGCACACTTGTTTAAGAAAAAATTTAGTTTTTTTTTTTTTTAAAACAAAAAAAAAAGGAACAAATCTTCGTCGAGGATTACTCCGGGAGTGAGATGTTGAACACCGTTAAGTAGGCACTCAATGAAAAGTATACAAAAACAAACAATTTTTAAGTGATTTTGAGTCCTGGGCTAGTTGCACATGAACGATTCTTCAATTTTTATGAGGATGGGTGCAGAATCACCCGATTTGGATCTACGGTCGGGCAACTTAAGGCAATAGAGTCCTTGATGTACCATCAAGATCGGTTCGAAAGTACATATATGAAAAATTGTGACCGGTTGAAGAGTCGTTCATGTGCGCTTTAACAATTTTGTGAGATGGAGTAAAATTTTCATCAAATGTCAGGTGTCCCAATGAGAACGGACAGTTTTCTTTGCGAAGATATCGCGATAAATATCTCCTCGGGTTTGCTGGGATATTTGCGTCCTTCTGACGAAATTTTCAATCATAGTTTGGTATAAATGTGGCTAGACTGCAGTAATTTCTTAGGGCTGGGGTTATAGTAGGACCTTAGGCTCCAAGAAACTGAAGAGAAAGACGTCCAAAAGGGTCAAATCGCATGATCTACGAGTAAAAGTATTGATCTGGTTACTCAAACGGAGACTACACGACCAAGGAAGATCTCGTACAATAGGGCTGCTGTTTCATGTGATGTGCAATAAGTGGAACCACATGCTTCGACATCCATACCATCTATTTAAGGAATGAAAAACCGGCTTTTCATTCGCTGACACCGCTTGCCATTAACCTCCTACTGCATGAATGAAGTCCTGAGCAGGGAAAAAGATTAAAGTCTCTTAAAATGGTTTTGTTTAATGATTCTTAACCAACTTTTATTAAAATAAATAAAAATTACCAACATGACGGGGCCATACGTTTATTGAACACTAGCTGATACCCGGCGCGTTGCTGCCGCAGCAGAAATAACTGTGGAAATTTCGTTTAAAATTTGAAACAGTTGCTTACAACTTACTGAGGCGGCGCTACAGTCAGGGGTGGACCTGGTCCTCAACCAATAAGCCTCTCCAATTAGCGCGGTCTTTAGGTAACTGCCTTCAGTTGCGCACTCCAAGTTGGTTGAGGTCCCCTTCCACTTGCGCGCACCACCTAAAGGAGGCCTCAGACTTCCTCTACTGCGTTGTCCCTCCAGATTAGAGTCGAAGATTCTGCGGGCTGGAGCATTGGTGTTTATTCGCTCTACATGTCCCAGCCATCTCAAACAATGTCGCTGTGCAGCTCGTAGAGTTCATGGTTGAATTGTCTCCTCCAGAACCCGTCAACGCATACGGGGCCAAATATCTTACGGAAGAATTTTTCCCTTAAAATGACCAATGATCTCTTCATCCGCTTTAGAAAGGGTCCATACTTCGGACTCATAGAGCAGGACTGGGATTACAAGGGTCTTATAGAGAGTTTCTTCTCAGCCCTAAAAAACAGCGATTGGCAAGCGTTATTCTTCGTTTTATTTCTGAAGAGATATTAGAGCCGAGGTAGAAAAAGTTCCTTATAGCCATCGATTGTGACGTTCTGGCCGATTCGTTGTTGTTGAGTGTCCCTTCTTGTTGACAGCATATACTTTGTTTTGCCGTTATATACCGCTTTAATCCTATACACGCAAACGCCCCAGTGACAGTACGCTGTGTTCTACCAATAACATCAATATCGTCGGCGTATGCAAACAATTGAAAAGACTTTTGAAAGATCGTACCTCGTGTGTTGGCTTGTGAGTTTTGCATAATTGATGTTGAAGAGGTCACATGACAGCGCGTCGCCTTGCCTAAATCCTTTTTTGACATCAAAAGTCTCGGTTAGGTCGTCACCGACCTTGATGCAGCAGCGAGCTTCCTCCATCGTCATCCTGCACAAGCGGACGAGTTTGGCAGGGCTGCGAAAACTAGTCATGATTCTGTATAGTTCGTTTCTGTAGATGCTGTCAGATCGACTAAAAGGTAGTGAGTATCGATCTGAATTTATTGGGTTTTTTCCAGGATCTGCCGTAGTGTGAATATTTGTGGACTTACCGGGCCCAAAACCGCACTGATATGCTCCAATCAGATCGTTTACAAATGGTTTCAGGCGCTCGCAAAATACGGTAGACAAAATCTTATATGCGATGTTTAGGAGACTGCTACCTCTATAGTTGGAGCAGTTTAGAGGGTCTGCTTTCTTGTGAACCGAGTAAACGATGTTCAGGTTCCATTCATCAGGCATACATTCACCCGACCAAATTTTGGAAATAAGTTGGTGTATGCTCTCTACCAAGTTATCTCCTGCGGCCTTGTTCGACTTCAGTTTAGATATTGCTATCCTCACTTCATTTTGGTCGGGTGGACAGAATTCATGACTTGCATCGTCAATAATGAATGGTTCGCTCCACCTGAGAGCGGAATTTGTGTAGTCTTCAACTTTTAGCAGTCTGCGAAAATGGTTTTTCCATATCCTCAGCACCAACTCTATTTTCAACGGAGAAGTCGATGTTTTTCCATCCTCTGTTGCTCGTGGAGCTCACGAGCCGCTCTCACCCTTTTGTGCAGCGCCGCTTTGTAGGCATGTTACTTTGCTGCATGCGCTTGCCGGCACTCTTCATCAAACCAGGGCTTTCGTGATTGTGGGCGGGTGAAACCCAGCATATCAGTTGCGGCATTTCTGATGGCTTCTCGGCATCTAAACCACTGGTCTTCAGTACTTGATGCTGGCTACGAAGAACTTGTCGAGAGGTTGAGGGATACGCGATCGGCAAAAGTTCTGGGGGCTTGTTGTGATTGTAACCGTTCAAACGTCTGAAATATCCGTAGACGTACCTTGGCTGCAACTAGGTAGTGGGCCTAGGACTAGGTTACGTCACGCAGTGAAATCGATTAATCTAAGTTAGTTTCCAGACGTGGTGTCGTGTAGGATATGTCCTTCTTTCAAATTTTGGCATTAAAGTCGCCTAGGATGATTTTAACGTCATACATCGGGGGTTGATCGTAGGTTTTATCGAGGAGCTCGTAGAAACTTTCTTTGATAGCATCGTCCTTTTCGTCTGTTGGGACGTGAACGCATATAAGGCTGATGTTAGCGAATTTACCTTTGATACGGATTATCATAAGGCGTTCACTCACCCGTCGAAAACTCAAGACTTCTTGTCTAATTCTGCCGCTTACATCAAATCCGTATCCAAATAGACGCTACTTACTTTCCCTATTCACAATTTTCCATGTTTCTTTTTCTCGGCCTATCCCACCGCACTTCCTGGATGGCGATGGTATCTGCTTTATAGCAGTCTAGGGCCTCCGCTAATTGTTTGACTGCACGCGGCCTGTTCAAGGTCCGAAAATTCCACGTGCAGATGCGAAAGACGTCGTCTTTTGTTCATTTTGCAGGGTCGTCAACAGCGAATCTGTCCTTATCCGAGGCTATTGGTCGCCTCGTAACAATTACCTTTTTACGTGGTTGGGCAGTTAACTCCACGCACAACCGCCAACCTGGAGGGCCAGGTCCTTGGGACCCCTAGGACAAAAGAGGCCGGACCAAATTGTGAGCACATCTTCTCCTTTCGACTTTCCCTTAAGAATAGTTGCCTCGACGACATTCAACGGCAATGGTACGTCCACCATCTAATAATGTAGCCACAGTACATGATGAAGCAAGAGCCACTCGATTCCATTTTGCCCCCAGCATATACTCGTACACATTAATCTAAGTCAGTACTAAGAGGTGACGCCGTACAGGACATGCTTAGCAATCCTGTTGCGATAAATGCTTTATTAACTTGACAATATTACCATCTTGATAAAGACATGGCTCGCATGTTTGGTCGAGAATCTTTGACAAAGTCATCCTTCTCGTCTATGGGCTTTAAGCGGATATCAGGCTTATATTAGCGAATTAAGCCAGAGGCCTTAACTCAAACGCCTGAAATTCAAGACTTATTGCTATTTTCTATAGCACTCAACATGGTAGACGTCCGACAGCATCACCAACAGACTTGAATATCTTGTATGGTGCGTCAAAGAAGGCCGTCTGGCAGTGATATGTCTTCAAATTTCATGGTCAGTCCATCAATATAGGCTGGTGCTAAGAGTGCTCAAGCATTCCAGTGTCATTTCGTTGGACGATCACTACTTTGAAGCCGTCTTCACTGCAATCGACGGACAGTTTCAGCTCAGTTTTTAAGATATGGGTATAAACTAGATGGGCTAAGCTGCTGATGTCTCGAAAGTTTGTAGGTATCGGCGTATCGTTTTGGAATATCTGAACTGCAGCAATACTTTGTTGGACAGGGATTATAATGAGAACCGGGAAAGATCAATGGGCTCATTAACACCGCGTTTGAAATACATATGTCGAATGAGATGACCTTTTCCTAATTTTGATACAGTCTTCGGCTTCGATTTTACTAGACTGGCGTGGATTTAAATCATTAAGTTCACTTAACTTTTTATTTCATTCATTTCTGTATCCCCTTGTGGGTCCTAGGGCCTCTATTATGCCTACGCGCCATCGAGTGCGGTTTCTGAAAATGTGTCTCAACTCTCCCCAAATTTTTCCCAGTTGCCATGATTCCTTCTCAACTGTTCTCCGCCACGTACTCCTAGGACCGCCGTACGTCCTGCCATGCTGAGTAAGCGGGTTCCATTGCATTGCTTGGTTAGCTATGAACCTGCCACTCTTTGGGAGAGTGTGACCACTCCACTGCCACTTTCGTTGTCGTATGGTTGTGCCTATAGGTTCATGGTCCGTTCTCTGATAAAGTTGTTCGTTAGAGATACGGCTTGGCCAGAATATCCTTAAGATGTAGCGTAGGCACCTATTGACAAACGTTTGCAGCTTCCTCGTGATAGTGGTGGTCACCTTCCAAGTACCACATCCATATAGTAGCACGGATTCAAGGTGTTGATGTGGTCGACACAGGAGGATCCAGAGCGGAAACCTGCTGGCTCGGCATCGAGTGTGTCTTCGGGGTGTTCTTTGATTCGCTCCAGGATGATTTTAGCTATTATCTTGTCCACAGCAGGCAGCGCGCAGATACCTCTCCAGTTTTCGGAATGCATTTAAGGTTGCCTTTTTTAGTGAGCTTAACGATCATTCCCTTCTTCCACACGTCCGGAAAACTCTCGGCTTCCCATGTTCTCCCGACAAGTGGGAACAGTAGCTCAGCTGATGCTGTTGGCTCAGCTAGAAACAGATCCGCAAGTATGCCGTCAAGTCCTACCGCCTTATTGGTTTTCAGTGCTTTGATCGCGGCAATAATCTCTTCCTTACTGGGGGTTGTGGTGCGAATTCGGGAATTTCTTTCTACGGACACTTCAGTCTGACTTGGGTGCATATTGCTGGCGAATACTCGGTTTAGAACGGAAGGAAAATGCTCGAACCGTCTAAGCCTTTCACTGGGTGTTGAGTAGAGCATCGGCCACCTATAAGCTCTTTGGTGATTCTGTAAATGGTTCCGCTGTCGCAACTCGCTGCTGTTTCTTCTGCCACGTAAGCATTGATGTAATTGCGCTTACATCACGCTACGCTGCACTTCTCTCATCTTCATGCGATATATGGACTCTAGCTCGATCCTCCCTGCTGCTAGAGCTGCTGCAATTTTGTTGTTTTCGTTTGTTGATCCTTCTCCAGGTATCCCCGGAAAGCCACGCCCTATGGCTTCCCTGCGATCGACCGACAATCCTTTCAGCACCTGATGTGAAAACAGTTTTCACAGCATACCAATGGTCTTGGATGGTGGCGGACAGTGAGCTGCTGATTGTTTCCACTCCTCGTGAGAGATGGTCCCTTAGTTCTTGGCGCAGTGTGGGAACTCTCAGTCGGTCTACGTTGAACCTACGTATTCTTGTGTCGTTAGATCTTCGAACGATAGCAATGCGTAATTGGACAGTAGCTATCATAAGACGATGATCTCGTACCAACCTCATGTCCGCTCCTCGTATGTTTCGGGCGTCTAGAAGACTACTTCTAAAACTGCGACTGATGGCAAAATGGTCGATTTGGTTGGAGGTTGCTTGCCTGTCAGTTGACACCCAACTGATTTTATGGCAGGCCTTGTGCTCAAACATGGTGCCACCTATGACAAGACGATTTACGTTGGAAAAGTCAACAAATCTTTCGCCGTTGTCATTACGGTTGCCTAATCAGTGCCGTCCCATAACATGTTTGAGCCCTTCATTGTCGCTGCCTACCTTGGCATTAAGATCCCCCATCACAATGACAATGTCGCCGTTGGGTGTTGCAGCTCCCAACTGGTTGTAGAAGGTCTCCTTTTCTTCCTCAGACGAACCATCCGTAACACTGTATAATGGTGACGCGAGGTACTCTCGTCCGGGATCTGGCCGTTAAAATCCTACCAGCGTGCGGCTGCCAGGAGATTAGGCCTCTGCGTGCTGTAGGTGTTAACAACAGCCCAACTCCATATCCACGGGGGCTTCCGGTTGGTCTTCCGGAGTAGAGTAATACAGTGTTACGCGTTGGGGATTGGTACTCACCCGCATCTAACCATCTTATCTCGCTTACTCCCAATATGTAAAGCTTATATCGCATAAACTCATGCTCTAATTGAAGGAATCTGGCGTTCTGAGGTCCTTCACTCTGAGAGTCAAGGAGCGTCTTCACATTCCAGAAACCAATCTTAGTCCGGGTACGATAGCCAAAGGTCGTGAACGTGTTATCAGTCCTTGTCCGAGGCATTAAGTCGGTTTTCGTAGCGGTCTGGTTTCGGTAACGCGGATGGCTAGTCCAGATTACCTAGTCTAGGCATAAGACCCTAGATAATCTCACACTTGCAAGCTTGGCCTACCTGTATAAGGATTTATACACGTAGTTGCCCGGGGACCACTGATTGTTGTTCCGACCATTCCGGAACGTCATCAAATGGATCAATGCAGTATGGCCAGCAAAGTCCTTGACCAATGTTTTCTTGCGTTTTTCAATTGGCTGCAAGATATCTGGAAGATTGATTACTGAGCATTTTGCAATATGCAGGGATTGTGTTCCTCAGATATTGGCTATTGCTTTACATTACTCAAATTCGTAATGGATAGATTCTAAAACTGTCTGCAAGTATATACGAGTAACTCTGCTTGTCCTCGATCACATTCAACTCTCTACCAAATTGATTTTAACTCTTTTTGGAACGAATCATTGCCGAATGAAAATTAATAATTGATACTCCATAAGTGTCTCATTAGTTTCGTTCCACATCAATGCACAAGTATAGATATTCTTCTGCCAAAAAAACCATCTCTGATTCAGATTCCTATACCACCCCTTTAACAGTTCATACAATCTGTGCTACTTTCTCTGTGATATCCTCTAACGTGATCTCTATCAAATTTTAAACGATTTCCTAGTACACAACTCTTGGGTTCCCTCAGCTCAAGCAGAAGAGGGAAGAACTAAAAGATTGCACAGTTTTTCCGTCTTCTGCCTCTGGGTGGAACTTCCTTCCTATTAGCAATCGTCTTAGTATGCCAAGCTCATTCCGATGAACTACATTTCTTCTCTGTCCAGAACCGACAAAAAGCATTGGCACAGTAGCCGTCATCTTCCTACACAACACTAATTTCCTTGGCCATATGCCAGAGTATTTTTTCCTACACTCACTTTCTCTTCATCTCTAATTCTTTCGTCCTTTCACTATCAATGGGCAAAACGATACAAATAGCACAACGTAGCTGGGGCACACTAAATGCCACGACCAGAACAACAAATTTTCTTACAGCAATTATAAGGACGACAATGTTTCTTGATACGAACGATGATAGGATGATGAGGGTGATGGTCATGGACCAAGAAGGGTTGGATGTATGTTGTGCTTCGAACCCCCCTGATACAATCAGGAAGAATTTGGAAGAATGTCGATAGCAGTATTGCCAGTTGCATAAGGGAATGTTTCCAATGTTGCTGGGCTGTACAGTAAAACAAGGATATTGAAAGTTGTACAAATTCTTAAAAGATAGAGAGTGGAAACGTTACTACAAGGTGCTAAGAGGGCTATAGAAGGGTTTAAGAAAAAGCGGACGTGGATTAAGGCACGATAATTTGTCGAACTAACATACAATATATAGTCCTCGACTCTAGGGCCGATGAATACTGTTTGGGAAGAAAATCGGTAACTAAATGTGTAGTTCCGGGGATGGTGATGCTTGTAAAAAATGATGAAATGGACTCCCTTCGAAGTATGACAGAATTAATGCCTATATTGATGAAACTGAACTAGTCCTATCCAAGAACTATGCTATATAGCTGGGCCGAATTGACACCTGAAAATCTAGAAAAGGTTTAGACAGGTATATGTACAAGGTGGGGCAAAAGTAATGTCATAATGTGAATGCACCATAATTTTTATAAATGGCGTCACGTTTCATTGTGCTTTGACATTTATATTGTCTGTTATTTGTGAATTTCGTCGTCATCCTGCACTATGTGCACGCGAAAATTTAGCGTTTGGCTGAGCGTTTTATGCAAACTGGGTCCCACTAGAGATGTTGCAAGAAGTGGCCGGCCCCGTATTGCTCGTTCGACCGAAAATATCACTGCTGTGACCGAGGACACAAACATCGACGAGACAACGATGCATACAATTCGGGGTGAGCAGACGTTAACGGCGTCGAATTTTGGTGAAAGACCTGGAGATGCCCCCTAATAAAGTGCAATTCTCGTATGCAAAATCGTAATGAGCGATGAAGCCCATTTCCACTTAAGTGGTTATGTGAATGAGCAAAATTTTCGTCGCACTGAGAATCTACGAAGAGTCATTGTATCCCCTCAAAGTGACGGTTTGATGCGGCATTTGCAGTGGAAACGAAACTGGTGAACGCTACAAATAAACGAGTCTTTTTGCCGCAAGTTGCTGAATTGGATCTCGAGCATTGTTGGTTCCAGCAGGACGGAGCAACCTCCCACACATCCCAGGCAGATGGAGATTTTTAATCACAAATTTCTCCCGTTTTGGCGATTTGGACTATCCGGCCAGATCGCCAAATCTACAAACCTTGCAAGTCTTGAAAGCCAACATTGAAGAAAAAAATCACCAATATGGAGCCAGATGCTTGGCGAGCAAGAATTCAAAATGCCGTAAAGCGAGAGTTCGGTTTTGTTTGCCTTTGTGGAGCTCATTATTCCCTGCTTCATCTGAAGAACTGGAAATCTTACACAGATGACTGGTTAAGATGCCGAAGATACCGAATTCTTGTTTGTTTCAGCTTGTATTTTGTTTCAATTTTGTTATCCGGAACATCAATGGACAGAGCTTTGTTAAAGATATGCTTTGCCTTGGACATAACATTCGTGTCGTTGACGTCTGGTGTACCAACAATTTCAATACAATTTTTGAGAAGATGTTGTTGCTGCCAATTCAGGTTGTTTTCCAAAATATCAAATTTCTCAGTTCGCAGGCTGAGGCTTTGAATCGATGCTATGCTGAAATGGTCTTGTGGTAGTGGATCAAAACGATAGTCTGCGAGGACTCGTCATTACAGAGTTATAGAGTTGAGTGACTCTCTCTATGATTTGCGCAGACACTACTACTGCGATGTTTTCTATTTGTTTTGCCACGGCAAACAATAAATTGAAATTGAAAACGATTAAAACTCGAAAGAGTTCTCGATGTTTTCCATGCTGGAGTAGCGTAAAATTTTCTCGATAGGCGTTATCTTGTGTAGGGTCGGCATCGGCAATCGGGATTTGATGGATTTTCCTGAAACCTGTGCCGATTTGGATCGGAGTTGGGAATGATTCTTAACACAGCCAAGTGGGGTACGTGTTCCGTTCAATTTCGAGTCGAATATGAGTTTCTGTTGAGTCTTTGGCTGGGTCTAGAAGACACGATCTTCGTAGATCTTGTTGCGGCGATATGGCGCTTTAAGGTGTGGGCCACGTGTTTGTGTTTGATTCGTTCGAGGGACTTGTTCTTTGGAATATTTTTTGCTTTTGAGATTCGGTGATAAGGTACTTCTATCACACCCTCTTCGAAGGGGATAGTCTCATCTGGGAAGACGATTGGGGTACGACCGACACCGATCGAGGAAGAACGTGGATCACGTTGATCAATGGTTTCGCATGGAGTTACCTCGTCAACGGCGTGTGTTTCTTCTGGCTGTTCAGACGGTGTTTGAGGGTGACTTCTGCAGTTACCGGGTCAGCTGTTGGAAGGACATCAACTCGGGGGATCTAACTCTCTACAAAGAGGTCGGAGAACGTGTCATCCAAATTCAAAGTTTTGTCTCCATCATCGAATATCAGTTGTGTGCAATTTAAGAGTACACTCGGTGAGCGAAGATCGTTTAGGTTATAGGGGAAGCCATTGAGGAATCGTTTCGCAGCAGCCCATGGGGGTTATCACTAGAAATCGCTGGTAGGACTATCATCTGTTGATATACTCCTACTTCTCGTGCTTCGGCGACTTCGCTCAGTGGTGTCCGACAAATGTGCGGTGACCTAGGGTCTAAAACATCGTTCAAGTCTTTAAAATCGGTTTCCACAGTAATCGGCTGCGGTTGCTTTGGCGTTTGTGGTAAATACTCGCCATCGATTTTTGTCTGTTTAGCACCCATGCTATGTGAGAAATCAAGGCAAAACACGAGTTAGTAGTTCAGAGAAATTATTTTATTAAATTTGCAACAAAAAGAAGAAATTGCACCGCACAATACCAACAAACCAAACAAAGTTTCAAACAAATGACGGTTAGACTGAAGTTGCGCATATCGGCATATTCGATGAAGTTGCACTGCTTTTGGTCTGCACAGAAATGGTGCTCTATCGTGTATTACATTCCACAGGACTGGACCTAGAACTGTCCCTTGAGAACACGTGCTGTTATTGTCTTTTCATTGACACTTCATCCATACTAAAGGATTCGGTCTTTAAAATATTTTTCTATTATTCGTAGTCGGTGGAAGATTGCCAATCGCATATTTTGGAATGTCTATAAGGCGATAGTTGCACTCGGAGTTTATTACCTTTGGGATGAGCATAAGCCACTGTTTTTGTATTGGTAAGGGAATTTTCCTCCTGCCAACTGCTAGCACGACGCTACGGAGTCCGATCGAAAGAAGGGTCAGTCTTTGTGGTGGGTAATGTAAGGGCAAACCGAAATCGTCCAGCGTTTGGAAGTGTGCAGTGATAAAAACGAATCTTGGGTATCTGTACACAGCTACGTTGAAGAGAACTACAATAGTTCGTCGATTAATGAGATCATTAACGTTAAGCTATCGACATTTTAGAGATTTTAGGCTTCTCAGGCTTTGATTTCATTGATTCAGTGGCAATGTGTTGTCATTATTATCACCGTAAGCAACTCAGAAATCAATGAAACAGCTTCTAGCCTTACCCACTGACGGACAGCGCAAATGCCGCGCTCCTGTTAGAAACGCTCGGAAGCTTACAGTGTTTTGGTCTGTCTAAGATCTAGAATCATGCCACTTATATGTATGTGGGTTGGTAAGAAGCTTATTTCATCTTTTAATGAGAGATCCAACATAGTTTGTGTGTAACCTCTACGCGGGTTTAGGTTCTAAAAGTCCAC
Organism: Volucella zonaria; assembly: GCA_963966105.1. Lineage (NCBI taxonomy): Eukaryota > Metazoa > Arthropoda > Insecta > Diptera > Syrphidae > Volucella > Volucella zonaria. The sequence goes on along the minus strand of OZ014530.1, from coordinate 41,335,732 downwards.
CTCTAAGCCTTTTCTAGAAAGTTCATCAGGGATTTAATTTTCCCCAACCCAATTGTTGCATTGACTTCCTGCCTTTCGACTGCGTTCAAGAAAACCTTGTATTCTCGAACTTGCTTAGAGGTGTGTGCCGGATATGGTACGGCATTGAGCGCTCCAGATGTTACCTAATTCGAACAGTTAAGTTCATTGTTATCAGGATTACGTATGTCTCCGTTTGAAAGACAGACGCGAGTTGTGCAGTCTAAGTTTATCGTTCTGCAGATGGACGCCAGTGCCACATCTTAAGCCGCCGAGACGACCCGTTGTTTCGGTAAAAGCAAATTCTAACAAACAACTAACGCATAGGATGGAATTGGTTTCATAGTAACCATGTGGATCCTGAGGTCCTGCATATAAGTTTAAAGAAATGTGCACTCTAGGCCGACACCCAGATACTTAAAGTTGTTGGGGAAATGGATGGGGACTTATAGCGCTGGACGAGTCAAACCATTCAGCTATCTAATTTTGGTGAAGAGAACTATCTTAGTTTAGTGACGATTAAACCCATTTCTGTAACATCAATCGTCGATTACGTTTAGAGCTAGAGTTGCTAGGAATTATGCGACAAACAATTCAGCTACACCATATGCCTGATCAAGGACGTTGGCTTTCACTACTTTCATCCACAAGACTAGTAATTTGTTTAGTCGTATTATTTGGCCGAGTTATGCATGCCACCAAGAGGTTGGCGGCCCTACCCCATGCCCCTTCTCGTCGAGTCCACATTTTGGTCACAAGAATCTCAATGAATCTCAACTTGTCTATCCATGCTCTTCAGCAAGTAATAAGTCAGACTGATAGGCAAGAAGCTTTCAGCTCACTATTCGCCAGGGATTCGGCATGTATGAGTAAGTCGGTACGAGGCCAGAAGTCTTGATTCTCTTCAGTGTTAGCTGCAATATCACTGGAAGTACACCATCGGCGGCAGCCGACTTGAAGACATCCAAGCACGCAGTATCTTATTTGCTAGATACCCCAGCTATAATTGATTGTATTAGTCAGTAGTTGTTATTGTTTTAGTTATAGGGGCTGGTTGTAAGCCGGTTGTTTCTGATTATCAGGGATTCGTGCCATCCGATTTTGATATGAGTCACACCTCAACTTATTGGGCTAAATCGCTGCTTCGCCTTCACCTGGAATAAAAGGAGGGCCGTCCTTGTTTTTCCGACTTCTGCTCTCCTTGGCAATGGAAGTTTCTCTGTTGATTCGGTTAAAGTGGAAACTGATGGATGTCTTACATATTAGTGCCAGTGAGTCCATGTGCAATTGACTAGTATAGGGTTCATCCGGCTCAATATCTCTTTCAAAAATCCGAATAAGTTCTGACTCACCTTACTGGCAACGCTAACCCCAAGTGAAGACCTTTTTTCTAGTGATAAACTAAAGATGGGAAAACGGGCAGCGGAAATGTGTTTCGTTTTCCCATTTTGCGGTCTAAAGAAAAACAATTCCAGTCAAAGATACAAGCGCTCTTATCCAAGTTGGATATTCAGTGTCGTTGTCTCTAAGTTCCTTCCTGTGATAAAAAAAAAAAAAAAAAAAAAAAAAAAAAAAAAACAAACCGAAACAGTGGGTAGAGTGCCCATTTTCTTGCGGCACCAACAACATTATGTGTTGCATTTGAGGCGATGACTACGTCGCAGGATGTTGCAAAAGCAAACGCTTGGTAATCAGCATAAATTTTGCCTACAAACCCTCCAAGCAAAAATCTTACATATGCCAGCGGGTGTTTCTTTTAGACTACCTCCAACCCACCCACTTTTTGCCATCTCCATAATTGAGAACATTATTCGGGACAAGCGCCAAAAGAAAACAAGAAAAAAAAAAGTGTGAGGACAAAAAATTGAGGTCCTCGCGTTATGGTATTGCTGTTCTGACGCCTTCTTCAGATATTTCCCACCCTCAGACTTCTTGTGTGTTTTTTTTTTTTGTATTTTTTGCTTCTACATCCTTCTGGTACGTCCTTTTTGTACATCCTTTGGGCTTGTAACCTAATTGCTGGAGAGATCCTTTTAAGAGCACTTTTTTCACCTCCTTTCGGCCAGCATTAATGAGAAGAAATATTGATGCAACGAAGCGACAGTGGAATCCTTTAACTCCAAAGAGGAAAGCAAGGGAACCAAAAAATCGAGTGAAAGGACTTTTTAAAAAAAAAAAATAAATAAAAAAATTGAAAAAATTACCCAAATGAGGTCAACTGCAAACGCTTATCCTGCAAATATTTATCATTATCCTTTCCCGTTCGTTCAGTAGTCATTGTTTGGGAAAGTACCTCTCTTGGTGGTAGTAAATCAGTTGCGCGAACACAATTGCCATATCCCCGTGCACCATTGTGTGTATCAGGAGATTCTTTTCAGGTCTCTTTTTTGTTTGTGTGCTCCTTTGGCGATTTTTTATTTTTTTTTTCGGGACAAAACACATACACACCCATCCATACGACGAAAAAAAGGACGTAAATCCTGCATAGCACAGCAGTTGATTATATTTTGCACGCAGCGCAGAACATGCATCTACATACATATATTCGTGGGTACATAGTTTGGCAAGTGTGCAGTAAAGTGCGCTTTTGGCGCGTTATAATCCTGAAAGTGACATTTAAGCAGGTTCCTGCATTAGACACAGGGAATATTGGGGTGCTATTTGGTGGGAAACAAAAGAAATCCTCTGCAGTTTTTAAAGGTTGCCAGTCGCCACATGGGGGTTGCAAATCGGATTCTTCCTTTCGTCGGGGTTATGGCTATTACATAGTGTTGTGCCAAAAAATAAAAATAAAAACGAACAAACCCAACAACAAGAATAGATCTGAAAAGAATTGTCATCAACTGGAAAATAATTTATGAGTGAAGGATAATAAAAAAAAAACAAATTGGAGAGCATTTTATGGGGAAACATTTTTGCTGGCAGATTTAAGATAGAATGAAAGGCAGTTGTTGTCACACTGCGGTAAGATGCACTTAACAGAACCATGAACCTTTGTTAGAATGAGTACAGTGGAGTAGAGTGGCACCAGAGTTGCAATTTCTTCGTAGATTATCGAGAATAAAGTGCCTATCTCGGTAAGATCTGTGGTGTTCAGGGTTGTATTTGAAAATTGAGACGTTTAATTATCGTCCTGATTCAGTCATATTTCTTAGCATTTGCAAAACATGATCCTATGCCCAACAAGAGGTGTTATTTGGAATCAATAGAAAAACGCAACATTTTTACGAAAAGTGGCAATATTTTTTAATCTTGATCTAAAGTACAAGCTCTGAGGTTTCTAATGGAGTACAACATCTGCCAAATGTCCGCCTTGGCTCAGCCTACAAATAGTCATTCTTTTGCTGAAATCTTTTATCCCGTTTTTGCATAATTGCGACTGTATTTCGCGAATAACAGCTCTGATATTTTCTTTTAGTGCATGCATCGTTGGTGGGGCCAACATAGCCCAAAAGAAAAAAGTCTTCTAGTGTTGAATCGCGCGATCTCGCCGGCCAATTAAAGTCTCCATTGCTAGAAATAACACTTCCAGGAATTTGTCACGCAATAGAGCCATTGTTTCACCAAATCTGTGGCATGTGGCGCCGTCTTGCTGAAAATAAACGGAGTCCATCTCCATAGCATTAATTTCAGGCAAAAAAAGTCAGTCAACATCAGCAATCCATTCACTGAAACGGCCGCACCAGCATCATTTTCGAAAAAACTTCCCAAAAATCGCATCAAACTGCTATTCGTTCAGGATGGAGAGGTTGTTCCACTATTTCTCTCCATCCTGAGATGCGGCAGTTTTGTTATTTCGCGTGGTCTGCAGGTGTCAACTGGACCTTATCAGCAGTAGGAAAAAATTGTATATGCAAAATGCAGTGCAAAGTGGTTGGGAATAGGCCCAAATCCTGTGATCGTCTCCAAATACATCTGGGTTTTCAGTCACACTCAGCTCAGCTACGATGGCGATAATTTCTGCTGACCTTGCCGGACTAACACGAGTTGGAGTCTTCACATCATTATCCTGTCCAAGACCTTCAAATTTATCGATTAAATTCACTATAGCTGTGAAAGAATTGGCTTGATGATGGCCAAAAGTTGTACGAACTTTACGACAAGTTTCCTCGGTATTTGCACCGTTTTTGTAGTGAATTTTCATTGTGCACGTTGTGCGGGTATGTATCGATCCATATTTAATAACTTCCTAGGTTTTACTTACCAAAAGTCAGCGTAATGATAGTTGAATGTTGAGGGTTCAACAATTGCGTGAAATTTAAAATGACACCTTTCGTCGGGTGACCATCTAATATCAAAAAAAGAAGATGTAAAGGGTGTTTTTATAAGAGGTATACAAATTCAATATGAAATAAAACACTTGCAGCTAATGTTAATATCTATGATATTAGCTTTATTTAATAGATAATTTTATGCCATTAGCGATTAAATATGATACTGGGCATATGTGCTCCATTGCTAACTCTAATAAAGCGCAATCCCGAAGTCCAATTTTCTACAACTTTATCGAGCAACTGGGTCCGTTTATCAGCAATAACACGGCGACTGTTGACTCCCAAATCGTCTTACGTCTCTAGTTTATCGGCATAGGCTAGTGACTTCACATATCCCCAAAGAAAGTAATCTAAAGGTGTGAGATCACAGGATCGTGGAGGCCAGTTCACAGGCCCATTACGCGAAATTATGCGCTCAGCAAATGTTTTCCGCAATAAATTGGTAGTATCGTGCTCTGTCACGTCAATACCATTCATGCCATGTTTCTATAGCGCTCTCCATTGACGGTAACGTTCTGTCCGCCATCGTCCTTAAAGAAATATGGGCCGTTGATTCCACCAACCCATAAAGCATACCAAACAGTGAGTTTTAGTGGTTATAAGGGCGTTTCGACAAAGGCTTCTGGGGTTTCTCCACTTCAAATTCGGAAATTTTGCTGTTTACATATCCATTTAACCAAAAAGGGCCTCATCGGAGAACAAAATTTTGCGTTAAAAATGATGATCAAGCTGAATCATGGTTTCTGCCCATTCACCGAACCTATGACGCGGGTGGCCGTGGTGTAGTGGTACTAGCTATCGCTTCGCACTCGGAAGGTCAAGGTTCGAATCCTAGCCACAACAAGTTTGCATTTGTGTAATTTAGAACTCAGTCAGAAAAATCTGCGTGTGAAGGCATAACACTGACATGTAGATTTGGCTGTTGTAGGGTTTTCAAACACAAAAACAACCGTTAAAATTCACAACCTCACCATTCCGAGTGAAGAAAATCTCTCCGTCCTATTCGGACTCCCACCCCTGGAGAGTCAATATCGAAACCAAAAAACACCAAAAACACCTGAGTTTCAAACCACTACATCACAAACTTTCCTTTCTCCTCCTTCTACCTTTCCGCCCGCGCCCTAGCAACAGTGTAAGGGTGTTCATAACCCCTTAGGCGCGCGCAAATTATAAAAAAAAAAAAAAAAAAAATAATGGTCACGCGGTTTCAACTCTTGCACAAGCTGGATCTTATAATGGATGGGCGTTGCACTGCACTCAACAACGGCAGTAACTTCTTCCGTTCGCACCGCTTGTCCTCTTTGAGCATGCGTATTATCCACTAGAAAGCACATGGTACGAAAACGATTCATCGTGTCCCGAAAAACTTGCTCAGATGGACGATTATGTCGACCGTAAAATTGACGTAGCGCACGATAAGTTTGGCGAACCGAACAATGGTTTTCAAAATAAGTTTGCACAATTTGCACGCGTTGTTCTGTCGTTAATCTATTCATCGTAAGATGGCAAAACGTACTAACCACAGATTAACTTCCAACTGTCAAATTGACAATCTGTAGAAACAGTGTTGCCAGTTTACACCTGTGAGCCTAAACCGATAAATCTCCATACTTTGTGCGGTTTTATGCCAACGGCCCCCAAGATATTCAAGGTTTGCATCCAATTCTGCGCTCCCTCTTAGGCGGTGTTATTCATTTTCTGGATAAAAAGGAAAGATACTTCGAACCAGACCATTGGTATTGGCATTCATTCACTCTACGAATCGCAGTCATCCTAAGCAACTGCTTGGGCTTAGGAGCGCGTTGGGATAGTAGTCAAGGAATCTTGCGTTAAAAATGGCATTGGGCTTTGCTAACACACTCCTGCCCTAAGTTGCACTGAAAAGCTGAAGGCTTTTTCCTAGACTCTTTGTAGTGTTTTTTGACCACGCACTATGATTAAATTGCTCTCTAATGTCAACAAAAGAGTGACTTTTATGTCTAACTTTTCGTTCGATTCCTGATAAAATCGCAATATTGCAATTAAGAGCCGAGCCAACGGTATTAGGCGAAATCTCTAATATCCACAAAGTTAAAGCTGTCTTATGCAGGGCTCTGCTCGATGTTGTGCGTTCCTCCATGTTAACAGCATATACATACTTAATCTTGCCTGAATTTACAGCTCAGCCCATTTTTCCGCTTCAATACTTGTATACGTACCAAGTGGCAACTCCTTGCAAAAGTTCATCCTCATTTGACTCTATTCATGTATATCGACAGTTGTTCTTCAAGTAGGACCCGTTCCTCCGTCCCAATACTCATTTACAATGACATTGCAAGTGTCAGGTCTTTGGGCAAGGCCAATCTGCTTGCTGCATCTCGCCTTCAATAGATTATCTATAACCCATCAAAGCGTTCAATTCAAGTCGATTTAAACGGTTTCAAGCTTTATATCCACAAAATAAACGCTGGCGTGTCCCAGGGCTCCGTTCTGTCTCCGACACTCTTTTTAATTTTCCCCAATGATCCGTTGTCTGCTACTTCTAATCCAATATACTATATTCATGTGATGACCACAATACTCTATACTTTTCACATTCGTTCCCGGACTCACGCCCTTGCTTTTCGGCTATAGATCGAGGACGGCAGCGTATGTTAAGCTAAATAAATTCTGATATTAACAGCATAACTAATTAGGGACCCACTAAAAGAATCATGAATGGCACTTGCATCTTCGAAAGCGAAAAACTTTCCATTCCCGGTATGTGTGTCGATAACAATTTATGTTGGAATGACCATGTCGATGCCGCAAAAACTACTGCGAAATGTCTAAGTTTCCTTAAGCGCTGTAAGAAATATTTCACCCCCTCTGATCTGGCCCCAAATTATAAGGTATTTATCCGCACGGAATTTGAGTACAATGCCGACATCTGGTAGCGTGCGCCAAAAACATCTCTACAGCTGCTCGAGAGGAAGCAAAAGCGTACGATAAAACTCACAGATGATAAAGATATTACTCAAACAATGGACATCCTCGAACACCGTCGTAATGTCCCCTGTCTCACTCTGTTTTATCGCTATTTCCACCACCAGTCCTCCATTGAAATCGCCAGTAGCATTCCGCCCCTTCAAACTTTTAATCGTAACACCCGTCTTGCTGTGAATGCGCAGCAGTACATCCTGAAGCCCACTTTCGGACGTACTCTAAAATATCGTGATTTGTTAGTCGTACTACTCGCTGATGCAATGCCTTACTGAGCTCTTTGTTTCCTAGTCATTATAACTTGCAAACATTTAAGACCAACGTACATCGATATCTCCCTTTTCTTCCTCCTTAAGTTCCCTTCGCCCGCTCCGTGTGCAAACATTTTTAGGGTACTAAAAACCCCTTGAGCGCGAGCTAATTATAAAAAAAAAAGATTTTATGGTCTTTCCTTTTTTTCTTGAGAAGCTGATGTTTGACCTCCTGTTTCTTGACACTTGACACTCCTCGATATCGTCAGCAGGCAAGAAGCTGCGACCGCAGCTATTCGCCTTAAAGCGACTACACAGTAGACAAATAATATTTTTCGCCACGCTAATATTCTTAATATACTAGGAATCCAGCCTCACAGAGATCATCGATTACACTATGGTATACCCGAACTTTGGCTTGACAAAGGCGGTCATGTAAGCTTCTCCTCTAGATCCTTCTGGGAGGAAGATGCTTTCATGGAGGACAAGTCGATTCATTTTTACACAGATAGATCTAAAACTGATAGCCCCTCATTCCGGTGTTCAAATCACTGTAGCTTGTTTCAGGCGGAAGTTTTGGCGATTAAAGAAGCTCCGTCCTGGCTGAAGAAGAACGTGCATGTACTAAGGATCATTAAATTCTAGAACCGCCCTTGAATGCCGATCATCTCTTGAGGTGATGGCATAGCAGTTCAACCTTCACCAATGTTGGGTGCCGGGCCACATGATCATTCCAGGAAATTGTTGCGCTGACGAACTCGCCAAAATTGGATCCACTCTACCTATTCTATGGGAAAAGGGTAGTATCGGTATACCAGACGCTACGTGGAAATTAACATTAAAGTTGGATCAACTTGTCTAGCGACCAACCAGATCTGGCCAAAGCTGGATCTGAATCGCTCTAAGAGTCTGATCCTTTTAAATGGGAAACATCTCGGCGACATCAGAGGTGTCATCACTGGACACTGCCTCTTTCCAACAGCCAATTTAACCTAACCTAATCTAACCTTCCCTCGGGATCTAGAAGACGGTGCAGGTCTGCTGAGACAGCCTGAAAACGCCAAAGATAGCAGTTCCAAGTGGAAAATATTCTACACGGATACATTCTCTACTTAAAGTAGACATAGTTGATCTTCGTATGATTTTTATCCTTAACAGCCTCTCGATCCTTCATATGTGGGATCAATCGCTTTTTATATTCCATGAAATTCTTGGCTTCTTTTCTATGTTCTCGCGAACTATGTACACCGCTTTTAAATAGAAGTCTTGATATTAACAGGTCTGGTGTAGGATAATCGTTTAAAGGTTGCACAAACACTTGCATCAGAGGAAGTGCCCGAAACCCTTTCCTCTTAGTCCTTCGAGGTCACAAATGTTGGCTATTCTCGGACCTATTTTTTTTTGGCTGCCTTCGAATAGGTTTGTTGCATTTGCAGACTTCTTACGGCATATAGTATATCTGTGGCTAGCTTTCGTCGTCTTTTCACTTGATATGTTGTCTAAAGTCGGCTGTTTATTGGTATAAAACAATTCGTCGACCTCTTCTATCATTGTTTCAGTTTGTACTTTCGGACTTATCTAAGTGGGAGGGCCATCCACTTTGAAAGTTTCAGAAATCTCTTTTAGAATCGCAAAATATCGGGGAGGATGGTCGTTGAAAATAAGTTTGAAATGTGATATTTTTGGCTTCCTGAATTCTTGCTTCAGCATTAACTGAGATTGAATGCTGTTGCTATTTCGAGGACCCCTTGTAGCACACAAATCCTTTCGTTTATACTTCATACTTGGATTCCTTTAAGACAAAGTCAAAAGAGATTTTTGCTTTCGGTTTTACGTCCCACATGGGGTTTCATAAGAAGCCTAAAATATTTAGCACGTTATCTTTTCTGCCACAACTTTGCAGCCAAAATAGAAGCTTTTCTGAATTATGTCGAAAACTCGTTCCAGCCCTGAGGTAGTCAGATTATCTCAAGAAGTTTGAGTTTGTATGGCAAGAGCAATGTGCCTGATATTTTAGAGAACTCCGGAAACCCGAACCTGTAGCATTGCCTTTCAGAACTGTGCAAAATAGCGCAGTCTTACTCTATTACCAGCTACTAAATCTGATATTGTACAATGGCTTCCTCTAAGAACAAGAGATACGGAGGTTGGAATAAAACGTTAGTGCAACCAGCCGAAAAAAGCGTGTCCGGTTCTTTTGTGTTAAGCCAAGGCCTAAATAAACCCCAAGCTTGTGATTGAAAAATAATTTCCCAGAATACCACCAAACATATGGTCAAACATTTGATGGATATCCTGAATACTTTTCGTATAAAATATTTCACGACTCTTGAGAGGCTTTCAACTAATTGAAGAACCTAACCTAAACGAAGTGCGAACATTTTTTATTTTTTATTTTTTTTTCAAAATTCTACCTCACTTCCAAGTGTAAATGTCCTTCAAATTATCTCACAGATAAACTTACCCCGATACTCGTACTCTATCAAATCTACACACAAGTTCATCCCTCGAAAGAAAAAGAAGAGAAAAAAAAAAACTCTGCACACGAAAAACCTTGCTCACAAGGTAACAATTCTTAGGACATATGCACCTGAAACTTTGGGGCCTACATTTTTATCAACTCCTTTCTCTGCTTTTTTCGTGTAACCGGGAGAACAAGAGAGACACGAAGAGCTACAAAAAAAAAAAAAAAAAAAATAGAAAGCAAAACCCACTCTCGAGTAGAAAGATTCATTCAGACGATGGAAAATATCCCAATTTTTCCTCTTCATTTTCTTGGTCAAAACATTACCTGCCCTTGTTTTCCAATTTTCATTCCGTTCTTCTACTTCGGGGGGTTTTTCTTTTTTTCTTTTTTTCTTTTTTACTTTCGCGATTTTGCTTTCCTTTGTCTAGTTTACAAGGTAACCCTCTACCTGCTGTGTTAGTGAAAAGCTTCCAACTATCCAGAGCCTACAAGCGCATTCTCACCACAACGTTCCAGGAGTCGGACAAGTTTAAGGCGCATGTTCCGTCTAAATACCGGGAAAAGGAATGAATAAAATTTCCCTACCTAACGGTGTACAAGTACAATGCTACATTCCAGCAAAGATACGAATATCCGAATATTGCTGACCATTCACAATGGCAAAAGAAATGTGGCATGGAACACAAGTTCCACACAAACACACACATTCAATCGATTGCAATATGCTAGAAAGTTAGTGTTTTCTTGTGTGTTTGTCTGTCGGAGAGGCAGAAGGAGGTAGGTAGGATTCACTGTCGGAATTGGCACACAAAATATCAATGTCAAGGGGGCAGGTTGGTTGTGGTGGGAGACAAAAATCCTTGTAGAGGTAGGCTTTAAGGCAAGCAGATGCACTTTTCCTACATTTCAGTGTAGAAAGTGCTTTCCCAATAACATATGGGAAGTCGACAATTCTCCCGCTAAAATCCTTCGATTTCGCACCGTATCTGCGAATTCAGATACAAAAAAAAAACTCGATATAGTCGGTACAGTATTGAGTACATGGAAAAACTTGTATCCCCCACTCGCTGAATTAAGAAGAAAAAAAAAGAAAATCAGTTTTCATTCTTTTCTACTCACCCACCACCTCTAGAATAGTTACTCTCCGTATATGTGTGACAAAAGGGAAAATCTATTGGAAATACCATTTATATGTGTAGGTTCACACGTAAATATATGTAGGACGAAAAATTTTCATATTTCCGCACTTCGATATAAATAGAAATCGAAGGGAAATTAGTTACCATCGAACTTTAAGGCCGTGTAAACATTTACTATCTGCCGGGCGAGAACACTTCAATTCCACAATCAAAAGAAAACTGGAAATTAAAAGGATATTTTCCAAAAAAAAATTTTCCAGGACATATTGCAAAATAATTTTGAAATAAAGTTGTATCTAAATAAAATACCATCGAACCGTGGAAAGATTTTTTATTTTTTTTTTTTCGAAAACAGTGTCGCAGAATGAAATTGTTCCCTTAAGTCGAAAAAGAAAAGGAAAAAATTCAAACGAACTATTTTGCACATATATTTCGATTTTTTCCGTGTCGGGTGGACTTTGGTTTGTGCATACCCTCGGATATGTTGAGTTTATGTTTTCAAATCTGGAAAAATGAATGAAATCCTTTGACCAAGGTTAGAGATGTGGTTGAAGGAATATGTGAAAAGTCGTATTTCGTAAAAGCAAAAAAAAAAAATAATAATAAATAAAAAATCGGAAACGTAAATACTCGTATATCGTTGAACGTCGTATGGAAAATATTCTCTGTTGTGGACTTCCGTTTCATTTTCAACTCGATAAAGGAAAGGATATTTTTACGTATTTCTTTTTTTAAATTTACAAATTCCTCATAAATGCTTGCATACGTGTGTGTGGATTCTATTCATGTAAAAATATGTTGAACCGATTTCAAGATCCTGAAAATTCTTAAGTGCGTGACAGATTTATATAAAAATATTTTTACGTATATTTTGGATAAAAATAGTTTAATTCAAGCTGAAAAAATTAATTATATTTTCCCTTGTTGTGATAATAGTTGTTTGTGGATCCTATTCGGGAAAATTACCAAAATTCCATATTTCATCAATTTGAATAAAGTGGTGATTTTTTTAAAACATTTAAGCCCTAAAATGAAATAAAAAAGTTTCTACATTCAATTTACCTGCTTTTTTCGCAAATTAAAAATAATAAAAATACATAAATTTCCTTATAAAATATTTATAATAAAAATTAAAAACCAAATAGTGCTTGGAAAAAGAATATATCTACATTTTATCTTTATGTTGTGTCTGGTTTTATTAAATATATATATTTATAAATATCTGTGAAATAATTTAAAAAAAAAAAAAGGGTTTCTGTGTGGAGTGATCTGATCTACTTTTCATCAAACCTTTTGGGATTACTTACCATTTAAAGGATTTCTTGAATCTTCACAGTAAAAAAACGGATTTCTTATTTAGGAAAAGAGGAGGTAGGACAAATCTAGCTATAGCATGGTAGAAGTTTAGAAAAATATCGAATTTTTCTTAATAAAAAAAAAATCAATCAACTTTTTATTAGATCACCAATTCACTAATGCTTTTGAGTTGAAGTCACGTCTTAATTATCTTCTGTTTTTCTTTTGTATATAGGAGCTATATGGGCTTGATGAATGGATACAATTTTTTTTAAGCTTCGCTGTATCGCTACACTTACATATGTATACAGATATCATACACATCAATTATTCAAAGCAATTTTTTTTTTATAAAATTGAATAAAACGCATTGTGATAGCAAAACGATCATACGTGAATTTCGGACTAAAACTCAGAAAAAAAACACGTTTTCGGTTTTAAATTTATTTTGCTAAGGCCGAATTGCGTGGTTTGATAAAACCTAAAAAAGATACGTTAAAATTCAAGAATTTAGCAATTTAAAGAGTAATTAAAATTTATATATATTTTTTTACATTTTAAAGATTACCGAAGCGTTTACGTTTACACATTCACATTCTAACGTAAAACTCCTTGGAGATATAGATAAATATAAAAAATAGCCTTTGTAGGTGAAACTCTGATGATTCACGATACAAACTGTATGCCTTGGCCTTTATGCGAATGACTCTTGTTATTGGAAAATGATTAGATTTTGTCAGGTTCTTTCATAGTTTTTAAGAAGACTTTTTGACACTCTAGGTCCTTATAAAAATTTTTCTACTCTTCTTATTTTATTAAAAAATTAAATATATATCATATATAACCATATCTCTTGCGCCACTTGTGGGTTTGATTAAATTTTGTAGACCAAAGTAACATTCTAAGACTTCTCTATTATGGATCATATCTTGAGTGACGCTAGGAGTGATCCGTCTCCTGATCTTTTCTTCCTTCGAACCTCGAGTGTAAGTTGAGTGTCTATTGCTTCCTCTAGCGGATTTTCCGACAATCTTTGTTAAATATGGCAAAACCTGCTGATTTATTCAAAATGGAGTTTGTGTACTATAATAATCTGGAGACTTCTTCGAATGCGCGTACTACCTCTGAGAACACGTTTTGTTACAACAGTTAATAATCGTATAATTTTCATTTCCGTCGCTGTCACTTTTGCTTTATACTTTTTTAAGCTGAACAAGTGATCGTTATTTGTAACAAACCTTTTAGTTAAAACGCCATTTTTCTGTCACGAATGATTTTAGCTACCCCACCTAAGTATTTATACATATGTTTCGCACTTTGGCACTATGCCTCCTTTTAAGTATTGTAGATGTCTTCAAACGCCTTTATTCAATTATTAATAGTAGTCTGCTGGACTGCCACGACGTTGCTTATGATAACGCCGTCATCGGCCAAGAAAAAATAAATCGTTCCGGACTCATCAATGTGCGGTCGCAATATAAAATCAAGCACTGGGTTAAAAGTCAAAGGACTTTGGACATCCCCTTAATGTACTCCACTCGAGGCAAAGGTCACCATCCCAATTGCGTATTCGAGTGCCTTACCCATCAACATCGTGCACACGCACCACCGAGACCTAACCGATGCCATGAAGCATTGGTTTCCTCTCAGAGGCGTTATCTCATGTCAACGAGCCCGGCTTTTCCGCGAAACCCTCCTAACAAACCTAAATCTAACTCAAAACTAGGTTATAATAGTAAAGAACTGGCTGTTTTTCAGTGTCGACCAGGTCTCTGTACGCAATCACCGAACTAAAACGGAAGAGCTTCTGAGGATTTACGTCATACCCATCGTAGATGAGCCGCTTTTCCCTCTTACTGCGGTGGCAATGGTATTTTATCGGGATACCGTCCCTACTTTGCAATAATCCTTTAGTATCTATATAGGGAAATGCCTCCGCCGGAATAAAGCTCGGTCGGAGTGTATTCTCGTAGTACATAAAATTGGGTAATAAGCCCCAGAGATCAGGGTATTGTCACTGGTCATTGCCCTTGTAACGAGCCTTCGAATCAGCTTAATCAGGAAATTGTCAATTCTGTTTAGTCGGGCCCTATCGTAAAGGGTCTTGCTGGGATAATACATATTTTATGAACTCAGATCCTAGCATTCCCTACAATCTAAGACGGGTCTTAAGACATTGCTTTTCAAACACCCGAATTGCTTCCATACGATATTGTGCTACATTTAACCACACGGCACAACCATAGGCGATGATTGGCTTGATTATGGCCACATAGCATATTAAATTTACCCTGGAGTCGAGTTGACTTCTGTGAAAGAGTTTTCTTGTTAGGGCTGAGGATTTCCTGGCTTCAGCTAAGCAATCATTTATTTGTTTGTCCATATGATCGGGCCAGATATCAAGGTATCAAACTACGCTTGTTAACGTCATTGTACGTATCGCATACCATGTACTCGTAGATATATGAGTATAAGTATTTCTCGGGTCTATTTCATCTGCATGCATTTGAGCTACATTTCTTCATCAATACCCGAAATCTTTGTATGGCGTTGTGTGTAGACTTATCCCCAACAAAACAGCATGGAGATCAACTATATAGCTGGTTCAACTGTTCTATATTTCCATTATATGCGATGAGTGGTTGTTTCAGTTTTTCGTGACGCTGTTATAGAGTGGATATTCTTCCTTCCACTCGTACGGCATCTGATCGCTGCTCATCCTTTTAAGTCATTATATAAATATACTCTTGCATACATAACTGAGAAGAAAGATTAACTAAAAAAGAACCAAAGAAGTGTGTGACACACTATAATGTCCTGGCAACATCCAGCCTAAACTTGCTGATGATTTCGACGTTGGTAAAAACAAGTATTTCAAGAATTGTTTCTCTTGAAGGATGCACAGGAGATTCCGGACCGATTTGAGTACCATCTTTACCTGCTGTGTATCACTAAAATATCAGGTAGTCAATCGTTTCTAGTTGGATAGATTTGCGAGCATTAGAACTATTCTACCGGCCGCTCAAATACAAATAAACCCAGAAGAAAAGTAAAAATGAATTAAGAGCCAGGTTAGTTTGCTGCGATTAAGGTCTAATCAGCATATATTTGCCGTTTTGTATCCACGACGCTTATGACTTGTACATTGATAAATGTTAACGGAAAAGTGAAGATGTCGATCCCATTGCTGGAGTTCATCATTTAGCCAAATTATTCTGAGAATGTTCTCCAAATTTTGGTTATAACCACAAGTTAAAGTATAATGATTCCATCTTATTTTGATTTTTTCTACATTTGACTATAGCAGATACCACCAATCTTATGATGTTTCAATGCGGCTCCGATGCTAGGATTTTTTAACTCTAGAGCAGGTACAATTTCCAGGACGCAGGACATGAAAGATATCATACGTTCGAGTTGAACCCTACGTAGAACCCCGAATATTGTTCCTTCGAGCCAACAATTTGACGTGATAGTATTTAAGCTACATATTCTACTTGATTGTAGAGTGAGATAACAAAATCACACCTAAGGCTCGTATTTCAGCAATTAAGGACTTTTCCTGTTAGTTAGTTTTAAGCTTCATGTTTCACACACATTATTTATTGCTTTGATGTCATTGGGCGTAATGGGTATTTTTATTTGTTTAATTTTTTTTCTGTCGCAACAAAGCACTCAGACATATAACTAGTCCATTGTACTCCTTGTAAATTCCTCTTACCTTGCCTACAGTACCAGCACCCACCACCTTAACGCCGAGTTCCTGCAGCCTGATGCGAACGTAAGCCGGACATTCACAGAGATAGTGCTCTGCGGTGTCATCATCACTTTCACAACAAACGTCGCAGGATGTTGTTTCATTTACGTCCAGCACATATAAGTGCTTAGCAAAAGTGTAGTGCCCCGTCACGACGCCAGTAAGCAGCCTGAATTTTTTTCTTCTGAGGAATAGCAGGAAGTGCGCTGACCTATTAGAGACGTCGTCGGGAAGAATTCGTTTGGTCTGGTTGTTTGAAAAACTTTTCTCAGAGCCTTGCCTGACAAGTTCATGGGCAATTTTATTTCCCATCATCCCATTGTTACCTGTGATTCAAACAAGACTCAGTGAATTCAGCCTTCCGAATCCGTTCAGTGATGTCTTGCATTCTCGAACTAAACTGGAAGTCATAAGAGGATTCAGTAAGATTATAAGCGCAGCTTGGCTGTCACTACAGATGCAAATGTTTGGCCCCCCCACTTCTTCGCAATATATTGTAGTTCGTTGCCATCAGGATTGGAAAACAGACGCAAGTTTTCCTAACGAAAAGTGAAATCTAAAATTGTCGTCTTCCAGAAAGACACCAGCATCACATCCTAGATCGAGCTGGAAGCCATCCTTGAAGAGCCGACTACATTCCTTTCGTGAAAGGGAATTGACATGTCATCAAAAGCTGCGTTGTCGAAAGCACCCTCAATGCCGATGAGAACGCCCAAGGTCTTCAATTCTGCCCATTAGATTTTGAAGAGCAGTCTCGCAGAGTTTCCGAAGTCCGGCATAAATTCAACCGACAGTGTATAATAATTTATATGGTATACGGTGGAAAGTAAACGATTCACAGTATCCACAAATTGAAGTTGAGTATTGTTTACATAAATTTTGTAAAGTTCTCCAATATTAAAGTGTTTTTGTTTAGATATTACAATTAGTTGAGTTTTAGTGGTATTGATAATAAGCTCATTGTTGTGTGAACAGTTGCATATCATAGATAGATCTGCAAACGACATCTTCAACCAAGCCAATCGGTCGTGACAAATAAATTTGTCAATCATCGGCGTAAAAGTGAGCAAAAGCATTTGAGCATACTGTAATGAGGTTATTAATGGAGAGACAAAATAATATAGGGCCTACAATAGAACCCTGAGGTGCTCCTGATATTAATGACATTGGAGAAGAAATTCTATTACCAGCCATGACCCTTTGACTACGACTACGTAGTTACGCACCGATCTTACACTAAAACCAAAGTACATCCTTAGTTTCATATTTACGAGTAGGACCTCATAGATGTCATGTTTATGCAATTAAAAGCTTTCAAAAAATCGAGCAAGCAAAGTATAGTTATATGACGTGGATCATAGTTCATCCTTATGTCATTCATTATTTCAACACTAGTTAACATAGTATTGAGGGTCACTACCACAAGAGGCAGCCTTCAAGGTGAAGTGATATTACCTTTTCTGTGGAGCCTAGTTGTTAACAAAAGAAAGTTTGCCTTATCGACACATAAAAAGGATAATGCCACAATTTAACAAGATAGCATACACCCGCTCAAGCCCTAAAGGACTACCAACGCGTTATGGAAAGCGGAAACCGAAGCTAGGAACCGCAATCAATTTCCTATTCCCTCCCAATTCTCCAATTCGGTCATCACAATGGGTCTATACAGACCAAAGTGTGCTGAGGTATAGAGTGGATTCGGTTCCAGATCAAGCCGCTAACCTAACCTAACCTAACCCAACTGACGCGAGTTGAAGCGTATGTCTTTTCATGATTAAGTGGTAGACATGGTATGAGTTCAAACATGGTATGAGTGAGAGCGGAGAATCCCTCTTGGAAAGAGGTATCGTAAGGGGTCGAGTAACTACAATATTTACTAAGCTGGAAATATACGGAAATGATCTCATTGAACAAGCTTTTTTAACTGACTTCGTTCATAGTCTTCGTGCGAATTCGAAGATCTTTTCAAATCATAGTGCTTTTCACTACCAAGCCCTAGTATTCATGAAATCAGAATTATTTTGCTTGGCTCATCGCTGTCAATTCTGCTTGAATAAAAGCTAAGGTAAGGTAGAGAGGATCTCTAACCACTTAAAAGAAGGATAAGTGCTCTTCTTGTCAATGTTGCGCACATATGCCAGAAGACGGACCAACGGGAATTAGATGATTGGGCGTCACATTGATAGAATTTTTTTTTTGACATTAAAAATTTGAGGGAGCTCAGTGAAGTTATTACCAGCTTCCTGTATTTTTTTATTTTTATTTATGTACATTGCCACACGCGGGCTTCATATATAGATGAATGGGGTGCTCTGTGACTTATAGGTCTATTGTTCCACGTAATGGGTTTTACGCTAGTCCTGTAGAGAAACTGCTGATACTACCAGAACAAACCCAATGACTGACTCATCCGGTGCTTAAAGGCGTTACCATCCATTTCTCCAACGTAGCTAAACATTTGCGTTTCATTTTGGATAACAAACTTCTTTGGATTAACCATGGCATTTCAAGGCGCTGTCTTCCTTCCGGCAGTGTAAAGGAACTTTTGGCAAGATACTGGGCTTGTCACGAAAAAGGGAAAAAGGAGCACACCTGACTCTGCTTTAGACACACTGACAAATCTACCCCTGCACTCTCAAAGTTGTCTTTCGTTTTAAAAGAAGTGGTCCTTGGTGCAACCCCCCCGGAGTTTTAATGACCTTGCCCGGCATTTGTATTTTAACTCTCGTCTTATGGACATGCCACCAGAATTCCTGTTGCTGCGAAAATACCATCAAATTTCCTTGTGCCCGGGCATGGTTTCGACCGGAATCTGAGCCAGGAAAGAAATATATATTGGGGGGTCTTCACAAATTCATTTAGGGTGCACCATTGATGTCTTTCTGGAGAACAACAGAACGTTTGTAAAACTTGGGCCTGTACTCCTTTTTTTTTAAAAAAAATATTCAATATTCCAGGAGTTTTGCAAGGAGCAAAATAAGTGAAAGTCCGCTGGTGCCACATCTGGACTATACGGTGGACGTGACAACTCATCCCAGCCAAGGTGCAATAATTTTATGTGACCAAAGTTGTGTGTGGTCTCACCTTCTTGTGATGAAACTCCACACTCTTTTATGCGATTGCATCACTTAATTTCTGTAGATGCTCGCAGAAGACCGGTCCCTTCCAATCCCACCAGACTAAGGGTTTCACCTTCTTTTAGAGGGAGTCCGGGTTTGCTTGCTTTTCCGATGCTTCGTCTCGCCTATTTCAACTTTCTTTTCCGCTGTCATTGTTGTAGACAATCCATTTTTCGTCACTCGAGATCATACTCTGCAAGAATAGATATCGAGCTTCTTTACGAAGCCAAACGATTTCAACTGGCCATGAACGCTTCCAATGGATACTTTTAGAGCGACAGAAAGGACCCGAACAGATGCATGCTTATCATATTTTATATCTTTTTTTATGTCAATCTCGGAAGGCCTACGACTTCAACTGAAAAAATTACCATCACGGAATCGGGCGAACCGGTTCTGGCACTGGCATTTTTCGATGACATTTCTGTCGTAAGGTAGGTAGGTATAAATGGTTGCCTGATAAGGTTAAG
Source organism: Volucella zonaria (assembly GCA_963966105.1). Taxonomy (NCBI): domain Eukaryota; kingdom Metazoa; phylum Arthropoda; class Insecta; order Diptera; family Syrphidae; genus Volucella; species Volucella zonaria. The sequence goes on along the minus strand of OZ014530.1, from coordinate 41,315,980 downwards.
GATATGCCATTTTGATACGACAATTCACTCAGGAGCCCTGAATGTTGAAGGGTGTTGTTGAGAGTCAATTGGCCAGAGACCCTTGCTTATTGCTGTGATTCTTGCTGTATCGGTGCGAGTTCTGTTAATTAAGTCATTCGACCTATTTTTTATTGCAGGCCCCTGTCTGGGTATGTTACAGGTTTTTACACTGTTCCACATAGAGTTGGCAGTAGAGAGAAAGTGTTAGAGAGAATTCTATCCTTGATGAGTCTCATCGGGGAGTAGACTGACTCCGTGAGAGAGACGTTGAAGGTAGAGCCACATCTGGCTAGCGTGTCGACTCTCACACTCTATATTACTGTGGCCGGGAAACCAAACCTATTCTATTAGTTTAGAAGACGAACTGTCAACAGCCTTGCAGTCAACAAGGATTTCCATCTTATTTATGGTAATGCATCTGAGGCTAGGTATCTTGCAGGCTGTCTAATCGCTAGTACGTCCATCGGGAAGACATTCGAAGAGTGTCGTATGATTTGGTGCTCAGAAGATACCTGCTCCAAAGCGGCATTCCATCTTGAAGCCGTGCGTCGGTGAAGATTGATACTTGGTATTTCTATAGGGGTAAATTTATTGCTTCATTCCGTCCTTTCCGGAATTCGATATTAATATTAACACTGAGTTAAGGTATCGTGTAGTCAGTTATGGTCGAAGCTAGATCCCTAGGCAACAGTTCAAGAACTTTACTATGGCCATAGACTTTCAGAGACCAGAATCCAGATTCTCTGAGTCTGATAACAATGCACGAAACGATGTATTTGAAGTGCCAGTAGCACGTTTAGAGCTTCTGTCGGGTTCAATTGCAGCGCTCCTGTTGCCCCAAAGCCAGCTGTTCGTTGGACTGTGCTAAGTTTTGTGATGTTGCAGGCTTTGCTTAAGGCGGACCACCACACGAGCGATCCATAAGTAAGAACGGGATGAATTACGGCAGTGTACATCCATAAGACCACCGTTTGCCAAAGGTCTTGCTGGAGGGGGTTGTGGAAAAGGCTCTTGGCATCATCACCCCAAGGGAAGCGCTTGATATGGACAGCCAAGTACTCATACTTGACGAATTCGGGTCGGGGGTGATGGGCGTGTTCCTGATGTTTGATATGCACAAGGCAATTGACAGAATGGCAACGAAGAACGAAAGACGCTTCCACAGCAAGTAACAACCTGAATGGTCTCCAGCGGTGGCTGCTGTTTCAGATTTCCTACCTACAGATGTAGCTTTCTGGCGACGAATTGAATGCATAAGTGCTGTAGACATTTCTTAGAAAAAAATGATTTTGCTTACTTCTACCACAAGCTGACTTCAATGTTTAGTTTCCTGTTGAGCTTGGGGTCAAGGATGATGCACTGGAGGATAGAATAAGTGCTTGGTTGTTAAGACGTGGAAGCTTGAAAGTCGGTATTTTGTACTTGGTGGTAAGCGGCATTAGTTCAGTTTTACTCGGATTAATGCCAAGTCCACAGCATGTAGTCCAAGTCCTTAGATTAGTCAGAGCCCTCTCTGTGAGTTCATTAATCACTGAGGGTAACATCCCTAACATCCCTGGTCCGCGCACGCGACTGCCTTGGTTTCAATGTTGTCGAACTCTGTCAAGACATATTGATGACCGGGAGTCATAGAGGAGTAGAGATAACTCTCCCCTGTGGGGTACCTCTGTCTACGGATTTGTTTATGAGGCTCTTGCCCGATTGTGACTGAATGATTCTGGTTTTTAACATGGATGAAATCTTCTGCGCCAACCTTCGTGAGAGATTTTACAATAGATTCTGTGTTCACATTACTGAAGTCATCTTGTATTTCTAGGAAGGTGGGTAACGTATGCTGTTTATAGTGGATAGATTTCTCAATCGTCTGCACCACCTCATGCAGTCTCCGTAGACTAACCGCAAGGAGAGACTGTTGGGACTTTGATAAAAGAGATCGTTTGAGAGAGTCCCGGATATGCATGTCCCCTTGCCTCAGTTGCTTTCTTCCCTTCCCTTGACCGAATTGCTACAACTTTTTCTTGGTGGTTAGCTTAAGTGCCAACAATAGAACGCTCGTAAATATTTGACATATATGTACTCGTATGTCACGCCCAGAGACAAATAAACGCGGGCAATCTATTGCAAAAAAAAACCATGACATCTTGAGCAACTTAATAACTTGACATTCATGTGGATACGACTGTTCTTAAGTGCCTGAGCATGTGTTAAGTTTTTTTTTTAATTAGGTACTGAAAGAAGGAAGTGGTTATTTTGCTCTACGGATGCCATTAAACTTTTAATGGAGAAACCGACTTAGAAGTGTTATTTGGCTTGTTGATATCAGTGTTCTCCGCAAAAACTTAGATTACATGATTTAAGCTGACGGGAAAAGATGAATGTCTTTCGTCCCCGCTAAGGATTTGAGCGCCAGACTTTATGATTTTGAACTACGGTTACCTGCAATACAGCAATCCTGATGGAAAAGACCTTCGAGTATATTGTCAAAAATCGCGTCTGTAGCGACACTCAAGCTGTGCTTAAAGCGTTGATGGACCCTCTCATTTCCAAGCTAGTTCGAGAATGCAATGCATCGGAAGTCGGAAGGCTGAATTAACTGAGTCTTGTTAGGGTCCCAGGTCACAATCCATTGGCGTTTGCGTTCTATATGAGTATAATTGCAGATGGCATGACTCTTTCGTAAACAAAACGAACGCTTCCCGATGTTTCTGAGAAGTTAGCGACTTTCATGCTGTCCCTTATTAGGTAGGATTGTGGACTGCATACTGGTGTCATGCCGGGGCACTACACTTTTGCTAAGTATTGTACTTAGGTGTGCAGGGTACAAGTGACAGGACACTATCTTAGTGAATGTTCGGCCTATGGTCGCATCAGGCTGCAGATATGCTGAGGTTGTGTGTGCTGGTACTGCAGGCTTATTCATCATTCTACGAAAGACTGATACATTTCAGAAAAATTAATATTTTCTTTGTGTGAGTGCTTTGTTCCGACAGAAAAAACAGGATACAACAAATTCGTAGGTCTTTTCAGCGTCGGCAGTAGATTTAATATTAAACTTGGCGCCTCCATATTTGGTGCAATTTGGACGATAATACCCGGCCAACAATACTGAAGTCACATCAGGCAAACTTTCTACTGACTAGGTGAAGCAACCGAGTTGATCTATGTTTTTTGCCAAGTCATTTCTGGCGGCTTTAAACAATTCAGCTGGTAAACCGTCCGCATTCGGCTGGTTTTTTTAAGCTTCATCGTTTGAATGTGGCAAAAAATGTTGGCCAACACTGGCAGTCCAATGGTTCATTCCGCCTGACAGTGGCATTTACGATTCAACTATCATGTCCACATACTCTCATTTCTGGATCCAAAATGTTATAAAGCTTTTGTTCTTATTAATCAAACAGGACTTGCTGTCTGCAAAAAATTCAAATTCCAAGTCCAAATGAAGCGGTTGTGAGTCTCGTTTTGCCCGAGATATTCTATCGTACTTCTTGTATGGAAATCAGAATATTCAGTAACCGCTGCTATTTATTGGCGTGTACATGGTCTGCTGGGAAGCCTTACACATCATTTGCTGATGCATATGTTGGGACATCTTTGACGAAAATACTTTTTCAAGGATGGTCATTGTAAGCAATGTAGTGTAGTTCAACCCCGATGGTACCATTTAAAGACACAATCAATGCGAATATCAAATTCAATTTACATTATGGGATTTCTTTGATTTCCCTTAAACGGCATTTAATTCTAGAGATCATCCAAAGGTCCTTAATCTAATTTTGTTTCATCCATATGTCTAACGTATCCAGGGCTCTCTATTCAACCATTTAGAGCAATTTTCACCCTAAAAATCCAATACTTGTTCGGACATTTACATACTCGTACTCGTGTCTCAAATGTGAAGGAAACAATTTTCTCATTTTAACGATCTTAGAAAACAGGGGGAGGGAAACAAACGGCTCAACTGTATGAGAAGGCGCTCAGAACAATACCGTCAATTGCCAATTTGCAAAGAAACCCCCCATTGACTTATTGTTTAATGGAGATTTTTTTTTTTTGTTCTACCACCCCCACCCCTGTAGCGTTGGGATAGTGAAAAGAGAACCTTACACTGGAACTGCTATAGAAAAAAGGGTTAATTTGAATATTCTTGCAATGACAAAAGAATCGGAAAGAAGAACGTGTGTAGGGTACGAGTATATTGTATTGCAGTGACATTGACCCTTAAATGAGGCAATAGAGAATAATTATCGGTGCCTTCACTTTCTTTCCTCTAGTTGGTTTATCAACTGCCTTTGGCGCCTTTCTGTAGATGAATTTGTACACAGAAATTGCATAAAAGCAACAACAGTTGAAAGAAAATATTGCTGTTAGGCACTTTAAAGCTCGTATATCGAATTATCGCTGACTCTGACTGAGTAAGGGCAATCGTTCTAAGAAGGAGAACAGGAGTGGAAAAATGTATGTAAGTATACCAAAACTAGGATGATAAGGAAGTGTGTAACAACGATGCTAATACGATTTTAGAATAAGAAGCAAAGTGAGGTTTTGGGTTAGAAAAATGTACCGAAGGCGACAAATGCTGGTAGAAGTGTGGAACCATAAGGAACACCATGTTAACTGAGCAGTGCTGACTCTAAGTCAGTGGGCTTAAACTTTCCGGGCTCATTTCATACCTTCAAAGACAGAAAAAGTATTTCCTTCTTCTACGTATAAAATTAAAAACATGCTATTGCGGTCGAGTTTGGAAAGACTTTTTTTTGTTAAATTTGATTTCACTACGAAAAAGTGCAACTTCTTAAATCTTTCGTCCTGGTAGCTGATTGCAACTTTTGCAAGAGTCATAGTACTCTTCAAGAAAATATGGCACGTCTCTAAAAGTGACGCAAACACACAGTATACGTTTCTTCACTCTAAACAGGGTAAGCACTCAGTTAGGTGACTCTAGATATATGTTATATTAGACCCTAAATATTCTAGTCCTGTTGGATAGTGAAGAAGCTTTGATTTTGTCAAGAATAGATGAGGCAGTTCTAGATTTTTTTGAAAGATACACGAGGATACCTAGTGGTAGCAAATGTTTTGGCACGCGAAATGAACACATTCATTCTCAAGAACCTACGAACGCATCTACTCTAACTTGATGGGCATTTGACAATTGATATTTATGCAAAGTCCCCTCGTAAAAAGTTTTTGATGTTAGTTGTCAGCAATAATGGAATGGAACTGCCTCCAAAATCGTGTTGTCGTAATTGGCCTGCAAAAATGCGGCTACGAAAAAGGCGAAATCTTTCGGATGTTGCGGCCATTGAAAATCACACGAAACTTTGTGTATCGCACCGTAAAGGTACTTGGTGGAATAGCCGACCATATAAAATCAGGCCGTCCACAAATCGTGCGAACGCCACAAGTCATCAAAGCTGCGGATAATCGAATTCGCTGCGCAAGCAGAAATTCATATCTCGGAAGATGGATATTAGCAATGACAGCAAGTCGCGCATCTTCAAACATGATTTGGGACTTAGCGCATACAAGAGACACACCAGCCACTTACCATTGAAACAGAAATGTAAGTCAAAATCGAAAGCTTCGCCAGGATGGGAAGAACGGTCACAGATGAATTCTTTTTACTTGCGAACCGTTGAAAAATCGTTCAACAAACAGAGTGATAGAGCGTATGCTCTTTCATCACGACATGCGTCTGAACGAGTTCAACGCGGCCACCACCTTGCTTCTGTGATAGTTTGATTGGTCGCCTACGATGGGAACAACGAGCTCGTGATAATTTCTCTGCGAGAAACGTGTCGAAACCCCTGGGAAAGTGTATCAAACGGACGTTTTTGAGGGTGCTGTGGAGCCTCTCAACAAAACACTGTTCGCAAATGAAGCGTGAACCTTTCAATAAGACTCCGCTCCAGCTCATAAAGCAAAAACGACTCAAACATGGCTCAAAAACCACGTTGCTAACGTAATTTCCACGGATGATTGGCCGGTAGACCAGAACTCGATCCATTAGACTATACGACTATGGTCCGTTCTGGAGACTATGGCCAGCATTACCCGAAATCCAAGTATTGAATCTTTGAAGCGCTCCCTTGTCCGAGCAATGGAGATTTTTCAAATCTCCATATACGGACTTCGCCGTTGTTGAGGGAGTCGGTTTCGTATTTTTTTTTCGTAACAACAGTTCTGACGGCATGTCCACAAGACCAGAGTCATAAGACAGTCGGCGCGCAAGGTCATCAAAGCTCCGGTACGTATTGCACCAAGAAACACTTCTTTTTAAATGGCAGATGGCTTTGACAGTGCAGCCTCTGATATGAACTAGTGGGGAAAGACCCCATGCAATCGAGACAGACCATTCTTTGGAGTATGGCACAAGCAGCAGTAACGTATTTTCGTGAAAACTGGTTCCAGTAAACAAGTGATGCATAAGATATGATAGATCCGTTGCACGGCCAAAAATCTGGCAGCGCCTAAGAGTCTTTCGACGTAATATATTTGATCAATAGAAGTTTGTTACCCAAGATGACACCCATATATTTAGCTTCTTTAGAGAATTGGATGGTGATGCCTTTAAGCACTATATGGGTCAGAGTTAAGCCCATTTCTGAGCCAATCGTCGATCACGTCTAGGACTGTTTGCGCTTTAAAGACATGATCCAACAGACAGTACAGCTACATCATCTGCGTATGGTTGTGCATAAATATCAGAACTATTGAGCGGTTTGAGCAGTTAGCTAACCAAGATGCATCATAGCAGTGGAGAAAGAACGCCGCCTTTCGGGAAACCCCTATAGTTCTCACTGTTCGTCAGGGTTTCGGTATACAGGAGAGTAGTGATGATTTTCTTCAGAGTTATCAGCAGCTGGTCTATACCTTTTTGTAACAAGACTGGGTATATTCCATCGTTTCGAGGCAACTTGAATCCATCAAAGGAAGCAACAGCATGTTTAATGGCTTCATCCACCACAACTAATGAGATATACCAGCTGCGGTGTGTTGTGCTAGTCAGTTCACCAGTTGTGACTTGGGAAATGAGCCTTAAGCATGAAACGGAGGGTGTCTTCTATTGACTCAGTGTAGGTACCATCAGATTTTCTGACTATTTTCAGGCTGGCTGATCTTCCCCTTTGAAGGACAGTTCAGTCTGCTTCTTACGAGTATACGCTTTCTGCTTTGATCTCTAAAGATTCCAGTCTTCCTCCAAATTAGTCTTAAGTGATCTGTTTAGAAGTTTTCTTTTTTAAGACGTTGCATATCTGCGTTCCAACAAGGTACGGGCGATCTGCTGCAGGATTGCTTTCTAGATGGACATGTCATTTCAAAATACTTGTTGGGGGTACCTTTCAGGTTCTAAACAGCTTCCTTTAACTTTTGTTTTATCCTGGGCTTAGGGGGAGCACTACTGGAGTTGTCGAGCTCATTCTTAAATCGTATCCAGTTATTCAGGACGAAGAAGAACGATAGAAGAGAAAAGACTGCCAATACACAAATCCTAAATTCTCTTCATATTCCGTTTCGTATGATCTGAAACATCATTGGCAAGAACCACTACTTTGATTCTGGCAAAGTAAAACAGGAGCCAGATATTCAACTTCAGAAGACTGTATTCGAAACATAATTAAACTATTGTGTGCATTTACCTAAAAATCATGTTGGACAAATCATAAACCCATCGAGCACGGAAACATATTTCACTTGATATTAATTTAACTTCTCTTCTTAGTTTATTGGTGATCCTGATGGACTCATCTAAATCGCCAACTGTTCAAAATCAGATCTGATCTGATAACTTACCGATTATGTCAAAAAGAACTCAATTTAGATTTCAAAAGGTGCATCTTATAAAGACTTTTATGAAATAGTCTAGTCAAAGTCACCAAAGGAAATAAGTCAGACACAAAAACTCAGAAAAGCTGTCGGCTTTTACCCCGAGTCGGTAATTCAGACTCTAATGACCGTATCTGAGCTGTCGTGTAGCCAGATCATAAACAACTTGCCATTATTTAGACGACCCACATGACTCCTACCACTATAACCGCAAGTGAGCTGAGTAACACAATCTGTCGTAATAGGTATCTGTCATCGGTTGTAGTGACGAAAAGGCTGTGATCTCAAAGCCATTGTTAGTTTAAAAAAAATATGTCTTTGACACGAATCTAACTTGCACTATGGTTTATATGAACTTGAGTGCCGATCTGCCGCAATAAAGACTAGAAAATCACGAGAAAACGAGTTTTTGTAGATCACTCCAGGTCGATCTAGGATATAGCTCTGAGGTCTTCTTGGAGAGCGACAACCTAAGGTTTAACGCCATTATAGGTAAACATGTCTTTCTTCCAAGCGGAGCAATATACAATTCCTATTGCAACAAACTATAGGTATAACGCATCAAACAGTCTGCATCTTAAGACCTTGCTCAACACTCTCACCACGTCCAAGCTCATTCGAGAATGCACGGCATTTCAGAACACCATCGGAAATCTGAATTTCTGAATGACGTCTGGGTGCCAGTTCACGAAGATATCCTGAAAAATTCAATCTTCCATAAACTTGGCAGCTAGACAAGGCTCAGAGGAGGGCTTCACAGAAACTGAACCGGCATGCGGACTGCCTCATTTCCCAGTTAGGACTTCCAATTACGATTATGCTTCTTACGAGCATATCTTTCTTTCTTGTTTTCAAGCTTGATGTGGCCAAGTCATTTAAATATTTGGAGCCACTAGAACATTTCAGAACATTGGACCAAGGTTTAAAAATCATTTTTATACAGCGGAATTATCATTACAAAATAGTAAATCCAATCATCTCAAGATTCAAGATAAACTGCCTTCAACCATTACCAAATCCAGGACACTCTTAAGGTAACACTTTCCATAAATTGGCGGCCTTCTATAATCAAAACTGTCAGTTAAAGTTCACGGCTCATTTTCTTAAAAACTAACGTTGAAGATACCCCACCCTGTGGCACCCCACATTTTCGAAGGAAAAACTATACTTTCACGGGTTTCGTGGTTGGTTTCGATTGATCTGTGCCCTCTCAGCTGCTGGTTTGAAGTACAATTTAAGTAGAAAACTAAAGTTACGATGTTTTACTGCCTCCGGCCTTCAATGCCCCCTACAAAACCACTCTTCGCAGTTCAAGTTGTCTTAAGTCGTATAACCTTGTAGAAACTGTCTTCTTTCAAGTACTTCAGCCTTTAGAACTTCTCTCGCTTGCTTGACTTGAATTATTTCTGGGTCACTGTCACGCCACCTAAAAAGACCTTCGCTTCCAAAAAAGACTCTCATAAGTCGCAACCTTGCAAAGCTAGACTTTCAAAAGAAAACTGAAAACTGAAGTGCTGTGTTGTGCTTACTGTCGTTGCAATTGTCCTCTACCTCCTTCACTGCTTTACGAAATGGCCATGGCTATGGCTAACATAGAAATTTCCATTCTCTCGTCTATTCACGGGATTTTAACTAAAAGCAAAAATACTCGTAGCCAGACAATGAATAACGGAGTCAAAGAGAATACAAAGACGAAGTGAATTACAAGTACGAGTGCATGTGAGTACAGAACATCCCTGGCACACTTTTAGCACATTGTGTACGCACACTTTACCTGGCCGGGGCCAGAGTGTGTAAATCAATTGAAGGTCGATAAGGTGGTGTGTTGAAATGGACGATGGTGTAAAGCCTCTCTTAGTGAAGGCTTCCGTACCCTAAATCACTTCCGGTTGCTTTAGCAATTCTAAGCCTTATCCTCTGTATCGTGTTTCCATGTGACGTGACGACGTGATGTTGAACACAACATACTCGTACGAGTACATACGGATTCGTGTTCGTATTCGTATGTGGTATGTGGTAGAGTGTCGGTTCCCACTTTCTATGGCCGCCTTTTCCACTTCCCTCTGCATGGCTGACTTACATGTTCTGTAGAGGGTCCACATTTTCTACTTAGATGGGGGATGCATAAAAGGGTGAGCAATGCAATTTCGCGCATCGCGTTCTTTTATTCATTTCCTTCATCCCTCTTCGGTAAATTTACCCAAGATAGAAAAGTGGGCCTGGTTGGGTGAATTGGAAAGGGGTTTAGGGTGAATGAGGGAAGAATATGTGGTACTTAAGCCTCTTTCACGTTTCAAATAGCAAATTAGCATCTCTCAGAAAAATGCTCCTTACACACAAACACTCGTGCATATCTGTGTGGTATGCGCTTTTGTATGTAAGGGAGGGAATCAAATCCTTCCTTTCCATTTTTCCCTTGGGTTGTATGGCCGCCAACCGTCTATTACGGGACACATGAAGACGAGGCTTTAGTTGTTCGATTGAGAGAAAATGGCAATGCAATAAGGAACGAAGAAAGCCTGCAAATAAATTGGAAAACATGGGAGAGCGTTAAGAAAAGGATTTTCTTCTTCATCTTTGTTGGGGAACAATGAGAGTGCCTAAGTGCAAGAGAGATGACGGGAAAGGATATGAGGCGAATAGTTTTTAACAAGACATAAAATCAATAGACCCCATAACTTATGGGCGAGTGGAGTTAGGTCTCTGTCTGTTTTGGCCCTGGTAAGTCAGGGCAGGCAAAGAAAGGCAATGTAAGGCAAGGAAATGCACTGCCACTGTATACTCAATTATGGTTCTCATTAATTAAGGATTCATGCAATTTTCTCATTTCTTTTCTCTCATTTTTCATCTTTGGATGTAGTTGGCTTGGGCTTGGGCTTTGTATTTTCTTCTGAAGTGATCGCCTTAGAGGAAATTGGATTAATGCCACCGAAGTAGTGGGCAGAGACTGGTGCCATAAATGGGTCAATAGTTTCGAAATTTTCGGTATAAAAGTTTGTGGGACGATATAAAAAAACAACCGTTTCTGAAGGACAATTGAATGAAGTTCTAGTGGTGCATCACACGCTTTTAGAAAACACCTTATAGCAGAACTCACTGAACTTAGATAATGATGTGAAGCAGACTACAAACATGTAGTTTGACTTTGGGAATATGGTTTTAATAGCTCTCCGTAATTTTTTAGACATCCGATCATATTTTACTGTCTTATTATTCTTGTTACGCCTTAGGGGAAACCTTATCTAAGGACGAAAAGTAGAACTTTTTCAAAGAGCTCAAACATGTTATCGGCCTGGGCAAGCAATATGACTACGACAAAAGATTCGTTGATTTCTACTACGATAATCCCCATAACTTAGAGGCACCAAGGCGTATGCTCTCAAATCAGCTGGTTTTCAAATGTCTAATGCTTTGTCCATAAGCAGCCGCTTGATCATCTGAACGTCTGACACAGGCATTGGGCAGGTTCAACACGACATCATTGAGAATAGATTATACCTAAAAATACCAACAGCTGAAGATTATTTCTAGCGAAGTGTGGCAAAATTGTTCGGCAATCTATTCTAAAATCGTTGGAATGCTGTGAAAACTGTTTTCAAATTCGGCGCTGAGATGATTTTCTGAAGACACCTGGAGACGAATCAACCAACGATAGATTCTGACAGATCACACAACAGCTGCTTTAGCAGTAGAGTCCCTTTATCATATAAAGATCAGAGACGTAGAATTTAACCTACGACCGCAGACTTTCCACTGTACCAATACGCTGGTTACACAAGCCAAAAACATGCCGCCCACATGTTAGAAAGTATGGAAAGCATGATATAGGACGGCCGCGCAGATCACATTCGATGAAAGCCTCAGGTAGTTCTTTGCTTGCTTTATAAATGGACTGATTCTTAGCTTAAAAATGAAGCATTTTATACGATTTTAAACCCCAGCAGAGATGAGATAGTGTAGTAGTAGATCTAAGCACTGAAAACAAATAGGGTGCAGAACTTCCGCGGAACTTTTGCGAGCGGCGCAAATAACATCATCACTGAACAGTCTGTTGAATACCAATCACCACTTAAGCGGTTGTTTATCGGTTTTGAAGAGGTTTTTGAATAGGGATGGTTTTATTTGGCTTGTCCTCTTTGTGATTCCTTGTTTCAGAGCTACGAGTACGTGCGATTGATGCAAATATCAGCTATAATATAGTACGACATGGCGACATTTTATAGCCAATCCTGTCTTTATTTGTAGTCTGTGAAGTGTTATTTGCTCTTTTGCTGACAGGGTACGGCGGAAATGCGTAAGCTCTAGGATATGTACCATCAACGGCTAAATTTATAGCACTATGCCAACTATGCATTGCCTGAAATGCAGAGAACTGAAGTGTGGAGGTTTTAATCGTGTCTATACAAATTGGACTTGTTGTTCCTTCTTGAAGAAGGAAAAAGCTCCTCGTTCGCCAGAAAATCTTTATCTTTAGAATTTCTACGTGAAATACAGTACCTGGGTAACATATAGGACATGACATTTTCTTCAGACCCATAGATCAACCTCATGTTCGATAAGGCCACCTAGATTCTATAGAAAGACAGAAAGAATTCGAAGAGCTAACCGAATATAATCTTCTTCTGATACACTGATACACCCTAGTTGAGAGGCCGGTCTTAACATACTCGTACTCTGGGTTATTCCAGTAGATCAAACCAAATAAAATCCCCACAGTGAAACTACGAAGAATAGAATTCAAAGACATGCCACAATTTGCGTGACTAACTGCCTTGGAGTATATCAATTGCTGATTAAACTTCATTCTTGGCTTACGTCCTGTTAAAGACGTTCTAACCTTGTTTAAGATAGATCAAAATTAGGAGCTGACTCAGCAGATTGTAGAGCATCATCCTTACGAAACTTTATAGTCAGCCGAAGTGATCACTCATCTGTTTCCAGACTGGAGTCTTTGCCATGAATTCCAGAGTCAAACACCATCCGATATCTAGCCATATACAAATATATCTTTTCAGAACGTAACAACTCTGCTAAAAACTCAAGTTCATTCTTGAAACCTTCACGATACTCTAAGAACCAGCAAGAAATAGCATTGAAGTATCCCAATGGCTTAGGATCTCTCTGTTTATGCGTCTCACGTAAGTTCCAAATGCATACTACACCTTCAGAGAACACGGTCTAGTTTCACAAACTAGCATCGTTCCTAACCCGCCTCAATTCTTTGCCGAAGTCTTCAAAATGTCATCCCCTTATTATCAAAACGTTAGAGGATTACGAACTAAGATTTCTGCTGTATATCTTAATTCGCAGATTGTGTCTTACCTTCACAGAAACCAATCTCACCTCTAATATTAAGAATATGAATTATTTTCGCAAGACTTCGATTTACACCGTGACGATGGTCTAGATAAAGAGGTGAATCTATATGGCCGTGGTGTACTTCTAGCTATACACTCTCATCTCGAGTCTAGATCCTTTAATAAATCGTCTACGGCATTCTTTGAATTCGTTTGCGCTAGAATTCCTATTTGCAAGCGCAATCTTTGTATTTGTTGCTGCTATATTCGCCCCTCTCAACCAATTCAAGGTTACTAGCTAGCTGTTGATGCAATCGACTGCGTTTTTAATGCTGCTGATTCCACCGACGTTGTTATTTTTTTAGATAATTTTAATCTACCTAAGCTTCTATGGGCTCAGACTGACCAGTCCTTCTTCACTGCAACAAATCCCGCCTCTGATAAAGAAAATCTTTTCATCGACTGCCTTCCTGACTCTAGTCTGTATCAATTAAGTGGTTTCACCACTTCAGACATCTTCTTTCTAATTTGGATACGAAGCCTTAAGCTTTCAGTGCAAATCTTTAGTCAACATGGCTTTCTGAAAGGTAGATCAACTACCAATAACCTCGTCGAATTCGTGTCCTCTGTTCTCTCAGCCTTAGAAAATAGTAAAGAAGTTGACGTTATAACAACTGCTTTCCGTAAGTCTTTTGACAAGATATCTCATATACTAATTCTGTTCAAATTGTCCGTTCTTTGAACCCATTTTGATAACTTCTTACCTGTATAATCGTTTTTATAGTGTTCATTTCAAGTCTGTCCCATCGGCCACTTCAGGTGTTCCTCAAGGTAGTCACCTAACTCCACTCCTATTCCTCCTAACAATTAACGAATTTGAAAAGGTCATCAACACTTTCTCTCTATGCTGACGATACCAAACCCATTTACTCCTAACATGGCTCTACCTGGTGCATCACGAACTGCTTAAAACTCAATGTCACCAAATGTCAATCGATTACTTTCTCACGTAAGTGCAACAAGTCTCTTTTCCGAATTTACATTCTCCGCGACCAACCCACATCCCTGGTTGAGTCTATCCGAGACCTTGGCATATTACGCGACAGGGAGCTTAATTTCCGCTTACATATTGATGAGATAATTGCTAAAGTAAGCTCATCACTTGGCTTCGTTAAAAGATGGTCCAAGGAATTCTGCAACCCGTTCGTGACCAGATGACTACATCATTTTTGTTCGCCCCCTTCTCGAGTACGATAGCTACTCGTGGTGTCCCTTTCAACGAGTTCATGTATCCCGAAATTGAGAGCATCCAGCGACGTTTTCTTCGATCTACTCTTCGGGGTCTACCTTGGAATGACCCTCTAATCTTACCTCCCTATCGAGACCGTCCCAAACTCATTAACCTGAATACCCTTGAGGAAAGAAGAGACGCAACAAACATTATTTTCATTCACCGACTCCTCTCAGGCTGTCTCTCTACAACTCAATTTTCTTTCATGGTACACTAATCCTCGAAATCTACATACGTTGTCCCCACCTCTTTTATCTACCAATCCACCGCACTACAAATGGCTCTAACGAATCAATTTCCCGTATGCTGCGTAATACAAACTCAAACTCAAGTCCTAGATATTGCTAAACTTTAATTTTTACTAGTTTCTAATTCCTAGTTTTAAAGCTTCTACAGAGTCTTCCAATTGGGACTTCCCAACTTCGTCAGTTGATAGCGGCCATATTGTTGAAGCTACATCTATCAAATTGGCTGTCATTTATTCTGCCTGTTTTGCCAAATCAGCATGGATAGACATAGCGTTCAACAGCACGTACAAATGATAAAATTGTTTAATCAAAATGGGTGTTCTGTTCGGGCAATGTTCCGCGCGCTTCGCCCATTTTACGGTCGCCATAATTGCCCTACCGAGAGGACTATTTGCGGTTTGGTGGATTAATTTGAGTCAATTGGTTCAGTATACGATAAACCAACACCCGTACGCCGACGAAACGCAATCACTGCTCTCCGTGAGAGTGTGCATGAGAATCCGAGACAGTCGATTTCGCGCCTCTCATATGAACTTGGCTTTTCGCAGACCGAATTTTGCGTTGTGACTTGTGTACAAAGTTCAGCTGACCCAGGAGCTGAAGGTAAACGATCATAGACAACGACGTGTGTTCGCTGAATGGACTCTGGAGCAGTTCTAAACTGACGCTAAATTTCATCGAAAAATTATCTTCAGCGATGAGGCTAATTTCTGGATGAATGGGTACAAACAAAGTTGTCGAATTTGGGAGGATACCAATCCACATGAGATCCAAGAATATCCACTGCATCCCGAAAAGGTCACTGTTTGGTGTAGATTTTGGGCTGGCGGCGTCATCGGGCCATATTTCTTTGAGAACAACGTCGGCCAGGCCATCACCGTCAACGGCGAGCGCTATAGGTCGATAATTACCAACTTCTTTTGGCCTAAATGATAAATGATATGGACACCAACCACATGTGGTTTCAACAGGACGCCGCTGCATGCCACACAGCTCACGCCACATTGGAAATTCTTTACGAGTGATTCGAGGGCATGGTCATCTCACATGGAGGTGATGTGAACTGACCACCGAGATCATGCGATTTGGCCCCGTTAGACTTTTTCTTGTGGGGCTTTCTGAAGTCGCAAGTCTATCCGAATAAGCCACAAACCACAGCGGCCCTGAAAGCCAACATAACCCATGACATCGGTCAAATTCAGCCTGATTTATGCGGAGGAGTCATGGAAAATTTGACATTTCGGATGCGCGCCACCCAGAGAAGCCGCGGCAGATATTTGAACGATGTTATATTCTATACATAATGGCATCGATAGGCCTTTCAAAAATTTCGATGATATCTCACACATACTTGGTTTTATTTAAATTTAGAAATAGGAAGCGCTTAATGAAAGACCCTTTATTTAGCCAAATAAATGGGGGCGGTAGCCCCCACCAAAATATAAATAAATGCTCTTGGTTTCCAAATAAGCTTTACCACATGGGTACAATCCTATTTAAATGAACGATATTACCGTGTTCTATTTAGGTGCATGGTTTCTGACCCAATTAAAGCCTACTCTGGTGTCCCTCAAGGCAGCCACCTTAGTCCCTTATTAATTATTCTGACTATTAATGATGTTGGTTGCATTATTAAAAATTCATAGATATCTGTTTATGCAGATGATATGAAAATCTTTAGATATATATCATCTTCCTCAGACAGTCTATCACTGCAGGAAGATCTAGACAGATTTTGTGCTTGGTGTCAGAAGAATTTCTTGAGCTTAACGTCAATAAGTGTCAGGCTATCTAATCTTTAGTCTTCCTGTTCTCTAAGTAAATGAGTTGCGTGATTTAGGTGTTCTCTGTGACAAGGAGCTCAATTTCTGTTCTCGCATTGATAATCAGATAAAAAAAAGCTAACTCTGCCGTTGGTTTCTTCAAGAGCTGGTCTAAGGCGTTTTCCAATCCTTATGTTACCAAATAACCTAACATAACGTTTGTTAGGCCTCTACTTGAATGTGCAAGCCAAGTTTGATCACCCGGATAGAAGCTGTTCAACGCAGGTTTTTACGATTTGTTTTACGTGGTCTTCGCTATTATGATAGCCAAAACTTACCACCATACACTGATTGGCTGAAACTTATAAATTTGCAACCCCTTTCTATACGCCGAATAGTTGACAATATTCTCTTCATTCATCGAATTTTAGTTGGTAATATCGATTGTCCTTCTGTAGTTCAACTTACTTCTTTTAACACCAACCCACGCAATCTTAGGTCTGTGCCACTTTTCCGGCTCAATCTTTACAGAACGAATTACGGTCACTTGGAGCCAATGTCTAGAATGCCTTCCTGAAGTTAACGATATTCTGCCTCTCTTCGACTACCACCTCAGTAAACTCTGCCTGAAGAACATTCTTATTTTTACCCGTGACTCATGTAATAACTTTCTTTAACCTCTCTCTCCCACTCTTTAGTTTTAAGTGAGTCAAATCAAATTTTGGATTCCATCTTACAAAGGTTACGCTGAAAACAAAAACGTTAATTTCTAAATAACTGCTGAGGGTACCGTCTCACCACTAATTGTCCTTGAATCTTCTCGTGGAGTCAATAAAAGTTTCTCCAGAAGCCATGTGAAAAAACTCACTCGCTAAGTCTGGCAACTTTCACAATGGCAATCAAGACTCGCTTCAGACTCCGCAATAAATAGGGTCCGCTCAATAGGTGTCAGTTAGAGGTCACAGTTCTTAGACCTGCATTCAAATTAAAACAAAAATAGTTAACTAAAGGGTGATCCAATAGATGGTGTAGCTGTTGGCTGTTAATTACTGTCATTTACTGAATTCAATGTGGTTGATCTTTTTGACAGATGTTATGCAATCTTAGTCATGGAGTCATTTACCACGTAACAATGCATTTTTGTTATTCAATCTTATTACGAAAATGGGCGATTTATTTCAATTTCAATTTCAATATTTTATTTTTTTTTGCCAAATATTGAGTCTACAAGTAAGTTTCCAGCGTTTTTTTTCCAAAATTTGAAGTTTTATTATGAAAACATAGTTACAATGCTTTATTCAAAGTATCTTCCATCGGAAGCTACAACTTTCCCCCATCTTTCTGTCAATTTATGAATTCCGGACCAAAAAATTTCTCGTCTTTCGAGCCCAAGAACGTATCGAGCCAATTTTTGATTTCCTCTACTGAGCTGAAGCGTATTCCCGTAAGAGCGTTCTGCATCGAACGAAACAAGTGGTAGTCAGATGGTGCCAAGTCTGGACTGTAAGGTGGGTGAGGCAGAATTTCCCATCTACTATTTTGCAAATAGTTTTTCACCGAAACCGCAACATGTGGCCGAGCGTTGTCGTGATGAAAAATGACGGACTCATGCCTGGTCTCATATTCTGGCCGTTTTTCTCTTAATGCCCGCTTCAAACGAATTAGTTGGGTTCGATATAATGGTCCTTTGATGGTTTCACCACTCGGAAGCAGTTCTTAGTATACGACACCCTTTTGATCCCACCATATGCAGAGCATGACCTTATTCACGTGAATATTTCGTTTCGTTTCGGCGTCGATTGGGCGGGCTCCCCGGGCTTTGTATACGATTTTCTACGTTTAGGATTATCATAATAAATCCATTTCTCTTCACCAATGACAATACGATGCAAAAATGATTTATTTTTATACCGCTGCAGTAACATTTCGGACATGCAAAATCGCCGTTCGACGTCTCTTGGCTTCAATTCGTACGGCTCCCAGTTTCTAACCTTTTGAATGAATCCCAGTGCTTTTAGGCGCTGGGGAACGGCTTTTGCGTGACGCCCAATGATGCAGCAAGTTCTTCTTGAATCTGACACGGATCCTCATCCAGTAAAGCGTCCAATTCCTCGTCTTCAAAACTTTTCGGCTTTCCGGGGCGATCTTTGTCTTCAACTCCAAAATCACCACTTTTGAACCGTTTGAACCACTCGCGGCACGTCGATTCACCAATACATTCCGCCCCATAAGTTTCCGAAAGCAAACGATAGGCCTCAGCCGCACTTTTCTTCATATTAAAGAATAAAAGCAGCGCTTCCCGCAAATGACGTTTATTTGGCTGGAAACTTGCCATGATTTTGCTCGATAAAATGTACGACACCGACAGAACTGCTCAAATATAACGCTGCAAAGTTGTTGACAGATACAAAACCTACAAATAAAACACATGGGGTCCGACATTTCTGCCTGGGATAAACTGGTGGGGCCATCTCTGACAAACGCTGGAAATTTTCTTGTAGACCCACTATATACAATATAATACATTAAGACATAATCTTTTATTGTACATAGATGTTAGCTTAAGATATTGCAGTTCGTTTCTTAGTAACCATGTTCGCCTTCAACCTTTTTACATTAATATAGGTTGGACCTCCAGAGATTATTCAAATCGTCATTCCAATAGAACATAATTTGTATCACATATAACTGCAACAATCCCAATAAGTGAAAGAAGATCAGAATCTGTCGCTTCTGCTTTAATACAGGACCCTTCCTAATCATTTTCAACTAGAATT
Organism: Volucella zonaria; assembly: GCA_963966105.1. Classification (NCBI taxonomy): domain Eukaryota; kingdom Metazoa; phylum Arthropoda; class Insecta; order Diptera; family Syrphidae; genus Volucella; species Volucella zonaria. Next base: position 41,296,756 of record OZ014530.1, on the reverse strand, counting down.
GTTTACACTCAGCGATTTCGCTAAACGGCCCATCTTTGGTAAACTAGGGTTTAGGTTAGCACCCCTCCCTGAGTATTGAGTTTTTAGCGTTAACAGTGGCATAAGGCATTCGCAACAATACATATATAACATATTGTATGTTGATATCCTGTCTCTTGACATTCTCAGCATGAGCTGATTTTGAGAAACTATCTACCAACTAAGTTACATTTGGTATCGCTATTAATTCGTATTCGCACTCGAGCTGATGTCACAAAGACCAGTGGAAGATCAGTTGTCTTTGTTACATGCATAACTACGAGTACACATTACCACATCCCGCGTACTCGATTAATCCTCAAGCCCATGGTGTAATTTCCTTGGAGCACAGAAGCCACAAAATAAAAACCATCGGTCCCCATTAAGTCTCTTGTGGTATGCCATTTAAAATCTGCTTTTCAGCTCAACACTTATTGTCAAAATAAATAACAGCTTCTACATAAAAAATTAACTGTTGGTCAGAAATAATCGGAACCTATAATTCTCAATGCCCCTTACCCCATCAAAGTCGTACAGCCACAGTACATAAATTGGTCGCTGTTTACACTTCATAATCACCATCAATTTCAGTGCAAATTTAAGTTTACTGCAACTTAAAAGGCAATGTACGAGTACACCGCAAATGAATTGCAAATTTACCCTCTTCTCCCTTAAGTGCCTACCACAATTATTGCAACTCTGTACAAGTTTGTCAGCGCGTAAGAGGAATTGAATGTGCCTCATATTTATCCTTTATTCCTTGCCACCCTAAAATGGATATTTACACGTAAATTAAGGCGCGCATATATCCAGATCCCATCATCTCTCATTCCTCTCATCAGATATCCACCGCCCTTTCTGCTGGGCTCAAAATAAATTCTCCAAAATTAGACTCTGAATGTGACATCAAGTTCAGTGTGCACCCCTACACTCTCTCGCAATGTAATTTCCTCCTATGGTTACGTTACGTGGCTACGAATTGAAAATTTATTGTCAACTGACCAAGGGACTGGCGCAATAAATAAGGGCCACCAGCGAAACAAAGCAGCAACGCGGATAACAACAACAAGAAAACCTTAATGAATACAGAACAGAATGTAGTTCCACCCGCCACGTTTTGCGCTCTTTCGCCTCCTGTTCTAGTAGCGTCCTCCTGACCGAGTATTTCGTTTTACTTATCACTTCGGGTGAAGCCCCATCGATTATGAATGCACACCAAAATGATGGCGAATATCGAATGGGGCGAATGAAGGCGAATGAGAATGAATAGTATCGCGTATGGTAGCGGTAATATGTGTCCTGATGTGGATATCCTGTCAGTTGGAATCTATTTTCAGTCTCTCGTCAGGCAACTGTGTCCGGATGTGATACGCGACGGAGTTAATTAATAACCAACCAAGTGAGTGAGATTGAAAAAAAAAAAACATTTTTTTTAACTATTTTGTTGGTCAACTCGTATGTCGCGGTGTGTTGGTTTAAGGACATATGGTATGCTGCCATGTCTCATTAGCATGATTGGCCAGAATTGGCAGGAAATGTTCTAAAATTGCTCCATCCGAGGCGATGGTGGTATGGAAAGGAGTGTATAAATAAATCGTGTGTTTACAGACTAGGTCATGTGATTCAGCTACTCAAAATGACGAAGGTCAAGCCCTAAATAGCATCTTAGAGACTCGGTTTATGTTGTCCGCATTGAGCTATTTTGAAATTAACGTAGAAGGTGTTCAGGGCAGTTTCTTAGATATTTAGTGGGACTTGGTTCAAGGTTCAAGGATCAGTGTAAATCCGTATTTAATGAGACCATCCCAATGCCTCCCATTCTCCAATTTACTTGCAAATTAATTACATTTGACCTTAGATAGTGTAAGATACTTTCACATTTCTCTCCTTGTAAATGTGCTCCTGTTTCTGCTGAAAGGCGGCATGAAATTAAAATTATCATTTCGACTTGGTAACCTCTCTGCTACCTATTAGCCAGAAGTCATTTGCATCGCAAAAAAGCAAACAAAAGTTTTGAAAAATTAGCTAAGAGGAAGAGCCTTGTGCTCAGTTAGTTAAAGGCTATTTAGCTAGCACGACTAAAGAAGTATGAAAGAAGCGATTGGCAAGAAGAACTAACTGAATAAAGCCGAAGCTGGTCCGGAGCCTGTGCTATGTAGTCTACCTAAATCAACCACAACCTGAAAATGGCTAAAAACTATATAAGACGCCCTCGACGTTATTCTCGATGTCAAAGGTTTGTCAGCTCAGTTTAAGATCAGCTGGACAAGCTGGTGGCAGGAGGTGTGAAGAGGAACTCCACGGAGCGCGGCTTGATCACCTCGCAGCTGATTTCTTGTGGTGGACAAAAGCTTGGTAATGTTGAAGTGCAATGCCTATAACTTGACAAAATTTCCTTTAGCTTTAACTTCGCTCTAGTACTGGTGAAAAATTTAGCCCTTGCCTAAATCAATCCTTCGAAGACGGCGGCTGATCTTCACTAATAAGATATCAATCCACACCTTCAAGTCCCAAGAGCGTGATTTTAAACTTCTAACAAAGGAAGGGAACATGGAAAAATTTATTAAGAAAGAAAATATTACGTTCAGCACTACTTGAAGTTTAAAACTGGCTGTACCTAGTTTGAATTTGGGCAACATTTATGAGACATTGTAAGGAATGACTTAGCAAAGTACTAACAGCCCTCCACTCTCACCAAAATCCAGGAGAAACCGGAATTCTGGGACCAATCAGGACGGTATTGAGGATCATGTTATTTTTTTCCCGTTGCAACAGAGCACTCAGACAAAGTACTACTCCTTCTAGGTTCCTTTTGATGGAGTTTTTCAATCTTTCGAAAAAAAGGTAGATAAGCGCTTCAGTGATAAGGTGCCTACAGTACCAGCGCCCACTACGTCAACGCCGAACACCTCCAGCCTGATGCCAGCGTAACCCGGACATTCATAAAGGTGGTGCCCCACGGTTTCGATACAGCAAGCGTCGCAGGATATTTTATCACCTATACCCAGCGCGTTACAGTGCTTAGCAAACTGTGGTATCCCGTCACAATGCCAGTAAGCAGCCTGCAGACTTTCCTATTGAGGGAGAGAAGGAAAGCCGCTGATCTTCTAGAGACGTCGGGAAGTACTCATTCGGTCTGCCAGTAACCTGGAGTGTCATACCATCTGCAGTTGTGCACCTAACTGTCTTATAAGGACGCAGGCAGACATAACGTAGGTTCGGGTCCTGAAAAACTCTGCTCTGAGCCTTCCCTGGCAAGTTCATCGGCGATTTCATTTCCCGTGATCCCATTGTGACCTGCAGCTCAAACAAGACTCAGTGTATTTAGTGTTCCGACTGGGTTCAGTGAAGTTTTGCATTCTCGAACCAGCTTGGAAGTCGCAAAAGACCTCCACAAGGCTCTAATCGCAGTGTGGTCGTCACTACAGATGCAAATGTCGGTTCTTCACAATTTAGTTCTTTGCCATCAGGATTGCGTATATCTCCGCTTGCAAGACAAACGCAAGTTTTCCTAACGAGGAGTGAAATCAAAAGTTGTCGTGCTCCAGAAAGACACCAGCGCCGCATCCTATATCAGTTTTGAAGCCGCCCGTGAAGACCCGACTGTATTCCGTGCCTGGCTCAGATTCTGGCCGAAACCAGACGTCGCGTCGGCACAAGGAAATTCGATTTCATATTTTTTCTGCAGTACTCGTACTTCTACTGCACTATGTTGTCACTGAATCAGAGGGCATGTCCATAAGACCAGAGTCATAAGACGGTCGGTCCGTAAGGTCATATTGTACCAAATACAACTTCTTATTAAACGGAAGATGACTTTGAGAGTGCAGCCCAGGAAATGAATATTAAGCCCCATTCGGCGGAGACAGACCATTTTTTGGAGTCTAGTAAAAGCAGCGGCATTGGATATAATTGGCCTTATCATAGCCGTGTAGATCCAAAGGACCCTTCTCGTTGACAAGCCATATGACTTCCCGACAGCTTCTTTCCACTGCCAGAAGTCCGACAATGCCTTAGAGGCTTTCGACGTAACATGTTTAGTCCATAGAAGTTTGTTATTCAGGATGACACCCAAACACTTAGCTTCTTTGGATGGTGCTGCCTTTAAGCACTACTCGTAAATGAGTCAGATCAGACAGTTTCCTCCTTCCCGTAAAGAGAACAACCTCGGTTTTGAGTGGTTTGACTGAAAATCCCTAATCATCGATTTTGTCTAGGGCTGCTTCCACTTTAGAGCAGACAGTCGATAGACATGATCTAATAAACTGAACAGCTACATCATTCGCGTATGCTTGTGCAGAGACACTAGAACTATTAAGCGCATTGAGTGCAGGATTAACCAATATACACCAAAACAGTGGAAACAGAACTCCGCTTTGCTGGCAAACCCTATTTACCCCCGTTATCACATACGAGTATTGGCATCCGCAACCAGTGCCCTATTCAATCGCATTGGTTTCATCCACGAAACTAGTGATTCATCTACGCCGTGTTGTCTGGCCGACTTAGACATGCCCTCAAAAATTGAGTTGTCGAAAGCACCCTCAACTTCGATGAAAATGTGCTGCGCGTATTCCTACTTGTCGAGTGCATCTTCAATTCTGCCTGCCAGATTCTCAAGCGCACTCTCGCACTCTTCCCCGTTGGTAGGCGTGTTGCATCTCAGACAGAGCATGTATCCGCAAGGCAGTTTTGTGCACCCGGATCTCGACTAATTTCTTTATGTATGCTGTATGCTCTTGGCGAGCGTGTAGTCCTCATTTCCGATTACTTTTCATTGTTCGCCAGGGTTTTGGTATGTATGCCAGTGATAGGCCAGCAGTAAAGTTTCTGTCCAAAATAACCAGAAGCGGATCTGCTCCTTTTTGTAACATACATGTCATTGGTGCTTGGTGACTTGAAACCATCAAATGAAGCAACAGCATATTTAATGGCCTTATTAGTCACCACAACCGGTGAGATATGTATACCAGCTACGGCGTGTTGTGTTATTCAGCTCGCTAGGAGCTGGTTCTGATTAGGTTATCTGGGAAATGAGCCTCCAGCGTGAGATGGTGAGTCTCTGCTTTCGACTCAGTGTAGGTGCCATCAGATTTTCTGAGTGATTCAAGCCCGGTTGACCTTCTCCGTTTGAGGACTTTGACCAGACTACTGGCTTCACCGTAGGTGAAGGTTTCGATTTTTTTGTAAAAGTCTTTATAAGAGTCACCCTTCGAAATCCGAATAAGCTTCTTATATGCTTTTTAGTTTGACCTGTAAAGACTCCAGTCTTCTTCCAAATTAGTCTTATGCTACCTGTTTAGAAGTTTTCTGTTTTCTTTACGAAGATGCTGCATGTTTGCGTTCCTACAAGGAACTAGAGATCTGTAGGATTGCTCGCTAGCTGGACATGCAATTTAAAAACACTTTGTAATAGTACGGATCAGGCATGAACTCTTCTGACCAGATCTGGGAAATGAGTTGATGTGTGGTATCTACAAAATCATTTCCAGCATCTTTAAATGCTCCAGCCGATAAGCTGTCAGGTCCAGAAACTTTGGTGGATTTTAGCTTAGATATTGCTATCCGTACTTCGTTTTGGTCATGTAGACATAAGTGTTAGCTTTCACCGTATAAACAGTCTGCAGAAAAAGTTTTTCCATATTCTCAGCACCGACTGTGACTCTACAACAAGGTTTGCTTCAGCTCTATAGGTTTCTGTACTGGTCTTCTTCCTTTGACATGCTCTTTTTTCTGTTAATAAAAATTCTGTAGGCTATTCCTAAAGTACAATCTCTCAGTATCTTCGATAGCGCTCTTGTCGTACTCTTTTTTCTTCTCTTGGAGAAACCGATGTTCTTTCCGTCGCTTCTGGTCGTAGAGCTCACGTGCAGCTCTCGTCCTTCGTTTCAGTGCCGCTCTGTAGGTTTCTTGCTTAACTGCATGTGTTTGCCGGGATTCTTCATCACACCAGTGATTTATTGGTGGTGGTCGGTTGAAACCCCTCACATCAGCTGTAGCGTCTCTGATGGCACGTTGGCAGCGTTGTCCCTGGTTTTCGGTACTTGATGGTGGCGTCATAGGAGTTCTTGAAAGATTTTGCGATACGCGTTCGCCGATGATTCTGCGGGTCTTTTGCGATTGCAGCTCTTTTAAGTTATTTCTTGTCACAGTAGTTCTTCTTTTTTGTGACGCTTGGGAAATCCATTTTTGCACCCAAGACGTTCAGAATACTGGAGGCATGCCTTATGCCTATCGCAAAATGATCAATTTGATTTAGAGTTTGATGAGCCGCCATGTCTCCTTGTGTATATTGAGATGAGGAAACCATGTGGTTGCTATAGTAATATTTTGTCCGGCCTCAAAGTTAGTAAGTCTAAGTTCGTTGCCAAACCCGGTATCGTGTAGGCTATGTTTACCAACTGTCCCAAAGATGTCCTCTTTTCTTATCCTGGGGTTAAATTGCCTAGTACGTCATACTTCGGATATTGCTCATATGTTCTGTCGAGGAGCTCGTACAAACCGTAGACGCCATCAGCGTCGTCCTTGTTTTCCGTAGAGGCATGGGCGCATATTAGGCCTTGACGCGGATTGTCATAAGATGCTCGCTCACGTATCGAAAGTTTAAGATTTCTTGCCGAAGTCTGTCGTATATCTCAAATCCGAATCCGAATAAGTGCTGTTCCTTTCCCTTATGGAAATCACCATAGTGATATACACATACATCGAACTTAATGGATGGCGGTGATATCTACGTGATAGCAGTCAACATCTTATGTCTGTTAATGTTCCAAGTGCAATTATGAAGATCATTGTCCTTTAAACGTTTACAGTGGTCGTCAACTGTGAATCCATTCTATTAGTTGGTTCGTCACATCCTTTTAATTCCTTCCGTACAGGCTTCTGAAATCTATGACGCTATGCAACTGACCGAGCATGGTCTTATCATCTTAGCCTGTATGACTAAGAGTTTACTCATGCAGCACTACGAATATGATTGTTGCGCTACTGGATCAACCCAAATTATACGACAGTCAGCAGTTTCCTAAACTGTAGTTTCGATTAAAATTGCAAACCAACCCTTAACCGCGAGTATTCGTATAACTTTTTGCCAGAATCTTCACTTTAACAGCACAATTAAGCACGGAAACCGTTTAAGGGTGAACGACAAAGCTGTTCCCTCTTAAATGTGTTAGTGTTTGGTTGAGGGTTTTGTTTTTTTAAATTAGCAATACTTTTGGGGCAATATCCAATTTGTGTCGCTGCTAGCTGATTTATACTGATTTTGGATTACCATTTCACCGTAAACAGGCTTACGAGTTTTTTTTTTTCGAAAATCGTGCCTCAGTTCGCAGAACTTATCGTGCGATACGTTCACACTATGGTCGGCAGACGTGTAATCGTTCGTCTGACGAATTAATTTGAATAGCCGACATCATACAGTGGGCACCAAAAATGCTGTTGCTTGTTTGAAGCTTAGTATTAGGATGACCCAAATGATGGATGCCAACTTGAACAGCAGTTAGAGCTGTACCCATCTTGGTCATAGAACACTTTGTGGAAGGATCTCGGCTAACGATCTTCAAGGATCCAGCTAGTTCAATAGTTGGAGCTATGTCCATTCACTTAATTTTGTGCAAGGATCTGGGTTTACTATCTTCAACGATTCAGCTCGTCCAACAATTGGCGCCGGTTGGTCATTGAGTGCTTCGTACTCGTACATTCTGTGAATTGACCAAAAACGGAATTGCTTGTGATCCCTTTTCCACCACAAAATTTTGTTCAACGATGAGGCTAATTTTTGGTTGAATGGTTACGTCAACAAGCAATATTGCCCCGTTTGGAGTTAAGAAAATCAGCAAGCGATTATTGAGACGCCGTAGATGTACTACAAACAGCCACTGTTGTGTGTGATTTATGTTCTTCAAACATGAAGTTGTTCAGAAAATTGCAGTCAATGAAGAGCGCTATAGCTCCATGATTACAGTCCTTTCTTTTTCCCACTTGAATAGCATTAATACGGAAGAGCTGAACTTCAATCCACTGTCAATCAATTGAAGAAGAAATCCAATGACCTATCTATGAGCTTCCTTCAAATTCGTGTTACTCGCGAGTAATTTTGTATTATTTTCTATGGGAATTCGTAAAGTCTCTGGTCTAAAACTATTAACTAAAATGAACATCTTGGAAGCTAACATGATTGCCGAATATGAACGGCCTCAGCCGCTCCATAAAGTGGCGGCAAATTAGACTTCCAGATGACGTTTTATTCGAGCAGTATGCTCGAAAATATAGCTGAACAGTTACAGCATAAAATTATTTTTCCAATAAAGCCAATACCATGGCCATTACCACGAGTTTTGTATGGTATACCGCTATGGAATATCTTTTCTCTTAAAAACCGACATTTAAATTCTTTTATTAGTTTGGTAATAGAGGGGCAATTATCCGGGAATTATTGTACTATCTCAAACAAATTTCAAAGACACCTAGCATCCTTCGTATAAAAATAATGTTAGCCTGAGCTTGGCAATGACCATAAAGTAAAATTACCTGTCGAAGCCAAACTCTGACAGCGCTTATTTTATTTTCCTTTTTCTCTTATAAAAACAAAAATACTGGTTTTCAAGTAAATTTATTTTAATAACTCTTAGTTTGGAGTTTAAATTGTTAAAAATTCAACGAGATTCAACTATTTTTTTGACTTTTTTGAGTTGTGCAACTTTTTATTTGGCTTCTTTTTATTTATATTTATTTTATTTGAAATTCTCCGAAATATTAACTATTTTTCTTATATAGAATACTTCTTTATTTTTATATTTGAAAAAAGAAAAAAATCCACTTTCCTACAAAATTCTCCACATTTCTCGAGAAAAAAAGAATCAAAAACAGTTTTCTTTCAAAAAGATGTTTTATATTTTTTTATTTTATTTAAATTCACACACCTTTATTTAATTGTACACACCATTTTAAACGCAAAATACTCGTACTCCCCACAAAGGATACAAAACAAAACAGAGCTACAAAAAAAAATAATAAATAAAAAAAAAAAACATTTTTCCCTAAGATACAATCTATTGTATTCAAACAAATCCAAATCAAATTTCTCAGCAGGTAGTTGTGGTGGTGGTGGTGGTGGTGGTGTTCACTCAGTTGAATCCGGAGACATAGAAATCCATAATGTAAGATACAAAGCAAAACAAATTTTCTTTTTCTAAAAAGATACAATTTCTATCAGTCAAGCTAAAAAAAAAAAATAATAATAAAAGTAAAACTAGTACCTTAAATCGTCTTTGGAATGTGATAATGCACACAATTCATTCTTCTTCTTTTCTTTTTCATTTCTCCAATGCGCATATCTTTTTTTAATTGTATATTTTTCTTTTAATTGTTTCCTTGATCCTTAATGTATGTTAAACGTACACAATTTTGAACGAAATAAAAATTAAAAATGAAACTAAATACAAAAACACACACTACTTGTACACCACTCTTGAGCTACATACTTCAGTATGAATTCGCTTACAACAATCAAATTCGCTTTTTTTGTCGTCCTTCTTATAAATAATAAATATAAATATCAAATAAATATATAGATATATTTTTTTTTCTTTTAACTTTTCATTTATAATAAATGTGCGTGAAACTCTACAAGTGGTTCTAATATATTTTCTGTTTTCCTAAAAAAAAAAAAACATCTACTAAAGTTTTGTTTTCCTTTTTCCTGTTTTTTGTTCGTTTTTTTTTTTTTTGGAACATAATTTTTCCTCTCACACTTTGTTTTTTGAAATTTTTTTTCTTGACATAAAAATGTGGACAATTTTTGCATGGGAATTTTTGTAAAGCTGTTTTAATGTTTAAGTTTAAGTTTAAGTTTAAGTTTTATTTGAATTTTTTGTTTTGTATTTTATATTTTATTATTTCTGTTTTAATTTATGTTAAACAAAAAAATACTAATCTATTGGTTTAAAATACAGTGGTAGGTACATTTGAACAACTGTTTTCGAAAAAGTGATTTTTTTTTTGTATTTCCGAATGAATAAGAGGGAAATATGCTCCGAAATCTAGATTGAAGAAATGCGGTGTTTATTAAAAAAAAAAAATAAAAAGTTATTAGTTTCTATTGGGAGCGCCAATATACTCTGCTCACTTAGTTCTTGTTCGCTTGAAAAAGAGACCTAATGACAATTGCCAGTCATTTGACGCCGCATGTTTTCTTAGTATTTCGGATAATGGATATGGATCTTGATTCGATTTTATTTTTTCTTGGGAATACTCACACGAGTAACTAAAAGGCTTTATATTGGGTCTATAAGTCTGTCAATCCGAAAATAGAACTAAAACAGAAGGAATATATTTTAGTGTATTATAACTGGAATCGAATAACCTTTACCTTAAGCCAGCTGCAACCAGCGTGACATGCACAAAGGCCTCTCTCTTGCCATATGGCTGTGATCCATACTAGAACTTTGTTAGCATTACTCAATTCAAGTTCTTAGAAACCCGCAACAGTAACAAGCAAGCTTTCACAGCTAGTCTAAAGCACACCCACCGCAAGCACCCCGAACGATACCATGGCCTCTTATGATGGGCTTCCATTTAGACCTCCCACAGCGAACGCTCGTTCAGAAACCTATTGTTTCACTCTGCTGCAAGCCCGAAAGAGCCAGTCTTGATTGGGGCCATACCCAACAATGACACAATACATTTTTTCTCAAAATTTTTTTTTATTTTTCTACATAGTCTCCTTGTAATTCTACACACTTCTCCCAGCGATGCTCCCATCTCTCTAACCCGTCCAAATAGTACTTGGCGTTTTTCTCTGCAAAATAATTGTTCACGAAGGTGATTGCCTCCTCATTTGACGAAAATCTCTGTCCTCCGAGCGCAGGTTTTAGATGAGGGAACAAAAAGAAGTCGCTTGGGGCTAGATCTGGTGAATAAGGTGGATGGTCAAGCAGTCAAGCAGCAAACCGTAATTCATGGATTTTTGCCCTGGCAACCGCTGAGGTGTGAAACGGCGCGTTGTCTTGGTGAAACAGGATTTTCTTTTTCTGCAAATGTAGCCGTTTTTCCGCATTTTCTGCCTTCAGCTTGGCAAGTAATGATGCGTAGTATGTTCCTGTAACGGTTTTTCCTTTTTGAGGATAATCAATTAAGATAACTCCTTTACTATCCCAAAAAACAGTCGCCATCACTTTCCCAGACGGAAAAACAGTTTGTGCTTTTTTTTGGAGCCGGCTCGCCCTTTGCAGGCGAATTTTTGTTTCGGTCGTATAATGGTGTATCCAAGTTTCATCTTGCGCCTAAACTGCGCCAACAGAGCGTTGGAAATGTTCATTCGAACTCGTTTATGGTCTAACGTAAGCAACTGCGGAACCCAACGCGCGGACAGCTTTCTCATGCGTAAATCTTGATTTAATATGTAACAAACACGTTCTTTGGACATTTTCATAACCTCTACTATCTCTCTCACTTTAATTCGGCGGTCGTCTAACACCATTTGGTGAACCTTAGCAATGTTATCGTCAGTGATTGCAGTGGACGTTGCGAAACGTGGCTCTTACTGCCACGTTTAAATTCAGCATTTTCACAAAAAACTCTCAAAACAAAACAAAATGACTAAAATTTCGGTAAGTAACTGTCAAATGCACAAGCTTTTATTAATGAGTGCCGCTATCTTTACGTTGCGGAAACTTTTCAGACAACCCTCGTTAATGTACTTAAGCGTGAAGAGACGAATGATGCAATCATGCCCGGCTGCTCCTTTTCCTCTCTCTTCTTTTCCTTTATATTCGACTGCCGATAGGCGCCCAATGTCCTCCATGTCTCCCCCCCAACTCAACACCATCGGAACGATGTTTTTGAACTTGAGCACCAGGTCCAACAGGTCACTGCTAATGCCGCCTTGCGCAAACAAAAACTGTGTGGTCGCCAGTACCGTCCATCGCAGGGCAATACTTGTATCTGGGTGATGCTTTCACTACCATGCGCTGCAGATATGCATTGAACTGCCCTTGTCGGGAGAGGAACTGGGTAAGGTAGTAATTCACTCCACTATGACTTCGTTCCAACCACGGTCGCAGCACGGGTATGAGTCGGTGTATTCACCTGCTTACAACTTTCGCATCCCATTCTTGCTGCCAGCACGTCAATGCTCTATCTCGACTGTTGCTATCTTTTTCGGCTTACGGGGATAGAAATTTTTCCTTGTGCTCCGGAGCCAGCAACAAGACGGTTGAGTTATCGCAATCACCATAAATAATGCCGCTAAGTGCACGCCATCCTAAGGGACCATACGATTTGTACAGAGGCAAGACATCTTGGCGCCGTACACCAATAAAAGTTAACAACCCGCGGGAGTAATCTTCTTTCGGGCTTCCACGGCCTGCTGCTATTGAGCATCAGCCTAGATACTACAGCTGCCACCTTAGTGCCTTAGTGAAGGCGTGAGTCGATCACATTCCGGGGTAGCAAATTACCGACCTCGCCAAACCTTCATCGCCTGGGAGGACGATCATATCGGTTTGTTAGGCCGCTAGCCCAAAGCCATGACCCTGCAGCCAGTTCACATCCTGCACTCGGAGCCCAACGTCAAGCCCTATGTCATACTCCACGTCATCTGCTTCTTTCTCCGCCCCTGCGTCCTATCGGAGTACCCCATCGATCCTGGGAGATAGTTATACAGTATCAGCCTAAAGTGACGCTGTCTAGTTCTAGTAAGAAGTTTGAGATAGGTCCCTGCTATCAGTGACAACAGCCGGGTATACCTCAAAAATTATGCACAAGAGTGTTTTTTTAAGAGCTATAATTCTTTTTGAAAACAACGAAAACAAGAGTTTCGGGTTCCTCTGAGTCGTGCAAAGCCAAAACGACAGAAGGAAACAGGAAAAAGTTCAAGCGAGAATCCAATCGCCTTTCTTCTCCTGCAGACCGCTGCATTTTCGTCAATTCTTTTAAAGCGGTGGCATGCGTCTTTGCGAAATCAAGGTAGATGCACTTGGAATATTTGGCGTTCAGTATCAGAAATAATACAGGGTGGACCAAAAACTAGTTTATTTTTAAAAATAAAATAAAATTAACAAAAATCTATTTTTTTCGGTATGTTATGGCGTTTTTAGAAAGAGCGAACATTCCCATTTATGTGACTACCTCGGCTGACTTCGCACTAGCAGACCCTGTCAACACAATTTTCCAAGACCTTCTTGACTCACGAATGATTCGGACGATATTCGCTTCTGGATTGTCCGCATAAGATCGATCTTTAAGGGCACCCCACAAAAAAAAACAGTCCAATGGGGTAAAATCACAGCTCCGAGGCAGCCAATTGACATCGCCAGGGCAGCTGGTAACACGATTACCGAACTAAGCACACAAAAGATCGATTGTTTGATGAGCTGTGTGGCACGGCGCGCCATTGCGCTGAAGCCAAATATCGTCCAAGTCCATGTTTTCAATTTCAGCCCACAAAAGTCAGGCAATAATGATTCTGTAGCTCTCACCGTTGACCGAAATGATCTTTCCAGCATCATTTTCGAAATAAAAAGGGGAAATGTTGCAACCACTCCAAAATGCGCATCAAACTGTCACTCTCTGCATATGCATTGGCTTCTCGACAATCAAGTGAATGTTTTCCGATACCCAGATGCAGGAATTTTGTTTGTAAACATACTCGTATCTCCCGAGATGAAAATGCGCCTCGTCAGAAAAAAAAAGATTTTTCGTCCAAATTCGATGAAGCGGATGGTCGTATTCCTTCAATTGCTGAGTCAATTGAACTTCGTAAGGGAATAATCCGAGATCGGCCGAGTGCAAAATTCTCATCAGGCTGGTGAGTGAAAAGTTGAGTTTTTACATCGATGACCAGCCGTTGTTTCTGGATTGAATCGAACACTCTCAGCCACAGCAGCCACATTCTCGTTGATACGTGCCGTACGACGACGGGGACCGTGAATGTTGCCTGCATGTACGCCAGTCTCACGAACTTTTTGCACAAACTCACGTACAGCAGGCACGTGGGTCTTTCATTTCGACCAAAACTTATTTTCAATAAACGCACTGTTTGGGCAACGCAGCACTCACTTTTGAAACAAGTTTGCAATATTTTCAGCGTTGTTCAAGCGTTAAGCGATTCATTTCGTTCTGCGGAGGTATAACACTGACTTACAGTCAAGATCTCGATCAGGAAAGAGCTATCAGAGCCAAAATAAGATATGATTCAAAAAGAAACTTGTATTTTCAGCACTCGTTACTTCGGAATCTTCAATTAAAGTTGTCTTAAATGGTTTCAAAACTGATAATATCGAAAGACTTCACTACTACTATACTACCCATTTACTTTCCTAAGTAAATTTAGGCATTTCAATCCGACTATATTCTGATTATGGTCACATGGACATGCCGTCTGACGCATTTACGCTAAAACTCGTATTCTAAAATATTAACTCAACTTTTGCTGTACTCAGAATTGAAACATTGGAAAAGCAACACTGTCTGTAACGGCTGAATGTACCTACTGACCCTTTTTATCATCTTCAAGGTAGTGTGACAACGCAAGCTTCTCTGAACGCATTCGGAAGGCTAAATCCAGTGTGTTTTCTAGGTCACAATAAAATCACGGGAATGAAGGTCGTCGATGTATAAACCAGCTTTCGGACTGTCTAAGTCACTGGTTAGGGCTTCTTATAAGCACGACCATCAGTAGGGTGACTCATCAGATACCGGAAGACCAAACGAATTTGTTCCGTGGTCTCTAAAAAATAAGCGGCAATCTTAATGATTTCGCAGAGCACTTTTAATTTAAATACCCTACGCTGAAATTAGGCTTCAGAGTAGGCTGATGCTTCATTCATGATCACTTTTAGTTTTACACCGCGCTCACCGACTTGGCAGCGGCTTGAAGTGGTCACAGGCAACCTGGTAGCCGGCTCTACTTGTTATTAAAAGATGCTCAAAACAATTCTAAGCCGGCATGCCGAGCAGTTTGAACAACATAGCAAAGCATTTCATCAATAGCCAACTTTGCATGATCGACGGCGCTAAAAAAGCCGAATCAAAACCATATGTCAAACGGAAACCATGTGTCAACTAAGCGCTTAAGTATCACCGCACCGTGTTTTGGGAAATGCGCATAATCTACTAAACACGAGTAAACGTGGAATCGTATGTCAGACCCGAAAATTTTTAGTTCAGAATGGTTAAGCCTCTGTTCTGCTGAGTTCCATAATTCTGTAGATGAATTATGGGGGCTCAATTCCTACACTTGCTTTTGACGGAACGCTTTCAAAATCATCTGCAAAAAAGCAGTCGTGATAGTACATACCCGTAACTCATAGTTCTGTTCGAGACGAGATACCTAGCACCTTCACAACCAACTTGCTTTAATAACAGCCGTCAGTCTCTCCTTCGTAAGGAACACCATATGATTCTTCTGTTCATACTACCAGAGACGTTTTTGATATCAACAAGCAACAGGTGAAGCACAGATCTAAACCTAAACTAATGTTGATCATCGTTAATTTTAGTTTTAGTTTAGTATCGTATTGCATTATTGTTTCTTCTTTCGTTCTTCTATAAGACGTTAATGTAGTCAACGCAGGATGATCCAGAACGAAAATCTACTTACTAATTATTAGAAATACTTTTCTGGTATTCTTTAATGCTTTCGAGGACTAAGTATTCTGGTTGTTAACCTTACAATTGCAAGTACTGCCTCTCTCAACTCTACGTGGATAGTTTCCCTGTTCCAAACCTGTCGCATTAATAGAAGCAGTAGATCTGGAGTTACAGCGGCCGAAATCTTGCGCCATTACAAGGTCGTTAAATACTGCTTATTTGGCTGGAGTGTTTCAATTGTGGTATGATTCCACTCTTATTTAGAGCAGCGAAGCGAATTCTGGAATATAGTGATTAAGTGCTCCTTCCATGACTTACTTTTTTTTACTTATGTCCTGTTTCCCCTTGTGGGTCCTAGGGTCTCAAATACACCTTTGCGCCATCGTATGTCTCCAACTATTTCCCAATTGCCGTGACTTCTCCTCAACTGTTCTGCACCATGTATTTCTCGGCCGATCCGTTCTTCAACCGTCTTTTTGTAACGAACTCTACTACGTCGCGTAGTTTGCTATGGAGCTATCACCTTTTCGAAGGTGCCATTTCCACCGTTTTATGGTTCTGCATGTCAGTTCCTGACCCCTTTTAATGCATTTTTATTTATTAAATTCATTATTAGTTGCATGCTACACAAAAAAACGCTTAAAAATTAGCTTAGTTAATTTAACAAGCTTAATACTACTTACTGGCTCCATGAGGGCGCTCTAAAGTAAAGCTAACGCTTCATAAATGTAATACTCCTGACCCGTTCTGTGGTAAAGATATTCTTTAGAGAAACGGTTAGGCCAGACAACCCTTAAGATGTTCCTTAGGCACCTTCCAAGTGCTGCACCCATACAACAGCACGGATTCAACATTTTAACGGAACAGTCGTTGCTTGGTGTTTAAGCATTGCTTCGCCATATGATGGAAATCATTCTAAACGCAGACTTTGCTTTGCCGATTTGGTTGACAATATCCTGTTCGATTCCACCTTCGGTAGAGACTGGGATAATACGAGTAGAACCTCTCTACCCTCTCTACGGACTCTCCAGCAATGGTAACCTGAGTTGATGAGTTAGTACCGAGATGGATGCTGTTGGTTTAGGCAGTGCCTCCCTCTCCACGCTTGCTGTCATTTGGTGCAGACCCATAATCCTGTGAGAGATTAAGTGTCCAACGAATTCCTCCGTTTCCAGAAATAACAACCAAGAAAAAAAGTATCGGCGATAAAATGCAACCTTGACGGACCCCACTTTGAATCTTGAATTCGTCTACCAACTTTCCTCTATGCAGAGCATGACATTTAGACCCAGCATAAATTGCCATCAGGTTGTCGTGTATACCTCTCCTGCGCAGGGCAAGCCATGTTAACTGTCCGTTGAGACTGTCAAATACCTTCTCAAAATCAATGAACATCAGGTGAAGTGGTACTCCATGCTTTGTTCAATAATGACCCGCAGGGTGTTGTTGTAGTTGACGCAGGAGGATCTAGAGCGGAAACTTGCTTGTTCGGCATTGAGTGTATCGTTTGCCAATTCAATTTCAATTTATTTACATATAATAATTGTACATTAAGATTTAATCGTTTATAGCACCTTGAACTTAATACTACAGTGCTTAAACTTAATTCAAAAATAGTTACTTATACGTTACATATTCCACCTGTTCCTTTATTCGCTCAAAAACTACTTTGGTTATTACCTTAGCAACCGGGGGAAGTACGCAAATGTCCCTCCACTTTTCAAATGCCATAAGACTACCTTTTTTAGGGAGCTTGGCAATCTTTCCATTCTTCGGGAATACCATCTATGTTAGTCCTTCCGCCTTATTGTTCACCTTTACTGGGAGTGGAGGTACGAAATCGAGAAATATAGCATTAGGCAGGTCAGTTTGATTTGGGTGTACATCGCTAGTGAATACAAAGCAAAGTGCTCCTTCCGTCGCTGGAGGTGATGCTCACCCGACACGAGTACGGAACCATCTAAGCCTTTCACCACCTGTCAGTGATCTTTAGTCGGTCGATGTTATACGAGTACCTAACCATTCTGGTGATATTCTAACAAACTTCTGAAACGTTGACTGTTCGCTAAATGGTCGATTTGGATGGACGATGATACCCAGCTGATTTTGTAGCAGGTCTTATGCTCAAACATGGTGCCTCCTATGACACCACTGTCATTTCGGTCACCAATCACGGCCTTGGTTCACATATCTAAGCCCTTCATTGTAGTTGCCTACTTTTGCATTCAGAGAATCTATCAATATGGCGATATTTCCGTTCGCCGTGGAGTTGAATACGACGTTTGGCTGATTGTAAAAGTTATCCTTTTCATCATTAGTTGAGGGATTCGTTGGGGCGTTGCACTATATGATCGTGACGCGCCATACTCTAGTCCAGAATTTGGCCAATAAGATCCTATCACCATGGGAGTGCCAAGAAATTAAGCCTCTGCGTGCTGTTGATGTTAGCAACATGCCCACTCCGGATCCACGGGGACGGCCGGAGGGCTTGCTAGAGTTGAATAGCACCGTGTAATTGGTACTTTCTGGCGTCTTACTTCACTTTTTTTTTTTTTTCTTTATCATTAGCGCGCTCTCAAGGGATTTTTGTACCCTTAAGATGTTTGTACACAGCGCAATATTTCCGAGTTGCATCGAGGGAACTGTTGTTCCTTTGTCCTTTGCTCCGTGAGTCGAGGAGATTCCTCTCATTCCAGAAACTTATTTTAGTTCGGGTACAACAGCCAAAAGTCGTTATCATTGGATCATTCCTTATCCTAGGCGTAGTTTCGGTTTCCGTAGCTGGTATTTCTCTGTAGCAGATGGTGCTAACCCAAGGTACTTAGACCAAAAACACTAGACACTTCGCGCTTGTAATTTTAGCCTACATGTACAAATATTTATACATCAAATCTCCCGGGGAGCACCACTTCACTCCAGCACTGCATCACAAAATTGTTGCGCTACTGGCTAAAAGTTTTGAGCATTCAATAGTTTCCCGATCAATCGGAATGCAGATCGCCATGGCCGTTACTGACTGATACTCCCCAGAAATCACCAGAGAACCATCCGAACTCCTCAATTTTGGCATAAACTGTTGTCAGCTACCTGCTCTTTAGAAAACATGTACTGTACTGTCACAAGTAAATATAATACTTGATGGTCCTTCGACTTCTTCAGCCAGTGCGTTGAAGGCTATCGTCACAGCACACACTAAGCTGAATTCATCTGATTTTATGTACAATAGTATAAGCACTCGAGTTCACTTTTAGTGTCGTTAATTTGAGCCTTGACTTATCTGCTGTCTTTGACCCATCTACGAGTATCGTTAGAAAACAAAAACTAACTTCTCCATGATCTTCAAACAAGACTATCCGCTCAAATAGTAAGAGCCTTCTGCACAATTTTCGAATGCTTTTTTATGTTTCACGGCCTAGCACTGTTAGTAAATTAGGGACCATCCTTGTTGACGGACTATGTCATCTCTCAAATGTCGAAAGTGGCTCCTCGTAGTGTAGTAGCATTGCTTATATGGATGACTACATTTCTGGTGGAATGCTAGCTACCCTAAAATGATGACCTAGTTTCGGCCCTATTTTGAATATTCAACCGAGAACTTTTAACGCGCTGTTTTAATGTGATATGGACCTTCAGTGTTGATCGGTACACAGCAATCTGATTTTATGCTCGTCTAGCGTGCCTAATATGTCAAGGCATTTGTTATTAGACCGCTATTATTACAAACAACTAGACCAGAAGTTTTGATGACATGCCAGAGATTTGCGTTATTAACCTGCTTCTCAACATTACGACATACGAGTATATAGCCATTATGATATGGGCAAGTGGTAATTGGCTTAAAAGTTACGCTTGCCTAGGAGCGTAATATTGGCGTGACGTTTGCAACTCTTGAACTGAATCTGGCCTTCAGTATGCTTTCGGTAAAATGTTTCTAGCATATGTGCGTGCACTTGACATCAAAGGTAGTCCTAATCCAAGCTCACGTTTACTACTAAACGAGGAGGATTCTTCTGGAAGTAATTACCTATTCAAGACTGAATCTCCAACCTGCGTTGCTTAGATCTGGTATCCAAACTAACTGTTCTGTATACAGCTATATTATAGATATAAAAATCTGCCATTGCAAGGACCAGTCCTACTTCGGAAACCAATTTTTGTTCGAATACGGTAGCTAAAAATCGTAAACAATTGATCGACCAGGCTGTATCCTAGGCACGGTATTCAAGCACTGTAATTTCAATGATGCAGAGTGCTAGTTCACGATACGTAGCCTAGTGTTGAGGCGCTATTTGCGGCCCATACAACTTTAGGTTGCCTTATACATATTTATGTATGTGTCCTCCTAAGGACTACCTAGGAGGGTAAAGAGTGTCGGTATTTGTAGCCCGGTTCAAACTACTTATGTTACTTACACATGTCTCCGAGTCTGAAGTATTTTTCTACATCACTTTTCGTCTGAGTTAGATTCAACAACCCCACGGTACGTTGGATCAGATTGTTGTGCATCGTATTGAGATACTCTAAACATGATTTCATCATCGTTTTATTTTGCTATGCTACAATATTTTAAATACAGGGCTCCAAATTGATCGGCGCAACTTTTTTTGACACAAATTAATCATAGATCTTCCGATTCTCTGATGCTAGGATATTTAATATAGGCAACCACTTTTCAAAAACACTTCCCTTACAAAAGCTTTCAGTCGTCTTCTTTTACAGAAATCAAAAAAAATTCAAAAAATATATTTTTCACACTACATTACTATTCTTTTAAATCAAAATTAAAAAAAAAAACATATATAAATTAGAAAAACATAAATATTTAATAAATAGAAAAAAATTCTGCGTCAACATCTCCCCCAGAGTAACGTTTCGATTTGTATTTTTCATTTCCAAAATTTTATTAAAACTTTATTTCTTATTACAAAAAATAAAAAAAGAATAAAAAATCTCTTCTCCTCGGGCAAGACAAAATTTGTTAAAAAAAAAAAAATACCATAACCCGCCATAGAAAAACCAAACAAAAAAAAAAAATATTATTTGCGCTTTCCAGCAAACTATGATCACTGGCCGAATTCGAACGAACGCGATCATCGACTGAACGCAACAAATCGCCTACATCACTCGGAACACTTCCCCGCACAACAGCAACAAAAATTGTCAGCAACATTAGCACCAAATTCCCGCTCCGCCACTAGATTAGACGTACAACAGCGCAACACATTTAATCGCACCAATCATGATCGATACAGTAGTAGCGCTGGCTCAGCGACAGCATCACATCCGCCGTCATTACAGTCACAACGCTCATTAGTAGCTGAACGTGTTGCTGGACAGCTGTTTCATTCTAGCACCGGTGTGCCGCATACAAATTCCTCTCTTTACCAGTCATCCTATCATCATCAGACCAGCAGTTTAGGGCGCGGTGGCAGCGGTGACGGCTTACTTACCAACAACAGTACTAACAATAGTTATCATTATCCACAAATCGTGATAGGTGAACCGAACATTAGTACCTCATATGAGCGTTACACAACGCCCTCCCTGCATAGTTCCAGTACTCATCATCATCATCATCATAGCAATCCCCAGCAAACTATTATTAACGAGACTACAGCAACTACGAATCATCCCTATTGGGATGAGCATACCACGACGTCCGCCTCTGCTCAGGATAATCGCCGTTTTACGGAGCGCAGAAAGAAAACGGTCCGTTTCGATGGACATGATGATGGTGCTGATGTGGACGTGGTGCCGCCGCATCCAAATTTGATAACAGTTGCCAGTGCTGCTGTTGGGCCGCCAACAGGTGCCGCTGTCAC
The DNA here is from genome assembly GCA_963966105.1 of Volucella zonaria. Lineage (NCBI taxonomy): Eukaryota > Metazoa > Arthropoda > Insecta > Diptera > Syrphidae > Volucella > Volucella zonaria. The sequence goes on along the minus strand of OZ014530.1, from coordinate 41,275,322 downwards.
CACTGTATTAGGCAGCAGCAGTATTGGCAGTAGTAATTTAAGCGGACTCGGTGGTGGTCTAGTTGGAGTTGATGATTGGTCACGCTGGGATGCCGAACGACAAGGTAGTCAAGACTCAGCAACTAAAGATTCTGGCATCGATACAAGCAGTACGTTTACAAGTAGTGAAGATTCAAATCGTGGCGATGGTCCAAAGGTACCTTAACACTTACTAAACAACTCTGTCTCTCCCCAAAAATTAAACCAAAAACAAACAAAAAACAAAATATTTAAATATACCGCACTAGAAACAGATTTTCATAAAATTTGTTGACTCTCCAACAGAACGACACTTTTTTGATCAGAATTTCGCTTCAGTTCAGAATTTCTGATCGGAAAGTGTTCAACAACAAACAAAACACAAATTTTGTACAAAAAACATTTAATTACGTTACATTTACGGTTTTGTTTAATTTTTTTTTCTTGTGTTGTATTTTTCTAAAATTTCCAATTTATTTGATTTTGTTCGAAAATGTTTGTCAGCCGCAATAGGTGGCTGGGTGTTTAGAGAAATTTGAAATTTTTGTATCAGAAATTTAGAACAATGTATTTTAGGTTTTTTTTTTTTTTTTGTTGTGTTGGTGTTTCTTTTTTGTTTAGCCTCAGTGGTGATTGGTAGAAGTGCTTTAGTGCTTTTTTGTCCCCCTCTTCTCCTTTTCCTTTTATTTATTTGGAATTTTGTTTTTGTTTTGTTTTTGAACATCATCTACACGTCTAATGCATTTTTGGCCAGCATCCAAAAATGATTAAAGCAAGCGAAGGCGAGGACTTTTGGGCACAAATACGAACACGAGTACCGTTCTAACAGACGAGCATGCACAGACATTTTTTCGCCGTTTTGTTTTTAGTTTTGCTTTTTTCTATATACTTCTTCTACTAATCAAAGAAGTGGAAGGAAAGAATCGTCAGGAACACAATAAGCACAAAACAAACCAAAAAAAAAAAAAAACAAAAACTAAAAACAAATAATGAAAATTATAAAGGATGGACCACCAAGGACATTTTAATGGTTTTCCTCTGTTTTTGGGTTTTATTTCGATTTTTGTTTTCCATCTTGTTTTTGTCTTCTATTAATTTCCACAGAACACAGGGCAAAACAAATCGACTTTGGTAGCTTACTGTCTTATTTTTCATTTAATTTACTTTTTTTATTTTATTTTATTTGTAAATAATTTCTAACTCTATTCACAATAAATGCACCGTTGTATACCGTAGGTCTAAAAATCTTTTTAACTGCACTAAAAGCTGCCTTTGAACGATGGCAAACTTCAAAGGAATAAGCGCATGTGGCTGAAATTTGTTGATTGTGTGTTGTTTATTTTTTTTATTACATTCAAAACAATTTAAAAATGATGTTTTTTCGATGTATTTTCCAGAGTTTTCTTTTTAAATTCAATCATAAATATAAATTTGAAATATTTTATAAAATATTTTAGCATGATTTTCCAGGTGAAGTGAACGAGTTTCGTATTATTTTACTGTGTATTTTGATTTTCTGGTTTTGAAGTGTTTTAAAAAGGTTGTTCAACATTTTGGTATTTATAAAAATGTTGTAAATTCTTCTTGGAATCCTATACATCCTTTCAATTGTTTTCTTGCTTACTGACCTATTTTCCAACTTGAAAGGTATTCTGTCAACAGACTGATCAAATTTAAAAACTAATTGGCTACCCCAGAAGAGAAAATATTATGGCGGCTTAGTTTTAATATTTAAGGAGACTGCTTTTGGCAACATGCTTCGAATAAAAAATATAATATCTCTTCTTCTATATTCTACACTTACCCCATCTGGGCTATTTTTTGAAAATTGAATATTTATCCAAAAAATTACTGAAATCTTTGAGCTAGGTTTTAGAGTGCAAAGCCATAATGTTTCCTTCGTTCTTCTGATTTTATTCTTTTTTTAATTTTGAAAACGATTAAGTCAGCTTTTTACAGAGATCCCTGTGGTTCCTTCAGTTTGACGCGTAGCTTATATAACTTTCAAACTTATTTGGTATTAAGGGGTTAGGCCATAAAAATAGGCTTTTTTGTTATTTTTTTTTCAAGAAAAATTATAAAATAAATTGAGTTTAAATTTATTGTACATATTATTGACTGTAAAACATAATCTTTATAGAATAATTTATTTAAAAATGGCGGCTGTGCAGTGTTTCTCATATGAACTCTCTTTTTTGGAAGAGTTTGCGGCCGTACCAATAGCTCCTGGAAATTTTGAATTATAATGAGTCACTAATACGTAAGATTTCTTTGGTATGTTGATTTTTGTCCGAATGACGCTCTTCCAAAGTTAAAATTCGCAAAGAATTCGGCATAAAATTGTTAACAAGAAATAAACTATCCAAAATAAAAAAAAATCCTACGTACTTATCTACAATTTAGAATTTAAAGATGTAGTTAAAATTTTAAGTAAATTGATTGAAAGTTTTCAAGTTATGGGTGCGGCAAATTTGAAAAATGCCGTTTTGAGATAAACGCGTTTAAAATTTTAAGTTTTAGAAAGCCTACCTGGCCTACCTGGCGGCCTTGTCCTATACTTTGAAAAACAAGTGCTTCGAGATATTTCCCGGCCATATCTTTTGGAATATCATTTTTGAGGTCTTAAGGGACCATTGAAGGCAATAAAAAAATCAATTTTTTGAAAATTCTAAAGTGGCTTAACCAGTTAAACACTACATATTCCACCGAAATGTCAAGTGCTTTTTAAGCTATGTGGAAACAAATATAGTTACTGGCACCGCAAAAACAGAAATTTAAAGTTATTTTCAGCCCCATCTGAGATATTTTTTTTTCAAAATCTTGCCTTGCTTGATTATCTTAGAGGGATCACTGACCGCTCAGGGAATACATACATAAGTCATTGGCATGTGAAAATATGTTGTTGTTCATGTTAATCGTGTGCCAAGCAAGTCAATCATTCAGTATGTAACGAATAATATTTAAAGCTTATAGCCAGTCTTGCCATAAGTTTTATTACAAATATTAAACGCTATAAAAAAAAAAAACAGTAAACATTTTGTATTCAAAATTGTTTCATTTATTAGACCATATAGTAATATTGATTAATAAAAAAATTGGGTCCACTCGAAATTACTGTGGTCATTTTGTTACAGCGGTTTCCATGGAGATTGTGGGCGCTGCTCTGGTTAATGTTCTTTTAAGGCTTTCCAAATTTCTGTGGGGAGTCTTGCACGCCATGTCCTCCAATTCTGACCACAAACCATAATCCAGTGGATTCAGATCTGGACTCGTCGACGGCCAATCTTCTGCTGCTATAAAGCCAGGAATATCGACTCTGAGCCACTCCTGCGTGGTTTTGGCTTTGCGCGCTGGAGCAGAGTCCTGTTGGAAGATCCATCTGCATCCGTTGAAATGGATACTGGCCAAACCATTCTCAACACCCTCTAGCACATCGTCTAGGTAAACCTTTGCACCAGTTTTTACGCTTTTTTCACAGAAATGGAGGGATGTGACACCATGGTGAGAGACTGACCACCAAACCATTACGGAAGCGGGATGATGTCCACGTTAAACCCATGGAACAACCTTTTTCGCTTCCTTAGATGAAGTGGCAAAAATTCTGTTATTTTGTTTGTTGAAAACTTCTTCAACGCTAAAAATTTTCTCATCCATAAACAGAATGTTTTCATAGCCATTGTCCGCGTGCCACTGCAAAAGTCGCTTGCATCTTTCCAGCCTAATTTTTTTCAGTTGAGGAGTTAGAAGATGACCCGTGGACCGACGATAGGATTTCATATGCAGATCATCCCGAATCAGCCTAGACATGGATCCGGTTGATATATCCAATTCCTGCTTCCTACGGGGATTTCTCCGAATTCATTCACGCACTGCCTTTACTACCATATTTGTACGAACGACGCGCGGGCGACCACTTCTTGGCCTGTCCTCTACTCCAGATACTTCGCCGACGCGAGCAATAGCCCGATAAACGAATATTCTCGATATTCCGAGTGGTTTTAGCAACTCAAAAATTTCGTCAGCTCTCTTTCCGCACTTTTGTGCCTATAAGACTTACATAGGGCTATCCCTGAAAATATTAATGCAGTGAGGCAAATTGTTTGTGAACGTCCGAGCATAGGGAAATGCCGTTTTTTTTTCGCATATTCACAATTGAACAATTATTTATATAATTGCGGCATCTGATACTCTCTGGTTATTGATTGCTCTCCACGACTGTTCAAAGACATAAAACTACGAGTATCCCTGTATATGAAAATTTCATTAATACTGGAATCCAATAAATGTGTCATATTTTCTGGTGAAAATGGGTCTCTTCGCCTCACGAAACCGCCTTCTTCTCTTCCTACACTCAAAGCAAATGAACACTAACCTACTCTTTAACAAACACTCAATGGAGGCGCCCGTACCTTCCTATTTATTCCATATAGTTCATTTTTGATTCTTGAAACGAGACAGAATATGACTAAGGGAAATTTAATCCAATTGCCATAATGCCCCCTGGGATGAGGTTCTTTTAAAGGGCTTCCTTAGTTTCTTTCAATGAAGGGACATATTTTTCAGTTCCCTTCTTAGCCCAAGGTTACAGCGATACCTCGATTCATTTTGACAGTAGTGAAGTTATTCGTGCTTGCAGAAACCTTTACCAATTTCTAGTTGCCTTTTATGGCGTACTATCTTAAATGTTGAGTGAGCTTTTATGGCGACATTCCTACACTCCCAAATTCATAGTGTTAAATGGACGAACTTATATCTTTCCATATTTGCAACAACAACTGATACTCTAGCACTATATTCCTGCTGTGCTCCTGCTAGATTTTTGTGTTCTTGGAAAAACCGTTTAACCTTATGGCAAATGCCATATTGAAGAGTCAACCTTTGAATCAATTTTAGCGGTCCTCTAGCTATTTCCTACTCATTTTTGCAAAGTAAGTGTTCATCCCTCCCTTGCTCGTAAAGTTGATTACAACTTTCCTTTACAGAGAATGTGCATAGATATAGTCCATTTCAAATCACCGTGCAATTTCTTGCGCATGTGCCCTCTTTTCCAGTCTGTTCCAGTAATCCTGGAAGTGATCCAGATGAAATTCGAGCGTAACCATACTTTGATGTTGATTGCGCTGAGTCCACAGATCATAGATAAACTAACCTAGATGTCAAACTTTCCAGATATTGGAAAATCAAAACCGGTTTTCTACTGATCGCCTCTATCCGTGTGACCCTGCCTGTGAATACATGTCAAATGTCCCAATGGCAATTTCTCTTCCATTTTGCACAAGCACGCCCATTTTCCTCCAAAAACATCATCGATATTACACACCCTCGTGTAAATCGCTCTCATTCTATCACATTTTGCGAAATTTATAGAGAGTGTTGGAATTCCCTTACAGTGTGTCTGTGCGAAAGTTAAGGGCTTGCAAAAGCCTTAGTAGAGTTTGACATCTAGGCTGGTTTATCTATGACTCAGTCTCAGCGCGTACTGATTATCTGCTTGAATGACATTGGATAATGTATTGTGGAAAAAATAAGAAGCCGGTATGGGCAGATGCGAAACCAGAGTGTAGAGAGAATGCATAGACGTGAAAGGCGTGTCCATTGTATATTTTTTCAGTAGAGTTGGCAATGACGATTTTATGGAAAGCGCTCTATTCACAATTATTGTGCTGAAAAGAAAAAATATGAATTTGACTTAAAATAGGAATATAAAAGTTTAATAAATTGAAGTTAAGTGTTTATTTTTTTATGGTGTGCTTTCAAGAGCAATGTGCTTAATCGTCATCAGTGGTATCATCATCCTCGCCGTCGCTTTCAATTTCAGTTGATGGATCTTCGCCGAGTCTAATAACAATTCTCTCGGTGAGGGTATCTCAACTCAGTTTATAGCTCAAATAACTTTCTTCTGGCCTTATCGCATGTTTTTTTCCATTCCTCGACAGTAATTTTTGCAAACTCATCTTCTGCTATTTCCTTGATGTCATCCGGCTTAAATGTGCTGTTTCTACGCGACACGCTTGATTTTACAATACCCCATATATTCTCAATTGGGTTCAAGTCCGGATCGTATGGTGGAAGCCTGAGTACGTCATGGCCTGCTGATCTAATCAACCTTCTTTTGTCGAACTAAATCATACAGTTCAATCCTCAGCGTTGAAGAGCCATGCGCAATATTATTTTCTACTAGCCAATTAACTAACTCCAATTTCGTTGCTGCTGAAGTTGTTGCTCGGTTTATTGTGATAGGCGACGTTGTCCATTACAATAACCGACGGCTCCTCTAGCTGGTCCAGTACCTGATCTCTTAACCATTTTGAGAAATTGTCAAAGTTCATTTCACCATGATAGTCACCCGACTTCGATCCAAATTTAAAGATTAGAAGACCGTTTTTGACAAATCCATTTGAACCACCAGCGCTTGCAATTGTAAGCCGAAATCCTTTTCCAATAGGCTGTTTTAGACCTTCTGTACTTCCATCAGTCCAAGACATTCCTCTTGTGTGGGAGCTATGCATATATGATTCATCTACATAGATCACCTGATATCCACTTTCACGAAAGTTCCTTATTTAACGCATATATCTTAACCTTTGAATTCTCACTTCCGTCCTTTCACAAAGGATTTTTCTATTGTCTTCCGTCTTACGAAAAATGAATCCTTTGGATTTCAGATACCTCCAAAGGGATGTCTTGCTTATCCTAATTTCCAGTTCTTGACGGATTTGTTCCCTAAGGGCGCTGAATGTTACGACTTTATTGTCAAATTGGTGGAAGAAGTAGATCATCCTTTTGATGGATTCAAAGTCGAAGTCGTCTAATTCAGTGATCCAGTGCCGATGAGGAATTTTCTTGTTGGGTGATTGTACTGTTCCAGCTTGTTCTTGGTCTTTTAATATTTTGTATATGGTCCTGTGCGAAACTCCAACAAATTCAGCTGTTTTCCTTACAGCTGCTCTCGTAGGAGCTTCATTTGAGTGGTTGTTTTCATAATCCAAGTTTTTGTTTTAAATTTTCAGCGTAAGCACTTTTGCTTGGCGTGGTAAAGTCTTTCCTGGCTTCAAGCAGTCCATTGTATATAAATTTACTTTTTTAAAACTAGATTAAAACTCCATTTATATTCTCAAAAAATAGTCAGAATATATATTTTTTACCTAACCCTTTTCATAAAAAAATGTGTGTTCGAATTGAATCCTTTTTTATTACATATATGGTACATTTATTGTAGGAAGTATTGAATTTTGTCAGAAAAAGTAATGGCCAGGCAAAATACGCGCATATATGCACTTATGATGCAAATGGGTTAAATATGAAAGGAAGTGAAGAAAGTTCAGCCGTTTCGTAAATATAATTTTCCAGTGAGCAAAGAAGTAGCATGCGCTTCCAGGCTCTTTTGGCGCAGCTTTCCAATTTCACAGTGATTTGAAACGGACTATATATCCTGTACATTTTAGGAATATATTGGTTGCCTGTCAGCCTCCAGGAGGAGCCACATCATTTTTTACCGTTTTAGTTGGTTGAAACCACCGACATTGTAAACAAATATCGAAGTGATGTTGTTTTTATCAATGTCGTGTTTTACCCATATCTGTATCGACACAAATTTTACGTTCAAACGTGATAGCCCTTGGAACAAAGCTACAGATGTTGGACATTCCATTTGACAAGGCCAAACTATAAGTAGGCACCGATTTCTTCGATAAGATCTCATTCAAGTTTTCTACATGGATGATGAAGTCTCTGTTTTTCAAACAAAAAAAAAAAACGATTCTTGATAAGTAAAGAGTATCCCAAAATTCGCACAAGACAATACAGACTATTAATTAAAAATTGTAAGATTTTTATTAATTTATAAATTGTTGAGTATAGGGTTATGTTTGAAATAGCACATCGGGTAAATGGCCTCCACAGTCTTGCTGGTACATACGGACTCTTTTGTCGAATCCATGTCTGTCCATGGCAGTCATGTATAAATGTGGGTGTATTTTGTCGATACAGCGCTCAATTTGTTCCTTCAAGGTGTAGATGGTCGTGGGCTTGATGACATTAGCCTTAGACTTGAAAAAAAATCCAATGGCAAAAGTCCAACCGCACGAGTTGGACGAGCAATTCTGATCACCAAAACGCGAAATTACGTGACCAGAAAATGACTCGCACACAAATTAAATTGTTTCTTAGGCTGTATTTCAAAACACATATGGTCAATATCCACATCTTGTCAGACCGCCCTTAAAAAAGTAATATGTCCTTCCCTCTCCTCCTACAGACCCATTCCACTTACCACCCTTCTTTCCAAAGTCATGGAAACTCTGATAAACTCTCAGCTAACGAAATATCTCGAAACACGAAAACTTCTCAATGACCGGCAATATGGCTTTCGTAGCAACAGGTCCACTGGTGATTTGATGACATGTCTCACCGAAAAGTGGAACAAAAGTGTACATCAATCTGGCGAAAGCAAGATAGTTGCACTTGATATTTCTAAGGCATTTGACAGAGTTTCGCAACGGGCTCTTTTGTCGAAAATGCGTGATTTTGGGATAGATGACTCTCTTCTTCAATGGATTAGAAATTACCTGTCGGAACGCTCAATTCAAGTCGTCTTGGATGGTTTCAAGTCTGATATTCACAAAATAAATGCTGGTGTGCCCCAGGGTTCCGTTCCGTCTCCGACGCTCTTTTTAATTTTCATCAACGATCTCTTGTCTGCTACTTCTAATCCAATATATTCCTTTGCTGACGACAGTACTCTCTGCTTTTCATATTCGTTCCCGGACTCACGTCCCTGCTCTTCGGCTGTAGAACGAGAACGGCAGCGTATGTTAAGCTCATTACATTCGGATATTAACAGCATAACTAATTAGGGAACCACTAATAGAAACATGAATGTCACATGCATCTTCGAAACCGAAAAACTTTCCATTCCCGGTGTGTGTGTCAATGACAATTTATGTTGGAATGACCATGTCGATGCCGCCAAAACTACTGCGGAATGTCTAAGTTTCCTCAAGCGTTGTTAGAAATACTTCACCCCCTCTGATCTGGCCCCAAATTATAAGGCATTCATCCGCCCAAAAATTGAAGTACAATGCTTACATCTGGTCAGGTGCGACAAAAACATCTGTGCATCTGCTATATCGGATTCAAAACCGTGCAATAAAATTCATAGCTGATACCAATATCACTCAAACAATTGACACCCTCGAACACCGACGTAATCTCTCATGTCTCACTCTGTTTTAACGCTATTTCCACCATAGAAATCGCCAGTAGCATTCCGCCACTTCAAACCTTCAACTGTAACACCCGTCTCGCTATGAATGCTCATCAGTATAGTATACCCCCTCAAGCCCACTTTCGGACGTACTCTGAATATCGTGATTCGTTCCTAAGCAACAACTCGTTTGTGGAATGCCCTGCCTAACTCCTTATTTCCTAGACATTATAACCTTCAAACATTTAAAACCAACGTTCACCGGTACCTCAATTTCTATCCTCCCTGACTTTCCTTAGCCTGCGCTGTGTGCAAAAGTTTTAAGGGTACTTAAATCCCTTGAGCGCGCGCAAATTATAAAAAAAAAAAAAATCCGCTCCCACTCTTTAGTTTTAAGAATATGCTTGCAACAAGCCTTAATAAATCTGCCCGGGGACCTGTCCAGGTATCATAACTTACAAGCAACGTAATTAACCACGAAATAGGCAAATAATTGGAAGTCGCAGACGAACACATCCGTTTTATTTATACGAAATAGATAATAGATAAAAGATATGTAGATATACAGACCTATAGATTGCATAGTAAAGGGTGCTTTTTTAAAAGGTATACAAATTCAATATGAAATACAATACTTGAAGCTAATGTTAAAATCTGTGATATTAGCTTTATTTAATAGATAATTTTATACCATTAGTGCCTAAGTATGACATCGGGCATATGCGTGCCGCGGCTGGTCCGAATGAAGCGCAATCGTGAAATCCAATTTTCGACAACTTTATCGAGCAACTAGGGCCGTATATTAGCAATAACACGGCGAATGTTGACTTCCAAATCGTTCAACGTCTCTGGTTTATCGGCATAGACTACTGACTTCACATAGCCCCGAAGAAAGTAATCTAAAGCTGTGAGATCACAGGATCGTGGAGGCCAATTTACGGGTCCATAACCTACGCGAAATTATGCGCTCAGAAGATGTTTCCCGCAATAAATTGATGGTGTCGCGCGCCGTGTGGAATGTTGCGCCATCTTGTTGAAAGCAAAGCTCTGTCACGTCAATGCCATTCACGCTATGTTTCAGTAGCGCTCTCCATTGACGGTAACGTTCTAGCCGGCATCATCCTTAAAGAAATATGGGCGGTTGATTCCACCATAAAGCACACCAAACAGTGAGTTTTAATGGTTATAAGGGCGTCTTGACAAAGGCTTCTGGGGTTTCTCCACTTCAAATTCGGCATTTTTGCTTGTTTACATATCCACTTAACCAAAAATGGGCCTCATCGAAGAGCAAAATTTTGCGTTAAAAATGATGATCAAGCTGAATCATGGTTTCGGCCCATTCACCGAACCTACGACGCGTATAATAGTCACACGATTTCAATTCTTGCACAAGCCGGATTTTATAACCTTTTAAGCTAAGACTTTTCCGTAAAATCTTCCACAAAGTGGATGGGCATAGCTCCAATTGCTGTACACGACAGGGAATCGACTCATTCGGATTCTCCTCAACACTGCGCTCCACAACGGCAATAACTTCTTCTGTTCGCATCGTTTGTCGTCTTTGGGGATACGTATTATCCACTGGAGCGAAAATGATTCATCGTGTTCCGAATAACCAGCTCTGATGGACGATTATGTCGACCGTAAAATGGACGTAGCTCACGATAAGTTTGGCGAACCGAACCATGGTTTTCAAAATAAGGTTGCACAATTTGCACGCGTTGTTCTGTCGTTAATCTATTCATCGTAAGATGGCAAAACGTACTAAACACAAATCAACTGTCAAATTGTAGAAACAGTGTTGCCAGTTTAAAAATCTGACTTTTGAAAAAAACACCCTTTATATGAAAGTTAATGGGAAATGGCCGGTATGATAGCCGAAATCCCTAGTAGAAGCACTTAAGTTACTATGTATGTACTTCCATGCTAGAGCTGAGTCCAAAATTATTTAAATTTTCAAAAAACGTTTCAAAATATTTCCTTAAAAAAGTACATCTCTTGCGCAGAATACCTTTCAAACCTTCCTGCTTCATATCCTCTAGTTTCCGCCTTCGTGAAAATATCAAAATATCAGTCTGCAGGACTCAAAACATTTGCTTGATCTTTTGGTTTTTATTTTTTTTTTATTGTAATATTATTTTGCAAATAACGGTATTTATACAAAATCTTATAACATTCATCTCAATATGATTTGCCTGTTTTAAAGTTTTATAACAAGCCAACTACCATTCAACTGTGTGTGTGTTCTTGAAAGTAAAAAAACTCCACAAATTTGGGGTTTTTTTTTCTAAAAAAAAAAAAAAAAATACATATACTCGTATACTATATATTCTGTCTATTAGCCTTAAGTGAGTTAGCCAGTAAATGTGTTATGTTCTATTCTTTCCGTTCTGTCATTTTTTTTTTTCAAATTGTTTTTTCAATTCATGAACGAACTGTCATTCACAAACTGTCATCTATGGACTGTCATTTTGTATACTCGAATGTTTCATATTTTTCTGTGTATGTCAAATGAATTTTTATAAATAACCTTTCTTTTGTAAACTGTCAAAAATGTATAAAAACAAAAAAAAACCAAACCAAAAAAAAAACCAAAAAAACAAAAAAAAGTTGTTTCTTTTCGTTCTTTGTGTGGTGGATTTATGTTAAGAAATACTAAATTCCAAAACAGAACAAGCTAAACTAATGTAAAAAACTAAAACAAAACAAATTAAAACTTTAAATTAAACTTAAAAAAAAAAAAACAAAACAAAAACAAACTGAAAATGTAAACTTTTAATTGTAAGAACTGAAATTTTTTTGTTATTTTGACAAACTAAGCATAAAAACCCTTGTATCCGTATGTGTATATCAAAATTTAGAACCCTGTTAATTGGCAAATATCGGCTGACAATACTCGAATGATCGGTCATATGATATTAAGAAAATACTATGACGGCGAGGATATTCTAGGATTAAAGGTACTCGGCGGTCAGCCGCTGGCATATGCAGCTGGCAACATTGGAATTGGTAACAATATCGGTAGTAATAACAATGGCAATGGTTATGGTGCATTTGTCGACAAAGTCAAGCGAGGCTCTGTTGCCGACATGGAAGGACACATAAGGCCAGGTAAATTGAATTCCATTTCAAAACTGACATTTCATTCAATTTTCGTTTTTCGTAAGAAATTTTGTTTTGGATTTTTTGTTTTTTTGTTTTTGATGTTAGAAAACGCTTGATGAAAGTGTGAACTCTTATGTCAATGGGTTTTAGAGTGTTAATTTACGTTGATTTGTTTTAATTCTTTCCCTAAGTTATAAATGTTTAGCTGCTGTATGTGTTTTCCGTAAAGCACTGTGTATTGATTTAATGTTTAGCCTTGAGCAGATACACTTTTTCTTTCAACATCGACCTTCTACATAAAACCGCGGCAGAGTTCGTTCCTTTTTTTTGGATACAAAATAGTTACCCTTTTCACACCTCTTCGAATAAATATACTCGTACTAAGCAAAAGTCAGCAGCAATGCAGGACTTTTTTGTGTTTGTGCTGATTACATTCTTGCCGAACTTGACTGAGAATTGAACTCCGGACAATATCCCCTTTGCTGGCACTACTCCTTGTCAGTAGACAAATCGGTTCCCATGCGGTCTTCCATCGTATATGTACGCCGTTGTAAATGTTCTTGTGAAAGAATTCAACTGGGATTTAGATAGGTCCGGCTTATTGTCTGACGCAAGTTTCCTTGCTGGTCTAACCGGTGAGTAGTTGAATGGAGAAGCAAATGGTGGAACATCTTACTGCCGTCTACGCCACATGGTTTTTTCGAATTACAATACATCGCCTCAGTAGGTGCTTCTTGAAATAGTGAAGACAAGGCGCATTTCCTTGCACGAAACTCCATCTCTCCTGTATAGTCAAAGCACGATATCTACCGCAGTCAGCAAGATGATGATCTTCACTGCATTGCTGTCTTATTGAATTTCTGTTTGGAGAGACCACATCAGGTACCATGATTCGTGGTTTTGGCTGTTTACTACAACTTTTAGTTTCATTGTTGCTCATTACCATAAATGATCCTATAGCTGTGATGTGGCTGGCACTCGTCGCAAGAGCAAATAACAACTTGTCGAATGTCTCAATAGCGACGCACCCCAAACCGGCGAAACCTTTGGCCTGAATGGTATGGCACAATAATTTTGGAGAGATAGAGATAATTGAATAAGATTTTCCAACTTATCTAATATCACGGGCGACTTCTGTTTTAATTTGCGCTGCATCGAATAACGTCCGAACGTCCGCATCTACATCATCCCCATTGCAAAGGACACGGTTTTTGGCATCATGAGATTCCCACGTAATGCCTCCAGAGATGCACCTTTGAGATACTTTGAAGCCGAAGCGAATTCTCCTGATCAGTGAATTCACATCGTTCAGTTGACTGCATGTAGTTGGTAATGAAAAGCGGCCATTCCTCGGGCCTGCTAGAGAAACTAGGTAGCTTCTTCTTAATATCATGGCCTGTGTTCACATGAGACGTAGCTCCAAATCTTGCATGAGTTCATGACGTCATTCTACGCTGCCCAGGCGGAGCTGCTGTAGGCGATATCATATCAAACTGTGACCCGCAAAAAGTTGCGGGTGTATAACCATACCACCCGCTGTTCACTGTATGTGTGTTCATATTATGAGGCTGTGTGGCTGCGACGGTGGCATCAACGGTAAGGTTACTTATTTACTTACTTAAGCGGCGCTGCAATCAGGGGTGGACCTGGACCTCAACCAACAAGCCTCTTCAATTAGCGCGGTCTTTGGCTAACTGATTCCAGTTGCGCACTCCAAGTGGGTTGAGGTCCCCTTCCACTTGCGTGCGCCACCTAAGGCGAGGCCTTCTTCTTCTTCGTTGTCCCTTCGGATTAGAAGCGTAAATCCAGTTTCTTGACCAGGCCGATGTCGCTGTACAGCTCGTAAAGTTCGTCGTTGAATCGTCTCCTCCAGAACCTGTTAAGGCATACGGGACCAAATATCTTATGAAGGATTTTTCTCTCAATACGATCCGCTTTAAAAAGGGTTCTTGCTTCGTAACCATAGAGCAGGACTGGGTTTATTAGGGGCTTATATAGAGTTTCCTTGGTTATTCGGGAGAGAGCCTTTCTTCAAAGTTGCCTTCTCGGCCCTAAAAAAACAGCGATTGGCAAGCGTTATTCTTCGTTTGATTTCTGAAGAGATGTCGTTCTCAGATGTGATAGCAGAGTCGAGGTAGACAAAGTCCCTTACTAATTCAAAGTTATAGCTGTCGATTGTGACATACGAGTATATGCTGTCTGTTGACAGCATATACTCGTAATCTGTTTTCCCCTTGTTTACTGCTAGACACATTTTTGCTGCTTCTGTTCCTGTACTCGCAAACGCACTAGTGACAGCTCGCTGTGCTGTACCAATAATATCAATATCGTCGGCGTATGCAAGCAATTGAACAGACTTTTGAAAGATCGTACCTCGTGTGTTGGCCTGTGAGCTTTCTACAATTCTTTCATGTATGATGTTGAAGAAGTCAGATTACAGAGCGTCGCCTCGCCCAAATCCTTTTTTGATATCAAAGGTCTCGGTTTGGTCGCTACCGACCTTGATACAGCAGCGAGCTTTCTTCACCGTCACCTTGCCCAAGCGGACGAGTTTGGATCGGATGCCAAAACTAGACATGCCTCTGTATAGCTCGTCTGTGTAGATGCTGTCATATGCAGCTTTAAAATCATAAAAAGGTGGTGAGTATCGATCTGAACTTCTTGGGTTTTCTCCAGGATCTATCGTGGTGTGAATTTTTGATCTGGACTTCTGGACTTACAGGGCCAACAACCGCACTAATAGGGTCCACTCAGATCGTTGGCAAATGGTTGCAGGCGCTCGCACAATACGACAGACAAGATCCTATATGCGATGTTTAGGAAACTGAAACTTCTATAGTTGGCGCAGTTTCCTTTCTTGTGAATCGGGCAGAGGATTCCGAGGTTCCCTACATAAGACATTCATCCGGCCAAATGGGGTGGCCGTGGCTCAAGTGGTAGTGTATTGGTTTCCCAATCGGAAGGTTCGGGGTTCAATACCAGCCGTGCCCGAAAGTCGTTTTTTCACAGTTTTCCATCTTTCTTTTGCTCGGCCCTTATATACCACCGCGGTGATATCTGCTTTACAGCAGTCTAGGGCATCCGCTAATTGTTCGTTGTGAGCACTGTCGTTGGCCCTTAGGGGCTCATCCGTCATCTACTCTTTTCTAACACGCTGACTTAGTGTTGGAGATCCCTACAGACCTGATATGCAAATACGTTGAAGCAGCTCATATAGAGATAGCACTACATAGTTCGACCTAACCGGAACTGTAGACGCCACCGTTGATTCCATCCATAGAATTCAGGAGAAAGTGCCTTATTGAGATGGCTCTCTCCTCTCCCCCCACCCCAACCACTCGTCAGCTGCTACCAACGAATTTCCACAGGGGTTGGTTACCCCATCTCCAGTCGAGGTACTAGGCACCCAGCGGTCACCACGTGGATTTGAGAAGTAGGAGTTGATGGTGTGAGGCTAAAGTGAGAACGCTTGCGTTCCCAAATAATCGCATTCACCACCCTTTTGACCACCCTTGAGCTTTAAGTGCTAGTCTTTTATTTCGCCTCGACAACATGGTTTTCTAAAATGCAGATCAACTACCACAAACCTAGTTGAATTCGTGTCTTGTGCTCTACCAGCCTTCGTAAATAGCAAAGAAATTGATGTTATTCCAACTGATTCCACTAAAGCTTTTGATAACATATCTCACCAATTGATTCTCTTCAAATTGTTTGCTTTCGGCTTTGAACCTCTTTGATTAAAATGAATATCTTCTTACCTGGCAAACCGATATTATAGTATTCGGTTTAGATCCATCATGACCATCTCTGTGGTTCCGCAAGGCAGTCACCTTGGTCCCCTTCTCTTCATTCTTACTACTAACGATTTTGAGAGAGTCATTAAGCTCTCCCACCTCTCCCTTTACGCTGATAACAAACAATTTTCGAAAACTATTTTTGTCCCCATGACACCCTTCTTCGAAAAATACTACAATGTACCAAAGGTAGTACCAATTTTTGATCGTTCGTCTAAAACATTAGAAATTCTGCCTCATCTTCCATCCCAACGGTCATTTACAATGACATTCTAGGTGTCACCTCTTTAGACAATGCCAATCTACTTGCGGCGTATTCTGCGGCCAGCTCAACACTTCCAAACTGTGCTTGGTTTGCGCCTACACTTAAGTGCGTCGAATATTCAATAGCACCTCTGCTTCTGAAGAGAAATTCTTCCACGTTAGCGTAAGCTTTTTCCTACTTTTTAGGACTCTGCACGAAGGAAAACACCATTTGTCCAGCTGATAAACTGTCAGCTCATGAAATATCTCGAAACAAGAAAACTTCTCAATGACCGGCAGTACGGTTTTCGTAGAAACTGATCCACTTTTTATTTGATTTATTTAGTTGAACTAAAGTCTGCACCAATCTAATATTTCTAAGTCTATTAGACTTTGTCATCAGGCTCTTTTGTCGAAAATTGGTGCATTTGGGACCGCTAAATCTCTTCTTCAATGGATTAGAAATTAATTTTCCAAACGTTCAATTCAAGTTGTGTTCGATGGTTTCAAGTCTGAAATTCACAAAATAAATGCTGGTGTGCCCCAGGGTTCCGTTCTATCTCCGACACTCTTTTTAATTTTCATTAATGATCTTGTCTGAGACTTTTAATCCAATATATTCCTCTGCTGACGACAGTAATCTCTGCTTTTCAAATTCTTTCCTGGACCTACGTCTCTATTCTTCGGCTGAAGAACGAGATCTCCACTGTATTGTAAAAAAAGAAAAGGCTCATTCAATTCCCGTATTAACAGCATAACAAATTGGGAAACCATCAACAGAGTGGAAGTTAATGCTTCCAAAACACAACGCTGTCGTTAAAGCGAAGTCCAAAGACCCAGCTTATCCATGAATGGCACATCGTTGAACCCGAAAAACTTTCCATGCTGGGTGTGCTTGTCAATGACAACTACGGTTCAAATGACCACATATTTGATGCAGCCAAAAATGATGGAAACGTCTAAATTTGTTCAAGTGATGGAAGAAATGCTCCCTCTGATCTGGGCTGAATATATGTATGTATAAGGCACACCACCTTGACCCAAAATCTTCCGGAATTTATTCAGAAAATTAAAAATATTGTCCCCTTTAAAGTAATCCCCACCGACTGCAACACACTTATGCCAGCGCTTGATCCAATCCTCGACGCATTTTTTATATTCGGTTTTCAGTATGTCCATCAGTGATTCCTGCGATTTTTCCATTACTTTCTCTCGGCTGCTGAAACGCGTTCCCCGTAGTGGTTTTTTAACTCGATTGAACAGAAAGATGTCACAGGGAACCAAATCAGGTGAATTCGGTGGCTGCTGGATGTGTCAAAAAATTACGAATAATGATGGCACTGTGCGACGGTGCATTATAATGGTGCAAAATCCACGAGTTTTCTGCCCACAATTCTGGTCTCTTTCGGCGAATTGCTTCACGCAAACGCCCAAATAATACTCTTTGCTTACTGTCTGGCCTTCTGGCAAAAGTTCATGATGCACTATGCACTGTAATCTATGAAAACCGTGAGCATAGCCTTCTTTTTTGACTGAAAACGACGTGTTTTTCTTGATCTCGGCTCATTTGGTGAACGCCATCCACTTGCCTGATATCTGGATTGCGTGTCGTACTCATAAACCCACGTCTCGTCTCCAGTAATGATCCTTTTGATGAATGTGGGATCGCAAATCATCTCTTTTGCGACGTCAACACGGTCTCTTTTTTGCAAAGAATTGAGGTCTTTTGGCACCAACTTTGCTGCTATAGGACGGAAACCCAAATCATTAACCAAAATGTTTTGGACGGATCCATAGGCAATGTTCAAGTCCTCCGCTATCTCTCTGATGGTTAATTTGCGGTTATTGACCAACATTTCTTTTACTCGTACTTCATCAATGTTTTCGTCGGTTTTCGATGTCGATGGTCTGCCACTGCGTTCATCATCTTCGATTGACTCACGACCACTTTTGAACCGTTCGTGCCACTGGTAAACGACCGTTTTCTTAAGAAAATCGTTGATAAAACACTTTTCCAACATTTGCAACGTTCGCGCACCATTAAATCCGTTTTTTACGCAAAATTTAATACGAGTACAAGTTCGTTGTTGCAAATTTAAATCCCTTTTTAAAATTGTAAAAAATCGCCACAACATACAGAGGGAGATGTGCTCTTGGTTACGTAGCAAATGTCAAGATATGACGCTAAGATTTAGAGAGAATATCAACAACAGATTTACCTACTTAACAAAAAAAAAAAACGGAATTCAAATCGGAACAATGGGAGCCCCGCACGGTGGTGTCTCCTGGGAACTTTTTAATCAAGGTGGCATATCCACCCAAAATTGCAGTGCAATGCCCATATCTGTTCAAGTTCCCATAAGACCTATTTGCACTTGCAAGATAAAGCTCATAGGTGATGCCAATAATGTACAGTCAATTGAAACGCTTGAACACCGATGTAACGTCTCTGGCGTCACCTTGTTCTATCGTTATTTCCACCACGGAAAGCGCCAGTAGCATTTTTCCCCTTCAAACTTTCAACAGTAATACCCATCTCGATATCAATGCTCACCAGTGTACCCGGAGCCCACTTTCGGACGTACTCTAAAATATCGTGATCCGTACCTAAGCCGTAAAACTCGCTTAGGGAATGCCCTGCCGAGCTCTCTATTTCCTAGTCTTTTTAACTTGCGAACATTTAAGACCAACGTACATCGAAACCTCTCCTTTTTTCCCTCCTTAAGTTTTCTTCGTCAGCACTGTGTGCAAGGGTATTAAAAGCTCCTTGAGCGCGTTGATTATATAAAAAAAGAAAACAATGGAACAAGAAAGCTCTTCAACCGCTGGTTAGGCATCAGATCGCCTGTCATAATTTCATAAAATAAAATCGCTAGCCATTTAAGCCCACAATTTTTTGTTGTCGCCCATACTTTAGGGGATATATGATCCAGGCCGACTGCGCTACTCCGGTTCATTCTCTTTACTTCTTCGCTAACTTTGGATTTCGTATAATCTGACCTTTTCGAAAGCCAAGGGTATGGAACTCTTTGTTAGGTTATGCGTTAATGTACTCTATCCATTTCCTGCCAATTTCGTTTTCCTCCTCAAGCAGGTCTCTCTACCCGTCTTCAATGTATGTATATCAGCGATTTAGTTAATCTCTTAATAATTTTTTTTTTCAAACCTTGAAGCTGTGTATGTAATTTTCAACTATATATATCATTTTGAATGTCACCTCATCCTTCGTCATCCCGTCGTTATTCTTTTATTTCCATCAGGAGAATCCTTTCGCATAACCTTCTCCTTCTGAAAGGCCCTTGTTCTTTCAGGCAAGGTATTCTCATGACTTCAAGAGTCTATTTACTTAAATGCTATTTGGATGTTTAGAACCGGCCGATAAATTGGTTTGCGGACATGTGAAAAGGCGATCGGAAATTGTTACCGATTCTCGTGTCGTTTTTGCCTTTATAGTAGAACCGAAAATTCTCTCCCCTCTGGTTAGGTTTCCTATCGGCACTTATCATGTTATCATGAGACATAATTCGAATACTAAATCGTCTTGTTTAGACAGCACTCTATATGTATAGTATCGCCAACCAAAGGATGGTTGGGAGAAAGCTAAAATTAGCAGGGATTAAGGGATTAACGCCTAAAACAAGAACAGCCAGCGGTTGTAAGATTTAATCCAGTAGTGGGCAGAGCTCGTAAAATCAATTGCAAAAAATCTAAAGGTATAGTTCCAACTGAACCAATTTACCAATCCTATTCGATTTCTTGGTGTTTACTCGTCCTTTTTTTCTAAGTTAGAACACCATGCCGCTTATAGTGTTTACATTTAAAAAAAAAGGAAAGCCACATACAGCAGCATAATTTTTATTTTTGTAGAATTTATTTTTTTTCCTTAAAAACCATTTCAAAACATTAAAAAAGAAAAGAACATAAATCATTTGAAACTTAACTCACTTAAAAAAAAAAAACAAACAGGCGACGAAATCATTGAATGGAATGGACAAAGCCTTCACAATAAAACGGCTGAGGAAGTCTACGATATCATTGCTGAAAGTCGTCATGATCCACAAGTTGAACTGATTGTATCACGATCAATAGCGCCGAATAGTAGTCGAAAAGCAGCTCAAGCATCCTGGCGACAATCACATTCACCACCAACCCGCTATGGCCGAAAAGGTATAAATCAATTTGTCCCAAATAAAAAAAAAAAATAATTTTTAAAAAATAAAAAAAAACAATTAAACAACGTCAGTGAATGAGAAAGTGCAGAAAAGTATTTTTGTGTTTTTTTTTTTTTTTTAATTTATAAAAACCTTTTGGGGATGGTGTACTAGTGTATCTCAGTATAATCAGATACAACACGAAGTTAAGGATGCCTGGGATGGGACACTTTCCTAGTGATGTCTGTCGGATAATGAAATAGAAAATGCAACAACAGCAGATATAATTCAATTTTCGTTTTCCACCGGGCACACACATACGAAAATAGATACTTCTCACAGATACTTTCTCACAGTCTTAGATATTTATTGATACATTTATATATTTTTTACTATTTCATAAACATACATACAGACATTTATACATATACACTTTTGTCCATACATTGTATTTTGTAGAATCCGATTATTAAAAATCAAATTCAACGTACGTGGGTACGAGTATGTATACGTATGTCCTTTTGCTATCAAAATGACAACGTCCTACCAACCCTGCAACTTACAACCAACCTACAACCAGCCCGAAAATGGGCGGTGGTGGTGGGTGATAGGTTGCATGAGGGTTGTTGGAAGTATTATATGTAGTAGGAGGGTAGGCAGTAGGCGTAGTAGATACAGCGAGAACATGAGAAAATTTAATTAAGTCCTTCATGCCCGGCTAGTAGTCTATCAATTATTCCATCCTCTCAGTTCTGTTTGCCTCTTACGTTGAATTTTTCATTTCTCTTCCTTTCTTTTCCGTTCTTTTCTTTTGTATCTCTCACATTTGATTTTGATTTATATCTTTTTTACATTTATGTATTGTGTTCTACTTTCTTCTCTTCTCAAATATGTACAAGTGTATGTATGTGTGTCTGTATGTCTGAAAATAAAACATTTTAACATTTAAAGTGTGAGTGTGACTTATAATGTCTTTCATTTCCCTCCCTCCCAAAAAAAAAAAAAAAAAAAATCAACAAAAACAGCTGTTGACACCATCGAAATTCACCGTGATAAGCCTAGTGTTCTGATAACATCGCCTGGCTCCCCGGATCTGCATGCAGCTGGACGTCATCATCAGGCAAACACTGTCCCACCGCACCACTCACATCAGCTGCAACAGCAACAGCAACAGCAGAGAAGCATCGAAGTAGGTGTGGTGCCAAATCCACCGGTTAGCCTAAGATATAATCAACGTTTGGGTCCTACGGCGACGGGTCACTGTCATCAGGAGCCGACAATCGATGGACGTCTACAGCTGAAATTGGGCTATGACCAGAATACATTGCAATTTGTTGTAACATTAGTGTGTGCCAGCGGGCTAACACTTCGGCCCAATGGCGAACCTAGAAATCCTTATGCTAAAGTGAGTGTGAGGAAAGAATTTTTTTTTTTGAAACAGTAACTCATCGATATTTTTTTTTTGTAATTTTCTACAGGTGTTCCTTTTACCCGAACGGGGAGCTAAGGCTAAGCGACGAACGAAAACCTTAGCAAATACATGCGAGCCGCGATGGGGGCAAACGTTTGTATATACAGGACTCAGGCGATGTGATCTAACCGGTCGGTTACTGGAGGTAAGTCTTGTTTTTTTCTTTTTTAATTTATATCATATATTTATTGTTGGAAATCCTGTTATGTAAAAAGACGGGCATCCAGCCCTTGAAGGACCTCTGGAGTTTACGTTTTACTGGTCATCCTGAATTCGATGGTTGAGATTTAAAAAATCCCACAACTGGGATTTTAAAAAATCCCACGCTGGCATCCGACATCTCCTGCCCATGGTCAAAGTGCTGTTCTTTGCACTCAGTCACTGCAGTTGCTGTATAACTCCATCGTACGGCGAAAATATTGACTGAGTGCATGCAACAACTGATGGATAGCAGGTTGTGAGTGTGAATTTGGTTGGTGCACAATTTCTTATTGTTGTTAGGGCATAACACCTACAACAATTTGATTCCGTAAACCAACGTTCCAATTTTCACTTCACAACCTTACTTAGCATCGTGTCGGCTTCTGTGTTTTTTGTGTTTGTTTTTGTGTAATGGCTAGCGAATTTGGAGTAAGCATAGCAAATATATGTCCACGTCTGTAAATACAGAACAGCTGTTGTGGAGCTTAGTGAAACACAGGTAGCTCCCCGCACAAAACCTCCTTGATCATTGTGATCTGACTACGAACTAGCGTCATTATTCTTCTCTCACGGCTGTCTCGCCTGACTACGTGCGTAGTGATGTAACTTACCAAATTCCACCACAATGTAATCCCTTCATATACACAATTCTGGATAGTTCCGACATTCTGGACAGACAACACCCGAAGGACGGTGCGTTGAGAGCTTCGCTGTGGAAAATAACCTAACCCAGCTTGTCAATGAGCTCACACGAACACCAGACGTTGATAGTCATACCGCCAATACCCTGGACTTGTTTTTAAATTCACATACTGATAAATACACTGTTGAAGTGCTATTCCCTCTAGGATCGGCGGACCACTGTGTCATATCAGATAATTTCTCGTACACGGACCACACAGTTAAAGAAAAGATTCTTAAAAGACCGGTGTGGCAATACGAGCAAGCCAATTGGAGCGGACTTAACAGCTCTCTTAGGAATTTTAACTGGTCATTTTGTTTCATCGATAACGAGGTGGCTGCCGCTGCTGATATGATCACAGACACTATTCTCTCCTTTATCCCTCATCGGATGAAGGGTATGAAACCAAAAGAAAAGGCATGGTACAACTCGAGCTGTTAGAGGCTGTCAGGGTTAGAGAAATGTTTTTTCGGTCCTTCAAGACCAACTCGACAAAGGAAAACAGAAAAAAGTTTAAACGAGCCATGAATGACTGCAACGTCCTTCTTCAGCTTATGAAATTTCAATACGACCAGAAGTTGAGGCGGAAATACTACAATATCCCAAAGGTAGTTAAAGCTTTTGGTCGTTTGTCAAAAACATCAGGAATTTTGCCTCATCCTCCATCTCAACGCTCATTTACAATGTCATTCCAGCTATCAGCTCTTTGGACAAGGCCAATTTGCTTGCTGCACACTTTGCGGTCAGCTCAACACTCCCAGATTGTGCTTTGTCCCGGCCTACACTTGAGTGCGTCGTGTAGTAGCAAGAGTACTGAAAGATCTTAATATACATAAATCCGCTGGTCCAGATGGTATATCCCCCCTTCTCCTGAAGAGGTGTTCTTCCACGCTGGCAAAACCACTGCGTAAGCTTTTTCATCAATCCCACTCTAAAGAGTAGGACCCTTTCCAAGCAGATGGAAAACAGCATTTGTCCAGCCCGTCCCTAAAAAAAGGCGAATCTTCTTCCCTCTACTCCTACACACTCATTGCACTTACGTCCCTTCTTTCTGAGGTCATGGAAACGCTGATAAACCGTCAGCTAATGAATTATCTCGAAACACGAAAACTTCACAATGACCGGCAATATGGTTTTCGTAGCAACAGGTCTACTGGTGATTTGATGGCATGTCCCACCGAAAAGTGGAACTAAAGCGTACATCAATCTGGCGAAAGCAAGATGGTTGCACTTGATATTTCTAAGGCACTTGACAGAGTTTGGCATCAGGCTCTTTTGTCGAAAATGCGTGCATTTGGGATCGATGACTCTCTTCTTCAATAAATTAGAAACTACCTTTCGGAACATTGAATTCAAATTGTCTTGAACGGTTTCAAATCTGATATTCACAAAATAAACGCTGGTGTGCCCCAGGGCTCCGTTCTGTCTCCGACACTCTTTTTAAATTTCATCAACGATCTCGTGTCTGCTACTTCTAATCCAATATATTACTTTGCTGACGACAGTACTCCCTGCTTTTCATATTCGTTCCTGAACTCGTGTATTAAGCTCATTAAATTCCGATATTAACAGCATAACCAATTGGGAAACTATCAGCAGAGTGGAATTTAATGCTTCCAAAACACAATACTGTCTGCTGTCGTAAAAGCTAAATTTAAACATCCAGCCATTATTCATGAATGGCACTTACATCGTCGAAACCGGAAAACTTTCCATTCTCGGTATGTGTGTCAGTGACAACTTACGTTGGAATGACCACATATTCGATGTCGACAAAAATGCTGCGAAATATCTAAGCTTTCTCAAACGATGTAAGAAATACTTTATCCCTTCTGATCTGGCCTCAATATATAAGGCATTCATCCGCCCAAAATTGGAATACAGTGCTCACATCTGGTCAGGTGTGCCTGAAACAACTCTGCATCTGCTAGACCGGATTCAAAACCGTACAATAAAACTCATAGCTATCAAATATCAATCAGGCAATGGACACCCTCGAACACCGACGAAATGTCTCGTGTCTCACTTTGTTTTATCGCTATTTCCACCACCAGTGCTCCATAGAAATCGCCAGTAGCATTCCGTTCCTTCAAACCTTTAACCCTAACATACGTCTCGCTATCAATGCTCATCAGTATACCCTCAATCCCACATTCGGACGTACTCTGCAATATCGTGATTCGTTCCTAAGTCAAACAACTCTCTTGTGGAATGCCCTGCCGAGCTCTCTATTTTCTAGTCATTATAACATTCAGACTTATAAAACCAACGTACATCGGTACCTATCCTTCTTTCCTCCCTAAATTTCCGTCGTCCGCGCTGTGTGCAAACATTTTAAGGATGCTTTAACCCCTTGAGCGCGCGCTAGTTTATAAAAAAAAAAATGCAAAGGATCTTATGTCATTCCTGGTTAGACCAAATAGTTTCCCTTCCATTTGCAGGCAATAGTCTACTAGAGAATGCACGAGTTCTGGAGGAAAAATGGTTTTCCTGCCTAGTTTGGCACTTACCACTTCCTCCAAAGGCTTATCCTTTTTGCCACTAAACGCCTCAGTATGGTTCTCGGGACATTGAACATTTTTGCTGCTGTTAAAAAGCCCATCTCTTTGAGGTTTACGGCAGTGATTGCTTTCATCATACCATCCTTGGCCCACGTTTGTCGTTGTTTTGTGTACTTGCAAGAGTTTGAAGCCACGTTTCATATAAAAGAAAATAAAAACAAAACGATAAATTTCAGCGAATTTCACGTGTTAAATATGGCCTACTAGGAGTTGTATTAGCTTTTATTTTGTTTCCTCTAGTAAAGGCTGTTTATTTTAGAGGTTTGGTTTTTAAACTTATAACACTGTTTCTACAGATTGTCAATTTGACAGTTGAAAATTGATTTGTTGTTAGTTTTTGGCATTTTACGATGAATAGGCTAACGCCAGAAGAAAGAGTGCAAATTGTGCAAAATTATTTTGAAAACCATGCTTCGGTTCGCCATTTTACGGTCGACACAATCGTAAATCTGAGCAACTTATTCGGAACACGATAAATCGTTTTCGCACCACGTACACTCTAGTGGATAGTACGCATTCCCAAAGACGATAAAAAGTGCGAACAGAAGAAATTATTGCCGTTGTGGCAACCATTAAAACTCACTGTTTGGTGTGCTTTATGGGCTGGTGGGATCATCGACCCATATTTCTTTAAGTACGATGCCAACCAGAATGTTACCGTCAATGGAGTGCGCTATAGAAACATGATCTCTGACTTCTTCGTTCCTCAGTTGAATGGCATTGACGTGACAGAGCTTTGGTTTCAACATTATGGCACAACATGCCACACGGCGCGTGACACCATCAATTTATTACGGCAAAAATTTGCTGAGCGCATAATTTCGCGTAATGGACCTGTGAACTAGCCTCCACGATCCTGTGATCTCACATCTTTAGATTACCTTTTTTGGGGGCATGTGAAGTCACTAGCCTATGCCGATAAACAAGAGACGTTGAACGATGTGGAAATGAACATTCGCCGTGTTATTGGTGATATACGGCCCCAGCTGCTCGGTGAAGTCGTCGAAGATTGGACTTCACGATTGCGCTTTATTCCAGCTAGCAATGGCGCGTATATGCCCGATATCACATTTAAGTACTAATGGCATAAAATTATCTATTAAATAAAGCTAATAACATATACATTAAGATTAGCTTCAAGTTTTTTATGTCATATAGAATTTGTATAACTCTAAAAAAACACGCTTTATATTTAATAAGTCTTCGTACTTCTTGATACAAGGCACTATGATTGAGGGTGAGGCTTTATTGACTTAAGTGGTTTGGGTTCTTTGTTTATAATCCTTCCTGGGCTTTTCTAGTTTACATTTGGTGGTGAAAGCACCGAAGACGTGTCCTTTTTTTTCTTTTTGTCCTACTGAGTGATAGTTCTGTCTCTCTGTGTAGTTCTTCTTTATCCATATAATACACTGCAGTTTTTGTTATCTGCTCATTTTTATTGTTATTATTGGCCTGTTCTTTAAACAGCTTCAACTCAAGCTTTAATTTATTAATTTCGCTCGTCATCTGCTTTTCAAATATGGAAATCGTCTGCTACTCAGATATAGATGTGCTGTTCTCATTCAAATGGATATCACACTGCATCGTCCCGAACAACTTCGCCATTCATCATTCCGTTGAAATGACACATTCTATCGAAATGGACCACATTCATTTTCCCTCCATCCCCACGCTGGATCTGGTAGACAACGTCATTAATGACGGTTATCTTGTTGCAATTTTAGTGTTTTGGCCATACCAGGTCTCCTTCGTTGAAGCCGGAAGGTTTTGCTTTGATGTCGTACATATTTTTCTTGGTAGTTTTTCGCTAGTTTCATCGTGTCTCGTGGGTGTTCGTGTAGTTTACGAATTCTGGTGCGCAAGCCCTCTGCATAGTCACTCATCGCCTTAGGCTCCGTAGGTGGGGATCCGAATTTCATTACACTTAGACACCGAACTGTTTGACTAAATAGGATCTCGGATGGTGTAAATAATGGGTAACTGTGGACCGCCTTTCGGTTGGCCATTAGGAAGAAAGGTATGTGACTATCCCAGTCCCGCTGGCAGTTGCCGATGACCTTAGGTAGAGGCGCATTAAAGGTCTTATTCCCTCAGATTGAGGCTGTAGTGGCATTGTCCTTGTCTTGCTTATTCCCAGATATTGGCAAACTTCCTAGAAGACGTTTGATTCAAAGTTTCGCCCTTGATCAGAGTGTAGCTCCATTGGGACCCCAAATCTTCTCACCCGGTCTTAGTCCCTTGATTAGGGATTGCGAACATTACCTGCGACATTGCGAACATCCATGGCCACGAGGGTGTATCAGTCGCCATTAAAACTTTCGGGAAATGGGCTAGCGATATCAATGGCTATTCGCTCGAGTGCTACTCCAACATTCTATTGTTGTATTCGTCGCTCTGACTTTACTTTTGGGCCCTTGGTAGCCGGACATCTTATGCACTTTGTGCACCAATTCTCGATATCTTGTTTTGGACAATAGAGACGTTCCCTTACCTTCTCCAACGTTTTGTTTATTCTCAAGGTTCCGTCATGTATTTCACGGAGCACTTGGCCGGCTCTGGACCGTAGCACGATTAGCTGCATACGAGTTGTTGTTCCATCTGCACTTTCCCATTTTCTTTTCAGCAAACCACCTTGCATACAAAACGAGACCCGAGGGCCTAATATGCCTTCAGAGTTTGGCTCAGGTCCGATATCTACTGACAGATTGGTCTTTCCTCGTGTTTCTTGCAGGCCAATATTGGTTCGATGCCATTATCTGCCTATTGGGGGCAACTGGTTTCATCTACTTGCTCAGTCTTGATCATTTGGATAGTGGTCTGTTCTTTCGCTCACTCACATTTGACTCCACAAGGTCAGCTAGGTCAGAAGCAGCCTTGGAACTACTCGATCCATCTCGCAGCTTAGCCTTCACTGTTTCAAATTGTAGTGGCCATTTCAGAGCTGCGTGGTTTGTCCGAAGAATGAACTTTTGTCCATAGAGGTACTTATGGAAATGTCTCGTAGCCAAAATAAAAGCCAGAAGGCCGAGCTACGTAGTATTTCCATTCTCTTTCTCTTGACCATCGTGAACTTGAGAGATCACAGCTCCGACTTCAGCATTGCTAGCGTCTGCGTCCACGATAAACATTTTTCTGGGTGTGGGGTAACCCAAGATGGAGGCATTGTACAGCTGTAGCTTGAGTTCTTGAAATGCTTTTTCACACTCTCCAAACGATCTGAACTGTCGGCCTTTTTCCGCAATCATACGAATCTTCTGTAATACGTGAAAAATTCCAAGAAGCTCTCAGTTGGTGTTATTCTTTGGGGCAGGCCATCTTTTCACCGCTTCGGTTTTATCAGGATCCGTCCTTACTCCTTCCGTAGATATAATGCCGAAAAGGCACACTTTTCTAGATTCAGCTCCAAATGAGCGCTTCGTAGCCTCTCAACCGCTTCTTTTAGGTTTTCTCGATGCTCCTCGAACGTCTTACCTATGACGACAATACCGTCCAGATACACTAGACAGGTTTTCCACGTGAGTTCTAACAATGTTCGTTCCATTAATAGCTCGAAGGTGGCACAGTCCTAACGAAATCACCGTAAACTGCTAAAGACCACTTCCTGCAGTGAAGGCAGTTTTTTCGCTATCCTTACAAGTAATCTCTACCGCTCTTCAGGTCAAGTGTTGAAAACCTTCGGTTCAAAAAGCGTATCCAAAGTGTCATCAATTCTTGGTAGTGGGTAGCTGTCCTTTTTGGTGTCATCGTTGAGACGCCGGTAGTCTACACAAAACCTCGTGCTCCAGTCTTTGTTCTTCACGAAGACCACTGAAGAAGCCCATAGACTCTGCGATTCTTCAATTAGCCCCTCATCTTTTATCTTCGACACCATTTCGGTAACTTCTGTTTGCCTTGCAGGTTAACGTATTGGTCGGGCATCTCCGGTGAGAATGTGGTGTTGTACAAGTTGCGTAAGTCTATACTCTCAGTCTTGTGTAGTAAATATATCAGCGTACTCACCGATTAGTTTTTCTGCCAGGATACACTGACATTGATCCAGATTCCAGACGCTGAGAATTTTGATCTTGATTGTCATACTCTGGACTCCTGCTACCGGTAGTGCACGACTCGTTTTCGTTGTACTCGATATAGGCTCAGAAGATGCACATTTTTCCACTATCCCTCCCTTTACACTGAATGTCTTTGAAATTAGAATCCTTGTTCTTTGTTCCCACTAAGGGTTTTCCCATCATTTCTTATTTTCTGACTCTATCAAGTAGAATCGGTGGCTACCATGACTACCTTCCGCTTTTGCCCAGACAACTGCTTCCGGCGAGAGTCCTACAGCCTGTTTTCAGGAGATGATGACTTTTAAGGCGGAAGTAACGGCGTTTCCGTATACCATTGGTATCTCCATGTTTCCGTATTTCAGGGTTTGTGCCCGCAAGTCGACTACTAGTCCATGTCCTTTCATGAAGCCTGTACCAATGAAGCACATATGTCAGCCACCAGAAACACGTGAGAGAAGGTTATTCTGGCCAGCTGGATTTTTATGCGAACTTCACCATATATCTTAATCGTTGCTCCCGTTGCCGTTCGCAAGCTGCAACTACTGGTATTATGCAACCAAGAGTTCTGCACTAGATCACTTCT
This sequence comes from Volucella zonaria, assembly GCA_963966105.1. NCBI lineage: Eukaryota > Metazoa > Arthropoda > Insecta > Diptera > Syrphidae > Volucella > Volucella zonaria. Next base: position 41,245,259 of record OZ014530.1, on the reverse strand, counting down.
CCCTCCTGATTGAGGGAGGGAGGCCGTGGCATCGGTGTCTATTGTTGCCATCCGTTTCTCCTTACCCCTAACTACTTCGCTGTTTTGTAGATGCTCGTTTTGTCTTCCATACTTAGGTACTTGTTTCTCCATATTACATCTCCTAGGCCTCCTGATACTCCCGACCCTTGAGCGCATCTTTCTCTTAATTGCGATCGTTGGAGATCTCAAGTCCAAGATATTTGAACTTCATTAGTTGCTCGATCATGGTTCGATCTATTTCCAGCTTGCACCTGATTGGGTCTTTTGATACTACCAGACTTTTTGTTTTTTGTTCGAGACTTCCATATTAAATGTATTCGCAGTAGTTTTGAATTTGTGCAGGACGCGTTGTAGGTTATCCTCAAAATCTGCTATCAGTACAGCGTCATCTGCGTTGCATACTCGTAGTATAGGGATGTTTTTAGTTTTAATTTTTAGTTTAAGTTTAATTTTAAGTTATAGCTTGTATGAAGCCGAATAAATGGGGGCTTTCGCCCCCACCAAAATTAAATTACATTTTACATATTGTACGAGGTGTGTTCAGAAAATAACGGGAATTTTAGTTTTTTGCGAAAAATATTTACTTATTCGTCTGCATTAATGTTGTTGCCTTTAAAATAGTCCCCATTAGATATTATGCGCTTGTGCCAGCGCTTATTCCAATCCTCGAACTCGATCTTTGGGATAGTCTTTAACTCTTTCAGCGATGCGCTTTTAATGTCTTCTATGCTAGTAAAACCACGGCCCGATTCTCTTTATTTTTGGAAATAGGAAAAGGTCACACGGAGCCATGTCTTGTGAATATAGGGCTATGACAGTATTGTTTTTGCCCAAAATTTCACGAATAAACAATGAAGTTTGAGCAGGTGCATTATAGTGGTGCAAAGGCCATGAATTGTTTTTCCACAAATCCAGGAGTTTTTTTTTTGGGATTGCTTCACGCAAATGGCGTTGAACTTGTAGGTAGTACTCCTTATTGACCGTTTGACATCGTGGCAAGAATTCATAACCATTTCTTTCACTTTTCCCACGTTTTCATCGGTTGTTGATGTGCTGGGGTGTCCGGAGCGTTCGTCATCCTCAACGTCTTCACGGCCATCTCAGAAACGCTTATACAACTCGTAAACTCTTGTTTTACTCATAGCAGACTCACCATAGGCCTTTGTTAACATTTCACACACTTTGTTATTTAATTTTTTACGCAAAATTTGATACAAATTCTTTGATCCATTTCTTTTAACAAACGAAAATCGCCGAGCTCACAAAAACACGTCTAAACTTAGCGGCTGCCACAGACAAAGTAAACAGTGAATATACCTGAAAATTTCATCATACATCAGGGGCATATATATCAACAAACTTAAAAAATAATTTGACAATCGGACTCTCCAAACCCGCGAAATTTACAAATTCCCGTTATTTTCTGAACACACCTCGTATGCTTCTAACTGTTTAACCTCACTTATTATCTTATCCATTACTATACTGAATAGTACCCTTGACGTATTCCGCTCGTGCACGGTATTTCATCAACATATTCTCCATCTACTCTGACTTTTGTCTTACATCCTCTATTGAGGTTATTGAGGGTATTATTAGTGTATGGAACGTTTGTACTGGGACTGACTTCTCCGCTACGTTCATGCACGTCTTTCAAATAGCCGCCTCGTCTTCGCTGGCAGTGTTTCAAGTGGTCCGTCCAATTTTTGATGACTCGGTCCAATATGTGGGGCGTGTCGAATGTTGGCCGTACAAAGTTGTTAGCTTGTTAGCGTATACTAAGGACTTGACGTAGCCCCAGAGAAAATAATCGAGTAGTGTCAAATCGCGTGATCGCGGCGGCCAAGTGATGAACGCTCGCCGTGAGAGGGCACAGTCGCCAAATTTCTACTTTACAACATGCATGGGAAATATCGATGTTGTTGAGCTCTGATCATAGAAAATCGGTTAACATCGCTCTATACCTGAGACCGTTGACGGTAACAGTATCTCCTTCCTCGTTTCGAAAGAAATAAGGTCCGATGATGCCGCCATGCCATAAACCGCACCTTTGTAGATGGATTAATGTTTGGCCGAACGTTTGACATAGCCACTGAGCTAAAAATTGGCTTCGTCTGAGAAGATGATTTTTTGGCCAAAACCCGGATCTGCGGCCAGCATTTCCAGAGTCCAATTATCGAACTCACAACGTTTTCTATGGTCGTCCGACTTCAATTTTTGCGTCAGCATAATCTTGTACGAATGCAGACCCAAATCCAATCGCAAAATTAGCCTAGTTGACTCTCTGGCGATGCCCAATTCAGCTGATCTGCTCCGAATCGACATTTCTTGATGTTCTTCTATACCGGCCTCTATTGCGGTCATGTTTTCTTCGTTTTGCACCAATCTCTGTCTGGTTGGTGGCTTAAGATCCAAAAGAGTTTACTCATGCTCAAGCTTTTCCACGGTGTGACGAATTACCTGCAGATTGAAGACATGATGACGACCGACCTCACGACGAAATTCACGTTGCGTATTTTTTAATAATTTCCACGCGTTCGGCAAGCGTAAAACGATGCATGACAAAATGGCAAACCTTACTGAATATTTTGACAGCTGGATGTCATTGGTAACTTTGATAGCTGCTGAAACATAACAATTGGAAAAACTATATTCGCTCTCTGGTCACACGTTACAATGATTTTAAACTTGCATGCTGAAAGGACTCAATGTTAAATTTTGAAATTGTATTAATCTTTTTTTTGGAGCAGGGTTTGTTAGTCCAGACAATATAGACATTCCAGTAGGCATCGATTCCCAACAAGCTGGATTTTTGATGCAGCAAAACTTACAAATTTTTCAATTATAATGATTCTGCAATATGGTATTACCAACTTCAACTTCAGTTTTGATTTGATTCTTCTGTTACCGATAGATGGTTCTTCGCAAATTAAAAATTGGCAATCGTAATGATTTTTAATAAATGCAAATATTTTTTCCATCGCTAAAGTAATAGAATCACATTCAGGACGACCGGTTTTACCTCCAGTAGTAGGTTTCACAAAGGAATTGTATGAATCACCTCACTAGCTCATCAGAACGAATCCGAGCTACGTTCAAGATGGCGTCTTTAAATGCAGGTGTTGAAACTTACGACAATCTACGCCGAAGATACTGCACTTTTTTCATTTCAGCTGGTTTATCTGCTTCTTTGCCGCAAAACAAACAGCTGAAGAATCACTCCCTCTCGCTCTAGTCTAGCACTAGGCGCGAGCTGCATCAATGCTGTCTTTTCGGGTGTACACTTTTCGACACTGCTTATGTATACGTAGTTACAGATTGTTTGTCTTTTGAATATCCATCAAATCCATCACTCTTTTCATTACTTGAATCGATTAAAGTTTTCATCCAACGATCAACAACCACAATTTCAGCTTCAGTCAATCATTCACTGTAAATACGCAAACTTCTGATATTTTCATATAATCTTGCCGATATACGTTGGTTTTATATGTCTGAATGTTATAATGACTAGAAAATAGAGAGCTCGGTAGGGCATTCCACAAGCGAGTTGTTCAACTTAGGAACGAATCACGATATTTTCGACTTTAGAGTACGTCCGAAAGTGGGCTTGAGGGTATACTGATGAGCATTCATAGCGAGGCGGGTGTTTGAATGGGCGGAATGACCACACAAGTGCCATTCATTCATGGATAACAGGTGGGTGTTTCAATTTCGCTTTAACGACAGCAGACAGCATTGTCTTTTGAAAGCATTAATTTCTACTCTGCTAGTGGTTCCCCAATTAGTTATGCTGTTAATATCAGAATTTAATGAGCATAAAATACGCTGCCGTTCCCGTTCTACAGTCGAAGAGCAGGGGCGTGAGTCCGGGAACGACTATAAAAAGCAGAGAATACTGTCGTCAGCAAATGAGTACTATATATTGGATTAGAAGTAGCAGACAAGAGATAGTTGATGAAAATTAAAAAGAGTGTCGGAGACAGAACGGAGCCCTGGGGGACACCAGCATTTATTTTGTGAATATCAGACTTAAAACCATCCAAGACAACTTGAATTGAACGTTCCGAAAGGTGATTTCTAATCCATTGAAGAAGAGAGTCATCGATCACAAAAGAACGCATTTTCGACAAAAGAGCCTGATGCCGAACTCTGTGAAATGCCCTAGAAATATCAAGTGCAACTATCTTGCTTTCGCCAGATTGATGTCCGCTTTGGTTCCACTTTTCGGTGAGACATGCCATCAAATCAATAGTGAACGTGTTGCTACGAAATCCTTACTGCCGGTCATTAAGAAGTTTTCATGTCTCGAGGTATATCATGAGCTGACTGTTTATCAGCGTTTCCATGACCTCGGAAAGAAGGGATGTAAGTGCAATGAGTCTGTAGGAGGAGAGAGAAGAAGATTCGCCTTTGTTATGGACGGACCGGGCTAATTCTGTTTTCCATCTTCTCGGAAGGGGCCTTAAAGGGTTGATGAAAAAGCTTACGTAGTGGTTTTGCCAGCGTGGTAGAACACCTCTTCAGAAGGGAGAAATATACCATCTGGACCAGCGGATTTGTGAATGTTAAAATCTTTAAATACTCTTGGAACTATACGAGTGCGAAAGTGGATCCGACCAATTGAAGATTCGACGCACTCAAGTATAGGCGGAGACAGAACACAATCCGGGAATGTTGAGCTGGCCGCAAAGTGTGCAGCAAGTAGATTGGCCTTGTCCAAAGAGCTGACAGCTGGAATGTCATTATAAATGAGCGTTGGGTTGGAGGATGAGGCAGAATTTTTAATATTTTTGACGAACGATAAAAAATTTGTACTACCTTTGGGACATTGTAGTAATTTTTGCCACGGTTTTTGGTCATATTGGAATTCTAAACGCTTAAGAAAGACGTTGCAGTCATTCCTGGCTCGTTTAAACTTTTTTCGGTTTTTCTCTGTTGGGTTGGTCTTAAAGGACCGAAAAAACATTTCTCTTTACAGCTCGAGTCGTACCATACCTTTTCTTTTGGTTTGATACTCTTCATCCGATGAGGGATAAAGCATCCAATTCCAAAGAGAATACTAGTAGTTTCTGTGATAATGTCCGTAGCGGCATCCACCTCGTTATCGATGAAACATAACGACCAGATAGAATTCCTAAAGAAGCTCTTAAGACCGCTCCAGTTGGCTTTCTCGTGTTGCCATACGGTTCTTTTAGGAATCTTTTCTCTAACTGTGTGGTTAGTGAACGAGAAATTAGCTGATATGACACAATGGTCCGACGAGCCTAGAGGGGATAACACTTCAATAGTGTATTTATCAAGTTAGAAGTTAAAAACAAGTCCAGGGTGTTGGCGGTATAACTATCAACGTCTGGTACTTTTGTAGGCTCATTTACAAGCTAGGTTATATTATTTTCTGCAGCGAAGCTCTAAACACATCGTCCTTCGGTTGTTGTCTGTCTAGAACGTCGAAGCCACTCAGAATTGTGTACATTGAAATCGCCCTAATAACTATTTCAGTATGAGGATTCAAGGATTCAATTCTTTGAATAGATTCAGACAGCGCAGCAAACTCATTAAAAGTCGAATTGCTGTCCAGTTTGGGGCTTCTGTAAATAAAGCAGTAGTGGATAATTTGCCTACGGATATGGAATTTTAACCACATGAAATTGAATTCCGGATTGGAACAGGGACTACATTGTGGTGGAATTGGTAAGCTACATCACTACGCATGTAAATGGCGAGACCGTGATGAGAAAAGAATGGTGACACTAGTTCCTAGCCAGGTAGCTTCAGATCAGGGTGATCTGACAGGTGTGGGCGAGGATATACCTATGTTTCACTAAGTACCAAACCAGCTGGCCTGAATTTACAGACGTGGACGTACGCGGAAAAGTGATTACTTTTTAGCCCGCGTATGTTTGCAATGTCCACCCTAAATTCCCGAGTCATTATAAGAAAATAAAAACAAACACAAAAAACACAAACACCGACGATGCTAAGCAAGACTGCGAAGTCAAAATTCTGACGTTGGTTTACCGAATCCAATTGTTGTAGGTGTTATGCCCTTACAACAATATAAAACAAAATTCTCACTCACACAACGCGCTATCCATCGGTTATTGTCTACACTCAGCCACTGCCCGTGCCGTACGACAAACACAGCAATGGTAGTGACTGAGTGCAAGCAACAGTACTTACGACCAGGAGCGGGAGTGCTGGGATACCCGAATTGTGTAATATTTTTGTCCGTTCTTCTCTGCACTACCTGTTTTATTTTAGTTATTTTTTTTTTTAATAGTGCAAGTTCGGAAAGATTCACGAGTGCATTGGTTAGCATGTGCACTCGGCAGTGGTCGACACGGCGTTCATATTCCGGTCATCGATCGGAGCCCCTATAAACGTTAGCCATTTTACATCGTTACCACCCTCTACCTCGTGGCGGTGTTGAATGGGATTTTGCTGTCGTTGTCCCTAAGACCATAAGGCATTTTTTACATTCCCGAGCTCCTTAGAGGGCAGTACACAAGTGCGAGGGTCGCAATTTTAAGCTTGGATGCATTCCTAGACGATAAATAGACAGTGATCTAAAGTTGAACCCGTTGACCATTGCTTTTCACTTCTGCCTCCTTTTTCTTTGATAAAGACCGGTAGCATTGGGTTTGGAAGTCGATTTTTAGAAGTCTCATGAGACAATTGCAAATCATGCATTGATATACCGTGCAACCATAGCACGTGTTCTGTAAAGTTTGGTAGAATGACCGCTCATCTTGGTGCGCAGATCAAAGGAGCCGCAAGAGAATGAGAGTTTTCTTTTTGACAGATGTTGATGGCAAAAATATATTTTTTGTTTCGGCGTAACTGCTTCGAATTGAACACAGAGCTTCAACGAACAATCCGATAAACTATAGCCACTACGCCGCAGTGACCATTGCTCTATTGTAAATAATATATTCGATTACTAAAATTACAATTGTAAAAATCTCTGGTTAAACTAGTATTATTTATTTATTTTTTCTTTACAGGTTACACTCTGGGACTACCTACGGTACGGTGCAAATGAGTTCCTTGGCGAAGTTTTGATCGACTTAACCCATCACATACTTGATGATGAAGCAGAATGGTATCCACTGCAACCACATCAGGACCCAGTTCATATCGTATGTTTCCCAAAAAAAAATCAAACAAAAGTCTCATATGATCCCTTAACTTTAACACGTCAAAATCTTTTAAAGAAATACTCCTATCAACATTTATGAAAACAGTTTTAGTTTATTTTGTTTTTCGTCCTTGAAACTTTGTTCGGGTTTAGTTTAACTTCTGTCTTCTTTTTTTTTTTTTTTAACTACATTAAGGAATGCGTTAACAATAGTAACATGGAAATACAAAGACGAAACGCATAAACAAATTTCTTTACTCAATAAAATAAGTTATACATACACATTCAACTTATCACAAAAAAAAAGCGAAGAGAAAATGCGCAACCATAATTCAAAGTATTCAACTAGAATTGTCATAAAAAGCTTTATTCCCTCCTCCCCTCAGATACATACATTAACGATTTATTTTGTTTGTTTTCATTATATTTATTCAATTGTTTGCTCTGATGACATATCCGTATGTGCTATACATAACACGTGTAAAAATGTAGAGATACTATTGAGCCTAAATCCATAGTGCGAATGAGGTAAAGCATGTAAATCTATCGGAATGATTCGTGGCAATACTCGTATTTTATTTATAAATGAAACCAATATTACAATTGAAATTATACAAGCTCATGGATATTAATAATTGCAGTGGCCTAGACAGTATTCCCACAATCTACTGCTAATTTCTTGATCTGTTTAGTTAGGTGTCCGAACTTTCTATAAGGAAATCTGTTGCTGAATTCCTGACCGAAGCAGAGATGTTTAATTGCTCCACAACCTTTCGACGATCTGGTTTTTACTTCGATATTCAAACAGCCTTAAAAGTTACTCCCACGAGCGAAAATCTCGCTGCTGGTAAAAATTTCACGCAACCGCCTGCTCATTTGAAAACATGAGAATCACAAAGAAGGATTTTTTTTTATGTATAAAATCAAAACTAAAATAATTTATATATTTGGCCGCTTCAACTTGATTCAATCACGATTTGTTTGACCATTATCAGTGCTACGAAAATTTTCACTTAGATGTCGTTACATTTGAGGCTTAACCTGGGTCCTATTGAACAAGCTATCCCCGTAAACCAGGTCCTACGATATTTGCCTTCTGACGTTTTCCTCGCCAATTGGTGTAGATCGGTTTCTACTTGTTCGGATCATGAGCGTACACATTTACTTAGATGTCAAGTTCATGTAACAAGATGCGAATCATTTTGATTAGACCGAATGTCTGTAAATCATTGTCGATGAAAGGAATTCTTTTTCTTTGGAACTGAATGCAATTAAAATAATTTTTCAATTGAGTTTATGGCGGTATGAGACATTAACAAAGCAAGTCCACCTTGAAGTCGTAAGTATTTCGAGGAGATATTTTGTTCTCCATATCAGCTAACCAATCTACCATATTGTACTTGGTTACGGTCTTCATTCATCTAGTTACACAAGGCGAGTTTTTTAGTAACTTTCCTTTTCTGTCCCTGGTGTCAGTGTTCCCCATCCATAATATTTATTGTATTCGGCCTCTTCTGATCAGGTTAATGACACTTCATAGCCCGATGTGTCTTCTCCTCCTTCCATAGTCTATGAATTCGTGATTGAAGATTACTCAAACAACTTTTCTTTAAGTCCCAGAGCCATACAAACCTTACGATGCCTAGCTGTTTGAAAAAAAGCCGACGACTCTTGGACGACCTCATGTGACCAATGACTCAACCTTTACTTTCCAGTTAGCTCCCTCCTATTCACGGCCAGTAACAACTTTAATAGGACTACTACTGTTGCGACTAAAATTCACGGCCTGATTGCATAGCTTTAAACCACACAAGTCTGCTGGACCGGACGGTATAATACCTGCCAAGTTTCAAACAATTCCGAATATTTCCTATTAATGCTAGAGAATATCAGGAGGAGTAGCGTAGAAATGATCCGCAATGATCAAGTCGGAAAATGATCTTATGTTGTCCCAAAGGACCTCAGACCTGTAAGTCTATCATCTTCTGAAAACTCTAGAAGGACTGATCGATATCCATGTACAATCTAGAATTCATCCACGACTTTTGTCTTCGGTTCAACATGTCTTCCGTAAAGGAAAGTCCTTGGAAACAGCTCTACATTCATTGGCTAGCTACATCGAACAATCCCTATATTGTAGAGAGTGCACAGTGGTCGAGTTTCTGGATATAGAAGGTGCCTTTAACAATGTCAACACAGCCGCAATCACAACTGCGCTGTTAACTCTGAAGGTAGACGACTCACTTGGGGAGTTTATCAGTCTCATGCTATATATTGTAGCAGGATAATCAACCCAAAACTGGATGGGGTTTCTGCTAAAAGATGTGCCAGCAGAGGTATGCCGCAAGGCAGTGTCCTTTTAGCCCTTCTCTGGAACTTGGGGGCAATGAACTGCTGATATATGCGGATGATGTTGCTATAGCCGTCTCAAGAATGTATTTCAACTCCAAAATCTTAACAGAGTAACCCGTTTTGCGGATCGCTGTGGATTAGGAGTGAATCTCTATAAAAGTGATCTTATCCTCTTTTCCAGGAAATATGAAACTCCAATCATAGACCCTCCCTCAAGCAATAGTACCAGCTTAATCTTTTTTGATACAGCGAAATATCTGGGTCTTACTTTTGACAGGAAACTAAACTGGAGAGCTAATATAGAAGAAAGAGTCAGGAAATCTCCAGTAGCTTTGTTCAATTGCAAAACAGTTATTGTGAACAGGCCCCATTTGTTCACAATAACCTCGCATTACACACTGGCTGTAAGCCTTGGTTATACGAGCGATACTCACCTACAAAAGCGTGACTTAAGCAAAGTCTAAAGGACAACAAGTCTGTGCATAAACGGAGCCCTCCCTCCCTACTCCCTCCGGCACTGGATTTTCTGTTTCACTTGATACACCTTAATATTTTCAGTACACAAGCGACTACACAGTGGACAAATAAACTATTTGGCCAGGCTAATATACTTTCCACATGCCGCAACATTGGTTTGGCAAAGACTTTCATGTAAGCATCCCCTCTAGATCTTTCTGGGAGGAAGATGTTTTCAAGGACGGTAAGTCAATCCACTTCTACACAGGTCCAAGACTGATAGCAGGGTTGTTGGCCGTGTTTTCTCAGATAAGCTTAACCTAAGCCTCTCCTTTCTCCTTTCAAATTACTGTAGCGTGTTCCAGGAGGAAATTTTGCCGATTAAAAAAGTCCTGTCCTGGCTGAAGAAAAACGTGATATCTGCAAAGGATATCCGCATCTTTTCGAATAGTCACGCCGCTATCAAATCCCTGGACTCAGTCTCACAAAATTCTAAAATCGCCCCTGAATTCCAATCACCTCTCAGGGAGATGGCGGAGTAGTTCAACATCCACCTTTGTTGGGTGCCGGGCCACAAAGATATTCCACTGAATTTTAGGGCCGACGAACTCGCCAAAATTGAAACCACTCTATCTATCCTACCTGAAAAATGAATCATTGGTATACCAGTCGCTACGTCCAAACTAAAACTAAAGCTGGATGCTATTAGAAGAACAAACCCTAGGTGGACTGTTAGATCAACATGTCCAGCGACCTAAGCTGAATCTGGATCTCTCTAAGAGTGATCTTTCATAATAGGAAACATTTCAGCGCCATCATAGGTATCATCACTGGACATGTATTGAGAGGAGACGATCCTCCACTCTGTACCTGCTCCACATAAGAGCTTTCTTCTACGAGTATATTATTTTACAATGACTTAAGAGATTTTTTTTTAGATTCGCTCGCGTTTCAGGGGGTATTAATACCCTTAAAATGTTTGCACACCGCCCGGGCGTAGGAAAACAGTCTACTACGCTTCGTCAGAAGCTCATATTGGTTCCAAGAGTAGAAGGATTATATAGATCCAAGTGGCATCAAAATGGGCTAATATGCATAAGTGGTTTGATTTTGAAAGCAGCTACTCTAACCTAAGCTAAGCTAATCTAGTGCCCTAGATCATAATTGGATTGATAGGGTACTATAAAAAGGCACTTGAGTCGGTGTTGTTTTTCAAAGGAACCCTTTGGTATTCAATTAGTTTTTAACTCAAGGGAACGGCGGCTGGTGAGAGTGTTTCTTCGACTGATCTCAGCGCTAGAGTCACTGCACAAGCTAAGCCCCTAACTACCTCAAAGTTATATTTGCCTGTTGTGTCATTATGCCTGAAATTGTTAAGTACCACTTTTGTAGTCCTGTGTCGTTGCGTTTATCACCCGTTACAACAGATAGCAGCAATACTAAGTTTTCAATTCTTAATCATTCTTTCCTTCGACTTGGAAATGAGCTGGTATGTGCCCTCTACCAAGTAATCTCCTGCTGCCTTGGATGGCTCCGGTCCACCATCCTTGTAATACACAACAAACCACTGGGTTTCGTTCTGCCAGCCAGCGGAAGTTCGGTCGTTACCGATTTTTAACAGTTTACAGAAGTAGTTTTCGAGGATCACACTAATACTAAGTTGCCTTCTTTACCGCAGGCCTCTGTTCCAGTCGTGATGCTTTTTCTTTTGACAAGTCATCGTTCGTGCCGCCTATTGTGCTCATTGGTCACGCGATTAGCTTTGCTGCCCCTTTGCAGGCGCTCTGCATGCCTCATGTATTTCTGCATGTTGAAGCTATTCCTTGATGGACCTAAGGTTCCATTGCGGAAGCCGAGAAATCTAGCACATAATAGGCAATGCCACTCAGTCATCATAGGGCTTATTCAGATATCGGGCGACAGTATTTTTCTGACGTTCTGGCTATAAAGTCACTATTCACTTTTTAGAACCATCGGTCACCCATTATATCGGAGGAATGCCTGAAAATGTGATCGATCTGGTTGGCGGTTGATTGGTTGGGAAGCCTCTAAGTCCGAGTTGTATCATTAAAGCTGAAGATCAGCAGAAGGTGATTTGGGTTATTACGAACACATATTTCTAAGATTTGGACGAGCAGGAAAATTTCGGCAGCTGCAGAAGAATTATCCTTCCCATCGTTGTTAACATGACCCTCTCCACCATGGTGTTTGAACGCCAGAAATATTTTTTTAACAATCTGATTTGGCCATGTTATTCCATGGGTTGATCGCATTTTGGAAAACCAAAGCAAAAACTCGGGAGGTTGAAAGCTCTTCGATTTCCACATGCGCCGTAAAGCCGCCTCTGGCATATTTAGATACAAGATGTATCTCGTTTTGATAGTCAGACACTAGCCAGTCTTTGGTTTTAACCACTGCTTCGTCAGAGGATGTGTTTTTATTGTGGACGTTCTTTACTACGGGTATTCGACGGGTATACGGGTATGTCAACATTCACAAGAGAAGCCCCAGTACCAGCAATTGTAAACCTTCGGTCAGCCCAGTCTAGTACTTATCTACTTTGCTGGTACCACAGCTTCACAGGATCCAGGGTACCCATTCTCTCGAGATGTCTTCTTGTAAACAATAAAATTTCTGAGTAAAAGAATCAGTTTTCTTCCTTTTATTTATCAACTAACGCCTTCAAGATGTCCAGCATGAAGTGCAAATTTCTGATCTGATCCCTGCCACCCTTCTTCTAATTCGGCTAGCTATCTGTTATAAATTCATATATAATCTGCTGATGTATCTTTTCATATGTGTTTCTAAAATGCACATTGGGCATTGTGACGGTGCTTCCCCAGGAGGCTTGTTGCGTATTGGTAACACTTTCGAATTCTGCAACTACCCTGCTTCTGGGAGAACTCCCACTGAAGGACACTATTATTGTTGAAGGGCACACTGCCTTGAATGAAATGCTATCGTCAGCCGGTACCTTGTTATCACTTGCAAATAAATTAACTGGCGTGACCCTAGTGACATCTGTGCTGGGATTTCTAATTATGTTGCGTATAGTAGTAATTTTTGTGGAAATGTGTGTACCATTATGGGCTATACCATTATTCAGCATGCTGTGAGTATTTGTGGAGACACAAAGCCATTATCCTAGACCCAAGGATCCTTTGGCAGTTTTTGATTCTATGATGACTCAAACTTTATATACTAAAACAAGCGACAATGACAAAATAGTTCGAATGTTTTACCAAGGGTAAGTGTCTAGTTCTCAGCAATATAAGTCGGAATCGAAATTCGCAAGTACCAGCAGGTCTTTCTCATCTCTCAAGCAATTCCCTACAGATTTGGCATCCAATTAAATACAATAAAGAGATGACGATAAGCAAGCCCTAAGCTTTTTTGGAATGAATTTAAAAAATATTTTTCTTCCACTATCTTAAAGTTCTGCTTTAGGTGTTGCGTTCTTTCTTTATATATCCCATAAAATTAGTGTGGCATTAAGTTTAATTAATCCAGATACAATTTAAGAGGCATCATCGCTGAAGACAAGTTCTACCTCTCCAAACTTCTGCTTGCCTAGTCAACATTGTCCTAAAGGAATTGGTTGTGCGGGTTACCATTTTGACAAAAGCTACGGTGCTAGTCGATTTTTTTCGATCCTCTTTTACAACTTAACGCATTTTTACTGCAACTGATCCAATGAACGCGAATGATCAGAGATAACCTGCTGGGTATTTCCCATGATGCCCATAGTCAGCGTGTGCTAGAAATTGAACGCTTTCACGATACGAGGCTTGGTTTGCGTGATTGTGCCCTTTTCTGGGAAACTTCATTCGGTTACTCTTATATTCGCCTTACGCTACTGATATTTCGTAAGACCCAGGCTTATATGAAAGACTACGGCCTTGATTGAGACCTTTCTAGTTAATTGCTTTTCTTTCTATCTGCCCGATGTCTTGTCCATCTTCTTTGCTCGTAGTCGCTAGGAGCTCTCATTCTTCTATGTAGCAGTTCTTCGGACGACTTCATGCATTTAGTTCTTCATTTACTCACATAGGTGGCGCTACAGCTCGGGGTAAACTTGAGCCTCTACAGTTACCTTGGTGTTTACCTAACTGCTTTCCGTTGCGTTGCATCGTTCCCTTCATCTAGTACGCGCCACCAAAAGGCGAGATCTTCCTCTACTGCGTCGTCCCTCCGGGTTAGATTCGAAAACTTTGCGGGACGGAACATTGGTTCCATTCACTCTACATCTCAGACGACTGATGTGCAGTTTTCTGATTAGTTCTGTCGTCTTGGATCATCTCTTCTGAAGCCTGTCAACGCAAATGTTATCGAATATTTTACCCTCGAAACGACTGATGATATGTTCACCCGCTTCCGATAGGGTTCATGCCCCTGCGCCATAAGTAGGACTCGGATGATCAAAGTCTTATTAGTTTTTCGGGATAGGGCCTTACAACTCAATTGCCTTCTTAGACCAAAAGAAACAGCGATTGGCAAGGTGATTTTTCGTTATAATTCTTCTGAGGTGTTTTTGGCGGAATCTATAGCAGAGCCAAAGTAAACAAAGTCCTTTGTCCAATTTGTCTATGTTGTGTGTCCCTTCTGGTTGACAGCATATACATACTTATTTTTACCCTGATTTACCGCTAAATTCACTTTGGCAGTTTCCATTCCAATTTTAACGAAGGTCCACTAAGTTCTCCCAATTATGTCGATACGAGTATCAACGGCGTACGCTAGTAGGTGCACAGACTTTGCCTCCAGTGTTTCGCTTGTGAGTTCCGCGCAATTCTTTCAAGTATGATGTTAAAGAATTCACATGAAAGCGCGTCAGCTTGTCTAAAATCTTTTTTGACATCAAAGGTCTCGGTTAAAACGTTTGCGACCTTGACGGAGCAGCGAGGCTTCTCAATCGTCATTCTGCATAGATGGATGAGTTTGACAGGGATGCCAAAACTAGGGCTCTATATAGGTCGTGTCTGTGAATGCTGTCATATGCGGCTTTAAAATCGTAGAAAAGATACTGGGTATCGATTTGGACTTGTTGAGGTTTGGTCGATTGTGGACTTCGCTGGTCTGAAACCGTTGGCGAAGGGTTTCAGACGTTCACGCAATATGTCAGATACGAGTATAATATTGTATGCGATGTTGAGGAGACTTATACCTATATAATAGGCGCTGTTGAGGAGTCCCCTTTTTTGTCGATCGGGCAAACTGTTCTGAGATTCCATTCATCAGGCATACACTCTTCTAGCTAGATCTGAGAAATGAGTTAGTGCATGCTCTCCGCAAAGTTATTTCCAGCAACTTTGAATACCTCAGCCGGTAAGCCGTCAGGTTCAGCTGGTTTCTTGGTTTTCTGCTTAGATATTTCCGTACTTAATTTAGGTCGGGTGGACGAAAGTTTTGGCTATCATCGTTTAAGTGTAATAGAATGGTGGGGTTCTTCGCCACAATACAGTTTGCAGAAAAAGTTTTTTTACGAATCCTCAGCACCGTCTTTAACTCTACCACAGGGTTTCCTTTTTCATCTCTACTGGTGTTTCCGCACGGTTCTTCTTGCCTGGACATGTCCTTTTACCTGTTGGTAAAGCTTCTATATGTTTTTCCTGGATTACAAACTCTCAATTTCCTTGATACCGCGCTTCTTATGCTATTTCTTCGCCTTCTGGAGTAGACGATGCCTTTCTTCTGCACGTAGAGCTCAGGAACGGCTTTGTACGGTCCTTGTTTGGCTGCATGTGTTTGCTTTCATTCTTCATCAAACCATGGATTTCTTGGTGGTAGTCAGGTGAAACCCAGCAAATCAGTTCCGGCGTCTGTGAAGGCACAGGAGTTGTTGGCAGATTTCGAAGATAGGCTTTCGGCGAAGATTCTGGCACTTGCGATTGCAGCTTTTCTTTTCACAGCTGTTCTTCTTTGTTGCGCCTGACGAATCCGAATTCCGTACCTTGGCTGCAAAAGATGGCTGCAAAAGGACGGTTCTGACTTCCAGAATAATTGAGGCATGCGTTACTTCTATCGCAAAATAATCAATTTGATTTAACGTTTCATAATACGGAGACCGCTATCTCCCTTGTGTGTACTTTGATGAGGAAAACTGCTTTTTATGCTTACCAATTGTTGTACCAAAAATGTCCTCCTTCCCAATTAGAGCTCGGACATTGCTCATATGACTTGTTGAGGAGCTCATTGAAATATTCTTTCGTGTCGTCGTAACTGTCTTCCGTAGGGGCATGGGTTTAAACTTGTTACGGATTGTCATAAGATGCTCGCTCACGTGTCGGGAGCTCAAGACCTCTTGCCATACTCTGCCGCATATGACAAATTTGAATCCGAATAAACGCTGATACTTTTCCCAATAGTGATCCCCATAGTATACATATCGAGTATCACAGTTTTTAACCCATTTTTGTACGGTTCATCCCATAGCACTTCCTGGGTGGCGGGGATATCTGCATTATAGCAGTCAAGAGCCGCTGCTAACTGCTTGGCTGCACGTGCCCTGTTAAGGGTCCGTCCGAACAGTGAATGTGCAGATCAGATGGTCGTTTACGAGAGTCGTCAACAGTGAATCCATTTCTATCCGAGACCACGGACTATTGGTAGGTTTGGCACATCTTTTTAATCTCTTCCGTATAGGGTTGTGAGCCCTATGACTGCTTAGGTCAGTATTATGCTACTGTCCTAGCATGCCTTTGCCTTTTAGCCATTCTGCAGTTACCGTGGATCACCACTGGGAGGTGAGTCAAGCACTTCGCTACGAACTTAATTGTTGTGCTGCTGGTTCAATCCAAGTTATAGGACAGACAGCAGTTTCCCGATTAATTGCCATGCAGAAACCACCCCTTCATGTATTTACTGGCACACAAACCAGGAGTTGTGTTGTTTTCCTCGGATTAAACCTAACACATCACTTATGGCAGAGTCTCTGAGTGGCCAGTTGACAATATCGCTACTGATCTTCTGCGCTTAATGCTGTAGGCATAAGACTTCTCGAAAGGTTTTGATATGATCAATGAAAACACCCTTGCAGTCTCCTACAATTATAGTCTCCTGATGTCAGATTTTTTACAGTTCTATGCCGGAGTTTTGGTGTTCGGGATAGCCGCATTCGCAGCTTGGCTCCAATAAAGGTAGTGAACCATGTCGATGTCGACTACTTGAAACGTTGATACACCCAGAATACTCGAGATATGCTTTACATCCATTGCAATGCGATCAACTAAGTTGACAGTCTTTTGATTGGTGGAAGTAAAGTGTGCCAAATTTGTGCTACCACCTAACGAAGTCGGTTAGCCTGAATTCGTTTTTAGAACTGATAACGTACCAACTGTAGCATCAAAGATGCTCTCCCTTCGAACTTGATGTCGCCATCTTAACATTGTACATAATTTATTGCCTTTATGTCCAGCACGTATAAGTAATCTTTTTTTCATGTATAGGTATAGGATCACATATCGGGATAATACTACCGAATAAAGCTTAGATGAGAATTGTATTATAATTGAAAGTCGCTCGCTATGCCTGAGGCTCAAAACTGTTTCAAAGTATATCAAATGGAGTTACCGCTGAAGTTTCTTTTCAGGTTGCCATTGACTAAATGTTGGGAATTTCTCCACCGGCAGTTTAGTATTGTATTTTTCCAATCTAGGCCTTCGCAATGCAAGATGCACATATGCAGTACCAACTTCAGCATACAGTAAGGTACTACAGTAGAAATGACGGGCCAGGATACTTTTTTTCGCAAAAGACTAATGGTTTCGCTACTTACTCGTATGTGTCACGTACCTTCATGTTCCGGTCATTCATCATGATTCAAAAGTGCAATTCATTCACGAAGCAATAAAGCCCCTCGATGCACAATGCACAAAATATGGAAACTTTTCGACAACCATCTTTGGATTTTTGTTTTCCTGCTCATAAACAAAGCCTTGCAGATGGACATGTATCCTATAGCTCAAAATGATATTTTTGTTAAATGCTTGATCCATTTTATGAATTCCCAACAATTAACTGGCAAAGTTTCGACGCTGCTGAGGTTCGGCAGGTTTGAGCTCTTCCGTCAATTAAACCTTATAGGCCTTATGATCCACGACTTTATCCTACATCCTGTGGAGTTTTATTTGTGATATGATCATTTCCAGAAATCGACATGGATTCTACAAACATGGGTTTTCGATGTTCACTAACTTGTTTTAAGAAGTTTCGATTTCTGAATCAATTTAACAATTGCTGGAAGATAAGGTGCTTCACGTCGACCCAGAAACCTCTGCTAACTGCTAAATATGGGCCTCGGCTCTGCCTAGAAGTGATCATTCTTTTAATGACATTTTCTTAAGAGCTTTAACATTTTCTTAAGAGCTCTGACATTTTCTATTAGTGCATGAATCTTTGGAAAAAGTCAAAGGAAAAAGTCAAAGGGTGTTAAATTGCACGATGTCGGTGACCAATTAATGTCTTCATTTCGAGAAATCACATGTCCAGGAAATTTGTCACATAATAGAGCCATTGTTTCACCATCTGTATAGCATAGGCGCCGTCCTGCATAAAATAAACGTGATTCACGTCTTTAATCCACTCACTGAAACTGTCGCACTATATGGGCCAACAACACCGCCAGCCCAAAAATCGCATTATACTGCCATTCGTTGTGGATGGAGAGGTTGTTTTACTCTTGGGTTTTCGGAGCCCCAGGTGCGATAGGATCGGACCTGCCTATTGACCAACGCAGGTTGCTTTTCAGCCAATTTGACATGCAATATGTCGATTTCCTCACAAGATTTGATAGCGTTTATCGTTTCTCTTGGTTGAACAAATGAAAAGTGGATTGATCTTTTAGATGTTCATCAAATTGCCACCATAACCTTTTTTGGGTGAAGATCGGGCTTGTTTTAGTTTTTCATCTGCATCCAACCACTCCCCACATATTTTACGATTATCATGCAGGATCCACTTTTCATCACAGGTGACTATCCGGTGCGAAAACGGTTCAGTTTGGTTTCTTAATGTAAGTGAAGCGCAGATTTCCAGACGCCCTAGTTTTTGGAATTCGTTCAGCTCATGGGGTACCCACTTATTGAGTTTCTTTACCTTTCCTGTGAGGGAAAAATGCCGACTTATTGTCATTGGGGATACTCTCATGCTTTGTGCGATTCCCCGCACTGATTTCGTTGGGTCCGCATCCACCATTGCTCCTAAAACATTGTCGTCAACTAACGTTTCCGGCTTACCACGTGGTTCAATTTCGAGGCTGAAATCTCCCGAACGAAACTTTCCAAACCAACGTCGTATAGTGCCTTTGTTTACCGCTACATCCTCATTGCCTTTAATGTTTTCATTGCCAAAGACGCATTATGTCCTATTTTAAATTCGTAAAGGAAGAGGGTTCAAATTCGAACTGCCGACAGCATGGTAAATAATTCCTAGAAAAAATAACTGTTCTTTTAACGACATTTAATGTGGTCCAACCAATATAAGACATTTATCTGCCCAAAATTTGAGTACAATACCCATATCTGTTCGGGAACTCGTACAACATCTCTGCACCTCCTGCTAGAACAGATTCAAAACCGTGCGATAAAACTCATATGTGATACTAATATCAATCAGTCAATTGACACCCTCGAACACTGGCGTAATGTCCCATGCCTCACTCTGTTTTATCAGCATTCCGCTCCTTCAAACTTTTAACCGTAAAAACCCGTTTCGCTGTGAGTGCTCATCAGTATACCCCAGGCCAACTTCGGACGGGCTCCAAATTATCGTGATTCGTTCTTAAGCCGTACAATTTACTTATGGAATGCTCTTTATTAACTAGTCATTATTACCCGCAAACATTCAAAACCAACCTACATCGGTACCTCTCTTTCTTGCCTCCCTGATTTTCTTTCGCCCGCGCTGTGTGCAGCCATTTTAAACTCAAATTCCGCGAATACCACGTCCTTAGTTTAAATGGTCCTTTTCCTAGCAATTGAGTCATTTGCTGAATGATTTCGAGGACATCTTCCGTTGAATCTCCACCCGATATCATATAATCTACGGATTAGATCGGATTAGCTTTTTCCTCATCAGCTGGTTTAGTTCCATAAGCTTAAAAATTTAATTGAATCCTGGAATGAATCTATAGGATCGTCTCACCACAAGATGCATTGAAGGTAGCTCTCAGGGTATGACATCTTAATGCAGCAACATTTTACAAATATCGCCCGTCAATACAACTTTAAACGAGCGAAATTTCAATAAAATGAAAAATAGTTTACGCTGAATAATCGGACCCGCGACCGCAATATCATTCGATGAATATTCCGAAGAAGTAGCAGCAGATCCATCAAAAGTAACCCGTAATCCGGTGGTTGCGCTGTCGGCCTTCAACACGCATTGGTGCGGCAGGAAAAATGCTGGTATTCCCGTAGGACTGGCTTTTATTAGAAACAGATCTTTAAGGGATGCA
The DNA here is from genome assembly GCA_963966105.1 of Volucella zonaria. Taxonomy (NCBI): domain Eukaryota; kingdom Metazoa; phylum Arthropoda; class Insecta; order Diptera; family Syrphidae; genus Volucella; species Volucella zonaria. The sequence continues at coordinate 41,224,836 of OZ014530.1, read as the reverse complement.
TGTTCTTTTATGAACTCTAAATATCGGCTCATAGGAACGTTACAACTTTGAAGTTTTTTTTCTAGAATTTAAAAACCGCGAAGAGCTTATTGATATGGATTGCCAACCTTTCATTCATGGGGCACATTCTGTTGGGTAGGCAAAACGAATATTCACCTGTTTCTAATAGAATGAGGTTCTCGATGAAGTGTCTTTCATAATCGGTTTGTTTTTACTGTTATTCGATGAGGTGAAATTACAATACAAACTTCGATTTCCCAGAAACGTGTTACTAAGTCATGTAAACGGGTCTCGGATTTGGATTCAAATGACAAATTTTGAATTGCAGTTAAGCACGATGATTCTTCCCCGATTGGTTGTCCAACACTAGAGACAACCCATCCTAGCCGGTTTTTTCTTTTTTTTTGGAGAAGTTGTAAATTCCCCTGCAAACGTATCTGTCCAACGCACATACGATTAATTTTATATTTTCAAAAAACCGACGAGCGGTTATAAGAATATCAATTCGCTGGGACTTGAAGAATGAAGGGTTTGCTACCTCTAACTTGGCAGGAACAATCCACTAGGATTAAAAGTGCTTGTAAAATCTCCAATGCGAGACTTTAAGACGATTTCAACGGCTTCACTCGAGGTCAAGTCTGCTTGACCTATACCATGAATGAGCGTTGTTGATTTTGTCCTCTTATGGCAGGTTGTAGCTGATTTGCCATACGACTTGTAATACAATGAATTTGCGAAGCTGAACCGGCTCTATTTGGCATGCTCTGTAAACTACTTTTTCGAAAATTCAATTTTTTACTCTAGCAATAACTATCAAAACATGAAGAAAGCTAATACTTGTATGCAACTGATGGTTGACTACAAACTGTGATTGAATGACAATGTAAAGCGTCTTTCATTAAGCGCTTCCTATCTTTAACTTTAAATAAAGCAAAGTGTGTGTGAGATATCATCGAAATCTTTTATTCATTTGAAAGGCCTATCGATGCTATTACGAGTATGTATGGAATATAATACATCGTTCAAATGTTTGCCGCGGCTTCTCTGGGTGGCGCGCATTCGAAATGTCAAATTTTCCATGACTCCTCCGCATAAATCAGGCTGAATTTGTCCGATGGCATGGGTTATGTTGGCTTTGAGGGCCGCTGTGGTTTTTGGCTTATTCGCATAGACCTGCGACTTCAGAAAACCTCACAAGAAAAAGTCTAACGCGGTGAAATCGCACGATCTCGATGGCCAGTTCACTTGAGATGACCATGCTCTCAAATCGCTCGTGCAGAATTTGCAATGTGGCGTGAGCTGTGTGGTACGTAGCGCCGTCCAGATGAAACCACATGTCGTTGGTGTCCATATCATCCAATTCAAGCCAAAAGAAGTTGGTAATCATCGACCTATAGCGCTCGCTGTTGATGGTGATGGCGTAGCCAACGTCATATGGACCGATGACGCCGTCAGCCCAAAATCCATGCCAAACAGTGTCTTTTTCGGGATGCATTGGATGCTCTCATGTGGATTCATATCGTCCCAAATTCGACAATTTTGTTTGTTGACGTATCCATTCATCCAGAAATGGACCTCATTGCTGAAGATGATTTTACGATGAAAGTTAGGATCAGTTTCCAACTGCCCCAGAGCCCATTCAGGGAACACACGTCGTTGTCTATGGTCGTTTACCTTCAGCTCCTGGGTAAGTTGAATTTTGCACGGGTGCAGGCCCAAGTCACGACGCAAAATTTGCCAAGTTGGGGTCTCCGAAAGGCCGAGTTCTTGTGAGCGACGCGAAATCGACTGCCTCGGATTCTCCCGTACACTCCCACGGACAGTGGCGATGTTTTCGGCAGATCTTACGTTTCGTCGACGTACTAGTGTTGGCTTATCGTTTACTGAACCAGTGGATACAAATTTGTCTACCACACTGCGAATAGTCCTCTCGGTAGGACAATTTTGGCGACCCCAAGATGGGGCCCGAACAGGACACCCATTTTGATAAAACAATTTTATCAGTTGCACATATTGTTGAACGCTATGTCCGTCCATGGCTATTTGGCAAAACAGTCTGAATAAATGACTGCTAATTTGACAGATGTAGCTTCGAAAATAAGGCCGCTGTCAAGTCTCTATTGGAAGACCCTGTATTAGTGAAGTTGGTTTCCAAAGTTGTCACAGAAAAAAAAAAAGAGAAAATGATTACACTTTGTTGCTACTCTGAACACAATTCTTCCTATTGAATAAAGATTTTTGATTCGAACTCAATTCCTGTCGTTATCGTTTAAAGAAAGTTATACAGCTCTTTCAAAACATCCCCATACATCATTGAATTGAGAACCAATTATCGACCATACTGCCCCTTTTAATTATAAATTATCTGGTGTATGCAAGGTGAATTTTAATTGACTATATATACACACGTATGTATTTTTTTATATTTTTTTTTTTTGTTAAATCAACCCTCATACAATATGGAATTAGGCTCACGGTCAAATGCATACCTACACACACCCCGTACATATCTGTTAATTAGTATCATTTTGATTAATTACCTTCCATACAAATTGATTTTTTTATTTTTATTTTTTTTATTTTAACCGGGGAGAGGAATGGAGGAGGTGCTGGTTACTAAAAAACAAATAGAAAAAATAACAATAAATTCTCAGCTTTTGCTTTAGCACATAATTTAAAAATCCAACAAAAAAAAAAAAATAAATAAAACCAATACAATACAAAAGAAGATGCACATTTTGGTTTGCCCATACTACTTTACCTACTACGTTTAGTGTACATATATAAATATTTATTATATTCGTATCAATTATTCCTACAACAAAACAAGAAAGACAAAAAGAAAACAAAACAAAACCAAAATCAAATCCAAATTTTATAGTTACGTAGAGATGACCCAACAAATGAACAAATGGACATGATCCTGACACCGACTGACCATTTATCACCGCCCAGTACCACATCTCGTCTAAGTGACTCAGATACAACATCTGAGTGTGACATCGATGGAATAGCAACTGGCCGTGATGGTGCTAGTCTATCGTCCTTAGGCAGCTCATCAAGTCCACCTCCTGAGGTAAACTAAAAAAAAAAATCTAAAAAAAAAAAAAACTTAAAACAAAAAACCTTACACCACCAGCAAAATGATAAAAAAAAAAAAAAAAACCAACAACAACTAACTACTCACAGACAATCAACACAAATAGTGTTAAAGAAAATATAAAAATCTAGTAACAGATATACTTTCTATTGAATATCTATCTATATAGCGAGCAAATCTAAATAACTTAAGGGACATTTTTTTAAAAGAAGAAAAACCATTTTCTTAGAGTGGTGGTTAAAATTTATAAAATGTCCTTTCTTCTGTACCTCCAGTCCTATTCTGTCTGCTGTCACATATTCTTTATTCTTCTAATCGTTAGTATGTCCCTGTTTTTGTTTTTTATCTATGGAATACAACGAAAGCAGTTCTATGTCGTAGTGTCAGATGAAATGATTAAAAATTTATTTTTTTTTTTTAAAGAAAAACGTCGCCTTGGTATATGTTTTATTATTAGTTTTATTTTAGTTAAAATTATTTTTTTTTTTTATTATTACTGATTGTGTGCATATATTTAAAATTATCACGTGGTTAATAAACATATTTTATTTAACACTATTTTTTTTTTAAATATTTTCTTATAACGTCAAAGTGTGTATTATTAAAAAAAATGTTTTTTTGTTTTTTTTTTAATTTATTGATGTGTTCTCCAAGCCGTCTCTATTTCTCTCTCTCTCTCTCTCTCTCTCTGTAATTACACTCATCAACTCACTACGTGTAATAATTTTCTCTCTCTGTGTGTAATTATTTTAATTTTTTTTTTAATTCTTCATGTCACCGCATAGCATAAACTCGTTTCCGCCTAATTGTTAATTGTCATTTTCTGCATTTTTTTTTTTTTCTATACATGTCTAAATATCCTTTTGGTAAATTATATTTAAGTAGTTTTATACGTGAAGTAAATTTAGGTTGCCCTTCATAAACTTTATGTAATATATTGTAGTTACACACTAAACTCTTAAGGTCTTTCCAGTACTTCCTAGCGATTCGCCTTAGTTCTTATGAAATCGCTACAATCCTCCTTGATCACCGATATAGGGATCACTAGGCAATTTTCTTACTCACCTATAGCTTTCTTTAGATGGAAGGCTTTCGATTGAAAATCATCCTCCGCGGCCTTTTTCTAATCTTTAGTGATGGTAATCTAGTAGATAGGTCCGTGAAACACGTAACCAGTAACCAGAGTTACAGCTTGTTATGATTGTCGAAATGCTCTGACGGGCTTTTTTTTGAAGAAAACTTCGAGGAAAATTGTGCCTTATCCAATGTAATTATCGCAATATAGAATTAATAACTAGAACTTGAAAATTCCTAAAATTGCCATGGATACGAGTATGTAGCTGACTAATTTTCTGTAAAAGAAGGATATAGCAATTCAGCACTCATTATCACTTCGCGGCTCCTGAATTTGAAAGGCATTTAAGCATACTTTGTCTTTGTAAAACCATTGGTCTACTAAGGATATTTCTGTACAAAGAAAATCAGACAGGATTAAAAAAGTTGTCAGAATCTGTTTACGGCCTACTTTCATGAAGACAACACCAATCACAACCCAATACTTCAAATTTACGTCGCAATCAGCACCTCATAAAAGGGTGTTTTATAGATGCCCCCCATTTTTTCAGCAGTTTCAACAGATGTCATATTTGTGCTCTAGATTGTCTACAATTTAATAAATAAATTTTTTTTAAATTTTAATTTAATTAAAATGTATCTTTAATTTAAATTTAAACTTAATTTTAATATTGGATGATATACTCGTCCCGATAAGTGAGCGTTTAGTGAAAAAATTCAAATCGCCTTATTCACTCCATCTAGTGAGACAGCGCAATGCGAGAAGCGAAGAGAATATTGCGGTTCTACGCAAGTCGGTAAGTCAAGACCGCAACCAATCGATTCCGCGTTGTTTTCAAGAGCTGCTCATCTCTCGAATGTATCTATGCGTATTTTGCGAAAAGACTTGGCTGTAACGTCCGTATAAAATCGCGAAAGTCAAATGGCCATCCTGCCCGTCGAACTTTCGCTGATGGAAGAAGATCCGGATTTTCACCGAAAAATCATCCCCAGTGTCGATACTACTGACAAAATGAACCCTTCGTCTCGATGAAAGTCAATGGAGACACATATCGCTCAATGCTTACCAATTAGTTTTTAAATTTTAAGATCTTTCTTTGCCATCCTTTTCTCAAAATTTACACGATGAAGAATGTCCTGGAGATGACAATAAGGGCTTTGTGTAAGCAACACTAGTGAGGATTTTGCACTTGTTTTAGACTTGTTGCGATTTTTAAAGTAGACATGCATGGTTTTCGAGAACTTCCATGCTTAGACGAAATCGTTCTGAATGGATTTTTAGGACTTGAAGATGCATGTTTTGGGCTCGGCTTTGTGCCGATAATGAATTTGGATCGGATGCCGGAGAATTCTGTCGAGAAAATAACTTTTCCTTAGCTGAATCTTCACTTTCCTGTTTTCGCTTTTTCTTGCTGGATCTCGATCTCATTTTCAAAGATTTGTTAAGATTTGCACACCAGTTGCAAACAAGTTGGCATATACTCGTAGGCCCTAAAAGGTCACCTTCCCCTGTTTTAAAGAATCGGAGCTCAGCGTCTTAGCCGTGCTTATGTTTACCCCTAAATATTACTATCCTGATTTCATTTTTGTTGCGTGAACTTGGCCTTCATCTCACTTGCTTACTTACTTACGGAGTGAACCTGAACCTGAAATAACAAGGCTCTCCAGCTTGCTCGGTCCTTTAGCTAATTGTCTCCAATTGCAGCCTCTAAGTCGGTTGGGGGGACCACTTGTGCACGTGAGGTTTTCCTCCACTGCGTTGTCTCTCAGAGTTAAATTCGAAGGCTCTATGGGCGGAACATTAGTGTCTATTCGCTCTACATGTCCTAGCCATTTCAGGCGACTGATGCGCAGTTTCTTGACTAGGTCGATATTGATATACAGCTCGTATAGTTCGTCGTTAGTTCGTCTTCTCCTCCAAAGCCCTTCAACGCCAAGAGGACCGAATATTTTTTCAAAGAATTTTTCTCACTTAACGAGTGAGGATATCTTCATCCGCTTTCAATGGAGTCCATGTTTCAGTACCCCAAAAAATATGACTGTGATTATCAAGATGTTATATAGAGTGTTCTTAGTTTTTCAGGATAGGGCCTTACTACTCAATTGCCTTCGTAGTCCAAAGAAACAGCGATTGGCAAGAATGGTTGTTCGTTTTATTTCTGCTGAGGTGTTCTTGGCCGGATTTATAGCAGAGCCATGGTAGACTAGGTTCTTTACTACCTCAAAATTATAGCTGTCGATTGTAACGCTCTGTCCAATTCATCGACGTTGTATGTCGCTTCTTGTTGACAGCATAGACTTGGTTTTCCACTGATTTACTAGCGAACGCACTGATGATAGCCCGCTGTCGATATCATAGACGTACGCCAGTTGTAACACAGACTTTTGAAAGATTGTACCTCCAGTGTTAACTTGTGCCTTTAGCTTACTTCTTTCAAATACGAGTATGATATTAAAGAAGCCACATGACAGCTTGTGGGCTTGTCTGAAGCCTTTTTTAACCAAGTCAAATGCCTCGGTTAGGTCGTTACCGACCTTAACTTAGCACCGAGCGTTCTCAACCGTCATTCTTCACAGGTGGACAAATCTGTCAGGGATGTGAAAACTAGACATGGCTCTCTATCCCTCGTCTCTATAAATTCCGTCATATGCCGCCTTAAAATCGATGAAAAGATGGTAGGTATCGATTTGGACTTCTTGAGTCAGTTCGAGAATCTGCTGGAATATGAACATTTGGTTGATTGTGGACTTTGCTGGTCTAAAACCAAACTGATAGGGACCAGTCAGGTTGTTGACGAAGGTGTCCAGACGTTCACACAACCTGGCAGAAAAAATCTTGTATACATTGTTTAAGAGACTAAGACCTCTGTAGTTGGGGCAGTTGAGAGGGTAACCTTTTTTGCGGATCAGGCATACGATGCTGAGATATCATTCACCAGCCGTACACTCTTTTGACCAGATCTGAAAAATTTAGTTGGCGCATGTTCTCCACAAAATCCTTCCCAGCAGCCTTGACTCGGCCGGTAAGCCGTAGGTCCAGCTGCTTTCTTGGTTTTCTCCTTAGATATTGCCAGCCATACTTAATTTAAGTCAGGTGGACGAAAGTTTTGGCTATCATCGTTTCAGTTTAATAGAATGTTCGTCATTATACAGTCCGCAGAAAAAGTTTGCTTCGAATTCTCAGCAGCGCCTGTGACTCTACTACAGGGTTTCCTTTTTCATCTCTATCGGTTTCTGTGCGGGGCTTCTTGCATGGACATGTCTTTTAATCTGTTGGTAAGGCTTCCATATGTTCTTCCTGGAGTACATCTCAATATCTTCGATTGCGCCCTTCTCGTGTTCTTTTTTCTTCTGAAGAAGATGTCGATGTTCTTCCCGTCTCTTCTGCTCGTAGAACTCACGAGCAGATTCCGTCCTCCTCTCATCAAACCAAGGGTTTCTTGGTGGTGGTAGGGTGAAATCCAGCAAATCTGTTCCGGCATCTCTGATGGAACTTTGGCAGCATTATTAGTGGTCATAGGAGTTGTTGAGAGATTTCGGGATACGTTTTGCTCTAGTTTATGAGCGGCTCTCGTTTTTCGTTGCAGCGTCGCTTTGTACTTGTCCTTGTTTAGCTGCATGTGGTTGCTGTCATTCTACATCAAACCATGGATTTATCGGTGGTGATCAGGTGAAACGCGATGCATCAGTTGCGGTGTCTGTGATGGCATATTGGCAGCGTTGGCATAAAAGTAGCTGGGAGATTCCGAGATAGGCATTCGGAGAAGATTCTGGCAGTCACTTGCGATTGCAGCTATTCTACTTTATATCTTCTCACAGTAGTTCGTCTCTATTATGACGCTTAGTAAATCCGAAACAAGTTGATAATCCGAGTTCATGTTGGCTGCCCGGAACATTCGGACGTCCAAAACACTGGAGGGATACTTTACGTCTATAACGAAATGATCACTTTGATTTAGCGTTTGATGATCCCGAGAGCGCCATGTCTCCTTGTGTAAATTGAGATGAGGAAACCGCGGGCTTGCTATAGTAATATTTCGGCCCACCGCAAATTCAGTAAATCGAAATCCGTTTCCAGACTTGATGTCATCTAGGCTATGCTTACCGACAGTCCTACCAAAGTTGTCCTCCTTTCCTGACGTTGAAATCGTACTAGGCGATCATACCTCGGATATTGCTCATGTGACTTGTCGAGGAGTTCGTGGAAAGATTCTTTGGTGGAGTCGTCCACGTGTAAATCCGAAGTTCGTTGTCCTTTAACCGTTTGCTAGGTCAACAGTGAGTCCATTTTTATTCTTGGCCTTCATCGCCGAGATTAAATGGTTTGTTCCGACTGATGCGAAGCTCTTTTTTTTCAAATTCTCAGCACTGACTGTGATTCGTAGGAACAATTTGTTCGTCCTTGCAGTATTTGGCTCTGGCGTTGAGGCTTTGATATTTTATTTTCACTCTTGCATTAGCAACTCTCCTTTTTCCTCGAGTTACAATTTGTATATTCCTTTTTTTTTGCTTCTGAGAAGCCGCTGTTTATGCCGGCTCTTTTGATCTAAGGGTTCGCAAGTACTTCTGAACTTTCTTCGCAGCACCGCCCAGTGAGCCTCTTTTTTCACTGCATATGTTTGCTGGCATTTTTCTTGTTGAGCCAGTGCCTTAGTGGTGGCCGTAAAAATCCAAGTTTTCACTGCTTGAGGCTGCCGGGGTAGAGCTTCTTGATAGACACTCGTTCCGAAAATGTTGATTAATGTATTGTCAACAGTAGTCGTTGCGCCGTAAGGTCTACTATACTGAATTCGTTATCGGAACTGGTGTTTGCAGAGAACCATCAAAGTTGGTTTCCTTTTCTAGCTTTGTCCCGGATAATTTTAACGTCAAGCGCCTAGACGGGGGATGGCAATGGAGTACAATGGAACATTACCACCACATGGGCATAGTACCCCGGCGTTAGATCGTGGACTTAACAAATTTATTTGTATTGTATCCTTTGAAAATAAAATAAAACATGTAATTATCCCTAGACTTCTTGCTTGTTCGCAAGTAAAAAACTTAAGACCAGCAATGACAAATCCTTAACCAATTATGCGTTGTCTTTATTGTCAGCGTTGTCTCAATAAACTTCAACTATTTTGATCCCTTCTAGGAAATAAAATATCTCGAGGTCCTCAAGATAGACCTCTGTTTGAGTGATGGTTTCATCGTTGAAGCCAAAGCTCTTTTTGCCCAACCATTTCTTCCGGTTTTAGCATAAAGAAAGACTGATGTTACCCCTACATATTATACCCTTAAAGAAGTTCTGTTTTATTTTCTAGATTCTCTATCATCAAAGGATTTTCATAGCTTACTCTTATGGTTCTCCACTATTTGTCGTGACTTAACTAATTAACCTTTACATCTATATAATGAATTTTATAATTGATTTAGTAATTTTCTTCCGAACTTTAGTTATTAATTATTCGGGTACAATTTCTTCTAACAAAAAAGTTTATAGTGAGTTTAAGTTAACAATTAAAGCTAATAAAAGTAGTGAAAATTAAAATTTTCAAAAAGAACTGCATAAACGCAAATGATTTCTGATATATTGTATATTTAAAAAAAAAAACTCACACCAGTATTGGTGTTGGCTACACCTGTTCGACTTAGAAATTATCAGCCAAGGAACGTTTTGCTTATAATAAGTTACTTTATTCCCTTATTTGTTCAATCAATTACTAAAATTAGATCATGGTAATTGCGTTTAATTTTGTGGCCGTATTTTGTCAGTAGATGTCCTCCAGTAATAATCTTTCCATGTTCCACACAAAGGATAATAGCTCCATAACGTTTTGTTTGTGTACACTTGTCACTTTGCTGTCGTTTTCATCGTTTCAATTAGGCTTTAAGTTTTCAACTAATGAATCAATCAGATTTCAACTGCAGTTTGTCATCCATTGATCTATCGCCCAATGACCAGGTTGTCATTTTTATACACTACACGAAAGCCCAACCAAACAACCTGTCCTTTGCAACTAACGTCTACCCCTCTACTCACCATTTTTGCACTCTCATAAATTAAATATTCAAATTTATCTGCAACTAATGGAATTACGAAAGTGCTTTGGTGATTAATTCTTGTCAGCTACATATTTAGTTGTGCTTGCATTTAAGATCCGATTAATTTAGTTGTGGCGGTTAGTTATGGGGTTAAAGTATTTTTTTTCATAATACTGGCTTTTATTAAATCAAGTAGATGTATCCGTAAAGAGTTCTCATTTTATCCACTTCAAAAACTTTAAGGAAATACTGAATACTCTCTCGAGAATTACTCAGCTTCCTAATAGTGTCTGGTTGGACGTCCTTAATTAAATTAGGGTTAGCCTTTGTATCTTTAATCGAATAAGTTAGATGTTTCAGATTTCGTAATAAATGTTAACTCCCTATAGAAAACAACAAAACACTTAAACCACCTTTCCCATTCATAACCGATTAAAGTTCTCTTTTATATTAATTCAGACTTAAATAAATATCTTTTCCAAATGCAGCCAATATACAGTTAAAAACGTATCATAGAACTAAATAAATTAAACTCTATTTCAGATTTGTTTTTTTATATAACGTCAAATTTAAAATTTAAAAATAAACAATCCCTATAAAATAAAACTTTATAAAAACAAATAATATTTCCCAAGATTTCACTTCGAAGAATATTGTAATTTATTTAATTTTGTATAAGAAAAACTTATATTGTAAAAAAAAAAAAAAGAAATAAGAAACGAAACCTTACAAGAACACATACACAAGAAAAGGACTATGCAAAAAAAAAGTTTATAATAAAAATACTCTGCTACCTAAACTGTAAAAACAAAAAAAACCAAAAATGTTTCAATTGAAACAATAAACATGAATGTTATAATACATCGTATATGTATATAATCATGTCTATCTATCTGTATAGACTAAATACTTTTATAGATCTTGCATTTAATTTTGTAGTTGTTTTTCTCTTCTGTTCATTGTCTTTCAATCGCTTTTTTGTATTTTCCTTTGCTTAGTGTGTACTTTTAAATGCAATAAATACACGTGTATATAACATCTTTTCACATAAAACAAATCGTACATTCAGTCTCAATTTTATATCTAAGTCTTACAACTCACATTGCCTCCAGACATTCCTATTTTGCATAAAAATAAGAAACAGATACTTTTCTTTTTTTTTTTTTGGAAAAAAAAAACACCTCTTAATGGCAATGTAATTAATTTTTTTATTAAAAAAATATATATATGTATTTTTCTTTCTTCCTTTTTTTATCTCGATTTTTCTACAATTTCAAAAACTATTTTTTTATTGATTTTCTCTTAAACAATTTCCTTCACGCCCACGTTTTTTTTTTTTTTTTCAAAAAACACACACTGCCTATTTCTTTGAAACCTTTTTAAAAAAAAAAAAAAAATCCCATCCCTATAACAAAATCCGCTGTTTCCCATTTTGAAATTTAAAATTTTCAGATTGAGTTACACGAACGTCGTTCACGACGTGATATGTCACCACAAGGTCGAAAAAGAGTGGCCGGTATGGTAGCACGTGACTATCGAACGGTTTCTGGCATTGGACAAAGTTATCATAATCAGGTTTGAAATTTTTGAATACAAAAATTTTAATTAAGAAAAAAAACAAACATTGTATAAAAATAAGTAAAAATAAACTGTCGAAAGGAATCCCCGTCTGTAAGAGGAGAAATGTAAAAAGGAAGGGTTTTTGGCGTATTTTGAACGGATATTTGTTTTTTAAATTATTGAAAAACCCTTTACTGTAGATCCTGCGGTCACAAGTGGCTGCTGTTTATTCTATATTTTCGAATTCCGATTTTTCTGTCAAATAAATTTCGTACCGTTTGTTGGGGACCCTTTATTTCTGACACTCTTGGTTCTATAAGTAGTCGTAAGGTAAAGCAGTTTATCCTTATTTTCTGAACGATATACTTTGGGAATTTTCAAAATTTTCTAGGCCTAAATACTTTTTAACAAGAACTTTTCGAATATTTGAAATCCTTTTCTTATTCTAGTTTTTGTCGCCTGTAGAAACTCTTAAAGAATGCGCTCTATAGTATTGGATTCTCACTTCAGCCTTATACGATGATCTAAATTTGTATACGAATTTTATTTTCCACATTAGAGGAGCATACATAATATGGTCGCAGCACAGTCTGAAAAGTACCTGGGTCGTGGTCAAAACATGTTGCCAATTGACCTAATTAGTAGTTTAGCTAATTATCCTTAGAGTTCTGTATTCCTTTAATCGCACTACCTTCCATATAGTCCTCTCTTTCTTTTATTACTTACCTATGCTGGCATTACAGTCCGGGGTGGATCTGGGCCTCAACCAACAAGCGTCTCCAGCCATCTCGGTCTTTGCTAGCTGCCTCCGGTTTCACACGCCAAGTTGGTTGAGGTCTCATTCCACCTCCGTACGCCACCTGATTCGCGGTCTTCGTCTACTGCTCTGTCCCTTGGGGACGGATTCGAAAACCTTTCAAACCGGAGTATTAGTGTCTATCCGCTCTATGTATGTGGCCAAATCATCCCAGTCATTAGACCCTCACTCTTCTGGCTAAGTCGTTGTCGCTGTACAGTCCCTACAGTTACTCATTAAATTTCCTCCTCCAGACGGAACCGAAAAATCCCCGAAGAACTTTCCTCTTAAACCACGCTGGAGCACCCTCATCCATTTTTGTATTTAGGTCACTTTTGTTCTTCAAGAGAGGGCTTTGCTTGTTAATACTTTCTTAAGCCAAAGAAGCAGCGATTGGAAAGAGCTATCCTTCGTTTGTTCTCAGCGCTGGTATCGTTGTCTGTATTAATAACGAAGCCTAGGTACACAAAGTCCTTAAGCAACTCAAAGTTATATCTGTCGAGGGTGCCGTTCTGTCCGAGACCTCGCCAATCGATGGGTGCTCTTTCTGACTGACATCATACTCGTATATAGGGTGACTACCTAAGAACATTTTTAAATAAAACAACAACCGGTGTGAGATATAAAATTTATTTTGGCTTTATTTTGAAGCTACGTTCTTGCCATTATGTATCGGATAGCACATCATTCAAATAGCCGCCTCGCCTTCGCTGGCAGTGCTTCACGCGGCCGCTCCAATTTTTGATGACTAGGTCCAATGTGTGCTGCATTCGACTGCAGTCGCACGATCGCGGCGGCCAATTGATTAACGCTCGCCATGAGATGACCCAGCAGCCAAATTTCTTCTTCACAACTTCGAGCGTTACGTCGTTTGTATGACATGTAGCGCCGTCTTGTTGGTCATATTCATGTTGTCGAGCTCTAACCAACGAAAGTCGGTTAACATCGCTCTATACCCATTGATATAACGGCGTCTCCTTCCTCTTTTCGAAAGAAATAAGGTCCGTTGATACCGACATGCCATAAACTGTACCACGCAGTCAACCTTTGTGTATGCGCTGATGCTTGGCCGAGCACTTGTGGATTGTGATTGCTCCAATAAGAGCAATTTTGCTTGTTGACATAGCCGCTGAGTCAAAATTGGGCCTCGTCAGAAAAGAAGATTTTCTAGCCAAAATTCGGATCTGCGGCCAATATTTCCAACGCCCAATTAACGAACTCACGGCGTTGTCTATGGTCGTCCGGCTTCAATTCTTGCTTCAGCACAATCTTATACGGATGTAGGCCCAAATCCAACCACAAAATAAGACGAATGGACTCTCTGGCGATGCCGAATTGGCATTTCTTCGTTACTGGCCGCTGCGGCAGTTTTCTTCATTTCTCACCAACCTCTGTCGGGTTGGTGGCTTAAGATCCAAAAGAGTGTACTGATGCTCATACATTTCCAGGGTGTGACGAATTGCCTGCACACTGAAGCCATGATTACGGCCGACCTTATGGTCGGTCGATAACCCGTATAGTACTTGGTTTCGCCTTCTTACGCTGTCAACAAAGGTCTCGGTGAGTTCTTTACTGACCTTCATAGATTAGCGTGCGTTATCCATCGTCACCCTCGAAATTGCTCTGTATAGTTCGTCCCTATAGGTGCTGTCATACGAGGCCTTAAAATCGATGAATAGGTGGTGTGTATCGATTTGAAGTTCATGGCTTCACTCCATGATTTGCCGCAGTGTGAATATTTGGATGATAGTGGCCTTTCCTGGCCTAAAGCCGTACTGATATGGGCCCAACAGGTTTTTAACGAACGACATTAAGAAGATTGATGTCTCTGTAGTTGGTGCAGTTCCGAGTGTTTCCTTTCTTGAGAATCGGACAAACAATGCTGAGGTTCCGTTCATCGGACATACTTTCGTCCAACCATATTTTACAGAAGAGTTGTTGTATGTTCCTTGAAGAGTTCGGTAGTCAGGCTATCCGTTTCAACATCTTTGTTCGACTTAAGCTTACATCTGGCTAACTTCACTATCTGTCGATATCGATCTATCTTCGGGTCAGGTGGACGGAATTGTTGATTAATTCTGCCTGCCAGCGGTATTTGTTCGGTCATCGCTGTTATACAGTCTACAGAAATACCCTTTCCAAATCTTCGGCTTCGGCATCGGCATCGTCTGCGACTCTACTACTATGTTCCCTTGTCCATCTTGAGAGGCTTCGGTTCGGCTTATGCGTCCGTGGCATGTTTTTTTCCCTTTTGGTAAAACTTCTGAATCTCATTCCTGGAGTAGCAACTCTCAATTTACTCGACACCGCTCTTCTCATGCACCTTCTTTTTTCTCCTGAAAATCCGGTGTCCGTTTCGCCTCTTCTGCTTGTAGGGCTCGTGACCAGCTCTAGTCCTTCTATGCAGCGCCTTTTTGTATGCTTCTTGCTTAGCTGCATGTGCTTGCCGGTATTCGTCGTCAAACCAGTGGTATCATTGTGGTGGCCGAATGAAACCCAGCACATCAGAGGTGGTATCTCTAATGAATTTTTGACAATATTACAACTCGGCTTCAATACTTGGTGCTCGCGGGACAGGAGCTCCTAAGGGATTAAGGGAGACTCGGCCGGAAAAGTATTCGAAGTTCTCTTGCGATTGTAGCCGTCCAACGTCAAACTTCCTCACAGTATTGGCTTGTCTTTGCGATGTTCAGGATATCCGCAACTGTACTTTCGATAAAACAAATTCTTATCTTTTATTAATCGTTGAAATATGCAAGGCCTATAATAGCGGCATATGTCTCACATATTTCATGAATACTGCGCCGCTGGCTAATTTTGTGATTCTTAGTACAATTCTTTAGGTTGAGGCCAGGAGTTGTTTTGTATTTGAGCAATACAATTACATTTCTTTCGGCCACTCCTTCGAACATCGGCTGGTCTTTTCGGTATCACGGTTTGCTACACCCGCTGACATTCGCAACATTTTCATTTTCGTCGCTGCCGGACGATCAATTGTCCTGTTTAACGAACTTTTAATTTTAAATTGAATTTCACTATCAAGAATCCACACTAGCTCTAACGACATTAACAATATTGTCATCATATTTTCCATGATGCATGCATTCAATAAAAATGACAGGAGTTGCGTTTGTGGATTGGGAAAAGCTGATATCCGCCAAGTGGCTGCGGCCAGTGTTGATACACATTTGTACCCGTTTTATTGCATTTTTCATGACTTTCCGCAAGATTTTCGGTGATAATTGTTCGCATTGCTGTCGAATATTCTCCTTAAGGGCTGCGATTGTCTGAGGCTTGTTGGCATAAGCCCACGACTTCAAATAGCCCCAAAGAAAGAAGTCGTCTGGGATGGTTAAATCGGGCGATCTTGCTGGCCATGCCAAATTGCCAAAACGTGAGATTACGCGAACAGGAAACGTTTCCTTCACAATATCCATTGTGGCTCGTGCTGTGTGTGCAGTTGCATCGTCTTATTGAAACCACATGTTAACCAATCTCCGATCATCCAACTCCTGGCCCTATAGCGTTCGCCAGTAACAGTAACCGTATTGCCGATGGTGTTCTCAAAAAAATACGGCCCAATCACTTCTCGCGGGTGAACGCCGCACCACACAGTATCTTTCAGTGGATGTAATGGCTCTTCGTGCATCACTCGCGGATTTTCAGTGCTCCAGAAACGAAGATTTTGCTTATTGACTTAACCGCTTAAGTGGAAATGCGCCTCGTCGCTCTTGATGATTTTCGGCACAAAATCGTCGTCTTCGTTGTTGAGATTGAGGATGGCTTTACAGTAATTCACACGCGACTGACGGTCAGGAGGTTTTAACTAATACACTGTTTGCACTTTGTACGATAACATGTGTAAATCTTTCACTAAAATTCGCTGTAGGCTCTGTCTGGTGATGTCCTATTACGTGGCCCGTCGTCTGGTTGATGTTTCTTCGTTCTCAGCGACATCGGTAGCCACAGCCGCGATATTCTCGGCCGAACGACCAGTCTGGTAGCGGCCATGCCCTGCATGGTCTCCTCTGGTTCTATTCTGTTCGAGTCGAGTAACTAAGCGCCTGAATGTTTGCGAGTTGGCGCGACACGATTAGGAAATCGACGTTGAAATTCACACTGCGCTAGCACCGCCGACCGATTATTGGTCAAAAACATAGACACAATTATTCTACGCTCCTGCAGATTATAGCTCTCCAATGCTTGTCTGTTTGTATACTGCAGCTATCTAATTCACAAATGTCAAATATTATTAAGGTACGACGCGATTTCCAAAAATTATACCATCTTCCGATAGGGTGATTAATTTTGCGCCACCTAGTATAAGTAAGGCTGATTCGTAGCCCGTTATTTTCTGACGCCTTATACGATTATTGCGAGTTGCACATCATTTCTTTTAGTGCCATATCCTCGGCGAAAAGGAGAGAAGTCGGTCCGGACTCGTCAATTTGCTGCTTCAATAAATAGATCTGGCCACTGTCGTGGTGCAACCCAAATATAACTCCGAATTGCCTAGTTATAGTTCACCCGCTGCTTTACGTGTGTTTTGCTTGACTCCAACCGGACCCCGCCGCTTCATGCATAAGGCTACACACATAGTGACATGGTTAACGTGTCATACACTTCTCGGGTGTATTTTTAGCTCTTAGCGACGTCCATATAAGATATCTCTGAACTCTATCAAACGCTTTTTCCAATTCGATGTAGAAGATATGCAGATTTTTCGGCACGTCGTGATGTTTTCTTATCCGTATCTATAATCTTTCAGTCGTGTTGTATATCTATGCCACAAATCTGTACTGGCTGCCATGGAATTTAATAATATTTCGCTGTCGACTGTCTAGAACCCTCTTGAATATTTTCTGGTATACTAGCTTCGCCGATCGGTAGTTGTTGCAATTTTTCGTGTCGCCTCTGCATTTATACAGTGGAACGAGAAAGCTTCCTAATACTGGTAAAGCATCTGACTGCCTCTATCACTTTATTGAGCAAACTCGCAAGGCATTTCAATTCAAGATTTTCGATTGTCGTTCAGTCACTCCTTTTACATGTCTTCGGTTCAGTCTTGGCTATCTTCTGCTTCGGTAAGATTTGTCATTTCCTCTAGATCCTCGACAGCCGAGGGAATGATATTGTGCGGGAATTCTTTATTAAATACCGCGATAAGCTAATCTTTTCATCTGTCATCTATTATTCAAGCGTCTCTGCTCGTCCTCACTACATTTCAGCGAATGAATCCCGTCCGGTTTTCTTCTTCAATGTTCCGTAATAAATACAAGCTCGTTTATCTATGTCTTGGCGTTGTCCTCCTTCTGTTGCTCTTAAAAACAAGAAAAGTGCATCTCCCAAGTCCCGATACAATGCCAATGGCTCAGACCGCGGTGACCGACTCTTTATTGCAACGATCGAATCAAGATCCACTTTATCGGTTTTGCTACTTACCTTTTGAGAAAAACAAGTAAAGATAAATATTTGTAATCAAAATGAATTTACTATTTTTCTAAATACTCTCCACTTTTGCATGCGCCTGAACCAATTTTCGGAGCACTTTCTCCACTCCGAACGGCGTAACTCCAAAATATGCGTTTTAAAAACACCAAGGGCTTTTTCAGACGTCGGAAAATGTTGGCGAGTATCTTACACAATACTTCAATATCCCAGGAAGCTTCTTTTAAATAAAACGACTTTCTATATTTATGCGCGAAGTTTATAATTCGTTTTATTTCCTGTCGTTCCAGAATATTTTTGAAGTGACAAATAAAATTAAAGGTTACAAATGCAAGATCGTGAAGCGAATGTACCAACTTGTACATTAACAAAGCCCTCAAGACATTAATGACAAACAGTAAAAGAAATTAAATTATAACAACATCCCCACCACAGTGAATCCCAATGTTCCAATGTCTAGGCTCGCCAACACACAAACTTTCCGTTGAACGATGCAGAAACCCGTCAGTACTTACGCAGTTCTCTCTTCTAGGCCTTTTTCATTTTACTCTGGCCATTTTGAGCGATGAAGGCTCCTGCTACACATGAGCACTAAATCGTCTACTGATAGATTCTTAACCGACTGGTGCTACTTGGTTCTGCGACAGAGGTCTGGAAGATTTTTTTTTTCTGTCGGAACAAATCACTCAAGAGTAAGCGCTTCAGTGATCAGGTGCTTACAATACCAGCATCACGTCTGTGCCGAGTACCTGATACGAGCGTAAGCCGGACATCCACAGAAATAGTCATCACTTTCACAGCACGTATCGCAGGATGTTGTGTCATTTATGCCCAGCACATTTAAGTTTTGCAAAAGTGTAATGTCCTGTCACGACGCCAGTAATCCACCTGCAGTCTTTTCTGCTGAAGGACAGTAGAAGGGCCTCGGACCTCTTAACGATGTGGGAAGCATTCGTTTTGTTTGCCTGCATCCCGGAGGGCTATGCCATCTGCAGTTTTGCTCATATGAGATTCAACTGTCAATGGAAGCGAAGCCTTAACCGAGGACGCTGGCAGACCCAACGTAGGTTCGGGTCTTGAAAAACTGTCCTCTGACCCTTGTCTGGCAAGTTCATCCGCGATTTCACTTCCCGCTATTCTATTGTGACCTGGAACCCAGACAAGGGTCATTGAATTTAGCCTTCCGACTGCGTTCAGTGATCTCTTGCATTCCTGAACTAGCTTGAGGTCGTAAGAGGGTTCAGCAAAGCTCTAAGCGAAGCTTGGCTGTTGCTACAGATGCAAATGCTTCGCCCTATCCACCAGTTCTCCGCAATATAGTTCGCTGCCATCAGGATTGCGTAAATCTCCGCTTGGAAGACAGATGGGAGCTTTCCTAACGTGAAGTAAAATCTAACGTTGTCATCCTCCAGAAAGACACCAGCGCCACATCTTCTATTGGTTTTGGAGTCGTCAATGAAAATCCGACTAAATTCCTCCCCTGGCTCAGATTCTAGTCGAAACCAGACGTCGCGTCGGCACAAGGAAATTCGATTTCATATTTTTTCCGCAACATTAGCTCTGATGTCACTGCATCGGACGATATAAGACCAGAGTCGTATGGTCATCAAAGCTTCAGTGCGTTTTGTACCAAAGACCACTTCTTTTTAGACGGAAGATGGCTTTGAGAGTGCAGCCCATGATATCAATATCAAGGGGAGGAAGATTCATCTACGTGTCTAAAGCGGAGTCAGGAGTGCTGGGGAAAGCCCACATACATCCGAAACAAATCTTTTTTTTTGGAGTCTTGTAAAAGCAACAATCGCGTATTTTCGCGAGAGCTTGTATATAAATGGTCTTATCATAGCCGTGTAGATCCCAAGGACCCTTCTCAGTGACAGGCCCCATGTCTTGCCGATCGCTCCTCTACACTGCCAGAAGGCTGATAGCCCCTTAGATGCTTCCTGAGAAGTTTGTTATCCAGGATGAGACCTAAAAACTTTGCTTTTTTGGAGATTTGGATGGTGATGCTTCAAAGCACTAGATGAGTCAGACCATGCAGCTTCCTCCTTCCCGTAAAGAAAACGACCTTACTTTTGAGAGGATTGACTGAAAACCCATTACTAGTGCACCAGTCGTCGATCACGCTTAGGTTCGCCTGCGCTTTAGGGCAGATAGTCGCTAAAGACGATCCAACAGAGAGTACAGCTACATCTTCAGCGTATGCTTGTACATAGACATTAGAACCATTGAGCGCGTTGAGCAGTGGGTCGACCAGCGTGCGCCATAGCAGTGGAGACAGAATGCCGCCTCAACATCGATGAAAATGCCCTAGACGTATTCTTTTTTATCGGGTGCGCCTTTAATTCTGCCTACCAGATTCTGAAGCGCACTCTCACGCGCAAGGCGGTTTTGCGCACATGGATCTCGATCATTCTCTTCATGCTTTTCAGCATGAAGGAAGTCAGACTTATAGGTCTGAAACTCTTAGCGAGCGAGTAGTCCTCCTTTCCGAATTTCGGCATGAAGGCCACTCTCACTATTCGTCAGGGATTCGGTATGTATGTTATATATGCCAGTGCCAGAGATACTCTGCCAGTCTTTTCTTCTAACATCGACACTGAATCTGCTGCACCGTTCGCCATTGCTTTCTGGTTACCATAAGCCTCTCTTTGCTTGAGTGGTGGAGTTTGTTTCGAGTAAGAAGTGCCTAAAAGAAAGTAATTGGGGCTTAAGGGTTCGTTAGAGGGCTTGTCTAGAGGAATGTGTAAAGGCTGTGCTCTTGAAGATTCTTGTTGAATGGAGCATGCCCCATTTTGCGCTTTACACTTCACACCAATCATTCACAGCATTCAGCTATGTGAGGGTTTAAGGGGCAGTAAAATACTCATTTTATTCTTTTGTTCCCCAAGGTGTCCGCAATTTTTCTGTGGTCGAAGTCCTGAGAAGCTTGTTATCAGCTCCTATAAAATTTTGCACCATTATCAGATCGAAAACCTATTGGTTTCCCTCGACGACTAGTAAAGTTACGGATACACATTAAATACGTAGCAATGGAAAGGTCTCTTGCAATCACCAAATGAACAACTCACGTCGTCAGGCAAGTGAAGAGTGCGATCCATCGCATGAGTAAATTCCATCCATGGACTACAGAAAATGGTCCCATACAGTCCAAGCCAGTGTATGGACGACGATTCTGATGTTCAGAATCCAGTAGCGACGCCGAATATCGGCGACGATAATTTTCTCTACGTAGTCTCCTTTTGTTCAATAAACTTTTCCCAGCCATGTTCAATAGCTGCGATACCCTGTTTATAGTGGGAATCGTCGAGCTCCTTAAAATAGCGAACAACCGCAGACTCCACTTCTTGACCGTCGCCAAATCTTTGGCCACCGAGCCATTTTTTTTTTAAATACGGAAAGAGAAAACAATCTGAGAGTGCTAAATATTTGGAATAGGTTGCATGAGGAAGCAATACGAACTTTAACTCATTGATTTTGGCCAGCGCGATGACGGATGAGTGAACTGGTATATTGCCTTGATGAAACAAAACGTTTTGCTTCTTGATTTTGTCTTACAAACGCTGCCGTTGATTTATTTTTCCTTTCTGAAGATAATCAATGAAAATTATCCCGCGCCCATCCCAAAAAACTGACGCCATGATCTTGCCTGTAGATGGAGCCGATGGACCCTTCTTTGGAGCCAATTCTCTCCTTTGAGTGCATTGTTTTGACTGTTCCTTCGTCTCGGGTGTGAAGTGATGAGCCCATTGAAACATCCTCACGACACTGGTTTTGTTCCATTGTGAGTAATAGCGGCACTCATGTGGCGCACAGCTTTCTCATGTCCAATTTTTGATGTCAACATGCGATGCACAGCGCTTTTTGAAATGCCTACCATATCTGCTAGTTCACGCACTTTTAATCAACGGTCATCCAATACCATTTTGTGGGTTTTTTTTTTAATATTTCTGGTGAACTCACCTCATTTGGTCGACCACTGCGACGTTCGTCTTGGCAACTCATACGACCTCGCTTAAATTTGCTATTTTATTGTTGTAAACGAAGGAGCAGACGCCCTCAGGGTAGAATCGAGTTCCGTTATGATATTAGTTAGATTGAGGCCTTTCAAATGAAAGTAAATGGCTATGTTATTGGAACATGTTTCCGAAATGCATCACTAAAGCTTCTCACAATACTGAGAGACGGAGTATAGTTTCTCTGGTCTACTGGACATTCTTTGCACCAGCTGTCCACTAGCAAGAAGTTGTTGAACTCATATCTTTGCTTGTTTACTACAATATTGCTGATTACTCCTATGGCATTTTCGAATTCAAACAAATTCGAATTCGTTCCAATTCACATGTCAGAAAATATTTTATAAGGTAAAAAACATACTCTAAATACCACAGGTCATAAAATATAAAGCCAATATTTACAAGCTTGTCCTTGTCAAGTGGAAGATGTGCCGCAGTTCTCGTATATCCCCAGAAGGTTTGTTTAAGCCTTCTAGATGCCTAGAAATTCAGTTAATAATCGTCCACGTTTTTGTATTTCGTTATCTCTCAGCAGACCCTTTATATTATTTAACATTTGTCCTCGCCTGGTTTGTCCTTTTCCCCTTAAATTTTGCAAAGCCTGTATAAATCATCCTGTGTTGTTCAAGATCACTATGGGAGATCAATACCAAGAACGCCAAATGCCTGTATTTTTGGCAGCAGGGTGAAGTACACGTGCAGAATGCTGAAGTACACGTGTCTATGGGTTCTGGCCTTAACTTAACCCAGCAGCCCGACGAAGATAAAAGTACATAGATCGTGATAGATCTTCTTCAAAGGCTCTGAGTAGAAAATGTCATCATGCTAAAAATACCTGCTCCCACATTTATATTCTTTATAGCGCGAAAACTTGGAATGTGTGATTTCGAGCGTGAAAGAGTGCACGTGCTGTGGAACGGAATGCGCGTGTGCTCAGTACCGAGCGGTGGCGCGCGCTCCCCATTTGAGTAGTACAACTCTTTCCCACGAGATTGAGAGCGGTATCAAAGATGGAATCATCATGGACATCCAGCGAAATCTGTTGAACTGTTGTACACTCCAACACGTTCCAGTTTCTAGCGGTATTTCGCGCGCGATTACCCATTAGACCTAAACTCCTGGAGTGTACGCTCCAAGAACACGAAATTTCTCGAGTGAAAGACTTTGTAATCAAATTTTGGTCCCACGTTCCTGGCGCGCTGTATTTCACTCGTTCTTCACCACTCTTTGGCGCATACACTCCAATCAAGTGGTAAAGCGCTTGCGTGTAGAGGCCGCTAATATTTTATGTGCAACAATTGTGACAATGGAGAAGATTTGCACGGAATACAAGGTCAAATCGGAGCGGCCCTTAGCTGGTTTTTAAGCTTAATGCATTGCTTTACCTTCACCTGGACAACGCACATACATAGAAACCACCGACTTAGCTTTGCTAACTTTGTTGGATGTACATATGTATCTAGTTCAGTTCCGGATGAAAATAGCTTCAGGTCATAGAAATATTTTACTTTCTCTACCTTTTGCTTTGAAATTCTGGTTTGAGAAGATAGGGTAGGCTTCTGATTTCTATCAAAGAAATACTTCTCATCTGCAGAATGGCATTTGCTTTTCTCTATCATGAGTACATAAAGACCTTCTACTTCCCCTTGATATAGCAGCGCGAAGCCTATCCCCAACACCTTAGGTCGCTGGACGATAACAGTCTTTTTTTCCAATCTTTGCAAAAAGAGTCAGATTTTTAGGTCAAGCACACTGATGGATTGAAAGTGGTTTGCACGTTTTCCTGACCTACCACCTTGTTGTTTTTGAGAGATCATTTCAGCGATCTCCACTTTACCATTATTAGCTATTATGACTTCGGATTGAAAATTGAATTGAAATCACAGTTCAATCTCCTTGGTTGCTTCTCTTTCGAATTGATCATATTTTGTTTGCTTTGCCTAGGCAATGGTGGAAAAGCTCGTAATGACGAGAAGCAGTTCCAATCTGCTCCAATCACCTGAACCCCTGTCATCTTGACACCATCCACTCCGGAACCGCTTTCGCCCTACTTTAGAGTGGTGCAGTTTTCTTCCCCCTTTGTGGGCCACCTTTTTCATATTTATCTTCTTCTGACGGTTTATTCTATCTTGCCGGTGAGGCTTTCATCACTCTGTTAAAGGTATATTTGTTTCGATTGCCGCTTCCACTACAATTGCCGCCTTTTTGCTGTAGACGTACTTCCTTACTGCCGCTCTGCGATTAAAAAGGACGGCCGGTTCCGACACAATTTCGTACGAGCTTGAAACGCGTAGAGCATAGAGTCTGCCATACTATATGTAGAAGAATGGCGTGTGTGATTAACATTAGAAGCCTTCGTTAGCTGGCAGTAGGAACCCCTACATTTACCATCAATCTGCTTAATGACTTTGCGACCTTTGACGCACGTTCCGATAGGCACTTCATCCATTGCCAGAAGGTGAGTTTCGTATTGATAGTCAGCCCCAAGTATTTCACTACGTCCTTGCTTATTATAAGCCCAATTTGGAAGTTAACGATGGTAGGGATCTTCTTCTTGGTCAGCCGAGATAGTCGGGTTTTCCTGTAGCTGGGCTAAGACCGTGTTCATCCATCCATGAGTTTACCCATCTCATAACCTGGTTCAGCTTCATTTGAACGATCTTCGCGTCTTCTGCCATAATCAGGCATCTTCAGATATCTCCAGTATGATATCGTATGAGGTCCCATGATCGATCCCTGTGCTGTTCCGGAGGTAATATTTTTTCTTCGAGAGCCTTCCGTGGTATCGTAGACCAGCTCGCGGACTTTGAGGTAGTTCCTCAGCATCGGCAAGAAGTAAACTCCAATCTTAAAAGTATGTTCAAGGGCATTCAGTATATAACTCCACTTGGTTGAATTGAAGGCAGTACGATCTTCTTTGAGTAGTGGTTGCCCTTTACTACTTCTCCGGTAGCTCCGATCGTAGAGTGGTCCTTTCTGAAGCCATACTGTCTCGTGGACAGGTCAACAGATATTTGTACTGCATCTGTGAGCCATGATTTTAGCATCTTTTCTAAGAGTGTCCCTGCAGTGTCCAGTATACAAAGTCATTTGTACGCAGATGGGGAATCCGGGTCTCCTTTGCCTTTGCTGATCAGCACCAGGAGTTGCGTCTTCCAACTCCTGAAAAACACCTCTTCCTCAAGGTAGCTGTTGGACATGTTTAGCAGTATATGTGTAAATGTTTGGGCTTTCAGCACTTCCGTCAGGTACGGGGCTTTTCGGTTTTGTAGGGTATTCACTGCCGCACTCAACTCTTCCTCGCTAAAAGCTGGAATTTCCTGTCGTTGAACCAGAGCTGTGACGGGGGGCCTGACATGGTCATGCGTTCCATCTTTTCTTCACTGAGGGCAGGGGTGGTCGCCCGAGCTCCCAGTGTTTGCATAACGACCTTCTACAGTCCACAGTGATCACTATTGCCGATTCGGCAAAGATCTTCACACAATTGAGCTCGGATCATTTGATTCTGAATTCCGATAGAACGTCTTCTATAGGTTCAGAGTGTCTTGTCTTTTCCCTGGTGACTGTGCGTCTCTGCTACAGCCATCTGCTCCCCACACCCACCAGTACACTGGGGTGGAGTTTCCATTGGAGCTACTAACTCGGGGTATAGAATCATCACATGCAAGTCGTATAAGTTGTATTGTGGCTTCAGATTGCAGATGAAGTTTCTGAAGCACTCTCAAGGTGGAGTACAGCACCGTTTCTTCTTCGATTACAGATATGAGTAGCACTTCGTTGAGTCTATGTTCTACCTCGAAGCTCATGTTGGATTCCAATTTGGAACTCGTTGGACCCCTCGTAGATCGAAGATTATATATTGATGGTTGCTGTCCATATAGTCTTCGATGATTCTCCAGTTCTCTATTATTCTTTTGGATGTCGATGCCGTCGCGAAGATGGCGTCTGGAATGGTTTCTTCGTATCCAGGTCTGCTGAACGTTGGTGAGTTTCCTACATTTCGAGTGTTTGCTTTCCTCGTGAGTTTTGGTTGGCATCCCGCACTTGGTTGGCATTGAAGTCTCCGGTGGCCAGGATATCCCCTTCAATTTCAGCCATGGAATCCTCCAAGCCCACCAGTTCGTTTGACGTGAGATAGATGCTAATTACCGTGAGTCCATCGCTTTTCATCCAAACAAAGCCTCTTTGTGTGCCTTGCTTTTCGATGGGAATTTCCTTGCATCTGGCGTCCATATAGGGGCTGTTCCTAATGAGTCCGCAATCCAATTTGGCCCTTTCTTGTCACTTCTGATTTTAACCAGGAGGCTGTTAACCGTTCAACTCCTGTAAAGATTTCCTTGAAATACTCTGGTCAGTGGAAGTTTGTTTTCTTCACCTTTTCAAGTGCTTCTCTGAACGCTTGACAATTACCTGAACTCGGCACATGATCCAACGATGATAGTGGAGTTTTTGTTTCTGTACATAGGCAGAACTTCGTATGAATTTAGCAGCCGACTTTTTTATAATCCCTTTCTCAACAGTTGAAGGGCACCTCTTGTCTTTTCTTGTCTACACCGCTACAGGTCGCCTGCTGTTGTCCGTATTTAAACGTCTAAAATATCTTGAGACCTTCACCCTTCTTCGGATTCGACAGCATCTCGTTAGCTGCTGCAGCACCAATGTTGACTAATGCCATCTTCAGCGAGCTTCGGCTTTGTCCTGTGATCACAACCTGGGGGTCCAAAGTCGGATGGCTGACCTTCTTTCTTATTGCTTCTTGAATTGAGCATGTAGGCAACTGAGTATATCACTTGATTTGTGTGGAGTTATTTCCAGCTTTCAGTTCTTTGATGTCGCATCTTTTTGGACGGGCAAAATGTTTTTGTAGTTTTTCTTATGTCCCAGGATGTCGATATAGCAATACATTATTAGTGCCTTTCATTCTTCTCCGGTTGTTGCAATTTGAGCCTCCAGATCCTTTTACACTTCAATTAGCCTGCAAGAGTCTCTGGAAATCCGCGTACTCTCCCACATTTCTGTCATCCTTCTGCAATATCTTCAATCTTAATGGTTGAAATTTATTTTATAGCAATTTAAGGTTCCTTAGAGGTTGTAGATGCTAGACTTCGTTGGTCCAGAACCTGACTTAGAATACCCTTTCGACATGAGACTGCCAAGAATAGGATAACGTGGTTACCTCTAGGGCGAATATGCCCATCACGGTTCAGATAACTACAAAACATCAAAGTAATGAAGGTTCCATAGATTCTACGTTGTATTTGGTCGCCATCAACGCTGTCAAGATCTATAAATTGTATTTCTAATTCCCCCTAGAACCCAGTAGTCAGCCCATGTTTTTCTACGTAAACTGGTTTCACTTAACATTAGGTGAAGTGATAGTGTATTGGAGGTCAGGAAGACTCCACTTTCTCAAGGATCTACCAAAGAGTAAAGGAACTGTCTTAATTGGAATTAATCATGATCGAGCACTTAATTACTTTCGCATCTGTAATTCTCTAAAATATATTTGCAATATTATAGAGTTTGCAATATTATAGGTCTAGAGTTTAGTTAGAAAGTATAGTTACCGTAGGCAATATATAGACTCCAGTAAAAACTCTGATATCGAATTAAAAATTGGAAGTAAGTACACATAAGCAAAACCTACGATATACAACCAAGGTGAGTGCTAGACATATTTTCTGCAGCGCATACCAAAACAGCACAAATGGCATTCCTCATTCCACTGCTAGTAAATGAAAAATCGTAGCTTACATTTCAGATACTATGTAGATACAACTACTAGTTACATGCAATTTACAAAAAAAAAAATATCAAAATCCATCCAACACCCACAACAACAATAGCTTCATTGCAGCCACTCTTTTCGTCCTCAATAAAATCCCCCCCAAAAAAAAAAAAAACAACAAACCTAAGGATGATCTTTAAAATCTATAAAAGACCACTACAAGTAAAACTGCACTGCATATCTCAGAATGCGTTAATTTGTTTGAAAAAAAAATTCTATCAATTTCTAAAAAACAAAAAAAAATTAGCATAAGCAATGTATCTTCAGCATTTGATAGTTCCAGTGTATTTTCCTTTTTTACAAAATTCTATTCTTGCCTGATTGTTCACATGAATGAAAGTCTTTTTTCTTTTAGAATTTTTATTTCTATTTTTTATTTTTAAGTCATCTAAATGTTAGAAATCACTGTAAGCTTTATTTTCCAACAAAAAAAAAAAAAAAGAAAGAAATATAAAAAACAAGAAAAAATTCCTCGCAGTAAAAATTGTATGATAATCAAAGATATTATTTGTATCTTTAAGCTTATCTGACGGGCATTCGCTCTAATTGATGGTAATTTTTATTTTGTCCGATGAATAGCAACAACAACCTCCAGCGGCATCAACCGCACCATATTCACGTCGTAATGGCAGTGGTGGGGGTATGAGCCTTGGCCAACGTAGTCATTCAGCGGCACCAAGTGATAATTATCATAATAATTATTATCGTAGCAGTAGTCCACGACGTGGATCATTATCACCACCAGACGATCGATATATAGATTATCCAGTTCTTCCAATTCATTCGCCATCGTATAATACAACGTCATCATCGTCACAACAACGTTTTCAATCGCGTTCAGCAACTGCCACTCCAACAGGATCGCCCAAGAAGAGGCAACTGCCACAGGTTAGTAAAATAATCAATAAATCACTCGATCATGACATGCTGATCTGGTTGATTTTTTTATGACTATTAGGTACCACAAACATCACGCAACGCCATGTTACGTGATCGCCTAGGTCAAGAATTCGACGAACGTTTGCCCGGTGGACGTTTTGGTCGTCATCGATCACGCCAACCGCATCATCAAGCTACTTATCGCAGTACTGGCATGGGCGGATGGGAGCGCCATTATACTGGCCTCTCCGACAGTGATCTACACTCGATGGAATCAAGAATACGTCCACGACATTCATTGTCGCCAGATAAAGATTTCATGGGTGAATTCGGTGACTCCGATATGGAGTCTGTAGTTAGCGTAACCTCAAGTGCTTTCTCCACTCAATCGGAACGACCCAGAGGTTCACGTGGATTGAGGTAAGTCATTATTTTTGCTCATTATAAATTCCAATTTTTTTTTTTAAACTTTTTTTAAATTTCTTATTGTTAAATTAAAAAATAAAATGAAAACTATTTTATTATTAAAAAAAAAAAAAACGGCACTCCTTCCCCTTAAAATATAAACATAACTGAAAAAAAAAAACAAAAAAAAAAACAAAACCAAACCACATCTCAAAGCAGAAGTTTACCGCGAAATTGGCGTTCGCCCCTTGGCAATTTCGATTTTTTTCGCGCAAACACAATAGCAGTTGATGATTCTGATTATCTGACACCAAGTTCATCTATACCCCCATCATTATCAATACCACCACCACTACCTCAACAGCAACAACAACAACAACAACCACCACCACCACAACAACAACAACAACAACCACCACCACCACCACCACCACACCAACAGTCGCACGATGCAACTAACGTTGCTGGTATACCCATACCACCAATAAATCTACTACCACCCAATGCAATCCAGACGAATTCGTCAAATGGAGCTCCTCAATTCAATGTGAACAGCCTTGATGGAAGCGGAAATTTAAACAACGCTCATCTGTCATATCATAACATTCCCAACTATTTCCTTCAGATACCCCAGTGTTCGATGCATTTGCCTGAATTCATTTCGAACACTGATTTTCGTCAGATTCCCCAGCGAGTCTTTCGCAGTAGTAGTGCCTTAGGCTATCCACAATTTCCGCCCATAACTTTTCCTTCATTCGAGAATTTTAAGAAAATCACCACACCCGTGGTGGATTTCTTTCGTAACGTCAACCATCTGTCACCGTCCGTAGCATTTTTTCCATTTGGCAATTACGAGAATACCGCCAATGTCATCAACAACAGTGGCTTGCTACAATGTAATCAATGTCAAGCTGTCGGCGGTGTTTCACAACGTATGCTCGATCCTGGTTGTGAAATTCAACCGGTTGCTACAGGTGGTGATATGGGCCATCCCATGTATTGTAATCATATGCCACTTGACGAACATTCCATTGCCGGTTCTTCATTTGTAAATCATCCGCGTCGTTCATTTTTGTCCATGTTTCATCCATCGTCAGAGCCATCACTGCCAACTTTAGATCCGGCCATGTGCGGCGAATGCGCTGATCAGCACCTCGGTGGTGGCCTAACGCAACCCGCAACATTCCAACAGCTTCCAATGGATGAAGTGCAAATACCGAAGCAATCCGTAATGCACTTACGACGACAATTGAGCGATGATGCTCTAGTCACTAGTGTTCCAGTGTCGGCGAGAATACAACCTCAGCCACCATCGATCTTGAAAAAACCGCGACCACTAGATCGTCGAAAATGCTTCAGCGAATCACATTCGCGATCGTTGGACTATGATGATTTGCGAACAAAAAACTGGTCTCGACGGTATGTTCGGTACGAAGATGAGGTATATCCACCGCCAAGTCGTCCTCTACGAGAATTACCACGTAAATTCAACTCGGAGACAAACATCCGTCAATCATACATGGGAGCATCTGTTGACGCAAATAATCCGCTTAGTCATTCGCACTTTCTCGTTACCGACGACAAGATTGTCACTATTGTCTACGACTCCGATGTTGGCTGGACTCGAAAAGGTGTTGCTCCATCGAACTACGTCCGTAAACGTGGTAACGATCGAAATAATCGCAATCATATGTCTCTAAACTTAACTCGGACCAGTCAACAAAAATTAGACGGTCCGACACCGTCATACCTCAAAAGACGTCGTACTCTGCCGGAAGCTCCAAACGCGCATAACTTTTCTCCCATAGAATATACCGAAGATGCCGAAATGAAAAACGCACAGGGAAACGCTGATCCCAATATGGCAGACGGTGATCATCGAAGTGCGAAAACGCATTCGCCGGCACCATTCAGCGATGCCGAGATCGAACGGACATCCGCAAAAGATGTCGACGAGCAGGAACGTTCTCGACCAGATGGTGGAATGTCAGATCCATCATCGGCGAGACATTCCGATCGTGACGGCGCCGCGGAGTACAATCGATCGTCGGGTAAAAGGCTCTCAGCTTCACGTAGTAGAAGTAGTAGACCACCTAATGATCCTCATCGCAATCGTAGTAGTCCGCCACCGCCGCAAATCGGGGGTAACAATAATACGAGTAGTGATCGTAACTATCTTGTTAGTATAAATGATCAACCAGAGTACTTTGAGTACTATGAGGATGATTATTGCGAAGAAGAGAATAATAGTAGTGATGCTCGCGGTAGATATGAACGGGAGGGTAGTTATAGTCCTAGTAATCGCGGCGGCGGCGGCGGCGGCGGTGGCGGTGATCGTAGTCATAACAGTAGAAGTAGTTCTAGTTATAATCGTGATTCTTATGGTAGTGGTAGTAATGCTAACAATGCTTCTTCTTCCTCTTTTGCAACAAAAACCAACTCCTCCCATCATGGTGTCGCTCTGCTATCCACCTCACCTAAACGTGCCTCATTGAAACACACAAATCCACCAACGAATTGTTCACCATCTGCAACACCACCACCAACAAATGAACCGTCAAATGGTGATCTTGCTGTTGATCCATCTGATGATGTCACTGCCAGTGAATACGATGTACGCGAACGAGATCGTGTGGCCAAAGTTCCATCGAACGAAAGTGCTAATGGCCGTGGAGGAGGAGGAGGAGGAGGAGGCGGCGGCGGGAGAGAAGGAAGTGGTGGCAGCAGCGGTAGAGGCGAAGGATCTCGCCGAGGCGCTCATTCAGACGGTGGTGGACCAGGCGAAAGTAGTAGTTGTAGTCGTAGTAAAGATCGCCATCTACAGGAAGATCGCATCGATCGTATCGAATCGGGCAGTGATCGTGGTGATGACTTAAACAATTCCTTCAGCCGAAGTATGTCAAATGCGGACGGTACTCCAGAAGATAAGATCGGTTTGTTCTACAATTCTGACGTTTCTAAATTCTTTTAATCTGATCTATTTGTTTCCTTGTAGATGGCAGCTTATCGGATACAGCAGTCGGTCTACAAAAAACCGATTCACAGCGACGTAAAGCCGCTGCCGAACAACAACGATCACCGAAAAGTGATGCAGGTGGCAGAAGCAGCGGTCGTGGTGAAGAACGCTTCGGCTCTGGCATGGGAAAGAAGAGTAATTCCACGTCACAGCTGTCAGCGACGGGTGAGTTCACAAATGTTTCAGTTTTGTTACTTTTTCGCCAGTTGACAGTTGACAGTTGAAGTTAAAACATTTTACATATTTATTTATTATTTTTTTCGTTTTTGGTTTTTCGTTTTTCGTTTTTATTTTTCATTTTTCATTTTCGAGTTTTCGAATTTTCATTTCGTCTTCGAAAAGGGTAATCGTTTGATTCATTTTTGAAGCCCTGAGTACAGTTTTGGTTTTCGTTATGAATTTTTCATTTGTTAATTAATTTTTTTGTTTTTTTTTTTTTTGTGTGTGTACTCGTACATTGAAAATAATTTTGAAAATAATAATAATTGATAAACATAAAATAAAACAAAGGTCGTAAAAGACGTATGGGCTTTGGAAAGAAGGGTAAGAACTCATTTACGGTGCACCGAAGTGAAGAGGTTCTACCCGGTGAGATTCGGGGCCCACTGTCACGGGGTTCATCAGCATCTGATGATGGTGGCGAAGGATTCACCGAAGGGGACAGGTTCGCAACTTTCATTTCAGTAATCTCTCTTTTTATTTATTTATTCAGTTAATCTATGATTTTCGAATTAGTTTTCGTTTAACGTTTTTATTTCAAAACAAAAAAATAAAACCAAAACAAAAAACAAATAAGGAGGGTGATAAACATTGGGAAGTATGTAATGATACCAATAGAGTTATAAGCGTTAAAAGTAACGATTTCATCTTACACATTCGATGTAACATATTATATAAAGGTTTAGTTCAAATTATCCTTTAGTTATAAGTTTGCAAATCAGGATGCAAAAAAGCAAATGAACGAGCTTTTCTGTAACGTCGAGTTTACTGCACTGAAAGGCCGGTTAGCGAAAAGAAGAAGCTGGCTGAAATCTATAATTTTTTCATTAAACCCAATCGAAAGACATTGTAAAAATAAACAAAAATAAGGTTTAGATTCGATGTGACTTTCTAGATTAGGACCTCATCCCTCCAATCTCATTTTCCAACATGATTTGTAGATTTCCAAGCGCTCTCTAGCCCTGGCTTAGGTACTTTTATTAGGGCTTCCCATTCCAATCTGAAATCACCCTTTCCTCAGCCAAATCACTGTTCAGAGTTTTTTTTTAACCTTAGAAATGCGCTTGTGACATGTGTAATGACGTCTAATGCTACATACTTTTTCAACGTATCTGCATTTCTACTGCGTCACTTGTGGGGTCGGCTAAATTTACGGACCTTGGAACCGTTCTGCAGGCGCTTTATTTTGGATCACCACGTTGGTGAGGTCAATACTTCGCCAACAATTTTACATCTGAGTAATTGAACTTCGACGAGATTTTGAGTCACTATGGCTAAATTTTTTGTCAACCTTCGCTGACCATGGCAAACATACTCACCCATCCAAGGTTTATCCGCATAGACCAATGGCTGCAAATACTCGTCAAACGACGATAAATAAAGGATCTTGGAGGCCAGGCACATATCCATTTCTGGAGATAATGTTATCATCGAACACTTCTTTCAACAACTTGATGGATTCTTCGGCAGTATGGCATGTGGTACCATACTGTTGAAACCAAATATCCTGCAAACCCTATTCACTTGTTTTTGGAAACATAAAATTGTTGATAGCAGACGGCATAAACATTTTGGCGAAATTTCGATTTCTTTCATTTTTGACGAATTACGTTTTTTGATGATGCTGCCAACACGTAAGCCACACCAAGGAGCGCACTTTTCGGGGTTCATCGGTATCTGACGGATCATTTTTAGATTTTTTTTGGATCCAATTAACAAAGCTACTGGGATAGGAGTAAGCCTGAGCACTGAACACAATTTGACGGAAAACTGATTCAACTTCCAAATATTTAAGCGCTTAATCAGCAAATTTACAACGCAAACGATGATTTTTTTTAACAATTGAAGATCCTTGCGCAAAATCTTCCACAATGACGATAGATATAGACCAAACTCTTGCGAACGATAACGAATCGATTAATTAGGATCTTCCCTAGAACTGACCCCATCTGCTGGGAAAGATGAATCTTTAAGTTTGTGCAGCATCTTTCCGTGGCATAATGGCCATGTACTTCACCCCATGCTAACCATAGATACTGCATCGTCATCGCAGTTTTTTTGACGGTTAACGACAGACTTCGATGCGATGACCCTTTCTAAGTAGATGTCAGCAATTGGGTTTCCTGTTTCGGAAAACCGGCAACGTAAAGTGTGTTTTTTTAGAAGTATACAAATGCAATATGAAATAAAACACTTGAAGATAACGTCAATGTCTATTTAATCGATAATTTTATGCCATTAGTGCTCAAATATGATATCGGGCATATGCGTTCCACGGCTACCTCGAATAAAGCGCAATCTTGAAGTCCAATTTTCGACAACTTTATCGAGCAACTGGGGCCGTATATTAGCAATAACACGGCGAATGTTGGTTTCCAAATCGTCCAACGTCTTTAATTTTTCGGCATAGACTAGTGACTTTACAAACCCCCAAAGAAAGTAATCTAAAGGTGTGAGATCACAGGATCGTGGAGGCCATTTCACAGGTCCATTACTCGAAATTATGAGCTTAGCAGATGTTTCCCTCAATTAATTGATGGTGTCGCGCGCCGTGTGGAATGTTGCGCCATCTTGTTGAAACCAAAGCTCTGTCACGTCAATGCTATTCAACTGAAGAACGAAGAAGTCGGAAATCATGTTTCTATAGCGCGGTAACATTCTGGCCGGCACCGTCTTTAAAGAAATATGGGCCGATGATTTCACCAGCCCATAAAGCACACCAAACAGTGAGTTTTAATAGTTGTAAGGGCGTCTCGACAAAGGCTTCTGGGTTTTCTCCACTCCAAATTCAGCAATTTCGCTTGTTTACATATCCATTTAACCAAAATTGGACCTCATCGGAGAACAAAATTTTGCGTTGAAAATGAGGATCAACCTGAATCATGTTTTCGGCACATTCACTGAACCTATCACGCGGTTTCAACTCTTGAAGAACCTAGATTTTATAAGCTTTTAAGCCAACATCTTTCCGTAAAATCTTCCACAAAGTGGATGGACATAGCTCCAATTGCTGTGCACGATGGCGAATCGACTCATTCGGATTCTCCTCAACACCGCACTCCACAACGGCAATAACTTCTTCTGTGCGGACTGTTTGTAGTCGTTGGAGATGCATATTATCCACTATCCAACGATTCATCGTGTTCCGAATAATTTGCTCACATGGACGACTATGTTGACCGTAAAATGGACATAGCGCACAATAAGTTTGGCGAACCGAACAATGGTTTTCAAAATAAGTTTGCACAATTTGCGCGCGTTGTTCTGGCGTTAAAATGGCAAAACGTACTAACCACAAGTCAACTTTCAACTGTCAAACTGACAATCTGTAGAAACAGTGTTGCCTGTTTACTACTGAATAAAATGATGGTGCCAGCTGTCAGATCAACTATCAGTTGTCTGAGTGTTGCAATTTAACAAAAAAAAAAACACCTTTTACTCTCATATATCGTTTAACATAGCGATACGTATATTAAAGCTGGAGGAACGACTGTCGAGTATAGCAAGTCTTTAAGTTTATGCAGCATCTTTCCGTGCAAACCGGCCATGTATTTCACTCCACTCTAACTGTAGATACTGCATCGTCATTGCAGTTTGCTTGATGGTTAACGTCAGAGTATAAATATCTAATTTTTTCAGACTTCCGTACGATGACCCTTTCTAAGTAGGTCTCACGAATTGGGCTTCCTGTTTTGGAAAATCGACAATGTAGATATTCGGACTTAGTACGGCTGATTCGTAGCCTATTATCTTTTAGCGATTTTATCATAAAGGGTTGGCCAACAGATGGTGTGGATATTGGCTGTCAATTACTGACTTTTATTAAATCCAATGTGGTTAATCTTTTCAACAGATGTTATACCGTTTTTGGCAATTTTTCTCATGGAGTCGTTTACTACGCAGCAACGCATTTTTGTTATTCTATCTTATTACGAAAATGGGCGAACTGTAAAATTAACATTTCGTAAAATTCATGAATATCGCGGGAATATCGAGTCCGGAATTCGTTATGAAGAAACTAGTTCGGTATCGGGTCAAACTCCATATCAGCATGCTCGGCCAGCAAGTACACACCAAAACATCACCACTGTGAGCAAAAGTGTTCAAAACCAACTAGGCAATCACCAAGTCAATAATTGGGCCTCCCTTATGGCACTTTACTTTCATTCATTTGCACGCCTATAAAATCTAAATTATACAACAATTGAAGCCTTTGGACGATCCATGAAGTCGCCGAATTGTTAACTGGCAGTTGGATCGTCTGGAAAATTTGTCATCGAATTTGATCTTTTCCAATGAACCTCCTTTTTGGATGGATGGGTACGTAAGTAAACAAAATTGTCGTTTCTGGGGACCGAAAAACCCATACAAGACTCACTAAAAACCAATGCATCCCAAAAACGTCACTGTATGGCGCGAATTATGAGTTGGCGGCATAATTGACCCGTATATGTTCAATGATGAGGCTGTAGAGACAGTTACAGTGAATGGAGAACGTTACCGCAACATTTTGACCGGCTATTTTTTTCCAATATTGAAAGAATTGGGTCTGGAAAACCTATGGTTTTAACAGGATGGTGCTATAGCCCACACAAGTCATTAATCAATCAATTTATTGCGTACGAGATTTGAAGATCGCATTATTTTGGTGAGTTGATTGGCCTCCATGGTCATGCGATTTGACACCTTTGGGGTTATTTGAAGAGTAAGGTTTATGCCAATAACCCTCGGACAAGTCAGGATCTCAAACATAAAATCGGCAAAGAGAAGAGTAGTCATTTCAGACTCTTCAATCCTGCACGAAATTAAAAAGCAACGGAGGTGCAATGCCCTAGTGTACTCAAACTTTAATTTCGAATTCCTCGGTTTTCCCGCTGTCTACTTTGCTTTCGTTATAACGTCCTCGTACTTATCCGCATCATTCTTATTTACGTTTAAGGTACATTTTGAGATCTTAGTGCCGTCCAAATAGATCCTTGAAAATTCTATCAAACGCTTTTTTTCAAATCGATGAAAATAATAGATCATTCGAAGCGTCGTGATGTTTCTCGCCGACCT
This sequence comes from Volucella zonaria, assembly GCA_963966105.1. NCBI lineage: Eukaryota > Metazoa > Arthropoda > Insecta > Diptera > Syrphidae > Volucella > Volucella zonaria. The sequence continues at coordinate 41,187,450 of OZ014530.1, read as the reverse complement.
GCCTCCCACAAACCCATTTGACGGCCATAGAGGTGAATAATATTCCTTGGTCAACAGTTGATCGGGAATTGTTCAATTTGTTGTGTCACCTTTGCCTTTATACAGTGGAACAAGATTGCTCTGCTATACTGGCCTATCATTGTGCTATTGAACAAATTTCCAAGTTCAGGATCGATCCGATCGTGGCTTATACTTCGGAAGGCATGTGACTCGGCCCTACCGCACGCCTATGGTTCACTCGTTTTACTTCGTCGCTAAATTCGGCTTTCGTAAGATCTGCTGCTTTGTCTTCGTGTAAAAAGTACTTATAAGTTCGCAATAAGTAAGCATTGGCTCTTGCCGTCAACTAATTCAATGTTATTTTTAAAAATTAGTTGGAAAGCTTCATGTAAAATCTGCTCGGTATTTGAGAGTAGGTTTTAGGTATTTATTCCTGACCGTCCCATTCAAAGCGCAGCTGATTTCTTTACAAGTGAGGAGTTTTATCCCAAACTAGATGTTCTGGTTGAGCTGAATAAAACGCAGATGGTGGGGACTTTTTAAGCTCTTTGATTGAGCAAAGTGCATTTAGAAAATACGAGTAATATAAATGTAAGAATCCCATTTAGGAGGTGACGATGGTGGAAATAGTTTTTATCATAAGAATCGTGTTGCAAGATCCAGAATGTAAGTCCAGGTGTCTGAAGGTTTTCTTAATGGAGAATCTAAGAATTTTTTGCACCTTATCGAACTGGAAGATACTCTTAACTTGTGACGCATTGCACACTATGGTTTCAAAAATATTTTTTTTTTTTTCAATTTATTGAGCACTCAGATTCCTTTAGCTTTTTTTTCTTCATTGACTGGAATCCTATCAGATCTGATCTGTTTCAAGTCACTTCGCTTTTCCAAGTCCATTCTATCTTCACTTGCGTCCTGCTCCATTGTGGAGAACATATCGTGCATTTGCTGTTGCTAATTGTACTTTGTAAATTCCAATGATTGCCGTATTGTTGAAGTCTATTTACAATGATTTGCAACATGTTTGGATATTCCGCGAGTACGATAATTTCTGACGACAAACGTTAAGCCTACCAAGGGATACATGACTAAATTTTCTTAGTAGATTAAGTTGAAGAGGGCTTAAGAAAACTTCTTACTCTAGTTTTTTTTATTGGAACAAGTTGTTGAGAACTTTTGTAGTACTCTACGCACTCTTCTTTAAACTCATACTAATAGAACTTTGGAAAGAGTTGAACTACTTCCTTTTAGGCCCAAGATAAATCTAAAATCGTTACGATTGCCTTCACCAGAAGAAGGAAGGAAGGCATGCAAAAGCAATCACTAAATGTCAGAGAAAGCCCCGAAGATCACGTATCATTATATTGGTAGATAGACAAAAAGCTCTTTAAGTGTTCAAGGCTTTAATATTTAAGGCTTGGAACTGTTCACAGATCCTGCCGTAGTCACACAATAACATCCCACTTAAATCTGAGGCTCCTGGATAAAGAGAGACATTTGTTAGGTGCGCAGCCCACGTTCATTGACCTTGAACATTTTTCTAGCTTAAGACTTACAAAATTTATTAATTTCTCAAAAAACAGATCAAAGATCATAGAACTAAATAAGCATAGGGCCCAGATGTTAGCTGACTTTTTCTAACACATTACCATTCCAAATACGATCTCAACCCTTCCTCAGAGCAGACAACCTGAGGCTTCATCCATGAACTTAATCTTTAATTAAGCGTTGAAATATGTAACACGTATAATTACAACTTATTTACGTTGTCTAAATTTACGGATATTAGAACCATTCTACAGGCCACTCTACTTTTGATCACCTTATTAGTAAGGAAAAGAATTTGCTGATTTTTTCGCATTTGAGTGATGCAATCATTTTTAATTCGTCCTCTATGTCCAGACCATCCTATCGAACTTTCTGCGTGGCAGTGATATCTGCGTAATAGCAGTCAAGGACCGCTGTTTATTGTTCGGCTGCACGTGGCCTGTTAAGGGTCCCAACATTCCTCGTAGAGATCCGAATGTCGTTGATCTTAAAGCGTTTGCAAGGGTCGTCTACTATGAATACATTTCTATCCGATGCCAATAGTTAGTTCCTCACATATTTTTTATCTCTTCCGTTGAGGTTTGTGAGCCGTATTATGGCGTAGGCCATTATTTTGCTGCTGGGCGAACATTTCCTTAACATTTAAGCCTGCATGAGTAAATCGTTACCGGAGACCACCATTTGAGGTAATCCATGTTCTTCGCTACGAATTAAATAGTTGCGCAGCGGGCCCAATCCAAGTTATAGGACACTCAGCAGTTTCCCGATCAATCACCACGCAGGTCTCCATGATAATGTTATCTTCGGTAGAAGTAAAATAACTCGTTCCGGAGGCATTAGTGTCCTGCTTTAATAAAAACTCTTGCATGGCATTCAAAACCAGCGGACTTTGTACGGACTCGGTGTGCTCTAACTTTAACTTCAAATTCTCTGGTTATTCCCGTCTTGCATACCATATAACTTTCATTTTCTTGTACACGGCTCATGTTCACTGAGAGATTTAAATATCTCTGGGAACCTCTTCCAAGTCGATTAAGATGGTGTGCGATCGCTCGAAACTTTGCGATATTTTTCCAATATTATTTATAAACTTTGAATCGCGTCATATAATTTAATAATATTGCCTTGACCACTGCCTATAAGTCTCACGTATATTTTCTTAGTATATGCTTCACCGATTGATAGGCTAGGTTAGTTAAAAGAGGGGTGTGATGGATATGCCATCGCATAAACACTAGGTACCAAATTGGGCCTATCGCGATCCTTGTGACACCAGTTGAATTTATCTAGTTCTGCCATAAGTTCTGTTACAAATATAAAACGCTATAAAAAAATTGGATTCACTCGAAATGACTGCCTTTTGCTTTAACACAAGCTTCCAAACGGTGTGGCCATTGGGCTACACGGCACGTATGGTTTCCATGGAGATCGTGGACGCTGCTCTGGCTAATACTGTTTTAAGGTTTCCCAAATTTCTGTTTGCAGTCTTGCAGGCCATGTTCTCCAACTCTGATCACAATCCATAATCCAGTGGATTCAGATTTGGACTCCCCGACGGCCAATCTTCTACTGCTATAAAGGCAGGAATATTGACTCTGAGCTACTCCTGCGTGATTTTGGCTTTGTGCGCTGGAACACAGTCCTGTTGGAAAATCCATTTGTATCCATTGGAAAGTGTATTGGTCAAACCCTTTACAATACCCTCTAGCACATGTTCTTGGTAAACCCTTGCATCAGTTTTTACGCCATTTTCACAGAAATTGAGGGATGTGACACCATGGTGAGAAATTGACCACCAAATCATTACGCAAGCGGGATGATGTCCATGTTGACCCCTTGGAACAACCTTTTTCGCTTCCTTAAATGAAGTGGCAACAATTTCTGTCATTTTGTTTGTTGAAAACTTCTAGCACGGCAAAAATTTTCTCATCCGTAAACAAAATGTTTTCATGGCCATTGTCCGCGTCCCACTGCAAAAGTCACCTGCATCCTTCAACCTAATTTTTTTTAGTTGAGGAGTTAGAAGATGTCGCATGGACCGACGATAGGGTTTCATATGCAAATCATCCCGAATCAGCCTGAACATGGACCTGGTTGATATATCCAATTCCTTGGACATGGTCTTCTGCTTCCTAAGGGGATTTCTCCGAATTCGTCCAAGCACTGCCTTAGCTACCGCATTCGTACGGACTACGCGCGGGCGACCACTTCTTGGCCTGTACTCTACTCCAGACAATTCGCCGAAGCGAGCAATAGACCAATAAACGAATATTCTCGATATTCCGTGCGATTTTAGCAACTCGAAAATTTGGCCAGCACTCTTTCCCCGCTTATGCAACGCTATTACCACGACTCGATTCTCTTTAATGCCCCACTCCATGTTAATAATTCGCAAACTGAAGCCAAACTGATTAGTACGAGTATTCTTCACTGATCAGTACATGTGTCTAGAAAAAAAAGTTAATGGTTCTATTCCCGTAAGAAGTTTGGAACGATAAACGCTGGAAATTGTGTAACAGAACTTACAGCAAGACTAGGTATATTCAGAGAGCAAAAAGCTAAACAATTTTCCTGGTGAAACATCCAATTTCTTTGCACAAGTCAAGAAGGCCTTGAAATTCGTGCCGTCTACTTTCTCTAGGTTTTCGAAAAAGTATTGCCCAACAATATTTCTTCGACTACGCGTTATTGCCTCTCTTTCACGCAGTATGTGTGTTATGTCCTCAACAGCTTGCAGATCACCGCAGAATCTGCAAATATCCGTACCTGGCAATTTGAGTCTCTTAGCGTATTCCGCTGGAGACAGTGTCCTCTCAGGATTCCTATTATTGTCCTAAGCTTATCTCTGTTGATTTTATTAACTCCCTAAACCTTTTATAGTCAAAAAGTGGCTAGAGAGCCTTGGATACCCTGTATCCATCAAGGCTTGACCACCTTAGATTGGCAGTCTTTACGATTTTTTCCTTAACAGTGATTTGATGTTAGCAACCTCACTATTATCGAGTGGTCGCCCTATTTTTGCAAGCTCATCCGCTTGTTCGTTTCTCTGTACATCCCAGTGCCCTGGCATCCAGCACAGCCTCACCCGGTTTTGACTGCATAATGCTTTAAGCATTGTGCGACAGCCCCTGACTATGGTATATCAGAACTGATGTTGGTCGATTCCATTGCCCTAAGCGCGGTCCGTCTATCGATGTAGATAGCGATATCTCTTCCCTAAGGACAGCCAGAAGCTCTGATTGGAAGACACTGGTTGCGTCCGGTAGTCTTACGACACTCTTAGTTCTGGGTCTTCTGTGAAAATACCAGAACATGTTCCTTCTCTGTTTTCGAGCCGTCAGTGAAAATTGCAATTTCATTTGACCTGATTAATTCATTTTTTGCCAGTCCTCCCTCTTCGGATATATTATATCGTACGGAATGCCGAAGTCGACCAAGAAAGGAATTTCATCCGTTAGAATTGGATTGCCCGGCAGTAACTGGGTTACCCGTACTGATTGATAGTTGTTGCAATTTCTCGTGTCGCATTTGACTTTATACAGCGGAAGAACAGGGCTCTTCCTCGCTTCTCTTCATTTTATTGAACGGAAAAGCGCCGTATACGAGTATACACAAATCCAAGGTTGAAGGGTACTTGATGCGGTCCGATTTCAGAAAAATTTTTGCCGTTTCCTCTCCGAGGGATGTTCGGAAATTCTTCGTATTAAGTATGCAATAGATGAAAACAGCTATTGCGAATTTAGTTGTTCCCCATTAAGAGGTGCCCCTATTCGTCATCAATATATTTCGACAATGGATCCCCTTGTTAGTGTTTTTTCAGCGCTGTGCCTGGATAATAAAAATATGAGCTCATTTGCCTGTTCTTCGGTGTTGTACCCCTTTTATCGTTTGCCGCCTGTTTAAATTGAGAAAGTGCGTCTTTCAATTTTCAATAGAAACTTGCCGGACGTACTCTATGTTCGCTTAGGTTTTCCTTTGGTTTAAGGCATTTTGAAGCCATCCACGCAAACTTTGCGCTCACAGATGGTCCTATTCCACCCTTTCAGTTTATTTTCTCGACTGGTAAAATGTTAAAATATTTGTATATGGGAAAATATGATCAAGGAATTATAGAACGACTCGTAAATAAATTCGTAATTATTGGAAAAAATTTACAAAGAAATAAATATTAAGAAAAACACTGTTTAGTAACTGTGATATTTAATTTTAGCTTGCTGGGAATGATTATATTTTATATTTAACGTCAAGATTCAATACTTAGTTAGGCATGTATAATATAAGATCCTTTTTTTAATACAAGAAATAATAGAAAAGCACTTGCTTCTATGCCAAAGATCATCTTTCATCTAAAAGAACATTAAAAAAAACGCAGATAAGACATCAACGCTTGCAGCTAACATAATTGAAACACTGAGTGCATACCACAAAATTAAGGCTTTTTATTCATTTTCAAAACTCTGCTGTTAGCTAAAAACAAAAAAAAAAATCGAAGAATATTTTATACTCGTAGTCTAGCAAAAGTATTTTAAAATCGAAAAATCTTTCTGGCCAATTCTCCAAAGTCGATACGTAGTTTTAGACTCTTTTGGAAGCGATACGAAATTTAAATTGTCGAGGTTCACTGACAGCTTTGATTTGTTTATTTTTATGCATCCTGATTGAATGTCCTCCAAAGTGATCACACGCATAAAAATAAACTGTCTAAAGCTTTTTATTGAATTTCACACGAAAGAATGAAACTAACAAAAGAAATCGAAATTATTATAAAAACGAATAAATTAAATATTGTCATGCATCTACTCGTACTCAACTGTTTTTGGCGCATTTTTTTCATAGTTACATATTCGCTACTAATCGCAACTTACTTGAACTAACTTCTTTTTTTTTTTTTCTGAAAAACAAAATATGGCTTGGAAGTTTTTTTTTTGAAATGAAAAAGAGGTTATTCTCTTAGCTTAGTTTAGTAAAACAAGTTTGACTTTTTGGCATCAATTATCTACAACCATTCTGATATCATTTTTTAATTTTATTTTGGAAAGCTTGTTTATTTTTGGAAACGTTGTTTGTTAAAGAAAAAGAAAACTATTTATTTCTTTTTTTTTCTTTGTTATTTGTTTGTGTTGAAATATTTTGTTTTTTACTAAACCACACTCTTTCTAGCATGGGTTTTTCGAATATTTTTAATGTTATTGATAAAACTAAAAATTATACAAACATAACAAAAAACATTTTCCAAAAAAAAATTAATTAATATAGGTACACCGTGCAGGTAGGATATTAAATATTTATTTATTTTTGATTATTTTCATTTTCTCAAAATTCAATTTTAACATCTTAAGTAATAAGAAGGAATTTTTTCTTTTTAATATAAAAAAATTAAACAAAATTTTTATGCAAAAATACCGATCTTATAAGCACTTATCGAAATTTTATTGATTTTAATAAAACGCGAAAGCAAATATAAATTTATTTTACTTAAACTTTTACACTTGAAGTCCTTCAAATAGTCAGCTACTCCATAGATTTTCGCTGTGCTAGGAGTGCTTAATTTTCTAGATTAAATACACGCCGCTGCGAAAGCGTCCTGATATGATAAGAGCGCGCGATTTGAATTTGGCACTATTCTCTTGTATTAAAACTAGATCGTTATCCAACAAAACAGCGATCTCTTACTGTAAAACCTTATGTACATTGCAATAGTGTTTAAACTTTGACAGCCACAACTCGCAAATTGAGCCCAATTTTGTTTGAATTAAAATGGACCAAGGCCTCCAAATCGAAAATTTCGAGAAGACTGAGCCTATTACTGATGTCAGACTATCCACACATGATTGTCCAGGTTGTTCAGCAAGAAATAGCACGGCTTTTGGTCAATATATGCCTGAGAGGCAGGGAATATTTATTCAAAATTCCTAGATGCAGGGCATTCTTGCAAAAGTCTCCAGGCCTACAAAATGCAAATGACTCTATAGGTCAAAGCCTACGCACCACATATCTACAGTGAAAACAATTTCTTCATTTGATTCCTTGAACATTGAGTTTTTCCAGGAAAACAGCGATGGGGAACATTGAATATGAATGATGGCTACTTGGCTTATTAATGCGCAATTATTTATTTGCCGCATTTGGAGTGTCGAAAACTCACTCAGGCATCATTCGACATCATTCTTCGAGGACACCGCCAAGAGTCCATCCACAAGTAGTCAAGAGCGAACAGTATCGGGAAATAATAATCCGAGTTTTCTATGCCTCAAATGGGTGGTATAGATCTCGAAGACTTTTAGTTCCAACGGTAAGTAATACTTGTCAATATCAGCATTATTGCACCAAAAGTTATCTAGTCGTAAAGTCTACCGTTCGAGCAGCCCCTTAAATTTTCCGATTCATCACTTTTGGAGTTCGTTATTCTTTTCATCCAAGCCTCGAGGGAGGTGAGTATTAATTCATGATACACTAACTCTTTCTCCATTAAGGCACTGACGTGGCACTTTCTAACACAGGAAAGTTTGTGGGTCCATTTTAGACAGAGAGCGGAACTAGACATCAAATTTCCATCACTTTTTCAATGATTTCGTCACGAATGTTTGCCTTGAGCTCGTCAATAATCTCAGGCCTGCTGGCTAGACTTTGTTTTTCAAATAAGCACTCCAGAGGGGTCAAATCTGGGAATTGTGGCATGACACACCGTCTTGTTGAAACCAGTAGCCATCCATTTCACACATTTGTGGGCAGACGTAATGAGCCAAAATCCACCGATATCTATTCCCAACTCCTATTCTGAAGGATAATTGCCCAATGATGGCTATGGCGCAAAGACCTCCCCAAACAGTCACTTTGTGGCCATGCAATGGTGTTTCATGGATCTCGTGTGGATTCTCCGTTCCCCAAATGCGGCAATTTCGCTTGTTAACGGCGCCAGAGAGGGTGAAAAATAAGGTTCAGTGTCAACCACTCGAGCGACTGTTTGGCCGTATTCCAAGCGACGTGGACGGTCTATTAGCAAAAAAATGCGCCGCAAGTTGTTCCACTGACTCCAAAATACTGAGCGCGGTGACCATACGACACATGTGGGTTCTCGGCAACACTCTTATCTTACCGCTTCAACCAGTACATTAGAACGTCTTGGGCGTTGATGAGTGGGATGTTGACGATCTCCTACTGTCCCGTGCTCAACAAAATTCGACGCCAAACAAGGAAGAGTGTTGTTAGACGGTGCTTGTTGGCCGCAATATTTTCGACGATAAACACTACAACCGAACGACTATCTTCAATATAGAGCATCGCTGTTTCGGTGTCAAGCGATTCACGGTTATAATTGTACTGAATTGACGTTCCAAAAACATGTCTACTCAAGTCAATCGGTTGCTAAATGTCAAAGTTTTTCAATGTCTACATACCGATATAAAGGATGGCGCACCCTGTATTAGCGAAACATTTTGAACTAAAAATGCTGTTTCATCTGATACCGTACGGCATTTTTGGCAATCAAATAGATGATAGGGCAGCTTTCTGACTTAAAACCAACTCAGAGTGGACCAGTAAAGCAATTTTCCACATAATTACCCAAATCACGTGCAAGGTCCTTCTAAGAAACATACCTTACCTCAATAAGAGTTCAATAAAACTGTCAAAGTCAGCATTACTTCGAAGTCATTCTAGATCGCTCTTCTATTTCAGATGGATTCACTTCTACACCGAAGGCTCAAAAACAAATAATGGGGTGGGTCGAGGTTTTTTTTCTAAGACCTGATCTATGCTTAGGTTTTCCTGATCAATATGAAATGCTTAAGGCGCAAATTATGGCAATAAAAGAGATTTTATACATCCACTCGGAGAGTTATCAGTCTCTATAAACTCTAACCTTCCAGATTCGATGTCCCTCTTGCTGAGTCAGTCTGCTCCCCAATAGGGCTCATCAAGGCTAGAATTTTCCAATACTCTCAATCTATTGACTCTAGGTGGAACAGTTTAAAAACCTGTACCATATCCAGAGAGATATGACCCGCCTACAATAAAAACAGGACGAATGACTTAATCAAAAGAACTCCCACCGATATAACAAGAATCACAGCAATTAGCACAGCGATTAGCACGGGTCACAGGCTAATTGGCTCACACGCTGCCAAGTTAGGCATTTCTAGTAACCCCCACTACCATAGCTGTAATAATTGACGGGAAAATAAAATCCTATTCCACTTTCTCTGTGACTTCCCAGGCATCGTACACTTGGCATACCCTTCTTTAAGGGATTATCACAGATTCCTAGCATAGAATTCTGCAACATTATTAATTTTCTGAACTCCACAGGATGTATCTGAAAACTACTCTCTTAGCAACACCTTTCAACATCCAGGTCAAGTGATTGATATCAAAACGATGTATCCGCGCGTCTTGTGTTTCTGCTAGGACCTTACCAGACCACCATTTCTACCTACCAAACTCTAAAGTATTCACAGTCTACTGTTAATTTCTTAAATACTTGTAGTTGGCAGGGCAGTTAAACATTTCATTAACTTTTGTTGGATATCGGTACGGAAAAACATTGTTAGGCCGAAAACCTCGCTAATCAAGGAACTACACACTTATCTTCCCAGGAAAAGTTACCTTATGTAAGCCGTTTGCCCATAAGATGGATGGCCCATAAGACGGACGGATGATGTAACACATCTAGCGACTAAACCTACATTAAAAGCTCCAACTGTTCAATATCTTACAACTGACATCATATACTACCTTGATCAAAAAGTCCCCGGAGTGTATTCAGAAAATTTTAAATACAAGTTTATTCATCTAAATCTATGTTATATTGTCTCCTTCAGACTAATCCCCATCAACTGTAACACATTTATGCCAGCGCTTAATCCAATCCTCGAAACATTTTTTATATTCGGTTTTCGGTATGTCCATCAGTGGTTCCTGCGATTTTTCCATTACTTCCTCTCGGCTGCAGAAATGCGTTCCCCGTAGTGGTTTTTTAACTCGATTGAACAGAAGGAAGTCATAGGGAGCCAAATCAGGTGAATTCGGCGGCTGTTGCATGGTATTTGTTGCATTTTTCGTCAAAATTATGCGAATATTGATGGCACTGTGCGACTGTGCGTTATCATGGTGCAAAATCCACGCCCACAATTCTGGTCCCTTTCGGCGAATTGCTGCACGCAAACGTCTCATAACGCCCAAATAATACTCTTTGTTTGCTGTCTGGCCTTCTGGCAAAAATTCATGATGCACTACACCGTTGTAATCCATGAAAGCTGTGAGCATTGCCTTCTTTTTTGACTGAAAACGACGTGTTTTTTTGGTGTCGGCTCATTTGGTGAACGCCATTCACTTGCCTGATGTCTGAATTGCGTGTCGTACTCATAAACCCACGTATCGTCTCCAGTAATTATCCTTTTGATGAATGTGGGATCGGATTCAGCCTCGCAAATCATTTCTTTTGCGACGTCAACACGGTCTCTTTTTTGCATGAAATTGAGGTCTTTTGGCACCAGCTTTGCTGCTACAGGACGGAAACCCAAATCATTAACCAAAATGTCTTGGACGGATCCATAGGCGTTCATCATCTTCGATTGACTCACGACCACTTTTGAACCGCTCGTGCCACTGGTAAACGACCGTTTTCTTTAGAGAATCTTTGCTGAACGTTCGCGCACCATGAAGTCCCTTTTTTACGCAAAATTTAATATAAGTTCGTTGTTGCAAATTTAAATCCATTTCTAAAATTGTGAAAAATCGCCATCACACACAGAGATAAATGTACTCTTGGCTACGTAACGTAACAGATTTACCAACTTAACAAAGAAACAGAACTCAAACCGGAATAATGGGAGCGCCACACGGTGAGTGTGGTCGGGAACTTTTTGATCAAGGTGGTATATAATCGTTACAACATATTTTGTCACTGGACACTGTCACTATTTGAACGATTTCTGTAGAAGCTCCATGGACGAGGAGGGGAAGACTATTCTTCACCTTTTCTGTACATACCCTGCTCTCTCCCAAATTGATTTGAGAAATACAGACATTAGAAATTTGTTACGCCACATCCGAAGCTCTAACCGTTTCAACGAGTGGAGGGAATGCTTTTCATAGATGATACCACAATGCAGCTTATTTGTTCCAAGTGAAGCGGCTCTAGACGCCGCCATCAAACCCGTTCAATTTGTCTTCGAATCAACTCCTACAAACCAGAAATGACCTAAACTACAATACAAAGACTGATTGCGTCTAATTTCATCCTGCCAGTTAAACTTTTGGCAACTTTTTGGAGTAAACCGACCTGTAAATCGCAAATTTCAGTCAAAATATTGGTTTGGAAGTCGTCAATAGTTGCTGGTTTAACTTTGTTTTTTTGCTGTCCGGTGACTAGTAGTGAACATTGGTCATAAACGTTCTTAAGCCAAAAAAATCATGTGGAATAGATGGTATAAGTAATATATATATCATAGTCATGAAAAAAATAGGAAAATCATTTCAAAGTTCCTTAATTTTCTTTATTGGGCTGTTCAATAAGTTCTGCGGTTTTTTTAGGGTTAAAGTTGAATACATATTTTTGGTATAAAAGCTTATATTTAATTTATCAGATACAGCCCATCATGGTCTATTGCTATCTTCTGAAAGAGACATAATGCTTCTTTTCTAAAAGTCAGCAGACTTATGGATAAAAAAGTTGTCCAGGCACGTTTTGATGTCATCTTCGGAATTGAATTGTCAGAAGGCGCAAGGTCTTTAGAGTGCGGTGGGATCTGCATAACTTCTCAGCCAAATGAATTCAACTTTTGTTTTGTCACAAAAGCTGGTTTGGCGTGGTCATGTTGGATAACAACGCCCTTCTCGTTCGCCAACTCTAGCCGTTTTTCTTCCACTGCCTGCTTTAAAGTATCGAGTTGAGAGCAATATTTAATGGCATTTATTGTCTATGTAATTGCGTGGAAGCAACTCGAAGTAAAGGACACTTCGCCAGTCTCACCAAATTATCAACATTTGGGATGAAAATCTTGTTTAGCGATCGATTGCAGTGTTTCACCGGGAGCGCACCATGACCTCTTACGCCGAATGTTGTTGTAAACCACCCATTTTTCATCTCCCGTAACACTCTTTTCAGGGAAGACTCAAGCGTGTTGCATCTCAACAAGACTCACAGACCATTATGCGATCCACAATATTTCTTTCACCGAGTTCGTGATTAACCCAAACATTCACCTTTTTTGGCATTCCAAGCCTCTTTAGTCTTTGCGAAACGATTTTATCGGCGATGTTAAACCGCTGAGCGATCTTCCGTGTCATCAAATGCCAGTCAACGCTAACTGCAGACAAGAGTTGATCATCGTCTGTGGTGGGTGGCCATCCAGAGCGAACAGCATTAGCAAGGTTTGTATTTCCTGAATGAAAGCGTGTAAACCAAACCAAGGCTGACAAATGTCAGCGCTTTTGGCCGAATCTCCATACACGCTGCAAATCTGCCGTTGAGCCTCTGTCAATTTGACACACTTTTTAAAGAAAAAAAGCAAAATATGCTGAAAATGCCGAAATTACGCTTTTTATCCTCCATTAAAAAAAATTATTGAGCACTTAAAACGCGTACGTTCAGAACAAATTCTCGTATCAATGTAAAGGATAACACCCTCTATTGGAGTAAATAAAAAAAAATCATAACGTTATGCACAGAGATTTTCTAAAACGACAACTTCCAAAAAAAATCCGCAGAATTTATTGAACAACCTATTGCAAATAAAAGTTTTGAATGAGGAAAATTTTCAAATTCTTTCAAAACGTCTATCTTCATTCTAGTTTTTAAAAAGGGAGATCCTAGTGAACCAAATAACTATAGGCCTATAGGAATGATTGCATTCTTAGAAAAGATAAAATCCTTTAATATGTCGCAATTTGGCTTTGTTAAAGGTAGATTTTTGAGCAGTATATATGGTGCACTACTTAGATAGCAACCTGAAGTAAATTGACGTGTTTGTTGACTTACCTTCGATTTGGTGAACCATGAAATATTGCTGCAAAAACCGTTTCACGCCGGGTTTAGAGGAACCATTATTGATTGGTTCTAATCGGTCCTGTTCCACAAAAAAGTAAAGATAAATGGAGTGATAAGTGAAGAACAAAGGTGTCCGTATATTGGTGTTCCACAGGGATCGGTCCTTGAAGCAATATTTTTTCTGATCTACATCAATTCGATTTTTAACCTACCCCTCAAGGGTCTTTTACTTGGCTATGTTCATGTCCTTGTTCTCATATCGGGACAAGAATATAATAAATATAAAATATGAAAATCTAATAACATCTCATCTGCGTTTGCTTGGAATTTACGAGGGGCGTTCAAGATATTCTCGGTATCGGGGTGAAGCTGTGGTTGCATATATAAATTGACTTATTTATCAAGTAACACTATTATTTTAGTGCATTCATGTAAAATTTCATATAAATGTGATTATTAATTCGCGTTTTATCTCTAGTTAAACAGAATCATAATGGCAACTGAGGCGATGATGGTAAAAATTGAGCATCGCGCTGTAATTAAATTTCTCACTAAGCAAGGAAAAAGTCAAAAAACTATTCATGAAGAGATGGTGGCTGTTTACCAGGGTTCCGCACCTTCATTATCAACTGTGCAAAAGTGGTCAAGTGAGTTCAAGAGAGGCAGAGAGAGCATTGAGGACGACCCCCGCTCCGGCGCCCCGGCTACTGCTTATACGGGAGAAAGCATCAAAGAAGTCGAAAAACTTGTTCTTGAGGATGCCCGAATAAAGGTGAAAATGATGGCAGAGATCACCAAGCTTTCAATTGGTACCATTCACACCATTCTTCATGACCATCTTAACCTTTCAAAGGTCAGTGCAAGGTGGGTGCCACGAATGCTCACAGCGCCTCAGATAAAAAGTGAGAATCGCATGCTGTAGAGAGCTTTTGGAGATGTGTAGTGAGAACGCGGACGGTGTTATGGATCGAATTGTTACTGGGGACGAAACATGGGTCCACCACTATGACCCTGAAAGCAAACAAGAGTCCATGCAGTGGCATAAAAAAGGAACAGACCCCCCGAAGAAGTTCAAAGTCACTCCGTCTGCCGGGAAGCTCATGGCCACAGTTTTTTGGGACTCAAAGGGAATCTTGCTCATTGAGTACAAAAAAAAAGGTGAAACCATCAACGCCACATCCTACGCTTCCACTTTGCATAATTTGCGGGAGGAAATTAAAAAGAAAAGACGGGGTAAACTCGCAGCGGGTGTGTTGCTTCTTCATGACAACGCTCCTGTTCACACGGCGCGAGCTTCCAAGGCTGCTGCGCGAGATTGTGGTTTCGAAGAAATCCAACACCCACCCTATAGTCCAGACCTTGCCCCTAGTGATTATTTCCTGTTTCAGGATTTGAAAAAATGTCTTCGTGGAAAAAGATTTTCGGATGATGAAGAACTCAAGTCGGTATTTTGCAGAGAAAGAGGAAATTTATTATTTTGAGGGTTTAAAAAGGCTTATCTGAAGATGTAACAAATGCATTGATGTTAGGGGAGATCATATTGAAAAATAAAAACAATTTAAATTGAATTCGCATTTTCCTTCATATCGATACCGAGAATATATTGAACGCCCCTCGTAACTTAGTTACCAGCAAATGCTACAAACTCCAAGGCTATGTGTTTTTCCTTGTCAAACTCTAGCTTGGTGATTGAGGATATTCGTTTTCACCACCCCACGGGTGATAATGTAAGCCGTTCAGTTAAATGTTTTGTACCAGAATCTGTGAAGGAGTTTAGGTATCTCGCAGCTGGAAGTCTCATATTATGTCAGTTAAAAAGTTGTTCCACATTTTCATGAACAAAACGTACTCGTATTATCTACGTAACCTCGCACCACAAATTCTGCTATTATTATGCACTGGTTCATTTAGCTAAAGTAGCTGTATTCTCTTGCAAAAAAGCAATTGGGGGCCTTACGTACTACTCCATCCGCGGCACTAGATACTCTGTTTCTGTTCGCCTTAAAGCGAAGTGGACAAGTAAACTATTTGGCCAGGCTAATATTATTAACACACTGGGAGTCCTTCCACAGAACACCGATTACACTGTGCCCCAACATTGGTTTGACAAAGATTTTCATGTAAGCATCCCCTCTAGATCTTTCTGGGAGAATGATGCCTTCATGAACGACAAGTCAATCCATTTCTATACGGATGGATCCAAGACTGTTGTCGGGGTTGGTGGCGGTATTTTTTCAGATGAGCTCAAGGAGAGGCTTACCTTCCGCCTTCCGAATCGCTGTAGCATGTTCCAGGCCGAAATTTTGGCGATTAAAGAAGTCCCATCCTGGCTGAAGAAAAAAGGGATATTCGCATCTTTTCGGATAGTCAAGCCGATGTCAAATCCCTGGACACAATTTCACAAATGGCAGAGCAGTTCAACATTCACCTGGCTCAGGTTAGGTTTGTAACATCTCAACGCTATTATAGGTGTCATCACTGAACACTGTCTTATGCAATAAGGCTTGGTGCTTTTACAAACCTTCTGCAGAAGGTGAACGAGAATGAGGAGGAGACAATCCTCTACTTGCTCTGTACATGCTCAACTCTCTCCCAAAGAAGAAAATCCCACATAGCAGCTTTCTTCTATTGGGTCTATAACTTAATTCATGCAGTTTGCTAAGAGATGGCGTAACTTGTATTATTCCATTGGAACATGTGTTGAAAAGCTACTGTCATTGTGCGTCATTTCAGTATATGTCATTCATTTGAAGCGTAAACAACAATAATTTTTTTCCACTCAAATATGTCGAACTTTGTGCCTGAAAAAGTGTTTTTGCGGGGAGTTCTTCTTCATTACTTTAATATGAAGAAAACTGCTGCCGAAAGTCATCGTTTATGGTGAACATGCGCTAGCTGACCGAACGTGCCAAAAGTGGTTTGCACGATTTAAAAGTGGTGATTTTGGCTTGGAAGGCGATGAACGTCCTGGGCAGCCAAAAAAGTTTGAAGATGAGGAACTGGAAGCATTACTCTATGAAGATTGTTGCCAAACACAAGAAGAGCTCGCAGAATCAGCCATTCAAAACGTTTAAAAGCAGCTGGATACATTCAAAAGCAAGAAAATTGGGTTCCACATGAACTCAAGCCGATTGACGTCGAAAGGCGGTTTTGCATGTCCGAAATGCTGCTAGAATACCACAAAAGGAAGTCGTCTTTGCATCGGATTATTACTGGTGATGAAAAATGGATCCATTACGACAACCCCAAGCGCAAAAAATCATATGTGAAACCCGGCCAACCAGCCAAATCAACGGCAAAGCCGAATATCCATGGCGCGAAGGTAATGCTGTGTATTTGGTGGGATCAGATGGGTGTGCTGTATTATGAGCTCCTAAAACTTGGTGAAACCATCAATGGACAACGCTACCGAACACAATTAATCCGTTTGAAAAAAGCAGTGGCCGAAAAACGCCCGGAATATGCGACCAGACACGAGGCAATAATTTTCCATCATGACAACGCTCTGCCCCACGTTGCTATTCCGGTTAAGAACTATTTGGAAATCAGTGGATGGGAAGTCTCACCTCACCCGCCTTATAGCTCAGACCCTGCTGACTACCATTCTTTCCGGTCGATGCAGAACGCCTTCACTGAAATACGGTTCACATCAGAGCAGAATATCAAAAATTGGCTTGATTCATTCTTGGCTGCCAAGCCGGCGCAGTTCTTTTGGGATGGACCCACAAATTGCCAGAAAGATGGGAAAGGTCATAGCTTCAGATGGGCAATACTTTGAATAATACTATTGTACATGTTTTTCTTAAATAAACGTTCAAATTTTGAAAAAAAAACCGCACGAATATATTTATATACCCAATACATATAATGACTTAACCGATCTAAACAATTTAGACATTTAGAGACCCCTCACTGTCTTCCTTCCGATATTTTTATATATACAAAGAATTTTAAGTCTTCTTAGTAAAAAGTGGTAATATTAACTACAGAAGAAATAAGGCGTACTTGTTGAGAAATAGGCAGACAGTGCTCGTCCCAACAGTCTCTAAAAAGCACAGTAGGCGTTCTCTCAGTTTCATTCCACCAAACTGCAGTCGGAACTATCTAATCAAGTTCTATTTTCTTAAAGACCTCTAGTTCAATTCATTCTTCTACCTCAACACCCACCACAAATATTTTTGTCAATTTAGCACAGTGAACTGCATTCGAGGATGGGTCAATAAGTCGCTGAAGATTGAAATTAGGAACACTCTTTTCCGCAAAAAAAAAAAACTTTATTTTTCAACATAATATCCTTTTAGGCCGATACACTTCGTCCAACGTTTCTCTACTACTTTGATGCCCTCCAAACAATGCGATTTCTCGAGGCCGTCAAAATAGGCGTCTGTTTCATCGATGACTCCTTCATTCGACACAAATCTCTTACCGCCGAGCCATTTCTTCACGTTGGAGAATATGCGGAATGAGGGAGCAATTCGTAACCTACGAGTAATTTATACAATTTTGCCATTGCGACTGCGGACCTGTGCGCCGGTCCGTTGTCCTGGTGGAAGAGAATTTTTTTCTTCGTCCAATCCGGACATTTTTGCTTCAAATAGGCGTCGAATCCATCAGCATAATTGTCTACAGCGATAATTTCATCCTTTTCAAGGTAATCGATGTGAAAGACACCGCGCGCATACCAAAAACCTGCCGCCATGGCCTTGTTGGACGACCAACGCACCTTGACCTTCTTCGGCTTCGATTCACCAGGAGAGGTCCACTGTTTCGACAGTTCCTTGGTCTCTGGTGTTTTATGATGAGTCCATGTTTCGTCCACCGTTACTAGAAGGCGCAACAACTCGTCCGGATTGTGATTGAACATCGCCAAACAATCCTTTAAAGTTGTCAAACGATTGCGTTTATTGTCAATTGTGGGCAAACGGGTCACCCATTGGGGGATAGCTTTTTGATATCCAAATATCACGCCGTCTTCATTGACCCTAATACAAGCTGCAGCCTAATTTAAGGAAAGACATAAAATAAGGACAGATGATGCCGCCAGCATGCAAACGGCCCCAAAATGTTCACTTTGCTGCATAGCATTTTCAAGGACTTCTTCAGGAGTTTACTCACTCCAAATTTGGCAAATTATATTTATTAACATAACTTGCGCAGGCGGACGACTATGAGCACCAAAATATCAACGATGAGCTCTAAAAGTTTGGCAAACAGAAAGCGAATTTTAGAAATAAATTTCAAGACATGCCAGCTTTGTGGAGACGTGAGTCTATCCATACGGTAGACGGTACGATGTTTGGTGCATCTGTCAAATTTGAAACCTGCCCTACAGTAATCGCTTTCTTTTGTGGAAATCCAACAATCTTCTGATATGATGCTTTTTGAGTTGAAGGGATTCTCTAGATTTGCTGTGGAAGAGCTTGATCGCTCTTTTAGGAAGGGCTTGATAGCTCTAAAGAAATCAGCCGAACCGCTTCTAGCCAGTTCGTCGGCTATTTCATTTGCAGCAATACTTTTATGATCAGGCATCCAGCAACGTTTTACGTTGGTCTTATAGGAAAGGTCTTCTAGTTGAAGGAGTGCATGACTGATTTGGAATCAATGAGATTAGATCGTAATGCTTTAATGGCTGCTGGACTGTCCGTGAGTATATGGATGGGGATTCTCTCCTTCCCTTATCGAGGATAAGATTTGTGCACTCCTGAATGGCATGTATTTCCGCTTAAAATATTGAAATACGGTGGGAATTCTTCACTTTGATTGCAAAATTCTGCAACCGCTGTTCATCTTTGATCCATTGATACCATTAAAGCTTGAGGTGGGTCTTTTGTAGTTCCATATTTTCCGGCATTAGATTACTATGTCTTTGGTAGGCGGTTATATGCCTCGGATATCATGTCAGGCTCCAGGATTTCAAAAAGAAGATTCAATTGATGCATGTGATCTAAGTGTCCTGTTTGCAGTAGTCGGACGTTGCTGTGAATTGTCATCTTTTTTATAAAGAGATGGAGTGGCGTTAAACCAATGAATGCATCTATAGCCGCT
This sequence comes from Volucella zonaria, assembly GCA_963966105.1. Lineage (NCBI taxonomy): Eukaryota > Metazoa > Arthropoda > Insecta > Diptera > Syrphidae > Volucella > Volucella zonaria. Next base: position 41,167,868 of record OZ014530.1, on the reverse strand, counting down.
GTGGGGCATGTGTGCATTACGCCGGCGATCCGGAGGCGTGTAAGTCTTTGTAGCCACTACAGCTTTTGTTTGGCAGATTTCTCTTTTGTTTTGTTCCACCATACTACTGATGAGTAAGAGATGATGGGTCGAATCATCATTGTCCATTGCGTGTGGCCGTGGCTCAAGTGGTAGTGTATTGGCTTCCAAATCGGATGGTTCGGTGCTCAATACCAGCCGTGCCCGAAAGACATTCTTTATTTCAGGGAAATAAAATCTCGTCAGATGAATGGTTGCCTAAATACAATTACAAGCCAATTTACACTAATAATTTAGTCTCCCCATCAAATGTTGTATGCCACCCACGGAGCGAAATAACCACTGAAGCCAAGCATCTTTCTCTCTCTCTCTCTCTCTCTCTCTCTCTCTCTCTCTGTTCAATTTTCCAAAAAACTTAACACGTGCTCCGGCATTTTAAAAGTAGTAATACCCTCTTGAATGTTAAGTTCTTTAAAAAAAAAGGTGGTGCAAAAGTAATGTTGTAACGTGAATGTACCATAATTTTTGCAAATGACGTCAAGTGCAATTGTGCTTTCACATTTATGTTGTAGATAGATAGAAAATTAGTTGACAACAAGTAATGGAGCGGTACATACCTAAAGGACGCGGATTTCTTATTGCTGCTTATTTTACCAATTTCCGGTCTGTTGTTTCAACGCAGCGTGAATTTCGTTTTCGTTTTCCTCGTCGTCCTGCGCCATGTGAGCGAACAATTAAACGTTTGGCTGATGCGTGCGAACTCGGTCCACTAGAGATGTCGCAATAAGTGGCCGTATTCCTTGTTTGATCGAGAAAGTCCACAAACATCGATGAGACAGCGATGCACACAATTTGACATGAGTAGACCTGAATAAACAAAATTTTGCCTTTCTTGGGCACGGAGAATCCACATGAAATGCACGAAACCCCATTGCATCCCCTCAAAGTGACTATTTGGCTGTTTTTGCGGCATTTGCAGTGAAAAAGTGAATGGCCCTTATTTTTTTGAGGACGCCGACGGCACCATCGTAACATTAGCTGGCGAGCGCTACAGACAGATTTTAAACGAGTTTTTTGCACCAAGTTGCTGAATTGGGTCTCGTGCTGTCAATTATGCCAGCATAACATATTTGGGTGTTATGCAAAATCGCAGTGCTTTGTTCAGGCGCCTGTAAGCCGTCTAGAGTCTTTTCTGCTGAGGGATAATAAATATACTTGGGATTGTTAAGAGACACCTTCGCAATATCCTTGATTTGCTTTCAAAAAATCAGAATTCGACTACATATTGTATATTTCCGGCCCATTTTCTGTCTCAATCAATTCAATTCCTGAGGACATTAAGTTGACTTTGTGTTTTCGCAGTAACTGGATTTCTGGTGTAATTGCGTTAGACGGACCAAAATCGAAAGACTGGATTGCCTAGTGCAGTTGTTCCAAAGAGAAGTTGAGAGTGTTACCAACGATGTGGGAGATGTATATGTACATCAATGTGAAAGCAGCAGTAACGGCTGTAACTTGTATATAACATATTATCAAATACCACGATTTTTTATCTGTCCTGTAAATCTCTACGTTGGTGATATTTAAGTCACATGAAGTTTCAAGTCTGTTCAACAACCCACAATGCCTTGTTAATCCCATGGCTCTAAACTCCATCACTATTAAGGGAACCAAGGCATAATCGAAAATCGTCCATTAAATAGCTGCATAAAACCGGTAAGCTAGTGGAGTATTGACGATTACAGCAAGATCAACCAGATTAACATATCTGGATACTCTTCTAAATGCTAAGATAAAAAGAGCGGACTTGCAAGTTCGTTCTGTAGCGATGTTCAACTTTCCAAAATAAACCTCAAGGCAAAAATCTTTTAAATTTTTTAGCTTATAAAGGGTGTTTTTTTAGAGACTTGGTATTTAAACTGGCAACACTGATTTTACAGACTGTCAACTTGACAGTTGAAAGTTTATTTGTGGTTAGTACGTTTTGCTATTTTACGATGATTAGCTAAACGCCAAAATAACGCGTGCAAATTGTGCAAACTTATTTTGAAAACTATGGTTCGGTTCGCCAAACTTATCGTGCGTTACGTCTATTTTACGGTCGACATAATCGTCCATCTGAGCAAGTTATTCGGAACACGTTGAATCGTTTTCGCACCACGTACACTCTAGTGGATAATACGCATCCTCAAAGACGACAAACAGTGCGAACAACATTGCCGTTGTGTAGTGCGGTGTTGAGGAGAATCCGAATGAGTCGATTCGCCATCGTGCACAGCAATGGGAGCTATGTCCATCCACTTTGTGGAAGATTTTACAGAAAGGTCTTGGCATAAAAGCTTATAAGATCCAGCTTGTGCAAGAGTTGAAACAGCGTGAACATTGTACGCGTCGTAGGTTCGGTGAATGGGGCGAAAACTTGATTCAGCTTGATCTTCATTTTCAACGCAAAATTTCGTTCTACCATGAGGCCTATTTTTGGTTAAATGGATATGTAAACAAGCAAAATTGCCGAATTTGGAGTGGAGAAAACCCAGAACCCTTTGTCGAGACGCCCTTACAACCATTAAAATCACTGTTTTGTGTGCTTTATGGGGTGGTGGAATCATCGGCCCATATTTCTTTAAGGACGATGCCGGCCGGAATGTTACCATCAATGGATAGCGCTATAGAAATATGATTTCTAACTTCTTCGTTCCTCAGTTGAATGGCGTTGACATAAGAGAGCTTTGATTTCAACAAGATGGCGCAACATGCCACACGGCGCGCGATACCATCAATTTATTGTAGAAAACATTTGCTGAGCGAATAATTTCGCGTAATGGACCTGTGAACTGGCCTCCACGATCCTGTGATATCACACCTTTAGATTACTTTCTTTGGGGGTATATGAAGCCACTAGTCTATGACGATAATTCAGAGACGTTGGACGGTTTGGAAGACGGCTGATATACGGCCCCGTTGCTCGATAAAGTTGTCGAAAATTGGACTTGACGATTAAGCTTCATTCGAGCCAGCCGTGGTGCTCGCATATACCTGATATTACAGGCTCTAATGGCATGAAATTATCTATTAAACAAAGCTATTATTGTAGACATTAACGTTAGCTTCAAGTGCTTTATTTCATATTAAGTTTGTGTAGCTCCAAAAAGAACACACTTTTCTTCTGATATACATAATTTTTGTGGTTAATGTTTTGTCTTTATGTACTCGTTGGCGCTGATTTGGCCATGCTACAATATTAAATTTTTAAAATGAAACTTCTCCATGAAGGGTAGGAATTCTAATCTGTTTTCTTCTTTTTTGCAAATTCCTTTTACTGAAATTTCATCTCTTTCGCAGAAAGATAAGTAAACGCTTCAGCGAAAAATATTGAGGGTATCAGCACGCAGCACATTAGTGCAGAGTACTCGTATCTCACAGAAGTAGTTATCCGCGGTGTTATGAAATACCTAGCACACTCAGGTAATTAGGAAAATCAATGGCAAACAACCGTCAATGGAAACCCTAACCAAGGTCCTAAAACCCAAGTTTGGGTCCTCAGAAACCCTCATTTGAACATTGCTAGTAAGTTTATCGGCGATCTCATTGATTGCAATCAAATTTGTGCCCAGGGACGCAAAAATAACTCAATGTATTTAGCCCTCCTTGTAATCAATCAATTAGCTTGTAATTGGTGAGAGATTCGAGATTTGGCTGTCGCTGCAACGCAGATACTACGCCCTTTCCACCGATTCTCTACAATATACTTCAATGCCATCATTATTGCATAACTTATAACTTTGCTTGGAAGACAGATGCAAGTTTTCCTAACAAATGGTGAAATTGTAGTCCTCCAAACAGACTCCGGAGTCATATATTACATCGGTTTGGGAGCCATTCCTAAGGATTCAACTACACCAGCGCTCGCCAGCAAAATCTGTCTTACTTACATTACTGTCCTGACTCAGATTCTGGCCGATTTGGCCGATTAATTCAGCAACAGGAGTTCAGTTGCTATTGTATCATCATCGTTCCATAAGTCCAGAGTCAAAATGCAGTCGTCGCTCAAAGTCATCGAAATTCTAGCACATGCACATGTTCTACCAAAGCTGGCTTCTTTTCCCACGGACGATGGTATGGATATAATTAGTCCTTGGTTACAAGCCTTAAATATTGCCTTACGTTAACAAAAAGCCGCCAATCCTTTAATGGAATTTCAATGGGATATTGTCAGTTCAAAGAATTTTGTTTTTTTAAAAGAGAACATCCCAAAATTTACATAGTTTGATTAGAAAAATGCATGGTAAAGCCTTTTAACTCTAGGTGAGCCAGATCAGTTAGCTTCCTCCTTCCCCTGAAGAGACCTTCCTCAGTTTTGACTGGATTGATTGGAAGCCCATTTCGTGGTGGCTTACGTCTAGAGCTCCCTGTTCTTTAAAGCAGCCAGTGACTAGGCTGGACTCGAAAAATCTGTGCTCTACGTAATCTGCAGCGTAGGCATGCTTAAACGTTAGAGTTTTTTATAACGTTAAACAGTGATTCTGCCAGCGTACACCATGGGATGGTGGTAATTCCCGCCATCACATATCCGCCGCAATGAGCACCCGCATCACTCTGATCCACAAAGCCAGATATTCGTTTAGGCCGTGTTGTCTTGCCGGGTCATAATATATATACCGCAAAAGTTGCGTTGCTTTCACTCCTTCTTATCGAATGCGTCTTCAGTTCCGCTCAAGCACAGTCTCCAGGATTTCCCACTTTGGCAGTTATGTAACACTTATTAAGACAGATGATCCCCTCAAAAAGTTTCTGGGTGCCTTCCGAAATGAAGGAAGTCAGAATAATTGATCTAAAGTTCCTTTCCAAATTTCGGTATAAAGGCTGCTCTGTTCGCCAGTGGTTCGGTATGCATTCTGTCAGGCCAGCAGTGAAGACTATCCTCAGAGTTGGAAGCAGCTAAGGTGGTCTAACTTTTTGTAGCATATATGCCATCGAAGCCTTCCAACTCAACAGAATCAAAGGTCGTAACATAGTTTTTAATGGTCTTTAATGGGGCTGATTTGCTCCCTTTTAAGACTTTGAGCAGTCTGCTTAATTCACCGAGTGTTTCGATATTTTCACAAAATGCTTAATACGTTAAAATACACTCTTCGATATGCAATTAAGTTATACAGGGTGCGGCAGAACCAGTTGAGCAGTTTTGAAGAATTATAAAAAAAAAACAGAAATCCATAGAACTTACCATTTTATACGCATTAATTTTTAAAAATAATGTCTTTAAGATGGCGGCCGTTAGCTGCAGTACATTGCTGAAGCCGATCTCTAAAATTTTGAACCGCCCGTTGACACATTTCGTGGGGTATCGCGTTCACTTCTTCAACAATTCGCTCCCTTAGCTCTAGCAGATTTTCAGATTTTGGGGGCGACGTTTAAACACTTTTTCCTTAAGATATCCCCAAAGAAAGAAGTCGCATATCAATCGCAGGCCACCCCGCGTCACCTCTCAAAGACAAAAGGCGTCCGGGAAAAATTTTTCTTAAAGCATTTAGAGAATTTCGGGCTATGTGGGCTGTAGCCCCATCTGATTGGAACCAAACATCCCCTAATCCCTCTTCTACAACAACAACTTCCAGTCGGGGCTCAGGAGGGATCGCTGCAAGCATTTTCTCACACAGATTTTGGCGGTTGGCGTACTCTGCTGGTATGAAATTTCAAATCTAAATACAGAATTCTCCTCAAACTGCGGTCTGAAACCCGCAATACAATAGCGTGCCTTCGAGCAGAACGTCTTGGCGATTGTTCGAGTGCTGCTCTCACTAGCTCCACATTTTATGGTGTTCTGATGGATCTTCGTCGGCCATGTGTATCTATTCATAGTGTGCTACCAGTTTCCTCCAACTGTCGAATCCAGGACTGAATTGTGTTCACAGTGGGAACAGCATTATTGCGCGGAATCTTAAAACGTCGGTCGCCGAAAAGCTCTTTGCGTCGCAATCACAGATCCAAAGTCACGATGCACTCCGATCCAAACCATGTTTGCTACTAAATGGGGATGCCGATGGAACAAAAGGAGACCTAGTGCAGCTGTCTACCCCCACCACCGCCCGAACACCTGACCCTCCAAACTGCTCAATTGGTTCTGCTGCACCCTGTTTTATATACATATTTTGTGATCCTATCTGTGAAGATGTCAATCTTCCTCTAAGAAGAAGACTTCAGATTTCTTTACCTAGTCGCTGCGAATTTACGTTCCACCATGGAATAGACGATCTGCAGGAGTTTTCATCATTCAGGTTTTGAACAGCTTCTTTTACGTCTTGTTCTAAGTTAAGCCAGTAATCACCTAAGCGTGGCTGTTGGACAACTGTAAGTCGTTTAATGTTACATTCGTGACAAATATTGGCTCAATATTATTAATATCGTGGCCAGACGATAGTATGAAGTCCAAAAGATGATTGCCTCTAACGTTGTATTTGCTGCTACTGTATAAAGTGTTTTGAGCATTAGCATGTTAACATATGGTAGGTTCCGGCAATCACAGTATGCAATGAGTATAGTGGTGGTGATGGTACAAAATTATAAGGAGAATACACTGACGTAGCCACGAATTTGTGCCATTCTCCGTTGTTTTCGTGACTTATGTCTACAACACCTAAATTTTGGTTGAAGAATTGCCCACGTTTAGATGATGAAAGTGAGTTGGGCCTAAAAAGACATGTTATCGGTGTTTTCAATTGCTCGTCATAGAGTGATGTGAAATCCCTTACACATCCTAAACCACAGATGCGTGTCTTCCACGCCCTTGACTAAGACATGGATATAATGTGTGGCTATAGTACTCACTTTTTTAAAAATTTGAGTCCTTTTTGTTAAATCAGATTTGCCTGGTATTTCATTCTAGTTTTAAGCCTGTAATTGATTGCGCCTATAACTTTTGCGTTATTGTAATTTATATGCATATTTTCTTACTTTTTTGGGTCCCCTAAGAAATACAATAATTGTCAATCGGCAACTTCCCGAAATTTAAGGATTTACTCTTCCTAGCAAACTACTTAAACTTATTTCGAACTAGAAGAAACATAAATAAAAATGATCGTTACTTTGGAATATTTCTTATGAAAGCTTACAGGACATTTGCTAAATCATGGTCAAATGGCGAAAGCAACAAATGACGTATATTGCAATAGTATAAAGTCAAAACAAAATACACGTGCTTGTAATTTTGTGCTTTATTCTTTTGAATTTCGAGTTTTTACGGAAAAATGAGTAAGAAACAACAATTTACGAACAAAGAGTTGCAAAAGATATTAGAAGAGAGTGACTACGAACGAAATGATGAGTCAAACTCATCGTATGAAGGAGAAAATGAAACCGAAGGGCTAAGTGATGTACCTGACTTTGATGATGTAGCAGATCCAGATTTTTTCCCTAATTATTTGTACCCTGGCCAGCACTCGATGGATGGCGATATTTTAGAAACAACGAAGCCGACATCTCATCCGTCCACGTCTCGTATGTATGCATCTCCCGACAACACCCCATAATTCCAAGTAACCGCACCACCTGATTCCGATTCTGACGTCGACAGAGACATTGAAAGAAATGCAGGTTCAAGAACTGGCATAAAACCGACTACAGAGCGTCGAATGAAAGAACATGATGAGGAAGAAGGATGGAATTACGACATTCAGCCGTTAGATCGTCAAATTTTTAGTAGCGTAGAATACTTACATACTGAAAACATTCCAGCAAATGCAGATGTGCTTACAATATTTCGTCTTTTGGTTGATGAGAATTTCTTTGATTTGGTGATAGAACAAACCAATATCTACGCTGGACAACTTATTCCTTATAATTCTGGAGGTCGTTTGAGTCGCTGGAAACCGGTAAACAAGGAAGAAATGGAAAAGTTTTTATGCATTTACTCGCTGACTGGTTTAATCAGATTCCTTACTTTAGAATGCTACTGGAAGAGAGATCCTATTTTTTATCACCCGCTATTGCATCGGATACAATTGCCCTATAATCGCTTCGTAGCAATTTTACGCTGCTGGCATTTCGTTGACAACACAGCTAAAAGAAATGTCAATGATCGTTTGTGATCAGAAACTGTAGAAAACTTCTCACGCCAAAAGACTGCGTTGTTGTGGATGAAACTATGATTCCCTTTCAAGGGCGATAGCTGATTCGTCAGTATAATCCAAATAAAACTCACAAGTATGGACTAAAAATCTACAAGGTCACAACTGATGATGGATATGTTTGGAAATATAAAGTTTATTCCGGCCAGAATCCTCAAATCTCCAACCTGGAAGAGTCGTCATCGAGCTTTGTGAAGACCTTTTAGACCAGGGGAGAATGATTATTGCAGATAATGGGTACACAATTGTACAATTAGCTGAATACTTGCTGCAACATAAAACTGATCTTTGTGGGACATTAAGAAAAAATCGTAAAAACTTGCCTCTATTGGTGAAAAATTAGAAACTGAAGAGAGGAGAGCAAATTGCTGCCCAAAAACATAATGTGACGATCCTAAAATGGAAGGACAAGAGGGATGTGCTTATGATAACTACTTGTCACGCTGATGAACAAACGATGAGTACAGGCCGAAACTCGCGCCCAAAACCTAAAGTGATATTGGAATACAATGATCGAAAGAAAAGTATCGATCTTTCTGACGACTTAGCTAGCTACTATTCGCCAATTTGCAAGACCTTGACATGGTACAAAAAAGTTGCTGTCGAGGTTTTGTTTGGAGCGCGTGTCATAAATTCAGTTTATCTGTTCACTAAGTTGAACTGACAGAATAAATGTACAATATTACAGTCTCAAATGAGTATTGTAAAAAATCTTTTGAGTATAAACTTTGTCCAGATACCGGCCATACCTATGCCGTCCACGTCACGAGCACAGCATTTCTGGATAAAAAAGATGGAAAAATAACTAGACGTAAATGTGTCGGATGCTATGATGAGCTTCGTCAAAAAGGTCAAACATCAGCAGTTTTGGACTCTCTCAACAAGTAGGAAATTTGTCAAATTCACCATTCCTGTAACTGGAAACAACAAGTGTTGAGAGAGAAAGAGGCTGCACTTGTTAGTAGTGTTTACCGAGTGATTTTGATTAGTGGGAGTGTCCAATTCTGAATCGGACAGTGACAATGAAAATCAAAGAAATAAAAAAGTATTTAATGAAAGAATTAATTTCTACATATGTAGAGTTTAATTTGTTTATTGAAAAATTTCGTGTGCCAAAAGAAGTTGTTACTTGCTTACCGGAAACTTTCTCCTACAAAGGCAGAAAATATTAATAGCTTTGCACTGGTTTGGGACAGGATGTAGTACCATGTTATAGGTGATGTTCATGGTGTTAACAAAATGACAGTGTGTCGTTGTATAAAAGAAGTCACTTCCGCAATAAATAAAGTTGAATTTCAACAACAAGTGTGTTGGCACCTTACGATTCAAGGATTTTTTGAGAAAAGTGGTATGCCGGCAGTATGTGGTGCAATCGATTTTATTTTGATTATTAGTGATACGCCATCAGTTTTTGTTGACCGCCATAGCAGACATTCAATTAATTGTATGGCAGTATGCAGACCATTGAGTGCGCATTCGGTGTTTTGAAAGAAAAGTTTCCGTGTCTGAATCACCTACGAGTTGAGCCCGTTTTTGTTGCTAATACACCCTGAATGACTCGAACTGCAACCAAATTCAGACTGCTATAATTTCCAAACCGTTCATGACAGTGAGCTCAAATTTTGACACATGACAGATAATTTTATTTTTTACAAGGCCTTTAAATGATTTGCGTCTCAGTTGTGTTGAAAAATTTTTTTCCGCGATGGAATTCAAACGTGATAGTGTGATTGCTTGATATTTGGCTGGAAAACCACAAGTAGCTATCGTTAGAGCCCTCCAGCACCTCAACGTGAATAAATCATGTGTGTCTCGAACCATAGCTCGTTACCGTGATACTGACAGCGTTGCAAAACGCCATGGAGGTGGTCATAAAAAAACAGCAACATCGAAAGTGAAGGCTCGAATTGAGCGAAATCCGCGTCGAAGTGGAAGAAAAATGGCTCGTGAGCTCAACATATCGTTGGAACGGATACAACACATACTGAAAAATGAGCTTGAAGCCATTGAAGTTCCAAAAAGCAACAGAAAAAAGTTAGAGTCGAAAGAGCGAAGGAGTTGCTACGCTTGCACGAAAGTGGTGAGTTGCCGAATTTGGTTTTTTTCAAAATGACCGAGTTTACTTACTAGAGAGGTCCTTCGAAAATTTACACCTTCGGATGGCCACCAGAAAGCAGGCAGCACCGATGGTGATGGTTTGGGCCGCCATAACCGCCGATGGTCGCTCTCCGCTCGTATTTTTGGACCGTGGCCGTGGCGTCAAAATTAATGCGATCGTATACCGTGAAACTGTCTTAGAGGCAGTATTGAAGCCTTGGGCAAACAATCATTTCGGTTGGAGACCGTGGATTGGTTAAAAAACAATGTTCCACACTTCATTTCTTCAACACAATGGATTGCAAATTCTCCGGATGCAAATCCATTGGATTTGGTTGTGTTAGCCTATGTAATATGTGTCACAGTTTTATTACCTATACCTACACGTTAGAAGAAGAAAATACGCAACACCAAGAGGAAACAAACGATGAAGTAGAAATTTTGTTCCCAAATCCATCGCAAGATGCACAAAGAAGACAACAACTTTTGAATTTTTTTTCTAAATCAACAATAAAAACAAAATATTTACATATAAGTATGTATATGTTACATTACATATGCAAATAAATAAAAAATTAATAACACATATTTATTAAGCAAGAATAAAAAAATACAGTGTTATTCATCAAAGCAATCTCTTGCCTCGTTTTGTAGTTGACCAACTCCAGGTGTTCTATCATCAACTTCCGTTTTTTTAAGGATCGTTGGGCACTCCTTCGAGGCTAATCTCTTCCTGCCTGTAAATTATGCAATTATATACCTGTTGACTTTCGCGCCTGTTGGCTTATTTCTCTAACCATTATTACCAAGTTCCATGGACTCTTCAACTCCGAGGCCAATTATTACTGCTGACTCTTTCCCAATAATGTCAAGTACAATATTATCACAGGAATTACCACCCGATGATCCCGTTTTTCTAGAGTTGTCTAATTTTGCCTAGAAATATATAATATATACATAGTATAAAATTTTCGAAACACTTTGCAATCAATACTTACCATGCCGTATTCCCTACAATTTTGCCAAAACACATCTCTAATATAAGGCCAATCTTTTCCCTCAGGAACTACATTTAAACTTTGTGCCACCAAATACACCACGCGCCACTTATCACTTTTAATAGCTTTTGTTATTGTTAGACTGATCAACAAGTCGAGGGAAATTTTTGGTCTCAACAAGTGTAGCGGATTTTGTTGTGTTACAGAATTGATCTTCACTTGTTGAACAAGTATAGTTAAACAAGTACTTGTTGACTTGTTGACTTGATGACTTGAAGTCTACAGACCATATATGGTACGTGGACAGTGAACTTGTTAAGAATATACCACTTACTAGTTTTGCGCTTCTATTTTATTAAATGCATGCTTTCATTCAACTAATATTATTTATTAAAACTTTAAGCACTATTTAAAAATATTTATACATAAAAAAAACAAAAGAAAATAAAAATCCCACGAAAAATTCCAACAATTGTACAAGACAATGTTTATCACTCTTTTTTAATTGTTTTCTCTTAAAGACAATTCTTCTACATCTTTTTAAAAAAAAAAATAATAATTTTATTTAAATAGTTGCAATTTGATTCGTTCAAATAATAGAAAAAAAAAAAAGAAAATACGAAAAATATACCTCAGGGAGACATAGACATAACCCACAAAATATACCAATAAAACACTCACCGTACGAATAAAAATTCAAAACACAACACTTAAACATTATGTACAACACAAAATTAAATCACCCATTTTTTTTAAGACCTCATAAAACATTTAAACAATAATTATTTTACAATTATACCAAAACACAAAAGAAAAACAAAAATATTTTGTGATTTATCGACTTATAGCTTCGATTTATTTATGATTTTTTTTTTTTTCAAAGAATATACATAGTTGCTTCTTCAAAACAAATTAATTTTACAAATTATAATACTATAAGAACAGAAATTATTTTCTTATGGAATATTCCGTAGCAAAGTGAGTTACTCGTTTATATTTAATTTAAAAAAAAAAAAAAAAAAAAAACAAAATCAAAAAAAACAATAATAATAAATAATTTTATTAATTTTTTAAAAATAAAATATTTTTCTATATTGATTTATTTTTTCAAGAATTTTCATTCTCCCTTATATTTTATTTTTGTTGTGGAAATTTATTGCTTTTTTAAATGTAGACAAATTTATATATTGATTTTTTTTTTTTTTAAATTGTGTTGGGTAACAATTTTTTTCGTTTGACTTTTGTTCATTGTAAAAAAAAAAAGAAAAAAAAAAAACAAAATAGAAGGAAGAGGAGGCATCATGTCCAGTGTTATAGCCCAGTCATGTAACCCAAGATAACCAACAAAAAGTGTTATAACCAAAAATTAAAAAAAATATATCTATATATATATATATATACTTTATATATCTGTAACTGTATCTCTCTGTGTCGATGTATACTCCATATATATGTGCATCCCTTGTAATATTCTCAACAGACTTGGGTATTCCACCCCAATATCAACGGACTAGTCGCGGTTCCTCTGGCAGCATTCAGCGGTCAGTTGAAGTGACTCCAACACCGTCGTCGTCCTATCGAGCTGGAAGCATACACTCGATTTCAAGTTCAGAGGGTTCATCGTAAGTCGTTGAAAAAAAAAACAAAAAAAAAAAAAAAAAAAAAAAAAAAACAAAACCAAAAAATCAAAAAAGAAAAAAGAAAAAAACAATGTGTCTCTTTCTATCTATTTCTCACTCTCTGTCGCTGTTTCTTTCTTCTCTATTAAGACTGTCTGTTTCTTGAGTATAAATTTTGCATACATTGTTCTTTCTTTTTTTTTCCTTTCCTTAAGTGTCTTTTGTTTATTTTCTTTATTCATGTGGATCGATTGGAAAAAAAATAAAAAAAAAATATTAATAAATTAATCAAATAGTTTATTAAAACCGGCTTAATTTTATCCAAAAATTTGATTTTAATTGTATATATTAAATGAGATACATTTTCTTTTTCAAAATCTAAATGTCTTAACTGTGAGTGGATATTCGAATTGCTGCCTATGGTTTTATTGGTTTTTATTTTTATATTTTTGATTATTTTTATTTATTTTTTTTTTAATTTATGCTCTCGATGTTATAAGTTATATTTTCTGACTTAGAAAAGCTACATGTCTATCTATTCAAACTTAGGTTACCACTGTATAAAGAGAAGGACATAGGTGTCAGTTGTAGTTAAACCGCCTCTAACCTCTGAACTGAGTGTACATAAAATAATATATATAATTGTGATGTATATATTTTACTTTTTCTATTATTTGTATTATATTTTAATTTTTTTTTTTTAATTTATTTTGGGTGTAAATATACTCGTGTATATATTTTATTTTTTTTTTGATTTTGCAAATAATTGGCTGTTTAGCAATTTTTTTCTTAAGTGTGCATTGTTTTTTAAAATTATTCTTTCGCATGTTTGCATGATTTTTGCTCCCTATTTCTTCTTGTTTTTTTAAACTTACATTTTTTTAATATTTAAATTATTCTTATATTTTTTTTTTAAATACGGGATTTGGGAATGTTTTATTTGTGAATATTAAATTAAGCTACTTGGAATTTTATAAAAATTATGCAGATATGCTACGTTTCGATTTTCGATAATTTAAAATTCTAAGATCATATAAGAACGATGACTTCTCGGTAAAATCTTCATTATAAATCGTACTTTAGATACTTTCCATCGAATATTTTTTTTTAAATAAATCACTATGATTGAAACAAACTCTATATTATTCACTGTGAAAATTAAATAATTGAACTGGGTTAGCTCACGCAAAAATATGAGAATCACGGAGAAGGAACATTTTGTATTTTTTGTTTCAAAGATATTTATCCACTTACTACTTAATTACTGTGTCTTACACGTTAAGTTAGAAGCCTTTGCATTTACAGGGTAGAGACGTCTGTTAAGACATCAATTAAATTTTTGGAGTGTAACAAGATGGATGCCAGTTATGACATCAATATGACTTATGACATGTACTCAATTAGTCATGATTTTATCACAAAGTTCGTCGGATTTTTGCGCGATTTCACGTTAAATGTTCGCCTCCAAGTCCTAAATTTCTGGCTTAGTGGCATAGAGGCTTAGTCTAACTCCAAAGAAAAAAGTTTTGAAGTCTTAAATCACGCGAGCGGGCGTTTCAGGCGATACTGCGGGCATTTGCTGTATTCTGTTTACTCCTATCGCTTTGCTGTCAGGACAACATTATGGAGTAAATAAGTCGATTCGAATTTTCTCACTTAACGCTCTGTTGCTCGCTTATCATGACGATTATATAACATAATCGTAAGGTGACCATGAATTTTGATGTAAAATCTGGATCAATTGCAAATGTTCTTGAACATGTACCTTTCCAAGATTAAACGATAGACAATCGGGACACGGATGTGACTTCTGTTAAAAGGTGATATGCCTTAGCCCAGAAAATCCCTATTGAACAAGTGGGGTGCATTTATTTAAAAATTCTCTATTTCGCCATATGTTAAACCCTTCCACGAGTTGTTGCAGTTTTGTTTGAATAACGTACATTGCCATCGAACTAGCGATGCTTTGTTGGCTACTCTTCCGTAGAATGGTTTTCGGCTTGCAAGACTCCTTATTGTCAGTTATTGTACAAGGCATAGTAGCTTTAAATACTATGCCCATTTTGGCTCCAACTAATTGACAATTATGTAGACATAAGCCTTGGATCTGACTATAAAGAAATGTTCCCGATTAACATTATCAGATTTAGTCACTTCAGTGTACACCCCCAATTATTGTTTATTTTAACTATCAGTGGAAATCTGTTACACTGATTAATTTCAGGTAGTTACAGATAGGATTAGCTATTAGCCTTTAAATCACAACCGTTGCTATTCTTTGGTCTCGATTAAGAGCTCACAACATTGTTTTCCTATTTCATCTTGTCATTTAAAAGATTACTATAGATCGTCTTACAAATTTTAGTTCATATGCCGAGTCAGGATCGACAAATTTCTAATACTCGTACTTACTAATGATTAGTAAGTTGTTAGTTGTTAGTTTTGCTTAGTTTTGTTTCCATTGCACATGGACCGCAATTTGGAACATTTTTTTTGTAGTTGCTGTGCTCATCCTGAAGTCTTTCCACTGTCGGTTTCTTTCTGACGAATACGCATGAACCTTTTTAGATCACATTTTGACACATTCGTAAAATTTGGGTTTCCACCGCTGTTGAATTTCATGTCACGGACGCGTAACATTAAATAACTTTTGAATCAAGAAAAACGTTTTCTGTCAAGCTGTAGGGCGTCGAAATTACCCTCGTCGTGTTTGACGTCAAATATTAAAAATTGTTCACACTTCCGTCTACAATATACCATATGTCTAGAATTTAGTTTACGTGCCTGCAAAACAGGCAATACTGTCCTTGTAAAAATGGTTCATAAACTATGATTTCCTATCGTCTCTATCCAATGACTAAACGATGCCTGAAAGTTTATCACGTCGGTTTTTTAGGACAGCGCTGTCCTCTGTTAAAAGAAGAAAAGTATTTCCGGACTCATCGATGTCTTCTTCGGCAGAAAATATTGTTAGATATTGAAAAGCAATGTAGATTGAACATTTTCTCGATGTACTACAATTTTGTATGGTTATATCAGCTATACACTTTGCTTTTAATCATTGTACAGGTACATTAAATTATTTGCTTGTATACCTCTCTGGTCCTTTTTGAGAGAAAATCGCCATCCATATGGGATTTTACGGAACACCAATGCAGCATCAACGTGTTTCTTCATCAGCGTTCGGAAGCAGTGAATGGCAACATGTGTTGACTTATCTCTAACACAGCTATACCATGTAGTTTGATTATATTGCACTATCAACTGTACAGAACTCGGTCGTCAATTTTCTTTGAACGCGAATTTAAGTTAATCAATTGTAGTAGTTGTTACAGTTTCTCGTGACGCCTTTCACTTTATACAATAGAACATCCTCCACTGAGGCATCTAATGTAATTGGAAAGGTATTTGTCCAGTCCGAATGAAAGTACCCGGTTCTTTTACTTTTTCTTTTTATTGCTTCACTTGATGAATTTTCCGTAAAATCTGTTGTTACCCCAGATTTTTGACAGCAGAATTATTGTCAATACGCGGAATCCTTCATTTAGAAAAGCTTACCATTTCTTTTCCGATTTATAGCAATTTCATTAGACAACCATCCTTTCCAAGCCGATAGGGTACTACAATCGTTTCATTGAATCTCTAACTTGAGGACTATGTAAAACTACCTCTCCCGATGTCATCAGTACGCTCGAAATATTATCTACAGTGTCTGCAGCAAGGGTATTATATTATATCTGGATAAACACCAGCTTTCAGACTCAGAATTCGGCATAGTCTTAGGTCGTTCTGTCAATCCTGGAGGAATATCTGCACGTAGATTTCGTAATTGGAAAACTTTTTGATATACATAATTTTGGATCCCAATTTTCCATGTAATAATTCCAAGCCAAAAACTAGAACCGAGTTAAGTTTTCAAAATCATTTTCCTTCGTACGTGAGTTCTTGAATCCCAAAATTGTACTAGCCAAGTACTTTGGTAAGATTAAAGATTCAGTTTGTACATTAACACTAGAAGCACGTTTATCGCGATATTTCTACTCTTTAGAATGAATCTGTACCTTAACCAGTCACCTTCTCCAGTAACCAGGGTCTATAGATAGCTACCTGAGTTACGAACTCTGAGTTCGTTTTGATTCATATTCTCGCATCCTAATTTAATGTCTTGCTGTACGTTGAGGCATTGCCTTGTTTGATCCCAATACCGATCCGCTCTAAATATTCTACTCAGAGAGTCTTTTCTTGAATATCGTACTTAGAAAACTTTAACACAAACGGAAGCCTACTTATCTGCTTTAAAGAATTTTACTTTTTTAGTAGTACTATAAAGACGGTACGTAGTCATTACAGATTTATTCCTCGTTTGAGCTCTGATTATAGGTCGCTGTCAAATATAGTAATATGCATGACCTGCAGTAGACAAGTTATTGCAACCTTAAATACGAAGCGTCCAATTATTAGCTTTACCACTTAGCTCATATCGTCGCTTCAGTTTCTTAATTGAGTAGCAGCTCCCCTATTTATATCAAGTGGATGTACTACAATAAAAAGTAATATTTTTTCTGCGTACGTTCACGTCTGCAAATACAGGCCAACTATTGTTGCACTTAGTGAAACACAGGTAGATCCCCGCCCAAACCACCCTAATCACTCTGATCTGAAGCTACCTGGCTACGAGCTAGCGCCATTATTCTCTTCTCACCGCGGTCTCGCCATTTACGTATGAAGTGATGTAGCTTACCAAACTCTACCACAATCTGATCCGTGTTCCAATCCGCAATTCAGCTTCATGTGGTTATCCATCCGTGAGCAAATTATCCACTTCTGCTTTATTAATAGAAGCTCCAAACTGGACAGTAATTCGACTCTTAACAATTTGGATGTGCTGTCTGACCCACTTATAAAGAATTGTATCCTTGTAACCCTCTATTATCATACCGAAATCGACCAAAAAGTGGGGCACAAAATACTTCAATGTCCCAATGGTAGAAAAAATTATTGGTCGTCCGTCTAAAAATTGGAAATTCGATCTCATTCTCCATTCCAGCGTTCATTTACAATGACTTTCTAGTTGCCAGCTCTTTGGACAAGGCCATTCTGCTTCAATGAGACATATCCACTTTCGCACTCGTGTAGTAGCAAGAGTATTTAAAGATCTTAGCATTCACAAATTCACTGGTCCAGATGGTATACCGCCTCTTCTTTTGAAGAAGTCTTCTACCACCATAGCAAAACGACTACGTAAGCTTTTTCATCAATCCCACTCTTTAAGACTCCTTCTGAGCAGATGGAAACATTAGCGGGCTGGACACCGCTAAAAAAGGCGGTGTATCTCCTCCTACAGACTATTGACTCTTCCTTCCAAGGTCATGGAAATGCTGGTAAATCGTCAGCTCATGAAATATATCGGAACACGAAAACTTCTTCGGCAGTATGGTTTTCATAGTAACAGGTCCATGTCTCACCGAAAAGTGAAACCAAAGCATACATCAATCTAGGCAAGGCATATTTCTATGGCATTTGACAGAGTTTGTCATTAGGTTCTGTAGTCAAAAATACGTTGATTTGGGATCGACGGCTCTCTTTTTCAATGGATTAGAAATTGCCTTTCGGAACGTTCAATTCAAGTTGTCCTGGACGGCTTCAAATCTGATATTCACAAATAAATGCTGGTGTGCCAAAGAGCTCCGTTCTGTCTCCGACACTCTTTTTAATTTTCATTAATGATCTCTTGTCTGCTACTTCTAATCCAATATATTCCTTTGCTAAAGACAATACTCTCTGCTTTTCATATTCGTTCCCAAACTCACGCCCCCGCTCTTCGGCTGTAGAGCGGGAATGGCAGCGTATGTTAAGCTCATTAAATTCCGATATAAACAGCATCACTAAATGGAGAACCCCCAATAAAGTGAAATTTAATGCTCCCAAAACACAATACTGTTTGCTGTCATTAAATCGAAATTTAAACACCCAGCCATTATCCATGAATGGAACTTGCATCTTCGAAACCGAAAAACACCATATGTGTGTCAGTGACAACTTACGTTGGAATGACCACATATTTGATGTCGTCAAAAATTCTGCGAAATGTCTAAGCTTCCTCAAGCGATGGAAGAAATATTTCACCCCTACTGATCAGGCCTCAATATATAAAGAATTCATCCTCCCAAAATTGGAGTACAATGTGAAGATCCTAAAACATCTCTGAACCTACTAGATAGGATTCAAAACCATGCGATAATACACATAGATAATCCTAATATTAATCCGATAATTGTCGCTATCGAACGTCGACGTAATGTCTCCTGTCTCACTATTTCTATCGCTATTTCCACCACTAGTGCTCCATAGAAATCTCCAGTAACATTCCGCCCCTTCAAACCTTCAACCACAACACCGGCTTCGCTATGAATACAATCAAGCCCATTTTTGGACGTATTCTAAAATATCGTGATACGTTCCAAAGCCCTACAGCTCTCTTATGGAATGCTCTACCGAGCTTTCAATTTCCTAGTCATTGTAACTTGCAAACATTTAAAACCAACGTACATCGGTACCTCTCTTTCCTAAGTTTTCGTCGACCGCGCGGCGTGCAAATATCTTATGGTTACTAATAACCTCTTCAGCGCACCCAAATTATAATAAAAACGACTGTATGGACATTGTCACATGATAGGGCGTCTTTAGCTTACTCCAGATGTCACAATATCCTGGGGTGGACCAGTGCTTCAGCCAACAGCTTTTTTCATTCAGTGGTATTGCTTGTATTCCGTTTAAGTGCGTTGCAAAGGTGAAAGGAAAGGATCTAAAAACTCTTTGAAACATAACGTTGGAGGTAATTTGTTGATTATGTTTTAGCCATCTAAACTCTATAACTCATTGTTGCATTCTCTCACCTCATTTCGATTATATGTGCAAACATTATTCAAATCTCGAAACAACGCTATTAGAAAAGAAGAAACCAGTTGGCAACAGTGATTCTTCGCTTGACTTCAAAGATGTTTTTTGGGGCTCATGTAGACAAAGTCCTTTTTGCTTCCCTATACAGAGGGCATAAACCTTGATTTGCCTTTGTTCTCCTTCTTACCCAACTTTGCAAATTCTGTTTTAACTGCTTTGAAGGCATCATTGACAGGCCATTATTTTAATGTCGTCGACATTCGTTTCAAGACCGCCACCTTTATTTGTGGTTTTAAATTCAGTAAGGAGGCGATGGGTGTCTATTTCAAGTTTATAGATTTATAAGTATAAGATCCACCGTAAGGTCGATTATAAGGCTTAACCGGCTCTAAAAGGACGCTGGTAAGGGCCTCTCAGCTTGTTGATATTGATTTTCTACGCGATGTTAAAGAGGTAGATTTTTATGTCTCATAGCACGAACTGCAGTGCTGAATAGTGCCTGTCCTGCAGCCACCCTAGCTTTTCGTGTTTTTTTTTAGAAAAGAAATTGTAAAACTGCCGGTCTCTCTTCTAAGAAGGATTGATGGTGTTTTTTCAGCTTCAAAACTGATAACCATTTTATGTATTGTAATCCAAAGCATTTTTACACAAAAAACTAGAAGCGCTACTATGCAACCTTCCGGTAGTTCATTTTTGGACTCATATTCACCTAGACACTATCCGTTTTATCAGACGTAACGTTGTCATATAAAGCAAAATGTATACAAGTCAAGAAGCTTAATACACTCTTATGCAAATTTTTAGAATTGCAAGGACCAAATGCATGGTGATTTAGAAAGGTGGATATCAAATATATTAACGAAATAAATAAATCTAGTGGATTTCTCATTGACACATCTAATAAAGTAGTTTTAATGCAAAACCTCTCCGTGATTCAAACTAACTTTTGTCGTTCGTTGAGTAATACAAATAACATTATACAGACCTAGGTTCTAACGGAGAACAGGTTGAACTATTACCAAACTATTACCAATCACTTCTGGTGGGAATAAATTCTTTTGTATAAATTCTCATTTTCTTTCTCTTGCGCATGCAAAAATAAAGAAGCAAAATATCCTCTAGAGCATTTTTCTGCATGAGTTTTGTTTCGAAATCAAATAATATTTTGTTTTCACTTAGAACACCCAAAACACTTGATCACTTCAACAAAAACTGCTAAATACACTCTACTCCTAACACTATCTACACTTTTGAATAGCACACACTTTAAATGAAAAAAAAATGACTCTTTTCATGCATGACTTTTCGAATTTTCGATTTTCCATTAAATTTAATTAAAAATGAAAAAAAAAACATTCAAAAATATGCAACATATATATATACATGATGTCTGTCTCTATATCTCCCTGTGTAAGGACAACAAAAAATAAAAATTAAAAACAAAAAAAAAAAAAAAACTATTTTGAATCAAAATTTTAATGAAAGCGTATTTTTTTAATTGATTTCTTTTAATTTTTGATTTTTAAGAATACATTTAAAAAAACAACAAAGCTAATGCACTATTTTTTCGTTTATCACTTTCCCCACTTATTTATGTTAAAAATGCGCCAAAAAAAAAAACCAAACGTCTCCTAGTAGATGGTCACCGTCGTTACGTATGAACGATGGTCAACTATCGGATTTCATTGATGGGCTTGGACCAGGACAATTAGTCGGACGACAAGTATTAGGTGCACCCTCACTTGGTGACATACAATTGTCGATGTGCCATCAGAAAGGATTCCTCGAAGTGGAAGTCATACGTGCGAGGGGCTTACAAGTAAGTTTTCTTTTCTATTTAGGGCAATATTTCATGTTATGAGATAAAATGTATCTTTTTAGCAAAAGCCTGGTTCTAAGATGCTTCCTGCGCCATATGTTAAAGTGTACTTGGTTTCGGGTAAAAAATGTATAGACAAATCGAAAACATCACAAGCTAGACGTACCCTAGATCCGTTGTATCAACAGCAGCTTGTATTCAAGGAGCCTTTTAGTGGATGTATACTGCAGGTAATTTATTCTACAATAAATGTGTTTTTTCTTACTTTATTTGCTCTTACCTCTGATCTTTGAAGTGTGAGTTCATATTACCTTCGTCTATTTCTTGTCACATAAAACTAAAAGAGTGAGCTGTTGCTCTATCTGCTTTTGTGGGTTCGTTTTGTTGGAATCGTTAAATATCTACAAAGGAGCACAAGTGGATTTAATGAAACTATGGCATACTCGTGGCCAAAAAATCTCTAACTTTCATTGGTACTTGGTTGATTGAAATGAAGAATCCTTGGACCTGCTTAGGAACACTAATTTCCGCAGTTACATTTCAGCAACATACTCATTTCTAAAAACTACTACACTTTAAGGAAACCTATCAACCTGGATCTGTATGAAAAAGCTTAAATGTTGAGTTTGCAGCTTCGAACCTTACAAACATAGATTATGCATTCTGAAAGCCGGTTAATTTGGAAAGGGAAGTCAGTTGAGATTCAACCACACTCCCACATTGAGAAATCACTCTTTTGGAGGAGTTTGCAATAGCGGCGCTTGATCATATCGAAATAGCTTTCAACCACATTAATGAGCTCAGCCTGAATCTAATAGTACCGTCGTCTATTTCAATATACATACATAGACAGGCAAGCAGAGATCAGCACAATTAGAGACCGCCGCCTATCCCTCAACGGGATGACTTTTCAGAACAAGATCACATTCTGTGCACCCGGAATCACGGAAACTTGAACATCCGAGGGAACTGCGTCGCCAGCACTAGATCCCAAACTAATACCCTAAACAAATGACACTCTGTTAAGCGCTTTTTAAGGCCGGTTCTAGTTGTGTGAACAACAATCTCTGGCGCATTTTCTTTAAAACTGTCCGACTTGGCTCGCATAAGAATGTAATTCCTAGGCAGTTATCACTCCCGAGATCCTAATGGTTTGTGCTTTATGAAGATCACCGGTCTTGACAAATTGATCACGAAATTCTTTTGGTGTAAGGATAAGCTATATCATTGCCCTGACACGACTTAACTTATTCTCAATGAAGACCACTCTAACCGAACCTTACCTTAAGTCGAACTAAGAAAATGTTCTTATAGCATTCACAGCGAAGGCAATTCCACAGCTATTAAAATCCTGAAAATGTGATATTCAAAGAACTATGAAGAAGGATACACCAAATCATGCCTGAACAAAAACACGGGCAATATGTATTTCTATGTGGAAGACAATTCGTCTTCCCGGTAGCTCCACGCAGGCTCAAATGGGAACGGCATGCTCGACCAGTAGCATTAAACTGACATATGCTGTCATAGCACTCACAGCCCTATACGAAATAAATTAAAAAGATGTGATGAACCAACTACTGGCCATGGATAAAAATGGACTCACTGTTGACGACCCTTGATAACGATCTTCGGATCTGAACGTGGAATGTTCCGACCCATAACGGGCCACATGCAACCGAACAATTAGCAGAGGCCCTTGAATGCTATCACGCAGATATCACCGCCATCCAGCAAGTGCGATGGGATGAGCCTAGGCGTGAGGAGAATTTTAACTGCGATACACTCGTGTACTATAGTGACTGCTACGAATATAAGGAAAAGAAACAGCACTTATTCGAATGCGGATTTGCAATAAGCGGCAGACTTAAGCAAGATGTCTTGAGCTCCCGATACGTGAGCGAGCGTCTTATGACAATCCGCATCAAGGCTAAATTCCCTAACATAAGCCTAATATGCGTCCATGCCCCTATGGAAGACCAAATAATGTTTCTACGAGCTTCTCGACAAGACATATGAGCAATGTCCGAAGTATGAGAAAGGAGCACATCTTTGGTAGGACAGTTGGTAACCAAAGTTCACACGGCACCACGTCCGGCAATGGACTGAGGCGTATTTACTTTGCGGCCGGTCGAAATATCATTATAGCAAGCACACGGTTTCCACATCACAATATACACAAGGATACATGGCTGTCGCCGGATCCGCTAAATCCAATTGATCATTTTACGATAGACGTAAGGATTGCCTCCGGTATTCCGGGCAGCTAATATTGATATAACCTAGAAAAGTTGAAATCGCAAGAGACCGACAGATTCTTCGCCGAAAGCGTGTCCCGAAATTTTGCAAAATTCCGATTCCGCCAGCATCAAGTACCGAAGACCTGTGGCAATGCTGCCAACGTACCATCAGAGACGCCACAACTGCTGTGCTGAGTTTCATCCGACCGCCACCAAGAAATTCCCGGTTTGATGAAGATACAAGCACATGCAGCCAAACAAGACCCCTACAAAGCGGCGCTGCAACGAAGGACTAAAGCCGTTCGTGAGCTCTACGAGCACAAGAGACGGGAAGTACATCGGTTTTTCCAGAAGATGACAAAACAGCACGAGAAGCTCGCGATCGAAGATATTGGGATTTTGCAAAATCCCAGGTAAAACGAACATGTCAAGTCAAGAAAACCCATACAGATGCCTGTAAAGATGAACAAGGAAACTTGCAGTAGAGCCATAGACGGTGCTGAGAATATGTAAAAACTTTTTCTGCAGACTGCATAACGGCGAAAAAGCCCAACATTTGCGCCGTCTCAGGCGGAATGAACCATTCAAACGATAGTATCCAAACGATGACCAAAACGAAGTAAGGATAGCAATATATAAGCGGAAATCTAACAAAGCAGCTGGAACTGACGATTTATCGTGCGAGGTATTCAAAGCTGCTGGAAATGGCTTTGTGGACAGCATGCACCAGCTCATTTCTCAGATGTAGTCAGAAGAGTGTATGCCTGACGAATGGGATCTCAGCATCGTTTTCCCGATCCACAAACAAGAGACCCCTCATCAGCACCAACTATGGAGCTATAAGTCTCCTCAACATCAGATACAATATTTTATCTGCCATGTCGTGCGAACGTTTGAAATATTTCACGAACAACGCGATTGGTCCCTATGAATGCAGTTTCAGACTGCACTTCACACTTCGGCAGATCCTGAAAAACTCAAGAAGTTCAAATCGATACCCACCATCTTTTCACTGATTTTAAGGCCGAATATGACAGCACTCATTGAGACGAGCTAGGAATGATAGTTCTTCCAATTGTTATGTTTCCGCAGCTGTTAAAGTTACATCCAGCTGTCAAAATATTCAGTAAGGTTTGCCATTCCATCATGCATCCTTTTACACTTGCCGGGCGTGCGGAAATTATTAAAAAATATTTTCGAAATTCCGGCTCAGTTGTAAATACTCAACATGAATCGCAACATGGTCGTCATCATGGCTTCAGTGTGCAGCTGATTCGTCGCACCGTGGAAAAGCTTGAGCGTGTGTACACTCTTTTGGATCTTGAGCCACCAATCAGACAGAGATTGGTGCGAAATGAAGAAAACATAGCCGCCGTGGCGACCTGTGTCCAAGGAGACCCAGAAATATCGGCCGGAAATCCAAATTTTGACCAAAACATCATCTTCTCAGTCGAAGCCCATTTTTGGCTCAGCAGCTATGTTAACAAGCAAAATTGCCATTTTTGGAGCAGTTCGGGCAAGCATCAATGCATCCACAAAGATTGACTATTTGGTACTGTGTATGGTATGGGGGCATCATCGGGCTTTATTTCGAAATGAGGAAGGACACACGGTTACGGTATAGATCGATGTTAACCGACTTTCTGTGGTCAGAGCTCGACAACATCGATGTATCCAGCTGTAGTTCCAACAAGGCCGCGCTACATGCTATACAAGCGACGCAACGCTCGAAATTGTGCAGGAGAAATCTGGCGACTGGGTCATCTAATTTTATACCTCACACAGTGTTTTTCCTATCGTTCTTATCTTATGATGATTGAGAAGGGTGATAATGATTTAACCGAGAGCTTTGATGTCAAAAAAGGTTTTAGACAAGGTGACGCCCTGTCTGTCATGTGTCTTCTTTAACATCATACTTGAAAGAACTCATAGGCGTGCACTGGAGGAACAATCTTTCTAAGATCTGTGCAACTACTGGCTTAAGCCGATGATATCGACATAATTGGGAGAACTCAGCAGGCGGTCACCGGTGCGTTCGCTGGTACTGAAATCGACAGGTATAATTTCAAGGTAGTAAGGGACTTTGTCTACCGTGGCTCTGCTATCAATTCTACCAAAATCGCCTCAGCAGAAATAAAACGAAGCATCACTTTTGCCAATTCCAAGAAGGATACTGTGTAGCAAGGCCCTATCCCGAAAAACTAAGGAGACTCTGTATAATTTCTTGGTCATCCCAGTACCACTTTATGGCGGTGAAGCATGGACTCTATCGTCAGCGGATGAAGATATCCTCAATCGTTTCGAGAGAAAAACGCCCCCGTTTGCGTTGACGGGCTTTGGAAGAGAAAATTTAACGACAAACTACAGCTGTGCAGCTACGTTGATCTAGCCAGAAAATTGCGCATCAATCGCCTAAGTTAGCTGGGACATGTAGAGCGAATGGACACTAACACTCCGACCCGCAGAGTCTTCGAATCTAACCCGGAGGAACAACATAGTAGAGATGGCGCGTACAAGTAAAAGGGGACTACAACCCATTTGGAGTGCGCAACTAAAGAACTAACTGGAGGGACATTGGCTGGGAAATAGGTTACACGAGGTGGATGCAATAGATGATACAAGAAAGATTCCCATGAATTGGCTCTGGTGCACACCCAATCTCCATGTCTACAACTAAAAAACGAACCTTTTATGTTAAAAAGTTTTAACATTTTTGATATTAGCTCGTTTCAATATTGATGGTTGTGTACGGATCGTAGCTACTCGCACCAGATCGTCGTCTTCAGAATGTACTTCCTCGGCCTAGTGGCCATTGAGTGGGTGGTGCACGTTCATCTCGAACAAGGACCAGGTCAGCCGATTTAATGTTCATTTTGGCTTGTTTCCACTTGTTTCTTATCTGGAGCTCATGTAAATACTCACAACTCCACCTTTCCCAAAAATAGTGCTGCATTTGTTGGAGCTGTCTCCACCGTGAAAGTCTACCGGTCTTGATATCCAACAAGTTTGGTTAGGGAGTGGCAGTGATGGGGCCGCCCACCACGAAGTCCCTAGGGGTCAAGGCGGCTAAGTCATTGATCATCAGACAGTGCTGACAGAGCTCTTGAATAAGCACAGCTTCAATTTGCTTGAGGACGGTATAAAATTCCTCAAAAGTCAGACTTACTTCGCCGATGGTTCGCTTCAGATGATGTTTCATGCTCTTGACGCCAGACTCCCATATGCCTCCAAAGTTCGGAGACCCTGATGGAATGAAGTGTCATGAAACACCGTTACTTTCGAAAAGCTGCAATATCCGCCTTGAATGCCGCATTCGCACCAGAAAATGTCGTTGCACAGTTGCTATAGATGCTAGAGCTGTATCCTCATGTGGAAAAGAAGCGTCGCAAAGCTGCAAGGAACGTCTCGGTGGTCATGTTGCTCACGAGTTCGAGATGAATAGCTTTAGTGCTCAGAAAGACAAAGAGAGCAACCCATCCTTTGTAACTACGATGACATCGGCTTTTTGTGGTTCGAAAAGTGTAAGGTCCAGCTAATGCTTGAACGGAGCAGCAGCTGTACAACGAGAAGTGGAAAGACTTCCCATAATTTGTGTTGTAATTAGTGATTTTTGACGAAAACAACGACCAATGAACTTCTGAACTGAGGCCCGACCATCGATTATCCAATAGCGTCGTCGGAGAAATATCAGCGTTGTTTGCTTGCCACCATGCATAAGTAGTACACGAATGTCCTTGATCTATAAGCATCTCAGTAAATTTGCTTTCCTTAGGTAGTATGATAGGAAATCGTTCACACATGGGCCGCCAAGGACTTCTTAGTCGCCCATTCAATGGTATGATGCCACTTTCATCGATAATTGGATTAAGTTTAAGTAACTTGCTTTTTGAACTGATAAGTTTACCTTAAGAGAGACAAGAAACTTCATTAGCAAAATGTATTTTTTGAACATACCTTATCCAGAAATGTAAGGCTATTCGTCGTTCAGAGGCTGTACACGGGTGATTTCGAATGTTGTCTTCCTAGTTTGATGTCAATAAAACTATAGCACCAGCATATAACTCCAATTAATGTGTCGATATTGGAGTATCTGCCGAGAAGAGCCAGTGCTCCAACATTCGCTGTCAATTTGTATGGGGCTAGCGTAGGCAATGAATTTACCTCAAGTACCTCTTCGACGTCGCAAACTTGTTTGCAGCAGGGTTACATACCTCCAACCGTAAATAGCTGTCAGCTCTTGGATTTTGGTAATCCGATTGGCAACGTATTGCTTATGCTTTCCAGGATTTGACCGATTGTCTTCAAGTCAGACCAGCAGTAAGTCGTAACTGACATTAGCTTTAAGCAGTCGAGCACTTTGGAAGCTACTTTCGAAGCAAGAAATGCTTCATTGAGTTCCAAACACGGGATGGTGATTTTCTTTAACGGAGTTACTTTAGTTTCGGCCGTTCGCCTAGAACATACAACCTTATACGAGTAACTCCATTTTCGAACTATTTGAACTCCTCAATTTAACCTAGAAGAAGAAATATCAAAGAGTGCGGGTATCCCACCTCTCCCGCTCCTGGTCGTAGTACTGTTGCTTGCAGTCGGCCACTGCCGTTACTGTATTTATCATACAGCACGGGCAGTGACTGAGTGTATGTAACAACTGATGGATAGCGAGCTGTGTGTGAACATTTTCTTGGTGCACTGTTTCATATTGTTGTAAGGGCACAACATCTACAGCAATTTAATCCGATAAACCATCGTCAGAATTTTCAATTCGCAGCCTTGCTTAGTATCGTCGGTGTTTGTGTTTACGGTGTTTGTTTGTAATTATGACTAGGGCATTCAGGGTGGACGTAGCCAATATACGCGGGCTAAAAAGTAATCAATCTGCGTACGTCCACGTCTGTAATTACAGACCTACCTTAGTGAAACACAGGTAGATCCCCGCCCACACCTCTCAGATCACTCTGAAGCTACCTGGCTACGAACTAGTGCCATTATTCTTTCCTCATTACATCTCGCCATCTATGTGCATAGTGATGTAGCTTACCAAATTCCACCACAATGTAGTCACTGTTCCAATCCAGAATTCAATTTCATGTGGTTAAAATTCCTTCTCCGAAAGCAATTTACCCACTATTACTTTATTATAGAAGCCCCAAACTGGACAGCAACTCGACCCTTCACGAGCTTGATGCGCTGTCTGACTCCATTCAAAGAATTGTATCCCTGTATCCTCAAACTGAAATCGTCATTACGGGCGATTTCAATATACACAATTCTGGGTGGCTTCGACATTCTGGACAGACAACACCCGAAGGACGGTGTGTTTAAGATCTTCACTGCGGAAAATAACTTAACCCAGCTTGTAAATGAGTCCACAAGAATACCAGACGTTGATAGTCATACCGCCAAC
The DNA here is from genome assembly GCA_963966105.1 of Volucella zonaria. Classification (NCBI taxonomy): domain Eukaryota; kingdom Metazoa; phylum Arthropoda; class Insecta; order Diptera; family Syrphidae; genus Volucella; species Volucella zonaria. The sequence goes on along the minus strand of OZ014530.1, from coordinate 41,138,647 downwards.
ACCCTGGTCTTGATTTTAGCTTCTCACCTTGATAAGTACTCCATTAATGTGCTCTCCCCTCTAGGCTCGTCGGACCACTGTGTCATATCAGCTAATTTCTCGTACACCCACCAAACAGTTAGAGAAGAGATTCCTAAAAGAACCGTATGGCAATACGAGAAAGCCAATTGGAGCGGACTTAACAACTTCTTTAGGAATTTTAACTGGTCGCTATGTTTCCTCGATAACGACGTGGATGCAACTGCTGACATGATCACAGAAACTGTTCTCTTTGGAATGACATGTTTTATCCCTCATCGGATGAAGAGTATCAAACCAAAAGAAAAGGCATTGTACGACTCGAGCTGTAAAGAAGCTGTCAGGGTTAGGGAATTATTTTTTCGGTCCTACAAGACCAACCCAACAGAGGAAAACCGAAAAAAGTTTAAACGAGCAAGAAATGACTGCAACATCTTTCTCAAGCGTGTGAAATTCCAATACGACCAAAACCAGAGGCAAAAATACTGCAATGTGCCAAGGCAGTAAAAATTGTTGGTCATTCGTCGAAAACATTAGAAATTCAGCCTCATCCTCCATCCCAACGCTCATTTACAATGACATTCCAGCTGCCAGCTCTTTAGACCAGACCCATCTGCTTGCTGCACGCTTTGCGGCCAGCTCAACACTCCCAGATTGTGCTTTGTTCCCGCCTACACTTTCGCACTCGTGTAGTAGCAAGAGTACTTAAAGATCTCAACATGCATAAATTCGCTGGTTCAGATGGTATATCTTCCCTGCTTCTGAAGCGGTGTTCTTCCTCGCTGGCAAAACCACTGCGTAAGCTTTTTCCTCAATCCTACCCTTTAGGACTCTTTCCGAGCAGATGGAAAACAGCATTTGTCCAGCCCGTCCCTAAAAAAGGCGAATCTTCTTCTCTCTCCTCCTACAGACCCATTCTACGTCCCTTCTCTCCCAGGTCATGGAAACGCTGAGAAACCGTCAGCTCATGAAATATCTCGAAACACGAAAACTTCTTAATGACCGGCAATATGGTTTTCGTAGCAACAGGTCCACTGACAATTTGAGTTCATGTCTCACCGAAAAGTGGAACCAAAGCGTACATCAATCTGGGGAAAGCAAGATAGTTGCACTTTAAATATCTTAGGCATTTAACAGGCTCTTTTGTCAAAAATATGTTCATTTGGGATCGACGACTCTCTTCTTCAATGGATTAGAAATTACCTTTCGGAACGTTCAATTCAAGTTGTCTTGGACGGTTTCAAGTCTGATATTCACAAAATAAATGCTGGTGTGCCCCATAGTTCCGTTCTGTCGCCGACACTCTTTTTAATTTTCATTAATGATCTCTTGTCTGCTACTTATAATCCAATATATTCCTTTGCTGATAACAGTACTATCTGCTTTTCATATTCGTTCCCGGACTTACGCCCCTGCTCTTCGGCTGTAGAACGGGAACGGCAGCGTATGTTAAGCTCATTAAATTCCGATATTAACAGTATAACCAATTGAGGAACTATCAACCAGCTTCTAATGCTGTCTGCTGTCATTAAAGCGAAATTCAAATACCCAGCCATTATCCATGAATGGCACTTGCATCGTCGAAACCGATAAACTTTCCGTTCTCGGTATGGGTGTCAATGACAACTTACGTTGGAATGACCACATACTCGATGTTGCCAAAAATGCTGCGAGATGTCTAGGTTTCCTCAAGCAATGTAATAAATATTCTACCCCCTCTGATCTGGCCACAATATATAAGGCTTTCATCCGCCCAAAATTGGAGTACAATGCCCACAACTGGTCAGGTGCTCCTAAAACATCTCTGCACCTGCTAGATAGGATTCAAAACCGTGCGATAAAACTCATTGGTGATACTAATATCAGTCAATCAATTTACACCCTCGAACACCGACGTAATGTCTCCTGTCTCACTTGGTTTTATCGCTATTTCCACCACCAGTGCCCCATTGAAATCGCCAGTAGCATTCCGCCCATTCAAACTTTCAACTGTAACACCCGCCTCGCTATGAATGCTCATCAGTCCCCAAGCCCATTTTCTCTCTAAAATATCGTGATTCTTTCCTAAGTCGTACAACTCGCTTATGGAATACCCTGCCGTTCTCTGTGTTTCCTGGTCATTATAACTTACAAACATTTAAAAACAATGTTCATCGGTACCTGTCTTTTCTTCCTCCCTAAATTTCCTTCGCCCGCGGTTTGTACGAATATTTTCAGGGTATAAAAAACCCTTGAGCGCGCGCTGTTTAACTTTTCTTATAAATTATAAAAGGAGATCAGTAGCCAAGGGTTTGGATTCACTTACTTAACCCGTAGAGTTTCATGTGCTTGCCCAATGATCTCAATCTTTCATCCCGTGAACTCTTTCTAGTTCTACGAGTAGCTATCAAAATCAATTTTTGAGACTCTTTGCTTCTTAATTCGGGGAGAAACCTTTTCGCTGTCCCAACTCGGCGGAGATGGCCTTGGAATTTTTGATGTTTCTCAGCAATTTAACATCTTAGCCTTTCTAACTAAAACAGAACTTTCTTATTATTCCTATTCTTTTGAATGAAAAACTGTTAAATTGTTCAAATGACTTATGAATTTTTTTTTTTAAATATTCATTTTCTATTTATTTTTCAGGTGACGGTATGGGGCGATTATGGTCGTATTGAGAAAAAGGTTTTCATGGGTGTGGCACAAATAATGCTTGACGATTTAAATTTATCAAATATCGTGATTGGCTGGTACAAACTTTTCGGAACAACATCACTGGTCAGTTGTCCTACAAATTTAAGTCTATCTAGGCGTTCATCACTAGCATCACTTGATTCACTTAAATTATAAAAAAACAAAAAACCAAAAATATTTATAAAAATCTCTTTTGACACATTCTACTAAACACACACGTAGAGCTATCATATCGCGCCTCTACTGGAGACAAATCGACATTCATTGTTCTGTAGATAAACTGAAACAAGTTCTTTTCTAAACAAAAAAAAAAACAAAAAAATGTTTTTCTGATTTTGCTTATGATTTACAATTATTTTCATCTGTTCTACCATAGAATCTTAGTCTAGATTGCACTTCATTTCAAATTTATAAAAAAAAAAAAACTTGATAGAAACCAAACAAAAACCAAAATTTAGTAACAATTTTGTGATCTTGCTTCCGTTCGCTATAGCAACACAGTAAATTCTAAAACAGTGATCCTAACAAAATTTAAACAAAAAAAAAAATACAAACATTAACTAATCAAGATAAAATATATTAATATTTACATTTTGCAAATAAAAAAAAAATAAATAAAAACAGCAACAATATATTTACAAAAAACAAATCTGCTATAACAAAAATATTCAAAAATCTTAAAAAAAAAAAAAACAAAACAAACAAACTAACACTCTTGCTCTTAGACTTTATTCAAAATCTTAACTTTCTTCAACTATTGCAAACAAAAAAAAAGCAAAAAAAAATTACTAAAAATCTGTAACTAAGGACAAAACTAAAAAAAAACACAAAAAATATCTTTTATCTCTTATATAAGAAAAAATATAAAAAAAAAATCATATTACTCGTTACTCATCGACCGGCTTTACACTCAGCATAGTTTAAGGGTATGTCCTGGTCATTACTCGTAATGCATGCATTCTAAAAAAAAAAAACACAGTAATCGCTGTTAACCCTGTGATGTTACTATCCTTTCATTACTTTCATTATACTCTGTCTTGAATTACATTTTTCTTTTCATTTTCTCTTTTTTCTTATATCATATTCAATTCGCACACAATTTATGTAAATATTGTAATTTAAAAAAAAAAAAAAAAACATTTTTCTGAATACTCGTATCTATGTATAATTCCCAAAATTTAATTAATACTTGTATTCGATTATTTAATATTGCAAAGTGACGACTTGTTAAAAAGACTTGTCTAAAACAGTGTTTGTACAAAGATGGCCCTAATGGTGAATAAATTTACTTTTGTAGGGAATTTCGAAGGCCACGTCCATAGATTTCTCAGACGACACCAGTTTCGATTTAGAATAAGAAATCGTTGCAACTTCGTGTGAAATAACTGACATAAGTATAACTTCGTTTTGATTGTCCATGGTGCTGAAATATTTATTCGAATATGCCTATATTTGTAGGAACGTTTGCTTCTTCTTTTGACTTTTCTTCTTGCTTACTTTATGCTTTAAGCTGCTGTTCATTTCTTTTTCTGCTTAACTTCTTATTTACATTTTGAAAAACATGATTGCTTCCTGCAGTTGGAAACATTTTTGATGCAGTGCTTTTCTTCTATCGAGAGTTCTTTAACGAACGCCCAAAATTTGGTATCTCCTTTCTCCGCTTTGAAATTTAAATTTAACTAGTGTAAGGCTCTGCTCAGCTTAAGAAGATCCTAGCAGTACCTTGTCTGAAATAAAACTTCGCCCACATCCATACCTTCAAGCTTCGGGCATGAAATCGCAGTCCATTCACGGTAACCGCCATGCCGGCATAATTCTTCAAGAAACAAGCTTTTATGATGCCTCCTGCTTAAAAATTGCAACAAAAAGTGATGCGTCGTGGATAGAGAGGTTTGCAGAGAATCACTCTTGCTTATAAACAAAACCTTGAAGATGGAAATGTGCCCCGTCTCTCAAAATGTTAAGTAAGCTGCTGATGGTCGGCAGTTCTAAGCTCTTCCGTAAATTGAATCTTATAGGATTTATGATCGAAGCCTTTGTGGAAAACTCGGCAGAGTGTGATATGTTAGATGCCCAATTCCTGAGTTTGATGTGGAATCAATTTAATAATTGCTGAGTGAAAAGTTGCTTCGCGTCAACCTAGAAATGTTTTAACCATTTTTGCAAAGGCATCATATTACCATAATGAAGAAAGTACAATAGTACAGCCTAGGAGCTGAAGTACAGTAAAGTTTACACTTATTTGTATTCCCCACTTATGTACACTGCTACAACTTTTTACTAACACACTAAGATGGCCCAAATGTCCGATTGAACCTGGACCCCAACCAACAAGCCTCTTTAATTATTCCGGCTATCTTCTACTCATACGCTCCAACTAAGGCGAGGTCTTTCTCTACTACTACAGACTCTTTGGGCCAAAGCGTTAATATTCACTCGACTCATTCATCGAGTGATGCGTACTTTTCTGACGAGGTCAATATCGCTGTTATACATCCTTCTCTAAAGCCCGTCAATGCAAACAGGACCTAAAATCGTTCGAATAATCTTGCGTTTAAAGCCGTCAAAGATATCCTCATTCGCCTCTGTTAACGTCCATGCAAATAACGCCGCAGTAAAGAAAGTGTTGGAAACGCCCAAAACACCTCCATTCATCACCGTTCTCAGCAGCTTGACTTCTCCATAAGAACATTGCACCGAATTTTGACGAAAGACTTAGCTCTCCAGGCACACAAGGTCTACTTAACGCAAGAACTGAAACCGACCGACCACAGTAGTGCCGCACATTCTCCGATTGGGTCCTGGAAAACAAGCATGTTGGCATTGATTTTTGCATGAAAATCGTATTTTCCAATGAGGCCCATTTCCGCATGTGGGGCACCGAAAATCCACGAGTGATTCAGGAGATGCCAATGCCACCAGAATGAGGTACTCATACCATAGGGCCGCACTTTTCAAAAATGAGACCTGAAGAACAATTACGGTCAATGGAGCGCGCTACCGAGATATAATAAAAAATTTTGTGTGCCCGGAGCTCGAGGATATGGACGCGGACGACCTCTACTTTCAATAGGGTGGTGCTGCAGGCCATACAAGTCGCAAAACACTCGTTATTGCGCACGAAGTATCCCGACCGTGTAAGTTTGCGTTTCGGAGACACTTTTTGCCCGCTACGATCGTGGAACTTAATACTTCTTCCTTTGGGGCTATGTTAAAAGCAATTTCTACTCCAACCACCGGCAAAAAATTCCAAATCTGAAAGCGAACATTGAAGCCGCCATTGCGAAAATAGGGCCGCAATTATGTGGAAGAGCGGTTGAAAATTTAGAGAAAAGGATGAGGGTTTGCAAGCAAGGCCGAGACGGTCATGTATCTATTTGTTCATTTTATTCAAAAAGCATATCCTACACCTCTTGTTGAAACACCCTTTATATGCTGTCACCAGAAAAGAGTGGCCGCCACGGACAACGTCAGCATTGGCAGTTATAGTTTCGAGGTAGTTAAAGATTTTGCTTACTCTCGCTCCGCAGTTACACGATGTAATGACATCGGCGCACAAATTAGACGCAGAACCGTTCTTGTCAATTGCTGTTTCTTTGAGCTCAGCAGTCAATTGATTTACAGAGCCTAAGACCACACTGGTCTTAGGTCTTTTACACAAAACACTTATATCCCGGTGATACTGTATGGCGCAGAAGCTAGGTATATTGAAGCGGACGAAGGAGCACTTGTCCATTTCTAACGTTTGAGTTGGCTGGGCTTTGTTGAGCGAATGGACGATAAGCCAGCAGAAGGCGATCATATCTAATGTTGCGCACGCTTGTGGTAGGGGACCTCAATCAATATTGAGCTGCATTGAAGGCTCAGCTAGATGATTCTAGCTGAAGAGGATTGTTGGTTCACCAGGTTTCCCCCGTACGGTGAAGCCACCTAAGTACAATAAGATTAGAAGTGTCTGCGCCCGTATTAATGACCAAAGTGCGCTTGCTGGAACCTATTACAGCTTCCAAGGTAGTTCAATAGGCTAATTTCACTAGGTGTTGTTTGAGTCCCAGGTCACAATGAAATTTCCGGTTAAGTTTCAAGGCAAGTCTCAGACCAGAACCTGCATTAGGACTGCTGGTTGCAGATGGCATGACTCTACAGGATGCCAGCAAACCAAGCAAATGCTTCACGACATCACTTAGCGATTAATATCTTTCCTGCTGCTTCTGTAGATTGTAGAATCTTTACTTCTTACTACGCTATTGCTGAGCACCTGATTGTGGTGTTCTCAAATGACACATCCTGCAGTGCTTGCTGTGGGAGTGATGAAAACACCACGGAACCACGGAACACTATCTCTGTGAGTTTCCGGACTCGCATGAAGGCATTCGGCGCTGATGTTGTGTCTGTTGGTACTGTAGACTCTTCATCACTGAATCGCTTACTCATCTTTCTTCGACAGACTAAGAAACACCACTAAAAGGAGCAAGCAAAGAGTACAATAGAATAATTCTTGGCTGAGTATCCTGTTCCGACAGAAAAAAAAAATACATTTATTCGTATCAGATGATTATATTGAGGGAGGACAGAAATGCCGCCGACTGTTTATGGGACATTCGCTTGTCCCACTAGAAACCCGGAGCTGTTCTGCTGACAAGAATTCAACTGTAAGCTCAGCGATAATCACATTTCCTACGATCCTATTGCGATCTCGAATCAAGACAAGACTCAATGAATTTAGCCTCTTTTACCAAAAGCTCCATTATACTCCAAGGATACTCCGGCAGTTCCTAAAGAATCTTTGACGTGATGTTTAGTCCAAAGAAGTGTGCTAACAAGGATAACACTCAAGTATGTCCTTAAATTATTTTTGGAAATGGAGTTAGTTGAGCCAGACTTTAATGAAAATTGTCCTTCTCGTGAAAAAAAACCTCAGTTTTGACAGGATTAGTTGAAAGTCTATATTTAGTTCACAACTAGTCGATCACGTCTAGAAATCGCTGTAGGTACGAGTATATACCTACGCTTAGAGTGCTAAGCAGATAGACGATCGAAATGAACCATAGCAGTGGAGTAACGACGTCGTCATAGCATATTAACCTCAGTAGCATGATTCACAAAGTTTCTATTCACCAGCATTGCTTTCATCGGCAAAAGTAGTGGTGCATCTGCGCCGTGTTGTCTGACAAAGTTACACACGTCATCAGAAGTTGGGTTATGGAAGTCACTTATAGTGTCGATAAAACATTTCTAATGCGTACTCCACCTTGTTGAGTACTCAATAAATGCTACCCGCTTGGTTATCAAGCCCAGTCTCTTAACATCTTTCGCGTTGGTACGCATGCTGCATCGTCTGCATTAAGATAGCAGTTTTGCTTACGATTCTTTAGAATGCGATAATGGAAGTGGAGATTGTCATCAGAATTAGCTGCATCTTGTCCGCGGCTTACCTGAAAATATGACATTCATACAGGGCGACCTGAAACCTCACAGGAAGCGACAGCGTATTCAATTGTCTCATGTGGCACCAAAACCGATAACTAAAAACTACGATGAACTGTATTACTCAGCTCAGTTGCAATCCCAGTAATATGAGTTGATTATGGGCATTTATGGTTTGGTTACCTAAACTTTGAATCTGTCCACTCACTCTAGATGTATCACTTTTGAAGGCTTTCACCAGTTCATTACTTTCTCTTATATAGAGTCTTGACAATAACATATTACTCCATTGGCTTACCCTTGTCTAAATCCTTTTTCGAGATTAAAGATTCCGGTGAGTTCCTTTTAAATTTTTATGGAGCAGAGAGCATTCTTCACAATTTGACGAACTTGGCAGCGATATCTCGTCTCTATAGATGGTTTCATATTCATATGCGGCCTTGAAATCGATATAAATATGGTTAGTATCGATCGGAACTTCTTGGGTTTTCCCCATTGATCTTCCATAGTCAATACCGGCCTTAGCGAGTCTTAAACCACACTGATAGGGAAGAGAAGGTCGCTTGGAATTACTTATAGGTTCACATATTATAGGACAAAACATCTTGTACGGGCCACCGACGCTAAGGTTCTATTCGTCAGCCACACTTTTTTCCAATTAAATCTTGGAAATGAATTGGAGTATGCTCTCTACCAAGTCATCTCCTGCTGGCATAAAATAGCTACCCAGGTGGTCGGTCCGCCCAGTCTTGCTTAGGTTTATTTTGCCATCTTTACTTGATTTTGAATATGTTTGTGGAAATTCTGGCTTTCGCTCGTTTCTCCCGCTCGGGGAAGTTGATGCGCCGCTTCATATGTTTTGCCATATGTAGGTATTTGCCTTGATTCTTCATCAAACCAAGCATTACGTGCGGGTTGCCGGGTAAAACCCAGCACATAGTTACATCACTTACTTACTTTCTTACTTAAGGTGGCGCTACAATCCGGGGTAGACTCGAGCCTTAACCAGCAAGCGTTTCCAGCCAGCTCGATCTATCGCTAGCTGCCTCTAGTTCCGCACGCTAAGTTAGCTGAGGTCCTCCTTTACTGCGCTGCCCCTCGGGGTTGAATTCGAAAACTTTTCGGACCGAAGCATAGCTGCGGCACATCCAACGGATTATTGGCATCGATGGTTAATGCAGATTAAGTTATGCGCGATTGTTGCAGTTGCAGACGTTCGACGTTACACCCCCTCACAATACGTATTTCTTCGGCTTTGTGGCGTCTAAGATATCCGTAGTCGCACCTTGACTGCAACAAGATGGTAAACTGAGACTATATTAGCGGCTCGTAAGGTTCGGGCATCCGTAATAATGAAGGAGAGCCTTATGATAACCGACACATGATCAATTTGCTTGATTGTTTTATGATCTGGTGACCGCCGTGTCCTTTAGAGAATATTGGGTTGGGAAGCCCACATGCCAGCTATAATGGTATTTATGAGTAAGTCCATTTACAGACTGATGTCTGTAGGCTATGACATCCGATTATGCTACCGATTTGCCTAGTTTCGTGTTAACCACGGTTTTAACGTCTTAGGACCTCCTCGATAAGACCTAGGGCATTGCTAGTCAGCTTCTAAAAGCATTGCTTTTTAGCATCATATGTATACTATATATTTTCTGTGAGTGCATGAGCATATATCAAGCGAATTTAGCCTCAAAAGCTTATGACTTCTTGTCTTGATCTGCCGTTTACAACCAATTCAGAACCAAATAGTTCTCTGTAGCAATTACGGTAGGATATGTCACAGTTTTTCATCTTTATTTTGTCCAGTTTATCTCACCGTACATTTCGGATGGTACTGATACCTACCTTATAGCATTATAAGGCCTACATTAGTTGTTCGACTGCATAAGAGCTGTTCAAAGTCGGATCATTTCATGTGCAAGGTCATCATTTGTAAATCTGTCCTCATACAAGTCTATACTTTGCAACAGCAAAGTTTTTATGCTGCCCCTGCGCACAACTTCCAACCTGAAGGATGGTTAGCCTGTGCTATGATTATCTGGTTTTTTTCCAATTCTGGTGCGCGAATTTTATGATAATGGCTAAACCTAAAAATCATTTTTGACTTCAGCCCCAAACAAATTGAAATACATAGTTTATAAAGGCATCTGCCATGGTAATTTTTGCCGCCACCGTAGATTCAGTCAAGTGTATCTGAGGTTCTGTTATTTCTGCCAGGACATTGAGGTGTTGCTATTTTCTCCTGCTCAGCACTCGCGCTTATAAGTGTTGTATTTCAAGGAAGTTGGACGGAACCACTACCTAGTGACTACCAGGAGAAGGTAAAATAAGCAAATTTGGAGTGTAGTCATCCAGCGTCGATCAACGCCAGGTTGTTATATATTGAGCCCTATAAGGCTTTCAAATTTTCTAGGACTTCATCAAAGATATAACTTCGGTGTTGTTTTAGAATGAATTTAAGTAACGTGGAATGATAGCTCTTGTAAAATTAACTAAAGATCACCGGTTCGCACTTACATTTTTGTATTCTACGAGGTTTCTTTATGATGTTTTTAGTGATCACATGTGGATGGTAAATTAACCATTTCATAAAAATGCGGTTTTCGTACGTACTTCTGATCCAATCTCCAGTAATACCTACGGCAAGTCTGCCGCATATGGGAAATCCATCCGAATACAATGACCATAGTACATACGAGTATGTATTACAGTTTTTAATCCTTTTTGTCCGGCCCATCGCATCGCATCTCCTGGATGGCAGTGATATCTGCTTTGTAGTAGTCAAGGGCCTCTGCTAATTGTTAGGCGGCCTGTTAAGCGTCCGAATATTCCACGTGCATTCTGAAGGTCGTTGTCTTTTAAACGTTTGCAAGGGTCGTCAACATTGAATCCATTTTTATCCGACGCCATTGGTTGGTTCGTCACATATGGTATTTTAATCTCTTCCGCACATAGTTGTGCACCTTATGACGGCATACGCCAGAATAGTGCTACTGGCGGTGCATGACCTTGTCATTTTAGCCTCCCGGAGGTCACCACTGGAAGCAAAACAAGAACTTCGGAACGAATTTGATTGTTGCGCTGTTGGGCCCCGCCCAATTATCAAGGCTTCGCCCATCAATCACGTTGTCTAATAAAAATCGGGGGCAGAGCATATTACTGGTCTTATCGTAAACATCTTCAGATGCCGCCACCGAAGGTTGCTACGATTTGATCAGTTACAAGTTGCCGGTCATAGGTATTGTTGGAGGCAGGACCAGCGGTATTCCCTACCAGGACTTAAATCACGGTACCATCCGGTAACACAGATTTCGATCCGGGCCTGACTTATTGAGGTAGGCCCCCTTGTGGGAGCGTCACGGCGGCTGTGGTTTAAACTTAAAGTCGCGGGATGGGTCTTCCTGTTGGTTTGACCCAATGTAATGTAGCAATAAGTACTGGGTGCTGTGACCCTAAGAGCAGCAAGAGGTTTTAGATCGGCCTCGACCCATACCAAGCGTGGAACTTATGCCTCCAACATTTTGGCATTATACTATTAATGTAGGTAAGCGATGACAAGGCGTATCCTTGCTCCCATGGATGTATTAGCATCTCATAAACTTAAGTCTACACGTTAGGTGTTTGCGTTAAAAACCTAGGGACTTTATTGCACTGCTGGCCCAATCCAAGTTATAGAACGCTCTGCAGTTTCGCAATCAATCGCCACGACGGCCATTAATTATAATTTACTTTACCTTTCTTTGAGATCTTGTCTTCAAGAAAAAATAGACTTAACTCGCGAGGCCCTCATATTTATTGTTGGAATTTGTAGGTCGAACTTTCACATTTTCATAAGAAAAAACATCTTTTGGTGCATCGAAAACATCGATCGCAATATTTGCTATTTTTTCATCGCTGCGGAATCGGTGTTAAGTTTTGACCAATTTCTGAAAAGAAAACCATGCCATGCTCTAGTCTGTTGTGCTTTTGCGCCATAGCTTCAAGCTTAGAAACTGCATCACAATCATTTCAAATTTTTTATTGTGATTTATATTAGCTTTTGCAGGATAGCTCAGCCAAATAAACTAATTTACAAAAGTCGTCATTTTGCATAAATTTTTTTTCAACCAAGCCCTCAAAATAAACACTCGAATATGTATTCAATATTTTGTTTTTAAAAAATATCATATATAGCAATATCTAAAAATATGTAATCTTTCCAGTAATCCAAAGAGAAAAAGTAGGCATGGATATTTCTCACCGGATACTTGTAAGTGTGAATCTAAAAACCACGCATCAACGGTCCGCATGCTCTACAGAATACAATAAACAAAATGTTTTCGACTTCTACAATGAGATGAAAAACAAATTTCTTTTTCAAAAAAAAAATAAGAAAAAAAGGAAATGCATTTACTCACATGGAACACAAAATACCAAAAATGGAATCCAGGAGTCACATCATGCAGTCACACAAAACAACAACAAAAACAAAAAATAAACAAAATGGTTATAAATTTCTATATCGAGTTAAGTAGAAACAAATTTTTTAACCAAGCAAAATAATTTAAATTAAAAAAAAAACAAAATTAAAAATAAATAAACTCTACAGCAACCAAAGAGAAATGTGAACAGACCACGTAATTTTACTTGAAACCAAAAAAAAAAAAATAAATAATAATAATATAATTAAAAAAATATAAATAAATTGTTTTCTTTTTTTCTATTTCTATAAATTTGAAATAAAAAATCTGTAAATAAATATAAACACTAACAAATTAAATTATAGCAAAGCAAAATGCTAAAAATCATGTTATGCCTAGGATAAGTAGACAACTACTATTAAAAAATATTTAAATAAATGAAACAAGAAAAACCAGAAAAACCAAAAACAAAACCCGGAGCAGAAACCCAAGTATACATAAACTTAAATTTATTATTAAATTTAAAATAAATAAAACAAAACAAAAAAAAAATACAAAAAAAAAAAGCTTACAACAAACAAATTTAAAATATTTATTATTCCAACTTATAATTATTAAAAACAAAAAAAAATTAAATTTGGTATAACAAAAATAAAACATCGAGCCTTCCGATAAAAAAAAAAAAAAAACAAAACCAACTTATGTTCTAACTTAATAGTTATTACTAAAACAAAATACGAGTACATTCAATTCAATTTTTTAATACAAAAAAATAAAATTATTAAAAATAAAAATAATTATGCGACTGCCAGTCTGCAAGATCAGTTACTTTTTTTTACACACAAATGTATAAAATATTTATAAAAACAAAACGAATATATGTACGTTTGAAAATTTATAATTTCCTAATGTTCTTTGCTCTTTATTTAACAAAAAACAAAAATAAAAGATTTCGTTTCATATTAATGTTTAAAAAATCAAAAACAAAACAACAAAATGTTTGTGATCAAATATAAGAACGATGCTGCTTTTTTATTAAAAAAAAAAAAACAAAAAAACAAAAAACATACAAACATACACCTACATAGATACATTTATAAAATAAAGATACTTGTTATATTTTGTTCAGCTAAAGAAAGTTATTAATTGAAATATAAAAAAAAAAAACTATACATCAACAGCCAAAAAGCAACAACGGGAAAGGAAGAATAAATCATTTTTTTTATAACCAAAAAAAACGAAACTCAACATTACTAGAAGGAAAAATTAAATTAAAATTATTTTTTAAATCTACAAGAAAAAAAAAAAAACAAACAAAATTGAAGACATACTTACTTCTGCCTCAAAGTAAAAACAAAAAATAAAAAAATTGATAAATGCGAAAAAAATTCAAAGTAATTAAAACACATGCATATATAATTTTTTACATTTATATTTAAGGAGACAAAAAAGAAAATACAAAATAAAAACAACCAAACAAATGAAATTGAAAACTAAAAAACAAAAAAAAAATTACGTACCTAATATAGAATGAGCTGTAAAAATGATACCTGCTTGAAACAAACAAACAAAAAGTTTATATACAAAAGAAAATTTATTTTAATTTGCTTATAAGAGTTGAATTTTTTCTTTTTATTTATAAAACTTATTTAGATAGACAATTTTTACGTTGGGTTTTTTTAATATGAGGTTAGTTAGGGTTTTTTGGTTGGAAAATGCTTCGACATTGCCTAATGGATTTGTTTAATTTTCTATAATTTTAAATATAAAACCCAATGTCATACATACATATCATAAATATTACAATTTTCAAAATTTAAGCCAGGTAACAGTCATTTTTACCCGAGCAACAACTTCTTATTATTTCTTTTTTCTTTTTTAGGAGTTCGTCTTCATATTTGCTGGTGCTAGATTTTTATGTAGGTTTTTTTTTTAAACACAGAAAAAGAGGCTTATAGGGAAACTTTTGAATCAAATATCGAACGCTAAACTGACCCGTATCAAACGAATTTCTGTGATTATCATAGAAAATCAACATTCTACCACGGCTACGTCTCATTGCCTTAAGTTTTCCCCCATACAAGCTTGAGCTGTCTCCAACTCATCTTCTAAGCCCTCGGTTCCCTAAAACCGCCTAACTTTGTCCCGGTCTGGTAGGATAAACATTCGCAGTGTTTTTGTCTGTTTCCGTGATGTATTCGATTTTAGCCTTAAGTTGTCCGCTGTTGAATTGTGAACATAATCAATATGTTTGAGAATGTGAGACTCAGAAAAAATGAAGGACCAGCACTTGAACTTAATGTAAGAGTAAGGAAACGGCGACGAAAAATATAAAACATTTACAATATACTCGTATTTGATTAACAAACTTATCTGTTCTGTGTTCGAAATTCCAATACGACCAAAAACTAAGGCAAAAAATACTGCCAAAGGCGGTAAAAATTTTTAGTCATTCGTCAAAAACATAAAAAATTCTGCCTCATCCTCCATCCCAACGCTCATTTACAATGACATTCCAGCTGTCAGCTGTTTGGATAAGGCCAATCTGCTTGCTACACACTTTGTGGCCAGCTCAACTCTCCCAGATTGTGCTTTGTCCCCGCCTACACTTGAGTGTGTCGAATTTACAATGGGACGAATCCACTTTCGCATTCGTGTAGCAGCAAGAGTACTTAAAGATCTCAACATGCATAAATCCGTTGGTCTAGATGGTATATCTCCGCTTCTTCTGAAGAAGTATTCATTCTCGCTGGCAAAACCACTGCTTAAGCTTTTTCATCAATCCTACTCCACAGGACTCTCTCCGAGAAGGAGGGAAACAGCATTTGTCCAGCCCGTCCCTAAAAAAGGCGAATCTTCTTCTCTCTCCTCCTACAGGCCCATTGCACTTACGTCCCTTCTCGCCAAGGTCACGCTGATAAACCGTTAGCTCATGAAATATCTCGAAACACGAAAACTTCTCAACGACCGGCAATATGGTTTTCGTACCAGGTCCACTGGTGATTTGATGGCATGTCTCACCGAAAAGTAGAACCAAAGCATACATCAATCTAGCGAAAGCAGGATAGTTGCAGTTGATATTTCTAAGGCATTTGACAGAGTTTGGCATCAGGCTCTTTTCTCGAAAATGCGTGCTTTTGGGATCTTCTTCAATGGATTAGAAATTACCTTTTGAAACGTTCAACTGAAGTTACCTTGGATGATTTCAAGTCTGATATTCACAAAATAAATGTTCTGTCTCCGACACTCTTTTTAATTTTCATCAACGATCTCTTATCTGCTGCCTCTAATCCAATATATTCCTTTGTTGATGACAGTACTCTCTGCTTTTCATATTCGTTCTCGGACTCACGACCCTCCTCTTCGTTTGTAGAACGGGAACGGCAGCGTATGTTAAGCTCATTAAATTCTGAGATTAATAGCATAACCAAGTGGAGAACTATCCACCGAGTGGAATGTAATGCTTCCCAACCCAATGCTGTCTGCTGTCATTAAAGCGAAATTCAAATACCCAGCCATTATCCATGGATGGCACTTGCATCGCCGAAACCGATAAACTTTCCATTCTCGGTATGTGTGTCAATGACAATTTACGTTGGAATAATCACATATTCGATGTCGCCAAAAATGCTGCGAAATGTCTAGGTTTCCTCAAGCGATGTAAGAAACATTCTACCCCCTCTGATCTGGCCACAATATACGTATAAGGCTTGCATCCGTCCAAAATTGAAGTACAATGCCCACATCTGGTCAGGTGCTCTGAAAACATCTCTGCACCTGCTAGATAGGATTCAAAACCGTGCGATAAAACTAATTGGTGATACTAATATCAGTCATTCAATTGACACCCTCGAGCACTGACGTAATGTCTGCTGCCTCACTTTGTTTTATCGCTATTTCCACCACCAGTGCTCCATTGAAATCGCCAGTAGCATTCCGCCCATTCAAACTTTCAACCGTAACACCCGTCTCGATACGAATGCTCATCAGTATACCCTCAAGCCCATTTTCGGCCGTACTCTAAAATATCGGGATTCTCTCCTAAGCCGTACAAATCGCTTATGGAATGCCCTGCCGATCTCTGTGTTTCCTGATCGTTATAGCTTACAAACATTTAAAAACAATGTACATCGGTACCTGTCTTTTCTTCCTCCCTAAATGTACGAACATTTTAAGGGTAAAAAACCCCTTGAGTGCGCGCTGGAAGAGAAAACGATCTTAGACGCAGTTGTGGACTGGCTTATACAATTCTGAACAATTTCTTAACCTACGTGAGCATTAATTCTGAACAAGTTCTTTAAGGTCTGATTATAATATTAATAAATCGAACAATTAGATAAAACATTTTTTTTTTAACAATGTGTGTAATACTTTCAAAAACAATACTTTGTTTGAGTGCTTGCATTTCCGTTGCGCTTTTAATTGTTACAAAAAACATCCTGGTCAAAGTTATACCTGAACATTTTTAAATTTGACCATAATAAATAAAATAATTTAGGGATATTTATTTATTTATTTATTTTATTTATACACAAATTAAAAAAAAATACAAAATTTGAGAATAAAAGTAGAAGTGCCCTAGTTGAAGAACCTAATGTGAAAATCTTGACACAAGAATCATGGTTAAGGGTGAAAAATTTGGATGAGATTACCGCAAAAGAAGACGTATTTAATGCACTCTTAGAGAGCTTTACGGATATCGAAGTAGCAAAAACATTGACAATTAAGTGGCCTAGTAAGGCCTATAGTGGCACCCAGACGGCAACCATGAGCTTACCAACGGAAGCAGCTAGAAAACTTGTCGAAATGGGAAAAATACGTATAAGATGGGTTGTGTGCCACATAGGATGTGAGAGGCAAGACCCACTCAAGTGTTTCAAATGTATGGAATTCTAGCATAAAGCCAAAACTTGTAAGATCACAAGTGACTGGTCGAAATACTGTTTACTATGTGGTGAGATTGGTCCTATGGCGAAGCTATGCAAAAAAGGACCAAAATGTCTACTCTGCCAAGGTGAAGACATCGGTAGTAACCACTCTACTGGGTCATAAATAGCCATCGTACATTCAGCATGGAAGGAACTGCTGTTGAAAAAAGAAACAACGCACTGAGAATTGGCAACAAATCCCAACAACGCGAGCAGACAAACTCGAATTTATACGCATCCAACAGCACACAAATGCGTAAAAGAAGGCAAGTGCAAAGAAGAAAAAGCAGCGAAGAACATGCAACCGTAGCACCATTTAGTGACAACCGATACGTGCTCCAACGCAGCAAAACGACACAAACCTTAGCACTTAGTTACCGAACTCCACCAAAATGAACATTCGCACAAATGCCCACATACGCCACACATAGATACATAAATACGTCCACACTCTCCGACACAAGCGCGGAGAACCCTTTCCAGAAATCCTTCAGAATACCGAGGTCTCTTTCTGGAACTCCGGGCGGATAGCAGCACGAAGAGCCCATATTGGTGAGGAGGAACCTCAAAAATCAGAGTTTCACAAACTAGATCAGGGAAAGCGCTTGAGGATGGAAAAATGTGATCAATTCATCAACTCATGAAGGCCAGTATTGAGAGCATAAGAGTCCTCTATAAACTAACAGCGATCCAGCTGCTGGACGAGAAAACCAAGAAGGAAATCAGAAAGAACAACTTTTCACTAACCTCTCTCTGGCTGAAAAAAAGGAGTTTCCAAAAAGAAAAAAGGAACAAACCGGCGAAAGCCATGAGGCCAAGCGAACCCAAACGGATCCGCAAATGGTAAATAATAATAAAGGCAACCGTAAGGCCAAGCGATTTCGAAAGAACCCGAAAGAAAAGCGGTTTCAAAGATCAGGAGGACGCTGAAAGGTGCTCCCTTGTTTCAGCCCAAGGAGACGGTCGTAAAAGCAGCCGAGTTTAAAAGCAGTATAAGCCAAGCATTATGGTCACAAGGGAATGTAAAGGCTCTAACGCACTATGTTATTGTCGAACTAAAAGATGTCGATGAAATAACCACCAAGATATAAGCGCAGCAATTAAGCCCAAATTTGGAAGGGGAAGTCAGAAGACGTACTATCTTTGCGAAAGGCGTTTGTTGGGACCCAATCAGCGGTAATAAGTCTCACCACAGAAAATGCAAAAAAGCTGCTACATGCCGGACGAATAAAAATTTGCTGGGTCATCTGTCGAATCCGTGATACTGTATTGCCAAAAAAGTATTTCAAATCAATGCAATTTGGTTACATAGCAAATTATGCAGAAGATGCGGATTCCAAGGACATATTACAAAGGAATGCAACAAGCACGTCTTTTACATGTTTTGCAAGAAAGATTACCCGGAAGCCGCAAAACACGTAGACAGCAGCAGTAGATGCTGGATTTTCAAAGAAGCTATGACCAGAAGATACCCATGAAGATCATACAACTAAATCTCAATCATTGCGAAACAGCTCAGGATATATTGAGACAGACAGTTAAAGATGAGGGGGCGGACATAATTCTAGCCAGCAAACCAAAGCAAACAAAGGTGGTGGCAATATAGACATGCGGCAAACAGGCATTTTGGTTTTGTCCGCGCAAAAATCAGTGACATACACTTTTATAGCTGTTATGCACGACCAAGCTGGACAATGCGGGAATGAATTTGAGGAAAAGCTAGATAACCCAGTTGAAGACCGACGTGGAAAATATCCAAATGTTATAGGAGGGGATTTCAATACTTGGGCAACTGAGTGGGGCAGCAGGTTTACCAATCCCAGAGGCTATTTCCTTAGCAACTTCCTCCTGCCAAAAACAAAATGCAACGTCAGGGAGGAATATACGCACAGTGACCACCAGGCTATACTGATAGACATAGAGGAGAGAAAATAAACGAAGCAACCCAAACTTACAGGTCCTGAATGGAAGGACACAATATCTGATAATTAATAGTTGCAATCTGATCGAAATCAGAACAGCAGAGAATTTTCGCGTATTGTTACTACAGCAGGCGATGCATCAATGCCCAAAAGAATCGCCAGCGACAAAGGAGTGCCGTGCTTTTAGTGGAAGGATGAAATTAAGGCACTAAGAGCAACGTGTCTATATGCCCGTCAGAGAATGCATCGATCTAGAAGAAGGCCAGATTTTCAAGAAAACCTTAAGTCTTTTAGACGGGCAAGACACCACTTAAGAATGGCGATCAAATAAAGTAAAGCGACATGCTTAAGGCGCCTGCATAACAAAGCTGATCTAAATTCTTGGGGTGCTGTACTCGTATATACCATATGTAGGATGAAAATGGCCAAAGTAAAGGGCTATAGGGCTGCATAAATAACTCGCCCCAAGCATCTATTCTACAGCACCTTTTCCCCAAAGACAACGTCTTACGCATTATATCGAAGAAGCGAACTGGGAAGCAGAAATCCCACAGATATCAGCTGATGAACTGATCAAGGTATGCAGGAAAATAGACGATAATAAGGTATCTGGACTCGTTGGAATTCCAATTAAGGCCATGGAAAAAACAGCATTTGGTACCCCTGCCAAAGGGAAATAAGCCATTAGGTGAGTGTTCTAGATACCCCGGGCAAGATTCTGGAACGTATCATTTACCGATTCGGTTTTAAAAAATCGAGGTCCGACATAGTTGCCATAAAAGCGGTAGTAGACATTGCGACTAACGCGATTGAAGGGGAAAGATGGCGATGGGGCACAAAGGAATATTGCGCAGTGGTAACACTTGATATTAAAAATGCCTTTAACGAAGACATGTAGAATAGTAATAGGAAAAAAGAACGAATGAACAGGATATAAAAACTAAAAGATATTACTTCAAAGTTAAATTTTAAATTACACACAAGATTATCAGAAAGATTTAAAAAAAAAAAACCGTTTAAGAGAAAATTAACAATAAATAAAAGTACATATTTATTTTTTAGAATGGTAAGTCATAAAACAGTCAACATCTTGCAGGACACAATTTATGACAGAGTCCACATCTCGTTCTTTTATTTTGTGGTTATTTGATAACATAGTGGCCTTTCCCATCGAACCTGGCATCTATTGATAGTGACGATGGTCTGCTCGGGCCTGGTTCACTTCGCAGTTTATTTAACTCTATGATTGCAATTGCTACGCGCCGTCTGAATGTCAGCATACCCATACCACCACCATTAAATCGGGAGAGCAACCATGCATTTTGTAGCGACATATCAATGCAGTGCAGCAAGAAGGGCATATACACACTACTTCATGCCGCGAATACTTGTCCTGAGAGATGAAATATTTTGGTCTGATATTGGAAAGATCAACAGCTTCCATATTTTGGTTGTATTGATGAATCAGATGTGGTTGAGAAATAGCTATTTTCCTTTTTTCTTTTCAAGAATATCGATCGGTTTTGTGTAAGGGGGTTATTCCAATTGCATTCGAGCTGACGGATACTATGCTATTGTCATGCCATTTACAAATTATAATTTTATCGCAGACACGGTAGTCAAAGAAATCTTGTTCCTTCTTTCTAGCTTCCTTTCTTTCTAATAAAGGACATTGTCCAGTCCTATTTTCTCTGATAGTTCCTGTTACTCGTAAATGTCTCTTAGTAAGTTCAGCTATGAAAGGCAGCCCCGAAAAAAGTTATCTGCAAACAAATGGTAATTTTCATTGTGTGGACAATATTCCAGAAATTTGTCAGCTAATTTATTCATAAGTGGGCGCGCCTTAGCAAATTTATCGGACTTATTCAACTGAAGATTATCTGCGCAGCGAATATTTGAAAATATGGACGAAAATCTATTACGATATAATGCACTGACTATTACTTCATTTCTTGTATGAGCTGTGTTTTCCCAATACATTCGTCTCCTATTTACTTGGCAGTAGCCACTGATTAGCACTTCATTTCGTCTATTTCGATATCAGCAAGAAGGTTCTTTCTACCTAAATATTTGTTAGTTTCAGAGCTTAGCAACTCATAAACATCTTCGGAAAACAATAACGAAAACCACTCGCTAGGGGACTTTTGCTATGTGACATAAAATAAGGGCTTCCATGATGGCCTTGTCTCTTCTGCCAATTATAATTTTTGCCTATTTTACGTAAAGGCTCGCACGCTTCTGGATCTTGATCTGCATCAACTCGACTGGTTTGACGTCTTTCTATATCTTCAAGATCTTCTTGCTCTGCTTCTGGTCTCGCTTGATGCAGTTCTGCATTCGCTCTCAACAAACTTGGTGGTAGATTGTTGATTTCGACAACATCGTCATCCCCAGAATCTTCATCTGTCAACTCCTCATTTGCATTCGCAGGTGGAAGTAAATAAATATCACTTTTCCACTTCGTATTTTCGATTTCGTCGTCTTCTAAATGTGTAAGGATTTCAATTAGCGATAATGAATAGCATGATGACATAATTTTTTATTTTCTAAAAAAACTTAGTATCCAATTTAAAATAAACCTTAGTCTACCTAACCTACATACACAATATACACACATATATATAATACACAATTATATACATATATTAGTATATATACCATTGTATGTAACGTAAACTTATGCAAGCTGGTCATCGCTATTTACAGAGCAAATAGATTGGTCAGCTCTGCCTCATTAGTGAGGCTGGTCCGTAATTGATGGAAACGACGACGAAGCATCTTCTCCATCATTCAACCACCAGAAATGCTGGTGCTGCCGAACGACATCCCTCGTGATCCACCCATCACCCTACTGCGCACTGCCGTGTGCGACGTCTCTGTTGTAGTTGAGTCGCCTGTCCCCAGCTGTCCGAGCGACATGGAAGATTAACGGGACCGCTGATCTATCCTGTATCAACCCGTCAGAGCGCACACTCTCGTGGTAAAGGTAATTGGGGTAGTAATCCTCTGATATCAGGTTATTCGTCGAGGTCATTGGTCTTGCAATGTGCCTTCGAGTCAGCTTTATTACGAAGTTGTCCACGCGTATTAGGGTCGCCCTGTTGTAAAGGACCTCATTAGGATAAAAAATTTTGTACTCCGAATCTGGTGTTCTATACAAGCGAAGGCAAGTCCTCTCAAACACTCGAATATTTTCCGTTAAGCTTGCTCGTACATTGAACCACACAGGACACCCGAATACCAACATGGGTTTGATAAGTTCCATGTAGCAGATTACCTTTACACTCTCATCGTGTTCGCTGCTATAAAACAGTCTCTTTGTAAGGGCAAAAGCGTCTTTAGCTCTGGCCAGAGCAGCATCTTGTCTTTCTTTATAATGACTCGGGAATTCAGAGCGGATATTGCCAATATACGCGGGCTAAAAAGTAATCACTTTTCTGCGTGCATCCACGTCTGTAAATACAGACCAGCTGTTTTGGCACTTAGTAAAACATAGGTTTACTCAGATCACTCTGATCTGAAGCTACCTGGCTACGAACTAGTGCCATTATTCTTCTCTCACCGCGGTCCCGCCATTTGCGTGCGTAGTGATGTAGCTTACCAAACTCCACTACAATGTAGTCCCTCTTCCAATCCGCAATTCAATTTCATGTGGTTTCAATTCCATCTCCGTAAGCAAATTATCCACTACTGCTTTATTTACAGAAGCCCCACACTGGACAGAAACTCGACCTTTAAAGAGTTTGATGCGCTGTCTGACTCCATTTAAAGAACTGTATCCCTGTATCCTCATACTAAAACCGTCATTACGGGCGATTTCAATATACACAATTCTGGGTGGCTTCGTCATTCTGGACAGACAACGCCCGAAGGACGGTGTGTTGAGATCTTCGCTGCGGAAAATAACTTAACCCAGCTTGTAAATGAGCCCACAAGAATACCAGAGGTTGATAGTCATACCGCCAACACCCTGAAATTGATTTTAGCTTCTCACCCTGATAAGTACTCCGTTAATGTGCTCTCCCCTCTAGGCTCGTCGGACCATTGTGCCATATCAGCTAATTTCTCGTACACCCACCAAACAGTTAGAGAAGAGATTCCTAAAAGAACCGTATGGCAATACGAGAAAGCCAATTGGAGCGGACTTAACAACTTCTTTATGAATTTTAACTGGTGGCTATGTTTCCTCGATAACGACGTGGATGCCGCTGCTGATATGATCACAGACACCATTCTCTTTGGAATGAGAAACTTTATCCCTCATCGGATGAAGTGTATCAAACCAAAAGAAAAGGCGTGGTACGACTCGAGCTGTAAAGACGCTGTCAGGGTTAGAGAAATGTTTTTTCGGACCTACAAGACCAACCCGACAGAGCTAAATCGAAAAAAGTTCAAACGAGCCAGAATAACTTCAACGTCTTTCTTAAGCGTGCAAAATTCCAATACGACCAAAAACTGAAGCAAAAAATACAACCATGTCCCAAAGGTAGTAAAAATGTTTGGTCGTTCGTCAAAGATATTAGAAATTCTGCCTCATCCTCCATCCCAAAGCTCATTTACAACGACATTCCAGCTGTCAACTCTTTGGACAAGCCCAATCTCCTTGCTGCACAGTTTGCGGCCAGGTCAACACTCTCAGATTGTGCTTTGTCTCCGCCCACACTTGTGTACTTAAAAATCTCAACATACACAAACCCGCTGGTCCAGATGGTATATATCCCCTCGTTCTGAAGAAATGCTCTTCCTCGCTGACAAAACCATTGCGTAAGCTTTTTCATCAATCCTACTCCTTAGAGCTCTCTCCGAGCAGATGGAAAACAGCATTTGTCCAGCCCGTCCCTAAAAAAGACGAAACTGCTTCTCTCTCCTCCTACAGACCCAATGCACTTACGTCCCTTCTTCCAAGGTCATGGAAACGCTGATAAACTGTCAGTTACTGAAATATCTTGAAACACGAAAACTTCTTAATGACCGGCAGAACGGTTTTCGTAGCAACAGGTCCACTGGTGATCTGATGGTATATCTAACCGAAAAGCGGAACCTAAGCGTACATCAATCTGGCGAAGGCAAGATAGTTGCACTTGATAAGGCATTTGACAGAGTTTGGCATCAGGCTCTTTTCTCGAAAATGCGTCCTTCTGAATTAGAAATTACCTATCGGAACGATCAATTCAAGTTGTCTTGGGTGGTTTTAAGTCTGATATTCACAAAATAAATATTGGTGTCCCCCAGGGCTCCATTCTGTCTCCGACAATCTTTTTAATTTTCATCAACGATCTCTTATCTGCTACCTCCAATCCAATATATTCCTTTGCTGACGACAGTACTCTCTGCTTTTCATATTCCTTCCCGGACTCACATCCCTGCGCTTCGGTACGTCCATTTCGGACGTACTCTAAAATATCGTGATTCTTTCCTAAGCCGTACAACTCGCTTATGGAATGCCTTGCCGATCTCTGTGTTTCCTGGTCGTTATAACTTACAAACATTTAAAAACAATGTACATCGGTACCTGTCTTTTCTTCCTCCCTAAATTTCCTTCGCCCGCGCTGTATACGAACGTTTTAAGGGTACAAAAACCCCTTGAGCTCGCGCTCATTATAAAAAAAAAACAAAAACAAAAACCCGTGATTGCACAATCTAGCGCTTGTATTGTTCCATGGGAAAGAGAATTAATATGTAATAGAACTTGTTTATGTAGCTTTAAGTTTTATTTGATGGTTTTTCGTCCCTGACGTGTCCTAACCCTCGTCCTTCTACAGATTATGACTTATTCTGCATATTGGTCTTCAGGTGCATGTTCCACATCCTTAAAAATGAGACAGGTCCTATTATGTTTCTCCTTAAATTTCAAGTCAAATATTAGTATATAGGAAGAAGTCTTTATAAAGTTTTCGCTTTGTCAAGCGGCATATTATGAGGATTCTACTACATGAAAATGTTGTTTAGTAGCCAAGGCTCCTCAGGAGATTTCAAAAAAATTCATGAGCGATAAATGTCAACCAATTTGTCTCAACAATTTCCCTCTAGTCAAATTTAGGTTTTTTTTTTTGGAGGAATGTAAATAAGTTTCATCCTATCCGAGTATTTAACTCGTATCTTCCCCTGATACCTATCCGTCCGATTCATGATCCATTTCGAACTAAACATACTTCATAAACTCATACTTCACACGTTCTCTTAGTTTATTTAAAAAAAAAACGACCAATTAACGATACTATATGTTGAGAGTATCTTTTAACCAAAAAACGCCTTCCTATTATCCTTAAACCAAATTTTATTGGGCTTTTAGAGAAATGAAAAGTAAAACTATAATTTTTTTTCAAAATAATAAAACTTTTGCCATAGATCTACCCATATAATTGTTTGTAAATATATTAATAGAGAATTTAAAAAGAACAAATTAAATTATATATCTTCACTAAATAAAAAAAACAAAACAGAATATTTTGTAAATTTAAAAAAAATATAAAAAAAAATCACAAAAAAAATCAAATCAAATACGATATAAGATTATGAATTAATTTATATTTAATATTATCAAGTAAATTTGCTGTAAATATAAACACTTAGACGAACAAATAATTGCTATCCAAAAATAAAAAAAAAAAAAAATAAAAACAAATTCTGTATAAAGATACCGAAAAAGTTTTTACTAAATCGGCGGAAAATTTGATAAATATAAAACTAAAACAAATAATAATAATAATTTAAAAATAACCCACTTAAAACAACAATTATTCAAAAAAAAAAGAAAAAAAATTGAACTCACATGCCTACACAAAAATTAGAATATTTATAACTATTGATTAAAAAACCAAAAAAAAACATGAAAACAAAAACAAAAACAAAAAAACTTTAATAAAATTTATCAAAAAAAAGAATTTTTAAACAAAACCAAACTTAACGACGGAAAAGCTATTTGAAGAATAAATTATAAACTTTTTTTTTTTCGTGTAACTTTATGTTCTTTAAAAATCTTATCTAAATATTTTTTTTCTTTCGAATTTAAAAAAAAAAAAAGAGAAAAAACCACGAAAAAATTAATTCAACATTGTAAATTTCGCCGGTATTAATATAAAATTGAAATTTTTAGAGAAAAACAAAACAAAAAACTACAATTTCTTTACAACATTTCAAACAGAAACTTTAACACAAAAAATACCATTAGAAAGGAAAAACTTTAAAAAAACAAAAAAAAAAAAAACCAAGCAAACAAACATTTATAATTCAAGCATTTAAACGAAAGTGAAAACAATATCTCTACTACTTAACAAAATAAAATAATAACAATCAAAAAACAAAAAAAACTAAACATCTTTCAAATACCAGTAAAAACAGTATAAAATTATAAATAAATTTTTTTACAGCTTTCCAAACGATAAAATTTGAAATTTTCAACAAAAGGCAAAGAGAAAAACAATATTTCACATAATTTCATACATTTAAAAGAATATTTAAAAATATTTCCTGTGATTTTTTTATAACCAACATAAAATATTTTGTTTCGCAATGAGTATATGTTATATGTAAATATTTACAATTGTTGATAAAAACTTACAAATCTGCTGTTAAACATTTATACGATTACATACCACATCCAGTTAATTTCTTATGACATCCAAGTTCAGAAATTGCCTGTTATCTTGGAATTTTTTGGAAAACTTTCCTTCAGTTGAAACTAAATCGGACTAGGTTAAATTTGAAGGCCTATAACAACTCTAAATGGAATACGAGTACTCTAACGATAAGGTAAACCTGAAACGAACGAGGTTTACCTAATCTCTGGTGTAACCTCGTATGTGTGTATCTCAAACCAAAAGAGTAAACTCTGCCGCCTCTTCCATCGGAATTCCAAGGCTTCATATTTTTGATATCATAATTTAGCAAAATCTTGTATTTTGTGTGGCCTCCTCAACTCTGAACTACGCTTGAACTTGGCATTGAGTCTGCAAAGTTTTGGAGGCAGCCAAAATCACTTTTTCGGCGAAAAAAATCCCAAAGATTTACGGTCAAAAAAGCATATATTTCTGCTTGCAAACCAGTCCTTCGACAACCTAGACGAGTGAATAGATGCGTTGTCCTGCTTGAAAATTATATCCTCCTCAGCGCACCTATCCAGCTGAGATATCAAAACAATTTCCACAGGATTTACGTACATCTGAGAGTTGTTCATTCATGTCGCAATACAGCTGACGAAAAGCTCCCCACGCTGTGAGAATACACCCTTCCATTTCGATGGCGTTTTAATCTGACCTCAACTATTTTTTACCAGGAAAAATTACTTTCTGCCACTCGAGTTTCCATGGTGATTTTTTCTTTGTTTGGACCCTTATTATTTAGTCACTTCTTGAAAATCATATCTGCCATATGGGCACCATTTCTTCTCAAAAATTGGCCATTTTTCGGCATTGTCCATATTTTTGTGAAGAGTTTCTTGTTAGTCTCCGGCGATGTGGTTGCGTTTGCACAAACTTTATTTTCGACTTTTTGGAGACCCAATGTGACTTTATAGCATATGCGTAAAAATCAAACGTAGCTTGTAACTTATGTAGATAACGGTATTTTGGGGTGGGACATATTTGTCCTAAAGAAAATCTATATATACGACCTTGATCAAAATGATTTATTCAGAAAATTAAAAATACAAGTTTATTCACCTAATACATAGAGTACGAGGGTTGGCTGAAAAGATTCCGACCGAACAATGATACAAGACATTTTTTCTCAAAATTTTTTTTATTTTTCTACATAGTCTAATTGTAACTGTACAAACTTCTCCCAGCGATGCTCCCATCTCTCGAACCCGTCCAAATAGTACTTGGCGTTCTTCTCTGCAAAATAATTGTTCACGAAGGTGATTGTCTCCTCATTCGACGAAAATCTCTGTCCTCCGAGAGCAGATTTTAGATGAGGGAACAAAAAGAAGTCGATTGGGGCTAGATCTGGTGAATAAGGCGGATGGTCAAGCAGTTCAAACCGTAATTCATGGATTTTCGTCATGGCAACTGCTGAGGTGTGAGACGGCGCGTTGTCTTGATGGAACAGGATTTTCTTTTTCTGCAAATGTGGCCGTTTTTCCGCAATTTCTGCCTTCAGCTTGGCAAGTAATGATGCGTAGTATGCTTCTGTAATGGTTTTTCCTTTTTGAAGGTAATGGATTAAGATAACTCCTTTACTATCCCAAAAAACAGTCGCCATCACTTTCCCAGCAGAAAAAACAGTTTTTGCTTATTT
Organism: Volucella zonaria; assembly: GCA_963966105.1. Lineage (NCBI taxonomy): Eukaryota > Metazoa > Arthropoda > Insecta > Diptera > Syrphidae > Volucella > Volucella zonaria. Next base: position 41,110,033 of record OZ014530.1, on the reverse strand, counting down.
TGAAGACGGCTCGCCCTTTGCAGTCCACTGTTTTGACTGAATTTTTGTTTCGGGCGTATAATGGTGTATCCAAGTTTCGTCTACAGTAATTTATCGACGCCAAAACTCGGATTTATTGCACCTAAAATGCGCCAACAGAGCGTTGGAAATGTTAATTCAAACACGTTTTTGGTTTAACGTAAGCAAACGCGGCACCCAACGCGCAGACAGCTTTCTCATGCCTAAATCTTAATTTAATATGTAACAAACACGTTCTTTGGACATTTTCGTAACCTCTACTATCTCTCTCACTTTAATTCGGCGGTCGTCTAACACCATTTGGTGAACTTTAGCAATGCTATCGTGTTGGACGTCCCGAACGTTCACCATCTCTCAAGCTCTTACGGCCACGTTTAAATTCAGCTGCCCAAAATATCACTGTGGTAAATGATGGTGCAGAGTCCCCATACACAAAGTCCTACTCATTTTTGATTTGCGTAGGCGTATTGCCTTTTAAAAACAAGAATTTAATAACAGGTCGATACTCAATTTTTTGTATTTTCATAAAAAACACTCACATCGACTCACTCAAACGACTGTCAACTAAAAACTGCGCGTCCAAAATGACTGAAACTTCGATAAGTGACTGTCAAAAGATGCATAACTAGCATTCACTAGCTTTTATTGACGAGTGCCACTATGTTTACGTTGCGGTCGGAAACTTCTCAGCCAACCCTCGTATATTGTCCCCTTCAAAGTAATCCCCATCGACTGCAACACACTTATGCCAGCACTTGATCCAATCCTCGAAACATTTTTTATATTCGGTTTTCGGTATGTCCATCAGTGCTTCCTGCGATTTTTCCATTACTTCCTCTCGGCTGCTGAAACGCGTTCCCCGTAGTGGTTTTTCAACTCAGTTGAACAGAAAGAAGTCACAGGGAGTCAAATCAGGTGAATTCAGTGGCTGTTGGATGGTATTTGTTGCATTTTTCGTCAAAAAATTACAAATAATTATGGCACAGTGCGACCGCGACGGTGCGTTATCATGGTGCAAAATCCACGAGCTTTCTGCCCACAATTCTGGTCTCTTTCGGCAAATTGCTTCACGCAAACGTCTCATAACACCAAAATAATACTCTTTGTTTACTTCTTGCCTTCTGTCAAAAATGATGCACTACACCGTTGTACTCGTAATCCATGAAAACCGTGAGCATTGCCTTCTTTTTTGACTGAAAACGACGTGCTTTTTTTGGTTTCGGCTCATTTGGTGAACGCCATTCACTTGCCTGATGTCTGGATTGCGTGTCATACTCATAAACCCAGGGCCACATCTCGTCTCCAGTAATGATCCTTTTGATGAATGTGGGATTGGATTCAGACTGGCAAATCAGCTCTTTTGTGACGTCAACACAGTCTTTTTTTTTTGCATGGAATTGAGGTCTTTTGGCACCAACTTTGCTGCTACACGACGGAAACCCAAATCATTAACCAAAATGTCTTGGACGGATCCATAAGCAATGCTCAAGTCCTCCACTATCTCTCTGCGGTTATAAACCAACATTTCTTTTACTTCATCAATGTTTTCGTCGGTTTTCGATGTCGATGGTCTGCCACTGCATTCATCATCTTCGATTGACTCACGACCACTTTTGAACCGCTCGTGCCACTGGTAAACGACCGTTTTCTTTAGAGAATCGTTGCTGAAACACTTTTTCAACTTGCAAATTTAAATCAATTTCTAAAATTGTAAAAAATCGCCCACATACACAGAGATAGATGTACTCTTGGCTTCGTAACTGTTGCAAATGTCAAGCTATGATGCTCAGATTTAGAGGGAATGTCAACAACAGAACTCAAATCGGAACAATGGGAGCGCCACACGGAGGTTGGGTGCGGGAACTTTTTGATCAAGGTGGTATAAAAACATTTTCGGTAGTAACGTATCTTTTGAAATTTTATTGAATTTATGAATGTGCAGAGGCAAAGCAATCTATACAGAGCGCCAATTTACAGGCTTAGCAAACTGGGCTCATATGACGCATCGTCGTCTTTTATACTCTTCTATGAGCAAATGATCACCAAGATTTCGCATTGCTTTATAGATATTCGATGATCTTCCAAGCCGACGAGATCGTTTGTATGCAGTAGATTCCTTCCCTTTTTCAATTTGCGACTCAGCAATTTCGACAAGGAATTTCAAGAAAGGCTGTTTCTTTCTATTCAGCTCCGAATGTATAACCCAAGCATTCACAGCGGCCTCCGTCATGCCAGGGTAAAAAACTTTTTTCCACCGTTTGTTTGATTTTCGGTGCATGTCATACAATCCCGACATTTGGTCTGCTCAGTGCACGCCAGCCAATATAGCGCAGTAAGTCTTTACGATCTGAGAGCACGAAACTTCTTCCACAGTGCCATCTTTCATTTTGCGTGCAACAGGGGTCATTTCAGATGTGTGGCAGTTACTGAGCAGCATAACATCTTTGACGTCCTGCCACTTTATAGCGATGGTACCTGCCATTGCGAAAGTTATCAAAATAAAGAAAAATGTATGCAACAATGTACCTGCTGAATTAGCTTTGAAAATGGCTTCGCCTATTTTTGATTTTTGGCACATTCTTGCGATTGGACATGCATATTCCCAAAGCTGGGTATTGTATGTTGTCGACGAGATTGACGGAGGTAAAAAATTAATCGAAGCAAAGTGTCACGTCAGAATTCGAAATCGTAGCTGCAAGATCCCTTATAACTCGTTCCCCGAGTGTACCTTCAAGTCCAGGACCTTCTTTTCCGCTGCAAATATTCATGTCATAGGCATATCTACGAGAATCGCAGCGAGGCCACATTTTGATGCCCCGTTTTATTGGTTTGAAAGGGATGTATTGCTTGAGTGATGAACGCCCTTTGAATTTCGTCATCTGCTCATCGGTGCTTTGGAAACTGCTATCATCACGGCAGGCTCTGAACGTTGTTTTCAAGAAATTAATAAAATCGTCTATGTAGTACGTTTTACTTTCATCCGCAGGCTTGTCTAGAGAGGCGAAATACAGCTTAGACATTATCTGCTCAAAACGATCCCGTGATTTGGCTGACTTTATACATATATTCGTTGGCCAATGAAGTATGACTCGACCAATAGTCTTTTAGCGATGGCACATGTTTATACGCCATAATAAATATGCATCCAAGTATTATATCGATTTTGCCAGAGTCTGTTTGCAAAAGTTCTGTTCTGTCCCGATAAAGGAACTTTCTTGAGCCTCTCGCTAGTGCACTGAGCAATGTATGTTACAAGGACTTGCTTCTGGGAAATCATTTGCGGAAATTTCGTGTGGCGACGAGTGACGTGAAATGTTTCCTGCAATTCTGCATTGTCGGTGACAAGTAACCAATTTTCTTGGAAAGAACGATTCATCTGGTGTGCCCCAAACAAATGTGGCTGCAAGTTCACCATGAATAGCTTCATCACGCATAGGTTGATCGTCCATTCCATCATTTGAGACAGAAGCATTTTCACTCAATTGGCTGTCCTCTGCATCACTAAGAGAATCATCAATGCCGGTGGGTTTGGTTCCGGGAGGACTATAGTTATCGTCACTACCTTCACCAAAATCAGTTTCCGATTAACTGGTGTCATCTGCATATTCTTGAATTACTGTACTTATATCTTTAGTATTCAATTTCGACATTTTTACCAACCTGCAACATCACAAAAGGAAACAAATAACTATATGCCACATGGCGCTCAACGTACTGCTGAGACGTACTGGAAAGAGTTATGGTGGAAAGGCCTTCGCAGAATATTTTTTATGATATGAATAGACAGAGAAAGAAAGATGTTTGGGCTTAGTGGTTATTTTGCTCCACGAGTGGCATCCAACGTTTAATGGGGTGACTAAATTCTTAGTGGAAGTTGGATTGTTGTTGATTTCTAGTCAACAACTCATCTGACTTGATTTTTATTTGGAAGCCACCACTTTTACCACGGCCACCCCACTGTACCATTCGGCTTTAAGAAAGTCAAGAGTGTTGAGGACGACTGATTTGTCCTGAAAGACAGAGTACAGAGTAGCAGCGCCAGAGTGGTTCTAGGCATCTGTATTGACTTAAACTGGCAGAAAATACAAACCAGGTTACGTGGATTGGGTTGCTGTGAAATTGGGCTTTGGTGAAGCTATTTTTCTGATAGGCAGTGTGGTCAATAGACATGAGAGTGTTTCTATGAGTGTAGAGCGAGGGTGCCCTCATTGTTCCATCTGCGGTTCTTCTCTTTAAAACACGATGTTGTATCTGCTTCAGCGACTATTGAACGAGGTTTGCGGGTGTTGCTCATGCAGCTGCTCCTTATCCTCGGAGGGCTGTAGTGGAAGAATTAGGAGTTGTCGGTCTATAGTGAGAAAGTTTGGCGTGAGTGTGGCTTAGAAGAAGACGTTTTCAATGTTTCTTAAAGGCAAATTGAGGACAAGAATTCGGCCACCCTTGATACGAGTACATAAGAATGGTGTCAGCATTATGTGTGACTGAAGTCAGATATTTAGGCATAAACGTGGGTGAGCGCATGAAACTCATGCTTCATCTTGTATGTATGAGTGACCAAGTGCTGTTTGCTGTAAGCCAGGTAAAGCGCATTCTGCGACCAGACTAGGGGCTTAACAGACGTGCTGTTCGTATCATATATGATCGCCTTTTTGTTGCTTATGTAGCATATGGGGAGTCGGTACGATAAAGTTATGACTGTGGATGGCTGCCGTCGGATCTTAGCTTGCCAGGGAGTCCCCTTACTTGGGTGTTTATCTGTGTGCCACACTGTCTTCACAGAGGCAGCTCAAGTATTGTTGTGAGTGCCGCCTCTTGATCTTGCAGTGATAATACGTCGTGGTATTGCTTTCAAAATTAGGAAAGATGTGCCTTTAAATGAGTTTGATTAGGTTTCCCCGGGAGAAGTTGATGTCTTATCAATGGTGGAGCGTAAATCCTTGCTTAATGGATGCGTTGTATGTAGAGGCAATCAAGATGAGATGTTAGCGGAAATGATAGGGTCACTTGTAGCTTCCTTACGGACGTGTTAACAATGCGTGAATTTCCTAAACGAATACCCTCAACTTAGGGTTCATGTTGACCGGGCATGGTTCCATAAATGTATTTCTGCATAGTAGAGAGTTTAGCGGGGAGGCGAGCTACTCCTGTGGAACTACCTCTGGAGATTGGCTGCATGTTTTGTGTGAGTGTCCCAATTCAGGCTTCATCTTTGATGGTGAGGCCTACGATTTCAGTGGAGTGCAAACTGACACCGTACGGTTCGAAAGAACTCGTAGCATTGCAAGGGAATCATTTAATAGAAGACGCTAGAAGACTAGCGAGTGGCTATTTATTGACGATTTTCTTATATTGCCAAAGGCCACCAGTAAGATGGCTAGGTAGAAGTGACTGCCAGGCTGCGAAGCTCGACCGGTAGCTATATTCCGGTACCACGGAAGGCCCGAGAAATTGGCCACCTTGTTTGAGTATCATGGTGGCTGTAGGTTAAATAAAAAACGTCGGAGAGGGTAGATCGACTGGAGCTTGGCCTGTGCCAGTGCTGCGGGTTGTGTTCAACCGGCTATGGAACTGATCGGTCTGCTCGAAGTGGAGTTGCACAGCAACCGGGTGGCATAACCCATAGGATGACTGAGATATTCGATAGACCTTGACCCTTCAGCAAAATGGATGTGCCTTGCACATGACTTCGAATCTGGTACTAGTGATGGCATTGTTTTGATATCTTGTACGAAGACGTAAGGTAGGATTGAGTCTACACGCAGATACCTACGTAAAACACTGGTCACGCCTAATCATATCCGGGTAACGCAATCCATTCTTAACAAGATCCATACCCGCTTACTTTTCGTAGAAATAAGGTCCAACAATGCCTCCTATGAAAAAATCGCACCAATGAGTTACGATTTGTGGAAAGGGGGGCTTCTCGACAAACATTCTTGGAGTTTCCCAGCCCGGAATGCGGCAATTCTGCTTATTAAGAGATTCCTGATGATCTTGATGTGCCTCACGTTCATTGCGAAAACTTGATTCAACTTCATGGATTTCCAAAGCTCAATTGGCAAAGCAGCGAAGGTGTTTATGGTCAGTAGGCTTAAGTTCTTGCCTCACCTTATAGGTTTCATGGCTTAAATCTTTTTGCAACATTCGGTGTAGGCATTATTTGTGATATGCCCAATTCCTGAGATCGACAAACCAGTGTTTTTGGGCACACTTCGAACTGCAGAAACAGTATTTCCATGTGTCTTCTTTTACGGCCACGATATCGATTCTACACACTGCTAACTTCGGAAAGCCGAAATGTCTGAACCAATTTAAAAATTACTGAGCGAGAAAGTGTTTCAAGCCGATTGAAGTAACTCTAACTCATAAAGGGAATCTAAGCACTTTCAATGCGTGTACAAGTATCGTTCCATCATTATTAATGGCATAGTTTTTACCGGCAATTTTTTTTTGAGAGCTGGCAAATAAACTAAAACCTTTAATTGGAAAAGGTCTAGCTTTTCAGATATTTACCAAAGGCGAATAAAATCGTCGTATGATACTAAAGATATCTTCTGTGTAACAATTGAGCAAAGCAAAGCATTAGACATCGGTACTTAGTACCAATTTTCCGGCAGCCCAAAATGACGATCTAGTCTCCATTAAATATTTCACACTTACGTGTACTCTGGAACACGATCTTTCGGAGAGGTTTAGCTCTTGCAGCTATGCGCATATAATGTCATATACGAGTATTCCTGAAAAACGTCGGCCCTTTAAGATTCCCTTGATTTTGGGAGGGAAAAACAATTACACAGGACTACATCTAGTGGATATGGAGGCTGCGGCAACTTTACATTGTTGATTTTGGGTAGAAACTCGTGAACTAGCGATGAAGTGCGGGCAGGTGCAGTATCATGGAGGAAATGCCATGAATTTGTTCATCCCATGTCCACGCGTTGAACTTGGTTTTTTTTTTTTATCGGTTGTTGATGTCCTGAGAAATCCAGCGCACTCATCAGTTTCTACCCCACGTGAACCATTGTTTTACTCATGCCACACTCACTAAACGTAAAATTTAACATTTTCAAAATAAGTGCAACAAGGCAGAAGTGTTCCTACAAAGATCTCAATGGTTACTTCCTTCTTCTTTTCGTTTTCTTAAAACAATATTCCAAACATTTTTTTTCCGAAACCTCTCCAAAAACAAAATTAAATTAACACTTATGTACATAACAGCAGGTTCTATCAAAGAACTCTTTCACTAATCTCAACTATAATTTACTTACAACAAAACGAAACCAACAACTAAAGGCAAAGTAAACTTTTTTTGATATGAAAAACAAAAAAAAAACCAAAACCAAACCACAATACACAAAAATAAACCTCTTTTCCCTCATAGAAAAGTTGCAACAAATTTATTGAAAATGAACAAAACAAAAAAACTCAACAAAAACCAGATAAAATATGTAATTAAAATAAAACATAAATTATTATTACTATAAATATTTCATAAACAAAACAAAAAAAAAAAATATAAATAAATAAAAAAACCAACCAAAAAAAAAATATAAAAACTAAATTATTATTATATTTAACAAAATTAAGAAAACCAAAATAAAAAAAAAAGAACTAAAAACAAAAATGAAAACACATGAACATGAACAAGAACAAGAACAAGAAAAAGATAAATCTTTACACTGCTAAGGATTATTATTATTATACTTATTATTATTATAAATTATTATAAACTACAAAAAATAACAAAAAAAAAAAACAAAACAAATGAAAAATGGAGCAAAAAAATTATTTAAATATGAACAAGAGAAACAAAAAATGTTAATATTATGTATTTTAATATCTCGACATTAATCGAACGTCGAGAATCGACAATAAACTGTGAAAATATATTAAAAAATTGATTTGCAATTGTCTCTTTTTTTTTCATGACTCAAATCGCTGACCTTTTCTTTCCAATCAGACTGTTTGGTATTGTGATTTTGATGATGAAAAATGTGAGTGGCTAATAATTGGAGAATTGGGTCATTAGTACGAGTAACCTTAGTGCCTAACAGGCTCGTACATATGGTATTGGGTTGCAGTGTTCGATTTACAGTGAGCGACATAATTAAGCGACTAGTCGATTCTATAAAGAAGGAATAGGGGATGATTATTTGTGTGTTCGTTATCATAGATTTCTGACGACTGGTAGAAAAGGGGCATATAAGATCTGCCGTATTATGTGTGCGCCAGAAACCATTTGTCAACGATCTGATTGGACCTTATCAGGGCGGTTTTAGTCCCGGTAAGTCCACAATTGATCAAATGTTCACACTACGGCAGATCCTGGAGAAAACTCAGGAAGTTCAGATAAATACTCAACACCTTTTTATCGATTTTAAAGCCGCATATGACAGCATCTACAGAGACAAGCTATACAGTGCCATGTCTAGTTTTGGCATCCTTGACAAACTCGTCCGCTTGTGCAGGATGAGGATGAGGTCGGTATCGAAATAACCGAGACATTTGATGTCAAAAAAGTATTTAGGCAAGGCGACGCACTGCCATGTGAGCTCTTTAACATCATACTTGAAAGAATTGTGCAAAACTCACAAGCCAACACATGAGGTACGATCTTTCCAAATTCTATGCAATTGCTTGCATACTCTGCGAGCTATCACTGGTGTGTTTTTTCGAGTATAGGAACAGAAGCGCCAGAAATGGGTCTAGCGGTAAACGAGGGCAAAACAAAGTATATCCTGTTAACGAGAAGGGACGCCCAACATCGACGAATCGGCTACAATATCACAATCGTCATAACTTTTAGGTAGTAAGGGATTTTGTCTACCTCGGCTCTGCTATTACATCTGAAAGCGACATCTCTTCAGAAATCAAACGAAAAATAATGCTTGCCAATCGCCATTTCTTTGGGATGAGAAGGCAATTTTGTACAATAAGTAGTAAGGTCCTCTCCTGAAAAACCAAAGAAACTCGATATAAGACCTTTGTAATCCCAGTCCTGCTCTATAGTTCCGAAGCATGGACCCGTTCTAAAGCGGATGAAGATATCCTTGGGCGTTTTGAGAGAAAAATTCTTCGTAAGATATTTGGTGCCATATGCGTTGACGGGTTTTGGAAGAGACGATTCAACGATGAACTCTACGAGCTGTACAGCGATATCGACTTGGTCAAACAACTGCAAAATCTTCGACTCTAAACATCCCGGATGGACAACGCAGTACAGGTAGACCTTGCCTTGGAGTGCGCAACTGGAGGCAGTTAGCCAAAGGCAACACTAATTGGAAAGACTTATTGATTGAGGCCCAGGTCCACCCTAGACTCTAGCGCCGCCTAAGTAAGGTAAAAAAGGCGAAGAGATCACATTTCCGAAGAGAATTAGTGACTTACTTATTTAGATGGCCCTACAGTCCGCGGTGAACCAGAGCCCTAACCACCAAGCCACTCTAGCTAGTATGAGTTCCCCTAAGCTACCTTCAGTGCTGCACTCCAAGTTGGTTGAAATAACATTCCATACCGCAGAGCTATTTGGGTCGGAGCTGTCGCGCCAATTCATTCAACATAGCCCAACTATCTCTAAATAGACCAATGTCGTAGTGCAGCCCATACAGTTCGTATAGTTTGTGTTTTAACCTTCATCTCAATTCCACGTCAATGCAGATAGGACCGAAAATCACCCGGTTCCTTGAAACCGGCAAAGTTCTTATGCATCCTCTTTCAACAAGGTAGAAGGTCATCCAACAAGAGGTGTAATTTTAAATATCGAGCCATTTTTGTACGGTCTACATTCAGCCATCATTGTGATGACTTTTGATAAGTAAAAATTTGAAGGTTACTAAATACGGATCGGAAAATACTCACACAACCTGTTGAAATAGTGAAAATTCACTACAAAAACGGCTAAAATATCGTCCAATCGTTTCGTAAAGTTCGTACTGCATTTGGTCATCATCAAGCGCCTTTTGGCACAACTATACTAAATGGACAAATTAGTGGTATGAGGAATCCAACTCCATTTCTAGACGATCACAGAAACTTGGCCTATCCGCAACCACTTTGTAACATACATGCCTATAAGTTCCAGATGATATTGTACAAGAATTGAAGCCAGCAAAGCATGCGGTTTTGCTGATTGGGTGATGGCCATGAGGCCATTTTCATTTGGCTGGGTACGTAAACAAACCAAAAAGTCGCATTTAGGGCTCCGAAAATCCAAGAGAAATAGTGAAGCAGCCTCTCCATCCATAACGAGTGACATTTTAATGCGGTTTTTGAGCTGGCGGTGTAATTGGGCCATATTTCGAAAATTATGCTGGTGCGACAGTTTCAGTGAAAGCATTACGTTACCGAACGATGTTGACTGACTTTTTTTTGCCTGAAATTGATATTTATTTTCAGCAGGACATGACAAATTTCCTGGACGTGTGATTTCTCGAAATGGAGACTTCAATTGGCCGCAGAGATCGTACGATTTAACACCAATTGTTTTTCTCTCTTGAAGCTATGTCAAAGATAGAGTATACGACAATGTTCCACCAACGACTCATGCACCAAAAGAACATGTCAGAGCTGCTATTTCCAAAATACAGCCGCAATTATGCAGAAACGTGATGAAGAACGATCATTTGTAGCAGAGTAGATGGAAAGATTTGGCAGATATTGCATTCTATTACAAACCTCACATCTTTTACTTTAGACGAAAATAAAAATATCAGAAATTTTCATAAAAACGTTACGTTTTTCTATTGATGTAAAATGACACCTTTTGTTGGATTACCCTGTACAAGCCTCAGCGCCCTAGAGCACAGCAGGGATGATAAAACTCTTCGACAAGGTGGGGCAAAAGTAATGCCATAATCTAAATGCGCCATAATTTCCCCAAATGGCGTCAAGTGTCATTGTGCTTTGACATATAAGTTGTAGATAGATGGAGAATTAGTTGACAACAAGAAATGGAGCGATATATGTTACACCTGCAGAAGGCGGAATTACTGCTACTGCTTATTTGACCAATCTCCGGTGAATTTCGTCGTAGTTTTCCTCGTCATCCTGCACCTTGTGTGCGAACAATTAAGCGGTTGGCAGAGCATCGTGTGCAAACTGGGTTCACTAGAGATGTCGCAAAAAGTGTCCGGCCCCGTATTGCTCGTTCGACCGAGAATATCACTGCTGCGACCGAGGTTGTCCGCGAGAGTCCGCAAACATCGACGAGACAACGATGCACACAATTTGTCATCAGTAGACCTTCGCTGCGTCTAATTTTGGTGAAAGACTTGGAGATGTTCCCTTCTAAGTGAGGTGAACTTATTCCCTTGCTCTGTTAAATCTGGTTCAAGATGAGGATGGTTTCGTGATTTCAGCTAGCTGCTGAATTAGACCTCGAGCACTGTTGACTACAGCAAGACGGGGCAACCGCTCTCACAGCTCGAACAACGGTTGGGATTTCGAACCACAATTTCCAGGCCGTGTGATACCCTGTTTTGGCGATTTGAACTGACCGACCAGATCGCCAAATCTGACGGCGCTACACCTCTTCCTTTAGGGCTTTTTGAAATTTCGTGTTTACCAGATATTTTGCAAGAAACTATTCAAAATACCGCAAAACGACCACAATGTATGTACATCAACTCAGGAGGTGGTTATTTGTTGCGGCTTCGGGACTTCTGAATCAAATCAGAAGATATCCTGAACTTGCTCGAAGTCATTACAGCTAAATGGTGACAGTTCTGTCCTTTTCCAAGATCAGACATAACCTGAACATTTGATCGTTGGTGGACTTTCTCGGCCTGAAACCACACTGATATGGACTAACCAAATTCGTTTCAGACGTTCACGAAATATACCAGTAAAGCTGTTATAGATAATGTTTATGCGAGTTATGAGTTCTCTATAGTTGGCACAGTCTCAAGGGTCTCCTTTGCGTATCGGACAAACGATACTGAGATCTCATGCCTCGCGCATGTTTTCCGCTGACCATGTCTTACAGATTAGCTGGTGAATGTTCCCAACCACGCTATTTCCACCTGCTTTAAATAGCTCATCACCCAGTCCCCCTGCGTCAGAGTCTTGCACTTCTCACTTACTTTCTTACTTCGTTGACGCTACAGTCCGTGGTAGACCTGGGTGAATTGCAATGTCGGTTGGTTGAGGTCCCTATCTATTTGTCCACACCACCTGAGGCGAGATCTTCTTCTATTACGTAATCCTCCGTGATGGATTTGAAGACTGCTCGAGCTGCACAGCAGGCCTGTACATTCATTCTACAGACTCCAGCCATATAAACCGATAAATTCCGACTCTTATGGCTAAGTTCATAAAACTGCACAACCCGTCTTGGTTAAATATCCTCCAACACTCTGGATACAGATAGGGCCATAGATCACTCCAAGCTTTCAAATCTCGAAATGTTCAAACGCCTCTTCAACGTTTTCCTTGCGCTGTAGAGGAGAGCAAGAACGATTAATGTTTCATAAAAAACTAATTTAGTTGCCCGAGAGAGGAACGGTACCGCCTTTGCTTATATTACCCGCAGAACTTAGGTTGCCAAAGTCCTTGATTTCCTCGATATTATACCTGTCGATATTGTATGTTCTTTGTCATTGGCAGCAGGTACTCTGTTCTTCTCTCGTTTCCCGCCAGACCCATTTCCACTGCTTGTGTTTTAATATTTGCAAATATCACACAAGAGGCTTGTTGTTTTCTGCCGATGATGTCCATGACATCGAAATGAGCAAGCAGTTTTACAAAATTTTGGTATACCGTGGTGTTAGCGGCATGGAAGTGGGTCGGAATATCGGAAACCTTTTTTAAACTAAAGGTCGGCGAAATTATTGATAATCCCACGAATCCATAGTCATCCTGCAGAGTCGGTCACATCTAACAGGGATGTCAAAGCAGAACATAGCTTCGTTTAATTTCTCTCTATTTACGCTGTCATAGGTGACCTTAAAACCGACAATTGAGTGGTAGTTGTCGACTTGGATAAGAACCAATCCCCAGATTGTCAAAAGGTTTCATGCGTTTACATAGTACGGCAGAGAATACCTTATAGGCGATGTTGAGCAGACTGATGTTTATATAGTTCACGCAGTCCAGAATAACCCTTCGGGGATGCAATGCTGGGCGTCTCCTCATCTGACACGATTTCGTCCGACTGTATTCTTTGGATGATTTGGAGTATGCTCTCCACAAAGTCATCTTCCGCCCAATATCGGCATCTAGAGCGTGAGGACGGGCAATATTGTTGAACTTAAGTTTGCATATGACTATCCTCATTTCATCGAGATCACGTCCTAGGCATTGCTGCGCTTAATGGTGCGGTTTGAATGGTTTATTTTAACTGAAAAAACGACACCAGCGCTGAGATCAAACGAAGAGTAACTCTTGCCAATCGCTGCTTCTTTGAGCTCAGAAGGCAATTGACTAAAAAATCCTCACTTGAATAACAAAAGTGACCTTAATAATCCCAGTCATCCTCTATGGCGCAGAGGCATCCACTTTATCAAAAATGGATGAGGGTGCTCTTGGCTGCTTTGAGAGGGAAATTCTTCTGGTAATTTTCAGTTTCGTCTGCATAGAGGAGATACAGCGATGAGCTCTACAGCGACATAGACTTAGACAAAAGAGTGAGGGTCCAACGACTGAGATGGTTGGGTCACGTAGAGCGGACAGATACCAATATTCCGGTCTGAAAAGTTTTCGAACCCGTCCCGAGGGACAGTATAGTACAGGAAGACCGCGACTCAGGTAAATCAGAATTTTTATTCGCAGCCATGCTGAGAATCGTCGGTGTTTGTGTTTTCTGTGTTTGTTTGTTATTACGACTACGGAATTCAGGTTAGACATAGCCAATATACGCGGGCTAAAACGTAATCACTTTTCTGCGTATATCCATGTCTGTAAATACAGACCAGCTGTTTTGGCACTTAGTGAAACATAGGTAGATCCCCGCCCACACCTCTCAGATCACCCTGATCTGAAGCTACCTGGCTACGAACTAGTGCCATTATTCTTCTCTCACCGCGGTCTCGCCATTTACGGCGTAATCATGTAGCTTACCTAATTCCACCACAATGTAGTCCCACTTCCAATCCGCAATTAAATTTCACGTGGTTTAAATTCCATCTCCGTAAGCAAATTATCCACTGCTGCTTTATTTACAGAAGCCCCAAACTGGACAGCAATTCGACCCTTAACGAGTTTGATGAACTGTCTGTTTCCATTCAAAGAATTGTATCCCTGTATCCTCATATTGAAATCGTTATTACGGGCGATTTCAATATACGCAATTCTGGGTGGCTTCGACATTCTGGACCGACAACACCCGAAGGACGGTGTGTTGAGATCTTCGCTGCGGAAAATAACTTAACCCAGCTTGTAAATGAGCCCACAAAAATACCAGACGTTGATAGTCATACCGCCAACACCCCGGACTTGATTTTAGCTTCTTACCCTGATAAATTGATGTGCTTTCCCCTCTAGGCTCGTCGGACCATTGTGTCATATCAGCCAATTTCTCGTACGCCCACCAAACAGTTAGAGAAGAGATTCCTAAAAGAACCGTATGGCAATACGAGAAAGCCAATTGGAGCGGACTTAACAACTTCTTTACGAATTCTAACTGGTCGCTCGGTTTCCTCGATAACGACGTGGATGCCGCTGCTGATATGATCACAGAAACTATTCTCTTTGGAATGAGAAACTTTATCCCTCATCGGATGAAGAGTATCAAACCAAAAGAAAAGGCATGGTACGACTCGAGCTGTAAAGAGGCTGTCAGGGTTAGGGAATTGTTTTTTCGGTCCTACAAGACCAACCCGACAGAGGAAAATCGAAAAAATTTAAACAACCCAGGAATGACTGGAACGTCTTTCTCAAGTGTGTAAAATTCCAATACGACCAAAAACGGAGGCAAAAAATATTACAATGTCCCAAAGGTAGTACAGGTTTTTGGTCGTTCGTCAAAAATATTAGAAATTCTGCCTCATCCTCCATCGCAACGCTCATTTACAATGACATTCCAGCTGTCAGCTCTTTGGATAAGGCCAATCTGCTTGCTGCACACTTTGTGGGCAACTCAACACTCCCCGATTGTGCTTTGTCTCCGCCTACACTTGAATACGTCGAATCTTCAATAGAACGAATCCACTTTCGTACTCGTGTACTAGCAAGAGTTCTTAACGGTCTTAACATTCACAAATCCACTGGTCCAGATGGTATATCTCCCCTTCTTCTGAAGAGATGTTCTTGCTCGCTTGCAAAACTATTGCGTAATATTTTTCATCAATCCTAGTCTTTAGGACTCTTTCCGAGCAGATGGAAAACAGCATTTGTCCACCCCATCCCTAAAAAAAAGCGAATCTGCCTCTCTCTCCTCCTACAGACCCATTGCACTTACGTACCTTCTCACCAAGGTCATGGAAACGCTGATAAATCGTCAGCTCATGAAATATCTCGAAACATGAAAACTTCTCAATGACCGGCAGTACGGTTTTCGTAGCAACAGGTCCACTGGTGATTTGATGGTATGTCTAACCGAAAAGCCGAACCTAAGCGTACATCAATCTGGCGAAAGCCAGATAGTTGCACTTGATATTTCTAAGGCATTTGGCAGACTTTCGCGTCAGGCGCTTTTGCCGAAAATGCGTGCTTTTGGGATCGACGGCTCTCTTCTTCAGTGGATTAGAAATGGCCTTTCGGAACGTTCAACTCAACTTGTCTTGGATGGTTTCAAGTCTGATATTCACAAAATAAATGCTGGTGTGCCCCAGGGCTCCGTTCTATCTCCGACACTCTTTTTAATTTTCATCAGCGATCTCTTGTCTGCTACTGCTCATCCAGCATATTCCTTTGCTGACGACAGTACTCTCTGCTTTTCATATTCGTTCCCGGACTCACGCCCCTCCTCTTCGGCTGTAGAACGAGAACGGCAGCGTATGTTAAGATCATTAAATTCCTATATTAACAGCATAATCAATTGGGGAACTATCAACAGAGTGGAATTTAGTGCTTCCAAAACACATTGCTGTCTGCCTGCGTTAAAGCGAATTTTAAACACCCAGCCATTATCCATGAATGGCACTTACATCGTCAAAACCGAAAAACTTTCCATTCTCGCTATGTGTGTCAGTGACAACTTACGTTGGAATGATTTCTGTGTTTCCTGGTCGTTGTAACTTACAAACCTTTAAAAAAAATGTACATCGGTCCACCTGTCTTTTCTTCCTCCCTAAATTTCCTCAGCCCGGGCTGTGTACAAACATTTTAAGGGTACACAAACCCCTTGAGCGCGCGCTCATTATAACAAAAAAAAAACGTACCGCACGCAGGTGCTATGGGGTGTGAAACTGAAGTTCGAGCTGGCTGGAGACGCTTGTTTGTTGGGTCCCAGGTCCACCCCGGACTGTAGCGCCACATTAAGTAAGTAGTCGCCAAACACGAATCATTCTCCACCACGGCAATGCGAGCTCTCACAGGTCGACTTAAACACTTCACTTTTTGAGCACTCAAAACGTCGAATTGATGAGTACAGCCTTGATTTGGAACACAATGACTTCTTTTTATTTCCGCACATCAAAAATAAGTTGCGCGGTCAGCGTTCTCGACGCCTGACGAAGCGGAGTGCAAAAATTGCTTCGAGAATTGATTCAAACGCATGCAGAAGTACGAGCATATTGATTTTTATGGAGAGAGGAATGTTCTGTATATTCTATTGCTGTCTTCTGTAGTCTTTGCTCTTCATGTTCGTTCCAGGACTCACGTCACTGGTGTTAAACTGTAGAATGGGAATGGCATGGTATTTAAAGCGAATAATATTTTTAATAAAAAACTGAAAAGTGAATCGCATACATTGCGGGCTTGCCTGTAAGAAACCTTTCAAAGAATGCATTTTATTTAAACTAGAAAATAAAATTCCAACTATCCCAGGTTTTATAGCCCAGACTGTTGTGCGGCGGAAATCATTTTTAATCGATTGAACATTCATAATGCTGATGACGTCGAATATGAGCCTCCATTGGACGGACAATGGATGCCTGCCCCACAAGTGAACACAGGGCGCCAAACACATGAATTAAATTCTACCGCTCGCTTATGATTGAATTTATGCTTTTTTAGTTGATAAGCGACGTGTCGGGTTCCGCCACCGCTACCAACACCGATTCGCCGCCGCCAACGGACGCCACCAACGACGCTCTCCCCTTTTGCTAGATTTGCATTTCTAATCGAATACCATGCCGCATAGCTAGAGGGTATCTCTCCGCTCTATCACATAATACGACAATCTGAGATACATCTGTGAAAGAAATTTGCTTCCAACTAAATCAACTCGAGAATCTCCCGACTGGAGTTTTCAATCTGCCGAAGGTTGAATCGATCCATTCAGTCTTCAGAGAAGTTCCGCCTGGGCTTGTTGGAATAGCGTGCGCGATTTTTCCGGTGATCTTAACAGTGAACAGTTGAAATATTTCTGTGTATTTGTATTGAGTTTAAAATAAAATAAAAAAAAATCTTTTCAAACAAAAATGAAATAAAAAAAATCCAAAAACTAGACGAAAACGTGAAAATGAAATTGTATTTCAAAATTTTGGTGATATTTTGTGGATTACTTGCCCGTGAACTACATGCAGCTGAATGTAAGACAAGCTTAAGATATAAAAATTTATGACAATCAAAATGTTTCTTATGGTTGATTTGTTGGTAACCTTGGCGCTGCCGTTTCCGTTTTTGAATTCGGTAACTGAAACCATGTTTGTAGTAATTCGCTCAGATTTAGTTGTAGGACAAACAGTGATACACTTCGGATCGAGGTCATCAAATATTTCGATGATAACCGCAATTAGAACATCCGAATTGTCCAAGAAATATGAAGACAGGGCAACAACAAAAATAGAACAAATTTCTTAATACACTTGGTCGATGGGTAGTGAGAATTGTTTAAACTATTATAAATCATAGTTATAGGTCTTCTACATGATCTCAGATATCTCAGACATTGTTGTGCTCAGATACTTTAAAACTATTGCGTTAGACAAAGTTTTGGTCTCACCTTTCATCTCTCTTATCGTGGACAAGTTGAAGAATCGAAATTTGTGTATTTGATTTCCCCTTTCAGATGTATATTTTCGACTTCTAAGGATTCATACGGACTTGAACTTGAATTGATGGATTGAGATTAAAATCGTTGGTACAATCGCAAAGTGATGTATCTGGATGTTGTAGACCACTTTGATTCGTACAAAAAAAAACTTGGAACATAGGTAAACAGATCTATTAACCTCCTTACTCATTGATGACCGGGCCAGTCCAGGGACTCAACAGGTCAGCTCATTTGCTGTAGAGGCAGGCTTCTGAGCAGATTTATGCCGCGAAGAATTGTGCTGGTCCTCCGTCGGATCGCCTCTTCCAAACTTCGACAACGCAGGGAGAGTAGTAGATCATAACGAAAATCTTTCGATCAAAACAACCATGACCAGCAACATATGCTTCTTCGGCGTAAACAGGACAAAGGTGATGAGGTTCTTCTAAAACTTGCTCGATTTAGAATTTTGCTGTATGATTCCCTTTTTAGCCCATAGAAACAACGGGCGAAGAGTTCTTCGCGTGATCCTCGTGCTGATGTCATTCCTTGTCGGGGAGTTTTCTGGTGACAAATTTATTTTGTCCATCCACTTTTGCTTTCTGATATATTGGACGTCTGATATCGGCTTATGGTTTTCAGCATAAGGAAGCCGCCTTGTCTACTATCTTTTTTAGCATCAAAAGATTCGATGATATATTTTTTCGAATTCGATATATCAGCAAAAGCTTTCCATCGGCATCCTTCACAACTGGATGAACTTATCATGGATGCTAAATCCAGGTCTGATCATGCAAATCTGTACAAAGGTGTGGTAAATACTTATTCTGAAGATCTGCCACTGAGCGGATATTTGGTCCATGGAAGGCTTATAAGTCTAAAACTACGCTGTTGTGGACCAGGCTCTCACGATCGAATTTAGATGTTCGCAAAATAAAGCCGCAAGGAACTTGTATGAGAGGTTGCACAAATATATGTTTCTGGTATAATTCAGTGGATCTGCATACTTAGGAAAATTTTACAGATAAGCTAGTGCATGTTCCTAACTAACATAGGCTGAGTCATTGGCTCTAGCGGATTTGTTAGAACTCAGCTGGGAATTTCGTTGCCCAGAACGAAAACAACGGACTAACAATGTGTTTTTCTGTTCCGCATTTTTACAGTGTATAGATACTTTGAAATTCATAGTACTGACTGTAACCCCACTTTATCTTCTGGAAAAAAATTTCAGAACTTTACTTGTAGAGTAGCATATTTCCGGCTTGGCGGTTGTCGCCTTCGGAGAAATTTGTATTTAGCTTTATCTTTTATTAGAGAACAGCCTTCTTTTTGGCATACAGGGTTCCACCATATCCCTCGCCTTTTAATTAGCCGATCAAATGATGATGCATTTCCGATGGCCTTTTGGAAATATTGACAATAGTCCTTCTCACTTAATGCTGATAGTAGGCATTTTGAGAAAAGTTTTAGAAAATATTTTCGGCTCTTGTGATTATAATCGTCTGACGTCACATTTTTTTATAACACTTCTTTGGTATTCGAAATATCTGACATTGAGAATTCCAGAGCTGTGTCTTGCATCGATCGCAATGCAATCAATCTGGTTGTGCGTTTTTTGATCAGGCGCTTTCAGCCCTGGTTGTCTAACTTGTTGCCTTCTTGTATGCCTCTGATAGGAAATCTACATATAATTAGGCGGTGCATTTACTCTCTATAGCAACCACAATAGAAGGTGTCACAGTCTTCCATCAGTCTTCTCTGGCTCATCAGGTGTTAGTTAGTTTTTTTTAGTTTTAAATGCATTTTATTATATTAATCATTAATTCTTACATACTAACAAAAAATGCTTAAATGCTAGCTTAAAATTACTTAACAAACTTATATTAACTTACTGGCCCCGCACAGGCACTCTAAGCTACTCTAAATTCTTATATCTATGTCTTTCGACTTTATTTACATTTTATTGAAATTCGTATATATTTTGTATACTTAAGGCTAAGAAAAATTTGTTAACAAAAACTTAGCATATGGAGTTATTTTTTTATAAAAACTTAATATCTAACTTAAAATAAACTTAAACCTAACCTACATACACAATACATACACATAGATATTATACACAATTATATACATATATTAGTATATACAAAGGTATATACTAATATATGTATATATTTCTTAAATACTAACCTAAACCTATGCAAGCTGGCCATCGGTATTCACAGTGTAAATAAGTAGGTCAGCTCTGCCTCATTAGTGAGGCTGGTCCGTAATTGACGGAAACGACGACGAAACATCTTCTCCATCATTCAACCACCAGAAATGCTGGTGCTGCCGAACGACATCCCTCTTATCGCGATTCCCCACCGCCCTACTGAACCTGAGACGATCCACACTGCCGTGTGCGACGTCTCTGCCGTAGTTGAGTCGCCTGTCCCCAGCTTTCCGAGCGACATGGAAGATTAACGGGACCGCTGATCTATCCTGGATCAACACTATCTGATCTAGGTAGAGGAATGCTTCCGGTGGAACGAAGCCGTCAGAGCGCACTCTCTCGTGGTAAAGGTAGTTGGGGTAGTAAGCCCCAGATATCAGGTTATTCGTCGCGGTCATTGCTCTTGCAATGTGCCTTCGAGTCAGCTTAATTACGAAGTTGTCCACTCGTATTAGGTTCGCCCTGTTGTAAAGGACCTCATTACGATAAAATTTTTTGTACTCCGACTCTGGTGTTCTGTACAAGCGAAGGCAAGCCCTCTCAAACACCCGAATCTTTTCCATTAAGCTTGCTCGTACATTGAACCACACGGGGCACCCGAATACCAGCATGGGCCTGATAAGGGCCATGTAGCAGATTACCTTTACCCTCGCATCGAGTTGGCTGCTATAAAACAGTCTCTTTGTAAGAGCAAAAGCGCCTTTAGCTCTGGCCAGAGCAGCGTCTACATTTTTGTCAAAATACAGAAACTGATCTAGCCAGATCCCAAGGTATCTGACTACATTTCGACAGGCAAGAGGCTGTCCGTGTTGTCCAATGATCGAGAACTTTCGCCAATTTTTTCTGGTATCCCTAGAGGCTCCAGACAACGGCGTCCTAAAGAGAATGGTTTCCGACTTCTGAAAGTTGATTTTCAACTTCCAGTCATCGCAAAATCGTCTTATCTTATCGAAGTCACGCTGCAAGAGAGTATTAATGACCTCGATTTTTGGACCTGTTCTGTACGCTATCAAATCGTCTGCGTACGCAATAGTATTGGGAAGTGAACCTATCAAGTCGCTTGTATAAATGTTGAATAGGATCGGCGAATTGACCGCGCCTTTGCTGAAGACCATTTTTAATTTGAAATATTCCATCAGAAGTCATATCGCCATTTTTCACGATGAACTGTCTGTTGGTTAGCATATTAAAAAGAATGTACAAGAGTGGTTTACTGATCCCCAGCCTAGTCAGCTTATAGAAAAGACCCTCTAACCATACAGTGTCGAAGGCCTTCTCCAAGTCAACAAGGCAGGCACCAGTGCATTGGTTTTTGCCTTTATTCCATTGGATATCGGACACCAGTTTAGACGCGGCATGTGAGATATCATGTCCCGCCTTAAAACCGAATTGCTCATCAGGTGTTCAAGAAGTGCGATAGCAGTGATATCCGCTTTGTAGAGGCGTAAGGCCTCCTCTTATTGTTCAACTGCATGTGGACTGTTAGAGGTTTGAGTATTTCAGATGCACAGCCAAAAGTCGTTGGCCGTTTTTCTTTGGCTGGGATTGTCAAGAGCAAGTCCATCCATTTTGTTTCTTCGCAACGTGTACTGTTTTAGTGGTAGAAAGGTCATATTCAGATTTTCGTCTTTTTCTCTATTCCCATTTTTACTATACGAAGCTTCAGCCTACGAAGATTTCTAACCCTACTATCTGGATAAGGTTTTCGCATGTAATTCGGGTCTTTCCTGGTGGTGTTCTGTCCAGCAGTTTCATTTCGAATATCTAAGATCAAAAACACCACAATATCCTGCAGGTAGTAAAATTGTTGGTCGCGATCGTATAGTAGCAGGAGTACTTAAAGATCTTAACATTGACAAATCCGCTGGTGCAGTTGGTATATCTCCCCTTCCTCTGAAGAGGTGTTCTTCCTCGCTGGCAAAACCACTGCGTAAGCTTTTTCATCAATCCTACTCTTTAGAACTCTTTCCGAGCAGATGGAAAGCAGCATTTGTCCAGGCCGTCCATAAAAAAGGCGAATCTTCCTCTCCCTCCTCCTGCAGACCCATTGCACTTACATCCATTCTTTCCAAGGCCATGGAAACGCTGATAAACCGTGGGCTAATGAAAATATGAAATATCTCGAAACACGAAAACTTCTCAATGACCGGCAATAAGGATTTCGTAGCAACAGGCCCACTGGTAATTTGATGACATGTCGCACCGAAAAGTGGAACCAAAGCGTACATCAATTTGGCGAAAGCAAGATAGTTGCACTTGATATTTCTAAGGTATTTGACAGAGTTAGGCATCAGGCTCTTTTGTCGAAAATGCGTGTTTTTGGGATCATTAAACTCTGATATAAACAGTATCACCAAATGGAAAACCTCCAATAGAGTAGAATTTAGTGCTTGCGAAATCTATACACCATGCCATTATCCATAAATGGCACTTGCACCGTTGAAATCGAAAAACTTTCTACTCTCGGTATGTGTGCCAATGCGCAAATTAGGTTGGAATGACCACATATTTGATGTTGCCAAAATGCCCTAAAATGTCTAAGTTTCCTCAAGCGATGTAAGAATTATTCCACCACCCTTGACCTGGCCTCAATATATAAGGCATTTATCCGTCCAAATTGGAGTACAATGTTCACATCCGGTCAGCTGCTCATAGAACCTCTTTGCACCTGCTGGATAGCATTCAAAACTGTGCGCTAAATCTCATAGGTGACGCCAATATGGCACAGTCAACTAACGTCATAATGTCTCTTGACTTACCTTGTTCTATCATTATTTCCATCACCGGTACTGCACCGAAATTGCCAGTATCATTCGCCACCTGAAAGCTTCAACCATCACATTATGAATACTCACCGGTATACTCTCAAGCCCACTATCGGACGTTCTCTGAAATATCGTGATTCTTCTTTAAGTCGCGCAACGCACTTATGGAATGCCCCGCCGAGCTTCTCTATTCCATAGTCATTATAACTTGCAAACATTTAAGACCAACACAGTTTGATATCTCTCTTTTTTCGATGCTAACATACAGGAAGAAAATTAATAAGTACTAAGGCATTTCAGTTCGATTGTTTTAAGTGGGCCAGGATAGCTACCAAGAAACTCTTTTGTTCAGAAATTCGCCTTATAGTAGATACTGGGAGACTATTCCAAAGTATGATCGTATGAACAAGAATTGCTTACGTGAGGTAAGATATGTGAAACGGTTTGGTGTTCATGTCAAAGTGCGACTGGACTGAGGAAAAACTATCTATGTCATACAAATACAGAGGCTTTCGGTTATATTGTAGATAATACGCGCAAATTGGGAAGCGTTCAATATTCGATTAGAGTTTCTAGACTGTATGCTAAGATCTTTTGAGTGTATGCGGAGACATGGTCAAATTTTCTTAAGTTAAAAATATATTGCGCTACCGAATTAAACGCAACATTTAGCTTTCTCAATGTTCTAGAATGTTCACAGCCATAAGTTACGAATATTATGGGAACGATAAGTGCATTGGCTAGTTTCAGTTTTACGTGTAAGGGTAGGTAATCTCTAGTTGTCGACAAAATACGGAGGCTTCGGGCAACGAGTTGTTAAATAAAATTCCTGAATTTTTTTTATTTTAGTCACAATTACAATGTGCGAGTTGTTTAAAACGATCGGATGTATATTATAAAAATGACGGACGGGTTTATAAATAATTGGCTCAGAGATGACCATGAGGCTATGGCAGATAGGCCTTCATTTATCTTTGCTACTGCATCTTTTTTTATCAACTCTATTGAAGAATATATAACACATTAAGAAGATAAAGACACTGGTAAATCATTTATAAAAATTGCGAAGAATAAGGTAAGTAGCCTTGAGGAACACCATTACGGACATAAAATACAGAAGAGGGCTTATGGGATGTGGGAGAGTATTGTGGGATAGTCGATGATGCCGGTTAAGAGTTTGTGGATGAAGACAGAAGACCGAGTAGTTTGATTCGGTTAACATAGGGGCGTAGAATAATGTGGTCAGCCCATGGTAGCCAGCGTAGGAGCCCCGCCCAATTATCAAGGCTTCGCCCATCAATGACGTTGTCTAATAAAAAGCGGGGACAATGCATATTACTGGTCTTATCGTAAACATCGTCAGATGACGCCACCGAAGGTTGCTACGATTTGATCAGTTACAAGTTGCCGGTCATAGGTTTTGTTGGCCGCAGGACCACCGGTAGTCTCCACCAGAACTTAAGCCGCGGTACCATGGGAGTCAGGAGCCCCCCGGATTTCGGTCCGGGCCTGACTTGATGAGGAAGGCCCCCTTGTGGGAGCGTCATGGTGGCTGTGGTTTAAACCCAAAGTCGCGGGAAGGATCTTCCTGTTGGTTTGGCTCAATGTAGAGTTGCAATAAGTACTGGGTGCTGTGACGCTATGAACAGTAAGAGGTTTTAGATCGGCCTCGACCCATACGAAGGGTGAAACTTGTGCCTCCAACACAAGTTCTGCTTTGGTATTATGCTATTAATGTAGGTAAGCGATGGCAAGGCGTATCCTTGCTCCCATGAATGTATGGGCGTCCCGTAAACTTAAGTCTACACGACAGGTATTTACGTTAGGAACCAGAGACTATGTAGCGCTAGGCGGTATATGACAGCTAAATATGCAGATACAGCCTATCTTATCACGTACAAGATAATCCTCAAGTTGCTCCGACTATTTTTTTTTTTTTTAATTTTTTTTAAAAATGAACTTAACACTCAAGTGCTTATGAATACACTTATAATGCCTCAGCATGTGTTAAGTTTTTTGGAAAATGGGATAGAGGGAGAAAGAAAGATGTTTGGGCTCAGTGGTTATTTCGCTCCATAGATGGCATCCAACATTTAATGGGGAGACTAAATTCTTAGTGGAAGTTGGCTTGATGTTAATTTCTAGTCAACTACTCGTCTTACTTGATTTTTGTTAACTGAAAAAATGAATGAAATGTCTTTCAGGCGAGGCTGGGATTCGAACACCGAACCTTCCGATTTGGAAGCCAGTCCGCTACTACTTGAGCCACGGCCACCCACGATGGGTGGAAGGATGGAATAATTTCCGCAAACCCAAATCCCTGGCTTGTTTGTTACGTTGATGAGGCGGTTATTTCCAGTTAGGTTTCTATGTTGCCCACAGGGAATTCATCGCGATCGCTATGAATTCACGAACAGTTCGTTGTAGAAAGTCTTGAGCAGCTTCGCAATGATTTAGATTTTGCTACTCCTGTTACGTGTTATATGCTCAGATTCGACGCTGCTAGCAAAGTAAACAATTTGGTCTGGCTTTGCAACCTTTTAATTTGTGCCGTACAAAGCACAAATTTTTACAAAACTGTCCAAACCCGAAGCATCTAAAGCGTCGTTTCAAAATAATTTTTTCTCGTATTCGACAATAAAGCCGATCCGCAGTTTTTTGATTTTTAACAACTTGCTTCCGATTTCCGCGGAAGGCTTATAGGAGCTGTTTGCGTTCCACCGTAACGCGTAGGGAAACCAATGAAGAAGACATGTGGAAGGCCTCGCAAGCAGAAGACAGGATTGCAGGTTAGACCCAAGAAAATTTTCAACATGCAAGAGGTACTCGTAAATCATGTGTCATTTGAATACGCCCTACTGACCCTAATAGATTTGGATTTGGCAATCTCAGGTCCAGATGATCGAAAGTGGTGCGATGCTATAGCTGCTGAGTTAAGATGTTTCATACAGAGTGGCACCTAGGGGTTTGACGACCGTTCAACTGCCGGTCAAGCTATAGGCAGTCGAATGGTACTAAGAAATAAGTACGGGTCCGATGGAGAACTTCAACGGATGAGAGTCAGTATTGTTTCAAGGGGATTCTAGCAGCGCCAAGATATCGACTACGGACGATTACCTTTGCTCCGGTGGCACAGTTAAGTTCTATACGTTTGATTATGACACTGGCTGCTCAGTATGGAATGAATATCCATCAATTCGATGTCACCGCAACATATTTGAACGGATCATTAACCGAAGAAATTCTTATGGACGTTCCAGAAATAACCGAGTAGACTCTTCAATACATTATCCGAACTGAAAGAGACTTTAACAACAAGATTTAGCTACAATCCCAAGAGAATGCTTTCTGACCTTCAGGAGGACATCAAGGTGTGTCTTCTCAAAAAGTCACTGTCTTTGCGACAACCTCGTTGGTTGTCTTGGATTGTGTCCTAGCAAATCCGGTGGAGATATCGATATGGACTTCTTTTTGACCTGGCGTGACCCAGGAACATTACTAAACTCATGGACGGCCAATCGAAGACTTTTGGTTTTGTCTCGGACTAGAGTTTATAAGACATAACGATGGGTATACCATTCAACAACGAGGGTAAATTGAGGATATATTAGTAAGATTTGGAATGACGCACAGCAACATCCAATATCAATGAGTGGAATTTTAAACAGCAACGACGATCCAAAGGACAGAGACTTGGAAAAGGCGGTATACCTTGAGTTGGTGGGTTCATTATTGTACCTTTCAATGGGAACTCGTCCCGACATTGCATATACAGTCAGCCAGTCAGCTGGCTACGCTAATTCAACGATTGTCATCAGCATTGGGTTGCCAAGCGTGTCCTACGCTACCTGCAAGGGACGAACGACATAAGACGTTTATTCCGCATCAGATGCCGGACTCACAGAAAGGAATTGTTGGCATCACTGTATATTTGGTATAACCATTCCAGGTCAGATTGTGTCTTTTGTATTGTAATATCCCTTAAATATGAACAGCGCCATCTGCATTTCAATAGCAGAAGATATCAACCATTGGTGGATGGAGAATGGAATCTTCTAGCAAAATGGAAATTTGTATGGAACGCTGGATGGCACAGATTATTCTCGAAATATGTCATTGGAGTACAAATATCAGCAAGTCAGTTCATCAGTTGAATTTGAAGTGTGAATTAAGAGATAGCAAAACATGGATGAAGAAAAGAATAATCTGGAAGAGCAACAGAACATTCTCCAGCAAAAGTTTGAAGAAATAGATGACAAATTTGATAGGTTAGAGAAGAATGTTGATGAACAAATAGACAGCAAAGTTGAGCAACTGGAAAAAGAGTTCGACACAGTGTGAAAACAGGAACACCGAGAATGTCCTTTAAGCGGTGTGAGGACAAAAGATTTGAAGCCTCCCTCATTCGATGGCTAGATCTCATGGTCTACTTATAAGAAGCAGTTTCAAATGGCTGCCTGTGCGAACGACTGGGACTGGGACTGCGGTGGCCGTGGTGTAGTGGTACTAGCAATCGCTTCTCACTCGGAGGGTCAAGGTTCGAATCCTAGCCACGACAAAAGTTTTCATTTGTGTATTGGAACTCAATCAGAAAAATCTGCGTGTGAAGGCATACCACTGACACGTAGATTTGACTGTTGTAGGGTTTTCAAGCACAAATCAACCGTTAAAATTCACAACCGGAATCATTCCGAGTGCAGAAAATCTCTCCGTCCTATTCGGACTCCCACCCCTGGAGAGCCAATATCGAAACCAAACACACCTGAGTTTCAAACCACTACATCACAACAATGCTTTCCTTTCTCTTCCTTCTATCGTTCCGCCGGGGCCCTGGCAACAGTAAAAGGGTATTCATAACCCCTTAGGCGCGCGTAAATTATAAAAAAAAAAAAAAAAATGAGGAAAAGTGGCCTTGCGTGGTCCAGGAGCAGATTTGTTGCAAACAATAGACATCCAAAAGCATAAAGATTATGTGGCTTTAGTACAGACTATCGAGAAACCGTTTGAGGATTGCAAAGGACGCATTCATCAGGGGAATTCCAGGTTCGAAGCTACAGTCAGCAGTAAGGCTTGCGGGGAAAAGAAACCTTCCTGAAGCACTTGCCTTCGCTCTGGCATTTCGTCAGGGAAGGAGCATCGGTTGAATGCTCTTGCGCAACACTGAATGCCGAGGAACGAGATACTCCACGGGATATACGAATAATGCACAGCTGAAACTGCAATAAAATTGGACATCTTCAAAGGCGGTATAAAGAACCGGTACGACGAAAGGCTGCCCTCACTGTGGTAACAAGCAAATGGAGGAAGAAAACGGAAGAAGCGGCTTTCAAGAAGCCGGTCAACATTTCCGAAGCCATCAGTCGGGAAATGGTTAAGCACCAACTTGGCGGGGTAGAAATTGGTACCAGGAGTCGACGGCCCCAGGACCATCATCCAAGTCTTGCTAGCAAAACGATGCAATGAAAGCCCTCTAGTAGAAGTAGTCAGCGGTAAGGAAAAATGGATGGCAATAATAGACACCGGTGCCACGGCCTCAATTATCAGGAGGGATTTGGTACAGAATTCCGGTTGCATAAAACCAGCAGTTATAGCTTGAGAAAATCTACGAGAGGGATATCTAAGGTATATGGTGAGGTCCGCATAAAAATCCACCTGGCCGGAATAGTCTTCTCTCACGTTTTTCTGGTGGCTGCTTTTTTTTTTTTTTTATAATGAGCGCGCGCTCAGGGCGTTTTTGTACCCTTAAAATGTTTGCACACAGCGCGGACGAAGGAAATTTAGGGAGGAAGAAAAGACAGGTACCGATGTACATTGTTTTTAAATGTATGTAAGTTATAACGACCAGGAAATACAGAGATCGGCAGGCTATTCCATAAGCAAGTTGTACGGCTTAGGAAAGAATCACGATATTTTTTTGGGTACGACCGAAAATGGGCTTGAGGGTATACTGATGAGCTGATGAGCATTCATAGCGAGGCAGGTGTTTGAATGGGTGGAATGCTACTGGCGATTTCAATGGAGCACTGGTGGCGGAAATAGCGATAAAACAAAGTGAGACCGGAGACATTACGTCAGTGTTCGAGGGTGTCAACTGATTGACTGATATTAGTATCACCTATATACGACGAGTGTCTCATTGGCACAGATTTCATGAAAGAACATGGACTAGTAGTGGACTTTGGGGCATGAACCCTAAAATACGGAAACATGGAGATACCAATGATATACGGAAATGCCAACACTTCAGTTTTAAAAGTCGTCATTTGGAGAAATCAGATTCTACAGCCTTCGTCGGAAGCAATAGTTTGGGCAAAAGTGGAACGTGGTCCTGGTAGCCACCGATTCTATTTTAGGGAGCCAAAAAATACGAGAGACTTCATGGTGGGTAAGATTTCAGTGGAACTAAAGAACAACATGGTCCCTGTAAGGATTCTAAATCCAAAGAAATTCAGTGAAAAAAGAGCAGATAGTGGGAAAATGCGTACCTGTTGAGGCCATATTGACCACAACGGAAACAAGTCGGATAACACCGGTCGCAACAGTTCAGAGCATAAAAATCAAGAACAAAATTCTCAGTCCCTGTAATCTGGATCAAGAGAAGCGAATCCTGGCAGCAAAACTAATTGGTGAGTACGCTGATATATTTGCTACACAAGAGGGAGGATATGGACATATGCAATTTGTTCAACACCGCATTGACACCGGAGGCGGCCGACAATTCCGTCAACGTGCAAAGCGTCTTCCATTGGCTTTCGCCAGTTGCCGAAATCATGTCGAAGATGAAAGTTGAGGGTTGACTGAAAAATCGCAGAGTCCATAAGCATCTCCAGTGGTCCTCACGAAGAAGGTTTTGGGTAGACTACCGACGTCTCAACGATGTCACTAAAAAGGACAGCTCCCCACTTCCGTGAATCGATGAAACTTTTGATACGCTTTCCGGAGTGAAATGGTTTTCAACTCTTGACTTCAAGAGCGGTTACTGGCAGGTAGAGATTAATGGTACGGATCGTGAGAAAACTGCTTTTGCTACAGGAAGCGGTCTCTGGCAGTTTACAGTATGTAACGCTCCGATCACCTTCGAGTGACTAATGGAACGACCATTGCAACAGCTAACGTGGAACACCTGTTTAGTGTATCTGGACGTCACAAGTAAGACGTTCGAGGAGCATCGAGAAAACGTAAAAGAAGTGCTTAAGAGGTTGTGAAGAGCTTATTTGAAGCTGAACCCTAAAAATGTGCCATGTTTCATCCGGAAGTAAAATATCGGTGAAAAGTTGGTCTACCCCCAAAGATAAACACCAACTGAAAGGCTTTTTGGGACTTGCCTCGTACTATAGGAGGTTCGTAAAGGATTTTGCTAGTACTGCGAAGAGCCTGCACCAACTTGCGAAAAAAGGCCGACAGTTCAGAAGATTTGGAGAGTGTGAAAAAGCATGGCCTAATCTTGGGCTACTCCACACCCGGAAAAATGTTCATCTCTGAAGTTCATGACGGTCAAGAGAAAGTGGTTGCATGTTACAGTAAGGAACTACCGCGTAACTTGGCGCGAGCTTCTGGCTTTAACTCTGGCTATGAAGCATTTCCATAAATACCCCTATGGACTAAAGTTCATTCTTCGCAGCCTTTAAATGGCTATTATAATTTAAGAACACAGAAGGCCAAGTTGACAAATAGATCGAACAGTTGCAGGGCTACGACTTTGAAGTGCAACACCGCAAGGAAAAACTCCACTCAAATGCTGATGCTTTCTCTTGCCTAACTTGTGGAGTCAAATATGAACACTGCAACCGTAAGGAAGCGAAAGAACAGGCCACCATCTAAATGATCAGGACCGAGCCAATAGAGGGTTGGAGTACAGATGAAATCCTTTCTTAACAACAGGCAGATAACGACATCGAACCAATATTGGCCTGGAAGGAACATAACGAAAGACCAAGGCACCAGATATCGGACCGAAGCCAAACTCTGAAGGCATATTGGGTACAGTGGGTACAGTCGCTTTGTGTGCAAGATGGTTTGCAGAAGAGAAAACGGGAAAGTGCAGATGGAACAATATCTCGTATGCAGCTAATCGTGCTACGGTCCAAAGTTGGCCAAGTGCTCCATGCAATACATGACGGAACCGCAGGAGGTCATTTGAGAATAAACAAGGCGTTGAAGAAGGTATTTCTATTGCCTAGAATTGGTGCACAAAGTGCATAAGGTGTGCGGCTACCAAGGGTCTAAAAGTAAAGTCACAGGGATGAATGCAACAATACTATGTCGGAGCACCATTCGAACGAATAGCCATCAACATCACTCGGCCGTTCCGCGAAGCAGTTAATGGCAACCGCTACATCCAACTAAGTGGCCGGAAGTATTTGCCATCCCAAATCAAGAGGCTAAGACCATAGCAGAGGAGAGTCAACAACTGGGTGAGTAGATTTGGGGTCCCAATGGAACTACTATACACTCTGATCAAGGGCGAAACTTTGAATCAAAAGTCTTCCAGGAAGTGTGCCAATATCTGCGAATACGGAAGACAAGGACAACGCCACTACTAATTCATCTGTCTAAGGCTGCCGGCAAATGTCAGGGGGACTGGGATCGGCACATACCTTTAATGGCAAACCGAAACGCGGTCCACAGTTCAACCGGACATGCGCCATCTGAGATCTTCTTTGGTCAAACAGTTCTGTTGACTAGTGAAACAAAATTTGGATCGCCACCTATGGAGCCTGAGGAGGTGAACGACTACTTGGATGACTAGCGCAGCAGCATTCGTAGAATTCCATGAATACACAAACATTTTACAATATTTTTCTCTCTTGAAATGGTTATTAGATCTCATCGGTTAACTCCCCTTTTTTCCTTTTTTCAGTTAGCGACTTTGACTATGAGGACTTCAATAGCCCGAGCCCATGCAATGTCTGGCGTCCCGGTGATCCCGATTTAAACACCTTCGACTTGATACGTAACTACAAGCTAGACGAGTATGAAAATCAATTCCAGAATGTCCAACGCATTCCTGGTTCGAATGTATTTCAAACCGCCTACCACATTATGGAGGAGGCCAACATGACTATTGAATCGACCCAAGCCTTCCCAATGGGATTCCCACATGAGTTCTCATTTGAGTGTACTTTTCGAACTGAACGTCCACCTGTCCAACCATGGTATCTCTTTCAATTGACCAACTACGAGTATGAGTCGCAATTGAGTGTTACCATCAACCCAATCTATAGCACCATCGATTTCGCTTTGCCGCAGTATGACGGTACCTTGAAGACCGTATCGTTTAGAGAGGCTAAGGTAAGTTTTCGAAAATATTTTGTCCATAATGTCCTAATTTTGAGGTCTTAGCTCTTTGATGGAATGTGGCACAAAGTAATGCTGGGATTGACCCAAGACAGTGTCCGGATGTGGGTTGATTGCGAGCCAGCACGTGACTTAAGTGGAAATGAGCGCATCCCGTTATATAGTCGCGGTCAGATTGATGCTAGCGATGGATACTTTACAGTAGCACGAGATGTCCGGACAGGGAATACAGTGCCAGTAAGATTCTCAAAAGAAATCTGCGGTAAGCCCTTCTAACAAGTGTTATATTTGTTTAACATAGATAGACGTGCAGTGGATGCTTCTTAGCTGCGATGCTGAAAAGCCAAACCGTACTACGTGTGAAGAGCTGCCACAATATGATTTAAAATTCAAAGGCCCTGATCCAGAAGAAAAAGGATATGACATAAGAAGACCTGAATATCCGGCTTTAAAAGGAACCACAAGAATATGCCCAGAGCAATGCCCTGCAGGTCCGCCAGGTAGAGATGGAAAGAATGTAAGTTGTTAAAATTTAAGTAGAAACTGATCCTTAGACGTGTCATTTTTCCTAAAGGGTTTACCTGGTCCCGCTGGACCTCCCGGGCTTCCGGGTCGCATCACAAGCGTCAATCAATTCGGCCAAACTTCAGAAAAAGGTGAAAAGGGAGCTCCAGGAGAGCGAGGACTTATCGGTCCAGAGGGAAGAATGGGTTACAAAGGTGAACGTGGAGAAAAAGGGGAGCCAGGTGAGGTTAATACTTCTGGATTTATTCGGGAGTTGCAGGAGGAATTCTTCAAGGAGGGTCTTGGTCAAAAAGGTGAAAAAGGTGAACATGGGAGTCCTGGTTCACCTGGTTCACCAGGTTTGCCGGGAACTCCTGGAACATCCGGTCGACCACCATTTAGCGGAGGAACCATCGGGCCTCCAGGACCCCCCGGATTAATGGGACCAAATGGTTTACCGGTGAGTCGCCCATGATACCATATCAAACTGCTAACAAAAATTTTAACCTAACTTTCAGGGTCTCAAAGGAGAACCGGGTATTCCTGGTCCAATCGGACTTACAGGGCAACCAGGTAAAAACGGTTTTGATGGATTACCGGGCAGCCCTGGCCGACCAGGTATAGTGGGCCTGGACGGTCAACCAGGTGTTCCAGGTCTAGTAGGACTCACTGGAGAAAAAGGTGAACAAGGACAACCAGGTGCAAAAGGAGAGCCGGGCATCATTTCCGATTTCGGATTCATTGAAGAAATACAGAAACAAATTTTCAATGCTAGTACTGGGATTAAGGGCGAGAGAGGTGAACCTGGTCTTCCTGGTCTACCAGGGCCACCAGGAAAGTCAGGTCTAGATGTAATCTATGGCGGAACTACCGTGGGAGGTGGGCGTGTTGGACCTCCTGGGCAAGATGGCACGCCTGTAAGTATTTCAAATAGAAAGTGGAACAATAAAATGAGCAGTTGGCATTTATGACAGGGACAAAATGGTAACCCTGGATTGCCAGGATTACCTGGTCCCCAAGGTGATCGCGGTTTCGATGGTAGTCCAGGACTTCCAGGACGTTCTGGTTCACCTGGAGTTCCAGGCATGGATGGATCCCCTGGTAGTCCCGGGCCAGCCGGTCCCCCAGGACAATGTACCTGCGAAGATAGACCCAACTCGGTATTTGCGACAAGCAATCCTGGAGCTCAGGGTTGGTACTTTAATATGATTTTGATCAATTTGTAACTGTTTTACCCACAGGACAGCGTGGAAATGATGGTGAAAGAGGCTCAGAAGGACCACCAGGTCCTCAAGGTTTCCAGGGACAGCCAGGATATCCAGGACCAGCAGGGCCACCTGGACCGCCTGGCCCACCGGGACCAACAGGATACACGGGGACAATTTCGACCGAACGTCTTGAACAATCAGAAATTCGTGACATTTGTATGGGCGTTGTAAGAGGTAAACAAACAACTTCCAATTTTCAAATCCCTTCAAATCACAACTGTATTTCGCTTCAGAATACATAACTGAAATTCAATCAACATTAATCGGACCACCTGGACCACCAGGAAGAGGTCGTATAGGCAGACCTGGCCCACCAGGTCCTCAAGGCGCTAGAGGTTAACATGTTTTGTATGTTATGTAAGTTTAATGTCAATATAAAATGCTCTTGCCCTAGGCGATCCCGGTCAACGAGGATCTCCTGGTGAAAGAGGCTTCCCAGGTATTCCAGGAACTCCCGGATCACAAGGCTCAAGTGGCCCACCTGGTGCGGATGGTCGCAAGGGTGATCGCGGTGAAGAAGGTATTGGTCGCGAAGGACCACCGGGACCGAGAGGAGCACCAGGCTTGGATGGAGTTGGTATTGATGGTTTACCTGGACGGCCTGGAGATCGTGGAGAAGCTGGAAGGCCAGGTATGAAATTCAATTTTCTTAGTAATTCTGTAAATATAAAAATGTTTTATTTGTAGGAGAATCAGGGGCTCGTGGACCACCGGGATCACCCGGTGTATGTCCACCATGCTCATATGCAGCTTATGCTGCTTATCCACAACTCTATCAGCAGCAACAGACTAAAGGACCGCAAAATATCAAGGGTTGAAGACGGAATGAAGATATTTTACCAATATGCCTTAAGCAGTGCGCTAAAACTTAATAAATTATCTTTTTAAGTCAAAGTATCGGCTAGTTGTTTGTTAGGTGTATCTTAGACTGAAATATTCTACCTATACTGTTTGAAAAGAATTAGAATGTTAAAGGCTCTTCATATATCTTCTAAAGACCTGGAAGGACGCTTCAAAAGCGAAATATTTTTCGAGGAGAGTCGAAAGGAGTTTGCCTGTTTAATAGCCGTGGTGTCACTCCTCAAAGAAATATGGTCAACCACCTTAGTTCGTAAATTGCTAGAAGCTTTATATTTTGCTTTTCACAGTAATGTTTAATTCGAACTTTGTTCATACTGGAAGACCTATCAACACTAGTGATCCATCATCGAAGCGATTTCTTTTTCTACAGAATTACTATCCAAACTTAACCCCTTACCGAATGAACTATTAAAGAGATGAAACTGAAACTGAAACTGAAATGATGAGATTAAACTGAGAAAAAAAATTATTTACTTATATTTTAGAAGTTACATATATAAGCCATATATGGCTTCCTATACACTGTAGCTAAAATTCAGTTAGTCATATATGGCTTCGTATGCAATCACTTATACTTCGGGAAATTCTTTATAACAATTGCGTTTGTCATTATAACACAAAAAAACATTACATTTTTCATATAATGTGAAAGAATGAAATTTAGAAAAATATTGGCATAGTTGCCGGGCGTTCTTCTTCCAAATCGGATAATGGCTAATCCCATCAGAACGTACCGAATCCAAAGGTATACCTTGATGTCTAGCAGGAGTTTGTCGTGGATTTTTCGCGGGTACTGGAGAGTCAGGCAAACCGGAGGGAGTGCCGCTCCGTCTGGATATCTGTGTTCCGAGACTACTTGATGGACTACCACGATTTTTTGTAATAACAGATTCCCCTTTCGCATATGCTCGGAAACAACGAGCCTAAGATCATACGAAGACATGTAGGTGTTTACGTCTGAATTGATTCGGCGTCATAACAACCAAGCATTTACAAGGGACATGTCCACCATGTGGAAAAATAATCCTTTTGTACCACTGACGAGACCGCAAATGGATTCTGTAATAACCCAGCAAGGAGTCAAGTAAATCGACTTCTCCCATATGCTGGTTATAAACATCGACACCTTGCGGAGAAGGTAAGCAAACATATTTTTTATCCTGTCGAATATAATGTCGTTTTGTTGCCGTTGGCTCGCTTCCAACGTAGACTGAAAGAAGGTTCAAGTTCTTGTTATCAAACCCGGAAACCAGTCTTAACTTTACTTCATCTATGACTGCTACCTTTTCTTCCATGCTTCGGCCACCTTGCTTCTTCAGTTCCTTTTCTGTAGGCATATTTGAGTTTGACACACAATTGAGTCGCACAGTTCCTAAGGGAAGTAAACCGTTTTTGCAAAGATATACTTAAAGATTTGGGCTGTTGAACCAGCTATCAAAACAAATCTTGTAGTTTTGATATCGTGGAACTGTGGATGTCGATCTAGTGACCACATTTGAACTTACGCCAAGATCTGGTGCGTCTGAAGGGTACGAATTGCTTTGGTCTCCAGCAAAGATGTCGAAGTCATAGCTAAAGCCACTAACGCTCAGGACTTGGCTTTTGCAATCCCATTTTTGAGGTTTAGCTGGGATGTGTTGTTTTAATTCAAGACGACATTTGGTAGGGATTATTTGTTCGTCTACGGTTAAATATTCTTTTTTAGGGACTAACATCAAACGCCCACGAATCATATCCAATAAAGGCCGAATTTTAAATAATTTGTCATGCCCATCTTCTCCACGGGGTACAAAAGTCTCATTATTATTAAAATGTAAAAATCTTTTGATAGCTTCGAATCTATAACACGTTACTATTTCATAAACTTGCGACACTCCTATTTCTTTTGACCAATACGACCTCGCTGCCGGTAACTTCACACAGGACATAAAGATGACAATTTCTATAAATTTTACCATTTCGTCTTT
Organism: Volucella zonaria; assembly: GCA_963966105.1. NCBI lineage: Eukaryota > Metazoa > Arthropoda > Insecta > Diptera > Syrphidae > Volucella > Volucella zonaria. The sequence goes on along the minus strand of OZ014530.1, from coordinate 41,073,065 downwards.
CGTGAACATTGCTGGTTGATATTGTCTTAAACAGATTTGAGGTTAGATTGCTCAGTAAGAAAATTAATCATATCAGCTGTAAACAAGAACTTGAAAACGTCTGCAGGAGAATTCAGTTGTTTTATAGTATCCGGTAAATCTGTGTTACCCAGGAGTTGGAAATTGTTAAGCTGGCATTTTCCCCTTTCGCAGTTTTTCATTTGGATTTGGATGTAGTTGCAAACTATAAATTTATCAAAGGTACGTCGTCTTCTTGAGAAAAATCAGAGTCAGACTCGGGTATGATAATGTGCTTTTTGGGAACTGAACTAAGATCATCATCACAATCAGAATCAATGTCCTTATCACTCACGTTTCCATCACCAGGAATAGTATTAACATACTTAGCAGAGCCGTAGAAGCGTGTTGGTAGGGTGTCCCAGAAATCAACGTCAAACCGGAAACGGGTGATAGGTCAAGTGGTGTCGGTTATCACAAAATTATAAAAAAAAATCTAAGTCAGTCAAAAAAAATCGAGAAATCTGACACCCTGTGACAATCTTTCAAGTACTGTGACCGCAAATATTTACTTTTCTTCGATTTTTTTTATTGTCACGTAACTCTGAGCATCTGTTCTGTATATTACGGTCCAAAATTGAAACATAACTGTATCGGTTTTAACTAAAATATTGCTTTTTTTTCCATCCTTGTATATGAAAATCATTAATCACCCAACTTGAACTGACTGTACTGACAAAAAACTGTACTATGCCATTTTGGCAAGTAACTTTAAAACATGGCGTATTTAGTCTGGATTCCAAAATGGTATAACACTTGCTAGACTAACGCTTAATTGAGGACAAACAAATTATTTTGCTAAACAAACCCGATTCATAGTTAATTCTTTTTAGTAAGTTAAAATGAGTACCAAGTGTGAGCGGATAAACTCGGCATTTCGACTATTATGCATGAAACATATAGGGATGCCACCCTTGTCATCTCATTTCATTTGTTTTCCATCACAGAGCACACAAAACACAAAATACTACGTTCTCTTGGTGTATACTCCCAGGATCGCTTTGCACAACTGTTGTTTGTTGCGCGACTAAACGCCATCTACCGATCTTGTATCTTACAACGAATATTCAAACTGTTTGCCTTCATCGGCAATACAAGCTCTACATCTTCTTACAAATGATCTGGTAATAAGGCGGGCATATCTTCTGGATAATCTCGGGATAGCAGACTTTGAACTCGTTGCACATGGTACGGATGGAGCTGGTTTTTCCTTCGAATTCGGTGTGCTGTACTTTTGGGCACTCCTATGCTTTCTTCAATTGCACGTACTGAGGTACTAGGGTCTTGTGCGACTGCTTGTAAGACTTCGTCCTCGTAGGGCACGACGGGTCCGCCCTCACTAGCGATTAAATTTGGAAAGCGACCCTCTGAGAATGACCGGTGCACATTTAAAAACACTCGATGATCCGAATGACGCTGAGCATTTGGGTATCTCTCATGATAAAGTCTGGCTGCAGCACTAGCATTACACCTGCATTCCCCTTAAATGAGATGCATGTTAGCATATTCCTGAGCAGTGTATCGAGATGGCACGATAGCATTCACACTACACAATCACGGGATCAACGATCAACACTAGTCCAGAAGAAATCCAGGTTCGACAGAAACGGTCAGATAGCAAATCAAAGTCGCAATCCAATGAAGTCCAATGAAGAAAGCCAAAGTTGTAAGCACGAAATCAACAGGAATACAGAATAATGCACTGTCAGCGGAGTGTACCACTGCAGTATTGCACGATGTGCCTATGCGTCACTGCTTGACAAGGGTGGCATTTCTATCTGTTTCACTCACACTAATCGATATGGTTTGTTTATCCGTCTCAATCACGGCGTCACTGTCTGTCTCACTCACACTTGGTACTCATTTTAACTTACTAAAAAGAATTAACTATGAATCAGGTTTGTTTAGCAAAATAATTTGTTTGTCCTCAATTAAGCTTTAGTCTAGCAAGTGTTATACCATTTTGGAATCCAGACTAAATACGCCATGTTTTAAAGTCACTTGCCAAAATGGCACAATACATTCTTTTGTCAGTACAGTCAGTTCAAGTTGGGTGATTAATGATTTTCAAATACAAGGATGGAAAAAAAAGCAATATTTTAGTTAAAACCGATACAGTTATGTTTCAATTTTGGACCGTAATATACAGAACAGATGCTCAGAGTTACGTGACAATAAAAAAAATCGAAGAAAAGTAAATATTTGCGGTCAGAGGGTGTCAGATTTCTCGATTTTTTTTGAGTGCCAATAATTTTAAAAGTACATGACTTAGATTTTTTTTTATAATTTTGTGATAACCGACACCACTTGACCTATCACCCGTTTCCGGCTTAACGTTGATTTTTGGGACACCCTGTATAATAAAAGTAACCTTAAATGCATACCAAGCCACATATGGTAAATTTGGAAAAGTGAGAAAAAAAACACAAAAAGAGCAAAAATTAATGGATCCTAAAATCATTATATAGGCCGCTCTACTTATGGTCAGCTTGTCAGTGAGGATGTAAGTCTACTGATGGACTGGAGTGATGTGGAGTTGGTTTGGCGTGGAAAAATTATTGTTTTCTTTAGACCCATTCTCCGACCCTCGATTGATTTTCGTATCGAATTTGGATTAATGTCTTCGTACATTCCAATAGCAGCTTATGCTGGTATCTCTGCAACTCTGCAACATCCGCAACATTTTCATCTCCGTCGCTGTTTTTCTGATTTGCATTTGTTGAAGCCGAGCACACAATAGTAGTAGAGACTTCTGATCTAAAACTACATTTTTCTGCTGAGCCTCATGCCATTCGCGTATGCCCCTGGAAAGAAGGAAAAAACCTTCAAATATAACTTCTGCGTACTCCTTGGAAAGACGCTCTAGCAGGCCTCTAGGTATGACGATGAGCACCATCTTCTGAGGAGGAAAAGGAAGAGTCATGAGAAGTATGGAGCGAAGGAAACATACGAGGGGCGTTCAACACATTCTCGGTATCGGGGTGAAGCTGTGGTTGTATGTATAAATTGACTTATTTATCAAGTAATACTATTATTTTAGTGCATTCATGTAAAATTTCATATAAATGTGATTATTAATTCGCGTTTTATCTCTAGTTAAACAGAATCATGATGGCAACTGAGACGATGATGGTGAAAATTGAGCATCGCGCTGTAATTAAATTTCTCACTAAGCAAGGAAAAAGTCAAAAAACTATTCATGAAGAGATGGTGGCTGTTTACCTGGGTTCCGCACCTTCATTATCAACTGTGCAAAAGTGATCAAGTGAGTTCAAGAGAGGCAGAGAGAGCATTGAAGACGACCCCTGCTCCGGCGCCCCGGCTACTGCTTGTACGGGAGAAAGCATCAAAGAAGTCGAAAAACTTGTTCATCCTCAAGAATAAAGGTGAAAATGATGGTAGAGATCACCAAGCTTTCAATTGGTACCATTCACACCATTCTTCATGACCATCTTAACCTTTCAAAGGTCAGTGCAAGGTGGGTGCCACGAATGCTCACAGCGCCTCAGAAAAAAGGGGGGGACGAAACATGGGTCCACCACTATGACCCTGAAAGCAAACAAGAGTCCATGCAGTGGCATAAAAAAGGAACAGACCCCCCGAAGAAGTTCAAAGTCACTCCGTCTGCCGGGAAGCTCATGGCCACAGTTTTTTGGGACTCAAAGGGAATCTTGCTCATTGAGTACAAAAAAAAGGGTGAAACCATCAACGCCACATCCTACGCTTCCACTTTGCATAATTTGCGGGAGGAAATTAAAAAGAAAAGACGGGGTAAACTCGCAGCGGGTGTGTTGCTTCTTCATGACAACGCTCCTGTTCACATGGCGCGAGTTTCCAAGGCTGCTGCGCGAGATTGTGGTTTCGAAGAAATCCAACACCCACCCTATAGTCCAGACCTTGCCCCTAGTGGTTATTTCCTGTTTCCGGATTTGAAAAAATGTCTTCGTGGAAAAAGATTTTCGGATGATGAAGAACTCAAGTCGGCAATAAACGGGTATTTTGCAGAGAAAGAGGAAATTTATTTTTTTGAGGGTTTAAAAAAGCTTATCTCAAGATGTAACAAATGCATTGATGTTAGGGGAGATTATATTGAAAAACAAAAACAATTTAAATTGAATTCGCATTTTCCTTCATATCGATACCGAGAATATATTGAACGCCCCTTGTAAATATACTAAAGAGCTTGTAAAATATTACCCAAAGACAAAAAGGCCATATCAAGTCCGAACCGAGGCTTGCAAAGAAGAACAAGGATCCGGTAGTAGAATAGCAATCGATGCAGAAATATCTTTTATCCAATTTTTGCAGATGTCATGATGGCCACGATAATTAAAATTACGCTCTTAGACAGAACGGATCATTCAATCTGAACGATGATTACTAACAACTCCGTCCAGAGTACCTAAATGAAGTAAAGCTAGTAATATCTTAACTTTAGTCTAAAAAAGCTGCGGATTCCGCGTGTTGTTGACAAAACGCGCCACATGGGCATAGTACCCCGGCGTTAAATCCCGGACCCTACAAATTAATTTGTATCGTTCCCTTGATAATAACAATAATAAGAAAAGCTGCGGATGGTGAAGTTAATAGAAGCAGAGGGAGATGACTTGGTAAGGAACATTCTTAAGATAAACGAAACCTTAAGTATTGTGCTTTCGATACTGAAGAATAGAGATTCAGCATCGCCTATAAAATTCTTTCGGTTGTACTCTCATATCATATCAACTCAAACGATTCGTTATTCGACACTTTTGTCGAATAAGACAGCAAGGTGAACCCCACTGGTCCTGGTGTCATAGGCAAGGACTCAAAGTTCATCATCCAAATGCACAAAGTTTACTGCATTTTGGAAGATTCACAAGCCAATGCAATCTGTGCGTCGGGAACCTTTTTTTCTGCAGATGTAAAGGGTAAGGTATGTGGTTTAAGCGGTAAGAAACTTTTTCAGTATCGCAGCACTTGGAATGCGGAGTTCATGTGCTGTGCTCGCGGGTTTTTGTTAAATTGTGCGAGTCTATTCACGCGTAAACTATCATACGAGGGAAGTCTGAAAAGTTTCCGCAACGTAAAGATAGCGGCACTCGTCAATAAAAGCCAGTGAATGCTATGTTAGTTGTGCATCTTTTGACAGTTACTTACCGAAGTTTCAGTCATTTTGGATGCGCAGTTTTTAGTTGACAGTAGTTTGAGTGAGTCGATTTGAGTGTTTTTTGGGAAAATGGAAAAAATTGGGTATCGAGCTGCTTTAAATTCTTGTTTTTGAAAGGCAATACGCCTACGCAAATCAAAAATGAGTTAGGCTTTGTTTATGGGGACTCTGCACCATCATTTACTACAGTGAAATTTTGGGCAGCTGAATTTAAGCGTGGCCGTAAGAGCTTGGGAGATGATGAACGTTCGGGACGTCCAACACGATAACATTGCTAAAGTTCACCAAATGGTGTTAGACGACCGCCGCATTAAAGTAAGAGAGATAGTAGGGGTTATGAAAAAGTCCATAGAACGTGTTTGTTACATATTAAATCAAGATTTAGGCATGAGAAAGCTGTCCGCGCGTTGGGCGTGGCGTTTGCTTACGTTAGACCAAAAACGTGTTCGAATGAACATTTCCAACGTCCTGTTGGTGCAGTTTAGGCACAATAACTCCGAGTTTTGGCGCCGATTAATTACTGTGGATGAAACTTTGATACACCATTATACGCCCAAAAATTCAGTCAAAACAGTGGACTGCAAAGGGCGAGCCGGCTCAAAAAAATGCAAAAACTGTTTTTTTCGGCTGGGAAAGTGATGGCGACTGTTTTTTGGGATAGCAAAGGAGTTATCTTAATCGATTATCTTCAAAAAGGAAAAACCATTACAGGAACATAAAACGCATCATTTACTTGCCAAGCTGAAGGCAGAAATTGTGGAAAAAAGGCCACGTTTGCAGAAAAAGAAAATCCTGTTGCCATGGCGAAAATCCATGAATTACGGTTTGAACTGCTTGATCATCCGCCTTATTCACCAGATCTAGCCCCAAGCGACTTCGTTTTGTTCCCTCATCTAAAAACTGCGTTCGACAGAGATTTTCATCAAATGAGGAGGCAATCACCTTCGTGAACAATTATTTTGCAGAGAAAAACGCCAAGTACTATTTGGACTGTGTAGAGTTACAAGGAGACTATGTAGAAAAATCCAAAAAAAAATATTTTCAGAGACATTTTGTCTTGTATCATTGTTCGGAAACTTTTCAGACAGCCCTCGTATATGTTGATTAAAATACAGATATTGATCTAGCCAGATCTCAAGGTATCTGACTACATTTCGACAAGCAAGTGGCTGTCCACGTTGTCTGACGATAGAGAACTTTCGCCAATTCTTTCTGATATCCCTGGTTTCCGACTTCTGAAAGTTGATTTTCAGCTTCCGGTATTCGCAATATCGCTTAATTTTGTCGAAGTCACATTGCAAAAGCATATTAATGACCTCAATTTTTGGACCTGATCTGTACGCGATTAAGTCGTCTGCGTACGCTATGGCATGCTGAAGTGAACCTATCAGATCACTTATGTAAATGTTAAATAGGACCGACGAATTTACCGCACCCTGTTGCAGACCGTTTTTAATGTTAAATGTTCCAGCAGAGGTCATATCGCCATTCTTCACAATGAACTGTCTACTGGAGAGCATATCAAAGAGAATATACAGCAGTGGTTTACTAATGCCCAACCTGTCCAGCTTGAAAAAGAGTCCCTCTAACCATACGGTATCGAGGGCTTTTTCCAAGTCAATTAGGCAGGCACCAGTGCACTGTTTCTTACCTTTGTTCCATTGGATATCAGACACTAGTTTGGACGCAGTATGAATGATATTATGCCCCGCTTTACTTAGTCAGGACTCTATTGATCACCTTCTAGAAAACTTTACTGATGTTTGGAAGAAGACTGATCGAGCGGAGATTCGCCGCCCTTTTGGGGATGGAATGTACCACCGCAATGGTACATTATTCATTGCATTATTAAACAGGGTGGCGTAAATGTCCACCGCTTCTAGTGGGAAATGTCGAAGCACAATGTTCGGTATTTCATCGGTTCCCACTGATCGTTTGGAACTCTTCCTTCGAAATGAAGGGTGGTAATACCCTTTCGTTGGTCATGACATTATTTGCCATATTCTCGTCACTGAATTGGGTGAAACCCGAGTTCTCAAATCGCCAATTCACTATTTCATTTTGAAGGTAGAAATTGTGCACAAGGACTCGACATTCCAGGTCGTGGTTCGGGCCAATGATGTCATTCGCCTTGTACACTTCCTGGAAAGTCGCTCCTATAGCCTTTACCTTCTCATGCGGATCCTCGATCACAAAGAAGTTGTCATCATCAACGACCTCATTTGGATTTACTCGTATATATAAACAATTAAACAACGTGGAATTGTAAAAAAGTGTCTCTGTGTTACGAGGTCTCGGCAACACCAAAACAATTCCGTTAAGATGCTTTTTTGGCACAGTGGTCGTCGATGGCCTAGAGGTTCGATTTTACTTCCAAATTTCACTGCACGTTGAATGAAAAAGGATTCCAATTCTCTTCGTCGACAGCGCTGACTTGAAACAGCTAAATATATATAATGTGATTGAAATTGAAAATGATATACGTGTTCCTCCACAGTTTAAACCACTGATTCAATCAATGATAGCAGATTATCAACCCGCTGCCAGAATTGCCGAATGCCCCGTCCTTCTAAAAATTGTCCCCGATGGCCAAATTACACCGTTCCATCAACAGCCAAGACGACTACCACCAGTGAAGAGCGACGTAGTGAAGGCGCAGGTTGACAGCTGGCTAGTCGACGGCATCATTCGTAGTTCGACCTCGAATTTCGCCAGCAGAGGGGTTGCCGTAAAAAAACAAAGACGGCACGTACAGGATTTGTGTAGATTTTAGGCAACTTAACAAAATGGTGCTTAAAGACTGCTTCCCTGTACCGCTTATCGACGATGTACTGGAAAGATTGCAAGCTACCAAAGTATTTGTAGTGATGGATCTGGAGAACAGTTTTTCCATGTATCAATCGAGGAGTCAAGCCGCAACTACACCGCATTCATTACAAAAGATGGATTGTATGAATTCAACAGAACGCCGTTGCCAAATACAAGTTACATATCAAGTGGAAAAAATGTAATTTTTTGGAGAAGAAAATAAACTTTTTGGGTCACACAGTTTAGGATGACAAAATCTGGCCAGGCCGTGAGAAGACGCAAGCTGTTAAAAATTTTCCTAAGCCTAAAAACATAAAAGCCGTACAATCGTTCTTGGGCTTAACGGGCTTTTTTAGAAAAGTTATTAAGGGATATGCCAATATCGCACGACTCTTGACAAACCTGTTGAAAAAAGATGTTCAGTTTAAATTTGAAGCAACTGAGTTGATGGCGATGGATGGACTAAAAGATGCTTTGTCAAATGAACCGGTTTTGCTAATCTACATATTGCAAAGGAGCACCTACAGAGCTGCATACGGACGCTTCGATTGAGGGTTTCGGTGCCACATTGTTAAAAAAATTTGAAGAGCAACTACTCGTACACCACCTGTTTTTTTGGAGTAAAAAAGCACCGACGAGTGATTCAAAGCGCCATAGCTACACACTAGAGGTTAAAGCCGCTTACCTTACCATGGAAAAATTTCGACACTATTTGCTGGGTGCCAAATTCAAGCGGGTGACAGATTGCTCTGCATTTACCCATACTGTAAAAAAGAAAGATATTCCTCGTGAAGTATCGCAATGGATACTATACCTTCAAATCGAACATCGCAGTGGAGAAAAAATAAAACATGTTGATTGCCTCAGTCGTTATCTCTTAGATGTACTTACCATTAGATCGGAAATTTCAGCACGTCTTAAAGTAGTCCAAAAGAAAGACGATTACATAAAAGTTTTACTGGAGATACTAAAATCGCAACCCTATGATGAGTTTAAGCTGGAGGGTGGAGTCGTTTATAAAAATATTAATGGCAATGACCTTCTACATAGTCTACAACAATAGTTTTGGATTCCACACATGGAGAGGAAAGTCGCACAAGTAGTCATACATCAGATGCATCATTCACAACAAGACGACAGGAAAACAAGAGCGACATCTATATTGCATCGAAAAAGGAGACAAGCCGTTACATACTTTACATGTCGACCATTTAGGACCGATGGATTCCACAGTAAAAAAATGCAAATTTATTTTTGCCATAGTCGATGGCTTTACAAAGTTTGTATGGCTCTTTTGCACGAAGTCTACTGGAAGCGAGCAAGTTTTGAAAAAGCTAGATGAATGGTAAAATGTTTTCGGCAGCCCTACTCGGATAATAAGTGACAGTGGAGCTGCGTTCACCTCAAACATTTTTGAAGAGTACGTCAAAACGAATGCCATAGATCACGTTTGGACTACAACCGGAGTTGCTCGTGGTAATGGACAAATAGAACGCGTCAATAGGTATATTCTGTCTATAATATCTAAATTGTCAGACGCAGATTCATCAAAAAGCAAAAAGCAATTAACACACACATTCATTGCTCAACAAAAAAGTCCCAATTGGAGCTAATGTTTGGTATCAAGATGCAGAACAAAGTCAACGACAAAATCATTACGTTACTCGAGCAGGAAATGATTGAAGATTTCGACAATGAGAGGCATCACATCCGTGAAGAAGCAAAAAAAAAAACAAATACATGAGGCGCAGAAGGCATATAAGGAGAACTTCGGTAGAAAACGAATAAGCAAGTTCGGATACAGGGAAGGTGATTTGGTTGCAATTAAGCGCACCCAATTCGTTGCCGGCAAATAGTTAGCAAGCCCATATCTTGGACCCTATGAGGTTATTAGGGTAAAACGCAACGGCCGGTATGATGTCCGAAAAGTGTCGGAAGTTGTCTCTTCAACAAGCTCCGATTACATGAAGCTGTGGAAATATGTAAACGAAAATGAGGAGTTGCTGTCGTCTGGGACAGACTCCGATGATAAGGATGCGCGAATGTGAGAAGTAGTGGCATTGCAGACAGCTGGCAACCCTCAAGTTGTAAGAAGAAGAGGGGTGGCAGCAGAATAGGAACAAAGAAACCAGTTGTAGGTAGTTCGGAAAGCGGTACAGTTGTCAATACCAACTCAAAGTTGTTCCAACATATTCATTCAGTCGCGAACATTCAAGCTGCAAAATTGTTCAGCCGTCAGCAGGCGTATTTTTTCTAATCTTTCTAATCTTAATTTTAATAAAGTACATGTGTACATTTTTAATATAACCAGGGTGTATTATTTTTACATTTTATATAACAATTGAATAAACTATTATTGCTATCTGGTCACCTCTTACAGCTTGATGTAAGTGTGTAAGTTAAAACCCATTTCCGCGTTATAAAATAAATATAAGCCCAACAGAAATATCTATCGGAAAATAAAGGCAATTGCTGTCTCTTTTTTTTTTGTTAAAATATATTATATTACCGTTATTTTTCAAATAAGCTTACATAAAATAATTTTCATTTACAATTTCGTTTTTACTCATTTTTATATTTTATCTTTCATTTATGATTTATAATAATAATTTTTAATTTCTCTTGTAGCAAATAGTTTTGTATATTTTATTTATATTCGTTCATATTTGTAGGTTAAGTTGCCTGTTTAGATTTTTATTTCATCGATAATACATAGTAGTGACAGTTAGTTGAGATAATTTATTTATTTATGTTTTTTGATTTATAGATATAAATGCTCTAAAGTTAGATACAGTGTTGATTTGTTTATTTTATCTTTTTGTTTATAAACTGAACGTAGCGATTTACATTATGATGCCATTGATTTAAATTTTATTTTAGAATATTTTAGAAACACTTTTTGTTCCTCTTTTATGTTTTGTTGCTTTGCATTTTATTTATGGGTAAATGCATCGAAGGAAAATAAATTAATAATTTACTATGTAACCGACTTGTTTTCATTTACTTTTTTATTTCTACAAAAAAATACTTTAAAGTTGAGTTCAAATTAAAACTACACAATCTAGGATAAAACTAATAACTAAAGTAGAAAAATTACATGTGATTTGGTTAGTAACAGTTGACTGAAGATTATACAAATACGCGTATATCTAATGTAACAAATAATTTAAATCATTTTTTTTGTAATAAAAAAGAAGATGCTGTACAGAGGTCTTTTAACATAACGAATGTCGCTTGTAAGGTTTTCTGTCCATAAAATTGTATTGTCCACAGCAATGTTTTTACAGGGCAACCCATTTGCAATTGATCTAAGCCTTTATCCAATGTGAAAGTAGGATGTAATCCTAAATATTCAACTGCAATGTCACTGGCAGTCCCAACAAAGTCAATCTAAATGGCTTCAACAACGTGTTTAGAAGGGATAACGCAAGCTCAATAAAGATACAGAACCATATTAAGAATTCTTTTCCTCTTCAAAGCAAGACAATATGTTTCAACAGGGCAACTGGTTATGATAGTCGGAGGAGATATTGAAGGAGCTTAATAATGTCAGGGGCACAACTTATAGCACAAAACTGCCCCCACAAAAGATTTTACCTAACTTACTCTCCAGATGGTCGTCCCACAAACCAAAGCAACAACATACCAGTCGTCTGAAGCCATCCACATCCGCCGATATACTGGTACAACGTTATTTAGAGTGGGAATTCCAAACGAAAACACGTTCCTACATAGACCAAATCAAAAGTTCAACGTTGAAAACATCGAAAAGCTAGATTCTAAGGTGAGGGCTTACGAAAATGAAAATCTCCGGCATACCACAGCTCTTCACAAATGTGAGCAGCCAGTGAATCCTGTGCCATACAGTTATCAAAACTTTAGTACAACTTGTATGATAAAAAGTGGGAGTACATGCAATAGATAGCAGAAATAGCACCCAGAAAGGTGTTGAAAAAACCTTAAGCATCGATGGAAGACGGTCGAGCCAAGAGAACAAAAGAAAATCTTTCGAAGAAGCAAAACAGACCACTTTGTTATGTAATCGACATCCGGTTAAACAACCGGCAGCTGAGTTCAAGTTCGGAAAGCAAACTTTTCCCTTGATAAAACCAAGGACGGTATCACCGATTCTGCTCCTTAAGATTGCATACTGTGTAACTTCCTGGACAGACTCTTTTGGACAGGAAATAAATGAACAAACCAAATCCCTGAGCATAGACATATCTTGAAGAAGACCATCGAATTTCATCACGGCACTACCTTAAGTCCGCATATGAGAGTATTCATTTTCTGAAGCTCTATCAGGCGAGGGCTGATTTCGAGATCACAAAAAAATTCATCCAGCCATCCAATTTGAAGCACTATTGCGTAATTTCTTCGACTTTATTCAGGAGCAGATAGTGCGCGGGCATTGTATTCACATGGAAGACACTATTTTCAACAAGTCCGCTCATCTATTGCACTGCTGGCAACATCAAGATCATCTTCAGGAACTGTAGAACCAAACGTGACATGTCAGAGTTGATAGCAACTGAAGAAAATGCGAAAAGGGCAGACCTGCAAGTAAATGAAAACAGGACAAAGTACATTTTGTCTCCAAACAAAGTATTAACTGCTCAATTTTTTAGGCAGAGAATCGCTGCCGACAGCTATAACATTTAATAGCCAACTGGACTGGAGTAAATGTCAGCAACATAAATGAGTCTTTCAAGGAGATCCAATGTTGCCGCTTGGCGAAACAACCCAGTTCAAAATTTCCAACTCGAACGACGAAGATGCTGACAATTCTACAAAGCAAAGCTAAAGTACAAGCGAAGCAAAAATATTTCTTCGGAGCCTACATTAGCTTATCTAAGAGTCCCTTTGAATCGTGGCCCTTTGTTCGAGACGTAACAGCCGAATCTCTGGTTCAATGATCAGGAGATCGAAGATGAAACAGACCTTGGTGAGTCAATAGGAAGATGCCTGCCCGGATTAAGAAGCCGACTGTTTGACGACTGTTTCAGGAAGAAATCTTCAACCGATCGAGAGTGCTTTAAGTTAATATCCAAGAGTAGAGAAATATGATTGAAGAAGCTAAATTGATGCCAGTCAAGCTTATCGCATTGTTCAGAAACAAGACAAATGTAAAGCTGCCGCGTGTGCTGTAAGTTGTTGGAGGCTCGGGTCTCCTCTCCTTTAAGACTCTTTGCTACTAAGCTACACTAGTAAGCAAAAACGATAGAAGAAATTGAAAAAGGCGACTTGGTATACTTCGACAACGTTTAAGTGATCTGTAAATGTGCAATCGTATTGTTGTAAACCTGACAGTCAAATCAATTGATGAGACGATCAGTTAACGTTAACGATCAGATCTGCTATCTGTATGCTCGAAGACCAAGAGTTGATAAGTAGAAAGTGTTTGATCGCATAATAGTACAAGTCTAGCAACAAATTTCATCGGCAGACTACAGAAATGGTAAAGCTGTACAGTGTGAAACTCAGCTAGAAGCAACGAACCAGTAAGGAAGTGCTCGATCACTTTCGTAATTAAAGAAAGTACCTGCAGCTACGTACATAAGTACTGTAAATCAATTGAGCTGAAGAATGAAGGTCTGTACATACGCAACTATGCTGGTACTTGGTGAAGTTACAAAGTCATCGCTGACGTCCTGGCATACAAAAAATGCAAGACGATCCGAAGATACCGAATCAGAAACAGACGTCTGGAAGAAACACCTATCGGATCTACACAATGATGGTCAGCCCGATCATAGCTTACTCGACAGTAAACCTGGAGTCAGTAATATGGTGGAGCAAGACAAAAGAAAAACAAACACCATATCAAAGCGGCAACGTCTTCAGAGACTCCCATACGTGGGTATCTATGGTGCTATGGGAGTCTGCCTCCCAAATGATGTTGAAGATTTCATTGTCCTTATCCCAATTCATATAGAAGCTAAAACTCGCAATACAATCGGACTTCGCAAACTTCATGATCTACGCGGTAAATGACAGCATACTAAAAGCTTTGTGCTTCGACAGGAGGTTCAACATAGTGATCCCAAATCATGAGTCTATCAAGACCCAACATCAAACCTTAAATGTAACAAATGGTATACGGATAAATCCAAAATGGACATCGGAGTAGATGCTGGTATCCATGGCAACACTGCAAAGCCAATGGGAAAAAAACCCAACGCCTTTAAAGCTGAGCTTTATGGTATACAAGAATGTGGTAGATTAAGCAGTTTTAAGCTCCAAATCGGTGATACACTGGTTCAACCCTCATGGCTTGTCTAAAGAAAAAAGAGTTAAGCCCTGATCGCTACTAGGGCAATAAGGACATTGCAGCAAATGAAAGGCCGATAAGCTCACTTGAAAAGGTTCAGCTTATCTGTTCAGCCCAGAGCCTTTCCGTGGCATCCCGTACTCAGCAATAAATTCATCGATCAAAAACTGGCAAAACAAAGTGTGTTAATCCTATTGGGAGAATATACCAGGTTCGACAGGCTAAATTATAAATTTTATCAAATTGCCACGTAACCTCAAAGGAGATAATATCAGAAGAATGGGACACTGCCAGCCTCAGTCTCACTTACACAGGAATCTGAATGTCACCTTTGTATGGAAGACGAAACCACGAACACACAAGGAGAGCACCTACCTCAAAGTATCTCCACCTGATTTTTTATTTTTTTTTTATAATCAGCGCGCGCTCAAGGGGTTTTTGTACCCTTAAAATGTTCGTACACAGCGCGCAGGCGAAGGAAATTTAGAGGGGAAGAAAAGACAGGTGTACCGATGTACATTGTTTTTAAATGTTTGTAAGTTATAACGACCAGGAATACAGAGATCGGCAGGGCATTCCATAAGCGAGTAGTACGGCTTAGGAACGAATCACAATATTTTAGAGTACACCCGCGATTTCAATGGAGCACTGTGGTGGAAATAGCGATAAAACAAAGTGCGACACGTTAGGCGCACCTGACCAGATGTGAGCATTGTACTCCAATTTTGGGGCGGATGAATCCCTTAGACATTGAGACCAGATCAGAAGGGGAAAAGTATTTCTTACATCGCTTGAGTAAACCTAGACGTTTCGCAGCATTTCTGACGACAGCGACTATGCGGTCGTTCCACCGTAAGTTGTTACTGACACACATACCGAAAACGAAAAGTTGGTCGGTTTCGACGATGCAAGTGCGGTTCATGGATAATGGCTCGGTGTTTAGATTTCGCTTAAACGACAGCAGATAGCATTGTGTTTTGGAAGCATTGAACTCTACTCTGTTAGTGTTTCCCCAATTAGTTATGCTGTTAATATCGGAATTTAATGAGCTTAACATACGCAGCCGTTCCCGTTCTACAGCCGAAGAGTAGGGACGTGAGTCCGAGAACGAATATGAAAAGCAGAGAGTACTGTCATCAGCAAAGGAATATATTGGATTAGAAGTAGCAGACAAGAGATCGTTGAAGAAAATTAAAAAGAGTGCCGTTGACAGAATGGAGCCCTGGGGCGCACCAGCATTTATTTTGTGAATATCAAACTTGAAACCGTCCAAGACAACTTGAATTGAACGTTCCGAAAGATAATTTCTAAGAAGAGAGTCAACGATCCCAAGAGCACGCATTTTCGACAAAAGAGCCTGATGCCAAACTCTGTCAAATGCCTTAGAAATATCAAGTGCAACTATCTTGCTTTCGCCAGATTGATGTACACTTTGGTTCCACTTTTCGGTGAGACATGCCATCAGATCACCAGTGGACCTGTTGCTACGAAAACCGTACTGCCGGTCATTAAGAAGTTTTCGTGTTTCGACATATTTCATGAGCTGACGGTTTATCAGCGTTTCCATGACCTTGATGAGAAGTGCAATGGGTCTGTAGGTGGAGAGAGAAGATTCGCCTTTTTTAGGGACGGGCTGTACAAATGCTGTCTTCCATCTGCTCGGAAAGAGTCCTAAAGAGTAGGATTGATGAAAAAGCTTACGCAGTGGTTTTGCCAGCGTGGAAGAACACCTCTTCAGAAGAAAGGGAGATATACCATCTGGACCAGCGGACTTATGCATGTTGAGATCTTTAAGAACTCTGGCTACTACACGAGTGCAAAAGTGGATTCGTCCCATCATAGATTCGACGCACTTAAGTGTAGGCGGGGACAAAGCACAATCTGGGAGTATTGAGCTAACATAGCTATTAAGAAAATTGAGGCTCATCTGGTATCCTAAATTGATTTTGTGCCACAGTAGATCATTCAGGTCCCTGGCGACTTAGAAAATTGATAAAATTACCGCTTCTCTGCAGTCGGAACCTAGAACCGAATAAGAAACTGCCAGACGGAACAACGAAGTAAAGAATTTTTTTGAAACTGCTCGTTCGTAAGACAGTACAAAAAAAGGCACAACTAAGCGGGAACTTAGAGAGCCTTTATAGGAAAACTCTCAATATTCTAAAGACGGTAATATGCTGTGCATTTCAATAGGCAGCCAGGGTAGCAGGTCAGCGGGCATAAAATATGGTAAGAAGGATTACAAATTCAGAAATCGAAGAGAGATTCATGGAATCTGCATCTGGGTGATTGTCCCAAACAGAATTTTCCCAAGCAAGCCAAAGAACATCACATCTTTCGTTATACTCTAGACCAATAGATATTGCTTTCCATTTATTTAATGGCATATTTGTATATAAATATAAAAAAACTATTGTAAACAAGTGTATTGTTAAATTTAAAACGTGTTTTTTTTTTTTTGGGCAGCACATAAAGATTGTTGAATTATTGCATTTTATTATTATTTTCTTTTTGTTATAATAAAAATAGATTTTTAACAAAACCTAAACAATCGAGAACTAAGTAAATTCGTACAAAAAACATTATCTAGCTGTAAATTGTTGTTTTCCTCTTCTTATTTTATATCATACAACAAATTGATTTTATTTTATTTGGATTTATTTTGTTTTATTTGTTATACATGCTATTTAAAATTAGTTTTAAATATTTACACGTTATTTACATTGATGTTTTTTATTTAATTTCTTATATCTAAGATTTATTGATTTCCAATTGATAATTTATTTCGTTACAGGATGATGCAGTATGAAACAAGGAATTCGGTAAGAAAAAATTACAAAATTTGATGGTAAAAATATTTTGAGATTCATTTTAAGATATTTGTTGCATTGTTTTTGTGAATCATCGGATCCCTTACGTTAATAGATATCGTAGAATAATTGGAAGCGGTAAGCGAGGGAGCTAGAGATTCTAGACCTGTGTGTCAACCCAGCCAAAGAAAATAGCACTTTGTTCAAAAACTCTAGCTTCTCCATCATTAGACGGTGCTAAGTTATACAGGAGAGGCAGGTGTTCGGGCGGTGGTGGGGGTAGGCAGCTGCACTAGGTCTCCTTTTGTTCTGTAGGCATTCCTATTTAGTAGCGAACATGGTTTGGACCGGAGTGCATCGTGGCTTTGACGTGCGTGCGTTTTAAGATTTCGCGCAATAATGCTGTTCCTACTGCGAACACAATTCGGTCCTGGATTCGGCAGTTGGAAAAAATTGGTAGCACGCTATGAATAGATACACATGGCCGACGAAGATCCATCAAAACACCAGAAAATGTGGAGCTAGTGAGAGCAGTACTCGAGCAATCGCCAAGGCACGAAGGCACGCTATTGCATTGGGGGTTTCAGACCGCCGTTTGAGGAGGATCCTGCATTTAGATTTCAATTCCCATCCCTTCAAAATAATGATGGTTCAAGAATTGAACCCAGCATACTACGCCAACTGCCAAAATCTGTGTGAGGAAATGCTTGCAGCGATCCCTCCTGAGGCAGCATTCTTCAGTATCGACGAGGCACATTCTCACGTAAGCCGGACTGTCAATAAACAAAATTTTCGCTACTGGGCTGAAAACAACTCCTAAATTGTTCACGAAGGACCGCTACATTCTCCTAAACTAACGGTGTGGTGTGCCGTATCGCAATTTGGCGTTATTGGCCCGTACTTCTTTGAAGAGGGAGGCGTTACCGTTACCGTGAATTCCGGTCGCTATGTTTCAAGTTTACAAAATTTTCTGCAGCCCCGACTGGAAGTTGTTGTTGAAGAAGAGGGATTAGGGGATGTTTGGTTTCAACAGGATAGGGCTACAGCCTACACAGCACGAAATTCTCTAAATGCTTTAAGAAAAATGTTTCCCGGACGTGGGGTGGCCTGCGCGGTCGCCGGATTTAACCATGTGCGACTTCTTTCTTTGAGGATATCTTAAGGAAAAACTGTTTAAACGTCGCCCCCAAAACCTGCTGGAGCTAAGGGAGCGAATTGTTGAAGAAGTGAACGCAATACCCCTCGAAATGTGTCAACGGGCTGTTCAAAACTTAAGAAATCGGCTCCAGCAATGTATTGCACCTAACGGCCGCCATCTTAAAGACATTATTTTTAAAAATTAATGCCTATAAAATGGTAAGTTATACGGATTCCAAAAATAAAAATATTTGTTTCATATATGGTATACCCTGGTTTTCTTTTTTCATCTCTTCAAAACTGCTCAACTGGTTCTGCCGCACCCTGTATAACTGAAATGATCTATGGGACTAAAAGGTTTTGCAAAACAACTATGCGACTCGTAACTATATCCCCAAGTTTTTCAGTTCTCTTGTGGAGGCACATGCGATAAATAGGAGCGTTAATGCTGTATAAAAGAACTACGTACAACGAGCCTTATGCTTCCTCCAAACAGATAAAGTAAGGGCGAACTGATCAGATTTAGGGAAATTACTCTTAAAGCTTTGCTACCTCAAGACGGTGCAGTGCCGGCAATTTCTTTGGATGTTGAAAAGTGAAGAGTTATTCTGCAAGCTGTCCCAAAAGAGTGTTTTTATATACGTCAGACTAACAAAAAACTGCATTAGTAGCGATCAATAACGCACATTTTCTGCAGAACCAACTTATTCAAACCATATTACACTTCTGTTCCTAAACGTCAACATATCGTCATACTTTGGCAGATCAATTAGGCATTTCAATTGTAGCTGCAGAAAAAGTTAGAAGATTTTTGTGCGGAATAGTTTTGCGTTTTTTGAAGAGGAAAGGTGTAAGAACTTATGAAGTGCACTGCCACGACGTTTTTGTACGCAAAACAAATGACGACCATACTAAGTTATATACGCGCACTGAATGCATTCAAATACTCACCAGGAAAGATTTGCGGTTGTACAAAGGTAAAAATTCTGACGCTTACGAATTCTATTTAAGTTCCTATTTTCAGTTCGTGAACACAACAAAACCGCGGGGCGCAGGCAATCAATTGGCCAGCTTTTATGAATTCAGTCGCTATGGATCCTTTCTCGGGAGCTGATTCTGCAATCATCTTGGCTCGCATAAATGATAGTGTTCTACTCATCAGTAAATGAGTGCGAAGAAATAAATTCGAAGAAATCGGTACAAAAACGGATAAACCTAAATCTGGGCGACCAATGTCATCAAGAACTGACGCAAACCAGTCCATTTTTGACAATCCGGACCTACCAGTTCATAAGGGATCAAATGGTTTGAATATGCCCAGATCATCATTACGCCGGGTCTTGCGCAGTCTTTAAACTGGACGCCTAGAAGTTGGTGCAAGGAATAAAGCCAAAAGATGCCAGTAAGAGAATTCAAATCGTTAACAATATACGAGTAACTGAACGTTTTCACCTTATCGGACACAAAGCCAAACTGCCGTCATATGAGTGCAACAAACCCGAAACGCAAGCATCAGAAATCCATATATTAACCTAAGGTTTAGGCTGCAATGTCAGCGCGAAGGATAATCGGCCCGTACTTTTTTGAAGATGGAAGCGGACGCGCTGTTATAGTCAACTCAGAGAATTATGTGGACAATTTCTTCGTGCCTGAACTCGAAAATGTTCCTGGTTTTAACCAAAGGTTGGTGGACGTGAAGGGCCCACAAATTAACATCCATCACGATGTTATCATGATCATGATTCTAGACATCCGCGGCAAGATAGGCCACAATACTGCGTTTGAGCTCGCTATGGATTCCCATGACATTGAAGATCGAAAAGACTATGGTGAGAGGTTTATCGATGACAATCGGACCTGCAATAAAATCAGCTGAGTTTCATCTGAATCGCAGCGCACATCGGACCAGATGTATCACACTCAAAAAAGCCTTCGGTGAAAAACACCTTTGCCAACATGCTAAGTACTCTTGGAAATAAGACAAAAGAACTTTGAATTCTGGTTATGGGCCAATAATTATGGAACCATTTTAAGGCAGAAGTGGAAATGATTAGCGCATCTGCTTCTGCATCAACTCCAGAGGCACCATCGTTCAAAGGTCTGTTCAGTTACTCGGATAAGCGGACGATATTGACATATTGGGAAAAACAGAGCGAGCTGTCAATGGAGCGTTTGCAACTATTAAAGCAGAAGCGGCGAAAATATTCCTCAGGTGGTAGAAGAAGTCACGGCAGATGAAGATAATGAGATTCCTTCCAATGCATTTTCAGCTCAAGTGATAACTCATATGTGGAACCTAGCTGACAAGACGATTTCTACAGGAACAATTGAGCAATGGGTTATAGATGGAGATGGTCACTGTGCTTTGAATATAGTCGTCACTATGTGTCTTCATTTATTTAAATTGCTGGTGAGGAAGCCAGATACAGTGTTTGCAAATCGGCTGCATGATCATTTCATGGCGATGAATGAAAGACAATGCTTAGATTTAACACTTGCATTTCCTCACATCCAGTCTTTTAGGACATCTCGCTAGAAATAACTCTCCAGATCTTAAAGTACTAGCGATTCTGATTGGGCGGTAGATAATTGGAAATTGTGAAGCCACAACAAGGAATCAAGTTAAAGGATTGTTGCTTGGGTCCTATTTGATGCCTGCACGCCACCACCTCTGGTAACAAGCGATCACAAGAGAGCGCCAGATTCTTTACCGAACTCCTATCCCAAAATTTTTCAACAAGTCCTATGCCGCCAACATCACGTACCAAAGACGTTGCAACTGATGTGCTGGGTTTCACCCAATAACCACCAAGAAATTCCTGGTCTGATGAAGAATGCCAACAGGCACATACAGCGAAAAAGGCGTACAAAGCTGCGCTGCAGCGAAGGACGACATCTGCTCACAAGCTCTACCTATAAAAGAGTCAGGAAGAACATATGCTTCTTCTTTAGACGAAAAAAGAGCACGAACAGCTCGCTATGGAAGATATTAGGAGTGTCTTTTTGTCATCGGTAGCAGCGCTTGATTTTCGTAGTCCAAGAAAACGCCTATCGGCGTTGACTATTAACATTGGGATAATTTGGCAGCACTGGCTGTATTTGTTCGAGAAGAGACACATATTTTAGCGCTCCCTAGTTATCGGTACTATTGAAAAGTAGGTCTGGAAGCATTTTTGCTATCTGCGCTAGCTCCGATAAATATTTTGCATTGAGTTAGCGCGTATAGGTTAAGTTGTTAGTGTAATTTGCACATAGATTGGAAAAACAACACACCTATTGAGACTTCAGGCAAGAAAACTCGTATAGAAGCATGTAGCGATGAAGAAGTAAACCTTGTAGGAGTCACAGTCGGTGCTGAGAATATAGAACAATTTTTCTGCTGACTGTATAACTGCGACGAAGCCCAATATACCGCCGCTGGCCAAAATAGACCATTCAACTTAGACGATGAAAGACAAAATTTCTGGTCACGTGACCAAAATGAAGTAAGGACAGCAATATCTAAAATTCAACAAAGCAATCTGGCAACCTGAGAGCTTACCGGCCGAGGCATTCAAAGCTGCTGGAAATAACTTTGTGGAGGGCATGCACCAACTCACTTCTCAGATTTGATCAGAAGAGTGTATGCCTGATGAATGGAATCCCAGCACCGTTTGGCCGAACCACAAAAATAGGAAACTCCCTTAACTGCGCAAAATATAGACATATAAGTCGCCTCAACATCATATACAGGATCTAATCTGCCATATTGTATGAGCATTTGTAACCCTTCACCAGCAACCTGATTGGAACCAGCCCAGGAAAGACCATAAACGATCAAATCTTTACACTCCGGCAGATCCTGGAAGAAAAAAAACTCAAGTCCAAATCGATACCCACCATATTTGCATCAGTTTTAAGGCTGCATAGGACAGTGTTTATATAGACGATCTACATAGAGACAAGCCTACTTTTGACATGATGACATGGCGATGAAGAAACCGAGATCTTTGATGCTAAAAATATTTCAGTTAAGGTGACCTACTATCACCTACTTGAAAGAATTGTGTAACTAACCAACAGCGGTGGCAACATTTTTCAAAAAGTTTCTCGACTAAATACTAGCGCGCGACGACGATATTGACATAATTGGTAGAACTCAGCGGGCTGTTACCGGTGCGTTCGCTAGTGTCGAAACGAAAGCTGCAAAAATTCGTTTAAGGGTAAATAAAGACAAAATAAGCACATGCTGTCAACAAGAAGGGACACGCAACATCGACGGATTGAATAGTCGACAGCAAAATATCGAAGTAGTAATGGACTTTCCCTACCTTTGTTATCAATTCTTCCAACAACACCTCAGTAGACATAGAATAAAAAATCATTTTTGCCAACCGCTGTTTCTTTGAGTTAAGAAGGCAATTGAGTAGTAAGGCCCTATTCCAAACAACTAATGAAACTCTATATAAGACCTTGATCATCCTAGTCCTACTTTATGGTGCTGAAGCATAGACCCTATCGAAAGCAGGTGAAGATATCCTCGGTCGTTTCGAAGGAAAAATCATTCGTACAATATTCGGTCTCATTTGCGTCGACGGGCTTTGGAGGAGAAGATTCAACGACATCGATCTAGTCAGAAAACTTTGCATCAGTCACATGAGATGGCTAGGACATATAGATCGAATGAACTGCTACCATTCGCAGTCTTCGAATTTAACCCGGAGGGACTACGAAGAAGAGGGATGACCCCGCCGTAAGTGGTCGCACAAGTAGACTTGGAGGCAGTTTAAAGACCGATCTAACTGGAGAGGATTGTGGTGCCACCTAAGTAAGTATCGTGAATTCTGTCTCAAACGACCAATGCTAGCCTACTTCTCACTTTAAGGAAAATATTCCGAAAATAATACCCCAGTAGGACAGAATCAACACACACAAATAGCAATAATTGTCCTGGTACAGGTACTTGGTAAGGTACTCATCACTGCAGTCTAATTAGACCTGTTGTGCCCGTCACTTCGCTAGAAGACGCGTTTTGTGGACATATTTTGGTAAAATAAGGGAGCGACTTTTTCCTTTAGAAGGACTTTATAAATAAAAATATAAATGAACACAAACTCATTGCAACACTGTACAACATTTATACCATTTAAGCTGTTCCCTTTCTTTTTTACGAATTCCTGATTGTTCGTCTTCACCCTGGAACTATCTTTCGAATAACTCTTTTCGATTTTCATTAATTTTTGTGCTGCTTATATTTTGCTTAACAATTTTTTCATTACATTCTTATTTCAATTTACTTAAATCTACATTTCTTTGGTGATTATTATTTGTGAACAATTTTAGTTTTACCATTAAGACTATTTTCAACTTAACTTAGATGCCTTCGTTTATTTGTATTTTTATTTATTTAAATGAGCTGCACACTTGAAGAAGTTCAGAAATTTGTTTTTGTACATTGTTTTTAGAGTTACACTTTGAATATTTCTTTTCTCTTAAAATTACAACTAAATTTACACGAAAAATAAAATAGAAAAAAACGAAAAACACAAACACTGAACGGAAATGAAATAAATGCTAGACAAAATCACGTTTTAGTTGTTGATGAAATAAATTAGATTCGATATCGCTGTTGAACGAATATGAGGACGTTGAGGACAAATGATTTCGGATGGAAACAGTGAAAGATAAATTAACTGCGAAAAAAGGTGTTTGACTTCAAATTGGATTCATGACAAATTTTCATAGTATTCAAGTGGTATCTTTTATTTGATGATCATAAGTCTGATGGTTGGAATGATGATAACCAGGACGTATGGCAACTCGTACGTAAACTGTTAACAATCGTTGAGGGCCTAAGGATCTCGGATGTCAATTCGAATTGTATTCTTCCCAATCATATCTTATACAAAAAATACGAGTCTACACCTACGTTGTAAGACAAGATGAGGTGATTAGAGAAGATAAAAGTAATCTAAAGCAAATCTAGCTGAGCCTTTGAAAGCTATACTCGACACTATCTCAAGTCCAGATTGCAAAGCACGTGAAGTGTTCGCGTTGTGTTGTGCAAACCACAATTAAAAAAAAGTGCTGAGGCTCAAGGAGTAAAGACTAAGTCAGGGAGAGGAAGAAAACGTTGAACCACAATCAAAGGAGACCGCCTTATCAAAAGAGAAGCGTTGAGAAATCGTCGACAGACAGCTTTTAACTTTACGACTAGGCTAAGAAGTCACCATCTACAACTGTGTTGGCAGACGACTTAATGAAATTGGCTTCAAAACTAGAAATGCCAGGCATAACCCGTTGCTTTCAGGAGATAACAAAATAAAAACGACCTGCTTGGGCGTCTGCAGGAATTTGGTAACTGCAGACTGGGAGAAAGTTTCACGGTCCGATGAATGTAATATCGAAATAAGTTCAACGCACGATAGAAGTTAATAATAAATCTCAATCTTGACTGGACTTGACATAAGACCATAAGAAATTTTGTCTCACAACTTTAACATAGTCTTTGCTTGTTTCTGTTCAGCTTTTCGACTCTTCTGATCTAGTGAACGTTGGAGGCAGACTTGCAGAGTTCAAACTCTTTGCAATCCCGAATGTCTACTGTAAAACGCTGTGGGGGCAGTCTGATGATTTGAGGTTGTATGACGTCCGGCGGAGAGGGAACTCCATTTATTTGTCGAGGATGGATGAACTCCGAGACCGATATTCCAAAGCTGGAGCAAACTCTGAAGCTTTCCATTGCTAAATTATTTAGAAGGTAAATAAATAAATTTATTTTCCAACAGGACAATGCTCCGTGTTACGTTGCGAGCAAAATCGAGGCTTGGTTCCACCAAAATGGGGTCAAAGTCTTGCAGTGGCTCATTCAAAGCCCTGACTTTAACCCAATTGAGAATCTATGGGCTCATCTGAAGAAAAGCATCCGTCCCCAGAAGTGCAAACCCATACCGGAGTTAAAACAGACCATCAATAGAGTACGAGTATAAGACAGTACAAATCCTTCTGTATGCAAACGATTGGTGGATAGTGGAGTTCTCATTTAAACGACATTTACTGAACATTTCAGACAATTTTGAAGGAGAACAACCAAGTGACCTTCTGATAGGGATGACAATAGTCAATAGAAACCTTGGTACCGCATCTGTAGATCCTGGATGAAAACAGTGGCGATCGCTGTGTTAAACTAAATTGAATTTGTACGAAATGTTCATCAGGCAAACAGTGACGCTCTTTAGAAATAAATGACGAAACGCAAGAACCAACACAATGACAGGAAAAACTTTCGAACTAGAGAACGTACTATGACAACGTAAAACTGAAGCGTTTAAGAAACCAAGTAGCGAGAAGTTGGATACAGACCCCGCTACCTGAACTTGAACGAAAGCGAGCAAAAGGTATTATTACGGAACAGAACAAAATAAGAATGGAGTTGTCACCATATTGACAGCGCAGCTACTAGATAAAACCGTAAGCTTACCAATAATTAGCGACCAACTTATGGTACCAAAATTGGTAACTGAAAGCGAGACGTGGAATATGGTTAGTGCCTACGCCCCACAAGTACGCAGTGAGTAATTAGAGAAAGATATGTTTTGGGAGCGATTTAAATGTTGGCTACCAGGTGTAACTAAAAGATCAGTGCATTTGTTCTTGTTTTTTCAAGCCAAAACGTTACATGACTACTTTTCACAAATTCTAAAATGATAATAAACACACGCACCCCCACCGGTGCAAACAATCTCAAAACACTCAAACCAGGCCCGACTAGTAATCATGTGTCTAGGAGCGAGCCTAACTACAATCTGAGCTTTTCAAATCTTGACAGCGAAGTCTTGTGCCGGTGCGTGGGTGGCACTACGCATCTCTCCAACCCCTCGCATCAGCGAGTGGCCGGCGTTCAGCCTGTTAAATGGAATATCAAGGGAGAGAAGGCTTTTTATCGGTGCAGAATTAAATACAGCGGGGGAAGATATACTAAACAAAAACACCACTTGATTGCTTACTCCAGCGATGGATACCCAACGTATGTCCATGCTGGAATAACTCGGAATGGCCAGTAAAAAATTCTAAAGTATATCAGCTCCAGCTTTTTCTGACAGATTTGTCGATGAAAAAACCAGAGAACAACCAAAGGAAACCGGCATCAGTAGAAAAAAATAAGCTACCACAATTTAAACAACGAAAGAGGTCAGTTCTGGGCGCAAGGTATATGGATCAACTTCCAAGAAAAATGTAAGAGTATTACAGAAACTCTGCTCGGTATTTCAAAAGGCCGGTTCCACATACAAAAAACAAAAATGGAGTGAACTAACAAAATGAAATGGAGTTCACATTTAGTAGAAATCGTGATAGCCCAGCTATGCTTACATTAGACATCTTCCTTCACGTGGACATTTTGATGCTTATGGAAACTGTAATCTGTAAACGGTGATTCTTTATGTAAAGCGTCCTCTTAGTTGACGGCATTGAAATATTCCTTTGATTCCGATGGATCAGCAACCAGTATCTTGCTGCCAGATTTCAACATGCTCATCGGTGAATTTGGAACCAAACGTAGAGTTTCATCGACGTTACGACCGACTGGCAAGCCGTTCACCGTGATTTGAGGAAATATGCCAGTGGTAGCTTCAAAATAGCACCAGTAGCGGAAAAGCTGAAAGAAATCAGACTTAGATGGTATGCCCACGTCATGAGGAGGTTAGAAGATCATATTGTCCGAAAAGTATTACAAATTCCAATACATCCAAGGACAAGAGGGCGGCCTTAAGCAACATGTCGGTCGAACATTATAAATGAGCTACGGAGAGCCTAAATGAATCAGCCGTACAAGGAGAGTCGACCCCATTTAAAATGGAAAAGCAAAGAATAAGAAAAGAAAGATACTACCACTGCATTATACAGGATCTTCCGAACTTTGACAGTTGACAGCGGCCATATTGTTGAAGCTACATCTGTCAAATTGGCTGTCATTTATTCAGTTTGTTTTGCCATGGATTGCCATGGATCACCATGGCTGGACATAGCGCTCAACAACACGTGCAAATGATAAAATTGTTTTATCAAAATGGGTGTTCAGTTCGGGCAACGTTCCGCGCGCTTTGACCATTATACGGTCGCCATAATCGTCCTACCGAGAGGACTATTCGCAGTGTGGTGGATAAATTTCAATCCACTGGTTCAGTAAACGATAAGCCAACACCAGTACGTGGACGAAACGCAAGATCTGCCGAAAACATTGCCGCTGTCCGTGAGAGTGTGCAGGAGAATCCGAGGCAGTAGATTTCGCGCCGTTTACAAGAACTCGGCGAATTTTGCGTCCTGACTTGGTCCTGCATCCGTACGAAATTCAACTGACCCATGAGCTGAAGGTAAACGACCATAGACAACGACGTGTCTTCGCTGAACGGACTCTGGAGCAGTTGGAAACTGACTCTAATTTTTATCGAAAAACCATCTTCAGCGATGAGGCCCATTTCTGGATGAATGGGTGCGTCAACAAACAAAATTGTCGAATTTGGGACGATACCAACCCACATGAGATCCAAGAGTGCCGAATGCATCCCGAAAAAGTCACTGTTTGGCGTGGATTTTGGGCTGGAGGCGTCATCGGTTCACATTTCTTTGCTCAAAAATTGGAACAAACACCCGGTTCATCGCGCCAAAACTCAAGGTTGCCTCAATAGACCGAAACAACAGCTCCAGAAATTGGCAAGTTCCTGGGATTGATTCAGTGGATGGGTCTTGTTCGTCTGGCCCAAATAAGAGATTATTGGTCTAAAAGCCCCCTCTACGAAAATAATATGAGCAGTCATGAGCCGCAACCGTTTCGAGCTTCTGTTAACAATGCTGCACTTCGCGGATAACAGCATTGCTGCAAGTGATCGGCTGTCGAAACTGTTAAGTTTGATAGGGCTGCTTCAAGCGAAATTCAAAGAAGCCTACACTCCTGATGAAAATGTTTGTATTGACGAGAGCAATGTTCCATTTCGTGGTAGAATTTTTTTCCGTCAATATATCCCCAACAAAAGGCATAGATACGGCATAAAGCTTTTCAAACTTTGTGTTCAAGGCGGCTACACCTGGGCTTTCAAAGTCTATATTGGAAAGGAAAGAGTGGACAATTTATCTGTTTCCGAAAAAGTCGTAATGGAATTGATGGATGACCTTTTGGACTGTGGAAGGACTCTGTTTTGTGACAATTGGTACACCAGCGTTTCATTGGCAAAGTCTTTGGTCAGCAGACAAACCCATTTGGTTCGGCACTCTTCGAATTAATCGGAAGAACAACCCAGTAAACGTCGTAAAGGCCAAACTAAAAAAAGACGAAACGTTTGCTGAGCAGAACGAGGATAAAATCGTTGTGATGAAGTGGAAAGATTAAAGGGAAGTTCTGATGCTGAGTTCAAAACACGATAATTCGTTGGTGCCTGTAACTTCCAGAAGACCGGTCATCAGCAAACCTGCGATGGTTGTCGACTACAATAAACGAAAAACCTTTATTGATCTGTCGGACCAAATGTCGGCATATTCGCCGTACTTGCGCCGGACACTCAAGTGGTACAAACGCTTATTTTTCCACTTGGTTACTACTACATCCGTTGTAAACTCTCTCGTTCTATAAAACAAAATAAATGGCACTAAAATGAATATAACCAACTTTCAAGGAAAAACCCGTCGAAGGCTTAACGCGGGTGACATCTGATGCACCAAATATTTTACCACTCTTGATCCCGTCTACGTCTGCTGGAACTGGAACAAAGCGCAAACATGTTCTTCAGGAAGAAAAGAATTACCCTAAAACGATGTGCTGCGTGCTATAAAAATATGTCCCAAGGACAAGGAGCTGCGTATATCCGGCAAAATGCCAAAAGGATTAGCACCATCTGCGTCCAATGTGAGACCCCTTTATGTATTTCGTGCTTTAATTTAACACCTTTTTAATTTACTTTGTTCCTTATTTCTTTAAGTATATTGGTATGAGTTCTTACAAAAAATAAAAATGAAAAAGTTTTTAAGTTTTTACTCATAATTTGTAACAAGGACCTGACTTGGTAGACCCAGAACTTTCTCTAGTATACTGAGGGACTAGAGAAACAATCAGTATATAAAAAACATGTACATTTCGTGTACACTGGTGGACACTAGTGCACACATAGGCACATGTACTACCGGTCGACATGTCGGTCTACTCTGGTGGTACAAAAATGTACAAAAATGTACCAACCGTGTACACATGGCGCTGAACGTGTTAAATCGGTTTTGGAGCCAGCCGAAGCCATTCTTCGGTACAGGGAAAGTCGACCTAGCAACAACAGGGGTTATGGTGGCATTGCATAATAAGACCAGAGTCAAAAGACCATCGTCATGTGGGTCGGTGCATGAGCAGTATAAAGGAAAAATGACAGCGATGGAAGTGAAAATGCTACGAATACCAGCTTGTGTTACAAAACGCTTAAGGCTAAGCAAATCAACTCGATTTTCTATGTACAAATTCCGATCGAAATGGCAATGGAGGACAGATATAATCAAGGTTCGAAAGAACAATTATCGAATCATTTAAAATTTAAATAGAAAAACATCAGCAAAATCTAGACCTCACCAACGAAGTGATCTAAACTAGAGCAATCTGAATAATGACACCAAAGTCCATAAATTTTGCCAACTGTACAAAAGGCGAAATGAAATAGCAATCAAGATACGTGAGAAAAAGAAGATAACGTCATTCACTAAAAGATCATACATCTAAGACGTCATCGATGGTGTTTTCTGCTGAGATTGTTGTAAACGTCCAGTGATACGAGTAGGTACTCATTTGTGTGATTCCACATAGCACCTTGATCAAAAAGTTTCCGCACCGCACCACCGTGTGGCGCTCCCATTGTTCCGATTTAAGTTCTGTTTTTTTTTGTCCAATTGGTAAATCTGTTGTTGACATTCCCTCTAAATCTTAGGGTCATAGCTTGACATTTGCAAAAGTTACGTAGCCAAGAGAACATCTATCTTTGTGTGTATTGGCGATTTTTTACAATTTTAGAAATGGATTTAAATTTGCAACAACGAACTTGTATTACATTTTTCGTAAAAAAGGGATTTCATGGTGTGCGAACGTTCGGCAACGATTCTCTAAAGAAAACGGTCGTTTACCAGTGGCATCGGTTCAAAAGTGGTCGTGAGTCAATCGAAGATGATGAACGCAGTGGTAGACCATCGATATCAAAAACCGATGAAAACATTGAATGTTGGTCAATAACCGCAAATTAACCACCAGAGAGATAGCGGAGGACTTGAACATTGGCTGTGGATCCATCCAAGACATTTTGGTTAATGATTTGAGTTTCCGTTGTGTAGCAGCAAAGTTGGTGCCAAAATACCTCAATTTCATGCAAAACCGAGACCGTGTTAACGTCGCAAAAGAGATGATTTGCGAGGCTGAATCTGATCCCACATTCATCAAAAGGATAATTACTGGTGACGAGACGTGGGTTTATGAGTACGACAGTACGACACGCAATCCAGACATCAGGCAAGTGAATGGCGTTCACCAAATGATCCGAGACCAAAAAAACCACGTCGTTTTCAGTCAAAAAAGAAGGCAATGCTCACGGTTTTCATGGATTACTCGTACAACGGTGTAGTGCATCATGAATTTTTGTCAGACGGCCAGACGGTAAACAAAGAGTATTATTTGGGCGTTATGAGACGTTTGCGTGAAGCAATTCGCCGAAAGAGACCAGAATTGTGGATTTTGCACCCTGATAACGCACCGTCGCACAGTGCCATCATTATTCGTAATTTTTTGGCAAAAAATGCAACAAATACCATCCAAAAGCCACCGAATTCACCTGATTTGGCTCCCTGTGACTTCTTTCTGTTCAATCGAGTTAAAAAACCACTACGGGGAACGCGTTTCAGCAGCCGAGAGGAAGTAATGGAAAAATCGCAGGAAGCACTGATGGACATACCGAAAGCCGAATTCTAAAAAATGTTTCGAGGATTCGATCAAGCGCTGGCATAAGTGTGTTGCAGTCGATGGGGATTACTCTGAAGGGGACAATATATGTAAATTTAGATTAATAAACTTGTATTTCCAATTTTCTGAATACATTCCGGGAACTTTTGGATCGAAGTAGTATTAAATATCTCTACAAGCCCATGAATGTCAGAGAACTTTCTTATTTTGAATAAACCTTGATGATGGAAAAGGGGGAATTTTAGTGAATTAATTTCCAAAAGACGCAGACGTACTGCCATTGCAAGTTCACTACGTACACTATCATCGTCATCTTAACTCCCCATCTTTTCGTGGTCTGCAAGATCACATGTAAATTCTGAAACTATGAACTAAGTTATGAATCCTTTTGCACAAACAGTTTTAATACATATTGGGTCATTGGTAAGTGGTAAGTATAAGTAATTCCTACTGTGACTACTATTAGTTTTGTGATATAACAAATTTTTAAAACCATTTTATCAACAAAATAAAAACTACATAATGTGTATAAGCATATACTTGTCTCTTGCGATTTTGTTTTAGTTAAGCAGCTGGCTTCCTCTCCTTGTCTATGGCTATGGCACTAAATACGAGTATGAACTAGCTGAGAGGATGCTCTTTTCAACCAACTATTGTTCCTATTTACAATTTGCTGTTTTTTTGTGTTTTTTTTTTTTTTTTTAAATTTTTAGTTTGTCTATAAAATTCTTAAATGCTAATCCCACTTTCGTCACCTACTAATTTCTATTTTTGTTTTCTTATATTCTTTCTTCAGCAACATTATGCATATCAGACTTTGTTTTATAAAAATGTTTTTGTTTTGTTTTGTTTTTAAAGTGCGTCCGGATATAATTATCTATTCGCACGCAATGCGTTTGTAACTTAATTGGTATCAAATACTAGAGTGTTAGTAAATAACAGAAAATATATATATAAACGTTTATATGTGTACGGATGTACGTTTGTGTTGTTTTGCTTAATAACTAATGACTATATACAGCTGCACGATACGTTGGGATATAAATAATCCCCTAGACTATCGAACTTTGAAGGATGAGAAGAAATTTAGCTGCCCATTCCATGTGTACGAGTAGATGAATGTTGTAAAATTAAAATACTTTTGGGCCATGTTTTAATGATCCGTGCTAACAGTTTCATCAATGTTACTGTCCCAATTAAATTCGGTGACACCTTGTTTGTAGTTGATGTTGCCGAGATTCGCAAAACGCTTCTCAAAGTCAGCGTCCTTCACTTTGAGACGTTCAAATCTGTTTAAGAAAATCCATAAATTACGAGTAGTCTGTCTGGTATATCTGTTTGGGATAACTCACCTCTGTAAGAGTAGATTTTTGGCGAATGTATACAGCTCAATGTCTAAGCTGTTTAGCTGCTCAATATGTTTCCTTTGGTCTGGCCGTAGATTACTAACAGCTGTCACTGAGATCGTTGTATTATGCTGCTCAAAGGGTATTGCAAAACGAAGATTGAATGTCTCCTCAAATATGTACTGGGATATCTACAAAGGCAAAGAATTTGATTAAGAAAAAAAAAACTTGATTGACCACTGTTAAGGGACTCCCACCTTTTGGTATTCTGTAAGACCAAAGTATGCCATGGCTGCTAGATTTCGCTTAGCGCTCGCTAACATAACACGATCACGTTCATGATGTGGCATGGATGTCTTGTTATAGCAGTTGACTAACGCCAAATCGGCTAACATGCGAGTTTGTCGATTGGCAGCGAGATTACTGTCACAGGCGGCAAAATCATCCAGCGTTACGTGCAGCCAGTCTTTACCTATAAAAGAAAATCACGGATTAGTATTCGTATGTTCAGTTCAGTTGAAATCGTTCTGAAAAGTATTTTACCTTTGTAGCAGGGTGGTAATTCAGCTGAAGTTGCTTGTCTACCTAAGCACCAGTGTCTTGAACCTTTCCACGTGGCACCTCGTCGTACGTGACGATATTCAGACATATACCGTGAAATTGGTTCCCTCAATAGAGTGATGTAGAAATATCTCCTTTTTGCGGTTTCACCTTCGTTTTTGTCTAATTCCTGATCCACACATGATGTCAACTCGGTCCAATCGGCATGCAGGCCACATTTCCAGCCGGTTGAGTAGCGTGAGAATAACCAATTCTCGTTGCGATGCGGACGGAAGCAGTAGCAACGTTTTCGTTGACGCTGACATTCACATGGACGCTGAAAAGTAATTGGAAACAGAATTACCTAGTCTTTACATATTTGACACTTGGCGAGTGGTCATTTTGAATTTATCAATGGGAGCGGAATTTTAAGGACAATTGGACGATGAAGTCAAATAATTCTATGGAGTTGGTTATATA
This sequence comes from Volucella zonaria, assembly GCA_963966105.1. NCBI lineage: Eukaryota > Metazoa > Arthropoda > Insecta > Diptera > Syrphidae > Volucella > Volucella zonaria. The sequence goes on along the minus strand of OZ014530.1, from coordinate 41,039,515 downwards.
ATTTTGATACTACAGATCTACAAGGGAAAAGATAAAAACCTGACGACTCAGCAGACGAAAATCTAGCGGAGATCATCGATTGCATAACCATCAATGGAATGGATCGGACAAAAAGAAGATAAAAAACATTGGTATATACGATGGACACTGAAGACTTAGGAAACAAGTCTTAAGCATCAGGCATGAAAGCGAACGCTTGACAACGATTCGCATCCAGGAACGATGGGTGTCGAATAAACGCATCTGTGGCTTCGGATGTTTAAGGCGAGCGATCATGAAGACTGCGAACTTGTCTTTATCTGCCGAATTCACTTTTTGTTGTTGCTGCAGACATAAGCTACGAAACGAACGGACAATGGCACAAATTCGTCGTTGTGTCCGCTTATTTTACCTACGATTCATTGAGATTCCAGGAAGATGGGACTTATCATATGCTGGGATGCTAATGCTCAGAATATTTTTTGGGGCAGTAGCAAATGTAACGTGAGAGGTAATCATCTCCTGGATTTCATACTGTCGTCTGACCTTTTTGTCAACAATGTTAGCTCAATGTTGGCTCTCAGCTAGAGTAAGACAGCAACTAATCGACTTAACGTTTTCCAATGGGAGATTACTGGCTGAAAACTACAGCATGTCAGACCATGGGTACATCGAATTCAGAATCGGAAGCGAGACGGAGGAATCCGCAGAAAACCAACTGACCACGGTTTAAAGAGGAGCCCGACAAGTCCAGCAGTGCTCCCTCTAAGTTCAGGGCAAAACAAAAGCTAGAGGAAGCTGCCCAGTACCATCACTAAGTGTTCTGAAATGGCATGTTCAGCTAGAAAGCAATCCTGCAGATCGCCCGTTCCTTGCAGGAACGTAGATCCGCAGCGTCTTCGTAAAGAAACTAGAAAACTTCTAAACAGGTCACTGTTGGAGGAAGACTAGAATCTTTACAGGTCGAAGCAAAGAGTGTCTATCACAAAGACTTTTTCGAAAAGATCGAAACAGTTTTTGAAACCATTAGGCTGGCCAAAGTCCTCAAAAGAGGAAGATCAACCAGGCTGGAATCACTCGTAAAACCTGATGACACCTATACTAGAGTCGAAGCTTGAGGTTCACTTCCCAGGTAACCTAATCGGAAGAAGCTAGTTGTGCTCCTATTAACCTCTAGGGAGCTGAGTAAAACAACACACCATAGCTGGTATATCTCATCGGTTGTGGTGACGGATGAGGCCTTTAAACATGCTGTTGTTTCCTTTGATGGCTTCAAGTCACTTGCTGCCGATGGCATATACTCATAGATGTTACAAAAAGGCATAGATCAGCCGCTGGTAGCACGGAGGAAACACTTCACTGCAAATCTGGCGAACAGTGAAAGTATCCTTTATACCGAAAATCGGAAAAAAAGGCTACACGGTCAGTAAGAGCTTCAGACTTGTAAGTTTGATTTCCTCCATGTTGAAGAGCACGGAGAGAATGGGCGAGATCCATGTGCGCATAACTGCCATGCAAATGCTTCCTCTGCGATACAACACGAATAACGACGCGGAAGTTCTTGCGAGAGTGCGCTTCATAATCTGGCAGGCAAAATTAAAGCCGCATTTGACAAGAAGGAATACGCACTGTGCATTTTCATCAACTTTTGACGGCATTTGTAAGTCACCACACAACACGGCGTAGACAAGTTTTGTGGTGAAGGACATTGATTCATTGATTGCGGATGCAGCCTGAAGCCAATATGTGATGTCGGGCGTAAATGGGGACTGCCCGCAAGGCGGCGTTCTGTCTCCACTGCTCACGTGCATGTTGGTCGATTCGCTGCTCAAAGCGCTCAATAGTTCTGACGTCTATGCGGATGATGTAGCTGTACTCTCTCTTGGATCGTGTCTAGCGTGATCGACGATTGGTGCACTAGAAATGGGCTTTCAGTAAATTCTCTCAAAACTGAGGTTGTTCTCTTTACGAAAAGTGGAAGTTGTCGGGTCTGACTCACGTAGTGCTAAAAGGGATCACCATCCAATTATCCAAAGAAACTAAATATTTAAGTGTTATCTTGGATAACAAACCTCTATGGACCAAACGTGTTACGTCAAAAGGCGCTAAGGCGCTGTCGGCAAGACATGGGGCCTGCCACCGAGATGGGTCCTCTGGACCTACTCGGCTATGATAAGGCCACTTATTTGCTGTGTTTCGGTTGTCTGGTGGAACAAGCTCGTAGGAAAATATGTCATTGCTGCTTATACCAAGCTCCAAAGAAAAGTCTGCCTTGGCTGGCCGGCGGGGCTCCTCTAGAGACATTTGATACGAGTACTTATATCATGGACTGCACTCTCAAAGCCATTTTCTTCTTAAAAATAACTGACCTTTGGTACAACACGCACTGGAGCTTTGATGACCTTGCGCACCGACTGTCTTATGACTCTGGTCTTATGACACCAGAACTCCTGCTGCGGTAAAAATACGAAATCGTATTCCTATGCCCAAGACTGATTTCGGCCAGAATCTGAGCCAGGAAAGAAATACAGTCAGGTCTTCACCGATCCAAAACCGATATAGGATGCAGCGCTGGTGTCTTTTTGGAGGACGAGAACATTAGGTTTCACTCCTTGTTAGAAAAACAAGCTGAGATGTACGCAATCCTGATGGCAACGAATTATATTGTGAAGAACCTGTTAAGGGGGCGAAGCATTTGCATCTGTAGCGACAGCCCAGCTTAGCTGATAACTTTGATGAACCCTCTTACGACCTCCAAGCTAGTCCGAGAATACAAGACATCACTGTTGGAACTCTAAATTCACTGAGTCTTGTGTGGGTCCCGGGTCACAATGGGATCACGGGAAATCAAATCGCCGATGAACGGCTCAGAGGAGAGTTAACTAGAACCCGAACCTACGTTGGATCTGCCTGCTTCCTCGATTAAGGCTTCCATTGACAGTTGGGTTTCATATAACCACAGGTGGCATGACTTCCCAGGTTGCAGCCAGACCAAACGATTGCTTTCCGATGTCTTAAGAGGTCAGCAGGAAAAACCGCAGGCTGCCTACTGGCATAGTGACGTAGTGCTAAGCACTTAAATGTACTGGGTATAAGTGATACAGCATTCTGCGACGCTTGCTGTGAAGGTGAGCAGTACCTCTGTGAATGTCCAGCTTACGCTCGCATCAGGCTACAAGTACTCGGCGTTGACGCGGTGGGTGCTGGTTCTGGTAGGGACTTTATCACTGAAACATTTACTTATCTTTTTTCCAAAGATTGTAAGATTCCATTAAAAGGGAGTTACAAGAAGCACAATGAACTAGTTCTTTGTCTGAATGCTCTGTTCCGACAGAAAAAAAGACTAAATACGCCAACATTAAGGCACACGACCCCCGTTGGAGGAGAAGGACGGCCTTGCGAAAGACTGCTTCTACGAGCTCCTCGACAAAGCCTGTGAATAATGCTCTAAATATGATGAGTTAATCCCACTTCGCGTGGGCCAATGTGAGCATATTTAGTAGCACGTTCGAGAAAAATAGCTTTCACAACATCATGCCCGGAAACAAACACAGGTTCATTAATTTTGTGGCGGGAAGTAAAGTAAAGTGAATATAGTCACCTCACGGTTTCCATATACGTAAAGGAGCCTAGCTGACTCCTGATCGACTACTGCAAAGCTCTCCTCAAGCGCTTTGGATGTACATACGAATACTCCGAATGACTAACATAGACTCGGACTTGTTGCCAAGATAGGGATAAGGATTCCGTCAGAGCCCAAAATCAGTAAATCATTGTGAGGAAATTCAACGTTGAACGACTCTACAATCGGATGCGACCTTCATGGCGATCAAGTCTTCCTTAACTTATCGACAAGTTTGATTCCGTCAAACGTAGAAGAACAGGGGCACCATTGCCAAAATGCAGTCAAAGAGGCCGTCTCTGATGTGCTTCGTTTCAAACCCCAGGTTCGATGACAAATGAACACACACAGACTTAAAAAAACAGTGGATAAATAGAGCGGCCCTCCGAAACGAAACGGGCTTGCGAGCTCTACGAGCAAGAAAGGGCATGATAAGAGCTCGATCGAACTCTTATAGAGTGCCGACCAGACCATTGACCAGTGCACTCGTAAATTCGCTCCTCGCGTGAAGAACAAAAACAAAAAAAAAAGCCGCGCCGCGAGTTAACGAAAATATAAAAATGAAATTCGCTGTGCGGGCACTAAACAAAAAAAAACAAAACAATAACGACGCGCGAGTGAAGTGGAATCGTCATCCACAGTGCGGGCATTCCTACCTTCCTGCCCCTGGTCAAACTGTTGCTTGCACTCGGTCACGTGACTGAGTGTACGTAACAACCGATGGATAGCGGGCTGTGGGTATGAATTTTATTGGTGTGCTGCTTCCTATTATTGTAAGGGCATAACACCAACAACAATTTGATTCGGTAAACCAAAGTCAGACTTTTCACTTCGTAGCCTTGCTTAGTATCGTCAGTGTTTGTGTTTTTTGTGTTTGTCTTTCTTTATAATTACTCGGGAGTTCATAGTGGATATTGCCAACATACGCGGGCTAAAAAGTAATCACTTTTCTGCGTACGTCCATGTCTGCAAATACAGGCCAGCTGTTTTGGTACTTAGTGAAACACAGGTAGATCCCCGCCCACACTGTCTCAGATCACTCTGATCTGAAGCTACCTGGCTACGAACTAGTGCCATTATTGTTTAGTCACCGCGGTCTCGCCATCTATGTGCGTAGTGTTGTAGCTTACCAAACTCCACCACAATATAGTCCCTGTTCCAATCCGAAATTCAATTTCATGTGGTTAAAATTCCATCTCCGTAAGCAAATTACCCACTGCTGCTTTATTTACGGAAGCCCTAAACTGGACAGCAATTCCACTTTTAATGAGTTTGATGCGCTGACTGGCTCCATTCAAAGAATTGTATCTCTGTATCCTCATGCTGAAATCGTGATTACGGGCGATTTCAATATACACAATTCTGGGTGGCTTCGATATTCTGGACAGACAACACATGAAGGACGGTGTGTTGAGAACTTTGCTGCGGAAAACAACCTAACGCAGCATGTAAATGAGCCCACGCGAGTACCAGACGTTGATAGTCAAACCGCCAACACCCTGGACTTGATTTTAGTTTCTCACCCTGATAAGTACTCCGTTAATGTGCTCTCCCCTCCAGGCTCGTCGGACCATTGTGTCATATCAGCTAATTTGTCGTACACCGACCACACAGTTAGAGAAAAGATTCCTAAAAGAATCGTATGGCAATACGAGAAAGCCAATTGGAGCGGACTCAACAACTTCTCTAGGAATTTTAACTGGTCGTTAAGTTTTCTCGGTAACGACGTGGATGCCTCTGCTGTCATGATCACAGAAACTATTCTCTTTGGAATGAGATGCTTTATCCCGAGCTGTAAAGAGACTGTCAAGGTTAGAGAAATGTTTTTTCGATCCTACAGGACCATCCCGACAGAGGAAAATCGAAAAAAGTTTAAACAAGCCAGAAATGACTGCAACGTCTTTCTTAAGCGTGTAAAATTCCAATACGACCAAAGAGTGAGGCAAAAAATACTGCAATGTCCCAAAGGTAGTAAAAATGGTTGGTCGTTCGTCAAAAATATTAGAAGTTCTGCCTCATCCTCCATCCGATCATTTACAATGACATTCCTGCTGTCACCTCCTAGGAAAAGGTCAATCTGCTTGCTGCACACTTAGCGGCCAGCTCAACACTCCAAGATTGTGCTTTTTTTCCGCCTACACATGAATGCGTCGAATCTTCAATGGGACAAGTCCACTTTTGCACTCGTGTAGTAGCAAGAGTTCTAAAAGATCTTAACATTCACAAACCCGCTGGTCCAGATGATACATATATCTCCCTTCTGAAGAAGTGTTCTTCCTCGCTGGCAAAATCACCGCGTAAGCCTTTTCATCAATCCTACTATTTAGGACTCTTTCCGAGCAGATGGAAGACAGCATTTGTCCAGCCCGTCCCTAAAAAAGGCGAATCTTCTTCTCTCTCCTCCTACAGACCCATTGCATTTACGTCCCTTCTCTCCAAGCTCATGGAAACGCTGATAAACCGTCAGCTCATGAAATATCTCGAAACACGAAAATTTCTCAATGACCGGCAGTATGGTTTTCGTAGCAACAGGTCCACTGGTGATTTGATGGCATGCCTCACCGAAAAGTGGAACTAAAGCGTACATCATTCTGGCGAAAGCAAGATAGTTGCCCTTGATATTTCTTAGGCATTTGGCAGAGTTTGGCATCAAGCTCTTTTGTCGAAAATGCGTGCTTTTAGGATCGACGACTCTCTTCTTCAATGGATTAGAAATTACGTTTCGGAACGTTCAATCCAAGTTGTCTTGGATGGTTTCAAGTCTGATATTCACAAAATAAATGCTGGTGTGCCCCAGGGTTCCGTTCTATCTCCGACACTCTTTTTAATTTTCATCAACGATCTCTTATCTGCTACCTCTAATCCAATATATTGATGACAGTACTCTCTGCTTTTCATATTCGTTCCCGGACTCACGTCCCTGCTCTTCGGCTGTAGAACGGGAACGGCAGCGTATGTTAAGCTCTTAAAATTCGATAATGACAACTTACATTGGAATGACCACATATTCGGTGTCGTCAAAAACGTTGCGAAATGTCTAGGTTTCCTCAAGCGATGTACGAAATATTTCACACCCTCTAATCTGGCCTCAATATATGAAGAATCCATCCTCCCAAAATTGAAGTACAATGATCACATCTAGTCAGGTGCGCCCAAAACATCTCTGCACCTGCTAGAGAGGATTCAAAAAAGTGCGATAAAACTCATAGGTGATACTAGTATCAGTCAATCCATTGACACCCTCGAACACTGACGTAACGACTCCTGCCTCACTTTGTTTTATCGCTATTTCCACCACCAGTGCTCCATTGAAATCGCCAGTAGCATTCTGCCCATTCAAACTTTTAACCGCCGATTCAAACACCCGCGTCACTATGAATGCTCATCAGTATACCCTCAAGCCCATTTTCGGACGTACTCTAAAATATCGTGATTCCTTCCTAAGCCGTACAACTCGCTTATGGAATGCCCTGCCTAGCTCTTTCTTTCCTAGTCTTTATAACCTTCAAACATTTAAAACCAACGTTCACCGGTACCTCTCTTTCTATCCCCCCTGATTTTCCTCCGCCCGCGCTGTGTGCAAGCATTTTAAGGGTACTTAAATCCCTTGAGCGCGCGCAAATTATAAAAAAAATTATGAAAAGAATCTGAACAAAAACAGACAACATTTCCGTCCACCCTAAAAAGATGAAGTAAGGACTGCAAATGTCCAATCTAACCTCTAACAAAGCTGCTGTATAGATGCTTTGATTGATACGGAGCATGAATCCTCATCTCTAGAATCGTGCTCTACGAAAGTTTGTCCGAGGAATGGAAGCTTAGCAACAAAAAAAGAGATCCCTGAACTGCGCCATCTACACCGGAATAAGTTTCCTCAAAATCGCATAAAAATTGTGAACACCTGTGAACCGTCGTCAACAGTCGGTATGCTTCTAGGCCAGGAAACTCCACCATATCAAATTTTCACATTTGGGCAGATCTTGGAAAAAATACCAAGATTTTTAAATCGATACAGAGTTGGTGAACTCTTTTTGATTTCAAAGACAGCGTCTATAGAGACAAATGCTGCGCCATGTTTTATCATTCCTTGACGCTACTACGTCAAAGTTGGTAATGATAAAACCGAGACCTCCAATGTCAGAAAAGAACTTAAACAAGACGATGGAGAATGGAGTAGACGTCTCAACAGCGATGCCAACCTCATCAGAAACGCTCGGTAGCCCGACTTAGGCAGCTTTCTTCTGTCAAGAAATACTGAGCTGACTCTATGTAAGACCCTCATTTACCAGTCCTGCTCAATGGCGCAGAAGAAGGGATATATCTCTGATCCAGCTTGCGTTAACAGCGAACTCTATGAGGTATAAAGTGACATCGACTTGTTTAGAACAGAGCACATCAGTCGCTTTAGATGGCTAAGACTTGTTAAACAGATGGATATCAATGGTTCGGCCTCTCTATACCCTACACAAGTGCAAAGGAAACTATAAGCTATTTTAGAAGGCGCAAGTGGAGGCAGTTGATTTAAAGCCACGACAGCGAGAGAGGCTTAATGATTAAGGTTCAGGTCACAGCTGAACTGAAGCGCCATCTAAGTACAAGTAAGTAGTAAACTAAGAACGGGAAAGGTAACAAAAAGCTGCACAGCTTTCTAAATAGAGGTCTCTGTACCGATTTGAGAGCTTTGTGGCCAAAGCGGCCAAACCGTATCTAGAAAAATTAACGTATACGGCGCAAAATTTACTCAGGCCTGACAGAAAAGTGAGTGAAATATGACCATCAATTAGGAGACTTTGACACAAGACAATGATTGCGACCTGAAATATACGCGAACGCCAGAGATCTGTTGACAACTATGTACGAGTATTTCTTCCAAAGGACGCTGCAATATGAAACGCTGAGGAGGGCAAGAGATTATAAAATCAGGGATGAGATTGGGTTCGTTAGCGCTGGCATGATCCCATGTAGTCGGAAAAGCAAAGGAACTCACAAGAGACGAACTCAGTATAATGTAGCTGCGGAACTGAGAAGATAAGATGAGAACCAGAGCTAGTTAGGCTGAACAAGTAGAATCTTTTAAAGTGTCCCTGAAGATCTATGAGTAAATGTTCAAGAAAGGAGTTTCATGATAGAAAAATATCCCAGCAAGAATGTCAGGGGGATGACTCAGCTAAGAGTTGACAAAAGAAGTCATCAACCAGCTTGAAGTCTTCACAAAGAGTTACGTGACTTGCAGTTTCATTTTCTTTTTGTCTACCAAATCTGTACGAAGCTCTTAAATCAAGGACCCGTCCGACTGACCATTGTTGCATGTAGAAGCTGTTAATTCATAAATTCATGGAGCATGTTGCGATTATTCGTATAAGCTGATTTATTAGCGGCATAAACCCGCCCAAAATATATTCCCATACAGCAATGGGTCACGTCCCACATAGCCGAACTGATTCTGATCATGACCAAGCCGGACCATGGGAATCGTGTGGAAACATGACAATTAATTTGCATTTAAATGTCGCATCGGAATCATGAATTAAATCCTTTTTTTTTCGATGACTTTTTTTGTGTGTGTTGCAGTGCGGTTTCAGTTGGACTATCCTCTTGATTAAGACATGTAAAACAGTTCGCGACGACAAGAACACAACTCATCTACCCGTGCGTGCTATGGCCAAGTAATTACGGTCAAAGTTGGTACGGTGGTGAATACTGCTACTGAAATTTTAGTGGTGCTGATGGGTTCTGGTGCTGCTGAATAAATACAACATTGAGAGATACTCGACCTCGCTTACTGAATTCGCAATGAAACACAATGTCTGCTGCTCCCCAGTTGCTGTTGTTGCCGCACACACGTATGCAAATTAATAAATAAACTATCACTGCGCGAATAAATCTTCTAATTGGGGAGAGGAGATACAAATAAATGGCTGATGGCCACTGGTAAACAGCCACACGACATCCAGCCGAACACACTGGAGTTGGTCTTGGCAGCGGCTGAAGTACAAATTAATTCGCCCAACGCAAAACAAACAAAATCCCGAGACCAGAGACGTCCTTCTAATTATGTAAACATGACCATTCGCCTCGGAACAGGCGTACAAGCATGAGCATATACTTCGCCATGTATACATACGAAGACTCGTACACCACACGATTTCTTCCAATTGAGAGATTCTGTGATTTTATAGAAATTTATGGCCAAACCAGTGGCAATTCAGTGTGAATCTCTCCTTAAGACTTTTATTTTCGTACTCACCTTCAAATCCAAATCACGTACAAGATGTCTGCCGAAGGAAGTTCCTCCAGTCTTTTGAATGTGCAGAAACACCATGACATCATGTCCATCCATATCGAATTGAAAGTCATCGTTTAGAACATCCTCGTAGCTGAGTCCTGCATTTGCTATAATATTTTGTTGCATTGATTTGCTAACAGAGGTAACAGCGGCTGCTGCCACCGCTGCAACTCCTCGATGATATTGTGGGACTGGATCATTGAACGGCAGGATATCCGGTTGTAGCATCATTCCACGTTTCGTTAGTGCGCACACCTGTTGAATGAAAAAAAGAAAAAAAAAAACTCTGTTACTTTGTTGTAAGGAAAACAAAAAAAAAAAAAGAAAAAATAACATACACAGGACAGACGGCAGGATACGGAACATGCTACACGGTACACGATACACAGGGGGCATGGGCAAAGCCCCCACCAAATGGTGTCCTTCGAACTCTATATGCAAGGACATAAAATTGAGTTTTTTAATAAATATCCTATGAGGTGCATGCTCGGAATGCTGTTAAAGATAGTGAAGCGAAGTGGTAGACTAACTCGTAGAGTATCGGGGAGTGTCGGGCTAAATGGAAAGGATACTAGTAGAACTATTGTCACCATGGGGGTTATTTTTATTGAAAACTTTTCAAAGTGGTATTGACGTTTTATATATAGAAGTCGCGTGTGCTTGTGTACATCGTCGGGAGAAGGAATTTAATATTTTAAGTGTATAAAAATCTGGATTTTGGGATTCGTGTTTGAGGTTCGGATTTCTGCAGGTGGCTTTAAATTTAAACAGGATCCATCCCTCATATTCAGTTCTATGATTCGCTTAACAGATTTTTGTGGGTGTTAACTTTTTCTCTGGAATTTTTTGGATGTGCCTTGAGTCGTACCATATGCCCATATCTGTTAGCTTACTGACAATGTTAACAAATTTTTGGAGCGATCACAGATCCTTGACATAAATGCCTCGAAAAGCAAAAGCCCAAGCTGTTGATTCTTGTTTCCTCGAGGAAACATCATACTATTGCAGTGTTAGACGAGTTTTTTTTGCGCTCGTATCAAGAATGTGGAGAGTTGGCGTTGTTGCGGACCACCTTAATTTTCTGGATGAACATGATCCACCATTGACCATATACTCGTATAAACGATTTCTTGAAGTCCATTGTTTGTTCAAATATTTGTGTTTGGACATTTCCTCACGGATTTTTGACAACCCGGCAATTTCCAAATTCCGGAGGGCACACACATATATCGAGTCACCATCCTTCGAAAGATGATGACTTACATACGTAAGGCAGTGTTGTGTCAGTGTCAAAGGCTATAAGAACGATGGATAAGCTAGACCGGACTAGTTAAAGATCTCTAAATTTCATCAGGAGCTGAGAGGAATGTCTCCATAGTCGCTGACATTCCTCCATATTTTTATCTGCATAAAAAGTCCCAGAGTGGCTACAGCGGCATTAGGTTGAGACACGTCGGAATCAGCAGAAAAAGCAACTTTTATCCAATGACTTGCTTAAGATGGATCTTGATAGACTCCCTCAAAAGTATCTGTAGTCTTAAACGGCGGGTCGAAGCGACACCCAGCATCTTTATTAGCAAGGACTTAAGTGATCTTTCCACTCTGGGACTTTCTTTGCTTGAAGAGGATGCGTTAGTCTTAATTGAAACAGGAAAAATTACTTCTGCAGTTATTCAAAAGTTTTGGGCATATGTATGGCACATAGAAGGAAACATTCAATAAGTTAGGTTGTTGCAAATTTTATCGCTTACGGAACTTTCTAGCACGGCCCTTTGGAAAAAGAAGATTGCTGAGGCCGCCAAAATTTATCTCGAAATTAAGAAATTGTCGAGACCTATGAATTCCACCTCTAGGTAGTCCTCCCATGAGTTGTATAGTAGATGAAGCTCGTTGGAGACAACACCAACTTTATGCATTTTATTATTGCCGCAAAGATCTTAATATTAATCCATCTCGCAGACTTTCCTGGGGAGGTGACTGGTAATAATGTATCAATTGATAGATCTCGTTCGCAGAAAGAAGAAAATAATGATAGAGACCACAATAACGTTAAATTAAATAAACATCCTCGAACGAGTTTGGGAAACTACAATAATTCTGGACTACATTGACATACCTTCTTTTCTTTGGCTGCCCTATCGTGCCAGAAAGGCTTAGGTTCTGAAAACAAACCAGGTGATACCTCGAGCTAAGCGTCAAAGGCGTCTAGACTAGACGTAAATGGTTAAACAGTATGGAGGTGACTCCAAGGATTATACTCTAAGTGGTACTCATAACAGAAATACCACCTTGATCAAAAATTTTTCGGAATTTATTCAGAAAATTTAAAATACAAGTTTACTCATCAAAATCTATATTGTCCCCTTCAGAGTAATCCCCATCGACTGCAACACACTTATGCCAGCGCTTGGTCCAATCCTCGAAACGTTTTTTATATTCGGTTTTCGGTATGTCCATCAGTGCTTCCTGCAATTTTTCCATTACTTCCTCTCGGCTGCTGAAACGCGTTCCCCGTACTGGGTTTTTAATTCGATTGAACAGAAAGAAGTCACAGGGAGCAAAATCAGGTGAATTCGGTGGCTGTTGGATGGTATTTGTTGCATTTTTCGTCAAAAAATTACGAATAGTGATGGCACTGTGCGACGGTGCGTTATCATGGTGCAAATCCACCAGTTTTCTGCCCACTTTCTGGTCTCTTTCGGCGAATTGCTTCACGCGTACGTCTCATAACGCCCAAATAATACTCTTTGTTTACTGTCTGGCCTGGCCTTCTGGCAAAAATTCATGGTGCACTACACCGTTGTACGAGTAATCCATGAAAACCTTGAGCATTGCCTTCTTTTTTGACTGAAAAGGTGATTTTTGTGGTCTCGGCTCATTTGGTGAACGCCATTCACTTGCCTGTCTGGATTGCTTGTCTTACTCATAAACCCACGGCCACGTCTCGTCTCCAGTAATGATCCTTTTAATGAATGTGGGATCGGATTCAGCCTCGCAAATCATCTCTTTTGCGACGTTAACACGGTCTCGGTTTTGCATGAAATTGAGGTATTTTGGCACCAACTTTGCTGCTACACAACGGAAACCCAAATCATTAACCAAAATGTCTTGGACGGATCCATAGGCAATGTTCAAGTCCTCCGCTATCTCTCTGATGGTTAATTTGCGGTTATTGACCAACTGCAACATTTCTTTTACTTCATCAATGCTTTCGTCGGTTTTCGATGTCGATGATCTGCCACTGGGTTCATCATCTTTGATTGACTCACGACTACTTTTGAACCGCTCGTGCCACTGGTAAACGACCGTTTTCTTTAGAGAATCGTTGCCGAAACACTTTTCCAACATTTCCAACGTTCGCGCATCATTAAATCCGTTTTTTACGCAAAATTTAATACTCGTACAAGTACGTTGTTGCAAACTTAAATCCATTTCTAAAATTGTAAAAAATCGCCAACACACACAGAGATAGGCTACGTAACTATTGCAAATGTCAAGCTATGATGCTAAGATTTAGAGGGGCTGTCAACAACAGATTTACCAACTTAACAAAGAAAAACAGAACTCAAACCGGAACAATGGGAGCGCCACACGGTGGTGTGGTGCGGGAACTTTTTGATCAAGGTCGTATATCGAGTCGCCATCCTTGAAAGACGATTACTTACATAAGTCAAGCTGTGCTGTGTCAATGCCAAAGTCCATAAGAACGATGGATAACAAAAAGTTAGACCGGACTAGTTAAAGATCTCTAAACTTCATCAGGAGCTGAGAGGAATGTCTCCATGGTCGTTGCTGCAATCGACGGGGATACATTTGCGTCCAACGTCGACAATTCCAATATTGTGAGTGATCATATGAAGCGACACTCAGCATCTTTATTAGCAAGGACTTAAGCGAAGTTTCCTGGAACTGGAAAAATTACTTTTGCGGTTCTAATTGCATAGTGCCTTGAGCACTGTGCGACAGTCCCTGACTGTATCAGAGTTGACGCTGGTTGATTCCATTGCCTTGAGTGCGGCCTGGCTATTGATGTAGATAGCGATATCTCTTTCGGATACTGATGTCATCTGCATTAGCTCAACCGCCCTGAGGATAACCAGAACCTCTGATTGGAAGACACTGCGTGCGTCTCGTAGACTTATAGCCACTCTTAGTTCTAGGTCTTCTGAGAAAATACCAGAACCTGTTTCTTTCTCTGTTTTCGAGCCATCTGTGAAAATAGCACTTTCATTTGACCTGATCATTGCATTTTTTTTCCAGTCCTCCCTCTCCGGATATATTATACGGAAGTCGAGCTCGACCAAGGAAGGAATTTCATCCGTTAGAATTGGATTGCCTGGCAGTAGCTACGCTAGGAGCGCACCCTGTCCGAAACTACTGCTCTCGAAGTAACCTAAATTAGTGAGTCGTAACGCACTGTTGCCAGCAAATTTTTTGATCTGTAAATCAAGTGGTGTTAGGTGCAAAAAAGTGTCCAATGCTGCCGTAGGGGTGGTACGGAACGCACCTGTAATGGCTATGAAAGCTATTCTTTGAACCGCCGCTAATTTTCCGTAAATCGTTTTCTTGTTTGTTGTTTTCCACCATGCTAGTGCGCCGTATGTACGAGGGCGGGTCAATAAGTTCTGACCTCTTTACTGAAACAGCAACACTGCTCCTGTCAACAGGCATCTGTCAGTTGACTCCTGTCAAAATTTAAACTTGCTGCGTCAGTTAGTTTGTGTTTGACAGCTATTTTTATCAGACTACTCACTAATTTGAGGAGAAAATGGAAAAAAGTGAATTTCGTGTGCTTATTAAGCATTATTTCTTGCGAAAAAAACCATTACCGAGACCAAGGCTAAGCTTGATAAATACTATGGGGACTCTGCACCATCGATTTCAATGGTAAAAAAGTGGTTTACTGAATTTCGTTGTGGCTGTACAAGCACTGAAGATGCCGAACGTCCTGGACGCCCAGTTGAGGTCTCTACACCCGAAACAATCGAAAAAATTCACGATATGGTGTTGGCCGACCGAAGATTGAAAGTGCGAGAGATTGTGGAAGCCGTAGGGATCTCGCATGGCTCAGTGGTTTCAATTTTGAATGATCACTTGGGCATGAGAAAGCTTTCCGCAAAATGGGTGCCGCGTTTGCTCACAGTCGACCACAAACGCAATCGTGTAACAAACAACTTCACAGGAAGGTTTGGCGTTTAATCGCAATATGGAGGAGTTTTTGCGCCGTTTTGTAACCGTGGACGAAACATGGATCCATCACAACACACCAGAGAACAAACAACAGTCAAAACAGTGGGTTTATAAGGGTGAATCGGCGCCAAAGAAGGCCAAGGTGGGTTTGTCAGCCAATAAAGTTATGGCGACTGTTTTTTGGGATGCACGCGGGATAATCCACATTGACTACCTTCAAAAGGGAAGAACAATCAATGGGGAATATTATGCCAACTGATTGGACCGATTCAATGACGATTTGAAAAAAAAACGACCTCATTTGGCCAAGAAAAAAGTTCTTTTCCACCAAGACAATGCAAGGGTGCACACATGTGCAGTTGCCATGGCAAAAATCCATGAATTGGGCTATGAATTGCTCCCTCATCCACCCTATTCTCCAGATTTGGCTCCGAGCGACTACTTCTTGTTCCCAAACCTGAAGAAATGGCTTGGTGGAAAAAGATTTGACTCCAATGATGAAGTCATCTCGCAAACAAAGGCCTATTTTGAGGACCTCGACAAATCATTGTTTTTGGAAGGGATAAAAAAATTGGAGAAGCGTTGGACAAAGTGTATAGAGCTCAAGGGAGACTACGTTGAAAAATAAAATTATTTTTTTATCAAAAAATCTGTGTTTTAATCCAAAAGTCACGGACTTATTGGCCCGCACTCGTATACAGCCAATACACCATAGCAGGTTTTAAGCCCCAAATTGTTCTTACAGTTCTTTTGGAGATAAAAAGAGCATAATATAGCTTTTTGATTCTTTCCGCTACGTTAAGATTTCAATTCAGTTTTTTGTCCAGAATCATAACCAGATACTTCGCACTGTCCGAAAGGGACAGTTCCGCTCCGTTGAGTTTTGGGAGTTTGAATTGGAGTATCTTGTACTTTCTGGTAAAATGAACCAGTTCCGTTTTGGATGGGTTGGGATTGAGACCAAGCTTTTTGCCCAAGTGCTGATCGTCTTCAGGGCAACCTCCATAATGTCGCTTACAATATTTAAGTGTTTTCCCTGCACTTTTATGACCACTTCATCTACGTATCCCGTGACACTTATACCCGTTGTACTAAGCTCTTTGAGGATGTCATTGATAACCAGCATCCACAGGAGTGGGGATAAGACTGCACCCTGAGGGGTTCCCCTGGTTACGGACATTCTGACCGAGCTTTGCCCAATGGAACAATTTGTTTTCCAGTTTGCAAGCATGTTGCAAATCCAGTTTGTCATGCCATATTCAATGTTAGCGTCTACCAGAGCATTTTTAATGGAGGTGCACTCCACGTTATAGAAGGCTCCTTCAATGTCGAGGCAGGACGCCATCGCAAACTCTCCGAAGTGTAAACTCTTCTACCACCTCGTGCAGGGCGGTTTCAACAGATTTTCGTTTCATGTATGCATGTTGTGACTCTGTCAAAAAGTCATTACTGCATCTATCCCTAATATGAATCTCCAATAGTCGCTCCAGGGTTTTAAGCATAAAAGACGTGAGACAAACTAATGGCACAAAGAGATGCATATGCAGTCGGAGGCGCAAGTACCAAAAATCTCCTTCCTCCATCGCTGCTGAGAAGAGACCTTTTTCTTACGTTTCGAATAGGCTGATAGATTTTGTTACGCTTGATGCTCTTATGACATCCTTTTTGAAACGAACAAAGGCTTTAGTCCCAGTGGACGAGAATTGGAAAAAGCGGTACAACTCATGGCCATAAACAATCAGGACGAAGCCGGTGCTACAATTTTCAATTTTGGTGGGGGCGAAGGCCCACATTTATTCGACTTAATACAAGCCATAACTTAAAATTAAACTTAAACTTAAAACTAAGGTTGGTTGGACTGGTGAAGGAGAACGGATTTGAGGTAGGGAGTGGTGCCGTGAAAGTCAAAGACGCTAGGGTTCGAATTGATATTTCGTAGCATATGGGAGATTCGTTCGCGCCATAGAAGGTGTGGTGGATTGGTAGAAAGAAGGGACGGGGGTACGTAGATTACGAGAGTTAGTGCTGAGGAAAATAAAGTTGTGAAAGGACGCGCATTCAACGTCAAGAATGCGCGTTCAAAGGAGTCGATGAATGACGAGAAAGCTGACTGCATTTCTACGTTCTTCGGTTTGATTGGAGGGCAGAATAAAAGGATCGTCAAAGGGGATACCTGGAAGAGCAAATCGAAGAAAATGTCGCTGGATGCTTTCAATTCTCGAGATGTGAACACGTTGATATGGGAACCCAACTTGACTGGCGTACTCTAGGAGGGGGCGAAAAAAGGTAATATAGAAAGACCTGGTCACGTATGGGTTGATGTAATCTTTGGACCACCGTTTTACAAAACCTAGTGCAGAGTTGGCTTTAAGTATTAATCCATTAATCCATGTTAGCGGAAGTTGAGCTCCCTATCACACAAAATGCTGAGGTCGCGGAGAGATTGAATGGAGGAGATAGGTTGCTTAAGGAGAAGGTAGAGTCGGGGAGGAGATTGGTGCCGCTTACATAAAAACGTGATGGCATTTGGCGATATTAAGTTCCAAAGAATTTTTGAGGCACCAGATCGAAAAATTTTTTTTTATAATGAGCGCGCGCTCAAGGGGTTTGTGTACCCTTAAAATGTTTGTATATAGCGCGGGTGAAAGAATGGAGAAACGACAGGTACCGATGTACATTGTTTTTAAATGTTTGTAAGCTATAACGATCAGGAAACACAGAGATCGGCAGGGCATTCCATAAGCGAGTTGTACGGCTTAGGAAAGAATCACGATATTTTAGAGTACGCCCGAAAATGGGCTTGAGGGTATACTGATGGGCATTCGTAGCAAGACGGGTGTTACGGTTGAAAGTTTGAATGGGCGGAATGCTACTGGCGATTTCAATGGAGCACTGGTGGTGGAAATAGCGATAAAACATTACGTCGGTGTTCGAGGTTGCCCATTGACTGAGTGATATTGGTATCACCTATGAGTTTTATCGCACGGTCTTGGATCCTATCTAGCAGGTACAGAGATGTTTTGGGCGCACCCGACCAGATGTGGGCATTGTACTCTAATTTCGGGCGGATAAATGCCTTATATATTGAGGCCAGATCAGAGGGGGTAAAGTATTTCTTACATCGCTTGAGGAAACCTAGACATTTCGCAGCATTTTTGACGACACCGAATATGTTGTCATTCCAATATAAGTTGTCATTGACACACATACCCATCCCTGGATGATGGCTTGGTGTTTAAATTTCGCTTTAACGACAGCAGACAGCATTGTGTTTTGGTAGCTTAACATACGTTGCAGTTCCCGTTCTACAGCCGAAGAGCAGGGGCGTGAGTCCGAGAACGAATATGAAAAGCAGAGAGTACTGTCATCAGCAAAGGAATATATGGAATTAGAAGTAGCAGACAAGAGATCATTAATGAAAATTAAAAAGAGTGTCGGAGACAGAACGGAGCCCTGGGGCACACCAGCATTTATTTTGTGAATATCAGGCTTGAAACCGTTCAAGACAACTTGAATTGAACGTTCCGAAAGGTAATTTCTAATCTATTGAAGATGAGACTCATCGATCCCAAAAGCACGCTTTTTCATCAAAAGAGCCTGATGCCGAACTCTGTCAAATGCCTTGGAAATATGAAGTGCAAATATCTTGCTTTCGCCAGATTGATATACGCTTTGGTTCCACTTTTCGGTGAGGGATGCCATCAAATCAATAGTGAACCTGTTGCTACGAAAACCATGCTGCCGGTCATTGAGAAGTTTTCGTGTCTCGAGATATTTCATGAGCTGACGGTTTATCAGCGTTTCCATGACCTTGGTGAGAAGTGCAATGGGTCTGTAGGAGGAGAGAGAAGAAGATTCGCCTTTTTTAGGGACGGGCTGGACAAATGCTGTCTTCCATCTGCTCGGAAAGAGTCCTAAAGAGTAGGATTGATGAAAAAACTTACGCAGTGGTTTTGCCAGCGAGGAAGAACACTTCTTCAGAAGGAGGGGAGATATACCATCTGGACCAGCCGATTTATGCATGTTGAGATCTTTAAGTACTCTTGCTACTACATGAGTGCGAAGGCGGATTCTTCCCGTTGAAAATTCGACACACTCAAGTGTAGGCGCAGACAAAGCACAATCTGGGAGTGTTGAGCTGGCCGCAAAGTGTGCAGCAAGCAGATTGGCCTTGTTCAAAGAGCTGACAGCTGGAATGTCATTGTAAATGAGCGTTGGGATGGAGGATGAGGCAGAATTTCTAATGTTTTTTACGAATGACCAACAATTTTTACTGCCTTTGGGACTTTGCAGTACTTTTTGCCTGGGCGTATTGGAATTTCACATATTTAAGAAAGGCGGCGCAGTCATTCCTGGCTCGTTTGAACTTTTTCCGGGTTTTCTCTGTCGGGCTGGTCTTGTAGGACCAAAAAAACCTTTCTCTAACCTTGACAGCCTCTTACAGCTCGAGTCGTATCACACCTTTTCTTATGGCTTGATACTCTTCATCCAATGAGTGATAAAGGATCTCATTCCAAAGAGAATAGTGTCTGTAATCATATCAGCAGCGGCCTCCACGTCGGTCGTTATCAAGGAGACATAACGACCAGTTAAAATTCCGAAAGAAGCTGTTAAGACTGCTCCAGTTGGCTTTCTTGTGTTGCCATACGATTCTTTTAGGAATCTTTTCTTTAACTGTGTGGTCGGTGTACGAGAAATTAGCTGATATGACACAATGGTCCGATGAGCCTAGAGTTGTAGCACATCAAAGTTGTACTTATCATGGTGAGAAATTAAAAACAAGTCCAGGGTGTTGGACTATCAATGTCTGGTATTCGTGTGGGCTCATTTACAAGCTGCGTTAAGTTGGTTTCTACAGTGAAGGTCTCAACACAGTCTTTCGGTCTTTCGGTTTTTTTTTTTTTTATAATTTACGCGTGCCTAAGGGGTTATGATATCCTTTTATTGTTGCCACGGCGCGGGCGGAAAGATAGAAGGAGGAGAAAGCATTGTTGTGATGTAGTCGTTTGAAACTCAGGTGGGTTTGGTTTCGATATTGACTCCCCAGGGGTGGGAGTCCGAATAGGACGGAGAGATTTTTCTTCACTCGGAATGATTCAGGTTGTGAATTTTAACGGTTGTTTTGTGCTTTAAAAACTCTACAACAGCCAAATCTACATGTCAGTGTTATGCCTTCACACGCAGATTTTTCTGCCTGAGTTCGAATTACACAAATGAAAACTTGCCACGGCTTGACCCTCCGAGTGAGAAGCGATTGCTAGTACGACTACACCACGGCCACCCCTTGTCTGTCCAGAATGTCGAAGCCACCCGGAATTGTGCATATTGAAATCGCCCGCAATAACGATTTCAGTATAAGGTTACAGGGATACTATTCTTTGAATGGAGTCAGACAGCGCACCAAAAATCGTTAGAAGTCGAATTGCTGGATAATTTGCTTACGGAGATGGGGTTTTAACCATGAAATTGAATTGCGGATTGGAACAGGGACTACGTTGTGGTGGGATTTGGTAAGCTACATCACTACACACGTAAATGGCGGGACCGCGGTGACTGAAGAATAGTGGCACTAGGTCGTAGCCAGGCAGCTTCAGATCAGAGTGATCTGAGAAGGGTGGACGGGGATCTACCTGTGTTTCACTAAGTGCCAAAAGAGTTGGTCTGCACTTACAGATGTGGACATACGCAGAAAAGTGATTACTTTTTAACCCGCGTATATTGGCTACGATCATACTGAATTCCCAAGTCATAATTACAAACAAACACAGTAAACACAAACACCGACGATACTAAGCAAGGCTGCGAAGTGAAAAGTCTGACGTTGGTTTACCGAATCAAATTGCTGTAGGTGTTATGCTCTTACAACAATATGAAACTGTGCACCAACAAAATTTTCACTGCCCGTATCGTATGTTAAATACAGTATCGGTAGTGACCGAGTGCAAGCAACAATACTTTGGTCAGGAAGTCGAAGGAGGAAGGAGTCATGGGGTGAGGAAATGGTTTTGAAAAATTTGATATCGTCAGCGTAAAGGGAGACAGACGAGTGTTTAATGATCCTACCGAGGTGATTAATACAAAAAGAAGCAGGCCTGTATGACTGCCTAGTGGAACTCCAAAGGTGACCAAAAACGAAGACTACAAAAACGCGTTTTTAAGAGTACGGATTCAAAGCCGAGGGCAGATATTTGAAGAGTATTAACCGATGAGAGATCTTATCGAAGGCCTTGCTCAAATCGGTTGCAACTACATCGACTTCGTTACCACTCTCTAGGGCAGAGAGGGCAAAGGATACGAATTCAACGAAATTTGTGGTGGTTGAACTACCCTTCCGGATGCAACGTTGTCTAGGAGAATTAAGTGATTTGCACTGGAAGCTTAGAGCACAAAATACTTTCGAAGAGTCTGTGTATAGGGGAGTGTCTAGCGATGGGACGAGAGTCGGTTATTTCATTTTTTGATCCTTCTTTGTGAATCGGGGTTATGAAGGAGGTTTTCCAAGCCTGAGGAAATTTTCCTTGTGAAACGGATAGACGGAAGAGATTAGGCAGGGGAAAGAGAGGAGTAACATTTTTTAAGAAATATGGCAGGGAGACCATCTAGGCCAGGTGTGAATTCGTCATGAAGTTAGTGTAACTTATATTCGATATAAGACGAGTCCAAGGTGTGAGAGAGAAGTGCTCAGCAAAGGTCGTAGTTCCAGTGGACGGAAATGGCTTGATGAGGTCAAATCCATCCAAATCAGCGCAATCTGGGTATTGGCTTACTTCTCTACAACCAGCAGAGGCCTCAATTTTGGTGAACGGGATGTCGCGGGGAAATCAACTTCCTTTTCTAATTATATTTCGAGGACTTATCTTTTATATCTTAGTAATTTTTGACTAATTTTTTTGACTTCTTTGGTCAAGAAAACAGCGATTGGTACTGATCCTTTTTCTTTTATTTTTGGTTAGGTGTCATTGTCAGATGTAATAGCGGTTTCGAGGTAGACAAATCGCTTTAATACCTCTAATGCCCTTTTAGCTATCAAATTGATATTTTGCTTGTTTCATCGACGCTGTGCCACCTTCTTTTTGATGTTATGGAACCGCCTCACATTGCGTCGCCTTGCCTAAATCCTTCTTTAATGTTGAAGGTATCGATGAGATTTTTACTGTGTAATAGAGCAGCTTTCGTTGTTCACTGTCATCTGCTGGTCCTTCTATGCTGCACCACAGTTTCTCAAGTTCGGCGCATGTGTTCGCCGATTTTCTACGTCGAACCAGGAGCTTCGTTGTGGTGGTCGAGAGTAAGTAAATATATCAGAGATGACATCCCTGATGATTTTGTGGAAGCACTTCTTGGACTTCTGGGAAGAGAAAGTGTAGCCCGAACTGCAAAGGATCTGCAGATTGCTTACAGTTGTAACCGTCCAACGTGAAACTTCCTCACAATATTTTGTTGTCTTTAGGATGTTGGGAATAACTACAACTGTAATCTGTTTACAACAAGTAGTAACCAGGTCAGTGTTCAAACCTCGAAATACACAGACAGATGCAGCAGAGCGAACTTTTTTAAATCTGGTATATCGGAAGTCCTTCAAGTCCCTTAGTGAACACCGAGATGAATTAAAACGCCTAGTATGCAGAAAAATGCTTAGCACTGCTGTATTTTATTAGGATGAATCCATTGTCAGAGCTACCGAACCGAGAGATTTAGATTACACCAATACCACTGAACACGACCTTCGAAGCATTAGGTTAAAATTGAGCAGGATAATTTCAACGCCGTACGTAGGCAACGGCTAACATTAAACCTCGTAGAAGTAGCATCTTCCGATAGATGTTTGTTCGCCAAATAACGAGATAGAAGCGTCTACAGTCGAACATCTTGTAGCAAGCCGTACTCCACGCCTCCTTTCGGCGTCATCTGAGAATTTCTTCGGAAATTGCGAAGCTGAGGGGCCAAACAGTGAGCTTCCTGCGCCATATGTTGGAAACCGTACAATGATCTGATATTGAGGGCCATATTTCAGGTTAGGGTAAGAAAAATTACCATCATCCTGTGTCATCCGGCGACGGAAAACTCGACTGAGAACGAAAAGGACAACTTTTACAGTCATCTTGGTGCCGCTCACGACTTAACGCCTAACATGGACATCGCAATCGTACTGGGAGATTTCAATGCTAAGGTAGGCAACGACAACAAAGCGCTCGGCCACGTGATGGGAGTTCACGGCCTCGGAGACCGCAATGATGATGGGGAACGGTTTGTAGATTTCTGCAATACCAACCGATTATTCATTGGAGGCATTCTGTTCGAGCACAAGGCCTGCTACAAGATCAGTTGGGTCTCCTGCGTTCTCCATTTACTGTAACTGTCTCTCCAGCCTGGGCAACCGAATAATTTTCGAAGCTTCGCCCATCAATGACGCTGTCTAATAAAAATCGGGGTCAGACCATAACATATTAGTGGTCTTATCGTAAACATCTTCAGATGACGCCACCGAAGGTTGTTACGATTTGATCAGTCACATGTTGCCGGTCATAGGTCTTGTTGGCGGCAGGACCACCGGTAGTCCCTACCAGGAATTAAATCACGGTACCATGGGAGTCAGGAGCACCCCGCATTTCGGTCCGGGCCTGATTTGTTGAAGTAGGCCCCCTTGAGGGAGCGTCATGGTGGCTGTGATTTAAGCCCAAAGTCGCAGGAAGGGTCTTTCTGTTGGTTTGACCCAATGTAGAGTTTCAATAAGTACTGAGTGCTGTGACCCTAAGAGCAGCAAGAGGTATTAGACCGGCCTCGACTCATACCAAGGGTGGAACTTGTGCCTCCAACACAAGTTCTGCTTTGGTATTATACTATTAATGTAGGTAAGCGATGGCAAGGAGTATCCTTGCTCCCACGGATGTATGGGCATCCCGTAAACTTAAGTCCACACGACAGGTGTTTACGTTAAAACCTAGAGGCTATGTCTCTCCAGCCTCATCTTCGAAAAAGTACGGGCCAATATAGCCGCCAACCCATAATCCGTACCATACAGTGACTTTTTTGGGATGCATTTTTTTTTTTGTGAATCTCTTACTCATGGACGAGCTTATGATGAAGCGTAGGAGACTGCTTACGTCTATATTCTTTAGATCGTTTAAGTCATTGTAGGAGAAAACTTCTAAGTGAAGTTTCCTTCTCTGGCAGAGAGCTAGGCATGTACAGAGTAGGTGGCGGAATGTTTCTTCTTCCTCTTCATCCATGCAGCTTCTACAGAAATCGTTTGTAAAAACACCAAACCTTCTTGCATGCTTGCCTATAAGGCAGTGTCCAGTGATGACACCTATGATGGCGCTGAGATGTTTCCTATTTAGAAGGATTAGATCCAGCTTTGGGCAGATCTGTTTGGTCGCTAAACATTTTGGTCCAGCAGTCCATCTAAGGTCTATTCTTTTATTAGCATCCAGCTTTAATATCGATTTCCACGTAGCAATTCCTATACCGATACTAACCTTTTCCGGTAGAAAAGTACAGCGGTTCCAATTTTGGCGAGTTCGTCGGCTCTACAATTCCCTGGAATGCCTCTGTGGCTCGGCACCCAACAAAGGTTAAGGTTGAACTGCTCTGTCATCTCCGTAAGAGATGATTGGCATTCAAGGGCGGTTTTAGAATTTAATGAGACTGAGTCCAGGGACTTGATAGCGGCCTGACTATCCGAAAAGATGCGGATATCCTTTGCAGATATCACGTTTTCCTTCAGCCAGGACAGAGCTTCTTCAATCGCCAAAATTTCCGCCTGAAACATCCTACCGTGATTTGAAAGACGGAAAGAGAGGCTTAGATTTAGCTTATCTGAGAAAACCCCGCCACCAACCGGATATCGGTTTTAGATCCATCTGTGTAGATATGGATTGACTTGTCCTCCATGAAAGCATCTTTCTCCCAGAAGGATCTAGAGGGGAAGCCTACATGGAAGTCTTTGTCAAGCCAAAGTTCAGGTATAGAGTAATCGATGTTCTCTGTGAGGATTCCGAATGTATTAAGAATGTTTGTCTACTGTGTAGTTGCAGTCGCAGCTGCTTGCCTGTTGAAAATATCGAGGGGTGTCAAAAGAAGCAGAATGTCTAATGCCGCAGAGGGAGTAGCCCGTAAGGCATGCATACATAGACATGTTGTTCTTTGGACTCTGCTTAGTGGGCTGCAGTTGATGTCTAAGCCGTCCACCAGACAATAACCTTGTAGGTGAGTATCGGTCTTACGACCGAGATGTATGGTCAATGGGTTATGCGAGGTTGAAGGTCCTATTTGTTCTCAATGGCTTTTTTGCAAGAGAACAGAGCTGCTGCAGCTTTCTTGACCATTTCTTGAATATTAGGTTTCCAGTTTAGTTTCTTGTCCAAAATGAGACCCAGATATTTTTCTGCATCGGAGAAGACTAAACTGGTACCGTTTATTGAAGAAGGGTCTATGATTGAAATTTTATATTTTCTAGGGAAGAGGATAAGGTCAGTTTTATGAGGGTTTACCCCCAATCCACAGCGATCTGTAGAGTTCCTTAATGGTGTTAAGATGCTTACCTGAGACGGCTATAGCAACGTCATCCGCATAGGCAATCACCCTGCTACCACACGCTTCCAGAGGAAGGACATCGCCTTGCTGCGTACCTCTGCACATCTTTTAGCAGAAGCCTCATCCAGTTATGCTATTTAGCATAAGACTGATCAGCTCCCCAAGTGAGTCGTCTACTTGCAGAGTTGACAGCATAGTCGTGATTGCGGATGTGTTGACGTTGTTAAAGGCAGGAAAGCAACCATTGTGTACTCTCTATATTCTATGGATCGATCGATGTGGCTAATCAATGAATGCAGAGCACTTTCCACCGGCTTTCCTTTACAGTAAACACGTTGAGCCGCTGACAAAAGTCTTGGATCAATTTTAGCGCGTATATGGATAGTCGATCAGTCGATCTAGAGTTTTCAGAAGGAAAGATGATAGATTTATAGGTCTGAGGTCCTTTGAGACAGCATGAGAATGAAAACTACACTGAATGTGGATCAGTTCTATACAGCTCCTCATGATATTCTTTAGCGTAGGCAGGATAATATCTGAGCACCTTTGTGGCTCGGCAGGTATTATACCGTCCGGACCAGTAAACTTGTATGGTTTGAATCTATGCAGCGCTCAAAGCAGTTTGTCTCTTGTAATCAGACCATGTTGCGTGGTAAACGATTCCATGATTAAAATTGCCAAAGGTTGGATGACATCTGTCAAAAAGATCAACCACATTGAATTCAGGAAACCGACATCCAACATCCACACCATCTGTTGGCTCACCCTTTACTTGTCTCTGCCCGATGTCAGATCTTAGTCCAGGTCTGTGTCTTCCACATTTAAGACTTCTTGTTGCTGCATTCCCTTGATGCATTGGAGCTAAGCAAGCCCAATTTTACTATAATAGTCAAACATCAGTTACTAGACTTTAGCATCTCGAATCCAAAACATTTGAGAAAGATTCGCAATACCTAACATCACAGACTTTTGCTCGGTAGAGTCGTAATCCCATTGGAGTCGATTATGGTATTTTTGTCGTGCACTTCGAAATACTAACAATTTCTGTAGCATCAGAGAGCTGCTGTAGTTATTCGAGGAAAACGTAAGTGAAATTCAAATACTATGCAATCACCAGCAGTGCTTTAAGGATTTCTATCGACTCTGGAACTCTTCCTCTGCCCCATCTAGACACCTACATATCTTGACAACCGGGACGGAATCAAATTTCAAAGTTAATTCTCTACATTTCGCTTCTGGAATTCAATACACTCCCTAACGTACTACTCGTACCATACTTCTCCACTGATGCTTCACTAATGGATGTGCTTATTGACTCAAATGATTGTCGTTTTACATTAACAATGTCCACTGTATCCTGTCATGTATCCGCCTCTGACAGCAGTGAAGCACTATCTCTTTCCAACTCGAAATAGCTTTGTGTGTTTCCATCCCTTATCTCCAGTCGCAGCCCTTAAACTACACAATCATTCCGCCATCAGTCGTCCCGTCATCTAATGCTGCCTAAACCGTCCTGATTGATGTCTATTTATCCACGCATCACTTGTGCATCGTATTTCGTCGATGATTTGTTTATTATCTCCGACAAGCCGTTCTCGAGATGTTTAACATGATTTCCATGCAGGTGCCGGCCGAGACAAGACCGTCCATCACTTCAGTCGGTAGAGAGTAGAGAGAAAGAGAGACAGAGAGAGCACAGCCCAGACAACCGAAATTCAGATTCCAATTTATCTGGACGTCATGTGGGTTCCATCTGTTTATTTAAACGTGCTCGAAGGGGTTAAACGAATACGAGTTGTAGGCCCTTGCACTAATGTAAATGCCTGTTCAGAGATTTTGGGATTTAGAGATTCGAATTAGGGTTCGGAGACGGGACAATTTCTTTTTAAAATGTTCCCCACGTCATCGTCATGCGTCGTCACGGAGAGTCAATATTGAGAATTGAATTTTAATGGAATCCAATTTTTTTTTTCGTTTTTTTTTTTTTGGCAGTACTAGTCAGAGTAGCTCGTGCTCCTCTTGATTTTGAAAAGCGGCAGCTCCTAGTTTAACTTGTACCATGACACGGGGTGATACATGATCTTTATTACGGTGATAAGGAGTCACGTTGACGTGTTGTTGATTCTATCGAGTCTCGACTCGACTTGAAGGTACAAAGACATTAATTTCGTTTTGAGATTTATGTGCGCTCATTTTGAATGTGATCGAAGCTTAAGTGGAATAGGGCTGTTGTCTGCCACCTTTTTTCATCTTGTTCCTTGGCGGAGATTGATTTTTTTTCCAATTTTACCTTCATTTAATAATAGGAAACTTGTTGAATCACATAAATCTACGTCAACTTGTTATAGTTGTTCGAAATGAGTTACAAGAAGAAGATTTGAGATGGCACAGTTCATTAGAATATGGTGAGGGAGTCCTTGCAACTTCCTCAGCAACTGAAAGCGATACGTGTAGCTACATCAGCCTTTGATTCTTAGGAAAATTCTTTCAAGTTCTTGATGGTAGTCTCGATTGTTTTCGGAATTTGAATGTTAGGCGTCTTTCTGTTCAAGGTGGCGGAAGATGACTTTGTAAACGGGACTCACTAAATCATCTCCAAAATATTGCCGGATGAAAATATTTCAGACTGAATAGAACCTCAAGATTGTATGCCTGACTCTAAGGAAAGGACACCTTCTAGTTTCCTCAATATCGACTATAAGATCATGTCTATCGTATTGCGATCGTCTAAAAACTTTTGTCAACCCGGCGAATGACCATCATCAGTGTGGTTTCAGGCCTAAAAGGTCCATAATCGATCAGATTTTTACAGCACGGCAGATCTTGGAAAATACCCTCAAACTCCGAATCGACGCCGACGACATATTTGTCGATTTTAAGGCCGTCTATGACAGCTTATATCGGGAAAAAAATGTACGAAACCCAGCTCGGTTTTGGCATCTTAACTAGGCCGACTGTTCATAAAAAAAACTCGTTGATCCGTGAGCATACTACCGAGCAACGGGCCTTTGATGCCAACAACAGATTTCCGAAAAGGCCATTGACTGTCATGAGATTTCTTTAAAATCTTCAGATACTTCAGAGTATCGCCCGAAACGATCAAGCCAATACTACAGGCACAATCTTATAGAAATATATGCCTGCGAATACGGATCCCTCTCTTGGAGAACATAAATATCGCACAGTAAAATATTGATCGTGCCAGTTCTCCTCTAGGGCGCAGAGACATCGATTTTATGAGAAAAGGATGAAGAGGCCCTTGGTCGTGCCGAGAGATAAATAGTTGGAGTGATCTATGGACGGAGAGTGGAGGAAGAGTTACAACCAAGAATTATACAGCGACATGCACTCAGCTAAAAGAGTCAGAAATCATCGGAAAAAATGACTGCGACGTATGGCGTGGATGGATAACAGCGCTCTATTTCGGAAAGGGAAAACGCAGCAGAATTAGATGCCACCTTAGGCGTTGCGCACAAATTGAGGGGTATCTCAACCAACTTGACATGCGATATTGGAAGCAGGTAGCAAACTACATGGACGGCTGGAGTGGAATAGTGAGGATTGAAACACTGCCGTCTAAGTAGATAAGTAAGTATGCATAGATTTAGCGTAATCCACAAAAAGTTGACGTCAATAAGCAGAAGAGGAGAGGCGAAACCATCACATTCGAAGTGGATGAGATATCTAAGGATTTCACCCTAAGCCAGAATAAAAGGGCCATCGCGACTAGTCCATAATAAAGAATCTGGAGCCAAAATTGAGGGCAGAGCGCCAACTCATTCAAAGTTTAGCACCCAGTAAAGACTGTTAAAGAAAGGGGAGTACACTTGAAGCTGATTAGACCCAGCAGAACCCCTAGACAGGTGAATCCAGCAGCTCAGTGGAAATGGCTCAGATAGAGTCTTAAAAGCCCAAGGCCTCAGAAGACTTGTCCTCAAGAGTTCGGAAGCCAGCCAGTCCTGTGGTGAAGCTAAAAATGTTGGCAATTCTGCCAACATATCCCTACAATAGATTTTACTATGGGATTAAGGTACATCTATGCATGCTGGCTGCGACCAAAATGTGGTGACGGGTGGAAACAGGAAATATCTCCACAGCTATGGTGTATGTTGGTCGACTCACAGCTCAACGCACTCAATAGTTCTAACGTCTATGTAGAAGCATACGCGGATGATGTAGCTGTATAGTCTGTTGGATCGTGTCTAATGACTGTCTGCTCTAAAGCGCAAGCAGCCGTAGACGTGCACTGGTAATGAGCTTTCAAACCTGAGGCTGTTCTCTTTACGAGCAAGAGAAAGCTGCCTGGTCTGACTCATCTAGTGCTTAAAGGTATCACCATCCAATTCCCCAAGGAAACTAAGTATTTGGGTGTCATCCTGGATAGCAAACTTCTCTGGACTAGAAATGTTACGTCGAAAGCATCTAAAGCGCAGTCGGCCTTCTGGCAGTGCAGAGGAAATTTCGACAGGGCATGAGGGCTGTTAACGAAAAGGGTCCTTTGTATCTGCACGGCTCTGATAAGGGCAATTATATCCCTTGCATCGGTTGTCTGGTGGAATAAGCTCTCGCGAAAATAAGTGATTGCTGCTTTACCAGACTGCAAAGGTTTATCTCGGATGCATAGGGGCTTTTCCCAGCACTCCTAGCTCTGCTCAAGAAGCATTGATGAATCTCCCTTCCCTTGATA
The DNA here is from genome assembly GCA_963966105.1 of Volucella zonaria. Taxonomy (NCBI): domain Eukaryota; kingdom Metazoa; phylum Arthropoda; class Insecta; order Diptera; family Syrphidae; genus Volucella; species Volucella zonaria. Next base: position 41,009,215 of record OZ014530.1, on the reverse strand, counting down.
TTCATATCATGGGCTGCACTCTCAAAGCCATCTTCAGTCTAAAAAGAAGTGCTCTTTGGTACAACACGCACTGGAGCTTTGAAGACCTTGCGCGTCGGCTGTCTTATGACACCAGACCGCCTGTTGTGGAAAAACTACGAAATCGACTTTCCTTGTGTCCAGGATTGGTTTCTGCCAGAATCTGAGCCAGGAAAGGAATGCAATCGGGTCTTCACGGACGGCTCCAAAACCAATATAGGATGTGGCGCTGGTGTCTTTCTGGAGGACGACAACGTTAGATTTCACTTCAAGTTAGCAAAGTTTGCATCTGTCTTCCAAGCGGAGATTTACGCAATTCTGGTGGCAGCGAACTATATTGTGGAGAACCGGCGGAGGGGGCGAAGCATTTGCATCTGTAGCGACTGCCAAGCTGCGCTTAGAGCTTGCTGAACCCTCTTACGACTTCTAAGCTACTTAAAGAATGCAGTTGGAAAGCTAAATTCAGTGACGATTGTCTGAATTCCAGGTCGCAATGGGATCACGGGAAATGAAATCGCCGATGACCTTGCCAGGCAAGGTCCAGAGGAGAGTTTTTTAGGACCCGAACCTACGTTGGGTCTGCCTGCGTCCTCGGTTAAGACTTCCATTGACAGTTGGGTCTGAGTACAACTGCAGATGGCACAGTTCCTCGGGATGCAGGCAGATGAAACGAATGATTCCCGACGTTTCTAGGAGGTCAGCGGCCTTTCTGCTATCCATTAGCAGAAAAGACTGCGTGCGTCGAGACAGGGAATTACACTTTTGCAAAGCACTAAAATGTGCTAGGCATAAGCGATACAATATTTTGCGACTCTTGCTGTGAAAGTGATGACAACACCGCGGAGCAGTACCTCTGTGAACGTCCGGCTTACGCTCGCATCTGTCTGCAGCTACTCGACGCTGACTTGGTGGGTGCTGGTACTGTAGGCACTGAAGCGCTTCCTTTCTTCGTAAGATTGAAAGATTTCATTAAAAGGAATTTTACAAAGAGTAGAATGGACTAGTTCTTTGCCTGAGTCCTATGTTCCGACAGAAAAAAAAGGTGCATCCATGCTAATTTACTTCATGCAAAAATCGCCTATGCGGTATTAAGTCGTAGATTTAAGAAGGACCACCTAGATGTAGCATTTATCCAGGAACCGTACACATACAAAGAGCCGATAAAGGGCCTCTCATGTGTGTTACTCTACGATGCCGCAAATGAAAGAAGGCCTATAGCTTGTATTATGATAAATCAGAATATAAAGTTTCCAATTCCAGAAATAAAGACATGGCAGGGGCAAGAGTTGAGTTATCCCTTAAGGCGGTTAGACAGGAGCAATGTTATGCCCAACCTACCTGGCGGGTGATTTCTCCGATCTGGACTTTCTGTCATTGAAAGGACTTATTGACTACTCTGGCAGAAGGAGACTCCAGCTGATAATTGGATGTGATGTGAACACCAACCATACAAACCGGGGCAGGGCAAATACATATCAACAAAAGAGGTGAGTCTCTTTTAGAATTTATTTGCAAAAATAGTCTTTAAATTCTAAACTGCTTAAATAGCCATACCTGTATAAATAGAATTGGGAAAAAAGCCCTTGACCTCACACTAGGTACCCCATGTATAAGAAAATTTATTAGAAACTGGCAATCTGTTTCAACGTCCTATTAGGCTCCAAAATTTCCGAATCTTATAGACAGTATTGGGACACATATAACCTAGAACTCATGGAATCCACGATCAATAGCTACAAAATCATAAGAGACATCGCCAGGCTAGAACTTGGCTGCGAAAGTCTCAATGATGCCTCGATCCCAACTATCCAAAACTTTCTATTTGAGTTTTTCTGACCAAGCCGATGTCCCAGTTCGTTGTACAATCTGTAGATCAGCGTGAGGCAATACCATCAACGCAGATGGAAACAAAGTCTGCTCGAAACGACCAAGGGCTACAAAATCCGATAAGACTATACCGTACTAGAGAGGGCTTTGTTATACAATTGCGAAGCCTATGTAGGCAAAGTCCTAGACTTCGAACGAAGTTATATGCATCTGCATATTTTAACGTTCTGTCCAATACGCCAGTGTTGAGCGTCCCTTTTCGCTGACTGAAGAGGATAACTTAATTTAGGGTGAACCTGGGCCTCAATTAGCCTTTCCAGTTAGTCCGGTTTTTAGTTAACTGCCTTCAGTTGCGCACTCCAAGTCAGTTGAGATCCCCATCTACTTGTGCGCGCCAAGTAAGGCAAGGTCTTGTTCTATTGCGTTGTTCCTCCGGGTTTGATTCGAGGACCCTGCCTCCTGGAGCTTTGGCGTCCATTCGCCGTACATGTCCTAGTCATCTAAAGAGACTGATGCGCAGTTTTCTGACTCGGTCGATGTCGCTATACAGCTCGTACAGTTCGTCGTTGAATCTTCTCCTCCAAAGCCCATCAACGTAAACGGCACCGAAGGATTATTATTTCCAAATGACTGAGGATATCTTCATCCGCTCTCGATAGATTCCATGCTTCATGCTTCAATCTCTTTAGTTTTTCGAGATAGGGCCTTCCTATTCAAATGTCTTCTTAGCCCAAACAAACACAGATTGGGAAGAGTGATTCTTCGTTTTATTCCTGCTGAGGAGTTCTTAACAGAATTGGTAGCAGAGCCATGATAGACAAAGCCCCTTACTACCTCAAAATTAAAGTTGTTGAGGGTGACGTTCTGTGCAATTCGTCGATGTTGTGTCTAACTTCTGGTTGACCTCATTTACTGCTAAACCTACTTTAGCAGCTTCAGTTTCAATACAAGCGAACGCACCGGTGACAGCCCGCGGAGTTCTACCAATTATGTCAATATCATCGTCGCACGTTAGTAGCCTTTTGAAAAATTTTGCCTCTGGTGTTGGCTTGTAAGTGCGGCACAACTCTTTCAAGAAAGATGTCAAATAGTTGCATGACAGTTGGTGACTTTAACTGAAAGTATTTTGACATCAACGGTCTCCGTTGCTTCATCGGATAGGGGCCACTCAGGTTGTTGACGAAGGGTTTCAGACGCTCACACAATAGTATGCGATTTTGAGGAGACCTATGCTTCTGTAGTTGTCGCAGCTGAGGTGGTCTCCTTTTTTGTGGATCAGGCAAACGACGCTGAGATTCCATTCATCAGGCATACACCAAATCTGAGAAATGAGTTGGTGTATGTTCTCCACAAAGTCATTTTGAGCAGCTTTGAATATCTAGGCAGGTGCAGCTGTTGTGTCGGATTTCAGGTCTGGTGGATGGAAGATTTGGCTATCATCGTCTAAGTTGAATGTTCTTTTCTGTCTGACGGCAGGATGTTTAACTTCTTTGCCGTCATACAGTCAGCAAAAAAAAGTCTTTCCACATTCTCAGCAGTGACTGTGATTCTACTAAAATGTTTCCTTCTTCATATCTACAGGCTTCTGTACGGACCTTCTTGCTTGACACTGTTGGTAAAGCTTCTGTAAGTTCTTCCTGGAGTACAACTTCTCAACATTTTCGATGCGTTGTCCCTCGTGCTCTTTTTTTTCTGCTGGAGAATCCGATGTTCTTCCCGTGTCGTCTGCTCGTAGAGCTCACGTCCTTTGCCGCTTTATACCACTTTGTTTAACTCACCGGCATTCTTCATCAAACTAGGGATTTATTAGTTGTGGTCGGGTGAAATCCAGCACACCAGTTGCGGCGTCTCTGATGGTATGTCGGCAGCGTTGCCATTGGTTTTCGGTACCCAATGCTGGCGGCATAGGAGTTGTTGAGAGATTTCGGAATACGCGTTCGGCGAAAATTCTAGCGGTCTCTTACGATTGAGGACAGCTTATATCTTCTCACAAAGAAGAACTCTTCTTTGTTGTGGCATTTGGGAAATCTGCACTTGCACCTTGCCTGTAACAGGGTGGTGGTCCGAGTAGATGTCGGATGCCCGTAAGGCATGTCTTACGTCGATTGCAATGTTATCAATTTGATTTAGCGATTCATGATCCGGAGACTGTCATGTCCGCTTGGGTATATTGAGATGAGAAAACCGTGTGCCTGCTACAGTAATATTTTGTCCCTGCGCGAAGTTAATAAGACTAAGTCCGTTCCCAGAGTGGTGTCTTGTAGGCTACGTTTACCAACCGTCCTACCACAGATGTCCTCTTTTCCTATTCTGCGTTAAAATCGGACATTGCTCAGATGTCTTGCCGAGGAGCTCGTAGAAACCTTCTTTGGTGGTCTCGTCGTTGTCTTCCGTAGGGGCATGGGCGCATATTAGGCTTATGTTAGCGAATTTCGCCTTGACTTTGATTGTCATAAGACGCTCGCTCATGAACGCCCAAGACTTCTGGCCTCAGTCTGCTACAACCGAAGAAGCGATGTTTATGTATATCACAGTTTCCATACACCTGAATGGCGGTGATATCCGCGTGAGAGCAGTCAAGAGTCTCTGCTAATTGCTCGGCTGCAAGGGTGCGAACATTCCAGTGCAGATCCGAAGATCATTGCGCTTTAAACGTTTACAAAGGTAGTCAACAGTTGAATCCATTTTTATCCGAGGCCATCAGTTGGTTCGACACATCTTTTTAATCTCTTCCGTAGGGCTGACGACGTAGGCCAGTATTATGTTATTGCCCTTTGCCATTTTAGCCTGCATGAGTAAATCCTGAGTAAGCCCATACACATGCAGTTGTCGGAGACCAACACTAGGATGTCCTACCTCCACTTTGCTACGAACTTGAATGTTGCGCAGGCCTGTAAGTCACTCCTCACTGACTGCTTTATATAGCCCGGCTTATAAGCCATCAGCCCCCGCAGCCTTACTTGATTTCAGCTTAGATAACGCCAGTCTGTTTTTGTCAAGATAGGTCCCGCCAGAAATCAAGCCCGGCCTTGTAGATATTGGTCAGTGGGTTGAATCGTCGATTCTGCCTGACATTGGTATAATCTTTGGCTCATCATTGCCGTGGAACAATCTGCAGAAATGATCTTTCCATACCCACAGCACTGACTGCGATGCTAGTACTAAGTTTCCTTAAACTAAGCAGGCCTCGGTTTTGGCCTTATATGCCCGGCATATATTCTTTTTGACGCCTTATTTCTGTGCGTCAATCGATTGCTTCTAATTCTCCTTCTTGTCATTTTGTGAAATCTGTGTTCACCTCGTCGCTTTTGATCGTAGACCTCGTGAGTAGCTCTGTGCCTTGTAAGTAGAACCTTTCTGTGTCGCTGCCAGCATTTTTGGTCGATTTAAGTCTTTCTGTGTGGTGGGCGAGAGAGATCCAGCTGTCCAGTAGTCCTTTTTAGTAGTGCTGCTACTCGTTTTTATTACATGGTGCTAAGACCTTTTCATCAAAAGGCGCTGGCGATCTCCTGCGATTACAGCTTTTCGACGTCAAATTCCTTCATGGAATAAGTTTAGCTTGGAAATGGACGGGATATCCTTATTCCTACCAAGGTAGTGATCCAAGTCAATGTTGGTCCCCCTGAAAGTCCGAATATCCATAATGCTGCAAGAGTAGTGCACATCGATCGCAATGTGGTTGATCTAGTTGACAGGTTATCGATCAGGGCATTGACATGGAAACTCTGAAACTGTGCATTGGCTACGACTCAATTCTGCTCCGCCACAAACTCAATTACCCTGAATCTGTTGTCGGAGGTGTTGTCAGGCGGGATACATCCATCAATAGACTAAAGATGTTCTCCTTTCCTAGCTTGTCGTCAAAATCGCTTAGGACGATCTTTATGTCCTGTCTTAGGCATTGCTCGTATGACTTTTCGAAGAGCTTATGGAAGCTGACTTTGGATCTAACATCTTTCTTCCCTGTGGATGCGTAGACGCATATCACTCCTCCTTACAGTTGGGACGAGAGTATATAATTTTCTAAAATTCAAAACCATTATTCCCAATCGCGAAATTTCTGAGACAGGGAAATGCACTCACTAGGTTGACGCAACTCAAGGTTACCACGCGGCTGCTGTATGTTGCGTTTACTTATTTGTTAGTTCCACCTTACTTGGAAATTTAATCATATCTTTGTTATTATTGAAGCTATTGGCTTTATTACCCTCATCAGTTTTCAGCACCGCCAGATCGGCGGGTTCATAAGAACCCTCTTTCAATATAGTTCAATTGCGGGACCATTTCATTAGAATTTATTACACTGTATGCGGGCGGTTATTTTGTTTTCTCATTGTTTTGCCTTTCCTTTTGTTTTTATTTGAAATTTTTATGTTTTTACATATTTCCCGATAAACAATAGACATTTACCCCCCTACTCAGTCCACCCGATAAAACTTAAACCCTCACTTGAACATTTGGAATTTTTTTTTTTTTTTTTTTTGGCAATCGTAGGGTACAACAACAGGAGCCTTCAAAAAAAAAGTCATCTCGCTGGATTGCGATATTTTCGCAGCCATTTTCTTCCATCCACTTGAGCACAAATCGAAGCAATAAAAATAAAAAGGTTTTCGTTTTCCGTTTTCGGTTTTCGGTGTATGGTATTCTGAACCTCCATCCCCTAGAGAGGGATGTTGTTGTAAACCTCCCTGCCGGAACTCTGAAAGGTAGAAGACTCGCGGCAAGAAGAAACAACTGGGACAGAACAGAGCAAATGTATAGAATAACATGTTGAGAATGCCTCTGAAAACGAAACAATTGCAGCTCATTATGCAGAGAACGAATTCACTGAAATCGAGGACGAACACCAGGGAGGCATGTGCGGTGCCTTCGCTTACATACGTCGTCGCACAATTGGCGGTACCACATCTGGGCAACCCTCCCGAGGGGTTGCTGTTTCCTGGGTTCTTTCTTTTAAGTTTTTTTTTTTTTGTTTCTTTTTTAAAAAAAAAATTTTTTTTGTTTAGTTTTTCGGCGCTTGTGGCAGCATTCTGTGGGCTGTGCTCCACGCTCGAACTCGTCGTTCTCGCATGTGAATGGCAAGGAAGCCGCACAATTTGTTTTCATTTGATTTTCGTAATTGCTAATTGCGGCTGCTACGAGTACTTGGCACCGTGGAGCACTAAGGGAGTCGTCGAGAAGAGGCATGCAAGGAGGTGAATATTGTGTTAACGAGGCTTGAGAATCATCAGGGCTTGATGATGGGATTTGTTTTATTTTTACGTTCTCCTTAGAGCCAGAAAGGCTATGGGAAAAAATTTAAATTGTCCCCAGCCAAGGTCCTTTAATTGGTTGAAGGCGAACCATTTTATGTTGGGAATCGAGAATGAGCTCAGATACGAGTAGATACACAGGATACTGTTCAAATTGAGTTTTATTCAAAAAATTTTAATGAGAGCCTGGAATTTCTTAAAAGGTTTCTACTTCATTGGTGTTGTAGATGATTGGAGGTTAGGTCTCATTGTTTATGCTGGGAATGCTCTGAAGCGGTAAGTTAGGAACATCTCGGCCTTGGAAAAGAACTACGAAAAACAAGGACAAGACTGAACCTTAATCAAACAATTTTTTTTTTTGTGAAAATACCTGGTACTAGCAAATGAAATGAACACATTGAGCCTCAAGAACCATCCACTCCAACTTGACGGCTATTTGACAAGTGACATTCATGTAAAGTCCCCGCGTAAAAAGTTTTCGATGTCAGTTGTTTGCAATCATGAAATGGGGCTCGCTCGAAAATCGTGTTATCGTAATTGGCCTGCAAAAAAGCGGCTACAAAAAAGACGATATCTTTTCGCATGTTGCGGCCACTTTGTGTATCGTACCGTGAAGTTATTTGAGAATAGCCGACCGTACAAAATCCAGAAGTCTTGAAGTAGAATCGAATTTGTCGAAATCCGCTGTGCAAGCAGAAAATCATATCTCGGGAGATGGATATCAGGAAGGACAGCATGTCGCGCATCGAAAAATGTGATACACAACTCAGCGCATACAAGAGACATACAGGCCACTTACTAACAGAAGCTTCGCCAGTACGAGAAGAACCGCCACAGACTAATTAATTTTACTGACAAGAACATTTCACCGTTGAAAAATCGTTCAATAAACAGAATGATAGACTGTATGCTCTGTCATCACGACATGCGTCTGAACTCTTTCCGAAAGTTCAACGTGGCCACCACCCAGCTTCTGTGATGGTTTTGTGGAGAGTCGTCTACGATGGGGTGACCGAGCTCTATTTCTGCGAGAAAGTGTATCAAAAAGACGCTTTAGAGAACTTTGTTGAGCCACTCAACAAATTACTATTCACAAGTAAACCGTCAACCTCTCAACAAGACTTCGCTTCAGCTCATAAGGCAAAAACGTCTCAAACTTGGCTCAAAAACCATGTTCCGAACTTCATTTTCGACCCATTAGAGAACAAAGAATGGTTAGTTCTGGAGACTATGCACTATCCGACACCCAAGTATTAAGTCTTTGAAGCGCGAGTTAGAAACGAGATACCCCAGCCGCATACCAAACACATGCCGGATAAGAACAATAGGAAAAAAAATTTTAACGACACAATAGTGGTGTCTTTATTTTGAAGCTACGTTCATGCCATTATGTGTGGACTAACACATCATCAAACTGGCCATCTCGGCTTCGCAGGCAGTGCTTCAAGCGGTCGGTCCAATTTTTGATGACGCGATCCAATATGTGCGGCGTTATTCCGGCAACAGCGTGTCGAATGTTGGCCTCGAGCTCATCCAAAGTGGTTGGCTAGTTAGCGTGGACTAGTGACTTGACGTAGCTCCAGAGAAAATAATCGAGAGATATCAAATCGCATGATCGAGGCGACCAATTTATGACCCATCTCGCCGTGAGATGACCCAGTCGCCAAATTTCTCCTTCACAACTTTGAGCGTTCCGTCGATTGTATGGCATGTAGTACCGTCTAATTGGAACCGTAGCTCGGATATATCGATGCTGTCGACCTGTAACCACAGAAAGTCGGTTAACATCGCTCTATACCTGTGACCATTGACGGTAATGGTGTCTTTTTCCCCATTTCGAAAGAAATAAGGTCCGATTACGCGGATGCCGCCATGCCATAAACCACACCAAACAGTAAATCTTTGTGGATGCATTGATGCTTGGCCGAACACTTGTATTCGCACCAATAACCGCTGTTGATATAGCCCCTGAGCCAAAAATGGGCCTAGCCCGAGAAGATGACTTTTTGGCCAAAATCCGGATCTCCGGCCAACATTTCAAGCGCCCAATTAGCGAACTCACGGCGTTGTCTATGGTCGTTCGGCTTCAGTTCTTGCGTTAGCACAATCCTATATGAAAGTAGGCCCAAATCCAACCACAAAATAAACCGGGTAGACTCTCTGGCGATGACGAATTCAGTTGATCGGCGCCGAATTGACAATTCTAGGTCTTTTTGGACAATGGCCGCTACGGCAGCTATGTTTTCTTCATTTCGCACCAATCTCTGTCTGGTTGGTGGCTTAAGATCCAAAAGAGTGTACTCATGATCATACTTTTCCACGAGGTGACGAATTGCCTGTACACTGAAGCCATGATGACGACCGACCTCACGACGAAGTTGCGTATTTACAACTGAGCCGGGATTTCGAAAATATTTTTTCATAATTTCCGCACGTTCGGCAAGCGTAAAACGATGCATGAGGAAATGGCAAACCTTACTGAATATTTTGATAGCTGGGTGTCATTGCTAACTTTGACAGCTACTGAAATATAACAATTGGAAAAACTATCATTGCTATCTGGTTACCCGTTATGGTAATACAAATCCTTTGCCTATGATTGTTTCCCATGTTACATGCTTTTTTTTTAATTAAAAGTAGCGATGATTCTAAAGTGGCGCCTTTGCCCGAGCAGTGGAAAATTTTCCAATACATGAGGTGCGTACTGCAACCGATGAGTGGAAGGCAAATGATGGCCATTCCGAATAAATTGTTCTACAATTTGTAGCCATTTAGTGCCCCAATAACTTGGCCGGATCCTCAAGGATCAGCCCCATCAGATAAGATGCTGGTGTCGTACTTTAAAGACATCTTTTTCTATACCTCCGCCGATATAGGAATTTAGACAATGTGGCTTCACGAAGATAGAAAAACACTAAGATTTCGAGATGCAGTAACCTCTCAAAAAGGAAGAAAGAGGCTTGGATTTCCCAACAAAACTGCAAGCTGTTGGACCTAGAATTAAAAATACAAATTTAGGCCAAAATGAGTTGTTCGAAACAGTAAATGGCCATTTTTATATTCCAGAAGGCATAAGAACAATAAGCATACCAACAAAGAAGAATCCGCAGGACTGCGCTTCAAAATCTAATGAGCAGTTTTGAACATGCACTCGAAAAGAAGGAGAACACATTCATCGGCGGTCAAAAAGAGATCTCACCTCTTCACAGTAAAAATGTAAAAGTGCGTGGAAGAAGGAACCTTTGACATAAGATGAAAAACACAACATTTCGTTCTGCTACCAAAAGGAAAGAAGCCCGCTGGTGAGCCATCTTCCTATCGCCCAATATCCCTCTTGGACACCATGGGAAAATTTCTCTAGAGTATAATTTATAATAGCAGTATGTCAGCAGTAGCAGAAGAGAAAAATTTCCTCTCAGAGAACCAATTTGACTTTAGAAAAGGGCGATCAACTGTTGATACCAGCGGTGGTCGATATCGTAAAGGGTGTCATTGAAAGAGAAAAATGGATCTACGGCACCAAGGAGTACTGTGCAGTAGATACGCTGGACGGTAAAAACGTTTTTAATTCTGCGCGCTGGTTATCCATTAGCAGGGCACTTGGTCGGATGGACCCATCGTACTATTTGCTGAGGATAGTGACGAACTAACATATCTCAACATCAGGAAGCTGAGGTACAATTCCCATAAAGGTCGAAAATACTACAAAGTCAGTCCCACAGGGATGGGTCAAAGGGCCACTATTATGAAATATAATGACTGGCAGAGTCTCACGCTGCCCAGGAGAGTAACGGTATTGAATTCGTTAATGACCTTACCATCGGGACAGTAGCCAAACAGCGGAATCAGCCACAAATCAAGCAATCGCTCAGATAAAAGATTGGCTTATGTCGGACCGAAACTGTGCCTATAGGAGGTCAGAGAACCATTGAATTCGCCAATAGTCAGATAGGTAATCAAACCATTAGAATCAAAGAAACAATTAAGTACATTGCAGCTTCTTTGGACAACAAATATGGGTGGCCGTGGCTCAGGTGGTAGTGCACTGGGCTCCCAATCGGACGGTTCGCGGTTCAATACCAGCCGTGATCGAATGATTTTTTTCCAGGCAACCACTTAATATCTCGTGAGATGAATGGTTGCCTAAATACACCATCAAGTCAATTTAAATTAATAATTTAGTCCCGGCATTATATTATGTTGGATGCCAGTCATGGAGCGAAGTAACCACTTAAAACAAACATCTTACTCCCTCTTTCTATCCAATTTTCCGAAAAAATTAACGGCTAGATTCACAGTAGCGCATCCTGTCAATCCAATTTTCCAAGACTTTATTGACTGGATCTGGCTCTATCACACGAACGAACTTTAAGGACACCCTACAAACGAAAGTCAAGATTTCGAACAGGAAAGAGCTGTCAGTGTAAACTAACATTTGATTCAAAAAGAAATTTGTATTTGGGCCACCCTTTATAGGTAAAAAAAACCTCCAAAGTAGAGTGCCTAATATCGGTGGACCGGGATACACTAGAAGTATTATACTTTTCAGGGTAATAACACCAGCCCTTCTGTATGCAGCTACATTCTGGATAAAGGCACTAAAAACGATGGAGTCTAAGAGGGGACTACCGTCAAGATACAGACTCTGGCCACTACGGACATTTAGAGGTTCCGAACTATCTCAGACGAAGCCGCCTTTGTCACAATTGGGGTGCTCCCCATTGCCCTTGAAAACGAGACGCCCAGACAATACAATAGAAAAATCTTGAGCCAGCACAACGGCAACGGCATGCAAAGATGATAAAAACTGGAGAAAAGGTAGCGTCAATAGCTTAAGGGTGATTTTTTTGTATTTGATTTTCCCGTGTTCTATATTCGACAGCTCACGCGTGATTCGTGACTTGTGTCAAAGTCGAACATGCTCAGTTTGAATTGATTTATTATCAAAATTCGTGCTATGTGAAAAATGTTTTTCGCACACTTCGACCATTTTAGGGTCGTCATAATCGACCTATTGAGCAAGCAATTCAAGCCATAATGGCCAAATTTCGCACCAATTCGCACTGAATTTCAAGCTATTGGACATCAAGCCACATACCCGTATGTGTAGAGTGTGTACGGAGGAAAATATTGCTGCTGTATCCGACCGTGATTTGTCTCGGTCTCGACTCGACTACGTGAAAGATTTTACGCACGCAAGGATCTTGGTCTAAAACCTTACAAAATACAGCTTGTGCAGGAACTTAATCCGAACGACCTGCCACAACGTCGAATTTTCGGTGAGTGGGCCGTAAAAAAGCTGGAGGAAGATCAGCTTTTTTATCGAAAAATTGTCTTTAGCGACGAAGCTCATTTCAGGTTGAATGGGTATGTTACTAAACCAAACTGCCGTACTTAGTACGATGAGCAATCTTTATTTCAAAGATGACCGTGAGAACAACGTTACCGTCAATGGCGCTCGTTGAATGATTTCGAATTTTTTTTGCCCAAAATGCACGAACTGAATCTGGTCGACATGTGGTTCCAGCAAGACGGCACTACATGCCACACAATACGTGAATCGATGAACCAATTGAGAAATGAGCTCAGTGAGCAATTTATCTCTCGTTTTGGACAGGTAAACTGGCCGGTAAGATCCTGCTATTTGACGGCTTTAGACTATATTTTATGGGGATGCGCCAAATCACTCCTCTATGTCGATAAACCAGCGTCATTTGCAGACGTGGAAGACAACATTACACGTGTTATTAGCGAGATGCCAGCCAATATGATCGAAAAAGTGATTCAGAATTAGACTCTTCGTATGGACCACTTAAAACGTAGTCGTGGTCAACATATGCATGACATAATCACTGACCAAATCAGAAGGAAGACACAGAGTATGCAGTATTTCATTGCGTACGATTTCTGGGATGGAGAACTGACATACCAAACACAAAAACAATAACAAACATAACAAAGGTGCAAAACGAGTTGCGAAGGATCGAAATAATAAGCTAGCAGATGCAGCAAATATAGGAGGCATAGCAAAGATTGTTTACCAACTCCGCGGAGTAATAAGTAATGGCAGTACCACGGTGAGAGTCGACGAAGTGTGCATGACACTGCATATGTACATAACTCGGCTAGATACCACGGCGCAGATGAATCTGCAGTTTCGGGGCTTAAAGGAATGCTATAGCGTAATCGCAATCGACGATAGATACACCAGCATTTCGTTCCACACTGCTTCGGCAGTGGTTTTTGGTAAAACTTGCAACTAGAGGTTACTATCGAAGAAGTTTCTCTGATTTCTCTGTGTCCCTTGTTTCGTGGAATAAATAAATACCATACACTAGAACAATTTCTTTCGGCTACTTGGAAGCTACCGCTCTAGACGCACTGATGGTATTTACATCATCCGCTTCTAAGGGTATCTTCCATTTAAAAAAAAGTGATTTTTGGTAAAACTTGCAACTCAACTCTGATTTTTCCGCGAATACAAAGTGGACTGTCTTCGGCCAGAATCGAAGCCACGTAACAAAAGCAGTTGGATCTTCACCGAGGTTCCAGAACCGATCTAGGAAGTGCTGCTGCCACTTTTGTGGATGACGACAATGTTAGACTTTAGTGTTTCTAAGAAGTGAAGACATCCATAATCCTGATGGTGAGAAATTTCTTCGAACTCAATTAAGTGAAGACTAAACTGTCGGATGCTTGTATGATTCCTTAGTCACAATGAGGTCAAAGAACATGAGATCCCTTACAAACTTGCTTAGAGAAGAACTCTCCAGGTGCTGAATTTGCCAATTTTGATGAAACCACCACTTTCAGACGTCTTGAATTTTCGGCATGTGAGCGAATTTGTAATAATGCACATTCAGGGTAGTTCAGCTACAGGACTTCCATAATCGCTATTATCGGCTTGATATCCGCTCACACGTCATACCTGCTCTCGACAATGACCTAGGTAGCAACATAAAGTGATTTTGACACAAAAATAGCAAAAGAAGACATCTTTTGGTGGCACAAAACGAAAGCGTGGTTTGTAGAATATCACTATTGCCTACACATCGCCATCTCAATATTAAGAAAGTAACAGGGCGGTCACTTTATCATAAAACCATCAACAAACGCAAGGCACTGCTAGAGGAGTTACAGACGGCCGAACATCCCGTGCGGCTCAGTTAGACTCACAACTAACTAGTTATAACCAATATACGAGTACGTTGGTAGATTTCTCAGATACAGCAACGGAGTAATACTGTGAAGAGATTTAACGTGCAACAAGTGCAATCGCATCAGCTACCAGAACCTTTGCCGATCTCATATTTCTCAAGCCATTAACAAGTCTAATCGTCAAAAAATACGGCAACTGTTACTCTACCATCATACGAAACCATTGGTTTCATAAGGAACATAAACAACGACATGTAACAAACCGGCTAGGAGACCCAACTGCAAGGAAGGACGAGAGATGATCCTGCTCCTTTTCCGGAGGATAAAGAAAGGTTCGAGAAATGCAGAGGTCCTACTCATCCATTGTTATTCTCAGAAGTTTAAGGCAATAGGACCTGAAAAGAAACCTTAATCCATGAGCAAAGCATTTTGCCAGTCCATATCAGAATGATAGGAACAAAAATTTAATAACAACAACAACGGTACGAGATATTAAAGTGATTCTAGCTTTATTTTGAAACTACGTTCATGCCATTATGTGTGGAATAGGATATCATTAAAATGGCCGCCTCGGCTTCGCTGGCAGTGCTTCAAGCGGTCGGTCCAACTTTTGATGACTCGGTCCAATATGTGCGGCGTTATTACCGCAATAGCGCTTTGAATGTTGGGCTCGAGCTCGTCCAAAGTGCTTGGCTTCTTAGCCCCAGAGAAAATAATCGAGTGGTGTCAAATCACATGATCGTGGCGGCCAATTGATGAACGCTCGCCGTGAAATGACCCAGTCGCCAAATTTATCCTTCACACTCGAAGTTGTATGGTATGTAGTGCCGTCTTGTTGGAACCACAGCTCAGATAGATCGATGTTGTCGAGCTCTGATTACAGACAGTCGGTTAACATCGCTCAATACCTGAGGCCATGGACGGTAACGGTGTCTCCTTCCTGATTTCGAAAGAAATAAGGTCCGATGATGCCGCCATGCCATAAACCGCACCAAACAGTCAATCTGTTTGGATGCATTGAAGCTTGGCCGAACACTTGTGGATTGTGTTCGCTCCAATAACGGCAATTCTGCTTCTTTACATAGCCGCTGTCCCAAAATTGGACCTCGTCCGAAGAGATGATTTTTTGGCCAAAATCCGGATCTCCGGTCAATATTTTCAGCGTCCAATTAGCGAACTCATGGCATTGTCTGTGCTCATCCGACTTCAATTCATGCGTCAGCATAATCTAATACAGATATAGGCCCAAATCCAGCCACAAAATAAGCCGGGTTGACTCTCTGGCGATACTCAATTCAGCTAATCGGCGTTGAATCGAAATTTCTGGATCTTATTCGATGCTAGCCACTACCGCGGCTATGTTTCCTTCATTTCGCAGCAATCTCTCTCTGGTTGGTGGCTTAAGATCCAAAAGGGTGTAGATACTCATGCTCAAACTTTTCTACGGTGCGACGAATTGCCTGCACACTGAAGCCTTGATGACGACCGACCTTACGACGAAATTCACGCTGCGTATTTACAACTAAGGCGGAATGTCAATAATATTTTTTCATAATTTCCGCACATTCGACAAGCGTAAAACGATGCATGAGGAAATGACAAACCACCTTACTGAATATTTTGACAGCTGGATGTCATTGGTAACTTTGACAGCTGATGAAACATAACAATTGAAAAAACTATCATTGCTATCTGGTCACACTGTAGTAGCTCAAGGGAAAGCTTCAAATTCCTCCGGGAGGCAGAACGGATTGTTCAACGTGGGTGATAAGATCCGACACTTCAGTCCACTCGACTAAAATAGCACGATTTACCACGAACTCGTAAGTACGGCAGGGCCAGGCATATCTGCTGGTCTATTTAAGGCAGCGTGGAATGACATGGTGCAAGCATAAGGTTTGGTTAGAGAAATTAACGTTTGCTGAATAGAAGCTTCGCGTACATTTCATGGCAGCACCACTTTGCTTACCATCGTATACAAGATCCAGGCGTGAACCTGAGATCCTTTGATCTAATTGATTCTATCAGCGTGGTTTTAGGCCGGTCAAGTCAAAATTTGACTATATATTCATACCATGATAGATCTTAGAGAAAAGTAAAGCCGTCCAGTTTGAAACTCACGACCTCTGCACGAGGCGAGCTATACACACCATGTCTGGTTTTAGCATCTCTACCAAATTTTCCTGATTGTGTAGAATGTCGATTGAGAAGCCTTCCGTAAAAGAGACAAAGCAACCTCACCCAAACTTTGGAAATGAAAAGGTTTTTGACAAGGTGAAGACTGTCCTGTGATTCCTTTGACATTGACATCACTGGCAGAACTTAGAGAACTATAATTAGTGCGCTTAAAAGTATTGAAAAAGAAGCGGCAAAAATGCGTTCATCTTTAAATGAGGTCAAAAGCAAGTATAACATACATATGATGCTAACAATAGACAACTATGGCCTTGAGGTTGTAAGGGATTTTGTCTACCTCGGCTCTAATATCATCCGACGCTCTTGAAAGTTTTTAAAACTCAAAGTACCCCACTAAGGAGAAGAAACCATATAATGCTGTCGTAAAAGCCCTAAAGAACATCTGCCTGTATGTCCACTACAGCTGAATTTATAGTTTTGCAGCTATTCTAGATCTTGAGATACATTGACAACTAGATAAGAAGCAGATATGATGGCAACAAAGCACGACGAATGAGGAACGTTTAAAGTCTCTGCTCCTCAACGGCATAATTTCTACCAAATGCATCCGGATTTATCTCAGCAGGTTTTTAACTCAACTCTGTAAGGGAGTAATATATCCGTCAATATATCCATATAGTATGTATCTTTTAATCAACTAATTTTCTACTTTTCAATTCCCAAGCTAAAAAAGCTTTTTTAAATATTCCCAAAGTGCATCCAGCTCTCGTTTTCCTTTCAAAAACAAAGTACCCACTACCAGGAGTACCGAGAAACAACAAATTTTCTTCCCAAAATAACTCTTTTCTCATAACCTTATAAAGTAAGTCCACTCACTTCAACCTTATTCTGTTGATTGGTTGATTTTTCCTTGTAAAAATGCCAAAAAGAGAAAATTTATTTTCCAATAAACCCAACGAATACAAATCATCGTTCACAAAATGTATCGTCCTTTCTCCATCCTCTGCGGAACCTAGAACTTATTCGAAAAACTGACCTTCATATTCGTACACCACACGGTGCTTTGGTCTCTAGGTTTTTGGTCTCGGTCTCGGTCTTGGTCTTGGTCTTGGTCTTGGTTTCAGTCTGTCTTGGTCATGGTCTTGGTTCTTGTCTCTTTGAAATTTTCCAATTCAATTTCGTTATTCCACTTCAGTTTCCTTTCAACAGATTTTATTTTTCGTTGCCCCACACAAACCCCCCACAGGGATACCAATCTCTAACAAAAAAACTCTCATAATTTCCAAAAAAAAAAAAAAACCTCTCTCTCAAGGAAATGTTTCGTCCTGCCCTTCCAGGATAACCCACAATGTAGTAACGAAGAACTGTATTCAGCTACACTAGGCAGTACCTATCCCGACAAACCGAGCACGTCGCTCTTTTAAAGTTTCAAGTTTCAGAGAAAGGAAAAAACAAAAAAGCTACGGTAAGTCCCAAGGATAAGCAAATAAACATAAATCCTCTTCCTTCTCCCGTTACTTTTTCTCTACCACCCACCATTTCCAGGAAAATCCGTCCTTCTTCCATAACCCCACTTTAACCGCTACGTTATGCTCTACTTCGATGTCTAAATATTCTGTAGCCGACTAGACGTGGTTTTATTTTACACCGCTCTCTTCTTCCAGCGTTACCAACTCCCACTTGGTCGAACGAAACCCACAATTTTTATGGACCATTTGGGAATAAGCAGCAGCAAAAAAAAAAAAAAAAAAACGAAAACGGCGATAAAGACGACGAAAACGATAACGAGGGGAACCCAACAAGCGAGAGAAAGCTAAATCCGGCAAAATAAAAAAAAAAATAAAAACACGTCCACTTGAGACGAAACGCACAAGTATTTAGTGCATTCGCATGGAATAATGATGTCTGTCAGTTTGACAGACAGCTGACAGATGACAGCGGAACAGAACGCTACTACTGAATTAAAGAACTCTCTGTCTAGAGCGTAGTCTCATTTAAATTGCACACCTCTACCTCTGTTGACACCTCAATTGACTGACTACAGAGTAGAGTCACACCTCAACCGCAAATTGACATTTGAAACGCGCATCAACGATTTTTGACATTTCAAATGCATCACCCACAGTAGTGTTAAGCAGTAAACACACTACTTGTGGATTGTAGTGGATTTAAAAAACAACCAGATACATACGAGTACTCTGTGTGTGACACCCTTCGATTGAAGACAATTTGCATTCTAAGGATAAAATCGTGCCTTGTCAGGATAACGAAAATGGGGGGAATGAGAAGAATAACGGAACGTAAAAAACAATAGCAGCTTAAGTGGCTTTTAAAAGTTGTTCTTTCAGCCGACTTCGATGGATGGTTAAAGCATGCCAATAGGATGCGTACGTAGATAAACTTTTTCCGGCAAAACTATGAGTACGAGCATGTAATTGTATCCGTATTCGTCGTAGAGTATGAGTCCTCCATCTGGTTGAAAGTTACTTTGTTTTTCCTGACTTGAATAAGGTCTTGCCTGGTCTATTATTGTTTCGAGGACTAAGGACTAACATACATATTAACGCTACCTTGTGTAGGCAAGACTTTGTTTCTCCTTTTTTTTTGGTTGAACTTTTCCAATTAATTAGAAGGGAAAGAAGTGAGGGGGGGGGGGTTTCGTATTGAGAATGAAACTGCTTTAAGTAGAACCTTACGATACGGTTACAGTTATCCCTGTCCGAGAAACAATGTGTCGTCTATGTAATGAAAAATTATTACGCAATTGAAGGGCGGCTGCAGGGTGAATAAGTTAGTAGCAACCGTTCGTTGCTGAGAAAGCAATGAGGGATGTAATCAGGTTATTGATGGTCTGTCCGAAGGAATAAGTGCGGAAAATGGCTAACTTGCTACACCTCGTATCAAAAGGGAGGGTGCCTAAGCAATGAAACACCCTTGTATCGTTATGAAATGATGGCTTGCGGATGGAGTGATGGAGGGATGGAGGCATACAAGGTTATGTTGGTTTAAGCTTTGTTTTACGGAGGTCAAGTGTGGATGCTCGCAGCTAATAAGAAACATTTGATGGGGCGTGTGAGATGTAATGGAAGAGGGTTTATCCGAGTTCAAGTTGGATTGAGAGAACTTTTAAAGCTGTAGGTGAGGGATGTTAAAGTCTATTCAGTTTATTTAGTAGAGATGGGATGTTGTCTTAAGGAGGTCGTAAAGAGCCCAACCGTCCTCTGCTGAGGTTTGTGGGGTGTATTTTTCGATTTAAGAAGAGATCGGAAGTTGTGGACTGCTTCATAAAGTAGACACATCCGTTAATGTACAGGACGAGAAAGGCAGACAAACGCATGGCGATGTATATTTAGAGAGGTCCTAAGGGATATATTTCGGTGGTAAGTTATAATACGGTTCAGACAGTCAAGCAAACATAAGCCCATTAGATGAGCAAGCTCCCCATTTAAGAATGAGAACTGACTTCACCAATACTTATTCGTTGATGTAGACCTTGATGACTTGATGTTGTATTGTAGAAATAGGGTACACACTCGTTGGTCGCAGCCCAAGTATTGGCTTCCAAATCGGATGGTTCGGGGTTCAATACTAGCCGCGGCCGAAGGACATAATTTTTTTCAGTTAACAAAAATCAAGTAAGCAAACTTCCACTAAGAATTTAGTCTCCCCATTAAATGTTGGATGACACCCATGGAGCGTAATACCCATGGAACCCAAAAATCATTCTTTCTCTCTCCTAAAAACTTAACACGTGCTCAGGCATTCTAAGTGTAGTAATACCCACATGAGCGTTAAGTTCTTTAAAAAAAACAAGAGATAAAAATAGCAGCACTATTAACACGACGGCGGACGAATGCTCTACAGGGTGACTTACTCGAACTAAAACTTTTTAAAATGCTATAATTTTTTTGTTTTTTGATAAATTTTATTGTGCCAAAGCAAAAAATGTTGGAAAATACATCAATTTTCAAATTGTATCAGTAGTTTTCAATATGTCCACCTTTGGCGCGAATAATGGCCTTCAAACGACCGAAGAAAGCATCGCACGCTGCATGCAAGTGGCTCTGCGGTATTTTTGCCCATTCCCGGCGAAGTTGGACCAAAGTGGTCCAAACTTTGGTATTTTTTAGTGCCAACCTTCGCCTTTAAACTACCCCAGACAGAGAAATCCAACGGAGAATTTGCAATCCATTGTGTCGAAGAACTGAAGCGTGGAACATTATTTTTTAACCAATCTTAGTTAACGCGCGCTTTGTGAGACTGTGCCAAGTCTTGTTAAAATGCCCACGGTCTCCGATTGTTTGCCCAAGGCTTCAATACTACCTTTAAGACAGTTTCACGGCATACGAACACATTAATTTTGACGCCACGGTCCAAAAATACGTGCGGAGAGCGACCATCGGCGGTTATGGCGGCCCAAACCATCACTATCGGTGCTGCCTGCTTTCTGGTGGCCGTCCGAAGGTGTACATTTTCGAAAGACCTCTCTGGCAAGTAAACTCGGTCATTTTGTTTGTTGACATATTGCTCGATAACAAATGGCGACTCATCGGAAAAAACCAAATTCGGTAACTCACCACTTTCGTGCAAGCGTAGCAACTCCTTCGATCTTTCGACTCTAACTTTTTTCTGTTGTGGTGTAAGATCGTGTGCTTTTTGGAACTTCAATGGCTTGAGCCCAAGCTCGTTTTTCAGTATGTGTTGCATCCGTTCCAACGATATGTTGAGCTCACGAGCCATTTTTCTTCCACTTCGACGCGGATTTCGCTCAATTCGAGCCTTCATTTTCCGAATCATTTCTGCCGATGTTGCTGTTTTTTATGACCTCCTCCATAGCGTTTTGCAACGCTGCCGGTATCACGGTAACGAGCTATGGTTCGAGACGCAAATGATTTATTCACGTTGAGGTGCTGGAGGGCTCTAACGATAGCTACTTGTGGTTTTCCAGCCAAATATAAAGCAATCACACTATCACGTTTGAATTCCAACGCGGATAAAAATTTTTCAACACAACTGAGACGCAAATCGTTTAAAAGGCTTATAAATAATAAAATTATCCGTCATGTGTGAAAATTTGAGCTCACTATCATGAACGGTTTGAAAATTATAGCAGTCTGAAGTTGGTTGCAGTTCGAGTCATTCAGGGTGTACATAGAATCTAAATGGAGTTAACGATGGCGTCATAGCTTCCAAACGGAAAATACTGGGCCCCACTTCTGTATTTACGGAGTAGAGGCCGATAAGGTTCTTGGAAAAGAGATAGTGGCGGATGAGCCATATCCGGGCCAGCGCTAATTTTGCTGAAGTGGGTTAATGACATCTGTGTAACCTCACCCTCGTCTTAAAGGTTTCTACAGTGGAACTATGTAGTTCTTCAGGTTGCGGGTTATCCCATTGGAGTAGCTTCATTACCATGTAAAACAAAACAAGTTATGAGAGCAACACAAGCCTCGGATAATAGCAGGTCTCCTCATGTAAGATCGCAAATCGGAATGTCCAAGGATTATGAATTGAGAGTATGCACCTGGACCGTAAGTTCACTGTATACCCGTAGGACTGCTCAAAAACCTGAATTTGTTTTGATGCAGTACAAGGCAGATATTCCCGCGGTATAGGAGATGCGCTGGATAGGATCAGATATGCAAAAATCGCAACATTTATCACAGCTGTCAGAAAAGACTTAAGATATTGTAGTATGTATTGGGAGTGGCCGATAAGAAATTGCCTGGCTGTGATCCACATCAAGGCGACATTCCAAAACATCGACATAATATGTGTGCTGACGAAGCAGAAGACTCTATCAAAAAACCGTTTCATGACTGGACGGAGAATGATGCCAAAGTCATATTCGGGGGTGCCAAAATGGTAAGGAAAATATCTTCGGTGGATGCTTTTTTTTTGTTTTGTTTGGTTGTCGGTAGGCCTGCACCTTTCTAAATAATTAACTATTTAAAATTTTAACATCACGGAATTTTGCAACAAATTGGCGTCCAACGTGGGACCAACGGGGGTCGCGAAAGGTTTTTTACAAGTAACTGCTAAAGGGTTACGGGGTTTAGGAAGCAACGGGAGAAGACTTACGGGTCACGTAAATTACATTTATTGTATATCCCCACTAGGGGGGGATCACATAAATTTTTATATACAAGGGCTGTTTGATGAGTACCCGGATTGGAAGATAGGTGGCCCCACTGAACCAAAATGAGTGTACCATCATTTAGTATAACCTATTTTAGGCCGCCTGTCAAAATTTGGTGACAATCCGACGGTTAGTTTTGTTTTGAAACTTTTCCGGCCAAAGGCTCGGTATTCGCCTTCTTTGGAGCACGTTCACCGGGTAAAACCCATTGTTTCGATTGTCCTTTGGTCTCTGATGTATACCAATGAATCCATGTCTCATTGACGGTTAGGAAATGACGCAGAAACTCCTTCGGACTTCGATAAAACAGGGCCAACCACATCTTTGAAGTGGTCTCACGATTGCGCTTGATCTCATGCCCAAAATCTCGTGCAGGAGGTGGCTAACGCGTTCAGTTGAGACGCCTGCCATCTCAGCCAACTCGCGAATTTTCACTCTGCGGTCCGCCAACACGAGATCATGGATTTTCCTCACGGTTCCCTTTGTGGTAACCGGTTTTGGGCCACTTGGGCGCCTTTCATCAAAAACCGACGTGCGGCCACGGCGAAACTCTGCGAACCAATGGTAAACTGTTATACGGGAAAGTGAATGAGTCCCATACACACTATCGAGAATGGGCTTGATTTGCTCGCAGGTTTTGCCACTCAAAAACAAGAATCGGATCGCGGAGCGATACTGCTCTTTTTCCATGGTCGCAAAATTACAAACACGATGTTTTGAAATGGGAGTCAAAGCAAAACCATGCGTCGGATTGTCACGAAATTGTGACAGGCGGGCTAAAAGAGATTATACTAAATGATAGTACACTCATTTTGGCTCAGCGCCACCTATTTTCAAATCCGGGTACTCATCAAACAGCTCTCGTATCTATGGAAGGACAGATGGGTACTTATCTATGTGATTTCCTGCCTACTTTGGGTCGCTCCTATCTTGATGTCGGGGTTGGAGAGGAGAATTCTATTTGTCGATTGACTGCTTGGGTCCATATTACACCCTCAAACCCGGGACACTTTTGGGGGACAATTTAAGGGAGCTCAGATACTGACCGCCAAGTAGAGAGGAAATTTTTCCGACGAATTATTTTAATACCGTGATTACAGAAAGACAGGACTTATCATATGCTACGATGGTAATACTCAGAATACTTTTTGGGATAACGTGAAAGGCATTTACATATTTCTGAGACCTCATATTATGTCTTTTTCTGGTTGTCAAGAATTTTGGCGCTCAGCTAATGAAAGCAAGAAAACAAGTAATCGACTTTAATTACCAATAGGTAAGCTAAGGGCTGTTTGGCTAAAAAGTATTGTCGAAGCATTTTATGTCAGACCATTGTTGCATCGAATTCAGAATCGAAACTAAGCGCCTAAACTAAAAACGAAACAATATGGAGACAAGCTGCTCAGAACCTGACCGGTGCCATCACCAAAGACTTTGAACGAATGTGTCCAGCTCCTGTAGATTCAGAGCCAATTCGTAATGAAACCCGACAACTTTCGGGCAAGTCACTTAAGACTAATTCGAAGCAAATTTGTAATCCTTGCACATCGAAGCAAAAAGAATATAAGAACTTAATTCAGATTTCGAAGAGAGCCTTACATTAGGGGAAAGATAGAAGCATTCGGTGAACCAGCGCACTGGTAAAAGTGTTCAAAAGGAGCAAATCGGACAGACTGTCAACACTCTGAAGATCTAATGGCAGCTACACTGAGTCTGAGAAAACGATTTTTTGTCTCATGGTTGAAATTTATACCTCAGGTAACCATATCATAACCAGTTCACAGTTAACTGTACAACAAATACCGCAATACGATGTAACTGGTATTCGTCGTCAGAGGTTGTGGTGTTGAATGAAGCTATCAAACGCGCAGCAACAGCGCACATGTGTTGGTTTCAAGTCGCCTGGCACCGACAACATTCGAGTATATCGAGTTACGCTACAAAAAGGGTTTAGACTGGCTGAAGGCAATCTTTTTTTGCTAGCCTCGCACTTTTATACGAGTACATACACGAAATTGAAAAAAAGACTACACGCTCGCTGAAAGCTTTAGACCAATCAGTTTGACTTCATATTTTTTTTTTCATAATCGGCGCGCGCTCAAGGATTTTTGAGTACCCTTAAAATGCATGCACACAGCAGGGGTGAAGGCAAATTAGAGAGGAAAGAAAGACAGCACTAGTATTCTCAAGTCAGTAACTTTTTCGCTACCCCTCAATAGTAAAGAGTGGAGTTTTAGAAAGCCACTAGGCTTTTGCTAAGCATTTGGGTGTTTCGAGCATAATTGACACAAGATCCTGCGATGCTTGCTATGAAAGTGATTACAACAGGTACTCGGCGCTGATGTGGTGAGTCTTGATTCTGTAGGTACTTCATCACTGAAGCGTCAGAGTTACGACAGAGGCCTTGAGCAATTATGAAGCTATTGCTGACGAATATTGCTAGAATATGAATTGTCATCTGGCATCCTTACTCAAGACGTAAAACTTTTTGCCTAAGGCTGCCTCTAACAACAAATCCACATCGCTTATATATTACATAGCATCAAAACGAGGCTGGTTGCTGATTCATTTTAGGATATTTCACTTTGTCATGTGATTTCGGGGCCAAAAGAGGCAGTAAGAATGTGAATCATGTCAGACATTGATTTGTTTTTTCTTTGCTAAGAGCACCCCTCACAGATGGTTAGATATTGTAACTGTTTCTACACATGAATTGTGATTAAATTATCTTCAAGTGGTAACCATGGGTTACTGGCCGATGTCCATCCGGATTCGACTTGGCAAACCTTTAAGCGCGAGTGCTGACCAAGAGACAAAAACAGCAGCACTATAAATGGGACAGCGGATGAATTCCCCACATCGAATCAACGGTGAAGTAAATTCCTGGAATAAAGCAAACAAGACCCTATCCGGGTTACTCCGACATATTTATAGCTCAGGCCGATAAGAATTTTCGAGACTAAGTCAGGGTCTTGGAAAAGAAATGGAGATGGTGTATGAACCCTTAATGAACCAACAATAGCGCTCATATTCCTGAACGAACCATTGGCTTCTAACCGACCCCTCGTCCTAGGGGTTTCTATAATGGAGCTCAACATAAAACTAAGCTACGAAGCAACAACAAGACTCGGATACCGACGGATTTGCTGTTAAATTGCTGACGAAACAAGAACAACGAACTTTGGATCTGCACGTGGAATGTTAGGTCCCTTAATAAGAGTGCAACCGATTTTTTTGTTGGAGGCAGACTTAGGAAAGAAGTCTTGAGTTTCTGGCATATTAACGAGCGCCTCGTAACAACTTGTATTAAGGCTAAATTGCCAACATTAGCCATATCGTAAAGCCTCCCAAAGGAGAAAGATGACGACAACAAAGATAGCTTCTTATGAGTAGTGCCCTAGCTATGACATTAACGTTGTCCTCGGCGATTTTAATGTAAAGCTTGAAAGGGGGGGGGGGGCATTTTTGGTAGTACTGTTGGAAGGTATAGCCTGCACGACATCCGCTCCGATAACGGATTCAGGCTAATCGACTTTGCGGCGGGTCGAAACGGCATTTCGATACTTATAAGGGTTGACCACTCAACTAGGTTGACCACGTGGTCGACGCAAGGCACACTTATGGATGTCCGAACGTTCCGAGGTAGAGTTGTGGATATCGCGAACAACGTAAAGACTAGGTAATACCATGAGCAAATTTGACTTCGAATGGCTACAATCGCAGGAGATCGTCAAATACTTTTCGATCCACCGTTAATATCTTAAGAGGTCGTATGACGTTAGCATCAAGTATCGAAGACCAGTGGTAGCATAACCAAAAAGTCATCACAGATACCGTCTCTGATGTAACGTAACCCCTGGTTTGACGGCGCGTGCCGGCAAGCACATGCTGTTAAACAAGAGGCATGCAAAGGGGCGCTGCGTAAGAGGACTGGAGCTTGAGACACCGGCTTTTCAGGAAGAAAAAAAAAAGAGAATGAGAACCATGCGATCAAAGAAATTGGGACATGCTACTTGAGGAATGAGACTCGGAAGTTTTACCAAAGTTAAAAAAAAAACATGCCACCGACAAAAACCTCGAACCGTAGCCTTTAGAGACGAAAATAGCAACATAGTAGCCGAGTTACAATCCATGCTGAGGAGTTTGAAATTATTTCTGTTGACTGTATAACGGCGATGACGAACCAAATACCGTTTTCAGGCAAAATGACCATTTCAACCTGTACGATGAAGGCCAAAAATTCCGTCCACTCGACCTGGATGAAGTGAAGATAGCTATATCTAGCCCTGAGTTCAACAAATCTGCTGGAGCGGAAGGCCTGACTGCCAAGCTCTTCAAAGTGGCAGGCGCATACACCAACTCATCTGTCAAATATTGTCGGGAGAAAGTATGCCCGATGAATGGAAACATTGTTTATCCGGTCCTCAAGAAATTAGACCCTTTGAATGGCGCCAACTACAGAGGCATTAGTCCTCTTGCAATAACATCGCCTAAAAGATCCTATCTGCCGTATTGTGTGAACACCTGAAGCCGTACGTCAACAATCAGATTGGTCCGTATCAGTGTAGTTTTAGGCCAGGACCAAATATTCATACTACGACAGATCTTGGAAAAAAACCCATGAGCTCCAAATCGATACACATCACCTATTCATCGATTTTAAGGCCGCGTCTAACAGAATCTAAACAGACGAGCTATACAGAGCAACGCCTAGTTTTGGCATCTTTGCCACACTCGTCCGTTTGTGGAGAATGACGAAAGAGAATGCAAGACGATCCTCCAAGGTAGGCAAAGACCTCACCGAGACCTTTGGTGTCAAAAAAAAATTTAGACAAGGCTATCCGCTATCATGCGATTTTGTTAACAGAATTCTGGATAGAATAGCTGCTGCCACCTCCCCCACCTCCAGAACTGCTATCGGAAAATTCTCCACCATCGACGACCAACATTATCGAAAGCCTGGGCAATTTGTGTTGTTGATGGCCGCTTCAATTCTTTAAGTCCTCCTTGTATTGCTAATGAATTTGCTGATTTGCTGAAATTGGCCGAATTATAACTGGCAATTGACTATAAAGCCCTCTGTAACCTAAATAATCCCAGTTCTCCTCTATGGCGCAGAGGCATGCACTTTATCAAAAATGGATAAGGGCCCTCTTTGCTACTTTGAGAGGGAAATTCTTCGAGCGATTTTCAGTCCGGTCTACAAAGACGGTGGGTGGAGGAGGAAAATCATGTACGGGCTGTACAGTGACATCGACTTAGCCAGAAGAGTGAGTGGATGAATCTTTGAATCCGACCCCGATGGGACAGCGCAGTGGAAGAGGACTACATTTGTGCCGAGCTGAACATCGACAGGTGCACACGCACAAGTGGACTGTGAAATTCGCTCCTCGTGTGGAGCAAAAAAGAATCGCGCGCGAGTCCAAAAACAAAACAAAAGAGACAAAGTTCACTGTGCGTGCAAAAAAAAAAAAAAAACAACAACGCGCGAAAACAATGAAACCCCAATCAACATTCACAGTGCGGGCATCCCAACCATCCTGCCCCAGGTCTTACTCTTGCTTGCACTCGGTCACTGCCGCTGCTGTATTACATTATCATACAGCTTGTGCTGTCACGGAGTGTATGTCACAACCGATGGATAGCGGGCTGTGGGTATGAATTTTGTTAGTGTGCTGTTTCGTATTGTTGTAAGGGCATAACACCTACAACAATTTGTTTGTCTTTCTTTATAATGACTCGGGAATTCAGAGTGAGTATTGCCAATATACGCGGGCTAAAAATAATCACTTTTCTGTGTACGTCCATGTCTGTAAACATAGACCAGCTGTTTTGACACTTAATGAAACATAGGTAGATCACCGCCCACACCTCTCAGATCACCCTGATCTGAAGCTACCTGGCTACGAACTAGTGCCATTATTCTTCTCTCACCGCGGTCTCGCCATTTACGGCGTAATGATGTAGCTTACCTAATTCCACCACAATGTAGTCCCTCTTCCAATCCGCAATTCAATTTCACGTGGTTTAAATTCCATCTCCGTAAGCAAATTATCCACTGCTGCTTTATTTACAGAAGCCCCAAACTGGACAGCAATTCGACCCTTAACGAGTTTGATGAGCTGTCTGATTCCATTCAAAGAATTGTATCCCTGTATCCTCATACTGAAATCGTCATTACGGGCGATTTCAATATACGCAATTCTGGGTGGCTTCGACATTCTGGATAGACAAGGACGGTGTATTGAGATCTTCGCTACGGAAAACAACTTAACAACGAATACCAGACATTGACAGTCATACCGCCAACACCCTGGACTTGTTTTTAAATTCTCATCCTCATAAGTACACTGTCGATGAGCTCTCACCTCTAGGCTCGTCAGACCATTGTGTCATATCAGCTAATTTCTCGTACAACGACCACGCAGTTAGAGAAAAGATTCCTAAAAGAACCGTATGGCAATACGAGAAAGCCAATTGGAGCGGACTTAACAACTTCTTTAGGAATTTTAACTGGTCGTTATGTTCCCTCGATGGCGACGTGGATGCCGCTGCTGACACCATTCTCCTTGGAATAAGAAACTTTATCCCTCATCGGATGAAGAATATCAAACCAAAAGAAAAGGCATGGTACGACTTGAGCTGTAAAGAGGCTTTCAGGGTTAGGGAAATGTTTTTTTCGGTCCTTCAAGATCAGCCCAACTGAGGAAAATCGAAAAAAGTTCAAACGAGCTAGGAATGACTGCAACGCCCTTTTCAAGCGTGAGAAATTCTAATACGACCAACAACTGAGGCAAAAAGTACTGCAACGTCCCAAAGGTAGTAAAAATGTTTGGTCGTTCGTCAAAAATATTAGAAATTCTGCCTCATCCTCCATCCCACCGCTCATTTGTAATGGCATTCCACCTGTCAGTTCTTTGGACAAAACCAATCTGCTTGCTGCACACTTTTCGGTCAGCTCAACACTCCCAGATTGTGCTTTATCCCGGCCTACACCTGAGTGCGTCGAATCTTCAATGGGACAACTCCACTTTCGCACTAGTGTAGTAGCAAGTGTTCCAAAAGATCTTAACATTCACAAATCCGCTGGTCCAGATGATACATATATCTCCCTTCCTTCTGAAGAAGTGTTCTTCCTCGCTGGCAAAACCACCGCGTAAGTTTTTTCATCAATCCTACTCCTTAGGACTCTCTCCGAGATGGTGGAAAACAGCATTTGTCGAGCCCGTCTTTAAAAAAGGTGAATCTTCCTTTCTCTCCTCCTACAGACCAATTGCACTTATGTCCCTTCTTTCCAAGGTCATGGAAACGCTGATAAACCGTCAGCTAATGAAATAAATCGAAACACGAAAACTTCTTAATGACCGCCAGTATGGTTTTCGTGGCAACAACAACATTTGATGATATATCTCACCGAAAAGTTGAACCAAAGCGTACATCAATCTGGCGAAAGCAAGATAGTTGCACTTGATATTTCTAAGGCATTTGTCAGAGTTTGGCATCAGGCTCTTTTGTCGAAAATGCGTGCTTTTGGGATCGATGACTCTCTTCTTCAATGGATTAGAAATTACCTGTCGGAACGCTCAATTCAAGTCGTTTTGGATGATTTCAAGTCTGATATCCACAAAATAAGTGCCGGTGTGCCCCAGGGCTCCGTTCTGTCTCCGACATTCTTTTTAATTTTTATCATTGATCTCTTGTCTGCTACCTCTAATCCAATATACTCCTTTGCTGACGACAGTACTCTCGCTTTTCATATTCGTTCCCGAACTCACGTCCCTGTTCTTCGGCTATAGAACGAGTACGGCAGCGTATGTTAAGCTCATTAAATTCCGATATTAAGAGCATAACCAATTGGGAAACTATCAACAGAGTAGAATTTAATGCTACCAACACACAATGCTGTCTGCTGTCGTTAAAGCGAAATTTAAACACTCAGCCATTATCCATGAATGGCACTTGCATCGTCGAATCGGAAGAACTTTCCATTCTCGGTATGTGTGTCAATAACAACTTATGTTGGAATGACCACATATTCGGTGTCGTCAAATATGCTGCGAAATGTCTAGGTTTCCTCAAGCGATGTAAGAAATGCTTTACCCCCTCTGATCTGACCACAATATATAAGGCATTCGTCCTCCCGAAATTGGAGTACAATGCCCACAACTGGGCGGGTGCGCCCAAAACATCTCTGCACTTCCTAAATAGGATTCAAAACCGTGCGATAAAGCTCATAGGTGATACTAATATCACTCAAACAATGGATACCCTCGACCATCGACGTAATGTCTCGTGTCTCACTCTGTTTTATCGCTATTTCCACCACCAGTGGAATGGAATACAAATGGTCATCAGTATACCCTCAAGCCCACTTTCGGATGTACTCTAAAATATCGTGATACGTTCCTAAGCCGTACAACTCGCTTATGGAATGCCCTGCCTAGCTCTTTATTTCCTAGTCTTTATAACCTTCAAACATTAAAAACCAACGTTCACCGGTACCTCTCTTTCCATCCTCCCTGATTTTCCTTCGCCCGCGCTGTGTGCAACCATTTTAAGGGTACTTAATCCCTTGAGCGCGAGCAAATTATAAAAAAATAAATCAACTGAGCGTGCGAAACTGGAGGCAGCTTGCTAAACGATCGAGCTGGCTGGTGGTGCTTGTTGGTTGACGACCAGGTCCACATCGAACTGTAGCATCACCTTAAGTAAGTAAGTAACACTCCTCATATCCTTCCTCCCTTCTTCTCTCTAATGGACGTCTCTTGAAGATGGAATTCTAACTTAGTTTGGGCCATCCCAGATTCCTATTTTTAAAAGACTTATATTGCACATCCGATATTTTTCGATGATATGAGGAGTTTTTCCGAGAATCTAACTGGTTTAGAAAGAGCGTATAAAGAATGCAACCATGGAAATAACATTACTCCTGCAAAGGTTTGTCAGATTGCCTTGGTTTGGGTTTACCTCATAATTGAAAAGGAGAAGGTAGTGAGGAAAAGTGTCCAACAACTCACAACAGAAACACATGTTGCAGAGTCTCACTTGAATTACTGATGAAGAACAAATATGTTAGGCTGGGTCCACCCTCAACCTCGGTTCTAGCAAAAAATTGTCAAGTCATCTCAAGAAAAATTCGGCCTTGATTAAGGACCTTAGCTGAACTCCATTGATTTTCTTCTACCACACAATCTGAATGGAATTCCTTGCAGTTTGACACCATCCAGATAACGTCTAATTAGAAAAATCAAATGTCAGGCATTAAATCTTTCCTTTCATGTGTCCACTACCTCTTCACAATTTGATTTCAATTCAAATTAAAAGTAATTGGTAAATTCTACACTCCGACGTGGCCATGTTCGAATGTCCATTTGATTTCTCGGAATTCCCTTAATTCACTTAAATCAATAAGCACTTGCTGCAGTGTGGCCGGAAGTACGAGTACAATGGTATTTGTACCTGTCCCAACTCAGCACTCACCTAATCGGACCCAAAAATTATCGTTCACTCCATTTAACAGTGCTCCTTGAATCCCAAA
Source organism: Volucella zonaria (assembly GCA_963966105.1). Classification (NCBI taxonomy): domain Eukaryota; kingdom Metazoa; phylum Arthropoda; class Insecta; order Diptera; family Syrphidae; genus Volucella; species Volucella zonaria. Next base: position 40,977,147 of record OZ014530.1, on the reverse strand, counting down.
GCTTACCAAATTCCACTTGAAGTCTTTTTATGGTCTCCTGCCTGACTTCCAGCCCATCCTTCTTCGTTCAATGGACTCCGCCTAACTATGTGCGATTTATTAGCAGTGTTTACATTGCTGCCCGAAAAGGATTTCCGAATTAAGCTCATGCATTAATTAAATTGGCCAACAAAATGTTCTGCCATTTAACCGGAGGAGCAGACCGAAATTTGAGCAGCCACAAGCAAATGCCAATCTTTGAATTTCCTCAATTGTCCACCATCCTACGAGTATTTTGCCACCCTCTCGTGGCGGTGGTCTCCTTCTTCCAACGTTTCTTCAGGAAAATACTCAAATTTGTTCCTTCGTTTCCTTTATTGTTTCGTTTTGTTGTTCTTTTCCTTTTTCTAAGTCATTGTTTCGTGCGTTTTTTTTTTTTTTTTTTGTCTCTCTCTCGTCCTTTTCCCACTCAAATTCATTTAGGAAATGTAAATTGAACCAATAAGCTGCACAAGCCAAGCATGCTACAGAGTGGGTCACAGGCATCGGCATTGGCATCGGCATCAAGGATTCGGGCAGGACTTGTCTCGGTTATGCGCGAATAATGGAAATTGAATTGGACGGGCTTTGAGCTACAAAGGAGAGAGAGAGCCTTCAATCGATTTTTGGGGTTGACATATCGAAATGGTGAAAGGATGGTATGGAGTATATTTTATGTTTAGGGGTTTCGCCTCTGTCGATGTGAATGAAGAAGGTGATGGTGGTAATGACGATGATGAAGGTACGAGTATAGCCTATGGTCCATCTCAAAGGACATTCTCGCACTGTTGGGTAGTGGTCAGGTGGGATAAAAGAGTCCGAATAAAGCTTTTGAGAATAATTCGCATTGAATGATTTGCTTTTTATGAGAAACGAGAAGGGGAAGGGTTGCCTGATGGGGCGGGTTTAGTTTTTCGAAGGACCTTATTATTTATAGTAGCCTTCGGGGGAGTGTGGAATAAAATCCCAACAGATAGGGGCATTTGGTTTTTGTATGAAAATTCGATTGGAGGCTTAGCTATTTCAAATGAGGTCAGCATGGTTTTTGCTTTTTTTTTTATTGTTTTTTTTTTTTTTTTTTACTGGATCTGAATTGGCAAATACGGATAGGGTTCGGGTTCGGGTTCGAGTTCGGTTTCGAAATGGGTATTCCATGGGGAATTGGGTTTTTGCTGAGAGGCTATTCGAGAGATTTTTATTTGAGGACCGATGATGACTAGGCATTTGCAGGTAGATTAGGTGGACTGAGAGATGGGAATTTCTGGTGAATTTCGAAAATGATATGATGATTTGGACGGGGACTGAAAGGGAGTAGGTTATGGGATTTGGGAAACCTATAAATTTCTACGTGTGAGCTTTTTATTATCATAAATAATTGAATGCTGTGCAAGTTGTTGGAGACGGTTGGGAGATTCCAAGGTTCTACAAGGCTCTTGACGTTGTCATTCTTACGAAAATCAAATGGAGCAGACTCAGTATTTCCTTTGGGAGTTTTTACAACTCTTTCAGCAGTTTCATCAATCAGTTTTCAGAATCTTTCCAAACAGTTGGAAGGAAGCGTTTACCCAGCCCAGATATAGGGCACCGTTTGTTATAAACCCTCCTCTTCTCATCTAATTTTTAATATCAATTCAGTCTTCACTGATGATAGTAGCTACTCACTTAGAAAGGCTGAGCCCGAATCTCAACCAATAATCTCTTTCAATTAGCGGGTCCGTGGAAAACTGCTTCCAGTTCTAAACTCTAAGATGGAGATGGTTGAGGTCCCCTTGAACCAACAATCTTCTTCAGTTAGCGAGCCTCTGGTCAACTGCCTCGAATTCCACACTCCAAGATGGTTGACAACCTCTTTTGTTAATGCTGGCTACTTAAAGCAAGGTCTTCCACTACTGCGTGTCCCATCGGATAGAAATCGAAGACTTCCCTGCTCTTTACCTAACGATCTCAGGCGATGGATGCGCACATTTTTAGCGATATTAATGTCGTTGTGTAGCCGGTAAAGCTTGCTGTAACATCTCCGTCTCCAGAGACCATCAACACAAGAAGAACCCCAATTCTCCCGAAGAATCTTGCGTACAAGGATATCTTCAATCGCTTTTGGTAATACGAGTATCCTTGCCTCCACACCATGAAATGTGTACGGTCTTATATAACATAAGATATCTTTCATATGACGAAGGGTGAGAACTGCTCGTGAGCTGTACTAGAAGGAATGAAGGGAAGCGCACACCCTTCTCCAAAAGAAAACGAAAGAGAACAAGAAGCTCACGCTGGAAAAGTTTGATCAGCGAGTAAAACGAATATCCCAGGATTACAATGCCAGAATAGAAGCCTACAAAGATCTGGACAACTAGTAGTAGAGTCGCAGTCGGTGTTAATTTAATTGTAATGGGGGCGAAGGTCCCCATTTATTCGGCTTAATACAAGCTATAACTTAAAATTAAACTTAACTTCAAACTACGTGTTGACACGCAGTTTAGCGAAGGCTTTCAGTCCTCTTCCAATAATAAAAATCGGTTTAAAGTGAGAAATGTTTCGATTTTATTTGCTATAGAATAAAGTAATCTTTGAAACGAACTTAATATGTTTTCATATTTTTAAACTTACATTAACATGGAAACAAAGAAATCCTAACAGCGGCCAACGTTCTGAGGGAAAAATCCTGTCCACGAGGTAGCTTTTTTTCTTTTTTTTATATAATTTGCGCGCGCTCAAGGGATTATATTTTTAGGAGGATGGAAAGAGAGGTACCGGTGAACGTTGGTTTTAAAAGTTTGAAGGTTGTAATGACTAGGAAATAAAGAGCTAGGCAGGACATTCCATAAGTGAGTTTACGGCTTAGGAACGAATCACGATATTTTAGAACACGTCCGAAAGTGGGCTTGAGGGTATACTGATGCGCATTCATAGCGAGACGGGTGTTAGGGTTAAAAGTTTGAAGGAGCGGAATGCTACTGGCGATTTCTATAGAGCACTGGTGGTGAAAATAGCGATAAAACAGAATGATACACGAGACATTACGTCGATGTTCGAGGGTGCCCATTGACTGAGTGATATTGGTATCACCTATGAGTTTTATGACACGGTTTTGAATTCTATCTAGCAGGCGCAAAAGTGTATTAGGCGCACCCGATCAGATGTGGGTACTCCAATTTCGGGCGGATAAATGCCTTATATATTGTGGCCAGATCAGAAGGTGTAAAGTATTTCTTACATCATTTGAGGAAACCTAGACATTTCGCAGCATTTTTAACGACACCGAATATGTGGTCATTCCAATATAAGTTGTCATTGACACACATACCCATCCATGGATAATGGCTGGGTGTTTAAATTTCTTTTTAACGACAGCAGACAGCATTGTGTTTTGGTAGCATTAAATTCTACTCTGTTAGAGGTTCCCCAATTAGTTATGCTGTTAATATCGCAATTTAATGAACTTAACATACGCTGCCGTTCCCGTTCTACAGCCGAAGAGCAGGGGCGTGAGTCCGGGAACGAATATGAAAAGCAGAGAGTACTGTCGTCGGCAAAGGAATATATTGGATTAGAAGTAGCAGACAAGACATCGTTGATGAAAATTAAAAAGAGTGTCGGAGACAGAACGGAGCCCTGGGGCACACCAGCATTTATTTTGTGGATGTCAGACTTGAAATCATCCAAGACAACTTGAATTGAACGTTCCGAAAGGTAATTTCTAATCCATTGAAGAAGAGAGTCATCGATCCCAAAAGCACGCATTTTCGACAAAAGAGCCTGATGCCAAACTCTGTCAAATGCCTTAGAAATAGCAAGTGCAACTATCTTGCTTTCGCCAGATTGGTGTACGCTTTGGTTCCACTTTTCGGTGAGGCATGCCATCAAATCACCAGTGGACCTGTTGCTACGAAAACTATACTGCCGGTCATTAAGAAATTTTCGTGTTTCGAGATATTTCATGAGCTGATGGTTTATCAGCGTTTCCACGAGCTTGGTGAGAAGGGACGTAAATGCAATGGGTCTGTAGGAGGAGAGAGAAGATTCACCTTTTTTACGGACGGGCTCTACAAATGCTGTTTCCCATCTGCTTGGAAAGAGTCCTAAGGAGTAGGATTGATGAAAAAGCTTACGCGGTGGTTTTGCCAGCGAGGAAGAACACTTCTTCAGAAGGAAGATATATCATCTGGACCAGCGAATTTGTGAATGTTTAGAACTTTTAGAACTCTTGCTACTACACGAGTGCGAAAGTGGAGTTGTCCAATTGAAGATCCGACGCACTCAGGTGTAGGCCGGGATGAAGCACAATCTGGGAGTGTTGAGCTGGCGGCAAAGTGTGCAGCGAGCAGATTGGCCTTGTCCAAAGAGCTGACAGCTGGAATGTCATTGTAAATGATCGTTGGGATGGAGGATGAGGCAGAATTTCTAATATCTTTGACGAACGACCAAAAATTTTTACTACCTTTGGGACATGGTTGTATTTTTTGCCTCAGTTTTTGGTTGTATTGGAATTTTACACGCTTAAGAAAGATGTTCCAGTCATTCCAGGCTTGTTTAAACTTTTTTCGGTTTTCCTCAGTTGTGTTGGTCTTGAAGGACCGAGAAAAGATTTCTCTAACCCTTACAGCTCGAGTCGTACCATGCCTTTTCTTTTGGTTTGATATCCTTCATCCGATGAGGGATAAAGTTTCTTATTCCAAGGAGAACGGTGTCAGCACCGGCATCCACGTCGTCATCGAGGAAACATAACGACCGGTTAAAATTCCTTAAGAAGCTGTTAAGATCGCTCCAGTTGGCTTTCTCGTATTGCCATACGGTTCTTTTAGGAATCTTTTCTCTAACTGCGTGGTCGTTGTACGAGAAATTAGCTAATATGACACAATGGTCTGACGAGCCTAGAGGTGAGAGCTCATCGACAGTGTACTTATCAGGGTGAGAAACTAAAATCAATTCCAGGGTGTTGGCGGTATGACTGTCAACGTCTGGTATTCGTTGTTAAGTTGTTTTCCGTAGCGAAGATCTCAATACACCGTCCTTGTCTATCCAGAATGTCGAAGCCACCCAGAATTGCGTATATTGAAATCGCCCGTAATGACGATTTCAGTATGAGGATACAGGGATACAATTCTTTGAATGGAATCAGACAGTTCATCAAACTCGTTAAGGGTCGAATTGCTGTCCAGTTTGGGGCTTCTGTAAATAAAGCAGCAGTGGATAATTTGCTTACCGAGATGGAATTTAAACCACGTGAAATTGAATTGTGGATTGGAACAGCGACTACATTGTGGTGGAATTTGGTAAGCTACATCACTACGCACGCAAATGGCGAGACCGCGGTGAGAGAAGAATAATGGCACTAGTTCGTAGCCAGGTAGCTTCAGATCAGGGTGATCTGAGAGGTGTGGGCGGGGATCTACCTATTTTACACTAAGTGTCAAAACAGCTGGTCTATATTTACAGACGTGGACGTACACAGAAAAGTGATTATTTTTAGCCCGCGTATATTGGCAATAGCCACTCTGAATTCCCGAGTCATTGTAAAGAAAGACAAACAAATTGTTGTAGGTGTTGTGCCCTTACAACAATACGAAACAGCACACCAACAAAATTCATACCCACATCCCGCTATCTATCGGTTGTTACATACACTCAGTCACTGCACGCGTTGTATGACAATGTAATACAGCAATGGCAGTGACCGAGTGCAAGCAACAGTACTTACGACCAATGGCAGGAAGGATGCCCGCACTGTGGATTTCCGTTTCACTGCGCGTTGTTGTTGTTGTTTTTCTGCCCGCACAGTGAAAATAAAATCAGTCAACATAAATTCCCTTGAAATTAAACGAAACGGACATTTTCTTAGTTTCTCCCAGGACGTTGCCAGGAACAAAATCTTAATTCACTTTATAGAAAATCCTTTTAAATTAATGGCTCGTTGACACTAAGGTTGGCTGGAGTACTGAAGGTGAAGGGATTTGAGGTAGGGAGAGGTGCGGTGGAAGTAAAAGACGGTCGGGTTTGAATTGATCTTTCGTAGGATACGGGAGATTGGGCGCCTGGATGGCGATTGATCGGGAAACTAACTGTTCAAAACATGGATTGGACCAGTAGGACAACAATCAAGTTCGTAATGTAGTGCTTGCTTTACCTCCTCGGGGTGGTCACCGGGCAACTACGTGTATAAATCCTTATACAGGAAGGCCAAACTTGCAAGTGCGAGATTGTCTAGGGTCTTATGCCTAGACTAGGTAACCTGGGCAAGCAATCCGCGTTACCGAAACCAGCGTAAACCGACTTAATGACTCGGATAAGGACTGATAACACGTTGATGACCTTTGGCTATCGTACCCGGACTGAGATTGGTTTCTGGAATGTGAAGACGCTCCTTTATGCGATATAAGCTGGACATATTGGAAGTAAGCGAGATAAGATGGTTAGATGCGGGTGAGTACCAATCCCCAACACGTAAACTGTATTAATCTACTCCGGAAGACCAACCGGAAGCCCCCGTGGATTTGGAGTTGGACTGCTGTTAACACCTACAGCACGCAGAGGCCTAATCTCCTGGCAGCCGCACGGTGATAGGATTTTAACGGTCAGATTCCGGGCGAGAGTACGTCGCGTCACCATTATACAGTGTTACGCCCCCACGGATGGTTCGTCTGAGGAAGAAGAGGAAACCTTCTACAACTACTTGGGAGCTATATAATGCAACACCCAACGGCGATATTGGTATTGTGATGCGGGACCTTAATGCCAAGGTAGGCAGCGACAACGAAGGACACAAACATATTATGGGACGGCACGGATTAGGCAATCGCAATGACAACGGCGAAATATTTGCTGACTTTTGCAACGCAAATCGTCTTGTCATAGGTGGCACCATGTTTGAGCACAAGGCCTGCAATAAAATCAGTTGGGTGCCAACTGAAAGGCAAGCAACCTCCAACCAAATCGACCATTTTGCCATCAGTCGCCGTTTTAGAAGTGGTCTTCTAGAGATCACCATCTTATGATAGCTACTGTCCAATTACGCTCTGTTGCCGTTCGAATACCTAGGTTCAACGTAGACTGGCTGAGGGTTCCCACAGTGCGTTGAGAAATAAGAGACAATCAGCAACTCACTGCCCGAAACCATCCAAGACCATTAGTGTGCTGTGAAAACTGTTTTCACATCAGTTGCTGAAAGGATTGTCGGTGGATCGCAGGGAAGCCATAGGGCGTGGCTTTCCGAGGATACCTGAAGAAGGATCAACGAACGAAAACAACTAAGAGCTCGAATTGCAGCAGCTCCAGCAGGGAACATGAAGATGAGAGAAGTGCAGCGTAGCATGAGAAGTGACAAGCGCAATTACAACAATGCGCTGGCCACGCAAGCAGAAGAAGCAGCAACGAGGTGCGACAGCAGAACCGTTTACAGAATCACCAAAGAGCTTATAGGTGGCCGAAGCTCTACTCAACACCCAGTGAAAGGCTTGGACGGTTCGTTGCTAATATCGGATGAGGATCAACTGAAGAAATGGAAGGAGCATTTTGCTTCGGTTCTAAACCGAGTATTCGCCAGCAATATCCACCCAAGTCAGACTGAAATGTCCGTAGAAAGAAATTCCAGAATTCGCACCACAACCCCCAGTAAGGAAGAGATTATTGCCGCGATCAAAGCACTGAAAACCATAAGGCGGTAGGTCTTGATGGCATACCTGCGGAGCTGTTTCTAGCTGAGCCAACGGCATCAGCTGAGCTACAGTTCCCACTTGGCGGTAGAACATGGGAAGCCGAGAGTTTTCCGGACGAGCGGAAGAAGGGGATGATCGTCAAGCTCCCTAAAAAAGGCAATCTAATGCAGTGCGAAAACTGGAGAGGTATCTGCGTGGTGCCTGCTGTGGCCTTTATTATCTTAATAGCTAAAATTATCCTGGAGCGAATCAAAGAACACTTCGAAGATGCACTCGACGCCGAACAAACAAGTTTCCGCTCTGGATCCTCCTGTATCAACCACATCAATACCTTGCGGATCATCATCGAGCAGTGTGTTGAGTACCGATCACCACTTCACCTGCTGTCCAAAGATTTTGAAAAGGCGTTCGGGAATTTATCCGGCGTGCCTTGCATTCCTGATAAATTAATAGCAATTACCAAGGCTACATATGATGGGTCCACATGTCACGTCTTACACAGAGGAGGACTGTCTGAGGAATTCGAAGTCCAAAGCGGGGTTAGGCACCCTGCATACTTTCACCAATACTGTTTCTATTGGTGGTTAGCGATGTGCTGAATGCGGCCTTGTTAACAGGAAATGGAGCAATTCGATGGACTCTTACATCTGAACTCAAACACCTTGACTACGCCGACGATGTATGTTCTGTCTCACAGAATAATGGACCTTCATTAAATGACAACAAATGCGGAGAGGGAAGCAGACGTCCTTGGGCTGAAAATTAACTCGGCAAATGATCAGCCTAAGACCAAGTTCATCAACTCATGTAGGTATTGCTGGCTGGCAGGTTGAGAGAGTAGCGAGTTTCCAATACCTTGGGAGTATTATCTCAACCGTTGGCGGAACCGAACTGGATATAGCCAACCGCATAGGCAAAGCAAAATCAGCGTTTGGGATGTTTTCCAAGTTTGGCGCAGTAATGCAATTAGCTTAAACACCAAGCTACGACTGTCTCGTTCCAATGTTGAATCCGTGCTACTATATGGATGTAGTACCTGGAGGATGACCACCACTATCACGAGGAAGCTGCAAACGTTTGTCAATAGGTACGTACGCTACATCTTAAGGATATTCTGGCCAAACCGTATCTCCAACGAACAGCTTTATAAGAGAACGGACCATGAACCTATAGGCACAACCATACGACGACGAAAGTGGCAGTGGATTGGTCACACTCTCCGAAAGGGTGACAGGTCTATAGCTAACCAAGCGATGCAATAGAACCCGCTTACTCAGGACGACAGGATGCGCGGCGGTCCTAGGAGTACGTGGCGCAGAACAGTTGAGAAGGAAGCACGGCAACTGGGAAAAAGTTGGGGAGAGCTGAGGCACATTTCCAGAAACCGCACTCGATGGCGCGTAGGCATAGTAGAGGCCCTAAGACCCACAAGGGGATACAAGAACGGATGAATGATGATGGAAATTGGTTCGTTCGCGCCATAGAGGTGTGGTGGGTTGGTAGAAAGAAGAGACCTAAAAGGAGTCGATGAATGAAGATAAAGTCGGCTGCATCTCTGCGTTTTACGGATTGATAGGGAGGCAGAATAAAAGGATCGTCCCAGGGCATACCTCGAAGAGCTAATCGAAGAAAACGGCGCTGGATCCCTTTGATTCTCGAGATATGAACACGATGATATGTGGACCACACTTGACTGGCGTACTCTAGAAGGAGGCGAACAAAGGTAATATCGAGGCACCTCGTCACGTATGAGTTGGCGAATTCTTTGGACCACCGTTTTATAAAACCTAGTGCAGAGTTGGCTTTAAGGATTATCCCATTCATATGTAAGCGGAAGTTGAACTCCCTATCACACAAAATTCGGAGGACGCGAAGAAATTGAACGGAGGACATAGATTGGTTGTGGAAAAGCTAGAGTCGGAGAGCAGGTTGGCGCCACTTATGTGAAAAGGTGATGGATTGGCATTTGGGGACATTAAGTTCCAAACGATTTTTGAGGCACCAGATCGAAAAACTCTCAAAGTCTTGGGGAGGAAGGAGTCATGGGGAGAGGAAATAGTTTTGAAAAATTTGGTATGGTCGGTGTAAATGGCGACAGACGAGCCTTTGATGATTATATCGAGATCATTTATCGTTAATATAAAAAGAAGGGGGCCGAAACGGCTGCCTTGTGGAACTCCAGAGGTAACAAAAATGGAGCCGAATGTTTTCGTATATCTTTCCTTCTCTTAGCCTAGAGAGTGCATAGGGGAAGTAGGCAACAACAACGAATATTTGGTTGGGATGTTGGCAGTGGATATCATCTGGCACTTGCTAATGGCGATAGCATAGTTTAGGTGAAAGAAATTCCACACCCAAGAAGCACCAGCGTGTTGTGGAGCACCTTCAATGTATAATGCCGTATGGTTTCAATTTTTCAGCATTTCGGAGTGGGTCCATGAAGTTCCGAATTGTTCGAGCGATTTGCGTGAAGCGGCGGCGGGCGGGATGCTAGCTGGTAAAGGCAGCGCGATTTAGGTTTCCGTTGCTAGGTCGGCAGGAGGAGTAGTTGAAAATAAGGCGGAGCATCTGAGACTCCGTGTCTACTAATTCATTATGAATTGAGACATTGTACGGGGAACTACCCGTGGCTTCGAATTGAATGTGGTCGTGTATTCCATCGATTTTGTGGGAAGCCAATAGCAGGATGCACCATTCACCATTGATGAAATCGATGGAGAATTCCATCCTGATGACTTAGACAAAGTTAAGGTAGCAATATTGAAGCTAAAGTCGAATAAAGCTTCTGCCGCAGGCGGACTGTCTATTTAGCAGACAGATGTCCAAAGTATGGAATCTCAACATCGTATGCCCGATTTATAAGAAAAGAGACTCTTTGGCTGCGATAAATCTCATGAACATCGCCTATAAGATATTTTCTTCCGTATTATGTGAGCTCCATAAACCATTCACTCCGGTAGATCTTGGAAGAGTCACGCATACGACAGCGTGTGTAGGGTCAGACTATAACGCCATATCTAGTTTTGAGATCGCTGCAAACTCATCAGGCTGTGCAGGTTGACCATGGAGAATTCTCGCTGATCTATCAAATTTTATTGCAACATGACGTATTTATGTGTAACAAAACCAAATATCGGGCAGAATCCTTACTCCACTGGGTTGGGCCGTTTGTAGGAAGTTTTGCCTTCTTCGGAATCATCACTGTGCAGCATGTCAAAGTTGTACTTGTTGGCTTGCTTAGCGAATGGTGGTATTTTCATTTTGGACGTCTTCATTTGTACGAGTAGTTCGCGTTCTTGTCGTGTTGCATCAGCGGCGTCCATTTCAGCTCACGTTCTTCCTACATTTTCAAAATGCGATTGATTTCTTCGAATTGGATTTTCTTTAGCTCAATTTTGAGGGGTCTTTTGCGATTTTTATTTTCGCGTTCTTTCATGATTTTCTTCAGACGCTCGACGCGTTCTTTTTCTTTGGCTTGACGCTGGAGAGTGGCTTGTTGGAGCTCTTGTTCGCGTTTCTTTTTACGCTCTTCAGCTAGTTGTTGAAGTATGTTGAATTCTTTCTTGAAATCCTCATCGCTGTTTTCCGTTGAGAGCGACTGCGAGGAACTGAAGTGGGTGGATTTAAGATTTAATGTGGAAGGTTGTTTGCTCATGGGGCTCTTGTTAAAGTGACATTTGATTGTTGTTTTGGTGGCAGGAATCTTCCCAGAGCTGGCGCGTGTAATTTGTCAGTTGTAGGCGTTTTAACTGAATTGGCTTTGAGATCTGTGATGCTTTGTAAATATCTTGCCACCAGCTCTTTTGCAATGCTAGAAGGCCGACAGCACCTTAGAGGCTTTCGACGTAACATGTTTAGTCTATAGAGGTTTGATATCCAGGATAACACTCAAATACATAGCTTCTTTGGAGAATTGTATGGTGATAATGATGATGAACGACCTCAGTTTTGAGAGGATTGACTGAAAGCCAATTCTAGTGCACTCGTCGTCGATCACGTCTAGGGCTGCCTACGCTTTAGAGCAGACAGTCGCTAAACACGATCCAACAGACAGTGTACCTACATCATCCGTGTATGCTTGTGCATAGACGTCACAGATATTAAGCGCGTTGGGTAGTGAGTCGACCAACATGCATCATAGCAGTGGAGACAGAAGGCCGCCTCGCCCGCAACCCCTGCTTACCCCCGCCATCACATGTTGGCCACAGTTAGCACCCGCATTAAATGTCCTATTCACCAGCATTGCCTTAATCCACAAAACTAGCGATTCGTCTAAGTTGAATTGTCTGGCTGAGTTACACATGCCGTCAAAAGTTGTGTTGTCGAAAGCACCCACAACCTCGGTGAAAATCCCCAAGGCGTATCCCTTCTTTTCCAGTGTGCCTTCAATTCTGTCTACCAGATTTTGAAGCGGACTCTCGCAGGATCATCCGCATTGATAGGCATCATCACATACAGAGGATACGTTCGCAAGGCAGCTTTGTGCACATAGATCTCGATCATCCAATCCATGCTCTTCAACATGAAAGAAGTCAGACTTATAGGTCTGAAATTCTTTGCGAGCGTATAGTCATCTCTTCCGATTTTGGGCATAAAGACTACTCCTTTGAGTTGCCAGCAGCTGATCTATACCTTTATGGAACGTAATTGTATACATGCCATCGGTACCGGGCCACTTGAAGCCATCAAAAGAAATAACAGCATATTTAATGGCCTCGCGACGAAAGAGTTATACCAGCTACGGCGTGCAGTGATATTCAGCTCACAAGCAACTTCGTTAATAGGAGCTCACAACCAGCTCCTATTTGGTTCTGATTAGGTTACTTGTGAAGTGAACCTCAAGCACGAGACGGAGAGTCTTCGTTTTCGACTCAGTATAGGTAAAATCAGATTTTCTGAGTGGTTGCAGCCTGGTTGATCTTCCCCTTTTCAGGACTTTGGCCTGCTGGTTTCAATGACAGTTTCGATCGACAGATTCGAAGACTCCAGTCTTCCTCCAAATTACTCTTAAGTAACCTGTTTAGAAGTTTTCTAGTTTCTTTAGGAAAATGCATTCCACCAAGGAACGGGCGATTTGCAAGATTCCTTTCTAGCTGGACATGCCATTTCAAAACACTTGCCGATAGCACCATTCAGGTTCTGAACAGCTTCCTCTCGCTTTTATTTTGTTCTGAGCTTAGGAAGAGCACTATTCGATTTGCCGAGCTCCTCCTTAAATCGGGTCCAGTTGGTTTTCTAGGGATTCCTCCTCTTCAACAATGTCGAATCCTCGCATCTGATTTTGAATTCGATGCAGCCATTGTCTGACATACAGTAATCTCCTGTTGGAAAACGTTAGTCGATTACTTGCTGTCTTACTCTCGTAACAAAAGTTGGCTGACAGCCAACATTGAGCTAACATTGTTGACAACAGGTCAGACGATAGTATGAAACCCAGGAGATGAATGCCTCTCACGTTGCAATTGCTACTGCATTCTGAGCATTAGCATCGCAGTATATGAAAAGTCCCATCTTCCTAGCATCACGGTGTTCAATGGGTCCGGTGGTGGTGGTATTACGAGTCATAGGGAAAATAAGCAGACGCAACGACGACGAATGTGCCATTCTGCGTCTGTTTCGTAGCTTACGTCTGCACCAACCAAATGTTGGAAGCAAAATTGCAAAAGTTTAGATGGTGATAGTGAGTTGGGAACATAAAGACAAATTCTTGGTCTTTGCGTTTATTTTACATTCATGGTTCCTATTTGTACCACCTTTAGTCCGAAGATGTTATCCACAAATTCTTACTCTCAGAGGAAGTATCCCATTTATACTGATCTCTGCCTTCCATAACTCATCCAACAGAAGGACGTTAATGTTTCTTCCGAAGTAATAAGAACACTTCATTCCCATAACAGCTTCTCGAAGTCTTAGCTTGAAACTACAAACTCGTCAACAAAATTACGATACGTATTTTATTTTAGAAACCAAAAGTACCTATGGACTTAAAAAAAAAAATCAAATCATAGTAAGTAAACACAAAACTTAACCATTGGTTTCCAGAGGTAAAAATAGGACATTCCGAAACTGAAAGCAAACTTTTAAGAGCTCTTCCTAGCTACCCTGGTTGGATTCCTCGTTTCCTCGTTCACATTTGCTCTCTATAAATTTTGAATTTGATTTTCGAAAAGTTTTCCCAAAGATCTCACGTTCTTCAATCGTAGTCGTCGATACGTGCACTCGTATGTGCACTGCACATATCTACTGAAGCGGTGTCATGAGATAGACAAAGTCGTATGGGAAATTGACATAAGTCATCTTGTTTATTTGTTTGTTGTTTCCTTTTCTGTTTTTTTTTTTTTTTTTTTTGCGACTCCTTCGATGAAAAACACTCCACCACCAACCGGAAAGAAGAGATCAAAAAACCTTTTCCTCGGATCAAATTGGTTGGGGCACCCAACCTAAGGTGGTGTTACCAGTCAATGTTAAAGCAATACAAGTACTTATACTCCAAGTATGACTACTTTCTTCATTTAAAGTCAAACCCAACACTCTCCTTAAGGACTTTGTACAATTGAACGTAGAACGACAAAGGGATAAAAGAAGCGAATGGGAAGAAGTTTTATTTAGTATTCCACATCCACATCCACATCCACATCCATATCCAGAATCCCAGATGCAGATACTGATATGGATACAGATACCGCATGCACCAGATCCAGATCCAGATCTAGAACCAGGGATAGCTCTGACATCCCCCAACATAAATAATTGCTCGCGCGGTATCTTGTTCGCCGTCATCTGCGGGTAGAAGACTACAACGAGCACTCGTACGGCGACTACATCGTGGGTGAATGACATTTGTACTGTCAAACAGAAGCATGTACAAGGCACTCCTTCAATGCTACAGGATGAATGCATCAATGAGTGCGTCATATGTCACATCAAAAAATGTCTCTTTGTTTGCTAGACAGCATACCGACGAACGGGAATGATTTTAAAGCTTCTCACAATACCATACAGCGCGACCTACTCATCCAGATGTGAGGAGAGCCAGGAAAAGTAGAGCTCCATGCGGTGAAGTGGTTATCTAAGTCACGAAGTCTTTATTTGTCAAGGACCCTGACATAGTGTAGCAGGACCATGATGTTGTTCATGTCACTGTAATGGTTAAGTGATACTTGAAGGACCTACATACATTGAACTGTACTACTCGTGTGTGGCATCTTTTAGTAGCAAGCCTCTGATTCCCGGGTGGATATTCCTCGCATTTTGTTGGGATTTTAGCATAAGGCAGAGGAAGCAGTAAGTGGTCTTCATTTAACAATAGACAATGCTTGGTTTTTTTTTTCATTTCATCTTTCCACACTCTGGTTCGTAATGACCTGTATAAGGTGCAGGATACGAAAGGACAGCGTTCGTTTGGTGGTTGACTGAAATGGAACATAAACAAGGCCAAGGAGCTAAGTGCTTGACATGTAGCCAAAGTGAAGAAAAAAAATACACAAAAACAGGAGCTGCAGAGGAAGTGAAAATTTGTATCCGACAAAAGGAGAAGATGAGCAGTAGCAGTAGCAGTAGCAGTAGCAGTAGTAGTATTAGTGGCTGTACCAGTTGGTTGGTAACTTTCGGGTAATCTGCTTACAATTTCTAAAAGTTTGTTAAGAGTTTGTGGAGGTTTACGCCATTTTTTTTTTAACTCCTGGACACATTTGACAGGAACGTTTAAAAAAAGACCAAAGTTGAAGGGATTACATCCAGGAGACGATGTTGCATTTTGCAGCTGAGACTAAGTAGTATTCCTAAATATGTCACTTGGATTTGGAATAAAAAAATGGAACAATGAGAACATCCTCTTATGACAAAGTTTTCGCTTTGAGTGGTAGTTTTGAATATTTAATGAAAAGAAAGCTATTGGTCAAGGTGCCAATGGGTTTTTATCCTGTTGAACCAAAACTTCAATAAGGACAGAGGAAGACAGTAAGGTGACAGTGGTTAGTAAGTATCTTCCCTCTGGCCTTATAACAACATCATTATCTGCGAAATCACATCCGACCGAACTGTAGTCCTTATGAAATGAAATGCACGGCTGTCTTCTGTGGATTGAAAAGATGGATTTTTCATTCAATTGATTAAGAGTCCCTCTGAAAGCAGAATTTAGGATACTCGGCATTATTACGACAGACAAACGATCTTTCAAATTCTCAAAGCGTATTCTGATCTTGAACAATTTAGTGCCTTGTCCACATGGAAATACATGAAAGTTGGTGCTGTTTGGAGAGGGAAACTTGCTTGCGTGTGGACGACAATGGCGATATATGCAAGTGAATTTGGATGGATCTTCCGACGCACGTATATGACTTATCAATAACGAAGCTCTTACAGGGAAACTTCTTATCGCTCTGTCATTAAACTTCACTACACATATCGGTGCTAAGTAAAGAGGACCTATAGCGAGTCCTCCGATCCACAAAACAGGAATTTGTTGATGACATTTGGCTATCATATGGAGACAACAATTGGACGTGAGTCAAAAATGGTTCTTGAAATATTAGATTACTTGAACATCATTCGGTGTAAAATAGACAAATCTGGGGATAAGCGAAATAAGATGGTAACGTGGTGGTGAGTACCCTCCGCCAACTGGCAACAAAACTCTGGCACAAAAGCTGGAGGTGTTTTTAGAATGGAGCTAGCGAGATAAACATCATACACAGTCATGCACCAACGGAAGTCTCGATTGAAAATAGAAGGAAAGTTCCACCGTCAACTAAGACTCTACAACTTAACCCAGTCTCGGCAAAGGTTTGTTTGATTTCTTCAAATCGAATGTACATGCACACAGAATCAAACCTTATATAAAGCCTGCTGTGTCACACCTAATTCTTGGAAGCGCCAATGGCTATAGTTATTGTCAAAAGGAGAAGGGAACCTAAACTATCCTTAGTCTTGTCGTTTTGCTTGCTTGTCGTGGCCGGGTAAATCCTTGAGCAGATCACTTGCATAGACTTGACAACAATTGAAATACCAGGAAATTTATCAGAACACCAATGCGAGTTTCGTAAGTCACGGCAAACAGTGGACGGAACTAACGCGCTAATAACTAGAGGTCGATACTCTATACTGGCAAATGCTGGAAAGGGGGCTACAAGAAAATCTGTGTCATTGTAACCCTGGACGTGAAGAACGCATTTCATTCGGCGAATTGAGAGCCGATTACGGACCGTCTTTATAGGATTTAAAACCGCCTTACATATATCCGAAAACTATGGATTTTATAATGGCAGTGCTGAGGCTGGGCGAGCAGAGTATCAACGACGATTGTGTGCCTAATCAAAGGGTGTTTACAAATACTAACATATTCTGAACACTCTGCGGCCAGCTCAACACTTCCAAATTGTGCTTTGTCTCCGCCTACACTTGAGAGCGTCGAATCTTCAATGGGACGAATCCACTTTCGTACTCGTGTAGTAGCAAGTGTACTTAAAGATCTTACCATTCACAAATCCGCTGGAGCAGATAGTAACGGATGACCAGATAGCAATTATAGTTTATCCAATTATTATGTTTCAGAAGCTGTCACAATTAGAAATGATATCCAGCTGTCAAAATATTCAGTAAGGTTTGCCATTTCATCAAGCATCGTTTTACGTGAATTTCGTCTTGAGGTAGGTCATCAACATGGCTTCAGTGTGCAGACAATTAGTCGCAAGTGGAAAAGTTTAGGCGTGAGTACACTTTTATGGTTCTCAAACCACCAACCAGAAGGAGATTGGAGCGAAATGAAGAAAACATAACATACCCGCCGTAGCGGCCAGTATCGAAGAAAACCCAGAAATGTCGATTCGGCGCCGATCACCTGAATTGGGTATGGCCAGAGAATCCACCCGGCTTATTTTGCGGTTGGATTCGGGCATACATCCATATAAGTTTGTGCTGACGCCAGAATTGAAGCCGTACGACCATAGACAACACCGTGACTTCGCTAGTTGAGTGCTCAAAATGTTGGGGGGAGATCCGGATTTTGGCCAAAAAATCATCTTCTCGGACGAGGCCCATTTTTGGCTCAGTGGCTATGTCAACAAGCAAAATTTCCATTATTGAAGCGAAAACAATCCACAAGTGTTTATGTACGGTTTATGGCATGGCGGCATCGTCGGGCCTTATCTCTTTCGAAATGAAGAAGGAGACACCATTACCGTCAATGGTCTCGGGTCTAGAGCAATGCTAACCGCCTTTCACTTGTTAGAGCTCGACTACATCGATATGACCAACAAAACGGCGCTAAATGCTATACAAGTTGTGAAGGAGAAATTTGGCGATCACGCACTTTGATACCACTCGATTATTTTCTCTGGGCCTTCGACAAGTCGTTAGTCTACGCTAACAACCCAACCACTTTGGACGAGCTCGAGGCCTACATTTGACACGCTATTGCCGGAATAACGCCGCATAATCGAAAATTGGACCGACCGCTTGAAGCACTGCTAGCGAAGCCGAGGCTGTCATTTGAATGATGTGCTATTCCACACATAATGGCAAGAACGTAGCTTCAGAATGTAACCAACTTCTGAAGAGGTATTCTTCAATGACGGCAAAACCACTGCGTAAGCTTTTTCATCAATCCTACTCTTAGGGCTCTTCCCGAGCAGATGGAAAACAGCATTTGTCCAGCCTGCCTACGATTTTCGTAGCAACAAGTTCACTGGCACGTCTCACCGAAAAGTGGAACCAAAGTCTTTTCGTGCCGATCTCTGTATTTCCTAGTCTTTATGACTTGCAAACATTTAAGACCAACGTACATACATAGGTATCTCTG
The DNA here is from genome assembly GCA_963966105.1 of Volucella zonaria. Lineage (NCBI taxonomy): Eukaryota > Metazoa > Arthropoda > Insecta > Diptera > Syrphidae > Volucella > Volucella zonaria. The sequence goes on along the minus strand of OZ014530.1, from coordinate 40,958,679 downwards.
TTTTTTCCCCTCCCTAACTTTCCTTCGCTCCCACTGTGTGCAGACGTTTTAGGGGTACTAAAGGGTGCCTTTTTAGCTCACACGTGATTCGCGACACGTGTCAAAGTCAAACATACTCAGTTATGTTAGCATTGCCGTTTCATCAGGAAAGACTTGCACCAGCTAACAAATTATTGAATTTCAATATCGAAATTCGTGCTCTGTTTTTCGCGGATCTCGATCATTTTACGGTCGTTGTAGCCGACCTACTGAGCAAGCAATTCAAGCCATAGTGGACAAATTTCGCACCAATCTCACGCTATTGGACATCACGCCACCTACCCATATGTGTAGAGTGCATACAGAGGAAAATATTGCTGCTTTATCCACCGTTCGCATCAATTGGAGCTGTGTTACTCGACTAGGTGGAAGATTTTACGAAAGGATCTTGATGTAAGACCTTACAAAATACAGATCGTGCAAAAACTGAAGCTGAAACACCTGTAACAGTGCCGAATTTTCGGTAAGTGGGCCTCAGAAAAGCTGGAGGAAGATCCGCTTTTTTATCGAAAAATTGTCCTCAGCGACGAAGGTTATTTCTGGTTGAATGGGTATGTTAACAAACAAAACTGCCGTACTTGGTCCGACGAGCAGCCACAGGCGATACAGGAGCTGCCAATGCACCCGGAAAAATGCTCTGTTTGGTGCAATTTATGGTCCGGCGGCACCATTGGCTCGTAGTTTTCAAAGATGACCGTGAAATTAACGTTACCGTCAGTGGCGCCCGCTATTGTTCAATGATTTCGAACTTTTTTTGGCCAAAAATGCACGTCGACACGTGGTTCCAGCAAGACGTTATGGCGATTTTGCCATATCCAAAACGTCATGAACCAAGCTTAGACATATGGTAAACAAACCGTTCTGACACATTGATTTTGTTTAGGCGTCATTTACTTTTGGTTGTGAGAAAATATCTGGTTTTGTGTCCTTTGCGGGAAGTGTTGATTTTCTTCTTTCATTCGAAGAAAACGGCGGCTAAGTAAAGCGCTCAAGTGAAACCACGTGAAGTGATTGATTCAGTCGCTCCAAAGACGGTGATTTCGATGTTGACGACCGTCAGCGTGAAGGAAGGCCAAAATCCTTCGAGGACGCTGGATTGGAGTCATTGCTTGATGAGGATCCGAGCCAAATGCAAGAAGAGCTTGCTTCAGCAGTAGAAGTTACCCGCCAAGCCATTTCCAAGCGATTGCATGCGTTGGGAATGATTCAAAAACAAGGAACTTGGGTTCCTTATGATTTGAAGACAAGGGACGTTGTGCATCGTTTTTTCGCATGTGAACAACTGAACAAATGTATTCATTACAGCAACTCAAAGAGAAAAAAGTCATGGGGACTGCTCGGTCATGCTTTTACGTCGTGGACTCGGCCGAATATTACGTTGCGAAGATTATGCTGTGTAGTTGGTGGGACCAGGTCGGTGCTATTTATTATGAACTGTTGAAACCCAACAAAACCATCACTGGGGAACGGTATCGACTTCAATTAATGCGACTTAGGTGAGCACTGCGCGAAAAACGGCCACAATACGAGCATAGACACGAAAAAGTGATTCTACAGCATGACAACGCTCGGCCCGTTAAAACCTCCATGGAAACGCTTAAATGGGAAATCTTCCCATTCGCCATATTCCCCAGACATTGCGCCGTCCGATTGCTACTTGTTCCGTTCGATGGCACCTGGTCTGGCTGATCAGCAGTTCCGCTGTATGAAGACATCAAAAAATGGCTTAATTCGTGGATAGCCTCAAAAGATGAACACTTTTACCGGGTATCCGAGCCCTGCCAGAAAGATGGGAAAAAGTTGTAGCTAGCGTTGGGCAATACTTTGAATGATTCATTTGTAACCATTTTTTGTAAGCATTTTCATCCAACAACTTAGTTACGCACTTAATATTGTAGAATAGATTTGGGAGTGCGGGAATTGCGAATTTAAATTGTTGTTTCGAAGAAGACCAGTTTATATAGATTACAAGCTCGATTAAGGACCTCTGAAAAACAGGACCCATGGGCTTTGACATCACTCTATGAACTTTGACTACATCGGCAAAGCATAAAGCACTAATAAGGCTATCATTACTGGCCTATCCTACACAAAAGGTAATTAGAACCATTTTTATACAAAGATTTATTACTTACGACAATAATTGTTAATGTTTATTTGCGTTCATTACAAGACATACCTGCAAAGAAAAAAATAAAAATTATAATTAACTTTATTTTACTTTCACTTTATTGTAGCCTAAATTAATATAAATGTTTAAAAACTATTGTACAATTTACAGAGATCTGGTATAACTTACAATCTCTGCTAAATACTTATACTCAAAGGAAAAGCTACAGCAAAATCCTTCTAAGGACACAAAATATATAATAATAAGCAAGGTGGAGAAAATGGGGAGGTGTTTCAAGAACTTCAATTAGATTTATTGAACGAACATATGAATACGGATTATATAAAACAACAATTGGTAAAATAATGAGCAACAACATGATAAATAGGCCGACAAATGAGTTTCCGCCGTTTTACAAAAGATGGAAGTACAGTATGGTTAAGAGTGTGTCATATATTGTGTAAAACGTCATATGATAAGTCAACCACACCACATAAAAATATTAGCGACTTTGTATCAACATCATATACCTACTCCTTTTCAGGCGAAAATGTCGGGTTTTCAGCCAATTAAGCGTGATTTCCGGCAACCCTTGACGTACTTCTTTAATTCGAAGAAAACTGCTGCTAAGGAACATTGATTGCTGGTAGACGCATATGGAGAGACTGTCTTATGCAGAATAAGTTACCATGAGGTGATTTAGAAGTTTAAGGATATTAATTTCGACGTCGAAGCCAAAGAGTGTAGCGGAAAGCCGTTAACGAAGACGAATGTTAAAAATTATTTGAAACTTGTAATGTACAGTAGACCTTCAGCGAACAGAAACCGAAAGACGCCCTTTACTTCTTCGACAGATGCATTTTTGAGCGGGTAGCTCATATCGAACGTCTACTTGATAACGAAAAAATGTTGTACTAACTTTTTGCCGGTTTTTTTCTCTTTCGTAACGAACCGGCTCATGTCAGAGATAAACTTTTGATATGATAAAACATTTTGTTAGGAAAGAAAAACGAAAAACAATTGTGCATAAATCCGATTTTTGGCTGACTATTTGAAATTAGTAGACTGACTAGTTGTATAATTTGGGAACGTTCGGTAGTGTAAAGGGAAGGTTAAACGTTCCACTTTTACTGTCTTACTGTGAGAAGAATTTTGGTGGGGGCTAAGGCCCCCATTTATTGGCTTAATACAAGCTTAATCTAACTTAAAAACTAACAGAAAGACTTAAGAGCTAGTGACCAAGGGAGTGATGGAGGAGATCTTGTTTGAGACGAGGAGTGCTCAGGTGGAAATGAAAAAGGGAGAGGTTTGAGTTGACCTTTCGGAGCATTCGGGAGATAGGTTCGTTGGAGCCATAAGAAGTGCGGTGGACCGGTAGATACCGGGTTGGTATTGAAGGAAATGGAGTTCAAAATGGATGCACAGTCGATGGAACCTGAGAGAAGACGATGAATGAAAAGAACGTCAGCAATATTCCTACATTTTTCTAACGAATTCATATTTAGAAGTTTGAGGCGGTCTTGATAGGGAGGTAAAATTAAAGGGTCGTTCCATGGCAGGCCACGGAGGGCAAATCGGAGGAATCGACGTTGAATACCCTCGATTCGGGAAACATGAACCCGGTGAAAGGGGGACCAAGTTCGACTGGCATACTCAAGCAGGGGGCGAACAAAGGTAATATAGAGAGATCTGGTATGGAGAATTCCTTGGACCACCGTTTAATAAAGCCAAGTGATGAGTTGGCTTTGAACATCATCTTACCGATACGCGAACGGAAATTAAGCTCACTGTCGAATAATATGCCAAGGTCTTGAAAAGACTGAACCAGGGGAATTGGTTGACCATGGAGAAAATAAAGTCGGTGAGGAGACGGGTTGCATTTACGTGAGAAGGTTATAGATTGACATTTGGCTATATTAAGTTCTAGGCAGTTTTTGAGGCACCAGATTGAAAACCGATCAAGGTCTTGTTGAAGAAGCGCAGAGTCCTGAGGAGAGGAAATAGATTTAAAAAAATTTGTGTCGTCAGCGTAAAGGGAGAGGGAGGAGTGCTTAATGACACTCTCAACATCGTTGATAGTAAGAATGAGAAGAGGGCCAAGATGACTGCCTTGTGGAACTCCAGATGAGGCCAGGAATGGAACAGAAAGGGCGGATCTAAACCGAACAATATAATATCGGTTTACCAGGTAAGAATAAATCCATTTTAAAAAGAGAGGCTCAAAGCCGAGAGCAGACAATTTGAAAAGGATCAATTTATGAGATATCTTATCAAATGCTTTAGTGAAATCTGTTGCGATAACATCGATTTCTTTGCCATTTTCTAAGGCTGAGAGTGCAAAAGACACGAATTCAACTAGTTGATCTACCTTTTAGAAAACCATGTTGTCGGGGTGAAATAAAAGGCTTGCATTTGAAGCTTAACGCTCCGTATAAAATGCTTTCAAAGAGTTTGGGTATATGAGAGAGTTTAGCAATGGGACGATAATTGGTAACTTCATGCTTAGGTCCCTTTTTGTGTATTGGGATTATAAAAGAGGTCTTCCAAATCTGGGGAAATTCACCCTGTGTAAGCGATAGACGAAAAAGGTAGGAAAGGGGTAGAGACAGGTTGGAAGAGCATTTATTAAGAAACATGGCGGGGAGTCCGTCTGGGCCAGGTACAAATTCATCCTTAAGATTGCAGAAGGCTCTGCAATCGACGGACACAGAAGGCTCCGTACACAACATATCTAAGAAACTCTCATTGATATTTTGTACTCGTAGGTGTTGACCAATTATGAATTATGTACATATATATTTCGATTTCCGTTACTCCTGCGGCTAATTCGTGGCATGGAATTTTGGTGGATTAAGCTGGTTACTTGTTACACTTAAGCTCTACCAAAATAAACAGGAAGTTAGTTAGAGTTCTCCTTCTGACACCTTGAACTGACAATCTTGAACGGGTTACCAAATGCTCTACGGATCTACATATATCCACTACTAACGAATCTGACACAGAAGAGCAGTATATTAGGCATACGAGCAACAATGTAGCACCGGGTTATATCGTACTAAAAAGCACTGCCCCCAAAAGCACCCATCTTCTGGGGATCCTAGTCGTAAATGAAATATTTTGAAAACTAAGAATTGAGCTCCTTGTACAAATGATGCGGTACTCATAGCCTCTGGCAAGTTCCTACCAAAAATCCTGAGCTACACTCTTAAAACTTATTAAAGCCGGACGCTGGCCAGCAGGATGAGCTAGTCATTCTGCCTTCCATGGTCTCTGTGTTGCGTTATGTCGCTCAAACAGAAATCCAAAGGTTTTTCTAGACATGGAAATATGCGAAGACGTAGAAATTACGATAGTGAATTTGGCGCATTCTAGCTCCTTTCTTCAGTTTATAAAAAGGTACGAGTACTTGTACTTGATGTATGAACGCGATCTACTCTCAATACACATTGTTGAAGAAAAGGTCTATAAACAAGTTAAATTCACAGGAAACGCTATTGAATTCACCACTATTTTCGATTTTATTTTTCTTATTTTATTAGCTCACCTACTACTCCCCCTTGGTCCAAAAGTAAGAAATATTGCTGATCATTTCTAGCGGGCACAAAATGTTCGGAAGAAAAATATTTGATTAATTGTTACGCAAAAAAACAGACGGGACAGATCTTCGACTACAGTGCAAAATTTCTAAGTTATCTTAGCAGATAGTACTCGTAAAGATAAACATGAATAACGTAAATCAATTGGTTTCACTCTTGCAGCGGTACAGTGAAGAGAAAGTGGACACCCAAAAGTTGTTCATGAAAATGGCTATTGTAGGACTCAACTTAAGATAGCTTTGTATCGTAAGAACCTACGAATGGAACTAGCAAACTTTATTAATTACAAAGGCGCAAAAAATTGCATATGTTGACACATTCTTTGGCAGAAAGAGTAAAGACTATCATTGGTCTGCTACCCATAGATTGCTGCATAAAACAATCTGCAGCCAAATGTACTCTTACATCAATGCCACTGGGAAACCAAACCTTAAGCGCCACGTTTCAATCTTACTGCAAGAAATGGGAATCAGTTCTAATACTATCCCACAAAAGACTTTTAAATACCATTCTGCTGCATCTTCCCATTCATAGAGAGCAGAATAATTTGGAGGACGTTTTGATACTCATTTTCACGAACTATGATCATCTGAGACTAAAATGTCTGCTCTGCCTTCCAGATCACAATAGTGGGCTCCTGGACGACATTTTTCCGTAGCAGAGGTAGCTCAACTAGCGGCACTTTCGTAACGAAACTGCTTGGTGGGTTTCTACATATTTCGACTCATCGACTCAAAACTACCAGACAAAAGAATTAATTAGGATACAAAAGTGGCTAACTATTCAATTAAGTTACGAGTATATACAAAATAATTTTCTTAATTACCCTATCTTATTTAAAGTGTATTATGGCTATCTCTCTCTATGATGAATTCTATTTGGTTTTAAATGTTTGAAGGTTATAATGATTAGAAATAAAGAGCTAGGCAGGGCATTCCATCAGCGCGTTGTACGGCTTAGGAACGAATCACGGTATTTCAGAGTAAGTCCGACATTTGGCTTGAGGGTATATTGAGCATTCATAGCAAGACTGGTGTCACGGTTGAAGGTTTGAAGAGGCGGGATACTCCTGCCGAGTCCTATGGAGCACTGGTATTGGAAATAGCGATAAAACAAAGTGAGACAGGAGACAGCAGACATTTCGTCGGTGTTGGAGTGTATCAATTGACTTTTGACCTTTGCCGCACGAGTTTTAATCCTATCTGGTAGGTACAAAAATGTTTTAGGAGCACCTGACTAGATGTGGGTATTGTATTCCAATTCTGGGTGGATAAAGGCCTTATATATTGAGCCAGATCAGAGCGGACGAAGTATTTTTTCCATCGTTTGAAGTAACCTAGACATTTCACGGCATTTTTGACGATACCAAATATGTGGTCATTTCAACGTAGGTTGTCCTTGACACACGTAATGAGAATGGAAAGTTTGTCGGTTTCGAGGATGCAAGTGCCTTTCATGGGCAATGGCTGAGTGTTTAAACAGCAGAAAGCATTGAGTTTTAGAAGCATTAAACTCCACTCTGTTGATAGTTCCCCAATTGGTCATGCTGTTAATATCGGAAGTTAATGAGCTTAACATACGCTGCCGTTCGCGTTCTACAGCCGAAGAGCAGGGACATGAGTCCGGGAACGAATATGAAAAGCAGAGAGACTGTCGTTAGCAAAGGAATATATTGGATTAGAAGTAGCAGACAAGATATCGTTCATGAAAAGTAAAAAGAGTGTCGGAGACAGAACGGAGCCCTGGGGCACACCAGCATTTATTTTGTGGATGTCAGACTTGAAACAATCCAAGACAACTTGAATTGAACGTTCCGAAGGGTAGTTGAAGAAGAGAGTCGTCGATCCCAAAAGCACGCATTTTCGACAAAAGAACCTGATGCCAAACTTTGCCAAATGAGAAATATAAAGTGCAACTATCTTGCTTTCGCCAGAATGATGTACGCTTTGGTTCCACTTTTCGGTGAGGCATGCCATCAAATCACCAGTGGACCTGTTGCTACGAAAACCATACTGCCGGTCATTGAGAAATTTTCGTGTTTCAAGATATTTCATGAACTGACGGTTTATCAGCGTTTCCATGAGCTTGGAGAGAAGGGACGTAAATGCAATGGGTCTGTAGGAGGAGAGAGAAGATTCGCCTTTTTTACGGACGGGCTCTACAAATGCTGTTTTCCATCTGCTCGGAAAGAGTCCGAAAGAGTAGGATTGATGAAAAAGCTTACGCAGTGGTTTTGCCAGCGAGGAAGAACACTTCTTCAGAAGAAGGGGAGATATACCATCTGGACCAGCGGATTTGTGAATGTTAAGATCTTTAAGTACTCTTGCGAAAGTGGATTTGTCCCATTGAAGATTCGGTGCTTTCAGGTGCAGGCCGGGGCAAAGCACAATCTTGTAAATGAGTGTTGGGATGAAGGATGAGGCAGAATTTCTAAGGTTTTTGACGAACGACCAACAATTTTTACTGCCATTGGGACACTGCAGTATTTTTTACCACAGTTGTTGGTCCTATTGGAATTTCATATGCTTAAGCAAGAGTTTCCTCTGCCGGGCTGGTCTTGTTGGACCGAAAAAACATTTCTCTAGCCCTAGCAGCCTCTTTACAGCTCGATTCATACCATGCCTATTCTTTTGGTTTGATATTTTTCATTCGATGAGGGATAAAGCATCTCGTTCGAAAGAGGATAGTGTCTGTGATCATATCAGTAGCAGCCTCCACGTCGTTATCGAGGAAATATAACTACCAGTTAAAATTCCTAAAGAAGCTGTTAAGGCCGCTCCAGTTGGCTATCTCGTGTTGCCATACGGTTGTTTTAGGAATAAGTGGATGTACAAGAAATTAGCTGAAATGACACAATGGTCCGACGAGTCTAGAGGTCAGAGCACATCAACGGAGTACTTATCAAGGTGAGAAGTTAAAAACAAGTCCAGGGTGTTGGCGGTACGACTATCAACGTCTGGTACCCGCGTGGGCTCATTTACAAGCTGCGTTACGTTGTTCTCCGCAGCTAAGATCTCAGCACACCGTCACTCGGGTGTTGTCTGTCCAGAATGCCGAAGCCACCCACAATTGTGTATATTGAAATAGCCCGTAATAACGATTTCAGTGTGAGGATACAGGAATATTGTCACTGGTGTTGAAAAAGGGATCCACTGCGATATCTCAAAGAGGAAAAAATCGCGCGCATCACATGACCATGCTTCAACATTGACGGCCACGCAGAATGTTCATGGCAATAATTTCCTTCTTGTGTTTGGTGGGATTAGCTTACTGTCGTCCATTATGAGTTGCTCAAATCGACACTCTACCGCCCATTTCTACTTTTGACACCACAAAATTAATTTCCAGCATGGCAATGCTCGGCCACATACCACCTTTATCAAAAACTTTCCGCACCACACCACCGTGTGTTCCGATTTGGGTTCCGTTTTTTTTGTTAAGTAAATCTGTTGTTGACATTCCCTCTAAATCTTCGCATCATAGCTTGACATTTGCAAAAGTTACGTAGCCAAGAGTACAACTATCACTGTGTGGGTTAGTAATGGATTTAAATTTGCAACAACGAACTTGTACTCTTATTAAATTTTGCGTAAAAAACGGATTCAGTGGTGCGCGAACGTTGGAAATGTTGGAAAAGTGTTTCGGCAACGATTCTCTAAAGAAAACGGTCGTTTACCAGTGGCACGAGTGGTTCAAAAGTGGTCGTGAGTCAATCGAAGATGATGAACCCAGTGGCAGACCATCGACATCGAAAACCGACGAAAACATTGATGAAGTAAACGGAATGTTGGTCAATAACCGCAAATTAACCATCAGAGAGATAGCGGAGGACTTGAACATTGCCTACGGATCCGTCCAAGGCATTTTGGTTAATGATTTGGGTTTCCGTTGTGTAGCAGCAAAGCTGGTGCCAAAAGACCTCAATTTCATGCAAAAAAGAGACCGTGTTGACGTCGCAAAAGAGATGATTTACGAGGCTGAATCCGATCCCACATTCATCAAAAGGATCATTACTGGAGACGAGACGTGGGCTAATGAGTACGACACGCAATCCAGACAAGTGAATGGCGTTCACCAAATGAGCCGATACCAAAAAAACCACCTCGTTTTCAGTCAAAAAAGAAGGCAATGCTCACGGTTTTCATGGATTACATTACAACGGTGTAGTGCGTCATGAATTTTTGCCAGACGGTCAGATAGTAAACAAAGAGCATTATTTGGGCGTTATGAGACGTTTGTGTGAAGCAATTCGCTGAAAGAGACCAGAATTGTGGGCAGAACGCGTTTCAGTAGCCGAGAGGAAGTAATGGAAAAATCGCAGGAAGCACTGATGAACATACCGAAAGCCGAATATAAAAAATGTTTCGAGGATTGGATCAAGCACTGACATAAGTGAGTTGCAGTCGATGGGGATTACTCTGAAGCGGACAATATATGTAAATTTAGATGAATAAACTTGTATTTTCAATTTTCTGAATACATCAAGGTAGTATTGCACGACCGGTCAAAAGCTTCTGGCAAACACTTTGCCCTTTGGATTATCCCTTGTTTCGATCGTTGGCGCATGGCCTATCTGAGCAGCGTTTTACGTCTTATGAAGAAAGCAAAAATTGATGGATAGCCTTAAAAGATGAAGCATTCTTCCACTGGTCTATAGCTAACTGCCTCCAATTGCGCACTCCAAATCGGTTGACATCCCCTTCTACTTGTGCGTGAAATCTAAGATGAAGTGTCTTCCTATTGCGTTGTACATCCGGGTTAGATTCGAAGACTCTGCGAGCCGGATCATTGGTGCCCATCTCAGGCGACTGATGTGCAGTTTTCTGACTGTCGTCGTCGTTGAATCTTCTCCTCCAAAGCCCGTCAACGCAAAGGGGACCAAACACTTTTCGAAGGATTTATCTCTAAATAAGTGAGGATATCTTCATCTGATTTCGATAGAGTCCATGCTTCAGCTCTATAAAGCATGTGATGGTCATATAGTGGGATGACCAAAGTCTTGTTAGTTTTTCGGAATAGGGGTTTACTACTCAATTGTCTTCTGGATGATGGCGAAGGGCAAACCAAAAGGTTAAACTGTAAAAGAATTACGTTTTCCGAAAATAAAATTAATACCGAAGGTTGACAACCTTCAAGATCCCCAAGAGGCCCAACAGACGCTGAGCAATCAGCAGCTTCGCTTCTGAAAATATCGACGACTAGTGAAACGGCGGGAACATTTTGCGTGAGTGCTGAATCACTTAGCCAACAGGGACTTAGACCCTAACTCGGGTGAGCAATAAAAATCTGTATTCGCGTCTTCTCTCCCAGTAACGCTGAAATGCCGTCGGATACCACGAATGCGGAAAGCATGGGAAACCACCGCGAAGACTGGAAGAAGAGAACCATTATTCAGCTGCATGATCAGCCAAACCTGACGTATTGGCACCTGGAAATGTATATAATAACTCTGGATCTATTGAAACAACATCTCGGTTCAATGCTAGATATCGAACAGACAGCTTTCGAGCAGGATCTCCCTACATTGACCACATTAACACCACTCAGATCATCAAAAAACAATCCGTGGAGCATACAAGTAGATCCCCGGTGCATTGTTGTTCTTTGATTTTGAAAAGGCCTAAAGTCGAGATGCCATATAGCGAACCTAGTGTGGAAGAGACTTGCCAGAAAAACTTGTCGGTATTATGAAGGTTTCCTATGATAGCAGTAAATACATGGTTTCTACAAGCGCAAGATATGCCACAGGGTTGCATTCTTTCGCCTCTTTTCTTGTGGTAATCAGTGATATGATTTCGGAAGCTCCATCTGGAAGCAACATGGGACTGAGAGGGATTATGACATCATATCGTAGACATCATGACAACGAAGGTGCCATTTACTTGCTACCACACATGATATTGAACCTACACTAGATGGCAGCACTAAGTTGGAATTAGACGTGAACAAAGTATGGCTCAAAATAAATAAACGAAGGTCCTAAGCATTTCAACTTTCCAACATAACACCAGCGCTATTAACTCGACATTGACGGATAGCAAGTAGAGAAACTAAGCAACTTTCTAGATCTAGAACGCAGCAGCATTTGTACAATAAGATCGTCTGGCCAAACCATATATCCAACGACCAACTATATGCGATAAGGCGCTTGAATAACTGATTGACTTCAAAATACGGAGAAGAAAGCGGCAGTGGATTAGTTACACCTTAGGTACGAAGGCAATTCTATGACAAAATACGTCATTGACAACTTGGAGGCAACCCAATCGCTTTGCACAATTCCGCCCTCGATGACGAGCAGGTGTTGTTTCGTGATTAATGCCTTCCAGCACTTATTATGTTGGCAAAAACAAAAACCGCAGTTTAGGAAAATTGACTACAGGGTGAATGACTCGAACTCCAACTTTTTAAAATGCTATAATTTTTTTATTTTTTGATAAATTTTATTGTGCCAAAGCAAAAATACATCAATTTTCAAATTGTATCAGTAGTTTTCAATATGTCCACCTTTGGCGCGAATAATGACCTTGATACGGCCGAAGAAAGCATCGCACGCTGCACGCAAGTAGCTCTGCGGTATTTTGGCCCATTATCGGCGAAGTGCTTTTTTGAGGTGGTCCAAACTTTGGTGTTTTTTAGTGCCAACCTTCGCCTTCAAAATACACCAGACAGAGAAATCCAACGGATTTGCATCCGGAGAATTTGCAATTCATTGTGTCGAAGAAATGAAATGTGGAACATTGTTTTTTAACCAATCTTGGTTGAAGCGTGCTTTGTGAGACGGTGCCGAGTCTTGTTAAAATGCCCACGGTCTCCGACCGAATTGATTGTTTGCCCAAGGCTTCAATACTGCCTCTAAGACAGTTTCACGGTATACGATCGTATTAATTTTGACGCCACGGTCCAAAAATACGAGCGGAGAGCGACCATCGGCGGTTATGGCGGCCCAAACCATCACCATCGGTGCTGCCTGCTTCTGGTGGCCGGCCGAAGTTGTAAATTTTCGAAGGACCTCTCTGGCAAGTAAACTCGGTCATTTTGTTTGCTGACATATTACTCGATAACAAATGGCGACTCATCGGAAAAAAACCAAATTCGGCAACTCACCACTTTCGTGCAAGCGTAACAACTCCTTCGCTCTTTCGACTCTAACTTTTTTCTGTTGCGGTGTAAGATCGTGTGCTTTTTGGAACTTCAATGGCTTGAGCCCAAGCTCATTTTTCAGTATGTGTTGCATAAGTCCCAACGATATGTTGATCTCACGAGCCATTTTTCTTTCACTTCGACGCGGATTTCGCTCAATTCGAGCCTTCATTTTCCGAATCATTTCTGCCGATGTTACTGTTTTTTATGACCACCTCCATGGTGTTTTGCAACGCTTCCAGTATCACGGTAACGAGCTATGGTTCGAGACACATATGATTTATTCACGTTGAGGTGCTGGAGGGCTCTAAGGATAGCTACTTGTGGTTTTCCAGCCAAATATAAAGCAATCACACTATCACATTTGAATTCCATCGCGAATAGAAATTTTTCAACACAACTGAGACGCAAACCGTTTAAAAGGCTTGTAAATAATAAAATTATCTGTCATGTGTCAAAATTTGAGCTCACTGTCATGAACGGTTTGGAAATTATAGCAGTTGGTTGCAGTTCGAGTCATTCAGGGTGTAGAAGTTTAGTATTAGGGCGCCGATCATAGCTAGGGATGATTCGACAATATAGCTTTGGCACACGCTGAAGCGTAGATGTTTGAACTTTTAAGAGGCTAGGTAGGAAGGTGATCAACTTAGCAACTGGACACTGGGCAGAACGTTTTCCTTACAGCTCTCACAGTATGTTCCATATCGTCAACAGATTTTGGAAGTTTTCTAAAGTGCTGTTCGAACATATTTAGTGAATTGTTTTATGTATGAACTCACGCAGAAGTTTAAGCCATTATTCTAGGGAGGATATTGTAACTATGCCTTGGTCATACCTTAAGGCACAAGTATCTACAGCCCTCTGCATAGCGCGACATATACTCCTAGTAAAGCCTTCTCGCTTAGATGACCAGAAATGGTTTGACTTACTTGGGAAAGCGCATCACAAAGAATAGTATGAGCTCTCCCACTGATACGATTCCGAAATCCTCCCTTAGGCGGTAGATGCCACAGTGGCTCACCTGAGAGCTCCCCCTGGAATCATGTATTTTGTTTTGTAGCTACAGTTGAAAGGCTTCCTACATCGACTATGATTTTCGACACCAAATCAAAGTACCTGTCAACAGTCGAATACCCACTCCGTTCGAGTATCTACAATACTCGAATATAAACACTACTCAAATATGTTTAATTCACACAGCAACCTGCCGTTAATCCTCTTTAAAATTTTAAAATTTAAATAAAAGAAAATAAATATTTCAATAGCCCGTCCGAAATCCCGGAACACGGCTTTATAACCAGTTTAGCATCCTGTTTGACTTATGAATGTCATACCTTAGTCAGGACATTCAACATTTTTGATTGAAACCCCGACTAATCCAATTGATCCGCTTAGTATGCATACGAGGAGTCCTCGTGTCAACCATCGATTCCAAACTGGGCTATCCAACCAGAAGTTCCGTAACCACCAAACCAAACACAGACAGCAATTCATATTTAATTGGAGGCCGGGTTAGGGCCCAAATGGACGGCCAGTTGTTTTCTCTTCTTTTTTTTCGTGTTGCTATCCATTTAAAATCCTTTTTCAATGTGCCCTGCTTCCCACCATTCAGCCATTCGAAAAGCACCCCTGAAGCCATTTGAAAACAAAAACGCTTTTGGAATAATAGTTAAGCTGGATATTTGTAGGTGGTGGGGTATGGTATTTCATCTACTCGGTGTGTGTCAAATCCTATCTAGGGCCAGACATAAGCGATAGGCGAAAATTTTTGCGATGCTGTTTGCTTGGCCATTATCCAATCGGATAAATTAGGGATAATCCTGTTTTATGAACTTAAAGGGATTCTAAATGGAAGGGCGGGTAGTAGGTTAGCCGCCTGATGCCTGGATTGAGTTGCATCCACCGCCTGGATTTTATACTCGTACAACGTACTAGAGGCGGAAAAAAAAAAAACATCACGTACTCGTATCATCCGATTCTACTCGAATGAGTTTTTCGAGTATATTCACGTCCATTGACCGGTTTTCGGGTCGTCCATAGTTGTCCGAGTCATAGTCATAGCCAAAGTTATAGTCGTAGTCATAGTTCGAGCTCGTAGGTCCTCATGGCAACGATGCCGCCACACACTCCACATTGGTCCTTTCCGATGGCATTGCAAGCTGCACCCACACACAATGTCGTCGGATGGAATAGGTGGATTGAGGGTGGAACTGGGGTTTAATGTGCGCAATTTCCATTTGTGTTGGTTAAATAAACGGTCCGAGGAGGATGGTCGGACAGGAAATACCCGGACATGCTATCGAACACCACACATATCGCATTATTAGTTCCGCAATGCACTTCGGTTCGTGTGTGCTAAAGGATTCGTTTTACCCCCTGGTCTTGTTTTTCTTCTTCGACTTTTTTTTTTTATTTTATTTTATTTTATTTTGTGTGCCTCACTCCGTTTTTCTCTGTCTAGTGTTATCCCTTTATCCTTGAATATGAATGTATGAGAATGTATTCCTCTATTCCTGCCGAATGTTTTTATAGACACGAGCCAACTAAAGGGGGAGACGATGGCTTTAGAGGAAAAAAAAAAAAATAGAAAACAGAATTCCTATTCCTGAAAACTGCCATCAATAGAGGAAAACAGGGGGAAAAAAAAGGATAACAGAGTTCACATCCTGTGAATCGAAGGATTAAATGGGCGGCATACAAATGAGTATCATTGTCGAAGGATTTCATTGCGAGAGAATTTGTATAGAGTAGAATATGAAAAAGAAATTCTAAATTCAAAAAGACGATAGTTGGTCCTTGTTTGGTCCTTTCTTTTGTATCGCTGGTAGGGTGCAGTGTTGGGAGATTTCTCTGATTGTTATTCCTAAAGGCTTAAGCGGTATTTCCTCTTTTTTTTTCGCAATGACTCATACTCTCATTCAGAGGAAAGTGGTAAAGGTAATGGATGCAATATGAGGTGGGATGCAAAGGAGCTCCTACCTCTATGTATCGTAGTTTGCAATAACATTTTATACTTATTTTATACTTATTGTACTGGAGTTCACGATCAGTCGATCGGGACTATCTCTGTCACCTTTAGCCCTTGATTTGCGAATCGAAAGCTGTCTTATTTAGCGAGTTCAACATGGCCATAGTCATGATTTTGGCTTTGTATCGCAGGTACTAATCCGATTTATTGACGAATATACCACGAACATACCACTCTAGCAATGGCGCCTTTATGATTTCGATTAGATTCACTGGAGATGCTAACATTTTGAATATTTTTTCATAGGTCTTTCCGAGAAGCTTGTACAATTTGTTCTTTGTGACACTATTGGGGAGTAGACAGATATCTCTAGCTCTTTGTTGTTGGTTTACGGTTTCATGCATTGCACGTCGATCCAATTGAGATAGGAAGAAGTCGTTTAAGTAACCAGCCCAATCAGATAGCAGTCAGCAGGTACTCGACGGTGATATGACGATAAAGTAGGCACATTTTCACTGAAACGTTCATTTATTTTTTGAAGAAAGACTTAACAAATTCTTGTGAAAGGAACAGCCCTATTCCGACAGAAAAAAAAAACAACCACGTGAGCACCTTAGAAACATTTCGAATCACCATGTTAGTGAGGTCAAAAGCTTGCTTATGCTTTGGATTTGAGTGAAACCTTAAGTTTGTCCACTATCTGTTTCTTAATGTAAAGATTTTCGCGAATACGCATTCTCATACAACGTCCAACACTGCGCAGCGTATGTTGAAGCTGGACGAACGACTGTTATGCATAACAAACCTTTAAACACAAGTCACTAGTTAGCCATTCGATCGCTTCCAAATGCAAGATTTCCGATTGTCGCTCTTACTTTGGATGGTGTGTGATCCTGCCAAAATTACTTTCTTTTTCTGGATTCACTGACTCTGGCTTCCGGGAAATCTGCTATTTTCTTTCAAAGCGATATTCGAGGAAATGGTGTCCCTGTTGCAAAATTTCGTTGAACCCCATGGGGAGATGTCCATGATCGTTTTCAATATATTTGGGCAATTGAATCTCTCCGCTGCGACGCAATCTGGAAAATATTAGGTCGTTTCCCTGTATCTCGTACTTCGAAAGTGCGCCTCTTGTATTGCTTGTCGTTTGCTAGTAGAATGCCAATTTTCGATACAAAGCGTCTACTACTGTACGTGCTTTAACTACTCTTTCTTTGCCTCTTTCTAGTGCACTTAGTCCATGCTTGTCTTTTGTTATTGATTACGAGTATTCGTGTAAATGTGCTGCAAAATCCACAATCACTGTATCAAAGAGAAGTAGTAGGTGGCGCAAAAGTCATCACCCTATCGGAAGGTGCTCTAATTTTTGCAAATGGCGATATACCTATGTTAATTCTACTTTGACATTTGTGAAGTAACTGAGCAAACACTACGACGTTTAGCCTCTCGCCTGTAACAGTATGGGACAACAAGAGATGCTGCCAGGTTTGGAAGGGCCCGGAGCAGCCGTTCTGCTGAGAATATCCCAGCTGTGGTTGAAGATGTTGCAAAGGACCCCGGACCAGACGATGTGCCACAAAATTAAGCATCAATCGGCGGTCTTAACAGAGAATTTTGGTGAAAGACTGTAAGATGCTCACTTACAAAATGCAGACAGTGCATCAGCTGTTAGCTGTTGACTGCCAAGCGCGTGTAACCTACGCTCAACTCATCCTGAATCTCGACCACGAGGGAGACAACTTTTCATCGAAAATCATCATGAGCGACGAGGCAGCCAATTTCCATCTCTGTCGATATGTGAGTACGCAAAATTCTCGCTTCTGAGGCACCCAAACCACGAAGAGCTATTAAACCCGTTTAAAGTTACTGCATGGTGTGCTGTTTAAGCTGGAGGCGTCATCGGGCCTTATTTTTTCGGAAAACGTCGCGGGCCAAACGACTACTGTGGACGGCGAGCGCTACAGAGCCATGCTCAACGACTTTCTCCTTCCTCAATTAAATGAATTGGGGCTGAATAACATGTGGCTCCAACAGGATGGAGCAACGGCGCATTATGAGTTGTGGTTGCATTTCCGGGTCGTCTAATCTCTCGTTTTGGCGATTTGTACTAGCCGGTAAGATCGCCTGATTTAACCGTTCCAGACTTCTGTTTGTGAGATTTTTTGAAGTTACTTGAAGTCCCCTTCGAATCGCGTGCGCCACCCTACTTGCTGTCGGTCTCAGTTGCATCGTTAGAATCGAAGGCTCTTTAGGCCGGATATATGGCGTTCATCTCAGATGTTGGATCCGTAGATGACTGATTAGATATTTCAGTTGCCTCCTGAGCCCAAAGCGATTTGCAAAAATAATTCTGCGTCCGACTTCTGCGCTGATGTCGTTGCGGTTCATAACTTCGAAGATAAGGTGGACGAAGACCTTATTTAACTACTTCAAAGTTAAAACTGCCATCTGTGACGTTTTAGATAAGCCGGCGGTGGTGTGCGTCCTTTACCATCAGACTCATTTTGGCCGCTTCCGCCTCGATACTCATGAGAGCTTTAGTGACTGCTCGCTGTATTCAGTCATCACTGTACCACATTTTGTTTCAATAGCTTCGCATTACCTGTCAAAATGTCAGGCAGCTTGGAGGAGCAACTTTTGTTATTACAATATATTTTCGTGCTTCGTAGTTTTCGAAAAAGAAAAAAAAATTGGTTTCACGACATAGAGATTAGGAAGAGAGTTGAATTTGAGGAATACTGCAGATTATGACGTGAGCTTGAATCATTCGCATGTCTCAAAATTGTTTTGAAGAACTTTATGAACTGCTTCTTCCAAAAATTACAAACTGGAGAAAGCCCATCTCAGCAATTTGTTCGAGGTATGCACATAAATATGTACAAGGTGGCCCAATTGAACTGCAACGCTTTTTTTTATTTGAAATCGTATTGCGGTACAAGAAAACAATTATGTTTTACAATTTTCAACCTTGAGTCGGTCGAGAAACGAGTCGCATGCTGCACCAACGTGAGCCTATGGAATTTTCCACCATTCGTGAAGAAGGGCTTTCAATACTTTCATATTTTTTAGTGCTGACCTTGGCCTGTAAAATGCCCCATCTGTCGTTTTTTTTAGCCACTTTTGGTTGGTGTGACGCGTGCTTTGTGTGCTGATCCAGAATTGAAATTGGAACGTCCATTCACTCTCACCCAAATTTTTGGTTGCTTAAGGCTTCAAAACACCTTGCAAAACACTTTCGCGGTAAACATTTGTATTCATCTTAACGCCACGATCCAAAAATACAAGCGGCGTCACAGTCGCCCAAACCAAGCGGTGGCGCTGGTTCAAATTTTGTATGACCTTTTCGTTAAATGAACACGATCGTTTTGTTTGTTCACGAATTGTTCGATTGGAATTTTTTCTCATCAGATAACCGGATAATCAGAGACTGGCCACGTTCATGTAAGCGCAATACCACCTTTACTCTATCGAACCTCACATTTTTTTGAGGATATGCCAGATTTTGTATTTTTGGAATTTATAAGGCTTTTAGTTTGAGCTCATCTTTCAATATCTGTTGCATAGTTGTCTTTGATATCTTCAGCTCAGCAGCTATTTTCCGGCGCTGATGCAATTTTTTCCCGACCACCACCATGGCGTTTTGAAACACTGCCGGTATTGTTGTAAAGTGCTAGGTTTTGAGACACGAAAGACTTATTGACATCGAAGTATTGGCAGGTTGTAACGATAGCCCTTTATGTCTATCCACTTAAATATAGCGCTATCACACTATTCCCAGAAACTGAGACGCTAGTAAACAATGTAACCAACTGTCCCTTTTTTTAATGTATTTTCATTTATTAAATTCCTTAGTACTTATATGCTGTACAAAAAAAAAAAAGAGTTTAAAAACGAGCTTAATTAATTCAACAATCTTGCTATTGTTGCCCTATGCAGGCACTCTAAGCTAAACTTAACACTTAATCTATGTCTTTCGACGAACACAATTTAATTTAATAATACTAATAAAGAAAACATTTTTAATTTAAAAAAAAAAACTTAGGAAATGGACAATTTTGTGCTCATATAAATAAAGCTTACAAACTACCTAACATATATCTTAACCACTTAACGGATCTTACATAATTATTTTTTTTATTATTTTTTTGTTTTAATTTTTAAACTTAAATGCTATTTTAATCTGACTAAACTATACAAGCCGGCCGTGGCTTAAAGGCCAAAAATTACCGACCCTGCGCCATAAGGGGCTACTACGAACTTGAAGCAAACGACGTGGAAGTTTCCTCTCCTTCACTGAGCCACCAAAATTCATGGCGCTGATGAGCCACATCCCTCAAATCACAACTCCATATCGCCCTATTAAGCCGGAAACGCTCGGTACTGCCGTGTGCGTTATTTCTGTCGTGGTTGAGTCGCCTGTCCACAGCTCTTCCAGCGACGTGCGGCACCGCCAGTCAATCCTGAATCAGTTTTTTTTTATCCAGACAGAGGAAAGCTTCTGGGGAAACAAACCCATTAAAGCGCACACTCTCGTGGTAAATATATATGATTAGGGTAATAAGTGCCGGAGATCAGGTTGTTCGTCGAGTTCATTAATCTAGCAATGTGACCTCGAGTCAGCTTAATGACGAAATTGTCCGCTCTTATTAGGTTTGCCCTATTGTAATTAGTGACCAGATAAGAACGAGAGTAAAAAAAAATTTTTAATAAAACTACAACGGTGTGAGATATATAATATTGATTCTGTCTTTATTTTGAAGCTACGCTCATGGCGTTATGTGTGGAATAGCACATCATTCCTATGGCCGTCAGCGAAGCCGAGTTAACAGTGCTTCAAGCGGTCGGTCCAATTTTTGATGACTCTGTCGAATGTTGGACTCGAGCTCGTCCAAAGTGGTAGCCCTAGAGAAAATAATCGAGTGGTATCAAATCGCATGATCGAGGCGACCAATTTCTGACCCATCTCGCCGTGAGATGACCCAGTCGCCAAATTTCTCCTTTACAACTTTGAGCGTTCTGTCGCTTGTATGGCATGTAGCGCTGTATTGTTGAGTTCTGACCACAGAAAGTTGGTTAATATCGCTCTATCACTGAAACCATGGACGGTAACGGTGTCTCCCTCCTCATTTCGATAGAAATAAGGTCCGATGAAGCCGCCATGTCATAAACCGCACCAAACAGTCAATCTTTTTGGTTGCATTGATGCTTGGCCGAATACTTGTGGATTGTATTCGCTCTAATAACGCCAATTTTGCTAGTTGACAAAGCCGCTGAGCCAAAAATGGGCCTCGTCCGAGAAAATGATTTTTTGGCCAAAATCCAGATCCCCGGCCAACATTTCCAGCGCCCAATTAGCAAACTTACGGCGTCATCTATGGTCGTTCGGCTTCAGTTCTTGCGTCAGTAAAATCTTATACGGATGTAGAGCCAAATCCAACGGCAAATTAAACCGGTTGACTCTCTGGCGATGCCCATTTCAGCTGATCGGCGCAGAATCGACGTTTCTGGGTCTTCTTCGATACTGGATGCTACAGCGGCTATGCTTTCTTCATTTCGCACCAATCGCTGTCTGGTTAATGGCTTGGGATTCAAAAGAGTGTATTCACCGCCCAAACTTTTCCACGGTGCGACGAATTGCCGGCACATTGAAGCCATGATGACGACCGACCTCACGACGAAGATCACGTTCCGTATTTACAACTGAGCGCCGGAATTTCGAAAATATCTTTTAATAATTCCGGCACGTTCGGCAAGTGTAAAGCGATGCATGATGAAATGGCAAGACTTACTGAATATTTTGACAGCTGTATGTCATTGGTAACTTTGACAGCTGCTGAAACATATTGGGTCTACAAGTAAGTTTCCAGCGTTTTTTTCCAAAATTTTAAGTTTTATTATGAAAACATAGTTACAATGCTTTATTCAAAGTATCGTCCATCGGAAGCTACAACTTTCCCTCATCTTTCTGGCAATTTATGAATTCCGGACCAAAAAAATTTCTCGTCTTTCGAGCCCAAGAACGTATAGAGCCAATTTTTGATTTCCTCTACTGAGCTGAAGCGTATTCCCGTAAGAGCGTTCTGCACCGAACGAAACAAGTGGTAGTCAGATGGTGCCAAGTCTGGACTGTACGGCGGGTGAGGCAGAATTTCCCATCCACTATTTCCCAAATAGTTTTTCACCGAAACCGCAACATGTGGCCGAGCGTTGTCGTGATGAAAAATGACGGACTCATGCCTGGTCTCATGTTCTGACCGTTTTTCTTTTAATGCCCGCTTCAAACGAATTAGTTGGGTTCGATATAATGGTCCTTTGATGGTTTCACCACTCGGAAGCAGTTCGTAGTATACGACACCCTTTTGATCCCACCATATGCAGAGCATGACCTTATTCACGTGAATATTTCGTTTCGGCGTCGATTGGGCGGGCTCGCCGGGCTTTGTATACGATTTTCTGCGTTTAGGATTATCATAATAAATCCATTTTTCATCACCAGTGACAATACGATGCAAAAATGATTTATTTTTATACCGCTGCAGTAACATTTCGGACATGAAAAATCGCCGTTCGACGTTTCTTGGCTTCAATTCGTACGGCACCCAGTTTCCAACCTTTTGAATGAATCCCAGTGCTTTTAGGCGCAGGGAAACGGCTTGTTGCGTGATGCCAAATGATGCAGCAAGTTCTTCTTGAATCTGACACGGATCCTCATCCAGTAAAGCGTCCAATTCCTCGTCTTCAAAACTTTTCGGCTTTCCGGGGCGATCTTTGTCTTCAACTCCAAAATCACCACTTTTGAATCGTTTGAACCACTCGCGGCACGTCGATTCACCAATACATTCCGCCCCATAAATTTCCGAAAGCAAACGATATTCCTCAGCCGCACTTTTCTTCATATTAAAGAATAAAAGCAGCGCTTCCCGCAAATGACGTTTATTTGGCTGGAAACTTGCCATGATTTTGCTCGATAAAATGTACGACACCGATAGAACTGCTCAAATATAACGCTGCAAAGTTGTTGACAGATACAAAACCTACAAATAAAGCACATGGGGTCTGACATTTCTGCCCGGGATCCACTGGTGGTGCCATCTTTGACAAACGCTGGAAACTTACTTGTAGATCCAATAATAATTGGAAAAACTATCATTGCTATCTGGTCACCCTTTGCAAAAAAGGAGATTACGATAACCCGTCGAACTATAGAGATATGTGTGTCCTTTTTGAATACTTTGGCTAACCGTTTGGTGCTTTAATTTACAACAAACCAACACAATGCGTCCGAAATAATAAAGTGTTGCACCAGGCTGAATTTAGAAAAAAAAAACTATTCTACTATAGACCAGGTATTTACAGTAAAAAAAAGTTATGAGTACTCGTATATGCCTTTTTGGGGACTTCCGAGCAGCATTCGACTCCATTATCCGTGAAGCGCTTTTCTATAAATTGTATAGGATGAGGGTTTCTAGTAAATTATCTACGTACTGAGTGCACTGTATGATAAAAACGTGGCTTATTTTTTTGATGGAGATTTTGTACCCGAAGAATTTAAAACTTCAATGGGAGTAAAGCAAGGATGCCTTCTAAGTCCACTACTATTCATCTTATTCATCAACGACATCACAGATGTAGTAGGTGGAGGAATAGAGTTCACCCGTAAGAAGATTCCTGCGCTAGTGTATACGGATGACATTGTGTTTCTGGCCGACGCAATAGATGGGATGCAGTTGATGATCAATAGACTGGAGGAGACTTGGAACTTGTCTGTCAACTTGGAGAAGTCAAAGACAGTCATATTCAGAAGCGGGGGTGGAAGATTTTCCCGGCATGAAAAGTAGACTTTCCAAGGCGATCATATTGGAGTAGTAAGAGGGTATAAATATCTAGGAGTTTTGATTTCATCTAATTTGAATATGGGCAAACACCATACGGCCAAATTGTCTGTACAAAACGAGCTCTTTCACCAATTTGTAGTCGCTGTATTAAAAAAAAAAATGTAACACATAGCTGCAAGCAGTATTTCGAACTTTTGCTACATCCATACTCTTTTATGGACCTCAAATTTGGGGCTACTGTCACTTCGAAGTTGTTGAAAAATGCCTCCGTTATTTCCTTAAATTATATGCTCTATCTTGGGTACTCTAAAGCTTTAATTTGTCTACATAGTAAAGCGTATGACATTTGAAGGAGGAAAATTGCCAAAACTAGTACTTCAGCTTGCTCTATCGTCGAGAAGGAGTCTTGTCCAAGAATGGGAGAAACTAGCGTCAAACAGCGGCCTAAACCTGTCATTTACATCTGATGAAGATCCGACATCATTAAGAATGAAGTTCAGCTTATTACTGGAACACACTAGGGCTTTGTTTATGGCAGAAAGAAAAGTTAAATTGGAAAAACATTATACATATTTATGGCTTAGTAGATCTCAAATTCTGATAAGGAAGGTTGATAATGGTAATGTCGTCGTTAAAAGATCTTTTGATGATTTAACAGCAATAGAACATTACTCGTATGAATGATATCTTTGATCTCATAAACGACGACACTGCCATTAAAGCCATTAGAATTGTCTACGATAGCATTCTTAGTTCTGAAAATAAAAAACCTGTTTTCATTGTGCATCAAAATATTAGAAGCGTGCGACAAAATTTTGATGTGCTGCTTTGCAATATTGAAGGCTTCGTGAATCTGCCTGATTTTATTTTTTTGTCCGACATATGGATTTATTCATATGAAAAAGATGATTTCAAAATTCCTAATTCTGAATTTTTTGCTAATACTAATGATACGTATTGGTGTTGTGTGGGAGTACTCGTATTTGTGCGTGATTCGTATGATTTCAAGGCTGTTATAGTTTGATTTGTGGTGATCTCCTTTGATATCGGTATGGAACACTTTCAAGTTATTTGTGTGCATAGGCTCCAGTCTATGCCCCTTCAACTCTTCTTGGAAGAGTTTACTGAGTTTTTGTGTAATGAAAAGGGGGTAAACCTCATTATACTCGTCGACTTCAACGTAGATATTCTAAGAGGTAATCATGCGGAGCAAGGTTTAACATCGTTTATTAATGAACCCACAAGACCGATTGCTTACACTTGTCTCGACCATGTATTTGGTCGATTTTTGAAAATGGATAATAATCTATGCGCTGGTGTTAACTTCGATCTGCTAATCACTGACCACTGTTCGACTGGCTTAATATTAAGCAACCCAAATGACAAAAAATCAGTTGTCACCGCTCCTCACATGGTAACTAAATTAACTACAGGAATTAAATGACAAGGTGCTGCATGAAAGCTGGGATGGAATTCATACCGTAATACAAGCTTCTCAGGCGTATGATTTATTTTTAAAAATTCTAACGAAACACATTGCTGTCTCTAGCTTTACCACTGAGCGAAGAAAATCTGAAACTAGGCTAAAACCCTGGATGAATAATTCTCTTCTCAAAAACATCCAACTCAAACATAAGCTTAATGCAACAAGCATCCACTTACAGTCACGTGAAGGTAATTAGAAACGCCAAATAAATACGAGTAAATTCTTATTTTCCTAAAAGCACATACGTTGCCATCTTAAGGAACTGCAGTATCTTTATGAAATTTTAAGACGATTTTCCTCTTTTACTGTAGAATAGAGTACACTTATAAAAAAAGTCAGGGAATTGGCATAAAGTACCGTTATCTTAGCCACTGTATATCACACAAGAAACGTGGTCGTGCACGCGCGCATGATTTGTGTTCTTGCGGTAATTTCATCAAAGTCAGGTAGAAATCAACTGGTATTTTAGATTTAGCATATTTTATTATTAAATATAAAGTAGAATAATTAAACCTTAGGGCAATAGGCAATGGGAAAAAATTCATCTTGCAACGTCGAGACCAGAGTGCTGATTTTAAATTTGTACGACCGAGGAACAAGTTATAGTCAAATTGCGCAGGCGTTAAAATGTTATAAAAAGAAGATTTTTAATGCGGTCGAATATTTTAAAAAGAATGGTACCGTCGAAAAAGTTTGCCGTAAACCTCGAGTGAAAGTGACTACTACCCAAGTGAGACCAACTTATTGTTCGGAATAGTAAAAAATTCCCTCATGCCACCGAAAGGGAAATTCGAACGAGAGTATTTGACGACAATGGCAGCGAACCATCTGTAGATACAGTGAAGCGAAGGTTGCGCGACGCTGGACTCTTTGGGCGTATAGCAAGGAAAAAGACACTTTTGACCGAGCAAAATCGCAAGAAGAGGTTAGAGTTTGCTAAGAAATACGGGCGTTGGACCGTTGCTCAGTGGAAAAACGTTTTATTCAGTGATGAAACAAAAATAAACCGAATTACATCTGACTGTAAAGCCATTGTACGCCGCCCCAGGTCAAAGGCATATAACCCAAAATACACCCGTCCAACGGTCAAACATAGTGGAGGAAGTATTTTTTTTGGGGTGCAATGTCATGGCGCGGTATCGGTCCAATTAAAAAAATAGAAGCGCGTATGGACAGATTCCAATATTGTGAAATATTGCAGAATACAATGCTGCCACACGCTGATGACCACCTTCCCATCATTTGGAGATTTCAGCAGGACAATGATCCACAGCATACAGCGAGTTATACAAAAAATTGGCTGGAAGACCAAATGGTGACGGTCTTGGAGTGGCCGTCATATAGTTCTGATCTCAATCCAATTGAGAATTTATGGTAACACTTAAAAAGACAACTATCGTTCAAAAAAATTGGAAATTTTAACACTCTTGTTGAAGAAACGAAGGCTACCTGGGAAAACATATCCACAAAGCGTTTGCCAAAAGTTGGTGGAGTCTATGCCCCACAGATTACAAGCTGTAGTCAGAAATCATGGCTATGCAACTAAATATTGAAATATACTAATTATTTTAATAAAAATTAACAATATTCCTTTCAAAAATGTCAGCGTTTCTAATTATGTGCAAGACCACATTAATTAACTTTTTCTTGTTCTCAGGCCCCAGCGCCTAGAGCACCGGAACCAGTACCTGACATGCTAGCTATCTTGCTCTCTATCCAGGGGCAGATGGCTCAGCTACAACGTCATTTAACTAAACAGACCGCGCGGGTGGATCAAGTATACGAGCTGCTGCCTGGCCTAACGCACCTTTTGTCGTAATGGGTACGCACGTGGCGGAGCAGACCCTGAAGGTCCTTGCAGTGAATGTGAATTCACTGATTAGGTTAGAACGACGAGCCGCACTATTTAAGTTGCTTAAAGACCAAGCCCCTGATGTGCTTTTGGTTAGCGAAACTAAGCTTACCAAAAGACACAAAATGAGGCACAGGAGATACAAAATAATACGGAGAAACCGACCCAACTCCATTCAGGGAGGTGGCGTTGAGATTTTCGTAAGAAAAGGTATACGTTTTAAAAGAGTATACAGTCGTGTAGTACGTAGGTTCCAGGTGCTGGAAGCATGCATCGTGTATATTCCCCTCCGTAGTGGAAAGGGGCTGTACATGGTGTCTGTCTATGCACCTAAGGCTACTCAATCCACCTTATTCATCTCAGAGCTCGAGACACTTTTTCGATTCCTAAGGCTAAGACAACTATTTTATTATCGGCGGAGATTTCAACGCCAAACATAGTGATTGGGGAAATAATACACCAAATACTAGAGGAAACCTACTATTCAATTGGTGGGGTCAACACAGCATAACGTATCGACTCGGGCTTAAGGCGACGGATAGTCCGTCGTTTCCCAGACACGGGTCCTATTTGGATCTTCTCATGTTCGACTCACGAATACAACTGACATGTACTAACCAACAAACTACAAACTGTCTGCGCACTTTCGTGTATGACAGTGACCATTGCGGTCTCAGCACCGAAATAACTGTTCCCAACGAAATTGCGGAATTGGATGAGTTTGTGCAAAGGCATTCCTACAATTTTAGTAGGGTGCGTTGGACACACTTCACCAGAACACTGACTAGAGCACTCTCCTCGAATTCGCTCTACCCACCATCCAACAGAAATCTGTCAAACGAGGAGACTGACAGGTATCTAAGACTAAACTACGAGACAATCAAACGAACAATAGACAAAACGATACCTCGGTATCAACATACTGACAACGAAGACTTATTCCGCAACGCAACTATTGACGCACTGCACCGACAAAAATTAGGCTGTTGTCAAGACTAAAAACCTTGTACAGACAGTTTACTGACAGACATAACCCGGAGATCATGACACTGAAGTCGTCGATTAAAAACCTCCAGATATTAATAAAGGAAAATTACAGAAACTCTGTAAATTTGTATTGGAACAAGAAAATTCGGGCTGTAAACACCAGCAACCCGAATATGTTCCCGCAAATAAATAAAATATTGAGGAGGAATAATCAGAACGACCTTCCATGTCTTAGAATCGCCCGAACGACGAACAACGAACAAATACTTGTAACAGCAGGCATAGATCCAAATGAGGCTGTTGATAATGACAACTTCTTTGTGATCGAGGATCCGCAGGAGCAGGCAGAGGCTATAGGAGCGACTTTCCAGGAAGTGTATAAGGCGAATGCTATCATTGGCCCGAACCACGATCTGGAGAATCGAGTCCTTGTGCACAATTTCTGCCTTCGAAATGAAATAGAGAATTGGCGAATCGAGAGCTCGGGCTTCACCCAGTTTAGTGACGAGAATAGGTCAAATAATGTCATCACCAACGACAGGGTACTACCGCCGTTCATTTCGAAGGAAGAGCTCCAAACGATCTTCGAATCACTTAGGAGTAAGAAATCAGTGGGAACCGATGAAATACCGAACATTGTGCTTCGACATCTCCCACTAGAAGCGGTGGACATTTATACCACCCTGTTTAATAATGCAATGAATAATGCACATTATCCAGCGCATTGGAAAACTGCGGTAGTACATCCCATTCCCAAAAGGAGTAAAGATACTTCCAATCCGGGGAATCTCCGCTCGATCAGTCTTCTTCCAAACATCAGTAAGGTTTTCGAGAAGATAATCAATAGAGTCCTGACTAAGTGGGTTGAGGACAAACAGTCCGTGACTTTTTGAATTTCTGACCTCTTTACTGAAACAGCAACACTGCTCCTGTCAACAGGCATTTGTCAGTTGACTCCTGTCAAAATTTAAACTTGCTGCGTCAGTTAGTTTGTGTTTGACAGCTATTTTTATCAGACTACTCACTAATTTGAGGAGAAAATGGAAAAAAGTGAATTTCGTGTGCTTATTAAGCATTATTTCTTGCGAAAAAAATCCATTACCGAGACCAAGGCTAAGCTTGATAAATACTATGGGGACTCTGCACCATCGATTTCAATGGTAAAAAAGTGGTTTACTGAATTTCGTTGTGGCCGTACAAGCACTGAAGATGTCGAACCTCCTGGACGCCCAGTTGAGGTCTCTACACCCGAAACAATGGAAAAAATTCACGATATGGTGTTGGCCGACCGAAGATTGAAAGTGCGAGAGATTGTGGAAGCCGTAGGGATCTCGCATGGCTCAGTGGTTTCAATTTTGAATGATCACTTGGGCATGAGAAAGCTTTCCGCAAGATGGGTGCCGCGTTTGCTCACAGCCAACCACAAACGCAATCGTGTAACAACTTCACAGGAAGGTTTGGCGTTGTTTAATCGCAATATGGAGGAGTTTTTGCGCCGTTTTGTAACCGTGGACGAAACATGGATCCATCACAACACACCAGAGAACAAACAACAGTCAAAACAGTGGGTTTCAAAGGGTGAATCGGCGCCAAAGAAGGCCAAGGTGGGTTTGTCAGCCAATAAAGTTATGGCGACTGTTTTTTGGGATGCACGCGGGATAATCCACATTGACTACCTTCAAAAGGGAAGAACAATCAATGGGGAATATTATGCCAACTTATTGGACCGATTCAATGACGATTTGAAAAAAAAACGACCTCATTTGGCCAAGAAAAAAGTTCTTTTCCACCAAGACAATGCAAGGGTGCACACATGTGCAGTTGCCATGGCAAAAATCCATGAATTGGGCTATGAATTGCTCCCTCATCCACCCTATTCTCCAGATTTGGCTCCGAGCGACTACTTATTGTTCCCAAACCTGAAGAAATGGCTTGGTGGAAAAAGATTTGACTCCAATGATGAAGTCATCTCGCAAACAAAGGCCTATTTTGAGGACCTCGACAAATCATTTTTTTTGGAAGGGATAAAAAAATTGGAGAAGCATTGGACAAAGTGTATAGAGCTCAAGGGAGACTACGTTGAAAAATAAAATTATTTTTTTATCACAAAATCTGTGTTTTAATCCAAAAGTCACGGATTTATTGACACTCCCTCGTAGTTCCGGATAATCAATTCGGCTTCAAGGCGGAGTATGACATCATTCATGCTGTGTCGAAACTGGTTTCTGATATCCAATGGAACAAAGGCAAGAACCAGTGCACTGGTGCCTGCCTGATTGACTTGGAGAAGGCCTTCGATACCGTATGGCTAGAAGGACTCTTTTTCAAGCTGGACAGGTTGGGCATTAGTAAACCACTGCTGTATATTCATTTTGATATGCTCTCCAGTAGACAGTTCATCGTGAAGAATGGCGATGTGACTTCTGCTGGAATATTTAACATTAAAAACGGTCTGCAACAGGGTGCGGTAAATTCGCCGATCCTATTCAACATTTACACAAGTGATCTGATAGGTTCACTTCACCATGCCATAGCGTACGCAGACGACTTAATCGCGTACAAATCAGGTTCAAAGATTGAGGTCGTTAACATACTTTTGCAACGTGACTTCGATAAAATTAAACGATATTGCGATGACTGGAAGTTGAAAATCAACTTTCAGAAATCGGAAACCATTCTGTTTAGGACGCCTTTATCTGGGGCCTCTAGGGATACCAGAAAGAATTGGCGAAATGTAGTGAGATATCTTGGGATCTGGCTAGATCAATATCTGTATTTTAGCAAACATATAGATGTTGCTCTGGCCAGAGCCAGAGGTGCTTTTGCCCTTACAAAGAGACTGTTTTATAACAGCCAACTCGATGCGAGGGTGAAGGTGGTTTGTTACATGGCCCTTATCAGGCCCATGCTTGTATTTGGATGTCCTGTGTGGTTCAACGTGAGAGCAAGTTTATTGGAAAAGATTCGGGTGTTTGAGAGGGCTTGTCTTCGGGCTTGTCTTCGCTTATACAGAACACCAGAGTCTGAGTACATAAAATTCTATCCTAATGAGGTCTTGTACAATAGGGCGAACCTAATAAGAATGGATAATTTTGTTATTAAGTTGACTCGAAGGCACATTGCAAGAGCAATGACCTCATCGAACAACCTGATCTCAGGGGCTTACTACCCCAACTATATGTATCACGAGAGAGCTCGTCTTGACGGCTTTATTCCTCCAGAAGCGTTCCGCTATCTAGATAGTAAAGGTCTGATCCAGGACAGATTGGCGGTGCCGCTAATCTTCCACGTCGCTCGAACAGCTGCGGACAGGCGACTCAAGTACGACAGAGACGTCGCACATGGCAGTGCGGAACGTCTCCGGTTCAGTAGGGCTGTAGGGAGTCGCGACAGGAGGGATGTTGCTCAGCAGCACCAGCAATTTTGGTGGCTTGAAGAAGGCGAGGATGCTTCGTAGTCGAACTCCTCCAGTGATAGGTAGCTTCATGTGAAGCACAGTGGTCCAGCCTAATTTTTGTTTTTTTTAGCCATGGCCGGCTTACATAGTTTTAGGTAGGTTTACGAGTAAGTTAGATTGTAGAAAAAAATATATAAAAAAAAATAAATAAAAATAAAAAAAAATGTACATATTAGATATAAGTAGTTTAAGTAGATTAAGATTTATTTTTAGGTAGTATGTAGGCTTTTAGGTTTAAGTTTTATAAAAAAAATAATATGTCCATATACTAAGTTTTTACCTAAAATTGATTTTTTTAGTTTTAGTTTCGTTAAATATAAAAATAAATATAGACTGTAAGATCCATCGAAAGACATAGTTTAAGTGTTAGGTTTAACTTAGAGTGCCCGCATTGGGCCAGTAAGTTAGTATAAGATTATTTCTAAGTTATTTGAGCTAATTTTTAAGCGTTTTTTTTTGTCTAGCATGTAAGAGTAAATTAAGAATTATAAATAAAAATGCATAAAAACTGAACTAACTTTTTCTTGTGTGATATACAGTGGCTAAGATAACGGTACTTTATGCCAATTCCCTGACTTTTTTTTATAAGTGTACTCTATTCTAAGTAAAAGAGGAAAATCATCTTAAAATTTCATGAAGATGCTGCAGTTCCTTAGGTGAAAACATATGTGCTTTTAGGAAGATAAGAATTTATTCGTATTTATTTGGCGTTTCTAATTACTTGCACGTGATTGTAATTCTGTTTTAAAAAATCCTTACGCTCATCTGTTTTTATATAGATTTTAATAACAAAATCTTGGTCCGTCGTGATCGATCCTACCAGAGCAGCATGAGTAACGCAAAAGGTAATCTTAAAAAAGAATGGAAAATTGTAAATAGCTTAATGAGTCACAGAACTCAAAACTATAGCGAATCTATTATTCTTAATAATGGCGATATTGACATTACAGATCGAACAGCAGTTGTTGACGAGTATAATGCTTACTTAGCCTCAGTAGGTAATTTATCCTTCCCCACAGACGTTCCAAACCTCTGCGCCAATTGTTCTGCATCTTGTCTTGGAGTAGACACCACTGTAAGGAGCAAACTCATTACAGGGTTCGAGTTGCTAAAAATAATAAATTCACTCTTGCGGTAACGATGGTATTTCCAATATTGTCATAAAAAATATTGCCCTTAATGTCGTTGATATTTTGGCCCACATTTTTAATTTGCGTATATTTTCAGGTAATTTTCCTGATTTATTAAAACCAGCCAATATAATACCCATATTTAAAAAAAGGCAACAAAAAAGAAAAAAAAGCAATCATAGACCGATTTCTTTGCTTTCTACAATATCAAAAATATTTGAGAAAACTTTTAAAGGCAGAGTTCTTAGCGAAAATCAATTTGAATTCAGAGGAAGTAATTCTAAGGAAGATGCTCCCCTAGACTTTTGTACATCTATTTACAATGATCTTCATGCTAAAAAATGTTGCCCCGGACTCTTTGTAGACATTACAAAGGCCTTCGACATTGATCACAGCACACTCTTAAACAAATTGCAATGTGCGGTATTTTGCGGGTTTATATTAAATTGGTTTGCTTCTTATCTAACGAACAGATTACAAAAGGTAAAAATCAGAGATAAGTTATATAGCTCAGAATTAATCAATCGAGGCATACCCCAAGGCTCTGTCCTTGGTCTCATTTTATTTTGAATTTATGTCGACTCCATCTTTGGACTCATGGTAAAGTAAAGGCTTTTGCTGACGACTTTGCTTTTGCATATGGTTCAGTCAATCCATTAAATTTACCAGACTCTGGTTTGCCAAGCACAAGCTAGTAGTAAGCAGTAATGTATTGGGTACCGCACTTGATTCGTGCGGTTTCTTTTTTCAAAATTTGAACGTTTATTTAAGAAAAAACATGTACAATAGTATTATTCAAAGTATTGCCCATCTGAAGCTATGACTTTTTCCCATCTTTCTGGCAATTTGTGGATCCCATCCCAAAAGAACTGCGCCGGCTTGGCAGCCAAGAATAAATCAAGCCAATTTTTGATATTCTGCTCTGATGTGAACCGTATTTCAGTGAGGGCGTTCTGCATCGACCGGAACGAATGGTAGTTAGAAGGGGCAAGGTCTGGGCTATAAGGCGGGTGGGGTAAGATTTCCCATCCACTGTTTTCCAAATAGTTCTTAACCGGAATAGCAACGTGGGGCCGAGCGTTGTCATGATGGAAAATTATTGCCTTGTGTCTGGTCGCATATTCCGGGTGTTTTTCGGCCACTGCTCTCTTCAAACGGATTAATTGTGTTCGGTAGCGTTGTCCATTGTTGGTTTCACCCGGTTTTAGCAACTCATAATACAGCACACCCATCTGATCCCACCAAATACAGAGCATTACCTTCGCGCCATGGATATTCGGCTTTGCCATTGATTTGGCTGGTTGGCCGGGTTTCACATATGATTTTTTGCGCTTGGGGTTGTCGTAATGGATCCATTTTTCATCATCAGTAACAATCCGATGCAAAAATGACTTCCTTTTGTGTCGTTCCAGCAGCATTTCGGACAAGTCTCTCTGCTTGAGTTCATATGGAACCCAATTTCCTTGCTTTTGAATATATCCAGCTGAATCCAAAGATTCTGCGAGCTCTTCTTGTGTTTGGCAACAATCTTCATAGAGTAATGCTTCCAGTTTTTCATCTTCAAACTTTTGTGGCTGCCCAGGACGTTCATCGTCTTCCAAGCCAAAATCACCACTTTTAAATCGTGCAAACCACTTTTGGGACATTCGCTCAGCTAGCGCATGTTCACCATAAACTTCCACCAAAATACGATGACTTTCGGCAGCAGTTTTCTTCATGAAGAAGAACTCCCCGCAAAAACACTTTTTCAGACACAAAGTTCGACATATTTGAGTGAAAAAAAATTATTATTGTTTACGCTTCAAATGAATGACATATACTGAAATGACGTACAATGACAGTAGCTTTCTAATGCATGTTCCAATGGAATAATAATAATGGAATAATACAAGTTACGCCATCTCTTCGCAAACCGCACGAATTAAGTTATAGACCCGCGAAGGAATCACCAGACTCTGACATTACATTTCATGCGTCAACTGTGTCTGTGATAAGCGAAGTCCCTCTACTAAAGGGTGATTCATTAAGACTTGTTTTTTTCTAATTTTAAATAACACACATAAAAGGAATTTGGATGGTGAAAAGTTTATTGTGGCCTGAAAGAACAGTGTCTGACATTTACTTTTTTAAATATTATTTCGTATAAATGTTGCCCGCGACTACGCTGTACATGGTTCATTCTGAAGATTCAATTTTGGATTACTGCTTCCAGCGTTGCTACCGGTATTTGCTGAATTACGCGAGTAATGTTGACTTCTAAATCCTGGATTGTAGCTGGCTTATCAGCGAAGACTTTTGACTTTACGTAACCCCAAAGAAAAAAGTCTAAAGATGTAATATCACACGATCTAGGTGGCCAGTTTACAGGTCCGAAACGCGAAATTAGCTGTCCACCAAAGTTGATTCTCAATATAGCCATTGTTTCGCGCGCTGTGTGTGCCGTGGCCCCATCTTGTTGGAACCAAAAGTTGCCGACATCATGGGCTTCAATTTCCGGCGACAAAAAGTCCGTTAGCATGGTGCAGTAGCACTCGCCATTGACTGTTATGTTCTGTCCGGCCTCATTTTTAAAGAAATACGGACCGATGATTCCATCAGCCCATAAACCACACCAAACACTGCATTTTTGTGGATATGTGTTGAGATCGGCGTCGAATCGATTACTCACGGTCTTTAGCCACACTCGTCACCACAGCCGCAATGTTCTCCGTACTACGGGTTGGATGTGGTCTATTCGGTGGCGTATTATCCAATAACGTACACTGAGACGCGAATTTGCGGATGGTAAAGGCAATAACGGACTCGGAAGGTCGATGATGCACACCATATGTTGCTCGAAGTGCACGAAAAACATTTTTCACAGAACGCTCATTTTCATAATACGAATACAGCTAAATAATTTGGAGACGTTGTTGAAGTGTGAGACTTCCCATGATGGTTTGTTAAACAATACTGAATAAGAATACCACGACACCATAAGGCCAGTTACGCCTGATCTGTAAAAAAAACCTATTAAAAAAAAACAAGTCTAAATGAATCACCCGTTATATATGACGAAGGTATTGACTGCAATACAAATTGTTTTAAAATAGGAACAGTTGAGCACTATAAATACCTAGGTGTAGTTATTGACCGTAATTTGAGTTGGTGCGAGCATATTTCAATCTGTAAAAAGTATCTGTGCTCTGCTCTGCGTTTCTTTTACCGTCTTAGGAAATATTGCTCTTACTTTGGGACCTTTCACTCCAGATTGCAGTATGGAATTAGCGCCTGGAGAGGTACATACCTCAATCAAATCCGACAGCTGACTGTCTTACAAAAATGTGCAATAAGAAGAGTATGTGCGGATTATCATGTCGCGATAGCGAGCTCCATTAACTGTTATTGCCCGACCAACCGCATTTTCAAAGAAGAATTGTCCGACGATGACTCCAGCCCAAAATCCCCACCAAGCAGTGACACGTTGTGAATGCATTTGTTTCTCAACAATCACTCGTAGATTTTCTGAACCCCAAATTTGACAATTTTAACAACGAACGAAGCCATCAGGCTGAATGATAAAGATGAGCCTCATCGCTGAAAATGATTTTGTTTCGAAAGTTAGCATCCACATCAACATCAAGTTCCATAATCCATTCAACCAATTCTTTTCTCTGTGCGTGGTCAGTAGGCTTCCATTCTTGAGAATACGCCGTAGAGAGCTTCTCGAAATGTCCAATTCTTGACCACGATGCCGAATTGATGTTCCTGGACTCACTCAGCAGCACTCTCACGAACTGCTTTGATGTTTTGTATTGAACGAATTGTTGAAGGACGGTCAGAATATCTAAGATCACTAATTGATCCAGTCTCCCTGAATTGATCTCTTCACAGTTGATGAAGTTAAAGCACTATTCCGACCATATTTTGTACAAAAACTGGGAGCTATAGCAGTCGAATTTTCATTATTTTTAAAATATTGCTCAACAATGAAAACGCGTTGTTCTTTCGTGTAGCGCTCCATTCTTAATAATCCTGAACTGTCAGCTGTAACGCTGTCGTTTTTGTGTTGGCAGCATTTTACCCCACAAATAGCGCGAAATTCAAATCTTACGTGAATTTTGGGACAACCTGTTGTATCACTGTGATAGTATGTACGTGGGTATTTGCAGGGTGAATTCACCATTCAAAACGAATTCTATGCAACAGAATACAACGCGGTCTGTTTGACGCAGCCTTAAGGATTCTTGCCTAAAACTCCCTCGAATAACAAATCTGCATCCAAATAAGTGTCGTCTTGCTTCGTTGTCGGACGTCATTGTTTTTCATCCACTTTTTACCCGGGTCATCCCATCGCACTTTTTTGATTTCGCTAATATATCCTTTATAGCGGTCCAGGGCCTCCGCGAGCAGATTGGCAGCACGTGGTCTTTTAAGGTTCCTAACATTACACGTGAGATGCCAAAATTCGTTATCTTTAGAACGTCTGTTGGGGTCGTCAACGAACCTGTTGTTGTTTTATCCCTAAGCATGGAAGTTACCACCATGGAACTCCCAATCTGGAGGTCAAGTCCGGTGACAGTAGCTTCGCTGCGGTTATGAGAGCCACCGCCTATTCATATTCAGGTTTCTTGCGCCGTCACATCTACTCCAGGGCGGCGACATAACCATGGAGCTCCTATTAAATGGCAATTTCATTTGACTTTTCACTGTATCTCCCCTTTTTGGATATGATATACACGGATGGAGAAATTTCATATGGCGCCATTAGACAGCCGGGCACTAAATCTCTTAATATCGTGCACTGTCCAAAGCTACAACCCTGAAAGAAGGCCAAACTTACTAACTATGGCGCATTGTTGCCAACGGGTAGTTATATCTCCAAATATTGCACTTGTAAGCGTTCTGAGCGAAATAGGCTGAAATTTTATAAGAAAAAGACGCGACAAATATTAGAATCCTACCGACCGCGACCGTACGCATGACGTGCATTGCTTAACAACTTGCAGAATCTTGGATATTTTGCCTCGACGGATAATGGGACTGAACTGGACAAAGCCAAGATCAGTCTATAGAGCTGAGATATATTTCCAGATACCGCGCAGCGAAGTAGAGGCTGTAGCACCCACAAGGGAATATAGGGCATTTAGAAAACGTGGAGTATATACATAAACAGCTGCATGTTGCTCCTACTTTCCGCTCCCCAGTAAACAGAGTACACATTCTCTATCAGGTTTCGGTAATTCTAATCATGGAAATTCCCAGAAAATGGTATAAATCCCAACTGTAGCAACACTGTTGGGATATATCCTCATTTTCAGTTGATTTTCGTTCTGGATACGTTTCTACTTTATTGCCCCGATGTTTACTTTTATTTGTCGGTTCTACGGGTATGAGATGGAGTTTATTCTTATTTTATTACGTTTTTTACTGTTTTCTTTTTGTTTGTTGCTTTGGTACATATTTTCTTTCCAATTTCATTTGGTTGACCAGAGTGGCTAAGGCAATTTTTCTCTGTACTCATATGTCCTGTGTTTTGTACTCTTATGGTGTATGGTGGTGTAGTCCTGGTGTCCATTGAGTCCATATGGCCAGGGGTGAGACTACATATATAGTTTCACCAGATTGTTTGATCTAAAACGAACAACCAAGCCAACCGACCGACCGACTACCCTATTCATCGAGGAAAGAGTGCTTTTTTCTTGTTTGGCTTTCCTTGATTTTGGTGTTTGATTTTTGTTGCCTCGTTTTTCGGTTGAACACTTTGTTGAGAACTTTATGACGTACCGGAGGAGGGCTGAGTGAGTTAGGGGAAGGGGTTGTGGAAATTTTTGTGTGTACGGAGGCAGTTTAAAGTTTCGAGACGTTTATTGACCAATTAAACAGGAAGTGTATGCCCGAGGGTGTGCTTCGTTGTTCGCATACTACGAGTACTACGAAACGAAAGCAAAGTTTTTGAATAGTAGAACGGGTTGTAGTTGTTATTCGCCAACAGTTTGAACTAAACGTGATTCGTAAACGAGAAGAATGGGAGACTATATTGATTGGAAAAGGTTCTAC
Source organism: Volucella zonaria (assembly GCA_963966105.1). Classification (NCBI taxonomy): domain Eukaryota; kingdom Metazoa; phylum Arthropoda; class Insecta; order Diptera; family Syrphidae; genus Volucella; species Volucella zonaria. Next base: position 40,920,037 of record OZ014530.1, on the reverse strand, counting down.
GGGGCCATATTGATGTTATGAGTTTGATTTGTCACAAAAGTTATTTTAGGATATTGCTCTAGATTGGCAATAGGTGACATGAGGTTAAGAAATTCTACCACCCATCGACTCTACAGGAAACAGTGTGGCGTTTGTGCATACACCTGCTAGACCGAGGTCATTACGAATTTATTTATACTTTCGTAGAAAGGAGTATGATGAACTCCCACGGTTAGCAGGCAAACTTCGCTAAACAACGAACCAGACATCCTGTAACGATTATTTATTATAAGAAGCACTAAAAGAGTTTGAAATGGGCGACAAATGCCGCACCTTAGTCAGACCAGTTGAAGTCAGCTAGAATGTTTACGATACATAAATAAAAAGGACCTTTGAATTTCAGCATACGAAATTCTTGCACACTAACCAACGAAATAAAAGAAGACCTCATCTTAAGTGGTGCCCACAAGCAGAATGAGACGTCAACCGACTTGGAGTGAGCAACTGGAGTCTCCACCGCTCCTGGTCGTAGTACTGTTGCTTGCACTCGGTCACTGCCGTTACTGTACGAGTATTTATCATATTGTTGTAACCAGCGTCAGACTTTTCACTTCGCAGCCTTGCTTAGTATCGTCGATGTTTGTGTTTACTGTGTTTGTTTGTAATTATGACTAGGGAATTCTGGGTGGACGTAGTCAATATACGCGGGCTAAAAAGTAATCACTTCTCTGCGTACGTCCACGACTGTAAGTACAGACCAGCTATTTTGGCACTTACTGAAACAGAGGTAGATCCTCGCCCACACCTCTCAGATCACCCTGATCTGAAGCTACCTGGCTACGAACTAGTGCCTTTATTCTTCTCTCACCGCGGTCTCGCCATTTACGGCGTAATGATGTAGCTTACCTAATTCCACCATAATGTAGTCCCTGTTCCAATCCGAAATTCAATTTCACGTGGTTTAAATTCCATCTCCGTAAGCAAATTATCCGCTACTGCTTTATTTACGGAAGCCCCAAACTGGACAGCAACTTGACATTTCACGAGTTTGATGCGTTGTCTGACTCCATTCAAAGAATTATATCCCTGTATCCTCATACTGAAATCGTGATTACGGGCGATTTCAATATACACAATTCTGATTGGCAATCCTGGACAGACGACACCCGAAGGACGGTGTGCTGAGATCTTCGCTGCGGAGAACAACGTAACGGAGCTTGTAAATGAGCCCACACGAATACCAGACGTTGATAGTCATAACGCCAACACCCTGGTCTTGATTTTAGCTTCTCACCCTGATAAGTACTCCGTTAATGTACTCTCCCCTCTAGGATCGTCGGACCATTGTGTCATATCAGCTAATTTCTCGTACACCGACAACACAGTTAGAGAAAAGATTCCTAAAAGAACCGTGTAGCGCTATGAGAAAGCCAACTGGAGCGGTCTTAACAGCTTCTTTAGGAATTTTAAGTGGTCGTTATGTTTCCTCGATAACGACGTGAATGCTGCTGCATATATGATCACAGACACCATTCTCTTTGGTATCAAACCAAACGAAAAGGCATGGTACGACTCGAGCTGTAAATAGACTGTCAGGGTTAGAGAAATGTTTTTTCGGTCCTTCAAGACCAGCCCAACTGAGGAAAATCGAAAAAAGTTCAACGAGTCAGGAATGACTGCAACGCCTTTCTCGAGCGTGTGAAATTCCAATACGACCGAAAACTGAGGCACTAAATACTACAAGGTCCCAAAGGCAGTAAAAATTTTTGGTCGTTCGTCAAAAATATTAGAAATTCTGCCTGATCCTCCTCCATCCCAACGATCAGTTACAATGACATTACAGATGTCAACTCTTTGGACAAGGCCAATCTGCTTGCTCCATACTTTGCGGCCAGCTCAATATTCCCAGATTGTGCTTTTTCTCCGCCTACATTTGAGCGCGTCGAAACTTCAATGGGACAAATCCACTTTCGCACTCGTGTAGCAGTAAGAGTTTTAAGTACTCTCAACATGCATAAATCCGTTGGTCTAGATGGTATATCTCCACTTCTTCTGAAGAAGTGTTCTTCCTCGCTGGCAAAACCATCGCGTAAGCTTTTTCATCAATCCTACTCCTTAGGACTCTTTCCAAGCAGATGGAAAACAGCATTTGTACAGCCCGTCCCTACAGACCCATTGCACTTACGTTCCTTCTCTCCAAGGTCATGGAAACGCCAATAAACCGTCAGCTCATGAAATATCTCGAAACACGAAAACTTCTCAATGATCGACAGTACGATTTTCGTAGCAACAAGTCCACTGGTGACTTGATTGCATGTCTCAACGAAAAGTGGAACCAAAGCATACATCAATCTGGCGAAAGCAAGATAGTTGCACTTGATATTTCTAAGGCATTTGACAGAGTTTGGCATCAGGCTCTTTTGTCGAAAATGCGTGCTTTTGGGATCGATGAGACTCTCCTTCAATGGATAAGAAATTACCTGTCCGAACGTTCAACTCAAGTTGTCTTGGATGGTTTCAAATCTGATATCCACAAAATACATGCTGGTGTGTCCCAGTGCTCCGTTCTATCTCCGACACTCTTTTTAATTTTCATCAGCGATCTCTTGTCTGTTACATCTAATCCAATATATTGCTTTGCTGACGACAGTACTCTCAGCTTTTCAAATTCGTTCCGGGCTCCCGTCCCAGCTCTTCGGCTGTAGAATGAGAACGCCAGCGTATGTTAAGCTCATTAAATTTTGATATTAACAGCATAACTAATTGAGGAACCACTAACAGAGTAGAATTTAATGATTCCAAAACCCAATACTATCTGCTGGCGTTAAACTGAAATTTAAACACCCAGCCATTATCCATTAATGGCACGTGCATCGTCGAAACTGATAAACTTTCCATTTTCGGTATATGTGTCAGTGACAACTTACATTGGAATGACCACATATTCGATGTCGAGAAAAATGCTGCGAAATGTCTAGGTTTCCTCAAGCGATGTAAGAAACACTTTACCCCCTCTGATCTGGCCTCAATATATAAGGCATTCATCCGCCCGAAATTGGAGTACAATGCCCACATCTGGTCAGGTGCTCCTAAAACATATTTGCACTTTCTAGATAGGATTCAAAACCGTGCGATAAAACTCATGCGTGATACTAATATCAGTCAATCAATTGATACCCTCGATTACCGACGTAATGTCTCCTGTCTCACTTTGTTTTATCGCTATTTCCACCACCAGTGCTCCCTAGAAATCGCCAGTAGCATTCTGCCGCTTCAAACTTTCAACCGTAAAACTCGTCTCGCTATGAATGCTCATCAGTACACTCTTAAGTCCATATTCGGACGTATTTAAAATATCGTGATTCTTTCCTAAGCCGTACAACTCGCTTGTGGAATGCTCTGCGGATCTCTGTGTTCCCTGGTTGTTATAACTTACAAACATTGAAGACCAATGTACATGGGTACCTTTCTTTTCTTTCTCCCTAAGTTGCCTTTGCTCGCGCAATGTACAAGCATTTTAAGGGTACAAAAGCCCTTTGAGCGCACACATTATAAAAATTAAAAGACTATAGGTACTCGTAGATCGAATCGTAAATCAGATGCGAAGTGGAAGAGATGAAAACTATGCAGAGAGTTCGTTTTGTACTCATGTTTGCAATCAGAGAAAGCTGACTAGTCATATAAAAATTAACGAACAGGCTCTATCGAAACGGTGATAGGAAACCGAATGAACCTTCACATCTTTTTAAGGGTTTAGGCCACTCTAAAGGCCGTAGAAATAGACTTTTTTGTGATTTTTTTTTTTCAGGAAAAATCGTGTTTACAAAGGTAGGAATTTATTGTACATATGATTGCCTGTAAAACATAATTTTTATAAGATAATTTATTTAAAAGTGGCGGTTGTGCAGCGTTTCTCAGATAACCTCTCTTTTTTGGAAGGGTCTCCGGCGCTACCAACAGCTCCTGTAAATTTTGAATTATGATGAGTCACAAAATTTTTTGTATTGTACATAACAACAGCTAGAGAAGTACGTAGGATTTCGTCGATTTTTGGCCGAATGGCGGACTTCCAAAGTCAAACTTGCAAAATTTGCAGAAAAATCCCCAGAAAATTGTTAATAACAAATGAACTAAGCCATATAAATCTACGTACTTATTTAGAGAATATATTTCTAAAGCTCTAGTTAAAATTGGAAGAGAATTGGTTTAAAAATTGTTCAAGTTGTGGGTGCGGCCAATTTCAAAAATGCAGTTTTGAGAAAAACTCGTTTAAAATGTTAAGTTATAGAGAGTCATGAAAAAATCCGCGATGCCTACACCATATAATTGGCCTTCTAGATTAGTGTCCTGCTCTTCCATTTCTTTTCTATTGGATTTTAATGCGATCCTCCACTCTTTTGTAGCTTTAGATAGTGATCTTTCTGCTAGCTTTATGCGCTCTTTGTCAATCTCCAAGCACATTTCGTAACTGTTCGGGCCGATTTCTAAATCCATCGAGTAAGAAGATTGTCTCTGGTCAATTCTTCGTAGACTGGCTTGATAGCTTCATACACTTCAATTGGAAAAGCTGGCTTATGTTTGTACTTAGCCAAACTATTTGTAGCTTTAGCCTTTTGCCATGAGCACCATGAATCCTCTCCGATCAGGCATTTATCGTGCTGCGGTTCTGCATCTTATGATCGAATGTAGCACATATACTGTTTCTCATATTTTCAACTGAATCACAGTTTCTACGAATGGCTAATCCATAATAAATAGAGAGTTCGTCTATTAGTCAATTGCCCCTTTCCATCGAGACCTTTTGCATTCTTTTTCAAATTACGTAGGCGGGTGCCCATTCACTTTTGAACGTGATCTATACACTCTTTCTCGTCCGTGTTGTCCGACGATAGAGAACTTTCGCCAATTCTTTCTGGTGTCTCTAGAGGGCCCCCGCATAATTATCAAGGCTTCGCCCATTAATGATGTTGTCTAATAAAAAGCGGGGGCAGAGCATATTACTGGTCTTATCGTAAACATCTTCAGATATTGCCTCTGAATGATTGCTACGATTTGACCAGTTACAAGTTGCCGGTCATAGGTCTTGTTGGCGGCTTGACCACCGGTAGTACATACCAGGACTTAAATCACGGTACCATGGGAGTCAGGAGCCCCCAGGATTTCGGTCCGGGCCTGACTTGTTAGAGGCAGGCCCCCTTGTGGGAGCGTATTGGTGGATGTGGTTTAAACCCAAATCGCGGGTACGGGTTTTCCTTTTGGTTTGACCCATTGTAGAGTAGCAAATAAGTACTGGGTGCTGTGACCCTAAGAACAGTAAGATGTTTTAGGTCGGCCTCGACTCATACCAAGGGTGGAACTTGTGCCTCCAACACAGTTCCGAATTGGTATCAAAATATTTGTGGCGAGCGATGGCAAGGCGCATCCTTGCTCCCTATGGATGTATGGGCATCTCGTAAACATAAGGTCTCATGACAGGTGGTTTACGTTAAAAATCATGGAACGTTCTGGTGTCCCTAGAGGCCACAGATAAAGGCGTGCTACACAGAATGGTTTCCGACTTCTGAAAGCTGATTTTCAACTTCCAGTCGTCGCAATATCACTTAATTTCGTCGAAGTCACATTGCAAAAGTATATTACTGGCCTCAATCTTTGGACCTGATCTGTAAGCGATTAAGTCGTCTGCATACGCTATGGCATGGTGAAGTGAACTTATCAGATAACTTGTGTAAATGTTGAATAGGATCGGCGAATTTACCGCACCTTGTTGCAGTCTTTTAATGTTAAATGTTCCAGCAGAAGTCACATCGCCATTCTTCACGATGAACTGTCTAAAGAATATACATACAGCAGTGGTTTACTAATGCCCAACCTGTTCAGCTTGAAGAAGAGCCCCTCTAACCATACGGCATCGAAGGCCTTTTCTAAGTCAATCAGGCAGGCACAAGTGCACTGTTTCTTCCCTTTGTTCCATTGGATATCAGAAACCAGTTTAGACGCAGCATTAATAATATCATACTCCGCCTTGAAACCGAATTGATTTAGTCAGGACTCTATTGATTACCTTCTCGAAAACCTTATTGATGTTTGGAAGAAGACTGATCGAGCGGAGATTCGCCGGATTGGAAGTATCTTTATCCCTTTTGGGGATGGAATGTACCACCGCAATGGTACATTATTCATTGCATTATTAAACAGGGTGGTATAAATGTCTACTGCTTCTAGTGGGAGATGTCGAAGCACAATGTTCGGTATTTCATCGGTTCCCACTGATTTCTTACTTCTAAGCGATTCGAAGATCGTTTGGAGCTCTTCTTTCGAAATGAACGGGGGTAGTACCCTATCGTCGGCGATGACATTATTTGCCATATTCTCGTCACTGAATTGGGTGAAACCCGAGCTCTCGAATCGCCAATTAGCAATGTCATTTCGAAAGCAGCAATTGTCCACAAGGACTCGACTCTTCAGGTCGTAGTTCGGGCCAATGATGTCATTCGCCCTGTACACTTCCTGGAAAGTCGCTCCTATAGCCTATATCTTCTCCTTTGGATCTCGATCACAAGGAATTTGTTATCATCAACGGCCTCGTTTGGATCTATGCCTGCTACTACAAATATTTGCTTGTTGTTCGTCGTTTGTGCGATCTTTAGACATGAAAGGCCGTTTTGGTCTTTCCTCCTAAATATTTTATTTATTTGCGGAAACATATTCGGGTTGCTGGTGTTTAAAGAGCGAATTTTGTTGTTCCAATACAAACTTACAGAAGTCCTGTAATTTTCTTTTATTAACATTTGGAGGTTTTTGATCGACGACTTGAGTGTCGTGATCTCCGGGTTACGTCTGTCACAAGACTCTTGTGCCGGTGAAGTGCGTCAATAGTTGCGTTGCTTAATGAGTCTTCGTTGTCAGTGTATCAGTACCTAGGTATTGTGCTGTCAATCGTTCGTTTGATAGTCTCGTCCACTCGTTTGGGTGTCTGTCAATCTCTCCATTGGACAGATTCCTATTGGACGGTGGGGTAGAGCAAGTTTATGGAGAGTGCTGTCGACAATGTTCTGGAGAAGTGGGTCCAACATACCCTACTGCCATTGTAGGAATACCTTTGAACAAACTTATCCAATTACGCAATTTCACTAGGAACCGGTATTTCGGTATGAAGACCGTAGTCACTGTCATACACGAAATTGCGTAGACAGTTTATAGTTTGTTGGTACCTGCCAGTTGTATCCATGCGTCGAATAACAGGAGATCCAGATAGGACCCGTGTCTGAGAAATATTACGGACTATCCGTCGCTGTTAGACCGAGTCGGTACATAACATTGTACTGGCCCCACCAATTGAGTAGCAGGTTCGCTCTAGCATTTGGTATATTATTTCCCCAATCTCTGTGTTTGGCGTTAAAATCTCCTCCAATTATGAGATAGTTCTCCTCCGATTCCAGCCTTAGGAATCGAAAAAGTGTCTCGAGTTCTGAGATAAATAAGGTGGATTGAGTAGCTTTAGGCGCATAGACAGATACCATGCACAACCGCTATCCACTACGGAGAGAGAAGTACACGATACATGCTTTCAGCACCTGGAACCTACGCACTACACGGCTGTACACTCTTTTAAATCACAAGCCTTTTCTAATGAAGATCGCAACGCCACCTCCTTGTACGGAATTGGATCGGTTTCTTCTTACAATTTTATATTTTCTGTGCCTCAGTTTGTGCTGTTTGTTTAACTTTGTTTCGCTAACCAAAAACACGTCAAGGGCTTGGTCTTTGAGCTCTTCGTCCGATCCTTATCAGAGAATTTACATCTAGCACAATGACTTCTAGGGTTCCCTCCGCCATGTTCGTACCAATTACGACTGGAGGTGCGTTAGCAACGCATAGATCTGATACACGCGCGTGGCCTACCCTTGTATCAAACGTTGTAACTGAGTCATCTGCCCCTGGATAAAGAGCAAGATAGTCAGCATGTCATGCAGAGGTTCCGGTGCTCGAGGCGCTGCTGGGGCTTTGCAAACAACCTTCGCTTTCTGTACCGTGCTTCCTCGGCCTGTCGCCATTTGGGTTTAGGTGATTTGGGGAGTTTCGGCTGGTGTTTGAGTGAGCACTGGTGGCCGTTTAACCTCCGCTTTTTTGCTGCCGAGCCAGAACGCGCCCAATATGTACGGCGTTATTAGGGCAATAGTTCATCCAAAGTGGCTGGCTGGATAGCGTAGACTAAGGACTTTACGTAGCCCCAGAGAAAATAATCGAGTGGTGTCAAATCGCATGATGGCCAATTGGTGAACGCTCGCCGTAAAATGACCCAGTCTCCTAATTTTTCGTTCACAACTTCGAGCGCTACGTCGCTTGTATGGCATGTAGCGCCATCTTGTTGGAACCACAGCTCGGATATATCGATATTGTCGAGCTCTGACCATAGAAAGTTGGTTAACATCGTTCTATACCTGAGATCATTGATGGTAACCATGTCTTCTTCCTCATTTCGAAAGAAATAAGGTCCGATGATGCATGGCGCCATAAACCGCACCAAACAGTCAATCTTTGTAGATGCAGTGATGCTTGGCCGAACACTTGTGGATTGTATTCGCTCCAATAATGGCAGTTTTGCTTGAGGACATAGCCGCTGAGCCAAAAATGGGCCTCATCTGAGAAGATGATTTTTTGGCAAAAATCCAGATCTCCGGCCAACATTTCCAGCGCCCAATTAGCGAACTCACGGTATTGTCTATGGTCGCCCGGCTTCAATTCTTACGTCAGCACAAACTTATACGGATGTAGGTCCAAATCCAACCGCAAAATAAGCCGAGCGAATTCAGCTGATCGGCGCCGAATCGACATTTCTGGGTCTTCTTCGATACTGGCCGCTGCGGCGACTATGTTTTCTTCATTTCGCACCAATCTCTGTCTGTTCTATGTAGTACTCTTAAGGTGAGTAACAGTCTCAATTGAAAGCAGAAAACCTTTCATCATATCATAGCTAGAATGCTTTGATAAAATTGGGTCTCCAACAACTAGTTTCGTCAGAGATCGGGCCAAAAACCACTAAAAGTCGTTATACCAAGTCGGAGGTTTTAATGGACAGGCCACATTCTGTGGCACAAAGATAGTTTCATTGTAAAACGCGCCATGCAGCGTAGTTTGCTCAGAAATCAGTCAGACATGACCTTATGGCACTCTAAGGAAACTCGGCGTAGAACCGTGAAGAACATCAGTGATCAGCTGAAGGCAACCAACAGGCATGGTTGGAAGGCGAACATCCAAAAAGTACCATTCATATTGGCAGAACATGAACAAGAGACAGATCTCTAGATCAATGGGAAGCTACAGTATTGTTCAAATTTGGCTCCCAGATCAGGCGTGTTAGGTGCAACAAGAACCTCAATAAGAATTGCAATAATGGAGTGTGCAGGTTCCGAATAACTCATACCTACATCTCCCCAAAGTTTCATACAGGGTGTCACCTAATCCGTGAAGTATAATTTGGGAAATGTTTTTGGGTACATTCTAAGAAAAAAAATCGTTCCACAGTAAGGGTCTACCTCCAATGTTGACATTATTTATCGAGGATTTAAGAAAAGGCTTACTTTGGAGTACCCTGACCCATGTTAACGGAAATTACTCTGCTAATACTACTGGCAAAACTTTCGTTTAGGAGAAATACTAGCCTTTGTAACTGCGTTTAAATAAAGTTGATATCTCGTTTGAGTCTTCAGATATCCAATTTCTAAGCCTGCTAATTTTTTTTTGCCGATGGTAATTTTTGACTTTGAGGACAATTTTCTCCAGAAAATGCGTAATAAACATAACGTTTTACTATTTTTTTCTTATGAACATAACAATAATAAAGAAAAAAATCATCAACAAGTTCGCTGAAAAAGCCATAGATTTTATGAAACTTGGGAAAATCTGCTGCAGGTAAAAAAAAAGAATTTATGATTTTTTACCTACGTATTTTCTAGACACCCTGTATAATAGTGACAATATTGCGAATTGCTCGGCCTACCCAGAACATAGATGCAAGGACTACACATTGCAAGTCTTCCATGTAAGTCAACCGAAGTGAAAGTGTTTGTTGCAACCTCTTTTCACAAGCAACCGTATCTATGCCACTTTCTAGGACTCACATTTATAATTCACTGTCGTCACTTTGACGTCATTCCATTGTCATCCCGAAAAATTCTATCTCACTCTGAGATTAAATAATTCCCTTCCCTTAATTCCGTTTTGTTGAAACTACTGAAGGCCGAATGCAATTTTCTATTTTTCATTTTTTTTTTTCATTTCTCGTCAATTTATTCTAAAGTCGATTCATTCTGCATCTTTTATGTTGCTTACGCTTTTTCCATTCATTTATACTCACAATCATCATCAACTGTCATCGTCGTGATGGGGTAGTCATCACTAGTGACAGTCGTACCACCACCAGCTCACAGTCATCATCATGATCATCATAATCATCGTTGCAACAATTGCCGATTTGCGTTATTGAAGGCATCAGTATCGCACCACAGCACCGTGCATCGTTTTCATTTCGAAAAATAATCACCATCAGGCGCCCCCTTACACCATATCCGTGCGCCCGGAGTTCCTTATAATACACGCTTTCGCCTACGCTTAGCATAAAACCCCATCAGCAGAGGCTCACAAAGTACAATCGAAAGTTGTAGAATGCCACAATTGATGGCATTCCGAATGGAAACGGATATGGATGTGTCCCAGGCATCTCTTGTCGTTGCCTGAATGGGGATGTACGAATACTACATGCATCTATGGGTGCTAAAAGCGAGAATGCCTTCACATTCGGTGTGCAGCAGGAGGGATTGTCGGAATGTAGGACAGATGCACATCCGCCAGGAAGAGAAACGATTGTCGGTGTGCTGATGATGATGCTGATGCTGTGGGTAATGATGGTGTGGAGATAATGGTGAAAATTCTGGTAGTTTGGTGGTTACCACTGGTATCCCACAAGACTTCGTACTCTACATCCTGCCAACAACCCAAGATGAAAAGGATCGTCTACGTATCATTTCAGATTATAGCCAATTTTATGAGCCTGCAGTAGCGGTATCGAATTAAATGATACGAAAATAATTTTTAAATTTATCTTACACTCCATCACACACCCACCAATGCCACCCATCGACCACCGCCCATTCAAGCGAACATTCTTCCACTTCAACGGTGTCTGTATGAATAGATCGGAATGAGAGTACGAGTACGTGTACGAGTATGGGTCTCTCGAACGAAATGGAATGCGATAAGGACACACATAATCGTGTCCTCATTCCAATAAAGCTTCTAAGAAAATCGAAGAAATCCTTAAACTTCTTCTTCTTATTTTCTTGAAAAAAAAAAAAAAAAAAAAATTACCTTTCCATAGTTTATTTTCATCATTCGAAATGTATCCTTGATCGGGAGGAGTCCTTCCTTGTACAACTACTTTAAAAAACCAAAAAAAAATAAAAAAAAAAGCCCCCACGCCACTGCCTTTCAAGATGCGCATCCTTTTTGGCAAAGCAATTTCTTTCAGCGAACAAGTGCAGGCAGCCGGTAATAATGCCAAAGAAGTTGCTTCGTATTCTTCCAGGATACCGGTAAAGGTTTCGTCTTTGTCAGAAGGAATCGCTGACTTTGAAGACGAATCTAGAAAGTAGAGAAGTATTTGCATCGTCAGGAAGAGAGTGCCATGAATTGAAAGGACATTTGACGTTATTTTAGGAATTTCTCAATGAAATTATTTATTCCTTTGGGCTACGACTACGAGTATTGTTGCATTGGAAATGCTGAAAATTTCCATTGGACAAATGCATTCGCTTGAAATAGGGTTTCCAATTGTGAAAAGGAAATTAACTTAGACGAGGAGAGAATTGCCATCCTAGAGATGGAGCAATGAGACACAGGCATTTGTAAAATACATAAGTTGAATGGTATCGTATCTATTTGAGTGACTTTAATTTATATTGCTGGACGAATGGATTGTCTCTGTTGTGGTTTACACTCCTTTTCCAAAGTACCAGTTGGCGCTTCATCATTCATCGGAAGGGCACTTTCGTTGTGTGCTTTGAGAAATTGTTTCACTTGTTTGGAAGACATTCATACGTTTCTGATTTGGCAATCATTTTCCATCAGCGTTGAATTAGGTAGATACTGACTAACCTGGTATCCATAAAATCTTCATAAGCCAGGGCAAAGCTGGGATTGAAATAAAAAAAACTCCCATAAGGTCGCTTCGTGTCTCAAGTCACGCATTGCATTGCGGTTGGGGTTGCTTTCCACTCGTGTGTGTCAGTTCAAGTAGGATTCTTCTGCGTTACATCTTTCTTGCGGTTCTGATTCGAAAATTCTTTGAGCTAGAGCACTCCTATCTACATTTGTGGTCTACGTGTATCAGCCATCGAAATTGTACTGTTTTGGTTAACGTCGACGTATGATACTTACGGAGTCATTTCATGATACTTTGTACAATAAGGCAGTTTGACTTAATCTTCAGGCCTTCTCCAGATGGACAGAAAAGATATCCCGATCTCTCCCCACCACAATTTTCAAACTTTGGAACAGTTCATAACTTCTTGCCTTTATAAGGTCGAACTAACTGTCAAGGAGCTCGCTGGTAAATTCTTGAGTGTTGCAGTTTTTCGTGTCGCTTTTGCATTTATACAGTGGAACAAGATAAATATACACGGCTAGGTTGTTTACTTTTTCGATGTTTTAAGCGTTCCAAAGCTAGTTGCCTCTATGCTTGCTGCAACGAAAAATATATGCGCCGTTCGCCTTCTAACGCAAATCCAGTTCCGTCGAATTCGCGGTCTCTACTTTATTAAGATCACTTTTCAAAGATTAATGACCCCTCTCTCGTGTCATCGCTTGTCGAAACACAGTTTTAGAACCGTTATATCTAATCTTATCCTACCAGGTGGCGCAAAAGTCATTATCCTATCTACTTTGATATTTGTGAAGTAAACAGATTCGAAACACACGTCGCTATACTCCTAAAGAACGCGGAATAATTGTTATGATTTTTTTGCGGAATAATTCGTTGGTGGTGTTGGCGCAGTGTGAATTTCGGCGCAGATTTCCCGGTCGTCCGACACCAACTGGGCAAACACTACGACGTTTAGCCGCTCGCCTAGAAGAGTATGGGACAACACAAGACGCTGCCAGGCCCTGAAGCAGCCGTTCTGCTTAGAATATTGCAGCTGTGGTTGAAGATATCGCAGAGGACCCCGGAGTATCGACCAGGCGACGTGACACGCAATTGGGCATCAATCGGCGGTGTTTAGAGAGAATTTTGATGAAAGACTGTAAGATGTTCCCTTACAAAGTACAGACAGTGCATCAGCTATTAGCTGTTGACCGCCAAGCACGTGTAACCTACACTCAAGCTATCCTGAATCTCACCCAAAAGGGAGACAACTTGATGAGGCCCATTTCCATCTCTGTCGATATATGAATAAGAAAAAAATTACCGCTTCTGGGGCACCGAAAATCCGCTTACAACCCACGAAGAGCCATTACACCCGCTCAAAGCTACTGTATGGTGTGCTGTTTTCGAAAACGCCGCGGGCCAAATGACTACTGCCGACGGCGAGCGCTAAAGAACCATGCTCAGAAATTTTCTACTTCCTCAATTGAATGAATAGGGACTGGAGAACATGTGGTTCCAACTGAATGGAGCAACGAAGCATACTGCACGAGCCACAATCGAAATTTTGAGGGCCGCATTTCCGGATCGCCTAATTTCTCGTCTTGGCAATTTACACTGGCCGGCAAGATCGCCTGATTTCACCGTTCCAGACTTCTTTTTGTGCGGTTTTTTAAGTCACAGGTTTATGTCAACAAGCCTCAAACAATTGAAGTCCTCAAAGAGAATATTCGTCGAGAATGCGAGGACCTATCACCGGAAATTCTGGAAAGGCTGATGGAAAATGACACAAATCGGGCCCGAAGGGTCACCAATTCTAGCGGCGGCCACTGAGCCGATATCATTTTCTCGACTTAATGGAAACAAATTTAAGGCATCAGATAAACATAATTCAAAAGCAGAACCAAAGTTTTCATAAAAAAAATTACAGCCAAAGAACATCGGGTGACAACTTTTGCACCACCTGTTACATTAAGATACTTTAACAAAAATTAATGCCAAAAGAGACCGAGTTAGCATTTTTAGATTTGTTTTACTTTTTTATAGGGCCAGCCAGTGGCTAACGACCTAATACATATTTCGATATCGAGTGGAGCAGCCCATGCATTCTAAACCCGATCATTGCTTGTCTGACTGGCTCCCACCTGGCCAATCGCTTCGTAATATTAATGTGAGCTGGAGCAGAATCTGGTTGCGATGCCAACGGATTGTTGCCGAATATTGTTTAGTTGATGGCCTTCACTACGTTTCGAAAACAGTCATTTAATAAACTTTTTTCGAAAGAGTGAATGTTGATACCGACCTTATAGCTCACTCCCCATAGTAATGCGAGATATAGGGACGGTGGTCACAGTCGACCATTCGAATAAGCTCTGACGCTTTTCGTGATGACCAAGCATGTAGTCTTCTCGTATAATCATAATCTGTAGTCGGAAGTCGGTACGGAAAAGGCGAACTCCCGAAATTCATACCGAAGATACTTTTAGTGAGATGATGCGAAGGATATACGGACTTTTGCTCAGTGGGCAAGATTTTAGCCTGCCCTAACCTAGCTTTAGACATGACAGCTAAATGCAATTAAGAAAAATAATAGGCAAATGGCATTGACACTTCACAATCTGCGGCTATATTTGTGCTTTTTGTCAAGAAGAGCATTTTTGAGCCAATACGTTAGCTGTGCAATGCCTTGGGACATCGCGTCCGTGTGAGAATTCGCGTGAATTCCTTATTTTAGTGCTGCATTAATTAGTGTATGGTCTTTGTAAATGCTCAGTCGCAAAAGGGAGTATCCGGATACCTGGCGACCTCCGGAATAGCTAGCCTTATGTGTATACAGCGAATCTCTGTACAGATAGACCATCCTTTCTTCGCTACTCGTGGGATCTAATTATGGATAGAATATCAAAAACAAAAAGAAAAAAACGATAGGCCGGTACTCCTTTAATACCGGGCGGTAGAACGGTGACTGCAGCGATTACCGGCAAGGCTCCTGCATTGTCGAGCGGAGGTAAAACTGTGGCAGGCCATGGAGCACCATCCTCTAAATCAAACGCAACGAGCCTAAAACCAAATTTTCAAGGAGTAGTAAGAATGTGGCAAACCAAGGTCCTATCACTTCTTCCACCACTAGCAGCGGTAAGTTTGTGGCAGCCCACGGCTACTTGTGCTGCTGTTACTAAAATTCCTTCCTCAAAGAAGGAATCAGGGGCTCAGCTTCGACAGCAAGCTTCATCTAAAGGGCCCTACATAAGACGCCGAAATGCTTTACACATTATCAAAACCTTTAAATCCATTCCGGAGGTTGAGAGAAGTGCGGATATAAAGAGCAAGATTGAGTGGGCTAACAACAACACGGATTACCCACTGCTCCCAAAACGCTAAAGGACTCTTCCAAGAGCCAGAGATCCTTGCGGGAAACCGTGCCGGTGCCCAAGAGGCCCAATAAAAACGCCAACACCCCTGGGCTTTACAACAGTATATCCCTGAGGTCTTTTAGCGAAGCCCTAACGATCGCGGTAATCGACAAAAATGACACCAACGGTAGCAGTTGGTCAAGTTAAAGCGTTCGGGAAATTCCATGGCCATCATGCGGGAAAACTTCGCACCACCTCCCATCGCAAGCGATGCTGGCTAACACCAGGGTTACGTCAAACTTATCGCATCAAGATCTCTCGATCTCCTCACCAAGGTCATAGGTGGATAAGGAGAGATATGGCCAGGTGCAACACTTGAGGGCGAAGGATATCCCTAGTAGATCTAGAACCCGCACCTGCATCCCAGCCGAACCCTCCAACCCACAAAGCATTCTGGAGATCATCAGGCTATCTTAATTGCGATCAATAAGGTATCCCTTAACTCTCTCGCGCAGACTAAAGGCATGATCCGGGTCGACTTCGAATCTATTCACCTAAGGGTTTATAAAAGGATGAGCTGAATGCTGGTAAGCTGCAAATTCAACCATAGTTTTGAAGCGACGATATCCTTTCCTGATATGGATAGCGACGACGACTCCAATTCATCCGAGGCAACAACTAAGCCGTCGGTTTCCTCTTCCGACACTCTGTCGAAATGGAAACCGATGACGAACTAAAAAGAGATCCTTTACAATCAGAGGAAGAAAAACATATTTAGAATCGGAGGACTCGCACCGTGGTGGAGGCTACTCTGGTAAATTGTACCAATGACACGGTTTCTCCAGATTGACCTCCATCACTCAAAAAAATCTTCGACCGCACTTATTCTGTGTCTTTCCAAAAACGTAGAAGACATCATCCTAATCCCGGAATCATGGATTATAAAAGGCGTGGTTCGTCCGTTTGCATGCCGGCGGCGTAATTGGGCCATATTTTTTCGTCGACGATAACGATCGTCACGTTACTGTGCATGGTCAGCGTTATCGTGCCATGATCACCGATTATTTTTGGCCCGAATTGGAAGATATGGACTTGGACGACATGCGGTTTCAACAGGATGGTGCCACCAGCCACACAGCACACGCTACAATCGATTTATTGAAGAGCAAGTATGGTGAGCGTGTTATCTCAAGACATGGGCCAGTCGATTGGCCGCCTCGTTCGGGTGATTTAACGCCGCTTGACTATTTTCTGTGGGGCTAAGTTAAGTCATTGGTTTATGCCAACACGCCGACGACGTTGGAAGAGCTCAGAGCCAACATTGAACGCGAAATAGCGGCCGTTTCGGCCGAAGTGTGTGGCCAAGTCGTTGAAAATTGGGTCCAACGAATCGACCGCTGCAAACGTGCCCGCGGTGGCCATATGAACGAAGTCGAGATCCATTCATAAATGTTTTGATTGTACTTCAAGCCAATAATAAAGTTTTTGAAATATCTCAAATGGTTTGCCTTTTATTTAAAAAAAAAGTTGTCGAGTCGTTATTGGAAAACCCGATACAAGCTCAAATTGATCCAAGGCTTCTGTCAACGGCTCAACATGCCTACTGTAAAAGAAAGTCGGTGGAAACGGCTGTGCATTCATTGACTACCCACATCGAACGATCCATACAATATAGAGAGTACAAAATTATCGCCTTCCTGGACATTGAGGGTGCCTTTAACTACGTCAACACATCTGCAATCACGACTGCGCTGTCAACTCACTTAAGGAGTTGATCAGTCTTATGCTAAATGGCAGGATAATCAACTCCAAACTGGGTGAGGCTTCTGCTAAAAGATGTGTCAGTAGAGGTACGCCGCAAGACGGTGTCCTCTATCCCCTTCTCTGGAACTTAGTGCTTAATGAACTGCTGATATACCTGGAAGGGGCTGGTAGCAGTGAGATTGCCTATGCGGATGGCGTTGCTATAGCCGCCTCAGGCATCTTAGACACCGACAATGCAGTCAACTGCAGTAAACTAAGCAGATTCTAAATAACAGCATGTCTATGCATAAGCGGAGCCTTGTGGTCTACTCCCTCTGCGGCATTAGACATTCTGTTTCATTTGACACCCTTCGATATTTTCAGCAGGCAAGTAGCTGCAATCGCAGCTATTTTAGGAGTCCTCACAGAGAACATCGATTACACCATACCTGAACTTTGGTTTGACAAAGACTTCCATATAAGCTTCCCCTCTAGATCTTTCTAGGAGGAAGATATTTTCATGGAGGACAAGTCTATCCAATTCTACACAGATGGACCCAAAACCGATAGCGGTGTTGGTGGCGATGATTTCTCAGATAAGCTAAATCTAAGCCCCATTTTCCGGCTTCCAAATCACTGTAGCGTGTTCCAGGCGGAAATTTTGACGATTAAAAAAGCTTTGTCCTGGCTGAAGAAAAACGTGATATCTGCAAAGGATGTCCGCATCTTTTCGGATAGACAGGCCGCTATCAAGCCGCTGGACTCAGTCTCATTAAAACTAAAACCGCCCTTGAATGCGATCCTTACGGAGATGGCAGAGCATTTCGACCTTCACCTTTGCTGGGTGCCGGGCCACAGAGTCATTCCAGGGAACCGTAGAACCGATGAACTCGCTAAAATTGGAATCACTATACCCATTCTACCGGAAAATACCGGTAGCATCGGTATAGGAATCGCCATGTGCAAATTAATATTAAAGCTGGATCATATCTTACCTAGATGGACTGCTGGACCAATATGTCTAGCGATCTGGGCAAATCTTGATCTGAATCGCTCTAAAAGTCTAATTCTTCTGAATAGGAAATATCTCAGCACCATCACAGATCTCATCACTGGACATGCGAAAAGCCTTGGTACTTTTACAAACGAGGAGACATGCCCAGCTCTCTATACTGACTTAAGCGATCTAAAGAATATAGACGCTAACAGTCTCCTAGGCTTCATCATAAGCTCAAATTGATTCCAAGAGTAGGAGGACCACAGATCCACGTGGCATCACAATCGGCCAATATGCCTAAATTTGTTGGTCTTTCCAACAGCCACTTTTACCTTAACCTAACATCAGTAGCAGTAGCACCAAATGTGGTGTAATCTTAGAAGATACGTAATGAAGATGACATTGGTTGAGCCACATAGAATGAATAGAAATTAATGATCCCACGACCGAAACTCGGATCAGGCGATTGCGGACACCAAGAAGCTTCGAAAAGCCTGGAAGATAACAGTGTCCATCTTACCCGTCGTTTAATATCTCTCCTACCATATTCTCACAATCAAGCTAACTCCTGACAGCCCGTACGACTGGATATCTACTCCATGTTTGATATAAACTTTGTTTTACCCCATCCTCAACTTATCTAACTCCTTCAACTATTGTACATAGTTTCCATCTTTATCTGGCAGTATTGGCAACTGACACAGTTCCCAACAAAAACTCCCCAAAACATAGGCGATCAATCCATCAGCTCATTAAGTAAATTGTGTTTGGTGCTTATTTATCCGAATGTCCTCATTTATGCACATACGACGGGCGTATCCTTGCCAACAAAGCAATCCTCCCAACGTCCTCATTGTCATCATTATATTCCCTGGTCATAGTCATTCTATTTCTCATCAGTTGTCTTCTTGGAACATCGATTGGGAGGTATAGATTCTATGCCATGGACATTAGTCCACGAATTTGTTGCCGTGCATCACCCAGTTAGACAAAAAAAAAAAAAAAAAACCATTCTGGTTTGTACCGCGATAATGTCCACCATTTGTCTTCATGGTAATCTGCACAGTCCCACTCCGCTCTCGATCTCTGGTAAATGCTAAACAAAGCCTCGTCCTTTACCCTAAGCATGGAGACGGACCGAATCAAACACGGCCAACATGAAAAAGTGGAACTACCCACACTACTAGATGAATGGTAAATGGTCTGTTCGTTCGTTGCCTGTTTTAAAAGACCATCCCCAGCAGGATGCGAGTCCGGAAGAATTGTAAATCGCCAGTATCCCGGTATGGTCTGGCGCTCATTAATCAACCTCTGCTGACAGTTCGACAGCATGAAATTCCCCAAATACTTACCCGCTCGGGCGACGCTCTGCTTTTCGTATTTATGTGTTGGTTATTGTAGTGGTGGTGGTGTTGATGGTGGCAAAAATGGGACCGATTGCCTGTCGAAGGATATCGTCAGCGTCGTCTATGCGGACCATCTAAACCATTCGATTGTGGACTCCGAGTGAGCATCGTCGTTGACCTCTTTTTTTTTTTCTTTTGGAATCACTGATGTTCCTCCCCAAAGGGAATTCCAAAATCATAGCCAACTCGGCAACAAACAGGAGGTACGCATTGTGGACTTGAACAGTGGTAGATGGCTTTACTACGACTCCCAATTCGTTTTACGGGCGCAGAGGATGGATGTACCTGTCAATGGATTCATGCGGCAAATGGCGAATGATGATGATAATGTTGCCATTTGCTTGGTTGGCTTGATGTTCAGTTCCGTTTTGGGTTCGCCTCGGTTTTTTCGTGTTTAATTATCCGTCTGTGTCTGTTTGTCATATTATTACACGCAGGATTGTTCCAAGGATAATTGAGTTATTTCGCAGATTTGATGGACGTGCAATGGGCTAATGAAATGGAAAACCTTCTGCTCCAGACAGTTGACAGAGGGTGTGAGAGCCGAGTAGATGAAGGAATTACGAACGAATGAACGATGAACAATGAGTGCCGGCCGGGGCAATAATGGGCAGAGAAGAGACTGAGGTATAACGATTATTGTTTGCCATCAGAATAAGAGCGTTCATGTGCGCGATGAAATTTTATTTTAACTTTTTATTTATTTTTTATTTTGTATTTCAGAATGCCAAATGGGCGGAGATGGAATACCACCTTTTTAAACGGTTTATTGTTTCTCGGTGATGCGGTAAATTTAATTTGTCGCTTAAAATTATCGTAAAACTTTAAGTGGCTATTGTGCGTCATGTGACTAGCGTATGAGGATTTTTGTACATAAGTGTGGATAAATGGAAGCTTGTTAAGGCATGCACTTAACATGAGAAGGATGCTTACCGCAAACTGGGCAAGATCCATAGTATAGTATAAGCGAGACCCATATACCTTCGAAGACGAGCAACAAACTGCTAAAGGTTTCTGGACTTAAGTTAGACCTTACCTCAAGACAGGAAATCCGTGTTAACAGTAGTTTATGCCGTAAATAACATTTTAAAAGGCTTTTCCCTATAAGGGTCTATGTACTGGATAATTGAAGTACCCCACGATGATCCATGATCTATTGTATGATCTTGTCTTAAGGATCATGGATCATTGTTAGATAAAAATATTTCCGCTAAGGTGACATGGTTGTGGCTAACACTTAAAAACGTTCAAAGATCTAGTTCTAAAGGCGCTAGAAACTGCAATGATTACAGCTTTATAAACTCCCTCGCCGTAGCCAATTCAAAAAACTGAACAGACTCAGGAACTCGAAGACATTCTGTCTTCGGAACTCATACTATCCCGCTTTGAAATTTGTATTTTCGATATTGCCCCTGACTTTGCGCATACCTTGGCCAATATTCCAACAATCGTCGAATATTCGACTCCAAGTCATTTGAATTCTCTGTCTCATTGGCATACATCCGAAGCTTAATGTAGCTCCAAAGAAATGAATCTAAATCAAGCGAAGCGGTCAATTGACAGACATTTATGGCTTTAAAACGATCACCGAATGTCGTCTTTCAGACGTTAATTGTGGCACTCGCTGTGTGGCAAGTACTGTC
The DNA here is from genome assembly GCA_963966105.1 of Volucella zonaria. NCBI lineage: Eukaryota > Metazoa > Arthropoda > Insecta > Diptera > Syrphidae > Volucella > Volucella zonaria. The sequence continues at coordinate 40,898,777 of OZ014530.1, read as the reverse complement.
TTGTTGAAATATACACATCCTCCAAATTTTCCAAAAAAAAATTTGTTAACATGAAGCAACAGCGGTCTACATTGACTGGAATCGATTCGTCGGCATCATCTCTGAACCAGTACGGGAATTGATATCTCCAGTGATTGAGAAAGCAGCAGGGTAGTCGCTGAAATAACATCACTTTGCAGTATGGAGGGCATAACCACGATAATGTAGCTGAACACGCGGACCTGCGCAAGCACAGCTGGAGGAACTTCAGTACATAAGCATGGCCTAGATCAAGCGCAAAACGGACTTTCAGCGGACGAATTCCCAATATCAACGTCAGACGCAGATTCAACGATAACTAGAGATCAGGCCATTTGAGGACTTATCTTCAACATTTAGCCAGGATGTCGAAATAGAAGTGGTGACAGAAGAGTTTCTAGCGGATCGTAGCGTAATACTGAAAGTACCCTCGAAATGATCTGGCCCTCCATATTGGGTGTTGCGCCATCAGGTAAACTGTCTGACCACGCAAAACAACACTCAAAGTTGTGAAGCAACTAGCAGCTTTGGATATGTGTTACGAGTATATTGCGGTTGGCGACCTAAGCAAACGAAAGACGGGCAATGACTTTCGGCTAAACAACTAGCCGAGACCACGGACCTTCAAAGATATGCGAAGAACTGCGACACCTACTATGGCGACCGTTATAGCAAGAAAAAACAGCGCCTATTTGGATGCGGATTTATATTGTTGTAGACAAAAAGGCTTAAGCGTCAAGCCGAGCTCCTGCTAATGAGCAATGTCCTAAGCATCACATTACATAATATCGTCATTGTGGTCTCAAGGCGAAGCTAGTAAAAGAGGGCATCTTTGGACACACATTTGGAAACCATAGCCTGCATGACATCACCTCCGTATTGCATCAGGACCTAGGTATTTTCTGATCAAAAAGCCGTCAACCCAATTGATTAGGTAGCAGGTTAAGTAACAGTGCGTTTGGAAAACCCAACCCACTTAGGCCTATTGGCCCATAGTAATGTCACGTGGGTCTTTGATTCTCCTATTCTTGGGTATGAGCTTCTGCCAAAGCGTAGAAGACTAACGTCTATATTATTCAGATCGCTTGAGTCATTGTACAGAGCTGGGCATGTCTCCTCTTCCTCCACGCCTATGCAGCTTCTACAGAAGTCGTTTGTAAAAATACCAAGGCTTTTCGCATGCTTGCTTATAAGACAGTGTCCAGTGCTGAGACCTATGACGGCGCTGAAATGCTTCCTATTTAGAAAGAGTGATTCAGATTCAGCTTTGGCCAGATCTGTTTGGTCACTAGATATGTTGATCCAACAATCCACCTAAGGTCTGTTCTTTTGTTAGCCACCACATTTAATATTGGTTTGCATGTGGCGATTGGCTACCCTTGTCCAGTAGAATAGGTAGAGTGGTTGCAATTTTGGAGAGTTCGTCGGTCCTACAATTCTCTGGAATATCTCTGTGGCCCGATAAACATAGGTGAATGTCGAACTGCTCGGCCATCAAGGGCGGTTGTAGAATTTAGTAAGACTGAGTTCAGGGACTTGATATCGGTCTGGCTATCCGAAAAGATGCGGATATCCAGGACAGGACTTCTTTAACCGCCAAAATTTCCGACTGGACCATGCTACAGTGATTTGGAAGACCGAAGGAGAGGTTATTTGAGAAAACACCGCCACTACCCCTGATAGCGGGGTGACTTGACTTGTAGTCCATGAAAACATCTTCCTGCAAAAGGATCTAGAGGGGACGCTTACGTGAAAGTTTTTCTCACATCAATATGGGCAGCTTTGTTTTATAATGAGCGCGCGCTCAAGGGGTTTGTGTACCCTTAAAACGTTTGTACGGAGCGCGGGCGAAGAAAATTTAGGGAGGAAGAAAAAAGAGGCATCATGTAGTCGATGCTCACTGGAAGCGTTCCTAATCTATTATAATAAGAATACTTGTATTAGCGTGGCGAAATAATTGGGAATAGCTGCATTAGCAGCTTGTTGCCCACTGAAAATATCGAGGAGTGTCAAGTGAAACAGAATATCCAGTGCCGTGAAGGTAAGGCTCCGCTTATGCGCAGACATGGTGTCCCTTGAACTGAACTTAGTTTGCTGAAGTTCACAACATTATCTAAAGATGTCTACCAGACAACCACCCCGTAGGTGAGAATCAGTTCTACAATTGAGACGTATAGCCGATGGGTAATGCCAGGTTAAAGGCACCATTTGTTCCCAATGGCTTCTTTGCAGGAAAATAAAGCCGCCGTAGCTACCCCATTCTTGACTATTAGGTTTTCAGTTAGTTTCCTGTCAAGAATAGGACCTGCATACAATTTCGTTGGTAGCCTTGAATTTTATATTTCCGGGAGAAGAGGACAAGATCAGTTTTTTGGAGGATTTACTCCCAATTCTCGTTGCCGTGTTTAGCGAGCTGGAGCCTTGTGGTCGTCTGACAATCGAACATAGTCTCTGGTTTTTAACGTAAACCACCTGTCATGTAGACTTATGTTTACGGGATGCCCATACATCCATGAGAGCAAGGATACGCCTTGCCATCGCTCTCCGTCAATCCTTTGATACCAAATTCGGAACTGTGTTGAAGGCACAAGTTCCACCCTTGGTCTGGGTCGAGGCCGATCTAGAACCTCTTACTGCTCTTAGAGTCACAGCACCCAGTACTTGTTTGCAACTCTACAATGGGTCAAACCAACAGAAAGACCCTTCCCGCGAGTTGGGTTTAAACCACAGCCACCATGACGCTCCCACAAGGGCGCCTACCTCAACAAGTCAGGTCCGGATCGAAATCCGGACGGCTCCTGACTCCCATGATACCGTGATTTAAGTCCTGGTAGGAACTACCGGTGGTCGCCAACAAGACCTATGACCGGCAACTTGTAACTGGTCAAATCGTAGCAACCTTCGGTGGCGTCATCTGAAGATGTTCTGCCACCGCTTTTTATTAGACAACGTCATTGATGGGCGAAGCCTTGGTAATTGGTGGCCTGGCCCTGACAATCGAACAGTAGAAAAACGTCGAGAAGAAGTTCCAAGACGTCCAGTGGAAGGAATTATTCACTACAGGAAACGGGGAACTTCAATTCGATGGCGCTGGTTAGGAAGGTCGACGCAAGGTTGTAGGTTGTGAGAATAAGCCCTCTGAGGTCTTCCTCAGACGCTTCGTTTTGCAAGTATTCGATGCTTCGGAAAGCATCAAGCTAAAATGCACGACGGTGACAGAATTGGCAAAGTACACTCTCTCGACGGGATGGGTATGGGTTCCGTGTCCCTTCACATACCCGGAGAAGCTTCTGGGACTACTCCATTTGCAGAACCGGGAACTAAAAGCCGATACATGGAGAGCCCTTAAGACGGGGCCTAGACGGCAGTACGGGCAGCATTTTCTGCTGTCCCTAAACAGGGATTGCTTACCATACCTCGGGAAATCGAAAGTTATGGTAGGATGCAGCATGGGAAGGTTAATGGTCAAGCCATCGACTAAGATGATGGAAGTGCTGCAGCTAAACCTACACCACAGTAAGGCAGCAACGGCCTGTCTGGTCGAGTACATCACCAGACAGGATGTCTCAGCCGTACTCATACAAGAGCCCTGGATCAATAAGGACAACCAGATCCAGGGCCTTAGGCTGACAAATTACGAGTTGTCCTACAAGGCAGAAGCTAAGAACAGGACTTGCATCCTTATCAAAAACTAAATGGAGGCATTTCTTTTGAATAATTACAACGCAAGAGATCTGACGGCGATAATCTGCGAAAGGCAGTGTCGCACACCACTCTGTCTGACCTTGGACTACTTCCCCTATAACTCCGAGGTAGTAATTTCGGAGAAGCTAAAGGTCTTGGCAAGGCAGAAAAATTGGATGCTGGTATTGGGCTGTCACGTAAACGCCCATTACACACAATAGGGAGGTGATATCAACCCAAGAGTTGAGTGTAAATATTAGTAAGGCGCTAACGATGGCGTTAGAGAAAAACCTATGGTAAAAGGGGTCGTAGTCAAATTGGGATATAAGCTTAAAAAAGAAAGAGGTTCAGAATTCAATTCAATCCAAGCACCTAGTCAGAAAGTCAAAAAGGCTCTCATGGCAGAAGTACTGCGAATCTATCGCGGTAACAGACGAGGCTTCGAGGTTATGCAAAATGATTTCAAAGGAAACGACCGTTCTTAGCTGACGGAACGTGAGCTGAAAGTAACCAAGAGGTTCTGGTAACGTTGGTGGAAGCCCATTTTCCTGGACAAACATTATCAGATGACTCTGGCATGCTACGGAACATTGAGAACATTAATCTCTCTCTCCCCGAAGAGGAAATAGAAAAAAATCACGGTGAGCAATTCAGTCCTTTAACCCCTATAAATCTCCCGGCCCGGATGGTATTCTACCAATTAGGCTACAGAAAGCACCGGTTGTAGCAATCCAAAAAAATTATGGAAACTCTTAAACACAGTCTAAAAGTAGGGTACGTACTCGTACCAATAACTTGAAGGGAAGTTAAGGTAGTGTTTATAACTACAGCCGGCAAATAGGGGCATATAAAAGCAAAAGATTTCATACCAATAGGTCTGTCATCATTTATGCTTAAAACTCTGGAGCGACTATTGGAGATTCAGATTAGGAACAGATGCAGTAATGGCTTTTCGATTGAGTCGCAGCATGCATATATGAAAGGCAAATCTGTAGAAATCGCCCTGCATAAGGTGGAGGGGAGAATAGAAATGAGTCTACACTTCGGTGAGCTTGCGACGGCGACCTTCCTCGATATAGAACGAGCCTTCAATAACGTCGAGTGCAGCGCCATTAAACGTGCTCTAGTGTGTGTGTTTGCAACATGCTTGCAAGTAGGTAAATAAACTGTTCAATTGGACAAAGCTCGGTTAGAATGTCTGTACCACGGGAACCTCTCAAGGGAGAGTCATGTCGCCACTCCTCTGGGAGCTGGTTATCAATAACATCCTCAAAGTCTTAGTACAATGGACATAAGTGCCACGACATACGCAGATGACGTGGTCATAATAGTGCAGGGAAAATACGAGTACTTAAATAATTTAAGCGAGTTTATGGAGGTTGCCCTGAAGACGATCAGCACTTGAGCAAAAAGCTGTGGTCTCAATGCCAATCCTTCCAAAACGGAACTGGTTCTTTTTACCAGAAAGTACGAGATACCGCAATTCAGACTCCCAAAACTCGCCGGAGTGGAATTGTCCCTCTCGGACAGTGCGAAAAACTGAATTAGAAACTTAACGTAGCCGAAAGAATCAAGTCTTAGCGTAGCTACTGTCAGGCAATCCAATTCTAACGAATGAAATTCCTTCCTTGGTCGACCACGACATTCCGTATGATATATCCGGAGAGGGAGGGCTGGAAAAAAAAATGCAATAATCAGGTCAAATGAAATTACAATTTTCACAGATGGCTCGAAAACAGGTTCTGGTATCTTCTCATAGTCTATAAGACTACCGGACGCAAGCAGTGTCTTCCAATCAGAGTTTCCGGCTATCCTCAGGGCGGCTGAGGTAATGCAGATGATATCGGTTGGTATCCGAAAGAGATATCGCTATTTACATCGATAGCCAGGCTGCACTCAAGGCAATGGAATCGACCAACTATATCAAATCTGATATAGTCAGGGACTGGCGCACAGTGCTCAAGGCATTATGCAGTCAGAACCGTGTGAAACTGTGATGGGTGCCAGGATACTGCGGTATTAGAGGAAATGAACGAGCGGATGAGCTTGCAAGAAAAGGAGAGCTACTCGAGAATAGTGAGGTTGCCAATATCAAACCACCCCTTTGCCTAGTGAGGAGCAGTATCGAGGAAAAAATAACAACGACTGCCTACCTTAGGTGGTCAAGTCTTGAAGGACACAGGGTATCCAAGGCCACTTTTTGACGGCAAAAGATCTAGGAAGCTAATAAAATTAATCAGAAATAAGCTTAGGGCAGTAATAGGAATCCTGACAGGACACTGTCTCCTGCCGCAACATGCAAAGAGACTCAAATTGTCAGATACGGATATTTGTAGACTCTTCAGTGATCTGCAAGCTGTTGAAAACTTAACACACATACTGTGTGAATGCGAGGCAATATCCCGTAGTCGAAAAAAATTTTTAGGGAAATACTTTTTCGAAAACCTAGAGGAAATAGACGGCACGAAGGTTCAAAGGCCTTCTCGGCTTTTGCAGGGAAATTGAGTGTGTCACCAGGGAAATTGTTTAGGTTTTTGCCATTTGAAGACAAATTCGATTGGTTAAATAGGGATCGCGATGGGCCCGTTTTAGTGCCTGGTGTCTGTGTGATGGCATATGCATCATACCACTGTTTAACCCAACCTAACCCAACCTACTCCCAATTGCCAACGATCCGCCCAATAGGTGAATCTATTAAGATTTTGCTGTAAGAGTTATTTAATGGTGTTGAGATGCTTTCCTGAGACGGGTATATCGACGTCATCTGCATAGGCAGCCACTCTACTACCACCCGCTTGCAGGTATATCAGCAGTTCGTTGACCACTAAGTTCCAGAGATGGCAGAAGCCCCACACAGTTTGGAGTTGATAATCCTGCTATTTAGCACAAGTCTAGTCAACTCAAAAAGTGGATCATCTAGGTTCAGACGTGTTGAGGTTGTTAAAAGCACCGCGACCATTGTGTACGTAGGGATTATTCGATGTGACCAGCCAGTGAATGTAGGGCCGTTTCTACCAATTTTCCTTTGCAGTAGTCATGTTGAGCAGTAAGCACAAGTCGTAGATCAATTCGACTTCGTATATGGATATCAACCAGTCGCTCTAGACTTTTCAAGAGGAAAGTTAATAGACTTATAATCCTTTGGGGCAATATGAGAACATTTTCCGTCTTCAGGAATCGAGACCACTTTGACTTCTTTCTCTCAATGACAAGAGAATGTGGACCATTTCTACGCAGCTCTTAATGATACTCTCTAGCGTTGGCAGGATGATTGTGTTTTTGTAGCCCGGCTTTTGCAATAAAATCGTGAATTTTAGTCGCGGCAGCAGTTACTAAGGTTGTTACTTGCCGCGAATACGGAGCTACCTGTAAAGTCGGTGTCGGTGTCAATTGAGGTCAGACAAGAGCCATCGACTTCTTTTAAACAGCTAGGCATCGTAGGATTGCTAGAAAGAGATTTTGAGGGATTCCTTATATGAGTCCTAGTCCGGATAGCACGGGCGACGAAACACCAAAACAGACTTTCAACTCCTGGTTTGATGAAGAGCGTCGGCAAGCACATGCAACGAAATGAGAAGTACACAAGGCGGCGCTGCAAAGAAGGTCGCAAGTTGCCCGCGAACTCTATAAGAACTCTACAGCTCGTACAGTTTGTGGTTGATTCTCCTCCTCCATTTTCTGGTTACAACAAGGTAACGATTCGAGTCGATGTTGGCTCTTCGGAAAGTGCGGACATCCAGAATGCTGGAGGAGTGTCGAATGGCGTCGAGCCCTATGCGATCAAGCTGGTTTATGGTTGACTGATCAGGAGATTATTAAGTCCCTTTATGAGTGTTGAGATATGCGAACCGCGTACTGGTTAATTAAAGGTTATGCCGTGTTACGAATTCTAAAAGTCTGAATCCTTTGTCGGACGTGGTGTTATGCAGTGTCTTCCGGTGACACGCTCAAAGGCAGTCAGCTATTTCAAGATGTTGGCTTTCATGACTAAGGTTCCCAGTACCCGAAACCTCTGAATTCATTGGACTTTAGTTCTACTTGGATAAAAGCACACACAAAATCTCTATGTGCATATACATACTCGTATACGAGTATCTACATATAAACTGCCTTTGGGCTGACGACTTCATTCCCATGACTTCGAGTTATAATTAAGAACTCCTTTAGTTGAAATAAAATCCTTCTATCTTAAATTATCACTATTCCAACTGCACTACTCGTATCGAGGTACCACGATTCGTTCCCTTTTTCTTCGTACTACGAATTGTAATCTCTCCTACTCGCTTCCTTCATTTACTACCTGATATAGCCTCATTAAAACCGTTAAAATGATTTACAGAAAGGACGACGAAAAAAAAAAAAGGGGAAAACCGGAAAATTTTATGCCATTCTCCCAGTCTGAAATGAGCAAAAGTATCTCAAGCTTTTCGTGTCCGTAGCAGAGACCGATGGGCAGGACACCACGGGTGGATGGGTGTCCTGTAATCATCTTCGCTGTTAAAATAAAAACCGGAAAGAGATTGCAGTTTATTTTGCGCAATGAAATAACAATTTTCCGCTCTCAACTACAACGGGAATCACTTCCTTTTTAAATTCCTTCGCCTTCGTCCTTTTTTTTTGCTGGTTCTATTGTATTGTACATCATTCCTCTCTTGATTGTTATTTTTGGGGAGATTTTCATTTATTCTGCCTCGATTTTGAACTCTCAATCTGTGCAGTGGAAAATCCACCACTCCCCTTCGCAGGACAAAGAAACGAGTAGAGAAAAACCCCAGCAAATACATACTTCACTCCATGGCTTCATCATAAATTTCGGAGGTAGCGGTAGTATTCGAGGGGATGCGTTCGAAGATGAAGTTGGGGTAGCAAGCACAATCTGTCCAGACCAACCCCTATATCGGTATAGGTATCCCAGAAGAATAGTAGAACAATTAATTAAATAAATGTGCACACTATCCGTATGATGGAATGAAACTCAAGGTAAGGACGAAGGAATTTATAATTCACAACAGAAGTGGAATAGTGTATGGAGGAATACAGACAGGAAGCATACGGACAGTGATGGGTTCGAGGGGACTGATGATGGAGGGGGGTAGATGAAAATGGACTCCTCGTCATGGAGTTGAACAAATTAGTTAGAAATCCTTTGGACTGTGCATCAAATTAAAAGTGAATTAGGAATGTTAAGTTGCTGTTGCGAGATCCTGCTTAATGCGGACACAAAAGCACCAGGCAAACGATGACGAAGTACTCGTACTTTCGAGGAAGAAGGACGAGTAAATATTGTATGCACCGTCTGTTCAATTCAAGGGCCGGATGGAATTGTGGTAGAAAGTTTGATTTCTCTTTTCGAGAGGATGGGTAAGTAAACCTACTCTCTAACGAGTACACTCGTATAATGTCTGATTGTGATGAACTAGAACCAAATCCAGATCCAGAACCAGAACCGGAGCCGACTACGGAGCTCTTTTTTATTTGTTTGTGCATCTTTTCACAAGGAAATTAGAATAGGTGGTTTGCATATGCAGAGATTGCATGCTCTTAGGGTAAATCAACTGAGACATAGACAATGAGAATCGGATAGGTGGTATCCGGATAATTGAGAAATTTCAGGGGATTTGCCAGGCGCAAGAGAAGTCAGCAATAAGCTTATGTCGTTAAGGGGCATTTGTTTCAGTAATCATATATCAATTGTCAGAGAGGCCAGGAGTTAAGATGGATAAGAAGCTCCTCCATATCCCTTAGAGGATTTATTAGATTTAGACTAGATTTTAAGCTTCTTAGCTTGAGACTACGAGCATTTGGAATTTATTAGAGTCAGTACGGACATGGATTGTCGTTTAAATTTATCATGGACTGGGATTCTCTGATTGATTCTGTATGGCATCCTGACCTGGACTTAAGTGCAATCAATTTTCCCAAGACGACGACTTATGGTTGTTATATTTCAGAGAGTTTAGAACAAACTGCTTCCAGTAATGAAGAAGATAATTCCTTGATGGCTTTCTATGAGTATTAGCTTGATTTTTCTTTTACAATATTTTGGAAGGATTTAATGAGGAGAATGAAACTTTAAAGCTCCTAATTCTACGTCATTTACGTTAGCACTCGTATATCTGTTAGTGAATGTGGCTCCGTGATCGGAATAGTATGGTGGGTAATACTGTCTAAGCATTGCAATCGAAACAAGGACAACGAACTTCGGATCTGCACGTTGAATATTAAGTCCCTTAATAGGCCACGTGTAGGATGGACCATACAAAAAGGTGATCAAACGACATCTACGACGGCCTTTGTTATTGACGGCAAAAGCAACGCTTATTTGGATACGGATTTGTTGTCAGAGGCAGACTAGGGCAAGAAAACTTGGGTTTCCGGCGTGTTAACGAGCGCTTCGTAACAATTCGTATTCAGGCTAAATTTGCTCACATTAGCCTTATATGCGCGCACGCTCCCACAGAGGAGAAAGATGGAGAGACCGAAGATAGCTATTTACGAGAAGTGGCCTAGCTATGACATTAAAATTGTTCTCGGCGACTGAAATGCAAAGCTAGAAGGAGGGGGCATGTTTGGTAGTACTGTCGGAAAGTATGGCCTGCACGACATTCAGGCTCATAGAATTTGCGGCGGGACGAAAAGTTGTCGTAGCTAACACGTGGTTCCCCGATCTCGATATTCATAAGGGGACTTGGAGATTTCCTGATCAATCAACCGTTGCGGTCAACGCCAGACACACTTTTGGATGTCCGAAGGTTCCGAGGGGCCAACATCGACTCGGACCATTACCTTATTGTAGCCAAAGTACGGTTACGGATATGCCGAACATCGCAAAAACAAGCTAATACTGTGAGGAAGTTTGATGTCAAACGGCTACACTTGCAGGAGATCTCATAAGAGGCCCTATGACGCCAGATCAAATATTGATAGCAGTTAAGCATTCGCTGTTTTTTTTGGGCTAAGAAGGCAATTGAGTAGTAAGATCACATCCCGAAAAATTACGGAGACTATATAAGACATTGATCATCCCAGTCCTACTTTATGGTGCTAAAGCATGGACTCTATCGAAAGCGGATGAAGATACTTATCCTCAGTCGTTTCGAGAGGAAAATCCTTCGAAAAGTATTCGGTCACGTTTGCGTTGACAGGCTTTAGAGGAGAAGATTCAACGACTAACTATACGAACTGTACAGCGAGATCGACCGACCTTATCAGAAAACCGCGCATCGGTCGCCTGAGATGGCTGGGACATGTAGAGCAAATAGATACCAATGTTCCGGCCCGCAGAGTCTTCGAATCTAACCCGAAGGAACAACGCAGTATGGGAAGACTTCCGTTCACCTTGGGTGGCGCGGACAAGTGAAAGGGGACCTCAACCGACTTGGAATACGCAACTGGAGGCAGTTGGCTAAAGACCGGATTAACTGAAGAGGCTTGTTAGTTGAGGCCCAGGTTCACCAGAACTGTAGTGCTACCTTAAGTACCTAAGTAAGTGGCTCGTTTCTGTAGGCGCTAACATATGCAATCATAAAATCAATGAAGATGTGGTAGGTATCGGTTTAATATTTTCAGGTCGCAGAGTGAAAATTTAAACAATGGGAGACTCACCAGGTCTAGTACCGGACTGATATAAGACGTACACATCATACGGCAGCAAGGATCTTGCACGCGACTTTCAATGACTTATGTTTCTGTAGTTGGCGCAGTTCTGTGGATTTCCTTTCTTCAGAATTGGGCAGACGATACTTAGATTTCATTCAGCGTTCCTTTGACTAAATTGTGCATATGAACTGGTGTTTGTGCATAACAGTGGACATAGCCATCTTCACTTCGTTTGGTCAGTTGGATGATTGTTTTCGCAATCTTCGCCCCGATTGAATGGTATATCCCGTCTGACAAACTCACTTACGATATTCCCTTGGTCGTATTTGCAGACTTGAATTCAGGTTTTGTTCCCCGGACACGTCCTTTTTATCTCCTGGTAAAATTTCTGAATCTCATTCCTACACTAGCACTTCTCGATCTCTTGAAATTTAGGTACTTTGAATTCCTTCGGTTTCCTACGAAGACGTTTGTGTTTGACTTTTTCCTCTGCTGATTCATGTCGACAGCAGCCCTCGATTCGGCTCTCGTCCCCGAGTGCAGTATTGCACGGTACGACTGCTTCTTATTTGAAAGTCAATTCGGCATTTATCGTCGGACCATTGGTTTCTTGCCTTGTGAAACCTTGCACATCAGGACGATATTTCTGATTGATTCCTCGCAGCACTGCAAGGTCTTCTAAACTTGGGAGGCTTCTCGTAGTGGCTTTAATGTTCGCATTCCAAAGTTGGCTACTATGTACTAGCGCGAGTCAATGTTGGCACCTCGGAATGTGCGGCCGGGTGAAATACTGGATGTATCTCCCATGGAAAGCAATGTGATCAATTTGACTTATGTGCCCTTGTGGACTCTAGGATGTAATGTGGTGCACGCTGTGCGTGGCCAGGGCGCCTGCTTTTCTATTATGGCATTAAAGTCAACGAGTATGTGGCATTTGGGACACTGCTCATTGGTTCGCCCCAAGAGCTAGTAAAAGCTTTTCTTGGTAGCGTTTTCTTTTTGCTCCGTTGGGGCATGGTCGTATATCAGACTGATGATAGTCAGAAGGCATTCTATTATCGTGATGGAGAAAGCGCTGGAGTACTGGGAAATTAAGTTTTCGATCAAATATCATGTCCTTTCTAGATCTAATAGGAACCTTCACTGATATTCGGTTTTTCAAATACACAAACATTATTGATTCATCCGTGGATCTCAGCGTCATAAACCATAGTACCTACCGCCTGATGCGAACATAGCCCGGACACTCAAAGAAGTTGTGCTCCGTGGTGTTGTCATCGTTTTCACAGCAAGCGGTGCAAGATATGTCACTTAAGTCGAGCACTCTCAGGTGCATATAATCATATGAGACCCAATATGAAAACCATCCCTCACAGACGGCCAGCGTCCTTATTGTCTGCCAACTTCATCATCTTCAATCGGTTTTGGAGCCATCCGTAAAGACCTTCCCTGGCGCATATTCAGGTTGAAAGCAATCCTGGGCACGGGAAAGTCGATTTCATATTTTTCAGCAACAGGAATTCTGGTGTCATTGCCTCGGTCGGTATGTCCATAAGAACTGAGTCAAAAAATAGTCGGCGCGCAAGGTCTTCAAAACCCCTGTACGTGTTTTACCAAAGAATATCAAGGGGAGGGATATTGATCAGTGCATGTAGAGCAATGCCAGTCATACTGAAAAAAGTACCCATGCATTATTCGCGTGTCAAAAGCACCCTGAATGTTGATAAAAGTATCCAGCAAGTATTCTTTCTTATGAAGTGCGCCTTCAATTCTTCCCAGCAGACTTTGAAGGGCACTCTCGCATTCGCAGGATCCTCCGCGTTGGTAGGCATGTTGCATCTTATAACCAGAATACATTCGCAGAGCAGAGCTTGACCATGAAGGAATTCAGACTTATAGGTCTGAAGCTCTTGTGAGTTGATTGTGAATTGGTTCTGATTTAGTTGCCTGGGAAGTGAATCTCAAGCATGGGACAAAGTCTCTGGTTCAACTTAGTGTAGGTCTTTACCTGAGCGCTTCCCATCTTTAAATTTAAATAACACAAAGTGTGTGTAAGATATCATCGAAATTCTTTTATCATTTGAAAAGCCTATCGATGCCATTAATGGAATATAACATCGTTCAAATGTCCGCCGCGATTTCCCTGGATGACGCGCATCCGAAATGTCCAATTTTCCATGACTCTGGCGCATAAATCAGGCTGAATTTGACCATTGGCAAGGGTTATGTCGGCTATTTAGGGCCGCTGAGGTTTGTGGCCTGTTCGCATAGACTTGCGACTTCAGAAAACCTCATAAGAAAAAGTCTAATGGTGTCAAATCGCACGATCTCGGTGGGGAGTTCACATCACCTCCATGTGAGATGACGAATAGCTCGTGCAGAATTTCCAATGTGGCGTGAGTTGTGTGGCACGTAGCGTAGTCCTTTTGAAGCCACATGTCGTTGGTGTCCATATCATCCAATTCAGGCCAAAGTTGGTAATCATCGACCTATAGCGCTCGCCGTTGACGGTGATGGCCTGACCAACGTCGCTCTCAAAGAAATATGGACCGATGACGCTGCCAGGCCAAATTTCACACCAAACAGTGACTTTTTCGGGATGCATTGGACGCTCTTGGATCTCATGTGGATTGGTATCGTCGCAAATTCAACAAATTTGTTTGTTGACGTACCCATTCATCCAGAAATGGGCCTCATCGCTGAAGATGATTTTTCGATGAAAATTATGGTCAGTTTCCAACTGCTCCAAAGCCCATTCAGCGAACACACCCCGTTGTCTATGGTCGTTTACCTTCAGTTACTGGGTCAGTTGAATTTTGTGCGGGTGCAGGCCCAAGTCACGACGCAAATCCATCCAGTGGAGTTGCAGAATTCTATTCCAGAAATCTCTGATAATTCCTTGAGAAAGGGATTGCAAAGTGTGCGATGCTTGGTTCTAGGTAGTGCAGGGCAGTCACTGAGAAAGTGGAATAGGGTTTCCTTTTGGTGTGAGCTGTTACAGCTATAGCAGTGGGGGTTAGAAGGAATGTCAAACTTAGCAGCGTGACTCATGGTAATTGCAGTGATACTTGCTGTATCGGTGTGGGTGCTGTTGATTAAGGCATAGTGAGCCACATCTGTCTGGATATGGTAAAGGTTTCTAGACTGTTCCAGAGTTGGGAATAGGAAGAAAGTGTTGGAGAATTCTACTTTTGATGGGTTTCATCGGGGAGCAGACTGACGCTTCAGCTTTCCCATTCTCCTCTATGTTATTGTGGGCGGCAAACTAGAGGAGAGTGATATTAAACCGACCGACTAGTTTAGACGACGAAGAAAGTGAGTGGAACGCTTTGATGGAAACCTGGCTGCCAATAAAGATGCCTATGTTATTGTGGTAATGGACCTGAGGATTGCAGGCCTCTTTAATCGCTAGTACTTCCGGAAGACACTCGAAGAGTTCTTAAAGCGCTATGCTACCTGCTCCAACGGCGTATTCCATCTTGGCGCCGTCGGTGAAGATCGATACTTTGTATTTCTGGACAATACATCAAGAACCAGAATCAAGATTCTCTGAGTCTGATAACACTCAACGAAACGATGTATTTGACGTGAAAATCTAGCGGCAGGGTACGGAGTACCACGTTTAGAGCTTCTGTCGGGCTCGATCGTTGTGCCCTTGCGGTCCCAATAATAGCAGTTCGTTGAACTCTGCTAAGTCTTGCAATGTTATAGGCTTTGCTTAACTCGGGCCACCACACGAGTGATCCATAAATAAGAATGGGGCGAACTACGGCAGTGTACATCCAGAGGACCATCCTAGGCTGAAGTCCACAGCTTTTGCCAAAAGTCTTGCTGCAGACGTAGAAAGCGACGCATGCTTTCTTTACTCTGTGATCTATGTTCAGTTTAAATTTGAGCTTGGTGTCAAAGATGACACCACAGTACATTGCATAGGAAGATAGACTAGGTGTTTGGTTGTTAAGACGTAGAAGCCTGTAAGTCGGTATCGTGTACTTGGTATTCAAGAGAATTACTTCAGTTTTACTCGGATTAACGACAAGTCTAAAAGTTTAGTTTAGTCCAAACTACCTCTGTGACTTCACCAATCACTGAGGGGAACATTCCTGAATATTAAAATTACCACGTTGTTCGCTTACGCAACTGCATTGAATCCAATTTTAACGAGCTCCTTCAAGATATTGTTGACGACCAGGAAGTATAGAAGACGCGAGATAACTCACGCCCCCGTGGAACCTCTATCTACGAATTTGTTATGATCCTGTTCCCCAATTGTGACTGGATGACTCTGGTGTCTAGCATGGATATGATCCAGTTGCTGGCGAAATCTTCTGTGCCAAGCTTAGTGAGAGATTTAAAATGGATTCAGTATGCACAGTCCAGGAAGGAACGCCGAACCTGAGCCTGAAATCGGTTTCCTCCAGCTGCGTAAGGCACTCCTCATCTACTGATAGCAGAAGGGTTTGGCTATTTTTTAGCGGCTTCCCAATCCAGATAACTGCCCAATCACCCATCGGGATGCCAGTGTTCTGAAGTTTCAGACATTGGAGAGTCTTTCCGCTGCCTATTTTCATTCTGAGTAAAACGATGCGGGCTCTAGGTTTCGTAGGGATTTTTTTTTAGCAAGCATGACCTTAAGTTTAAGGCTCTCCGAGGCATCACTAATCTTAGCGATGCACGAGATAAGGAAACCCTGGCAAAACTGATTATAGCGCTTGATTGCCCGGTATCAACTCAGTGTAGGTGCCATCAGATTTTCTAAGTGATTCCAGTCAGGCTGTTCCCCCTTATATGGACTTGACTTGCCTCCTCGTTTCGCCGACTATTTCGGTCTTTTGGAAAAAGTCTTCTTAAGAGGCACTCTTCGACATTCGAATTAGCTTCATGCGAGCATGTCCTTCAAATTAGTCATAGATGGCCGGTTTAAAGTTCTCTAGTTTCCTTCCGTACGACCACGCTCTGCGCTCCACCATGGAACGAGCCATTTGTAGGATTGTTTTCTAGCTGGACTTTGTGGGCGCACCGCTTAGGTTTTGAACAGCTTCCTCGTCGATCTCATCTTCAAAGCGAGCCAAGTTGGATTACCGCGCACTCCTCCTTCATTAAAGTGATAGTTTTCTAGACTCGGTTAGACCGAAGCGTGAAAGGAAGCAACACCGGAGTTATTTTAGTGTCATCATCGACAGACATCAACAACATTAAAGACAACTGCAGGAACTAAAGTAAATTGTCTCTTGTATAAACCAAAATGAAATTCAATTTCCTGTTCTCCTTGGGCACGTTCCTCCTTGATCCACTTTTACATAAATCCTTCCGCCGGCAACTCTGCATTTTTACCACCCCAAACGTCCATTTTAGTAAACATCCTTCATCCCCATCAAGCCTATAGGTTTACTCTCTTATTTTTATATTCATGTCCGTTCCAAAAAAAGAAAAAAAAAAAAGCCTCGACACACAATGTTGTTCCTCATAAAAAGGATAAACCAACAAAATCGTTACCAACTTCACAGTACAATAACAACAATAAATAACAACCCAGAAACCAACAACAAAGAGGTATAACCATCCGTCCAAAGAACGACCGAAAATAGTATCCGAATTAATTTTAAGAAGTATCCAGTATCAGGGACCAAAAGCAGGACCAAGAGCAGGACCAAGTTCCTGTGCCTCTCTGTGTCCGTCCGTCGCGTCGGTCGGTCGGTCGGTTGCATGCCATTTTGTCACTCTTAGGGATTTTTCTTCGCCAGGATATTCGAGGAAATTTGCTTCCTTCTTTTTAACTATGGCTATACACGGTTGTGCTATAGCCACTGTGTTGTTATTTTTATTTTATTTTTGTATGCTACAGAAACGGGTACAAGTGAGGATACATATTTGCCTTTTATGGACACGCACATCCTTTTGTTGCTAAAATTGCTGCGGTCGATGATTGTAGATGGGTCGATGATGGAGAAGATCCTGAACTGAAGCTGATGGTGGTGATGGTGGAAGATTTCGTAAAATTAAAATCGTCTCTTCTTAAGTGAAGCGATTTTCTGGAACAGATTCTTTTGTGTCCTGGTTTCGATGGAGAGGGAAATTTGGAATAACCACTTCTTACAAGGATCACAACATTATTATTATTTTTATTTAACACACGTAAAATTCCGGCTGCGACAAACACAAGTTATCCTTTGAGCGGATTTATTGGTGTGACGGTGGTACTAAATTTTTCTTTTCATTTTACACAGTCTACTCGTACTTGTGCTCTCAGGACTGCGTCAGAACTTGAATGAGATTTTATTGAATTTAGGTACCAAGTGTTGTTGTTGCGAGTCCTAGGGGTTTTGGTACCTATAGCAAAGCTGACAAAAGCATTTTAGAACGATGACTTTAACGAGCCCGCATTGGAAACGATTTAGAGCAGAGGCACATTAAATCGTACCAAATAAGGATATAGGGCCTCGTAAATAAAAAAGAAAAAAAAAACAAAAAAAAAAAAAGAGTCTCGTGTGTGTGCTTCATCTAAACCTTTACCCTCGTTCTTTGAATTCGGTTTTATTCGGAGAAATTTAAACGAAGGGCCTGTTGGAATGTAGAGCAGAGGGTAACATTTGAAATGCTAACGTCGACCACAATTGGGGTATTATGAGAGGTGGATTCAGTATGTGGGATACAGGATACGAAATACCAGAATCGGGATCTCAATAACCAGGACATAGTATGTTACATGGGGTGGTGGATACAATGCCAACATGTACAGATATTACTGATCGGTTTTTACTTCGTTTGAAAAAGGATTTTCATTTTTTGTTTTTTTGTTTGGCTTTGAATTTGCTGTTATCCTTGGAAGATTCTATTTTTGATCACTGAGCGCAAATATGTACTTTCTATAACAAAACACCACCAACAGGTCCTTCCCAAGGTGAGACTTAGTGAGACTTAGTGTCACAGAGGGGTGGGTTTTGTATCCACTCAATTGTAATCCCTTCATAGAATCATGGGAAGGAAGACGAAAGGTAGAGAGCACAAGAAAACAAAAAAAAAAATAGAAAAATCCGTACAACAAGAAGGACATCCTTGCTTTGAACTTTTAGTTGTTTGACACAGATTCTATTGTTTGCTTGAAGAATAGAACAATTTTCTATTTTTCTTTTCTTTCTTTTCCATTTTGCTTCGGTTTTTTTTTTTGGTTTTTTCTTTTTGTAAAATATCGAGGACAACGTTGAAGGTTGTCCTGGGATTTTGGTTCGGAAGAAAGGATTTGCTTTTCCAATTTTCTTTTTGGAGCAACAAAAAAAAAGCTAGAAGACAGATAATGGTAACGCTAAACATTATTTGAGAGGAAAAATAGAGAAGACTAAGTGCAATTGGATGTTGTTTATTGGGCGGAGAGGGGGTTTGAATTTAAAAGGAAGTTTCTCAAATGTCAGCCCAATTGGATCGAACAATTTACAACCAAGTCATAAGCCTTAAGAGCTTTAAAGCGGAAATAAGTCTAAATGCACTCGTACGATATCGAAGTTGGGACCTAAACTTTAATCAAGGTACGAGAGTGAAGGGTTTGGGAAAAAGGGTCAAGGTCAGCGACCCTATATGCTAATTGTTGTCAAAGGAACATGATGTTTCATGGCCAAATAAAATACATCGCCTACCTCACTTATTTGCTGGGCTATATAACTATCAGTCTACAATCCACGCAAGCTTGATAGGCTTCAAAGAAAGTTGCTCGCCTGGGGCTAACTAATTTCATGCACAAATCCTTCACTAAGGCACTGAAGGGCACAATGAAATTTATTTCTCCTCAAATTCTTCGCAGTGAAGAGAGCTGTTATACTTTCAATTCTGATAGCAGCGTATATACAAGGCTGACTACGCACCTCAACAAACATATATGTAGATCCCTGGTTAATTGCTTCCAGATGGTGGAGTGAGTTGATATTCCATTGCAACTGGAGGAGTATGCGAAGATAAGCACTAAACGTGGAGAGAACAAGATGTTAAACTTAGACATTGCATGTGCTCCAGAGATCTTTCAAAAAATCTTGGAAAAGATGTTAATTCATGCAAAGGAACAAATCATTTTATTTACGATAAATTAGCGTTTAGAAGTCCGGACAATGATCATGGCCAACGACTAGATTTAGTCATAAGAACCCTACAGCGGAATAATATGCTACTCAACAAAGAAGCATCGAATGGCACCCTTACCAAAGCCAAAAATTTAAGAAATTCTGCCTTATACTCTACTCCAACCCAGCTGTCAGCTCCTAAGACAAGGCCAATCTGCTTGCTGTATACTTTGCGGTCAGCTAAACACTCCTAGATTGTGATTAGCCCCCGCTTGTCCAGCTCACTTCCCCTATCAACCAAACTTGGTGGTATCATTCATTCACAACTTAGACGAAAGGATCTTTAGTAAGTCAGCGGCCTCTGCGGACAATCCTGCTATTCCGGGGCAGAAAAACTCTCTCGCGTCTAAAAGGTGCACAATGGTTCCATAGAACACCTAAGTGCGCCAGGCACATGCGACACCACATCCTTCGAAGCTTGCTCTGAGAGTGATGACAACATCGCTATCCGTGAATGTCGAATTAGGCTATATGTACTAAGTGGTGTGGCACTGTAGGCACTTTATCTTCACTTACTTTGCTTACTACTGAGGACCTGGACGGTCCTGGGCGTCAACCAATATGCCTCTTCTTCCAGCTCGGTTCATAGCTAGGTAAAGCTTTCCTATTCTGCGTTGGCCCACTGGGGTGGACGAGCACTAGTGTCCCTGCACTCTAATCGCTGTAAACGAAGCCTTGTGACTAGACTCACATTATTGTTAACTCTTTTCCTCCATACTACGCTGACGCCGATGGGGTTAAATATCATAGAAATGTTTTCACGTTTCATCCGCTCTTAAGAATGTCGATGTTCCTGTCCAGTTGCAATGGGCAGCGATAATGAGAGTCTTGTATGGTGTCTACTTCATTGCTCGGGATAGGGCTTTGCTGCTCAAGTGTTGTCCTAGCTCATAGAAAGGGCAATTGACAAGATCTACTCATCGTTTGATTTTCAGTCTTACGAGTATGTAAATATTTCGCCAATCTGTTTGCTGCACACTTTGCGGCCAGCTAAATACTTCCAGATTGTGCTATGTCCCCGCCTACGTCGAATCTTGAATGGGACGAATCCATGTCAGACCTTAAAGATCTGAAGATACACAAATCCGTTGGTCTACACGATATATCTCCTCTTTTTCTGAAGAGGTGTTCTTCCTCGTTGGCAAAACCACTGCGTAAACCTTTTCATCAATCCTACTCTTTAGGACTCTTTCCGAGCAGATGAAAAACAGCATTTGTCCAGCTCGTCCCTAAAAAGGCGAATTTTCTTCTCTCTCTACCTACAGACACATTGCTCTTAAGTCCCTTCTTTCCAAGGTCATGGTAACCTGAAAAATCCTCAGGTCACGAAATATCTCGAAACGCGAAAACTTCTCAATGGTCCACTGGTAATTTGATGGCATATGGAACCAAAGCGTACATGAATCTAGCGAAAGCTAGATAGTTGCAGTTGATATCTCAAAGGCGTTTGACGGAGTTTGACATCAGGCTCTTTTGCCGAAAATGCCGACGACTCTCTTCTTCAATGGATTAGAGATTACCTTTCAGAACGTTCAATTCAAGTTGCCTTGGATGGTTTCAAGTCTGAAATCCACAAAATAAATGCTGGCGTGCCCCAGGGCTCCATTCTGTCACCGGCACTCTTTTTAATTCTTATCAACGATCTCTTATCTGCAACTTCTAAGCCAATATATTCTTTTGTTGCTTTTAATATTCATACCCATCGACTGTAGGACGGGAACGGCAGCGTGTGGTAAGCTCATTTAATTCCGATATTAACTGCAGAATCATTTGGGGAACTAAAGGGTGTTTCTTTTAGAGGTATAAAATTTCAATATGAAATAAAACACTTGAAGCTAATGTTAATGCCTACGACATTAGCTTTATTTGATAGATAATTTTATGCCATTAGTGTTTAAATATGGTGTCGGGCATATGCGCGCCACATCTAGCTCGAATGCAGCGCAATCGTGAAGTCCAATTTTCGACAACTTTATCGAGCAACTGCGGCCGTATATCAGCAATAACATGACGAATGTTGGCTGCCAAATCGTCCAACGTCTTTGGTTTATCGGCATACACTAGTGACTTCACATACCCCCAAAGAAAGTAATCTGTTAGATCACAGGATCGCGGAGGCCAGTTCACACGTCCATTACGCGAAATTATGCGCTTAGCAAATGTTTCCCGCATTAAATTGAAGGTGTCGCGCGCCGTGTGGCATGTTACGCTATCTTGATGAAACCAAAGCTCTGCCACGTCAATGCCATTCAACTGAGGAACGAAGAGGTCAGAAATCATGTTTCTAGAGCGCTCTCCATTGACGGTATCATTCTGGCCAGCATCATCCTTAAAGAAGTATCAAACACACTTCCACAACACAATGCTGTCGTTATAGCAAAATTTAAGCATTCAGTTTGGTACTTGCATCATCGAAACAAAAAGATTTTCCATTCTCGTTATGTGTGTCAATGACAACATACGTTGGAATGACTAAGATTCCTCAAGCGATGTAAGAAATATTTCACCGTCTCTAATCTGGCCACAATGTATGAGGAATTTATCCGCCCAAAATTGGAGTGCAATAACCACATCTGGTCAGGTGCCGCCAATAACTCTTTGCACTTGCTAGATGAGATTCAAAACCATGCGATGAAACCTACAGGTGACGCCACTATTGAACAGTTAATTGGCACGCTTTAACACCGACATAACGTCTCCTATCACACCTTGTTCTAATGCCATTTTCACCACCAGGGCCTAGCTATTCCCTCCTTTCAAACCTTCAACCGCAACACCCATATGGTTATGAATGCTCATTAGTGTATCGCCTCAAGCCCACTTTCAGACGTACTCTGAAATATCGTAATTCTTTCCTGAGCCGTACAACTCGCTCATGGAATGCCCTGCCGTGCTCTATATTTCCTGGTCATTGCAACTTACAAACATTTAAAACCAACGTACATCGGCACCTCTCGTTTCTTCTTCTCTAAGTTTCCTTCGCCAGCGCTGTGTTCAAACACTTTAATGGTACTAACAACTGTTTGAGGGCGCGCTAATTATAAAAAAAAAGTACAATGTATTAGAACTCCTGAATCCTTGCAGAAGCCACACAACTTCTTGGGACTAGTTAATTTTATTGGAAAATGGATTCCTAATCTTGCAACTGTTTCGGAATCATTAAGGCAATTGTTAAGGAAAACAGATAAATTGAAGGATTATTGGCAATAGGGACAGGATGCTGCATTTGCACAGGTTAAAGGTTGATAAAAAAGATGGAACACAAGTTATAGCTGAAGCAAGTCCCGTGAACCTGGGTGCAGTCCTCACTAAGTATAATAAGGAGAGTCCGAGGATAGTTGCAAATGGTTATAGAACACTATCTCAGTGACAAAGAAAGTACAGCTAGACGGAGAAGGCAGTTTTGGGTTTGGTTTGGGCTGCGGACCACCTTAATTTGGCAAAACATTTGATCTTGATATAACAAATATATCATCTGGAAAACTAATTATTGCCGATCCTGTTGATCCTGATGTTAATTTCAAAAATAATGAACAAATTCATCAAATAGTAAAGCACTCAAAACCAGTACTTTTGTGGACCTAAATCTTTGGCGTTATCGTCAAAAAAGGACGAAGAAATAAAGTTTGTTAAGAAAGGGATTTATATCTTTAAGAAATCTTGTAAATGAACTGTGCTTGTACGAAGATTGGCAACAACAAAATTGTAATTCCGGAAGGCATGAGGAGACAAATGCTAGAGGCAGCTCATGAACGTCATTCGGACATAGTACCAATGAGGGGTCTTCTGAGGACGAGTTTGGTGACCAAAAATCGATCAGGATGCAGAGAAATATATGGAAACTTGTAAGGACTATTTGAAGAAATTTAAATCTACAAGACATCTACTAAAATTACTGACAGAAATCTTTAGTAGCATGGGTTATCCAATTTCTCTAACTGCGGACAATGGCAGACAATTTTCAAGTAAGGAGTTCAAGGCTTTTTGTACAGAATGTAACATTTGGCTTCATAATACCATTTCTCATTGGATTGAGCAGAATGGGGAGGTTGAAAGACAAAAGAAAAATCTCAAAGTGAGCCTCTGGCAGTACATAATGATGTACTCGTACAACAATACACCTCGTACCGTAACCGGAAAATCTCCCACCCAACTCATCTGCCAGAGGATGAATAGGTATAAAATCCCATCCTTACCACTGGTAGATAATAAGCTCAGCAATGTAGAAGTAAGAGACAGGGACAAGGAACAGAAACAAGTAGGTAAAGAAGGATATACGGAAAAAAAAGCAGGGTAACAGCAACAGATTTGAAATAATATTTTTAATATTGTTCGTTTGCAATAACAAACTTTCCATTATACAACAGAGGGTAAGACGTTTGAGAAATTTTGCGACTCTTGTAACGCACATTGACTCGTTTACTCTCATTCCAGATATTGTTGTTTTGTCGGAAATTTAGATACATTCTTTGATATAAGAAGGATGTGACTTTTCGCAAATCCTAATGACAATTACGCAGCAGGATTAGGTTATTGAATTTCCAGCTGAAGATTTTGGAAGTGCGAATGTTTTAAAAGTTCCCAGCGCAGTTAACCGAGGAGTGTTTGTCTTTTTAGGTGTTTATAGACTTCCTATGTCTAATATCTCACCTATTCTCGCAGCTGTTTTCAATTTAAATAATTTAAAGTCTTTCTATCATCATACGGCTTGGATGGTTTTATAAACAAGCGCACTAGGATTATACCAGGGAGTTGTTTGGATCACATTTATGGTCGGCTGGGCAATACTTCGGCGAAATATTGTGAGAAATGTGTTCTCGATCTTATGATTACTGACAACTGTATGCCGGGACTCCTTATAAGTATCTCCAAGTGTAAATATGACAAAAGCCTTAAATCTCCAAAACAGGTTAATCAAAATTGATTTCATGATGTTTACACTTGCAATGATGCTTCTCATCCTTACACGATTTTCACTGATCGTCTATCGAACCATGTTTTAGTTGCTATTATTCCGTGCCCCTCAAAAAGATGGAAAATAGACCTAAGCGCTGGATCTCAAGAGTTTTTCTGACAAGATTGGAACTATTGTACTAGGTGGTACAAAAGCCATCACCCTATCGGAAGATGCTATGATTTTAGTAAATGGCGGCAAATGTCAATTCTAACGTGCCACGCTATTAGGCATCAATCGGCGGTCTTTAGAGAGAATTTTGGTGAAAGACTGTAAGATGTTCCCTTACAAAGTGCATACAGTGCATCAGCTACTAGCTGTTGACCGCCAAGTGTGTGTAACTTATGCTCAAGTCATCCTGAATCTCGACCACGAGGGAGACAATTTTTCATCAAAAATCATCATGAGCGACGAGGTCAATTTGCATCTTCGTGGTTATGTGAATAAGCAAAATTATCGCTTCTGGGGTACCGAAAATCCGCGTATAACCCACCAAAAGACATTACACCCGTTCAAAGTCACTGCATAGTCTGCTGTTGACCCCGCCAGCGTATTTTATTATTTATTCGAAAACGTCGCGGGCCAAACGACTACTGCGGACGGCGAGCGCTACAGAGCCCTGCTCAACGAATTTCACCTTCCTCAATTGGATGAATTGGGACAGGAGATCATGTGGTTCCAACAAAATGGAGCAACGGCGCATACTGTACGAGCCATAACCGGAATTCTGAGGGCTGCATTTCCGGGTCGCATAATCTCTCGTTTTGACAATTTGCACTGGCTAGCAAGATCGCCTGACTTCACCGTTCTAGACTTCTTTTAGTGGGATTTTTTGAAGTCACGCGTTTATGTTTCAACAAGCCGCAGACTCTTGAAGCCCTCTAAGGGAATATCCGTCAATAATGCGAGGACCTACCCCGGAAGTTCCGGCAAAAGTGATGGAAAATGCCACAAATCGGGTCCGAATGGTCATTA
This sequence comes from Volucella zonaria, assembly GCA_963966105.1. NCBI lineage: Eukaryota > Metazoa > Arthropoda > Insecta > Diptera > Syrphidae > Volucella > Volucella zonaria. Next base: position 40,873,439 of record OZ014530.1, on the reverse strand, counting down.
AATCTGGCGGCGGCCACTTAGCTGGTATCTATTTCTCGACTTAATGTAAAAAAATTTAAGACATCAAATAAATATTCATCCCAGAGCACATATGTCCGGGTACATATTCAGTCAGACTAATGTCACTTCCATGATTCCGCGTACCTATAATACGAGAGCTGTTTGAGCAGCACCCGAATTGGAAGATAGGTGGCGCTACTGAGCCAACATGAGTGTGTCATCATATAGTATAACCTCTTATAGCCCGTCTGTCAAAATTTGGTGACAATCTGACGCTTAGTTTGGTTTTGACACCCATTTCAGTGATTGTGTTTTTTACGACCATGGAAAAAAGAGCAGTGTCGCTCCGTGATCCGATTCTTGTTTTTCGGTGGCAAAGCCTGCGAGGAAATCAAGCCCATTCCCGATGCTGTATATGGGACCCATTCACCTTCCCGTACAACCATTTACCATTGGTTCGTAGAGTTTCGCCGTGGCCGCACGTCAGTTTTTGATGAACCGTGCCCAGGTGGTCCAAAAACGGTTACAACAGAGGAAACCGTGAAGAAAATCCATGTTCTAGTATTGGCGGACCGCCGAATGAAAATTCGCGAGTTGGCTGAGATAGCAGGCATCTCAACTGAACTAGCCATATCCTGCACGAGATGTTGGGCATGAGAAAGTTGTCCGCGCGATAGGTGCCGCGTTTGCTCACACCGGAAACAAGCTCAATCGTGAGACCACTTCAAAGACGTGATTGGCCCCGTTTAATCGAAGTCTGGAGGAGTTTCTGCGTCGTTTCGTGACCGTAGATGACACATGGATTCATTGGTGCTCACCAGACACCAAAGGACGATCGAAGCAATGAGTTTTACCCGGTGAACGTGCTCCAAAGAAGGCGAAGACCGTGCCTTCGGCCGTAAATGTGTCAAAACAAAACTAAGCATCGGATTGTCACCAAATTTTGACAGGTGGGCTAAAAGAGGTGACACTAAATGATGGTACACTCATTTTTGGCTCACAAACAGCCCTCGTAGGTACAGTTCTTCGTATATTCTTATAAAAATTCAACCAAAGCAAACGATACACGGCGTTGTTATCCAGTCTAGAGACTGACTCTACAATCGTATAAGAGGGCAGGGATGATAAGGGTCTTGTATAGCGAATTTTTCAATGAAGGACGAGAGTCGCTCGTGAACTCTACGGGCAGAAGAGGCGGAAAGTAGATCGGCCTTTTGAGAAGTAGAAAAAAGACGATCGAAGATATTAAGAGGTCGTACTCCAGGAATGAAGAAGAAAACCTTGTAGTAGAGTCACAGTCGGTCATGAGAATATGGGAGCGAGAACATCCGTCCACCTGACCGAAATGAAATAAGGCTAGCAACAGGATAGCTGAAATTAAACAAAGAAGTTAGGCTTGAAGGCTTACTGGCCGAGGTATTCAAAGCTGCTGGAAATGATTTTGTGGAGAGCGTACAATAACTAATTCCTCAGATCTTGTCAGAAGAGTGCGAGTATATGCCTGATAAATGGAATCTCATTATCCATTGCCCGATAAACAAAAAAGGAGACCCCTCAACTGCCCCAACTATAGCTATAGATGTAGAAGTCTCCTTAAAATCGCATTCCAAATCTTATCTGCCATATCCTGGAAAAACTCAAGAAGTCGAAATCGATACCCACCACCTTTTCATAGATTTTAAGTCAGCATACGACAGCATTTATAGAGCCATATCTCGTCAAAGACGGTAACGACTTAATCGAGACATTTGATATCAAAAAAGGTTTTAGACAAGAGGACGTGCGGTCACGCGATTTCGTTAACATCATACTTGAAAGAATTGTGCGGGACCCACAAGCAAACACTGGAGGCGCAATCTTTCAAAAGTCTGTGCAACTACTAGTGTATTCCGATGATATCGACATAATTGGTAGAACTCAGCTGGTTGCCACCGGTGCGTTCACAAGTATTGAAGTGGAAGCTGCTTAAATGGATTTAACTCTCGATGAGGGCAAAGTCAAGTACATGCTAGCAACAAGAAGAGACACACAACATCGACGAATTGGTCAGAATGCCACACTCGACAGCTATAATTTCGAGCTGGTAAGGGACAACACGTCAGTAGAAATAAAAAAACGAAGAATCACTCTTGCCGATGGCTGTTTCTTTGGGGGTAAGGAGGCCCTATCCTAAAAAAAACTAAGAAGACTCCATACAAGACCTTGACCATCCCAGGCCTACTTTATGGCACTGAATCAAGGACTCTATAGAAATCAAATGAAGATATTCTCAGTTGTTTCGAGAGAGAAATCCTTTGAAAAATATTCTGTTCCGTTTCCGTTGACGGGCATTGGAGGAGAAGATTTAACGACGAACTATACGAGCCGTATGGTGACACCAACCGACCTAGTCAGAAAACCGCGCATCAGTTGCCGGATATGTCTAGAACATGTAGAACGAATGGACACCAATGCTCCAGCTCACTAGGTCTCCGAATCTAACCAGGAGGGAAAACACAATAGAGAAGGACCTCACCTTAGGTGACGCGAACAAGTAAAGGGTGTTTGTTTTAGAGGTGTACAATTTCAATATGAAATAAAACACTTGAAGCTAACGTTGATGTCTATGATATTAGTTTTATTTAATAGATAAATTGATGCCATGAGTGTTTAAATATGATATCAGGCATATGCGCGCCACGGCTAGCTCTAATGAAACGCAATTGTGAAGTCCAATTTCCGACAACTTTATCGAGCAACTAAGGCCGTATATCAGCAATAACACGGCGAATGTTGACTTCCAAATCGTCCAACGTCTCTGGTTTATCATATACTCCCAAAGAAAGTAATCTAAAGGTGTGAGATCACAGCATCGTAGAGGCGAGTTCAGAGGTCCATTACGCGAAATTTGCTTAGCGCATAATGTTTCCCGCAATAAATTGATGGTATCGCGCTCCATGTGGCATGTAGCGCCATTTTGTTGAAACCAAAGCACTGTCACGCCAATGCCATTCAACTGATGAACGAAGAAGTCAAATCAAAAATCATGCTTCTATAGCGCTCTCGATTAAAGGTAACATATTGGCCGGCATCGTCCTTAAAGAAATATGAGCGGATGATTCCACCAGCCCATAAAGCACACCAAAAAATTAGTTTTAATGGTTTTAAGGGCGTCTCGACAAGGGCTTCCGGGTTTTCTCCACTCCAAATTCGGCAATTTTGCTTGTTGACATATCCATTCAACCAAAACTGAGCCTCATCGGAGAACAAAATTTTGCGTTGAAAATAAGGATCAAGCTGAATCATGTGTTCGGTTTGGTTCGGTCACGCGGTTTCAACTCTTGCACAAGATGGATCTTATAAGCTTCCACAAAGTGGATAGGCATAGCTCCAATTGATGTGCACGATGGTGAATCGACTTATTGTAGAAACAGTGTTGCCAATTTAAAAATCAAACCTCTAAAAAAAAACACCCTTTATAAGGGGGCCTCAACGCAACTGGTGGCAGTTAGCTAAAGACGAGAATAAGAGCAAGCGGCTTGTTAGCTGAGGGCCAGGTTCATTCGTAAACTTTAGCAACACTTATGTAAGCATAGCGAATTGTTCGTTTCATGGCGTGATATTTAGTTGCCTTCTTAGTCTCTAGAAGATCTGCTGCAGCCCACTGCATTTCTCTGGTGGTCCGTCAATATTGTTTATTTAAAATATTGGAGAAGTGCTCTGGGTTAATCGCTACATTATCAATTTGGTTTATGATGAGGTGAACGCCGTGTTCCTTCGTGAATATTGAAGTGAGTAGGCTTTGTACTAGCATGTGTACGTGGTATCGTCTAGACTGTGCTTTCCCATTGTACTGGGAAAAATGTCTTCCTTCTCAAATCACTAGTACATTGCTCGTAGGTGTTGCGGATGTCGTAGAAACATTTATTTGAAGGCATTGCCTGTTTTCCTCTTTAGGAGCTTGAGTACATGTCGAGCTGATGTTGGCTAATTAAGCCCTGATTCGGCTTGCTAAAAGCCTTGCTTTAATCTGGTGCTCATAAAAAATGCGCACCCAAACAAAAGCTACTACTAATCTCTGTAGCAATCACTGCATTATTTGGTAGAGCTATGCATTCCTCGTTTATTTCCTTTCATATGTTATTTGCCTTAAGCAGTATGTGGTCTCGTGTATTTGCTCAATTGCACATGGCATAGTACTGGTCTTAAGAGTCTTTAACAGTGATATTGCCTTCTCCGGGCCTCTTGTCACATTCACAATAGTGTTGCCTTCAGCCTAACCACCCAGACCCTTGTTGAGATATACGAGTATCGGCACAGGTTCGCCCGCCACTATCTCTCATTCAACACCCTGCTTGATCTTCAAAAATCCTAATTAAATTCAGCTTATCTAAGGAATCTGCCGTGATGACTATTGACCGCACCACGATTCAATTGTGTGAATTCATCAACTTTTATCGAGGTTCACTCAATTTTGATAGAGCATGCAGGATTCCTTTCCTGCTAAAAATTCGCGCTTATAATTCAGAATGTCAAGTCGGAATGGTACGCAAAGGTAAAATAAGCACAACTTACAGGAAGTCATAGTTTAAGCAATGGGCACCACCATATTATCTCTAATCGCTCTATGCTCGACCATCAAACAGAATAACCGCAATCGTAAAACAGTTGACTGGATATCCATTGGTACACATACTCGTAGATCGTCGATTATGTCTAATGCTGCCTGCTTTAAATTTTCAATGGTGTTGCGACAGAGAGTCTGTCTGGCAACATGATCTGCATATGGCCGGGCCTAGTAAGGCCTATTTTTGAGAGCGTCTAGCAGAATCAGCAAACAGACATCATTTAGTTATACATACTAGCGCAGTCCGCATCTATAAATAAAGTTCTGTGTTTACGTTCGCAAGCCTGTTTTGGGCAAACAAGACGGTTTCATCTCAATGCTTATCTAGAGCGATAAAGATCTACTACAGAGTGGTGGACAGTAACTGATATGACCCTTTTGCTGCAAAGTTGAAGTAATTCCATCGATACGAAGCAACTTCTCATTTGTCATGGACATTTCCCTAAAAACTTTTCTGCTCCTGAGCTCTTTAACATGCCTTTTAGATATCTGGAGCTAAGTTAACTACTTTTGTCTCCTTCTTGTAGCAGAGATGGTCTAGTAACCTGTCAAACCAGATAATCGTTGGAGATCCAGAAATGTCTTGCCTTAAAATTACAGCTCACAATTAAAAAGAGAATGTGGTGCCCCCTTAAAGGAGTAAGAGCGGGTGGAGGTTTATCTTATCAACAACCCTCTGGGCATCTTTTAATATTTGCATGTTCTTGACTTCGATGGCCCATGTTCGTAAATATGCACACGATTCAATAGTCGACATTTTGGAATGCCTCAAGGGTCGATACTGTTGCCTGCTTTCTTTTTTCAAAATATTTGGCTCTATTGATGTTTGGATTATATTTTCATGCTTTGTTGTAAGAAGATCCTTCCCATTCGTTCATTTTCTCATCAAAGCACCACAATATTTCAGAAAGAGGCTAAGAAGCTCAGTTCTATTTCCCACCAGGTTCATTGACCCCAAAGCCCAACCTAAGGAATTTTCTCAACCTTAGACTTCCTTTTAAAATTCAAAAACCCGATTAAGAATATTTTGCATATGAAAGCCGGAAAGAAAATCCGATTGCCCGATAGGGTTAAGTTGCATAGAATTACGTGGATTGAATTACGCGCTCGTAACACTTAAACAACAGGACGGGTACCCCCATAAATAAATTAAGCGGGTCGACCTCTTAACCTTCGGTCGTCGCCAATAGGCCACACTGATAGTCTGTAGATACTTACGGGTATCCGCGTTCATTAAATAGCAGAAAATATCCATGAAATGTGAGTAAATACCTGAAAATAAAAAAACAGAACACAAAATTAGATTTAAAGAATAAATTAGAGCAGTGTAAAGCATAACTGTGAACATAAACTTTAAGATACATATGCACGAATTGGTCGGAAGAGTTCATGTTTCTGGCTGACTACATGCATACGAGGCCATGGTTTGACATGTCGTTTTGACTTTTGAATACAAAATGACATGATTCGGGTGATGGACCTTTGAGATTGGTTTTGTATCTTTTTTGTTTTTTTATTTAAACCATATCTACGTACGTATATCGACACAAACTCAGACTCAGACCGTCACTATCATCATAGGGGTGAAGTGAACTTTTATTTTTTTGAATTTGAAAAGTTTCTGGCTGATGGCACATTAGGAATTGACATATGAGTTTCTCATGTGAATAAATCAACGCTTTTTGTCAGTTGGCAGTCAGTAGTTGGTTGGTAGTTGGAAGTTGGAAGTTGACAGTTGGCAGACAAATCCCAGACCAGAGGGGGAAAACTATTTAATTTTTAATTAACATGCATTCAATTTGTTTTCATTTGAAAAGTTTTTTCGACTAGACTATGACTAATTTGGAGCGTCGGTTAATGAAATCAGATGTCATGTTGGTATTCCATTGAATGTAAATTAATATACTGGATAACAATGGTTGTGGGATTATGGATGAGGTACCTCAGTAGGGGTCAGAACACACATCACCTTAAAAACGACCGTGTTCCTGAGATGAGGTCTTCAAACTATCAATGACAATAAGGGCTCTGGCTTATCAGTGCCCACATTAAGGAATGGAGAATGAAATCAGACTGAGGTGTACTAGATTATTGGAAATGATAATAGTTCACTAGATTCTTATCTAGATATATCGTCACAAGTGGAGAGCGATTGTGGCCAAGTTATATACCATACAGACGATATCCCAACAACCAATCTAAGCCAGAGTGTGGGAATTCCCACGGATTCAAGATTCCGAGATCTGGACCGTATTTGAAAGAAAATCAAAGCTGACAAGCCAAGTAAAACTGATCGATACGGGTCCACTCAAATGGACAAAATATTGGGTTGTTCAAAAGTCATTGCGTTCTTTTTTTCATTTGATTTTCAGGTGCGTTTATTTGATATACGAGTACGTAATGAACATTCATCAAGGATGTGTTGGCCGTTTTGTTCGTTGACTTTCTGCCATCTCTCGGACAACCTCATAGTACCACGTTTTTGAAACTTACTACCTTTCTCTGCAAGAAACTTGTCAAGATACTGTTTGAAGAGGTCTTCAGAAGTAAACGCTCTACCACTCAAGAAGTTTTGCAAGCTGCGAAATAAGTGGAAGTCTGATGGCGAAAGACCTGGCCTACACTGTGGAGGTGGCAACACATCCCAACCAAGCTGCAGCAATTTTTGCCGAATGACCAAACTTGTGTGCAGTCTTGCATTGTGGTGGAAAGCCGCCACACCCTTCCGACTGATAAGCTTGGGATGTTTCTGTGCAATGGCATCTTTTAATTTCTGTAGTTGCTTACAGTAGATATCGGCATTAATCAATTTGTTCCTTGGAAGCAGCTCATAAAAGACTGGTCCCTTTCGATTCCACCAGATTGACAGCATCACCTTCTTTTGGTAAATGTCTGCCTTCGCTTCATCTCGCGTACTCCAACATTCATCAGGAATGGATCGTTTTCTTTACTTTTGATGTGTTGAGCGCAGACGTTTATGCGTTTCGTCAGATGAATTTCTTTCAACTCACGCGGTACCCAAATATCGGGTTTATTTAAGAAGGACGGCGAATGGCTAAAAAATGCTTCGTAGAAGCAGTATATCCAGATGGGTGCTGGTCCGCTAAACAGCGAGTAGGACCCATTGCAGTCAAAAATCTGCTCTGTTAGTAAGCCCGACTCCAACTTCCTCGTGGTGCAATCTGGGTATTTCTTCGGAAATAGCGAACGGGATGAGGACGAATGGCGAGTTTCCTACGCCACAAAAAAGGATAAGTGTCGGTTGGTCTATGGCCCAGCCTCGGATACCGACGGATGACTTGTTGACGGCCTTTGGATATCGAATAAGGACAATGATTGGATTATGGAACGTTAAGACCCTTATCGACTCACTCCAAGAAGGGCCTCATAACATCAGATTCTTTCAATTGGAATGCGAGTTCACACGATATAATATCGACATCCTGGGACTGAGTGAGACTGATATAAGATGGTTCGTTGCTGGGGAATACCAGTCCCTAACAAAAAGCACTGTCATGCTCTACTCTGAAAAGAAAGCTGGAAATGATCGGAGGTCTGCAGTAAGATTGATGCTAGCTCCAGCTGCGCGATGAAGCCTCACAATGAACGGATATTGACGGCTAGATTCCAGAGTAGAGTAAGAAAAGTCACCATTATACAGTGTTATGCTCCAGAAGGCTGAAGACGCGGCTAGGGATGAAAAGAACGATTTTTAAAGCCAATTAAGTGCCGCCCACAATCAAACGCCTAATGGGGACGTTTAGGTAGCTACAACACTGTGCTTAAGCACGTGATGGGAGTTTACGACCTTGGAGAACGGAACGGCTACGGTGAACGATTTGGGGATTTCTGCAATACGAATCGCCTTGTCATTGGAGGTACGCTGTTTAAGCATAACACCTGCCACAAGATCAGCTGGGTCTCAACTGACAGGCAGCGAACATCCAATCAGACCGATCACATTGCAATCAGCCGTCGCGTTAGAAATTGTCTTCTAGACGTCCGAAATAGGCGCGGAGCAGACATTGAACAAGAACGTGATCACCATCTTATGTTAGCCCATATACGCCTCTGTACTGCATCCGTCAACAGTAACCGCTCAAACTTGCTCAAAACAACCAGGTTCAATACTGACAGACACTGGGATCCGCAAGGGCAGGACCACCTTGCCTTAGCAGAAGCAATCAGCAGAACAACGCAGAATAGCGTGGACGACCACTGGAATGCTGTGAAAAATGTGGACAAGCACCTATGTCGGTAAAAGGCAGACTGCACACGTCTTTCGGCTAAATCCTGGAGACGGATCGATGAGCGTAAAGCAATCAAAGATCGGATTGCAGCCGTCCCAGAAGTAGAGAGAATCGAAATAGAAGTCTAATACCGTGTGAAGAAGAAGGAAGTACAGCGTAGTGTAAGACGTGACAAGCGTCAGTACATCGACACACTGGCTTCAAGGGCAGAAGAAGCAGCAAGCAGGTACGACAGTAGCGCTGTATAAAAAAAAACCAAAGAGCTCGATACCATCTACTGATTTCGGATGACGAGCAACTCACTAGATGGAGAGATCATTTTGCTACGGTCTTAAACCACTTAGACGATGGCGCTATAATCTCGAATTCGAATGAGTTTTCCGAGGCAACAGTAAAACCGAAATAATGCCAGCAATCAGGTTCCTCAAGGAAGATAAGGCGGAGGGTATTGGATGGCATCCTTGCTGAACTATGCCAAGCGGCGCCAAATACTTCGGCTCAGCCGCTCATATGCAGAGCGTGGGATAGTGAATTTTCCCAGGAGTGGAAAACATGACGATTATCCCCATTAGGCTACCAAAAGAAAGAAACTTGGTGGAGTGTGGAAACTGGAGCCAAAATAATGACTAGAATAATTCTGGAACGAATCAGACAACATTTAGATTCAACTCTCGACGTCGAACAGGCAGGCTTTCTAGATCCTCCTGTATAGACCACATAAACACCTTACGGATCATTATAGAGCAATGCGTTGAGTACACGTCTCCGCTACATTTAGTATTTATCGATTTCGAAAAGGCTTACGACAGGTTGAATCGAGATGCTATATGGTTGGCCTTACGCAGGTGAGGCATCCTGGGAAGCTAGGAAGCTATTACTAAAGCTACATACGAGAGTGGTAAGTGTCTCGTCTTGCACAATGGTAAGGTATATGAGGATTTTTAAGTCGAAAGTGGAGTACGTCAGGCGTGTATACTGTCACCACTATTGTTTATCGGTGGTTATCAGCGATGTGCTCCATGCAATTGTGATTGAGGGAAGGTAACTGTGGAATCCGATGGACAATGACATCTTACCTTAAACACTTAGACTACGATGACGATGTTTGCCTACTTTCACATCTGATAATGGACCTTCTTTTGATGACCCACAATAAAAATAAACACAGCCAAAACAAAAGCCACCCACGGCCAACTTAACATTGCCGGGCAGAAAGTCGAGAGAGTGGACAACTTTTTATACTTAGGAAGTGTAGTTTCGGCTAACCGAAGTGGCACCGAACTGGATGAGTGCAGCAAGATCGGGAAGGCTAAACTTGCGTTCGGAATGCTATCCAAAATCTGGAAAAGCAATGCTTTCAGCTTAAGAACGAAACTGCGACTGTTCCGCCCCAACATACCATAGAATCTGTGCTGCTTTATGGGTACAGTACTTGGGAACTTGGAAAATGGACACCACTACCACACGCAAGCTGCAAACCTTCGTACATGGATGTCTAAGAATCATCTTTAAGGTTTTTTGGCCCAGTCGTATCTTTAATGCACAGCTTTATCATAGAAAGGGCAAAGAGCCTACGAGAAAGTGGCAATAGATTAGGCATATCCTACGACGTGAAGACAGTTCCAGGCAGAGTAGCGGGGCGGACGAGACATACATGGCGCAGAACAGTCGAGGAGGATTCGCTCTTTAAGAATGAGTTGGAGAGATCTCAAACGCGTTGCAGAACTGCGAACACGATGGCACGCAGGCGTTGTTGACGCACTATGCTCAGGGGTTAAAGGATACGAAGGTCTACCGAAGCGATGATCGCATTTACCTGACTAAACACCATCACGGAACCGGGCGAACCAATTCTGGCACTGGCGCCTTTCAATGACATTTCTGCCGTAAACTTTACGAAACCTTTCCCTTGCCTCAGTTGTTTTCTACCCTTTTCTGAAGTAAGAAAGGAAAATATGGCGAATATGCTCACGCCAACTTTTTTTTTTTGCTTTGGGTTAAGTGTCAACGACAATTGATAGATACCCATGTCACACCCAGATACAAATACATGAGGGCAAAGCCGTCTATTGCAAAATAAACCCAATATCTTTTTGAGCAACCCATATCGAAAATCCATGATTGTCGCGAGTGGATATAGTATTTGGGCTAGACCAGGAGGCACATTCTCCAATTCAGGGGCCGATTATGTATGTATGGCAAAGTGCTTCGACTAAATATTTTATCGCCTTGAAAGACATTTTCTACATATTTAATGCTCCGTCTTTAAAAAGATGCAAAAGGAAGGCAGTACACTCATCTAAGAGACGTGTGTCACGACCGTTTTAAAGTCAACGCCGAAAACTGACGAAATATTTTACCGAGCATGCCTTAAAAAAGAAGAAGTTTATAATAAAGCTCCGGGATCCATGAAAACAGAAGCGGTTTAGAAGAAGTTAACTAAACTTTGCAAGTTGCTAATAATATTAAAGTTGGTCAAAAGAGAATAAAGCCTTCATGATATATCTATGACGTAGGACGAAAAGACTACCATCAAGCGCATTAAAAGAGCCAGTTGGACAGTGGCTCATAGAAAAACAAGACATAAGAACGACTGCACACTTCTTAAATTCCCAAGACTCAGTTCAACAGAAAAATGTTCAGTAATGGTGAGCAGAAAACCAGTGACAATACTACCAGTGACAATACTACCAGCAAAGTCTTTCGAATGTTAAGCTTCGAAGCAGTGAATCTCATGAAAACATAAAATGAATTAGAAACACGCACATAAGTCTACAACAAGATGACGTGGAATGCACTATGAAACAACAAAGTGCAAACTCTAGCTTCCAGAATAAGAAACTACAGCCTGTGGTGCTATCAAGCAAAATAGACTATTCGACGATAGACATTTCCTTCATGTCAACTTGGCGATCACTGTGCCGTAACTAGAACTATACTCGTACATCACAGTAGCCTCAGCCTATTGGTCTCGTCCACCCGGTCACTTGCCAAACTAATAAGCGCAGAGAAAATAGCACCACTATAATGAAATCTCAGAAATGACTGAACGTCAAAAGCAGGACTTACGACCGTTGGGTTTATGTGACTGAATCAACGCAAGTGTCAGCATGTATTACTTAAGAGTATTTAATGCTGAGGTCAATGAGGATTTTTCAGTACTAGTCAGGGTCCGAAAAATAGAGATGCTGGCGTATGAACCCTTAGTGGGTCGATGGTAACTCTTGTTTTCCCGCAGCGCGCGCTCAAGGGATTCAAGTACCATTAAAATGTTTGCAGACAGTACGGGCGGAGGAAAATTATGGAGGAAAGAAGGATAGGTACCGATGTACGTTGGTTTTAAATGTCTGAATGTTGTAATGACTAGGAAATAGAGAGCTCGGCAGGGCATTCCACAAGCGAGTTGTTCGGAACGAATCAAAAATATTTCAGAGTACGTCCGAAAGTGGGCTTGAGGGTATACTGATGAGCATTCGTAGCGAGACGGGACTTACGGTTGAAGGTTTGAAAAGGCGGAATGCTACTGGCGATTCCTATGGTGCACTGATGGTGGAAATAGCGATAAAACAGTGTGAGACATGAGACATTATGTCGGTGTTCGAGGGTGTGCGTTGTTGGAGTTATTGGTATCAGCTATTAGTTTTATCGCACGGCTTTGAATCCGGTCTAGCAGGCGCAGAGACGTTTTGGGCGAATCCGACCAGATGTGGGCATTGTACTCCAATTTCGGGCGGATAAACTCCTTATAATAAATGGAGTGAAAAGTGACCTCCTTGGGAATTAAAAATTTTTTTTTTTAAATGTTTTTTTATATTATTCAATATAGTCCCCTTCTAGTTTGATACACTTATTCCAGCGATTGTCCAACTTCTTGATCCCGTCCGAAAAGTAATTTTTCGGAACGTCTGCAAAACACTCCTCCGTGGCGTCGATGATTTCCTCGCGTGAGCTGAATTTTTTATTGGTGAGCCATCTTTTGAGGTTTGGGAAGGGATAATAGTCCGAGGGATCCAAACTCAGTCCGATTCCACATCAGCAAGTCCAAACACTCTTTCGAAGTGCTCTCGCGTTTTTTTGGTCAAAAGTGAGCATTCACGGCACCCAGCGGCAGGATAACTTTTTCATATGCAGAATATTGCCCAAAATATGGCGTGTGCGCTCAGTACTAATCTTTGTGGTATCTGCCAGCTCGCGCACCTTCACTTTCCGGTCAGCCAACACCATTTCATGTATTTTTTTGACATTGTCCTTTGAAACCGCATCGGAGGGCCTGCCGCTGCGGACTTGACCGGTAGTGGAGTTGCGGCCACCGAAACCAATATTTGACGGTGTAATCTGACGGAGCATGAGCCTCATAATGTTTATCCAACTTTTCTTTTGTTTCCTTCGCCGTTTAGCCTCTCAAAAAATAATGTTTTACGAGAGAACGAAAATCATTTTTGTCCATACTCAACATGATGCCAAACACGTCAACAACAATCAGCTGTCAAAACAAAACTAAAGACAGTATCGCACTGAAATTTGGCATGTCTGCCTAAATATGAACGGACTTCAAGGCATCATAAGCTTTTTTGCAGTAGCAGCGCATTCTGGCGGTCAAGGAGGTCACTTTTCACTCCATCTAGTAACACTTCTTTTTTTGTCATGACAATGACGATTGGGTGTTGCTCTTTATTAAACTACAAAGAAACGGTGAACAGAGATATCTGTGGGCGCATCCAATAAAAACACTGAATTTCATCTTGAGCTATGAATGTGAAATTTTCTGATATCTCCACCTGCATCAAAGCAATGGCAGGATCATATTTATCTGACGATACAGCATGCTTATCCTGATGGTATGAGTTGGCTTGGCATCTCTTGAAGTACGCGTGCTCAAAAAATTTTGGAGACATATCCAAAACATGTTTTATTAAGTCAGAAATAGTCCCAGTTTCCTGAATATTGGTTATCGTTCCGTCAACGGTTTTCCACACATACCATGTTACTTCCGGAGGTAAGTTATCACACTTTTCAACCCATTCGTCCAGTTTATTTTCCAATTCGTCTTTGCAGAGCTCACAAGCATTCAACCAGCATTGTTTGCTTGGCTTGTCACAAATCGCAGTACTTATGAAATCGTGATTATATTTTGGACTTCCAATTGCACTATGGAGTGAAATAAATGCTAAGCTATAATTTTCTTTACTTTTTCCAACAATTACACCATGCTCTTTAACAAAGAAAGCATGAGTTTCAGATAGTGTTGCGTATAGATGCCGAATTTGGATCTTTTCCTTTTTCTTATTTTCAAGGCGAATATTGATGAAATCCTTGGGACCAGGAGATTGTCGACTTACATCGTCACGTTGATAAAACTCTTCAATTTGTTTTCTTATTTCCTCATTTAGAGGTGATGTATGTTTCTTTTGGATTGACTTGGTGAAATAGGCTTCATCGCTGGTATCAAGCAGTTTTTTTTAGTACTAACTTTGGCAAAGCTTTTCGAGCCCGTGCTGTGGCCTTTCCTAATGATTATGGTGTTATTATACGAGTCATCTTGGGGAAGTGTCTTGTTATCTGCTGTTTTTTTTGAACTGAAAGACCTTCAATTTCCAATTTTTTCTTTAATCTACTTTTCCTGCACGTCTCTTGATGTTTTTTCTTGTATTCTTCGTATTTTCCTTCTCTTTGTAATTTTTCACTCCTTCGCTTCATTTACACAGTAAACGTTAAAACAACCGACTTAAGGGGAAATCCAAATAAAAGAGCCTTTATTAGGGGTTTTGTGGTTCTATATATACACGGAAAGTGTTATACATTTGCAGGCAGAGTTGCCTTATATTAAATTATATGAATTGACAGAGTATTAACTCATATTTTTCTTAACACTCCCACTTTTAGATAATTTAACATTTTAATTACATGGTTTAATCATTATTTTTTTCTATAATTCCAATTAACAATCTAAATTTTTGAAATTTATCTTTACTTAGACCCTTTGCTAAAATGTCAGCTTGTTGTTGTTCAGAAGGAACAAAGTTTATCAAAAATTCTCCTCTTTCGTATCGCTCACGTATGAAGTGATAACGAACGTCTATGTGTTTCGTTCGTTTATGAAACTCTGGATTTTTGATGAGCCAAATCGCTCCTTGGTTGTCCATTTTCAGCATAGCATCGCCAATACCACCCGGAATCATCTCAGAGAGCAACTGCTGTAGCCATATCATGTCTTTTACTGCTTGTGATGTGGCTACGTATTCTGATTCAGTAGTTGACAAAGAAACACATTTTTGAAACTGTGATGACCAAGACAACGGGCCACTCCCGAGTGAAAAAATGAATCCAGTAGAGCACCATGTTCCAGGATCCCCTACATAATCAGCGTCACTGAAACAAACTAACGAATAACATTTAGTTCTTTTTAAAAAAATATACCCATTCGTCTGGTTCCGCTGATATATTTCAAAATTCTCTTCACAGCGTTGACGTCATGATTACTTGGCGAATCCAAATATCGGGAAACCACTCCTACTGCAAAGGCAATATCTGGACGAGTCGCCACTGCCAAATACATGAGAGAGCCTACGGCTTCTCTGTAGGGAAATTTCACTACTTCCGAAGATAGAGTATCTGGTGAAGAACATTGCTCCGCTGGAGTTGACACCGGCTTGCAACAACTCATGTTGAATCGTTTCAACAACCGCTCAATGCAGTTCGATTGGCCCACATGAATTCCATCCCCTGGTTGAACTGCGGTTTCCATCCCGAGAAAGCAACCAGCTTCCAAAACTGTGACTTCGATGTAAACAGCTCAGATTTTGCATTTATTATCTGCTGATAGAAAAATGCAAGGTTCCATTTTGCCAAGCCTTAGCCTGAATTCCCGCAGAACTCCTGTCAGCTTTTGATTCCAACAGCGGGACGCCTGTTTGAGTCTATACAAACTCTTTCGCAATTTGCAAATCTTATCTGTGCCACCACCGAAACCCTCTGGGTGATGCATGTAGATTTCCTCAGTGATATCGCCATGTAAAAATGCAGTTTTGACATCAAATTGGGTCAAAACAAGTCCTTCGTTGGCTGCAATGGCATGAATGGAACGAATCGAGGTGAACTTAGCCACTGGATTGTACGTTTCTCCATAGTCGATGGCATATTCCTGGGTGTAACCCTGTGCAACCAATCTCGCCTTATACTTTTGTTTTCCAGCGCCTAGATCCTTAAGTTTATAAACCCATTTGCTACTAATAACTTTCCTACCAGGTCGAGATACCAAATCCCATGTGCGATTTTTTTAAAGACTACTTATCTCGTCTGCCATTGTTTCTTTCCAATTTGTCATCTCGTAGCAGGAAATAGCTTATTTGTAACATTGTGGCTCTCCTTGCATTAAATACGCATGCTCTTCCACAAAATTACAAGCCCCTGGTGCAGTATCCTTTCTTTTGCGTAGTCGACTCTTCAAAGGAATAGACTCGTTGGGCTCATATACCACATGGTATAGCGTCCTCCTCATCACATTGGTAATCCTCCTTTTCCACTTGTTCTTCTGTCCTTACATCAACATCGTCTTGTTTTTCCGTATCAATAATAACATTTTCTTGTGAAAGATTATCGCGCTTGCTCATATGGATAACAGATGTACTTGGAGATTCGTTGAAAACACTATTTGGAAGTCTTTCTAGTTCGCTGTGCTGCTCCACTTCCCTAAAAACGACATTTCTGACAATTACCACTTTATTTGTTGCAGATGTCCAGATCCGATAGCCTTTGGATGTGTCCGAGTATCCCATGAACAGACCCTTTTCAGCATTTCTGTCCCATTTTTGGCGTTTTTGCTTGGGAACATGTATAAATACCTCAATACCAAACGTTTTAAAATCCTTGACCCTAAGCTTTCCTCCACACCACATATCGAAGGGGGTTTTTCTTCCCAAAGCGCTGTCCTCAGTGCGGTTCAAAACGTATCCAGCAGTGTTAACTGCTTCTGCCCAAAACCTTTTACTCAAATCCTTTGCACTAAGCATAGTCCGAGCAGCTTCGACGACTGTGCGATTTTCTCGTTCGACGCTCCCATTTTGCTCGGGGGTGTAAGGAACACTGGTCTCATGCCGAATGGAATGTTTCCTTAGAAGCAATTCAACGCCTTTGTTGACAAATTCCAAACCATTCTCAGTACGGAGTGTTTTTACTGAGTAGTGGCTTTCTGAGTTAGCAAAATGTAAGAATTCTTCAATGGGCGAACAAACTTCTGATTTCTTCTTCAAAAATTGTACGACTCTGTAATGTGAAAAATGATCTTTGAAGAGGACAAAGTATTTAACTCCTCCTAATGATGTCTCTTCCATTGGTCCACATACGTCGGCATGCACAAGTTCCCCTGGTTGTTTTGCCTCAAAAGAACTCCTTGAAAACGGGATTCGATGCATTTTTCCAAAGACACAAGCATCACACATAAAATCTTGATCATCTATGAAACTGATCCCATTCCTTTTAAGATGATCACGCACTTTCTTGATGTTTTGGTGAGCCAGTCTCCCGTGCCATACCTTCAGTGGCAATGCTTTGGTAGTTGCCAAATTTGCCGTCGGCTTAACCGAAACCTGTACACGAAAACACATTCTGAATAGCTGCGCCTCACGCTCTCCCACTGCCACGATAACTCCGTCTACATTAATAAATTCGCATCTCATCTTATCAGAAACAAATTTTAACCCTTTATCCAATGCACGACTTTAGGAAAAAAGATGAATGGAGATTTTGGGCACATACAAGACATTAGATAAATGTTTTTTACACCACCCTTTTCCATTAAACGACAAGATGTTGATGTCGCCCGTATCTAATGCTAATATTTTTTGACCGCTTCCAACTCTAATCTCAATGGGGTTAGAAAATGTTTTATAATTTATGAACCAATCCTTTCGAAATGTCATATGATCACTAGCATCTAAATCAAGATACCAAGAATCATTGGACTCACTATCATCAACCAGCAGTGCATTGCACACCTTTAATTCTCTCTCCTCTACCGTGCCTGCACTTCCACTCCTTTTAGCTTCCGTTGTATTGGATTTTCTTCCTGTTGGTACTTCGCCCCTGCTTCCAGCCCTCATACGATCATCATTCTTTGAACTTGGCTTAATCACAACTATTACCTCGCCCTTGCTTCCAGTCCTCACACGATCATCACAGCAGCTTTTAGCACCGCAGCTTTCAACACTGCACATCAGTGCATCTTCTTTTCTCATTCCACCTTTGATTCCATTGTTTTTATATTCAGTTAGCTTTTTGGTACATTCTCTTTTCCAGTGTGCCACTTCATTGCATCTGAAACACTTACCGGGTTGGAAAGTTTTGTTTTTGGGTTGTTTCCAATGTCTTCGTTTCGCAATTAGTGCCGATGTGCTTGTATCTGGAACAGATGAGTTTGAAAGCATTCTTGCTTCTTCTATGATTAACCGTGACGTTAAATTCTCCAAAGTTTGCTGATCTTTTGTTGTTGACTCCCACGCAGAGAAAAAATGCTTAAAGCTTTCGGGAATTGTCCTCAAAATTTTTGTGATTACTATGCTTTGCGTAATCTCCTCCCCTATGTCCCTCAGCTGCCGTACTATGTTTTCTAATTTTGATATGTGAGTTGCAACGTCATCGTCAGGTTCCATCTTAAATGTATAAAACCGCTGCAGCAGCATATGAACATTTGCATTTGATGATTGCTCGTATACCGACCGAAGTTTTTCCCACATTTCTTTTGCAGTGATGCAATTTACAATATGGCGAAGTGGTGTCGGGCCAACACTCATTGCAATTATACGTTGCGCCTTACAATCATTTTTCGCCCACCCAGCTAATCGTTTTTCATAAGTTTCCTCAGTCTCAGACTCTGCCTTAACCGGTCGGTTAATAGCACCATTAACAAAATTGTATAGATCTGAGGCACTGGGTAATATTCTCACCTGGAACTTCCATACAGAATAGTGTTCAGAGTTCTGCAATTTGTCAATCTTGAAAATTTCGTTTTCCATTTTCACTTTACTTGGCAAAAAAAATTAATTTATTTAAATGTATTATTCAGCTATTTCCGAATATATGTAAATATGAATATAAAACGAAAGGTATTTTAACGGACTACCGGATTTAAAACTGTTTCAAAAACTTTTCTCTTAAAAAAAAACAACCGCGTGATCTGGGTCCATAACCTGTTAAATTTAAAAGTTAAATCAACCGACTTAAGGGGAAATCCAAATAAAAGAGCCTTTATTAGGGGTTTTGCGGTTCTATATATACACGAAAAGTGTTATACATTTGCAGGCAGAGTTGCCATGTTAAATTATATGAATTGACAGAGTATTTTTCTTAACAATTTAAAATACGTTTGTGTCAATACTTGGTGATGTTTGCACTTTTTATCGTGCATCATCAAAAAAAGGGTTGCATATCCAACATTTTTTTTAAAATTTGAAAGCAATTAGCAACGTTGCTATATTTAATTAATTGTTTGATATAATTAAACGGATTGGAAATTCCCTCTTTTTTTCTTGCTCCATGTCCACTTTTCATGTAATTACCCAAATCAGTTTTTATGCCGACTACATTCCTTTTCTGACTCAGATTTTGGCACAGGAAAAATCGATTTGGTATTCTTCCGACAACTAGAGTTCTGATGTTATTGTATCCGAAGACATATCCATAACACCACAGTAAAGTAATAATCAGGGAAATGGTTTTGCCTTGTGTTTTAAGGCAACCTGCAAACGAGTAAATAATCATCTGCGTGTTTCAGAAATTTACCAACCAAACCGAGATACCATTTATTTGGCATTTACACAAAACTACAATATTTAGTTCAACATGTGATTACACATGTCTGCATGCTCATTTGTCTGTGCAACATATTTTTAAATAAATAAATCTGTTTTTTTTTTTTTTCGAATGAGGAAATTGAAAATGTTTATGCCTACTCTCCACTGAATAGCGATCCCATGGTATCGTTCATTTACATCTGAGTCTGCCCCATATTCCGCTATTCATTTCAAAACAAATGCTTTTTTGCGCCAACAAAATTCCTTTGATCGGAATTTTAATTCAATGTATCGCCGCGTCAGACCACAGCAAAACCTCATAAACAAAGAAAAAAGGAAAAATTTGCAAAAAAAAAAAACGGCCTCGTCAAAACCGAAAATTGACTTCGATTACTCATTAATGGGCACACCGGCATATCGCCACATGTTTTGCTCATATGTTGACCACCGTCACCGCAAAAAACACAAAAAAAAAACAACAACACCGTCTACTACTTGGCGGGAATCCAAAAAACAAAAAATTCAAATAAAATAAATTTAAAAAAAAAAAAAATTCCTCAAAACCATAATGAGTATTAAAACAAAACTAAAAACGATTTCCATTTCAACACGGTGCGGTTTGGATATGGCGGCTATTTTAAGAGAGCCTAACATCCCTAATCCGCCCTCGTTTTCGAGGTCTGCCTAAACAAATCCCATAATCGAGCGAGCATAATGAACACACCACAAAAGAATGAGAAGACAATCGAAAAGGAAACCAAAGGAGGATAGAGATTTCAAACCAAAAAAAAAAAAAACAAAAAGAAAAATTCTTATAAACACATCGGATTGAGTGGTGTAGGCCTGAGGAACGGGTAAACTTGGTACGGAACTCAAACTCAACAAAAAAAAAAAACACCGCCAAAGACCCCCATCTCAACCACTGTTTTCCAACCACCAGCACTGGTGGAATTATTTCTTTTTCTTTCCTCCGTTTCCAACTCAACCAAACCATCATCGCTAATAACAACAAAAACAGACAGCCAACAGCCATAACAAACATAAATTATGGGCGTTTCAGTGTTTTTTTTTTTTTTTTTTTTTTACATACACCACCCACAAGTCTTCCACTCAGGCACCGACCCTGGTTTTGGATTCTCTTTAAAAACGAAAATAAATTCTCTAATCACCGTACGATTTTGTTTTTTATGACTTTGATAGAAAAAACAGAGGGTCGATAAATTGTTGGTTTACACAACAACAATAACAACCAGAGCAACGCAACAACACAACAGCACAACAACACAGCAGCACAACAAAGCAATTGCGTATCCGGGTTTTTGTTTATTCCATCATTCCGTGTGTTAGCCAAGACACCCACCCTACTGATGTTGGTTAGGGGCTGCAGAGGGTTGAAGGCGAATGGACACCATTCCCGCCATGTGCGTCCAGCGGCAGTGGCAATGGCAGTGTTGAAATTGCTCTCAATTTGCCGTCATAGTCCATGGTAATGATAGTAAATGGTTTGAGAGGGGCCCGAAGTTGGAGGGCGTCCGGCCCTGCCCGGCCCGGCCCGGCCACGGCCCCATCGGCCAGCGTCAATGCTATGTATGTAGCAGCAGCATCAACCGGAACGAAGCGTGATGTGATTAACCCTTTTGTTGTGCCTCGTACTCGTAATTTGTTTTATTGTTTTTCTATTGACAGAAATTGGCAAACAAAGGCACATGACAGAAGCAGAAACAGGCGGGGTGCACCATGCTCTTATACGACTATCGAGGGATATGATTAACTGACTCTATTGTAGCAGAAAACTTGGTCACAGATGGCGTTAGGAGATTGCCACATTTATCATATGTAGGACAGCACAGTATGTGGGGAGTAAATGTTTACTTTGATCCATGATGGATTGAGGGCAAATCAAATTTAAGATGCGGGGCTTTAGGTTAAACGAACGAAGGGATTTAGGAATTGAATATTCCTACTAACTGGAGTCATGCCTATGACATGTGTGCTCGGGTAGGTTCCAAGAAAAAGATTCGATTTTTTTTCTGTTGTTTTGAGACAAACACGTGGGTTCGAAGAGGGTTTGAATGAATAATGAACGAGATTTGGTTTGTAGTGATAGACATTAACGCCATCTGTTCGGTTTGGTGTGCTAAAACAGATTTGACGGTAGCATGATTGATGTAAGAAACACGAGATGGTTTCAGATTGTAGGGTGTTTGAATTGTTGTCCTGCCACAGTTGAAGGTCAAAGTTTGACTAACCGATAAACATAAGTGACGAACGGCCTCTCGATTGAATTTCAATAGGTTGAGCTCTGCGGTCGAACGATGCCAGATTGCAGCGTATTATTACAAGCCGACGACTATAAAAAGATTAAAATGATTGATATCTTCGATCATGTGGACTCGCAGTATAAGTGAGTTGTAGTCCCAGGATTGTCAAATTATGCAGGAATGTTGAAACCTAGAATGATGTTGGTAATTGGTACGACTGCATTGCTAAGTATAGGTACCTGGTACTAATCAATCTTGTTGTGATTTACACCATCAAGAGGTCTTAGAGGGTTCGTTTGAATCCTTCTACAACAACGTCAGACAGAAGGCATTCTGAGGTGGTAACTACGTGTGCCCGTTTGAAAGTTATCTTAAAGATTTCGAACATCAGAGATTCAAGAATAATGACATATCATCACACGAAAGTTATGGCCGCGTCAGCAGAGTTATCTAATAACAACTCGATGTAAGTAGTATTATAGCAACCAATGTAACTTCACCTTTCTAACAATATCTTTTTAAATAAAGCGATTTTGACTGACATATTCCCATTAATTTTGAAAGTAAACATTTGATTTAACAGGAACGGTTCTGACTTATATGTAAAATGACTTCAAGGCGGGGTCTAGTATTACTTGCTTACTTAGGTGGCGATAGAGTTCAGGATTGACCTGGGACTCAATTAACAAGCCTCTCCAGTTATCCCGGCCTTTAGCTAATTCCCTCCTGTTGCACACCCCAAATTGATTGAGGTCCCCTTCTAAAGGGCTCAGTGTTCTATTTTTGACAGCTCACGCGTGATCCGTGACATGTGTCAAAGACAAACATGCTCAGTTAGCATTGCTGCTTCAAGATGGTAAGTAGGTAGATAGGTAAAAGTGGCTGTTAGAATGACCAATCCACTTCGGCCTATTGGCCCGTTGTGGTGCCACGTGGATCCTCTTACTCATGGAACCAATTTGAGCTTATGATGAAGCGTAGGAGACTGTTTCTTTAGATCGTTTAAGTCACTGTAGAAGAAAGCTCCTAAGTGAAGTTTTCTTCTCTGGGAGAGAGCTGGACATATACAGAGTCCATGCAGCTTCTACTGGAATCGTTTGTAAAAGTGACAGTGATGACATCTATGATGGCGCTGAGATGTTTCCTATTTAGAAGGATCAGACTCTTAGAGCGATTCAGATTCAGTTTTGGCTAGATCTGTTTGGTCACTAGACATGTTGATCCAACAGCCCACCTAAGATTTGCTCTTCTAATAGCATCCAGCTTCAGTTCTAGTTTGCACATAGCGATTGCTATACGCTTTGATACCTTTTTCATGTATGAGAGATAGAGTGGTTGCAATTTTGGAGAATTCGTCAATCCTACAAATCCCTGGAATATCTCTGTGGCCCGATACCCAACATAGGTGAATGTTGAACTGCTCGGCCATCAAGGGCGATTATAGAATTTCGTAAGACTGAGTTCAGGAACCTGATATCGGTCTGACTATCCGAAAAGATGCGGACATCCCGGACAGGACTTCTTTAATCGCCAAAATTTCCGACTGGAACATACTGTAGTGATTTGGAAGGAGAAGCTTAAATTAAGCTTATCTGAGAAAACACAGCCACCACCCCGGCTATCAGTCTTCGATCCGTCTATCTAGAAATAGACTGACTTGTAGTCCATGAAAACATATTCCGGCAAATGGATATAGAGGGGACGCTTATATGAAAGTCTTTGTCAAACCAATGTTGGGCATTCTTTTTTTTTTTTTTATAGCGAGCGCGCGCTCAAGGGGTTCGTATACCCTTAAAATGTTTGTACACAGCGAGGGCGAAGAAAATTTAGTGAGGAAGAAAAAAGAGGCCCGCGCTGTGTGCAAACATTTTAAGGGTACTAAAAAAAATAATCCCTTGAGTATGCGCAAATATTAGAGAAATGTATTTCGGTTTTTCAAGACCAGCCCGAGAGAGGAAGATCGCAAAAGGTTTAAACGAGAAAGGAATGACTGCACCATCTTTCTTAAGCGTGTAAAATTCCAATACGACCAAAAACTGAGGCAAAAAATACTACAATGTCCCAAAGGTAGTAAACATTTTTGGTCGTTCGTCAAAAATATTACAAATTCTGTCTCATCCTTCACCCCAACACTTATTTACAAGATTGTGCTTTGTCCCGGCCTAGATTTGAGTGCGTCGAATTCACTTCCACTCGTGTAGCGGCAAGAGTATTTAAAGATTTTAATACATATAAATCCGCTGGTCCAGATGGTACATCTCGCCTTCTGAAGAGGTGTTCTTCCTCGCTGGCAATACCATTGCGTAAGCCTTTTCATCAATCCTACTCTTTAGGACTCTTTCCGAGCAGATGGAAAACAACATTTGTACAGAACGTCCTTAAAAACGGCGAATCTTCCTCTCTCTCCTCCTGAGGACTCATTGCACTAACGTCCCTTTTTTCCAAGGTCACGGAAACCGCTAGTTCACGATATATCTTAAGACACAAAATGACCGGCAGTACGGTTTTCGTAGTAACAGGTCCACTGGGTCCATGTCATCAAATGCATATCTCACCGAAAAGTGGGACCAAAGCGTACATTAATCTGGCGAAGGGAAGTTATTTCCAAGGCATTTCACATAGTTTGGCATCGGGCTCTTTTGTCGAAAATGCGTGATTCTGGGATCGATGACTCTCTTCTTCAATGGATTAGAAATGACCTTTCGGAACATTACGAGGGGCGTTCAATATATTCTCGGTATCGATATGAAGGAAAATGCGAATTCAATTTAAATTGTTTTTATTTTTCAATATAATCTCCCCTAACATCAATGCATTTGTTACATCTTGAGATAAGCTTTTTTAAACCCTCAAAAAAATAAATTTCCTCTTTCTCTGCAAAATACCCATTTATTGCCGAATTGAGTTCTTCATCATCCGAAAATCTTTTTCCACGAAGACATTTTTTCAAATCCGGAAACAGGCAATAATCACTAGGGGCAAGGTCTGGACTATAGGGTGGGTGTTGGACTTCTTCGAAACCACAATCTCGCGCAGCAGCCTTGGAAACTCGCGCCGTGTGAACAGGAGCGTTGTCATGAAGAAGCAACACACCCGCTGCGAGTTTACCCCGTCTTTTCTTTTTAATTTCCTCCCGCAAATTATGCGAAGTGGAAGCGTAGGATATGGCGTTGATGGTTTCACCTTTTTTTTTGTACTCAATGAGCAAGATTCCCTTTGAGTCCCAAAAAACTGTGGCCATGAGCTTCCCGGCAGACGGAGTGACTTTGAACTTCTTTGGGGGGTCTGTTCCTTTTTTATGCCACTGCATGGACTCTTGTTTGCTTTCAGGGTCATAATGGTGGACCCATGTTTCGTCCCCAGTAACAATTCGATCCATAACACCGTCCGCGTTCTCACTACACATCTCCAAAAGCTCTCTACAGCATGCGATTCTCACTTTTTTCTGAGGCGCTGTGAGCATTCGTGGCACCCACCTTGCACTGACCTTTGAAAGGTTAAGATGGTCATGAAGAATGATGTGAATGGTACCAATTGAAAGCTTGGTGATCTCTGCCATCATTTTCACCTTTATTCGGGCATCCTCAAGAACAAGTTTTTCGAATTCTTTGATGCTTTCTCCCGTAAAAGCAGTAGCCAGGGCGCCGGAGCGGGGGTCGTCTTCAATGCTCCCTCTACCTCTCTTGAACTCACTTGACCACTTTTGCACAGTTGATAATGAAGGTGCGGAACCCTGGTAAACAGCCACCAACTCTTCATGAATAGTTTTTTGACTTTTTCCTTGCTTAGTGAGAAATCTAATTACAGCGCGATGCTCAATTTTCACCATCATCGTCTCAGTTGCCATTATGATTCTGTTTAACTAGAGATAAAACGCGAAGTAATAATCACATTTATATGAAATTTTACATGAATGCACTAAAATAATAGTATTACTTGATAAATAAGTCAATTTATATATACAACCACGGCTTCACCCCGATACCGAGAATGTGTTGAACGCCCCTCGTAAATTCAAGTTGTATTGGATGGTTTCAAGTCTGATATTCACAAAATAAATGCTGGTGTGCCCCATGGCTCCGTTCTGTCTCCGACACTCTTTTCAATTTTTATCAATGGTCTCTTGTCTGCTACTTCTAATCCAATATATTCCTTTGCTGACGACAGTACTCTCTGCTTTTCATATTCGTTCCCGGATTCACGTCTCTGCTCATCGGCTGTAGAACGGGAACGGCAGCGTATGTTAAGCTTATTAAATTACTATATCAACAGCATAACCAATTGGGGAACTATCAACAGAGTGGAATTCAATGCTTCCAAAACATAATGCTGCCTGCTGTCATTAAAGCGAAATTTAAACGCCCAGCTATTATCCATGAATGGCACTTATAGTACATCGTCGAAACTGAAAAACTTTCCATTCTCGGTATGTGTGTCAATGACAACTTACGTTGGAATGACTACATATTCAGTGTCGTCAAAAATGCTGCGAAATGTCGAGGTTTCCTTCTGAGCTGGTCTCAACATACCATATAAGGCATTCATCCGGCCAAAATTGGAGTACAATGCTCACATTTGGTAAGATGCGCCTAAAACTTCTCTGCATCTGCTAGACCAGATTCAAAACCGTGCTATGAAACTCATAGCTGATACCAATATCGCTCAGTCAATGGACATCATCGAACACCGACGAAATGTCTCGTGTTTCACTCTGTTTTATAGCTATTTCCACCACCAGTGCTCCATAGAAATCGCCAGTAGCATTCCGCCTCTTCAAACCTTCAACCGTAACACTTGTCTCGCTATGAATACTCATCAGTATACCCTCAAGCCCACTTTCGGACATACTCTGAAATATCGTGATTGGTTCCTAAGCCGAACAACTCGCTTGTGGAATACCCCGCCGAGCTCTCTATTTCCTAGTCATTATAACATCCAGACATTTAAAACCAACGTACACCGGTACCCTTACCAACGTAAGGGTAGTCAAACCCCTTGGCGCGCGCTACTTTATCAAAAAAAAAAAAACACAAACCTGTTTGGTCGCTAGACATGTTGGTCCAGCAGTCCATTTAAGGTCTGTTTATTCCATCTATGGTCTTTTATTAGCATCTAGTTTTAATATTGATTTGCACATAGCGATAGGTATACCTATGCTACCTTTTTCCGCTAAAATAGGTAAAGTGGTTCCAATTTTGGCGAGTTCATCGGCCCTACAATTCCTTGGAATGTCACTGTGGCCCGGCACCCAACAAAAGCGAAGGTTGAATTGCTCTGCCATCTCCGATCGGCATTCAGGGACGGTTTTAGAATTTAATGATACTGGGTCGAGGGACTTGATAGCGACCTAACTATCCGAAAAGATGCAGATATCCTTTGCAGATATCACATATGCATAGACATGCTGTTCTTTGGACTCTGCTTAGTTTGCTGCAGTCCACCAGACAACAACCCCGTACGTGAGTATCGATTTTATGACCGAGGTGTACAGCCAGTGGGTTATGCGAGGTTGAAGGCTCCATCTATTCACAATGGCTTTTTTGCAAGAGGATACAGCTACTGAGGCTTTCTTGACTCATTCTTGAGAATTAGGTTTACAGTTTCGTTTTCTGTTAAAAATGAGATCCAGATATTTTGCTGTACCGGAAAATACTAAACTGGTACCGCTATAGGGAGGGTCTATAGTTAAAATTTTGTATTTCCTGGAAAAGAGGACAAGATCAGTTTTATGGGGGTTAACTCCCTCACTCCCAATCTACAGCGATCAGCCCAACGAGTTAATCTATTAGGATTTAGCTGAAAGAAGTTCTTTAGTGGTATTAAGATACTTGCCTGAGACGGCTGTAACCACGTCATACGCATAGGCAATCACCCTGCTACCACCTGCTTCCAGGTATATCAGCAGTTCATTAACCACTAAGTTCCAGAGAAGGGGATAGAGGACACCGTCTTGCGGCGTACCTCTGATGACACATATTTTAGCAGAAGCTTCACCTAGTTTGCAGTTGAATATCCTGCCATTTAGCATAAGATTCTTTAGCGTAGGCAAGGTAATATCTGAGGACGTGAGACTCAGCAGGTTGAGGACCAGCCCAAAGATGTTTGTGTCTTGTAATCAGACCCTGATTTTTTTGGTCACGGTTGCAGTAGCCCTGCTTGTGTTGCTACTGTCTGCGAATGCCATTTCATCATGGAAAGACTTATACCCGAACAACGCTTACAAATTATTGAGTTTTATTATCAAAATTCGTGCTCTGTAAAAAATGTTTTTCGCACACCACGACCATTTTACGTGTAAGAACTGAAGCCGAGCGACTTAGAAAAGCAGGAGCAAGATCCGCTTTGTTAACGAAAAATTGTTTTCAGCGACGTTAGCTCATTTCTGGTTGAATGGATATGTTAATAAACAAAATTGCCGTATTTGGTCTGATGAGCAACCTCAGGCAGTACAGGAGCTGCCAATGCACCCGGAAAAATGCACTATTTGGTGCGGTTTATAGTCCTGCGGAATCAGTGACCCGTATTTTTTCAAAGATGACCGTGAGAACAACGTTACCGTCAATGCCATCTGCTATCGTTAATCATTTCGAACTATTTTTGGCGCGAGCCGAACCTGGTCGACATGTGGTTCCAACATGATGGCGTTACATGCCACAATGCATGCAAATCGATGGACTAATTGGGATATGAGTTCGCTGAGCAATTTATCTCTCGTTTTGGACCCGTGAATTGGCCGGCTAGATCGTGCAATTTGACGGCTTTAGACTATTTTTTATGGGAATACGCCAAATCACTCGTCTATGCCGATAAACCGGCGTCAATTGCAGCTTTGGAAGACAACATTATACGTGTTATTAGCGAGATACCAGCCAGTTGCTCGAAAAAGTGATTCCAAATTGGACTCTCTGCATGGACCACTTAAAACGTAGTCGTGGTCAACATTTACATGGACTAATCTTTAAATAGCAAATGGCAAGGATTGGTTTATCATTTCAAATAAAAATCGTAAACACTTTTGCAATTTTCCTGTGTTTGTTTTTGGGAAATTAAAAACCAAACGCTTAAAAAATCATCCATTACTTGTGTGCGCCACATAATGTGAAGCCTTCCTCTACAGCGTTGTGCCTCCACGTTATATTCGAAGACTCTGGGGGCCTTAGCATTGGAGTCCATTCTATATATCCTAGCTATCTTAGACGTCAGATGCGCAGTTTTCTGACTACGTTGATGTCGCTGTACAGCTCGTATAGTTCGTAGTCGAATTTTCTTTTCCAAAGCCCGTCAATGCAAAACGGACCGAACATTTTTCTCTTGAAACGACTGAGGATATCTTTGTCCGCTTTCCACAGGGTCCATGCTTCAGTGCCATAAAGTAGGACTGGAGTGATCAAGGAATAGGGCCTTACACTCAATTGCCTTCCTAGCCCAAAGAAGCAGCGATTGGCAAGGTGATTCTTCGTTTTATTTCTGCAGAGCTGTTTTCGGCAGAATTTATAGCAGAGCCAAGGTAGACAAAATCCCTGACTATCTCGAAATTACAGCTGTCGACTGTAATGTCGACTTTAGCATGGCTCTATATATGAGTACCTCATCCCTATAAATTCTGTCATATGTGGTCTTAAAACCGGTGAAAAGATGGTGGGTATCGATTTGGATTCCTTGATTTTCTTCTGGGATCTACCGGAGTGTGAAGATTTGGTTGATGATGGATTTCCCTAGTCTTAAGCCGCACTGATAAGGCCAATCAGATTATATTAGATCTTGTATGAGTTGAGTGGATCTTCTTCTTTTTATGATCGGGCAAACGATACTGAAATTTCATTTATCAGGCATATGGTATACTCTTTTGAGCAGATCTCCCCAAAGTCATATCCAGCAGCTTTGAATGGCTCGGCCGGTAAGCCGTCAAGTTCAGCCGCTCTGTTGTATTTCAGCTTAGATGTTGCTAGCCTTCCTTCGTTTTGATCAGGTGGATGGAAGTTTTGGCTATCATCGTCGAAGTTGAATGGTCTATTATACCTGATGGCGGTATGTTGGGCTTCTTCTCCGTTACACAGTCTGAAGAAAAAGATTTTCCATATTCTCACCACCGACTGTGACTCTACTACAAGGTTTCCTTCCTCATCTCTACAGACTTCTGTATGGGGTTTCTTGCGTTGACACGTTCTTTTCACCTGTTGGTAAAACTTCCATGGGTTATTTCTGAAGTGCAACAGCTCAATATCTTCGATCGCGTGCTTCTAGTGCTCTTCTTTCTTCTTCTGCACAAGCCGACGTTATTCTGTCTCTTCTGCTCTCGCCCTTCGTTGCAGCGCCGCTTTGTAGCTTCTTGTTTAGCTGTATGCGCTTATCGGTATTCTTCATCAAACCAGGGATTTCTTGGTGGTGGTCAGGTGAAACCCAGCACATCAGTTGTGGCGTCTCTGTTGGTACGTTGGCAGTACTGCCAGTGGTCTTTGGTACTTGATGCTGGCGACTGGCGACATAGGGGTTGCAACTTTTTGACGTCATAACTTCACAAAATAGTTATTCTTTGTTGTGGCGCTTGGAAAATCTGCATTCGTATCATGGTTGCAACAAAGTGGTGATCATGTAGCGTCTATCGCAATGTGATCAATTCGTCCCTGACCGTCATGTCCCTTTGTGTATATTGAGAAGAGGAAACCGTGTACTTACTGTAGTAATATTTCGTCCCGCCGCAAAGTCAAAAGCCTATGTCCGTTGCCAGACATGGCATTACGCAGGCTACGCTTATCGATTGTCCTACTAAAAACGTCCTCGTTTCTATCCTGGAGTTTAAGTCGCCTAGAACGATTTTAACGTCATGCCTCTAACATTGCTCAAATGTCTTGTTGGGGAACTCTTAAAACCATTCTCTGGTAGCGTCGTTCTTGTCTTCCGTAGGAGCATAGGCGTATTTTAGGCCTATGTTAGCGAATTTAGCCATGATGCGCATTGTCATTAGTCGCTCGCTCACATGTCAGAAGCTCAAGATTTCTTGCCTAAGTCTGCCGCATTTGGAAAATCCGCATCCGAATCAGCGCAGCTTCTTTTCCCTGTAGCAATCACCATAGTATGTATCACAGTTTTTTATCCTCCTTATGTCAGGCCCATTCCATCACACTTCCTACATAAGTGGTGGTGATATCGGCGTGAAGCAGTCAAGAGCCTCTGCTAATTACTCAGCTGCATGTGGCCTGTTAAGGGTCCGAATATTCCACGTGCAGGTCCTAGGGTCCTTTCCCTTTAACGTTTGCAAGGGTCGTCAACAATAAATCCATTTTGATCCGAGGCCATTATTTGGTTCGTCACATCCTTTTAATCTCTTCCGTATAGAGTTGCGAGGCCTATGACCGGCGTAGGCCAGTATTATGCTTCTGGCCGAGCATGCGCTTGCCATTTTTACCTGCAAGAGTTAGGGGGCTAGAATTAAGCCTCGTAGAAGTAGCATTTTCAAATGTGCAGGGCACTTGCCTTGCCGTAAACGCGCTAAGAAACTCAACAAAACTTTTCAAACATGGATGAGTTGCTTGGTGGTCAACCGTTGGCTATCGTATACAGGCAGCAATCACATTATGAACAATAAGAGCCTTTCTCGGATCAGTACACTTTTATCATGAACACCGAGCAGTGTCGCAAAGATCACCTTTACATAGTACAGTGTTAGGCATCGTCCTAACCTTCGAATAGGGATGAGTGCGGTCACTTAAGTGTCACCTAAAATCTAACGCTTGACGGCGATATTGTATCATCCAAACATAGCAAAAACAGCGTCTAAATTCATGAAGGAATTGCTAAGAGATCGAAATGAACACCGCGAATGCTTGACAATCAGTTCTGCAATATTCTGCATGGAATGGGAGGTATATGGTTTGAACAAGATTTGCTTGATCTCATGTGATAGGCAACGTACATAATTCAAATCACTAGCTGACGAACGCCACCATCTAATGTAGCTCAGATACACTTTCGAACTATCATACATCTGCAGCTACATTCGAGTTCAATCTCAATTGTGACCGGCCCTGACTCAAAGTATAGTGTACTGACTTCCAAATCAGATCATCTCAGCTTAAGACCGGAAACAATCAGCTGATCTAAGCACACAACTCTAGAAGATCACCTCAGACCCTGTAACAGACGGGGAAATCACCGCACATGTCAATAAGCAGACACCTAGAGACAAATCCATAAGAGTATCTCGCTACAGCAGCCTCAGGATTGCATCCTACTTTTGTTCAGTTTATCCAACCGCATTTCCTCCATAGCGGTGGTAGCTGCTTTATAGCAGTTTCAGACACCACTGTTTGATTGCACGTGGCATGTTCAAGGTCCGAACTTTCCTTGTGCAAATCTGAACGATTTTGTCCTTTTCTCGTTTTGAAGGGTCATCAACAATGAATCTGTGTCCATGTAATATAGTTATAAGCAATGTTATTATCTCAAGAAATAGAGTGCGGACATCCGTACACATCAGTAAGGCACAAGAATGAGTCCAAACCACCGACATGACAAACCCATCCACTCGACAAACGTGGCCCTACTTGACCGTGTCTAAATTCTCCGATATAGAAGCTTTCAAAAAGCAACTGAATAATAGCGTTCATCAATCTGGAATCCATTGAAACGAATTTCTCAATCACAGTGCCATCCATCAATCTGGATTGCATCGAATGCAGCAAAAATTTTATAATTTGCATGCTTACTGAAGCCAAAAGAGACGCAATCATTTTGCTAATTTTAAAACGCACTCTCCGTTGACCTGAATTTCCCAATAAAGTCGGTCATGCAAATAATACTCCTACTCATGACCAAAAAATCCACTTCAATCCACTCCCCGATCAATGGCAATGAATGCCATTATATCTGCATCCCCAAACATTCAAATAATCCACAAAACTCAATTCAGTTGTGATATAGGAGTACTCGCATCTACTCTGGAACTTTTCTGGGTTTTTCGTTTTTCGATTTTCGGTTTTCGGTTTTTTTTTTGTTTAAACTCCTCAATCGAATTGGAATTACCCGCCTCCATTAAATAGTGCGCAATTGATCTGGATACCGAAATTGTGATTCTACTTCTGAGCCCGATTCGGATGGTGATTTTGGTTCGGATTCTGATTTTCATTCCAAAAAGGATGAAAGGATAATCCTGATTTTTTAAGCATTTTCTTAGCCTCCATTTCAATGTTTTTTTTTTTTTTACTTTATTCACGTGTCCTGGATTTGAAAGGACTTGACTGCAAAGGAAGGAACACAAATCGACTTTGGCATTATACCAGTTGAATCGATGCATCAGTCAGTTAGGAAGTGGATTGAAAAAGCAATGCATTACAGCAACGCTTAGATCCGTCATCAGCATCATCAGCATCATCATCATCATCATCATCATCATCATCATCGTCGTCGTCGTCGTCCTTGTCAAAAACCAGTTGGAGCGGGAAAAGCTCAAGAAGCATTAGAAAGCACTTTACCGCCTGGTGATTCGTACCAGTTTCAGTTGGAGAGGATTCCAAAAGAGCATTTCTCATGCCTGCATTTCCGTTGATCCTTTTTTAATTCATTTCCATTCCAACAATATTTCGTCCAATTAAAATTAGTTTAGAATCCCGTTTAAGAGGAGCTCCACTGGTTTCACTACACTATGTGTATACATAAACTGGCAGTACTGACAGTACTGACAGTACTCACAGTACTGACAGAACTGACATCCTGCTGTTCATGGTACCACGCGCCTGAAACATTTTCTCGAATTGCATTGCCAGGAATGAGCCAAGACTCAGAGCGTACACGGCTTCTCCTCCGTATACCACACGTAAAGTTGAAGTAATTAAAATCTCATTTAAGTAAGTGTGCTCACTGTAAAGCCATTCGTAGCTGTGTAGCAACCAGCTCACTCCAGCAGCATCTCCATCACGTCCATCTTCATCATCATTTAGTAGCACTGAATGACACAAGAGGCTCTTTGCGATGCTGGAACGAGTATGGCTACGTGAGAAACAGGCCACCAACCAGGGCAGGGATGAAGTAGCATTTTTGGTGCCACAATTCTTAGTTGCTGTTGCACTTTCTGGAATGCATGGGATTTTCTCTGTACTACGCCATGCACGAGTAGTGGGTACTGCGATCAACATTATTCTGGATGACGTTTCGGGTTAAGAAGTGTAGATAATAAATCTACGGACCTCATATAGCCCATATAGCCTACAAAGGACACCAAACC
Source organism: Volucella zonaria (assembly GCA_963966105.1). Lineage (NCBI taxonomy): Eukaryota > Metazoa > Arthropoda > Insecta > Diptera > Syrphidae > Volucella > Volucella zonaria. The sequence goes on along the minus strand of OZ014530.1, from coordinate 40,839,315 downwards.
CACCAAACCCACCAAACCCACATATGACTATGAGCGCCGTAGTCTATGTAAACTCTAGTTGTCCGCCTGATTGCTTGCATACAAGACACGAAGAGATTAAATGCACGGAATTGCCAGTATGGCACCTGACGTCCGGGGGTAGTGTTTGTTTTTTCTTGTTTCCCTTTAAAGCCAAGGTTGCACGCGAGTACAGTGGGAGTTGCAGGCGATGGTGGAGTTACATTCTATTTCAAGAATTTAGATACAAATTACTCATCTATGAATTGCAGTCGGAAATCGAATATTTCTTGTCAAGCCATGCGTTAAAAGCTTCGCTAAGACCTTTCACCTCATCTCGATTAAGATTAAGACGTCAAATTGGTAAAGCGTCTCCATCCTCTGGAGCCAGAGGCCTTACGCGAACCCAAGTCAGACTCTACGGATTCGATGTCACCGTTTACCCAGAATATATGCCTTTAAGCGGTATTAGACAGTTTACAGTCTTCGGTGTGTCACAAGGTGTCTTACATCGTGCAGAGTCATGACACTACAACGAACCCAAATATCAACACAAGTCCTGAAAGCGCTGCTTGCAAGCAGTCTTGACGCAGGTTTTGGCCCCGATAAGTTCAATTTTGAAACCTGCCGTCTCACAAATTCATCGGCTTTACCTATATAATCTGATAGTAGCGCTCGGTGAGGATCGTGCGGGCCGGAGAGCGGCACAATATGAAACTGCTATATGAGGGCCATAGCTCATCCCATCCAGGAAACCAACCATGGTGGTGATACAATTTACACTTTAGCTGTACAAACATTTTTTAAATCACTTTGCAAGGGTTTGCCTGAATAACGACGTTGGTTTGATCTTCTTCGATCAAGAATCGGCCGTAAAGGTCCATAGTGTTGCAGAACCCAAGCATTACTGCGTCGAGGTAAAGGTGTTTGAAGTGCAACATCGCGGGAAGAACCCTGTTCAGGTGAGTTGTCCCTCGTCATAGAAGACTCTTTTAGCTGGTTTATCTGTCTATTGCCATAATTACCGGGGATGGTACAACGACTATAAGAAATGCAGAGGAAGGAGGTGATTTTAAAATATCCATCTTCTTCCTTTAGAGATTTGCGGTAGTCTTTCACTCTTTTGTATCTTCCGAGTATAGTGCTTAATTCTAGAGATTTTACCTCGGCCTAACCGTCTATGTAGATGACTATATCGATCTGCTGTGTCAATACGATCTTTTGTACAATTGGTAGAAAGTTTACGCCATGATTTGTATGGTACCTGGAAGATACTGCAATGATGACGAAGACCAAAACACAGATGAGTGTGAATGTTATCAGAGAAAATTCTAGCAAGTGTGCCTCAAGGGTTTCTGAGACGTCAGTTAAATTTGGCAGCGATTTATTGCAAAGTATTCGACTAGTCCTTTGTCGGGGATACTTTACGCTCGGTGATACTCGTATCTTGAGAGGAATGAGATCTGTTGTATTGTGTGATGACATCGTATTTTCAGAAAGTTGACATGTCCTGCATCTTGGTCCGGCATTGACGCAAACTGGAGGTGAGTGATGAAAGCAACATTTTTGCCGACATTATCTACTAAGCAGGAGATATATTGTATATGTAGGAGATGCTCAAAATGCCAAATATTTTAAACATCTCCTTCCATAGTCCAACGAAGGTGAATATGCATGACGTTCGCTAAACTTCATCGGGTAATTCTAAGCTCTTCTCTATAATGGTATAGAGTACCATGGATCATGGACCATAGAAGACAGCTAGAAGATCATTATTGACTGTCTTGAATCACAATAAAGCAGACCTTTGATAGCTTCACCATGATTTTCTTAGGCGATACGCGATTAAATATTCCAAGAAGTCGGCAGGGACAATCTGATAGAGCTTCTCAGCTAGCAATGTTTAGTTTTACAGAAACGTTCTATGTGATATTGAGGTGGTCATTTGTCACCAAACATTTGCTATCTAAGAAGTATTCTGAGCACTCGCATTGGAATACGCATATGACGACTCATTTTCCTGAGAATCCCAATATTCAATGCGACTTATGCGCTAGCCGTAACCAAAGAGCTTACACTAGGACGGACTGATAGACCCAGAAATTGTCCTAAGCTCTAAACTAGATAACAACTTGATCTTTAACGTGCTGTCTAACTCTGTATAAAAAAAAAATAATTTCCCTTATACCGGAATCGTTATTGCGGGCGGTACAATATCCCAAAGGTAGTAACAACTTCTCGTCGTTGCATTAGACAAATTTTCTTGCCGTACACTTTGGAGCTAGCCTAACACGTCCAAATTGTCTCATGTCTGCGCTTATACTTGAGTGCGCTGAATCGTCAGTGGGACCTCGTGTAGTAGCAAGACTACTTAACGATCTTAATATACACAAATCCATAGGTCCAGATGGTAAATCTCCCTCTTTCTCTGAAGAAGTGTGATTTTACACGCCGACAAAACCATTGCGCAAGCTTCTTCATCTATCCTGCTCTTTCTGAGTACATAGATGGAAAGCAGGATTTGTCCGGCTTGTCCTTAAAAACGACAAATCTTCTCTCTCCTTCTACATACATACTCATTGGATCAACGTCCCTTTTTTACAAGGTCATGGAAACGCTGATAAATCGTCAGCTCATGAAGTCTGCAAAATACTCCTCCGTGGCGTCGATAATTTCTTCGCGTGAGCTGAATTTTTTATTGATGAGCCATCTTTTGAGGTTTGGGAAGAGATAATAGTCCGAAGGATCGAAATCCAGTTACCAATCGACGCCAAAAGTCCGCCCGATTCCGCATCAGCAAGTCCAAACACTCTTTCGAAGTGCTCTCGCATTCGTGTTTTTGGTCAAAAGTGAGCATTCGCGGAACACAGCGGCAGGATAACTTTTTCATATGCAGAATATTGCCCAAAATATGGCGTGTGCGCTCAGTACTAATCTCCGTGGTATCTGCTAGCTCGCGCACCCTCACTTTTCGGTCAGCCAACACCATTTCATGTATTTTTTTGACATTGTCCTCTGTAACCGCATCGGAGGGCCTGCCTCTGCGGACTTGATCGATAGTGGAGTTGCGGCCACCACGAAACTCTCGAAACCAATATTTGACGGTGTAATCTGACGGAGCATTAGCCTCATAATGTTTATCCAACTTTTCTTTTGTTTCCTTCGCCGTTTTGCCTCTCAAAAAATAATGTTTTATGAGAGAACGAATGATGCCAAACACGTCAAGAACAATCAGCTGTCAAAACAAAACTAAAGACAGTATCGCACTGAAATTTGGCATGTCTGCCTAAAAATGAACGGACTTCAAGGCACCATAACCTTTTTTGCAGTAGCAGCGCATTCTGGCGGTCAAGGAGGTCACTTTTCACTCAACCTAGTACCTCGAAATACAAAAACTTCTCAGTGATACGCAGTACGGTTTTCGTAGTCCACTAGTGGTTTACTGGTTTATCCCACAAACAAGTGGAACCAATGTCTACACCAATCTAGTGAAAGCAAGATAGTTACACTTAATATTTCTCAGGTATCTGACGGAGCTTGGCATCAGGCTCTTTTGCCAAAAACGCGGGCATTCGGGATCGACGCAACTCTTCTTCAAAGGATTAGAAATTACATTTCGGAACGTTCAATTCAAATTATTTTAAACAGTTTCAAGTGTTCCCCACGGCGCCGTTCTGTCTACGACACTCTTTTAAAATTCCATTAACAATTTCTTGTCTGCCACTGCCAGTATAGTTCTTTGCTGACGACAGTATCCTCTTCTTCTCAGAACCGGGCTCACGCCGGCAGACGGCAGATTTTGTTAAGTTCATCAAGTTCCGATGTGAACAACATACCTAATTGAAGCACTATCAAGCATGTCCAAAACATAATGCTGTTTGGTGCCCCAAGAGCGGCATTTAGGTAAACACCCGACCATTATCATGTCGAGTTCTTTCCTAGCCATTATAGCCTGAACACATTTAAAACCACCATACATCGGTATTTCTCTTTCTTTCCTCCCGGGCTGTGTGTAAACATTTCGAGAGTACACAAAATCTTTTAAGCGCGCCAATTATATGCACAAAAAAAGGGTCGAAAAGAGTATCCAGCATTTTGCGCAACCCTTCATATATTTCCTGCCGTATCCTGAGTGATTTGCTGAAGTGACAACCGTCTTTAGATGTTTCAGTTTCAGTTTCAGACATAAAGTCTTCAATAATAAGGTGAGGCAAAAGTAATGTCATAATGAGAATGTGCCATAATTTATACAAATGGCGTCAAGTGTCATTATGCTCTGACATTTAGGTTGTAGACAGATAGAGAATTAGTTGACAATAAGTAATGGAGGGATACACACCTGAAGAACGCGCAATTATTGTTACTGCTTATTTGACCAATTTCCGGTCTGCGTTTAATGCAGCGTGAATTTCGTCGACGTTTTCTTCGTGGTCCTGCACCATGTACGCGAACAATTAAGCATTTGGCTGAGCGTCTCATGCAAACTCGTGGCCAGCCAGGTATTGCTCGTTCGACCGAAAATACCACTGCTATAGCCGAGGGCGCCCGAGAGAGCCCACAAACATCGACGAGACACTGATGCACATCATTTGACATCAGTAGACGTTCGTTGCCTCGAACCTGAAGATATTCCCTTATAAAGTGCAGACCGTTCACCAACGGCTGCCTGGTGACCGCCAAGTGGGGTTAACTTACTCCCATGCTGTGTTAAACCTAGCGCCAGAAGAGGATGATTTCGTATCTAAAATCATAATGAGCGGCGAAGCCCATTTACACTTAAATCCCAACATTTTTGAGGACGCCAACCGAACCACCATCGAAATTGGTGAGCGCTACAATTGCTGAATTTGGTCTCGAGCATTGTTCGTTAAAGCAGGACGCTCACACAGAGATTTTGAATCACGAATTTCCAGATCATGTGATCTCCTGTTTTGTCGATTTGAACTGCCTGGCCAGATCGCTAGATCTGACGGCTGCAGACTTCTTCCTTTGGGGCTTTTTGAAATGTCACGTTTACCACAACATACCACAAACCTTGCAAGTCCTGGAAGCCAACATTGAAGAAGAAATTACCAATTTAGAGCAAGAAGTTATTTTTTCCAAAATACCGTAAAACGAGCACAAATGTGCCTCAACTCAAGGGGTTGACCAATATCATTTTTTCAACTTGATGTCATCAATTTTACACCTTCAAATAAACTTTTCGTGAAAACAGTGACCAATTTTTTTCATTTATAACAATGACATTACTATTGCCCCACCTTGTAGTACAAAAAATCTACATCATATAAGGAATAAATATAGATAGCTCAAATAATATAGAAACAGATTTATAATAAGAGAGAAGTTTAAAGATTTATTTCTTATGACTCATTGGGCAGTAATTCCGAACTCCGATGAAACGAAAAAGCGACATTAAGGGATCCTTAACTCCGATGAAACGAAAAAGCGACATGAAATGATTCCGAGCATCCGATGAAATGCATCGTTAGACCCTTTTGCATCCACTAGACGGCATTAAAAATCATGCGATAATACTAATAAATGACACTAATGTGGGATTCGGTAAAAGGAAGTCAACCAGCGTATCGGCTTACCCGATTTTTAAAACGCTGTAAACCGCACCTTTAAACGTTTATCTTTTCAATAAAAACATTGCATTATATAATAAGGAAGTTACATAACTGCAGCACATTGTAGAAGAAGCAATAATTATTGATATACGTTAGTGTGAGTAATAAGTGGGTGATAATCAATTTTGCAAAGCGGAGGGGGATGCCATCCTCATCCGTTGCATCCCGGTTTACTGCTTCAAAATCATAACTAAGCTCGCACAATTGCCGTAAAAAAATGTCAGGAAACAATTTAGTAATGAAATCAGAGTATGATCACGAATTGATCATCGCTTAGTGCAACGCAGGATATCTGTTTCTTATTAGGAACAGTACATAAAGTTCACAAATGATCCTCAGCTTCACCACCGTTCGCTAACTAAATTTAAAATTGGTTACGACAAAGTACTTGTCCAAAGAAGTCCTGGTCTTTCCTTCACTAACCGGTGACCAGATACTACTCGTAGTTTTCCAATTGTTATGTTTCAGCAGCTGTCAAAGTTACAAATGACATCCAGCTGTCAAAATATGCAGTAAGGCTTCCCATTTCATCATGCATCGTTTTACGCTTCCCAAAATTCCGGCTCAGCTGTAAATACGCAAAGTGGATTTCGTCGTTAGGTCGGTCGTCATCATGGTCAGTGTGCGGGCAATTCGTCGCAGTGTGGAAAACATTGAGTGTGAGTATACTCTTTTGGATCTTAAACCACCAACCAGACAGAGTTTGGTGCGAAATGAAGAAAATATAGCCGCCGTAGCGGCCAGTATTCAAGAAGACGCTAAAATGTTGATTCGGCGCCGATCAGCTGAATTGGGCATCGCCAGATGCTTATTTTGCGGTTGGATTTTGGCCAACATCCGTATAAGATTGTGCTGACGCGAGCATTGAAGCCGAACTATCACAGACAACTCCGTGAGCTCGCCGCTGGAAATGTTGGCCGGAGATCCGGATTTTGGTCGAAAAATCATCTTCTCGGACGAGGCCAATTTTTGGCTCAGCGGCTATGTCAACAACCGAAATTGCTCTTATTGGAGCGAACACAATCCACAAGTGTTCGGCCAAACACCAATGCATCCACAAAGATTGACTGTTTGGTGCGGTTTATGGCATGGCGGCATCGTCGTACTTTATTTCTTGCGAAATGATGAAGGAGACACGGTTACCGTCAATGATCTCAGGTATAGAACGATGTTAACCGACTTTCAGTGGACAGAGTTCGACAACATCGATATAGCCGAGCTGTGGTTCCAATAAGATAATGCTACATGCAATACAAGCCACGCAACGCTCGAAGTTGTGAAGGAGAAATTTGGGGACTGAGTCACCTCACGGCGAGTATTCATCAAATGGCCGCCGCGATCATGCGTTCTGACACCCATTTATTTTCTCTGGGGCTACGTTAAGCCCTTAGTCTACGCTCACAAGCCAACTACTTTGGACGAGCTCGAGGCCAACATTCGGCACGCTATTAACGGAATAACGCCGCACATATTGGACCGAGTCATCAAAAATTGGACCGACCGCTTGAAGCACTGCCAGCGAAGCCGAGGCGGCCATTGGAATATCCAATAATTATCCAACAAGACGAATTAACAGGTTCGGTCTTCACAGTTTTGCGTTGAACTACACCATTTATCGCTTCAGCTAATGTGGCCAAACAAAACCATTAGAGAGACCTTGACACTGTCAAGGCAATTCCTATGCATATTTCCGGATTCCAAGATCTATCCTGATATAGGGTTCACTATTCTGGTAGAAGGCGAGGATACCAGATATTATTCCTAACCAAAATTAGAGGCCAGCACGGATCGAAATGCTGGGATGAATCAAGAAGACACTCACAGGGGCATTCGGTGCATTTAACTTGACACCTGCACTATAGTTAGGACCTATTGACAGACATGTAGCGAGAAAAGATTTACTAGAAAGTGTAAAGCTCAGAAGTTGAGAGGAACGAGTCGTCTCTGGTTTCATCACAGAGCATTGCACCATGGAAATACTCGTACATACTGAAGACTTGCTATGCACAGCAAGTATTTTTGATTCAGAATCACCGAAAACACTGCGCTGACAATGTCATAGGAGTTCACATCCTCTGAAGCCATAATGACAATAATGAACAGAAGACTTTCTCAACTTTTCTGATGCAAATCGTCTTATCATTAAAGTCATTTTGTTTATGTACAAGATCGATACCAAAATCAGCTATAGATCTCATCTGACAATCAACGATCATCATGGTAAAAGCTCATGAAAAGGTTTAACCTTAAGATCCTTCCTACCCACCAAAAAAGTGTTCTATTCTACTCTGGCCTATTGTACAGTATTTGCAAAGCCAACGGCTGTAGTATCAGCTAAATCGAGAAACAGAACAGCCACCGGTCAAACCATGCCTAAACAGATGATCATAGATCAAATGGCATTCGCATAAATCGAAACGATGAAATAAACCAGATCCTAGGCTTAAAAAAAAACGAACGCACAACTGATAGCAGAAAAGCGCGCAACATACGTTTAGAACACACCTTTGTAATGGTCTCGTCAACTAAGCAGTTAAAGACTTATTTTCGTTCGAAGGTTGACAAAGCAGCAAGAACATTCAACCGTGAAAGATTTCGGGTCACCAAGGAAATACGAGTAACTTGTTGTTGAATCTCTAAGCAACATCCAGTGGCAGGCATACTGCCTTTGGTTGCAAAATGACCCAATAATACAGAAGAATGGCTTGGATTAGGATGTCCGTAGCTTAGAAGTGTCATAGTCCTAAAGTGTTAGAGGAATCGATGAAGTGTCCATTTGAAGTGGCCCAAAACCATTTCCCGGTGGCATAAGACAATGATGTTGACTACGTTCGTGGACATGAACAATCAGCTTATTCGCTGATTTGAAACACGGTCTTGGAGTATTAGCCTACTTATCGACATTCTCTTAAGAAGTGATATGAGTTCTAGAGAGAAGAAGATACCCCGATTCACCAAGTTTGTTACATCACGATGGATTGAGGTAGGACCCCGTCTTTACTGCATGATTAACGAACTGAGAAAGATAGTCTCTCGATCTGAAACTATCGATACACAGTGATCTTCTCTGGCCATGTAACGACATCGGAGAATTTTTGACAAAATTATGCCCATTCTGGATTTGTATAGACTCGCGAACGATTCGATGACAACAATTCAAGTACACGATGTTTGAGGCAACAAAGATCCTACAGCTTTAGCTAATCACTTTGGTAATTGGCCAGTGATTTCAGATGTAAGAACGAAGACATCTCCATCGAAGAAATTACCATGAATTCCGCATCCTCCTTCTAGTGTCCTGAACTAAAAGTCATATTGCAAAAATCTTAAGGCGACATTTGCTGTCTTTATATTAATTGGAAAGTGCTTGAAAAGTCTTTACTTTCGAGTGACACTGTTGATCCTTCTTCTACAACGTCAGAGGGGCATAACACCCATCAAGTTGAATTTGCTTTAGAGAACTATTTACCCAGTCAAGACCACTACTCGTATCATACCAAAACCTCATGCATCCTGAATGCCACCATAGCCATCATCATACCCGGCATCGTTATCGTCATCATCGTCGTCGTCGTCGTTGTCGTTGTCGTTGTTTTCCTTGTCCTCATCATGAACTAGGCCCTGGAAGCTTATTTTTCCTAAAGTCCTTGCTCCTTACTGACATGGCACAAAACTCCCAAGACCATTCCAGTTTCACTCAGCAAAGTATGTACTGAAGCTAACCACGCGAGACGTGTCACCTACTGCCATTCGTCCTCATACCTCAGTACCATCTACTAGCTTCTTCCACCATACACCAACTTGTCGTATGTCCGTTAAACTTTCATGTAAACAGGATATTAAGGACTCTGGCCTTTTATTTTCTGCGATGATATACACATTTTCCGGCTGAAACAACACAGCACAAGTGCCAGAGTATGGAACGAGATACCATCATCACAACAACAATGTAACCAGCAGATTTAAAGTGACATTTTAGAGTTCACAGAATATGGTGTGTCGGCATAGTTTTGCTTCCATCCATACAAACAAAACCACCCTCCTGTTGCTGGGTTTTTAAGGGTTTCGCAAAAAAAAAAAAAAAAAAAGAATCCTCCCTTAGACCGCTCTCGACAGCCCGATGAGGAGCTGTAAATCGTGATGACAAAGTGCAATAATTCACCTCACTTTGTATGCAGAGAATGCGAGAGGAGGCGTTTTGACGTTTTTCTTTTTCTTTTTTTCATTTCTCAATTTTTTTTTTTGTTTTGTTTTTTTGCCCTCGACATTCGCAATTCAAATAATGGAACCCACGTTGGTAGTTGACGACGACGACGACGACGCAAGGGGCTGGTGGAAGTTTTCTGTTTTCTGTTTTCTGTTTTTGTTTTTCCTTTTCTAGATCCGCCGATTTTATGTTTTATTTATTCGGAAGGCAGTGACATCGAGTAATTTGAATAAAATGGAGATGAACTCAAATATTAACAGAAAACGCTGACGCTGTACTGTGCGAGTTTTGCAAATGTGGAGACGAACACTGGAACAGCACCGCTAGCTAAATGAGCATTTAGCGTGAGTTATGGCCTGTAGTTCCCCCCCGGCAAGAGTAAGGCCGATGACGACGCTAGTGATTGAGTGACATGTTATGCAATTTTTTTTTTTATTTTTTTTTTTTAGGTCATCCGGAGAAACAAAGTGGAAGAAGGCGGAATGAATTACTATAACCAACTCAGCGAGGAGCGAATTTACGATTATTCGCTAAATGCACTTTTAGGTCAGTAAAATGGGAATCTATCGATGAGTGAGATGATAAGCGTTATGCTTATCCAAATGCAATATCGCTGTTAGTCCAAATGGGTGGCTTTCACAGTTCACGGTTCGAATGTTGCCAATTTGGTCGTAATTTTGCAATTTACAACACCGAGACTGATGTCCAGATTGCTGGGCAGGAAGGAATTAGTGGTCGGATTCACTTGGATTCACAGATTTCGTTTGTGGATTTCGAAAATTGGCCACCATAACATATGTAATCTAGTTTAATGGTGATTGCCTATGTATATATTCCAAAATTTTAACTCTAAGTAAGAGTGGGCAATCACCTGAGCAAGTTATCCGAATAAAGCCTTTCGACCGGTTATTATTCACTGCTTACCTAGCATAACATACCTTTCTCCCAACTAGTTTGTCAGAGATATTTTTGCCAAGAATCGTACCGGTTTTCGGGTATCTAGAGGGAGTAGTGGCTGAAATATGTCAACTTTATCAACTTCACCACGAAACTCGATTTAATGAGAAAAGTTCCTTCTTGTTGATTCTCATGTTTTCGTATGAGTGTACTTTCATGGCATGTACAAATGTGATTAGGTTTCCGGATCATTTGGGACTGAATTAATATTTACAGCAATATTTGGCTTTGGTTCTGGGAAATTCAGACGTTTGATGTTTATTAAGTCTCAGGCGCATAGCAGGGCAATGCTTGTAACTAAGAAGTGACGTGAAGTGATAAAATGGAGATCGGATTGTTGATAGTTTAATCACATTTAAGTGGGGATGTAAATACACGTCATATGCCATTGAATATGTTTAAAGATCCGTCGTCTTCTGTTTGGTTATTCGCATGCGGCTTTGCCATATGCAGCAGAAGAAGGAAAAAGAGCATTAGAAGCGCGTGATCGAAGATATTGAGAGGCTGTACTTCAGGAGTAATGTACGGAAGTTTTACCAAAGGGCAGCAGAGGAAGACCCCGACTCAAGTGGTGCGTGCAAATGAAAGGGGACTTCAGCCAACTTGTCAGCGAAACTGGAGGCAGCTAGCTAAGGATCGAGCTGGCTGAACACACTTGTACAGAAACCTGTAGAGATGAAGAAGGAGACCTTGTAGTACAGTCACAGTCGGTGCTGAAAATATGGAAAACTTTTTCTACAGACTATGTAACAGCCAAGAGGCCCAACTCATTCAATTTAAACAATGATAGCCAACACTTCTGTCCACAGACCAAAACGAAGTGGGAATAGCAATATCTAAGCTAAAATCGGCCGAGGTATTTAAAGCTGCTGGAAAGTGGACAATATACCCCAACTCATATCTCAGTTCTGATCAGAAGAGCGTATACCTGATGAATGGAAACTCAGCATCGTTTGCTCAAGCCACAAAACTGAGAACCTTTATTCACGCCAAATATAGAGGCATAAGCCTCCGCAACTTCACATACAAGATCTTATCTGTCATATTGTGTGAGAGTCTGAAACCCTTCATCAACAACCTGAGTGGCTCCTAGTAGTTCGGCCTCAGAACAGAAAAGTCCACAATCGACCACAACATCGCTATACGGCAGATCCTGAAAAAACTTGAGAACTCCAAATCGACATCCACCGTCGTTTCATCGGTTTTAAGGCCGCATATGACAGCATTTATAGAGACAAGGTATAGAGAGCCATGTCTAGTTTTTGTATCCTGTCAAACTCGTCCGGAGAAAGCCCGATGCTGGATCAAGGACGGTAACGACCTAACCAAGACATTTAATGTCAAAAATGGATTTAGGCAAGGCGACGCGCTGTCATTTGACTTCTTCAACATCACCCACGAAAGAATTGTGCAAAACTCACAAGACAACACAAGAGGTACGACCGTTCAAAAGTCTGTTCAATTGCTTGCATACGCTGACAATGTTGATGTTATTGGTTGAACACAGCGAGCGGCAAAAATGAGTCTAGCGGTAAACCAGAGAAAAACAAAATTTATGCTGCCAACAAGAAGCGACACCCAACATTGACGAATCGGCCAGAATTTCACAATCGACACCTATAACTTTGAGGTACGAGTATTAAGGACTTTGTCTACCTCGGCTCTGCTATCACATCTTCAGAAATCAAACGAAGAATAACGCTTGCCCATCGCTATTTCTTTGGGATGAGAAGGCAACTGTGCAGTAAGGCGCTCTCCCAAATAGCCACGGAAGCTCTACGAGGGGCGTTCAAGATATTCTCGGTATCGGGGTGAAGCTGTGGTTGCATATATAAATTGACTTATTTATCAAGTAATACTATTATTTTAGTGCACTCATGTAAAATTTCATATAAATGTGATTATTAATTCGCGTTTTATCTCTAGTTAAACAGAATCATAATGGCAACTGAGGCGATGATGGTGAAAATTGAGCATCGCGCTGTAATTAAATTTCTCACTAAGCAAGGAAAAAGTCAAAAAACTATTCATGAAGAGATGGTGGGTGTTTACCAGGGTTCCGCACCTTCATTATCAACTGTGCAAAAGTGGTGAAGTGAGTTCAAGAGAGGCAGAGAGAGCATTGAGGACGACCCCCGCTCCGGCGCCCCGGCTACTGCTTGTACGGGAGAAAGCATCGAAGAAGTCGAAAAACTTATTCTTGAGGATGCCCGAATAAAGGTGAAAATGATGGCAGAGATCACCAAGCTTTCAATTGGTACCATTCACACCATTCTTCATGACCATCTTAACCTTTCAAAGGTCAGTGCAAGGTGGGTGCCACGAATGCTCACAGCGCCTCAGATAAAAAGTGAGAATCGCATGCTGTAGAGAGCTTTTGGAGATGTGTAGTGAGAACGCGGACGGTGTTATGGATCGAATTGTTACTGGGGACGAAACATGGGTCCACCACTATGACCCTGAAAGCAAACAAGAGTCCATGCAGTGGCATAAAAAAGGAACAGACCCCCCGAAGAAGTTCAAAGTCACTCCGTCTGCCCGAAAGCTCATGGCCACAGTTTTTTGGGACTCAAAGGGAATCTTGCTCATTGAGTACAAAAAAAAATGTGAAACCATCAACGCCACATCCTACGCTTCCACTTTGCATAATTTGCGGGAGGAAATTAAAAAGAAAAGACGGGGTAAACTCGCAGCGGGTGTGTTGCTTCTTCATGACAACGCTCCTGTTCACACGGCGCGAGTTTCCAAGGCTGCTGCGCGAGATTGTGGTTTCGAAGAAATCCAACACCCACCCTATAGTCCAGACCTTGCCCCTAGTGATTATATCCTGTTTCCGGATTTGAAAAAATGTCTTCGTGGAAAAAGATTTTCGGATGATGAAGAACTCAAGTCGGTATTTTGCAGAGAAAGAGGAAATTTATTATTTTGAGGGTTTAAAAAAGCTTATGTCAAGATGTAACAAATGCATTGATGTTAGGGGAGATCATATTGAAAAATAAAAACAATTTAAATTGAATTCGCATTTTCCTTGATATCGATACCGAGAATATATTGAACGCCCCTCGTATATAAGACCCTTGTAATCCCAGTCCTGCTCTATGCTTCCGAAGCATGGACCCTTTCTAAAGCGAATAAAGAGATCCTTGGTCGTTTTGACCAATATTCGATCCCGTTTGCCCTGACGGGCTTTGAAGGAGAAGATTCAACGACGAACTATACGTGCTGTACAAAAACATCGACCAAGTCATAAATCAGTCGCCTGAGATGGCCAGGACATGTAGAGCGAATGGACGACAATGCTCCTGTCCGCAGAGTCTCTAACCCGGAGTAGAAGGGGATCTTAACCGACGTGGAGTGTACAATTGGAGGCAGCAGCTGGCAAAGGATCGGGCCAACTGTAGTTGTAACACCACCTAAGTAAGTAAGTAAATATGCTGCTCAGTTAGACTTCCTACAATGAGAGGACTTCATACTATAATCTGTCCGACTGACGACACCTTATTTGGCATCAATGTTGGCTCTCAGCTGTCATTTGTTAGGATAGATAGCCGGTAATCGATTTATCGCCTGAAAAGTAAAGTAGGAGGCTTCCATATTCGGCAGTAGCAACAACGAATTCAGAATGGGATGAGAGGTCTGGAGCTTGCTAAACACGAGGAATCTGAGACAACCAACTGGGCACGCTTTACAGAAGAGTTCAGATATTTTATCAATAATCTGCTTCAACTCAGAACGAAATGTAAGCTGGAAGTCCGGGTTCATGACCAGAACGTTGCCTTTAAAAAATCGTTTGCATTGGCGTTTCTAGGGGCAAAAAATGTCTGCCGATGACGATCCTAAAAAGTTATAAGCTGAACATAAGAAACTATTTTGGATTTCAAGGAGTGCCTCCTATCAAGGTTTTTGCGAAAAGATAAAAAAAACTCGGGTGATCAAAATGTTCGAAAAGTGCAGATGAACCACTGAGAAGATGTGATGGCTGCGACTCTCGAAAGCAAAGACTCTGTATCTACTCCTTGACACTTCCTTCTCAAATATTGCTTCCTTTGATGGATTCAAGACACGTGACAGTTCTGCTACAAAAAGATGTTAACTTGTTGCTCTGAAGGCCGTTATACTGAAAAATGTATTGTAAAAGATGACACCACGTTCGCCAAAGGCTTGAGATCAATCAGTCGGACCACCATTATATTGAAGAGCATTGAGAGAATGCTTAAGCTTCATGATCGTAAAACTCCTTCGCGAATTTACCCTCTCTGTGAGATGCAACGGAAGGGCGTTCGAAATGGGACCTTAAAACCTAGTGGCTAGATTTGTAGGCTTTCTCTACAAGAAGGAATTCACAATGGTCATTTTCATGGACATTAATGGTGCTTTCGGCTACATAACCTTTGACGGTATGTTGATTCGTAACTCGGCTCTAAAGCACAGGCAGCTCAAGATGTGGTCGGCGATTGTTATTGAGTTCAGGCAATCTTCTCAAAACTGATGTTGGTTGATATACGAGAAAGAGGAACCTAACCAGTGAGATTCATCTAAAACTTGAAGGTAGAGGGTCTTTCAATAGGGACTTCCGAACTTTGACAGTTGCTAGAGGCCATATTGTTGAAGCTACATCTGTCAAATTGGCTGCCATTTATTCAATCTGTTTTGCCAAATCACCATAGCGTTCAACAACACGTGCAAACGATAAAATTGTTTTACCAAAATGGGTATTCTGTTCGGGCAATGTTCCGCGTGCTGCGCCCATTTTACGGTCGCCATAATCGTCCTACCGAGAGGACTATTCGCAGTGTGGTGGATAAATTTGAGTCCAGGGGTTCAGTAAACGATAAACCAAAACCCGTACGTCGATGAAACGCAATATCTGCCGAAAACATCGCCGCTGTCCGTGAGAGTGTGCAGGAGAGTCCAAGACATTCGATTTCGCGTCGCTCACAAGAACTCGGCCTTTCGCAGACCACAACTTGGCGCTTGGCGAATTTTGCGTCGTGACTTGTGCCTGCACACGTACAAAATTCAACTGACCCAGGAGAAGGTAAACAACCATAGACAACGATTTGTGTTCGCTGAATGGACTCTGAAGCAGTTAGAAACTGACGCTAATTTTTCTCGAAAAATCATCTTCAGCGACGAGGCCCATTTCTGAATGAATGGGTCCGTCAACAAATAAAATTGTCGAATTTGGGACGATACCAACCACATGAGATCCAAGAGCGCCCAATGCATTCCGAAAAAGCCACTGTTTGGTATGGATCTTGGCCTGGCGGCGTGATCGGTCCATATTTGTTTGCGAACGACGTTGGTCAGGCCATTACCATCAACGGCGAGCGCTATAGGTCGATGATTGTCAACTTCTTTTGGCCTGAATTGGATGATATGAACACCAACGACATGTGGTTTCAAAAGGACGGCGCTACGTGCCACACAGCTCACGCCACATTTGAAATTCTGCACGAGCCATTCGAGGGCATGGTCATCTCACGTGGAGATGATGTGAACTGGCCACCGAGATCGTGCGATTTGACCCCGTTAGACTTTTGCTTGTGAGGTTTTCTGAAGTCGCAAGTCTATGCGAACAAACCACAGCGGCCCTACAAACCCATGCCATCGGTCAAATTCAGCCTGACTTATGCGCCAGACTCATGGAAAATTGGACATTACGAATGCCGCCACCCAGAGAAGCCGCGGCGGATGTTTGAACGATGCATTCCATACATAATGGCATCGATAGGCCTTTCAAACGAATAAAAAATTTTGATGATATCTCACACACACTTTGTTTTATTTAAATTTAAAGATAGGAAGCGCTTAATGAAAGACCCATTTTCAACGTCAGGTATCCTCCTAGATAACAAACATGTTACGTAGAAAACTCCTAAGGCGCTGTCAGCTTTTTGGCAGTGTGGAGGAGCTTTCTGCAAGACATAGGACGGTCGAATTTGCGTGCAGACTGTCGTTTATGCTTGTCTTATAGGCATGCCGTCTGATGCAATGACAGCAGAACTCGTGTTGCTACGAAAATACGAAATCGACTTTACATGTGGCCAGGAATGGTTTTGGTCAGAATCTGAGGCAAAAAAGTAGTCGGCTCATGCAATCGAGGACATAATGCTGACAACGTTAAATTTCACTCCTCTTTAGGAAAACTTGGATTTGTGTTCCAAGCGGAAATATACGCAATCCTGAAGGGGAGAAGGTCTATAGCCTTTTCACCATTTCACCACTACCAAGCTAGTCCGAGAATGCAAGGCTTCTCCGAACGCAGACGGAAGGCTGAGCTCACTGAGTCTTGCCTAGATTCTAGGCTGCAATTGGACCCCTGGAAATGAGTTCACCGATCTTGTTAGACAGGGCTCAAAAGAAGGCTTCTTAGGACGTTGGGACTATCTGCGTCATAATTGTGCACAACCGTAGATGACTCAACTTGCCAGATTGCAAACATGCAAAACGAAATCTTCCCGGCGTCCCTTAAAAGTCAGCGGCTTTTTTTATGTCCCTTTCTTCGATTCAGGAGTCTAACTTTGGTTTCGGCATAGATTCCACACACTTCTACTCACATCCGTCTGTCACAAACACGTTTCCAGTGCTCCTCTTTTCTGTGGAACAATTTATCATGTCATAATCCAAACCAAGTCCCTTTCTAGGATATTGTATCGTGACACCTCTGCTAATTAGTAATTTCTAAGACTACACATACGAGTATGGTAATGTACTACTGTTCAATTTTTACGATAACGTAAAAACGAAAACAACAAAATATTCGATTTTCAAAAATACATAACTCACGGCACTTGATCAAGTTTTTATTGTCTCTACTTCCGAACATACCTGCAAAGAGAGAGAGGAAAGAAATGATTTACTAAAGCAGAATATTTATCAACACAACAAAATGCTGATGGGGTTATTTATATTCAAATCAGGTCCCCGGGCGTTAGCTTTCGGATTATATTTAAGGAGATGATCTATTGTCTACCTTCAGAAATGAGATACAAATTATTTGAATGGCAAGTTGTCGCGGCACACACACTTTATGGCTCAAAGTGACGAGACACTTATTAAATATGAGCTCACGTCTAGAGTCTAGGTCTAGGTCTGGAGTTTTACAATAAAGCACCAAGGTGTCTGAAAAATGATGACACACTTATGACTCGTGCAATCATCAATGAATTGTTGGTAGATCTATTAATTGGAACTATTGCAGGTGTTAGTTGCTGGTTCGATGACAGATGTGATATCGTTAAGGCCACATACCAGATTATGCATCTTTAACGTTTAGAGTGTCTACAATTAAGTTCTTCTTTCGGAGGTTGATTCGACCTTCTATCTCCGACAAATAGACCGATGACTTGGAACCAACTTTGGTGAGGTTTTTCTAGAAATTGCGGAGATTGGGATGAGCTCATTGTCTTATACCGACTTCAATAAGAAAGCTGGAAATATCGCTGTGTTCGGTATATAGCTTGATGAGAAAACACTACTTCTACTTGTATTGTTTAAAAAATGCAGGAGTTTGGCATTGATACGAAACTAGAGCATCTTAGGAAGATCGTCTTGGAAAACACTGTACTTTGCAGATAGCATTTTTCCTCCAGACTTCTAGATTGCGAGTAATGGAAATTTCCTTACTTATCAACGGAGCGCCGGAATGATGTGCCAGCGGTTTCATCATACAAATATTGCAAAGGGAACATGCTAGTGAATGAATGACCCAATTAACCTCGTCGTGATCGACGCATTCTTTTTTTTTAATTTGCACACACCGCGGGCGAAGGAAAATCAGGGAGGATGGAAAGAGAGGTACCGCTGAACGTTGGTTTTAAATGTTTGAAGGTTGTAATGACTAGAAAATAAAGAGCTGGGCAGGGCATTCCATAAACGAGTTGTACGGCTTAGGAATGAATCATGATGTTCTAGAGTACCTCCCATACTGGGCTTGAGGGTATACTGATGAGCATTCATAGCAAGACGGGTGTTACGGTTGAAAGTTTTAAGTGGCAGAATGCTACTGGCGATTTCTAGGGAGCACTGGTGTTGGAAATGGCGATAAAACAAAGTGAGACACTAGACATTACGTCGGTGTTCGAGGGTGTCCATTGTCTAAGTGATATTCGTATCACCAATGAAATTTATCGCATGGTTGTGAGTCCTATCTAGCAGGTGCAGAGATGTCTTGGACGCACCCGACCAGATATGGGCATTGTACTAAAATTTTGAGCGGATAAATGCTTTACACTCGTATATTGAGGCCGGATCAGAAGGGAACAAGTATTTCTTACATCGTTTGGAGAAACCAAGACATTTCGCAGCATCTTTGACGACACCGAAGATGTAGTCATTCCAACGTAAGTTGTCACTGACGCACATAGCGAGAATGAAAAGTTTTTCGATTTCGACGATGCAAGTGCAATTCATAGATCACGGCTGGGTGTTTAAATTTCGCTTTAACGAAATCAAACAGCATTAAATTCTACCCTGTTAGTGGTTCCCCAATTAGTTATACTGTTAATGTCAGAATTTAATGAGCTTAAAATACGCTGGCGCTCCTGTTCTACAGCCGAAGAGCACAGACGTGAGTCTGGGAATGAATATGAAAGGCAGATCGTACTGTTGTCAGCAAAGGAGTATATTAGATTAGAAGTAGCAGACAAGAAAACCTTGGTGAAAATTACAAAGAGTGTCGGAGACAGAACGGAGCCCTGGGGCACACCAGCATTTATTTTGTGAATATTAGACCGTCCAAGACATCTTGAATTTAATGTTCCGAATGGTAATTTCTGATCACTGAAGAAGAGATTCATCGATTACAAAAGCAGCATTTTCGACAAAAGAACCTGATGCTAAACTCTGTCAAATGAGAAATATCAAGTGCAACTATCTTGCTTGCGCCAGCTTGATGTACGCTTTGGTTCCACTTTTCGGTGGGACATGCCATCAAATCACCAGTAGAACTGTTGCTGCGAAAACCGTACTGTCGGTCATTGAGAAGTTTTCGTGTTTCGAGATATTTCATGAGCTGACGGTTATATGCGTTTCCATGACCTTGGAAAGAAGGAACGTAAGTGCAATGGGTCTGTAGGAGGAGAAGGAAGAAGATTCGACTTTTTTAGGGACGGGCTGGACAAATAATGTTTTCCATTTTCTCGGAAAGAGTCCTAAAGAGTAGGATTGATGATGGGCAGTTGTTTGCCCAGCGAGGAAGAACAGTTCTTCAGAAGAAGGGGAAATATATCATCTGGACCAGCGGATTTGTGAATGTTAAGATCTTTAAGAACTCTTGCTACTACACGAGTGCGAAAGTGGATTCGTCCCACTGAAAATTCGACACACGCAAGTGTATGTGGAGACAAAGCACAATCTGGAAGTGTGCAGCAAGTAGATTGGCCTTATCCAAAGAGCTGATAGCTGGAATATCATTATAAATGAGAGTTGGGATGGAGGATGAGGCAGAATTTTTAATATTTTTGACGAACGACATTGTAGTATTTTTTGCTTCAGCTTTTGGTCGTGTTGAAATTTCACACGCTTTTTTCGGTTTTCCTCTGTCGCGTTGGTCTTGAAGGACCGAAAAAAAATTGCTCTAACCCTGACAGCCTCTTAACAGCTCGAGTCGTACCACGCCTTTTCTTTTGTTCTAATAAGAGTTTCGTATGAGGGATAAAGGATCTCATTTCAAAGAGAATAGTGTCTGTGGTCATATCGAGAGCAAACATAACGACCAGTTAAAATTCCTAAAGAAGCTGTTAAGTCCGCTCCAGTGTGCTTTCTCGTATTGCCATATGGTTCTTTTAGGAATCTTTCCTCTAACTGTGTAGTCGGCGCACGAGAAATTAGCTGATATGACACAGTGGTCCGACGAACCTAGAGGGGATAGCACATTTGTCGGGGTGAAAGTCCAGAATGTAGGCGGTATGACTATCACAGCTGGGTCAAGTTGTTTTCCGCAGTGAAGATCTCAACACACTGTCCTTCGGGTGGTGGCTCTCTTAATGCATTTTTGCATAAAAGAGGGCTTAGCGGAGTTGCGAGCTGCTCATGTGGAGCCACCTATGAGGACTGGCTTCATGTCCTATGTGAGTGTCCCAATTACTCAGACATTAGGGACTTGGAGGCTATGGGGATCATTTGCAATGGTGAGGCCTACGATGTCAGTGGAGTTATCACTGATACCGTACGGTTCGAAAGAACCCGTAGTTTTGCAAAAGAAGTGTTTTATAAAAGACGCAGTAGGCAGATAGGGGGTGGAACTTAAGAATGTTGAATTTTGTTTAAAGGCCGCCAGTCCTGGGCTGTTAGTTGCCTTACTGGAAGTGACCGCAAGGTTGCGAAGCTCGACCGGAAACTATATTCTGGTACCACGGGAGGTCAGGAGCCCCCGGAACTATGATTCCGACCTTACCTAAGAGTTGGTCCCTTGTGGGAGTATCGTGGTGGCTGTAGGGTTGTACCCAAAATCGCGTGGAGAGTAGACCGTGTGGAATATGGACATCTCATGGCTTAGCATATGTTGTAGTGTACTACGACCTGTGCTCAACCATGGGATTTCTATGGAACCAACTGGTCTGCTCGATGTGGAATTGCATTGCAACCGGGTGCCATGACCCACAGAATGGCTGAGGTATAGGATAGGCCTCGACCCTTCACCAAAGGGGAAGTTCGTGCCTTACACACGACTTCGAATCTGGTACTGGTGGTAGTACTTGTACTACCCGAAGAGCGTTTATCAACGCATTGTTTTGACATCTCGTGCGAAGACGCACCGTAGATGTCTCTTGCATCTGTCTTGTGTTTTACGGAGGTACCTGCCGAAGTTTGCTACGATTTGATCAGTTACAAGTTGCCGGTCATAGGTCTTGTTGGCGGCAGAACCACCGGCAATCCCTACCAGGACTTAAAACGCTGTACCATGGGAGTCAGCAGCCTTCCGGATTGCGATCCAGGCCTGACTTGTTGTGGGAGCGTCATGATGGCTGTGACATAAACCACTGGAAGGGTCTTCCTGTTGGTTTGACCCAATGTAGAGTTGCAATAAGTACTGGGTGGAATGACCCTACGAAAAGTAAGTGGTTTTGGATCGGCCTCGACCCATACCAAGGGTGGAACTTGTGCCTCTACACAAGCTCTGCTTTGGTATCTCAGGAAAGCGGTAGACCGATGGCAAGACGTATCCGTGCTCCCATAGATGTACGGGCATCCCGTAAACTTAAGTCAAGACGACAGGTGATTTGAGTTAAAAATCAGAGGCTATATTAGTCCTTCCAGGGAGGGCCCCCGCTCAATTCTCATGGCTTCGCCCATCAATGACGGTGTCTAATAAAAGCGGGGGCAGAGTAAAGTACTGGTCTTATCGTAACGGTTTTCAGATGACGCCACCGAAGATTTGATCAATTGTGTAACATTTGGTGGCATGTATTGTACAACAGCCAAATTTTTCCACCGGCTGTTTCTTTTACCACCTCCTCTTCGGGAGGATGACTAGGCGCATAATCTAGAAGCAACAAAGCCTATATTGGTAGTTCTTGAAAGACCAAGTTTTCAAAAGGCCGGTATTCATCCAAGCAGATTTATAAAACGCATAGTTAATTGGTAGAGTTTTGTTTTTAAAAGACCGCGACTTCTTGACTTTTCGATTATAAGTGGCTCCATTTTTTTCAAACCAGTAGCATTCGAGCATGGAAGGAACGTAAGGCGTTCTTTTGGAAATTTTCCTCCCTGGAGCGCTTGCTTCGCCGGCATGAACGTATGTACTGTCTGGTAACAGTTTTCAATCTATCACAGGCTCATCAGCATTGAATACCGCATCTAAGATAAATTCGTTTTCTTTTATGGTTTCAGCCAATTTTTAAGTCGACAAAATGATAGTGATTGTCAATCTGAAATCTTTGGTATTTTTCGAGATCTGCCGTAGTGTAAATATATCGACCACCCTGGTTACTCATGAATGGTTTCAGACGCTCATACAATGTGACTTGGGCAAACGATGCCAAGATTCCATTCTTTCCGACGATCGTATTTTACAGAAGAGCTATTGCATTTTTCCAACCAGATCATCTCCAGCTGCTTTAAATGGTTCAGTAAGCAATCTATCTACGCCAGTAGCTTTATTAGACGTTAACTTCGATATTGCTAGCTTGACTTCGTCTAGATCAGGGGAGCGGAATCCGCTGGGGTGAATAGTTCATTCTGCCTGGCAGCGGTATTTTGACCATAATCGCCAGTATACAGTCTGAATCAGGAGTCTTTCTATATTTTCACCACCGACTGCGGCTTTACTACCAGTTGTCCAGGTTCATCTTTGCAGACTTGTGAGGAAACGTGATCGGCAAAAATTCAATCGGTCTCATGCGATTGCAACGTCTCAACGTCGAACTTTGCAGGCCTTAGATGACTCCGTTGTGCTTGTACGAGTACTATCCACATTTGTACGCAGGCTGCAACAAGGCAATGATCCGAATCGATGTTGGCTCCTGGGAAAGTTTAAAAATCCAGAATGTTGGAGGAGTATCTGGCGACGATCGCAATGTGGTTGACGGTTGATTGATCAGGGGGTGGGAAGTCCCTTTATGAATGTTGAGAAGAATGATGGGTCCTAAAAGGTTACGCTCCGTTGCAAATCTTGAATCCACTGTCAAATGTGGTACAATGGAATTAGTTTACTTACGCTGACAGAAAAACTCGAGAAAGAAGAACCTGAGAAGAACGGTGGGATGCTCTAGTTATCGTCAGAGAAACCTTGGGCCAAGAAGTTTTAAAACTGTTCTATGCGAGCTTACTCCTTGTTACAACCGACATCAAAGATAAAGTTCTAAATGAATGCTTGGTAAGAGGACCACTTGAAAAAATATTTCTTCAGCGAGCTCCTCGGAAACTCTTTTAGGAATGACCTCATCGTTGGAAAGAAGAGCATCTTGCATGGCATAGATTGCTGCTCGAAAACCCAGCTAAGCCATGTTTTCCTCTGCGCTCAGCAAATGGACATCTGTTCATCAAACTGTCCGACAGATTGATCACATAATGATCGACACAAGACATCATCTTGTCATCAAACGCAATTGCAAATTTACAGTTGGTGACGCAGATTTTAACAAAATAAATCATTCAATATGGACGACACGGTCCTGGCACCTGGCAGGGAAGAAATTTGCTAGAAATATACGACCGAGAAAGCCACCACAGTAGAGGAAAGCTTCGCCTGAGGTAGGCACATGAATATAAAAGGACCCCAACTCACTTGAAATATCCAAGCGTAGGAAGTTATGTGTGAATCAGGCTAACTTATGGGCTCCTTGCCACAAAGTATGTAAGGGTGGTCCGATTCTCAAATATGAAATTGACTAGTGAGACTCCAGAGGCAGACACTCTGAGTGCGTTTTCTTCGCTGTCCCTGTCAATTTTAAAATTGCAGCTGAAAATAGCCTCCATGCCAGTGGGAGATTTCTATTGATGCCAAGGGGTTGTAGCTTATTCTTTTGCTGAGATGGAATTCCCGCACATTATCCTACAATTTCTTGTCATAAATTATTTTATCACGAGTTAAAAGGAAGAAAAAAAAAAAAAAAACTCATCTGACATAATTTCCGGCAGTGGAGAAATCTTATTACTTCCGAGCAAACATACAGATCACTCGTTGTTGTTTCTATTTGCATAGCTGCTCTCATAACATTGCATTATCCATCCACCGCTTCATTGCTATTCCCTATTGATTTAGTAGCTTCCTTGTTATCACGCCAACAAAGAAAAGAACACAAGCAAACGGATAAACACTGCAAAAGAGGAGATATTAAACGCATTTGTGATATCCTGACATACGTCAATATGTACACAAGGCAAGCATAGGGTGCTGCTTGCACAGCATGAAAGGAAACGAAAAAAAAAAAAAAACAGAAAACAGAAAACATAAGAAACAAAAAGGATTATAGCTCGTGCTTAGAGCTTCATCTTTGATTCTCAACTCCACGTCCCTTTAGAAGAAGAAACACTAGTTGTAGATACGACTCCTTCTTATAAACGACAGAATACGATTTTCTCCTCCTTTGAGGCATCATCATCAGTTTTCCTTGTCATCCTTGAAAGACATCTTCATCTGTGCAGTTAGGTTGATTCTTTACTCGTTTACGTTGCGTTTTTGCTGTGATGTGAGGAGACTATGAAATGTCTTGGATTCGATGTGGATGCAGCTTGTATCCTTTAAGGAGCATCGTCTTCATCATCGTGATCATCATCATCACCATCATATTCCCCATTGTTGGCATATGCTGCCGTGGTCTTGGTTAGAAGTCCTTGGAAGTCCTTGTCGGCAGTTTGACGGCATGACGGCATAACGGCGGCGACGGAGTGATAGATACGAGTACTACTAGTACATAAAAACTGGCAGCGGCGGCTCGGTAGTAGCAACCGTAGCAGTGCAGTAGCGGCTTTCCATCGTTCTAGCTTTATCGTTCTCAAATCGAGGCAGTTCATCTTTTTGTCATTCATATCCCGGCGAATGACGTCGGCTTTGAATTGGCTTTAGCAGTGCCAGTAGCAGTGTAGGCAACTTAAGCGAAAGGAAGTCCATACATGAGTTTTATTTCAAAGATTTACATTCCTTTCGCGTGGATGTACTGTTTGTCTGGCGAAAATATAATTTAGAATCCTTATTGCACTTTATTCTCTCCGTCTCTCAACAAGAAATTGTTCTTTTCCTCCTTATGAAGAGCTTTTACATCCTTTTCATCGAGATGAACAGCAGGAATCCTTTCCTAATTTGCTTGCTTCTTGTTACTGTTTCGAATTTATTTATTTCTGGATTTTCTTCCTTCTCTTCCTCTCGATTCTTCTGGTCTTTATTGTCTTGTCCCTAACTGGTTCCAGCTTTTGGGATAGGGCAATCTCCTCAGTTGAAGTGATTGCAAACATTTTTCCCGGACGTTAATGGTGTCCCGAGCATGATTAAGTCTCGTTTGCCATGCGATTATTTCCAAAAAGGAATTGTACGAGTATTTTCTTATTTTTTCCTCAACTCTCTTCTTTTTTTTTTTTTGTGTGTGGAGTAAAGGAGCCTTCCCCGAGAAGACAAAAGAAAAAAAAAAAAGGAATCCTTCTTGCATAATTAACCCTTTTGTTTCGGTGGGTCTGGACGGAATTTTTTGGCTGCTGGACAGAAGAACTCTCATAGAATTTCAGGGCTAAGGACAAGTTTGATGGAATTGCTTCGCTGAAATTAATCAGGCAGTGCTGGAGAGTCTTTGTTTCGAGTTTTAATTGATTGCTGTCAGTTTTTCTGGCCTAAAGGATGTAATGAAAAATTATTCGGAGAAATTTATTTCAGGGAGGGCTACGGGACAACAATCGAAGCCAGTTGGATGTTCATGGAACAATGGCTGCTTAATTAATGTAATCTGAGAGCGGAAAAACTAATTTCAAAGCAAATCTAGGTAAAGTAGATACGCGATGGACAATCATTGTATTGTTCAAAGTGAGCTTAGTTCCTGGAGCAGGATACGATGAAAGGAATTGAAGTTGGGTCACCAATTATCCAGTTACGGGTATTTGTTCGGATATTCTCTTCAATCAAAAGCATAATTCGTCAGTGGGCTTTGATTTGCGTTGTCTGGCCCTTTTCATCTGAATTCTAGCTCCACATCCTTCAAATGAATGACTCACTCAGCACGGGTTTGCTTCGCAGCTCGGAAAGTTTAATTGAAAGTATTTTCAACTTCAACACCGATTACAATTTCCTCGATAGTATCACCTACCTTTGTGCAGATCTGTCATTCTGGGCTAAATTAGATAAAAAGGGACAAATGGCGTACTGGAATCTACGAACTGCCTTAATCAGATTTGGATTTGAAAGCGAGTCAGAAAGATTATCATAGGGAACAGGGAATGCATACTAAATTTCAGAATTTCCACAATTGGTCAGCTGGAAACATGGAAAATGTTCCACAATTCTTCAAATACAATTTCCAAGGATACGCTATACACAAGTATGTACTTGTAAATAGATTTTGTTGTAACATACTCATCTACATACTTCCTAAAATAAGCTTTGCACTGACAGAAGAGGGACAGCTCCTAACAAGTAGATAGTCATTTTGGAGTGTTCTAACTAGAGAAGCTTACAATGTAGGATGACTTCCAACTACCTTCGACAATGGTATCGTGATGGCTTTGATTTAAACAGCATTCTTCAACGCGTGGAGGAGTTCAAGGAGGTTAGCACAAAAACCAAAAAATCATGGTACATGGCTATCAGAACACAGCACGTTCTTCAAATCCAACTAGAACGGTGTTTATAATTTGCGCGCGCTCAAGGGATTAAGTGCCCTTAAAATATTTGCACACAGCGCGGGCGAAATAAAATCAGGTAGGATGCAAAGAGAGGTACCGGCGAACGTTGGTTTTAAATGTTTGAAGGTTATAATGACTAGGAAATAAAGAGCTGGGCAGGGCATTCCATAAGCGAGTTGTACGGCTTAGGAATGACTCATGATATTTTTGAGTACGTCTAAAAGTGGGCTTGAGGGTAGCGAAGCGGGTGTTACGGTTAAAAGTTTGAAGGGGCGGAATGCTTCTGGCAATTTGTATGGAACACTGGTGGTGAAAATAGCGACAAAACAGAGTGAGACACGGGACATTTCGCCGGTGTTCGAGGGTGTCCATTGTCTAAGTGATACTAGTATCACCTATGAGTTTTATCGCACGATTTTGAATCCTTTAGGCGCACCCGACCAGATGTAGGCATTGTACTCCCATTTTGGGCGGATGAATGCGTTATATATTGTGGCCAGATCAGAGGAGTTTAGTATTTCTTACATCGCCTGAGGAAACCTAGACAATTCGCAGCATTTTTGACGACATATGATCAATCCAACATAAGTTGTCATTGACACACATACCGAGAATTTTTTTCGGTTTCGACTATGCAAGTGCCATCCTTGGATAATGCCTGGGTGTTTAAATTTCGCTTTAACGACAGCAGGCAGCATTGTGTTTTGGTAGCATTAAACTCTACTCTGTTAGTGGTTCCCTAATTAGTTATGCTGTCAATATCGGAATTT
The DNA here is from genome assembly GCA_963966105.1 of Volucella zonaria. NCBI lineage: Eukaryota > Metazoa > Arthropoda > Insecta > Diptera > Syrphidae > Volucella > Volucella zonaria. The sequence continues at coordinate 40,811,479 of OZ014530.1, read as the reverse complement.
AATGAGCTTAGCAGACGCTGCCGTTACCGTTCTATAGCCAAAGAGCAGGGACGTGCGTCCGGAAACGAATATGAAAAGCAGAGAGCACTGTCGTCAGCAAAGGAGTATATTGGATTAGAGGTATCACACAAGAGATCGTTGTTGAAAATTAAAAAGAGTGTCGGAGACAGAACAGGGCCCTGGGGCACACCAGCATTTATTTTGTGAATATTAGACTTGAGACCATCCAAAGCAAGTTGAATTGGACGTTCCGAAAGGTAATTGAAGAAGAAAGACGTCGATCCCAAAAGCACGCATTTTCGACAAAAGAGCCTGATGCCAAACTCTGTCAAATGGCTTAGAAATATCAAGTGAAACTATCTTGCTTTCGCCAGATTAATGTACGCTTTGGTTCCACTTTTCGGTGAGACATGCCATCAAATCACCAGTTGACCTGTTGCTAAGAAAATCGTACTGCCGGTCATTAAGAAGTTTTCGTGTTTCGAGATATTTCATGAGCTGACGGTTTATCAGCGTTTCCATGACCTTGGAAAGAAGGGACGTAAGCGCAATGGGTCTGTAGGAGAGAGAGGAAGACTCACCGTTTTTAGGGACGCGTTGGACATATGCTGTTTTTCATCTGCTCGGAAAGATTTCTAAAGGGTAGGATTGATGAAAAAACTTACGCAGTGGTTTTGCCAGTGAGGAAGAACACCTCCTCAGTAGGATGGGAGATGTACCATCTGGATCAGGGGATTTGTGCATGTTGAGATCTTTGAGTACTCTTGCTACTACACGAGTGCGAAAGTGGATTCGTCCCATTGTAGATTCGACGCACTCAAGTGTAGGCGGGGACAAAGCACAGTCTGGGAGTGTTGAGCTAGCCGCAAAGTGTGCAGCAAGCAGATTGCCCTTATCCAAAGAGCTGACAATTGGAATGTCATTATAAATGAGCGTTGGGATGGAGGATGAGACAGAATTTCTAATATTTCTGATAAACGACCAAACATTTTTACTGCCTGTGGGACATTGCAGTATTGTTTGCCTTGTTGTGGCCAAGGTACGTTTGCGGATTTGGCGAGCATCATAAAGACAAGCTAATACAATGTGAAAGTTTGACGCCGGACGGCTTCAATCGCAAGATATCACCCAATCCTTTTCCTATCAAATCTCCCCTAGTCTCTTAAGACGTTCTATACCGCCACCATCCACTGACGTAATGGGTTTCACTTGCACACCACAACAAAACCCCTAGTTTGACGACGAGTGCCGGCAAGCACATGCAGCTGGGCTAGAATCGCAGCAATGCGGAACTGCATAGGAGGACTAGAACTGCTCTTGAGCTCTGCAAGCAAACGAGAAGAGACGAACACCGGCTTCTCAGGATGCTACTCTATGAATGAGGTTCAGAAGTTTTACCAAAAAGTTAAAAAAAGCAGACCACGGATACAAACCCCGAACTGTAGCCTTTAGAGACGATTTCGAAAGAGCATTTCGCATAACGGAGATAACGAAACAGATACTGCTGTCAGGCAGAATGAACCTTTCATCCCATACGATATAGACCAACAATTCCGTCCACCCGTCACGGATGTAGTGAAGACAGCCACATCGAAGCTCACGTCCTACAAAGCTGTTGAGGCGGACAGCCTGACTGCAGAGCTCTTCAAAGCGGCAGGCGATGACTTGGTATGGAGCATACACCAACCAATCGGTCGGATGAAAATATGCCGATGAATGGAACCTAAGCATTATGTGTCCGATCATTAAGAAAGGAGACCCTCTGAACTGTGCCAACTATCGAGGCATCAATCCTCCTAACATCGCCTACAAGATCCTCTCTGCCGTATTGTGCGAACGCCTGAAGACGTTCATCAACAACCTGACTAGTCCATATCAGTGTGGCTTCATGTCAGGAGAGTCCAAAATCAACCAAATTTTCACATTCCGGCAGATCCTAGAAAAACTTAAGACAGCCGCGTATGACAGCATCTATAGAGACGGCCAAACCCAAAGTTTTGGCATAGCTCCCAAACTAGTCCCTTTGTTCAGGATAACGATGGAGAATGCACGCTGCTCCCTCAACGTCGATAAAGAACTCACCATAGCCTTCGTTGTCAAAAAAGGATTTAGACAAGGCGATGCGTTGCTATGCGATTTTTTAAACATTATTCTTGAAAGAATAGTGCAAAACTCATGCGAGGCAACACAAGAGGCACAATCTTTCAAAAGTTCGTCCAATTACTCGCATACGCCGATGATATTGAGATAATCGAAAGAAAGCAGAGTGATGTCATTGGGGCTTTCGCAAGTATTAAGGCGGAACCGGCGAAAATGGGTTTAAGGGTTAATGAGGGCAAGATGAAGTATATGCTGTCAACTAGAAAGCACACCCAAAACCTATGTCTCGGACAGAACATTCCTCGATAGATATAACATTGAGTTAGTTAGGGACTTTGTCTACCTAGACTCCGCTATCAATGCAAACAATGACACCAGCGCGGAAATCAAACGAAGAAAAACTCTTGCCAATCGCTGCTTCCTTTGACTAAGAAAGCAATTGACTAGGAAAGCCCTCTCTCGAACAATTATAGTGACCTTAATAATCCCTGTCTTGTTCTATGGCGCAGAGGCAAGGGCTTTATCAAAAGTGGATCAGGGTCCTCTTGGATGATTTGAAAGGAAAATTCTTCGGGTGATTTCGGTCTCGTGACTGATGTAACTGGGTCATGTAGAGCGGATGGGCGCCAATGCTCAGGTCCAAAAAATCTTCAAATCGCAATAGAAGAAAACCGCGACTCAGGTGGTGCATGAAGTGGAAGGTGACCTCAGCCAACTTAACGTGCGAAACTGGAGGCAACACGCCAAAGATCGAGCTGGCTGGAGACACGTGTTGGTTGAGGCCCAGGTCTGCCATGGAATGTAGCACCACCTTAAGTAAGTAAGTAAGATACGAATGGGAATATGTCGTTGCTGAATGTCTTTCCTGGCTTAAAGCCGTTCTTATGATTCAGCCTTGTATTTGTGTTGATATGATAACGATTGTGAAGAGAAATTCTTCCTTTTTTCGGATCGGGCAAATGGCAGTCATTGCCTGAATTGAATTTTTCCTTTTACCTGAAATAATTTTAGCAAGGAGAGTGAAGACAGGAGACCTTCATCGGTTCTCCCCTATCGATCTAAGCTGAAGCGTTGGATATACGAGTGTTGTGCATAATTGTGCGCAAGGACCGTAGTGGCTGCTAATAGGACTCATGTTTGTTCAAATAATGCCTTCATCCCTATTGTCACTGAAGTTTTGCTTTGATCAAAACACTTAACTCCAGGCTGCACGTGAGCCCAAAGAAGGTGTTATGTCCAGTTGTTTGATTGATACTAAACCGCGTTAATGGCTGAACTGAAGCCCTAAGACAAATAAAATGCGGCTTTTTGGCTTCCATACATTAGATCGCTGACCTTTTATGTCCCAAATGTTACAAATTGTTTGGAACAGCTTTACTTCGTACCCACAATCGAGGAGTCTTATGGACCAACCAAAACCTAGTGGGCTGATAATTTATTCCGCCTATACTCTGGCCTATTTGGCCAGAGATACAAGAATTTCAATCAGCTTCTGGTGGATATGGTCTACTTCCTTTTATCACATCATTTGAATTTTTGTGAGATGTTTTCCCGTCACTGGATACCTCTCATCAGTAGCTTATTTGATTTTTCGGATAAGGAGGAGGGTGTTAGTATGAATCTTCCTGTTATATGTTACCTTTCAAACTTAAGGATCAATCACTTCTTTCTACAAAATCCTTACAACATTCTCACTCAAACCTCTGAGAACATAAAAGTGTCCCTCATTTGTAAATATCCTCAAACCGAAAATGAATTCAAAATGATGTTTCTCTCGACATTCATTTACCCCTTAAGAACTGACATTTACCGCCTATCAGGACTATGATGACCACTACCACGACCAGAATCCTTGAATTCATTATGACGTTATCAACTCACCACCAGAGATCAATCCCTTAATGGATGAGTACAACCATGAATTCCATCCACAACATCCAGTTCCTCTTCCTTTTCCTCTTCCTCTTTCCCGGTACCACTTCCTACTTTCCACTTACCACATATCATGTCCACTTGACTGAGCAAATTGAACATTTATGTCCCAAAGAATCGTCGTACAATCCTCACTATGGCAGGACCTCTTCCAGAAAAGGGGGATAACTAGATTATTTTGTGACACATTTTGGAGCACAGACGTTAACAACGTTGAAGGGCAAACGACCAAGAGGTAGCTGAGGTAATTGTTATTACTACACCACATGGTACTCGTAAGTACCAACTGCTATGCGTGACCACATTACAATCAGTAATCAGTAAGATGAAGTCAAGCGTGCGTACGGCATCGATTATCGCCTCTCGCAATGCCACCTCACCTCATATCACATGCAGCAGCACGAGGCTCTTCTCTCGACCAGACTTACTTCATGTCCTGGAAATAGAATTTAATTTGACCTTGTCCTTGGTCTGACCTTTTACTTGAACGCGCGAACTCTGCTCGATGGTGAATGGTTGACACTTTTCCATTGGCTCCGTCAAGTCGACCCGGTACCATCATGAGGATGGAGAATGCCAGATTGACAATTGCGAACTTAAGACAGTGAACTATGGCAGCCTCACCACCCCTTATCCATACGGCATATGAATACTCATGTCGTTACAGAGGAGATTATCATTGTCATCGTCGGTCGGTCGTCTTCCTTGCCATCAGTGTACGAGTATATACATATAGCCACGCAGTCATGTCGGCTTTTAGTTGTAGTTGTGTGTATTCATTATGTCACAGGGACGATTACTTTATATCCTCTCGGGAGGTGGATGAAATGGGCAGGCAACTTATGGCCAACTGAGTCTGGAGCTGAGATTTTTTTTATTTTATCTCCACAGCAGCGTCATAAAGTGTTGTACGCTTGCAAAGCAATTTCCATTAGTCTTTGCTTATTTTTGTCTTCGTCATCGGCGGGACTGTATCTGTGTTGGGTGACTATATCTGGATTTGTATCCTGTACCCTGTCAGTATCTGCATTAGTGTTCGAAGTGAGGGCAGAACAAGATGCCAAAGATGAATCATGGGGAAGAACTTTGTTAACTTAATCGTTTGTAGGGCGTATGCGTTTTATTAAATAAGAAGGAGGCTCCTGCTTCCTTGCGTAGACCTTTTTTCCGTTTGCATGTGTATGTGTCTGTTCGTGTAAGCCTATCATGAAATAGAGAGATAGAGAGAGACACACTTTAACGATTGTCAAATGATTAAGACATTTTAATGAGAGAATGACAAAGGGAATCCTTAGGATTCAGAAGAGATGCTTTCGACGGGTTGCGTCATTGTATAGTACAATATGATGGTACAACAGCTGTCGTACCGCACGTGTAGGAAGTCCTTTCTTCGCAAACGGGAAGGCGTACATTTTTTCGATGTCTTTGTTCTCTTCTTGTGGAACCTGATGAATTTAATTAAGTGAAAGACTTGCATGAGAATATAAACTCTATTAGCATAAAAGGTTAAACGAAAGGCAATGCGAATGAATGGTTTTGGAGTGTTAAAGGATCTCGTCAATGGTAAAGTGAGGTAACAGCTTTTATTAAAGGTCGGAGGCGGTATTTGAACTTTACTGTCTTAGATCAGAGATAAGTGGATTCAATTGTTCGGCCTAAAATAGATGTTAGATGGAAGGATGGGTTAATTTGGCAAGTTTTACGATATTACCGAAGGGCAAATGACAAGAATTGGTTGGAATTCTTGCGAAATTCTTGAGTGGAACGTAAGTTGAACTTTAATTGGCTATTACAGTTAAAATGAGTCGAACACAAAGGCAGTAAAAATAATCAGACATTTTTAGTATTCTACTTCCTTTTTGTGTCTTTTTTTTTTTTTTAAAAAAGTTGTTAAAGAAAGACTTTTATCGTTGAATGGTTTTCCGAAAAATCACTTGATAGTTCGAGCCAGTGAGCAGGAATGGTTTAGTATTCCTTTAGATATCAGCAAGACAGAAATCCAATTTTATAGAACCGGGAGGATGAAAGACTTTCTTAAAAATCTCCTCACCCGTTGAAGCCGTCTTATACACACACATATTGACGCATACGATAGGCGTCATTTTCCACAGAAAAAAATATGTTTTCCTTTCTTGGCGACAATGGTCTGCTTACGGTGATGAAACTCGTCCGAGCCAATGCCCAGTAAATATTGATCTAAGAGGGTTGAATTGTAGCTATTTTTTCAAATGTCCAGATTTGAAATTTGCCAATAGTCACGTAGCGTGGTGCTTGCCTTGCCTCCCAATGGTGATCCCCTGTAACTGCCTGAGTATATCCTTACTAATGAAGCCTAAAAGGCCAAGGGCGTGGTCGGCAAGTGGCATAATACTGGCTTAAAATCGAAATTTTGGAAAGTTCGCACTCTTAACATGCAGCCGACCAATTAGCAGAGACCCTTGACCGCTATCACGCAGATATCACCGCCATCCGGGCCTATGGTGGTTGCTATAGGGAAATAGCGGATTTGTTACAATATATGTGGCAAATTCAGGCAAGACGTCTTGGGCTTCCGACACATGAGTGAAAGCGTTATGATAATCCGCATCAAGACCAACTTCGCTAACATAAGCCAAATATGCGCCCATCCCCCAAAGGGAGGCAAGGACGACGCCACCAAAGAATGGTTCCGCAAGTTCCTCGACAAGACATATGAGCAACGTCAGAAGTATGATAAGATAGAAACAGAGGACATCTTTGGTAGCGAAATTGGTGAGCATAGACACTACACCACACCACGTCTGGCAATGTACCTAGGCTTATTGACTTTCTGGCGGAACGAAATATCACTATAGAGAGCACACGGATTTCTCATAGCGCTCTACGGATCATAAAACACTAAATCAAATTGATGGGGTGGCCGTGGTGTAGTGGTACAAGCAATCGCTTCTCACTCGGAGGTTCAAGGTTCGAATCCTAGCCAAGACAAAGTTTTCATTTGTGTAATTGGAACTCAGTCAGAAAAATCTGCGTGTGAAGGCATAAAACTGACACGTAGATTTGGCTGTTGTAGGGTTTTCAAGCACAAATCTACCGTTAAAATTCACAACCTGAATCATTCCGAGTGAAGAAAATATCTCCGTCTGGAGAGTCAATATCGAAACCAAACACATCTGAGTTTCAAAACCACTACATCACAACAATGCTTTCCTTTCTTCTCCTTCTATATTTCCGCCCGCGCCCTGGCAACAGTAAAAGGGTATCATAACCCCTTAGGCGCGCGTAAATTATAAAAAAAAAAAAAAAAAATCACATTACGATAGAAGAAAGGCGTGCCTCCAACATCCCGGGCGTCCGAAAGATTCGGGCAACCAGTATTGATTGGGATCACCATCTTATTGCAGCCAAGGTACAAATGCGGATTTCCAAACGCCACAACAAAGAAGAACTGCTGTGAGAAGACAGAAAATCTGCAATCGCAAGAGATCGCCAGAATCTTTGTCGAAGGCAGGATACGCGAGATGTCTCAACAACCCCTATGCTGATAACGTCAAATACCGAAGACTAGTGGCAACGCTGCCTACGTGCCATCAGGGACGCTGCTGATAGTATAGGTTTCACCCGATCACCACTAAGAAATCTCTGGTTTGATAAAGAATAGCGGCACATACAGCTAAGCAAGGAGAGTAGAAAGCGGCTCTGTGGCGAAAGGTGAGAACCACCCTTAAATTCAACGAGCAGAGGAGACGGGAAGAATACCGGCTTCTCCAAAAAAAAAAAAAAGAAGACGGCAAGCGCGTGACCGAAAGCATTGCGAGATTGTACTCCAAGAATACAGAACGTATCAAAGCAAGAGGACACGTACAGAAGCCTACAAAGATGAAGAAGGAAGCCTTGCCACAGTTGGTGATGAGAATATGTAAGAAGTTTTTCTGCAGACTGTATTATGGTGAAGAAGCCCAATATGCCGCTGTCAGGCAGAATAGACCCATCAACAAAACTTCCGTCCACTTGACCAAAATGAAGTAAGGATAGCAATATCTGACCTATAATTCAACAAAGCATCTGGACCTGACGACTTACTGGACGAGGTATTCAAAGCTGCTAGAACGACTTTGTGAAGAGTCTTTCATATCTCGTATCTGGTCAGAAGAGTCTATGTCTAATGAATGGAATCTCGGCATCGTTTAGCCAATCCACAAAAATGCGCCAACTATAGAGATATAAGTCTGCTCCACATCACATTCGAGATCTTATCGGCCATATTTTGTGAACGTCTGAAACCCTTCGTCAACAACCTGATTGGCCCCTATCAGTGCGGTTTCAGACCAGGAAAGTCCACAATTGACCAAATCTTCACACTTTACCAGATCCTGGAAAAATTCAAGAAGTCGAAATAGATGCCAATCATCTTCTCATCGATATATAGAGTCACGTCTAGTGTTGGCATCCCTGTCAAGCTCGTCCGTCTGCACAGAATGACGATTGACAACGCTCGCTGCTTCCCTCAAAGACAAGGTGACGCGATCATGTGATTTCTTTAACACCATCCGACATAATTGGTAGAACTCAGCGGACTGTCATCGGTGCACTCGCTAATATTTAAACGAAAGCTGCCAAAATGGGGTTAGCGGTAAATGAAGGCAAAACAAAGTATACGTTGTGAACAAGAGGGGACACACACCAAATCGATGAATGGGATAGAACGTCCAAATCGATAGCCATAATATCAAGGTAGTAAGAGACTTTATCTACCTTAGCTCTGATATAAATTCTTCCAACAATACCTCAACAGAAATAAAACGAAGAATCCAACTTGCCAATCGCGATTTTTTTGGCCAAGAACGCAATTGAGTAGTAAGGCCCTATCCCAAACAACCTGGAGAATCTATATAAGACCTTGGTCATCCCAGTCCTACATTATGGTGATGTAGCGTGGACTCTATCGAAAGCGGATGAAGATATCCTTAATCGGACTTTGGAGGAAAAGATTCAATTGCGAACTATACGAGCTGTAAAGCGACATCAGTGCCGCACTCCAAGTTAGTTGAGATAATATTCCATTTGCGTGCGCCACCTTAAATATCATCTTCTGCTGCACCGTTCCACGGGATCATTTTGCTGGGCTCTTTGGGTCGGAGCTGTGGGGCTCATTCACTCAACATGGCCCAACCATCCCAAAATAGACCAATGCCGCAGTGCAGCTCGTACACTTCGTGTTGGAATGTTCACCTCGATTCCTCGTTACTGCAAACAGGGCCGAAAACAATGCGCAATATGTTTCTTTGGAAACGGCCAAGTTCTTCTGCATCCTCTTTCGACAAGGTAGAGTAGGTCACCCAACAAGAGGTGTAATTTTAAATTTAGCGCAATTGTTAAACTGTCAACATTCAGCCATTATTGCGATGGCTTTTGATAAGTACAAATTAGGAGGTTATTAAATATGGATCGATACATACTCGCACTACATGTTGAAACAGTGAAAATTCACAACGAAAACGGTGATAATATCGTGGGAACGTTTCGTAAAGTTCGTAGTGCTTCGTCATCACCAAGCTCCTTCTCCCACAGCTATAGTGAATTTAATCGATAAATTTGAACGTCTGGGACAGTTCAGTGATGTGAAGACCCCAACTTGTTTTCATCTGGCACGGTCAACTGGGAATATTGCCGCCGTAGCTGAGAGTATGACTGAAAACCCAGTTGTATCCGTTTCGAGAAGATCGCAGAAATATTTCTTCGAATATGATGCAGGTGACTTGAAGATGTTTACTGGCTTTTTTTTAGCCTGCAATTGATGCTGGGGGCGACGTCTATTTTTCAGCAGGACTGCGACACATGCCAAACACAGCTGGTGAAACAATAAGTTTATTGCAAATTTCGTGGACGTGTGAATTCTCAAAATGAAGACTTTAATTGGACGCCGAGTTCGTGAGATTTAATACAATTAGACGGTGCTATATTAGAGATACAGGCTACGTCAATACTCAACCAACGATTCGCGCATTAAAAAAAATTTCAGAGCTGTTATTAGCGAAATACAGCCGCAACTATACGATGAAAAATTTCATCAACAGAATGACTATTTGTAGGCAGAGCCAAGCCGAAAATTTGGCAAATTTTGTATTTCATTACTAACTTTAGAGTTTGTACTTTAGACTAATCCAAAATTATCACCACTCTTCATAAAAATATTGCGTTTTTCTACTGATTTAAAATGACACCTCTTGTTGGATGACCCTATAGAAGAAAGCTCATACGACATGGAATGCGCAACTGGAGGTAGTTAGCTAGGAGGAGGAGAGGGTTGTTAGCTAGGGCCAAGGTTCACCCAGAACTATAGTACCATCTAAGTAAATAAGAAAATAAGTAAACGTGTTCCTAGTTCCAGTATATAGTGCCATAATCAGTGATAAAGTCAAATATAACGACAAATCATTCGCCGACAAAGACGGCCAACTTACAGGACAGGACTCTGAAAGCCATATCCTCACGTGAATTGGTCTAGGTGAATTGTTGGTCCCACGAAATAGAGAATACCGACAACAGAAAGATATTTAGGTCTCTTACAAAACCCATCACGACTTTCAAGAAAGTTATGCAGAATTTTATGGAATATTACAGCAGTTCGTTCCTCTACTTACTTGTCTACTGAAGGACGACTCAGTGGCAAAAAAAATCTCAAGCCCTTTAACACATAAAATGAGCCTAAGGCGCATTACCATCTACTGAGACTGATCGAAGTCTATATGCGCGGTTGGGTTTCTACATCAGGACACTCCGGTGGAGCAAAGGAAAAGTCAAGAAAAAAGCATTTAAACATACGCGCATACCAGCGCCACACAGACGAAAGGAGAAGAATGCGAAAGTACGGCATCATGGAAGTGAACGCATAAAAATACAGTACCCAGCCGGAAATATTCGCGATCAAAGTAGATGGTTTCCGAGGACGAGCAATATGATGCTTTCAAGAAATAAAATCAGAATGCAAGATAGAACGTCTGTTCAATGACGGACAAAAGTTTTGAACTAGGAAACGTATTACGGAAACGTACAATTTATAGGTTCCGCTATGTTGTTATTACAAAACGCCACAAAATAAGACGGTGTTCTCATCATCCAGACAACCGAACTGCTACATATGGTCCTCGTATCAGTTAGTAGCGACCACAGCAAGAAACTTGGAAAGCTGCTAGTGCCTACGCAAATCAAATAAGTGGAGACCAATCTAGGAAAATATATATTTCCGCAACTCTGAAATATGAAGGGAAGAAATGCTTTCATCAGTGAAAATTCAGACCCACCCATCGGGGACTCGTACTGCACGTAGAACGACGGTCATGAGGGAAACAATTTCTGGACTCGAAACTCAGTAGGAGAAGGTGTACTGAACTCATTCAATTTATAAAGCAAGAGCAATCCCAGATACGAATAGATTACCATCTACCACTACGGCAAGTAACGATTTTTACCAAACCACTAGCAAGGTGGGTCTTGCTTCTAGTTAGCCATCAATCGACTTAAACAAGGATATAACCAACTCTGAACAAAATATCATAAACAAAGAGGAAGAACTAAGTCCGCAAGGTATGACGAATATCTTCGATGACAAATGCTATAGAAGTGCTAGAACTCTGAATAGTGATTGGGCAGGCATGAGCCACATTAGTAGAGAACGTGGTGATGGAATAATGAGACAAAAAAGGCAGTTAGGAGCAGAAACAAGCATTTTAAGCATGGGCTATATACAGTGGGGAATAGCGATACAGATAAAGTGCGTCCTGATTTAGACCACGCACATTTTAAAATAGACGAAGATCTCGGTAAGTAGTACACGTACGATAGAAGAAGGCGCCAGAAAAACCAAGAAGAGCAACACACACGCCCACACCTCTCAGATCACTCTGATCTGAAGCTACCTGGCTACGAACTAGTGCCATTATTTCATTGTGAATTCATGAATTCGATTTCATGTGGTTAAAACTCCATCTCCGTAAGAAAATTATCCACTACTGCTTTATTTACAGAAGCCCCAAACTGGACAGCAACTCGACCTTTAATGAGTTTGATGCGCTGTCTGACTCCTTACAAAGAGTTGTATCCCTGTATCCTCATACTGAAATCGTCATTACGGGCAATTTCAATATACACAATTTCGGGTGGCTTCGACATTCTGGACAGACAACTCCCGAAGGACGGTGTGTTGAGATCTACGCTGCGGAAAATAACTTAACCCAGCTTGTAAATGAGCACACGCGAATACCAGACGTTGATAGCCATACCGCCAACACCCTGGATTTGTTTTTAACTTCTCACCCTGATAAGTACAAGGTTGATGTGTTCTCTTATTTAGGCTCATCATACCATTATGTCATATCAGCTAATTTCTTGTACACTGACCACACAGTTAGAGAAAAGATTCCTAAAAGGATCGTATGGCAATACGAGAAAGCGGACTTAACACCTTCTATGGGAAATTTAACTGGTCGTTATGTGTGCTCGATAACGACGTGAATGCCGCTGCTGACATGATCACAGACACCATTCTCTTTAGAATGAGATCGTTTAACGGATGAAGAGTATCAAACCAAAAGAAAAGGCATGGTAGGACTCCAGTTTAAAGAGGCTGTCAGGGTTAGAGAAATGTTTTTTCGGTTCTTCAAGACCAACCCGACAGAGGGAAACCGAAAAAAGTTTAAACGAGCCAGAAATGCAGACTACAACGTCTATCTCAAGCGTGTAAAATTCCAATACGACCAAAAACTGAGGCAAAAATACTGCTATGTCAGTAACGCAGTAAAATTGTTGGTCGTTCGTCAAAAACATCAAAAATTCTGCCTTATTCTCCTTCCCATCGCTCATTTATAATGACATTCCAGCTGTCAGCTCTTTGGACAAGACCAATCTGCTTGCTATACGCTTGGCAGCCAACTCTACACTTCCAGATTGTGCTTTGTATCCGCCTACACTTGAGTACGTCGAATCTTCAATTGAACGAACCCACTTTCGCACTCGTGTAGTATCTCCCCTTCTTCTGAAGAGGTGTTCTTCTACGCTGGCAAAACCACTGGGTAAGCTTTTTCATCAGTCCTACTCTTTAGGACTCTTTCCGAGCAGATGGAAAACAGCATTTGTCCAGCCAGTCCCTAAAAAAGGCGAATCTTCTTCTCTATCCTCCTACAGACCCATTGCACTTACGTCCCTTCTTTCCAAGGTCATGGAAACGCTGATAAATCGTCAGCTCTTGAAATATCTCGAAACACGAAAACTTCTCAATGACCGGCAATATGGTTTTCGTAGCAACAGGTCCACTGGTGATTTGATGGCATGTCTCACCGAAAAGTGGAACCAAAGCGTACATCAATCTGACGAAAGCAAGTTAGTTGCACTTGATATTTCTAAGGCATTTGACAGAGTTTGGCATCAGGCTTTTTTGTCCAAAATGCGTGCTTTTGGGATTGACGACTCTCTTCTTCAATGGAATAGAAATTACCTTTCGGAACGTTCAATTCAAGTTGTCTTGGATTGTTTCAAGTCTGACATCCACAAAATAAATGCTGGTGTGCCCCAGGGCTCCGTTCTGTCTCCGACACTCTTTTTACTTTTCATGAACGATATCTTGTCTGCTACTTCTAATCCAATATATTCCTTTGCTAACGACAGTCTCTCTGCTTTTCATATTCGTTCCCGGACTCATGTCCCTGCTCTTCGGCTGCAGAACGCGAACGGCAGCGTATGTTAAGCTCATTAACTTCCGATACTAACAGCATAACCAATTGGGGAACTATCAACCGAGTGGAATTTAATGCTTCCAAAACTCAACACATGCTGCGAAGTGTCTAGGTTTCTTCAAGCCATGTAAGAAATATTTTGCTTCCTCTGATCTGGTCTCAATATATAAGGCCTTTGTCCGACCGAAATTGTAGTATCATGTTCACGTCGGGTCGGGTGCGCTCAAAACATCTCTGCACCTGCTAGATAGGATTCAAAACCGTGCGATAAAACTCATAGGAGATACTAACATCATCCAGTCAATTGACACCCTCGAACACCTACGTAATGTCTCCTGTCTCACTTTGTTTTATCGCTATTTCCACCACCAGTGCTCCATTGAAATCGCCAGTAGCGTTCCGCCCATTCAAACTTTCAACCGTAACGCCCGTCTCGCTATGAATGCTCATCAGTATACCCTCAAGCCCATTTTCGGACGTACTCCAAAATACCGTTATTCGTTCCTAAGCCGTACAACTCGCTTATGGAATGCCCTGCCGATCTCTGTGTTTCCTGGTCGTTATAACTTACAAACATTTAAAAACAATGTACATCGGTACCTGTCCTTTATTCCTCCCTAAATTTCCTTCGCCCGCGCTGTGTACAAGCATTTTAAGGGTACAAAAGCCCTTTGACCTCGCGCTCATTATAAAAAAAAAAAAAAAAAAAAACATCGAGACACGCCCAAACGAGCTAATATTTTACACAAATTATTCCGTAAGCGATTCAATCGCCGAAATATATTGAAGATGAGCAGGGAAACTTACTAACAAGGGACAATTAGGTTCGAAATACAATAGATGAATTAATTTTTTCATTTTGGTGGGGGCTGACGGCCCCATTTATTGCGCTCCATACAAGCTTAAACTTAGTTCAAAACTAGGACTTAAAAACTAACAACAATTAGGAAGTAAGGGAATGGTCGAGGACAAATGCGGGAGAGTGATTCGTTAGAACCATAAGAGGCGCGTTGGTTTGGAATATACGAGTACCATAGAAGATACGAGGACAGCGTAAATTACGAGGCTTGGTATTGAAGAAAATAGAATTTTAAGGCAAACGCGATCCACAGACCTAGAGAGCAGTCAGTGAATTAAAAGAATGTCAGCTACGTCTCTGCGTCTTTCAGGTTGGTCTTCTAGAAAATAGAGTCAAGGGGGAGACTGATTGCATTTACGTGACAAAGTCAGAGATTGACATTTGGAGACATTAAGTTCTAAGCAATTTTTTAGACACCAAGTGGAAAATCTGGCGAGGGCTTCTTGAAGGACAGTAGAGTCTTGTGGTGAAGGTATACATAGTTTTAGAGTGTCGCCGGCGGGTGGAGTACTTAATAATCCTCTCAAGATCGTTTATAGATAAAATGAAAAGAAGGTGACCTAGATGGCTACCTTGTGGAACACTAGAAGTGGCCAAAAACGGAGTTCACGGGACTGATCTAATACAAACCTTATTACAACGGTACTCCAGATAAGAAGATATCCATTTTAATGAAACTCAGGGAAGACGATTTGAAAAGGATCAGTTGATGTGGTATTTTATCGAAGGCCTTAGCAAAATCTGTAGCAATAAAATCGATTTCATTGCCATTTTCTGAGAGGATACGAATTCAGGCTGAGAGGATACGAATTCAACTAAGTTTGTAGTAGTTGATCTACTTTTCAGAAATCCATGCTGACTGGCGATATAAGTGGCTTGCACTGAAAGCTTAGAACTTCATATAAAAAACTTTCGAACATTTTTGGTATGAGAGAAAGCCTTGCAATGGGACCGTAGTTAGTTACTTCATTCTTTGATCCCTTTTTATGAATATATAAGAGGTCTTCCAAACTTGGGCGAATTCCCCTTGTGTGAAGGACAGATGAAATAGGGAGGAAAGTATGTGCGAAAGATTGGAGGCACACTTTTTGAGAAATATTGCTGGGAGCCCGTCATTGAGATTTTGTAACTTTTCTTTGATGAGGGTAGCATCAAAAAATCGAGAGGGAGGTTGAGCGAGAGAGAGAGAGAGAGGCCAATGGAGAAATCGGGAAGGAACTTGAAATATAAGGGCTCGGGTACGAAAAAGTTGTTAGCAAATGATTGTTTGAAAAGGTTAGCAAAATGGTTGGCAATAGTATGTCGGTCGGTCGATGATATATTATAGAACGAGAGAGAGGGGGATAACCGTCTGATTTGCTTTTGTAGTTCACGAATTGACAAAATGTCTTAGGGTGGCCGATAAATTTGGTCTGCGCTGTGTCGAGAAAGCGCTGATAGAGGCGGTTGTAGAGCTGGGTAAATTGGAGGTAGGTTCCAAGGTAGCTAGAGTAGTTCGAATAAGAGTTGGTGCGAAGAAAAACTACCCATAATTTGTTTCATTTATTTCATAAAGAGCGAAGTGTTCTCTTATACTAGGGAGGGGAAGTAGATGATGTTTTATGCCCTGACAAGGGGACGTACAGGGAAATTAAATATTTCACTGTAAAAAAATGAAGACAGCATCAGACAGAGATAGGTTGGTAATTTTGCGAAAATTAGCTTTATGGAAGCATTAAGAAGAGATAGTAGGGGAAGAGGTGGACTGCCGTGGGGAGTTATGGAAAAATGATGGAAGAAGAGGGGGTGAAAGTTGTTGATAGTATATAGGGTTAAGGGACAAAGCGTTACTGTGGAGTTAATGGAATCGCTAGTGAAAATAAGGTCTAGTTGCCTACCGATGGAGTTAGGGGCGCCACTTACTTGGCATAGCCTTGAGTTTATTATACGATCAATGAATAAGCATTCCTTGGATGAACTAGCGTTTGACGCTGTAAAAAGAAGTGATTATTCGATGAAATCCACTTCAGCCGAGGCAGATTAAATTCACCAAAGATAAGGATATCGTCGATGGAATCACCTAGGTCAATAAGTTGGCCAATTGCTTTAAGAACAAGGATGTAGGATTCAATAGGTTGAGGTGAGAGAATATACCAACACATAACGTACAGGGACCTATTGGGAAGTGTTATTTTAATTGAAACAAAGTAAAGTTTGACAGAAGAAGAGATAGCGATGAGAGGAGAATTGAGTTTATTGTGTATGACAAGTAGTACACCTCGGCATGGAGAGTCAACTTTAGGGAGACAACTGAAAAGACTACTTTAAAGCGTTACTAAGCGAAAAATTGCCGATCAGTACCATTCCATCAGCTGTCGTGCATGAAGAGCAAAGCAAAGGTCACGGAAGTTAAAGCTAGCGAAACAGTAAGAAACAAAATAACCAGGGGCGCGCATTCAAGCCGGACAACATACCCTCTGATGTATGGTCGACAATCGAAAATCGTGGTTTTAACCCACTCGCGATATTGCTCAGTGAAATGCCGAGACGTGATCGGATACCTAACCAGTGCAGGGTGAGCTTCCTTGTTCCATTCTATAAAGTGAAACGAAAAATTGCAACAACTGCCGATCGGTGAAAATACTGTTGCATACCATAAAAATATACGAGAGACTTCTAGAGAGTCGACAACACAATATTATTGAACTCCATGGCTACTCAAAGTTTACAGATAATTATGGAGGAATATACGGAAGCGTTCGGAAAATCTGCGTATTGTCTTCATCGATTTTGAATAAACGCTCCATAGAGTTCCCAGAGATTTTATATCGACGGCGGTAAAATCTCAACATATACCCAAAACGTAGGAATGGTAAGCGACATGTACGATGACGTTAAAGCGAAAATTTTTTGTACAAGATGGTCCAAATACAAGTTTCTTTTTAAAAATAGACTAAAGTGAACAAAAACCAATTATTTTCGGTATGTTATAGCTTTATTAGAAATATCGAACATTCCCATTAGTTATGGAATACGATTTCATTTAT
Organism: Volucella zonaria; assembly: GCA_963966105.1. Classification (NCBI taxonomy): domain Eukaryota; kingdom Metazoa; phylum Arthropoda; class Insecta; order Diptera; family Syrphidae; genus Volucella; species Volucella zonaria. The sequence continues at coordinate 40,793,852 of OZ014530.1, read as the reverse complement.
GTCGCTGGCTTCGCAGTAGCGCATCCTGTCAACCCAATTTTCCAAGACCTTGTTGACTGTTTCTGCCTCTATCTTACGAATGGCTTGGACGATATTCATTTTAAGGGCTTCAATCGTTTCTGGATTGTCCCCATAACATCGATCTTTAAAGGCACCCTACAAAAAAAAAGTCCAACGGGGTCAAATCACAGCTCCGAGGCGGACAATTGACATTGCCAAGGCTGATTGTTATGATTGATTACTACCGAATTTAATGCGTAAAAGATCAAAACGCGATGGGCTGTGTGATATGGCGCCCCATCGTGCTAAAACCAAAGATCGTCCAAGTCCATGCCTTCAACCTCAGCCCAGATGGGTCTGTAGAGCCATCGACCGTTGGTCGAAATGGCGTTTCCACCAGCATTTTCGAATTGAAATGGGCCAATGACGCTACAATTCCAAAATCCGCACCAAACTGCTACTCTCTGGGAATGTATTGACTTCTCGACAATCACGTGCAGATTTTTCGATCCCCAGATGTGGCAATTTTGTTTGTTAACATAACCGCTGTGATGAAAATGCGCCTCGTCTGGAGAAATGGTTTTTCGGCTAAATTCGACGTCCTGCGGTAAGGCTCAAATTGTGAAGCGATAACGAAGTGGATGGTCATTTGCTTTCAATTGCTGAGTCAGTTGGACTTTGTAGGGGAATAATCCGAGATCCTTGTGCAAAATTCTCGTCAGGCTGGTGCGGTGTTGAGATCGATGGCGAGTCGATGTTCTTGAACTGAGTCGAAAACTCTCAGTCACATTTTTGCCGGTACGTACAGTATGATGATGGGGACCGTGTTGTCCACAGGAAGCCAGTCTCACGAACTTTTTGCACAAACTTGCGTTCTGTAAGCGCGGAGCTCGCCCAAAACTTATTTTCAATAAACGCACAGCACTCACTTTTGAGATCAGTTTGCAATATTTCCAGGCGTAAAGCGATTCAGAGGTACCCATGATACCGACTATCAGTCAAGATTTCAAGCAGGAAAGAGCTGTCAGTGTCGAAATAACATAAAATTTAAAGAGAAGCTTGTATTTGAACCATCCGTACAGCAGGAATAACCCGAGAATTCGAAATTAGAGTTGAAGTACACCGAGGCAGTGTATAAAAGCTGTTGCTTCTTTGATGTCTTGCAAGATTTTCTATTAAAGTAGCACAGGAATGTGTCCAAAACAACTTCTCTTCTTTTCGTCGATGATAGCCCTCTTGTAAACAACGATGTAACCCATAACAATTGGATAAAGGCGCTTGAAGAAAACGAGTTACGATATACTCGTAGTCTTGATGAGATCGAATATCTGCTTTGAAGCAGTAAACCCAGCTTCTTACACGCCCTTAGAAGTCCGAACAATTTAAATATTTAGGCTCTGTCGTTATCCATCAAGGAAACTGCGATGTCGCACATTGAGGTAGTCTTGAGTGGCGCTGTATTTTGTGACAGAAAAATTCCGCTAAAACTTGAAGGTTTGTTATATGTGACAGTCGTTCGTGCAGTTTTAGCATACGTATCACAGTGTTGGTCTCAGTACGAGAAATAAGAAGTACTCGCATCCGCAAAAGTCTTCACATTAAGAAGCCGACAATAAGGAAACATCAGGCTGAGCATTGCCATCTGGTTTTGCCATGTTCAACGAAGGTCGTCAGAAAATCCGGCCCGAAAAGCAAGAGAGGCTCAAGTTCCAGACAAGGTTCAAAGGGGAAGAGGAAAAAAAGTAGTTGGATCACTCAAATTCGAAAATGTCAGCAAAGTCTTGGCCTCACAAATACGGTGATTCCAAATATAGCACCTCGTAGCCACAAGCAGCGTAGTGTTAATCCAGATTCGAGGTAGAAATACGTATGTAGCATCAGTTCTATCTCAATGGTTAACAAAAGAAGAAAATTCCAGAAAGAGATTAATGAGCTATAAATGCAGAGATGCTTGGCGCTATTACTACTACGGAAGCTATCGGACCGAATGGACCGAATGGACCGAAGAACTCAGGTTGATTCCGTTTTAACTTTGTCTTAACCCAGTGTTTTGTCCCGTATCTGTAATTTCAATTCAAATTCCAGTCTTCTTCAATCAAAGCACGAAGTCCTATCCAGGTTCACATTCAACACTATCCCGACCAAAATCTCAAAAACCACTTTTCATTGCATCCCATCAACTTACTCCGACTCATATCAACAGCAAACAAACAAAACTCATCAACAAACAAAAACTTCAAAATCGAAAACCATCACCTCACGTCGAGATTCAAATCGATCATCCGAACCCAACATGTTCGAAATTACATTCATTCGCTTAGTTAGGAATTCCTCACACGGTAACCGACTGTCATTGGCAAAGGCAAACGCATTAATCGTAGCATCCAATGCCTGACTGTCATAAACCACCCAAGTCAGGCAGCGAAGGCACGTAGAACGTTGTGACAATTAAACAGCGAGAAAACCTTTGCACACCACATCATCGATGCGAAACTCACACTCGATAACAAGCCCGATTTAATTGACTTCATTCATTCGCGCCGTATTGGTTCAGCCAGGCGAACCACCCCTTCGACCACCCCCAACCATTCAAGTGGAAAACACTCTTCTACGGTATGTTCGACACGTTCTCGTATTTTGTGGCGCAGCAATTTCATTCAAAAACTATTCGCCTCGCATCGGATAGATAGGAAAACTTTCCCAACAAAAGCCCAGATGATGCGATACCTACCGCCAGCCTTGAAAGCAGATTTGGGATCCTTTGTCTGACATTACATTCATCACTCTCCGTTTGCCGCTGCAATTACAATCGCATTACCCCGTCAAATTATCGACTCGATCGACTTTAAGTACAAATACGAATACTCGTATCTACCATCCGTCCCATGTACGGGTATCTATCTATCTATCGACGACTTTCCGTAGAGAGATTTTTTTTATCCATAACAAAAAATAATAATAACCATTAAGCTCTCCAATGGAGATTTGCCTTTGTGCGCTTATCGATAATTTGCCGTACCTGAATTGCAATCGTAATCATCGTCATTATCGATATCAACTACGAGTGGGTACATCATTCGCAAATAATCGCAGCACTATTCTATTCGGAGATAAATTCGCGTCGGGATTTCGTAATTTCGAGTTCACAGTGCGGTCGCAAGATGGGCTAGGGGTTAAGTGGATAATGGACACAATAATTTGCTTGCCATGACGCAATTCGATATTCGTTTTACGATTTTAATGAGCTAAGTACGAGCAGCCATAAAATAATAATTTAAGGTTCAGCTAAGGCATTACGAGGTTTGCTAGAAAGATCTACTCAAAGACACAGTTGTAAGCCTAGATGATTCTATGTTAGTTAATAACCATCACTGCCTAAAGTGGCTTTTAGCAAAAGCTGGTCGGGTAGGGTAAGGTTCGCATCTTCTTAGAAGCATAACTTGTCAACAACTACGAGTATGTTGCATTTCTGAGATACTAGGAGAGATCTGTGTCAGATTTATTTATCTCGAGCTCGCTATACCTATATACTAATGGTGACAGCGAAATGACTTCCATGCGACTTCATCAACATAATTGGAGCACAAATCTACGAGTATAGGTACAAAGTACCGAAAAAGGACTACTTTATGGGCCAACGGTAGCACTGCTTTTTCTAAAATAGATCATCGACGTCAAAGTACGAGTATCATATGTCTCCTCGATCCATTAACTGGCAGCTTGCAGCCAAATATGACAACTTACAAAGTCCTAGAGGCATAAAGTCTAACGTCCCATACAAACTGTCAACCTCACCTGCAAGGGATGTATATATCCTGCTTTCACCTGATGAGACTATGGCAGCTTGCTCTAAGGAGATTACGTAGTCTAGGCGGGAACTTGTATTGATCACATTGCGATCGACGCCACACACTCATCAAGTATTTAGGAGGTTCAAACTTTTCAAGGAGCCAACATGGACTCGGATCAGTACATTGTTGTAGCCAAGGTACGGTGGTGGATATTACTGGTACAACGGAGTCAAGTAAGACCACCAAAATTCGACGCTGCTATTGCAAGAGACAGCTAGAACCTTTGCCGATGGCCTTTTCTTCAAGCTCTCTCAAAGAATAGCCCTTACACACAAACCATAGAATAATGTACAAATGGGAATGTTGTCAACGAGCCTTCAGACATGCTGCTTCTGACGTGATGTGGCAGCATATAAAGCTGCTCTGCATTGAAGGACGAGGACTGCTCGTGAACTCTACGAGCCGAAAAGAATGGAGGAGCACAGGCTTCTCGGAAAGAAACAGAAAGAGTACGAGCAGCGCTCGATCAAGGAACTGCAGGTATGTCACTGCAGGAATGTAGTTCGAAAGTTTTATTAGTTAATAAATGGAACATGCAAGGCCTACAAAGTCAGATGGGAAGCCTGCAAGGATGAATGGGGGCAGTTAGTAGTAGAGTCGCAGTCTGTGCTGAGAATGTGGAATACGGAGAATATTTCTGAAGACGACACTTCTCCAAGATGGAATGCGACGCTGGAGCAGGTGCCCTCTCAGTGGAACCTAAAGTATCCACTTCGAGTGTCTTCTAGGCGGAGCGATAGTACCTCCGGTCTGCAAGATACTTAGCATCAGCAAAATTACCATAAACAACATACTCGTAGGAATCTTACGATTCCACTTACCTACTTCCTACGTCCACCAAACTAGTAGAGCAGTGAAAGGAAATTACCACGCAGGTAAGCGCTCGGTTTAATATCATTCTCCTCTGGGTTCCCGGAGACAGTAACATAGAGGAGAATGCAAAAGCCGAAGCGCTAGCCAGATGTGACTTTACCTTCGATGTCTGCTCCTCGATGGGTCTCATCAAGGGAAAAATTCTCCAACACTTTCCTTCTATTGCCAACTCTATATGGAACAGTCTAGAAATGTTTACCATATCGAGACACAGAACTCGCACCGAGAGAGCAAGGATCGAACAGGGTTACTGGCCAATTGGTTTACACGCTACCAATTTGGGTATTCCTTTTAACCCCCACTGCCGCATGACTGCGACTGCTAGCTAAAACCATTTCTCAAGGAATTGTCAGAGACTTCTGGTATAAAATTCGGAAACATTTTTAATTTTTTGAACTTCACAGGATGGATTTGAAAACTGCGCTCTGAGGAAAACCCTTCAACATCCAGGTAATTTGAGTTGTGGTATCGAAACGGCGAACACGCGCTACTTGAAATCCTGGTAGGACCTTACCAGACAACCACTTCTACCCTACTTCTACAGACATAACGACGATGGTGGTCGAAACTCCGTTGTCAGGCAGATGAACTATTCACCCTGGACAAAGACGACAGAGAATTCCAGTTCCCTGGCCTAGACGAAGTTAAAATAGCTCATCTGTAAGAAATGGTCAGAAGAAGGCATGCCTGAAGCATGGAATCTCAGCATAGTTTGTCCAATCCACAGGACGGGAGACCCCTTTGACTGTCCCAACCCTTGAGGAATAAGTCTCTTGAGCATCGGTATTAAGATCATGTGAATTAAATAAGTAAACCTTTACTCAAGCAGACGAAAATAGCAAGGACATATTACGCCGCATCGTCGTAGGACTCACTATATGGAAGGGATTAAAAATATGTTACGACCTAACTAATGGCCTCGGAAAAAAATGGATTTACTGTTGACTTCCATTGCAAACGTTTAAAGGACAACGACCTTCGGATCGATGAAATATTCGGAGGCTTAACAGGCCGCGAGCAGTGGAGCAATCAGCAGAGGCCCTTGACCGCTATAACGCAGATATCACCGCCATCCAGGAAGTACCATTGGATTGACCGGACGAAAAGAGGATGAAAAACTGCGACATCTACTACGGCGATTGCTATCATAGGCGAAAGCAGCGCCTATTTGGATGCAGATAGCGGCATGTTAATATGCGTAACAATCTGTATTAAGGCTAAATTTGCCAAAATTAGCCTGATATGCACACATACCCCCACAGAGGAGAAAGATGACGACACCAAAGATAGCTTCTATGAGCTCTTGGACAAGACATACGAGCAGTGGCCTAGCTATGAGATTAAAATAGTCCTCGGGTACTACAACCCAAAGCTAGGGTAGTAGCTAGAACGCGGTTGCCGCATCTCGATATTCATAAAGGGCCTTCGGGATCTTCAGATCAGCCAACCGTCAGCCAGATTGACCACACTGCGATTGGTGCAAGGTACTCCTCCAGTATTATGGATGTCCGAACGTTCCTAGGGGCCATTACCAAGGCAAGGATAAGCTAATAGGAAGTTTGACGTGGGACGGCTACCATTGCAATAGATCACCAAACCCTTAAGAGGTCTTATGCCGCCAGCATCAAGTATTGAAGACCAGTGACAACATTGCCAAAAAGTCATCAGAGATGCCGGCTCTGATCTGCTGAGTTTCACTCGGCCACTACAACGAAACCCCTATTTTCATGACGTGTTCGGGCAAGCACATGCAGCTAAGGAAGATACATACGAGTATCCTCACGAGTTCTACGAGCAGAAGAGGAGAAACGAACATCGGCTTCACAGGCAATTAATAGATGATACTCCAGGAAGGAGTGGAGACGAACAAGGGAACATACTCGTAATAGTAGAGCCACAATCGATTCTGACGATTTGGAGAGAATATTTCGCATAACGGCGATAATGAATCAAATACAGCTGTCAGGCACAATGAACCTTTCATCCCAAACGATGTAGACCAACAAATTCGTCCACCCGTCATGAATGTAGTGAAGATAGCCATCGAAGCTTACGCCGACCTCTTCAAAGCGGAAGGCGATGACTTAATAGGGAGCATACACCAACTCATCTGTAAAATATAGTGTGTCCGATGAATGGAACCTCAGCATTATATGTCCGATCCCCTGGTTTGCTACAGAGGCAGCAGCTTGGTTAACATCGCCTATCTACCGTATTGTATGTACGCTTTAAGACGTTCGTCAAAAACTTGATTGGTCCTTAACAGTGTGACTTTAGGTCAGGAAAGTCCACAATCAAGCTAATTTTCACACTCCGACAGATCCTGCAAATTCCAAAAGCCCAAATCGGAACCCATTACCTTTTCTATTTATAGACAGCATCTATAGAGACGAGGTATACAGAGCAATACCTAGGTTGTGGAAGACGACGATGGAGAATGCACGCTGCTCCATCAAGGCCGGTAAAGAACTCACCGAGACCTTTGATGTGAAAAAATGTTTTAGACAAGGCGATGCGCTGTCAAGCTATTCTTGAGAGAATAGTGCAAAACTCACTCGCCAATACAGGAGGCCAATCTTTCAAAAATTTGGCCAATTACTCACATACGCCGACGATATTGACATAACCGAAAGAAAGCAGCGACATGTCAGTGGCGCTTTCGCGATTATTGAGACCGAAGCGGCGAAGATGAGTTCAACGGTCAATGAGGGTAAGACCATTCTTTTCATGGTCATTGTCTGGGATGCACGTAGACTTGGTGACGTCCGAAAAGTGGTTCTGTTGAAATTCGTGTTAAATTCATTAGCCAACAAGATGCTACAATTGCAGAAGCCAGCTCCTCAATTCGCCAGAACTGCTGTCTTCAACGGGGCATTTAAGGATATCTCCCAGAAGGACTACAAGTCAAAGTACGTTGTACTGTTCTTTTACCCGTTGGACTTAACCTTTGTCTGTCCAACTGAGATTATTGCCTTCTCTAACCGTGTAAAGGAATTCGGCAGCATTGGCGGTGATTGCCTGTTCGACAGATTCTCACTTCACCCATTTGGCATGGATTAATACCCCACACAAGCAAGGTGGTCTTAGATCCTTGGAAATTCCCTTACTCGTTGATAAATCGATGAAAATCGCCCGTGATTTTGGCGTTTTGGAAAAGGATTCTGGTGTGCCATTCCGTGGACGCAGAATTTGCGTCAAATCACCGTAAACGACTTGCCAGTCGGTCGTAGTGTCGACGAAACTCTACGTTTGGTTCCAAATTCACCGATGAGCATGTTGAATTCTGTCCAGTCAACTGGAAGCCAGGCAGCAAGACAGTGGTTGCTGCCGTCAACTAAGAGGACGCTTTACATAAAGAATCACCTTTCACTGATTTTACATAGTTTCCATAAGCATCAAAATGTGCACGCGAACGAAGGTGTCTAATGTAAGCATAGCTAGGCTATCATGAGTTCTACTGAATTTGAACTCCATTTCAGTTTGTTCGACATCTCGAACAAAACGTCAACCTCGACAGATATAACTTTGAGGTAGTTAAGGACCTTGTCTACCTGGACAATTCAGGCAATGACACCTTCGCTGAGATCAAACGAAGAATAACTCTTGTCAATTGCTGCTCTTTGAGCTCAGAAAGCAATTGAGTAACAAGGCCCTATCTCAAACAACTAAAGATACTCTGTTTTATATACATACATCATCTCAGTCTACGCACTAAAGCGTGGAGTCTATCGAAAGCGGATGAAGATATCCTTATCGAGAGAATAATCCTTCGCAATATATTCGGTCCCATTTGTATTGACGGGCTTTAGAAGATTTAAAAAGCTGTTCAGCAACATCGACTTAGTCATAAAGCTGCGCATCAGTCGCCTAAGATGGCTAGGATATGCAGAGCGAATGTACACCAATGCTTCGACAAGCAAATTCTTGGAATGCAACCTGGAGGGACAACGCAATAGAAGGAGAGCTCACCTTAGGTGACGCGCACAAGTACAAGGGGACCTCAACCGACTTGGGTTGGGCAAATGGAGGCACTTAGCTAAAGATCGGGCTATCTTGAAAGGCTTGCCAATTGAGGCCTAGTTTCAGCCTGAACTGCAGCGCCACCTAAGTAAATGGCTCAGATTATATTTGAACTTGATTACCCAAATAAGCTTTGCCCAGGAATGGAACTCCTAGGGCTAATTGCTTTAAAATGCTATGCTAGGGCTCCAGGTATTCTGTGAAGTCTATTACTTCGCTAACGCTATATACTAGGTGAAGTGAAAAGTGACCTCCTTGACCGCCAGAATGCGCTGCTACTGCAAAACAGGTTATGCTGCCTTGAAGTCCATTCATATTTAGGCAGACATGCCAAATTTCAGTGCGATACTGTCTTTAGTTTTGTTTTGACAGCTGATTGTTGTTGACGTGTTTGGCATCATGTTGAGTATGGACAAAAATGATTTTCGTTCTCTCGTAAAACATTATTTTTTGAGAGGCTAAACGGCGAAGGAAACAAAAGAAAAGTTGGATAAATATTATGGGGCTAATGTTCCGTCAGATTACACCGTCAAATATTGGTTTCGAGAGTTTCGTGGTGGCCGCAACTCCACTACCGATCAAGTCCGCAGCGGCAGGCCCTCTAATGCGGTTACAGAGGACAATGTCAAAAAATACATGAAATGGTGTTGGCTGATCGGAAAGTGAAGGTGCGACAGCTAGCAGATACCACAAAGATTAGTACTGAGCGCACACGCCATATTTTGGGCAATATTCTGCATATGAAAAAGTTATCCTGCCCCTGGGTGCCGCGCATGCTCACTCCTGACCAAAAACACGAAGGCGAGAGCACTTCGAAAGAGTATTTGGACTTGCTGATGCGGAATCGGGCGGACTTTTGGCGTCGGTTGGTAACTGGATTTGGATCCCTCGGACTATTATCTCTTCCCATACCTCAAAAGATGGCTCATCAATAAAAAATTCAGCTCACGCGAGGAAATCATCGACACCACGGAGGAGTATTTTGCAGACCTTCCGGAAAATTACTTTTCGGACGGGATCAAGAAGTTGGAAAATCGCTGGAATAAGTGTATCAAACTAAAAGGGGACTATATTGAATAATATATAAAAAAAAAAAAATTTAATTCCCAAGGAGGTTACTTTTCACTCCACCTAGTACATACGCCGACCACTGATTCTCTAGTTAATTCTGAGCTCTGACACACTGCTGCTGTTTTACGATCTCTTCTCGTTCAGCTTCTCTTGCAGTCAATCAGTGGTATCATTTGATCACTTTCACGATGTCGTTCCATGTCTTGTGTTGGTTTTTGAATGGAAGCAACCGATTGGCATCGATGCGCGTTTTGGACTCCCACACTTTGTTGTGAAATTCGATGTAGAATAGCATACGTTACGTTGCTGCTTCATCAGTGGACTGTCATCATTTCAGAGCTCATGTCTTTCCCAAGACCTGCTTACATTATAGCAATACTTTTCAGCCTTCGATAATCCTTATTTCCGGTCTATCCTCCAAGTCAGGTTTTCTTCTTATAACCAGACCATTTTGTTGGATACGTTTTCTAAGATAATTTTTCTGCTCACGCTATGATTGTATGGATTATGATCTACCGAAATTTCTACCATAAAACAGCTACGAATGGTCCTTTTGAAACAAAATTTCAGCAATTGCAAGAGAAATCTGTTCAAAAAGACAACAGTCCTCAATATAGACTCAAAGGCTACATTTCTAACCAGCAACCCATGTTCTGCCTCAAAAGTCGATGCCACATCCAATGGTCTATCAATTTCCAGATCAATGCAATCACTATTAACCCCGCATTAGTAAAACGAAAACCTTCAAGACCTCACTGTCCTGTTAGTCAACATCCACCCAGAAAAAAAAATAAGCTCCCTTCCCTTCCAATGCTACGAAACTTACATTAGTTTGGAGCAACGTTTTCTCCTAGCTTTCGATTGCGTTATGGATTCTCCTCGAATAAATATTGATTTCTCCCATCGCCATGCACCATCAATCCAAGCAACCATCATCCACATATCAACATCAACAACGGAATCATTGGAACCGTCGACATCATCTGCATCTGGAACTGCAACTATTGCCATTCACATCGCCCGCTTGCTTTAGAGGGTGCTGTGCATCCAAACTCCTCATTAAGATGCTGACATGTGATTACTCGTCAATAGATTCAATGGAGTTTGGCTACGTCCACTGGGGCTTGAATCTTTTGCACCATACATATTCGTATCTGAACACCTGGTTAGGGCGTGGATATATCCTCATATCTGTTACCATGGTTATACTGTATAGTACAACTACTTGCGCAAACGAACGCTCGGTTGAATGTTTATTTATTCGCATCGCACAAATAATCTTCAAATCAAAGCTGAAGCTCTGGATTTATTTGCATTTTCAATGAGCAGGAGATGCAACTACGTAAAGGCAACGGCAACGGCAGCGGCAGCGTCGGCGCCGGACTCCACCGCCTTTCAAGATGATGGTTGAATCGCTCCCTAATGGTTTACCTGGGCACTGAGTTGCATCCATCCAATGATGCACTTCATGGTGATTGTTTATTTTAACTGTCCAAGTGGATAATTTTTATTTACTCTCCACAGATACGAGTGCTCGTAGTCAGTTGAACAGACAAACCCACAACCAGACGAATAGACACAATCATGTGATGGTGATCATCACATGAACGGCGTATTTGGCATGTTGTCATGGTTCGATAGTTTCAAAGAGGAAAAGATATTCTTTTGTTACCGGCTGTGTACCTAATTTAGACATCATAGCTGACAACAGTCTTCAAAGGCACTCCTTTTCATTAAAAAAATAAAAAAAAAAAATTTAAAAAGATTTATTGTCATGTTTATTGGGCGATTAGCATACCCGAAATGATGACATCCCAGCCAAACAGATGTCGAAAGTGCGCTCTTTGTTTGCGGGAAAGGCATTCAATGTAACGAATGTAGGGCCCATCCGATGTGGGAAATGTTACGAGTCGTAATTTCGGAAATTTTCGATTATGAGATACGAGGGCTCGAATTGGAATTTGATGTAATTGTCAAGGCTGCCAAACGTGACCCAGTGAATTGACTGATAAGGAACTGATTTCGAGACACCACATGCGATAAGGGAACGCTTTACTTTTGTTTACATTTCAAAGTTGTTTATGTTGATGGATAGAGGCAGCAGGAAACTTTACGTTTCCAAGTGGTTGGGGGTTTTTTTTTTAAGAAATTAGACCACGTGCTGCTTTGTTTGTGATGTTTCATATGGGAGAGCATTGACATTGCTCTATTTTCTGGCCTTATATGCCATAATTAGCTATGAATCTACTTGCAGCAGTATTGTTTAAATTTTAAGAAATTTTTCTTAAAACCGCTGAAAATATTGTAAATGCGGGGCCAGTCAGAGTTTTAAAAATCCGACCGCCTCACAGTGTGACAATCCGCTCATTTAGCGGGATTAAATTAATAGCGCTTAGATTTAAATGTTTTTGTAAAATGATTTTTACTTACTTTTATAGAATTGTTTATATTGTAGAGGGAAATGTAATAAATTTTGTAAACATATCTATAACAGTTGTGATGAAAAAAAAACATACAACAGCCAATAATTTGCATTTTATTACTCAGTTGGTATATTTAATAATTGTAGAACTTCGTGTTCTGTTTTTGGAATGCATCGAAGACTTACCAAAAATGGATCTGAGAATACTAGCAAGAAGGTCAGTTTTTATCCACTCGCGAGGTTTTCCTGGCTCCCTAAATTTTCGATTTTCCTTGTTTCTAGCTTGTTGAGGAAGTATACAAGTAGAAATTATTTGTTTCCCATGAAATAATACCTTATGTACACTTACTGGCACACAAAACCAGCCATACTTTCTGATATATAGCTCTCTGGTTTCTCTTGCAAATGTTTCGAAAGCATTTATGTCAATTGGAAACCCAGACCCAATCGCTTCTAAAATTATGTGAAATTTTTTGATAATTTTCTTATCTATCCCTGTTATTTCAGAAGTTTTTTCGTCATCTCTGAAAAATTTTCTGGCCGTGTTTCCATCATTCGTAATGCCTGACTGTTGAGTTGGCATATCAACCAATAACCTAGTTTCCGCTCTAAATCTATCCTGAATCAACTTTTTTCTTGCTTTAACCTTTTCTTCACTCTCTTGGTCTCTAACCTGCCAAACTTTAACGTCCAGTCTATAAGCGACATGTAGGATACATTCCATAAATCGGATCCAAGAGTGAAGGGGACTTAGACCATAGGACATTGCTTGTTGGTCCACTTGCTTTCCTGAAAGTTTGGTTGAATTGTTCATTTCAGATGGTTTTGCTGCGCAAATATAACAGGTTTGTAACGAAGAAGTTATAAGTGATAAAGCAGTACATATTTTGCCGTCGATCATGATACGAGGGGCGTTCAATATATTCTCGGTATCGATATGGAGGAAAATGCGAATTCAATTTAGATTGTTTTTATTTTTCAATATAATCTCCCCTAACATCAATGCATTTGTTACATCTTGAGATAAGCTTTTTTAAACCCTCAAAAAAATAAATTTCCTCTTTCTCTGCAAAATACCCATTTATTGTCGACTTGAGTTCTTCATCATTCGAAAATCTTTTTCCACGAAGACATTTTTTCAAATCCGGAAACAGGAAATAATCACTAGGGGCAAGGTCTGGACTATAGGGTGGGTGTTGGATTTCTTCGAAACCACAATCTCGCGCAGCAGCCTTGGAAACTCGCGCCGTGTGAACAGGAGCGTTGTCATGAAGAAGCAACACACCCGCTGCGAGTTTACCCCGTCTTTTCTTTTTAATTTCCTCCCGCAAATTATCCAAAGTGGAAGCGTAGGATGTGGCGTTGATGGTTTCACCTTTTTCTTGTACTCAATGAGCAAGATTCCCTTTGAGTCCCAAAAAACTGTGGCCATGAGCTTCCCGGCAGACGGAGTGACTTTGAACTTCTTCGGGGACTCTTGTTTGCTTTCAGGGTCATAGTGGTGGACCCATGTTTCGTCCCCAGTAACAGTTCGATCCATAACACCGTCCGCGTTCTCACTACACATCTCCAAAAGCTCTCTACAGCATGCGATTCTCACGTTTTTCTGAGGCGCTGTGAGCATTCGTGGCACCCACCTTGCACTGACCTTTGAAAGGTTAAGATGGTCATGAAGAATGGTGTGAATGTTACCAATTGAAAGCTTGGTGATCTCTGCCATCATTTTCACCTTTATTCGGGCATCCTCAAGAACAAGTTTTTCGACTTCTTTGATGCTTTCTCCCGTACAAGCAGTAGCCGGGGCGCCGGAGCGGGGGTCGTCCTCAATGCTCTCTCTGCCTCTCTTGAACTCACTTGACCACTTTTGCACAGCTGATAATGAAGGAGCGGAACCCTGGTAAACAGCCACCATCTCTTCATGAATAGTTTTTTGACTTTTTCCTTGCTTAGTGAGAAATTTAATTACAGCGCGATGCTCAATTTTCACCATCATCGTCTCAGTTGCCATTATGATTCTGTTTAACTAGAGATAAAACGCGAATTAATAATCACATTTATATGAAATTTTACATGAATGCACTAAAATAATAGTATTATTGGGTCTACAAGTAAGTTTCCAGCGTTTTTTTCCAAAATTTGAAGTTTTATTGTGAAAAAATAGTTACAATGCTTTATTCAAGGTATCGTCCATCGGAAGCTACAACTTTCCCCCATCTTTCTGGCAACTTATGAATTCCGGACCAAAAAAATTTCTCGTCTTTCGAGCCCAAGAACGTATCGAGCCAATTTTTGATTTCCTCTATTGAGCTGAAGCGTATTCCCGTAAGAGCGTTCTGCATCGAACGAAACAAGTGGTAGTCAGATGGTGCCAAGTCTGGACTGTAAGGCGGGTGAGGCAGAATTTCCCATCCACTATTTTCCAAATAGTTTTTCACCGAAACCGCAACATGTGGCCGAGCGTTGTCGTGATGAAAAATGACGGACTTATGCCCGGTCTCATATTCTGGCCGTTTTTCTTTTAATGCCCGCTTCAAACGAATTAGTTGGGTTCGATATAATGGTCCTTTGATGGTTTCACCACTCGGAAGCAGTTCGTAGTATACGTCACCCTTTTGATCCCACTATATGCAGAGCATGACCTTATTCACGTGAATATTTCGTTTCGGCGTCGATTGAGCGGGCTCGCCGGGCTTTGTATACGATTTTCTGCGTTTAAGATTATCATAATAAATCCATTTCTCATCAAATGTGACAATACGATGCAAAAATGACTTATTTTTATACCGCTGCAGTAACATTTCGGACATGCAAAATCGCCGTTCGACGTCTCTTGGCTTCAATTCGTACGGCACCCAGTTTCCAACCTTTTGAATGAAACCCAGTGCTTTTAGGCGTAGGGAAACGGCTTGTTGCGTGACGCCCAATGATGCAGCAAGTTCTTCTTGAATCTGGCACGGATCCTCATCCAGTAAAGCGTCCAATTCCTCGTCTTCAAAACTTTTCGGCTTTCCTAGGCGATCTTTGTCTTCAACTCCAAAATCACCACTTTTGAACCGTTTGAACCACTCGCGGCACGTCGATTCACCAATACATTCCGCCCCATAAGTTTCCGAAAGCAAACGATAGGCCTCAGCCGCAGTTTTCTTCATATTAAAGAATAAAAGCAGCGCTTCCCGCAAATGACGTTTATTTGGCTGGAAACTTGACATGATTTTGCTCGATAAAATGTACGACACCGATAGAACTGCTCAAATATAACGCTGCAAAGTTGTTGACAGATACAAAACCTACAAATAAGACACATGGGGTCTGACATTTCTGCCCGGGATCTACTGGTGGCGCCATCTCTGACAAACGCTGGAAACTTACTTGTAGACCCAATACTTGATAAATAAGTCAATTTATATATACAACCACAGCTTCACCCCGATACCGAGAATAGTTTGAACGCCCCTCGTAAGTAAGAAAATTGGTTTTATTTGGATATGAAAGCTGTCATTATTTATATCAACTGGCTGTAACATTTTAATTTGTTCTTGTATCGAATCTAACATACTTCCAACTTGATCAATTCTGTCGTTTCTTTTGCAAGGTTCAATTTAATAGGCCGGCAGTATCTTGTGGATGATGGAGCTGGATGTTGCCAAATCACTTTTTTATTTTCTTCCTGTAAGAAATATAGCTGAATTGGCACCATGGAAATACTAAAAAGGTTTTCATCGACATGATGACCTGATGAAAATTTTTGTTTGTATTGTTTTTGTTGAGCTCTATCGCAACCCCATTTTATGAGTAGGAACAATTGGTGCACTGTTTCATATTGTTGTAAGGGCATAACACCTACAGCAATTTGATTCAGTAAACCATCGTCAGAATTTTCACTTCGCAGCCCTGCTTAGTATCGTCGGTGTTTGTGTTTACTGTGTTTGTATGGGTGGACGTAGCCAATATACGCGGGCTAAAAAGTAATCACTTTTCTGCGTACGTCCACGTCTGTAAGTACCGACCAGCTGTTTTGGCACTTAGCGAAACACAGGTAGATCCCCGCCTACACCTCTCAGACCACAATGATCTGAAGCTACCTGGCTACGAACTAGTGCCACTATTCTTTCCCCATCGCGGTCTCGCCATTTATGTGCGTAGTGATGTAGCTTACCAAATTCCACCACAATGTAGTCCCTGTTCCAATCCGGAATTCAATTTCATGTGGTTAAAATTCCATCTCCGTAAGCAAATTATCCACTACTGCTTTATTTACAGAAGCCCCAAACTGGACAGCAACTCGACCTTCCACGAGTTTGATGCGCTGTCTAATTCCATTCAAAGAATTGTATCCCTGTATCCTCATACTGAAATCGTGATTACGGGCGATTTCAATATACACAATTCTGGTTGGCTTCGACATTCTGGACAGACAACACCCGAAGGACGGTGTGTTGAGATCTTCGCTGCGGAAAATAATTTAACCCAGCTTGTAAATGAGCCCACATGCATACCAGACGTTGATAGTCATACCGCCAACACGCTGGACTTGTTTTTAACTTCTCACCCTGACAAGTACTGCGTTGATGTACTCTCCCCTCTAGGCTCGTCGGACCATTGTGTCATATCAGCTAAATTCTCGTACACCCACCACACAGTCAGAGAAGACTCCTAAAAGAACCGTATGGCAATACGAGAAAGCCAATTGGAGCGGACTTAACAACTTCTTTAGGAATTTTAACTGGTCGTTATGTTTCCTCGATAACGACGTGGATGCCGCTGCTGACATGATCACAGAAACTATTCTCTTTGGAATGAGATGCTTTATCCCACATCGGATGAAGAGTATCAAACCAAAAGAAAAGGAATTGTATGATTCGAGCTGTAAAGAGGCTGTCAGGGTTAGAGAACTGTTTTTTCGGTCCTACAAGACCAACCCGACAGAGGAAAACCGAAAAAAGTTTAAACGAGCCAGAAATGACTGCAACGCCTTTCTTAAGCGTGTGAAATTCCAATATGACCAAAACCTGAGGCAAAAAATACTACAATGACCCAAAGGCAGTAAAAATGTTTGGTCATTCGTCAAAAACATTAGAAATTCTGCCTCATTCTCCATCCCAACGCTCATTTACAATGACATTCCAGCTGTCAGCTCTTTGGACAAGGTCAATCTGTTTGCTGCACACTTTGCGGCTAGCTCAACACTCCCAGACTGTGCTTTGTCCCCGCCTACACTTGAGTGCGTCGAATCTACAATGGGACGAATCCACTTTCGCACTCGTGTAGTAGCAAGAGTACTCAAAGATCTCAACATGCATAAATCTGCTGGTCCAGATGGTATATCTCCCCTTCTTCTGAAGAGGTGTTCTTCTACGCTGGCAAAACCACTGGGTAAGCTTTTTCATCAGTCCTACTCTTTAGGACTCTTTCCGAGCAGATGGAAAACAGCATTTGTCCAGCCAGTCCCTAAAAAAAGCGAATCTTCTTCTCTATCCTCCTACAGACCCATTGCACTTACGTCCCTTCTTTCTAAGGTCATGGAAACGCTGATAAATCGTCAGCTCATGAAATATCTCGAAACACGAAAACTTCTCAATGACTGTCAATACGGTTTTCGTAGCAACAGGTCCACTGGTGATTTGATGGCATGTCTCACCGAAAAGTGGAACCAAAGCGTACATCAATCTGGCGAAAGCAAGTTAGTTGCACTTGATATTTCTACGGCATTTGACAGAGTTTGGCATCAGGCTTTTTTGTCGAAAATGCGTGCTCTTGGGATCGATGACTCTCTTCTTCAATGGATTAGAAATTACCTTTCGGAACGTTCAATTCAAGTTGTCTTGGACGGTTTCAAGTCTGATATTCACAAAATAAATGCTGGTGTGCCCCAGGGCTCCGTTCTGTCTCCGACACTCTTTTTAATCTTCATTAACGTTGTTTGTCTGCTACTTCTAATCCAATTTATTCCTTTGCTGATGACAGCACTCTCTGCTTCTCATATTCGTTCCCGGACTCACGCCCCTGCTCTTCGGCTGTAGAACGGGAACGGCAGCGTATGCTAAGCTCATTAAATTCCGATATTAACAGCATAACCAACTGGGGAACTATCAACCGGGTAGAATTTAATGCTTCCAAAACTCAATGCTGTCTGCTGTCATTAAAGCGAAATTCAAATATCCAGCCATTATCCATGAATGGCACTTGCATCGTCGAAACCGATAAACTTTCCATTCTCGGTATGTGTGTCAATTACAACTTACGTTGGAATGACCACATATTCGATGTCGCCAAAAATGCTGCGAAATATCTAGGTTTTCTCAAGCGATGTAAGAAATATTTTGCCTCCTCTGATCTGGCCACAATATATAAGGCATTTATCCACCCAAAACTGCAGTGCAATGCCCACATCTGGTCAGGTGCTCCTAAAACATCTCTGCACCTGCTAGATAGGATTCAAAACCGTGCAATAAAACTAATTGGTGATACTAATATCAGTCAATCAATTGACACCCTCGAACACCGACGTAAAGTCTCCTGTCTCACTTTGTTTTATCGCTATTTCCACCACCAGTGCTCCATTGAAATTGCCAGTAGCATTCCGCCCATTCAAACTTTCAACCGTAACACCCGTCTCGCTATGAATTCTCATCAGTATACCCTCAAGCCCATTTTCGGACGTACTCTTAAATATGGTGATTCTTTCCTAAGCCGCACAACGCGCTTATTTAATGCCCTGCCGACCTCTGTGTTTCCTGGTCGTTATAACTTGCAAACATTTAAAAACAATGTACATCGGTACCTGTCTTTTCTTCCTCCCTAAATTTCTTCGCCCGCGCTGTGTACGAACATTTTAAGGGTACAAAACCCCTTGAGCGCGCGCCGATTATAAATAAAAAAAAAAAAAAACAATTGTTTAAGCCCAGTTTTAAAATCCGAAACAGAATCTAAAACATCTTTTCGAGCTAAGCATAAACGTTCAATGCTATGATTTACCAAGCTTTGTAAGCCGTATTCAGCAGAAGACTCACTCACAGTTCTGCTATCGGGATAGCATTTTGCCTTAGCCTCTTTAATTTTGTGGTACGAAGGTAGTAGATTTGGAACATTTATATTACTTTTTTGACGTATTATATCGTACTGATGAGTGGATAGCTGTCCGTCTGTTCTCATTGCTAATGCATCATCTGCAGATATTGGCAAAAAGTCAGATGTATGTGTTTCCACTGTTTTCTCTACAATTGAACCTTAGGTATTAATGATAAAATTTATAAGAAAAAAAAAATTGACTTAAGCAAAAAACTAACCTCTTTTTGGAGAACATATTGATAATTGCTTAACTGCAATAGCAGTATTTCTCCAGCTTTCCTAAGGTTTATTTCATTCGCAGTTCTGATTTATTCAGGGCTAAATGAATCTAGAAGTGTTTGTACTTTTCTCTTCTTGGTCTTTTCGCAGCACTCTTCGAAGCTTTTTCTTGGTCTTCCTAACACCATGGTGCCATGAGATGAAGAGAGAATTTCATCTAAAACAGTGAAGCGTTCTCTATGGCGACCATTTTTGGCCATTTTTTCGTCAAACCTCAAGCATAAATTTTTCAAGATTGCCCTTAATGACTTAATTGCCTCTTCAGAAAATGAAAAATTATTAAAACAATCCATTACGAAAGCAAATACAGCATTGAAGCGCTTAATTTTGATTTTTGAAATCCAAACATCAAAAATTTGTTTTTTCGTAATTTCGGTTGCCATCCTAAAATACGAAAAATTTAGTATGGGTGTCGCACCTGTGCGCAAAAAGTCAAACACTTCCACATATATAAGGCTTTAAAACAAAAATGGTCTCAACCTTGAAAAACACTGAACAATTACACTTTTGGTCTAATGAACACATAAAACACATAATTTATCACTAATTTTTTACTCTCAAGCACCCCTAATTTTTACGAAAAGACTTTTTATCCCAAAACAACTTACCTTAATATTCAACAATATTATATTTATTAAAAAAAAATTAAACTTTAACTTAAAGCCACGCGAACCACTTGAAAAAAAAAACTTTACCGCTTGCTCTTAAAGCTGACCTTCTTATGAATAATTGTACACAACTGCTTTTAACATAAATTTTTTTTTGCAGTCATTCAGTGGGAGGTTTAAGCTTTAAGAGAAACCGTTTTTTGTTTACATTTGTGCATGTCGATTTTTGAATTAAATCCCGCTAAATGTGCGAATTGTCACACTGTGCGCCTGCCCCAAGGAGAAAGGGTTAAGAGCCCTACATGGACCAAATTTTACAAATGCTGTGGTGATATGGTTCTTCATGCATGGTTTTCGATACTAAAAAATATCAGCAGAGTCCGAGGGGATGCTACTATCAAATTCGTCTTGAAAGTGTGCATAGAATCGTCTAATTTTCACTCATAACATTCCTCCCTAAAAGACAGTTGAAACCAGATCGATGAAAGTAAATTAACTTCCGCCTACATACACGAAAACAGATGAAATACTCGTAGAACTCAAGTGTAGACCAAGCAACACGGACTATTATTCTGCATTTCCGAGACTATCGTCCTTTTAAAACGGATTATCTGATTATTTTTTGATGACTTTTGCCACCGTACTTCGACCAGACCCCAGAAGACCACCCTTCCGGACTATGAAAAAGAATATTTCCATAATAACGGGTGACCAGATAGCAATGATAGAATGTTTCAGCAGCTGTCAAAGTTACCAATGACATCCAGCTGTCAAAAATTCCAGTAAAGTTTGCCATTTCATCATGCATCGTTTTACGTTTGCTAAAAAATATTTTCGAAATTCCGGCTCAGTTGTAACATAAATACGCAACGTGATTTTCTTGGTGAGATCGGTCGTCATCATGGCTTCAGTGTGCAGGCAATTTGTCGTACCGTGGAAAAGATTGACCGTGAGTACACCATTCTGGATTTTAAGCCACCTTCCAAACAGAGATTGGTGCGAAATGAAGAAAACAGCCACCGTAGCGGCCAATATCGAAGAAGACCCAGAAATGTCGATTCGGCGTCTATCAGCTGAATTGGGCATCACCAGAGAGTCAAACCGGCTTATTTTGCGGTTGGATCTGGACCTACATCCCTATGAGATTGTGCTGACGCAAGAATTGAAGCCGCACGACCATAGACAAAGATGTGAGTTCGCTAATTGGGCGCTGAAAATGTTGGCCGCAGATGTGGATTTTGGCCAAAAAATCATATTCTCGGACGAGGCCCATTTTTGGCCAAGCGGCCATGTCAACAAGCAAAATTGCCATTATTGGAGCGAACACAATCCACAAGACTTCGGCCAGCTTATTTCGTTGCAAATGAGGAATACCAAGCACTAGGTATGAAGCGATGTTAACTGACTTTCTACGATCAGAGCTCAACAACATCGATATATGGGAGCTGAGGTTGCAACAAGATGGCGCTATATGCCATACCAGCGAACGCAACGCGCTAAGTTTTGAAGGAGAAATTTGGCGACTGGGTCATCTCACGGCGAGCGTTTATCAATTGGCCACCGCGGTCATGCAAATTGACTCCGCTCGATTATTTTCTCTGAGGCTACGTCAAGTTCTTAGTCTACGCTAACAAGCCAACCACTTTGGACGAGCTCGAGGCCAACATTCCATACGCTTTTTCCTGAATAAAGCCGCACATATTGGATCGACAGCTTGAAGCTTTGCCAGCGAAGTCGATGCGGCCATTTGAATGATGTGCTATTCCACACATAATGGCATAAACGTATATAGGTAGGTAGTAGGTAGGTAAGAGTGGCTGTTGGAAACACCAACACACTTAGGCCTATTGGCCGATTGTGATGCCAAGTGAATTTATGATCCTCTTACGATGAAGCTTAGGACTGTTTAAGTCTATATTTTTTTAGATCGCTTAAGTCATTGTGGAAGAAAGCTCCTAAATGATTCTTCCTTGTCTGGGAGAGAGCTGGACATGTACAGAGAAGATGGAGTATTATCTCGTCTTCCACCTCGTCCATGCAGCTTCTACAGAAATCATTTGTAAAGGACACTGCTTATGAGACAGTGTCCAGTGATGACACCTATGATGGCGCTGAGATGCTTCCTATTTAGAAGGATCAGACTCTTAGAGTGATTCCAATCTCTTTAGTCGCTAGACAGGTTGGTCCAACAGTCCCCCTAAGATCTGTTCTTTTGTTAGCACCCAGCTTTAATATTGATTTGCATGTGGCGATTGGTATACCCATGCTACCCTTTCCGGTAGAATAGGTAGAGTGGGTCCAATTTTGGCGAGTTCATCGGCCCTACAGCTATGGCATGAATGTAGCTTGAAAATAAAGCCAGAATCAGTTTTATATCTCACACCGTTGTTGTTTTCGTCAAATTGTTGTTCCTATCGTTCTTATCTGATCATCCTTTGCTAGGCTCCTATCACTGGAGCGCTGTAAGTTAGCTGAGATACGCAACACGCTGTCGTTTGTTGTGGTGACGGATGCGACCATCGTATATACTGCTCCTTCCTTTGATGGCTTCACGGCATCTGGCACCGAGGGTACTCGTATATGTATATCCAGTTAAGCTACAGAAAAATATAGACCAGCTACTACCACATCTGAAGAGAATCTTCACTCCTAGCTTGACACTGGCATACCTGATAAACAGTAAGCGTAGCTTTATACCGAAAATCGGAAAAGACGACTACACCCTCGCCAAGAGCTTGAGACCAATTAGTTTTCTTTCAAACTGGAGATCATGCACAGAATGTTATATGTGCGTAAGACTGCTCTGTTCAAAATACAATGTGCCTACCAACACGAAGGATGATGACGAACTGGGCTTCAAAATCCGCTGAACACATTTAAGGGTGCATTCGATAAGGAGTACTCGTTGGCCATTTTTAGGGACATTGAGGAGGTTTTCGATAGTGCAGCTCTTGACAGCTTCAATTTATTCCCGGCCAGACAACACGGCGAGATTTGTGAATTTAAGGATGTTGACTGCAATGTCCGCTGCTATAGGTCGACTCATAGCATAACGCTCAAATGTAGCCATTCTGTCCACTGGCTCATGACTAGCGACGGTAGGCAGCCCGAGACGAGATTGACGATGGGTGCACTATAAATTGGCTTTCAATCAATTACCTCAAAACCAAGGTTGTTCTCTTTACGAAAGTCCTAGTTTGTAGCAATAGGCGGGAATTCTGCGTTTACGAGTATGTGACAAAAATATACGCGGGCTAAGAAGTAATTATCATCTCAAACCCTTGTTCTCTTAACGAGGAGGAAACAACTGACTGGTCTGACTCACCTTGTGCTCAGAATAATCCCGATCCGTTTCTCCAACAAAAATATGTATTTGGATGTCATCCAGGATAACAAACTTCTTTGGACTTAACCAAGTAGCTGTTGGCTTCCTGGAAGTGACTGTGATAAGACAAATTATATCCTATGCGTCGGTTGTCTGGAGGAACAGGCTTTCATTGCTGCTTTAGACAGACTCCAAATAATGGTCTGTCTACATATATGGGGGCTTTTACTAGCATTTTTACCTGCCTCAGCTCTAGACCCCTGATGAATCTTCCTCCACTTGGTATTCATATCATGGGCTGCAGTTACAAAAGAAATTGCTTTTGGAACAACACGCACTGGAGATTTGATCACGTTGCGGGCTGACTGTCATTTGACTCTGGTCTTGATGAAATGACCCCATAACTGCTATTACTGCGAAGAAACAAAATCAACTTTTCTTCTAACCAGGAATAGTTTTGGCCAGAATCTGAGCCAGAAAAAGGGAGTAGTCAGGTCTGTCTTCCAAGAGCAGTTAAACGCAATCCTGAGGACAAAGAACTACTAGTACTGTATGAAGAATCGGTGGAGGTGGCAAGTTATATGCGTATGTAGCGACAGACGCGCTGTGCTTAAGGCCTTACCGATCTCTTTCACCAGTTTCAAGCTGGTTTGAAAATGCATTGCTCTTCTGAACGCACTGAGCCTTGTTCGGGTCCCAGGTCACAATGTGATGACAGGAACTGACATCGCTGATGAACTTTCTAACAAGGCTTAGAGGAGAGTTTCTTGGAATCCGAACTTGCGTTAGGACTATCATTGAAAGTTGGGCTTCATATGAGCATAACTGCAGATAGTATGTTTATTCAGGCTGCTCGAAGACCAAACGAACGCTTCTCAGCGTCTCTAAGTGGTCAGAGACTTTCCTGCTGCCCGTTATTAGGAAAAACGGTAAACTGCTTACAGTGGTCGTAACTAGGGGTGTTGCAGATATTCGCATCCGCATCCGCAACAGCAGAACTTCCGCATTAAATTTCAACATCCGCAAAAACGCGGAGCTTATGCGGATGCGGATGCGGATGTTGAACAAGTCGGTATAGGAATGCCTTAGCGGCGGCGTGTGTGGTATGCGTGTTAGGTATTTTCCTAGCTACAAGTTTATTTTGTTTTGTAAATAAGCGATTGACTGGTGAAGGGTGTTAAAAAATAGTGAAATTTATAAATAGACGTTGTGAATTTGCATTTTTGTTGTTAGTGTCGTGAGTGAATAAAAAACAATGGCACCGCTGGACCAAAGTGCAATTTGGACCTATTTTAAACCAGATGAACATGATCGTGAAAAGCTCAATATACAATATGTCTTCACACAGGTGTATATGTTGAAAAGAGTAGAGCCAAGCATTGAGCCTTGCGGAAGGTCGTTGGTGAGGTTCCTTATTTTGCTCCGACTATTATTGAGAAATATATTACATTGAGCAATCGGTTGCAAAGTATTGCAGTCGAGATGTGAAGATACATGGAATAGTATTGGGAAGCTTGTACAGAAAGGTATGTATCCACATTGTTTCGATGGCTGCTTTTAGATAACCGAAGCATGCATGGATCTTCATTTTCCGTTTGTAAGAGTTAGCTTTTTAAAGCCCACGGCTCGATTCAGCTTCTGTGTTTTTTTGAAATCAGTTTGCTTGTTTAGGAGGTGTTGTAATATTGTCGCTCAGTATTGCTCCTAACCGACCCAGAATCATGCATTCTAGAAGTTTCCAGCCGATAAATAGGAGAGCAAACGCGTAGTAGATTTCTTGTTTTCTGCAGGTTTAACTGGGTTGTTATAGCCGAGACTCCTAATGACTACAGGAAATGGAATACTTTACTGATACAACTGCAATGATATATCCAATACTATAAACATGCGAGAGGGAACATAGGACTAGAACGAGATAACGACTTTATGGCAGGTAACATTCGCCTTCGCATTGCAGCCAGATTGATGCCAACAAATTAAGAAATCCCACAGTACGCCAGGGTCAAAATGTTGTCAAAGCGGCAAGTAGTAACTGCCGCTCTACCGCTTCCATTATTACAAAAGTTCTTAAACAACGAGAATAGAGAAAATGCATGTCGATCCTCCAAAAAAAAAGGCAATCCAACAGGGTGTGAATTAATATAATAGCGCAATTAACAACATAATAGCCAGCACAAAACGAGTTGAGAAAACTTCACCAAAGTAACCTCGACAATTTATCAGATGACCCCGGCTTGCTACGGCACACTGAGAACATTAATCGCTCACTCTCCGAAGAGGAAATAGGTGTTCTTATTAATAGGGAAAAATTACGGTGGGCAATTCAGTGCTTTAAGTCGTATAAATCTCCCGGTCCGGATGGTATTCTACCGATTATGCTACAGAAAGCACCGGAGGTAGCAATCCAGAAAATTAAGGAAATGCACAGATACAGTCTAAAAATAGGGTGCATACGTATGGCTTGGAGGGCAGTTAAGGTGGTTTTTATCCATAAAGCTGGCAAACAGGGGCATATAACAGCAAAAGATTTCATAGCAATAGGTCCGTCATCATTTATGCTTAAAACTCTAGAGCGACTATTGGAGATTCATATTAGGAACAGATGCAGTAATGGCTTGTTGATTGAGTCGCAGCATGCATATATGAAAGGCAAATCCGTAGAAACTGCCCTACACGAGGTGGTGGGGGAAATAGAACGAGTCTACCTTCTGGGAGTTTGCGATGGCGGCCTTTCTCGATATAGAACGAGCCTTCAATAACGTGGAGTGCAGTGCCATTAAACGTGCTCTAGTAGACGCTAGTATTGAACAGGACATTATAAATTGGAGTTGCAACATGCTTGCAAGTATGAAAAAATAAACTGTTCCATTGGACAAAGCTCGGTTAGAATGTCTGTAACCAGGGGAACCCCTCAAGCGGGAGTCATATCGCCACTCCTGTGGGTGCTGGTTATCAATCAAAGCTTAGCACAATGGGTAGTGCCACGGCACACGCAGATGACGTGGTCATGGTCATAATAGTGCAGGGAAAATACTTAAATAATTTAAGCGAACTTATGGAGGTTGCCCTGAAGACGATCAGTACTTCAGAAAAAAGTTGTGGTCTCAATGTCAACCCTTCCAAAACGGAACTGGTTCTTTTTACCAGAAAGTACGAGATACCTCAATTCAAACTCCCAAAACTCAACGGAGTGGAATTGTCCCTCTCGAACAGCGCGAAATATCTGAGTGTAATTCTGGACAAAAATCTGAGTTGGAAGCTTAAGGTAGCGGAAAGAACCAAAATGGGGTATAGTGCTCTTTTTATCTGCAAAAGAACGGTAGGAAGAATTTGGGGCTTAAAACCTACTATGGAGCACTAGCTGTATACCGTGGTGGTAAGACTAGTATGGTGTAAATCATGATACAAGCAAACGGTTTACGGAAATTTTGCGGCAGTTCAAAGAATGGCATAGGCATTACAGATGCGCCCTGTACCATCCCTACGGCAGCATTTGACACCTTTCTGCACCTAACACTGCTTGACTTACACATCAAAAAACCTGCTGGCAATAGTGCGATAAAACTCACTCATTTGGATCACTTCAAGAGCAGTAGTTTCGGGTACAGCACGGTCCTAGTGGAGCTATTGACAGGCAATCCAATTGTAACGGATGAAATTCCTTCCTTGGTCGACTTCGACATTCCGTATGATATACTCGTAATGCCAGGGAGGACTGGCAAAAAATGCAATAATTAGGTCAAGTTTCACACATGGATTGAAAGCAGAGGAAGGAACAGGTTCTGGTATCTTCCCGGAAGACCCAGAAGTAAGAGTGTCTATAAGTCTACCGGACGCAAGCAGTGTCTTCCAATTAGAGGTTCTGGGTGTCCTCAGGGCGGCTGAGCGAATGAAGATGAGATCGATAGCCAGGTCGCAGTTTAGGCAATAAAATTGACCAACATCACTTCTGATATAGTCAGGGGCTATCGCACAGTGCTCAAGGTATTATGCAGTCAGAACCGGGTGATACTATCCTGGGTGGCAGGACATTGTGGTATTAAAGGAAATGAACAAGCGGATGAGCTTGCAAAAAGAGGAGGGCTACACGATAATAGCCGGGTCGCTAACATTAAATCACCCTTTGCATAGTAAGGGGCACTATTGAGGAAAAAATCATAAAGACTGCCAACCTAAGGTGGTCCAATCTTGGAGGACACCGGGTATCCAAGGCTCTCTAGCAACTTTTTGACGGCAAAAGATCCAGGAAGTTAATAAAATTGAACAGGGATAAGCCTAGGACAGGGATAGGAATCCTGACAGGAAACTGTCTCCTTCGGCAGCACGCAAAGAGACTGAAATTGTCAGATACGGACATTTGCAGATTCTGCGGTGATCTGCAAGCTGTTGAGGACATAACACACATACTGTGTGAATGCGAGACAATATCGTGTAGTCGAAGAAAATTTTTGGGGGAATACTTTTTCGAAAACCTAGAGTAAATAGACGGCACGAACTTCAAAGACTTTTGCAGAGAAATTGGGTGTTTCACCAGGACGATTGGTTAGGTTTTTGCCATTTGAAGATAAATTCAACTGGTTCCACAGGGATCGCGATGGCCCCGTTTTAGTACCTGGTGTCTGTATGTTGGCTTATCCATCATTCCCCTCTTGGATTGACCGGATCGTATATTACGGATCATGCGCAGGGCGAAATACTTTGATAGAATGACACAGTGACATATGGATGTGATTATTCCCAAGCGAAAATGGCAGCGGTTTGGTCCACCCTACGTTCGGTAGAAAGCACTTTGTGCTCCAATAACTGCAAGCAGCTCCTCCGGGATAGAAGAATATGGAACGTAGTTATGTCCGATGACTCTTTACGAGTCGGAAGTTCCTTAAATAAATGCATAAATAAAATAACTTCCCTTACTATGAGTATAGAAGGATACTATGTACACAAGAGTCAAATATACACAACTTAGCAGTTTACAAGAAATATCTTATTTCCAATTTTTGTCTTTCTAATTGTGTAAGCTCAGCTGCTCCACTGCAATGGTAAATATTTTGGAGGAAATACGGCAGGATTATGACATAGATATGCTCGGTTTTTTAAAGGCTTTTGATAAATCTGAAAAATCTGTTTGACTTCGGGGACAGTGCAGTGAGGCTAATTAGTAGTTTTCTGTCTGACCCGATTCCAGAGAGTTGTTACACTTTTCTCTTCCTCAGCACTTCAGCCAGTAAATCTAAACGTGCCACGAGGATCAATTCTTGGCCTGATTCTCTTTTGTGTGTTTGTCAATGGCTTTCCTTGTAAACACTTCTCTGTCTACACTTATGCCGATGATGTCCAGCAACACGCCACAAGACCAATTAAAAATATAGCTGAACTGGTTGGTACTCTTAATGAGCATCTTGCCAGAATTTTTTATTGTTTTTTTGAATCCAAGTAAGTGTCACGTTGCTCCTATTTGCAATGAAACTTTATCCCTTAGCACATTGCCAGATGTGCTGCTCTTTGCCAATAAACTCAAGGTCATCACTGTTGCTAATCTGAATTTTGCCATTAATTGTAAATGAATATACGGCTGCCTTCGCAAACTCTGGATATCTGGCCCCCGAAAAGCTCTTCAATCTATATTGCAGCTTAAAAATAATTGTTTCAGCACATTTTCTGAGGTTTTCCACGAAAGGATCAACAATGTTAGGAGTAAACTTCAGACAGGCTTGCATAACTACGTACTCGTAATTGCCTAGAGAATGTACTTACTGGCAGTCGCTTTGTCCTCCAGACAAAACGTGATAACAACTAATTGGAAAAGGTGCGTACAGATTGGTTTTCTTCTGTTCACAGATTGACATGCTTTTTTAATTATCTGCTGAAACATACCTGAAAGATAGAGAGAAAAAAAAATTCATTAGATAACGAAATTCATTGTCAAATGAAGGAGATAAATGTTCGTACATAGAAGCCAAGCAAATATTATACGAGCACCTGCGTATGTACATACTCGTATGTATCTATATGGCTGTTGGAATAAATCTGAAGTGAAGACAAAAAAGATCTGCGACTAAATAAATCAGAAGAGTGAAGGTCATATAAAGATATTACAACGGAAGACCGCATCCTATATGGAATGTGCAGTTTGTGAAAATTTTTTCAAAACTTAGTCCATCCTGAACTAGGTTTAACAATAGCCGAAGAATCCAAAAACAGTGAAACGAAAGACTTTCTAGTAAGCCAAAACGCCAATATTCGAGTGGCACAGCGAATGAATACCTGAGCAGCGATGGGCTGATTAATATAAGCATATCACAATCCACAGTCCCTGTAATGCTCAAAGGCTCCATTACCTCGAAAACATAGAAAAGTGGAAAAAGGGTGACATATTGAACTATAGGCCTAAAATACATTCGAGTATATCCATTCTGCCAGTAGTAGAAAAAATTTTAGAGTAGATTTTGAAGGATATGAGGTGTTAGAAAGGAACCAATTCGCCACTACGAGATTTTTTCAATCAAATCAATAGCAGTCTGAAATGTATTGTTCATATATTTCAACACAGCATTCGACACCCTGTGCCATAGAAATATACGAGTACTTCGGTAATTTCACAACGAGCAGTACCTATGAGCACTACGAGGAGTGAGCCAGCTATGACATTGAAATAGTCCTCAACGATCTTAATGCAAAACGAGGAAGAGAGGGCATCTTTGGTAGAGCTGGCGGAAAGTATACCCTGCACGCCACCACCGGCGATAACTGCGGCAGGGCGAAACATTGTCGCAGATAGCATGCATCTCGATATATTTAAGGGGACTTGTAGATCTGTTGAGTAATCAACGGTCAACCGGGTTGACCACATTACAATCGACGAAAGGCACTCCTTTCTCTATGCCAACATCGATTCAGCCCATTGCTTTGTTGTTTCTAAGTTACGGTTGTGGATATCCGGAACATCGCAAAGGCAAGCTAATACTGTGAGAAAGTTTGACGTCGGATCGAGTCTCCGTTCATCTGTTAAGACGTCCTATGCTGCCAGAATCAAATACTAAAGATCCAAAAGCCTGCAATGCTGTGCTGTGCTGGGTTTCACTAGACCACCATAATGAAACCCCTGGTTTGACGACGAGTACCGGCAAGCACATGTAGCTAAGCAAGATTCACACAAAGCTGCGTTGCATTGGAGAACTACAGCTGCTCACGAGCTCTACGAACAGACGAGGACAGACGAACACAGGTTTTTAAGGTGGAAAAGGAAGGAGCAAGAGAAGCGCGCGGACAAGAAAATTGAGAGATGCTACCTCCAGGAATGAGATTCGAAAATTTTAACAACAGATTAAAGAAAAAACATGCCACGGACATAAAACCAGAACCGAAGCCTGTAGAGACGAACAGGGGAGCATAGTATTGTAGTAGAGACACAGTCGATAATTTGGAAATATTAGGTGCACAACTAAGTTCTCAATAGATGACACTAGCAGTAAGTGCTGGACCATTTTTATATATCCAAAACGTCATGAACCAAGCTTATACATATGGTAAACAAACGGTTTTGGCACATTAGTGATTTTGCTGTGGTGTCATATACTTTTGGTTGTGTGAAAATGTCGGATTTTGTGGCAAATAATCGTCATTTGCGGGAAGAGTGTTGATTTTCTTATTTGATTCGAAGAAAACAGCGGCTGAAGCGCATCGGGAGCTCGGAGATACTGAAACAACGTGCCGTGATTGGTTCCGTCGCTTCAAAGACGATGATTTCGATGTTGATGACCGTCCACGTGAAGGAAGGCTAAAATCCTTCAAAGACGCTGAATTGGAGGCATTGCTCGACGACGATCCGTGCCAAACGCAAGAAGAACTTGCTTCAGCATTAGGAGTTATCCGCCAAGCCATTTCCAAGCGATTGCATGTGTTGGGAATGATTCAAAAACAAGGAGACAGAACGTCGAGCGTCTTTTTTTCGCCTGTGAACAACTGTTCCAGCGGCAATAAAGGAAGGGTTGGAAGGAAATGGATTCATTACAGCAACTCAAAGAGAAGAAAGTTATGCTTCTACGTCGTCGGCTCGGCGGAATATCCGCGCTCCGAAGGTTATGCTGTGTATTTGGTGGGACCAGGTCGGTGTTATTTATTATGAACTGTTGAAACCCAACGAAACCTGGGAAACGATATCGATTTCAGTTGATGCGATTGAGGCGGGCATTACGCGAAAAACAGCAACAATACAAGCAGATGCACGAAAAGGTCCGACGTTTGGCACAGTAGCGCCAACTATCTTCCAATCCGGGTACTCATCAAACAGCCCTTGTATGGACCTTAAATGAACTTCCGAATGAATTAAGGAATCTACCCCAAAATATTATTATTTGAAGCACCAAAGCTTATTTTTAAAATCTAGAGTAATACTCTTCAATTCCATATCTTACGTCTAAGTGCTGACTTGAACTCAAAAAAATAGTAACGAATTTCTTATATACAATAACTATTCTTCTGCAGGGCTTCGCCGTTAACCTTTTCCTATTAAGGTGAAAACATGGCAGCCGTCCAATCAATTAGATCTCGGGCGTGCTAATTCCAGTTGTCCAGATCAAGCGCTCTAACATCCTACTGATAGTCCAGCTGCATATAGCAGAACTGAAAGGATCAATGTTTCGTAGAGCATGCATTTAGACTTCCAAGATAGGAGTTTTGAGTCGAAGTGGCAGCGGTATTCTAGGGTAAGTCTTCGCGGAATCAACGGTGACGTCGTATCCTGAGGCACATGCTTCTTTGTTTGTTGACCACATGTACTGGGTTATTCATTACGTTTTCTTCATGTGTTTTTCAGTTCCGTTTATTTGATATACGTGCTGAACATTAATCAATGCTGTATGGTATTGACCATTTCGTTCGGTGACCTTCTGACATCTCTCGGGCACCTTAATAATACTTCCTATTTTGCTCTGCAAGAAACATGCCATCAAACTGGCTATTTGATGTAGCCTTCAGAAGCAAACGTTCTACCATACTATAGCGGCAATATATCCCAACCAAGTGACTAAACTCGTGTGTGGTCTCGCCTTGCCGTAGTGAAACACCACACCCTTACGGTTGATTAGCTTGAGATTTTTCCGTGCGATTGTATCACTCAATTGCTGTAACTGCTCATAGTAGACATCGCAATTAGTCTCTTTGTTCTTTGGAAGCACCTCATACGCTTCAACAACGAATCTTTTTCTTTGCTGTTGGTGTGTTGATCGCAGACGTTTATGCGCTTCGTCAGATGAATTTCTTTCAAGTCGAGCTCTTTTCGAAGCCAAGCCATTTCAAATGCCCATGAACGCTTGCAATGGGCACTTTTACAGCGGTAGCAAGCTGCCGAACCATAGAATGCTTATTTGTTTGCCCCACATGCTCGTCAATCTCGGAAGGCCTACCGGAGCAATGAGCGCCTTCAACAGACAAAGTGGAATCGGGCGAGGCAGTTCTGGCACTGGCGTTTTTTTGAACAGATCTCTGCCGTAAACTTAACGCACCTTTTCCCTTGTCTCAGTTACTTTCTTCCCTTTTCTGATGTAAAAAAGCAAAATATGGCGAATGTGCTCTTAGAAATTCTCCTTGTTCGAAACTGAACCGAACCGCGCCAACTTTTTTTTTCTTTTTAGGTTAAGTGTCAACAACAAAACTCGCGTAAATATTTGACATTCATGATATGTCACTCTTGCATCCTAATAAACACGGACAACGCCATCTATTGCAAAAAAAAACGTCATGACTTTTTGAACAACCCAATACTTGGTCTCTTCCTCATTTACTCGAACTTCAAGGCCAACTTATTTCACTAGTTATTATATTGCCCTAAAAGCCTCTATGACAGCGCGCTGACAGCTTATAATGTCGATGCCGTATGCATATCGTATGCGTAGCAGTTGGACAGATTTTTTGGGGATAGTGCTCTCCGTTTTAACCCCTCCCCCAGGCACTATATGTTCCAGCACCGGATTGAAGAAATCACATGACAATTCATCTCTTTGTGGAAGTTTGGTATTACGAGTAAGTGTGGAATAGTTCGGAGGAACTATATTGGGCCGCCGTCTTGTAGAAATCAAGGCGAGGAATGCTATCATATGCGGCTTTGAGTTCGATGAAGAGGTCCTGAGTCGCCAGTTGAAAGTTCTTGGTCTTTTCCAAGATCTCATATGCAAAATGATATCCCAGGAGCCACACAGTTACATGTTCGAAGAGTGTATTCCAGAAGGAATCGGGAAGTTCACACAATACGTTGGATCTTATATACCACATTAAGCTGGCATATGCTTCGATAGGTCATGAAATCCCCTTTATTGGAGATGAGGCACATACTCGTAGAGCTGATAGTCGCGTCATCGTGCATGCTTTCAAGGGCTAAATACCTTATTATACTACCGGACCACAAAAGTATATTTCAAGCGGAAATTATGGCCACGTTAAACGCAATATCCTGACTGTCGTCGGCTCTAGTGGATACTATCTCTCCAATGAGCCATCGTAATGTAAGCCATGAGGTCCATCTATGCGTTGAGGAAGATGAAGACAAATTCCATTAACGCGCAAAGCAGATCATACGAAAAGACAAAAGACATTAGCGGGAGCGCATGAAAAAAAGGATCAACGAAAGCTCAACTGCCATTCGAGAGCCGATATAACTTTTGTGATACACATTTAACTATTAGGCTAATGTTTTTTTTTAGATGTATACAAACTCAATATGAAATAAAACACTTGAAGCTAATGTTAATGTCTATGGTATAAGCTTCATTTAATAGATAATTTTATGCCATTAGTGGTTACGTATGATATCGCGTATATGAGCGCCACGGCTAGCTCGAATGTAGAGCAATCGTGAAGTCCGATTTTCGACAACTTTATCGAGCAACTGGGGCCGTATATCAGCAATAACACGGCGAATGTTGACTTCCAAATCGTCCAACGTCTCTGGTTTATCGGCATGGACTAGTGACTTCACATACCACCAAAGAAAGTAATCTAAAGGTGTGAGATCACGGAATCGCGGAGGCCAGTTCACAGGTCCATTACGCGAAATTATGCGTTCAGCAAATGTTTCCCGCAATAAATTGATGGAGTCGCGCTGGCATGTTGTGCCATCTTGTTGAAATCAAAGATCTATCTGGTCAACGCCATTCTACTGAGGAACGAAGAAGTCAGAAACTATGTCTCTACAGCGCTCTCCATAGACGGTAATATTCTGGCCGGCATCGTCCTTAAAGAAATATGGGCCGATGATTCCATCAGTCCATAAAGCACACCAAACAGTGAATTTTAATGGTTATAAGGCCGTCTCGACAAGGGCTTCTGAAAAGTGTAGAAAACACTCGCATTTAACCAAAAATGGACCTCATCGAAGAACAAAATTTTGCGTTGAAAATGAGGATCAAGCTGAATCATGTTTTCGGCCCATTCACCGAACCTACGACGCGTATAATGGTTACGCGGTTTCAACTCTTGCACAAGCTGGATCTTATAAGCTTTTAAGCCAAATACTTTCCGCAAAATCTTCCACAAAGTGGATGAGCATAGCTCCAATTGCTGTACACGATGGCGAATCGACTCATTCGGATTCTGCTCAAAACTGCGCTCCACAATGGCAATAACTTTTTCTGTTCGCACTGTTTGTCGTCATTGGGGCGTATTATCCACTAGAGTGCGCGTGCTGCGAAAACGATTCATCGTGTTCCGAATAACTTGCTCAGATGGACGATTATGTCGACCGTAAAATGGACGTAGCGCACGATAACCTACGAACCGAACCATGGTTTTCAAAATAAGTTTGCACAATTTGCACACGTTGTCCTGGCGTTAGTCTATTCATCGTAAAATGTCAAAACGTACTAACCACAAATCAACTCTCAACTGTCAAACTGACAATCTGTAGAAAGTGTTGCCAGTTTAAAAACGAAACCTCTAAAAAAACACCCTTTATGATTGAAGATGTAGTAGAGAAGAGCAGAGAAACGACTATCAATCCGACGAGCAACGTGAAACTTTGTAGGACTGTAGCAACTAAATCATAACTGCAGGATTGCTCTAGTCTAGATGATGAGGCTGAATTCAGTACCATAAGACAAGCCTTCGGCCGTTCTAATAATCGTCATACTCTAGTCTGAAACCTGCCAAATATCATTCTTAGAACTGAAATTGAATGCACTCCCATCAATAGGCTCGCGGGCACCAGACTGCTTCAACGTCTCCTTTATTTTTTTGGCGGACTCGTCGTGGCAAGAAGGCTAACGCTTTTGAAAAAAACTCAGGTGAGGCGTTTCTGAAAAGAACTAAGCGCCAGGAACGGCTTGATATCTATTCATGTACTCCCGGTTGTACTCGTAATACCAAAAGCCCAACCGTGATTTTTCAACCATCTGCCGACTTGAGTGCTCACCGAGGAGTAGCAAAATTGTTAGATTCCGATGACTCTTGCGGCTCTTTCTTCGATACGTTCAGTAGATTGAGCTCGAATGATGGAGAAAATGCCCAAAAGGTTCAACTCGAATGAGGTTAAACAGGACCCAAATCGAGCAATCTCGCTAGGATAATCGGCAAAAAAGATGTGCAGCAGATTGCATGTGCAGCTGAAAGTTCAATTGTGCCTGAGCACGTGTTAAGTTTTTAAGGAAACGGGACCATGGGTGGCATCCAACATTTAATAGGGAGACTAAATTATTAGTGTGATGGGACTAGTTGTTGTATTCTAGGCAACCACATATCTTAGGGATTTTATTTGCCTGAAAAAAAGTCTTTCGGGCGCAGCTGGTATTGAACCCCGAACCGTCCGATATGGAAGCCAATACACTAGCATTTGAGCCACGGCAGCGACGGTAAAGAGGCACATATCATCAAAACTGAACCCGATCAACTTATCGGGGCTGAAGATTTCACCTTTTCTTCCATCTCAAACTGGGCCCAACGAACAATGGTTTCAGGCACTCTCTCGGTTGATGGTTTTTGCCGCGCACGATTCCTGAATGAAACTGGTCCTGTAACCAGTAAATGCTGGCGTTCCAATGGAGAGAAAGTAGAAAAAGGTAGCAGTTTTGTATGCCCACCATGTCCGGATTATATCAGCGCTACAAACAGCAAAGGCCGTAATTTTGATGGTTGATGTAGTAAATCCACCCAGAGAAAAGTACCTTGGTGGTGATTTCACCGCGCACATGGTCCGAATGAAACCGGCAAAAGTTGAAAGACAGGTGAACGGAAATTGGAAGCACCAGGAAGATCACGGAATGCAAGAAGGAATACATCGATCTACCTATGAGGTAGACGACATTCTTAACAATGCGTAGTGGGAATACTGCATACATCAAATATGGGAACTAGCAAGAGAATGTTTGCATTGATGCGGAGGCCTGCCAAATTCAAAACGAAACTCTGTGTATGAAGAACCCAGCGAACTCTTGAAGTTCTAAGCCAGTCTGGAATGTCCTCGCTTGGAAGGGATTTTAAACTAGCACACACCACCTAATGGATCTCTGGCCGACTCAGCAAGACGAACGATATGCTAACGCGTCTCCATACCAAGAATTGTAGAAAATGTTGAAAATCTATTCTCACAGGGAGCAAGAACCTGGCAAACAAGGGCGGCTCTTCACATTGTGGGCTTTGTCTTAAGCTTCTGTCGAGACCATTAAGTCGAGGTATGACTCATGTCCTTGTCTACACGGTGGTAGAGTTAATTTCTAAATGAATGTAATGCTAGCGAACATAAACTTGATTGAAATTTCTGACTTCAGTCAATATGTGATTGCGTCTCGGCTGTCAATTGACTCCGATTTGACGTTATGACATTGGTACACAGCTTGACTGCGGCAATACGAAGTCGACTTTCCATGCGCTCAAGAATGGTTTCCTCTGGGATCTGAGGCAGAAAGGAAATGAAGTCGGCGGTCTTTGTAAAGGATCACAACTTTCTTTTCCAAGCGAAGACACAAGAAAACTTGAGACCAAAACTGCACCGGGAATGGGCCTTAATAAGCCACCTAACCAGCTCCAACTAAGCTCGGAATGCTGGGATTCTCTAAAAGCAGTGCGGAAGCTGAAATCTTGTCTAGGTCCTAAGCCTAGAAAGACTAAAACCTGAAGGCGTGTTGGGACTGCCTGCGTCCTCTGTTAGGGTTTCCACTGATGGTTGGGTCTTTTGTGAGCACAACCGTGGTTGACAGGACTGTAGGAGACAACCAAACGCATGTAAACATCTTTAAATGGGGACCTGTGATCTTGCTCGATAAAACTGTAATCAACTTCTGCGATGCCTGCTGCAAGAGTGATGTCAACATCGCGGATCACTTCCTCAATGAATATCCAGCTTACGATCCAAATAGAGTGCAGATAGTAGGCGCCGATATAGTGGATGCTGGACACCTTATCACTTTCTTCGAAAAACATAGAAATTTCACTAAAAGGAAATATTTACACCTTAACAAACGACACAAAAGCAATGTAAAACTGGGGCTTCACATACAATCAAGAACTGAACCACTTGGCGTTATCCTTTCCCAGCATTCAAGAATCTATGAGCCCCGGTCAAACATACAATTCAAGTTGACAACAATGCGGCCGACATGTGCTTCATCAAAGAATTGGTCTCCAATCCTTAATTGAAGCATCCCATACTCATATGAAGGCATAAGTCAATGTCACTGCCAGAACATAGAGTTCACCACTTTTTTCACACGTGTCTGACTCCAGGGCAGTTTCGCAAAGGTCATGCCATTACAAAAACATAAATCTTAAGCATTCCCTCCATTCAGACAGTCACAAGGACATCCACACCCCAAATAGCAAAACAAAAACGAAAACAAAATTCCTATCTCCTTGGCCACCTTTTGCTCATCATTCTTCATTATCTGTTCATTAAAGCGAACACATACTCACAGTCAGCCCAACAACCCACCTATAACACACCCTCTTCACACGCATAATTTCGATTATCTTCTGTTGAAAGAAAATAATTTAATCACGTTGCCACGATTGGATTACACTCGGAGGGTTTACAAATTCCCTTCACCGTGAAATAAGCTTTATCCTTATATTCTCCTCTACCCCAGATCCACCATTGAAATATAAGACAACACGTAAGATGCCTACTTTTTGTCGAAAAACCATAAATTACTCGCAACAATAAATAATAAATTCGACGGGCCGTTCATTTTAATCAAATTCCCCAACGCGCTACCAATTCTTCTCCTTCTGCGTAATGCCAGCCAGCATCCTTTATCATATTTCATTACTCCAAAATGAGTACGAAAACCAGCATCAGGACAAGAACCAGTGCCAGTGCCAGGACAAAGACCAGGACGAGAACCAGAACCAGAACCAGGACTAGAACACGATACAATCCAGGGAAGAGAGACTATAAGAGAACGAAGCACAATGAAAGACCCAAAAACCAAAAGCCTGATCAGCACAAACAGAGCGGCAAATGTGCGAGAGTCATCGCAAAATTTCACCCAAACACAGCCAGTCGCACACACACAAACACACTCTTCAACATTTTTGAACGATATCCTTGCAACAAGGAGAGAAATATGGATACGAGTATCTCAACTTCCATAAAGTAGCACAAACTGCTTTTGCTGCTGCTACTGCTACTGCTACTGCTACTGCTCGGATACAGACTTTGCTACTGCACATCGCCGCCATATAAAAGTGGTCTCAGGTGTATCATCTCACCCTCCACAACGAAAACGAATTACAGGACACAACTCGACTTCAACAAAAATTACAAAAAATAAAAAATACGAGTAAAACAAAAAAAAAAAAAAAAAAAAAAAAAAGAACCGAAATGAATCCAGCCCCAGCCCGTAGGGGACTTCAACCTCATAAATCACATCCATCCCTTGCCACTGCACCGACCAATGTAAGCGAGGGTGGATTGGATTCTAGGATGCCAACAAGAAGAAGCTCCTTGGCCATGGAAAAATCAAAGTATCGCGCTGGGATGAATACAATTTGCCAACAGAACCGTGACAAAAAAATTATTAAAAAAAAAAAAAAAAAATCTCTCGCTCTAAGGACTAAGGAGCATCATTCCCTTATACTTCAATCTGTCGAGCTTCAAGAGACCACCCCTCCCCAACCATAAAACAAAAAGAAGGGTAAACGAATTTTCAAAATTAGCCACAGAAATTACCGAATCATCAGCAGCAGCAGAAAGCGGTCCTTTTCAGAAGGAATCATCAGCTAAGGAATCCTTTAACAGATTCCAAGGATTCTCGCGCCTCAAATCACCCTCAAAAAGACGCCTTAGTGTCATTAGGTTGGGTTGCAAATCTCAGACCAACTAGATCCGCAAAAATCCTTGACGTTTTCACGTCCTTATGCCCAGACAAATATGGTGTGTGGATGGGGGGATGGATGCCTCTCCTAACTTGATGACAAGTTGATTATGCCGGGCGAATTAAATTGAGATTTCTACCCCGATACCGACCCCACAGAGCTCCTCACACAGGGGTGGCAATTGCCGTTAAAAGTGTTAGAAAACTTTTCCAGTCTATAGGCCATTTGTTGATATTCCTGATTGAGACGGGAATTAAAAAACAAAAAGAGGGAATGGGAATGGTGGGAAAAATAACGGAAATCCGCTTTTATTATGTTGAACTATTTAATTGGATCAGAGGCGAGGTGGATGGGTAAAAGGCATGTTGGTAGGAATTACCGGGAAAATTATTGTCATCGACATTGGCGAAGTGTGGCATCACTTCACTTTTTTTTTTTGTCCCCCCCCCCCCAGTTAAAAGTGTTTGGCGTCGGGATTAAGCGTGAATCGCATTTTGTCATTTAAGCTGTACGACAAGAGGTAAATGAGAGCGAAGAGACGAACGTTGGAACAGAGATTGAATTGGACAGATACAGATACGGGCACTCGGGCGTGTTGTCGTTTGTATGACTGTTCCAGAGCATTTATTTAAATTTTCTCTTTTTTTTTTTTTTTTGCCGGACAACTGGCTGACTAAAATGGAATGAGAATTAAAGTTGACGATAGATAGAAGTGGTGGTGGCGGCAGAGGATTTGAGTGGAATTAATTTTTAATTGATAACTGGAACTTGTATTTGTTTTCATAATCAACTGGAAGGGGCAGGAGTCGGGGGCTATGGAAAACCGTTGAATTGTCCATGTGTAATTGGATTAATTTGGGTGTGCGTTATGTCTGGCCTAGACTGTCCGCTTAATTCGATTTGTGTTGAACAAAATGATTTTGGTGGGTTTTTCTTCATCAAACGAAACTGGAAATAAGTGGAGTGCCTCAAGGTTGGCACTTATGGCCGCACCTAGTAACATTTTTTGTTACACATTGTTGGGTGTGGAATTTGCAGAAAGTGTTTGTACAAATCCACAACATTGATGAAAAGGGGAAAGTAGTTAAACTTTGGCTTCCAATCATTTTCGATTTAGGAAATGGATCTGGTCGTGTTGACTGTTCTATAGCATCTAAAAAAGACGTGAGAAACAATCAATGTCAGGACGTTTATTTAGCTTTTTGCAATTATCTAAGATAGCTGGTAACGAAGGTGTAAAGACCGTTCTTTTTTTATATAAACTAGCGCGCGGTCAAGGAGTTAAGGTAAGGGGTAAAATATTTGCACAGAGCGCGGGCTTACGAAATTTATGGAGGAAAGAACGATGGGTACCGACGTACGTTTGGTTTTGTATGTCTGAATGTCATAATGACTAGGAAATAGAGAGCTCGGCAGAGCATTCCACAAGCGAGTTGTTCGGCTTAGGAATGAATGACGATATTTCAGAGTACGTCCGAAAGTGGGCTTGAGAGTATACTGATGAGCATTCATAGCGAGACGTGTGTTACGGTTAAAGGTTTGTAGGCACGGAATGCTACTAGCGATTTCTATGGAGCACTGGGGGTGGAAATAGCGATAAAACAAAGTGCGACACGTTAGGCGCACCTTACCAGATGTGAGCATTGTACTCCAATTTTGAGGCCGATGAATCCCTTAGACATTGAGACCAGATCAGAAGGGGGAAAGTATTTCTTACATCGCTTGAGGAAACCTAGACATTTCGCAGTATTTTTGACCACATCAAATATGTGGTCATTCCAACGTAAGTTGTCACTGACACATAACATACCGAGAATGGAAAGTTTTTCGGTTTCGACCATGCAAGTGCCATCCATAGATAATGGCTGAGTATTTGAATTTCACTTTAATGACAGCACACAGCATTGAGTTTTGGAAGCATTAAATTCCACTCGGTTGATAGTTCCCCAATTGGATATGCTGTTAATATCGGAATTTAATGAGCTTAACATACGCTGCCGTTTTAGTTCTACAGCCGAAGAGCAGGGGCGTGAGTCCGGGAACGAATATAAAAAGCAGAGAATATGGTACATTGTTCTAATCCAATGTACCATGTGGCAGACAAGAGATCACTGATAAATATTAAAAAGTGTGTCGGAGACAGAACGGAACCCTGGGGCACGCCAGCATTTATTTTGTGAATATCAGACTTGAAACCATCTAAGACAATTTGAATTGAGGGTTCCGAAAGGTAATTTCTGATCCATTGAAGAAGACATTCAGAATGCAAGCATCTTCGACAATAGAGACTGATGCCAAACTCTGGCCAAATGCCTTAGAAATATCAAGTTCAACTATCTTGCATTCGCCAGATTAATGTACGCTTTGGTCCCACTTTTTGGTGAGATATGCATTTGATGGCATGGACCCAGTGGACCTGTTACTACGAAAACCGTACTGCCGGTCATTAAAAAGTTTTCATGTTTCGAGATATTTCATGAACTGACGGTATATCAGCGTTCCCATGATCTTGGAAAGAAGGGACGGAAGTGCAATGGGTCTGTAGGAGGAGAGAGAGAGGAAGATTCGCCTGTTTTAGGGACGGGCTGGACAAATACCCTTTTCCATCTGCTCGGAAAGAGTCCTAAAGAGTAGGATTGATGGAAAAACTTACGCAATGGTTTTGCCAGCGAGGACGAACACCTCTTTAGAGGGAGGGGAGATATACCATCTGGACCAGTGGATTTGTGAA
This sequence comes from Volucella zonaria, assembly GCA_963966105.1. NCBI lineage: Eukaryota > Metazoa > Arthropoda > Insecta > Diptera > Syrphidae > Volucella > Volucella zonaria. Next base: position 40,751,305 of record OZ014530.1, on the reverse strand, counting down.
TGTTAAGATCTTTAAGAACTACACGAGTGCAAAAGTGGATTTGTGTCATTGAAGATTCGACGCACTCAAGTGTAGGCGAAGATAAAGCACAATCTGGGAGTGTTGAGCTAGTTGCAAAGTATGTAGCAACCAGATTGGCCTTGTCCGAAGGGCTGACAGCTGGAATGTCATTGTAAATGAGCGTTGGGATGGAGGATGAGGCAAAATTTCTGATGTTTTTGACAAATGACCAAAAGCTTTTAATACTTTTGGGACATTGTAATATTTTTTGCCTCAATTTTTTTTCATATTGAAATTTCACACGCTTGAGAAAGACGTTGCAGTCATTCCTGGCTCGTTTAAACTTTTTTCGGTTTTCCTCTTTCGGATTGGTCTTGAAGGACCGAACCTCTTTACAGCCTCTTAACAGCCCGAATCGTCCCATGCCTTTTTTTTTGGTCTGATAATTTTTATTCGATGAGGGATAAAGGATCTCATTCCGAAGAGAATAGTGTCAGTGATCATATAGCAGCGGCATCGACGTCGTTATCAAGGAAACATAACAACCAGTTAAATGTCCTAAAGAAGGTGTTAAATTCACTCTAATTGGCTTTCTCGTATTGCCATACGGTTCTCTTAGGAATCTTTTCTCTAACTATGTGGTGGGTGCACAAGAAATTAGCTGATATGACACCATGGTATGACGAATCTAGAGAAGAGAGCACATCAACGGTGTACTTACCAAGGTGAGAAGTTAAAAACAAATGAGTCTGGTAATCGCGTGGGCTCATTTAAAAGCTGAGTTAAGTTATTTTCCGCAGCGCAGATCTCAACATACCATCCTTCGGGTGTTGTCTGTCCAGAATGTCGAAGCCACCCGATTTCAGTATGAGGATAGTTAGACAGCGCATCAAACCCGTTAAAGGTCGAGTTGCTGTCCAGTTTGGGGCTTCTGTAAATAAAGCAGTAGTGGATAATTTGCTTACGGAGATGGAATTTTAACCACATGAAATCGAATTCCGGATTGGAACAGAGGCTACATTGAGGTGGAATTTGGTAAGCTACATCATTACGCACATAGATTGCTAGTCCGCGATGGGGAAAGAATAGTGCCACTTGTTCGTAGCCATGTAGCTTCAGATCAGAGTTATCTAAGAGGCGTGGGCGGGGATCTACCTGTGTTTAACTAAGTGCCAAGACAGCTGGCCTGAATTTACAGACGTGGACGTGCGCAGAAAAGTGATTACTTTTTAGCCCGCGTGTGCTCGCAATGTCCACCCTAAATTCCCGAGTCATTATTAGAAAACCCAAAACCGACAATGCTAAGCAAGGCTGCGAAGTGAAAACTCTGACTGGTTCACCGAATCCAATTGTTGGAGGTGTTATGCCCGTACAGCAATAGAAAACAGTGCACCAACAAAATTCTCACTCAGATAACCCGCTATCCATCGGTTATTGTCTACACTCAGCCACTGCCCGTGCCGTATGGCGAATGCCGCAATGGCAGTGACTGAGCGCAAACAAGAGTACTTACGACCAGGAGCGGGAGTGGTGGGATACCCGCACTGTGCAATATTTTTCTCCGTTCTGCTCTGCGCTACTTGTTTTTTTTTTTTTTTTTAATACTGCGAGTTCGGAAATATTCATGAGTGCACTGTTGTAGCTGTAACAACCCAAACGAAAAGGAAACCCTATTCCACTAGCTAAAACCAGGTATCGCACACTTGGCAAACCCTTTTTTAAGAAATTGTGAGAGCTTTGTGGCATACAATTCTGCAACATTATTAATTTTCTGAATTCGACAGAAGGGATCTGAAAATTGCGCTCCTGGCATACCCTTCAACATCCAGGTAACGTGAGTTGAGGTATCAAAACGACGTTTCCGCGCTACTTGTGTTTCTGGTGGAACCTTACAAGACAACCATTTCTATAGGATGAACCAGTTAAGAACAGTAGGAAAAAAAATTTAACTAAAACAAGAACGGAGTAAGATGGTTCTGGCTTTATTTGGAAATCGCCTCAGCTTCGCTGGCAGTGCTTCAAGCGGTCGGTCCAATTTCGGATGACTCTTTTCAATATACGCAGATATTGGCCTTGAGCTCGTTCAAATTGGTTGGCTTGTTAGCATAGCCTAAGGACTTGACGTAGCCTCAGAGAAAATAATCGAGTGCTGTCAAATCGCATGATCACGCCCGGCCAATTTCTGAACGTTCGCCGTAAGATGACCCAGTCGCCAAATTTCTCCTCCACAACTTCGAGTGTTGCGTCGCATGTAGCTCCACTTTCTGTAGCTTCGACTTTCACGACGAAATTAACCTTGCGTATTTACAACTGAGCAGGAATTTCGATATTTTTTAATAATTTTGCACGCTCGGCAAGGGTAAAACGATGCATGATGAAATGGCAAACCTTTCTGAACATTTTGACAGCTGGATGCCACTGATACTCGTAACTTTGACAGTTACTGAAGCATAAGCTATTATTGCTATCTGGCCCTGGTGGGGCAAAAGTAATGTCATAATGTGAACTGGCTGCCATTTTGTTAGAAATGAAAGAAATTGGACTCTGTTTTCATGAAAAGTCTATTTGAGGGTGTAAAATTGATGGCATTAAGTTGAAAAAGTTATATAGATCAAATGACTACCTCCTGAATATATGTACATTTCTGCTCGTCTTATGGCATTTTGAATTGTTACTCGCAAAACATTTGGCTCTAAATTGGTGATTTCTACTTCAATGTTTGCTTTGAAGACTTGCAAGGTTTATGGCTTATTATGGTAAACGCGGGATTTGAAAAAGTCCAAAAGGGAGAAGTCTGGTGCAGTCAGATCTGGCGACCTTTTCGGCCAGTTTAAATCGCCAAAACGGCTTCAAATCTTCATGGTTAGCCGAGCTGTATGAGCGGTTGCTCCGTCCTACTGGAACCAACGATGCTCTATACCCATTTCAGTAACCTGCGAAAAAAAAAACTCGTTTAACATCAATAGCGCTCACGAGTCACGGTAGCGGCAGTGCTATCAGCTTCCTCAAAAAAAAAAAAGGCCAATCACTTTTTCACTGCAAATGCCAGACCAAACAGTCACTTTGAGGGGATGCAATGGCTCTTCGTGCATTTCATGTGAATTTTCCGTGATCCAGAAATGCAAATTTTGTTTATTCACATAACCGCTTAAATGGAAATGGGCTTCGTCGCTCATTATGATTTTGGATACGAAATCATCGTCTTCTAGCACCAGGTTTAACAGAGCATGGGACTGACTTAGCTCCAATTGACGGTCAACAGTGAGCAATACATGAACGGTTTGCACTTTGTAAGGGAACATCTTCAGGTCTTTCACCAAAACACGACGCAATGAACGTCTACTGATGCGAAATAGTGTGCATCGTTGTCTTGTCGATTTTATTGTCGGTTGAACGAGCACTACGGGGCCAGACAGTTCTTGCGACATCTCTAGTGGATCCAGTTTGCACGACACGTTCAGTCAAACGTCTAATTGCTCGCGCACATGGTGCAGGATGACGAGGAAAACTACGACGAAATTCACGCTGCGTTAAAACAGCAGACCGGAGATTGGTCAAATAAGCAGTAACAGTACTTCCGCCTTCTGCAGGTGTATATCGCTCCATTGTTTATTGTTTATTGTCAACTAATTCTCTATCTGTCTGCCACAAAAATGTCAGAGCACAATGACATTTGACGCCATTTGCCAAAATTATGGTACATTCACATTATCACATTACTTGTGCCCCACCTTGTACCTACCTACCCAAAAAAGGGCAGCGTTCGCCTTTGCTTAAGACCTCTGTACTGTGATGGGGATACATTTGCAAACCCCCTTTAAAATTTTCGACACATTATCCAGAAGATCCTGTATAGATGTCGCAGTTAATTAAGCTTCTTTAAAACTTTTCTTTGGTCTCGCTTAAGCCGTCCGATCCGGCGGCCTTAATATGCTTGGGCTTAAGTTTAGGTATTGCTATCTTCATTTAATTTTGGACACCTTGACGGAATCCTTGACTTTCATTGCCCAACTTGAATGGAATAGTATGTTCGTTCGGTGTGATAGCAGGATTTGAGACGCCCCAGCGACTGTGACTCTTTCACATCTGAACCTGTTCGAGTTTTTATACAATTGACGTTGTTTCTGGAGTAATAGCCTCCGATTTTCTTCATAGCACGCTTTCTATGCTATTTTTTTTGTCCCATATTCTCAACAGTTCATTTGCCAGTCAAGTGACAGCATAGCCGAGTTGACTTGCTGCATGTATTTGCCTGCACTCTAAATCAGTTGCACCATTTCTGATAGATGTTTGGGATTGATGCTATAAATTTTCAACACTTGATACAGGTTGTAAAGACATTGGTAGGATGTTGACAACATGTTGTTGGCTCACATTATTGTAGCATTTGAGACTGGGTAGTAGGAAAGGCAAGAATACCCGCCAGATCGAAAACGAGGAAGACAAAATTCTTCCATGAAAACAAATAGAGCCAGGGCGTTCGGGTTGTTCAGCGGGTGTTGACAAAAAATAGCTGAGAGAGAAGAACGAGTAAGGCAGAGAAAACTAAAAGAAGAGGAGAAAACGACTAAAGTATTTGACTGCCAAGAACTTCTCGACTTCAGAGAATGGTCCACCTCAAGATATTCACGAACAGTCTATCAATTCTGACGAAACTTTGGATGAAAATTCGCCCTCCACTTCGCAAAACCCAACCCGTGAGTTCGCTGTCTACCACAAAAAGAGGAAGGACGTGTTTTATCACCCCTAAATTAGTTGCTGCTTTAGATAGGTGTCAACTAAGTGTTAGGGATTCTGTTTACATACTTCAGGCTGTAGTAGAAGCATTTGATCTCAGTTGTGAAGATTTTACAATCAACAAGTCTTCTATTCAACAAATTCTGACCCAAATGAGAGAAGAAAAAGCAAAATCGATCAAATCTGAATTTCAGAACAACGTGCCTGAAATTGTGACCGCTCATTGGGATGGAAAACTGTTGCCAAGTTTAAATGTGACGGGTTCAAAAGAAGAACGCCTGCCAATTCTGATTTCATTCGGAGAAAAAGAACATATTGGGTATACAAATATACTCGTGCGGTTTTTTTTTTCAAAATTTGAACATTTATTTAAGAAAAACATGTACAATAGTATTATTCAAAGTATTGCCCATCTGAAGCTTTTCCCATCTTTCTGGCAATTTGTGGATTCCATCCCAAAAGAACTGCGCCGGCTTGGCAGCCAAGAATGAATCAAGCCAATTTTTGATATTCTGCTTTGATGTGAACCGTATTTCAGTGAGGGCGTTCTGTATTGACCGGAACAAATGGTAGTCAGATGGGGCAAGGTCTGGGCTATAAGGCGCGTGGGGTAAGACTTCCCATCCACTGTTTTCCAAATAGTTCTTAACCGGAATAGCAACGTGGAACCGAGCGTTGTCATGATGGAAAATTATTGCCTCGTGACTGGTCGCATATTCCGGGCGTTTTTCGGCCGGCTCTCTTCAAACGGATTAATTGTGTTCGGTAGCGTTGTCCATTGATGGTTTCACCCGGTTTTAGCAGCTCATAATACAGCCCACCCACCAAATACAGAGCATTACCTTCGCGCCTTGGATATTCGGCTTTGCCGTTGATTTGGCTGGTTGGCCGGGTTTCACATATGATTTTTTGCGCTTGGGGTTGTCGTAATGGATCCATTTTTCATCACCAGTAACAATCCGATGCAAAAATGACTTCCTTTTGTGGCATTCCAGCAGCATTTCGGACAAGTCTCTCTGCTTGAGTTCATATGGAACCCAATTTCCTTGCTTTTGAATATATCCAGCTGCTTTTAAACGTTTTGAAATGGCTGCTTGAGTGACATCCAAAGATTCTACAAGCTCTTCTTGTGTTTGGCAACAATCTTCATAGAGTAATGCTTCCAGTTCTTCATCTTCAACCTTTTTTGGCTGCCCAGGATGTTCATCGTCTTCCAAGCCAAAATCACCACTTTTAAATCGTGCAAACCACTTTTGGCACGTTCGCTCAGCTAGCGCATGTTCACCATAAACTTCCACCAAAACACGGTGACTTTCGGCAGCAGTTTTCTTCATATTAAAGTAATGAAGAAGAACTCCCCGCAAAAACACTTTTTCAGACACAAAGTTCGACATATTTGAATGAAAAAAAATTATTGTCGTTTACGCTTCAAATGAATGACATATGCTGAAATGACGTACAATGACAGTAGCTTTCCAACGCATGTTCCAATGGAATAACACAAGTTACGCCATCTCTTTGCAAACCGCAAGCATTAAGTTATAGACCCAATATTTTAGCAGTGCCCAAACTCGAAAGCTCTACTGGCGAAGACCAAGCTCAAGCTATTTTGAATGCGCTTTCCGATTGGGACCTCAAAGATAAGGTACAGATTGTGAGCTGCGATACAACGGCCTCTAACCTATACAGGCCGCTTAAATGGGGCTTGTGTGCTCTTGGAGCAAAAAATAGAAAGAGACTTGTTACTTTTTGCTTCCCGTCATCATATATATGAACTCGTTTTGAAGTGTGTATTTGAATCAAAAGTCCGCCAAGTTACCAGCAGTCCGGATATCCCATTATTTAAAAAAAAATCAGAGACAATTGGAAAAACGTTGATCCAACTGCTATCGAAACATGGTCTCATTTCGCAAAGGAATATTTCTGTGCGACGGTCATTAACGAATTAATTAACTATTATAAAAAAGAATTACTGAATCCAAATATACGTGACGATTATCGGGCATTGATCGAACTTTCTATTATTTTTTTGGGACGAGACAATGAAAACAAATTTAAAATTAGATCTACTGGCGCAATGCATCAGGCACGATGGATGCCTAGAGCTATTTACCCTTTAAAGATATGTTTGCTGCAATCCCAGCTTAAAATGTGTGCTAAAGACAAGCTACCACTGCAAGATGTTTGTTTATTTATTGCAACATCTTATTTAAAGCCCTGGCTTGGGTGCAATTTGGCAGTAAAAGTCAAAAATGTATGCTTCTTAAAAACATTGAAAAACTATGAAACAGTCGACAAGGTGATTTCTAAAGTAGCTCTGACCAAGTTCAGTCAACATTTATGGTGTTTATCAGAAGAAATAACTTTATTTTCACTATTTTGGTGATGAAGGTGATACACAATCCAAAGCTAATGTTGTATCGAATTTACAAAGAGAAAGTTTATATGATTTTGGACAGAGATATGGTCCGTCAAAGGAAGAGATATCTGCCTCATTGTACGTTGAGTTGAATAAGTGTTTTTCATTCTATCCCTAGAAAAACTATTAGTTTTGTAAATAAATAATTTTTCTTATTGTTGCAGAAAAATATTTGAGTGCTTTCGTGACCATAAAGGGCACAAATTTGTTATCGCTGTTAAAAATTTACAACGCTTTTCTCCAAGAAGAAGTCTCTTTCTGCGATCACATTCCTTCCTTTCAGGAAGCTAAACAAGAAGTTATGCACTTGAAGGCAGTCATTGACACAGCAGAGAGAGGTGTGAAGCTTATGGAAGATTTTCATGGTTTAATTACTGCTGACGAAAAACAAAAACAGTTCTTGTTACGCTGTGTTCAAGAACATAGAAAGTTGTATCCAGGTTGTAAAAAGGAAACTTTGAAAAGAAAGTATCCTGCATAAGTACACAGTTATTTAATTTTTATAAATAAACAAATACCCAAATTAATTTTCCACTGTGTTTTTATTTTAATATAAAATAGAAATTTTGTTCTTATATAGCTTATATGCCACTAGATGCTTTAGAACCGTTTATATAGGAATACATTGAGGCTTTGTCGGCACAGGTTATCGTTCTTATATAACCATGAAATTTTGCACGTGGTTAGCGGTATGCGTTACGAAATTTAAAAGAAAAAAAAATGGACCATATAAGGGACACCCTACTGGGTAGTAGTCCGAGACTGTATCTGCCCCTCGGAATAATCCGGCATTAGTCTCTGGTTTTTAACGTAAACCACCTGTCATATAGACTTATGTTTACGAGATGCCCATACATCCATGGGAACAAGGATACGCCTTGCCATCACTCTCCGTCGATCCTTTGATACCAATTCGGAACTGTGTTGGACGCACAAGTTCCACCCTTGGTATGAGTCGAGGCCGATCTAAAACCTCTTACTGCTCTTAGGGTCACAGCACCGAGTACTTATTTGCTAGAATGGGTCAAACCAACAGGAAGAACCTTAACTCGATTTGGGTTTAAACCACAGCCACCATGACACTCCCACAAGGGGGCCTACCTCAACAAGTCAGGCCCGGACCGAAATCCGGGGGGCTCCCGACTCTCATGTTACCGTGATTTGCCACCAGTTACCTATGACCGGCAACTTGTAACTGGTCAAATCGTAGCAACCTTCAGAGGTGTCATCTGAAGATGTTTACGATAAGACCAGTAATATGCTCTGCCCCCGGTTTTTATTAGGCAACGTCCCCGGAATAATCGGACAATTGTGAAGAGTTTTATTCGATTTATTTATTGAAACTATTCAAAAGCATATCAAATCGAGTACTTTCGTAAAAAATCGTGCAGGTAAAAAGAAATATTTAAAACCTTGGATGACTAATAGTCTTCTTAATAAGATAAGGAAAAAGAGAAAATTACATTCAAAATGTAAAAAACATCAAAGCCACCTTGGCCTTCTTTGCGCCGATTCACACTTAGAAACCCACTGTTTTGACTGTTGTTTGTTCTCTGGTGTGTTGTGATGGATCCATGTTTCGTCCACGGTTACAAAACGGCGCAAAAACTCCTCCATATTGCGATTAAACAACGCCAAACCTTCCTGTGAAGTTGTTACACGATTGCGTTTGTGGTCGACTGTGAGCAAACGCGGCACCCATCTTGCGGAAAGCTTTCTCATGCCCAAGTGATCATTCAAAATTGAAACCACTGAGCCATGCGAGATCCCTACGGCTTCCACAATCTCTCGCACTTTCAATCTTCGGTCGGCCAACACCATATCGTGAATTTTTTCGATTGTTTCGGGTGTAGAGACCTCAACTGGGCATCCAGGACGTTCGGCGTCTTCAGTGCTTGTACGGCCACAACGAAATTCAGTAAAAACCACTTTTTTACCATTGAAATCGATGGTGCAGAGTCCCCATAGTATTTATCAAGCTTAGCCTTGGTCTCGGTAATGGTTTTTTTTCGCAAGAAATAATGCTTAATAAGCACACGAAATTCACTTTTTTCCATTTTCTCCTCAAATTAGTGAGTAGTCTGATAAAAATAGCTGTCAAACACAAACTAACTGACGCAGCGAGTTTAAATTTTGACAGGAGTCAACTAACAGATGCCTGTTGACAGGAGCAGTGTTGCTGTTTCAGTAAAGAGGTCAGAAATTCAAAAGGTCACGGTCTTATTGATCCGCCCTCGTAACTCAAGACTTAAGAGACATTATGTAAATTTTTGTAAGTTTGTAAATAAAGAAATCGAGGACGCTCGCAACAACTTCTATGGTGATATGTTTACGAGAGCTAAAGGTAATGTACGCGCAGAGTGTAGAGTAGTAGATAACATTTTAGGAAAGGTTAAAAGCGGCGTTAAGATTGATAGCATTGAAGTGGGGGGAATTATGGAGCCAGATCTTGGGAATATTACTAATGCTTTTAACGAGTATTTCACTGAAGTTTCTGAGAAATTAAAACCAAGTTTCGATCCTTGTATATCCTGCAACTGTTCCTCTTCGTCAGATGTCTCTTTTATGGATGATGTTCAATGTAATAATTTTGTTTATAATCCGATTACACCAGTTGAAGTTTATAAAACTGTCTTGTGCCTTAAAAATAAAACCTCTTGTACAAATGATGCTGTTTCAAGTAAGTTATTAAAAAATGTCGCCTGGTATGTCGTTGATGTTCTGTCCTTTTTATTTAACAAAAGTATTGAAATGGGTTGCTTTCCTGACCATCTTAAAAGTGCCGAAGTCATACCTCTTTTTAAAAAAGGAAATAGACATATTATTTCTAACTACAGACCAATATCAGTTCTTTCAACATTTTCCAAAATTTTTGAAAAATTGATAAAAGTTCGAATTGTCTGTTTTTTGGACAAGTCTAACTACTTTAGTGAGAATCAGTTTGGTTTCAGACAAAGCTTGTCTACTGAGGACGCCATCTTAAGGGTTTGTAGTCAGTTACAAGGAAGTTTAAATAATAACAAATCAACAATTAGTCTTTTTATTGATATGACAAAAGCTTTCGATCTGGTGAACCACGATCTCTTGCTAAGCAAACTTTTCAATACTGGTTTTCGTGGAAATATGTCTAATTGGCTTCGTTCTTACCTAATAAAAAGAACACAAAAAGTTACTATAAATGGGGTCTCGAGTGCATCCAAGTTATTAAAGAACGGTGTTCTTAAGGGTTCTGAACTTGGACCATTGTTTTTCTTAATTTATATTAATTCTATTTTCAAACTCAAGTTAAATGGCACTCCAACAGCTTTTGCGGACGATATAGTTTTTACATATGGATATGGAACCATTTTCGAAAGTATTGTGTCGATAAATGAAGATCTAGAAGCGTTACGGTTGTGGTTTACCTACCATAAATTAATTATAAGCGATAAAACAAAACTAGTTTGTTTTAAGGTATCTGGTAACAGCTTATATGATTTTAATTTATGGTTCCATGCTCATGATTGTAGGCAGTTTTCCTTACCCATTCATCAATGTGGAAATAGTAATTTTTCTGCTGATTTACCCTGCATAGAAAACTGCTTCAAGATTAAATCAGTTCAAAAGGAAGGAAGGACCATATTAAAATGCTTAAAACTTATATGCTGAAGGTCACACGTAAAATGTACCTATTAAAACCCTTTTGTTCTCAAAAAGTTTTGTTAATGATTTACTATGGTCTTGCACAATCAAAGTTGCAATACGGTATAACTAGTTGGAGGGGTTCGTATGCCAATACATTCAGTCCTCTACTTACCGCTCAAAAGCATTTATTAAGAATTATTTCAAATAAAAATCGATTAGCTAGTAGTTGGCCCTTATTCAAAATATTGCGGATTCTACCAATCAGACATTTATATGTATTTAAAGTTTTAAGAGAGTTCTTCAAGCAAAGCGGTAATATTCCAAGTAAAAATATACAAATGTACAATCTACGTGTAAACAATATGTTCATAGTAGATGTACCCTTTGAACATAGAACACATTTCTCGCATTTTTACACATATACGGCTCCATTTATATTTAATAGATTACCTCTGTTTATAAGAGAAACTTTTTGATATCCAAATTTCACTAAAAATGTTAAAAACTGGCTATTCACCCTGAACTATGAAAATATTGAATCATTTTTTTAACATCTTCCTTTTCATCAGCAACACAATCATATTTACATCTTGAATCAGTGTTAGTTTACTTATGAATTGTTATGTTTATATTTGCTTTTTAAATCTCTTTCATCTTCTTTTATTAAAATTTATAAAATTGTAAATCAAAATGTTACTGATTATCACCCCACATTATATTCTAATTTGAAAACTAATTTTTGAAGTGTCATTCACCACTAACTTTTGTTTAAGAATGATCACTAATATTTATTCAACTTATTTGTTATTAGTTTTTAAGATTATGAAAAAATTAATTGAATAAATAAAATAAAATGAAATGAAATGAAAAAAATGAAAAAGTTATCCCCATTCGAAAGCATCAGTAACCCTGTTTGGAATTGCAAAGGCTACCGCTGATCCACTCAAGGTTCATCAGCCACCATTTCTTTTTCAATATGCGGGCTAGCTCTGAAGATCCTGATTGACTTCAATTCCAAGTATGTGAAAGTAGCTCATATGGTATATGGTATCTTCCACGCTTACTACTACACCGATGATTCAATACCAAAAAATCATCTACGGTACGTCCTCCACGACAGACACCACGAGCAGCTAAAAGAAAAGCATTTGGTGTGTTAAAACTTAAAAGTCCAGGTTCAACAGAGCGGCAGGAGCAATAAGCCGTTAGAAAACTATTTGCTGTTCAGCGACTTCACGGAATGAAGGCAACCAGGACTAAAGTAGACAATAACATCATTTGAGAAACTTCATTGCACTGGTCTCGAATGGGACCCCATTTTATTCATTTCTTAGGACCAAAAAGATGACATTTGAGTTCAGTCGCAAGAAGGATTCCAAACTTGTTCTGGGGTATCCCTCATACAAATTCCAAATCCTGCTCGTTCCAATCTGTATATTCATTGGATTCATTGGCTTCTAATTGACTGCAAACTGTCTATCGTGCGCCGGCAAAGCGTTATTTTTAAACTCAACGGTCTTCTTCGGCTACCAAATGTGCTTCCCTTCTTAAATAGCGTTTTCTCCCGTTTTAGCCGCCTGTCTAAATCAGTGCGTGTTGTCTCGAAAGTTCAGATCTACAATAACTCATTCCGATTGATTATATCTTCTACTTCCTCAGTGAGGAATGCAACTCCTAAGTACTAAACCCAACAAACTTTTTAAACAAAAAGGAAAATTCCATATTTGACAACGTTTGGTATTGCTGTCATATAATGCCCACCCCCTTACCGCACCATTCACTGTCATATTGAACTTTGTCGCCTTAGGGTGAGGAATCAATAACCGACAAAACAAACAAACTCTTCCTCATGCATACAATGTGGATACGAATGTCAAAAGTTCTTCTGTTAAGGATTTTCCTTTTACCATTATCCGTACGTCTACTTCTATTCGTTTGTCTCCTCGTCGCCTCCTAATCTATTGCCTTTCTTCATTTACTTCTACTTCTAGTGTAAGTAATGCCTGAAGCTGTATTGATTACCTTTTCAAATTCAATCCCCTTTCGCTAACTTTATTCTGCATAAATTCCACCGGATGGATCATTTTTCGTGGATCATAGTCGTAGTACCAAAATGTATCTGTCAGATGGCATAGACTCACTCTCTCCCCCACCCCTCTGACGAAGTGCGCGTAACTGGAAAGCCGAGAAAAGAAACATTGTAGTGGGTTCAGGAGGTCATGACTTGACAAAGCTCATCCCAACGCTAATCTTACATTTTCCTAATGAAGAATCACCAAGTCACCACCCAAGTCATCCTAGGGATTATGCCACTATGCTCTATTCATCCGGGACTGTCCTAAAAACCCCGTTACTCTTGTCATTGTTTCGGGCGGCGCGCGGAATGGTATAGAATAACTTTTTGGCAAAAGATTTAGAGACCGGAAGCTATGCTTTCCTCGGGAGTCGTTCTCATTGTCAGTGAAAAGTCCTTGTTTGTCGGAATGACAAGACAACAAAGATAAACGTAAAGTTGTTGAGGTTCTTGTTCTTCGTTCTCGTCTTCGTCTTCGTCTTCGTCTTCGTCTTCGTCTTCCTTTTGGTTTAGTCTTCGTCTTCTATTGTATCTTGTATTGTGGGACAAGTTTATTTTCCTCCTCCGATAACAATAACAACAACCAACTGAGTCATCCGCATCCAAGGAATTTTGCAGCCGGAGCAGTAGCAAATCCGAATCCGAAATAATTCGCCATCATTCTGGTGTTCTATGGAACGGAACTGGAGCGCACATGACTTATGGTGACAGTAATTCGAATTTGTATAGTCCCGTCCGCGTAGTACGGATACACAAAGGCTAATGCGCGCTCGTGAGACGTGGGGTATCATTTATTACAGAGCGTGTAAAACAAAACAAAAAAAAATAGCGCAACGGGCAGGAGGGGGGAGTTAGCTGAATAAAAATTAATCCCCTGTGCTGGGATCAGGATTCAGGGGTTGCAAAGGGGAGACCAAATACGGAGGTTATGAATGCGACCCCGTTGGGCGAGAATTTATTGAAGCAATGCGTGAATTTTATTTCCTGTTCAACGATACTTTATTGGCGGTCCTAGTGGCATTTTTTTAATTTGCAAAACAGAGCTGTAACGTGTCCTGTGCTCTGTGGCGCAGGATTTATTACTTTCATCGGTTATTTCTCCTTTTTTTCGGTGAATGGGATTTAGAAGATGAATGTGGGCAATTATAACTTGTTAAGCTGGATACTTTCCGGTTCTTTTTTTTTTTGCATGTCTGGACGTGGACTAAATAGGATAATAGGAATGTTCTGACGCGAGTATATTGGAATAGGTGAAGCCACACATATTGCACTTGTGGGTTACTTAAATCACTCGTTTTATTGGAGAAAAGTTCCCCAATATGTTCAAATTTCTGGAGTCCACAAGTCGAGATAGAATAAAACAATAAGCCGCTGTATGCGAAGTGCTCAAGATTCGAATTTAAACCCACCGTTGATACACTCGCGGTGTCCCTAAATTTAAGATGAGACCTTAGATATAGTCTACCACACTTCGCTTGGTTAACCCAGCTTGTATTGTAGTCGTATGTCGGCCCAAACATAAACACCATTTTTCTCTCCTCAGACTGATAATAACGTTGTTCATGTCCCCTCTAGCCTCGCCGGACGCATGTGTTACTTCAGCTGATACCTAAGGGAAACGTATTGAAATACGAGAAAACTAATTGGCGCGGATTTAACATCTCCTTTAGGGGCATGTTCTCTGCTGTTTTGATTTGACCTACTGAAAGACAATCGTAATAGAACTCTGCTCCTATAAGAAGATCTATTTGGCTCGACGTTTTAAATGTTGGATCGGCTAATTTGATGTTTTTCGGTGTAGTCCAGTTGGAGATATCAACTGACTTGGTGGGTTGTGACGACTCTCTTCTGTGTCTTTTGGATTGCATTACCAATTCCTTGGATGTTCAATGAATCATATTTGGTCGGGATCCCTAGTCTTTTTACCACGCGTTCCGTAATGAGATTGACCTGCGAGCCTGAATCTAGAAGCGCTCTGACCTCAATGGAATTTCCCTTCTTTGCTAGTAGTTTTACCATTACCGTTCCCAAAAAAACGTAGCCCTTCTGTTGATTTAAAGCTGATAGAGAAACTGGAAGAACTTTCGGTTTGACCGTAGATGATGTTTCATGTTCTTGAAGCCCTTGCTGCTGGCACGTCGAAATGAACTAACGTATTATGTTTTTTCGAGCACCTGGTGCATCCTCGCCGAGAACATTTTGTTACTTGATGGCTTGATTTGAGGCAGTTGATGCATCGATCATTATTCTTTAAGATATTTAAACGCTGATTAGGCTTCATTTCAAACCTTTGCATGCATATAAAGCATGATGTGCCTTGCACACTGGGCACGTAGTACCTAAATTGGCAATTGCTGAACATTTTGCTGTGTTTGATCGCCTTGGATCATCAATGCTTCGTCCCTTATTTCCCAAAGATTCCAATGACTGGAATCGATTTTCGAGGAACTTCAGAAAGTCCTTGATTGCCTGCAAGTTTCTTGGACTGGATAGAGATTGTTCATACACTGAGTGGGTATCTTTGTCTAGTTTCCTTATTAATAAATGAAGCAATAGGATCCCAATTTGATGTGTCGACGCCAATTTTTTCTAGCCCCATCAAGCACTCCTGCGTAGTGTCCTGTAAATTTCTTACGTTGATCGCAGATGGCTTGTCCGTATTATGCGTTGATTGTGCCATTAACTTGTTGATTAATCCTGCCACCAGTAGTCTTGGGTTTTCATATCGTTCCTTGAGTATTTTCCAAGCTGTTACATAATTTGCGTCTGACGCCGGAAAATGCCTTATTAGCTTCTCAGGTTCTCCCACTAGATTGGTCTTGAGGAACCACATCTTTTGACAATCCGCCATCGGTTGCTGATGCACCATTTGTACGAAGAGGTCGTGGATTTGTTGCCACTTCCAAGTAGTCGCCGTCAGACTTTGGCAGAGCTAACTTGAATAGCGATACCATGTTATTTGTTGCTAACATTGGTCTTTGGTCTGAACTGGGAGAACCGTCATGAGTACCTTGTAATCTGGTCCTTATATCGACAATAAGTTGCTCGATTTGACGTTCTAAATCAAAATATTGCTTTTCGTTGTATCCGTTGGCGACTGGGTCGTCGCTTAGTTCATAAATATTGAGATGAGATTGTTGAAGTTGGGACTCGCCATGCTTCACAGCTTTCAGCTTGTACTCCCAGTAATGTTTTGATTGATGCACCCCCGCTTTGGTTGCCTCGTTTGTATCATGTAAGAGATTACGCACTGAGGCAACTATACCTTGATGGCGTCTCAATATTCTGCTCCACTCTTCAGAACTAGTGTTGAGACTTCGTGCTTGTTTGTCCTCTGTGGACATTTTTGGCTCCGTTGTTTCAGGATTTAGTTTGGGTTGTGCCTCAATCCTTTCCTCGAGATGGGTTCTGAACTTCTCGTAGTTCTCACGGACCGCATCGTATAAGCCTTGGGTGAAATACTGATGATCATGGGGCAGTTTCGCTCTGATCTTGGTATCCGTTTCTTCAATGATGTCCCAGGCTGCCTCTAATTGACGAAGTCTTCCTACGTAGTAACCTTCCTTGGTCTCTCTTGCCGCGGAATCCTTCTTATAGTTCTCAAGGAGTCGATAGAGCTCATTGATGTTGAGATTTTGGTTCTCAGTCAGTTGGTCGATATCCATGTTTTTATTATTCCACGATATTCCGACTCGGATACAACTGTTTCGTTGGTACTGATTGTTCGGAGTTAAAACGCGACGGACTTTACCACTGACTTGTCTGAAGCCCTGGTAAACGCTTCTGTATAGTAGTGATCGCTCAAAAGTTTGTCTCTTATTCGAGAAAGCAAATATGAGGATCACGTCGGGGTCACCAAATGTTAGCGTTGGTGGCAAACGAAACGCCAAACAACTTGATGATGGATCTCTTTCTAGTCAAGAGCTGGCAAACCACTATAAGGTGTTTGACTCCCTTTTTGGGGATTCTACGCGTGGGAGGGAGACTTGAATCATCGTCTCTCACTTACGACGCAAAACATCCTATAATTCTGCCTTACGAGCATCCCTTCACTAAGATGATCATGACAAACATTCACAACGAAAAAAAACATGTCGGACCACAAACGCTTTTAGCCATAACAAGACAGTGTTTTTGGCCAATAAAGGCAGAAACAATTGCAAGATCTACAGTGCAGCAGTACATCAGGTGTACAAGAGCCAAGCCAAAATTGGCCTCCCAATTAATGGGAAACCTGCCAAATACAAGGGTACAACCAGCTCGGCCATTCATTAATTCAGGAGTGGATTTCTGCGGACCAATTTGGATACACTATCGAGGCAGAGGAAGTCGACCGCAGAAAGGGTACCTGGCAATATTTTGTTGTGTTGCTACACAACTGTTGTGTCCACCTGGAAGTAGTAAGTGCCTTATCAACAGAGGCCTTTATAGGTGCCTTAAAACGGTTTATGGGACGGCGAGGTCATGTTCAAAACCTGTTCTGCGATAATGCAACTAATTTCGTAGGAGCCAAGAATCAACTTCAGGAATTAACCAACACAATATATACCACTCAAGGAAGGAACTCCATCATCTCAATGTGCAGTGGAAGGGGTATCGATTTCCACTTCATACCTCCTAGATCCCCGCATTTCGGCGGATTGTGAGAAGCTGCAGTCAAGTCAGCAAAACACTTATTACGGCGTAGGTTTGCATCGGCAGCCCTTACTTACGAAGAATTTGAAACATTAGTGATTGAGATAGAGGCAATACTCAATTCGGGGACATTGACTGGGCTGTCATCTGACCCAAATGATCTAACGGCACTAACACCTGGACATTTTTTAATCGGTGAACCTTTAACAGCACCTGTGGACCCATTAGCTGAACCTACAAAGGTTAAATTACTCACTCGGTGGAAATTGGTTACGCATCTCAAAAACGAGTTCTGGCAGAGGTAATCAAGAGAGTACCTTAACGAACTACAACAGCGTACGAAATGGACTCACACAACACCCAATCTTAAACCAGGCGCCATTGTTATCATGAAAGAAGATAACACACCACCGATGAAATGGCCTCTAGGGCGCATAATTAAAACTCATATTGGAGAAGACGGCCGGATTCGAGTAGCAGATGTAAAAAGGCAGGCTCCTCTACCAATCGAGAACTTAGACGAATCTGCACAAACCAGAGCACAGGAGGCACGTCAATATAACGAACAACCAAAGCGAACAGCAACTCATTTGAACGAAAAAAGTAACACCGATTTTAAAAATGACGATAAATTACCGCCAAAGAAATCTCGAAGAACATGTGGATCAGCAATAGCACTGATTTTTCAACACTAAGAAGAAGAAGTCCACCTGAGGTAAGATAGCTAAATATCATTCCCAATTATATTGATATATTGGTACAAGCACCTAATATATCCACAACAAGATCAAGGTACATGTACCCTGATCATACCGCCGGAGCAAAAGAGTTCCGACGTTAACAACAAGGATTGCGTTTATCTCCACTTCGAAAACATAGGTTGGTAGTCCTAAAAACTAGTGAAATCTAGCGTTGTCGCCATTCAAAACGATGCCACCGCCGTATCCAGATCTGTTTCGGAGCCATCCACTAAGACAGGACTCGTATATTCCCTTTCTGGCCCAGATTCTGACCAAAACTAGTTCTGGGGCCGTACTGACCAGAGTCGATGGTTTTACCAAAGGTCACTTCTTTTCAAACGGAAGACGATTTTAAGAGTGCATCCCATTGTATGGCTATGAAAGGGAAGAAAATTCTTCAGTGCGTCTGGAGTAGAGCCAGGCGTACTAGGGAAAACCCACATGCGGCCGATACGAACTGTAATTTCCACCAAAAAACCAACGCAAAAGATACAATTGGTTTTATCATAGCAGTGTAGATCCATGAGACCCTTCTCGATGATAGTTTGTACTGTCAGTCAGCAAACAATGCTCTCTCTAGAACTGTGGAAATAAATAACTCCGCCTGCAGCTTGACGCACATCATTCTCAACAGTAGAGACATAAGTGCAACCTCTGGTCCCTGGTCTTTAAAAAAGAATCTACATAGGGGGAACTCTATTCTCGAGTCCTAAATGTGTTGTTTACCAAGTTAGAGGTCGTGGGATGTCGTATGTAGCTTAGGCAGACGACGTCACTTTTTTATGTGTCACGCAAACATTAAGGGCTACCCACGAACATTCTCCAGTACGCCTTAGAAAAACTTTCATCTTGGACAAGTAGCTGTGGCCTTTGCGTAAATCTGGCCAAAACGGAGTTTCTTTACAAGAAAAACCAAGATAGCCTGCATCAATCCATCCAAGTTAATTATCATCGCTCTGAGTTTCACGAGGAGCGGCAGGTAGCTCAAGTTAGTCTCTAGTTTAGTCTAGTAGGGCTACAACCCAAGCTCATGCACTGACGCTACATCACAGTCATATGACCTCTTGGGTGGCACACGCTGCTTAAAAAAAAACGCAAGCGGATACCTATAAAGATATTATTGGCGCGTTAAAAACCTCACCAAAGGACAATCTTCCAGAGCAATTTGATGTCAACCTGGTGCTGTTACACCTGTAAAAGATCAATCGGTTTGTGGATTAGGCTGGCCGTTTGGAACCGTTGGTGCCATTGAAGGTGCATTCTTCCACCGCAATGGTGAACAGCTACGATAGTTCGGCACTCATTGATTGCTGTTGAGAATATGGCAACTATGGACGTGATGTTGGTGGGGACGTCCGTGCTTATGCGTGGGTGATGAGGGTTGGAGGTATCCCAACTGAAAAGGAATACGGTCAGTAGCTAGGTCAAGATGGTTTATGTCATGTGGATAGCGTTAATCTGTTCGCGAAAATTTCTGGTTCTGTCAATGTGACATCCAATGATCCAGTTGCCCCCAAGACTGATGTGACTAAAAATGGACCGTTGTCAGTTGCTATTGATGCATCCCGCAAGAGTTTTAGCTCCTATGTGCTCTATGAAGAGGAATGTTGCAACAGTTTAGATGGATTGGATCATGCAGTATTGGCCGTGAGCTATGAAAAATTAAATGGAGAGGACTATTGGTAGGTGAGACATTGTTAGCCACCCTACTGGGGTACTGATGGTTACGTGCTAATGGTTGCAAAAAGGCGGCTCTTCAAACTTTGCTCCATTTGCTATAGACTTTTTCGGTATGCGAATTGCAATTAACCCTGCCCTTAGACCAAGGGAGCTGACGCTTTAACGGGGGCCTCCTCCAACCAAGCGACCTTCAATCAATTGGAATTTACTTCAATCATCTGATCCCCGGAAGGAACGAATGAAAACAACGCGTCGCCTTTCTCAGTTTTCAATTTCACCAACGTTTATAAGACGGGCGAAAGCGTTGGCGCAGAAGCCTATTCTGAGGACTTCCATATAAACCGAATCTTCAGTCTACCCACATACTGTACTGTGTTCCAAGCCGTAGTCTCAGGGATTCAGGAATACAGGGTTGAGTATTACAATATACGAAAACATGGAGTCAAGCAGATACATAAATTCGAACACCTTACTATAATTTCGAAGTGGGTTAGCCGCATAAGATCACATTCTGCTAGAATTCCAGAACGCTCGGGGGTCCCAGAGAACTGCGTCGTGAACTAGCCAAGCTTGTATCCTCAGAACAGATGGTTGAAAATGTCAAGTTACCAATGTTCTTTGCCAAACAAGTGATACTCAATTGCTCTCTAAAGTCGGTCATAGATGGACTCATGGACGAACACCGATTTTGTGCAGACCACCGATCTTGTGAAGATCACCGATCTTGTGAAGATCACCGGTCTTGTGAAGATCACCGATCTTGTGAAGATCACCGATCTTGTGAAGATCACCGATCTTATGAAGATCCTCCATTTTCAAAGGCATTGCCCTGTCATACTTTTCAAGTGGTATCACATGAACCTACAAGTGCAACTCAGCGAAGTCGACTAAGCTAAGCTTAGCCATTATTGTCGGTTATGTTATTTTGTTGCTTGATGAGGTCCCTTTGCTGAATGTGTTTCTGTGCCTGCGGTCCCACGAGTATCGGAGAAAAACAGGGAACCTCGACAGAGTATACATATTTGGAAGAAGTTCGTCTGGTGTTCGAAGTTTGCACACTAGCTAATAAGATTGGATAAGGAGGGAGTTGGAATGTGAATGATGAGATAGGGCAAATATTACTCTTCGACTTCTGCCTCATCTGGAGACCGGTGTCCTGACAGTCTTTGGTCTCTTAAAACTCCACATCGAGTAAAGTTGGACAATCGGAACCTAGATCCTTTATATAGATCACAATTCCATTTACAGAGGTATGCGTCTTGGGTGGAAGGGTTAAAAACGTTTATGGCTCCCATCTTAGAGCTTCTGCCGGCAAGCCTCTTTACCTCGGATCATCACGCCGAAAATGACGCTGACCCTACACGGAGATCTGAATAGGTCCAGACTTGCACAGGACTTGCTGAATCAGTTTTCCCGTGACGGAGGGGTGTTCCTGCTCATATTAAGTACAGCTGGTAGAGCTATAGTATGGGCATGGCAACTGTTATGGCCTGCAACACCGACACCGGAGCGGGAGATGGGTATGTGTGGAGCAGAGCTGGCGTGGCATAAGTGAGTATACCCGAATGCTATGATTGGCGTCTTCCGGGACCGGCTTGACTGTCTCGAATATGTAGCCCGTGAATTGGTGCAAGAGGTTACGTCGTCGCCGCAGGCGATTTCAATTCGAAGGCTACCGCATTTGAGGAAACTACTCCTAGAGGACGGACAGTGCTAGAGATGGTCGCGAAGCTTGATCTCAAGGTGTTGAGTTCTGATAATAAAGCGGCATCCCGACGGATTGGCAACAGTGGTTCGGTGATCGACGTAATGCTCGCAACGTCACGTGATGTTCGTAACGCCACGTGTTGCTGAGCGAGTCTCCGTCAGAAGAGTGCTGGAGGACTACATATATGGCGAGTGACCTGTAGTTCATCACATTCATAGGGAATCACTTCGTGCACGCCCCTCCTACTGGAACATAGCGTGACTTAATCTAGAAGTATTTCGTGAAGGTCTGGCTAATGCGCCGCCTCCTGCGACTTGAATACAAATATTAAGTGCATTTAGGCCGAGCAGCTGGCGGACCGCACCATGCGCCATGTGCAACGCGTCCTGTAGGCAACCTAAGTTCATGCGAGAGCAAAGCTACTTTTGAACCCAGGAAATCGCGACCCTGTGCAGAGAATGTCAATGCCTTCGACAAGTCTCCCAGAGGCGAGTAAGGGCGATCAGAACGAACAAAAGACATTGTTGGCAAGAGCTTTTTGCCGAGGTAGATAGGGACACGTTGGGAATGGTCCTTCCGTAGATCCGCTGCTCCGGTCCCGTCGACCCGACGAAACCCCCAAGAGGAAGTGGTCTTCATTCAGTTCCCGGAATATCCTGAAGCGAAGAAGGCGGACATCAGATGTTTCCTTTCACACCCGTAGAACAGAAGAGGGCAACAACAGGCCTGCCAGACCGCAAGGCCCCTGTCCCAGACGAGGTACCAAGCGAAGCCTTCAAGATCATGGCTGCGGAGGAACCATATGCGCTCCTGGACATGTCTAATGCGTATTTACATGACGGACTATTCAGTGGATGCCGGATCTTTTGGACAAGGGTAAACCACCCGCTTTGACGCCGCAGTCATTCCGACCGATGTGTATGCTCGACAACACCGTAAAATCTTGGAGAAGATGCTGCAAGCGAGGATAAGAGAGTGGCGCAATCTCTCGGAAAATCAATATGGGTTCCGCGAAGGCGCTCGATGTATATGGTAGTTGCCTAGGTTCTAGGGTTCGTGAAGCAGACTTGGCAGGTGCCACACAAAACGAGGAGGGCCGGCATCATGGTCACTCGACGTCAAGAACGCATTTAAATCGGCAATGTTGTCACAGACCGGAGAGATCTTGAGGCGGCAAAGTGTATCGGTATGCCTTAGAAAGATACTAGATAGCTACCTCCAGGATTGAGCACTCCCATACGATACGACATAAGGGCGAAGAGAGAAGTGGCTGACGCCGGAAGTGGCCCAGGGTTCGGCACTGGGCTCCGATCCCTGGAACGGGCTTCTACGCCTAGAAATAAGTCCGAGGGCCAAGGATAACCGGCTTTGTAGATGATGTCGCACTGGTCGTGGAGGCGAAATCCCGTGAGGAGGCCGAACGCAGAATACTATGGGCGGTCGCTACAATGGCGACCTGGCTGCTGGTTCACGGCCTTGACCTGGCGACACAAAAAAATGGGATTGGTTGTCCTCATAAGGCAACAATGGTTCGGATCTGACTTCCAGTGCAGTAGTCCGCACGTGCCCGGTACATCGCTACCTCGGAATTTAGCTCTACTCACGACTTACCTTACCTTACACAGGCAGGGCAGCTGCTAAAGCCCCCAAGGTTGCAGCCGCACTGAATTCTATATTGCTGTAGGGCGCCGATATGTGGGCGGATGCGCCCAGAGACGGGGTCTCCGAAAGTGACTTACCTCGGTACAACGCGCTGGGTACCTTCGGATCGCGTGCACTTATCCTAAGGTCTCTACAGCAGCTTTTATGGTAATCACGAGAAGCGTGCCCGTTATGGTTGGGGCAGGACTGGGGAGCGTAAAGATAAATTTCTGTCCCCGGAATCCGAACAAGATATCGACAGGAGAAACAAAGCATTGGCGTGCTGACAGCCGGAATGGGATGACGAGGTTGTGGGCAAGTTGACGCATTGACTCACACCGATGCTGAGCCCGTCCCTGGAGTGAAGTCATTCTCAGGTTAATTACTATCTTACACAGCATATTTGCACCTCATGGCAGTGAAAGTATCTTCCAGATGCGACTATTGCCCTGCGGTGGAGGATACCGCCGAGCACGGGTTCTTCGTTTCCGCAAGGTGGCATCAGCAACTACAGCTGTTAAGGGACCGGCTAGGCCTGACAATCACAATCGTTTCCGCTATATTGAGTTGCGAGGACGCATGGAGGACCGTGGCCGCTTACGTTCAATCGGTAATAACAAACAAAAAAACGGGAGAAGCAGGCGGTGGACGGGGCTGCGTCTCCTCACGCGTAAATATGCTTGATACGGGGCCAAGCTACGCTGGCTGTGTATATTCCTGACTCCTCCGGGCTGCCAGCAGGCTGAAACACGGGAACCGATATGAGACCACGATATTCCTCAGGGTAGTTGCGGTGGGTATCTTTTAGACTGAGAGACGGGCTTTCACGTTGCTGTCGCGGGGATTTTAAGAAACCGAATGGTGGCTTCACACTGAAGTCCTACTAACGCGGTTCCAAGGTCGATAAAAGCCACGCGGCAAGAGGGGGAGTTTAAGTTAATTCTAACCAACCATTAAACGAGTTTTACACCACCGCAAGTTTCTACGGTGTCCGTAAGTAGGATTTCCTCTCCCCGCCCCTCTCAAACAAAAAAAAAAAAAAAAACACATTTTGTAACGAAACTTTACAAAGTCAACCCACAAATACTCTAGCTCCATCACTGTTATCTCTAACTAAAAGAGAGGAGAATTACTGTCCGTGTTTGCTCAATATTGTCCCCATCAACAGAAGGAAAGCCCTAAACGCATCGACAGTAAAGCATCCATTAAAAAGTGTCACATAAAATATTTCTCAAAGTTTCCCTTGATGAAGTTTCTTTTGAATTT
Organism: Volucella zonaria; assembly: GCA_963966105.1. Classification (NCBI taxonomy): domain Eukaryota; kingdom Metazoa; phylum Arthropoda; class Insecta; order Diptera; family Syrphidae; genus Volucella; species Volucella zonaria. The sequence goes on along the minus strand of OZ014530.1, from coordinate 40,726,781 downwards.
GTTTCGTATACAAGTTAGAAATGCTGTTTTTTTTTTTTTAAGCTCCCCCCTTTCTACTTCTCTTCTCTGCTACACCTAATTACACCTCTAAGGAGCTTAAAAAGCAGACAAACTTTTACCGGGACAGAAGACACAGCAAAACCCTACGAGTACACAGTGACAAAACAAAGTAAGAGACAAAACAAAAAAAAACAAAAAAGTGCAGCACCAAAGCACACTTCTAGTACTCGTATATCTTACACGATTAATTAGCAGCGCATAATTCGTAATTCATCGTGTTTTTCAACCCCATTCCTCAAAGTCACTGCCACCCTCTTGAAAGTCATCGTACCCCAAGCCACCCACTCACTCTGACTACTCGTACTCGTATATCGTGTGCTATTTTACTCGTATCTCTGCGAGAACACAGTTCGCCAGGAGATACTTTGCATCGGAACTTTGGCTGGAAGTATCTTGTGTGTCTTCACCCTCTGAAAAGCCAAAAAAAAAAAAAAAAAGAAAACACAAAAATAACCCTTGCGCGTTGTTTCGATGGCGGGCGGGGAGTATCTTTATTTTTTTCTGTACAACTAACCTAATTTTTGGAGTTTACCGCCACCCACCGCCCACTCGTCGTCGTTAACAAAGTCATCATCATCATCATCATCATCTGGATTCTTTTTTGGCGTCTCAATTACTCGTAGGAACTCAAATTAGCTCTCGCCTATTCAAACAGGGGTGTTAGGATGTCAGGGATGGGTAGAGATACCTTACATCTTCAATGTGAATGCATCGCATCGCACCAAAAAAATGGAAGATACTTACAAGGTAGGTGTATTGCCCTGCTGCTGTTGTAGTTGGCTCAACCCCTTAGAGGTAATTAATTACCCAAGGTAACTGACTCTATGTATCTGTTGGATGCATCTATAGTTACCTCAGCAAAGCACCACACCAATACTTCAACACACACGTGTGTTGTTTGGTAATTTGATTTAAATAACCTTCCGCATGTCAGCCCAGGGATGTGTGCAATCTGTTAGAGAGAACCATGCCATGCATACGGATGCACGAGGCATGCGGCACAGTCATGTCACATAAATTAATGGCGCCCAACAGTGGACCCAAGTGATGTGTCAAAATTTTTTGACATGTTACAGAATTTTCGATTCGCTAACGCAGCATGTGCACGCGGATACTCGTAATTGTTACCGGAAACTACCGGACCCGGCCTAAACATAAAAACGGATGCCCTATTCCGACAGTTCTACCATCGTTCGACCATAGCATGGCGATGGTGTTTCCTGTCAAGCTTGTGCGGCTTATTCGACAGACCGTTGTTGCTTTTACTCAATTTTTGACGAGCTGGCGTTAGGTGGAAAATAATTTAAAAAAAAAAAAAAAAAACACAAAACAGAAGAATAATTCTATACACGGATGCATGGTTGTATCTAGGTGTATCTACGCATCTATTTATGACTACAAGTCTAATGGCCGGAACGTGTTCGTTGTCGCTAATTGGATTGTGGATTCTGGAATTCTTGGGCCCATGTCCCGATTGTGGTCGATTGCCGGGAAGGGGATTTAGATGGTCGGGATGGTTAGTGTGGCTGACTGAATTAATGTAATTTAATTTTCCGATTAGTTAATTGGGATTTTCGGATGCAGAAAGCATAATTGACGGTATTTTGTGATTGTGTTGATTGCCCCATGGAATTTTATTTAAGCAGCCACCACAACGTCAGACTTCGTCGCGGCCCAACTAGACAACAAGTGAATTCGTTCCGTTGTGTGGCTGTGAAGTTTTACGAGTATTAATCATCCTAGCACGTGGGTATTTTTGAATTTCCTCCGATTTTATTTGCTTTTTTTTCAACAAGTCAAGGAAGTGGCGGAGACGTGAAAGGCTATAACAAATTCGGTAGAACATGAGCTTGAATGATTCGAATCGTGTTATTGGAAACAGAGCACACTATTAGGTACGGATACGTACAAAACATAATGCCAGTGCTGTGGATATGGATGAGGATGTAGATGTGAATGTGGATGTGAATATGGATGTGGATTACGTGTGGTTAGAGTGTTGACTGTGGCAAAATTTTATTGTCGCAGTAAAATAATTGTGACGGCTTTATGGAGCAATTAATTTGAAGAGCAAATATTTGAGTTTATGATGTATAAAGAGACGGATAGCTGGTTTTTTATTCAAATGTAACATGACATTGAATTCAAGGGGCCAATTAGTTTGTTTTAGGCCAATTGGAGTGGGTGTGATTGTTTGGGTATATGAGGTGACAGAGAAAAGTCCGATGGTTAATGGAGATGTGTCAGGAGGGACACAAAACTCATAAATCACTTTGGAGGCTACTACTGGAGACGTAAATTAGAACGTTAAAGTCGGACGCCGGATATGATGGGATGCGCAAATTTCTAATTTAATTTAGCACTGGCGACGACACATTATAAATGAGCCGTGTCTGGCGGGACATTTTTCCTTATTTTAAGCAAGAGATGTGATTTGTGTCCATCGTTATGTCATGCCTAAGGCATCGGTGTTGGTTGTTGTCTGTTGATCCATATACATACTCTGTTTTCCTTTCATTGACCATCAAACTCAGATTTACCTCGCCTGCCCCATTGCCCACAAACGCCCCCCTGTACTAGGCCGCTAATTTCGACGTTAAGTTCACGTCAAGAACGCGTTCATAGGCAAACTTAGCCTCATTGACGATGTGACAGGTATTAATTTGATGAAATTGTGGACGTTGATTTGGTGAGTGCTCAGATCTAAATCGTCTTGATATAGAAAATTTTGGACGCTGATGGTCGGTTTTAGCATAATACAGCAGCAAGAATCTTGTATGCTTATGTTGCTCAAGTTGGCGCAATTCATGGCAGAACCAGTCCACAGAGCATATGGTGCTATGCAATGAGTTAGGATAACGGTAGCAAAAACGTATCTTCTCCTAGATTTTGATGTGACGTTGGATCATCTGTCAGGAATCTTCGACTCGAAATAAAGGAGTGAACTGTCCATTTCTACAAGCAGAGTAAAAATGCTCGATTTGAGATGGTTGGGTTCCTTTTGTGGGGTTGAGCTTACGTCGTTCCCTACCTGGTTGCATATGTATATCATGCATCTCTGTTTGCGCTAAAAAGTCAGTTTCAGTCTTAATGCGCACTCTTCTAGCAAAGAAAGGTAACTTCATTCCAGGCTACCAGATATGTAGGGCAGTTTCCTTTCTTATGGCTTCAAATCACTTAGCATCGATGAAATAGATCGGTTTATGCTGCGAAAATGTACAAGACCACTGCCTCATGTTGATGAATTGGAAAATGTTACTCTTCACCACTTCTAAGGGATAAGCTGTCGGCTCCTGCTGATTTGGTGGATGTTACTCACATACGAGTATTGATATCCTAACTTCGTTTAACTGATTGGTACACCCTTCCTGATATCAGAATGTTTGTTGTGTTTGCCGTTAAGCTGTGTGAAGAAATCGTTCCATCGAATTTTCAGCGAGGATTGGGTCTATCAAACGGTGCTCTCATAGTCATTCTCGGGGTTTTATTCTCTGACGAATTCTACAGGAGCTTCCTTCGATAGCTTCGACTTCGTGTCTAATTTTCGTTCGAAAAAGTTTATGTTCATTGCAGCTCTACCAGCTAACTCCACTTCACACCTCCTCGCGATGGCATAAGTTGGATGTGTTCCAGTAAATCGCATCGTCGCATACAGGCACTGATCGGAGTCGGTAGGTGAAGATCCTCCTAAAGCCATCGGAAAAAGGTCCTCAAGATATGAGATTCTTACGAAACCAGGGAGTGTAAGAAGATGTTCGGATGCTGGTGAATTATCCTTCTCCAGCTAGAAACACAGCCTTATATAGTGGAAACCGTATAGTAATCGGATAGTGATGGCAAGGTTGCCGAGTATAGCAAGAAAGGTAAGCATCATACCAAGTTCGTCTCAAAGTAAGCCGGAATTTTTGAAAATATGTATTTCAAGTGAGGCTATGATGTACTGTCAAGATTTCATGACATTTGGGCGAATAGAAGTGACAGAAGCGTCTGAAGTGACAGCATGTTTGTGTCGTCGGTACAAAAATGGGTATCGACCAAAACATTCAAAGAACATCATCAAGGAGGCCAAACATTCTGACTGGTTATGAAACGTGGTGATCCACGTTTGATCCAGAAACCAAGCCCTAAAGTACTGAGTAGAAGGCGCCAGACGAACTAAAAAACAAAAAATCTCGTTTAGAGAAGTCAAAAGTGAAGACAATATTGGTTTTCTACAAAGAGTTCGTTCCACCGGCCTAAACTGTTTTTTTTTTTTTGTCTGTCGGAACAGAACACTCAAACAAGGAACTAGTCCATTACACTCTTTGTAAAGTTCCTTTTAATGAAATCTTTCAGTCATGAAAAGAAAGATGAGTAAGCGCTTCAGCGATAAGGCGCCTACAATACCAGCAACCACCTCGTCAGCGCCGAGTACCTGCAGCCTGATGCGAGCGTAACCCGGACATTCACAGAGATAGTGCTAGGCGATGCCGTCATCACTTTCACAGCAAGCATCGCAGGACGTTTTGTCACTTATGCCCAGCACATTTAAGTGCTTAGCAAAATTGTAATGCCCTGTCACGTCGCCAGTAAGCAACCCGCAGTCTTTCCTGCTGAGGGACACCAGAAAGGCCGCTGACTTCCTAGAGACGTAGGGAAGAATTTGTTTGGTCTGCCTGTAGCCTGGGGCTTTATGACATCTGCAGTTGTGCTCACAGACCCAACTGTCAAGAGAAGCCTTAACCTGAAAAACTCACTTTTGAACCTTGCCTGCCAAGTGGGACCCAGACAAGAGTCACTGGATTTAGCCTGCCGACTGCGTTCTTGAACTAGCTTGGAAGTCGTAAGAGGGTTCAGCAAGGCCCTAAGGCAGCTTGGGTGTCGCTATAGATGCAAATGCTTCGCCCCCCCCCCCCCCGGGCCTTAGCAACAAAGACAGATGCAAGCTTACCTAAGGGAAATCTAACATTGTCGTCCTCCAGAAAGACACCAGCGCCACATCCTATATTGGTTTTGGAGCCGTCCGTGAAGACCCGACTGCATTCCTTTTCTGGCTCAGATTATGGATAACACCAGTAATTGGGAACAAGGAAAGTCGATTTCGTATTTTTTCCGCAAGAGGAGTTCTGGTGTCATTGTCCACAAAACCAGAGTCATAAGACACATACGACGCGCAAGGTCCAGTGCGTGTTTTACCAAAGACCACTTCTTTTCAAATATAAGATGACTTTGGGAGTGCAGCCCATGATACGAATATCAAGGGCAGGGGTATTCATCAATGCGTCTAGAGCCAAGAGTGCTGGGGAAACCCTCATGCATCCGAGGCAAACCGTTCTTTGGAATCTGGTAAAAGCAGCAAGCACGTATTCCACCAGACAAGATAATTGGACTTATCATAACCCTGTAGATCCAAAGGACCCTTCTTAGTGACAGACCCCATGTCTTGCCGATAGGTCTATCTCATCAATCTTATCAATCGACACTTGTGACCGATTTTTTGGCTAAGAATCGCATTTTAGATGTCAACCACTCCCCGTGTTTGGCACCGTGTGACTTTTAATTTTCGGGAAAATAGGAACTCAACGGAGCCTCCTGACACGGTAACCCTCCGAAAAGGGCTTCAAAACCAGCCAGAATAAAAATGGTGGCGGAAGAACTCAAATTGAGTCAAGAAGGCAGCGCTCATAACCGAGTACAGGGCTACTAACGCCGGTGAAGTAGATCCCTATGTCCACGGTGTGACACAAAGGGCCTGAATCTTCATGTAAGCAGGACGGGTTCAAGCTAATCAACTTCACTTCAAAGCGGAATACCATATCATCATAGCTAGCACGCGGTTACCCCATCTCGGCATTTATAAGGGTGATCAATCAACCAGATTGATGTTCGAACGTTCCCAAGGGCCAACATTGACTCGGATCACAACATTTTCGTGGCGGATATCCCTAGTTCCGCCGGTGAAAAGAAGAAATACTATTTGTGACGTTGAAAAACTGCAACCGCATGGAACTGCCAGTGCTTTTGACTATCAACTTTTAACCTCAATTGCTGCCCTGTAGCGCCAGTATCTCGTCACGAAACGCGGTAGAAAAGCTGCCAACAAGACAGGGCAGCTGCAAAGGAAGTTCACATGAAATTCCTGTCCCTTGCCACTCTGTAGCGCCTGCAGAAATAATTGTGGAATGTACGAATATCTAATACATCCACAGCACATGCTCTTGCGATTACATTTATGAGTTTGTAGATATACTTCGGCACAAACTTCAAAGGCCTTCTTGGCTTTTGCAGGGAAATTGGGTGCTTCACCAGGGAAATTGTTCAGGTTCTTGCCAATTGAAGACAATTTCAACTGGGCCCAAAAGCATCGAATCGCTGCCATCATTAGGAACCGAACTCAATTCGAGGAGGCGAAACAGCTGGAAAGAGTCAGATATGTGTTCGTTCTCCCGCAGAGGAAAAAAGAAAAAGAAGAACAAAGTGGGCTCAGCTCCAATAAACGTGGGATGTCCAAAGATAGCTCTCCAATGGCAGGCACGCCAAAAGGAGATGCTAAGCGCCAAAGGTCTGCTAACAAATCTCACTATGAAGCAATCAAAAGTTCAAGTGGAATCTAACTAAAACAAAACTTGCCTAAAAGGCAGTGCGGGACGGAGACAGTATAGAAGCGATCTAGCACACCAGGGCTATTCAACAGCGATACTATGGACTAATGTAATGCTATCATGCACTCCATGCACCCAGAGCAGATCCTTACAAGAGATCAAGCTAGTGAGGTAGAGCCTACTGGAAGAAATGGACGACTCCGACAAAAACTGTCCCATACTATGATTTGTAGCCGCCTCAGCTAGAGACGGATGGATTTGCTTTAGATAGAATCAAACTATGGAAAAACGCAAATTTGCATATAACTCAGGGACACGAGGTTTCCAAGTTATTCACCTGCGTTGTAGACAACATTACCAAGGACGTTTTCCTAGTCCGGTTCGCGAAACAAAATGCTGACGAGTCCTCATGGTCATTAGGGAGAAGGGCAGAGGCGAAACCATCACAAGACTACTGTGGTAGAAGGAGACTCCTGTTGACAATTGAATGTGATGCGAAACCTCACCATATAAACTGGGGTAGCCCAAATATCAACAAAAGAGGTAATTCTAGAGTTAGAGCAGGCATATACGGCGAAACTACAAATACTTCACTGTACGCAAGTATGGACAGTAGCATCTCTCTATTTCAAGCTGTTATACACGCAATAGGGCTCTGCATTAGGGAGAGCTTACACAGACCTGCCACCAACAAGAACATTTATACTCTCTCTAACAGCAAAGCGGGCAAGAAGGGCTATGAACGGTTTTGAGGTAACCAAACGACCTAATCTGGCCGCGTAATCTAATCCAATCTAATCTTTATCTAGCTTGGCCATTTCGATGAGAGATATGTACGCAGCAGTCTTCAACCAGTCTCGCTTTCATAGTGCTCGAAGTGAGAGAACTAATTGCTTCCTGGCTGTCTACTCGTATGTCTATTATAATATCCGTCGAAGGTTTTGGATACAGGCTTAGCCATGGAGTAGCCCGATGAAGACTTCGGGCCTTGAAGATAGTGACAGTGATAGACAGATTGAGAAGTTGTGTAGACAGAGGCCATTGCTGAAGAGCCGTCTGTGAAACCCTCGAACTACCTTTTGTTAAAGTGCATCTTATAAACAAGTTTTTGTTTTTTTAAACTATGAAACGCGTAAACGCTTTGTAGGTATACCGAAAATCAGTGGCTCATGCCGCATGGGTTGTGAAACCCGCTGGAAAAACAAGAATACTTCCAAATGGTCATTAAAATGTGATTCCACTGCAGAGAGGAAAAAGAGTGAATTATACGTCTTTTGTAGCACGGTTCATTTAACAGGGAAACCAAACCAAAAATCCTCTTAGGATGGTGGAAAAGCTAATAACGACGAGAAGTAGTCCCGCTCTGCTTCAAGTACTGCACGACTTTCACCCACTAAAGACCACTAAAAACCACCTTAACCCCTTTCATCATGCCACCATCCACTCCGGAACTACTTTCGCGTTACTTTAGAGTGGTTTCATTTGCCTTCCCCTTTGGAAGCCAGCTTTTTCATATTTACCGCCTTGTGTGGGTTTATTATTGTATCTTGCCGGTGAGGCTTTCATCAATCTGTTAAAGGTACATTTGCGTCTTGTTCTCTCTTTTTGTCCAGAGTGTGACTTCTACGAAGGAACAAATTTGGCTCCAGATCTGATCGAACTTCAGCATCTTTTCGACCATGTTTTCTGGGCTGATTAGCCCTATGCTGCTTTCCAGCTCCCGCCGTTGTGCTTTCCACCTCCTGCACACGAAGAAAGTTGAGTTGGCATCATTTACTGGAGAGTCCCACGGGCAGGCTGGAGTGTTTGCTGTAGGGATCTTGTTAAGTAAGGCGTTGAACTATCCGTATCCTATGAGAAACTGGGTGACGTAGCGCTTACTTCACCGTGCTTCCCTCTATTCCATTTAGCCACGTCCTTGATTAGCTTCGCAATCCATCGTCTTCTGCTTTCGGAGTTCCAGCGCTCTTGCCACTGTCGTTTCGTGACCTCGATTACCGCTTTCACTCCAAATTCCTTTTTGTCGTAGACATTCTTCCTTTCTGCCGCTAGCAGATTGATAGGGGTCATTCATATGACTACAAGGACAGCTAGTTCCGACAGAGTTCGATTCGAGCGGGCCACATGTAGAGCTCCGCATCTCTGCTCTCTTGCCATTTGCTTCCTGTACTTTTCATGTCGGAGTGCGTCTTCCCAGATCGCACAATCACAAGGAAGTATGGCGCGTGTGATTGACATTTGTAACCTACGTTTGCTGGCCGTAATACGCCATAGGTTTGCAGTCTTTATCGGTTGACAGAAGGTGAGTTTCATATTGATAGTCAGCTCCAAGTATTTCAATGCGTTCGTGATTGTTATAACTTTGATGTTCGAGATCCTCTTCGTGGTCAGAAGTACTATCTCGGCTTTTTCTGTAGCTAGGCTAAGACCGTGCTCATCCATCCATATGTCCCACCCGTCTAATAGCCTAGTTCGGCTTTATTTGATCGGTCTACGCGTCTTTTGCCGTAATCACCGCGGCAATACCATCCGGTACCCTACCAGGAAGGCATCGTCAGGCATCTCTATGTGAAGTATACCATCGTATGAGATGTTCCAGAGGCCAGGTTCTAGGATCGATCCGGAGGCGATTTCCTTTCTTCGAGGGCCTTCCGTGGTATCGTAGATCAGCTCACGGTTTTTTAGATAGTTTTTCAGCATCCGCAATAGATAAACTGGAATGTTGAAAGTATGTTCCAGCCCATTCAGTACATCCACCTGGATGAATTGAAGGCATTTCGCACATCCAGAACTGCCAGCAATACGATCTTCTTCGAGTATTGGTAGAACCGGGGGCCTTTACTACTTCTCCGATTAGCCCTTTTTGAAGCCACGCTGTCTCGTGGACAAGTCACCTGATCGTTGTACTGCATCTGTGAGCCATGCTTTCAGCATGTTTTCCAGGATTTCCATATCTCATTTACTTTTGCTTATCAGCACAAAACGTTGCGTCTTCCAATTCTTGAGAAAGACCCCTTCCTCAGGGCAGCTGTCGTACATGTTTGGCAGTAGTTTGTGAACACGTTTGGACAATCGCTTTCAGCACTTTCGTCGGTATTCCGTTCGGCTCGTGGGTTTTTCACTTTCGCCATAATCCTTTCGAGGGGCCTGATAGCGTGAGTTGGGAAAAGAGTGTCTACTATGCGCTCGATCTTTTCTTCACTTAGGGCAGGGTTGGCCATTCGAGCTCCTAGTTTTGACATGACGACCCCAGGGGTCACCATTGACATTTCGGCAAAGTTCCTCCCACTTCTGTGTTTTGCTCGTATTGCTGGCCCTCTTGAGCTCGAGTCGTTTGATTGTCAATTCCGATAGAATGAGGTTCAGCGTGTCTTCTCCTTCATCTGGTGAATGTGCGTCTCAGCTGCAGGCATCGTCGCCGGGCCCCCGTTTCTTTTAGAGCTACTCACTCGGAGCATCGGAGCATCACATACAAGCCATGTGAGTTGCATCGTAGCCTCAGCTTTTGTTTCTGCAGTACCTTTGAGTTGGAGTACTTCGTTGAGTCTATTAACATTCCACCTCGGAGCTCATGCTGGATTCCAATTTAGAACCCGTTGGTCCCTTCGTGGATCGAAGATTATGTATTGATGGTCGCTGACCCGTATAGTCTCCGATGACTCTCTAGTTCTCTGTTCTTGTGGACCTTGAATAGAAAGTGACATCCGGAATGGTTCTTTCATATCTAGGTCTCCTCAACGTGGGTGAGTTTATTTTATTAAGGCCGCGTTTCGCAGCCATCTAGAGTATTTGCCTTCCTCATGAGTCTGTGGTGTGCATCTGACACTCCTGGGCAGATCTCCCCTTCGATTTCAGCCATGAAGTCCTCCAAGTCTTAAAGTTTTTGCTAGAACTCATCTTTCGTTTCGTTTAGCGTGAGATTTTTCATCCAAACAAAGCCTCTTTGTTCGGTAACAACAATCCACGATAGTTGGACAGAAACGTTCACGAGTTTGACTTTCGAAGCCGGACAGAACTAGCTAAGGTTCGACTTTAATGATAGATTGCATCTCTCATTGGCTTCACGAAACCAACTTCAATCAATTTTTTAGTTAATTAAAATGGAAGCTCCCTTGCCATACAACAATTTACATTTACATTGCAAAGATATCTGCCAATCGAACTGACCTACATTGTAAATGTTACCTGCGAAACTACCACTTGACCCTCTATTTTCACCCTCCACCAGGCGAGTGCTTTCCAGCAGCACTACCTTCCAACTGCCCGTTATAGCAGTCCTCTGCCCTCAGGAGAAGAACCTTCGGAAGTTTAAATTTTTTGAAATATTTACGCCCTCGAACGAGAAGCGCATATGTGTTCGGGGGAAACCAATTCTCGCCTCCACAATTTACTTCTAGCGCATTCGTCTGCAACCGTAAAGTTTATTCCAATTCCTCTGTCCTGGTTGTTCCAAACGACTACTTGTAGTGTTGCGTGAGTATCAGTTTCAGCCGGGGTCTCTGGTCGAATGTAGATTTCGTCTTGACCTAGCTACAGCTCGTACATCTTGGCCTCTGCGATACTCGACTCTCAACAAGAAAGGAAATTCCCCCATAAATTCTGTTGGTATTCCTTGCCACCACACCACTTTGAAGCAATTGCACTGAAGTTACCGCTTCTAAACCAAAACTCTCTCCCTGTTCTCCCATACCCATCCTCATTCACAGCAATTTTTCTAGGATTCTATCAGTCGTGTCCTTGGTGAGGGAATCAAACTTTAAATTCCATTTGTTTGCATGGTGATGAGACTTGAGCTTCCCGTAAATTTTAGTTCTTCCATCGCGCCCTATTGTTATGTGGCCACCGTCACCTCGCTCCATCAATTCAATCGGTTTCAATCTCACTCCTTCCCCCCACCATCCTCCTTGTACACGCTATGTTAAATGCTAAATTTTAAATTGCAAGTGCAGCGCAAAAGTGGAGGAATAAAAGGAATTTATTATCTCACCCCTAGGGCTAGGGGTAGACTGAAAGACTGAAGGACCGAAACTGATGGCAGCGCTGGTAATGCTGCTGGTAATGGTGGTAATGGTGGTCCTAGATACTCCAACACCGTGTTTTGTGTTCATGCAAGGAGAATGTAGGATCTATGGCGTTTCGAGGCAGGCAACTCAAATCGAAAACATTTTTCAGAATTCAGAAACGACGAAGACAAGTACGAGAAAGACCGGATGACGACGATGGTGCAATTGCTTGTGCGATGCCTTAAGGATGGCAAAGCGGTTCGTTCGCCTAGTGTTGGGTCTCGAATTAAAACGCAAATCATGAATTAAGTTCATGCTACACTCTACAGCTATCTGAAAGAACGTAGCACAGAATGAACGAACTAACCATCCGATGAAGCAGCCATCTACCAGGCCTGACTGTTTGGTTGGCTGGTGCATTCAAGTCAAGGCAAGGCAATGCCAGGCAGACAGGCAAGCACGCTGGCAGGCAGGCAGGCAGGCAGGCAGGCAGGCTTTAGCGAAAGTTTATTGTTCGCTACCGCAGATTCTTTCAGGTGTGCACATCCCGAAGAGAGCCACATAAAGAAGATGCAGCCAGCACGAGCATATCGCCTGCTCAGCCCTGCTCTGTCCTGACCTGGCCACAACCAGGACGACTACGATTCCGGTGCAGAATCATACAAAAGTTGGGTTAACTTTCATGGTTCGTTTCAATGAAATAATAAGGGGTGGCGATAGAATGGGATAAGAAGACTGGCGACCATGGGAGGGTTGCCCCACGGGGAAGGTGAATTGTTAAATTTAAACTTTTCTTAAATTCGTTACAAAAAATTTCCTTGCAAGAGGTTCTCCGGAAAAGGGAAGGTGATTGCTGTAAACTTTTAATTTTTCTTTTCTTCTTCTCCACGCATTTGTGGTTTTTCTTTTCTTTTTCTTTTTTTTTTTTTGTTTTCGCTGCTAGTTAGATGGTTAGGGGGTAGAATTTATGTTAAGAGGATTCGAATTGTTATGCAAAATACGGGGTACGCCCGTGACTAATTGTTTAAGTTTGGATTACAAATTTCACGCTGAAAATAAACAATTTTATGCACATCTGCAGATGCTGTTCCTGGGGTTTCCGTGCACGGCGGATGGTTTTAGCAGGGATTAGTCCGAGAATCATTGAAAGAGATTCAAATTATACCATTGGGCGGGTAGAACTCTCCCACAAAACAAATAATGACCCTAAGTCAGAAAAGGTTCTGCCAAAGCTACAGCAACGATTCCTTGATGAGCTTAATTTATTTAAGGATACGCTACGTACACCAATTATTTGCAGAATAGAACTTTACTAAATGTACAATAGGCTTAATGGTACTTGGAGTTAGAACACATGCCGGCCAAACAGAGGCTGTCCCAAATCAGCTCCCTCCACATGGATGAAACCATAGATACGTAATATGGTCCCTCACAGATTTAGGAAAGGACCCTTACAGGGTCATATTTGCTATATCAACAACTTTGCATCAACCGAAATACAGACGCTGTAACCCTAGTATCTAGAATACAAATAACACGATGATTACTAATTTAGGGATTTGAAATAGGACTTAATCGAGTAGTGGAACAACCAATTTTGGGGTCAAGTGAGGGGTAACCCTCGTGCGTAACTACGAGTATATGTATAAATCAGAATAAAACAGGCTAAAATTGAAAGTACGTCCGGTTTAAGGCCTCGGTTTTAGACTAGGTAACGAGGCCTAGACCTCCTCAACCTCAACGTCAGTCAATCTGCCAAAAAATTGTTATCGCTCCGTTTTCTGCTGACTACAAAGATTGGCCTGGGATCGGTGGATTCCAACAAATCGCTTACCGGGTCACGGGAACTTCAATACTTGAAATAGTTTTTACCCAGAGATGCTGCCAATGTCGTCAAACATATCACCGTTAATCATAATTACATGGAAGCTTGGGACAGGTTAGAGTGGCGCTTTGATAAAACTCACCTGATCATCCAATCGTTTGTTCGGACGTTTCTCGCGCTACCTACGACTTTGGGAAATGTTCAAATGCCTCGGAAGATCAGCGACGGAGCTGATGAGATTCTTCGAGGACTCAATGCATTGAATGTGAACAGTCGCAATCCATGGCTCATACACCTTTTACTTCAAAGGGTTGATCAGGACACAAAAGAAGAAGTAGAGTCGCGTAAAAGTGCAACAATATATGAACTCCTTGACTTTTTCGAATTCCCCTGCAATTGTTTAGAATCGTGTAGCTCACTCTCTCGAAATTCGCAAAGCTCGCAGCAAAGTGCAAGTTCCCATTCGTGCTAACATCCCAGAATCCACGCAGGGATGTCCAAAGTGTCAGGAAAACATACGTTAGCTCATTGTAAAAATTTCGCTGATCTTGATATTGAAAATCGTCGCCAGTTCGTACAACAACATTCGTTATGTGTAAATTGTTTGCAACAAGGACACAGCGCGAATAAGTGTCGGTCAAACTTTCGGTGTAGATTCCATGGTACATTCTACACAACCCTCAGCAAACTTCAACGTCGAACAATACTCCTTCAATTACCAACTTGTCGTCTAATCCTCCAATCGTTTCGCATCGCTCACTTGAATCCCTTCGGCGCATTCAAATGTTGCTTCCAACAGTAACCGTTCAGGTTCAAGTTTCAAAATCTGCGGTTATTATTTGACACAGGATCCCAGGTTTCGTTTGTAACTGAACGCGCTATTCAACGTCTGGGTCTGAAACGAAAACCATCGCGGATTCCCATCACTGGAATAGCTTCAACTTCTGCAGGGGTAATCAATGGTTTGGTTACACTTAAACTACACTTTCGATACAATGTTGAGTAAATTGTTATGTCATTTCAAAGCTCACTTCTTTGCTTCAGTCACCAGTCTTAAGGCCGTCATCAGTGTCAAGACCGGTAAGATAATGTCAATACAACTAGCTGATTCCCACTCCAATGAATCCGGCCATATTGATATTTTGGTGGGCTCAGACAAGGTGTTCAGCGCAATAACAAGTTCTATGCAACCAGCGCAAAAGAGGATTCCTGAAACTATTCCAACTATTTTCGGACTTGTTATAGCTGGACGCTTTTCACCAAATACTCACAACCGTGACCGAGGGCTCAAATCTTTTTGTACCCAGTTAGACTATGCTTTGGCCCTTGAAGGAAGTATCTAATCGACCCATCTTTTCTCTCGAAGAACAACAAGCTGAAGACCAATGTATCAACACTCACACGCGTCATTCTGATGGTCGGTTTATGGTTGAACTGCCTTTCAAAAAGGATGAAACAGGAACTTCGGAAATTCATTCATTATCGTGTTTAACTGCTTTATAACCTGAGTTCAAAACCCAATACTCTCAATTCATTCAAGAGTACTCGTATTTATCGTTAGGTCATATGGAAGAAATACCTCCACATGACGTTTCGGATGCGCAATGCCATTATCTACCTCACCATGCTGTTTTCAAGGCTAATAGTATTGGGTCTACAAGTAAGTTTCCAGAGTTTGTCAGAGATGGCGCCACCAGTGGATCCCGGGCAGAAATGTCAGACCCCATGTGTTTTATTTGTAGGTTTTGTATCTGTCAACAACTTTGCAGCGTTATATTTGAGCAGTTCTATTCATGTCGTACATTTTATCGAGCAAAATCATGGCAAGTTTCCAGCCAAATAAACGTCATTTGCGGGAAGCGCTGCTTTTATTCTTTAATATGAAGAAAAGTGCGGCTGAGGCCTATCGTTTGCTTTCGGAAACTTATGGGGCAGAATGTATTGGTGAATCGACTTGCCGCGAGTGGTTCAAACGGTTCAAAAGTGGTGATTTTTGAGTTGAAGACAAAGATCGCCCCGAAAAGCCGAAAAGTTTTGAAGACGAGGAATTGGACGCTTTACTGGATGAGGATCCGTGTCAGATTCAAGAAGAACTTGCTGCATCATTGGGCGTCACGCAACAAGTCGTTTCCCTGCGTCTAAAAGCACTGGGATTCATTCAAAAGGTTGGAAACTTTGTGCCGTACGAATTGAAGCCAAGAGACGTCGAACGGCGATTTTGCATGTCCGAAATGTTACTGCAGCGGTATAAAAATAAATCATTTTTGCATCGTATTGTCACTGGTGATGAGAAATGGATTTATTATGATAATCCTAAACGCAGAAAATCGTATACAAAGCCAGGCGAGCCCGCCCAATCGACGCCGATTGTAGAGTAGAGTAGAGGAAATCAAAAATTGGCTCGATACGTTCTTGGGCTCGAAAGACGAGAAATGTTTTTGGTCCGAAATTCATAAATTGCCAGAAAGATGGGGGAGAGTTGTAGCTTCCGATGGACGATACTTTGAGTAAAGCATTGTAACTATGTTTTCATAATAAAACTTCAAATTTTGGAAAAAAAAACGCTGGAAACTTACTTGTAGACCGTACAACAAAAATAAGAGTGGTATTTGGTGCATCGGCCAAAAGCAAAACCACAAAATCTTTAAACGACACTCTTCTCGTCGGCCCCACAATTCAACGTGACATTATTTCGATATGTTTGCGACTTCTTCGACACGTATATACACCCTGAATGACTTGAACTGCAACCGACTTCAGACTGCTATAATTTCCAAACCGTTCATGACAGTGAGCTCAAATTTTGACACATGACAGATAATTTTATTATTCACAAGCCTTTTAAGCGATTTGCGTCTCAGTTGTGTTGAAAAAATTTTATCCGCGATGGAATTCAAACGTGATAGTGTGATTGCTTTATATTTGGCTGGAAAACCATAAGTAGCCATCGTTAGAGCCCTCCAGCACCTCAACGTGAATAAATCATTTGTGTCTCGAACCATAGCTCGTTACCGTGATACTGACAGCGTTGCAAAACGCCGTGGAGGAGGTCATAAAAAACAGTAACATCGGTAGAAATGATTCGGAAAATGAAGGCTCGAATTGAGCGAAATCCGCGTCGAAGTGAAAGAAAAATGGCTCGTGAGATCAACATATCGTTGGGACTTATGCAACACATACTGAAAAATGAGCTTGGGCTCAAGCCATTGAAGTTCCAAAAAGCACACGATCTTACACCGCAAAAAAAGTTAGAGTCGAAAGAGCGAAGGAGTTGTTACGCTTGCACGAAAGTGGTGAGTTGCCGAATTTGGTTTTTTCCGATGAGTCGCCATTTGTTATCGAGCAATATGTCAACAAACAAAATGACCGAGTTTACTTGCCAGAGAGGTCCTTCGAAAATTTACACCTTCGGACGGCCACCAGAAAACAGACAGCACCGATGGTGATGGTTTGGGCCGTCATAACCGCCGATGGTCGCTCTCCGCTCGTATTTTTGGACCGTGGCGTCAAAATTAATGTGATCGTATACCGTGAAACTGTCTTAGAGGCAGTATTGAAATCTTGGGCAAACAATCATTTCGGTCGGAGACCATGGACATTTCAACAAGACTCGGCACCGTCTCACAAAGCGCGTGTCAACCAAGATTGGTTAAAAAGCAATGTTCCCCACGTCATTTCTTCGACACAATGGATTGCAAATTCTCCGGATGCAAATCCGTTGGATTTCTCTGTCTGGGATATTTTGAAGGCGAAGGTTGGCACTAAAAAATACCAAAGTTTGGACCACCTCAAACAAGCACTTCGCCGGGAATGGGCCAAAATACCGCAGAGCCACTTGCGTGTAGCGTGCGATGCTTTCTTCGGCCGTCTCAAGGCCATTATTCGCGCCAAAGGTGGACATATTGAAAACTACTGATAGAATTTGAAAATCGCTGTATTTTCCAACATTTTTTGCTTTAGCACAATAAAATTTATCAAAAAATAAAAAAAATTATAGCATTTCAAAAAGTTGGAGTTCGAGTCATTCACCCTGTATAGGTACCATCTCAGATTTGGATTTCTCCAAAACACACAGATTATCAAAGGATAGTTTGGCGGGAAGGTCCCAAGATCCTCTGAAACATTGTCGACTTTTGACGGTCACCTACGGTAACGCCGCGTCAGCACCATTCCATCGATTCGATTCGATTCCGTTGAAACTCATCCCGTAGCATCATCAATGTTGTCCTCAATGATTTCTACGTCGACGATGTCAGTACACTTAGAGCAGAATTGGTAGATTTGCTGGAATCTGCTTATTTTCATTTGAGAAAATGGGCCACCAACTGATGGCCCCTGACTATTGTCGTTACCAGAGGCACAGCGAGAAAATTCCCCAATTGAGTTCGAGGAATCCAATGCAGTCAAAGTGCTTGGCCTACTATGGTGCCCATCGAAAGATTGCTTCTCATTCAGTGTTCGTTTGGATCCACCTGGTGTTATCACCAAACGTCGAATTCTATCCGAAGCATCATGGATATTTGACCCTATTGGTTTTTTAGTACCTGTGGTAGTATCGGTCAAAATCATTCTACTAAAATGGGACGAACAACTCCCTGAGGACCTCGCATATCGTTGGAGCTCAATTCATCAGGAACTTCCCTGCCTCGAATCACTTCGCATTCCCAGACTAATGTAGTCCAACAAAAAGAGCTGGGAGTTACATGGATTTTGCGTTGCATCATTGGATGCGTATGTAGCAGCTGTTTATTGCAGGAGCATCAACTCAGACAATTCAGTATCAGTAAAATTCTATCCCTTCCTCGTTTGGAGCTCTGTGGAGCTTTCTTTGCAGAAAAATGATGTACAACTTTACGCCTGGACAGACTAATTCATCGTACTCCTCTGGCTGTTAGCACCTCCAAAAAAGTGATCAATTATTGTTGGCAACAGGACATTGGAAATACTTTCATCGCTACCGGGTAAGTTGTGGAACCATGTGCGATCACCCAGTAATCCAGTCGATGTTGCTTCTCGCGGTATAGCTCGATCACAATTACCATCACATGAAATATGGTGGAGAGGACCACACTGTCTTTGGTTTGAGACGGATCAATGGCCTGTTTCAAATTTTGTTGCTGAAAACATCTCTGAGGAACAATTGGAAGAGATAAGTACAACTAAGCCGAAGCATATTAGCATATTAGACACGCTTCTGTACAATGTCTCTAGTTGGTCTAGATATATTCGAATCGTTGCTTACATCTATCGTTTTATAGCAAAATGTCGTCGGTCGGTATATTGTACTCGAAGTTTACAAGCATTGACTACGCAAGAACTTTCGAATTCAAGGACTTTGCTTATTAAAACGGCCCAGTGTTCGTTGTTTGCAACTGAAATCGAGTATCTCCAAAACGGATAACATTTGCATACATAGCCTTGTTTGTCTGTTTTGTGACGAAAGCCATCCAACTGAAATTGGTCGGTGACTTATCGTAGGACGCCTTTTTGTTAGATCTCGATCGTTTTGTGACGCGTCGAGGAAAACCACAAGAAATTTGGAGCGACAACGGCACCAACTTTCATGACGCAAAGCGTGTGCTTGGTATGTTCAATCTCCTGCGTAGTCAGCAGCACAATAATATGGTTGCGGACCATCTCTCAAAAGACAATATAATTTGGAAATTTATGCCCCCTTCCGCACCTCACTTCGGAGGCTTGTGGGAGGAGGGTGTAAAGTCCATTAAAATGCACCTGAAACGCGTCATTGGGGACAATAAGCTGGCGTACGAGGAGATATACACTCTTCTTACAAAAATAAAATGACTGTTAAATTCGCGCCCAATGTGGCAAACTACAGATGAGGAGCCATGCGCCTTAACTCCACACACTTCAGTTCCTCAACCAGATATTCTAAATTCAAATTTTTCAATTAAAACTAATTGGTATGCGTTACAGATACTTCTTCAAGGCTTCTGGAAACGGTGGCATCAGGAATACTTAACATCCCTCCAGCATCGACCTAAGTGGCTCGACACAACCCAATCTGAAGGTGGACGACGTCGTCCTCATCAAGGAACCAAACTTACCACCAGCTAAATGGATTCTTGGACGAATCGTAGAAATACATCCCGGGAGAGACTAGAGACTGTAACGCCAGAGTTCTCACCATCCGTACCAAATTTGGCAACTACGTGCGACCAATTGCCAAAATTGCACCACTTCCAATTGCTGAAAGACCGGAGCCTTTCAAGGGGGGCTGAGTGCTGTGAAACGCATTGTAACATTGCTTCGTTCTTTGCCATTGCTGTCACCACAGCAAGTACATTGGTAAGAGCAGCGGCAAAAGGCCAGGCAAGTGCTTTGGGAAAAAATGATTTTTCCTTCTTGCTCTTTGCTGATGATCGGGAACCCGAACAGATTCCAAGCTGAGCTGAATTTTTCCTTTAAAACGTGGTATACCATTCGTGTTCTGGATTAAAACAAAGCCGTATCGCATCAAAAACAACGAGTAAGCGCTGCAGTGATAGAGCGCCTTATAGTACCAGTACCCACGACGTCAGCGTCGAGTACCTGCAGTCTAATGCGAGCATAAGTCGGACATTCACAGAGATAGTGATCCGCTGTGTCGTTACCACTTTTGCAGTAAGCGCCACAAGATGTTGCATCAATTATGCCCAGCACATTTAAGTGCTTACCAAGCACGTAGTGCCCCGTCATGACGCCAGTAAGCAGGCCTGCACTCTTTCCCGATGATTTTCCGTAAAACGGTTTTTGTTTGTTGCTTTCCACCATACTAATGCGCCATATGTAAGAGAGAGAGAGAGAGACAGACAGAGAGAGAGAGATCAAGGTTCTCAGTGTGCTATCCCGTGCCAGGTTCGGCTTATACTGTGGATCCCGGAAAGAGGGCTTCCACCAGTGTTGCCAGAACCTCTTGGCTGCACGTTCCGCCCACGTTCCATCATTTTATCTAAGGTAGCTAGGAACGATCGCTTCCTTTGACTTTCTAACTAGGTGCTTGGATTGTTTTTTACATTCGTAGTACTCATTCCATGTACTGTCGCTTCTGAAAAGCTTCGCCTTTTCATAGGGTTTCCTAACCTCTTTCCTTTGTAAGCCTATATCCCTACTCCACCATTTTGGTTGAGCCCTTTTAGGTGTTCTGTTGAGCTTTCTCGAACGCCTTACTAATATTTTCTACCGGCCTATCTAAGTTAACAATATTGTCGCAGGTGGTTGATTGGGTATCCAGGTGTATATTTACCACTTCTGCATACTTCACCCAATCTGTCTTCCCAGGATTTCTTTGGAAACTACTATCCATCGGTGATCCGACATTGACGCTTCGTCGACTACTCTCCATTCCCTTATTTCTAACCCTTCTGTATTTGTAGCAAGGGTGATATCTAGCACCTCCTGCCTATTTTTCACCATAAAGGTGGGTGAATTCCCTCTGTTACAAATATTGAGGTCGGAAGATAGAATAAAATCATACAAACACTCAACTCCTGGGTTGATATTACCGCTTCCCTATTGTGTTTGATAGGCGTTTGCGTCACAGCCCAGTACCAGCATCCAATTTGTCTGCCTTGCTTCTCCGAAATTACTACCTCGGAGTTATAGGGGAAGTAGGCCAAGGTCAGACAGAGTGGATTGACACATTCCTTTTCGCAGATTACCGCCGTCGCATCTCCTGCGCTGTAATTAGTCAAAAGAAATGCCTCCATTTAGTTTTTGATAAGGGTGCAAGTCCTGCTCTTACCTTCTGCTTTGTAGGACAACTCGTAATTTGTCAGCCTGGATCTGGTTGTCCTTATTGATCCAGGGCTCTTGTATGAGAACGGCTGTGACGTCCTGTCTGATGATGTACTCGAGCAGAAAGGCCGTTGCTGCCTTACTGTGGTGCAGGTTTAGATGCAGCACTTCCATCATCTTGGGGGGTTTCCTCCTCGACCGTGCCTTTGGTCGATGGCTTGACCATCAAACTTCCCATGCTGTAAACTACCATACCTTTCGATTTTTCGAGGTATGGTAAACAATCTTTGTTTAGGGACAGCAGAAAATGCTGCCCGTGATGCCGTCTAAGCCCCGTCTTAAAGACTCTCAATGTTTCGGCTTTTAGTATCAGGAGCTTCTCAGGACACGTATAGGGACACGGAGCCCATTCCCATGCTGTCGGCAGAGTGTGCTTTGCCAACTACGCCACCGTCGTGGATTTTAGGTTGATGCTTTTCCAAGCATCGCATACTTCCAAAACGAAACGTCTGAGAAAGTCCACAGAAGACTTATTCCCATAAGCTACAATCTTGCATCCGCCTTACCAAGCAGTGCCTTCGAATTGCAGTTCCGCGCTTCCACAGGACGTCTTGGAACTTCTCCTCGACGTGACGTTTTTCCACTAGACGATTGTCAGACGACCGCAAGGCTCCAGATCGTTAATCACGGTAACGAGAAGCTCGTCTTTTGGGTCGTTTGCTTACGACGCAATGTGTATGCATCGTTCGGCTCCACTACGTCATCGGATTTGCTTCAATTGCTGCTGAAACTTGCTTTCTTTCCAAAGACGCTAGCCCCCTATTTTAATTTTGCCGCGTAAGAGGCTTTACAGCTGCATATCCTTTGCTTGCTGCCTGTTGGGTAAGCGATTTGTTTGCCAGGATGACCTCCGCTCTCTCAAAGGCGGCTTTCTCCCATTCGCTTAATTTGCTGGGTGTGCGTTCTTCGCACTCTTAGCATAGGATATACTCGTATATAATTGGCCTTATCATAGCCCTGTAAATCGAAAGGAAACTTCTCAGTCCATAGGAAGAGCGAATCTTGAATACGTGTGGTAGTGATCGCTTTGTGTTGTCCAATTCGCGAGTGTGTTCAAGGCCGGCTCCATTAGTTCGCAGATCGTTTGCAAGATCAGAATGAATATTTCGTTGGCGTAGGCTACTGCCTAATACCCTTCTGTTCGAAAATTGTGAAGAAGCCACATAAGGAGAGAGATCACTCCTCCTTGTGGAGTTCCTACTGCAACCGTTCTCCTGACTGTGTTTCTCCCAAATTCCGGATTAATAAATCTGCTCTTTAGCATGGAGCTTGTCTAATATTAATCTGAACGTAGCGGTTGGTATACCTATGCTACCCTTTTCCGGTGGAATAGGAAGGGCGGTTCCAATTTTTGCGAGTTTGTCGGCCCTACAATTCCCTGGAATGTCTCGCTGGCCCGGCACCCAACAAAGGTGAAGGTTGAACTGCTCTGCCATCTCCGTAAGCGATGATCGGCATTCAGGGGCGGTTTTAGAATTTAATGAGGCTGAGTCCAGGGACTTGATAGCGGCCTGACTATCCGAAAAGATGCGGATATCCTTTGCAGATATCACGTTTTTATTCAGCCAGGACAGAGCTTCTTTAATCCCCAGAACTTCCGTCTGGAACACATTACAGTCATTTGGAAGATGGAAAGAGAGACTAAGATTTAGAGAAGTCACCGCCACCAATTCCGCTATCGGTTTTAGATCCATCTGTGTAGAAGCGCATTGACTTGTCCTCCATGAAAGCATCTTCCTCCCAGAAGGATCTAAAGGGGTAGCTTACAGTTTCAGCTACTTGCCTGTTGAAGATATCGAGGGGTGTCAAATTAAACAGAATATCTAATGCCGCATATGGAGTAGACCGTAAGGCTCCGCTTATGCATAGACATGCTATTCTTTGGACTCTGGTTAGTTTACCGCATTGTTAAGGCCGTCCACCAGACTAAAACACCGTAAGTGAGTATCGGTCTTATGACCGAGATGTATAGCCAGTAGATTATGAGAGGTTGAAGGCCCCATTCATTCCCAATGGCTTTTTTTCAAGAGAACAAAGCTATTGCAGCTTACTTGACTCGTTCTTGAGAGTTAGGTTGCCAGTTTAGTTTCCTGTCAAAAATGAGACCCAGGTATTTTGCTGTAGAGTAAACTGGTACCGCTTATTGAGTGAGGGTCTATGATTGGAATTTTGTATTTCCTGGAAAAGAGGACAAGACCAGTTTTATGGGGTTTACCCGCAATCCACAGCTATCAGCCCAACGGGTCAATCTGTTGAGATTTAGTTGATGGAGTTCTTTAACGGTATTAAGATGCTTACCTGAGACGGCTATAGCAATGACATCCGCATAGGCAATCAACCTGCTACCACACGCTTCCAGGTATATCAGCAGTTCATTAACAACTAAGTTCCCGAGAAGGGGGAAGAGGACACCGGCTTGCGGCGTACCTCAGCTGACACATCTTTTAACAGAAGCCTCACCCAGTTTGGGGTTGATTATCCTGCCATTTAGCATAAGACTGATCAACTCAGTAAGTGAGTTGACAGCGCAATCGTGATTGCGAATGTGTCGGTCGACGTTGTTAAAGGCACCCTCTATGTCCATGAAAGCAACCATTGTGTATTCTCTATATTGTAGGGATCGTTCGATGTGGTTAGTCAGTGAATGCAGAGCCGTTTCCACAGACTTTCCTTTACTGTAGGCATGTTGAGTCGTTGATAGAAGTCTTGGATGAATTTTAGCTCGTATACGGATATCAATCAGTCGTTCTACATAGAGTTTTCAGAAGGAAAGATGATAGACTTATAGGTCTGAGGTCCTTTGGGACAACATGGGAGCGTTTTCGGGGTATGGGAATGAAAATTACATTGACTTCTCTCCATGACAATGGAATGTGGATCAGTTCTACATAGCTCCTCTTGATATTCTCTAGCGTAGGCAGGATAATATTTGAGGACCTTTGTAGCTCGACAGGTACAATATTATACCGTCCGAACCAGCAGGCTTATATGGTTTGAAGCTATGCAGCGCCCAGAGCAGTTTGTCTCTTGTAACCAGACTATGGTTTTTGGTCCCGATTGCAGTAATCCTGTTTGGGTTGCTACTGACCGCGAATTGGGACCTACCTGGAAAGTGGGAGTCCAGTAGCAGGTTGAATGATTCATCACTTGAGGTTGTCCAAGAGCCAGTGGCTTTTTTCAAACAACCAGGCATCATAGGATTTATTGAGGATTTTCCCTAGCCACGATGATTCAGACGTTTCTGTAGTTTTGTCACAGACTGATCTCCAGGACTGTCGCTTTGCCCTCCTCAGTTCTTTTTTGTATAATTTGAGGGATTCTTTGTATGAGTCCCAGTCAGTCACTTTTCTTGTGATGTTTGCTAAGTTGAAAAGTTTGCTGCAAGTGTTTCTGAGCAGTCCCAGTGCTGATGTCCACCAATGTGGCGTCTTCTTGCCTCTAGGTTGAATAAGAGGGCAGAAAGCGTTCATAGTCTGATTTAGAGCCAGGGTGAATTCCCCGATTTTCATGTCAAGCTCATTGGTGTCACGCGGGGGACTTGATAGTTCAGAGGACAGCGTTTCTGACAGCATTCACCTGTATTTTCGCCAATCAGTTTTCCCATGATTCCGGAATGTTGGTTGGCTGGGAGGAGCATCAAGCAGGCTGAATTGGATGTATCTGTGGTCTGAAAATGGGTGTTCAGACGATACCATCTCGTTAGGATTTGAGTGATGCTGTCGGAGACAAGAGTGATATCTTGAACTTCTACTTATAAAACAATGAGGCTGCTACTTATAATTAAAAAGTGACTCACCTCTATCGTCGGTACTGCCCCATACCGTGTGATAAGCATTAGCGTCAGTTTTTTGCCTTCAAGCTTCCAGTACCACCCTTTCTAGGTTATCACCAGGGAGACGGCCCATTTGCTCAAGGAAACTATACTCAAACTCCGGTTATAGAGCGCCCTATGTCAAGTATCGTCTTTTAGAGAATATTTCAAGTCTGGTATTATCTTACCCTTGGGTGTTGCATTCCCAAATCGAATTTCTAACAATTCTAATGAATGTTAAAACCTACAGCAATAGCAAAGATGCCCCAAAAAGCTTTTTAATTGGACAAAAACAGTGAGAACTATACCAAACAATGGAAGCAAACTAGAATGGGAATGTCCCATTTTAAGTATCCCAGATACGCAACTGAGACAAACAGACATCTACAAATGAAATTAAATTCGAAACCAATTTTCCCCACATACTTTGCTACGACTTCTCTTGAGATACAAAATTCCTCAAAAATACTCGTGTGTCATATCCTTTAACGAAAAGTAACATGTACCGAATCCGAGCAAAGGCATGCATGCTTACTGTCTGTTAAGATACTTTCAAAGGATTTTATTAAATTTCATATATCAGACTTCTTCTCCTCCCATTCCACACATGAATAACTCGTTTACAGCTCTCGAAAATCTATCTCTTCTAACCTACTGAACAACTAAGAGATACATTTATTTTCAACTGAAATTACTCATTCTCATAAACATGAATAGGTACCAACGTGTATTGGGTCTTCCTCCTAACCACCATCCGTAGAAGCGAAATTAAAACATCCAGCTCTCCATCCCCCAGATACTTTCAAGTCCAAAGAGATGAATTCATCACCACGGAGATTTCAAATTAAATTACAATTAATTTCCCTCCTAACAATTCATAAAAAAAACATCTACGCATCCACACTGACACGGTATCTGTGCCGCCACCGCATGGATGTATTTGTGAGATTTTTGTGGATCCCAACACTTAAGGTGCGCCTAATTGATGAAGCAAACATCGTAAACGCAAATATCCATTTACGAATATTCTCGTATCTTTCGTTAACTGTAGTCCTCTGCCTCCTAATTCCCGTGCTTTTGTTCTTCTCCCTATTTAGCTAAGCACACGGAGATTATGGAAATGAGATTCTAATCTCTCAACCTCCCATCCTGACGAAAGCTTCACAGGATACAGGATACAAGCGAACGCTTTTCGAAAGAAAAACGAAAAAGTTTGATAATTGCAATGAAAAGGCGGATAATGAAGAGGGAGGACCTCCCTTCAACTGACAGCTCACGAACACAGAGAGGATATCAAATCAAGTGATTAGTGGCGAGAGAAATTTCCTTGAAATACGAGTGCTAAGCACCCTACAATCTGTCATATTAACGTCACGCACAATAAACGGTAGATATATGTACTCGTATGTACTCGTATACGTACGAGTATTTCTCCTCTGTCACTTTGACAGTTGACAGATCTCAATTTATAGCTGGCAATGCTCTGTTCATTCCATCGGGCAAGTGCAAGATCACACTCACAAACAGTGAAACTGTTTCCACATGTGGCGATGCCATCACCCCTAGAATGCAATCATGCCCATTTGTTGGTTGAATCTCTCGCCGCTCTATTTGTAGTCTCCTTGGGGATTAAAATTTACTAGCGCACATATTTTATAGATCCGTCTTTGATGGCAACAACTGAAAGGCAGAGCTCATAGATAATTAGCCGAATGAATGTTTTCATTTCTAACACGTCACTGGGGTTGTGATTTATATGCAGCCTTGATGGAGGACAAGATTGTGAAGAGCTGCAACTATGTACAACTACCCTAGCCCAGACGCATAGAAGGCCACCGCCAGAGGAAGGAAATTTCATTTTCAAAATACTTCAAGTGCAAAGTGCATATCTTTAATTAGCTCGCATACGAGTACATGCGTTCTTGTCGTTGAAATAGGTTTGCAGTTCATCTAGTTACGAGTTGAGAGGAGTGTGTCGCTGCCTGTTGCTATAATGTTTCCTATCAATCAAGAGGCACCACTAAATATTGTGCTTGCGGATGGGAACAGTTGCATAGGGTTGCCACAGGGATTGGGTTTCTTGTAAATTTCTGAATTCATGAAAAGGGCAGAGCCTTAGATTTTGGAGAAGAACTATGATGAGAAGTATGACCTTTAGCAAATTATTGCCCCAATAGTCCGAGGGGGCTGCCACTTACCGTGTTGTTTGTCTTATCGTTTTGGGCACAGTGAAAGGGGCCCGTGAGAATGAGAGACTATCCTAGACAAGTGGCGTTCGAAAAATACAGTTCTTTACGGTGTCGGCCGTGGAAGTAGCTGGATAGACGAAACTTTGGAAAAACCAGCGATACGGCCTGCTGAAACAATCGGTCCCCCGACCGACCACATCATATCCACCCTAGTGGATGCTTCTTTCGTTACTATGCGCTGGAAGGTGCTGGAAGGCATCGTAGCTGACTAACGAGGTGAGCACCAAAATATGACTACTGAGCATATTACCGCCTGGGCTACCGATTAAGGCAGCAGAACCACCAAGCGAGGAAAAAATTTAGAAGCTTTCGCAGCTCTGGGCATTAGCCTGATTAATAACTTCGCGACTATTTAACGTCGGCAAAGAAGAACAAAGAAGAATTAAGACAGTACGCCACCGTAACAGGGCGAAAGTGGGGAAAAAATTAGAACATATTGAATGCTACATCACAAGCAATGGATTTGTAGTGATGCTTTCGTATCAGCTGTTTCAGGTCATCTCCAAAACGAGCAACGCAGCAATGCTCAGAAGGACAGTCAGTAAAAGGGGGTTGCGCTGCTACTCATGGAACGACGAGAGAAAATGGCTCAGAACAAAGTGCCTCCAAGCAAAACGTAGATGCAAGCGATCCAGAGACAAACCAGAATGCCAGGAATGGCTAACCACATTCAAATTACCGAGATACGACCTGAAGAAGACTATAAAAGAAAACAAGGCAAGCATCTTCAGACGCCGTTGCAACGACCAACTCTGGACTTTTGGGGCAAAACTTCCAGAGAAGTAATGAAGAAATGTAAAGACAATAGACCTGCCTTACGTCGTCATCATGGCTTCAGTGTACAGGCAATTCATCGCACCGTGGAAAAGTTTTGGATCTTAAACCACCAACCAGACAGAGATTGGTGCGAAATGAAGAAAACATAGCCGCTGTAGCGGCCAGTATAGAAGAAGACCCAGAAATGTCGATCCTTCGGCGATTGGCAAAATTGGGCATCGACAGAAAGTCCACCCGGCTTATTTAGAAGTTGGATTTGGGCCTACATCCGCATACGATTGTGCTGATGCAAGAATTGACGCCGGACCACTAGACACTAGTTCGCTAACTGGGCGCTTAAAATGTTGGCCGAAGAGCCGGATTTTGGCCAAAAAATCATCTTCTCGGACGAAGCCCATTTTTGGCTCAGCGGTTATGACCAGAAGCCAAATTGCCATTCTTGGAGCGAACACAATCCACAAGTGCTCGGCCAGGCAACAATGCATCTACAAAGCTTCAATGTTTGGTGCGGTTTGTGGCATGGCGGCATTATCGGACGTTATTTCTTTCGAAATGAGGAAGGAGACACCCTTACCGTCAATGGCCAATGGTCAATGGACGTAACGCTTGAAGTTGAAATTTGGCGACTGGGTCATCTCACGGCGAGCGTTCATAAATTGGCCGCTGCGATCATGCGATTTGATACCACTCGATTATTTTTTCTGGGGCTATGTCAAGTCCTTAGTCTACGCTAACAACCCAACCTGGACGAGCTTGAGGCCAAGATTCGACACCACGCTATTGCCGGAATAACGCCGCACATATTGGACCGAGTCATCAAAAATTCGGTCGACCACTTGAAGCACTGCCAGCGAAGCCGAGGCGGCCATTTGAATGATGTGCTATTCCACACCCTATATCATACTGACGATGGCGCTTGTTGCTACTTAATGGCCCGCCGTCGGGTTTGGTACACACTGTATAATGTAGTTCTTCGAGTAACATGACTCGCGGGAGTAAGAGTTATCACATTCGTTGAGGACATCACCGTATTCACATCCACGAGATAGAATCCGCACCGGAAGGGAATGTTACAAGGATGAGGGATGCTTGCCACAAAACTGAGTCTGTCCTTATAACTAGCCGCAAGACTGTGGAGTGTGCGAACTTCCGAGTCGGAAGCCTAACAATCAGTTTAAAGGAGTCCATACAATATTTCGGAGTGATGCTCGATGAAAGGTTGCTCCCCAAGGTCCAACTCGAGTATACCAAGAAGAAGGCATAGCTGAGGCAGCGCTCTTGCAGATGCTGGCGAATATCGGTGGCCCTCAGTATAGGCGGGTGCACTCGTGGTGAAAGAATTGAAAGGAAAACTGCCGTCAGCGTACAGCCTCTCCGCAATCAATGGCTTTCGAACAATCTCGGACAAACTAGCGCTTTGTTAGCCGGAGTGAATGAGATTCACATTGCGTGTCTTAGGCGAACCTCGAACTGGCAGGAGGCCGGCAACGATATGGCAAGCAGGGTGCGACAATTCTACAAGAGACAGGTGGATCCACAAACTGATTCCCGTCGTCAAATTACGGACAACGGTGGCAAAAGGAGACTGTGACTGTGACCAACTTACCAAGCTCCAGTTAGGACACGGCGGCTATCGGAAATATCTCTACAGATTTGGTCACCACGGTTCACAGCTGTGTTAGAATTAAGCTAAATAATGATGGGGAACGTTCGCTGATTCTTTAAGGATGGAAGCAATCTCACCGAGATCTTGTACGTCAAAGGGAGGATGGATATGATGATGCGCTGTCGTTTGACTTCTTTAACATTTACTTCAACATCAGAGGCACAATTTTTCAAACATTCTTACAACTACTTGACCTGCATACGTTGATGACACTAACAGAACACAGCGGGTTGAATGGAGAAAGGACGCACAGCATAGACGAATTGGACTGAACGTCACAATATACTGGTATAACTTTCACTAAGTAAGGATGTTGCTATTTTGACTCTGCTGCTACCTCTAATCATTCCAGCCTATCAGAAATCGAGAGAAAAGTTGCCCTAAGAGGGCAATGGATTAATCAGATTTTGTTCCTGTTCTTCGGCGCAGAGGGATGAACGTTAGGAAAGACGAGTAAAAAGAATAATTGGTCGTTTTGAACACAAGATTTTGGCTAAATTTGCATGGACCGGCTTTGAAAAAGGAGATATTGCAGAGATCTCTACGAACTGTACAGCTTAATCGGCTTAGTCGCCTGAGATGGTAGAATGAATGTAAATTAAAGCTACGGACCGAAAAGTTGTTGATTACTAACCGGGTGAACAATACTGAAGTGGAGCATGTTGGACAAAGATGGTAGCTACTGGAGATGTTTATTAGTTGAGGTCCATGTGAATCTCGGACTGCAGGAGCGCCTACGTGAATAAACAGGTATTGCCTTGAATAATGGAAAATCTTTAGAACTACTAAAGGATCTTTCAACAAGGACGCTCGACATTTTGTGGCTTTAAGTATACTCGTACAATATAACCTCGAGCTAACATCCGTCGCCGCTTTGTATAGTGGCACGTATTCGAGAGGTCCAATTTTCGATGACTTTGTGGCATAAATCTGACTAGATTTGCTGAATGGTGTTCGTTATGTGCACTTTGAGTGCATCAATTTATTCGCATAGACCTGCGATTTTAAATAGCCCCAAAGGAAAAAGTCTAAAGGCGTCAAATCGCACGATCTCGATGGCCAATTCACGTCGTCGCCGCGCGAGATAACCATGTCGTAAAATCGCTCGTGCAGAATGTCCATCGTGGCATGTCCTGTGTAGCACGTAGCGCCATCCTGTTGGAACCACATGTCAGCGGTATCCATATCATCCAGTTTTGGCCACAAGAAGTTGATTACCATTGATTTGTAGTCCCCGTTATAGGTTATAGCAATGACGCTTTCGTTTTTGGAAGAAATACGGACCGAAGATTCCGCCAGACCAAAATCCGCACCAAACAGTGACTTTCTCGGAATGCCTTTTGTGCTGGTGTACTATGTCTCGTGTGGATTGGTATCGTTCCAAATCCGACAATTTTGCTTGTTCGCACTTCAATTCATCAAAAAATGGGCCTCGTGGTTAAAGATAATTTTTTTGACGAAATTTGGGTCAACGTTAAACTGCTTCAGAGCCCAATGGATCTGGGTCAATTGGATTTTATACTGATGCAGACCCAAGCCCCGAAGCAAAATTCTTCAAGTTGAAGTCGCAAAAAGGCCAAGTTCTTGAGTACGACGAAAAATTGTCTGACTCGAGTTTGGTTTTCCGGTACACTCTTACGGACAGCAGCGATGTTTTCAGCAGACCTTGCGCTTCGGTGACGTACGGATGTTAGCTGATTATTTATCGAACTGTTTGACTCTAATTTAGCTGTTAAACCTCGAATAGTTGTCTCAGCAGGATGGTTATCCCGAGGATAACAATCACGTAATGCGCGGACCGTTTCTCGATCGCAGCCTGATTTAAAAAAAAAAAAATAAAACATTGATGATTTGCAGAAGTTGCTCGAAAATATAACCTTCCATGCTTATTTGCCATACTCGATTGAACAATTCACAACAAATTTGACAGATGTTATGGCTGCTGTACCTTAATAAATTTCGAGCGTCCCTATTGAAAGACCCTGTAGTTGCGTCATTTTAGGACTACTATCTCGAAATATGTAGCTTTTAACCGGGAAGTAACAGGATTTGGTGGATTGCTCATCGTGAATTTCCAGAATCACCCTGAGTTAATTAGGAAAGGCTTTCATGTCAAGAGTCAAACAGATTCATGAAAGATTTATTTCGAAGTCCTACCTATGGCTGCTATCACTATCAAGATGTCATAGAACCGCCCGGACTAACTACCAGCCCTCTTTGAAACCTAGAATAGGAAGATAAAAGCTTGAAAAACAAGAGGTCTTAAGTACTACTTGCTAAACCTTCACCAGGCTTGATTTTATGAACAAGCTAAAAGATTTGGTGGATGATGACAAACCTCCGCTGTACCGAATGGCACCTTGCCCATTATTCCGAAGCTCATCGATATCTGTTTAAGCAAATCGTAGCACTATACATAAAGGCAAGTCTGTAACAGATAGTCATGATGCTTAAGCTAGAATAAATTAACCACCTTTCCTCCAACCTGTTGCTTTACTTTAACAAAAGAGGTTTTGGGCCCTTTTCCGTGAGTCTTGGATAGCATACGACATGGCCATGAACTGACGACCCTAAACTATACAATGCAGGGACAAGTAACATATGGACTCACATTCTTCGCTATATGTCTGTTGGCAAAGACATATAGCTATCATCATGCTATCTCTTATATGACTCAGCGTTCATCGAATTCTCCAAAGCGACAGGAACAAGACTTGCCAAACGTTCCTTGCCAGAAACAAAGGCTAACTGACTTACATAGCAAAGCCAAAGTTGTCCTTGAATTTTTGTCAGAGACTTTAAGGTTGTGCACCTTCCATATCGAGTGTGAGTAAGGGTGGATTGTCGATGAAATCCAAGACGGAATCACGTAATCCTATGATAGACGCTCACTACCCAGTTCGTATGCTTATCAACGCTCCTGCTCGCAGACCTTATCATTAACGAGAAACTTAAATGAGCGGTTAACCATTTCATGCCGCAAGCCCGGGACTTGCCTATCTTAGAGCACACTTGACACAAAAGAATCGTATCTTTCCAAGTAAAACCTAACACAAGTCACACTGTTCGCAGGTGTCCTCTCTCAAAAGCCAAATGCTGCAGTGACTACAGTTTCCAGATTAAGAAAAACATCAACCATATCACCACCGGCCATGGTAAATAAATTGATCCTTCAGCAAAGCCAGATGTCAAACACCACTGGCTACGCATACTCGTATAACAAATTAATCCCAGCAAACACTTTACCATCAGTCACTGAGGAAGGCCTCCATGCCAGACCACGTCCAAGTGATAAAAGTGGACAAAAAAAAACACAAAAAAAAACAGAAAACAGTCCACTCCCGTTGGCAACCCCATCCACAACAATTAGTATTCTCATCTATTTTCGTCTGGCTTCACACTAAAGTCAGCACTTAGATTGTTTCTATTTGACATTTTCACATCTATCACTCAATCTATCTATTGGAGCAACTTAACCGGCCGACAGAGCAACCGTACGAACGACCCAACCAATCCGACCAGGCAGGCCAACCACTCCTTATACGTGTGCCGGAAGGTGCCTCTGGTTTCACTACACACACAATACAAGCAGCTACACCGTTCCGTACCAGAGCCAGACCAAGAGTCGGAATGCGTTCGCCGAGTGTCACCCTTAAAAATGTTGCTTAGTGCCTCGTACATTCGCAGTCAAAGCAAAGACACCACGATACTGGCAACACAACAACAAGCAACTAATTATAGCCGCCTGTGAGTTTGTCTGTTAGTTCGTCTCTATGTTAAGTTCGTCTCTATTCGCTTTAGTGTTTGATGTTCTGATGGTCGTCTGCCTTGTATGTGGTTAACGCGTGCACTTTGCCCGCCACCAATTCCACCCGTAGATGAGTTTGTATCGGATTAAGAGAATTCCACTTTGGTGGCTTTGACTTTTCCTCTTTATCGCCCTCTGTGGCACTGGGTCTACGATCAAAAAGTCATTTGCATGTCGCCGACAACGCCACTGACAACAACAACAGCGACGACGACAATGACAATGAGGACGACCGACAACTAAACACTCACAACGATGTGGGGTGTGCTGACAGAGATGATGACGTTAGCCAAGACAGCTATTATCGGTTCCATGACTCCTGTATATCAGCGCACTATTAATACTCGTGTTTGGATTTATTTTTTCCTAAAAATAGGACTGCTCCATGCAAATTCATCACTCACGCCTGGTAACTATCGTATTTGCAACAAATTTACCACCTAACACCCACCCAGGACATAGCAATCGCAGTGGAGGTCATTCTCTATATAGACTCTCTCTCTCAGGGAGGGTGGCAACCTCGGAATGACAAACGGAGCGAATGCATTTGCAATTTGTTGTTGTCTTCTGGTCGTGGATCCAATGGATTTGCCAAGTTATTTTGTGAGATTTCCAAGGCGGTTGGGGGTGCCGCCTGTGGATGGTACTCGTATCTCTATGCCACGACATGATAGTTCTAGACGTTCTCCTTTCAGCAATGTTCTTCATCACTATCACAACCTCCTCCTGTACACTATCATAGTTGCCATCATTATTGCAATTGGCACCATCTATACTGCCAACCGACCGACCGACCCCATGGTCCATACTCCACGACTTAATGGGGCATCGACGATGAATGGTGCCAGGGATAACGAATTGCATGCCGCTTTGCATTTTTATCGATTCACCGATGTAACACCCTGTTTTGGTTCGTGTTTCATTTACTTTTCTTTAGTACGGCACTAATAGATGAAGAGGGCGTTGAATGGGTACAGCTGGATGACTAAGGGGGTGTGAGAAGGTCATTTAGAGACCAGAATGACAGAGAGGACAAATTTAAGTAAATACTGCGAGGGATTAAGGACAGAAACGGTTTTAATGATGACCGATGGGGATTGAGGACTTAAGGGATTGCTTCTGTGTTAAGGACGAAATATGGTACATGTTTCGTTGCTGGACACGCGTCACTTGGGTGTCCCAGTAATCTTTGACGTCATTTCATCAAGGAAGCATTAAGCTGTGATGACGTCCTGTAAATGTGTTGAAATGGAAATGAATTAAAATGTCATTACCATCTGGGCGCTCAGAAGAGGAAAGCTTGATTAAGGTCGTTCACGATGATGACGCGGGGTTCTCATTTTTTTTTTTTTTTTTTTTTTTGCTTTTAATCGTTTGAGGATTAGAAAAAGGCGTAAATGGCGCAAGTGATGAAGAGGCATAGTGTTTACTCTAGAAAGATGTGTAGCTGGGATGTTTGGTAATCAATCGTCGTTACTGGTTGGCTTTCTGTTAGCGTTCTTTGCTGACAAAATGGTAGGACTTTAAATGCGGACCTAGCCAACGATTTAAGTACTAAGATTATCGGATCTGCATGCGCCTAATATAGGACATCCCTATGTTTCTACCAGCCTGGCCATATTTAAGTACCCCAGATCATTGGCAACATTGTCGGATTCCATCCGGTGACTGGGACGACGAGGACTTATCGTAAGCTGGTGAGCTACGGATGAAGTAGCAGTACGTGTTGTGGGACTAACGGAGACTAAAAAACTAAAATATCACAATGTGGCCGGTACGGTACAGTACTCCCGACAGAAAAATGCCAAGGGAAAGACCCAGTCAGAAAGAATAGATAGGATATGCCCTGAACTGCAGCAACTACCAAGTCATTAGGTGATTCGGTCCTAGTCAATGATATTTTCGAGCAGCAAAGTTGCAATCAACCATATCCTGCAGAATGCTTTGGAGTTCGATTTTTAAGCTGCCCACAACAGCGAATGAACATAATCGATATTCAATGCCACATCTGGCCCTTGCCCTGATTCACGTGCGCAGGAGCAGCAACCAGGGAACGATTGAACGGGACACAAATGACTGCCTCTAACATGAATTAGGCCAATAGAGCAACTTTTCAAGCTCGCGGTAAGTGCTTGCTTTATTTGATATACGAGTTTGCGGTGTAAAATCGCATGAGCGAGCCAGGATACGATATTCGATAAAGGAACGGCGGCGTAAGAACTCCTTAGAAGGAATCAACGATGTTGCTTGCATCCAACTCCTTTTTT
This sequence comes from Volucella zonaria, assembly GCA_963966105.1. NCBI lineage: Eukaryota > Metazoa > Arthropoda > Insecta > Diptera > Syrphidae > Volucella > Volucella zonaria. Next base: position 40,690,937 of record OZ014530.1, on the reverse strand, counting down.
TATAATTAGCGCGCGCTCAAGCCGTTTTTGCACACAGCGCGGGCAAAGGCAACTTAGGAAGGAAAAAAGGACAGACAACAATGTGCATTGGTCTCAAATGTTTGCAGGTTATAACGACTAGGAATTAGAGAGCTGGACAATACATTCCATAAGCGAATTGTATAGGACTTGAAGGTATCCTGATGGACATTCATACCTAGACGGGAGTTATGGTTGAAAGCTTGAAGGGGCGAAATGCAGCTGGTGATTTCAATGGCGCACTGGTGGTAGTTTGGTGATCCTCTTCAAAGCTACTTTGGAATATACAAAGCAGAAACAGACTTCAGAACTAGCCAGGGTTTCTTGATCAAGAGCATCACTCCTAACCTCGTACGAAGTTACTAACACCGGTGTATCAGGTCAAAGTCCTGGACCTTCAAACTTGGTAGTCGAGCCAACTTGGCCGTTGGTTACCTATGATTGCAAAATAACCGAAAGCGTCAGATACAAATGGTGACACTGATACTCGGAAAAAGCAAGCGGTTTTCAATATTCTTACTTACTTAGAAGGCGTTACAGTTGGGGGTGAACCTGGGCCTCAACTAACAAGCATCTCAAGTTAGCCCAGTCTTTAGCTTACTGCTTAATGTTACCAGCCCCAAGTCGATTGAGGTTTCCTTCTACTTGTGCGCACCACCTAAGGTGAGGTCTCCCTCTACTGCGCGTTGTCCCTCCGAGGCCGGAGCATTGGTGTCCATTCGTTCTATCTGCCCTAGCCATCTCAGGCGACTGATGTGCAGATTTCTGGCTAGGCCTATGTCGCTGTACAACTCGTATAGTTTGTCCTTGAATCCTCCGACCGAATATCTTTCGAAGCATTTTGCTATCGAAACGAATTCATCCGCTTTCGGATGGACCTAGGATGATCAAGTTTTTATACAGAGTCTCCTTAGTTTTTCGGGCCTTAGGGCCTTTCTACTCAATTGCCTTCTGAGGTCAACGAAACAGCGATTGGCAAGAGTGATTCTTTGTTTTATTTCTGCTGAGGTGTTTTTGACAAAATTTATAGCAGAGCAGAGCAGTACACAAAGTCCCTTACTACTGTCGACTGTGATGTTTTGACCAATTCGTCGATGTTGTGTGTCGCTTCTTGTTGCCCTCATTTACCGTTAAACCTATTTTGGCAACTTTCGTTTCAATATTAGCGAACGCTCAGGTGACAGCCCTCTGTTTTCTCCCAATCACGTCCCTTACGCTAGTACTTGCACAGACTTTTGTGCAGTGTACGCTTGTGGCTTCCGTACAATTCTTTCAAGAATGATGTCTAAAACTTTTCTTAACACCAAAGACCTCGGATAGCGAGAGTTCTCAAGCGTCATTCTGCAAATACGGACGAGCTTGGTAGGGGTGCCAAAACCAGACATGGCTCTGTATAGCTCTATAAATGCTCTCATATGCGGCATTAAAATCTATGAAAAGATTATGGGTATCGAATTGAGCTCCTGGCGTTATTTGCAGTATCTGCCGGAGTGTTAAGATTTGGTCGATTGTGGACCAAAGGATGGCAGACAATAAGGTTTCTGTAGGGGTCTTCCTGCCTCCACACGTTCTTTTCACCTTTTCGTATAACTTCCGTACGTTATTCCTGGAGCACAACCTCTCAATATCTTCCATCGCGTGCATCTCGGAAGCCCTACGTTTTTAAACGTGTTCAAGAGACCCAAGAGCTCACTAAAGTCAATGATTGGCGGCACTGTGTAGGTAGTAAAAATCCAGCAAACCTGATTACGCGTGGAATATCAGTCGACCATCAACACCTTGGATGGTCCACTATGAGTGAAACGACGTAAAAATGAGTGGCTCATTGACAGTCATGATTCCGAAAAGGTCATTACGCTAATAGCTTACGAGGAAACTAAAGTAAGTAGGGTACCTGAAGCTGTGGATCCTATATTGCCTTATGATGCCTATAGCAATTGGCTGAAGCTTCTGAGAATCACCGCTTACGTTTTTCGTGTGGTGAACATCCTTTTGAGTAGGGAAAGCCCACAAGGGCAATTCCTTACTGCGAAGGATATGCAACATGCAAAGAAGTATTTTCAAAATATTAGTTTTTTTAATGAAATTTTATCATTGCAGCATGGGTTTAATACGTGTGGGTAGCCGCCTACAACAACTCGACGAATCACTGGACGTTATTAATCCCAATATTTTGCCGAAGTCTAGTTGATTATTAGCTACTTTCATGAAAAAACCTTACACGTAGGGGTTAATGCCGTCCTTGTACATCTACGTGAAGAGTTTTGGTTACGGAGCTAGCTGCCGAGTTTGCAAGAAGGTAGGTAAGAGGGAAACTAGCACCACAACCGTTTGCGCCGCTGCCAGACCTTTTGAAACGGTTGGGGTGGATTTCGCTGGCCCACTTTACACCTCGGGAAGTGATAAATGCAAAGTCGACATAATGATTTTCACCTGTGAAGTTGTCCGCGCGATACATTTAGAGTCAGTCCCTGTTTATTAACAATACGGCGTTTCATTTTTCGACGTGGATCGCCACAACTAATATATTCGGACAACGCGAAATACATTCAAAAAGGCTGCTATGGAGGTGAAAGCGATTGGGAATATTCTGGATAGTGAGATTTTTACGGGATTCCATAGTAATAGAGGAATAAGCTGGAGGTTCAGCATCGGCCGAGCGCCCTGGTGGGGCGGATTTTGGGAACGGATGGTCAAGAGCATTAAAAACGTTCTCAAGGTTTCAATATGGAAGGCCAACATCGACAACGAAGAGCTTCATACATTATTAAATGAAGCCGAGAACGTCATCAATGAGACGTTACGTAAGCGATGACCCGATGGTCAGTCATTCACTGACTTTCGTCGCGACAGAAAGTACTTCAGCTACAAAGCAAAATTAAACTGTAGAATAAAGTTTATATTTATTTACCTAGACGAGTGTTCCCAACTACTGAGTCGTTCATAGACCTCCATAAGGAATAGACGGCTTTCAAAGTGAAAAAATTAAATAAAGAAGCATTGATATAAAGCGCATTAGAAATATTTTGGCCAAGTGCATCGGTGGCCCAGTGGTAGTGGTGTCGGCCGACAAAGCAGTTCCCATAAAAATTACATCGAATTTTTATTTTTAAAAAGTTTAAATCAATGGACAACTGCATAAACAGAAAGTGATCAGATCATCGTATGATGAGTGGAAGTGAGCTATATCAAAACGTGCCAGACCGTAATTTCGGCACGTTCGGAAATTACAGCAAAGAGGAGGAGGAAGCTGAAGCCTACTCCAAACCTCGTGAAGCGCTCTTCTCTATCAGCATCTACTGATAAATTGCCTGGTGGATCAAGGGAAGAGGCGCCAACAACCTCAACAAAAGCAGCAACACAACAACGAAAGACGCCAGACGAATACCCATATGTGTCTGACGGCGGGGAAGGCCACTATATGGGTGGAAACAAGAGCTTTGCATCCCTAGCTGACACGGAAAGCCTTATATAGTAGCATACAGCAGCTACAGCAAAAAGTGCTTGCTATAAAAGCGAAGCAACTGGCAAGGAGGGAGATGGAAAAACTACAACTCCAGAGCCCTCAGCAACAACAAAATGTGAACGTGGAGAGACCACAAAAACAAAAACAGCAGTTAAAACAACAGCAAATACAGAAACCGGCACAAGAACTTACAAAGAAAGATGCACAACCACAACAAAAGCATAAACAGCAAAACCAACAACAGCAACAGCAGAAACAACATCAGCAGCAGCAACAACAACAGCAACAGCGCAAATCAACCAAACTACGGGTACCTCCAATCAACACATTTAAGATAAAGTTGAAAGACACGATAGAATTATGTAAGTCGGCCATAGGCATTAATTTTTTTGTTAAAAGACTTCGTTTAAATAGGCACGCGATCCACTGCAATACAGTGGAGCGCTACCACAAAATTAAAAGTTTATTGAGGGATTCGACGACGGAATTCTTCTCCAACACCCCGAAAGGGGAGATACTGCAAACAATGTTGCTGAAGGGGTTAGAACCGTCGACTGATCCGGAGGAGCTCCTTGCACTGCTGAAAGAGAAGGAGTGTGAAGGGCTCAAATTCGTGGGGGTCAAGCCATTTGCCCCGGCTAGAGCCAAAAGGGAAAAGCGGAAACTACCGTTTTTCCTGGTCCAGATAAGTCCCAACAGCAAACTGGATGGTCTAAGGAGCATCAAAGTCCTAGACTACCAGGTTGTAGTCTAGGTTCGGGCACGCCGCGTTGAACTGCGAAATGTAGACTCGATGTGTGAAGTGCGGAAAGAACCACAAGTCAGAGGAATGTACTTTAAGTAAGGACGGAACGTCGGAAAAAAGCCAACTCTCTTGTGCTTTATGTAGGAACAGGGGACACACCGCAAACTATCGGGGATGTCCCAAATTCCAATACATAAAAAGAGTAAATCTGGCTCGGCAGCAGAAAGTGGAAGTTAAACGTCCACTCGTGCAGGCATAAACACCAGCCGTTACTCCCCAAGTTACCTACGCCCAAATGGCGGCAGGTAGGGGAAATACGGTACAACAGGCAAAGGTAGCTTATCAGGCCCCAGCGCCCAGAGCACCAGAACCTGTACCTGACATGCTGGCTATCTTGCTCTCTATTCAGGGCCAGGTGGCTCAGCTTCAGCGTCAAATACAGGAACAGGCTAAGCGGGTAGATCAAATACACGCGCTGCTGCCGGGCCTAACGCACCTCCAGTCGTAATGGGTACGTACATGGCGGAGCAAACCCTGAAGGTCCTTGCAGTGAATGTTAATTCACTGATTAGGTTCGAACGAAGAGCCACACTGTTTAAGTTGCTTAAAGACCAAGCCCCTGATGTGCTTTTGGTTAGCGAAACTAAGCTTACCAAAAGACATAAAATGAGGCACAGAAGATATGAAATATTACGAAGAAACCGACCCAACTCCATTCAAGGAGGAGGTGTCGCAATTTTTGTAAGAAAGGGACTGCGTTTCAAAAGAATATACAGTCGTGTGCTACGTAGGTTTCGGGTGCTGCAAGCATGCGTCATGTACATCCCTCTCCGTAGTGGAAAGCGGTTGTACATGGTGTCTGTCTATGCACCTAAGGCTACTCAATCCACCTTATTCATCTCAGAGCTCGAGACACTTTTTCGATTTCTGAGGCTGGAATTGGAAGACAACTATTTTATTATCGGAGGAGATTTCAACGCCAAACATAGAGATTGGGGAAATAATATACCAAATACTAGAGGGAACCTACTATTCAATTGGTGGGGTCAGCACAGTGTGATGTATCGACTCGGGCTCAAAGCGACGGATAGTCCGTCGTTTCCCAGACACGGGTCCTATTTGGATCTCCTGCTGTTCGACTCACGAATACAACTGACGTGCACTAACCAACAAACTACAAACTGTCTACGCACTTTCGTGTATGACAGTGACCATTGCGGTCTCAGCACCGAAATAACTGTTCCCAACGAAATTGCGGAATTGGATGAGTTTGTGCAAAGGCATTCCTACAACTATACTAGGGTACGTTGGACATACTTCTAAAGAACACTGATGAGAACACTCTCCTCGAATTCGCTCTACCCACCGTCCAACAGAAATCTGTCAAACCAGGAGATTGACAGGTATCTTAGACTAATGGACGATACAATCAAACGAGCAATGGACAGAACGATACCTCGGTATCAACACACTGACGAAGAAGACTTATTCCGCAATGCAACTATTGACGCACTGCACCGACAAAAAAGTAGCCTGCTGTCAAGACTAAAAACCTTGTACAGACAGTTTACTGACAGGCATAACCCGGAGATCATGACACTGAAGTCGTCGATTAAAAACCTCCAAACATTAATAAAGGAAAATTACAGAAACTCTGTAAGTTTGTATTGGAACAATAAAATTCGGGCTGTAAACACCAGCAACCCGAATATGTTCCCTCAAATAAATAAAATATTCCGGAGAAATAATCAGAACGACCTTCCATGTCTTAGAATCGCCCGAACGACGAACAACGAACAAATACTTGTAGCAGCAGGCATTGATCCAAATGAGGCAGTTGATGATGACAACTTCTTTGTGGTCGAGGATCCGCAGGAGAAGGTAGAGGCTATAGGAGCAACTTTCCAGGAAGTGTACAAGGCGAATGACATCATTGGCCCGAACCACGACCTGGAGAGTCGAGTCCTTGTGCACAATTTCTACCTTCGAAATGAAATTGTAAATTGGCGATTCGAGAGCTCGGGTTTCACCCAGTTCAGTGACGAGAATATGGCAAATAATGTCATCACCAACGAAAGGGTATTACCACCGTTCATTTCGAAGGAAGAGCTCCAATCGATCTTCGAATCGCTTAGAAGTAAGAAATCAGTGGGAACCGATGAAATACCGAACATTGTGCTTCGACATCTCCCTCTAGAAGCGGTGAACATTTATACCACCCTGTTTAATAATGCAATGGATAAAGGGATAAAGATACTTCCAATCCGGCGAATCTCCGCTCGATCAGTCTTCTTCCAAACATCAGTAAGGTTTTCGAGAAGGTGATCAATAGAGTCCTGACTAAGTGGGTTGAGGACAAACATATAGTTCCGGATAATCAATTCGGTTTCAAGTCGGAGTATGATATCATTCATGCTGCGTCTAAACTGGTTTCTGATATCCAATGGAACAAAGGGAAGAAACAGTGCACTTGTGCCTGCCTGATTGACTTAGAAAAGGCCTTCGATACCGTATGGTTAGAGGGGCTCTTCTTCACGCTGAACAGGTTGGGCATTAGTAAACCACTGCTGTATGTATATTCTTTAGACAGTTCATCGTGAAGAATGGCGATGTGACTTCTGCTGGAATATTTAACATTAAAAACGGTCTGCAACAAGGTGCGGTAAATTCGCCGATCCTATTCAACATTTACACAAGTGATCTGATAGGTTCACTTCACCATGCCATAGCGTGGTGAAACGGAAACCATTCTGTTTAGGACGCCTTTGTCTGGGGCCTCTAGGGATACCAGAAAGAATTGGCGAAAGTTCTCGATCGTCGGACAACATGGACAGCCACTTGCTTGTCGAAATGTAGTCAGATACCTTGGGATCTGGCTAGAACAATATCTGTATTTTAACAAACATATAGATGTTGCTCTGGCCAGAGACAGAGGTGCTTTTGCCCTTACAAGGAGACTGTTTTACAACAGCCAACTCGATGCGAGGGTGAAGGTGATCTGCTACATGGCCCTTATCCGGCCCATGCTTGTATTTGGATGTCCTGTGTGGTTCAACGTGAGAGCAAGTTTACTGGAAAAGATTCGGGTGTTTGAGAGTCTTGTCTTAGGACTTGTCTTCGCTTATACAGATCACCAGAATCTGAGTACATAAAATTCTATCCGAATGAGGTCTTGTACAACAGGGCGAACCTAATAAGAGTGGACAATTTCGTCATTAAGTTGACTTGAGGGCACATTGCAAGAGCAATGACCTCATTGAACAATCTGATCTCCGGGGCTTACTACCCCAATTATATGTATCACGAGAAATTTCGCTTTGACCGCTTTATTCCTCCAGAAGCCATCCTCTACCTCGACATGAAAGGTTTGATCCAGGACAGATTGGCGGTGCCGCTAATCTTCCACGTCGCTTGAACAGCTGCGGACAGGCGACTCAACTACGATTGAGACGTCGCACATAGCAGTGCGGACCGTCTCCGGTTCAGTAGGGAGGTAGGGACTCGCGATAAGAGAGATGTAGCTAGGCAGAACCAACAATTTTGGTGGCTGGTTGGAGGAGAGGAAGCTTTGCTGTCGAATTCCTCTAGCGCAAGATAGCTTCACTAGGAAACAGTCCGTTAGTCTAGTTTTTTTTTATTAGCTTGGAAAGAGCTTGGCTTAAAAACTTATAAGATCCTGCTTGTGCAAGAGTTGAAACTGCGCGACTATTATACGCGTCGTAGGTTCAGCGAATGGCCGGAAAACATGATTCTCTATGACTCTCTTAAGGTAGCCAAATGCCTCGTCATCTAATTAGTGACGCGCATGAATGGATTAACGAGATTCCTTCTGTCCCTATCTACTATGTAGCGAAACCACAGCCAAGGGAACGGCCTTGGAATAATTAGCGGGGAAAGAAGACCTTGTTGAGCTTGACTTGATCCTAATTTTCAATCCAAAATTGTGTTCTCCGATGAGGCCCAGTTTTGGTTAAATGGAAATGTAAACAAACAAAATTGCCGAATTTGGAGTGGAGAAAACCCAGAAGCCCTTGTCGAGACACCCTTACAACCATTAAAACTCACTGTTTGGTGTGCTTTATGGGCTGTGCGGAATCATCGGCCCATATTTCTTTAAGGGCCGAGTTAGTTAGAAACATGATTTCTAACTTCTTCGTTCTTCAGTTGAATGGCGTTGACGTGACAGAGCTTTGGTTTCAACAAGATGGCGCAACGTGCCATACGTTGCGCGACACCGTCAATTTAATGCAGGAAACATTTGCTGAGCGCATAATTTCACGTAATGGACCTTTGAACTGGCCTCCGGGATCCTGTGATCTCACACATTTAGATTACTTTCCTTGGGGGATATGTGAAGTCACTAGTCTATGCCGATAAACCAGAGACGTTGGACGATTTGGAAGTCAACATTCGCCGGGTTATTGCTGATATACGGCCCCAGTTGCTCGATAAAGTTGTCGAAAATTGAACTTCACGATTGCGTTTCTTTCAAGCTAGCCGTGGCGCGCATATGCCCGATATCATATTTGAACACTAATGGCATAAAATTATCTATTAAATAAAGCTAATATCATAGACATTAACATTAGCTTCAAGTGCTTTATTGCATATTGAATATGTATACCTCTAAGAAAAACACCGCTTATGTGTGGCAATAGAATTTATACCAATTTCGGGTGGATATCATCCAAACCTTAGACTGCATCCCAGTGGAAAATGGCCTCATGTGCACACAAATTTAGAGAAAATCTATTATAGGCTAGTAAGTAGTGTGCCAAAGAACTTCTTTAAGAAAGAAACAATTTAGGAAATGTTGTTCATCGTGGTGTATACAATGAAAAAGTACCCGAAGAAAAACTTAAACTGCGATTAACTCAAAACATGGGTCACGTCACATAGGCCCTTCCTCCACATGTCCCTTCAATTATCTGTGTCACACTTATCCAAACAAAACACTCTTTGCTAAGATTTCTCCTCCATCTCCATCTCTGTCCATCAAACTCATTCAACTCAATTAAAGCGTAAAATGTATCCTAATACTCTAAACAAGCAAACAAAACTAGAACTCAAACTCAAACTCGAACTCAAATACAACAGCAAATATCTTTCTATTCAATTTCGAACCAATGACCCGGAAAGTATACACAAACCTCTCAATCGAAAGATCAACAAAAGCTTCACAAGTGCACAAGTGCGTGCCTAAATTTTTTTTTTTTTTTCGTCTTCTCAACACCACTACGGATAGTTGAAATAATAAACATCCCTCAAGCGGCCCCCTATAGTTCTCTCATCCTCTAAAATTTCCACCTTTAAGCACCTCGATTATCAAAAAAAAAAAAAAGAAAAAAAAAATGTATCTCCACTTGGCACTCTTACAACAATCACTTACCCACAAAAGGAGCTAAGTATCTATTATCTGTAGACCATTTAGACGTGTAATCGTAAACTCATATCACATACCTGAAAGTAGACGAAAGATAGACGAATAAAAATGAGAACGAGAACAGGAATACTCGTACATACACTCGTACAATAAATGAGATTCACAAAATACGAGTATACGAAAGCAAACAACAAGGCAATAGGAAAGTGTCATTATTGTTCGGAATGACGTGCGATGATGATAAATGGCCCGTTTCGTTACCCCGTCGTAGATCTAGATACTATCACTATATCACCCAACGATAAGAGGTTCCGATTTCTTTTACTTTTTTCTGGGGCTTTCAAGTGTAAGAGCTGTAAAAATTGGTATCCTCCCCCCTTGTTCGCTCATATATCAAGTGTGAGCCGGCAGATATGCATATTCCCTCGTATCTCACAGACACGAAAATACATCGTTCATTTGAGACTTTCACCACACAGATAGGAAAATACCAAAGCGAACGCCATCTTATCAATTCATCTTTATTCAATTGCAGTTAGATACATTTATGCGATCAAGCGGCTGACAACAGAGGCAAAGATTTTTTTTCTATTCAGTAAATCACACAAGTGAAAACGTGCCATGGTCGACAGACAGTAGAGTCAGTGAAATGTGAACTCAATTTGAGGCATTATACTCGTAATATGGATACGAGTATACCACCATATCGCCGCACGCAATGGAAAGAGGATATTTAGAACGAGGAAATATAGATACGAGTACCATTGTACGAATCCACTGGGCGAAGAAGACAAGTGTGCGCGTTTACATAGGATCCACTTACCGCCGCAGTCTTGGATACATACAGTACGAGTAAGCATGGGTAATAAATAGCCTCCATGGGATAAGACTTGCTCAGATAGATTACTGACATGAAACTGAGAAGTGAATTCAAATAGATGGAAAATATGGGATTGAGTTCTGAGCCGGATTTGAAACTTAACCGGAACAATGGTCGGATATCAGGTAGACAGTCAATAGAATGGGTCAATGTGTTGGTGAACTTATGGACTTGTAAGGAGTGCGGAAGGAAATTCAATACGTACGTGTACCGATGGAAACGACAACAAAAAGTTTCTAGAACACCCAAGCAAAATGCTCGAGATAGAACTAACATACAAAAATGGCTTGAAAGGTGTCAAGAAATTTTTAAAACGAGCCAACTTCCCCGAAACGAATGTCTATAATATGACGACGATCTATAATAAGACTGTGGAACGTGATTCATGAGAGGAAGGTCATTAAATCCGCAGATATCTACACCTAAAAGTAGAGAGACATCTTGACTGACCATCTACTCGTACCTCATCAAAAAATAAAACCACTGTCGTCGCCATCCGATTTATGTTACGTGCTAGTTTATTGTAAAATTGACAATAGAGTCAGCAGCATTATGTCCCAAATCTGACAGCTTTCTTTGACATTAAGCACGTTATAGGGAATCACGATCTCAACAGAACTAAAAACTCAGTAAAACATGACGAAGATATAACTCCAAAATGGTCTGACGTGACAACAAAAGGTTTTGAGCCAACTTTTGACACTTAAGAAAGATCTGCGGACTCCTGTCAGGCCTTAGTTGAATTGAATTCCGATTTTGACATAAAAGCTTGACAACCTTGAATAAAAGAACTCAAAGAGGTGTCCAGATCGAGTAGGGAGCAAAATTTCACGCAGATGAGGGAGACTAATAAACATTGTAACTTTGATGGCCAAGGGTTCGCAGATATGCATGGTGTAAACGTAAACAACCCAATGTTGTGCAGCCAAAACGTCAGATAAAGCAGATTCACTGTTGATGACAGTGTTGAATGAAAAAATGACAACGACGCTGGGATCTCCACATGGAATGCTAAACAGGCCACTTGCATCCAAACAGCTATTGGACTGATGCCATCCCCATTCAAGAAGTGCAATGAGTTGGGTAAAAGTTGGCAAAAAGAACTATTACGGCGATTGCGACAGATTTGTGTTTTCTGCACGTAACGGAAAGTCTTTGTAACAAATCGCATCAAAGACAAATTAGCTAGCATAGGCCTAATATGCAATCATGCACCAACAAAAAAAATACTCCTAGACGATGCTACCAAAGAATGGTTCTACAAGCCCTAAGGACAACCAAAAGCCTAACGTTGAAATCGTTTTACAATAGATGCTGCAAGCCTATAGTAATTTGCTATTCCACATCAAGCTAACCGGCAATTCAGAAGTCACTTCACACAACCGTCTTTATGCTCCCACAAGGAGCTTACCTCAATGGACTGGAGCCAACGATCTAGGCGATCCTGACTTTTGTCATCTAACTGGTGAAAAGGTCTAGTTAGTCAAGTACGTGAGCCCCATATGGTGGTTAGTTTGCATAAGACGGACAACAGGTCTGTTTCTGACTGATACAAACTATCCCATTGTAAGGACATAGCCTGAGCAGTAAATCTGTGGCCTCTTTAGAAATACAGAAGGTCACGTGTATTTTATGTAAGAAGCTGCCTTGGTGATCAAAGTCCATGGTCTGCCATCACACGAGGTATAAAAATGACGTTTAATCAGCGACCTCAATCTTACGAGAAGAAAGACACCCTCTTGTGGATAAGTTGCAAATCTAACAAGCGATCACGTATCCATAAACCAGTCAACCAAATTGGCCAGGTTGCGATCGACGTAAGGCAGGAATATACTCGTACTTAGATGACTAAGCATCCTGATGGTTGAAGAAATAGGATAGGCACTGAAAGGTGACAACATAGCCGTACCCAGTGCTGGAACTGTTTCTTTACATCAATTGTGTTTATTTTGCCTCCAAGTGGTAACTATCCAGACTCGACTAGCCAAACTTATAAGCGCGAGTGCTGACCAGCAGACAAAATTGCCAGCACTATAAACGGACACCTAATGGATTCCCCAGATGGAATCAACGGTAAAGTAAGATCCCGAAATAAAGCAAATAAGACCTTATCCGTGATACTTCGACATATTTGGAGCTCCGTCCGGTAAGGATTTCCGAGACTAAGTCACGGTCTTGGAAAAGAGATTGTGGCGTATGCGTCTTTAATGGACCAATGGCAGTGCTCACATCCCAGAAATGGTTACTGGCTTCGGACTAATGGACTCCTTGCCCTAGGGTATCTAAAATGGCACTGGCTCTCCAGGTTGTGGGTTGCCTCATCGGGGTAACTGTCCAGCAATGGAAAAAAAGTCAAGTAGCCACAATAAACCTCGGATATTTACGGATCTACTGTTGGCAACCCCTGAAACGAAACAAGGACAACGAATTTCGGATCTGCACATGGAATCTTAGGTCCTTAATAGGTCACGTGCAGCCTATTACCGCCATCTAAGAAATGCGATCGGATGGGCTGAACAAAAAGAAAATAAAAAACTGCGACATCTACTACGGCTATTGGTATCGACGGCAAAAGCAGCGCCTATTTGGATGCGCGTTTGTTGTTGAAGGCAGACTTAGGCAAGAAGTCTTGCATTTCCGGCATGTTAACGAACGTCTTTTAACAATCCGTATTAAAGCTGAATTTGCCAATATTAGCCTTATATGCGCGCTCGCCCCCACAGAAGAGAAAGATGCCGACACCAAAGATGGCTTCTACGAGCCCTTGGACACGACCTACGAGCAGTGCACTAGCTATGACCTTAAAATTGTTCTTGGCGATTTTAATGTAAAGCAAGGAAAAGAGGGCATATTTGGTAGTACTGTCGGAAGATTTAGCCTGTACGACATCGCCTCGGATAACGGATTTAGCTTAACGACTTTACGTAGATAGCACGGTTCCCCTATCCCGATATTCATAACGGGACTACGAGAACTCCAGATCAATCCACCGCCAACCAGATTGACCAGATTGCAATCGACGAAGGGCGCAGTTAGTCAGTTTATATGCATTTTTATTATTTCACTTAATTTACTCTTACTTGCTAGACAAAAAAAATGCTTAAAAGTTAGCTTAATTAACTTAAAATTATCTTATTCTAACTTACTGGCCCCATGCGGGCACTCTAAGTTAAACCTAACACTTAAATTATGTCTTTCGACGTATCTTACAGTACATGCTTATACTATGTCTATTTATTATAATTAGAACTAAGAAAACATTTTTTAAGAAAAACTTAGTATCATGACTTTTATTTTTTTTTAACTTATTATAAAACTTAAAACTAAAACTTACAAACTACCTAAGAATAAATCTTAATTTACTTAACCTACTTACATCTAATACATAATATATACGTATATAATATATATACATTATATATATATACGTAATATATAAATACATGTACATACATATATACATATATATATATATTTTTTATTTTTTTTTTTTCGCTTAAATCTAACTTAATTCTACCTAAAACTATGTAAGCCGGCCAACGCTAAAACAAAAAAAAAAATTTTTTTAGGCTGACCCACTTTGCTTCGCAAGAAGCTATCAATTGCTGAAGGAATTCGACGACGACGCATCCTCTTCTTCAACAAGCCACCAAAATTGCTGGTGCTGATGAGCAACATCCCTCATGTCGCGACTACCTACCGCCCTACTGAACCGGAGACGCTCCGCACTGCCGTGTGCGACGTCTCTGTCGTAGTTGAGTCGCCTGTCCGCAGCTGTTCGAGCAACGTGGAAGATTAGCGGCACAGCCAATCTGTCCTGGATCAGACCTTTGCTATCAAGGTAGAGAAACGCTTCTGGAGGAACATAGCCGTCTAAGCGAACTCTCTCGTGATACATATAATTAGGGTAGTAAGCCCCGGAGATCAGGTTGTTCGATGAGGTCATTGCTCTTGCAATGTGCCTTCGAGTCAACTTAATAACAAAATTGTCCACTCTTATTAGGTTCGCCCTATTGTACAAGACCTCATTACGATAGAATTTTATGTACTCAGACTCTGGTGTTCTGTATAAGCGAAGACAAGCTCTAAGGCAAGCCCTCTCAAACACCCGAATCTTTTCCAATAAACTTGCTCTCACGTTGAACCACACGGGACATCCAAACACAAGCATAGGCCTGATAAGGGCCATGTAGCAGATCACCTTCACCCTCGCATCGAGTTGGCTGTTGTAAAACAGTCTCCTTGTAAGGGCAAAAGCACCTCTGGCTCTGGCCAGAGCAACATCTATATGTTTGTTAAAATACAGATATTGATCTAGCCAGATCCCAAGGTATCTGACTACATTTCGACAAGCAAGTGGCTGTCCATGTTGTCCGACGATCGAGAACTTTCGCCAATTCTTTCTGGTATCCCTAGAGGCCCCAGACAAAGGCGTCCTAAACAGAATGGTTTCCGTTTCACCACGCTATGGCATGGTGAAGTGAACCTATCAGATCACTTGTGTAAATGTTGAATAGGATCGGCGAATTTACCGCACCTTGTTGCAGACCGTTTTTAATGTTAAATATTCCAGCAGAAGTCACATCGCCATTCTTCACGATGAACTGTCTAAAGAATATACATACAGCAGTGGTTTACTAATGCCCAACCTGTTCAGCGTGAAGAAGAGCCCCTCTAACCATACGGTATCGAAGGCCTTTTCTAAGTCAATCAGGCAGGCACAAGTGCACTGTTTCTTCCCTTTGTTCCATTGGATATCAGAAACCAGTTTAGACGCAGCATGAATGATATCATACTCCGACTTGAAACCGAATTGATTATCCGGAACTATATGTTTGTCCTCAACCCACTTAGTCAGGACTCTATTGATCACCTTCTCGAAAACCTTACTGATGTTTGGAAGAAGACTGATCGAGCGGAGATTCGCCGGATTGGAAGTATCTTTATCCCTTTATCCATTGCATTATTAAACAGGGTGGTATAAATGTTCACCGCTTCTAGAGGGAGATGTCGAAGCACAATGTTCGGTATTTCATCGGTTCCCACTGATTTCTTACTTCTAAGCGATTCGAAGATCGATTGGAGCTCTTCCTTCGAAATGAACGGTGGTAATACCCTTTCGTTGGTGATGACATTATTTGCCATATTCTCGTCACTGAACTGGGTGAAACCCGAGCTCTCGAATCGCCAATTTACAATTTCATTTCGAAGGTAGAAATTGTGCACAAGGACTCGACTCTCCAGGTCGTGGTTCGGGCCAATGATGTCATTCGCCTTGTACACTTCCTGGAAAGTTGCTCCTATAGCCTCTACCTTCTCCTGCGGATCCTCGACCACAAAGAAGTTGTCATCATCAACTGCCTCATTTGGATCAATGCCTGCTGCTACAAGTATTTGTTCGTTGTTCGTCGTTCGGGCGATTCTAAGACATGGAAGGTCGTTCTGATTATTTCTCCGGAATATTTTATTTATTTGAGGGAACATATTCGGGTTGCTGGTGTTTACAGCCCGAATTTTATTGTTCCAATACAAACTTACAGAGTTTCTGTAATTTTCCTTTATTAATGTTTGGAGGTTTTTAATCGACGACTTCAGTGTCATGATCTCCGGGTTATGCCTGTCAGTAAACTGTCTGTACAAGGTTTTTAGTCTTGACAGCAGGCTACTTTTTTGTCGGTGCAGTGCGTCAATAGTTGCATTGCGGAATAAGTCTTCTTCGTCAGTGTGTTGATACCGAGGTATCGTTCTGTCCATTGCTCGTTTGATTGTATCGTCCATTAGTCTAAGATACCTGTCAATCTCCTGGTTTGACAGATTTCTGTTGGACGGTGGGTAGAGCGAATTCGAGGAGAGTGTTCTCATCAGTGTTCTTTAGAAGTATGTCCAACGTACCCTAGTATAGTTGTAGGAATGCCTTTGCACAAACTCATCCAATTCCGCAATTTCGTTGGGAACAGTTATTTCGGTGCTGAGACCGCAATGGTCACTGTCATACACGAAAGTGCGTAGACAGTTTGTAGTTTGTTGGTTAGTGCACGTCAGTTGTATTCGTGAGTCGAACAGCAGGAGATCCAAATAGGACCCGTGTCTGGGAAACGACGGACTATCCGTCGCTTTGAGCCCGAGTCGATACATCACACTGTGCTGACCCCACCAATTGAATAGTAGGTTCCCTCTAGTATTTGGTATATTATTTCCCCAATCTCTATGTTTGGCGTTGAAATCTCCTCCGATAATAAAATAGTTGTCTTCCAATTCCAGCCTCAGAAATCGAAAAAGTGTCTCGAGCTCTGAGATGAATAAGGTGGATTGAGTAGCCTTAGGTGCATAGACAGACACCATGTACAACCGCTTTCCACTACGGAGAGGGATGTACATGACGCATGCTTGCAGCACCCGAAACCTACGTAGCACACGACTGTATATTCTTTTGAAACGCAGTCCCTTTCTTACAAAAATTGCGACACCTCCTCCTTGAATGGAGTTGGGTCGGTTTCTTCGTAATATTTCATATCTTCTGTGCCTCATTTTATGTCTTTTGGTAAGCTTAGTTTCGCTAACCAAAAGCACATCAGGGGCTTGGTCTTTAAGCAACTTAAACAGTGTGGCTCTTCGTTCGAACCTAATCAGTGAATTAACATTCACTGCAAGGACCTTCAGGGTTTGCTCCGCCATGTACGTACCCATTACGACTGGAGGTGCGTTAGGCCCGGCAGCAGCGCGTGTATTTGATCTACCCGCTTAGCCTGTTCCTGTATTTGACGCTGAAGCTGAGCCACCTGGCCCTGAATAGAGAGCAAGATAGCCAGCATGTCAGGTACAGGTTCTGGTGCTCTGGGCGCTGGGGCCTGATAAGCTACCTTTGCCTGTTGTACCGTATTTCCCCTACCTGCCGCCATTTGGGCGTAGGTAACTTGGGGAGTAACGGCTGGTGTTTATGCCTGCACGAGTGGACGTTTAACTTCCACTTTCTGCTGCCGAGCCAGATTTACTCTTTTTATGTATTGGAATTTGGGACATCCCCGATAGTTTGCGGTGTGTCCCGTGTTCCTACATAAAGCACAAGAGAGTTGGCTTTTTTCCGACGCTCCGTCCTTACCTAGAGCGCATTCCTCTGACTTGTGGTTCTTTCCACACTTCACGCATCGAGGCTGCATTTCGCAGTTCGACGCGGCGTGCCCGAACCTTTGGCAGCGAACACATTGTAAAATGTTTTCGCTCCTCTTTAATTTCTCCCAGTGTACAACCTGGTAGTCTAGGACTTTTATGCTCCTTAGACCATCCAGTTTGCTATTGGGACTTAGCTGGACCAGGAAAAACGGTAGTTTCCGCTTCTCCCTTTTGGCTCTAGCCGTGACGAATGGCTTAACCCCCACGAATTTGAGCTCTTCGCACTCCTTTTCTTTAAGCAGTGCAAGGAGCTGCTCCGGATCTGTAGACGGTTCCAACCCCCTCAGCAGCATAGTTTGCAGCTTCTCCCCCTTCGGGGTGTAAGAGAAGAACTCCGTCGTCGAATCCTTCAACAAATTTCTAACTTTATGATAGCGCTCCACTGTGTTACAGTGGATCGCATGCCTATCTAATGATAATCTTTTTATAAAAAAATTGTTGCCTATGGCCGACTTACATAGTTCTATTGTCTCCTTGAGTTCCATCTTATAAGTGTTTATAGGTGGAACCCTCACTTTTGAAGTGTTTTTTTGTTGTTGCTGCTGCTGCTGCTGTTGTTTTTGTTGTTGCTGCTGCTGTTGTTGTGGTTGCTTTTGTTGTTGTTGTTGTTGCTGGCTATTCTGCTCCTGCTGTTGACGTTGTTGTTGTGGTGCTTGCTGACATCTTTTTTGAGCCTGTGCAGGTTTAGGCTGTTGGTTTGGTTTTTGTTGTTTCTGTTGTTGTGGCTGCCGAGAGTCGCGAAGTTCTCCTAGCCGCTCTTTTTCCCTTCTTGCTATTTGCTTACATTTAATAGCTAGCACTCTTTGCTGGAGCTGTTTAATATTGGAGTGAATTCTTTCTACCTCCTCTTCTTCATCATCTGACTCAGAAGCCGCCAGAGATGCGAACATGTTGCCAGCTTCATTATCTTGGCCTTCTCTAATATCAGGCACATATGGTAGATGATCATTTTGCATTTTTTGCTGCCGTGCTGCTGCCCTTGTTGTTATGGCGCGCGTCTCTTCCCTCGCTTCGTCAGGCAGCTTTTCTCTTGATGCTGAGAGGGTAGTGCGCTTTAATGGGTTCGGAGCAGGCTTCATCTTCCTCCTCCTCTTCAACCTTGGCTCGACCACTACTGCTGGTTGGCTTGAACCAGTTGAAATATCGCCTGAATGTTCAGCTGGTCCCGCTATTGGCATAACGGGCCGCTCCCCAGAATACATCGCGTGATGATATTACGCGCTTTTAATTATTTGTTTTCAAATTAAAAAAAAAACAAAGAAGAAAAAAAAAAAAAAAAAAACCACAAGATCTATTCGACTCGGAGTCGAACCCAGAACCTTGGACTTGGCAGCCGCGCACACAGTTTCAGTTTCAGTTTAAATGCATTTTTATTTGATCTCTTAATTTACTCTTACATGCTAGACAAAAAACGCTTAAAAATTAGCTTAAAAACTTACATATAATCTTATTCTAACATACTGGCCCCATGCGGGCACTCTAAGTTAAACCTAACTCTTAAACTAAGTCTTTCGACGAATCTTACAGTCTATATTTAATTTTATATTTACGTTAAAACTAAAACTAAGAAAATAAATTTTAATCAAAACCTTAGTATATGGACTTTTTTTTAATTAAACTTACAGACTACCTAAAGAATAAATCTTAATCTACTTAACCTACTTACATATAATACATATATACAATATACACATATATACAATACACAACGCATATACACTTCATATATACATATATGCCTATACAAGTACATATATGTATATAGCAGCCGCGCACACTACCACTGGGCTATTTGCAGTCCTATATTCAACTCGCCAAATGTCGATTTTTATTAGTAACACTACTCAAATAAAAGCCGAATCACATCTAATCTCCACGGAGGTCTATGAACGACTGATCGACGAAGGGCGCTTCTCCAGTATTATGGATCTCCGAACGTTCCGAGGGGCCAACATCGAAGCGGACTACTACCTTGTTGTAGCCAAGGTACGGTTGCGGATATTCCGAATCTCGCAAAGGCAAGGTAATACTGTGAGGAAATTCGACGTCGGACGGCTATAATCGCAAGATACCGCCAAATAATTTACCGATCGAGTCTCCCATAACCTCTTGAGGGGTCCTATGCCGCCATAATCTAGTATCGAGGAGCAGTGGCAACATTGCCAAAAAGCCACCAGCCTCTGATGTGCTAGGTTTCACTTGGTCACCACAACAAATCCCCTGGTTTGACGAGCACATGCAACTAAGCAAGATGCATACAAAGCGGAACTGCATAGACGGACTGGAACTGCTCACGACCTCTACGAGCAGAAGAGGAGAGACGAACACCGAATTTTAAGAAGGAAAAAGAAGGAGCATGGTAAGCGGTCGAGCTACTTGAGAGGTGATATTCCTGGAATGAGATTCGGAAATTTTACCAAAAAGTAAAAAAGACATGCCGCGGACACAAAACCCGAACCGAAGCCTGTAGAGACGAACAAGGGAACATCGTAGTAGAGGCGCAGTCGATGCTGAGGATTTGGAAAGAGCATTTCTGTAGGCAATGGCGAACAAAATACCACTGAACCTTTCAACTCGAATGATGTAGACTAACAATTGCGTCCACAACGATGAAGTGGAAGGCTACTGGAGCGGAAAGCCTGAATACCGAGCTCTTTAAAGCGGCTGGCCATGACTTAGTACGCATACGAGAACACCAAATACGGCCGGACGAAAGTATCCCGGATTAATGGAACCTCAGCATTTTTTGTCCAGTCCTTAAGAGAGGAGACCCCCTGATCTGCGCCAAACAAAGAGGAATCAGTCTTCTAAACATCGCCTACAAGATCCTATCTGCCGTATTATGTGAACGCCTGAGCCATTCATCAACAACCTGATTGATCCATATCAATGTGGTTTCAGTCTAGGAGAGTCCACCATCGACCAAAAATCCACACAGCGGCAGATCTTGGAAAAAACCCATGAGCTCCAAACCGATATACACCACCTACTCATAGATTTTAAGGCCGCGTATGATAGCACCTATAGAGACGAGCTGTACAGAGCAATGTCAAGTTCTGTCATCCCTCCGAAACTCATCCGTTTACGCAGGATGACGATGAAGACATTTGATATCAAAAAAGGGTTTAGACAAGGCGATGCGATGTCATGGGATTTCCTTAACATCATGCTTGAATGAATAGTTCAAAACTCACGCGCCAACACAAGAGGCACGATCTTTTATAAGTCCGTCCAATTACTCGCATACGCCAACGATATTGACATAATCGAAAGAAAACAGAGTGGTGTCCATTGGCGCTTTCGCGAATATTGAGGCAGCAGTGGCGAAGATGGGTTTAACGGTGGGCAAGACCAGGTATATGTTATCATCCAGATGGGACACTCAATACCGGCGTCTCGGACAGAACATCACCCTCGGCAGATATAACCTTGAGGTAGCTAAGGACTTTGTCTACCTAGGGTCCGCTATTAATTTAGACAATCTCTTGCCAATCGCTGCTTCTTTGCGTTCTAAGAAGGCAATTGGCTAGCAAAGTCCTCTCTCGAACAACCTTAATAAACCCAGTCCTAGTCTATGACGCAGAAGCATGGACTTTATCAAAAATGGATGAGGGTGCTCTTGGCTATTTTGGGAGGAAAGTCCTCCGGGTGATTTTCGGTCCCTTCTGCATAGACGGTGAGTGGAGGAGGAGATACAACGACGAACGGTACGGGCTGTACAACGACATCTACGTAGCCACATTGAAGGTCCAACAACGGCGATAGCTGGTTCATATGGAGCGCATGGACACCAATGCTCCGGTCCGAAAAGCCTTCTAATTCCGTCCGAGAGGGACAACGCAATGTAAGACGCACGCAAATGGAAGGGGACCTCAGCCAACTTAGCATGAGCGGAGATAGCTGACTAAAGATCACGCTTATTGGTTGAGGTCCAGGTCCACCTTGGACCGTAGCGCCACCTTAAGTAAGTATTCTGAGTGACCAATTTAAAATTGGACCAGGGTCCATCTATGTGTATCTCAGTGAAGGAATTTAACAATCTCAACAAACCGGCAAAACCCTCTGCCGATCGCATATCCTCTCCATAAGTCCTATACAATGTGTGTCAAGAGCTGCACATCGATAGCATCGATGACATGAAGCCGCCAGAAATGTTACAACCGTGGTCCTGAAAATATTTTCTTTCCTCTCCACGACACGTACCACCTGGTGGAGCGCTTTGCGATAGCAAGGGAAGGCCTCTGGAGTAGACCAGTTTCATTTAACAGTGTTCGGAAGGAAGCTTCGATTTTTCAGCATCGTCTATCAGGTGTAAGAATTTGCAAATATTGATGGCATTGCCTTATGTAGTTCATATAAACCATGTCCAGCCTTCTTCTTGTTCCTGAACACATTATTTACAATGTTTTCATCTTTCCTGGGTATGGGGATGCGGTATTCGCTGTGTAGGACAACTTATTTTCATTCGAATGCATATGCCTAGCGAATGCCCGGTTCAGAACTGAAGTTAAATGCTGGTTGCACCCTCTATAGTTTATTTAGTGGCAAGCTTCATACCCAAATATCAAACCCTCTTTAAGGAGCGGTTCGCAGAAATCGATATATCAACTCGATACTGTTTCGCTAATACTTAGCTCCCAAATTGTCCTTCCTTTCCGCAGTCGCGGGCATAGCACTGTATTAAAAGGTGTTTCTTGTTCTACTCCTTTCTGATTCATTCGTCTGGATACTGCCAGCACAAAAAGAAAGTAGCATCTTGTACCATATTAAGCTCTTGAGTACCTTTGCCTGGTAGTGAAGGTCAACGTTACAAAGTGAAGGCGTGGACGCAGAGTCATATTCTATCTACCACAGGCTTTTGGTTCTAAGAAACGAATTAACTTTCCTACAGCCAACTTTTCCGGTTGTAGACAAATATGGCCATAGTTAAACATTCGAAGGCGGTATCGGTTTAGTGAGCTTTGATTGTTCCCAGGTCCAAAAAAATGTCCCTTTCCTTGAACTTGTGTGAACTTATGGGGGACAAACTGTCAATGTTGGCCTCTGAAATCCAACTTCTGAAACATCTGTCAGTCTTGAAATCACCAATTTGTTGGCGACTTTTCGTAGACCTTGAACATGCTTTCTTACTTCATTACTTAGATGGTACTACATTGTGGGATGGACCTGGGCCTTAAATAACAGACGTCTTCAGCCGACACATTCATTGGCAAGCCGTCTCCAGAAATACAAACTATCAGCTGGGATCCCTTTGAACTTTTGTACGCCACCTAAGATGCGGTCTTTCTCATGTCGGAATATATTCATTTCCTCGCTCTATGAGTTTCAATCTTCTTCCGCCCAAGTCGAGGTCGCAATTCGTTGTCCTTAAATCTGTATCTCAACACCGCTCTAAACGACTACGGATTTCCTCATCCGCTCTTGATATTGTCTAGGTCTATTGTCTGCAGCATAGAGAAGAACAGGTAATATCAAGCTCCTGTAAGAGCGTGTACCATATATGTTATAACGTAACTACATACATTCATTTAGAATACTTTCTCACAACTAGATGGCGCATGCAACTTATGAACTCATAACCGGCTGCTTAAAATATTTCCGTCGAAGGCAGCCAGAGTCTGAAGCTTAACTTCATCCAGATCGAGTGGACGGAAATATTGTTCATCGTCGTCAATTTTGAATAGTGCGTTGGATCGTGTATTCTAACTGACAGCGGTACCTGTCTGCGGATATAATCTTCCAAATCTCCAGTACCGACTCCGATTCCTGATTCCTTTACTATGTTTCATTTCGAAGTTCATTCCTGCTACATCATCTCACTATTGTCTCAGTTGATAGCTTCTAATGGTCTTTCATGTTCGTTCTGTGAAGTCGTCTTGCTTTCTTTACTCCTCGTAGAGCGCAAATAATACGACGTTTAACCGCTCGTCAAGAAGAGTATGGGACAACACGAGATGCTGACAGGTCCGGCTGGCAGCTGTGGGTGGAGATGCCGCAGAGGACCCCGGAGTATCAACCAGGCGACGTGCCACGCAATTGGGCATCAATCTTTACAGAGAATTTTGGTGAAAGACTGTAAGATGTTCCCTTACAAAGTGCAGACAGTGCATCAGCTGTTAACCGTTGACCGGAAAGCGCGTGTAACCGGAGTGCAAACCGTCCTGAATCTCGACCACGAGGAAGACAACTTTTCATCGAAAGTCATCATAAGCGACGAGGCAGCCAATTTCCATCTCAGTGGATATGTGAGTAAGCAAAATTCTCGCTTCTGGGGCACCGAAAATCAGCGTGTAACCCACGAAGCGCCATTACACCTGCTCAAAGTTACTGCATGGTTACTGTTTACACTGGACGCGTCATCGGGCATTATTTTTTCGAAAACGCTGCCGACCAAACGACTACTGTGGACGGTGAGTGCTACAGAGCTCTACTCAACGAATCTCACCTTCCTCAATTGGATGAATTCGGACTGGAGAACATGTGGTTCTATCAGGATGGAGCAACGGCGCATACTGCACGAACCACAACCGAAATTCTGAGGGCTGTATTTCCGGGGCGCCTAATCTCTCGTTTTGACGATTTGCACTGGCCGGCAAGATCGCCGGATTTAACCGTTCCAGACCTATTTTTGTGGGGTTTTTCGAAAGTCACGAGTCTATGTCAACAAGTCTCGGACTCTTAATGCCCTCAAAGAGAAAATCCGTTCAGAATGCGAGGACCTGTCGTCGGAAGTTCTGGCAAGAGTGATGGAAAATGTCTTCAGTTTTGGCGACGGCCACTTAGCCGATATCATTTTCTCGACTTAATGGAAAAAAATTTAAGATATCTAATAAACATAATCCAAAAGCAGAACCAAGATTTTTCATTCATAAAAAAAATTACAGCCAAAGAACATCGGGTTACAACTTTTGCGCCACCTTGTACATGCCCTCGATCATCATCAAATCAGGAGATTCATTGTGGATGTCCACTGATACGAATACCATATTCAGCACATTAGAGGCGGATTTTCCGATGTCTTACTAGCATTGTTGTCACCCGTCTTGACACTTGATTCTGGTTGCAAACGACTTCTCGAGCGTTAAAGGAATGCTCGATTGGCAAGGTCTTGCGATCGACATAAAACTTCTTCAGAGCTTGGCGATGAACGGAATATCCTCATTCTCGATTGTGCTACAAAAAGGTAGTGATCCGAGTCAATATCAGTGTCTTGCAAAGTTCAGATATCCTTCATACTGAAAGAATGGAGACTGTGATCAATCTGGTTGATGGTTGAATGATCAGGATGGAGCAGTCTACCGACAGACAGATCCCGAATGTGTCATCATGTCAAAATTATGTAGGACGTCGTATCTAAGGCATTGCTCGTATGTTATTTGAAAGAGCTCGTCTTTGCAGCTACTATATTTCTTTTCTGTGGGGGACATGGATGCGTATTAGAGTAGTTGGCGAACTAGTCGACCCATCCCGTTGCACTTCTTAGATGGCGGTTATATCAATTATTGTAGTCTAAAGTCTCTCCTAGAGTATTTGCTTGTATCAAGTATTTCCAAGTCAATGAACAATTCTAATCCGAAACATTCTCGAAATTCCGTTCACTTTTTATCCGTCCCCACTGTAGCACCAACAAAAAAGTTAAATTATTCACACAGCCCTCTATAAATTTCCTCTCAATCATGATCTACGGTCTCGATGTCAGTTTCATTGAAAAACCTCATCAATCGCCCTCCATACACACGCCCTACACACACCATACAGCCCAAAGTGTGAAATGGAAACGCTTTTCATCGTCTTAAGTACTTTTGTTAACCTTTTACCATCGACTGTCTGACGTGGTCCCTCCACTTTAGGCCCATTTGTCAATGCTTGTCAAATTGCTTACGTCCGCCCATAATTATCGATTACGAAACGTCCTCTATCAAAAATGAACTCAAGACCTCAGAGCAGAACTTGACAATCACTGGCAAACCGATTCAGAGACAATGCGAGGAATTTGTTTATTCCTATCCAACCATTCAAAGTTCACTTTTTGTATCTTTTTTTCCTTTCGGTCTTCTGTAGTATCTGATGGAGGGCAGTTCAAACTAAAAGCGGTAACAATGAAAGAAAATACGAAAAACCCAAGAAAACTTTCAAACAGCTTTGCAACACATCGAACAAAGGCTAAAGGGGGGACAGACCATCAATTGATTGTTACGGTCTACTTGTAAAATACTCGTACATATACCATCGACTGGTATGGTATCTTAGATACGAGTACGTACGAGCATTCGTAGGAGTACTCAAGGAGCTTGTTTCTAATGCAGCCCCAACTCATTCTAACTTTAGACGTTAAGTTTCTTCTAAAGGATACTTCACCCTCGTTGCACGGTGCAAACTTCCACAACTTGGTTACTTCCACTCGAGTTATTGTTTATTGAAAAGTTATGTGTGTGCAGAGTTTGCAACAAAATTTCAAAACTCCAGTTGCGGTTAGTTTGTCGGAAATTACTGCAACCATTAGTGCGCCTTATAAGTTTAAGAATGTGCTTAGTGCATGCTAAAGAATTTAATTGACATTAAGTAATTTGTCGGAGGACACAAACACAAGGAAGTGTTGTCAAGGAACTCTTCTTGAAGCGATAATTTTAAATTACTGGATAAAAAAAATTGAGGAACTGAGAGTTAAGACAAGTGGGAAATGGGAGTGTGAGCAGGAATTCACCATCTACCCTTGCAATTTCTTTGGAAGAGATCCTTGAAAAAAATTACATCAGTAACCGCAAGTAGTTCTTATCATAGTGCCCAAGGAGTCTACGAGGGATCTAGTATTATCTAGCTAAAGCAATGTGAGGCAGCATCCGAGTACTGTGTCGATTTAGATTTGCTCCTGGAATGGCATTCATTCAGTCTCAATTTAAAGATAATTCATCTAAGGAACGCCTCTGTGCCTTGACAACTGTTGGCATCGAAGGTGATTTTAGGGTTCTGAGCATGCCAATACCAGATCCTGAACGCTCTAAGAGTTTGATCTCCCTAAAAAGATGCATGCCAGCGCTATCATAGATGTCATCACTATACACTGTCTTATAGGCAAGCATGCAAAAAGACTTGACGTTTTTACAAACGACTTCGACAGAAGCTGCATGGGCGAGGAGGAGGAGACGGTCCTCCACCTATTCTGTGCATACCCAGTTATCTCACAGATCAAGAGACAGGACGTCAAGTCTTCGATGGTGCTCCACACTCTTGTTGGCGAACTTAATGTCGTAATAACATTGAGTTTTAGTTTTAGTGTGCACGCAGCGATTGGTATACCGATGCAACCATGTTCAGGTAAGATAGGTAGAGTGGTTCCAATTTTAGCGAGTTAGTTGGATCTACTCGTACAATTCCCTGGAGTATTTCTATTGCCCAGCACCCAACAAAGATGGATGTTGAACTGCCCCGCCATCGCCCTGATTAATGATCGGTGTCAAGGGCGGTTTAAAAATTTTGTGAGACTGCGTCCAGGAATTTGCTAGCGCCTTGATTATCCGAAAATATGCGGATATCCTTGCAGATATCCTTGCAGATATCACGTTTTTCTTTAGCCAGGACAGGTCTTCTTTAATCGCCTGGAACACGCTGCAGTGGTTTGAAAGGCGGATCTGAGAAAACACCGCCGCCAACCCTGATATCAGTCTTGGATCCATCCGTATAGAACTGACTTGTCGTCCTTGAAAGCATCTTCTTCCCAGACAGATCTACAGGAAATGCTTACACGAAAGTCTTTGCCAAACCAATGTTGGGGCATAACGTTGTCGATGTTGTCTGGAAGTATTCGTAAGAATATTAGCGTAGTTTGGTGTAGTCGCTTTAAGGCGAATAGATGCGTTAGCAGCTGCCTGCTGAAAATATCCAGAGGTGTCAAGTGAAACAGAATATCCAGTGCCACGGAGAGAGTAGTACGTAAGGCGATGCACAGATAGGTTGTCCTTTGAACTCTGCTTAGTTTGCTACAGTTGACTGCATTGTCTAAGGCCGTCCACCAAACAACTACCCCGTAGGTGAGTATCGGTCTTGTAAGCGAGGTGTATAGGCAGTGGGTAATGCGAGGTTGAATGCCCCCATTTGTTCCCGATGGCTTTTTTGCAAGTCACTCTTTACTCTTTGTTGAGTACTAGGTTTCCTGAAAACGAGAACAAGATCAATTTTATGGGGTTGCACTCCAATTCCTTGGGTTAAGCTGTTCAGATTTTGCTGTAAAATAAAATGCTATCCTAAAAATAGGCAACTACCATGCTACCACCTGGTTCCAAGTAATCAACAGTTCATTGACCACTAAGTTCCAGAGACTGGGTGGAAAGACATGGCCTTGGGGCGTATCTCTGCTGATCATCTTTTAGCAGAAGCGACACCCATAAGACTAAACAACTCCCCAAGTGAGTCTTCTACCTTCAGAGCTGACAGCGCAGTTGTGATTGCGGATCTGTTGATGTTATTAAAGGCACCTTTTACGTCCAAACGCGACCAACGCGACCAACGCGTAGGCATTGTTCGATGTGGCTAGCGAGTGAATGTAGAGCCGTTTCCACCGACCTTCCTCCACAACCGTTGACAAAAGTCATAGATCAATTCTAGATCATATATACATATCAATCAGCCGTTTCGTCAGGGTTTTGAGAAGGAAAGATGATAGATAGGTCTGAGATCCTTTCCCCAACATGAGAACATTTTACGACTTTGGGAATGAGAACTACATTGACTTCTTTCCATGCCAAGGGAATGTTTATCATTTCTATGCAACCGCTCATGATATTCACTTGCGTGGGCAAGATGATGTCTAAGGACGTTTGTAGCACGGCAGGTATTATACCGTCCGGCCAAGCAGACTTGTATGGTTTGAAACTATGCAGCCCCCAGAGCGGCTTGTCAGCAGTAGTCCTACTGTTACTGCTGTTACGGCTGTTACTGGCCGTAATTAGGGAGCTACCTAGTAAGTGGGAGTCCAGTAGCTGGAGAATTTGCCATCAGAAGAAAACTACGCGTGGCTATTTAGTCACCATATGGCAGTCATGTTTCACCCGATTTTCCTTACTGATTTTCAAATGCCGAATTAGGAACGACTGTATCTCTGACAGTACAGTTGGAAGGTATAGCACGTCACCTTCGAAAACGGGATTCGTCTGATCGATGAGCGACAACATGTAGTCACAAGGAGAACTCGCGGACCTCTGTCCAAAGGACCGTCAAGTAAGTTAAGATCGCATTTTAGTGGACGCAAGACACAGCTTCAGTGTTATCGGTGTCAGAAAAGTCAGAATTAACTACGAAGTCCAAACGCCAAAACACAAAAAAAAATACTGCAAACGCGTTCGTCGACTACCAAAGCCTTTTCCAATTTAGTCTTCCAGAAGTTCTCGAGAAGACCTGTGTTATCAGTTTCATTGTAAGCAGCCATACGAAAGGCCGGACCTGCTCTGCTGGGTGTTACATGACCACCACACTGCTTTGAGGAAGGTTTAGGAGGTGTAGACGAATGAGTGCCAACGCTATGGTTAGTAGAGCGGTAGAACTTCGGTTTTGCCTTAGGTTTCGTTTTCATTTAAATGAAGACCTCTGTTAATTAAGCTACAAATTGCACTGATTTAAAGCTTCGCTGTGCTAGCTATAATATAATGCCGTTCGTTCTTAAGTCTGTTATCGAACAGACATCCTCTTAATCTTAAGAAGAAAGAGGGCTAATGTTTGGTACGAATTTCATTGTAAAGGACTCGATAAAATGTATGTTACCACAAATGGTGAGGATTCCCAGGAATGAGTAGACTGAGTAACCTCAAGAAAAAAATCTGTACTGGCATAGTTGAGTTCCAAGATGAAAGGACTTAGTTCATGTCATGATAACGTACATCGCCACCTAGCTCTTTCGTACTTATTCACTTACTTTGACGACGCTATAGAACCAGAAGTATCTTAACCAACACCTCTGCAACTAGGAATCGAAGACTCTTTGGACATCTATTCGCCTTAAATATCCTCGCCATCTCAGGTGACTAATGCGCACTTTTCTGATCAGGTCGATCTGACACGTACATCGTGCCGTTCGCTTTTATATGCATCTCCTTCTCAAAAGCCGATCAACGCAACCGGGGCCGATAATCACTCGAAGAATCTTCTTTTCAAAACGAACAGGTGTATCGTCTTCCACCTTTGCTAACGCACATGCTTTTGCAGCGAAGCGATTGGCACGTGAATCTCTGCGTATGATTTCCAATGAGGTGTCATTAGTGGAGTTAATGCCGGAGTCGAGGTAGACAAAGTCCCTGAGTACCTCAAAGTTGTAGCTGTCTATTGCAGCGCTCTATTCGATTGTTGTCGGCATTTCTTGGTTTTGCCCTCAGTCACAGGTAAACCGTTTTTGTCATTTCTGTTTTAAAACTTGCAAAAGTTCCGACCTTTATGGAACAGCAAGAGGTCTCCATCGCCACTCTGGCATCTGAACCTGAGCTTGAGAGAAATATCAAAATCAGGCATGGTCATGCATTAGTTGACACTATAAAACCTATCATACGCGGGCTTGAAACCGATTAAAGCGGTAAGGAATATCGATTTGAACTTTTTGTGTTTTCTCCACGATATGACCTAGCGTGAATATTTAACCAACTGTGGACTTGCCGGACCGCAATAGAAGCAGTCGAATCACTGACAAATACGGTAGACAAGGTCCTGTGAGCGATGTTAAGGGGACTTCCTTTATAGCTGATGTAGCTTAAAGAGTCTGCTTTCTTGAGGATCAGTCAAACGATACTGAGATTCCGTCCATTAGACACGCTTTCCTCTAATCAAGTCTTGGAAATGAGTTGACGTATGCCCTCTACCAAGTCTTTCTTCCATTGGATAAAACACGAGCCGAGCTCTCAGGCGACTCGGCGACTCGGCGGGACCCCCCTGGTAGAGGTCCTTCGCGGAGCAAGAATCCAAATTTCCAAGTCGGGGTGTTTTAGAATATGTGGACTGCAGGGTGCACTAAAAAAAATGTGTGAACGTAAAGTCCCTATCTGCATGGGAGCTGTATAGGTGCGAACTTTCAGCAGAAGTACGAGCAATTCACTGAGCCCCAAAAGCGTTGAATCGCTGCCCTCACTAGGGACGGAATGGAAACGACTAGAAACAACCAGATATGTGCTAGTTCTCGCACAGAGAAAGAAAGAAGCAGAAGAATGTGGGCCCAGCACAAGCAAA
This sequence comes from Volucella zonaria, assembly GCA_963966105.1. NCBI lineage: Eukaryota > Metazoa > Arthropoda > Insecta > Diptera > Syrphidae > Volucella > Volucella zonaria. The sequence continues at coordinate 40,660,072 of OZ014530.1, read as the reverse complement.
CGCTGCAGATTCTATGGCAGAACCAACGAAGGAAAATAGACCACACAGAGAGTCACGTAAAGAGACATTAGGTACGACTAAAGGAGACGCTATGCACCAAAAGTTTGCTCACGTGAGCAGATCCTCACGGACCAGGAGATAAAGCTTGTGAGGAAGAGCCTACTGGAAGGGATGGACAAATCCGACCAAAACTGTCCCATCCTGAGATTTGCAGCCACCTCAGCTAGAGTCGGATGGTTGTCGATCACCTCTATTCTGCGGTGTCTGCATATAACTCAGACCACCGAGGTTCCCAACTTATTCACCTGCGTTGTCTTCATTTCAGAAGCATACAACCTTTCCAAAAAGTTTCTATTAGCGCGGATCACTAAACAAAACCCCGGCGTATCCACAAGGAGAAGAGTGGAGGGGAAAATATCTCATTCGCAGTGGATGAGGTTCCCAAGAATTACATCCTAAACCAAGGATGTAAGGAATAAAAGTACCATCGAGACCAGAACAAAATAAAGAATCTGAAGCCTAAACTAAACATGGAGCCGTCCTATGCGTCGGTTGTCTGGTGGAATAAGCTCTTGCGAAAATACGTGATTGCTGCTTTTACCAGACCCCAAAGAACGGTTTGTCTCGGATTCATGCAGCTTTCCCCGGCACTCCTGGCTCCGCTCTAGACGCACTGTTGAATCTCCCTCCCCTTGATATTCATATCATGGGCTGCATTGTCGAGGCCATCTTATATTTGAAAAGTAGTGGTCTTAGGTACAACACGTACTGGATCTTTAATGACTTTGCGCGTCGGCTGCCTTATGACTCTGGTCTTATGCACATGCCGCCCGATGCAATGACAGCAGAACTCCTGTTGCGGAAAAAATGCGAAATCGACTTTCCCTGTGCCCAGGAATAGTTTCGGCCAGAATCTGAGCCAGCAAAGAAATGCAGTCGGGTCTTTACGGACGGCTCCAAAACCGATATAGGATGTGGCGCTAGAGGACGACAACGTTCGATTTCACTTCACGTTAGCAAAGTTTGGATCTGTATTCCAAGCCGAGATTTACGCAATCCTGATGGCAACGAAATATATTGCGGAGAACCGGTGGAGGTGGCGAAGCATTTACATCTATAGTGACGGCCAAGTTGCACTTAGAGCCTTGTCGAACCCTCTTACGACTTCCAAGCTGGTTCAAGAATGTAAGAGATCACTGAACGCAGTCGGAAGGCTAAATGACCTATGTCTGGGTCCCAGGTAACAATAGCATTACGGGAAATGAGTTTTTCAGGACCCGAACCTACGTTGGGTCTGACTGCGTCCCCAGTTAAGGTTTCCATTGACAATTTGGTCTCATGTGAGCACAACTGCAGATGGCATAACACCAAAGGTTGCAGACAGACCAAATGAATGCTTCCCGACGGCTCTAGGAAGTCAGTGGCCTTTCTGGTGTAACTCAGCAGGAAAGACTGCAGGTTTCTTACTGACGACGTGACAGGGCATTACACTTTTGCACACTGGGTGGCCGTGGCTTAAGTGGTAGTGGACTGGCTTCCAAATCGGAAGGTTCGATGTTCGAATCCCAGCCTCGCCCGAAAGACAAATTCACTTGTTCAGTCAACGAAAATCAATTAAGACGTGTAGTTAATTAGAAATCAACATCAAGCCAACTTCCACTAAGAATTTAGTCTCCCGATTAAATGTTGGATGCCACCCATGGAGCGAAATAACCAGTGAACCCAAACATCTCTCTTGGAACTAGAAGCATTCATTGGTAATTTTGCACAGTTAGCCGCTAAGGGCTAAAAAGGAGCCATTAATTTGGGGCAAGCAAGAACAGCACTCATTTGATGAATTTAAGTCACGTATCATCTAAGTCTCGCGTCTTGTTGTTCATTGTCGTAGTGACCTACAGATTGTGCTCGCCACCGACGCTTCCTCGCATGGGGTTGGGACTATGATCTCCTATAAATATCTCGATGGTACGGAAAGCCCAATTGCATTTGAGTCCAAGACGTTGAATAGGGATATAGGGATATAGTCAAATTGAAAAGGAGGCGCTGGCAATAATTTTCGGCGTTAAGAGGTTTCACCAATATTTATCTGGCCGGTATTACGAGTTGTTGACTGACCATCAAACTCTGGTTACACTGTTCAATCCAGAAAAAAAGTTACCCGTGATGTCAATTCATCGCCTGCAAAGATGGGCCATAATATTAATGAGTTACACGTACTCCATTCGCTACAGGTCGACGAAGCAACACGGGAACGCAGACTGTCTATCTCGGTTACCAGCCAGACGTCGAGTTCGTCAAGTTGGAGGAGAATACCGTACAGCAAGTGAGCGCGTCGGTCATCGCGGCGGAATCACAAAAAGATAGCATTGCAGAAAATTTTTGATCATATAAAGAAGGGATGGCCTAATTACTTACCGCCTTCAGACGCCGAGATGCAGCCTTTTTTCCGTAGAAAGTTCTCTTTGTGTGTGCATACTAAAGTTCTTCGTTTTCAGATAGAGGTTTCATGCAGAGTAGTAGTTCCCAAGTCGTTGCGACTAGTTCATCAAGGTCATTGGGGAATAACCAAAATGAAGCAGCTGGGTGGTCGTTACTGCTGGTGGTCGGGAATCAATGAGGACATTGAGCAAGTCGTGAAACGATACAACATCTGCCAGTTAAATGCCTGCCAATCTCGTAAGGAGTATTCCAGTTGGCCGTCAACAACAGATGTGTGGGAGCGCATCCATATAGACTTCGCCGGACCTTTCAAGAAGAGCATGTGGTTGGTGGTAGTCGACTCTAAGTCGACTCGCATTGAGGTCAATTTTCGCGCTGGAGGGCCTTCCTAAGACGCTGGTGTCGGACAACGGGCCGCAATTCGCGTCCAAAGAATTCGCAGTTTTCTGTAAAATGAATGCTATTCAACACCTAACTGCAGCATCGAATCGAATGGAATGGCCGAAGTATGGTTCGTACGTTTCAAACAGCGTTAGCAAAGAATCTTCAAAAATCGTATGAGGAGAAGGCACTTGCTACATTATTAGGAACCTATCGGTCTACACCGGATGAATCCGAGTTGTCTCCAGCAGAAATGTTACACGGCCGAGTGCATCGAACGATCCTTTCTGCTATGATACCTGAGGAAAGGAGAAGAAGGAGTTTTCGCGGGCATCGATTTAAGTTCTCCCCTCGAGAACTCGTATTCGTCAGACAGTATCAGTCAAAAAATAAGTGGGCGCCAGGAGTAGTTGTACATGGTAGCGGAAGAAGAGTGTACCAAGTGCAAGTAGATGGTAAATTGTGCAGAAGGCATCAGAAACAGTTGCGAAGGCGAACGGAGTTTAAAGAGGATGTTTCGAAGGAAGGCTCACCGTTTATAAGTTTCGAGTTATGCCCACCACTCAACCATAAGGATTGCATTCCAAAACAGATGATTTCCAAGAGGACCGCCTTGGTTTCATCTGCTCAAGAATCTCATCATGCTGTTCTCAGTTAGTCAAAACCAGGATCCGAAGTAGGCACACCCATTCATCGCGACGCACAGGAACGAGTGGATATTGCCAAGACACCCAGGAGGTCTGAGCGTCTGCGTTAGAAGAAGTTGAGGTTTCAACAGATATAAGTGTGGGGGAGCTGTTGCCTCGTAGACCTCCAAGATAAGTGAACTTTCCAGCAGTTGCCATCTTACGAGTTTATTATACGAGCGATTATACGAGTACTAAAGGTGGTTTCGACGAACAGAACGGTAGATTTCTTATATGAGCTACCTCAACATATTTAGAGGTAAGGTCAATAAGAATTTATAGGACTGGTCAAGATGCTAAAATTGGTATGGTGGCGGATGAACTCCTAATGGGCCAAAGGCAGTTTTCACATCCTAAAACCCCTCAACTGGCTCCAGAATATCCGGCTCGCTTGCCCAAAGGCCCCAAAACAAGGCCTGAACTTCTAGGTTGATAGAATGAATTTGCAGTTGATACAAACGGCAAAAAAATGTTGAATGTCCGGACCTTGAAGAGGCCACATCAGACTGCTATAAAGCAAGTATTAGTGTCAACTAAGGAGTGCAATGGGATGGGCCGGATAAAAGGTTGATGAGGAATAGTGACAGATATTACGGTGACTGCTATAGAGATTAGAAGTAGCATCCGTTTGGGTGCGAATTTTTAGTAAGAAGCAGAGTAAGCAAGACCTTTTGAGCCCTCGACACAAAGGAGATGACTTTGCAACAATCGGCATTGACACTAAATTCTGACATCATTATAACGTAGAAACACTGTCAGGAGTTTAACGGCTTTAATCGCAATAAATCGTCAGACCATTTGATCGCATATTATTCAATCCTTCCACAAGTCACTGGTACCCAGTGCTGTGGCACAGATGCCAAGAAGCAGTTAGAAATGCAGCTACTAATGTGCTAAGTTTTACCAGACTACCTCGGCAAAATGTATGTAAGGGAAGGAATTATAGTAACGCAACTCACCTACGAAGCGGTGCTACATAATAAGGTGAAAAGGACCCGTAATCATGTCCAGCCCATAGATTGAATAATATAGGGAGCTTGACGATCATTCCCTTCTTCCAATCGTCTGGAAAACTCTCGGCTTCCCATGTTCTCCCGACAAGTGGGAACAGTAGATTAGCTGATACCGTTGGCGCAGCTAGAAATAGCTCCGCAGGCATGCCGTCAAGTCCTACCGCCTTATTGGCGTTCAGTGCTTTTGTCACGGAAATAATCTCTTCCTTACTGGGGTTGTGGTGCGAATTCGGGAATTTATTTCTACGGACACTTCAGTCTGTTCAGTCTGACTTGGGTGCATATTGCTGGCGAATACTCGCTTTAGAACCGAAGCGAAATGCTCCTTCCATCTCTTCAGCTGATCCTCATACGATATTAGCAATGACCCGTCTTAGCCTTTCATTGGGTGTTGAGTAGATCTTCGGCCACTTATAAGCTCTTTGGTGATTCTGTAAACGGTTCTACTGTCGCACCTCACTGCTGCTCCTTCTGCTTGCGTGGCCAGCGCATTGATGTAATTGCGCTTGTCACTTCTCACGCTACGCTGCACTTCTCTCATCTTCATGCGATATAGGGACTCTAGTTCGTTCCTCCCTGCTGCAGCAGCTGGTGCAATTCGAGCTCTTAGTTATTTTCGTTCGTTGATCCTTCTACAGATATCCTCGGAAAGTCACGCCCTATGGCTTCCCTGTGATCGGCCGAAATCCTTTCAGCACCTGATGTGAAAACAGTTTTCACAGCACACTAATGGTCTTGGATGGTAGCTGGCTGTGAGCTACTGATTATTTCCACTCCTCGTGAGAGATGGTCCCTTAGTTCTCGACGCACTGTGGGAACCCTCAGCCGGTCTACGTTGAACCTAGGTATTCTTGTGTTGTTAGATCTTCGAACGTCAGCAGTGCGTAATTGGACAGTGGCTATCATAAGATGGTGATCTCGTACCAACCCCATGTCCGCTCCTCGTCTGTTTCGGACGTCTAGAAGACTACGACTAATGGCAAAATGGTCGATTTGGTTGGAGATTGCTTGCCTGTCAGTTGACACCCAACTGATTTTAAGGCAGGCCTTGTGCTCAAACAAGACGGTTTGCGTTGCAAAAGTCAACAAATCTTTCGCCGTTGTCATTGCGGTTGCCTAATCCGTGCCGTCCCATGTTTGAGCCCTTCGTTGTCACTGCCTAGTTTGATATTAAAGTCGCCATCACAATGACAATATCGGCGTTGGGTATTGCATTATAAACAGCTCCCAACTGGTTGTAGAAGGTCTACTTTTCTTCCTCAGACGAACCATCCGTGGGAGCGTAACACTGTATAATGGTGACGCGACGTCCTCTCGTCCGGAATCTGGACGTTAAAATTCCTATCACGGTGTGGCTGCCAGGAGATTAGGCTTCTGCGTGCCGTATGTTTTAATAACAGTCCAACTCCATATCCACGGGGGCTTCTGGAGTAGAGTAATACAGTGTTACGCGTTATCTCCCTTACTCCCAATATGTCCAGCTTATATCGCATAAACTCATGTTATAATTGAAGGAATCTGGCGTTCTAAGGTCCTTCACACTGAGAGTCAAGGAGCATCTTCACATTCGAGAAACCAATCTTAGTCCGGGTACAATAGCCAAAGGTCGTCAATGTGTTATTAGTGCTTATCCGAGGCATTAAGTCGGTTTCCGTAGCGGGCTGGTTTCGGTAACGCGGATTGCTGGCGCAGGTTACCTAGTCTAGGCATAGGACCCTAGACAATCTCGCACTTACAATTTTCGCCACCTCGAGGAGGTAAAGCAAGCACTACGTTACGAACTTGATTGTTACGCTGCTGGTCCAACCCATGTTTTGAACAGTCAGTATTTTCCCGATCAATCGCTATGCAGGTCGTATCTCTAACGAACAGCTTTATCAGAGAGCGGACCATGAACCTATAGACACAACCATACGACGACGAAAGTTGCAGTATATTGGTCACACTCTCCGAAAGGGTGACAGGTCCATAGCTAACCAAGCGATGTAATGGAACCCGCTATGAGTACCAAACCAAACTTGCTAAATTGCAACTTGACGTGATGTGGCACCACAAGTTTTTTTTTTTCATTCTCTTGTGCCTTTGTAACATTTAGTTTTTTGCCCGCCTTTTTTTCTTTCATTCCTTTTTGCTATCTTTTGTACTTGAACCAGCGCAGTTTTATTCCGCAACAGAGCGTATGTTGGGTTGCTCATGACAAACTTTTCCGGTGTCTCCCAAAGCTAAGCCACATTCTTGAAGTCCTATTTCAAAAGATCCAGAAGCGTTTTGCCTACCTGTTGGTGAGAGATATCTTATAAGCCTCTGAGTTTAGAACACTGAAGATCTTCAATAAAAGTAAGTTTCGCACATATTTTACAATTTAGAAGAAAAATTCGGCCCAATAAATACATTGGGCACCAAATGTCACAGCACAGCTTTACTATCTCAAATTAGAAGCACGTTCCCAAGGAATTAGAAACCAGAGCTCCGACTCCTAATTTGAAGGCAAGTGTAATCTATGAAATTCCGCATTTGCGCTTTCACCGCAGATACACTATTTTCCTCAAAAAATTTCCATTTGCCCATCATTATTAGGTTTCCTCTGGTCGTTCCATTTACAAGGATGTCGGAAAAATAAACCGCAACCACATTTTCCCATCAAACACCTCCTAAGCCGGAGCAACTAACCGACTTCTCCCCCCCATCCAATCACTCACTCAATCGCCGGCATTTATCGACACCGCCATACGGACCGTTTGTCACTTTGCAGTCGCTATGTCACACTGACACCAATCAGCGGAACCAATTTTTCCCTTCCAACCAAAAGAACATGAAAAAAAAATGCACCACCTCCTCCGGAACAGAGTTTGCTTTCAATATTTCCTCGTCTGACATGGAGGTTCCTCTGCAAAATTGAGAAATGAAAAAGAAAAAAAAAAAAAAAACGGGAAACCATTTCCCAACAAGCTCTAGCCAAATGGTTTTCATTGTCGCCTAGAGTTGTCGGTCGAACCCCTAACTCCCTCGTCGATTAGCCTCGGTGTCTTCCGGTGATGAATGAGTTTGTTCCCAATTCCCAAACATCATCACATTTCACGACACAGACGAACATATGGATGGATGGACGAGCGAACGAGAAATCCAATTGCGAGAATCGCAATCTGCTTGAATAGGAATTCTCCAACTTCAATCGACTCTAGCTTGCCTCCTTTTTTGGAACGATGACAATGGCTCAACCTCAAGCTCAGTTTTAGTGTTTGAACACCCCTGTTCGGGGAGTCCCTTCTGCATTTGTCATCCCATTGTATCTGGTACACACTATCTGACAGATAAAAATCCCAACAACAAACTGCTCCATTGTCTGGTAATAAAACTTCACATTCGAGTACGCAAACAGAGGCGCACGTACACACATATGTACTCGTATACTGATCTATACCACCTAAATCCTCCAACTCATAGCTCAAATGGGGAAAAGTGCATTCGGATTGGAGTTCGGATCTCGAATCACATAACAATTACTCTGACGGTTCTAGAATGAAACCCCCCCCTCTGCGATGTGTCGAAGTCCCAGTATCTGTTGTCGTCGTCGTAGTCGTAGTCGTAGTCGTAGTTGTAGTCGTTGTTGTACTTAGAGCCGTGCCAGTCTTTTATGCAGCCCCCCCAATGGGTAGATGTACATATTAATTCCATTTGGGTTAACCGCATCTCTGAGCGCTTATTGCCGTTTGGGAATCGTTTCGTATCTTCTGACTGACTGACTGACTGACTACCTTCCACTCCTATAGATTCCGTCATCTTTGTCATCTCTGTCATCCATAGCCCTTTGTGAATTTTTCTTGACGATTGGTGATGACTGTTCCCTTCTAATTAAGCCTCCACATTGAGAGTACGAACTAAATGAACACAAAAACGCAGAGCCAAAGTCTCGTAGAGGAGGCTTAAAAGTTTGTCGGTGAACCCATTTCCATTCCCATTCAAAGCGAAACCGCAAAAAGGCTTAGGAAGCGATAACTCAATACGACGACCATCATCGTCGGACTCAGTGGTAATGGTTACGTAGATGGTAAGCTGGTTACGTAGTTAGGTAACTGGGTGAAGATGTCAAGGATGACATCTGTAGCGATGTTTGCTCATTGGTCTCGGTAATTTTCAGAGCCGGAAAGTTATCTCGGACTAGGAACATGAGTTTCATTAGAGGTTTCTGTGGTTGGCCTCCCCCAACTAACAGAAAAACTCGTTGAACAGCCAAATGATGATTTTTGCTGGAACTTTTCGTTTTGACCAGACAGAGGAGTGGTGGGGATTAAAAGGCACTTTGGCTGAATTTTTGTCTTGTTTCTGATGGTCCCCCGGGAGAAGTTGGCCTATTATATTTTATTGGGACATTATCTGAGTGGTAGTCCGTTTGAGTGTCGTAAATTGGAGAAAAATTCGTCGAACAGTAAAACTCTTCGAGTATGGGATTTTGGATTCATCTTTTGTTTGCTGTTTGCCCTTTTGAGGGGTTGTCAGTGGTGGGGTTTAGAGTGGGTTCGGGGCACTTGATTGCAAATGATTTAAGAAAGATATGTTCAGTAGACCACTGAGCAGATTAATTCATCGAAGACGGTTAAGAACATTGAAGTGAGATGTTAAGGCTGCTTCAACCAAATTAGAGAATGCCTGCCTACACTAATAGCTGAAAAGCGGGATACAACATTATTCAATATATTTTCGTATATCGAAAAGGATGTCGTTCCAGGTAACCCGATCAGCGCCAGCTCACTACAAGCTCTTATTACTGACGCAATTGAGTTGAATATTACAACACGCCTGCCACTGATGACACACATCCAGTTATGCTACAAAAATTTTGTGGATACGGGCAATGCTGGTGATTGCGGATGATGGAGGAGATAGTTAGGGATTGCCTGCAAAACGGCGTCCACACTGATATGATAATGTTGGTTCTTTTTACGATCTTAAAGGTGTTACGCAGTTGATGTATGTTAGCTGTATTGTCTGTCGGATCATGACCCATGCATCACCGACAATTGATGAAGTAGCAACGGGCTTTCAGTCAATTCTCTTTACGAGAAGAAGGAAGCTGACTAGTCTGACTCATCCAATGGTAAAAGGTGTCACCATCTGATTTCTAACAAAGTTAAGTATCTGGCTGCCATTCCCGATAGTAGACTTCTTTGGACTTCTTTTACATTGAAAACCTCCGAGGCGCTATAGGCTTCCTAGCAGTTTAAAGGGGCTTCTTCAAGACATCGCGCTTTTCACCGAAGGGGGTCTACATGGCTATGATAAGACCTTTCCGACCATCCCGAAAGAAATCGAGAAAACGGTCTGTCTAGGATGCATGGGGCTTTCACCAGCACCTCTGCCTAAGCTATAGATGCACAGATGAATTTCGCTCCTCATGATTTTCATATCATGGACTACACTCTCCAAGTTTCAAATGAAGTGGTCTTTGGTACAACACGCATTGTAGTTTGATAACCTTGCGGTCTTCTGACTCTGGTTTACGGTCTTATCGCCATGTGATGCAATGAAATCAGAACTTCCCTTCCTGCGACAATATGAAATCGACTTTGTCCGGAAAATAAATTTAATCGGGACCGATGCCCCTAAAGCTCCGATCTACAAGTAGGATGCAGCACTTGACTTCTTTTAGACGTTGACAACGTTAGATTTTACTCCTCGTTAAGACACTTTACCTTCATCCTCCAAGCGGAGTTATTATATCCTGATGGCAATGGACTAAATTGTGGAGAACCGTTGGAGGAAGGGAAGTTTCTGCATGTGCAACGAAAGCCGAGATGGGCTTCAGACCTTCCTGACCCCTCCCACGGCTTTTGAGCTAGTTGGAGAATGCAAGTCTTCTCTGAATGCAGTAGGAAAGCTGAATTCACTGATTCTTGTTCGGGGGCCTGGTCACAATGAGATTGCCGATAAGCTTGGGAGGTAAAGCTCAGAGGAGAGCTTCTCAGGACTCGAGCCTGCCTGAGTTGGATTTCATAGCAGCATACCTGTATATGGAATAACCCTCCAGGATACCGCCAGACAACACATCTCTAAAAGATCAGTTACTTTCTTCCTGACGGTTCTCAGTAGGAAAGACTGTAGACTACTTACTGCCATCGTAACTGGACACAAGAGTTTATCTAAGCACCAAGGTGCCTTAGACATATTCGTAAGTGACACGAAATCCCGAGAGGCTTACTCTGAGAGTGATGACGACAACGCGAAGCAATTTCTCTGTGAGTGTCCAGCATACGTTCGCAGGTACTCGGCGCTGTTGGTACTATAGGCACTTTAACACCGAAGCTTTAAATCATATACGCTTCAGACCAAAAGAAAAGGCATGGTACGACTCGAGCTGTAAAGAGGCTGTCATGGTTAGAGAAGTGTTTTTTCGGTCCTTCAAGTCCAATCCGACAGAGGAAAACCGAAAAAGGTTTAAACGAGTATGGAATGACAGCAACGTCTTTCTCAAGCGTGTGAAATTTCAATACGACCAAAGGTTGAGGCAAAAAATACTATAATGTCAAAAAGGCAGTAAAAATTGTTGGTCGTTCGTCAAAAATATTGGAAATTCTGCCTCATCCTCCATCCCAACGCTCATTTACAATGGCATTCCAGCTGTCAGCTCTTTGGACAAGGCCAATCTGCTTGCTGCACATTTTGCGGCCAGCGCAACACTCACAGATTATGCTCTGTCTCCGCCTAAACTTGAGTGCGACGAATCTTCAATGGGACAAATCCACTTTCGCACTCGTGTAGTTCTTAAAGATCTTAACATTCACAAATCCGCTGGTCCAGATGGTATATCTCCCCTCCTTTTGAAGAGGTGTTCTTCCTCGCTGCCAAAACCATTGCGTAAGCTTTTTCATCAATCCTACTACCTAGGACTCTTTCCGAGAAGATGGAAAGCAGAATTTGTCCAGTCCGTCCATAAAAAAGGCGAATCTTCCTCTCTCTCTCCTCCTACAGACCCATTGTACTTACGTCCCTTCTTTGCAAAATCATGGAAACGCTGATAAACCGTCAGCTCGTGAAATGACCGACAATATGGCTTTCGTAGCAACAAGTCCACTGGTGATTCGATGGCATGTCTCACCGAAAAATGGAACCAAAGTGTACATCAATCTGGCGAAAGCAAGATAGTTGCACTTGATATTTCTAAGGCATTTGGCAGAGTTTGGCATCAGGCTCTTTTGTCGAAAATGCGTGCATTTGGGATCGATGAGTCTCTTCCTCAATGGATTAGAAATTACCTTGCGGAACGTTCAATTCAAGTTGCCTTGGACGGTTTCAAGTCTGATATTCACAAATTAAGTGCTGGTGTGCCTCAGGGTTCCGTTCTGTCTCCGACACTCTTTTTAATTTTCATTAACGATCTCTTGTCTGTTACTTATAGGGGATACTAATATCACTCAAACAATGGACACCCTCGAATATTTATCGCTATTTCCACCACCAGTACGCCATAGAAATCGCCAGTAGCATTCCGTCCCTTCAAACCTTTAACCGTAACATACGTCTCGCTATGAATGCTAATTAGTATACCCTCAACCCCACTTTCGGACGTACTCTTCAAATATCGGGATTCGTTCCTAAGCCGAAAAACTCGCTTGTGGAATGCCTTGCCGGGCTTTCTATTTCCTAGTCATTATAATGTTTAGACATTTAAAACCAACGTACATCGGTACCTATCCTTCTTACCTCAATAAATTTCCTTCGTCCGCGCTGTATGTAAACATTTTAAGGGTACCTTACCCCTTGAGCGCGCGCTAGTTGACAAAAAAAAAAAATCTACCGGAGGCTGAGGAGTTCTCTCCACAAAGAAAATAACAGTGAAAACAGCGCATATATTTAGGCCGAATGGCACTTAATTTCCTACAATCAGAACAAGAACTCCAGAGTTAGTTTTTTTTAAGTCGCCAGTCCTGGTTAACTTAGTTACGTGGGTCTACAGTCCAGGGTGGAGTTGGCCCTTAGTCAATGTGAATCTAAAGTTAGCGTGGTCTTTAGTCAACTACTCTAGACGTTTTTTCTATTTTCTATTACTGTCACCGTATGCCACAGACTTCCATCCATCTCTTGTCAGAGTCATCCCACTACACTTTCTGGATCGCGTGTTATCTTTTTTGTAGCAGTCTAGAGCCTCGGTCTGCCGCCATCTCCGTTTTAGCACCCTGCCTAATTGCTTACTTACTTGTTTGGTTCGGAGTGAAAATAGGCCTCCACACACAATCATTTGAGGTCCCATTCAACTTGTACGCGCGACCTTAGGTGTCCCACGAGTTTGATTCGAAAACTCTGCTGGCCGGAGCATTGATGTCCGTTCGCTCTACATGTCCTATCCATCTCAGGCGACTGATGCGCAGTTTTCTTTCTAGTCGATGTCGCTGTACAGCTTGTATAGTACGTCCCTGAATCTTGTCCTCACAAGCCGGTCATTGCAGACGGGACCGAATATTTTTCGAGAGATTTTTCTCTCAAAACGACTAAGGATATCTTCATCCAATTTCGACAGTGGACCTTACAACTTAATTGTCTTCTTAGCCCAAAGAAACAGCGATTGGCAAGAGTGATTCTTCGTTTTATTTCTGCTGATGTGCTCTTAGCAGAATTTATGGCAGAACTAAGGTAGACAAAGTCCTTCACTATGTAACTCGGGATTATAACTGCCGACTGTGACGTTCTGTCCAATTAGTCGATGTTGTGTGTATACTTGGTTTTGCCCTCATTTTTCGTTAAACCAATTTGACAGCTTCCGTTTCAATATCTGTGAACGCACCGGCAAAAGCCCGCCGCTGAGTTTTGTCAATTATGACGATATGATTGGCGTACACTAGTAGTTCCACAGACTTTAGAAAGATTGTGCCTCCAGGGATCAATTGTGAGTTCCGCATGAAAGCGCGTCTTTTTGTCTAAAAACTTTTTTGACGTCAAAGGTCTCGGTTAAGTCGAAACCTACCTTGGCGGAACCGCGAGCGTTCTCAATCGTCATTCTGCACAGACAGACGAGTTTGACAGGAACGACAAAACTAGACATGGCTCTATATAGCTCGTCAGTGGGTTTCGATTTGGACTTCTTGAGTTTTTTCAGGATCTGTCGGATTGTGAAGATTTGGTCGATTGTGGACTTTCCTGTTCTGAAACCGCACTAATAGGGGCCACTCAGGTTGTTGACGAAGGGTTTCAGACGAGCCACAATGAGGAGGCTTATGTCTCTATAGTTGGCGCAATTGAGGGGTCTCGTTTTGTCTGGCTTGAGCAAACGATAATAAGTTTCCGTTCATCAGGCATACGCTCTTCTGATCAGAACTGAGAAATGAGTTGGGGTGTGTTGTCCACAGTCCTTTCCAGCAGCTCTGAATACCTCGGCCTGTAAGACGCCAGGTCCAGTTGAGTTGTTGGATTTTAGCTTAGATATTGCTATCCCCACTTCGTTTTAGTCTGTGGACAGAAGCGTTGGCTATCGTTGAATGGTCTACTCTGCCTGAGTTGGGAGTCTTGATCGTTACATAGTCTGCAGAAAAAATTTTCCATATTCTCAGCACCGACTGCGACAAGGTTTCCTTCTTCATCTCTACGGATTTCTGTACGGGTCTCCTTGTCTTGGCAAGTTCTTTTTACGTACAATCCGGTGCGGACCTGGGCCTCTACCAACAAGCGTCTCCAGTCAGTCCGATATTTAGCTCTCGTCCTTCTTTGTACGCTTCTTGTTTTCCGCCATTATTTATCGAAAAAGGGATTTCTTGGTGATGGCCGCATGAAACCCAGCACGTCAATTACGGGACGTTGGCAGCGTTGGCACGGATTTTCGATGCTTGATGCTAACACCATAGTAGTTGTTGAGAGATTTCAAGATACATGTTCGGCGAAGATTCTGGCGGCCTGTTGCGATTGCACCTTTTCTACGTTACATGTCCTCACAAGAGTTCTTCTTTGTTTTAGCGTTTGGGAAATCCCCACTAGCACCTTGGGTATAACAAGATGGTAATCCGAGTTAATGTTGACTGCCCTAGACGTTCCGATGACCAGAATACTGGAAGCATGTCTTACGTCGATCGGAATGTGATCAGTTGCGTTTGTATATATTGAGATGAGAAAGCGTGTGCTTGCTATAGTGATATTCCGACCCGCCATAAGGCCAATAAGTAGAAGTTCGTTGCTAGACGTGGTGTCGTGTAGGCTATGCTTACCATCTGTCCTACCGAACTTGTTCTCCTTTCCTATGCATACTTAGGGCATTGCCCAAAAGACTTATCGAGGAGCGCGTATAAACATTTTTACGTACAAATATTTTGGTCTTTGCCCTCCGTAGGGGCATGGGCACGTATTAGATTTGTGTTAGCGAATTCAGCCTCGATGCGAATTATCATAAGACCTTCGCTCACGTGTTGGAAGCACAAAACATCTTGCCTTAATCTCCTACATATGATAAATCCGCATCCGGCTGATTCTTTTCCCTATAGCAATCATCATACTACAATACAATATATGTCATAGCTTTTCATCCTCCTTATGACCTGGGATCGCACTGCCTGGATGGCGGTGTTTTCTGCGCCATAGCAGTCAAAGGTCTCTGTTAATTGTGCGTACCCTGTTAATGGTCCGAACTTTCCACGTGCAGAACCGAGGGTCGTTGTCGATCGTCAATATGAGATTCATCACAAAATAACGCCGATAAGAACAGTCCAGTTTCATAACCGGGGATCTGACGGTAATGAAGCTGAGAGGTCCGTCATGTGTCTGGCACATACGTCTTTAATCAAAATGGTCCATGCTCGGTGTTCCTACTGATCTTTTTACGAGGAGTCCTCTTGCACTGTTCCTTTTGATATGACTATATTCGCTTTAGGACGGTAAATATTGTATGTAGTTCTTAACTAGAGCAGGCAGCGCTTAACGACCAGAGTTATCTTTCCAATTGTTTACTTCTTTTCGCAGTTAAATGCAACGTATTGTGTTTTCTCTGCGATCAGGATACGACTTTTTCGGCACCAGATATTGATATTGGAAAACATTTCCCCAGACGCTAATGGTTTAGAATGATAACAGGCCACAGTTGCTGACTGCTTTTATCTGGTGTCAAAAACGGTCCGTTAATGCCGCAATGAGAATGTTCCACGGTAGTGCTTGTAAAGGTAATCTCCGTCGATGTTAGCTCTATTGCGATGGTGATGATCTTTCCTAAATTAGTTCGGAATATACGATTCAGTGTTAAGGATATTGTTTTCTCATTTAAGGAAGGTATCTACCATTCCAAGGACCTTTTTCATTGTTTCGAATTAGAGTGCCCGAACTAGGAGAATTTTCTGTTCGCTTCGTAAGACAAAAAATAGCAGGCCGAGCAAATTTAACCTCAGCTTTCACTTCACCTTCTCTGTTATTTCATTAACTAAAATATTTTATGCTGGTTGGACTCAAGGGTATCCATTGTACGCAAATATTTCTGTTTTTCTGCGAAAAAACTCCTTACCAGTATAAGCTGGTTGGCGAGGGAATCACCATAATATAATTTCATTTGTGCAGATTTTAGCTTCACCTTGTCAGGTCTCTGTTTGACAAGTAAAGAAACTTGTACGCTTTTTGATCAATAGCCGGAACTACAAGTAAGCCAAAATTCTAAGCATTCCCTTCCTTCTTAAGGCTTTTGGGATTCTTAAGGAGTTTGCAAATTAAAATCTTTTCATGCTGGTGATGTTCAGGACTATGTTAGGAGTATGTATTCTTGAGTTTGCAGAACTTTGATTGCAAACTACTATCTACCAGCACATGCTGGTTAATCGATTCCTTATAGAAATTCTGTTCACAAATCATAGGACAGTTCTATTGGATACATTATATCCTTCCTGAGTGAACCAGCGCCGATTCAAGACAAATGCATCATATCTACAAAATAATACGAGGACCAAGCACTACAACGCCTGTTTATTTGACTTTTAATGTCGAAGCGTATTCGAGTTCGCCTCATAAATACAGGTGACATACCAATACCCATAACACAAAGAAACGCCTTAAAATAAATTTGAATTTTGAAGCTTCCACCACGAAAAACTCAATCCAAGGCCCTTTCAACTTCTAAGGACAACAAATTTAGTTACCACGCAATACCAAAAATAAAACCAAGGACCTTTCGCAAAAAATCTGAAAAGAAAACATCTACAAACCAAAGGACACATTTCCCATAGTACAACACACTGATTTTGATTACTTCAGAGTGAGGAGAGGCCCCCATTTTTCTCCTATTTTGCATGTGATTACCACAAAAAGGACCTCCCCAAATCCTGCTATTTAATCCAGCGGCTCGAACAGAAAACATGAGAAAATACCTAATAGAATCCGTCACAGCACGCGACAATACAAGTACAAGCACTGAAAAATCCTTTCCTCGTCATAAGGAGCGGATATGACTGCTAAAGAACTGAAGGGCTGAAGGACACTACCGCCAGCCATAGTGAACCACGCGATTCCCCTCCTTATAAGCACATAATCAGCTTTTACAATAGATGCTCGGGAGTGGTAACTTCGACCGTACAGAAACGGATTACATAACTCTTCCTTCGTTTTTAAGGCGGCTCCTGGGTTATTAATCACAAAATTCCAAGAGGATATTCGATTTCGAAAAGTCGCTTTCGGAAAATCAACAACCCATCCAGCGACGAATGCTGGCGCACGATGTGACGGGCATCGCAGTAAGTATATGTTGATTGTGTCGGTGGTGGAACTGATGAATTATGAAAGCTAATTAGGATATCGGTTTGAGGGTTTGCCACGTGGTGACTTTGAAAAGACAAAATATTTTCAAAACGAAACGACGACGATGAAGGGCCTAAGAGATGCGGCTGAGATTGTGAGAAGAGTCTAATGGCATACTGAGTGTTTGAAAGTATAACCCTCAGGAGGTGGAGGTGGGAGTGTATTAGTTATTGGTGACATAATGACCTGAAGGGTTGTAATTACGCTGCCAAAGTATAGAAAGGAAGTGAGCATAGAAAATCAATTTGCAGTCACAGCAACAGTAAGGCAGTTAATGGCTAACAGCCATAGAAACTCAGTCGACTAATGACGATGGGTACGAGACTACGAGTATATAGTAGTTGGGGGTAAAACTTCTGACGCTGATTGAGTCAAATTGACGGTTTTTCTTTTTTCGTTCACGGAGAAATCAATCAGGGTTAATTAGTGGTGGAGGTTTATTATGACTCTGTTTTGTGGAAAATGGGGTTGTTCTCACAAGATAATGGGCGAAGAGGCGGACAGAGTTGTATGAATAAATGGATAACAAATATTGTTTCGATCGATAAATGGAATGATTGACGAGGAGTCATGTTGTTATGCTGCAGAGTCAACAATCCAATCCAATCCAAGTAACTTATGAGTCAGCTTCTAAACGCCTTCGGTATTTTTCTCCAACTCAGATGCACCTGATTGAGACAATTTCATGACCAATTCCAACTGCAGACAGACATAAAGAGACGCCAAATAAATTTTTAACTACCAGCAATGGCATTTTATGTGCACAGAATTAGCATTTACCAACGCAAAAGATACAAGTACTCCGTGACATCTCTAGATGTACAGTCATGTTCACGTGAATTCTTTTGCTGAAATGTAGTCCACTCCTTGGCAGAAGGAATTGCCATGCCGGCTCATAGTGTTGTTTTGAGGTGTGGTACACACTCCACAAGTGATTGATAGTAAATGGAATCCGATATAAAGTTTATGTGGCGCACATGGGAGCGTCAAGTGCGGAAGGACATCGGAATGGACTAATGGAATGTGTGGGGTGTAAATACTCCAATTTTTACGGACGTTCTTGTAGGTAGATTATGATGAACGGAATATGATTACAATTTTACGACAGATTTGTGACACTCGTATTAAATGAGCGCAGAGGGAAGGGAGAAATGATTTCATAGTCCTGGTTTTATGAGCTTCTGTGCGGTAGGTTGTGCTCGTTATGAGACACTTGAGGCAAGTGATTTGGAATGAGAGCTGCACCGGTAAGCGGTGACAAATTATTACAGGAAAGACGGAGTGCTTAATGGACTTGTTTTTGCTAAAGTGGGACACAGCCTACCCCTTGATAATTTTTAGGAAATTTAAATATGAAGCATACATACATTTAAAATTAATTCGAAGTACTATATTTACTTTGTACTTGTTAAGGACCGTTTGCACTTAAAAGATACTCAGGTCGGTATGGGTTTCCATGAAATGGTATCTGGGAAAGAGACCTTAGAGGGTCATGGAATTGGGATAGATTCAAAAGAATCGCTGAAACAAGGAATTTTAAAAAACACGTCTAGCAGAGGACTGAATGCGGTTGGACACCATCGAATATACGAAAACTGTCTTACCTACATTACAAAGTACGCTCTAACGTAGAGTTTTTTTGGCAAAACCAATTTATCTTATTCAAAATAGTCCGCTTCCGACTCATCGACCGCGATGTCCTTCAGGATGCTGGTGAACGCCTGTATATAGCTTCTACGTCCATTCTTTCTTTTCATCGGCAAATGCATTTTTTCGAAAGTCGAACGGTGCCAAATAAGGCGAATACGGGGAGTTGTTGAGAGTTAGAGTCCGATTTTTAGCCAAAAATCGGTCACAAGTGACGATCGATGGGATGGCGCATTATCGTACAACTAACACCAGCTTCCTTTCGCGCGATATTCTGGCCGAATACGACGAATACGATGCACCAAATGCTTCAAAACACTAAAATACAATAGAATAGTTCATTAACTGTTTGGCCCGGTAGAACGAACTCTTTGTGGACAATGTCCTTGGAGTCGTAAAATCAAATCAACATGGCCTTCACTTTTCACTTCTTCAACAGGATTTCTTGGGTTTTGGCTCGTCTGGCACTTTCCAGCACTTCGGTGCTGGATCATATTGAAAACACCACGTTTCACCACCAGTCACAACGGTGTAAAAGAAGTTTTTGTTCTTTTTGGCCTTCTTCATGATGTCCTTCGAATGCGGACTTCTGAGTAATTTTTGCTCAATGCTCAATTTTCTAGCGATGACACAAACATACTGTCATTTCGGACGCAACAACTCCGCTTCTATTCGTCCAAATGTCAAAAAATTTTGACAATACATCAGTGAAGGATCTACCTTTCCGACGCATGTACTCCTGTTTACTTTGGAACAGAATTTGTATGTACTTTGAGGACCTACCTGGAGGCTATCACATATCTAAAAATTAGAATTACATCGGTAACCACATACTAGGATACAGTCCAAAAGGCAATAACAAGTTTGGGACTGTAAGGGCAAAAACTGCACGAAGCTTTCCTGATTGCGATCTCTCAATATCTCTCTACAGAAGAATGGAGGGATAAGGATGAGACTAATATATGGGCAATTATGAGCTTACTTACTTACTGACTTATCCGGCCAACGATCCTTGGAGGGTTTTAGCCTGAACTAAAGCCGCTTTCCATCCTTCACGGTCCGGGGCACGTTGCTTCTAGTTTACTACACCAAGACTTCTGGCGTTCGCGAATACTTGATCTTTCAACCGTGGGCTTGATCTTCCTTTTCTTCGTGAACCAGGTGGTTGCGATTCGAAGATTCTCTTAGCTGGAGCATTCTCGCCGATTCGCTCGATGTGGCCAAGCCAGTGCACATCTTTTTACAGCTCCTAGAGTTCGAGGTTATATCTTCTGCTCAATTCGCCCTCCTAGCAGACAGGACCAAATATTCGACGTATAATTTTTCTTTCGAAGGATCCCAAGATCTGTTCCGCTGTCTTGCTTACCATCCAGCATTCAGCTCCATAACGCAAAACTGGCAAGATCAGGGTTTTGTAAAGCATGATTTTGAAACTTCGAGTTAGGAGTTTGGACTCTAGTTGTTTGTATTGTACAAATCGAAGTGGCAGCGTTTGCCTAAGGTTATTCTGCGTCGAATCCCTACTATGATGTCATTGGAGTTTACATTTATCTCGAGGTAGATAAACTCCTTCACTACCTCAAATGTACAAGTGTAGCTCTCGATTGTTAGGTTTTGTTCGACGGATTGGTTTTTGGTCAAAAGCAGCAACTTTGTTTTATCCTCATTCATCCGGAGACCAACACGTTTGGCTTGTTCTTCTATAGCAATAACAGCCTCAATAATGGCACGCTGAGAACGGGCGATGATGTCAATATCATTTGCATAGCCCAGCAGCTGGATAGATTTGCTAAATATAGTGCCTTCTGTGTTTATGCTGGCCTTCCGCACCATCTGCTCCAGCAGCGGATTCCTTGCCGAAATCCGACGCATGCTTGGAATAATTCGGAGGTTTTACTTCTAACCAAGGAGGTTATGCGCCCATAACCGGAACACAAGAACAACTACAAGCTCTTCGGTAAGACTTATGAGCAATGTCCTAAGTATGGAAAGGAAAGGATAGGAAACAAGGGCAGTTGGTAAGCGTAACCTACTCGACACCACGTCTGGCAACGAACTTATACTTATTCACTTCGTGGCGGGACGAAATATCACTATACCCAGCACATAGTTTCTCAGCTCAATATACACACGCACAACTAATCGACGTAAGACATGCAGTATTCTGGACTTCGGAACGTCCGACATTGACTCGGACCACCACCTTATTATACCCAAGGTGCGAGTACGGATTTCCCAAGCGCCACAACAAAGAGCACTACTGAGAGGAGACATAACGTATAAAAGCGGCAATCGCAATAGGCCGCAAAAGTCTTCGCCGAACATGTATCTCGAAATCTCTTAACAACGCCTATGCTGTCAGCATCAAGTGCCGAAAACCAATGTCAAATCTGCCAACATGCTATCACGGCCTTAACGTGCCGTAATTGAAGCGCTGGATTTCACGCGACCATCACCAAGAAATCCGTGTTTTGATAAAGCGTTGCGGCAAGCACATGCAGCTGAACAAGAAGCGCATTAAGCGGTGCTGCAACGAAAGACCAGAGCCGCGCAGAAGTCGCGTAAAGAACATCGACTTTTCCAAAAAAAGAAACCAGAGCACGAGAACCGCCCGATTGAAGATATGGAGAGGCTGCACTCCAGGTATAGCTTACGGAAGTTTTACCAACAGGTAAAAAGAACGTGTCAAGGCAAGAAGACCCGTACAGAAGCCTGTTAAGATGACGAAGGAAACCTCGTAGTAGAGTCACAGTTGGAGAATATGAAAAAATTTTTTCTGCAGACTGTACGAGGGTTGTCTGAAAAGTTTCCGTAAAGATAGCGACACGCGTCAATAAAAGCTAGTGAATGCTAGTTTTGCATCTTTCGACAGTTACTTATCGAAGTTTCAGTCATTTTAGACGCGCAGTTTTTAGTTGACAGTCGTTTGAGTAAGTCGATGTGAGTGTTTTTTGTGAAAATGTAAAAAATTGAGTATCGAGCTGTTGTTAAATTTTTGCTTTTGAAAGGCAATACGCCTACGCAAATCAAAAATGAGTTGGACTCTGTGTATACGGACTCTGCACCATCATTTACCAAAGTGAAATTTTGGTCAGCTGAATTTAAACGTGGTCGTAAGAGCTTGGGAGATGATGAACGTTCGGGACGTCCCAAAACTGAAACCACTGACGACAACATTGCTAAAGTTCACCAAATGGTGTTAGACGACTGCCGGATTAAACTGAGAGAGATAGTAGAGGTTATGAAAATGTCCATAGAACGTGTTTGTTACATATTAAATCAAGATTTAGGCATGAGAAAGCTGTCCGCGCGTTGGGTGCAGCGTTTGCTTACGTTAGACCAAAAACGTGTTCGAGTGAACATTTCCAACGCTCTGTTGGCGCAGTTTAGGCGCAATAAATCCGAGTTTTGGCGCCGATTAATTACTATAGATAAGACATGGATACACCATTACACGCCCGAAACAAAAATTCAGTCAAAACAGTGGACTGCAAAGGGCGGGCCGGCTCCAAAAAAAAGCAAAAACTGTTTTTTTGATGGCGACTGTTTTTTGGGATAGTAAAGGAGTTACCTTAATCGAAGGAGCATACTACGCATCATTACTTGCCAAGCTGAAGGCAGAAATTACGGAAAAACGGTCACATTTGCAGAAAAAGAAAATCCTGTTTCACCAAGACAACGCGCCGTCTCACACCTCAGCGGTTGCCATGGCGAAAATCCATGAATTACGATTTGAACTGCTTGACCATCCGCGTTATTCACCAGATCTAGCCCCAAGTGGCTTCTTTTTGTTCCCTCATCTAAAAACTGCGCTCGGAGGATAGAGATTTTCGTCAAATGAGGAGGCAATCACCTTCGTGAACAATGCAGAGAAAAACGCCAAGTACTATTTGGACGGGTTACAGAGATGGGAGCATCGCTAGGAGAAGTGTGTAAAGTTACAAGGAGACTATGTACTATAGAAAAAATAAAAAAAAAAATTGAGAAAAAATGTCTTGTATCATTGTTCGGTTGGAAACTTTTCAGCCAACCCTCGTATAATGGGGAAAAAACCCAACATCCCGCCTTCAAGCAGAATAATCCATTCAGCTTAGCCAAAACTTCAGTCCACTTGGTCAGAACAAAGTAAGGATAGCAATATCTAAGCTTATATCCAATAAAGCAGCTGGAACTGACGGTTTACCGGCTGAGGTATTCAAGGCTGCTGGAAATGACTGTGTAGAAAACACACCAAATAATTTCTCAGATCTGGCTGGAAGAGTGTATTGCTGATGAATGGAATCTCAACATCGTATATCCGAGCCACAAAAAAGAAGACCCATCAATTGCGCCAACTATAAAGACGTAAGTCTCCTCAACATCGCATACAAGATCTTATCTCCCAATTGTGTGAACGTCTGAAACCCTTCGTCAGCAACCTGATTGGTCCCTATTGCTGCGGTTTCAGAATAGGAAAGTCCACAATCGACCAAATCTTCGCAATCCGACAGATCCTTGAAAAAACTGTCCAAATCGACACCCACTGTCGTTTCATCGATTTCAAGGCCGGATATGACAGCATTCATAGAGAAGAGCTATATAGGGCCATGTCCAGGTTTGAAAATTAAGAACGCTTACGGTTCCGTCAAGGTTTAATCGAGACAAGGTGACGCGCTGTCATGTGACATCTTCAACATCATATTTCAAAGAACTCACAAGCGAACACCGGATGCACAATTTTTCAAAAGACTGTGCAAGGACTGGAGCGGGCTGTCATCGGTGCGTTCGTCAGTATTTAAACGGAAGCAGCCAAAATAGCTTTAGCGGTAAATGAGGGCAAAATGAAGTATGTATTGTCACAAAAAGTGACAGAACATCACAGTCAACCGCTACAATTTCGAGGTAATAACCGACTTTGCCTACCTTGGCTCTGCTACGAATTTTGCCAACAATATCTCAGCAGAAATAAAATGAAGTATCGCTCTAGTAAGTCACTATTCAGAAAAATTAGGGAGACTCTATATAAGACATTGACCTATCCAGCGCTTAAGCATATTTTTTACTGTTTTACTAAGCGCGCCCTCAATACGCTTAAAATATTTGCGCACAGCGCGGTCGAAGAAAACTTGGGGTGGAAGGAAAGAGAGGTACCGATGTACATTGGTCTTAAATGTATGTAAGTTACAATGACTAAGAAATAAAGAGCTCGGAAGGGCATGAGTTGTACGGTTTAAGAACGAATCACGATACTTCAGAGCATATACTTCCGAAAGTGGAGTTGAGGGTGTACTGATGAGCATTCATAGCGAGACGGGTGTTATGGTTAAAAGTTTGCAGAGGCGGAATGGATATATCATCGGTCGTTTCGAGAGACAAATCCTTCGAATAGTATTCGGTTCGGTATCCGTTGACCGGCTTTAGTGGAGAAGATGCAGCGATCAACTATACGGGCCGTACAGCGACATCAGCCTAGCCAGATAATCGCCTGATATCTTTTCTTCGAATTTAACCCGGAAGGACAACTAGTAGACGAGACCTCACCTTAGGTGACGCGCACATGTAGAAGGCGACCTCATCCGACTTGCACTGTGCAAAAGTGGAGCCAGTTAGCTTAAGACCGGGCTAATTGGAGAGACTTGGTAGTTGAGGCCCTGATTCACCTGGAACTGTAGCGCCACCTAAGTAAGTAAGTAAGTAAGTAAGTAGGAGCACCCTGCGAGTGTCCGGCCAACATTCCTATCAGCCAACAGGTACTCGGTGATAATGGGGGAACTGCTACCCTACGCAGAGCTACGTCTGACTAGTCCATTGAGTTTTGTTCTATTGTACCGAGTAAACTAAATAGCGATATTCAACCGATTAACCCGACTGCTAAGGCGTTAAGTTCTTTACTTTTCGTGCGAGCCTCCATCTAGCCAATGCAAACTGTTGTGTTGTTTCCTAACTTGAGGTCCAAACTGAATAGCTTATGCACTATTGACGTCCAGTTTAGTAAAGACAGCTTACGTTCCGACATCGCCCATTATGGAACCCGCAAAACAATGTACTTCAAGTGTTGTGGGTTCAGCGACATATGATGCTAAAGCTTATCTTTGGCATGAAGACCGGAGCACCTTTTTCGGCCATTCTTTGAATTCTGCTTATACATATTATTTTTGCTATATTCTTAGGATATGCAGCCACATACAATTAGTGACCCATAAATGAGGATAGAACGATAGAATGAACTTTGATTGTAGTCTCCACCTTTACTCGTTAAAGCTTATCGAGTTTCGGGTCTAAGAAGACGCTATAGCTCAGAAGGATAGTGATAATTGTTGCTTGTGCTGGCGTAGTGATTGGCAAGCATTACACTTCGTTGAATTCCCAAACTGGTGTCGTCAAAGTTAAGTGCGAATGTGACCGTCGATGGTTTCTTCAAAACGACGATGTTGTACGTCTTTTCTTGTTGACAGCATGCACGATACTTAGTTTTGCCTTCGTTCGCTGTCCAGCCCATTTTCGCGGCTTTTCTATCGATGTTCCAAAATGCTCCACTGGCAAAAAGAATTATATCACAGACATGATCTCACAAGTTGACACAGTTCCTTTTAGTAGCGACTGGCTTTTGAAATTTAATGCTCGCTGCATAGGATACATGCCATCTGCAAAGTTTTTGTGGTAATTAGCCCTTGTTATTGTCTGATCTACCCAGATCCATGAATTGGTTGCATCTTAATAGAATCGAGTCAATTCTTGCTCAGGAAGCCAAAAAATTCAAAATACTGGAACCGTGGTCTATCTGACTGATAGTCAAAATTAGGATTTATCCGTGTCCTTTTTGGATTTTACACTGCGATATGACTGCCTTCGTGTAAGGAAAGAAGTTAAGGTTCGCAATATTCTGTAAACTAGTCATCAAATTCAAGTCCCAAATCCGCCAGCGCTGTGTGAAAACATCTTAAAGGTACAAATAACCCCTTAAGCGCGAAACAACATTACTCTGAAACTACCCCTTATGCTGTTAAGTTAAAACGAAACTTAGACCCTAGATCTACGAGTATGTAAGCCCCTTTGACTTGTTATTCTCTTTTAGGGACATTCGTGCTATTTTCACGAACTGAATTGCCTGTCAGTTACCCGATTTCGATATGAAGTTAATTAAAAGTAAAAAATTCTCTCTGTAGTCACCTCAAAAGACAATAGACATCCTTTAACTACACATGTGCTCGTTCCGGAAACTTAATTTTCCCATCAAATCGTCTCATTCCCGGATTCCTTTTGAGTCCCGTTGCGCTCCCGGATTCTGTAATTCGTTATTCGTGGAATTCCTTCTGAATTACCGAGAATCCTTTGTCGATTCCTTTTTGCTGACAAAATGTCACAGTGACCATCAATTTCTTCTCATTGACAAACGTCATGCCAATGCCACATTGCAGGAGCCCACAGATTCTATTCACTCAATCCGGCGAATCCCACATCGGACGAGAGTGTATTGCAACACGAATCAGTTACGAATATGTGCCTAAATGTCCACACTACTCGTAGTTGTACCTCTACTCTGTGTTCCGCTCTCCTCTGTCCGTACCGCTGTATGGAATTTTTAATTCATTCAAACTGGCTGATCAAAAATTCATGAACGATGATGAGGTTTCGATTGAATTGCTTTACAGCAGCGCAGCTACTCCTACTGCATTTGGCCAGCCCAGGTAAGCCAGGCGGCCCGGCAGCCAGTCAGCGGTGCGTATAGGCAGCAACTGGATGGGAATTCGAAATTCTCGGTACGCATTATGGATACGCGCTTACTGAACACTTATGGGTTCCAGGAATTGTTTAGGCACATACGTTCGGAATAGAAGATGTGCTAGACCTCGAGAACTATGCAGCGTGACTTGAATGGGTTTTTTTTTTGTTTTCTTTTTTGTTAGGTTTTTTTTTTTTAGTACGTATCTTTGTATCTGCAGCCGAGTGAGTCCCGCCCGCATGTGCAACGGTGTGAATCTGCTTGTTTTGGGTTAGTTTTTTCGAGCACGAGCATGAGCGTGAGCATAAGCACGTGTATGAGTACAAAGACGAGGACCGGAAATGCTGTTAAGGGATTTGTTTTTTTTGGAAACGTCCTTCTGGGATTCGATTGAAATTGAACACATTTCCGATTATTTGTCATGAATTGGAAATTAGTTTTGAGGAGCCTTATTGAGTGAGATTTTGTTTTCGGGGATCTGATTGCTATCAGCGGCGGTAGTTCCGGTGTTTTTTTTTTTTTTGGTTCCCTATGGATGTTATCTCTTAAGAGAATAGGAAGCGTTAGAGCATTTCAGATGGAAAACGAGGCAATTCGAAACCATGATGAGTTCTCATCATCAATGCTGGGTTTTTCGGTAATCAAGTGGAATTCATTATGCCCATTCCAGGCTTTGTATACATATTTGTATGTGAGCTCTCTGTAAAATGTCCACCGATCGAAGATTTTTATAGAACCCGCATACTCGTACAAAGGCGTCCTTAAAAAAGTGGCTTGTGACTTTTGAGAGTTGATTCTTAAACTGACTTTACAAGAGACCTCGATATTCGGACTTGATCTAGTGGAATGGGGTCGGTGAATTAACCGCATCCTGTTGCAGACTCTTTTCAGTAGAAATCAACACCATTCTTCACGATAACTGAAGATGGAATAGTGAAATCTTAGGAGCAGTAAATAGCTTTCAAGTATTCTAGTTCCAGTAGGATCTTAACCTCTTTAATCTCTTCTCAAATAAATTGATATGTTTGTGTTACAATACCCAAGCCCAACTTGAGACATTGATTAATATTACGAACACTTCCAACCTAGATGATGTAAAAGTTTCCCCGCATCAAGTCGGTAAATTTACAAGTTAAACTGGAATTTTGAGTACTGGGAAATGAGATCTTCGAGACGAACTTGCTAGACAAACTAGACAAAACCTAAAGAAAGAATGTTCAGAAACCGGACCATATTTGAACCTGTCTGTCCGTATGTCATCCTTGCTGCTAAAGACCCTCGAAAGAATCCTCATTCTATATATCAAGGGCAATTTCAATCGCGAGCAGCCCGCCTAACAAAAAGATGGATCGGTTGAAAAAGTATTACACTCCTTCCTACTGCCCATTGAAATATCACTTCCTTTCAAGGAGTATACAATCGTGGCACTCCTTGATATCGAGAGAGCTTTAAACAATATTGATACCACCTCGATCATCCTCGTCTTTAGCATGATCCAACCTTTGGCCGCTGTTCTACAAGAATGAAACCTCATAGTGGAACACCTCCAAGAAGTTCAATCTTTTCTACCTTTGGAATCCGGTCTTCAATAGGCTGCTTACCGAATTAGAGGACACGGGATTTGGTATGACTGGCAAGTACCCACACACTCTCTTACCCTCTCAGGCTGTGATTTTCGAGTTCATAAAGGAGAAACATCGAAAACCCCCCAAAATGTCTGATCCAAAGTGGAAGCACTAGCTTGCATAGAGAAACACGGAATAAATGAGACATCGGGCTGAAATTTATTTCAAGTGTAGCACACATGTTAAATTTAAGTCTGGGATTCGACATCGTTCATATGACCACCGCGAGCACGTTTGCAGTGATCGATTCATTGGAGCCAATTGTCCACCACTCTTCCACACATAACGGTGGGAAAGTTGGTAATTTCGCGTTCGCTATTGTTACTAAGCTCCTCTAGCGTTGTTGACTTGTTGACCCCAGAAAAAGAAATCCAACGGCATTGGATCGCATGATAAAAGTGGCCATTCGACGGGACCATTTCTCGAGATTACACGGTTACCGAACTTCCCCTTCAATAGATCAATTGTCTGATCAGCTGTATGGCATGTGCCACCAGCTCGTTGGAACCACATATCACTGATGTCAAGTCGATCCAATTCTGACCAAAAATGGTCGTCCAACATGGCACGATAACGAACTCCATTGGCCGTAACATGGGGATCATTTTCATCAACGAAAAAATACGGTCCAATCTCACCTCCACACCACAAGGTCACTTTTTCTGGATGCAATGAAGCCTCTTGAAGCACATGAAGGTTGCTGTCCAGTACCGCATATTTTACTTACTGACAAAGCCATTAAGCCAAAAATGAGCTTCATAGCTGAAGATGGTTTTCCAATGAAATTCAGGATTGTCTTCAAGATTTCGCAGAGCCCAATCCATGGCGCTTCAAATGATCAAGAGGCTTCAGTTCTTGAGTTAATCTGATCTTGTAAGGGTGTAGGCTAAGATCTTTACACAAAATTCGCCACAATGTGGACTGAGAGATTCTCACTTCCTGTGAACGGCGTGGAATCAACCGATTTGGCTCATTTTAAATTGAAGCTCTTACGGCTGCGATATTTTTGATGCTTCAACCAGTGCGTTATCTCACTTGCACAGGAACATTCAATTTATCCACTATAGGACGCACAGCCTGCCTTAAAAACGACTTTAAAACGAATCTGCAAGCACTTCGAAATTGCAAAGGTAATCTCGTCACTGACCAACTGGGAATTGTGGATGTATTTTAGCAGCACTTGCGCAGTTGATTGATGGACATTTCCAACAGAATGTGATAGGGCAAGCAGAAAACACATCTCCAGTCGATGAATTTGTTCTCCCCCTTTCGAAGAAGTCGGTACGGATCACCTACCATCTGAGCTCTTCAGAGGCGGAGGCAATGCTTTGACAAGGAGCATGCAGCACATCATTTGCAAAGCAGTACAACAGCATGCCCAACAACTGGAATATCAGTTCTACCTGTCCAATCTACAAGAAGGGCGATCCTATGTCCTATAACAACTATCGAGGCATATCCCTACTTAACGTCGCTTATAAGATCCTATCCAGTGTACTGTGTGAACGACTGAGCCGTACAGCACCGCACAAATCCGCCAATATCAATGCGGCTTCCGGTCCGGCAAATTGACATCAGGCCAAATTTTCACATTAAGACAGATCCTAGAGAAGACCAACGAGTTCCAAGTCGACACACACCACCTCTTCATCCACTTCAAAGCCGCATATGATAGCATCCATCGCTCCGAGCTATATAATGCGATGGCCAAATTTGGGATCCCGCGATAACTGATCGGGATGTGTCGCACAAAACTGGAAAACTCGCGATGCGCCGTGCAGTGTGCACCGGATTTCGGCAAGGAGACGCGCTGTCGTGTGACTTCTTCAATTTAGTACTTGAGCAGATGGTACGACGACGGGCTAAAATCAACACGGAAGGTACTATTTCCTCCAAGTCCATTGATATAATCGTATGTTCCCAGCGTGCGTAATTAAAGCTCTTACGGCGATTGAAGAAGAGGCTAGACGAGTTGGTCATACGCATTGCCAACGCTTTCCATCAATTCAGTGATACCAAAGCAGAACTAGTGTTGGAGGCACAAGTTCCGCCTCTGGTATGAGTCGACGCCGATCTAAAACCTCTTACTGATCTTACAATCAGAGCACCCTGCAACCCTACATCGGGTGGACACCAACTTGAAGACTCTCCCTGCGTTTCAAGTTTAAACCACAGTCACCGTGACGCCCTCACTAGAAGCCTACCTTTTGAAGTCAGGCTAGGATCGCGGTACATTGACTTAAGTTTTGGTAGGAACTACAGGTGGTCCTGACACCAACAGGACATATGACCTGCAGATTGTAAATGGTCAAATCGTAGAAACCTTCAGTGGTGTTAAGTTCAGAAAACGGTTACTAACGGGTG
The DNA here is from genome assembly GCA_963966105.1 of Volucella zonaria. Lineage (NCBI taxonomy): Eukaryota > Metazoa > Arthropoda > Insecta > Diptera > Syrphidae > Volucella > Volucella zonaria. Next base: position 40,629,468 of record OZ014530.1, on the reverse strand, counting down.
ACCAGATAGCAATGATAGTTCTTCCAGTTGTTATGTTTCAGCAGCTGTCAAAGTTACAACTGACATCCAGCTGTCAAAATATTCAGTAAGCTTTGCACTTTTCGGCATACATCGTTTTACGTTCACATCGTTGCCGAACGTGCGGAAATTGTTAAAAATATTTTCGAGATTAAGGTCATTTGTCATTATGGCTTCAATGTGCAGACAATTCGTCGCACCGTGGAAAAGCTTGAGCGTTAGCACAGTCTTTTGGATCTGAAGCCACCAAGCAGATAGAAATTGGTGCGAAATAAAGAAAACATAGCCGCCGTAGCGGCCAGTATCGAAGAAGACCTAGAAATGTCGATTCGATGCCGGATTGGGCATCTTCATAGAGTCACCCCGGCTCATTTTGCGGTTGGATTTGGGCCTACATCCATATAAGATTGAGCTGACGTAAAAATTGAAGGTGGATAGACAACGCTGTGAGTTCGTTATTTGGGCGCTGGAAATATTGGCCGGAGATCCGGATTTTGGCCAACAAATCATCTTCTCGAATTTGGGCCCATTTTTGACTCAGCGGCTATGTCAACAAGCCAAATTGCCATTATCGAAGCGAACACAATCCATAAGTGCTCGGCCAAGCATCAATGCATCCACAAAGAATGACTGTTTGGTCTCAGGTACAGAGCGATGTTAACCGACTTTCTGTGGTGATAGCTCGACAACATCGATATATCCGAGATGTAGTTCCAACAAGACAGCGCTACGTGCCATACAAGCGACAAAAATCTTAAAGTTGTAAAGGGGAAATTTGGCGACTGGGTCATCTCACGGCGAGCGTTCATCAATTGGTCGCCGCGATCATGCGATTTGACACCACTCGATTATTTTCTCTGGGGCTACGTCAAGTCCTTAGTTTAGGGTAACAAGCCAACTACTTTGGTCCAGCTCGAAGCCAACATTCGACACACTATTTCCGGAATAACGCCCCAAAAATTGGACCGACCGCTTGAAGCACTGCCAGCGAAGCCAAGGCGGCTTAATTATAGGGACACGGCACCCACAACTTTTTGCAATTTTACATCTAGTCAAAACTGGAAGACCCTTTCAGATTTAAACCACAGCCAATGTGACGCTATTACTAGGGGCCTAGCTCTAACAAGTCAGTCCGGGCCGGCGTCCGGAGGGCCCTGATTCCCATGGCACCTTGGTTTTTAAGTCACCGTGAGAACTTCCGGTAATCCTACCACTCAAAATGACCTGTGAGCGACAGCTTGTAACTGGTCAAATCGTAGCAACCTTCGGTGGGGTCGTCTAAAGATGTTTACGATAAGACCAGTGTTTGCTGGTAGGTAGCGCTTTTTATTGAACTACCATATTTGATTAATAGAAGAAGCATCGTCAATTGGGCGGGGGCCCATGGAAATTTGTACACACAAATCGTTCAGTCTACACACATGCTGTACCGTCTTCCAAGCCGAAGTGTCAGCTATTTAGAAGGCCGCTGAATGGCTTAGTCTGAATCCAATATCCTCGTCGGATATTTCAATAGGCAGTCAAGCAACGATCAGATCCATAATTTCGAGAGTGGTGCTCGTAAAAGGTTGCGGCCCATTTTTCATCGAGCACAGCACAACCCTCGGACGTCCCAGGGAACTGCGTCGTTGATGTGCTGGACGGACTCGGATTCTTAGGAACAAATAAGAGGCAGCTTGACAACGGAAACCATCAATATCCTACGCCAAATAAATGACACACTTTCAAGCACTCTCTAAGGCCAGTTATGGGGTATCTTGCTCATTGAGTCTGCAAATTACGTTATGTTCACATCGTCGTAAGCATTTTTAACGGAATCTTGGAATGGATATATCGAAAGAACATATTCGGCAAATTTTATTGTTTTTGTTCCCGAAAAACCAGAATGGAAGTGATGCCACCGCAGCAACCCAAAATGTGTATGGAAAGGGTGTTGTCAGTGAGTTCAAGTGTTGGAGTTGGCAATTTCTTCCTAAAGACTGAACCTCGTTCCAAACCAAAAGAGCTAGATGATGAGCTCCTGAAGTTCACCGTCGAAAGAAACTTACGTAGGCAGAAGCGCAGCGTCAGAATCAATGATGTGTTTATGAACCGGATCGTTACCGGAGATGAAAAATGGATCTCCACCAATGGATTTGTGAAGAATATTGACCAGCCCAAGATCCCAGAGATGGACCTCCACCCATTCAAAGTGTTACTGTCTGGATGCCGAAGAAAAAGTCGGCTGCATCTCTGCGTTCCTCGAAGAGCAAATCGAAGAAAACGGCGCTGGATGCTTTTGGTTCTCGAGATATGAACACGATAATATGGGGACCACATTTGACTGGCGTAGTCTAGGAGGAGGCGACCTGGTCACGTATGGATTGGTGAATTCTTTTGACCACCGTTTTACAAAACCCAGTACAGAGCTGGCTTCAAGGATTATCCCATCAAATTAGGCTCCCTATCACGCAAAATGCCGAGGTCGCGAAGACATTAAACGGAGGAGGTAGGTTGGTTGTGGAGAAGGTAGAGTTGGTTAATATAAAAAGAAGCGGACCTAGATGGCTGCCTTGTGGAACTCCAGAGGCGGCCAAAAATGGACCTAAAACGAACACTGTAAAAACGGTTTTCCAGGTAAGAGGATATCCATTTTAACAGTATGGGCTCAAAGGCGAGGGCAGACAATATTAATCGATGAAAGATTTTATCGAAGGCATTGCTAAAATCGGTTTCAATTACATCGACTTGGTTGCCATTCTCTAGGGCTGAGAGGGCTAAAGGATACGAATTCAACGAGATTTGTGGTGGTTGGCCTACCCTTCAGGAAACTATGTTGTCTAGGAGAAATAACTAATTTGCATTGGAAATTTAGAGTTTCATACAAAATACTTTCGAAGAGTTTGGGTATATGGGAGAGGCTAGCGATGGTTGGTCATTTCATTGTGGATCGGCGTTATGAAGGAAGTTTCCAAGCCTGAGGAAACGATAGACAAAAGAGATTAGAAAGGGCAAGGGAAAGAGAGGGAGAACATTTTTTAAGAAATATGGCAGGGGGACCATCTGGGCCGGGTGTGAATTCGTCATTAAGTTGGTGTAACTTATATTCGTTAAAAGACGGGTACAAGGTGTGAGGGAGAAGTGGGTCATTGGAGAACTTCATTAGGTAATTGAAATAGGATGGATCTGATACAAAGAAGTCGTTAGTGACGGATTGTTTAAAATAGGTGGCAAGCAGGTTGGCAATGGTGAATGGATCGATTAAAGACTTGTTATTCAAAGAGGGTGAAAGAGGGTAACCATCGGAGTTTCCTTTGTAGTTAGCAAATTGGAAAAAGGACTTAGGGTCGTTCATAAGGTCGGTCATTGTTAAGGTAGCGCCGGTAAAGGGGATCGTAAGGTTCGGTGAAATGAAGATAAGCGCCAAGATAGTTGAAATAGTCGCAAAAGAATCTGGTTCGAAGGAAAACAGCCCAAAACTTGTTTCTCTTTTATTTCGTAAGGAACGAAGCTTGCGATTACACCAGGGAGGGCTAGTAAAGGAAAAAAGAATTAAATATTTCTTTATAAAAAATGGATAGGCATCATTTGTACTTAGTTTGTGAAAGTTAAAGGGGGATCTGCTGAGATAGTCACTGATTTTGTGAAAGTTTGCCTTATGAAAGTCGAAGAATGAGAGAGTTGTGGGGGGAGTGGACTGAACAGAAGATATATAGGGAACAAAGTGAGACTGAGGAGTTAATTGAATCTATTGTGCCTGCTCATGTAGTTGGATATACCATTGACTTGACATAAGCTTCAGTCTGTTAAGCGATCTAAGAAGAGACATTCCTTAGCTGAGTTGGCATTTGAAGCGACGAAAAACGATTGATCATCTGATGGAGTCCACTGTAGCTAAGGAAGATTAAAGTCGTCGAAAATAAGGATATCGTCAATAAAGTCAGACAGGTCATTTAAATGGTTAATCGCATCAATAGCAACTTGGTAGGATTCGATAGGTTGAGCTGGTAGTATGTAGCAGCATATAACGTAAAGGGACTTGAAAGGGAGTGTTATTTTTTATTACGACAAAGTCAACTTTAGAAGAAGAACAAATGACAATGGAAGAAGAGTTCAGGCTGTTGTGGATAGCTAGTAGAACGTCTCAACCGAGGGATTCATCATTTGGAAGGGTAGGATCGTCATCACAAAAAACATTAAAAATAGGGGGGAACAATTCCTGGTTCTTTATGTCGGGAATCAGATTAGTCTCAGTCAGGGCATAAATGTTAAAGGGAAGAGCATACGATTGGCTGCATGTTCCAGCTTAGGTTTGATCGAGCGAAAGGTGGTGGTTAACTTAATTTCAGACGATTGCAAATCAGCGGCTAAAGAACTGATTAGCGAGTTTGGGGATGTGTTTGATGGGTTAGGTAAGGAACCTGGAAAGTGTCACATTAATCTAAAACCTGACTCTGTGCCCGTATTACGATATCGCAAACGAATTCCAGAAAGCCTTCACCAGCGTCTTAAGACAGCTTTGCAGGAGATGGAGAAATGAAAAGTTATCTCACCGGTTGACTATCCAACGGATTGGGTCAACAGCTTGCAAATTGTGGAAAAAGCAAATGGCTCTCTCAGATTATTGCTTGAATCCAAAGCCGTTAAATAATTGTATTCGGCGAGAACATTTTTTAATCCCAACAGCGGAGTCCGTCATTGGGCGATTAGCCGGCATGACTGTTTTTACAGTCATGGACCTTAAAAATGGGTTCTGGCATCTGAAACTGGATGACCAAATTTGACGATATTTTCTTAGCCGGTCGGACAGTGGAAGAGCACAATACCGTTGTGAGGAAGGTATTGCAAATTGCGCGTGACAACGGTGTCCGATTCAATAAGGAAAAGCTGCAGCTAGTGCTGGCAGAGGTTCGTTTTATGGGGCAACAGGTCTCAGCACCGCAAGTCAGGCCCAATCAAGAATATCTGAGGCCATCATCAACATGCCATTGCCTGGAAATAAATCAGATGTTGCTCGATTCCTCGAGATGTTGAAATATGTAAGTCAGTATTTGCCAAACTTGTCACAGCGAACGGCAAAACTGTGTGAACTAACACGACTGGATGTTGAGTGGCGTTGGGGCAAGGAGCAGGGGGCAGAAATTATCGCTTTAAAAAAGAACCTGACTGAAGGGCAAGTATTAAGAATATTTGACCCGGCACTGCCAATAGTATTGTAATACAAACCGACGCTTCAAAGGTTGGATTGGGGTCAGTACTATTGCAGAATAACCAACCGGTCACATATGCATCTCGTAGTCTCACAAGCAGTGAGCAAAGGTGGGCGCAAATAGAAAAGGAATTGCTGGCAGTCGCCTTCGCATGTGAGAGAGATGCCACTATTTTGTATATGGCCGTGAAGTAGAAGTGCAATCTGATCATCGACCACTGGAGGTACTGATGAACAGAGAAATTGACGACGTATCTGCGCGACTACAGCAGCTGGTCCTAAGACCGAATTAAGTATGTGTCAGGTAAAAATATTCCGGTAGCCAACTGGCCTAAATTGGCAGAGGATATAGAGCTGGCCGTTAAAAAGTGCCTCATTTGCGAAAAATATACTCGAGCTAACCCAACTTACACAGCAGGAGTTTCCCCCATATCCGTGGCAGGTGCTTGGAATTGACATGTTTGAGTTGGCCGGTAGAGATTACCTGGCAATGAAGGACGCGTATTCAAACTGGTTAGTGAAGGATAAATCGATGACGACGATTATCAATCCGGTCTGGCAACTCTCCCTTTAATTGTCGACAATTTCATCAGTTCACTGATAGGGCCAACATCACATTGACATTCTCAAGTCCGGGTTATCCGTAGAGTAATGGACTAACCGAAAAAGGTGTAGCAATTGCAAAGAACTTGCTCAAGAGATGATTAGAGGATGGGTGTCCACAAGAATTTGACAATCGAATCGCCAGCCCAATTGTTCTTTGGGCGGAGAATTAAAACAAAGGCACCAATTAGTACTAAACTTCTTCTACGGGAGAGGGTTTCGGAACATGTTATCAAGGATAAGTTAATTAAAAAACGCGAACATCAAAAGCTGTACTGTGATCGTCAAACCCGCCCCTTGTCCAAGCTTGAGATTGACCAAAAAGTTATTTTTAAGAAAAATACAAAATGTTGTTATGGTAGAGTAGTTGGTAGAGTCAATGACCACTCGTTTATGTTATTGGACCTGTCAACTGGTCGGATCGTCAGACGTAACCGCCGTCATCTAGCGATTACTTTAAATAGCAGACAAGAATTGAAGGACTCCAGAAATAACGATGCTATCCCGAATGCATATGGTGAGGGAAATGCTGCTAAAAGTGGTAATGAATCAACTGCTGCTGAGAATTATGCAGTGAACGCGCCAAACGGATCTAGTGGTGGCGATGCTGAAGTCAGCGGAGACATTCTCACCACGGACGAATCTGATGTAAATTCAGAAACAGGTGCCGAGAATGGGCCTGTTGGTAGTCAGCCACGACGTAGCTCACGCGTCTGTTCGTTAAGGTAACTGGAAATATTAGGGTTAGGATTTGATTTGAGTAAGGATTTGAAATAATCGCTGTAAAAGGAAAATCATGTAACATACATGCTAAAAGTGGAACCACTGAACGCATTGGTGGATATGTGATTTGACAGTTCAGTAGTTAGTTAGTTTAGAGCAACCAACGAGTACACTTCACTGTATTACCAAGAAAATAAATACAACTAATTTCAAATTGAACACGTTATTTTATAAAATACACAAGACATTTTACAAACGTAGTGGCCGAATGCAGCGAGGTCGTCCGACACTTTCTGAGGGGACATGCTAAAAATCTCGTGGTTCCTGACGTAATGGTCCCTGAGACTGATAGGGTCGGTAGGGAGGCGTTCCTGATAGATGGAAGCTATGACGCTGATTTTGGTCTTTGCCTCGCAACCAGACTACTCGTATTAACGCAGAAGTCTACTGTCAACAGCTACGCAGATTAAAGTCGGCACCAGGCCAGGTTTGGTTAATTGAAAGAATACACAGTTAGGTTGTGAAAAAATGTTGCATCCGCCTTATTCTCCAAATTTAGCACCTTTAGATTTCCATTTGTTGCGAGGTCTACAAAACTTCTTTGATGAAAAAAATGTTAGATTTTGGGATGGTTTCTAAGAGGCTCTTGAGCTATTTTTACCTGAGAGGTTGGCAGAAGTATTGTCTAATGCAGGAAATTACATTGGTGCAACAGACATTCAAATCGCGCAATACTTATGTTACAACCTTTTATTCCTCACAAAGATATCTAGAAAACGAGCAATCTGTGGCATACGTCCTCTGCAATTGTCCTGCCTTGGCTTGCACTAGAATGTCATGCCTATGCAGTTACCACTTCCAAGATCTAAGTGATGTCTCCTGTAACTGATCTTGATATATTCATCAAGAAATCTCTTCAGTTCCAGGATTAGTCAGGGCATCGCCATCCTGCGCTCTGTTAGTAGTATCACAATGAACTTAAAATTCTGAGTCTGAATGCATCTCTACGAGAATCACTCTAACAAAAGTTAATCTATCCAGCTAAGTTTAACAGCCAGTTGCAGATATTTGAAATTGATGTTAAGTGACTTTCGCCTTGACGGTTTTGCATCCGAGGCATCTTCTCGTTACACGGTATAAAAGAAAGTACGTCTGGGACTCATTGGAAACGTTCACAAAATCAACGTTTTTTCTTAAATACCGGAGTGCTTTCCTAACAATAAAAACTTCAGCTATTCCGTTGTAGTTAAATCAAAAGAACATCGAGTGCAATAAAAACTACACATTCTACAACAGATAGCTAAATAAAAAATTATAAACTTTACAACTTACGACGCCAAAAATTAATTGTAATCGTCTTGGCTTCCAAAACATACCTGAAAAGAGAGAAACAAATAATGAGTCTTTAGATTTATTGTCATGACAGAAAAATTAATGTTCATAAACTTATTGGCATTCACAACGAGCGCCCAGATGTTGGGACCAAGCCCGCACTCAAAACCGAGCAATCAAATTGGTTATACGAGTACGAGTATACTGTCTAACTGCTAAGTAATAAATTTTATAGCTTGACGCAATGGAGACTTTTTATTATATCAACCAAATGTAAAAGACATTAGTTTGGCATAAATGAAATTAGCCATCAATCTATTCGGGGCTATTGTAACCAGCCAGTAACCTCCAGATTACAAATCATAAACCAATGACAATTGTTTTATTGTGTAATCATGGAACGCTACATTGATTTCAGATGAACACTTACCCGTCGGACTTTAGATAGACTTGTATCATCAAAATTTTTTACTGTTTTTAGTGGTTCGAACGGATATGCACGGGACACCATAGATAATAAAGTGCCGAGATGATTATTTCTGGACTTTCTGAGACGAAGATGTAAGGGGAGTTTTTTTTTAGAGGTTCGGTTTTTAAACTGGCAACACTGTTCCTGCAGATTGCCAATTTGACAGTTGAAAGTTGCCATTTTACGATGAATAGATTAACGCCAGGACAACGCGTGCAAATTGTGCAAACTCATTTTGAAGACCATGGTTCGGTTCGCCAAACTTATCGTGCGCTATGTCCATTTTACGGTCGACATAATCGTCCATCTCAGCAAGTTATTCGGAACAGGATAAATCGTTTTCGCACCACTTACACTCTACGTGGATAATACGCATCCCCAAAGACGACAAACAGTGCGAACAGAAGAAGTTATTGCCATTGTGGAGCGCAGTGTTGAGAAGAATCCGAATGAGCCGATTCGCCATCGTGCGCAGCAATTGGAGCTATGCCCATCCACTTTGAGTAAGATTTTACGGAAAGATTTTGACTTAAAGGCTTATAAGATCCAGCTTTTGCAAGAGTTGAAACTGCGCGACCATTATACGCGTCGTAGGTTCGGCGAATGGGACGAAAACAGAATTCAGCTTGCTGCTCATTTTCGACGCAAAATTTTGTTCTCCAATGAGGCCCATTTTTGGCTAAATGGATATCTGAACAAGCAAAATTGCCGAATTCGGCGTGGGGAAAACCCAGAAGTCTTTGTCGACCATTAAAACTCACTGTTTGGTGTGCTTTATGGGGTGGTGGAATCATCGGCCTATATTTCTTTAAGTACGATGTCGGACAGAATGTTGCCGTCAATGGAGAGCGCTATAGAAACATGATTTCTGACTTCTTCGCTCCTCAGTTGAATGGCATTGACGTGACAGAGCTTTGATTTCAACAAGATGGCGCAACATGCCACTCGGCGTGCTACACCGTCAATTTAATGCGGGAAACATTTGCTAAGCGCATAATTTCACGTAAAGGACCTGTGAACTGGCCTCCACTATCCTGTGATCTCACACCTTTAGATTACATTCTTTGGGAGTATGTGAAGTCACTAGTCCATGCCGATAAACCAGAGACGTTGGACGGTTTGGAAGTCAACATTCGCTGTGTTATTACTGATATACGGCCCCAGTTGCTCGATAAAGTTGCCGAAAATTGGACGTCACGATTGCTCTTCATTCAAGCTAGCTGTGGCGCTCATACGCCCGATATCATATTTAAGCACTAATGGCATAAAATTGTCTATTAAATAAAGCTAATATCATAGACATTGCCATTAGCTCCAAGTGCTTTATTTCATATTGAATTTGTATAACTCTACAAAAAAACACCCTTTGCGCCTTTTGTTGTTCTATTCGCTAGATTCATCGAAATGGTAAAATACACAACCGACTAGGTAGACTTCCAATGAAGATTTAAGGAAGTTCACTGAATCCCGAGTTTCTGGATCTTTCGACTCTGATTATTCCTGCGGTTCTCCCAACCACACTTTCGGCAAGATGGAAAGAGTTCCGAACAGTCTCAGCCTGTTGCGGTTGAACGCTATCAGAATAGGCAGGTCGTTGGTCAGAACGTTGTTTCTGAAGGCTTACTTATTGTAGCGACGCAAAGCAACCGAACGGGTTCCAAAAAATGCCCACTCTAAAGGACTATGGTCGTCAAACGCGCAGTTAAGAGAGACAAGATAACATGACGCAAAGTGACGACATTACTCCACGGGCGACAGAAAAAAACAACGTCGGTGGAAGTGGCATCCACTAAACCCAATGAAGCTCTCGAAATTGAAACTGCATCTTTTTCTTCCATCTTGAAAAGCGCAAAAAGGAAGAATGCTGCGGCCACTGCTACTTTCAATTTATTTCTCCGCGGCGATGAAACCGGTGTGACAACCAAAAAAGGGTGCAGTTCCAGTGGACGGCTATCGGACGAAGCCGTCAAACCCATTAACAAGTAATAAACCAGCCGTAGGAAACCTCACACAATGGAGCCAACGCAACATCCAGCGAAGTCGCAGTTCTGGTAAACGAAAATCAGTTACTATGGTCAAATCCATCGATGGTTCTCCTCGCGCTAGATGTTGCAGTTCGAGTGGGCAGAAAAATGAGCTCCGAATTCTATAGATGGCGCTATCACCACTCACACGTTTGGAATTGGGAAGGTTGGCAATGACAACAGTCTAAACGACGCAGCAAACACTGGCTTACCAAGTCTGTGCCCGAAAATCTTTCACACGGCTATATGGCCGAGAGCTTGTCTCCTTGAGCAAAATTCACAATTTACTATCCAAACTTGGCCAATTCTTCAACCAAGATTTAGTTCCTTCAGACGTAAGCTGCGGAACGAACAGATAATTGTACAAACTCGTCGATGCGTGAGCTTATTCACTCTTTGATACCGTCTTCACCAAAGGCCGTAACAGAGCTCATTGAATTCCGTCTTTCTAGGAAAATAGGACTTATCATACGCTGCAATGCTTAAGCAATCATCTCCTGGAGCCCATACAATTGTCTTACTTCGTTGTCAACAATATTGACTCTCAGCTAATATTTGTAACGAAAGTAAGACTGCAACTAATCGACTTAACGCTATATTGCACGCATTCTTAGGAGAATGCCGACTGAAAAGAACTTTCGCAGGCTTCCATGTCAGACCACAAGTACATCGAATTCATCGTCCATACTCCGCTTCAACTCAGAACGAAACGAGAGGTAGAGGAAGCTCTTCAGAACCTAAACCGTGCACTGGCTGAATATTTTGAACTGCATTGTTCTACTAGGAACAACTCCTGCAGATCGTCCGTTCGATGTTGAAATACAGAACATCTCCGAAGGGAAAAGCGTCCAAACGGTCAGTTAAGACCTGTTTGGAGGAAGACTGGAATCCTCACAGATTGAAGCTAAAAGAAATGAGAAACTAGTTCGGATTTCGAAGAGTGCTTTTGCGAAAAGATAGAAACAATCGGTGAAATCAAACTCAAAAGGGCCAAATCGGCCAGATGTCACTGAGTCGAAAACAAAGGCTCTCTGTTTTTACCCCTGTAGCTGAAGTGATCCGCCGTATCTGGTGTATGTCATCGGTTGTGGTGACAGATGAAGCTATCAAATATGATGTTGCTTCCTTTAATGGTTGGCGATTGTTTGTCCGGGTAACTGCCGACTGTCCTATAAATTTCATTTGGCCAGCAGTACAAAAATTAAGTTGGTAGCGTGGTGCTTGCCTTACCCAGCGGTGGTCCCCAGTAGCTGGATGAGTAAACCATTACTTGTTAAGTAGTATAATACTGTCCTACACCGTAATAGGGCCCATAATCCTATACGGAATTGATTTAAAAAAAAAAATGACGAAAACGGATTCACTCGTTGGCAACCCTTGCAAACGTTAAAGGTCCGGACCCTTAACAGGCCAAGTGCAGCCGAGCAATTAACAGAGGCGGTTGACTGCTGTAACTATCAACGCCATCCAGGAAGAAGGAAAAAAAAGCTTATTCGAGTACGGGTTCGCCATATGCGGCAGACTTATGCAAGTCGTCTTGAACTTCCAACACGTGACCAAACGTCTCATGACAATCCGCATTGAGCCTGAATTCGCTAAAATAAGCCTAATATGCGCCCATGCCCCTACGGAAAATAAGGACGATGCCACCAAAGAATGTTTCTACGAGCTCCTCGATAAGACTTATGAGTAAGTATGGCGTTAAAATCGTATTAGGCATCAAATATCGAAGAGCAATGGCAACCCTGTCAACATGCCATCAGAGACGCCGCAACTAACATGCTGGGTTTCACCGCACCACCACCAAGAAATACCTGGTTTGATGAAGAACACCGGCAAGCACATGCAGCCAAATACGAAGCGTTCAAAGCGGTGTTGCAACGAAGGATGAGAGTCACTCGTTAGCTCTTCGAGCAGAAAAGATGGGCACTCACCGGCTTCTCCAGAAGAAAAAATATCACGAGAAGTGCGCGGTCGAAGATATTGAAGAAATTACGTACGAAGTCTTACCAACAGAAGCCTGTAGAGATGAGGGCGGAAATCTTCTAGTAGAATCACAGTCGGTTCTGAGAATATGGAAAAAACTTTCTCTGCAGAGCGTATAGCCCGACGAAGCCCAAGATCCAGCCGTTAGGCAAACTAGACAACTGAACTTAGACTTCCGTCCACCTGACCAAAACAAAGTAAGGAGAGCAATATCTAAGCTGAAATCCAACGAAGCAGCTGGACCTGACGGTTTGCCGGCCGAGGTACGAGTATGCAAAGCTGCTGGAAGCGACTCGGTGGAGAGCATACACCATCTCATTCCCCAGATCTGCTCAGAAGAGTGTATGCCTGATCCACAAAAAGGAAACCTACCCTTAACTGTGCCAATTATAGAGGTACAAGTCTACTCAACAGAGCACACAAGATCTTATCTGCCATATTGTGAAACCCTTCGTTAACAACCTATCAGTGCGAGTTCAGACCAGGAAAGTTCTGGAAATAACTCAAGGAGTCCAGATCGATACCCACCATCTTTTCAGCGATCTTGAAGCCGCATATGACAGCATCTATAGAAACGAGCTATATGTCTAGTTTTGCCATCCCTGACAACCTCGTAGGTTAGGTTACGTTGGGTATTTTGGCCCGAGTCCATTCTATATCTCATCACACTTAGGTCTGTGTAGACTCATTGGATGGCTTGGGTGAATTGATTAAGGTTCCTAGTTCTGGTTTCCACCTTCTGTCTCGCGTTGGTTGTCGTTTTGACCCCGAGCTGGTAGAAGCCATCTTGTTGCATCCGCGAATTTGAAAAGCGATGTAAGTGGAGCAGCAGATGGTTCTGAGAGGTCGTGGAAGTAATAACTCCCTAAACTTCTCTGCCTCAAATTACTGAGGTTGGGACAGTGGCACAAAAAGTGGAGTGTATCCTGACGTGAGCCTATGTTCCCACAGCCTCCGCAGAGGTCGTCGTCTGTAAGGTGTAGCTTTATTGCTTGCGTCCAGAGAAGATTATGGCCTGCGAGCAATCCACCAAGCATAGATAGCATTTCAAAAGAATCTTACATGTTCTGGATTTGCTGAGTTCCGGCCATACGAGTAGTTGTCTTGGGGTCTCGCAAGTTGGAAAGTTTTTCTTTCTTGTCGAGCTCATACGTCTATGCAGAATGACGATTGAGAACGCTTGCTGCTTCGCCAAAGTCTGTAAGCAGCTTACCGAGACCCTTGATGTCAGAAAAATTTTTAGACAAGGTGACACGATACAATGTGACTCCCTTAACATCATACTTCTGAGAATTGTGCGGAATTCACAAGCGAACCCTGGAGGCACAATCTTTCAATAGTCTGTGCAGCCACTAACGTACGCCGACGATGTCGCCATAATTGCGTCCGCCAGTATTTAAACGGAAGCTGCCAAATTGGGTTTAGCGATGAATGGGGACAAAACCAAGTACGAGTATATGCTGTCAACGAGCAGGGACACACACAGCATCTACGTCACAGTCCACAAGGGACACATAACATCTACAAATTGGACAGAACGTCACAGTCAACAGCTATAATTTCGAGGTAGTAAGGGACTTCAATCAACAACTTCAAACACTCAATTGCTGTTCCTTTGGGCTAAGAAGGCAGTTGAGTGGCAAGGCTTTATCCCAAAAAACTAAGGAGAGTCTATATAAGACCTTGGTCATCCCAGTCCTGTTTTATGGCGCTGAAGCATGGACTTTTTCGAGAGAAAAACCCTTTGAAAAATATTTGGTCCCGGTGGCGTTGACGGGCTTTGGAAGAGAAGATTCAACGACGAGCTATACTGTGACATTGATCTAGTCAGAAAACTGCGCATCAGTCTCCTAAGAGGGCTAAGACATTTAGAGCGAATGGACACCAATATTCTGGCCGGCAAAGTCGTCGAATCTATCCCGGAGGGACAACCCAGTAGAAAAAGACTTCATCTTACGCGGCGTGTACAAGTAGAACGGGACCTCAATGGACTGCGCAACTGGAAGCACTTAGCAGAGGATCGGGCTAACTGAAGAGGATTGTTAGTTGAGGCCCAGGTTCACCCCGAACTGCAGCTTAGAGGGCGTAAGTTCCTTTAATGGCTTTAACTCGCCTATCATCATCATACTATGATACAAAATGGTATTGACGAGTTGTTGGCACCTCAAAAGAAAATTTTCACTGCTAGCCTGTCACTGGTATACATACCGAAACCCTGGCGAACAGTAAGAGTAGCCTTTATACCAAAACTCGCTAAACGCTGGCCAAGAGTTTTAGAGATATCAGTCTGACTTCCTTTATATTGAAGGACATGGTTGAAATAAAATCGACAATGAGCTTGTCAGATTCAGAGGAGGGTACCTTAAACAGCACTTTCACTGCATGCATCTTTGGTTAGTTCTTCCTTTGGCAGTTGAATTTTTTGTGAGAATAATGATAGTAGGTCTGACAGTCTGGGTTGCAGGAAGGGCAGACAAATTATTCTTCACGGGTGTTAAAAGTTAGCTTCCTGTCTGCTATTCCTCAGCAGGAAAGTCTGTACCTTTCTCACAGATGTTTTAGAAGACACCACGTATGATAGGCACAATATGCGCAAGATCCTGCGACGCTTGTTATGGGACAGATCACAATAGTTTGGATTACTTTCTCTGTCAGTGCCTGGATTGCGTTGGCATCACGCTGCGGGTGTTTGCCACTGATGTGATGTGTGCTGATACACCAGGTGATTCCACTAAAAATATCATACAAGGAGTACCGAGGGGAAAAAATCGTCCTTTTGGTAGAGGCTTAGTAGAAAATATCTGCTGTAGTACATTTACGAAGGATATGGGTCAAACGGTCGGACTGATTTCAGCATACAGCAAGGTATTCAAAGCCAGCACCTTGATAACGCGTCAATCGGAAATTGATGGAATGTCACCATTCGGGATCTAGGAAAGGGAAGTAGATAGCCTTTAAATAGACCTAAGGCCCCAAGAGAAGCCTCTGACTTGGAGTTTAGAACTGAACATGCAAATGCTCTGAGAAAGGCTTAAGACTCGTTTATGAAAACATGGGGGAGTTCGTAATGCCCTTGTTTTCCATCCAACAACTCCAAATTAGAGATGTAGTTAAACCAAATGGCATCTGCCCGAATTCCAGTATTATCGGGAACCGTCACAAGTTACATGGAGTCACGCGGGGATGCCTTGCTTCAACTAAAAGGCTTTGATCAGTAAAACAAAAATCTTTTATGCTGAAAGAAGCGTCCATCTATTTAAATTCATCTTTCATCTGCCAGATCTCGAAAACCGCCGACATAATATTACCATGGCTAGCAATCGTTTTGAATGGTTGCCCATCCTCAGGCTATGGACGTCGGTTACTGCGGTTTTCACAACTAAAACAGGGGGAAGTTCCAATTACTTAAGACCTATCAGCTTGGCATAGTTCTTTCTAAGAGTCGTTCAATGGTCAATTGAAACTCTGCTCTTGGCATCTCAAAATGCATACCCCAGGGGTTAATCAATACAAGCCACCCCGTATACATTAGTCGGCCTAATTGAACGAACTTTCAGTCTAAGTATAGTATTGCGGCCTTCCTCGATGTTGAGGGTACCTTCAACAATGTCAAAGGAGACAGCAGCACTCTCGGCCCTAGACGTGTTGACAAATCAACTTTGTACAAGAAGAATCATCGCCACAAAGTTAAGAGGGTCTTCAGCTCTGAGGCATGTCAGTTACAGCATACCGCGGTTGTCTTTCCATTCGCTTCTGGAGAGGAAAGTTATAAGGTATTCGCTGAGGAAGATAGCATTGCAGAAGTCAGTGCTGGGGAACGCCTTGATACTCTAAAAAAGCTAATGCTTAGAGCTCTAAAAACATTCTCCAACTGGAGCCAAAACCTTGGAATGGATGTAAACTCAAGTAAAATCGAAGTGACCAACTTATCCTACTAATGGAGATTTTACCAATCAGACAAGATATACTGGGAACGATTCTGGACACTCAAATAAATATTAAGCCAATTTAGCAAGCAAAAGCCAGCATAATAATGGATAATAAGTTAATTAACCTCCACATACAAAGAAGCCCCTAAAAGGATCAAAATAGAACGACTCATGTATCGTTATCTGAACTCATTTTGCAGAACTTTCCAATCGACCAAGTCAACACTAGAATCGGCACGCCTCCATGTCGTCCAATAACCTCGCTATTACAACAAAATACACTTCCAAGAATAGCAATTGTCTGGAGTGTTATTCTCGTACCCATCAATCCAAAACTCATTGAACTACAACTAATCACGCTCCGCCAGCGTTCACCATATCTGAGTACGCTGACGTATACTCGTAGGTACTTCCTCATTTGCTAGCCACTCCACTTAAACTCCATCAGTGAACTATTCCATAAATATACTCGTAATACTGACTGTGTACAATGCGAATTGAGTAGCATTTTCCTCCTCGTAACCATTTACAAGGCAATAAACATGAGAAACCCAACATATACAAGCCATCAATTGACCATCGGTTCTAACCTTCCTCATTCCGCTGTCTGGCTATTACACACTTTATGACCGTTCAACCGCCACTTCAATTCGCTCCTAATAAATTAGTCCCTCTGACTGTTACGCACATTACAAATCAGCTGTAAAATTAAACGCCTCAACCCAGCTACATTCTCAATCGCCAATCCGCCTTGGATCAGTTGCATTGGGAAAAGAAAAAAAAAAAAAACGTCCCAACACCGGCCTGTCCCAATCCTAGGCCCACTAGTTAATTATGATGATTTATTCATTGAAAATACACTCGGACTCTGACTCTGAATGCGACTTCTATGTCGGTCTCCTCGTCCTTTAGGTCCTCTCCACCCCGTCGCTTTGACGTTGTGGATACCATCTCATAAATCATCCAAAAAACAGATGCCACTTGCACTTGCCTCTATCGAAATCCCCTTCAATTCAATTCAACCCTGGACATGGACTGGACAAAGGAGTTCTTTCTCATTTGCCCAGTTGCCCAGATGTCTATTATTGACAGAGGCTCTTAAAACCAGGGGGGTGGGGGAGAGGGGGGGAAGCAATAGGGTCGAGATACTCATACGTATTCAAACACCCAACGTTGGCCACTTGTTTGTCGTCGCGCGAATTCAACGTCAAGCGATCGTTTGCAGTTTGCTGCTACGCGACAATGGGCGGCAAAGGCAAAATTTAAAAAAAAAAAAATGATGAGGCATCGTCCAGAACTGGTGCCGATGACCCACACACAACAAATTACATTTGTTCGCTTGTCAAGCGCAAAAGAACTCTCCCCTACTCAGGCTCGTTGGACAAATGACAGCTACTTGACAATTTTGCACTTCCCGCCCGTGTCGGCTGACTATGGTCCGATCGTCTCTTGTTTGTACGTCTAATTCAGCCAAGTCGGCCATTGACACTTGTTTTCTAATTCCCCACGCACGCAGTCATGCACATTAAAGGCAAACAGCTACAGCAATAGCAACTGACTACAGCAGTTAGCAATTGACACTTCAATCCAAGCGTGTAGCTTAGAACTATCCATAGACAGTGGTCACGGTGTCTTTTGTATTCAGCGCGAATAAATTGACATTTCATTGCATAACTTCCTGTCCATGTAAATGGCTTAATTAATCCGAAAGATGAGAATCCACAGATGGTGTTCGAATACATCGAGATATACTCGCTATACAGAGTCTAGACCACCCACTCATTCCAAACCCAATCAAGAGGAGCAATTATGATTCAATTGAATGATCCAAGTCAGCACTGGCCCTCTAATGGAGTGCCATGGTCGATTGTTTATTGAAAAACAACGAAAATAAAACTCTTAACACAATCGTTAGAGCGTTACTATCACCCGAGAAGCCATTACCACCATCACCAGCACCAGCACCAGCACCAGCAGCTCATCGGGCACTACTTCTACGAGTATCCTATCACCCGCAGCTGTTGCTGGGAGATATCCCACTGTTGCTGGAGTTCAAACCGTAAGCTGATAACACAATTCCTCATCCCGTATCCGTATCCGTATCCGAGTAATACTACAGCGATTGCTGATGGTGCCGATGATAATGAAAACTAAGGGACGACCATCCGGCACCAGCCAAAGTTTCCATCGATGAGAGGTCGATAGTTGTAATTGCTTTGCTTTGGAGTTTTCATTTGCTCTCCAATGGGTGCTCTGTCGGGGGGAAAATGCAGCTAATCGCCGGAGGCAGTTCGGTCTGGAAAAGTTATGTCCGCTTGAAGGAGAAGTTGTTCCTTCAGTTCCTACAGAGAATCATTTGCTCAATTGGCATGAATTGTTTTCTGATATTTTCGTCGGTGCTGGGAGGAGATGCCAATGTGGATGTGGATGTGGATGTGGCTGTGGCTGTGGCTGTGGCTGTTTTAGACGTAAAAGTTCCAATTGTGGGGCACTAATTGACTTTGAACATATAGTCGACGGATTTGCAGTTGTAATGCACTTACGAGTAAGACGAGAGAAAACACGCAATGCGAACAGTGTCAGATACTCGTAGAGAACTTGTTGGTGATTGTCCTTAGCCCACAAAGAAAATGTAGAATCTACTCGTATCTGTGGTTATTTACTCCGGCAAGTGTTTTTAATTACCCCACTTGGAGTTGAGGAATGATAGGTCAAGGCTTTCGCATTCTACTCGTACATTGCCAGCAGAATTCTACTCCGTCAAACGAAAATGCTCTTCTTGTAAGTGCTTTGGAGGAAACACAGATTTTCCCTGGGCCGGTTCGCTGAAGTGAACAGACACGACCCTTGGTGTATTAAGCTATCATTACGTCTTTCAGAGCCTTCCTGTGGCGTCCCCTGGAATTTGAAAGAAGAAGAATGGCGAGGCTCCTACGCCAGTATAACAAGACAAGTAGAACCGCAACCGTAAAACACAACAAGCTCCGAAACGGATACAAACGTCTCAGATACGATACTTTGTTGACAACAATTGGATTTCGACCTGCATCAACGATTGCGTTCTGAAACGTTAAGACCCTCCTTGTTAACTGGAAAGAAGGGCCCCACAATTCCGAATTACTCTGGCTTGAGCGAGAATTCATGCGACAGAAATTTGACCACAACGTCTATCCTTCTGAAACGTTTTCCCTGGCAAACCGCAGAACACTATTTTACCAGAAATGACCCGGGACGTCTAGGAAAAAGGATCAAAAAACTAAAAATGTCTATTTGGGTTGGCTGGCTACCGATTTTATTAACCAAGTCCTGACGTCTACTACTGACCGCAAAAGCACGTGGCAGCCTCATATCCTTTTTGCCACTCAATGGTGAAATATTGACGACTAGGTTTAAGGGTAGAGTTATTTTTTTATGGTGAAGGACATCCCCAGCATCCAGTGCTACGTTCCAACAAACTATGCAGACGACAACATCAAAGATGATTTCTACATCCAACTAGGCGTTGCTACCAAATGAACGCCTGCCGGAGACGTCCTTATCATAATGAGCGATTTAAATACGAGGGTAAGAAACGACAACACAAGGCTTAAACATGTGATGGGACCACACGTTGGAAGGACACTGTTTAGGCATAACGACTGCCACAAGATCAGTTGAATCTCGGCTGACAGTCAACGAACATCGTACTGCACCTGCCAATAACCATCGCTCCAATTTAGTGAGAATACGCATATATACGAGAGCGGGTCAATAATTCCGTGCATTTTTGAATTTCTGACCTCTTTACTGAAACAGCAACACTGCTCCTGTCAACAGGCATTTGTCAGTTGACTCCTGTCAAAATTTAAACTTGCTGCGTCAGTTAGTTTGTGTTTGACAGCTATTTTTATCAGACTACTCACTAATTTGAGGAGAAAATGGAAAAAAGTGAATTTCGTGTGCTTATTAAGCATTATTTCTTGCGAAAAAAAACCATTACCGAGACCAAGGCTAAGCTTGATAAATACTATGGGGACTCTGCACCATCGATTTCAATGGTAAAAAAGTGGTTTACTGAATTTCGTTGTGGCCGTACAAGCACTGAAGATGCCGAACCTCCTGGACGCCCAGTTGAGGTCTCTACACCCGAAACAATCGAAAAAATTCACGATATGGTGTTGGCCGACCGAAGATTGAAAGTGCGAGAGATTGTGGAAGCCGTAGGGATCTCGCATGGCTCAGTGGTTTCAATTTTGAATGATCACTTGGGCATGAGAAAGCTTTCCGCAAGATGGATGCCGCGTTTGCTCACAGTCGACCACAAACGCAATCGTGTAACAACTTCACAGGAAGGTTTGGCGTTGTTTAATCGCAATATGGAGGAGTTTTTGCGCCGTTTTGTAACCGTGGACGAAACATGGATCCATCACAACACACCAGAGAACAAACAACAGTCAAAACAGTGGGTTTCTAAGGGTGAATCGGCGCCAAAGAAGGCCAAGGTGGGTTTGTCAGCCAATAAAGTTATGGCGACTGTTTTTTGGGATGCACGCAGGATAATCCACATTGACTACCTTCAAAAGGGAAGAACAATCAATGGGGAATATTATGCCAACTTATTGGACCGATTCAATGACGATTTGAAAAAAAAACGACCTCATTTGGCCAAGAAAAAAGTTCTTTTCCACCAAGACAATGCAAGGGTGCAGACATGTGCAGTTGCCATGGCAAAAATCCATGAATTGGGCTATGAATTGCTCCCTCATCCACCCTATTCTCCAGATTAGGCTCCGAGCGACTACTTCTTGTTCCCAAACCTGAAGAAATGGCTTGGTGGAAAAAGATTTGACTCCAATGATGAAGTCATCTCGTCATTTTGAGGACCTCGACAAATCATTTTTTTTTGGAAGGGATAAAAAAATTGGAGAAGCGTTGGACAAAGTGTATAGAGCTCAAGGGAGACTACGTTGAAAAATAAAATTATTTTTTTATCAAAAAATCTGTTTTAATCCAAAAGTCACGGACTTATTGATCCGCCCTCGTAAGACTCAGCATATATAAGACTGAGGGCTCCGCGATCCCCATGCGCGCCAATAAATACCGCACCACCTTGCCTAAGAGGTCAAACTATCAGCCGCGCCGCTCCTGCAAAAATCGACGAGCACTGGAAGACTGTAAAAAAAAAAGGCCGGAGGACATGTCTTTCAGCAAATACCTAGACAAGGATCGAATAGCGTACAGTTCTCAAAGCTCGGATTATAGCGGCCTCAGTAGCAGAGCGGCTCGAATAGAAAGTTCAGTATTGCATAAAACAGAAGGAAGTGGATGGTAGTGTAGTAGTGATATGAGGAATAATATCAACGCACTAGAAGCAGTCAGAAGATGTGACAGTAGGAACGCCTACAATATCATAAAGAACTTACAAGCGGTCAAATTTCCAAGTCTCATCTTGTAAAAGGCTTAGACGACAGCTTATTGAGTTCGGGTAAGGAATAGCTAACCGGATGGAGGGATCACTTTGGTGCTGTACTAAATCGGTAAGCAATCAACGAGTGTTTCGCTAAAACAAATTCTCGAATACACACCTCCTCTACCAGTACCCATAACAAGGCAGTTGGCATACCATAGATCCAAGATCCTAAATCCACTAGTAAGGAGGGCATGAGGAACGGGTGTCTTTCGCGAAGGAGACTTGAAAGAATGTGAAAACTAGTGAAGAATATGCGTGCTTCCAGCTGCAGCCAAATTAGTAGCTAAAGTATTTCTAGAAATTCCAACACTCAGCCACAAACAGGCTTTCGGGCCAGATCTTCCTGCATCGACCACATCAACACACGGCGGATTATTATTAAACAATGCGTGGAGTATAGATATCCGCTGCACTTGTTGTTCATCAACTTCGAGTAAGCATTCGACAGCTTGAATCGAGATGATATTTGGTCTACTGGGCACTGGGCAGGTATACCAAAAAAACCTGGTCACAACGACAACGCTGCATTCTTTCGCCGTTGCTGCTCCTTGTTGTAATCAACCATGTGCAGCACTATCCGGAACAAATGTCGAACTAAGATGGACAGTGACATCATATCTGGAACATCTGGACTACGTCGATGACGTCAGTCTGCTTTCACACAAGATTATGAACCTACAGCAAATAGTCCTTAACATCGAAGCAGAGCCGTGTAAATTCGGACTCAAGGTAAATATGGCAAAAATTAAGGCCCTAAGCATTTCCGCCTCCAACACTCAAAATATCACTGACGCTCAAATCAACATTGCCGAGCAAAAAATGGAAAAGGTAACCCACTTCCTGTATCTTGGAAGTTTGGTCTCGGAAAATGGAGGCACCGATCTAGACGTGGACCACAGGAACAATAAAGCAAAATCTGCATTCGGTATGATGGCTAAAATCTGGGAAATCAATTCTTCCAGCACTATAACCAAACAGAGACTATTCCGATCCAACCCAGGATCCGCACTACTACAGAGTCTTCCAATTGGGACTCCGAACTTTGACAGTAGATATTGTTGGAGCTACATCTGTAATCTGTTCAATCTGTTTTACCAAATCACCATGGGCGGACATAGCGTTCAATAACACGTGCTTCGCCCATTTTACGGTCGCCATAATTGTCCTACCGAGAGGACTATTCGCAGGGTGGCGGATAAATTTGAGTCCACTGGTTCAATAAACGATAAACTAACACCCGTAAGTCGACGAAACGCAAGATCTGCCAAAAACAACGCCGCTATCTGTGAGAGTGTGCAGGAGAATTCCAGGCAGTCGATTTCGGGTTGCTCACAACTTGGGGAATTTTGAGCCTGCACCCGTACAAAATTCAATTGACCCAGGAGCTGAAGGTAAACGACCATAGACAACGACGTGCGTTCGCTGAATAGGCTCTGGAGCAGTTGGAAACTGACCCTGATTTTCATCGAAAAATCATCTTCAGGGATGAGGCCAATTTCTTGATTAACGGGCACGTCAGCAAACAAAATTGTCGAACTTGGGACTATGCCAATCCACAGGATATCCAAGAGCGTCCAATGCATCCCGAAAAAGTCGCTGTTTTGTGCGGATTTTGGGCTGGCGACGTCATCGGTCCATATTTCTTTAAGAACGACGTTGGCCAGGCCATCACCGTCAACGGTGAGCGCTATAGGTCGATGATTGCCAACTTCTTTTGGCCTGAATTGGATGATATGGACACCAACGACATGTGGTTTCAACAGGACGGCGCTACGTGCCACACATCTCACGCCACAGTGGAAATTCTGCACGAGCGAATCGAGGGCATGGTCATCTCACGTGGAGGTGTTGTGGACTGGCCACCGACATCGTGCGATCTGACCCCGTTAGACTTTTTCTTGTGGAGCTTTCTGAAGTCGCAGGTCTATGCGAATAAGCCACAAACCATAGCGGCCCTCAAAGCCAACATAACCCACGCCATCGGTCAATTTCAGCCTGATTTATGCGCCAGAGTCATGGAAAATTGGACATTTCAGATGAGCGCCACCCAGAGAAGCCGCGGCGGACATTTGTACGGTGTTGTATTCCATACATAATGGCATCGATAGGACTTTCGAAGGAATAAAATATTTCGATGACATCTCACACACACTTTGTTTTATTTAAGTTTAAAGATAGGAAGCGCTTAATGGAAGCCCATTTATATGAGAGTAGTACGTGGAATTTGAATACTACTGACGCAAGGAAGCTCCACACCTTCGTTAATATGTAAATCTCTACGCAACCTCTGGTCGAACCGTATATGGAATGACTACATGCGAATTGTGCAGAACACCATGGCGCAGGGAAAGTGTGGCCGCCCTATTCCACACGAGCGGTTAGAGAAACTAAGCAACAGACAAAAATGCCTCAAAAACCGACTCGAAGCCGCGTTATATCAAAGTAACCCAGAATCCACTACAACTTTCTGAGGATGGTTTAGAAGACAGTATTCCGAACGCAATGAGTAGACTGAGATGGCCTTAGCCAAAGCAATCTTAGACTGGAGAATTCAAGTTTCATGGAAACCCAAAACGCATTCAAATGTCGTTTGAGCTCACAAAGGCCAGAATACGGATACAAGGTCTGAAAATTTATCAAGGTGCTGCACTTCGGGTGGTACATCTAAAGATAGGCTTTTTGTACCAAGTTAGGGCTTCGTTACCAGAGCAACGTGGGGTGGGTATAGGTCCAGAAGAAATAAGGAGAAAAGGCTACTGCGGAAAAAGAAAAGAGCTTTTGCAGTCTCCCAGCTTATGGATTACGAAGATTCCTGGAAAAGAAACCATGAGCTGTTTTAAAAAGGCTAAAAACCTAGGCAGTGGCTTTAAAATGGGTCTCCAAGAACTTCAAAACTGCGACGGTAATCTCGACCGTCACTGACCAACAGGGAATTGTGGATGTACGAGGGGCGTTCAATATATTCTCGGTATCGATATGAAGGAAAATGCGAATTCAATTTAAATTGTCTTTGTTTTTCAATATGATCTCCCCTAACATCAATGCATTTGTTACATCTTGAGATAAGCTTTTTTAAACCCTCAAAATAATAAATTTCCTCTTTCTCTGCAAAATACCGACTTGAGTTCTTCTTCATCCGAAAATCTTTTTCCACGAGGACATTTTTTCAAATCCGGAAACAGGAAATAATCACTAGGGGCAAGGTCTGGACTATAGGGTGGGTGTTGGATTTCTTCGAAACCACAATCTCGCGCAGCAGTCTTGGAAACTCGCGCCGTGTGAACAGGAGCGTTGTCATGAAGAAGCAACACACCCGCTGCGAGTTTACCCCGTCTTTTCTTTTTAATTTCCTCCCGCAAATTATGCAAAGTGGAAGCGTAGGATGTGGCGTTGATGGTTTCACCTTTTTTTTTGTACTCAATGAGCAAGATTCCCTTTGAGTCCCAAAAAACTGTGGCCATGAGCTTTCGGGCAGACGGAGTGACTTTGAACTCTTTCGGGGGGTCTGTTCCTTTTTTATGCCACTGCATGGACTCTTGTTTGCTTTCAGGGTCATAGTGGTGGACCCATGTTTCGTCCCCAGTAACAATTCGATCCATAATACCGTCCGCGTTCTCACTGCACATCTCCAAAAGCTCTCTACAGCATGCGATTCTTACTTTTTTCTGAGGCGCTGTGAGCATTCGTGGCACCCACCTTGCACTGACCTTTGAAAGGTTAAGATGGTCATGAAGGATGATGTGAATGGTACCAATTGAAAGCTTGGTGATCTCTGCCATCATTTTCACCTTTATTCGGGCATCCTCAAGAACAAGTTTTTCGACTTCTTTGATGCTTTCTCCCGTACAAGCAGTAGCCGGGGCGCCGGAGCGGGGGTCGTCTTCAATGCTCTCCCTGCCTCTCTTGAACTCACTTGACCACTTTTGCACAGTTGATAATGAAGGTGCGGAACCCTGGTAAACAGCCATCATCTCTTCATGAATAGTTTTTTGACTTTTTCCTTGCTTAGTGAGAAATTTAATTACAGCGCGATGCTCAATTTTCACCATCATCGCCTCAGTTGCCATTATGATTCTGTTTAACTAGAGATAAAACGCGAATTAATAATCACATTTATATGAAATTTTACATGAATGCACTAAAATAATAGTATTACTTGATAAATAAGTCAATTTATATATGCAACCACAGCTTCACCCCGATACCGAGAATATCTTGAACGCCCCTCGTATGTAAGCAAGAGAGAGTGAAAGGGCAAGAAGAAAACACATCTACAGTATAGCAGAGCATAGAAGTCGGCACAGCTATACAAAAGCAGAAGAGCAGCTGGCTCCGATGGCCTGCCATAAGAGCTCTTCAGAGCTGGAAGCAATATTTTGACAAGGAGCATGTGCTAGATTAATTGCAAAGAATGGGAGAACGCCATCATAAGAAGAGCGATCCTATAATAACATCTATCGAGGCATATCCCTGCTTAAAGTCGCTTATAACATTCCGTGTACTATGTGAACGTTTAAAACCGTACTGCACCGCACAAATCGGCCAATATCAGTGCGGCTTCCCGTCCGGCAAATCGACATCAGACCAAATTTTCACATTAAGGCAGATCCTGGAGAAGACCAACGAGTTTCAAGTCGATGCACACCACCTCTTCATCCATTGGAATGCCGCATATGATAGCATCCATCACACTGAGCTATATAATGTGATGGCCGAATCCAGGATCCCGGGAAAACTGATCCGGATGTGCTGCACAACACTGGAAAATTCGCTATGCGATGTGCAGTTTGGAAGTAGACCATCCGAATTACTCTAAACCTTAGCCGGATAGATCTTTGTGGTTCGCTGCCCATTTTCTTAGGTGAAAACTTCCACTATGCAGTAGTTCTATCAGTTTTTGATGCCCGTGAGTGCAAACGTCTTCGACTGTGTTACCCTTAAACCTGTGTGCGCGCCTCCATACGAGAGGTCTTCTTCGTCTACTGCGTTCTCCCTCCGGGTTGGAGAGAGGACTCTTCAGGACGAAGTGTTGGTATCCATTTGCTTTATGTGCCCTGAGCATCTAAGTAGATTGATGAGGACACACACACATTTGATCGGGTCAATGTCATTCTACACTTCCTAAACTTTGCTGTTGTATTTCCTTCTTAAAAACCCGTCAACACAAAGGGAATAAACATTACTCGAAGAATCAAAATGACCAAGGACATCTTCATCTGCATCTCCTGACGTCTATGCTTTTGCGACATAGAGCAAGACTGGGATAATATGTAGAGTCCTACCAGGGTCTTCTTAGTGCTCCTCGATAGGCAGTCGTCTTGTTTGTTTAAGAAAAACACCGATTGGCGATACTTTATCTGGTTTCTGATGAGCTGTCCTTACACAAGTGACAACTAGCTACGTCCTGCCGTTGATGTCAATGTCATCTGCGTATACAAGTAGTTGTACAGATTTTAGTGATCTGGCTGTTGTAGGCTTTGCCCAATTTTCAAGATGGAGAAAGGCAGCGCATCACTTTGTCTAAACCGTTTTTTGGACATTAAAGGTCTCGCGAGATTGCCTTAAAGCTTTGTGGAGCGGTGAAGTTCTTCACAAATGCTGTTATATGTAGCGGTGATATCGATAAAGACCTGGCAGGTATACATCTGAGATCTTTGGGTTTTCTCAAGAATCTGCCATAGTGTGAATATTTAGTCTTACCCGACCTATAACTCCACCGAGGCCAATCATACGGCAGAGAAGATCTGGTGCGCGACGTTAAGGAGACTAGTGTACTGTCGTCTCCTGTCTTGTGGATCGGACAAACTAAGCAAGCGTTCTATTTGTTTTGTAAAACGATTTCACCGTCATACTTAATGCATTGCTCGTAGGTTTTTTCCAGGAGCTCGTAGAAACATTTCTTAAAAGGATCATTTGTTTCTTCAGTGGGGGCGTGATTGCATTACACGGCGATTTATCCTTTACGCGATTTGTTAGAAGGTTCTCACGCACGTGTCGAAAATTTAAAGAAATCTGCCACAGTCGGCGCTGCTTTTGTTAATGAGTTTGAGACGGTCTCGATTGGGAGGTAAGATTAGAGGATCGTTCCAAGGTAGAGCTCGAAGAGCAAATCGAAGAAAACGACGCTGGATCCTCTCAATTCGGGTTACATGAACTCGTTGAAAGGGACACCACGCGTACTCGGAAAGGGGGCGAACGTAAGAGATGTATAGAGATCTGGTCACGTACGGGTTACAGATTTCTTTGGATCATCGTTTAACGAAGCCAAGTGATGAGTTTGCTTTAGTAATTATCTCATCGATATGCGAACGGAAATTAAGCTCCCTGTCGCATAGTACGAGTATGTATGTCAAGGTCGCGGATAGACTGAACAAGGGATATAGGTTGGCCGTGAAGAAGGTAAGTTCGGGGAGTAAACTTGTTGCACTTACGTGAAAAGGTAATCGATTGGCATTTGGTGACATTGAGTTCTAAGCAGTTCTTGGAGCACCAGGTGCAAAAACTATTTAGATCTATTTGAAGGAGGCTGGAGTCGTGTTGTGAGGAAATGGGTTTAAAAAAATTTGTATCGTCAGCATAGAGAGAAAGTGCTGAGTGGTGAATGACCCTTTCAAGATCGTTAATGGTTAGGATGAAGAGAAGTGGACCTAGGTGGCTACCTTGAGGAACACCAGAAGTGGCTAAGAAAGGGGCCGATAGGACAGACCTGAAACGAACACTATAAAAACGATTATCCAGGTAAGAAGATATCCACTTAAGCAAAATGGGTTCAAAGCCCAAGAAGGACAATTTGGACGGGATTAGTTTATGAGATATCTTGTCAGAGGCCTTACTGAAATCAGTTGTTATAACGTCAACTTCTTTATCATTTTCTAAGGCTGAGAGAACAGAGGACACGAATTCGACGAGGTTAGTGGTAGCTGATCTACCCTTCAGAAAGCCGTGTTGATTAGGGGAAATAAGAGATTTGCACTGGAAGCTCGGGTATATGTGAGAGTTTAGCTATGGGGCGGTAGTTAGTGACTTCGCTCTTTAATCCCTTTTTGTGTATCGGTGTTATGAAAGAAGACTTCCATATCTGAGGAAATTCACCTTGAGAGAGCGATAATCGGAAGAGATTTGCAAGGGGGTGGGGCAGTGTTGACTAACACTTTTTAAGAAATATGGATGGAAGACTATCTGGGCCGGGTAAGTATTCATCATTAAGTTGTTGTAATTTATTTTCTATTGCTCTATGGGCAAAACTTTGAGAAATTGAGGGGCCAATGGGGTATTTGAAATAAGAGGAATCCGGTATGAAGGAATTATCGACAAAAGATTGCTTAAAAAATGTAGCAAACAAGTTGGCTATGGTATGCGGATCGATTGATGATATGTTTTCGTATGAAACGGATGGAGGAAAACCGTCAGATGGGTAGAAAGACTTAGGATCGTTTATAAGCCTTGATTGCGCACTATCAAGGTATCGCTGGTAGAGAACCTTATAAAGCTGGGCGAATTGAAGATATGACCCGAGATAGTTTGAATAGTCAGCAAAAGAGTTGGATCGGAGAAAGTGCCCATAATTTGTCTCTGTTGTTACGTGGGGGTTCGTAGAAAGGGTCTTATTGCGCGAAAAGGGACCATAGAGAGAAATAGAATCAAAAGAACACTTACTAAGATAAGCGTTAATTTTGCGGAAATTCGCTTTATGAAAGTCGTAAGGAGAGGCAGCTGCAGATGGGGTGGGTTGGATAGGAGGGTGGTTGCAAAGAGAAAGAAGAAGTGGTAGGGTGTAAGTTATCCATGGTTGATAGTGAAAGGGAACAGAGCCAGACAGAGGAGTTTAAGGGGTCAGTGGTGAAAATAAGGTCTAATTGCCTACCCATACAGTTGAAAACCAGACTAACTTGACGAAACCTAGAGTCTGTGAGCTCATCCAAGAAGAGACATTCTCTACTGAGAGTTAGGGCTTGCGATAAAAAAAAGATTCATCATCTAATTGAGTCCTGTGCAGTTGAGGTAGATTGAAATCGCCGAATACGATGATATCATCGAGAGAATCGGGTGAGTTAATTATTTCATCAATTGCATCGATAGCGAGTTGGTAGCATTCGATTGGTTGTGCCGGTAGGATGTAAAAACACGTAACGTACAGGGACCTGCAGGGCAGTGTTATCTTTATTGAAACGTAGTCAAGTTTAGAAGAAGTAGAAACAGCGATTAGAGAAGAGTTTAAGTCATTGTGGACGGCCAATAGCACACCTCGAGAAGGAGAATCATCATTTGCACGGGTAAGATCGTCGTCTCGAAAAAGATTGAAAATTGGGAAATGATTCATGATTCTTTATATCGGGAATTAGATTAGTTTCGGACAGAGCGTATACTTCAAATGGGAGAGCGTGAGATTGGCGCAAGACGGCCCGCGCCTTAGATCGCAGTCCCCTTACGTTTTGATAGTAGAAGATTAGAGGAATGTTATTTTGAGAGGGTGTAGGAGTGGATGGTTGAAACACTGGCAATGGTAGCACGTTAGGGACGAAAAAATTTGTCGTTGTCAGCTCTGCTCCGTTGAAGGTGTGAGATCCTTTTTGAGGGCACATAGTTACCGAAAGCAGCAAGGTCGTCTGAGACTTTTTGGGTAGACATATTGAAAATCTCGTGGAACTTGATATATAAGTTCCTCAGACTTGTAAGGTCAGTAGGGAGACCTTCCTGCTGTATGGAGACCATGACACTTGTCTGATATGTCATGCAGATACGCTAGAAGGAGACTTATATTCTCGTACGTCTTTTTTTCTCTAAGCCTAGAAAGTGCATAACGGCATTCTGTTGTGTCAAAAGTTTGTTGGGTTATCTTAATTGTGGGAGGCAGAAGGGGGTCGAAAATGGGGCTGATCGGCGAAGACTTTGAGGGTGAAGCAGCGGTAATTGAAGGGGCATTAGACACTTTTTCAGATGAGGGATTTATAATATGGGACCTAATGAAATTGGGATATTTAGCTCCGGTTTTAAGACCGAAATTTGGGAAAGAAGTGCTAGTGGGGGCATGTGCAGAGGGGTTCGGTATTTCACAGGAGTTAGTGTTAGCGGTTGGGGTTAATTTGAAAGAGACACTTTGACGCGGGAGCTTGGATGGAACGGAGGCAGCTGGTGCAATATAATTGGAGGACTGATGAAGTTGGTTCGGGATGTGAGTGGAAGGGGCGAAATTGGTAGATCTCCAATTAGAGTCAGATTTGGAACTGGATTTGGAAACTGGTTTCGATATAGAGTTAGGTTTGGGACCGGAGTTGGAAATGGGATTAGGTAACTTAGAATTAAGCTTCGTTTTATCCTGTTCCTTCTTAGGTGTGTCGATCCATTTACAGATGCGCATCTTTCCAATGTTGAAATTAGCAACAGCAGGGTTTTTAAATTACCACTCGTATCTAGTAGGGAGGTCGAATTCAAAGTTTCGATTACCTTTGTGGTGAGATGCCGTACTTGTTTGCTTATAATTTCGTAATCCAAGAAATATCAGCATTTTGGGGAGAGCCTTTGATTAAAAATGTACTCACATCGGTTTCAATTTTATCCAGTCTACGCCTCCATTCGGACGGTGTCCATGTTGTACCAAAATGTTTGATGAGCTTGCGTGGGGCGGCGACAGGAGGAATTGACAGTGAAACAGTTTCGGTCTCTTGGATTGAAGGGGCAGCGGGACAATTTGTAGATTTACTTAACAGTGGTGGACGAGGAGGTGGTGGTGAAAGTGGGTCAACTTCGGTTTCCAGTAGTTCAGCCAAAATTGATGTATTGTAGTGGACATTGTGGTGGTGTTGCGTATGGGTTGGTAAATTGTCAATATTCCTGCTTACTGTTTCGATATGATTGATTGTGCAGCAGCTAGATCGTCACCAACACTATTGATTCTATCAAAGATTACTTCGAGCATAGGATTAGGCTGCATTAGAGGTGGATTGAAAATGAATCTCAAGATCTTCATGCAGGTTGTTTATCGATTCGCTCAATTTAAGGTTAGAGATGTTTTGGGCGGAGCAAACTGCTTTGAGATCGTTGATCGCAGTATTCATCTCGACTAGACTTGCAGATTGTTTATCGAGTTTGGTGAGCTTGGCTTTATTATTTCGGTTGAGGACGGAACCGAGATGCCTAATTCACCAACTCATCATCATCATTTTTGTGAGACTTTTTTGGAATGAGTCATTAGAGTCACTGAGGCACTTTATATCAAGCAACACGTGCGATAGCGAGATGATCTTGCACTCATCACAAAAGAATAGAAGGTTGTCAGAGAACTATTCCGAATTCCTTTTAATTAATCCGAAACAAATTGCGTGGAATGATTTTCTACAGATTCCTTTACAAGTAACAAGGTCAGCATTGTCATTAAAGTTAGTGATTCCGCAAGTCATGGCAATTTTATAAAAAGTAAACGAAAAAGGTAAACAATGAACTTTATGCACTGTTATGCACTGCAAGTGAAAATTCAGCACAATCGGAAAATTGGACAACACGTGGGGTAATGCACTAAATATATGCGAAACCGATACCAGAAGTGGCACAGCGACAGTTATTGAGCGCGAAAGATTGAGGTCAGCCAAAAAACAAACAAAACCAAAGGGACAGTCAGCCCTTTTGTTTTCTTTTTTTTATTAACTTGTTTATTTCCACTATTTACAATATTCTTAAAATAAAAAAAAATAAAACTAAGCAAAAACAAGCGAAATACTTACGAACTATCTTAATAACGAAGTGCAAAACCACATTAGAAGTGGTACGCAGTACATTAAATCTTTATGTGTTACGCTAGCTACAGCTCTGTGCTAAAAAAAATTTAAGAAACATTTTGTTCAAATATGGACCTTGTTATTTTTAAGAAACAAAAAATGTGGAGAAAAA
Organism: Volucella zonaria; assembly: GCA_963966105.1. NCBI lineage: Eukaryota > Metazoa > Arthropoda > Insecta > Diptera > Syrphidae > Volucella > Volucella zonaria. Next base: position 40,596,863 of record OZ014530.1, on the reverse strand, counting down.
AAAATTTCTTTTGCGTATTTAATGTTTTTACTTAAAAACAAAAAAGACTAATACTAGACTAACCTAAGCGTCAGCTTCAACCCAATCAAGCCACCAGTATTTATCCCGATTTGATTTACAAGTATCGAGAGTATCCATTTCAAGAACGCTCATGCAGTATCTCCAAACATTAGCAACATCGCCCGAGTGTACCGGATTCTTTTGTCTGTGGCCCTTCTAGCAGCATGATAATCGGAACATTACTAGCATCAGATAGATAGCCGTGTGCATCTAGATACAAGAACGCCTCAGGTGGTATACATCCACTCGACAATGTGTTTCTGAAGTAACCAGGGTTAGAGTAGAACAAGACCGATATGAACTCGTTCTCAACAACCTTCACTGAGCGCACGAAATGGTTTCTGACAAGGTCCAGAATAACATTGTCTATCCTGGACACACCGGAAGCATCTAATATTGTCTTGTTGCTGACATAATGCCGAAAGTTGGAATGAGCGCTTCTGTACATTCGTAAACAGGCTCGAAGGCATTTTCTTTCGAAAGCTCTATATTTCTCCATGTAAGAAGGATTTATGTTCGACCACACAGGACTCGCGTAAGTCAATATTGGACGCACAAACGGTTGATAGCAAATGACCTTCACATCGGATCTCAGATGATTCGAGTAAAAAAGGCTTTTAAGTGACATAAATGCCGCTCTCGCTTTTTTGAGCTGTTGGTCTATGTGTTCATTGTATTGGGTCTACAAGTAAGTTTCCAGCGTTTGTCAGAGACGGCGCCACCAGTGGATCCCGGGCAGAAATGTCACACCCCATATGTTTTATTTGTAGGTTTTGTATCTGTCAACAACTTTGTAGCGTTATATTTGAGCAGTTCTATCGGTGTCGTACATTTTATCGAGCAAAATCATGGCAAGTGTCCAGCCAAATAAACGTCATTTGCGGGAAGCGCTGCTTTTATTCTTTAATATGAAGAAAAGTGCGGCTGAGGCCTATCGTTTGCTTTCGGAAACTTATGGGGCGGAATGTATTGGTGAATCGACGTGCCGCGAGTGGTTCAAACGGTTTGAAAATGGTGATTTTGGAGTTGAAGACAAAGATCGCCCCGGAAAGCTGAAAAGTTTTGAAGACGAGGAATTGGACGCTTTACTGGATGAGGATCCATGTCAGATTCAAGAAGAACTTGGTGCATCATTGTGCGTCACGCAACAAGCCGTTTCCCTGCGCCTAAAAGCACTGGGATTCATTCAAAAGGTTGGAAACTGGGGTGCTGTACGAATTGAAGCCAAGAGACGTCGAACGGCGATTTTGCATGTCCGAAATGTTACTGCAGCGATATAAAAATAAATCATTTTTGCATCGTATTGTCACTGGTGATGAGAAATGGATTTATTATGATAATCTTAAACGCAGAAAATCGTATACAAAGCCCGGCGAGCCCGCCCAATCGACGCCGAAACGAAATATTCACGTGAATAAGGTCATGCTCTGCATATGGCGGGATCCAAAGGGTGTCGTATACTACGAACTGCTTCCGAGTGGTGAAACCTTCAAAGGACCATTATATCGAACCCAACTAATTCGTTTGAAGCGGGCATTAAAAGAAAAACAGCCAGAATATAAGATCAGGCATGAGTCCGTCATTTTTCATCACGACAACCCTCGGCCACATGTTGCGGTTTCGGTGAAAAACTATTTGGACAATAGTGGATGGCAAATTCTGCCTCACCCCTTACAGTCCAGACTTGGCACCATCTGACTACCACTTGTTTCGTTCGATACAGAACGCTCTTACGGGAATACGCTTCAGCTCAGTAGAGGAAATCAAAAATTGGCTCGATACGTTCTTAGGCTCGAAAGACGAGAAATTTTTTTGGTCCGGAATTCATAAATTGCCAGAAAGATGGGGTAAAGTTGTAGATTCCGATGGACGATACTTTGAATAAAGCATTGTAACTATGTTTTCATAATAAAACTTCAAATTTTGGAAAAAAAACGCTGGAAACTTACTTGTAGACCCAATAATATAAAAATTTATCCAGATTGACACCTAGATACTTCACAACAGTCTTTGACTTGATGCGAGGCCCATCAGAGGATTCTATTGGGAGGTTTCGCCAATTGCGTCTCAAGTCTGTATTACCCTGGCCTACTGGGGTGCGGAACAATATGGTTTCACATTTGGAGCTATTTATCTTGAGCTTCCAATCTTGACAGTAAACTTGAAGATTGCCGAATTTTATTTGGAGATTATTTTGTATCTCGCTGATTTTAGAACCATGAGAGTATAATATTACATCATCAGCGAATGCTATCGAAGAAGCCATGTCCCTAAGTACTTCAGAGGTATAGATGTTAAAGAGGATTGGCGCCGTTACTGTGCCCTGTGCCAGACCATTGGCGATTTTGAAGACTCAAGTCGTCGTGTATTTTCCATCTGTAACAACAAATCTCTTCTTTCGTATCATTGAACTGATCACCTTTTATAAGGTGGGGGGGAAATTCATACTTAATAAGTTTATATATTAACCCGTCTATCCAAACCGTGTCGAAGGCTTTTTAGACGTCCACTAGACAGGCACCTGTACATCTTTTGGCGTTAAGGTTCCAGTTGATATCGGAAACAAGTTTTATTATAGCATGCACTGACGAGTGAAATCTTTTGAATCCAAATTGATTCCGCAGGATGATCCCCTTATTTTCGCACGCGAGCAAGATTGACTTGCTAACAACTACCTCAAAAACCTTCCCCGATATTAGGCAATTGGCCTATAGCTCCTTCTTTTTTTTTACTATCGGAAATACCTTCGATGTTTTCCAACAGTTTGGGAAGTAGCAGTTGTTAGGCAAGATGTTAAAAATTACGCAGTATTGCCTTATGATTTCGATCGGTATACGCTTGGGATACAATCCAAACCAGATGACTTTTTGTTGTGCAGTTTCTGAATATGTCTGGGAGTTCGTCAAGTGTTGTGTAGTAGCTTCTTGTCTGTTCTGTTATCAGTTCGTCTGCTTTTAAATCCTCAGAAAACCTGAGTGGAATGAATGTGTCACTGCTTTGGTTATTAAACCGCAGTAGCTCTTCAGCCACCTCAACAGATTTCCGCCTTGGGAGATCGATTTTGTGGACTGACTTAAAATGGGAACCAATAAGATTGAGTTTTTTTATTTCACTATCAACCACGTAATGGTTGTTGATTGTGGGACAGTGTTGGGGATTAATCCCTGCCTGAGAAAGGAACCGCTCAGAGAGCAGTGGCACTTTGAGTTTTAGAATTTGGACAATGCTATGAGGCTTGAAGATCTGCTTGATTTGAGGAAAAATGTTCTTTGAGTCAGACAGTATACATTGGTCGCATTCTTATATTGTTGCTCTATGAGAGACTTTACATTTTTCACTAAGGACTTCAATCTTATCAGTTCCCCATTGTTCGGAATATCCTGAAATTGTCGGCGTATCCCATTTATCTGAGTTATCAGAAAGCTTTTATGTTTTTGTAGTCTCTGTATGTCACGGTTTATATAGCATTCCATGCTGTTTCTACTTTTCATCGTCAGTACTATGACTCCATCGCCTCTCGTACTACGGAATTGAGATTCCCGATGTAGACGTCACAATCCTCGTTCGTAAGGTTCCTATTGTTAGGAACCTCAGAAGAAGACTGCACAACGAGCAAATTTATTCCAATTGGTGTGCCTAAAATTAAATTTAGGAACCTCGTGCTCTGTTTCGAAGGCAAACATGGAATCGTCAGCCAAAGATGTTTCCAGGATGATAGCTTTGTGATCCCTATCATATGGCAACAGCGATATTTTATTATTGTGGATACGAGTAATTTTTATGTGTAATCGCGCGTCCGCAATGCAAAGATCTATGTATGAATTACCCGAAGGGAGACATGGTGTAACTGGGCTGTAGAATTTAAATTTATACTCAACTTGGTTGTCATCAATAAAGGACCTTAGGCGGTTAGTTTTTTGTGTTGGCAGGGGAATCCAACCAAGTCGGGTGCGACAGTCAGCACTTGGGGTAATGCAATAATATCGCGGAACTGATATCAGAAGTAGAGATATGGAAGAGGAAGAAATAAATTATATTTAACAGTTCAAAAGTTTAATGCGGAGCAAAACGAAAACACATCCGAACATGACGAACAGTAGAACAGAATATAAGGTACAGGCTCTCATCCCTCTTTTGTCCAACCATTCCACCACACGCCCTGGTTGATAGTAAGACCGATTTTATTGTATGCGTCCGCTTTCTTGTAGGGCAAGTTTTGACGCAAAAACGTTACTGCTGCTTTCACCAAACTTCGAACGCATGGGTTGTGTCCGCCCTGATCTAGACGCGCTAATAAATCTGCCTTCCATTGACATTCATATGATGAGCTGCATTTTTAAAGCCATATCCCGTTTAAAGGGAAATAGAATTTAGTATGAGTGGCACTGGAACTCATTGGCCTTGCGCGCCGATTCTCGCTTGAATCCGATATTTTGAACATCCCGAACAGTTGCTGCGACAATACGAAGACGACAACTAAAACATCGCCGCTTATAAGGTAAACTCCTGGCTGTATTCTATGCGAAAACATATAGAATCCTGTTGGCACTGAACTGTAATTTGAGGTGGATGGGGCTTCGATGGCTGGTATAGTCCAGAATGTCTAGGGGACCACGCAGTAAAAGAAGAACTTGGTGGGACCTATGAAACAACTTGACATATACAACCGGAGGCGATAAGCACAAAACCGCGCTAATTCCATTCCGAATTAAATTAAAGCACAAACGGTCTTCTTTGCTCTACCACAATCTGAAAAGTATTCTCTACCTGAGCTCATTTTCAATGCACCTTTGACCACTGCTGACTGTGGTATCGCATACCACAGAGTAGACGTATGTACCTACCTATGCCTCCATCCTCAAAGCCATGCATACATTCGACTCTAAAAAGAGATCACTATGCAGATACAGAAAATTTAATTTGATGAAACCTGTCCAATAAACGTGTCGATTTCCTGGAATTAACCACAAAACAATTGTCCTTCTATCAACGCATTTGAATAATATATAGGCATGTGCCCAGCTATGACTGGGCTCCGTGATCCATTCATCAATCTCTGACCATTTACCATAAGGCATCTGGCAAAAAAAAAAAAAACCAAAATACACGATGCCCAAGGAGTGGTAAGATGTGAGAGCTGGAGGAATAAATAAAAATTAATTTTCAATCTAAATAATTTCCACTTTCATCAGACTGACAACAGTCAGATATGACATCTCTGATGCCAATAACAACAGCAAATACAACATCGGAAAGTGCCCGCAGTGGCAAGCAATCATCATCTTCGTCATCGGCACCAGCATCATTTAGAGAGGTCCATCATTAGCATCAAAATTCAAAGGCTATATGGTATGTACGAGTAGATATGTACGTACCACACCATCGCCAGGAGCATCATATTTCGGATTGCCAGTTGTACGACCATGAGTCGATGACTTTTGTTAGCGCTTTGATTTATCCATCAATCACAGCAGTCCGTCCGAGAGAAGTTTAATTAAAACATATTCCGGGAAGAGACAGTACCGACAGTAGCCACTACTACTACTGCCCACTAACCCCTATTCACATCCCGGTTGGGCGGTAATGTTTTCATTTTTGACATCCGTACTGCTGGTGCTGTCGGTGTTGCTGTTTCTTTCGGTAAGAGAAAAACATTTGGCGCCACATTTCCGCCGCAAAGCACACAAAATCAATGCTACAAAGGAGGGACACGAAAGAAAATACGACAAAACTCGTATCGCCTTTTTTGTTTCGGTGGGTTTTTGTTTTTTTTTTTTTTTTTGTGTGTTGGGACAACCTTACACGTGCAGGAACCATGACAGTGCACACACAGGGGCAATTAAATTGACAAAAACTCGTTGATTGTAATGATGGTGATTGACCCAATGTTCAGTGCGACAGCAGGACAACGTATCAATTAGGGCGGCCAATTTTGATTGCATGCGGCAGATTTTATATTTTAATGTGCTTTTTTGACATCCCCGCAGATTTGAGAGGAAGGCAGCAGCACAGGACAGGACAGGACAGGACATTTCGGCGAAAATTGGATGGCTACCGGGACGGGTGTTCAATGGTTCAATGGCTTCGTGATCAAATATGTGCCGTCAACCATGGAATTTTTGCTCGACTAGTTTGATATGCAGTACGTTTGACAGGTGACATGTGAAGACTTTCGTATATCAGCAGCAGCAGTAGCAGCAGCATGGCTGATGAACACTTGATGGCACATAATTAAACCGCATAAACGTAGTGATATCTGCAAAATTTCGGAAAAGCTTTCCCCACACACTTGTCTGTATCCATGTCCATGTTGCTGTTTTGTAACCTATCTCCGCTGGCCACTATCTCGTTATAAAGACCATCACTTCCGATTTGCCCAGCTTCATTTTCAATTTAAAATTATTCTACAGACTAGCGCTATATTTCGATTTGACGGTGACTTATCGATGTGCATAGGTGAAGAAGTTATGAAAGTCATTCTCCTTAAATCAAACATAAACGGACCATCTTCTAGGGTGGAGCTTGGTCTCATCCAAAAACTCTTTCAATCGATTGCGACCATCAAGTTTTCGTTTTTTGTCAGAAAAAGAATTAGTCCATTATACTCCGCGCATAAAAATGGGTAAACGCGTGAAGTGTCTATAGTAACAACAGCCACCATATCAGTGCCGAGTACCTACCGGACTCCGCGGTGTTGTCATCACTCTCACAGCCAAAGTCGAAAGATCCTTTATGCCTACTACATTTAGATGATTGGCAGCAAAATTGTGCAGTCTGCAGTCTTTCCTACTTAAGGACAGCAGGAAATTCGCTGACATTTAGAAGCTTTGAGTAGTACCTGTTTGGTCTGCCGGCATTCTGCAGAGTCATGCTACCTGCAGCTATGCTTATGCTCCTATGATTCGGGTCCTGGGAAACTCTCCTTCGAGTCTTGTCTACCTCGGCGATCTCATTTCCTGGGGCCCAAATAAGACACAGTAAATTGAACGAATACGTTCGGAGAAACTCTGCAACCTCGCACCAGCTCGGAAGTGGTGAGAGAATCAATCAAGACCTACGTATACGAGGGCTGTTTTATGAGTACCCGGATTCGAGGATAGGTGGCGCTACTGAGCCAAAATGGGTGTACTACCATTTTAGCCCGCCTGTCAAAATTTGCTTAGTTTTGTTTTGACACCTTTTCGGACAAAGGCACGGTCTACGCCTTCTTTGGAGCACGTTCACCGGGTAAAACCCATTGTTTCGATTTTTCTTTGGCCTCTGATGTGTGAAAATGGATCCATGTCTCATCGACGGTCACGAGACGACGCAGAAACTCCTCCGGATTTCGGTTAAACAGGGCCAAGCACCTCCTTGAAGTGCTTGCTATCGGCATTTTCACTCGAAGGTCCACCAATACGAGATCATAGATTTTGCCCACGGTTTCCTTTATGGTAACCGTTTTTGGGCCACCTGGGCGCGGTTCATCAAAAACCGACGTGAGGCCACGGCGAAACTGTACGAACCAATGGTAAACGGTTGTACGGGAACGTAAATGGGTGCCATACAAACTATCGAGAATGGGCTTAATTTCCTCGTTGGTTTTGTCACTCAAAAACAAGAATCGGATTACGGAGCGATACTGCTCTTTTACCATGGTCGCAAAAAACACTAACACGATGTTTTGAAATGCGTGTCAAAACAAAACTAAGCGTCGGATTTTCACAAAATTTTGACAGGCGGGCTGAAATGAGGGGGCTCAGTAGCGCCACCTATTTTCGAATCCGGGTACTCATCAAACAGCCCTCGTAAACGCAGAAAAAAAAATAAAGGAATACAAGTTGTTTACACACCGCTGCAGTTGGGTGTGAACCTGGGCCTTAATAAACAACCTTCTCCAGTTAGCCCGGTGATTAGCTAACTGCCTCTAGTCGCGCACTCCAAGTCGGTTGAGGTCCCCTTAGGGTGGAGCGCGCCACCTAAGATGAGGTCTCCCTCTACTACGGTGACCTCCCGTGTTAGTTTCAAAGACTCTGCGAGCCAGACCATTGGTGTCCATTCGCTCTACATGTCCTAGCCATCTCAGGCGACTGATGCGCAGTTCGTCTTTGAATCTCCTCCTCCAAAGCCGGTCAACGCAAACGGGACCGAATATTTTTCGAAGGATTTTTCTCTCGAAACGACTGAGGATATCTTCATCCGTTTTCGATAGAACCCATGCTTCCTTATAAACGGAAGGTGTCTTTGAGAGTGCAGCCCATGATACGAGTTTGAATATCAAGAGGAGAGAGTTTCATCAATGGGTCTAGAGCAGAACAAGGCGTGCTAGGGAAAGCCCACATTCAGCCGATGCAGACCGTTCTTTGACGTCTAGTAAAAGCAGCAGAGAGGTACTTTTTTGAAAGCTTGTTCCGCCAGACAATCGACGCATAGGATATCACTGATCTTGTCATTACCGTGAAGATCGTAATGGCCACCCTCCTCAGCATTACCACAAAGCCGACAGCGCCTTGGAGGATTTTACCAACTACCATACTTGGAAAGACGGATGGTGAAGGCTTGATTTCTATGGCCTTAAATGATGAACTGCTTATTTAGCAAAGACCGACACTTGCCACACACAGATGGCGTTTGTCAGATTAGCCAGCTAACAAATCCTGTCCATCGGTGGACTAGGCGAGAGACAAGCGCTGTGGCTGGTCTCTTTGCATTCCAAATCCCAGACCATAAAGCACGCACCAGTAGCGGTTTGGTGATGTGTTTAAAAGTGGACAAGTTCTTGTCGTCATTAAGATTCCACAATAGAGCCTTGGCGTCCTTTCCTAAGGAGAGGCATACCGAACCATCGGACGAAATGATGGTTCATGGTGATTGTTCTTCAATTTGCAATTGACTAAGGTCCCGATCTTGATGGCGTGATCCTAATCACATGAAACGATGATTGGATTCGAGGGGTTTGCTGAGAAACAAGTCACTTTGTCCATCTTCTTGGATTATGAACTTGCACTCGGGCAAAGTGTTTCACAATTTGATGGTCTTATCCCGGGAGCAGGAGACGATTTGACGGTTACCAGCAGAGAAGGCGAGCGAGAGGACGTCCGCGGTGTTGTCTTTGAAGCAACGTGTGGTTTTGACAGCGCCCAAATTCCAGATACGGAGAATCTTATCCCCCGAGCCAGAGAGAACATATTTGCCATCGGATAAGGGGACAAAGTCGCTAATGAAGTGTGAGTGTCCATATTCAAACGCTTCTGTGGGAAACCGTAGTTGTTGTCCTCTTCACGGGACAATTTCCAGACAGTGAGGATTTTATCGAGAGAAGCGGAAATGACAGTGTTCGGCTCCTTAAGATTGGTGGTGATTTGGGTAACCTATCCAGTGTGGCCCGAAGGAGTGTCACGCATTGCAATGTCTTAGACATGACTTATTTAAAAAAAAATCTTTATCAGCGTAATTGGCACACATAACACCCCAAAAGATTTCGAAAAAAAAAAACAGCAGAGTCAGGCAAGTCTCCCTTTTTTACTTCTTTTCACATTCGTTAAGAAACCAATCTCAGTTTTGAGAGGATTGCCTGAAAGCATATTGGTGGCAGTATCCACATTGCTCTTATCCACAAAACTAGTGATTCGTCTACGCAGTGTTGCCGAGCCGAGTTATTCAGCATTAGTAGGCATCTTGCATCTTGGAAGATGCATTCTCTCTATGCTCTTCAGCATAATTCAGGTATGGTCTTTGGTAGAAAGCCAGGCTAGTAGTGAAGATTTTGTCCGGAGTTGCAAGCACATGGTTTGTATTGCAGCATAACTGGAAGTATGCAATTGGTGGCAGCGACTTGAAGTCATCAAAAGGGAATATTGTATTTGGTGGCCTCTACCGTCACAGAAATCGATGATAGATCCTAGCTGCGCAGTGTCGTGTTACTCAGCTTTCGACTCTGTGTAGGAGCCATCAGATCAAAAGACCTGTGTTTCCAATCTGGCTGAAATGCTTCTTTTGAGGACTTTGACAAAAATCGTCTTTGTAACAGGCACTCTTCGACGTCTTCTTCTTGGTTCGATCTGAGAAGATGGCAGTCCTTCTCCAAATTAGGAACTTCTTTGGAAGTTTTCTGGTATTTTAATGTCGTTGCTGCAAGTCCGCGTTCCAGCGAAGAACGGGAGATCTGCAGGAGTTTCTTCTGCCTGGACACACCAGCTTAAAACATTTTGCGAGATGACCACTGAGATTCTGAACAGCTTCGTCTACCTTCTTATTTTAGACGGAACATTGGTGGACTTGCCGAACTCCCCATTAAAGCGTCTCCGCTAGGTAGACGCAGATCTTCCTTCCCAAATAGGATCTCCTCGAGACATCGCATCCGATTCTGGTTTGTCTATAGTCTAATACAGAAGCATCCAACACGGCTTTCTGGACGTAATCTTTTTGACGTACCCACTAGATAGCATGGCTACGATGATTTTCGTTCCCAGCTATGCAGCAACTAAATCTTGGTTACCAAATTGCCTGAGTTAAGCTGGAGACCGTGACGGGATAAAAGATAAATTCATGGTTCTTTCGATTGCGCATCATACAGCGCCGTGAAACTTCGGTTTTATCTCTTCGCATTATCAGATCCTCAAAACAACTGACACATTGAAGGCTACACTGATGTTTTAGTCAGAATTAATGAGATTCTGACACTGTTCATGAGACAGGCTAAATTCGGAACATCCTTCTCTGAACAACAATAATCTGAGCCGTGATCTTTGCGGCAGAGCTGAGTCATGACCGTCATAAGTGAGAAAAGCTTATGAATTCCTCAGATAATTCAAATTCACCGTTAGGTGAAGTAAAATCCTGGAATAAAGCGAATAAGACTTTATCCGGGCTATTCCAATATAATTGGAGCTCAAGCCCGTAAAGATATCCCAGACTAAGCGAAGGTCTTGGAAAGGAGATGGTGGTGGATGAGCCCTTAATAGAACAACGACAGCAATCACACCCCCGAACGGATTACGGAGGTCCAAGACTGCTGCAAAGCAGATATTACCGCCACCCAAGAAATGAAATGGGATGAGCCGCACAAACAGAGGATGAAAAACTGCGGCATTTACTACGGCGATTGTTATCGACGGCAAAAGCAGCGTCTATTTGGATGCAGATTTGTTATTAGAGACAGACCTAGGCAAGAAGTCTTGAGTTTCCGGCGTGAAATAGAGCTTTTGCTTTATATGGACGAACGTCCCCACAGATGAGACACCAAAGATAGCCTCTACGAGTTCTTAGACAAGATTTAGGAGCAGTGCCCTAGTTATGACATAAAAATTTTGCCTCGCCGATTTCAACGCAAAGCTAGAAAGAGAGGACATATTTGGTAGTACTGTCGGAAAATATATTCAGGCTAATCGACTTTGCGGCGGGGGGAAATTGTCGTAGCTACCTTAAGAAAGCTTCAATCGCAAGATACCGCCAAATACTTTTCCGACCAAGTTCCGTTTAATCTCTTAAGAGGTCCTATGTCGAAAACATCAAGTGGCAATATTGCCAAAAAGCCATCACATATGCCGCCAACCAAACCCCTGATTTGACGATAAGTACCATCAAGTATATGCAACTAAGCAAGATGCGTACAAAGCGGCGCTGCATAGAAGGGCTAGAGCTGCTCAGGAGCACTACGAGCAGAAGAGGAGAGACGAACACCGTTTTCTGAGGAAGACAAAGAAGGAGCATGAGAAGCGCGCGGTTGAGGAAATTGGCAGATGCTACTCCAGGAATGAGATTCGGAAGTTTTACCAATACGTAAACATGACACGGATGCAAACCCCGAACCGAAGCCTGTAGGGACGATCGAGGGAACATAATAGTAGAGTCGCAGTCGATGCTGAGGATTTGGAAAGAGCATTTCCACAGAATGAACCTTTGAAGTTGGACGATGTAGACCAAAAATGTGGTCCACTCGACCTGGATGAGGTGGAAGTAGCTATATCTAAGCTTAAGTCGAACAAAGCCGCTGGTGTTGCCTTGGTAAGGAGCCAACTCATCTGTAAAATATGGTCGGACGAAAGTATACCCTATGAATGGAACATCAGCATTGCTTGTCCGATCCACAAGAAAGCAGACCCTCTGAACTGCGCCAACTGCAGAAGCATCTTAACATTCTTACCATCGCCTACAAGATCCTATCTGTCGTACCGTGTGAGCCCCTGCAGCCGTTCATCAACAATCTGATTGGTCCATATCAGTGTGGTTTCAGGCCAAATTTTCACACTCCGACAGATCCTGGGGAAACTCACGAAGTCCAAATGGATAGCAACTAGCTTTTCATTAATTTTAAGGCCGCGTATGACAACAACTATGGAGACGAGCTATATAGAGCAATGTCTAGTTTTAGCAACTCTGCCAAACACGTCCGTTTGTACACGATGACGATGGAGAATGCACGCTCCTCCATCAAGGTCGGTAAAGAATTCACCGAGACCTTTGATGTCAAAAAGGGATTTAGACAAGGTGATGCGTTGTCATGCGATTTCCTTAACATCATTCTTGAAGGTATAGTGCAAAACTCACGCTCCAACACAAGATGCACAATCTTTCAAAATTCCGTGCAATTACTCGCATACCCTGATGATATTGACATAATCGGCAGAAAGTAGCGTGATGTCAGTGACCCTTTTGCGGGTATTAAGACGGAAGCCGCGAAGATGGGTTCAACGGTCAATGAGGGTAAGACCAAGTATATCCTGTCAACAAGAAAGGACACCCAACACCGACGTCTCGGAGAAAACGTCATCCTCGACAACAACACCAGCGCTGAGATAATGACAGATCATTCTGTGTCATCAATCACTCTAGACTAGCGTGATCGGTTATAATAGTAAAGGGTAAGCCCACACCATGGGGCCTAAACTTCTTCACTGACAATATGGACGCATGACATTCATGCTCTGTAAGGCTTTAATTCCCTTTGGCACAATTTTGCTTCTAAGACATGAATGCTATCGTTTTTCTCAACGTCCACCTGGAATAGCACACTACCCACTCCAGCCGTCGAGGAGTTGCATCATATGCAGAACCGTCTCTTAAAGTCCGGATTTGAGAGTATGGGTGCGAACACCAATGTCGCCTTAAGCTTGTCAAATGCGTTAAGCACATCCTCTCTCATAGTGAAAGCACGTCCTTTCTGAAGGCAGTCCGCCACAGACGCGAATAGTCCGACGAAGTTCGGAATAAACTGTCTATACCATCCCGTCATCCCTAGAAACCGACAGAGTTGATTAGGAGTCTTTGGCACTGGAAATTTCTCTACCGCCTATACTATATCTGGGACCGTTTTAAGACTGCCATCGCCAACGATGTATCCCAGATACTTTATCTCTTGATAACAGAATTTGCTTTTTTCGACGTTGGTCGTCAATCCTGCTTCCCTTAAACACTTTGCTACCTCGGATAGTCGTTTGACATGGGGTTCAAAATCTGGAGAACCGACCAAGAGGTCATCGAATTAGACAAAGACATTCTCCTTAAGCCGATGGGGAAGGCCTTTGTCAAATTCACTGGGCTGCGTTACACAGGCCAAACGGCAAGACAGTGAATTGGTAAAGTGCCACCCCGGGAAAGCTGTCTTCTCTCTTGATTTGGCCTCCTGAGGAATTTGCCAAAATGCGTTTTTTGAAATCGAGAGCAGATATGTATCTGGTATCTTGGAGGCCGGCCTAGTAAGCCAATAGATGTGGGGAAGAGGGTCGGCACACTTTTTTATTACTGCGTTGAGCTTCCTGGAGTCTAGGCACAGCCTTTTCTGGTTTTTTCACAAGACGAACCAGCTTGCCATACAAGAGGTTTGGGGTAATGTCGCTGTTTGATAGGAGCTTGGTTGTCGTCTATGATATGCTCTGGAAGCTTCGCCTTGCCTAACCCCAGAATTGCGAACGACGGAAAAGGTTGTTTCACCCTCTCTAACTTCTCGATTTGTGGTTGGGTGAGCGCTTGGATTGGGGAGTTTTTGTCGGCCAGCGATGACAAGTCTAAACCCGATATAATGTCTACTTAAATACATGGTTCTTGTGGATTTGGGAACACGAATATTTCTAAGTCCCTGGTTTTGCCATGCCATGAGACAGGAGAAGTAAACCGTCCAAGTATTTTCTGATGATTGCCATCAGCTGTTCATATATCGGTCGTCATGTCCATCAGGGTAATGGTATGTCTCTTCAAAAAGTTTTGCCTCCCTTTTCCCAAGCAGGAAACGGTCTGTTGTGTCGCATACCTATCACAGATTCTAGTCATGTTGAGGTATACGAGTAACCTGGACATTCTCTGCCAGCCTGAAATGTGGTTTAGCTGTATGCCCAGTGTGGTGGGAAGAGAAGGGCAATGCTTCAGCACTCGTTATTGTCCTGGAATACTAGCCTCCACTTTACTTGACTCGACTGTACATAATGAACCAGACTTAGACCGACCTTAGTACCCATTGAGGATGGCTGGAAAATCGGTTTTAGCTCCACACCCACGCGATTTATCGTTTCACATTGTTTCATTCATTCATTAGTTCAGCCCAGACCACCATAATCTAAGGCCGCAGGCTGAAGCTCCAGAGCCCAGCTTAGAAGTGATCAGTTAAGTCTACTAGAAAGGGCCCGACTCCAACCCATTTGAAAATGGGGCATTTGAGAATGGACAAAAATGAGGATCCACAACAAAACGGGCCCCGATGAAAAGACAGGACGCTTACGAACAACATACTCGACAGTACGAAGAGTACGAATATGGTGAGAGACAACCAGGGGGGAGGCGCAGAATAGTGAACGAAGACTACAACATACGTGGACACAACTAAATAGAGGACAGCCAAGGGACATACAAACCACTAGACGCGAACCTAAGGAAGACAGAAAGAGGCGAGCACAACTTAATATCAAAACTCGATGATACAATGAGCGCAACGATGGCTACGTTCGAAAAGAACATTGCCATCATGAGCGAGAAAATCAATTGTCTCAAACTCTCAAATGCCTCGTCTTCTAGAGGAAACTTGGCGAGAACCAACAGATAGTTAAACTACACTATTGAACGACAAGACACACTCGAGTTGCCCCCATACGACAACAGGACTTACAGTCACACAGAACGACGGAATGCTCGATTGCAAGAGATGGACAGAGTCCAGGATATTCCAGAGGACGATACCCGAAGGATCGGCATTCCGATCCAAAAGTGGGGAATAAAATTTGACACCACGTCCAAGACGATGCCGGTAGAGAGCTTCGTCTTTCGGATAGAAACCAGTTGGCCAGTTGCTAGCCCAGTTTCATCACCTAGTTTCAGGCCCTGCCTCAAGATGGTACTGGGAATACTTAGAATAAATCGGGGCGATGAACGGCTCTCTTCCTCATGACGTTAAAGCTGAGCTGACCAAACAATTTATGGGAGGACCGATCGTACTTCAATGAGGCCAACTGCGACGGGACATGACGTACAAACGATGGCGACATGACGATGGGAAAATGACCTGACGGACTTTCTTTGATTTCTTTTTACAGGGCTACCATTCGCAGGTTTGGCCAGAATGGTAGCAATTGGTCGCACTCAGGTGCGATAAGGGTGGGTTGGTCATCTTCAGACAACAACATCGGGCTTATTTCAGGTCGTAGCGAGCCATCAGCGCTGTGTGATCCTGGGACATTTTATTCGATGTAGAATATACGAGGGTTGCTGAAAAGTTTCCGACCGCAACGTAAATATAGCGGCACTCGTCAATAAAAGCTAGTGAATGCTAGTTGTGCATCTTTTGACAGTTGCTTACCGCAGTTTCAGTCATTTTGGACGCGCAGTTTTTAGTTGACAGTTGTTTGAGTGAGTCGATGTGAGTGTTTTTTGTGAAAATGGAAAAAATTGAGTATCGAGCTGTGGTTGTGTGATTTTTGAAAGGCAATACGCCTACGCAAATTAAAAATGAATTGGACTCTGTGTATGGTGACTGGGGACTCTGCACCATCATTTACCACAGTGAAATTTTGGGCAGCTGAATTTAAACGTGGCCGTAAGAGCTTGGGAGATGATGAACGTTCGGGACGTCCAAAAACTGCAACCACTGAGGATAACATTGATAAAGTTCACCAAATGGTGTTAGACGACCCCCGAATTAAAGTGAGACAGATAGTAGAGGTTACGAAAATGTCCAAAGAACGTGTTTGTTACATATTAAATCAAGATTTTGGCATGAGAAAGCTGTCCGCGCGTTGGGTGCTGCGTTTGCTTACGTTAGACCAAAAACGTGTTCGAATGAACATTTCCAACGCTCTGTTGGCGCAGTTTAGGCGCAATAAACCCGAGTTTTGGCGCCGATTAATTACTGTATATGAAACTTGGATACACCATTACAAGAATCCAGTCAAAACAGTAGACTGCAACGGGCGAGCCGGCTCCAAAAAAAAAAGCAAAAACTGTTTTTTCGGCTGGGGCAGTGATGGGGACTGTTTTTTGGGATAGTAAAGGAGTTATCTTGATCGATTATCTTCAAAAAGGAAAAACCATTACAGGAGCATACTACGCATCATTACTTGCCAATCTGAAGGCAGAAATTGCGGAAAAACGGACACATTTGCAGAAAAAGAAAATCCTGTTTCACCAAGACAATGCGCCGTCTCACACCTTAGCGGTTGCCATGGCGGAAATCCATGAATTACGGTTTGAATTACTTGACCACCCGCCTTATTCACCAGACCTAGCCCCAAGCGACTTCTTTTTGTTCCCTCATCTAAAAACTGCGCTCGGAGGACAGTGATTTTCGTCAAGTGAGGAGGCAATCACCTTCGTGAACAATTATTTTGTACTATTTGGACGGGTTAGAGAGATGGGAGCATCGCTGGGAGAAGTGTGTAGAGTTACAAGGAGACTATGTAGAAAAATAAAAAAAAAAATTGAGAAAAGATGTCAAATTTTGAGACAACCCTCAGACAACCCTCGTATAGGGTTAGCTTTGGTTTATTTAATTTGATAAGTACTCGTAAGTTTTCGGTTTTAGGCATTAAATTAGCGTTTGCTTAGCTAGTTTTAATCGCGTTCGTCCCGGCCGCGCACAGTGATGATTGTACAGATGTGATCCTCCTGTACTATAGTAACGTACACAGCTTTGTTTTTTCTTTTATTTGATATTGTGGCACGAGATGAAAGGGTAAATTTAATTGAGATATACTACGTAGTCGCAAGAACTAAGCCATTCCGACGAGCTTGAGTCGTCTTGCATCATGAATGCCTCCGTGGCGTGCTATACTCCTTACAACGGTAAGGACAATTGAATGCATTTCATACCAAAATCTACTTCCGATCTAGTTTCACTTGGATTCTTTGTCACCGCTCACAATACATTTATCAACGATCCATATTCTTCCACCGTGTCACCTCACTTCTATGGACAACGCCTTCAAAACAATGTCCCTCCCAACATTAAAGGCATTCGTATTCAAAGGAGTCTTGCATTTCTTTGCCACCTCGTTCTGATTACTAAGCTATTCACAGCGCATACAACTGTTTTAGACGTCCCAGTTACCTTTAACAAACCTCAACACGCTGTTCATCTATGGCATCTGAACTCAATAGCGTACGCCAACAATTAGACAAAACTTAGCCCCGGTAAAAACACGTACATACCTACATACAATTTCTAATTAAATTTTAACGTGCCGCATACCTCGCAAAGGCTTTCTTTCTCTCCATCGAAACGACTAAACCACCTTTCGCACACTTTGTGGTTAATTTAAATAAAAAAAATAAAAAAAAAACCATATAACAGCAGAAAATTTCGCAAGTTGCTCGTACCAACCGCTACACAGCGTTCCCTCCATGCAACACCCCTTCATGCAACCCTCTTACAAAGGCCACCCTCCACGTAAATCGATCCTTTGCTAGTCAATTCTTCGAAAGCACATTCCATTTGACATGCTATCAATTTGTCGCCACACACCAACAACACACAACTAAAAGTCTTTGACGCACAACTTTGTTGTGACACAAAACTCGAGACCGCAAAGCGATGAAATGGCAAAACGAGCGAACGGCAGCAGTGCCGCTCGTTAAAGCAGCAAAAGTTAGCGCGGCCTCTGTTATAGATCATTGGAGCAGCCTTTTGAACGAGCTCATGGGGGCGGACGAGGGGCGCCTTATTAACCAAACGATACCAAATCAAACAGAAATTATATTCTACGTGTATCAGATTAATGTTGCCGAGTTTATTACCGCTGTGTGCATATTAATTAACCGTAAAATTTTAATAATACGAGTACATCATTTGGCTGTCAGTTACGCCCTACGTACTCGTATGTAGGTACGAGTATTAGCCTACTTCGCCTTAGGCACCCCAAACCATCCTAACCGGATCTGGAATGCACGTTATTTTCAGCGCAACGCAAAGTACGGATAGATACGTACGTACTCGTACGCAACACAACCCCCTCGTCAACTCGTCAACCTCAAACCTAGGCTTGGCTTCGTTTTCACAATTTCAGTTCCATTGCGCCGCAGTCACAGCGGCTTTTCTCCCCTTTCTCTGTGTTTGTGTGTGTGCGTGTGGTGTATTTTGTGAAATAAATACCGTTAATGCCACTAGAAAACCTTAAAGAGGTTGTAAAAGCGGATTGCAGCACCTTACACAGTGTTTTCGTACCACACATATACGGGTACGAGTAGATACACACGTAGTACGAGAGCGCGTAGCAAGTGTAGAAACAAATCCTACACCGTAAGCTGGTAACCCAGTTTCCAAACCAAACCAAGCACAGGGGCGTAGTGGACTGGCCAGAGGGTTGTGAAGGTAGTTTTACAAGGGGATTATCCGAGCGCATCTTTGTCCTTGTTCGCAACACGCCTAATCCTTATTCGGAATCAAATAACGCGGCATTGCGCTTATCCTCTATGCTACTCGTACATGTGATGACTCTCGCAATTTTGAGTTTTAGACTTGACTGGCTTCAACATGATGCTTGCTCTTGCTGACGGTGACGATGGTGGTGGTGATTCCGTTTTAACCCATTTTGGGGCGCCAGAAAAGGCCACGCTGAAGGTTTTTTTTTTTTTTTTTTTTTTTCCTCGTGCTGGGGGTGGAAGGAGCAGAGAGAAGAGAAAATTTTTTGGAGCGTTCCTAACACTGTATAACGGTGTGCTGTTGTTGATACAAAGGATTAAATGAATTATCTTGTTAAACATGCGATTGAGTTGTGTGCTTTCCATTTTTATTTTTTTATTTTTTTGCTCTCTGTCTATTTTTTTAAAGGGTAGGGAAGGGTGATGGTATGTACGAGTTTAACTGGTGAATGACGGTACCAACCACCAACCACCCCTCGATGAATCTGCGTTATGATGTCGTGCTTTATGGCATCAATTAAAGTTGATGCGCGCGTGCCTATAGAGAACCCTCTCTATGGATGGAATATCCATCATTGTCGAGGCGCTTAAGCCTTGATTGTTTGGCGCACAGGTACGCAGGGAAATCTGTTAGACGGGGGTAATGAGATTGGAGTAATTCAATTTATTTGTGTCAATAGGGAGACTGTATTTTGGGGTGGTCTGGAAGGGGTGTAGTTTTATGTTAGGTGAACATAGCACGGGGAATTCTTGTTATTCCTTTTTGCTGCGTGAAGGAATGTTGATAAAACAGTTTGCATTAACCTCTTTGTGATATTAGATGGATCAAGGACAAATGGCTCGTCTACACCTTGTCGATGAGACACACGAAGGAGTTCTTTTGAAATTTTCTTTGAAATTGATTTCCTGCAAATGGCTGTTAAATCATTATTGATGCTTACAAATGGGGACTATAAAGGAAGAGTTTTATAAATTGCTGGAAAATTGAAAGCACGTATCGGGATTGCATTAAAACTGGATCTCGATTGTCATAGAAGTGGGTCCTTTTGTCCTTTGAATATAAGAAATTTGAAGACGTTCAATTTGGGACGCGATAACCAATTTTCTGGCAAAAAGTTACGGCACGTGGTGTGACGTAGCAGCAAGCAAAACTACATCATCTCCTCCAACTACCACAAGTAACATGTAGTAGACCAATGACGAGCAAACATTCAATGAAGTTAGATGCCCGGGCATAGGAAAGTATATTCAACATTATCGTCTAGAAGTCCAAAATAAGCAGAAGTTGTCAATGGAATCAAAGGTGATTCCTATCTATCGTCAGGAGGACCTTCCCATGATTACCCACTTTGCCATGGTGTATAGGCTTAAGTTCCACTCTCAACTGTGGGCACCGGAAACTAAAAGCTGATCGTTCCCCGTTCTCCCTCGATTTATTTTCCTATGGACCTCCGATCACTATCATCCTCCGAGTTGGAACAAGTTCTGTGTCGAGGATCAGCTGCAGAAATATTTTAGTCATGTACGCCGGGTCTAATCGCATGAGATATTTCTAGGCTAACTAGCCTTTTCCGCATAATGCGTAGCTTGGTTCATATTGCCAAACCCTCTTCCAGTTACTCGCGAAACCAACATTTCTTCCTTGGGCCAGAACACAACATAAAAAACGCGGAAGCCCTCAGTGATAGCACTGACATTTTTTTTGAGACCACTGGCACCTACAAGACCCTTAAAGTTGAAAAACTCTTGCTCAACCTCAGCCTTAGCAACATTATCAGTGTGTGCTTAATCCGAGCATAGGAAAGAGAAACCTTCCACCAGCACTGCATCAAGAAGGCCAGCTGGAAAATATCAAACGCAGCGATCTTTGTCAAGGCTCAAGCTCTGCTTTCGGATTCTGTGCGGTCTCAATAAGAAGGCGGAATAAGATTGGATTGCCTTTCTAGTGATTCTACCACACCTTTAACTAAAGAAAAAACCTCTCGAATTTCCACCACGTCATGCGAAGTCCGTATCCTTTTCGAAAAACCAAGGCTCTAACCCGCATCCGTATAGGTACAGGCAGGTGCATGAAAACGGCTGTGTCTTCAAAAGGCGCAAACTTATTGCCATGATGTCTAGCATCTCCAAAAAAAAAAGAGGGGCGAGCAAAGTCTCCTTCGGTCTCTCACTGGATTTCATCAGAACTACCATCGGTGGTCTTGGTAAGATGTGCCCAGCTGCTAAGTTGCAAACCCCACACAACTCAGGCTACTATTCGTTTAACAGGTAAACTTAGATCCCGATTTTCCTTAAATAATCAGCAGCGGACCCAACAAAGCCATGAACAGATTCATTGAAAAGCTTATGGTTAAAACAAGGGCAACAGGAGAGAGTTTAGAAGTGCATTCTTCCAGCTTGAGAATATCGAAAAATCCCAAGATCGAGACAATATCTGAATGTTCTTAAAAAATACTCAAGTATCTCACTTAAAAAATGGGATAACAAACTTTACAGGCCCAGCAAGGACATTTTTTAACAGCTGCTAAATGGGCAAAGACTTATAGGGAAAAAACGGAAACGGCCCTATATGAAGTTGTCAGTCAGATTGAAGAAAGTCCCTACAATAAAGAATGCACATTGGTTGTCTTCCTTGACATTGTAGGAGCCTTTAATAATGGTAACGTTCCCACTATACGTAGAAACTCAGAAAATGTCAGCATGTCATCGAACCTGATAACCAGTACGCTACGCAATAAGAACACCACTGCAACTTTAGGAAGCACTGTATTGAGGGCTACTACCTACCGCACGAGGCATCCCACAGGGAGGTGTGATATCACTTCTTCTGTGGACCCTAGTTGTCAACGAAATACTTCTGAGCCTAAGAAGGAAGGCAATAAAAGCCACTGCGTATGCGGATGGTGTGATTCTCATGACCGCTGGCAAGTTGCACCCCACAATCAGTGAAATTCTAAATTACGTCCTTGAAATCTTCGGTGATTGCACCAAGCTGGGCTGGGAATCAACCTGCAAAAAAATAGAGCTTGTCCACTTCATCCACTTCAGACATAAAAGAATAATTCCACAATTGGACCTTCCCTCCATAGAAGGGATAGCCTTCCGGCCACAGGCATCCTACAGAGCTAGAAATTCAATGTTGAAGAAAGTGCAAATAAAGCGTATTTGGAAGAAGGTAGGACCTAACTCTAAGACTTTCCTATTGCCTGTGTTTTCCCAAGCAGAGAGGCGTGGGCCAGGAACCAAATGGCAGAAGACTTGATTTACGGACAGATGAGTCGTGTATTTTAAAGCGAACTCCGGATTTAAATAAGCCTTAACTCCACTGAATGTCCAAACATTCATGGGAGCAAGGATACGCTTGCCATCGCTCTCCGTCAATCCATTGATACTAAAGTGGAACTTTTGTTGAAGACACAAGTTCCACCCTGTGTATAAGTCGAGACCGATCTAAAACCTCTGGCTGGTCTTAGGATCACAGCACCCAGTATATCGGGTCGAAACCAACTGGAAAACCTTTCTTGCGAATTTGGGTTTAAATCACAGTCACGGTGATGCTCCCACAAGGGGACCTACCTCAACAAGTCAGGCCCGGACCGAAGTGCAGGGGACTCCTCACTGTTACGGTATCGTGACAGGATTTAAATATGGTAGTCCTACTACCAACAGGACCCATGACCGGCAGCTTGTAACTGATCAAATCGTAGCAACCTTCAGAGACGGTAAGTACAGAAAACCGAAACGATTAGACCAGTATTTGCTCTACCATCACTTTTTATAAGACAAATTCAAAAATGGACGAAGCCTTGATAATTGAGCAAGGGCTCTCGATTTAAGGACAGAGTAAAGATAGAAGTATTGTAGATACCGACGCTGGTATCTTACCCAATCAATTGAAGTTAAGATACTCACGCCGCCTGCTGGATTATAGCATTGTCTTCCAGGTTTTTTCTTTTTTTTTTATAACTGGCGCGCGCACAAGCGATTTTAAGTACCCTTAAGATGTTTCAGCATAGCCCGGGCGAAGGGAAGTTAGGGAGGGAAAAAAAAGAGATGCCGATATGCGTTGGTTTTAAATGTTTGCAAGTTATAGTGACTAGGAAATAAAGAGCTCGGCAGGGCATTACACAAGCGAGTTGTACAGCTTAGGAACGGATCACGATATTTCAGAGTACGTCCGAAAGTGGGCTTGAAGGTATAGATATAAAAATTTGAAGGGGCGGAATGCTACTGACAATTTCTGTGGAGCACTATTAGTGAAAATGGCGATATAACAAGGTGAGGCAGGAGACATTACGTCTGTGTTCGAGGGTGTCTAACGACTGTGTAATATTGTCATCACCTACGAGTTTTATCGCGCGGTTTTGGATCCTATCTAGCAAGTGTAAAGAGGTCTTAGGAGCACCTGAAGAGATGTGAGCATTGTACTCGAATTTAGGGCGGATAAATGCCTTATACATATATTGAGGCCAGATCAGAGCGGCTGAAATATTTCTTACATCGCTTGAGGAAACCTAGACATTTCGCAGCATTTTTGGCGACATCAAATAATGGTCATTCCAACGTAGGTTGTCATTGACGCGCAAACCGAGAATGCAAAGTTTATCGGTTTCGACGATGCAAGTGTCATTCATGGATAATGGCTGGGTATTTGAATTTCGCTTTAGTGACAGCAGACAGCATTGGGAACGCTGCCGTTCCCGTTCTAGATCCGAAGAGCAGGTACGTGAGTCCGGGAACGAATATGAAAAGCTTAGAATACTGTCGTCAGCAAAGGAATGTATTGGATTAGAAGCAGCAGACAAGAGATCGTTGAGTTAAAAAGAGTGTTGGAGACAGAACGGAGCCCTGAGGCACACCAGCAATTAATTTGATATTCAGACTTGAAACCATC
Source organism: Volucella zonaria (assembly GCA_963966105.1). Taxonomy (NCBI): domain Eukaryota; kingdom Metazoa; phylum Arthropoda; class Insecta; order Diptera; family Syrphidae; genus Volucella; species Volucella zonaria. The sequence goes on along the minus strand of OZ014530.1, from coordinate 40,573,090 downwards.
CAAGACAACTTGAATTGAACGTTCCGAAAGGTAATTTCTATTCCATTGAAGAAGAGATTCATCGGATCTAAAGCACGCTATTTCGACAAAAGAGCCTGATGCCAAACTCTGTCAAATGACTTAGAAATATCAAATGCAACTATCTTGCTTTCGCCAGATTGATGTACGCTTTGGTTCCACTTTTCGGTGAGACATGCCATCAGATCACCAGTGGACCTGTTGCTACGAAAACCGTATTGCCAGTCATTAAGAAGTTTTCGTGTTTCGAGATATTTCATTAGCTGACGGTGTATTGGCGTTTTCATGACTTTAGAAAGAAGGAACGTAAGTGCAATGGGTCTGTAGGGACGGGCTGGACAAACGCTGTTTTCCATTTGCTCGGAAAGAGTCCTAACGAGTAGGATTGATGAAAAAGCTTACGCAGTGGTTTTGCCAGCGAGGAAGAACACCTCTTCAGAAGAAGGGGAGATATACCATCTGGATCAGAGGATTTGTGTTAAGACCTTTAAGAACTCTTGCTACTACACGAGTGCGAGGGGGGATTCGTCGGCGAATGGCGAATACAAAGCATAATCTGGATGTGTTGAGCTGGCCGCAAAGAATGCAGAAAGCAGATTGGTCTTGTCCAAAGAGCTGACAGCGGAATTGCATTATAAATGAGCGTTGGGATGGAAGATGAGGCAGAATTTCTAATATTTTTGCCGAACGACCAAGAATTTTTTCCACTTTTGTGACATTGTAGTATTTGTTGCCTCAATTTTTTGTCGTATTGAAATTTCACGCTGGAGAAAGACGTTGCAGTCATTCCTGGCCCGTTTGAACTTTTTTCGGTTTTCCTCTGGCGGGTTGGTCTTATAGGACCGAAAAAACATTTCCTTAACCCTGACAGCCTCTTTACAGCTCGAGTCGTACCATGCCTTTTCTTTTGGTCGGATACTCTTCATCCGATGAGGGATAAAGCATCTCATTCCAAAGAGAATAGTTTCTGTGATCAAGTCAGCAGCGGCATCCACGTGGTTATCGAGGAAACATAACGACCAGTTAAAATTTCTAAAGAAGCTGTTCAGACCGCTCCAGTTGGCTTTCTCCTACTGCCATACGGTTTTTTTAGGGACCGTTTCTCTCTAACTGCGTGGTGAGCGTACGAGAAATTAGCTGATATGACACAATGGTCCGACGAGGCTAGATGGGAGAGCACATCAACGGAGTACTTCAGGGTAAGAAGTTAAAAACAAGTCCAGGGTGTTGGCGGTATGATTATCAACGTCTGGTATTCGCGTGGGCTCATTTACAAGCTGGGTCAAATTATTTTCCGCTGCGAAAATCTCAACACACCGTCCTTCAGGTGTTGTCTGTCCAGAATGTCGAAGCCACCCGGAATTGTGTATATTGAAATCGCCCGTAATAACGATTTCAGTATGAGGATACAGGGATACAATTCTTTGAATGGAGTCAGACAGCGCATCAAACCCGTTAAAGGTTGAGTTGTTGTCCAGTTTGGGGCTTCTGTAAATAAAGCAGCAGTGGATAATTTTCTTACGGAGATGGAGTTTTAACCACATGAAATCGAATTCCGAATTGGAACAGGGACTACATTGTTGTCCCTACATTGTGGTAGCTCACTAGATCACTACGCACGTAAATGGCGAGACCGCGGTGAGAGAAGAATAATGGCACTAGTTCGTAGCCAGGTAGCTTCAGATGAGAGTGATCTGAAAGGTGTGGGCGGGATCTACGAGTACTTGTATTTCACTAAGTGCCAAAACAGCTCCAGTACTGGGGTCTTCCCCAGTACTCCTGGCTCCGTTCTAGACGCATTAAGGAATCTCCCTCCCCTTGTTATTCATATCATGAACTGCACTCTCAAAGCCAATTTCCGTCTAAAAAGAAGTGGTCTCTGGTACAACACACACAGTAGAGCTTTGATGACCTTGTGCGCAGGCTGTCTTACGACTCTGGTCTTATGGACATGCCGTCCGATGCAATGACACCAGAACTCCTATTGCGGAAAAAATACGAAATCGACTTTCGCTCTGCCCGGGACTGGTTTCGGCCAGAATCTGAGCCAGGAAAAGAATGTAGTCAGGTCTTCAAGGACGGGTCCAAAACCAATATAGGATGTGGCGCTGGTGTCTTTCTGGAGGACGACAACGTTAGATTTCACTTCATGTTAGCAATGCTTGCATCTGTCTTCCTAGCGGAGATTTAGACAATCCTGATGGCAGCGAACTATATTGCGGAGGACCGGTGGAGGGAGCGAAGTATTTGCATCTGTAGCGATAGCCAAACTTCGCTTAGAGCCTTGCTGAATCCTCTTACGACTTCCAAGCTAGTTCAAGAATGCAAGAGATCACTGAACGCAGTCGGAAGGGTAAATTCAGTAACCCTTGTCTCGGTGCCAAGTCACAATGGGATCGCGGGAAATGAAATCTCCGATGAACTTGCCAGACAAGGTTCAGAGGAAGTTTTTCAGGACCCGAACCCACGTTGGGTCTGCCTGAGTCCCCGGTTAAGGCTTCTATTGAGCACAACTGCAGATGGCATAGGTCGTCGGGACGCAGACAGTTCAAACGAATGCTTCCTGTAGGAAGTCAGCAAGAATCAACTGCAGGTTGATTACTGGCCTCGTGACAGGACACTACACTTTTGCAAACCACTTAAATGTGCTGGGCATAAGTGACACAACATCCTGTGATGCTTACTGTGAAAGTGATGACGACACCGCGGCTTACCCTCGCATCAGGCTGCAGTTACTCGGCGCTGACGTGGTGCGTGCTGGTACTGTAAGCACCTTATCACTGAAACGCTTACTCATATTTCTTCGTAAGGCTGAAAGATTTCATTAAAAGGAACTTTACAAAGAGTACAATGTACTCGTACTTTGTCTGAGGGGTGCTCTGTTCCGACAGCAAAGCAAAAAAAAAAAGAAAAAAAAACACGGGGCGTGTTGTGTGAGATGTGGCATCGCCTTGTTGAAACCACATGTCTTCCACACACATATCTTCGATTTGAGGACAAAAAAAATTCGGTTACCATTTGGATAGCGATGTGAATTGATGGTGACGAAGGGTGTAACCCTCCTCATTTTCGAAGAAGTGTGCACCAATGATACCACCAGACCGCATTGCACACCATACAGTGACTTTTTGTGGATGCAACGTTACATGTGGATCTTCACTTCCCCATATGCGACAATTTTGTTTGTTAACGTATCCACCGAGTGGTAAATGAGTGTGTAAAAATTGGTCATCCAAACGCTGATGTTCAAGCACCCAATCGGCGTATGTTCTAGGCATTCCGTAGTCAGCTGGCTTCAGTTCTTGAGTGAGTTGAACTTTATGTGCCGTGAGACAAGCGAAAAGGCTGTGCTCGCCGTGAAATTGATAGATTTGGATCTCCTTCCATACTTTCACTAACGGCGGCCGTTGACCCTATATTTCCATGACCTCTCTGACCTATGTATCTCCTGTTTCATTTGCATCTCTTTTTGCAAACGCAACAGGATGTCTGGCACCGACCCAAAGACCAAGTGCCAACCAACGAGAGATGGAAAGCGGAAACCACAATAAGGGATCTCAATCCAATTCCCTAGTCCGGGCATCACAGTGGGTCTACACAGACGTTGTGGTGTAGAGTGCTTTCAGCATCAGATACCACCGCAAACCTAACCTAACCCATAGGACAAAAAGAGTGTCCAACTGTAACACAATAAATAAGCAATATCCTCTCCCAGTATGAATGAGTACGGATCTGTTGCCCGAATGTTGGAAAAATAACAAAGCCGCTCATGCTGATGGCTTGTCAGCTTTAATGAAGTCTTCACACTAAGGCAGAAGTTAGTGAACATCAACAAATATCAAATCCAGATTCACAAAATTTTTTCAACCTTAAAGCCGCTTATGACAGCTATAACTGTTTCTACGCGGCTTCACCAAATTTTATTTTAAATTTCTTACCTTTCCACACAAAACAGTTTTTAACGGGGGCTTAGCTTCGAAACATACCTGAAAAATAAGAGATAGAGGTTAATTTAGTAAAGCAGTACTAAAAAAAAATTAACAAAAAATCACTAGATTTAGTGCGGAGCTTAAGGATGGGAAGCAAGGCATTTAATTCAAGGCATACGATGAAGATTGAGAAAGAATTACCCCTGAGACACACCAACATTCAGAAAGCCCTTTCTGCACGACAAGAACCATGCAAACGGATATACTCGTAGATTTATCGATTTTGCAGTGTCACGATATAAAATCATCCCCAGTACGAGTACATGTTTCCGATGCCGCGACCTAGAGCGTCTCTTGAAGAATGCAAAGTCAAAAAAATTGATGATCAACGACTTCCGCAAAGGAAGAGACGAGGGAAGCTAGAGATACCACTACAACAACGATGTTCGAAAGAAGATTATGTCAAGTCCGTAATGGCCAAAATTTAAAATTCGAATACGCCAACTTTTAACAATGCTTCAACCTCGACTTATCCTTGTTATGACGACAAAGAGTTCTACTTTGTAGGTAGCAAGGAATACCTTTCAACTTAGTCTCTGTAATTACCACATACCATTGCACCAGCTAGAGATCATGAAGGAAATCGGGATCGCCAATTAACAAACAAACTGTTCTCTTAAAGGACCAAGGAAACGGCTGTAAAAATCCCTCTTCATCCCGATCATGCTGTAATACAGATGCGAAGTAAAAATAATAAAAAATCCACTGGGACAATTGGAGAAGAGGATGAAACGACCAATTCTTCGGACAGCGATGGGAATCTAGTCAAGAGAAGACAGAACACATACTATTGCCTCAGATAGCCAAGCCGGTGAGCTTTTGAATTCACTCTGTCGGGCTTAAGAAATTAGATCAAAGTTACTCACTTAGGGGCGCTACAGTTCAGGGTGAACATGTGCCACAACCAACAAGTCTCTCCAGTTACCTCGTTCCTTTGCTAACTGCTTCCAGTTGCGAACTGCAGGTCGATTGAGATCCCCTTCTATTTGTGTGCGCGACACCTAAGGTGAGGTCTACCTCAAGTCCGTTGTAACTCCGTGTTATATTCGAAGACTCTGCAAGCCGAAGAATTTATGTCCATTCACTCTACATGTCCCAGCCATCTCAGGCGACTGACGCGCAGTTTTCTGACGAAGTCGATATCACTGTACAGATCGTATAGTTCGTCGTTGAATCTTCTCCTCACAAGCCCGTCAACGCAAACGGGACCGAATATTTTTCGAAGGATTTTTCTCTCGAAACGACTGAGGACATCTTCATCCGCTTTTGATAGCGCCCATGCTTCACCGCCATAAAGTAGGACTGGGATGATCGAGGTCTTATATAGAGTCTCCTTAGTTTTTCGGAATAGGATCTTACTACTCAATTGCCTTCTTAGGCCAAAGAATCTGCGACTGACAACAGCGATTCGTTTTATTTCTGCTGAGGTGTTGTTGGCAGAATTTATAGCAGAGTCAAGGTAGACAAAGTCCCTTACTACCTCGAAATTATAGCTGCCGGCTGTTGACGTTTTGACGGTTTTGCCCTCATTTACCACGAAACCCATTTTCGGAGCTTCCGTCTCAATACTAGCGAACGCACCAGTGACAGCCAGCTGAGTTCGGCCAATTATCAGCGTACTCTAGTAGTTGTACAGACTTTTGAAAGATTGCGCCTCCAGTGTTTGCTTGTGAGTTCCATACAATTCCCTTCAGAGATGATGTTAAAGAAGTCCCATGACAGCGGGTCACCTTGTCTAAAACCTTTTTTGTCATCAAAAGTCCTGGTTAAGTCGTTTCTGACTTGGATGAAGCAGCGAGTATTCTCTATTGTCATTCTCCATAAAGCGACGAGGTTTATAGGAATGCCAAAACTATATATAGCCCTATATAGCTCGTCTCTATAAATGCTGTCATATGCGGCCTTAAAATCGATGAAAAGATGGTGCATATCGGTTTCGACTTCTTGAATTTTTCCCAGGATCTACCGGAGTGTGAAGATTTGGTCGATTGTGGGATTTCCTAGTCTGAAACCGCACTGATAGGGACCAATCAGGTTGTTGACGAAGGGTCTCAAACGTTCGGACAATATGGCAGATAAAATCTTGTATGCGATGTTGAGGATGCTTATACCTCTCTAGTTAGCGCAGTTGAGGGAGTCTCGTTTTTATGGATCGGGCAAACGATGCTGAGATTCCATTCCTCAGGCATACACTCTTCTGACCAGGCCGGGAAATGAGTTGGTGTATGCTCTCCAAAAAGTCAGTTTTGAGTACTTCGGCCGGAAACCCGTCAGGTTCAGCTGTTTTGTTGCTTTTCAGCGTAAATATTGCTACCCTCACTTGGTTTTGGTCAGGTGGACGGAAGTGTTGGCTTTCATCGTCTAAGTTCCATGATCTATTCTGCCTGACGGTGGGATGTTGGGCATCTTCGGCGTTATACAATCTGCAGAAAAAGGTTTTCCATATTCTCAGCACCGACTGAGACTCTACTGCAAGGTTTCCTTCATCATCACTACATGTTTCTGTGCAGGTCTTCTTGTCTTGATACGTCCTTTTTACCTGTTGGCAAAACTTCCGCACGTTATTCCTGGAGTGCAATCTCTCAATGTCTTCGGATGCGAGCTTCTGGTGCTAATTTTTTTTCTTATGGAGATGCCGATGTTATGTACTTCCCGTCTCTTCTGCTCGTAGAGCTCACGAGCAGCTCTCGTCCTTCAAACCAGGCATTCTTCATCAAACCAGGGATTTCTTGGTGGTGGTCAGGTAAAACCTAGCATCAATTACGGTGCCGCTGATGGCACGATTGCCACTGGTCTTTGGTACTTAATGCTGGTAACATAGCTATTTTTGAGGTATTTTGGAATACGCGTTCGGCGAAGATTCTAGCGGCCTCTTGCGAGACCCCTCACAGTAGTTCTTGTGCTGTGGCGCTTGAGAAATCCACATTCGCACCTTAGCTGCAACAAGGTGGTGATCCAAGTCAATGTTGGTTGTCCGCAAAGTTCCGGCGTTCTGGACGCTGGAGGCACGTCTTACGTCTTTCGTAAAATGATCAATTTTATTTAGCGTTTGATGATCCGGAGACCGTCATGTCCCCGTATGTGTATATTGAGATGAGGAAACCGTTTGCTTACTATAGTGATATTTTGTCCCGCCGTTAAGTTAATAAGTTCAAGTCCGTTGCCAGACATGATGTCATATAGCCTTTGCTTACCAACTGCCTTACCAAAGTTACCTTCCCTTCCTACTTCGGACACTGCTTAAATGTCTTCTCGAGGAGCTCGTAAATATATTCTTCGGTGAAGTCCTTGTCCTTGTTTTCCGTAGGGGAATGGGCGCATATTTGGCTTATGTTAGCGAATTTGGCCTTAATGCGGGTTCTCATCAAACGCTTGCTAACGTGTCGGAAGCTTAAGACTTTTTGCCTTAGTCTGCCGCATATGAAAAATCCGCATCAGAATAAGGGCTGATTCTTTTCCCTATAGCACTCGCTATAGTATATGTACGAGTATATCGTTCATCGTCAAGGGCCTCTGCTAATTGCTCAGCAGCTGCATAAGATCTGTCATGCTACAGACCATTCCACGTGCAGATCAGAAGGTCATTGTCCTTTAAACGTTTGCAATGTTAGCCAACAGTGAATCAATTTTTATCCGACGGCATGAGTTGGCTTGTCACATCTTTTTAATCTCTTCCGTAGAGGGTTGTGAGGCATATGCCTTCCATAGCGTGTCCGTGTCATTTTACCCTGCATGGGTAAGCGTTTACTCATGCAGTTACCGGCGACCATCACTCAATTTCCCGATCAATCGCCACGCAGCTCCCCAATCAAATTTACTTAACGTACTTAATTAGATGGCTCTTCAGACTCAGGTGGAACAGGGCCTCAATCAACGTAGCTCTCCAGACAGCCCCGTAGTTTGATTGCTGCTTCCAATTTCACACGCCAAGTTGATTAAAGTCTCTCTCCAATTGGGCGCACCACCTAAAATTGGTCCTCCTCTGCGGATCTTTCTTTTGATGATGGCTTTCCGAGCTGATGTCCGTCCATTTTATATGTCTCAGCCATCTAAATCGATGAGTTCTGGCTCTTTTAGCTAAGTCCATGTCGCTGTATATCCGGTATACATAGTTCTTGTATAAATCTTCTTATCCACAGTCCAGCTAAGCAGGCAGAACGGTAGATAACTTGATGCCGCTGATCCATAGAAGGGCACTGGGGCGCTCATATTTTAGAAAGTGACGCGATCTACTCTTCGGATCGTCTCTAGGCTGATGTCGTTATTTATATTAACTGCGGAGCCTAGATTGGCAGACTCCTTGACTAGCTCGGGGTTATAGCTACCTGTCCATTGTAAAGTTTTGTACGAATGACGATATGAGTCGTCGATGCTGTGGCAACCATATAGGCAAGTAGTTGAACGTTCTGCCTTTTGCAGAACAATCCTGGTGTTCGACTGCGAGTTTCAAATAATACTCTCAAGATTTTGAATTAACCGCATGACGGAAACCTTGTCGGAAACCATTTTTGACAGCAAAGGTCTCGGTAAAATCATTATCGACCCTCACGGAGCTTCAAGCTTTCACATAGTCATCCTGCAGATCCTAGTTTAGCATTGATGTTAAAACCGGCCAGGGCATAACTTGTTCTAATACAGGCGGCCTCAAAATCGACAAGTAGGTGGTGGAGGCCGATCTGAATTTGCCAAGATGTGCTGAAATGTTAAATCTGGCTGATGATGAACCTCCCAGGCCAGATAAAGGCAAATCAGTCGATTAACAGAAAGTTTTAGATGTACATGCGATACGACAGAGAAGATCTTTTGCGGTATGTTAAGGAAGCTGATGCCTCTGTAGTTGGCGGCGCAGACTGGATCTTCAGGATCGGCCATATAATTCTGAAGTTTCATTCGTTTGGCAAGCTTTCGTCCGAAAACTGGTTTGGTCTTCACAAAATCATCTCTAGTCGACTGGAAGAGCTCGGCAGCTTTGCTGTCAATACAAACTGCTAAATTTGAATTTTCATATGCCTATCCTCATTTTCCCGTGGTCAGGTGAGCAGAATTGTTGCCCATCAACGACCAAATTGAATGGTTTCTCTGCCTCACAGCGGAATGTTGGTCCTCATCGACATTGAAGTCTGTGGAAATAGTTTTTCCATATCCTAAACAGGGACTGCAAATCTGCCACTAAGTTCCCTTTTCAGTCCTTGTAGTACTATTTGCATCTTATGACTTGACAAGTTGTTTTTACTTTCCGGTAAAATTTTCGAACATCTTTTCTGCTATAACATGTCCCAATTTCCTTCTGAAAAACTAGTGGTCTTAATTTTCACCTCGTAGTGCTCACTAGCCACTCTATAAGCTTTCTATTTCTCTGTTCCAACCGGTACTCATCGTCAAATCACGGGCTCCATAGTAGCGGTCTGGCGACAGCTAGCGCATCATAGTCAGCATCCCTGGCAGCTTTGCCACTGTTTTTCGGAACAAAATGCTACCCGCGCGAGGCGTTGAGCGATGTTAAGGCACACTTCATCGACAAAAGAAGTTATTTTCGATATCAGCCTTCCGACGTCAACAATGTCATCAATCTGGCATTTGGTAGATAGATCATAAGACCGCAGGGTTTTCTTATAAATAGCGAGACGAAGGAGCTACGTGATTGCGATGTTGAAGTTTCGCCTCGAGCGTCTTTCATTTCAAACGTTACGTTCAAATCCCTTAAGACGGAGCTCATAAAAAAAAAGTGCCATAGCATTTGCCCCCGGTTGGGGCACATATTAGGTTCATGTTGGTGAATTTAGCCATCATTCGGATTATTAAAAGACACTCGTTCACATGCCTGATAGTCGTCCTTGCCCAAGGCCGTTTCTACTGACAAATTCACATCCAAATATCGTCAACTTGTCTTCAAGGTGGCAATCACTATAGTACAGGTCGCAGTTTTTCGTCCCTCCTACACTCGTCCTTTGACTATGTAGAATAACAGATAGTTCTGCTTTATAGCAATCTATTGTCTCTGCGATTTATTCGACGATTGCTTGACTCCAATGGTAACTCTTGGAAGACCTATGGCGCGTTGGTCCTTTGTTCAAATTGATCTCTTATCATTAAGACGTAGATTTGTAGAAGTGCTTCTAGAATTGTGCATTATCCAATTTCGTAAAAACAGTTCAAATTGATGAAAATCTCACATCCAATCCCGTCAATTGAAAGTACCTGCACAAAAATCGATTTAATCGCCATTTTAGTTTATGAAAACCTTTCAATTCTCCCAACAGGACCAAAATATTATTTCCAACAACCGAAAGCCACTTGAGTCTATAAAGCAACGACACTAGCACTAGCACCAGCACTAGCACTCTCGCATCTTACCTATCCTGTGATCCATTAAAAACACATCACGTCCTAGCACTCAACGGTGTTAAGGATATCCCTTTCAAAATTAAACGCTCGTCTAACATTCAATCAAAAGGTATGAGGCTTGCCTTTCCTTCGTTCAATGTTCAAGTCACGATGTGTGCACTTCGCCACTTACCCTTTGCATCTATTCGTACTCCTATGTAAGGGATACGAATGAAAAGGAAAAAAATTGTTCCATGCCACTCACCATCGCATTTTACCATAGTCGGCAGCGTAGGTGAAGAACAGGTTTGTAAAACGGAGGTGAGGTAAAAACAGTTCACTGAAAGTGAAAAGGTACAAAAGCAAAACCGAAGGAGACACACTACCTACCAATCGGTGTTAATTTCCTCTCCACCAATTTGCCATTGTTTCTCCGCTCCATGGTCACACTTTTCACATTCTCACATTCTCGGTTCGGTCTCACCAACTACTCCAGATAAATGGTTGTGGCATTGGCCAGACCATTTAACTTGTTAACTCATCCGCATCCGAGAGTGAATCGAAATCCACTTAAACATTTCTGACACGCTTTCCACTTCTGCCCAAAACAAAGATGTAATCCAAGATGTCAGACGGAGGGATTGTACTCGTATCTTCTGGTTTACAGTCCGTCCACCCCATCAACAAATCAGAAAGAACAATAGAAACTAAGTGGATACTGTGACAGACCAAGTCTCGTCTCGTAGATAAGCGTTAAGCGACAAATGACAGAGCTTTTGCTGTCATCAGATACAGATACAATGTGCTCGTCTACCTCTAGAGCGTGGGGTGGGAGTGCATTTGGATTGACCCCTTTTAGGCGAATGTCAAAGCCAAAAGAGCCCATTCATTCTCATTTTTAGGACGAACAGCGACCAGATACTCGTATCATGTTGAGGGGACACAGAGACCGCAAATCTCGTGAATTCGGGAGCCAGCCAAACAGTAGCCAACCAAAGACACCAGACAAAACAGAACCGAAAAAAACAAAAAAAACAAAAACGAAACACTGAAATCCATTCCCGCCTGGCACGCGGCGCACGTTCCCTTTGATCTACCATCAGGCGAACCTAATTCCAAAACAATAAAAACGAATTCCTCTGCCCCGCGTTGGCTGGTTCCTACTTAGGGACTGCTGCTCCCGGCACACAACCGTTTAGGTATTGGATTTCTATTTTTGGATTTCGTTCATCAGACGAAGTTTGCGTGCCAGAGAACCACAACCGACATCACTGCCAACTTCTCAACTAAATACAACGGATGGAAGCTGGAGATTTGGATTTTCAAGATCAATTTACACTTGGTCTTTCCACGAGACTAGAGACTTATTTTGCTGGTCTCTCCCCCTTGGATTCGTGGCAATTTGTAAGAAATTTACGATCCCATTATGACGATCCTGAAACGATGATCCTTGAATTGGATAAATTAGATGTTGATGAGTGTATTCATGGTTCCATGTGTTGTTGGTGGTGTCTTCGTTTTCGTTTTCGTTTTCGTTTTCGTTTTAGTTGTCCGGAGAATTTGTTGATTCTTCCTTTCAGGGTCTGGCTAGGGTTGTTCATCTTCTAAGCTGCCGATGATAAACGCATCTGTGCATATGGTAGCAATTTATCTTGGAAATTCCTCTCGTTTGGACCTTTTCTCTCCTCATTCTTGGTGTCGGGTATTATCACGTGAAAAGATACATAATCTGTACGAGAATAGGGATATTAGATGGAGAGGAAAGAAGCTGAATGGAATGGGATAGGATTCCCGGACGTTAGTCGTGCATGTGGAACAGATGTTAAGTTTTTGGTTTCGGTATATGTATCTACCTACCTACGAACTGGTAGTTTGGCGCGCGTTTTTCTTGTTCTCTTCCATACACCAGCACCTCAGCCGCATCCTAATGCTTATTGTTTACGATACGAGAGATGAGCACTCACTTGGGCTCGCTTCTTTTTGCTGGTCCTGTTTCCGATTGATTGTTGTTGGAGTGGTTTAGCGATGCTGGCAGAGCGAATACCGTTGATGGTAGCAATAGCGAAGTACTCGTACCACGTTTGTTGTTTCAAGGAATTTTGATATTCTTTCCAAGTAAAGATGCGGACATATACTGTAGCCAGTTGTTGGGGGAAGTGCGAAATTTTAAGTATCAGATGTTTCCAAATTGTATGGAGTAGATATCTTCGATGGAATATACGTAGACTTGGAAGTGTTCTGGATCTACTCTTCTCCTGACAGACTGAGGTGATGACCTTGTTATGATTGGAGTGTAATGGTTTTTGTCATACAGACATGTTTACACCATGGGGGGTTTGTAATTTGTGTCAGTAGACTGAGAATTTATGTACATGATACATGAACCGACATATTCATGAACTGACGAGGATTGGGTACAGTGTCGGAGCATTGTTTATCACCATCCAGAGATAGATTGAGAACAGAAAACGATTAGTACTAATTGGAACAATAACCTTGGCAGCGCAATGATATATGAGTGGACCATCATTCGAAGAACCACTCGTGTTTCGTTTAAAGAAGCAGCAAACCAGAGTCAGGTAAAAACTTCCTAAAAATATCTTGATCTTGTATTTAATCTATTTACACTGGGATTGACTCTATTTTTAAGAACTGTAACAGGTCGCCGTCAACGACATGGATGCTCTGGTGAACTGCTGTCAAACTCTTTCCTTCCTGGCATCGAATGCAATGCAGCACCATCAAATAAAGAATATCAAACCAAAGCCAAAGGAGTGGTATACTTTGAGTCTTTTGCAGGCCATCGGATCTCTGGCAAAATGAATAAAAGTCCGGGTGAAGCCCGGACAGGTTAATTAAAGCTTATGACGCTCAATTTGACTGTTGTGAACATGTAAACGCAGCCTTGGTGCAACTCCTTGACAATTGCGGCGCCGCCCTGGTGGCAAATAAATTATCAAGTGACAGATGGTACCTTTGTGACTGTCATCCATTTTTGTTTTTGCTTCTGGGTTTTTGTCTCTCATTTCGCGCGCTCGTGCTAACCAGAGTTAATTCTAAAATTCTGAGTTTTAATCCAACAATCTCAGGAATGGGGTTTGCCTTGCGAGCATTGCTGATATGGATGGTAGCGGATTCCGTGATTCTCTGTGAGTCAAGACCGAGAACTAGCAATCAACGCTGTACCGATTGCGGAGTCAGGAGATCATCAGATTCAGCAAATCAGCTATTTCTGTCAGATTTTGATCCAGTCGCTGGAGAAAACCTAGACATCACACTATGGCTGCAACGGATGGAAGAGTTCGGGACTCTGTTTGACTGGGACGAAACGACAATGATCCACCATGCCCTGTCGCCCTTAATCGGAGTGTCAAAACAAACAATGGTGCGACTGAATTAATCCAGCCGATCGTACGTGCCCTGACTGGAAAGAGTTGCTGACAGAAACATATCCCAGGTAAAATGAGACTACGATTAGACGCACAGGATTATAAAAGAGGTCTGCATCAAAACATAACCGAATATTACTTCGAGAAGCTGTCACGGTGTCTCAAAGCCGGGATGGATAATTCTGAAATAATCGAATGGTTAGTTAATGGAGTGCACAACAGTAGGTTCCGTGACTACTTGGGTCCTTTGAATAGGTCTACGATCCGATCTACTTTCTGTTAATGACCATCTGAGCGAATCGCGTCCGTCAATTTCAAGCTCTCCTTTTGCCTTAAGTAAGAAGGTGGAAGTCAAGATAGAATCCAATGTGGCGTAGTGGGCCATTTCGCTTGTGATTGTGGAAAAACTACAAAACCGCGCCAAAATATTGCAACATCCGCGCCACCAGAGGTTCTATTGTATATGGTATATCCAGACCGGGAGTCATCAAAAATATATGAAAAAAGCGAGAGTTAACGGACACGAATTGGACTGCCATATAGATCTGGGTAGTAGCTGTGTTACCCTGCGTGATGATAAACTGAGTCCGATCTACATATTATCTAGACAATCGTTTGCCTAATTTAGTGGGCTACGGCCATGGCGTGGTAAAGGCAGTAGGGTTGCTAACAACGAACATGGAAATCGACGACGGTGTCATCGCAAAGGTGAAAGTTCATATCGTACCAGCAGCTTTTCAAACAATTCCCCTATTGGTTGGACATCCTTTTACGGAACAGCACCACGTGCCCATTGTCAGTCATGCAACCGGATTACATGTTGAGCAAAGCCAGATCCCAGCCTTTGATCCTGCCGATAGTGTCATAAGAAAGACGCAGTTCCTAATAGCTGAAACAAATACCATACCGGAAAGCTACATCGGGCATGTGACGGTCGAAACTGGTACACCAAATGAAAGTTATTTCATAGAAGTTGGTATTCGAGAGTCCAATCAGCTGATTGCAAGGTGCAATCAACAAGGTCTAACTTCTGTCCCAGTCCTCAATTTATCAGAAGAAGATTTCAATATCAAAAAGGGCCAAGTTTGCTGCCAACTAGAGCAGACAAATTTACTGAGGTAAAGACGTCAGAAAATACATCGTCCAAAAACACAATGGAAGTAAAGGCTACGGGAGTAGAAATCAAAACAGATTTGCAGGGGAGTGGCAAAGACAAAGACTCCTTAGTATAGTGGAAAATTTTAGATTTAATTTGTGAAAATATTTTGCAAGGCGGTTGTACAAAAGAAGGAGAAATGCAAACCGAACTCACGACTGAGAAGCCTATTTTGAAAGGAAGCAATTGCAAAAGATGATACGGGACTTGAAGGATGTCGATATCGTCGAGGATAGCTTCTCTCATTATGCTAGACCTGTTGTGTTAGTGATTACCGCGTTCTAAACAAATTTACGGTCAAAGAAAAATTCCCGCTTCCGCGTATAGATGACCAGCTGGATGCGTTGCATGGCAAATATTATTTCACGAGCTTAGATTTATTTAGCGGTTATTACGAGGTACCAGTTGGTATAGAATCACGTCCGAAAACTGCTTTTGTCACACCTGAGAGCTACTTTCAATTTAAGCGGATGCCTTTTGGCTTGTATAATGCCCCTTCTGGACTAGCTATGGCATATTTGGACATTTTTATCCCTAGCGAAACAGTTGAAGACGGCCTTGAAAAGTTAAATAAAGTCTTCAGCTTATACGAGATTCGGGCTTGATAATTCGACTAGATAAATGTTGCTTCTTGTGTAAAAAAAAATAGACTACCTAGGATTTGAAGTTTAATACATCGAAAAATGTCAGTCCGTTTAGGAGCTTTATCGGTCTAGCTAGCTATAAAGAATTTTTCTATTGCTATAAAATCCTTAATCCTGTGCCGAGCTGACCACCGACCAGTGCACTCGTAAAATCGCTCCTCGCGTGAAGAACACAAAAAAAAAAAAGAACCGCGCGCGAGTCCACAAAAACCCAAAAATTCGCTGTGCGGGCGCCAAACAAAAAAAAAACAACAACAACGCGCGAGTGTAGTGGAATCGTCGTCCACAGTGTGGGCATTCCTAGCTTCCTACCCCTGGCCATACTGCTGCTTGAGCTCGTTCACTGACGTTGCTGTATTACGAGGGTTGTCTGAAAAATTTCCGACCGCAACATAAAGATAGCGGCACTCGTCAATAAAAGCTAGTGAATGCTAGTTGTGCTTACCGCAGTTTCAGTCATTTCGGACGCTCAGTTTTTAGTTGACAGTTGTTTGAGTGAGTCGATGTGAGTGTTTTTTGTGAAAATGAAAAAAATTGAGTATCGAGCTGTTGTTAAATTCTTGCTTTTGAAAGGCAATACGCCTACGCAAATCAAAAATGGGTTGGACTCTGTGTATGGGGACTCTGCACCATCATTTACCACAGTGAAATTTTGGCCAGCTGAATTTAAACGTGGCCGTAAGAGCTTGGGAGATGATAAACGTTCGGGACGTCCAAAAACTGCAACCACTGACGACAACATTGCTAAAGTTCATCAAATGGTGTTAGACGACCGCCGAATTAAAGGGAGACAGATAGTAGAGGTTATGAAAATGTCCAAAGGACGTGTTTGTTGCATATTAAATCAAGATTTAGGCATGAAAAAACTGTCCGCGCGTTGGGTGCTGCGTTTGCTTACGTTAGACCAAAAACGTGTTCGAATGAACATTTCCAACGCTCTGTTGGCGCAGTTTAGGCGCAATAAATCCGAGTTTTGGCGCCGATTAATTACTGTAGATGAAACATGGATACACCATTATACGCCGGAAACAAAAATTCAGTCAAAACAGTGGACTGCAAAGGGCGAGCCGGCTCCAAAAAAACGCAAAAACTATTTTTTCGGCTGGGAAAGTGATGGCGACTGTTTTTTGGGATAGTAAAGGAGTTATCTTAATCGATTAGCTTAAGAAAGGAAAAACCATTACAGGAGCATACTGCGCATCATTACATTCCAAGCGGGAGGCAGAAATTGCGGAAAAAGAAAATCCTTTTTTCACCAAGACAACGCGCTGTCTCACACCTCTGCGGTTGCCATGGCGAAAATCCATGAATTACGGTTTGAACTCCTTGACCATCCGCCTTATTCACCAGTCTAGCCCCAAGCGGCTTCCTTTTGTTCCCTCATCTAAGAACTGCGCTCTGAGGATAGAGATTTTCGTCAAGTGAGGAGGCAATCACCTTCGTGAACAATTATTTAGCAGAGAAAACCGCCAAGTACTATTTGGACGGGTTAGAGAGATGGAAGCATCGCTGTAGAGTTACAAGGAGACTATGTAGAAAAATAAAAAAAAATTGAGAAAAAATGTCTTGTATCATTGTTCGGTTGGAAACTTTTCAGCCAACCCTCGTACATTGTCATACAGCGCGTAGTCCCTACACGCGTGTATGTAACAACCGATGGATAGCGGACTGTGGGTTTGAATTTTGCTGGTGTGCTGATTCCTATTGTTGTAAGGACACCTACAACAATTTGATTCGGTAAACCAACTCTGAATTTTTACTTCATAGCTGTGCTTAGTAACGTCGGTGTTTGTCTTTCTTTATAATGACTCGCGAATTTAGAGTGGACATTGTCAATATACGTGGGCTAAAAAGTAATCACTTTTCTGCGTACGTCCACGTCGGTAAATATAAACCAACTGATTTGGCACTTAGTGAAACACAGGTCAATACCCACACCTATCAGATCACTCTGATCTGAAGCTACCTGGCTACGAACTAGTGTCATTATTCTTCTCTCACCGCGGTCTCGCCATTTACGTGCGTAGTGATCTAGCTACCACAATGTAGGGACCACAATGTAGTCCCTGTTCCAATCCGAAATTCGATTTCATGTGGTTAAAACTCCATCTCCGTAAGAAAATTATCCACTGCTGCTTTATTTACAGAAGCCCCAAACTGGACCACAACTTAACCTTTAACGGGTTTGATGCGCTGTCTGACTCCATTCAAAGAATTGTATCCCTGTATCCTCATACTGAAATCCTTATTACAGGCGATTTCAATATACACAATTCCGGGTGGCTTCGACATTCTGGACAGACAACACCCGAGGGATGGTGTGTTGAGATCTCCGATGAGGAAAATAATTTAACCCAGCTTGTAGATGAGCCCACACGAATACCAGACGTTGATAGTCATGCCGCCAACACCCTGGACTTATTTTAAACTTTTCACCCTGACAAGTACTGCGTTGATGTGTTCTCTCCTCTAGGCTCGTCGGAAAACTGTATCATATCAGCTAATTTCTCGTACATCCACCACACAGTTAGAGAAAAGATTCCTAAAAGAATTATATTGCAATACGAGAAAGCCAACTTTAGGAATTTTAACTGGTCGTTATGTTTCCTCGATAACGACGTGGATGCCGCTGCTGATATGATCACAGAAACTATTCTCCTTGGAATGAGATGCTTTATCCCTCATCGGATTAAGAGTATCAAACCAAAAGGAAAAGCGTAATATGACTCGAGCTGTAAAGAGTCTGTCAGGGTTAGAGAAAAGTTTTTTCGGTGCTTCAAGACCAGCCCGACAGAGGAAAACCGAAAAAAGTACAAACGAGCCAGGAATGACTGCAATGTCTTTCTCCAGCACGTGAAATTTCAATACGACAAAAAATTGAGGCAAAAAATACTGCAGTGTCCCAAAGGTAGTAAATATTTTTGGTCGTTCGTCAAAAATATTAGAAATTCTGCCTCATCCTTCATCCCAGCGCTCATTTGAAATGACATTCCAGCTGTCAGCTCTTTGGACAAAGCAAATCTGCTTGCTGCACACTTTGCGGCCAGCTGCACACTCCCAGATTGTGCTTTATCTCCGCCTACACTTGAGTGCGTCGAATCTTCAATGGGACAAATCCACTTTCGCACTCGTGTAGTAGCAAGTAAAGATCTTAAATTTGTGAATGTAGTAAAGATCTTAACATTCACAAATCCGCTGGTCCAGACGGAGTACCTCCCCTCCTTCTGAAGAGGTGTTCTTCCACGCTGGCAAAACCACTGCATAAGCTTTTTCATCAATCTTACTCGTTAGGACTTTATCCGAGAAGGAGGAAAACAGCATTTGTCCAGCCCGTCCCTAAAAAAGGCGAATCTTCTTCTCTCTCCTCCAAAGACCCATTGTATTTACGTCCCTTCTTTCCAAGGTCATGGAAACGCTGATAAACCGGCAGCTCATGAAATATCTCGAAACACGAAAACTTCTCAATGACCGGCAGGTAGCAACAGGTCCACTGGTGATTTGATGGCATGTCTCACTGACAAGTGGAACCAACGCATACATTAATCTGACGATAGCAAGATAGTTGCACTTGATATTTCTAAAGCATTTGACAGAGTTTGGCATCGAGCTCTTTTGTCGAAGATGCATGCTTTTGGGATCGACGGCTATCTTCTTCAATGGAATAGAAATTACCTTTCGGAACGTTCAATTCAAGTTGTCTTGGACGGTTTCAAGTCTGAATATCAAATTAAGTGCTGGTGTGCCTCAGGGCTCCGTTCTGTCTCCAACACTCTTTTTAACTCAACGATCTCTTGTCTGTTGCTTCTAATCCAATACATTTCTTTGCTGACGACAGTATTCTAAGCTTTACATATTCGTTCCCGGACTCACGTACCTGGTCTTCGGATCTAGAACGGGAACGGCAGCGTATGTTAAGCTCATTAAATTCCGATATTAACAGCATAACCAATTGGGGAACTACCAACAGAGTGGAATTTAATGCTTCCAAAACTCAATGCTGTCTGCTGTCACTAAAGCGAAATTCAAATACCCAGCCATTATCCATGAATGGCACTTGCATCGTCGGAACCGATAAACTTTCCTGTCACTATGCCAGTGACAACTTACGTTGGAATCACCACATATTCGAAGTCGCCAAAAAGTCTGCGAAATGTCTAGGTTTCCTCAAGCGATGTAAGAAATATTTCAGCCGCTCTGATTTGGACTCAATATATGTATTTATCTACCCGAAATTGGAGTACAATGTCCATATATGTTCGGGCGCGCCCAAAACATTTCTGCAACTGCTAGATAGAATCCAAAACCGTGCGATAAAACTCATAGGTGATACTAATATCACTCAAACAATGGGCACCCTCGAACACCGACGTAATGTCTCGTGCCTCACTCCGTTTTATCGCTATTTCCACCATCAGTGCTCCATAGAAATCGCCAGTAGCATTCCGCCCCTTCAAACTTTTGATCGTAACACCCGCCTCGCTTTGAATGCTAATCAGTATATCCTCAAGCCCACTTTCGGACTTACTCTAAAATATCGTGATTCGTTCCAAACCTTCATACATTTAAAACCAACATTCAGCGGTACCTCTCTTTCTATCCTCCCTGACTTTCCTTCGCCCGCGCTGTGTGCAAACATTTTAAGGGTACTTAAAAAAAAAAAAAAAATGGGAAAGATTCCTTGGGAGAAGATAGAAAGCTGAAGGATACCACACTCCTTCAGGTGATGAGGTAAATAATTTGCACATTTCTCAATAGTATTGCAGGCAACCCATCAGGTCCAGTGGAGTAGCCATCAGTGAGATTTTTTATTTTCTTACCTGCTTGTTCTAACGTTATATTAATTGATTCCAACATTGTTTGCGAACAGTTATTTAAGTACGAAAAGTAAAGATGGTTAAGTTATGATTGTCAGCAAAAAGAAAAGGGAATCGGCAGAGGTTGTGTCGGAGAGTTTCAGCTATCGAACTTTCTTTTGATGTTGATAAATTGAATGAAACGTTTGGGATCGGTGATGAGGGTGTTACGCATTTGGTTCAAATAACTATTTTATAGAGATTGACAAAGTTTGGAGAATTCAATATAAGTAGAGTGGTAGCAAAGGAAATCAGCAGTGGAGCGTGATCAAAGGTAAGTGAACCATAGCTTATTTCTTTTATTGCGAAGCGAGCGTGAATTTTTGTTGTACCAGGTGTGTTGTAAATGGCTGCTCGTAGAGGATAGTTTTTAGACCATTATCATGTGAAAAATTGAGAGACAGCGGTGGTTTTGTAGTAAAACATCTACTGCTGATTTGGTGATATGATGATGACTTCACCGAGAAGTGGATTTAAGCTTTAAATCCGTTTGACTAAACTAGGATACTTAGGGTTGCGCGCTTCCCAAAGACATGCCAAAGCCTAGACGTTGTGTGCTGTGTTAAGACGAGCTTGTATTTTTAGAATTTAAACACTAACCAAGCCAAGGAGGGATTATTATATTTATTCCAACCACGCTGCTATCATATTCATCGACGACAAATCAGTCCTAAAGGTGTACCTACCTAAATATGTGGCACAGTAGCTATGTTCTTCGAAAACACAGGATCAGGGTTCGAATCATAGTTCCGGCGTTCGCTGTGTGAGAAACATCGGTGGATGCAGGACGCATCTACAAACTCAAAAAAATCAAATCGACTTGTCACCTAAAGCGAAAAATTTACCAACCACGACTCGCCGCACCAATAAATATCAATTGCAATTGATGCGAGAACTCAAAAGTCTCATAATTCCTTTCGGATCAGGTACTCTAAGATGGACATGAGTTCCAGCTTCCAGTTTCTAGCCACCGGGCTCTACTAAAGAAGGTCCCAAAGGCTTCATTAAAAATTTAGAAAACTGACTTGAAGATCAGCTCCTCGAGCTGATTGAGGTCCGCTTCTACTTGTGCCCGCCACCTATAGTAAGCTTAGTTTTTCCTCTACTGTGTTGTCCCGAGTTATATTCGAAAACTCTGCGGGTCGCTCTACATATCCTAGCCATCTCAGGCAACTGATGCCCAGTTTTCTGACTAGGTCGATGTCTTCGCCCTTAAAGCCCGACTAAGGATATCTTCATGCGCTTTCGATAGAGTGAATGCTTCGCCGTCATAATGTAAAACTGGGATAATCAAGGTTTTATATAGAGTCTCCTTAGTTTTTCAGGATAGAGCCTTTTTACTCAATTGCCTTCTTAGCCCAATGAAACAGTGATTGTCAAGAGTTATTCTTCATTTTATTCCTGTTGAGATGTTGGCAGCATTTGTAGCAGAGCTAAAGCAAGTGCCTTACTGAGCTCTAACAATTCTGTCGATATCATCGGCGTATAGTAGGCGTATAGTACGAAGAGTTGCACAGACATTTACAAGATTGTGCCTCCAGTGTTCGCTTGTAAGTTCCGCTCAATTCTTTCAGAAATTATGTTAGAGAAGTCACATGACAGCGCATCACTTTGTCTACAAGTTTTTTGATATCAAAGGTCTCGGTTAAGTGGTTACCGACCTTGACGGAGCAGTGTTCTCAATCGTCATTCTACACAAACGGATGAGTTTGGCAGAGATGCCAGGACCAGACGTGGCTTCATATAACTCGCCTCTATAATAAACACTGTCACTGTCACTGTCCTTAAAATCGATGAAAAGATGGTAGGTATCGATTTGGACTTCTTGAGTTTTTCCAGGATCTTCCGGAGTTCGAACATTTGAGCCAATTAAGTTGTTCACGAAGGGTTTCAAACGTTCAGATAATATTGCGGATAAGATCTTGTGTGCGATGTTGAGGAACTTATATAATACCTCTGTAGCTGACGCAGTTGATGTGGTATCCTGAGATTCGATTCATCAGGCATACACTTTCTGACCAGATCGGACAAATGAGTTGGTAAAACTTCTGTACGTTTCTCCCCTGGTGTATAACCTCTCAATATCTTCGATAGCGCGCTTCTCGTACTCGTTTTTCTTCTGAAGAGGAAGTAGATGTTTTTCCCGTCTCTTCTGTTCGGCAATGAAACTGATGTTGTTTGTACAGATTTTGCTAAGGCCTTCGATAAAATATCACATCAGTTCATCCTTTTCAAATTATCCTCCCTCAGTATTAAAATATCTTCTTATCTGCAGAATCGTTATTATAGCGTGCGTTTTAGGTCAGCCTTCTCAACCCCGTTCTGTTGTTCCACAAGCCATCTAGCTAGGTCCCCTTCTTTTCATTTTAACTATAAACGATCTTGAGAGGATTATTAAACACTCCAACCGTCAATTTATCAAATTCTCCAAACAATTTCTTCACACCAAGACTCTATTCTCCTTTAAGAAGAACTCGATAGGTTTTCCACTTGGTGTCTAAAAAATTGCTTAGAGCTTAATGCCTCCAAATGACAATTTTGACTTTGTCACATAAATCCAATCAATCCTCTCGTCGACTTTATTTTCTGCGTGGCCAACCTGTACCCCAGGTTCAATCACTTCACGAGCTTGCAATGTTATACGATAGAGAGTTAAACTTCCATTCGCAAATTGATGAGATAATCCTTAAATCCGACTCATCACTTGGTTTTATCAAATGATGGACTAAAGAATTCTGCAACCCCTATGTGGCAAGGTCACTTTACATTAAATTTGTCTGGCCCCTTCTCGAATACGCCAGCCAAGTGTGGTCCATCTTTCAGCGAGTTCTTACCACCTTGATCAAAAAGTTCCCGCACCACACCACCGTGGGAGCACCAATTGTTCCGATTTCAGTTCTGCTTTTTTTTTGTTAAGTTGGTAAATCTGTTGTTGACATTCCCTCTAAATCTTAGCGTAATAGCTTGACATTACGTTACGTAGCCAAGAGTACATCTATCTCTGTGTGTGTTGGCGATGTTTTACAATTTTAGAGATGGATTCAAATTTGCAATAACGAACTTGTATTAAACTTTGCGTAAAAAACGGATTTAAAAGTATTTGGGCAACGATTTTCTAAAGAAAACGGTCATTTACCAGTGGCACGAGCGGTTCAAAAGTGGTCGTGAGTCAATCGAAGATGATGAACGCAGTGGCAGACCATTCACATCGAAAACCGACGAAAACATTGATGAAGTAAACGGAATGTCGGTCAATAACCGCAAATTAACCATCAGAGAGATAGCGGAGGACTTGAACATTGCCTATGGATCCGTCCAAGACATTTTGGTTAATGATTTGGGTTTCCGTCGTGTAGCAGCAAAGTTGGTGCCAAAAGACCTCAATTTCATGCAAAAAAGAGACCGTGTTGACGTCGCAAAATAGATGATTTACGAGACTGAATCCGATCCCACATTCATCAAAAGGATCATTACTGGAGACAAGACGTGGCCGTGGGTTTATGAGTACGACACGCAATCCAGACATCAGGCAAGTGAATGGCGTTCACCAAATGAGCCGAGACCAAAAAAAACCACGTCGTTTTCAGTCAAAAAAGAAGGCAATGCTCACGGTTTTCATGGATTACAACGGTGTAGTGCATCATGAATTTTTGCCAGAAGGCCAGACAGTAAACAAAGACTGCTCATATTGTTTGGGCGTTATGAGACGTTCGCGTGAAGCAATTCGCCGAAAGAGACCAGAATTGTGGGCAGAAAACTCGTAGATTTTGCACCATGATAACGCACCGTCGCACAGTGCCATCATTATTCGTAATTTTTTGACGAAAAATGCAACGAATACCATCCAACAGACACCGAATTCACCTGATTTGGCTCCCTGTGACTTCATTCTGTCCAATCGAGTGTTTCTGTCCATCCAATCTTTCTGTCCAGTGGATGGGGATTACTCTGAAGGGGACAATATAGATTTAGATGAACAAACTATTGGGTGTATAATTTAATTCGTGCGTTTTTTTTCAAAATTTGAACGTTTGTTTAAGAAAAACATGTACAATAGTATTATTCAAAGTATTGCCCTTTTTCCCATCTTTCTGGCAATTTGTGGATCCCATCCCAAAAGAACTGCGCCGGCTTGGCAGCCAAGAATGAATCAAGCCAATTTTTGATATTCTGCTCGGATGTGAACCGTATTTCAATGAGGGCGTTCTGCATCGACCGGAACAAATGGTAGTCAGAAAGGGCAAGTTCTGGGCTATAAGGCGGGTGGGGTAAGACTTCCCATCCACTGTTTTCCAAATAGTTCTTAACCGGAATAGCAACGTGGGGCCGAGCGTTGTCATGATGGAAAATTATTGCCTCGTGTCTGGTCGCATATTCCGGGCATTTTTCGGCCACTGCTCTCTTCAAACGGATTAATTGTGTTCGATAGCGTTGTCCATTGATGGTTTCACCCGGTTTTAGTTGCTCATAATACAGCACACCCATCTGATCCCACCAAATACAGAGCATTACCTTCGTGCCATGGGTATTCGTCTTTGCCGTTGATTTGGCTGGTTGGCCGGGTTTCACATATGATTTTTTGCGCTTGGGGTTGTCGTAATGGATCCATTTTTCATCACCAGTAACAATCCGATGCAAAAATGACTTCCTTTTGTGGCGTTCTAGCAGCATTTCGGACATGCAAAACTGCCTTTCGACGTCTCTCGGCTTGAGTTCATGTGGAACCCAATTTCCTTGCTTTTGAATATATCCAGCTGCTTTTAAACGTTTTGAAATGGCTGCTTGAGTGACATCCAAAGATTCTGCGAGCTCTTCTTATGTTTGGCAACAATCTTCATAGAGTAATGCCTCCAGTTCTTCATCTTCAAACTTTTTTGGCTGCCCAGTGCGTTCATCGTCTTCCAAGCCAAAATCACCACTTTTAAATCGTGCAAACCACTTTTGGCACGTTCGCTCAGCTAGCGCATGTTCACCATAAACTTCCACCAAAATACGATGACTTTCGGCAGCAGTTTTCTTCATGAAGAAGAACTCCCCGCAAAAACACTTTTTCAGGCACAAAGTTCGACATATTTGAGTGAAAAAAATTATTGTTGTTTACGCTTCAAATGAATGACATATACTGAAATGACGTACAATGACAGTAGCTTTCCAACGCATGTTCCAATGGAATAATACAAGTTACGCCATGTCTTAGCAAACCGCACGAAATAAGTTATAGACCCAATAGTATTTCCAATTTTCTGAATACATTCTGAATCGAGAACATTCAACGTCGTTTCCTTCGATTTGCCCTTCGAGGCCTACCCTGGAATGACCCTATTATTTTACTACCCATCGTGACCGCCTCGAACTTCCCAACCTGAACACCCACGAAAAACGCAGAGACGTAGCTACAACACTAACCCTTGTACTCAAACTAGATCTCTTCCACCATTCCCTTAATTCCTGGTTTTTAAGTCCAAGTTTTTCAGTTAGATTAAGCTTGTATTAAGCCAACTAAATGGGGGCGTTAGCGCCCACCAATATATTCTGCTCATAGAGCTCACGAGCGTTACAGCGCCTCTTTGTAGGCTTCTTGTTTAGCTGCATGTGCGTGCCGATATTCTTCATCAAACCAGTGGTGGTCGGGATAACTAGGTCATCAGTTGCGGCGTCTTTGATCGCATGTCGGAAGAGGCATAGAAGTTGTTAAGAGATTTCGAGATACGCATTCGGCAAAGATTGCTGTCCTTCCGGGAATGCCAAAGGCACATTTCCAACTGGATACAATTGTCACGGAAGAGGCTGTTCCAGCTTACATCAGTCAAGGACCTGCAGATTGCACAGCCCTAGTTGGCGAGGCAGTACGATTGCGTATCAAATTCAGGGGCTATCCAGTGCTTGCTGTTAAATTATTCAAAGCGGGTCGGCCAATTACCGAAGATTCCCATACCAAAGTGTCTACAACAAGCGTACAGTCGATACTTGAGCTGACATCGATCACTGCGGACGACAGTGGCAAATATGCAGTAGAGATAATGAACGATCACAGAAGTGATTTTGCGGCCGCTTCTGTGGCGGTAGAGAGCCCTCCAGAGCAACCAAGTGGTAAGCCAAATATTTTCCAAGGACCCGATCGTGTTGCTGTAACATGGTGTGGTCCACTATACGATGGTGGCTGCATGTTGGAAGAAGTGAACCAGGACTTACTACCGATAGAGTCGAAGTTTTCGATTCAGAAGTTTCCCGCATTGACTTCTAAAAGACAATCTCCATCAAGGCCGGTAGAGATTTCAGGAGCCGATTTAAAATTCTCGAAGAACTTGGAAAAGGACGTTTCGGAGTTGTATACAAGGTCCAAGAGAAGGACAATTTTATATCGAGTGATAGACAAAAGGTTCAAGAGGAGATATCCATGATGCAGAGTCTACAGCGTCCAAAGCTAATTCTGCTGGCAGCATCATTCGAAAGTTCTCTAGAGATCATCATGAGCAGAGCTCT
The DNA here is from genome assembly GCA_963966105.1 of Volucella zonaria. Classification (NCBI taxonomy): domain Eukaryota; kingdom Metazoa; phylum Arthropoda; class Insecta; order Diptera; family Syrphidae; genus Volucella; species Volucella zonaria. The sequence continues at coordinate 40,546,234 of OZ014530.1, read as the reverse complement.
TCGAGCGAGTCGTGGCTGATGACTTTACATTGACAGAACGAGACTGTATTTCATTTTTGCGACAAGCCTGCCGGAAAATATAATGTGCCATACCAGGACTTTCGATTGGCCCAGCGTTTAAATACAGCCTCAGTGAGGGTACTGTTTGGCACACCAAGCAAAAGACTTTATTCCGAATCTCCTGGTTCATCGTAAGGAAGAGAGACTGACGGCGAAGTAATGTCTGGAATGAACATGGCTAACGCAACACCATGACGAAAATCTAAACGACAATCGAATATGCACAGATAAACTGAAGAAATTCATCCTACAAACAGAGTGGCAGAAAACCGAAAATGCAATACGGGCTTTAGGAAGAGTGGTCACTTTGTCCGCATCTCGAAGGAACTCTGCTGTATCCACAGCAGAATCAATATCAAGTACTCCACGACCTTCAGTTTCTGCAGCATCAATTATTAATCCAAATATTTCATCGCACATGACATTCCCCAACGAGGAAGAGGATGATTTTAATCCTGATCTACCAAATCTTGAACTTAAATTGAGTGTGAGAAACTCCCTTAAAGTCCGAGATAAATCACAATGGTTCACAATTCTGGTTTCAGTGAGTGTTCTAGCTGTAGCGGTGATGTAAATAATTCATGTCACTGCCCAAATTCGTTTATCAACAAACATCAGGCACCACCCAAGGATCAGGAAGAGGATCAGAGTCCACTTTCAGTGGCCGTTCCATATGACATTCTAAAGACAAAACTTGAAGAAATAGCCAAATCTCAGTCGGTCAAACATTACGGATCAGAAAGTAAGTCACTCGATGTTTCATCGTGGAAATCAAAGGGATAAGCCACTTTCTCCAGAGCCAAGATCACCTCCCGGGCCTGAATTCGATCTAGAACATAAAACCTTGACCATGACAGGAGATTCTATACCGATCCTGCGATCGGATTTCACCAACACCATTAAAATGCGCAAGAAGTCACTCGAAAATAATTTGACAATGGAGCAAGCAAAACCTCCAAAAGTAATCCCCGAAACCGCTGGTAAGATATCGATGCTTAAGAACAAATTTAGCCAAGCTCCTCCACCATCGTCGCAACTACCAAAGTCAGTGAGTAGCAATTATGAGTGTAAACCTAACCCGAAACCTAGCATGGATGTGAGCGAACCGAAGAACGTTTCTGACAGATTGAGTTCCCTTTCAAAATACTCCATATCCCTGTCGGAATTCTCCCCTACCAGTCCGGTCAGTGACGGCAGCGCCGCTAAGTTGGCGAGCCACCGATCGATTATCACAGCCTAGGACCCATCAAGCTACACGGAAATTCATCAACACCTCGACAATCACCAGCAATGACAGTCCAATCCAAGTTATAGGACAATCAGTAGTTTCCCGATCAATCACCGTGCAGGCCACCGGGATGAAGTCCAGTTCCGGTAAACTTTTAAGGCAGGCGGACAGTTTTGGGATAAACTAGACAAAAACGAAGCTAGTGGCGTTCACAAGCACTCGTAGATGTACCAAGAATTATTGGAACGTATCTCAGAGGAAACTTAAAACACTTCAGCGCGAATAAGAAATCCGTTCTCTATTTGTGATGGGAAATTGTAGGCTTGAAAACTGGTATTCCACGAGGTTTTCTACAGCTATTGTTAGGCACGAAAACAGCCCCAAAGATGACCTGGGAACACTCCTGGACCTGATGCTCGTCAACATGTTGGGCAAATTTCAAGGTAAAAGCATTGCAAGATAATGGTAACCAAACGTCTCTAATATGATCGGCTACATTGTACAATACACCACCAGACCACTGCAGCATATTTCATGTGGAAATGACGTCTGTTCCAGAAGCAGTAGCTGGGCTCGCATTATGGCCAGAAGATAGAAACGCTTCGTGATACTTGTATACATTGACAGCAAAGCTCTTGAAGCGTAACGACAAGATAAGAAAATAACATCTTGAGTTTAGTATACAGAGTCATCCAACGCAACGCAAAGCGTACGAACTCGAAAGATAGGAAACAACCCATTACCTCTCCAACTAAGAACGATTTATGCATCCTCCGAGTCAGTTCAGCTTGAGCTGGAGAAATATCTCCTTTGAACGCCCAACAGGGAACAGCAAGGAGAGCATAAGAAGTATTAATGGATCCCTAACTAGACGAAACCAGCTACCGGAATCTAGAAGAGAAAAGTTCGACTTAATATTGAATTCTGCTGACGCCACTTTGATTTACAGCAAGTTGTAGACGTTTGCCCTAGAAAATTAGGGAGGGATGGACCTTAAAAAGTAAAAAAAGGGACATTCCCAATCTCTTCTTAAACACATCAGTTAGATATTCCCTATTCTAGCTCACCACTTGCCATACATTCCAGACCTCAAAGAGAGAAGTGCCACAAATCATTGGTGTCAAATCTAAAGCAAACTCCACTACCACTACTTTTCCCTAGAGACACCTAACCACAACCATAAAAAAGGAAAAATAACACTTTAGTGTCACAAATAATTTATTAACAAGAACCTAAGAGGCAGAGTAGGCAGTAGGTACTCCTTATGCCAAAGCAAATGAAAATCCTCGCAGTCGATGGACGAAACTTAAAATGCACTCCACTGGACTAGTAGATACCTGAAAGCCACTAGTATGTACCTACCACTGCCCCTTAGAGCACTCATGTCATCATGTTCTACCACATGTTAAGCATTTTATTACCCTCGACCAGATAAAAGCCTTCCAAAGGCGACTCATTTAATATCTAAAAGTGATGCCTCACTCAGGATTCCTCAACGGAGTAGTACATAAAGCGCTTGTCATCACTTTTTGCACTACACTACGCACTTAATGGCCTCCCTAGCTGGGATAAGGTATGCTTCACACCTACATTCACAAATGTATGCATGCTCTAGAGGCTTTAACTTGTGTTTGGTCATCAAGTCAGCAGCTACACTTATTCATGATGACGAAACAGGTAAACATGTAGTAAACAGACAGAGGAACGGTCGGGTCGAGGCTGGCATTGTTTCGATAACTTCCCGGAAGCGGGCACTTGTTTCCAGGGTCTCACTCCTATCGGACAAATGGTCAGATAATTGATTTCTTTACAATTCACTTGACAGAGAAAATGGATTTCCACACAGACAATAGCCCGAAAAGTAATGTATATCTCATCGATAACATAACATCAACCATGTAAACGTAGTCGTACATAGGTCACGAGCTACGTAACCAATTGTAATCGAAAACTCACTCACGTTTCTATTCATCGGTTTTCTGCACTTCTTCAAAGTACGGATACACGCTTTCAATCCTTTTCGAGTTCATTCAAGTGAATGTCACACGTCGTTCCTCTTGTTATCGACAAAATTGAATATTTAAACCATGGCAAAGTGACAGAAAAGTTCCAGTTATCGATAAAATCAAATCAGAGATGCGCTACCACTTGGTTGTTATGGACGGTAGAGCTCGTTAGACTCCAAGTACGACTTCCAATCGCATCTATTAGCACTGAAGACGTTTGTGTACTCGTATCTAATTTGGTTTCTTTTCAGATTTTTCCTTCTTCACAAGTCGAATGATCGGTAATCAAAGTTAAGTTGTTCAGCACCTCACTTTCTGGCGGCGGCGTCTTTGACAAACAATCAACGGTTTTATGGTTCAATTTGTGTGATTACCCACTTTTGGGGGTGGAGAAGATGTTCTGCGTGTAGTGGACGCTGGACGATATGACAAAGTCACCAATTATGAAATCGATTTCGAATTTTATGATTCTTTTTGGGGACTTTGTTCAGTGGGAACTGTGACAATTCTTTTGAATCGTAAAATTTATGGCGACTCTTGTTCGTGGTGCTGTATAACAGAATTGGTAAAAATAAATTGCCATACTCATAAATGCCGGTATAAGGCATACGGACAAGACGGGGAAACGATTTAGGCAAGAGATAATCCCCAATGAACGATATTATATAGGAGTACTATTCTGGCGCTAATCCTAAATTGACCAGGAAAAGGGTCGCCGATTTTTTATTAGGTGAATCCTGCAGGCATGATGTCATGATGGCGAAAGTAATCTTCGCTTAGCGTCTAAACTTAATACCATGTTGATGAGTCGGAAAGCCGGGTATACATTCATTATACTCGTACGTCATTATATACATTCGCAACGCGGACTGATCTCGGGACGAACTCGACAGTTTCCATGGGCGAGCAAAAGATACTTTCACGAAATAAATGATTGCACGTATCGTAAGCTGCAACGTCGGCACAATGACAGGCAAAAATTTCGAACCAGAAAACGTGGTACGGTAACGAAAAATCAGTATAACATGCGTGTAAGACACCAAGTAGCAAACTGTCGGAAACAGGGCCGCTATTTGAACTTAGAAACTTGGAACATTGTTAGTGTAGGTAGCCCTCTACAGTGAGCATCGAACTTGTCGAGTTGTAGAGGCTGAGTAGGGTCAATGAGTCTCGAGAAATTCTCTAGACGAGTCCTGAAACTAAAGGATGCTCCATGACCACCCCCTTCTCAAGCACTCCTTGTGTCGAAGATCAACCTGGCTGAGGGCACAGCATCTCCAAAAATAGCTCAGTCGCGAACGGAGTATCCAGATACCTGGCGACCTCCGGATTAGTTAGCCTTATCTCTATACAGCGGATCTCTGTACAGACTGACCATCCTTTCTCCGCTCCTCGTGGGACCATATTATGGATAACACAAAATCTCAAAAAAAAAAAAAAACAAAACCCGAGGCCGGTACTTTTTAATACCGGGCGGTAGAACGGTGACTGCATTGTCGAGCGGAGGTAAAACTGTGACAGGCCATGGTGCACCATCCTCTAAAGGCAAGCGTAACTAGCCTAAAAATAAATCGAAATCTTCAAAGAGTGTTAAGACTATGGGCAGACATGGTCCTACCACTTCCTCCACCCCTGGCAGCAGCAAGCAGGCCACGGACTTGATGCTGCTACTAAAGCTGCTCTCCCTAAGGAGGAATCTTTGGTTCAGCCACATCGGCTCCATCTAAAGCGCTCTACCTAAGACGCCGAAATGCTTTACGCATCAACAAAACCTTCGGATCCATTCCGGAGGTTGAGAGAAGTTCGGATATCAAGAGCAAGATTGAGTGGGCTAACAACATCCTAAAAGATGGATTACCCACTGCTTCCACTGCTGTCAAAATCCCTGGGCCATCCAACAGCACATCTCGGAGGTCTTTCAGCGAAGTCCTGAAGGACACAGTAATGATCGCGGTAGTCGACAGGAACAACACCGATGGATCAATAACACCTAAACGGTGGCAGTTGGTCAAGTTGAAGCTTTCGAGCAACTTCTTGGCCATCATGCGGGAAAACCCCGGAATATCTACCATCATAAGCGACGCTGGCTGGCAGCAAGGCCACATCAAGCTTATCGCATGTGACAATCGGAGATCCCTTGATCTCTTCTCTAGATCCATAGGTGGTTTAGGAGAGATTTGGCCAGGTGCAAAACTCCAGGTCGTGTCAACGGAGGACATCCCTAGCAGACCTCGAGCTCGCACATGGATCCCAGCCGAACCCTCCCAGAAAGCATTCTGGAAATCATCAGGCTGAGCAACCCGACCCTTCCGACTTATGACCGAAAAGTCGCGAAACTGGAGCAACTAACGGGCTGTTATAGATGCGGGTTGATCGTTATCAATAAGAAATCCCTTAACCCTCTAGCCCAGACAAAGGACATGATTCGGTTCGGCTTCGAGTCAATACACCTAAGGGTCTATAAAAAGGATGAGCTGGATGCTGATAAGCAACCTCCTCCTCCTTTAACGGAGACACCACCGAATACAACCTTAGATATCCTTTCCAGAGATGGATAGCGACGACTCCAATCTATCCGAGGTGACCATTAAGCCATCGCTCTCCTCTTCTGACATCCTGTCGGAAATGGAAACCGATGACGAAACAAAAAGACGTTCTATACGATCAGAGGAAGAAAATGAGCTCTTGAGCACATCGTCAGAATCGGAGAAGTTCAACAACACCGTGGCAATGATACGGTTTCCCCAGATTAATCTCCATCACTCAAAAAAGGCTTCGGCTGCACTCATTGTGCGTCTCTCCAAAAACGCAGGACCGCAGAAGACGTGATTCGTTGACTTGGGACAACGTAACCTTAATGTATTCTTACTTCCTAACCTCAGCGACCCCGACTTAACCATTGCCGGACTGGAGGCTGCCACAGGCTGCATATCTTGACCACTATCTTGTGGGATCTCTCCCTGGTGATAACCTAGAAAGGGTAGTACTGGAAGCTGGAAGACTAAAAACTGGAAGTAAACACTCATCACATGGTATGGGGCAGTGCCGACATCAACGATAGAGGTGAGTCACTGAACTTTGGTTTAACAAAGACTTCCATGTAAGCTTCCCCTCTAGATCCTTCTGCAAGCAAGATGCTTTCATGGAGGACAAGTCAATCCACTTCTATTCACGGGGTTGGTGACGGTTTTTTCTGAGATAAGCTAAATCTAAGCCTCTCTTTCTGTCTTCCGAATCTCTGTCCTGACCAAAGAAAAACGTGAAATCTGCAAAGGATATCCGCATCTTTTCGGATAGCCAGGCAGCTATCAAGTCCCTGGAGTCAGTCTCATTAAATTCGAAAACCCTCCTGGAATGCCGATCATCTCTTATGGAGATGGCAGAGCAGTTAAACCATCACCTTTGCTGGGTGCCGGGCCACAGAGACACCCCAAGGAACTCTAGGGCCGATGAACTCGCCAAAATTGGAACCACTCTACCTTCTCTACCGGAAATGGGTAGCATCACTACGTGCAAATTAATATTAAAGCTGGATGTTAATAAACGGTGGTGGACTGTTACATGTCTAGCGACTAAACACTCGCGTATGTGAGGTCTTTATCAAGTTTGATAGAGCAGCGTGCATTCACCATCGTCAAGGTGCACAAACGGATGAGTTTAACTGGGGTTCTAAATTTAGACATTGCTCTGTATTGCTGGTCTCTACAGATGCTGTCATACGATGGTGGACTTTCCCGTCATGAAGCCATATTGATATGGATCAATCACGTTGTCGACGACCGCCTTCAGGCGTTCACACAATACGGCAGAGAGGGTCTTGTAGGCGATGTTAAGAAGACTGATGCGTCTGTAATTGTCGCAGTTCAGAGGATCTATTTTTTTTAGGATCGGACAAACAATCCTGAGATTTCACTCATCGGGCATACTTTCGTCCGACATCTGACAGCGGTATTTGCTCCACGCCGTTATACAGTCCACGGAAATGTTCTTTCCAAGTCCTCAGCATCGACTACGACACTATTACTATGTTCCCTCGTTCTTGTCTACTGGCTCCGCTTCGTGCCATCTTTTTTTACCTTTTGGTAAAACTTCTAAATCTCATTCCTGGAGTAACATCTCTCAATTTCCTGAACCACGCGCCTCTCATGCTCCTTCTTTTTCCTCCTGAGAACCCGGTGTTTGTCTCTAGTCTTCTGCTCGTAGAGCTCGTCAGCAGCTCTATATTGTATATAGTAGCTCTTGCTTAGCTCCATCTGCTTCCGGGCACTCGTCGTCTACCCAGGGATTTCGTTGTGGGGGCTGAGTGAAACCCAGCACATCAGAAGGGAGGTTGATACTGGTCTTCAACACTTGATGCTGGCGGCATATGGTGGTGGCCTCGGTCGGAAAGTTTTTGGCGATCTGTTGGGATTGTAGCCGTCCAACATAACGTCACTTTCTCATAGTATTAGTCCGTCTCTGCAATATTTGAGATGCCCGCAACCATTAGTTGGCTACAGCATGGTAATGGTCCGGGTCGATGTTGGCCCCATAGAACGTTCTGACATCGATAATACTGGAGGAGTACCTTGCGTCGATCGCAATGTGGTCAATCTGGTTGTCCCCTTATGAATATCGAGATGTGGGAACTGCATGCTAGCTACGACAATGTTTCGCACCGCCCAAAAGTCGATTGCCTGAATCCGTTATCGGAGGTGGTGTCCTCTCTTCCTAGCTTTGCATTAAAATCGCCGAGGACAAATTTAATATCACAGCTAGGACACAGCTCGTAAGTCTTGTCCAAGAGCTCGTAGAAACTGTCTTCGATGTCGTTATCTTTCTTCTCGTTGGGAGCGTGCGCGCATATAAGGTTAATTTTGGAAAATTTAGACTTAATACGGATTGTTACGAGGCGCTCGTTAACATGTGGGCAACTCAAGACTTTTTGCCTAAGTCCGCCTCTAACACAAATCCGCAACAAATGGGCGCTGGTCTTGCCGTCGATAGCAATCGCAGTAGTAAATGTCACAGTTTTTCATCCTCTTTTTATCCGGCCCGAAATGTCGCATCTTCTGGACGTCGGTAACATTAGCTTCACAATGGTCCGAGGCCACCATTAGTTGTTCGGCCGAACATGGCCTGTTAAGGGACCTAATATTCCACGTGCAGATCCGAAGTTCGTTGTCCTTGTTGCGTTTGAAGGGGTTGTCAACAGTAGACCCGTCCGTATCCGAGGTTTATTGTCGCTACTTGACTGTTTTTTTTTTCCATGGCCAGGCAGTTATCCCGGTGGCACAATCACCAACCTGCAGGGCCAGTGCCATTATAGGTACTCTAGGGCGAGGGGTCGGTTAGACCGAAGCCGGTAACCCGTTCGGGGATGTGAGCGCTGCCATTGGTCCATTAAAGACGCATTTGCCACCATCTCTTTTGCTAGACCCCGACTTAGTCTCGGTAAGGATTACCGGCCTGAGCTCCAAATATGTCGGATTGTTTTATTCCGGGATTTTACTTCACCGTTGATTCCATCTGGGGAATTAATGGTATTTTCGTCTGCTGGCCAGCACTCGCGCTTATAAGTTTAGCAAGTCGAGCCCGAATGTACATCGACCAGTACCCGATTTTTACCATTTGGAGTTACAACAATGGGCATTGCCAAGTTGACAACTCTCAGTGCCTTCCCTATCTCTACAGCACCCAACCAGTATTTATTCTTAAGGAAGCCCATCTTAGCGAGAGTGGTGCCGCGAAATAACGCCACACGAATTCACTAATCCAAAGTAAAATAAAGCCAAGTCATCGAAATGTTTATTTACCAAAAATAAATTGTATCAAGGTTAGGTGTTTCATTTCCTCACTTTACTTCATTTCAAGACCTTTCCAAGGGCACCAGACATGCTATATTTACTCCCACATATCACTTAATACAATACAAACGGTATATTTCCCTAGAAGTGTCATTCATACACTGTGGGGGCGAGCACTGAGCGTCACATTTGAACAAACAAAAGTTTTTCCCTTATAATTACACCCGCCTGCATGAGTGAATTTCAGGTAAAGGCGCCTGCCTGACAATTGTTGACATACCCTTAGCGGAGTGACGGTGTAGCGTGAGCGGCTAAGCGCTGCAAAAGGGAGTTGAAATCCCTTTTGCCAACGAAGCGGCCTCGTAGGTACCTGTAAGACATAAACGCCTGCCTGACAGTTGTTGACATGTCCTTAGCGGAGTGACAAAGTTGCGTGAATGGTTAAAGCCTACGTTGTTACACTACATAATAAAAGGATCAGAACCACTGAGTCAAATGTGTTCACTTTAGTCACCTCAAACTTCTTAGGATGGTAAATCGAGTGACAAACGATGAACAAGATAACGCCCAAGTTGGCGTTGTCCCACATACACCAAGCGAAATAAGGCCGAATGCGAGAATAGGACGGATCAGCCTTATGGTACCATTTATGTAGATATTCCCCTAAGCATCCGCCTTCGCGTGTTCAATTTACAGGGTGAATGACTCTAACTCCAACTTTTTAAAATGCTATAATTTTTTTATTTTTTGATAAATTTTATTGTGCCAAAGCAAAAATGTTGGAAAATACATCGATTTTCAAATTGTTTCAGTAGTTTTCAATATGTCCACCTTTGGCGCGAATAATGGCCTTGAGACGGCCGAAGAAAGCATCGCACGCTGCACGCAAGTGGCTCTGCGGTATTTTGGCCAATTCCCAGCGAAGTTCCTGTTTGCGGTGGTCCAAACTTTGGTATTTTTTTAGCAACTCCTTCGCTCTTTCGACTCTACCTTTTTTGTGTTGCGGTGTAAGATCGTGTGTTTTCTGGAACTTCAATGGCTTGAGCCCAAGCTCATTTTTCAGTATGTGTTGCATCCGTTCCAACGATATGTTGAGCTCACGAGCAATTTTTCTTCCACTTCGACGCGGATTTCGCTCAATTCGAGCCTTCGCTTTCCGATCCATTTCTGCCGATGTTGCTATTTTTTTATGACCACCTCCATGGCGTTTTGCAACGCTGCCAGTATCACGGTAACGAGCTATGGTTCGAGACACAAATGATTTATTCACGTTGAGATGCTGGAGGGCTCTAACGATAGCTACTTGTGGTTTTCCAGCCAAATATAAAGCAATCACACTATCACGTTTGAATTCCATCGCGGATAAAAATTTTTCAACACAACTGAGACGCAAATCGTTTAAAAGGCTTGTAAAAAATAAAATTATCTGTCATGTGTCAAAATTTGAGCTCACTGTCATGAACGGTTTGGAAATTATAGCAGTCTGAAGTTGGTTGCAGTTCGAGTCATTCAGGGTGTATACAGGGATCAATTTTCGATATCGACTTCGGCGTCTAGTTTCTGATACATGTTACCTATAGACGAAGTGCTCTACCACAATTTCGTTTACCTTTTCCCCTAAGGGTGTCTACACGTGTCTTCAGCTAGGATTCTAACCGGTACAATGGAAGACACGGTGAATATACGGCCTCCGCATACGTATGACTTTGTTGTTGCGATGCTTGGGTACATTTGTACAACATTCTGTGAGATTGAACTACAATCCAGATAGAGATGAACATTTTTGTCCAGGCTCCCTGGTGTAGCTCACGTAGCTTCTGCAGAGCACTGATTATGAGAAAACATTTACCTTTCTTGGAGCGACCGCCCTTAAAACAGAACCTTGTGGCATATCACCAGTTAGGTTCTATCGTCAAACTTTATCATAGCCGGTCCAAAGTCAGGTTGTGAAAAGATGACGGGAAACGCTAATCCTGGAATATGCTGGGTGGGACTGCGCAAATGTTGCTGAACACTCGGTCCTGCGCAAGCTCATCTGAATGAACTTCATGTTCATGTCAAAGCACAATACAAGATAGCGTCAACGACGACGTTACTCGTAATATATTCGGAGCTCACGTCAAGTTGTAATGTTTTCGATGTGGCATAGTGACACCTCTCCTCCTATCTCCTAAAACTTGTGGCCCTCCAGTTTGTGTGTTGTGCCGCCTGATTAACTGCCCGACCACGTAAATAATTGTTTGGCTAGAACCACCAATGTTTTGGTACATGAAATGAACACATTCATTCTCAAGGACCAATGAACGCATCCACTCCAACTTGACGGCTATTTGGCAAGTGCTAATTATGCAAAGTTTCCGCGTAAAAAGTTTTTGACTTCAGTTGTTTGCAATCAGGGAATGGAGCTCGGTCGAAAATCGTGTCATCGTAATGAGCCTGCCAAAAATGCTCTAGAAAAAAGGCGAAATTTTTCGGATGTTGCGGCCACTGAAAATCACACAAAACTTTGTGAATCGTACCCTGGAGTCATTTGAGGATACTCGTCGAATAGTAGTCTACCCTGCAAAAACCGGCGGCCCACTATGAGAACGCCACACGTCATAAAAACCGTGGAGAATCGAATTTAACGAAATTCGCTGCTCAGTCAGACAATCATTTCTTGCGAAATGATTTGGGACTCAGCGTATACAAGACATACGATCCGACCACATACTCCCCCCTTGAAAGCATTGAAACAAAAAAGCAAGTCAAAATTGAAAGTCCTGCTTCGCCAATACGTGAAGAACGGCTACACACGAATTCGTTTTATTGACGAGGAAATGTTCACCGTTTAAGAATCGTTTAACAAACAGAACAAAAGAGTATATGCTCTGTCATTACGACATGCGACGACTGAATCGCAGAGCTTCATTTCAGCGAAAAAGGTGTCAAAACCTCGGCGAAAGTGAAACAGACGTTCTGAAGAACGTTGTGGAGCCACTCAACAAAACGTTATTCGCAAATAAACCGTGGGCTTTTCAACAAGACTTCGTTCCAGCTCCTACGACAAAAACGACTCAAACATGGCTCAAAAACCGCGTTGGGAATTTCATTTACACAGATGATTCGTCGCCTGGTAGCCCAGACCTCAAGCCATTAGACTATAAATGATGGTCCGTTCTGGACATATGGCTTGCGCTACTCGACATCTAAATATTGAGGCTTTGAAGCGCGCCCTTGGCCGAGCAGTGGACAATTTTCCAATGCATGAAGTGCAACCGTACCAAAATATTTGTACAAGGTATGCTGCGCAGCGAGAAGCGGGCTTAGAAATTGAAAAATTTACTGCTAACAATAAGTTAAGGTTATAAGCGTGGAACGTTCGGAAGCATTACAGTACCGATGATGAAGGGCAGAGTCTGGGATGGGCCTGGTCAAAGAGAATTAAAACTTGTGAATCTACAGAACCAGTGATTTGTCCTCAGAAAAAAACGCGAACTCAACATTATACTTGAACTAACTATGGGAAACTCACAGGCCAATCTGTCGAAACAGAGCACCAAGGAATGAAACTAGTCCGTTTTAACCCCTTTGTGTTGGTTTTTATTTTCAAGCTCCATCAAACATTAGTGCTCCTGCACCGGACTCAATTTTAACTAAAGGGTCTTTCATTAAGCGCTTTCTACCTTGAAACTTAAATAAAATAAAGTGTGCGTGAGATATCGTCGACATTTTTTATTCATTGGAAAGGCCTATCGATGCCATCGTTCAAATGTCCGCCGCGGCCATGGGTTATGTTGACTTTGAGGGTCGCTGTGGTTTGTGGCTTATTCGCATAGACCTGTGACTTATGAAAACCCCACAAGAAAATCGCACGATCACGGTGGCAAGTTTACATCACCTCCATGTGAGATGACCATGTCCTCGATTTGCTCGTGCAGAATTTCCACTGTGGGGTGAGATGTGTGGCACTTAGCGCCGTCCTTTTGAAACCACATGTCGGTGGTGTCCATATCATCCAATTCAGGCCAAAAGAAGTTGACAATCATGGACCTATAGCGCTCGCCGTTGACGGTGATAGCCTTGACCAACGTCGTGCTCAAAGAAATATGGACCGCGTCATCCAAAATCTACACCAAACAGCGACTTTTTCGGGATGCATTCTACGCTCTTGGATATCCTGTGGACTGGTATAGACCCAAATTCGACAATTTTGCTTGCTGACGTACCCATTCATCAAGAAATGGGCCTCATTGCTGAAGATGATTTTTCGATGGAAACTAGGGTCAGTTTCCAACTGTTCCAGAGTCCATTCAGCGAACACAGGTCGTTTTCTATGGTCGTTTATCTTCAGCTCCTGGGTCAGTTAAATTGTGTACGAGTGCAGGCCCAAGACACGACGCAAAATTCGTCAAGTTGTGGTCTGCGAAAGGCCGAGTTCTTGTGAGAGACGCGAAATCTACTACCTCGGGTTCTCCTGTACACTTTCACGGACAACGGCGATGTTTTCGGCAGATCTAGAGTTTCGTCGACGTACGGGTGTTGGTTTATCGTTTACTGAACCAGTGGACTCCAATTTATCCACCACACTACGAATAGTCCTCTCGATAGGACGATTTATCAGTTGCACGTGTTGTTGAACGCTATGTCCGCCCATTGTGATTTGGCAAAACAGATGTAGCTTCAACAATATGGCCACTATCTACTGTCAAAGTTCGGAAGTCTCTATTGAAAGACCCTGTACATTATGTACAAAGTTAATGATGTGAGCAATGACGTCGCAGCATCTAATTTACTTCTAGGTGATACTGCTGATGATACCAGATCGATATTCAACCAAATTGATGATCTCCCCGTACAACTACAGCCTCAATCTAGCGCAATGTACAATACGAGTACATCTCTGCTAGCTGAAATGCTTGAGAATGGTGTAAATCTACCTCCAGAGACTCCTTTACCGCCATCTCGCTTTCTATTACCAGCACGATTCTCGGAAGTTGTTACACCACCTTCTGAGCCGACAACCGCTCGATTTGGTACCTCCTGGACTTCTTTGAAATGGAACAAGCGACTTGAAAAACCTGCAACAAACCTGACTGTCTAACCTTTACCATCAAAATTGCGTCAAATCACATCGACATAAACTGGCTTGAAAACTTTTTTAAGCGTAAATTTAAAATCGCTATTTTCATCTGCCAAAAAATCTTCTCGGCCAAAACACGAAAGACTTGTCGCTTCAAATCGAACATTCCAACGAAATACGAGTGACCTTTTTGCAACCCCTCCTCAGAAGTCATTCAGAATTAAGGAACCCAACAAGCCAAGTGTAAGTCTAGTATTAAACATAAAAATAAGACTAGTCGTCAATATTCTGCTAATCCCAATCCCGATCACAATCCAGAGTCTAACTGAAGTTTGAAGGTGGGAACATTTTCCTCATTTTTTCTTCAGAACCGATTCTTCACAGCTCCATCCCCTGTTGATCCAATAAACTCTCACAAAATTCAATTGCTCGCCCAATTCAATCTCCACTAAATGCCAAACTACTACCAACTTGTCTGCAAATTCCGTCTTTTATACGAATTTCGTCCGCTCCCATATCGTAGAGTTTTCTCACCCACAGGATCCCTGTACACCACATTTCTTAGGCCACTTCTCGAATATGCTAGCCAGGCATGGTCCCTTTACTATGGAAACAATATTCTACGTATCGAAGCTGTTCAACTCAGACTCCTACGATTCGCTCTGCGCATGCTCCCACGGGCTGACCACTATATCCTTCCGCCCTACGATGGCCGACTCAAATTGCTGGGTCTATCATCTCTGTGAAAATATCGCGAATCCGTCGATATTCTCTTTATACACCAGCTTTTAACCGGCAGATTTTTTTTTTCAATATCAACCCTCGCAATTTAAAGTGGGTTTCTTTTTTCCGTCCAAATAACCACCGAACGGCATATGGTTTTAACGAACCACTGTCTCGTACGCTACGTGAAGTCCATGTGTTCGATTTCCATTACAGCAAAAGTTCCTCAATTATCACCTCTCCCGACCGTGATGACCTGTCCTTTCGTGCAGTTTGTACTAAACTCGTCTGAGACATCTGAGACGTCTGAAAACGTTTGTTTGGTCTCCCGGCAACCTGGTTAGGTTAGGTTAGGTTAAACAGGGGCAAGATGGATATACCATCACACAAATACCAGGCACCAAAGGGGATTTTGTGTACCCTTAAGATGTTTGCACATAGCGCGGGCGAGGGAAACTTAGGGAGGGAAAAAAGAGAGATACCGATGTGCGTTGGTCTTAAATGTTTGCAAGTTATAGTGACTAGGGAATAAAGAGCTCGGCAGGGCATTCCATAACCGAGTTGTACGGCTTGGGAACGAATAACAATATTTCAGAGTACGTCCGAAAGTGGGCTTGAGGGTATACTGATGAGCATTCATAGCGAGACAGTATTACGGTTAGAAGTTAAAAGGGGCGGAATGCTACTTGTAATTTCTGTGGAGCACTGGTAGTGAAAATGGCGATATAACAAGGTGAGACAGGAGATATTACGTCTGTGTTTGTGGGTGTCAAATGACTGCGTAATATTGTCATCACCTATGAGTTCTACCGCACGGTTTTGGATCCTATCTAGCAAGTGCAAAGAGATTTTAGAAGCACCTGACCAATTGTGAGCATTGTACTCCAATTTCGGGCGTATAAACGCTTTATATTGAGGCCAGATCAGAGGGTGTGAAATATTTCTTACATCGCTCGAGGAAACCTAGACAATTTTGCAGAATTTTTGGCGATATCGAATATGTGGTCATTCCAACGTAAGCTGTCATTGACACACATACCGAGAATGGGAAGTTTTTCGGTTTCGACGATGCAAGTGCCATTCATCGATAATGGCTGGGTGTTTAAATTTTCCTTTAACGACAACAGACAGCATTGTGTTTTGGAACCATTAAATTCCACTCTGTTGGTAGTTCCCCAATTAGTTATGCTGTTAATATCGGGATTTAATAAGCTTAGCAGACGCTGCCGTTCCTGTTCTACAGCCGAAGAGCAGGGACGTGAGTCCGGGAACGAATATGAAAAGCAGGGAGTACTGTCGTCAGCAAAGGAATGTATTGGATTAGAAGTAGCAGACAAGAAATCGTTGATGAAAATTAAAAAGAGTGTTGGAGACAGAACGGAGCCCTGAGGCACACCAGCACTTAATTTGTGAATATCAGACTTGAAACCGTCCAAGACAACTTGAATTGAACGTTCCGAAAGGTAATTTCTATTCCATTGAAGAAGATAGTCGTCGATCCCAAAAGCATGCATCTTCGACAAAAGAGCTCGATGCCAAACTTTGTCAAATGCTTTAGAAATATCAAGTGCAACTATCTTGCTATCGTCAGATTAATGTATGCTTTGGTTCCACTTGTCGGTGAGACATGCCATCAAATCACCAGTGGACCTGTTGCTACCTGCCGGTCATTGAGAAGTTTTCGTGTTTCGAGATATTTCATCAGCTGACGGTTTATCAGCGTTTCCATGACTTTAGAAAGAAGGGACGTAAGTGCAATGGGTCTGTAGGAGGAGAGAGAAGAAGATTCGCCTTTTTTAGGGACGGGCTGGACAAATGCTGTTTTCCTCCTTCTCGGAAAAAGTCCTAACGAGTAAGATTGATGAAAAAGCTTATGCAGTGGTTTTGCCAGCGAGGAAGAACACCTCTTCAGAAGAAGGGGAAATATGCCATCTGGAGCTGCGGATTTGTGGATGTAAAGATCTTTGAGTACTTTGAGTGCGAAAGTGGATTCGTCCCATTGAAGATTCGACGCACTCAAGTGTAGGCGGAGATAAAGCACAATCTGAAAGTGTTGAACTCGCCGCAAAGTAAGCGGCAAGCAGATTGGCTTTTTCCAAAGAGCTGACAGCTGGAATGTCATCATAAATGAGCGTTGGGATGGAGGATAAGGCAGAATTTCTAATATTTTGACGAACGACCAAAAATGTTCACTACTTTTGAGACAAGGTAGTATTTTTTGCCTCAGTTTTTGGTCGTATTGGAATTTTACATGCTTGAGATAGACGTTGCATTCATTCCTGGCTCGCTTAAACTATTTTCGGTTTTCCTCTGTTGTTTGGTCTTGAAGGAAGGAAAAAACATTTCTCTAACCCTGACAGCCTCTTTAGAGCTCGAGTCATACCATGCCTTTTCTTTTGGTCTGATACTCTCTCCGATAAGGGATAAAGGATCTCATTTCAAGGAGAATAGTGGCAGTGATCATATCAGCAGCGGCATCCACATCGTTATCGAAGAAAGATAATGACCAGTTAAAATTCATAAAGAAGTTTTTAAGTCCGCTCCAGCTGGCTTTCCCGTATTGCCGTAGCTTATTTTAGGAATTTTTTCTCTAACTGTGTGGTCAGTATACGAGAAATTAGCTGATATGACACAGTGGTCTTACGAGCCTAGAGAGGAGAGCACATCAACGGAGTACTTATCAGGGTAAGAAGTTAAAAACAAGTCCAGGGTATTGGCGGTATGACTACCAACGTCTGGTATCCGCGTGGGCTCATTTACAAGCTGCGTTAAGTTGTTCTCCGCAGAGAAGATCTCAACACACCGGTCTTCAGGTGTTGTCTGTCCAGAATGTTGAAGCCACCCAGAATTGTCGTCAAATGGCAAATACCTAAACAATCGCGCTGATGAAATACCCAGTTTCCCTGCAAAAGCCAAGAAGGCCTTTGAAGTTCGTGCCGTCTATTTCCTCGATATGGCCTCGCAGAATCTGCAAATATCCGTATCTGGCAATTTGAGTATCTTTGCGTGTTTGCGCAGAAGACAGTGACTTGTCAGGGTTCCTATTACTGTCCTAAGCTTATACTTGTTTAATTTTATTAACTCCCTAGATCTTTTACCGTCAAAAAAGTGTCCAGGGAGCCTTGGATACACTGAAGACTTGACCACATTAGGTTGGCAGTCTTTGCGATTTTTTCCTAGATAGTACCATTTTCTATGCAAAGGGTGGTTTGATGTTAGCGACCCCACTATTATCGTGTAGCCCTCCTCTTTTTGCAAGCTCATCCGCTTGTTCAATTCCTTTAATACCATAGTGTCCTGGTACCCAGGACAGTCTCACCCGGTTCTGACTGCATAGTGCCTTGAGCACTGTGCGACAGCCCCTGACTGTATCAGAATTGATGTTGGTCGATTCCTTTGCTTTATGTGCGACCTGGTTATCGATGTAGATAGCGATATCTCTTTCGGATACCGATCTCATCCGCATTAGCTCAGCCGCCCTGAGGACAGCCAGAACCTCTGATTGAAAGACACTGCTTGCTTCCGGTAGACTTAAAGACACTCTTAGTTCTGGGTCTTCCGACAAAATACCAGAAACTGTTCCTTCTTCTATTTTCTACCCATGTGTGAAACTTGCAATTTCATTGGACCTGATTATTGCATTTTTTTGCCAGTCCTCCCTCTCCGGATATATCATACGGAATGTCGAAGTCGACCAAGGAAGGCATTTCATCCGTTAAAATTAGATTGTCTGGCAGTAGCTCCACTAGGACCGTGCCATACCGGAAACTACTGCCCTTGAAGTGACCCAAATTAGTGAGTCGTATCGCACTGTTGCCAGCAAGTTTTTTGATCTGTAATTCAAGCAGTGTTAGGAGCAGAAGGTGTTCAATGCTGCCGTAGGGGTGGTACGGAGCGCACCTGTAATGGCTATGGAAGCCATTCTTTGAACTGCCGCAAAATTTCCGTAAACCGTTTGCTTGTATCATAATTTCCACCATATCAGTGCGCCGAATATGAGGATGGGTCTTACCATCACCGTATACAGCTAGTGCTCCATAGTAGGTTTTAAGCCCCAAATTCTTCCTACCGTTCTTTTGCAGATAAGAAGAGCATTATATGCCCTTCTGAATATTTCCGCTATGTTAAGATTCCGATTCAGTTTTTTGTCCAGAATTACACCCATATCTTTGCGCTGTCCGAGGGGGTCAGTTTCACTCCGTTGAGTTTTGGGAGTCTGGACTGCGGTATCTTGTACTTTCTGGTAAAAAAGACCAGTTCCGTTCTGGAAGGGTTGGCATTGAGACCATAGGTTTTTGCCCAAATACTGATTGTCTTCAGGGCAACCTAGATAATGTCGCTTAAAATATTTAAGTACTTTCCCTGCCTATTTGACCACGTCATCTGCATATGCCGTGGCGCTTATACCCATTGTACTAAGCTTTTTAACGGTGCTATTGATAACTAACACCCACAGGATTGAGGATAAGACTCCACCTTGAGAGGTTTCTCTAGTTACGGACATTCTGACATTTTCCTGCTGGCAAGCATGTTGCAAACCCAGTTTGTAATGCCATATTCAATGATTGCGTCTACTAGAGCGCTTATAATGGCGCTGCACTCCACGTTACTGAAGACTCTTTCTACTCGTATATCGAGGAAGGTCGCCATCGCAAACTCGCGCCAAAGTGTAGACTCTTTTCTATTTTCTCAACCACCTCGTGCAAGGCGGTTTCTACAGATTTTCCTTTCATCTATGCATGCTGGGACTCAATCAAAAAGCCATTACTGCATCTTTTCCTCATAAGAATCTCCAATAGTCGCTTCAGGGTTTTAAGCATAAATGATGACAGACTTATCAGTCAGAAATATTTCGCTGTACTATGCCCCTGTTTGCCAACTTTAGGTATAAAGACCAGCTTAACTTCCCTCCAAGCTATTGGTATGTACCCTATTTTTAGACTGTATCTGAGAATTTCCTTAGTTTTCTGGATTGCTACCTCCGGTTCTTTCTGTCCCATCGTCGGTAAAATACCATCCGGACTAGGAGATTTGTACTGCTTAAAGGATGTCTTGCCATCTATTTACCCACTTGTCAGTAAAAACCCTTAAAGAGGATAAGGCAACAACAACACATGTTTAGAATCTGAGAAGCCCTACTCTAAGCATTGCCTGAAAAGTTCATCGGTGATTTCAGTTTCTGCGATCCCATTATGACCTGGGACCCAGACTTGACTCAGCAACTCACAACATTCCAACTGCGTCCAAAGACATCTTGCATTGTTAAGGTTCAGCGAGTTCTCAAGCGTACCCTATACACACGTACTTCGCGCCATTCCCCTATTTCTCATAATATACAATAGTTCATTGCCATCAGGATTGCGTTTGTCTCCGCTTGGAAGATAGATGTAGCTTCGCTGAACGAGTAGTGAAATCTAAGATTGTCATCCTCCACAAATTTTCACAGCAATTATCGCAGAATAGTGAGTCACTTATGCCAATCAACCTGAAGTCTTTCCTACTAAGGGACGGCGGGAAAGTCACTGAGGTGGGTTTTCCGACATCCGTCGACCTCTGTTGGTTGTAGCACCAGACTTTTCCGAACATCGTATGCGGTTAAACGACAGCTGCTTTTGGTTCTGACGATGGGTCTAGCCTTTGCTGATTGCAGTATCAGTTTCATAAGGCCATCCACGGAAAAATCCATCTACAGAGAGAGTTCCAGAAACTTTCCTCTTGTTGGCCCTCTTCGCGACGGAAGAAAAGGATGCAAGTTCAAATCCTGTCGCCGCTGAAAGAGCGAAACTTTTAGAATCCGTGTCTTCGACAGCATTTGTCGTCTCTTTGCCCGGTGCGTTTACCTCTTAACAACTTAGGGGCAGACGGAGCCCGTTTGATCTTTACAGTTTATTGGGACAAGCCGTCAAAGACAGCACTCTGACCAAAAAAAAAATTGTAAGTAGTAGTAGAAGAAACTTTCCAAGAACCTGAGTTAGCTTGAATGCCCGGTTGCCCGAAGTTCTATTTCGCCTCGCATTGGAGGACCACCTACGAATACGTACTTAGGTACTACAGACTGAATTCTTTATACAGGCACATGACCTCAAAACCTAGTTCAACCCAGCCAAACATTTAACAGATACGACTCAAAGTTTTTCATTATCCAAAAAAAAAAAAATTAAAATCAAAAATACCTCTTCTGATCTTCTCAAACCCAGACAGCGCTATCAATCTTCGAAACGTCAATCTATTGATTTTCATTTGTAAGATAGATATGGTGAACAATAAAGCGTGCACAATAAAAGAAATCAGAATCTCCTCCCACAACAGATGCTATCAAGTAAACCTTTTATGCTAAATTACAAAACGAGATAATGGATACAAACTTCTCTCTTAAACTTAAGTGAACAATTTAAATACTGGCCAGGGGATACCTAAATACGTAAACAACCCGCATACCAACACAATCTTGTTTCTGGCCGTTCTACAAAAACAAATCTTCCTTCCAACATCCGCAAGAGCAAGAGCAAGAGCAAGAGCTGCTTAAAAATCCGGTTCACCTGATCACAATCCATGGTCTCTGGCACAGGTAATTTATTTCTATCCGCTTTTATTCATGAGATACATTTCATGTCATCTGTCCATTAAGTGTGACAACTGACAATTGACAACCTAACCTCATGAACTTTCCAGCACTACTCGTAGCAGTAGACCTCAATCTGGATTTGGATTTTTGATCCATCTCTTCGAAATTGTCGATTTTTTTTTTGTTTTTTTTTTTGTTGGTTCCTTGTCATGCACATTTAGTATAACCAGTTTGACCCCCCCAAACCGTTCGGATAACGCCTTCGTATAAATGTTTACATTAGCCAGACTCAACGCGCCAGCCGTGCAATTCGGCTACGAATCTCTGTGGAATAAGGCACTTTGATGGCGCCGACTTCTCAAATTGCGCCATCGAACGCGTTTATTGCTCACGATAAATCAAATTCTGGTCCCTTGAAGCCGCATACTGCGTTGAAATTCGTACCAAAACAGTTACAAGGACTTCATCCATCGGCATCGTGTCCCTTGGTTCCATTGTCTAACTGGTTAACATCTGACAAAAGTATGTTTCGCAGATTTTAATCTTCCCCTTGACTTTCGTTGGAAACTCTCCGAATACTCTGAACTACCCTTCAATTAGTAAAGTTTTGAGTCTCTGATTTATGGCATTTCACAGGAGACTTAGTCTAGTTGTATCTCCAGCTCCTCGGTCAATCTGACAACCGCCATCCGTTAAACATTATCTGCACAAACTCTGCTCGTACATCTCCCTCTCTCAAGGCAGATGAAGAAATCCTGGAGGAGAAACTGAAAACACAAATCCCTTGAATGCCAGGGGATTCAGAATATGAACCAGAATCAGGCAAGTTGGAGTAACCCCTCCAACACTGGCACAGCCGTTGTTGGCATCGCTGCCGCCAGAAACTTGTCATTTTAATTTCGCACACAGCTGGGGGCGGTTTTGGCTTCTCAAAGAACGAAACCACGCCACTTTGTTACACTGTTGATGTATGGGTGTATGGGTGTAACTGTTTGTGTATTTCATCGTAAAAGTTTCTACTGCTGTTCCAAAAGTAAACAACGGTAACGCAGATACAAATTTGAAAGTAAAACAAAGCCCAAGTCAACTGAAGATACTCTTTGAGGACTACGTGAATAGAAGTGTACGAGTACAAGTCTGTTTGGTCGAGGGTACGATACCTTTCAGATACTCGTACGTTTGTACATGGATACTTACATTCCCGCAGGTGGAATCCTCAATTGTTATGGCGTAAATTTTACTGCAATGTTTATAGCTAACTGATAACTGCTTCGTGTGATAAGACTGCTCAGGGAATGAACTGTACAGCCGGCAGGGTTGAATGGGAAACACTTCAGCAGACAGCATTATTCCTGTATATTCTCTGATTAGGATGGAAGGTTTGCTTTCTGTTTACGGGTTTATTCCATTCAGAGGGGGACAGCCTGGAGAGGTCAATAGTTTTATCCGTGACGCTTACACGTGTTAAACCCAAAAAGTATGCCCCTGGACAGTATGGGTTAAAAGTTGTACGTGCTTAAGAAAAAAGAAATCTAAAGGTAGTCCAGATAGAGGAATAGATGCATTCCATGGGGTGGGTAGAGTAGCTGGAGCATTATTTGTACATTTAAATGCTTTGTGCTATGGAACTTAGTATCTGAAAGAAGGTCTACGCAAGTGAAACTCACAGAAACAAGACCTCATGATAGGCGTTACTTAGTTAAATAGCGAGAAAGAGTGGCCCCGGCCCAAAGTCTGTAAGTAAGGTCTATTCACGCCCAGGCGTGCTGTTATCTGATGACTTTATTCGAATGCCATTGGCGAACATGAATGGCGAACCCTTTGCGTCATAAAACAGATTAAATGTCGGTTGAGCCGAGGTCCAACGCTACGAACTGAACTGGACACGGACGGATTCTTTGATAGCCATCGAATAATGGCGACGATCGGATTCTGAAGGGTTGACTCTTTGGCCCCGAAAACACCTGATTCTTGCAATTTAAGAAAGCGTTCATGCAATTCAACAGGGACATCGAGGACTTGAATACAAAGACCAAAAGCGCGTTAATACACCCTGGACTTGTTTCTAACTTCTCACGCTGATAAGTACACGACTGATGTTTCCTCGATAACGACGTGAATGCCGCTGGTGATGTGATCATTTACACTTTTCTGTTTGGAATGAGATTCTTTATCCCTCATCGATGAAGAGTATCAAACCAAAAGGACGTGCAAAGATGTCTTCGGGGCTACTGACCAGATATAAGCATTGTACTCGAATTTAGGGCTGATAAATGCCTTATACATATATTGGGGCCAGATCAGAGGGGGTGAAATATTTCTTACATCGCTTGAAGAAACCTAGGAATTTCACAGCATTTTTGGCGACATCGAATAATGGTCATTCCAACGTAGGTTGTCATTGACGCGCATACCAAGAATGGAAAGTTTTTCGGTTCCGACGATGCAAGTGATGGATAATGGCTGGGTTTTTAAATTTCGCTTTAACGACAGCGGACAGCATTGTGTTTTGGCTGCATTAAAAACCACTCTGTTGATAGTTCCAAAATTGGTGATGCTGTTAATATCAGAAACACACGTTCTACAGCCGAAGATCAGGGAATAGTGTTGTCAGCAAAGGAATATATTGGATTAGAGGTAGCAGGCAAGAGATCGTTGATGAAAACTAAAATGTCGGACTAGAATGTCGGACACAGAGCGGAGCCCTGTTGCGCACCAGTATTTATTTTGTGAATATCAGACTTGAAACCATCCAAGACAACTTGAATTGAACGGTCCGCAAGGTAATTTCTATTCCATTGAAGAAGATAGTCGTCGATCCCAAATGCACGCATTTTCGACAATAGAGCCTGATGCCTAACTCTGTCAAAAGCCTTAGGAATATCAAGTGCAACTATCTTGCTTTCGCCAGATTGATGTACGTTTTGGTTGTGGACCTGTTGCTACGACAACCATATTGCCGGTCATTAAGAAGTTTTCGTGTTTCGAGATATTTCATTAGCTGACGGTTTATCAGCGTTTCCATGACTTTAGAAAAAAAGAACGTAAGTGCAATGGGTCTGTAGGGACGGCCTGGACAAATGCTGGTTTCCATCTGCTCGGAAAGAGTCCTAACGAGTAGGATTGATGAAAAAGCTTACGCACTGGTTTTGCCAGCGAGGAAGAACACCTTTTCAGAAGAAGGAGAAATGTACTATCTGGACCAGCGGATTTGTGAATGTTAAGATCTTTAAGAACTCTTGCTACTACACAAGTGCGAAAGTGGATTCGTCCCATTGAAGATGCGACGCACTCAAGTGTAGGCGGAGACAAAGCACAATCTGGGAGTGTGCCCGCAAAGTGTGCAGCAAGCAGATTGGTCTTATTCAAAGAGCTGACAGCTGGAATGTCATTGTAAATGAGCGTTGGGATGGAGGGTGAGGCAGAATTTCTAATATTTTTGACGAACGACCAAAAATGTTTACTACCTTTGGGACATTGTAGTATTTTTGCCTCAGTTTTTGGTGGTACTAGAATTTTACACGCTTGAGAAAGACGTTGCAGTCATTCCTGGCTCGTTTAAACTTTTTTCGGTTTTCCTCTGTTGGTTTTCTTTAAAGAACATAACACTCAAGTGGGTATGAACACACTTCTAATGCCTCAGTATGTGTTAACTTTTTTGGAAAATGGGATAGAGAGAAAGAAAGATGTTTGGGCCCAGTGATTATTTCGCTTCATGGGTGGCATCCAACATTTAATGGGGAGACTAAATTCTTAGTGGAAGTTGGCTAGATGTTGGTTTTTAGTCAATTACTCGTCTTACTTGATTTTCGTTAACTGAAAAAATGGATGATATGTCTTTCGGGCTAGTCCACTACCACTTGAGCCACGGCCACCCACATTAGTTGGTCTTGAAGGACCGAAAAAACATTTCTTTAACCCTGACAGCCTCTTTACAGCTCGAGTCGTACCATGCCTTTTCTTTTGGTTTGACACTCTTCATTCGATGAGGGATAAAGTTTCTCACTCCAAAGAGAATGGTGTCTCTGATCATATCGGCAGCGACATCCACGTCGTTATCGAGGAAACATAACGACCAGTTAAAATGAGTAAAGAAGCTGCTAAGACCGCTCCAGTTGGCTTTCTCGTATTGCCATACGGTTCCTTTAGGAATCTTTTCTCTAACTGTGTGGTCGGTGTACGAGAAATTAGCTGATATGACACAATGGTCCGACGAGCCTACAGGGGAGAGCACTTCAACAGTGTACTCATCAGGGTGAGTAATTAAAAACAAGTCCGCTGTATATTTTTTCCTCGGTAGGTTCATAAATTTTTTGTCTTTTTTTCAGACAAATGAAAGACCGCCACCCAGGTCCATTTTTTTAGAGGGTGTCATCTTTAGCGCCAATTTTTTAATAATTTTAATTTTATATTATAATAGTATACCTACAAAGTTTAATTATCGTTGTTCATTAACTTCATCTTAAAAATGCCCTAAATTTACGGGCGCTAGGCCACCGGGTCCCTTGCATACGAAGCCATATATGTTATGACTCCGCGAAGGAAGTCAAAGGTGAACTAATACTATTTCTGCACTCAAGGTTGCTTTATAATATTCTAAACAATGTACACTATTTTGACGAAATAAAAATCCTGCTATTAAATGTTTAACTTTTAAACGGCTTTGTAAAGAATTCTTCTTTATTTTTTCGTTTTTATGTATAACTAATACAAACTTAAAAATAAGCAACCAAATATATTTTAATAGAAAAGTAAACGAATAGAAATTAATTAGTAATTACATGTGATGGCATCAGTAATTTGACAAAATCAATTTTTAAACTTAACAAAAGATAAAAAATTAAGAAGATGTTAGTGAAATGTATATCCTCCTTTGGCATCAATAAGTTTTTGAAGGCGTCTTGATATTGAATCCACTAAATTTGTAAAAATCTCTGGAGATATCTCTTCCCAAAGAGAAGGGACCTCAGGAATTGTCTCCTCTCTGGTTTTATTTAGCGAAACTGTTCTTTTGCGTTTCAAAAGAGACCAGACGTTTTCTATAATATTTAAATCTGGACTTTAAGGTGGTCAGTTCAAAGTTTCAACACCAACATCCTTCAAAAATTTGGTAATCATCCGGGCTTTGTGGCAGGGGACATTATTCTGTTGCAGGATTTATGATTCCCCAATAAGCTTATTTGCAGAAGTAAAAGCATTTTCATTTAGAGTGATCAAATATTGATGTTGGTTCATTGAGCCGGTGATAGGAATCAAGTCACCCAGCCCATTATGCGCAACACATCCCCAGAACATGACAGAGCCTCCACCATGGCTCACTTTTTGGCAAACAGGTCGTTTCTTTTGCCTTACTACCTTTGGCAATCTTACAAATGTATTTTTTGATGAGTTATACTCAAAGGAGCTTTCATCTGTCCATAAAAAAAATTAAGCTGAAACATAAGCTAGGGATATTTGAAAAAATAGTCAAATGTAAGATGTTGAAATATCTTACATATAAAAAGTTTTTTTAGTTCGAGTCAATTTGGATTTAGATCAGGCCTTTCCACTGAGGATGCTCTTTTGGAATTGTGTACCTTTATACACAAAGGATTAGATGACAAAAGATTCTGCAGTGGGCTTTTTGTAGATATAACCAAAGCCTTTGACATGGTTGATCATA
Source organism: Volucella zonaria (assembly GCA_963966105.1). Lineage (NCBI taxonomy): Eukaryota > Metazoa > Arthropoda > Insecta > Diptera > Syrphidae > Volucella > Volucella zonaria. The sequence continues at coordinate 40,519,142 of OZ014530.1, read as the reverse complement.
GAATTCTTTTAAACAAAATGTATAATGCAGGATTCCGTGGCTGTATCTATGATTGGTTCGCTTCCTATCTGAAAGACAGAAAGCAAAAGGTCAAAATAGGAATCAGTTTTAGTAGATCTAAAACGATTGATATTGGCGTTCCCCAAGGATCTGTTCTTGGGCCTAATCTATTCCATTTTTGAATTACCGTTTGCTGGAAAAGCTCAGGCCTTTGCAGATTATTTGGATATCGCCTATAGATCAGCTAGCCCCCTTCACCTAGTATCTGATATAAATCATGACGTTCACCTGCTGAGAATTTGGTTTGCGCACATAAACGATTAGTTAGTAAACTAAACTAAAGTCATATTCTTTTCCCTGAATACGGAAGTGGCCCCGGATATTGATATTACATTTCATGCATCAAACTGTCCAAGATATAACCTGTCTAGTAATATGTGTTCTGTTCTAATTGGTAAGGACTCCTTTGATGTGACGGCCGATTGTAGCGTCAATTGCTTTAAAATTGAAAATGTTGATTACTTTATATGCTTAGGCGTTATAATCGACCGAAATTTCAGCTGGTCTGAGCATATCCTAAGTTTCAAGCAATATCTTCTTTCAACAATATTTTAAAAACAGTGTATTATGGGATCTTTCATTCTAAATTGCAGTATGGAATAAGCTGTTGGGGAGGCGCATACCAGAACAAACTTCAGCAACTATCTGTCCTGCAAAAATGTGTAATAAGCAGAGTTTGTAATTCTCCCCGGCTAGCTATTTAGGCTCACAAGAGTCCTCCCATTTTTGTTATGAGAGGTGCGTACTTGCAAAGTCCAATATCTGACGGTTATGCTTTACGTAGCAATTCCCAATATTATGTCCCAGTTCCTCCTTTTCGCACCACAAGCTTTAGAAACTCTTATTCCATTGTCTCATGCAAATTGCTTAACAAACTCGCTGTTGACATACGAACCACAGTAACTCTTTTCTCATTTTTGAAAAAAGTTAAACTTTGGGCTCTTGACTTCGACCATAATGAAATTCAAGTTTAATTATTTATTTATTTTGTAACTATTTTTTATTGTCATGAATTTGCTCTGAACAATTATCTTTTGATTTATTTATAGTACTTCCATTATTCTTTTAATCATAATTTTATAATTTACTCATCCCACATTGAATTGTTAACTGAAATGGCATTAGCTTTATATTTTCTTGAAATGCAAATGCCACTAACTATTCTCCTTTTACTTCTTAATTAAATTTAGTATTATATTTAATTGTACATTGAGAATAAAGAATAAAGAATAAAACGTTTCTCCAGAACTCCTTTGGCTTGTGCAGGTGTTCCTTTGCAGAGGCCAGTCTTTTAAGCTTGTTTGCCTTAGATATATACAGCACGTCCTTAGCTTTAATTGTCCTAAAATCGCTTTCCTTTAAACGTCGTCGGACAGTGCGCTCACTGATTGGATTCTTGGCCGTCAAATTCCATTGATCTGCAGCAGATTGAGGCTTCAGAAAAATGTTTTTTTTTTAATTCCCGTAGAAGGACTCGGTCTTGAGTGGGCGTTGTTTTGCACTTAGCACCAGTTCGCTAAGTTACTGATGTCGCTATGCTTTTTAAACTTATTAATTTGATAGTGCAAAGTTTGACGCGACACATTATACTCTTTTGCAATGTCTTTTACTGCCGTTCCAGTGTTAAACCTTGCTACCATCCAAGATCTGCTAGCCAAACTCATCTCTGCCGTTTTACCCATGGTTTATAACACCTTTTAATCAATTTTTATTTTTTTATCAACGTGTAATATCAGTTAAACTTAAATATAAGTTTCCGTCAAAAATTTCTTGTCTCCATGCATTCTTATCAGCAGAAAGAGAATGCAAAAGGTAGACAATGTAAAATTTAGCATGCATAGAGCTAAAAATAGATCCTTTGTTTAGCGCATCATTTAGCGGTACTAAGCTAAGCTAGCTTCAATAGTCAGAAAAAGGTTTCCTCAAAATACTTATGCTGACTATTTAGTGTATGTTTTCTCATAATAGTTTTTTTTTTGTTAACTACACTTACCGAATGCTTATAGTAGCTAGCACTTAAACTCGCTACTGATTTTTTACTTCCGTTTTCAATGCGCGCTCGTGTCGGAATCACTTATATAAATTTATACTATTCGCCATAATTATCAGCAGAAAGAAAAGGTAGCAGTTTTTGTGTAAAAGGATACACACAAATGGGAAAAAATAATTTCACGTCTTGAATTAAAATTCAAACTAACTATCGTCTGTCTTTATATTCCACTTGAGCAAACATTTGTATCCAGTGACCTTGACAATATTATTAGCAATATTTCAACACCAATCATTCTAACAGGTGATTTTAATTCTTGGAGCCCTTCTTGAGAATCTCCAACTGGTGATAGCCGAGGTAAGTTAGTCGAAAACTTTATTGCCAACAATAGCCTTTTAATCTTAAATGACGGTCGCCCTACTCACAGTACGCTTTCCCACATTGACTTGACCCTCATGTCTCCACATCTTATTCCAAAATCAGCCTGGATAGTCTATGACGACTTATATGGAAGCGACCATTTCCCAATTGTGACTACCTTATCTTTAGATAACTATCTTAAACTTACAAAACCCCAACCCAAATACTTGACTGATTTAGCGAAATGGGAGTTGTTTCAGACCGAGATCTCGAATTAAGTTTCAAGTAGACCTACTTTTATTGAAGTTAACAGAGAAGCTGCTTCTATAACCAAATCAATCCGTTACGCAGCCAATATTAGTATTCCCCAAACAACACTAAAATCTCACAATGGTGGAGTCCGGATATTAACTCCCTCAGACAAAAGAAGCAAACAGCGTTCAAGGCTTTTAGAAATTCTCCTTCGGATTCTTATCTTATAAATTATCGTAAAGCTAACGCTGTATTTCAAAAAGCTGCGAAAATTTAAAAAAAGAAATGTTTTGAAAAATTTACCCCTGAAATCAATCTAAACTACCGTCCTAAAAAGATGTAGAGTGTTATGTCTCACAGGTAACTACTCCCCCAACATAATAAAAGTCATAGAAACCGATACATTCAATTTAACCAATCCAAATGAAATTAACTCATACTTTGCTGAAACCTGGGAAAAATCACATGCACACTAGGCCTTTGATACGGTTGGCCCCCATGTCATCCTACAACAACTGCCTGTATGGAAAGTTGGACCCAAAATCCTTAACTATGTTAAAGGTTTCCTCACTAATCGCCAATTTCGCATAAGAACTAACAACACCTATTCCTCTACCCACTGCTTAAAAAATGGCATCCCACAAGGATCACCATTATCTGTTATTCTTTTCATAATTGCTTTTAATGAGTTAAACAGGATAGTTTTAAATTTTCCTACAATTATGATTATGATATCTTATAAGCCGATGATCTTATTTTGGTCTCAAAATGTAAAAATCTTAGTTTATTAGCGTCAACATTCTCAGAAATATTTGTTAACATATCCAACTGGGGTAATGTATCCGGTTCTAAAATATCCACCTCAAAATGTGAACTTTTACAAATATGTACTTAAAAAATATAAATGTACAAAATCTATTGAAAATGTTAGTGTTAAAAATGTAAATATTAAAAATGTAAATTACTCCAAATTACTGGGAATAATATTTGATTCTAAGTAAAGTTTTAAGGATCATTGTATATATTGGGTCTATAACTTAATTCGTTTTGCTAAGAGATGGCGTAACTTGTATTATTCCATTGTTATTATTCCATTGGAACATGCGTTGGAAAGCTACTGTCATTGTACGTCATTTCAGTATATGTCATTCATTTGAAGCGTAAACAACAATAATTTTTTTCACTCAAATATGTCTAACTTTGTGCCTGAAAAAGTGTTTTTGCGGGGAGTTCTTCTTCATGAAGAAAACTGCTGCCGAAAGTCATCGTATTTTGGTGGAAGTTTATGATGAACATGCGCTAGCTGAGCAAACGTGCCAAGTGGTGATTTTGGCTTGGAAGACGATGAACGTCCTGGGCAGTCAAAAAAGTTTGAAGATGAAGAACTGGAAGCATTGTTCTATGAAGATTGTTGTCAAACACAAGAAGAGCTCGCAGAATATTTGGGTGTCACTCAAGCAACCATTTCAAAACGTTTAAAAGTGGCTGGATATATTCGAAAGCAAGGAAATTGGGTTCCACATGAACTCAAGCCGAGAGACGTCGAAAGGCGGTTTTGCATGTCCGAAATGCTGCTGGAACGCCACAAAAGGAAATCATTTTTGCATCGGATTGTTACTGGTGATGAAAAATGGATCCATTACGACAACCCAAAGCGCAAAAAATCATATGTGAAACCCGGCCAACCAGCCAGATCAACGGCAAAGCCGAATATCGATGGCGCTAAGGTAATGCTCTGTATTTGGTTCGATCAGATGGGTGTGCTGTACTATGAGCTGCTAAAACCGGGTGAAACCATCAATGGACAACGCTACCGAACACAATTAATCCGTTTGAAGAGAGCAGTGACCGAAAAACGCCCGGAATATGCGACCAGACACGAGGCAATACTTTTCCATCATGACAACGCTCGGCTCCACGTTGCTATTCCGGTTAAGAACTATTTGGAAAACAGTGGATGGCAAGTCTTACCCCACCCGCCTTATAGCCCAGACCTTGCCCCTTCTGACTACCACTTGTTCCGGTCGATGCAGAACGCCCTCACTGAAATACGGTTCACATCAGAGCAGAATATCAAAAATTGGCTTGATTCATTCTTGGCTGCCAAGCCGGCGCAGTTCTTTTGGGATGGGATCCACAAATTGCCAGAAAGATGGGAAGAAATCATAGCTTCAGATGGGCAATACTTTGAATAATACTATCGTAGATGTTTTTCTTAAATAAACGTTCAAATTTTGAAGAAAAAAAACCGCACGAATTAAGTTATAGACTCAATATATTAAAAAAAAAAAACTTGACTACTAAAGTTAACTTAGATAAGTTTTTGAGCTCAAAAAAGAGTCATTGCGACGTATTAATTGCTGTCATACGATCCATTATACTTTCTATAATCGACTACGACCTCCCAATATATGGTAAATGTGCTAAATCAACATTGCACATCCTTATGGCAAGGATCAACACCCTTCCATGCAGCCATAAGTGGTGATTTTGGAGTTGAAGGGTGTTGATCCTTCCATGCAGCCATAAGGATGTGCCTTGGAGCTTTTCGCACAACGCCCATAAAAAACTGGAACAGGTTGAAGCTGGACTACCTAACTTGACTGACAGAGCTGAATATCTCACCTGGCAAATATTACGTAAGGTCCATTCTCCTTTCCAAAGTTCAATCCAAGATGACGCTAGAAAAATACTAAAAAGAAAAAAAACACCCAAATACCCTTCAGCCCTGCAAACAGCAATAACAGCCGCAGCTAACCTTGGCACTCCCATCATTATTTGAAAGAAGTCTGTTTGCAACCATCCACCTTGGAATCTTTCATCCGAATCCTTCATCCCAATTTTCACACACCTCCACAAAGCCAGTGCTAATAAGGAAACATGCAAAAGTATATTTCTAGAAGCAAAGGAATGGTTGACAACTTTTCTTCAGTGATGCATCTAAATCAAAGTATGGAAATTCCTACGCAGTTGTCGATGAGTATGGCTCTGTAATAACTAAAGGTCTCTTGCATCCCACAATGTCTATATTTAGCGCTGAAGCTTTTGCCATTCTCAAGGCTATTCAAGTAGCAAGAAATAATAAAACCATTATATTTACGGACAGCCTATCAACAATCAATGCAGTTAAAAATATCAACAACTATTCTGCAATTGCCCTTGAAATCCGCAGCAAGTTAATTTCCAAGAGAAAAAACCTTAGAATTGCTTGGGTCCCCGGGGCATAAAGGCATAAATGGCAATGAATATGCTAATTTAGAAGCCAAACAAGCCTTCAAAGAATCTCTTTTCCAATTCTACTACTTTAACAACAAGGACTTCAAAAATACCATCATGTCTACAAAAACTAAAAATGACTGGTCTGAATATCATCATCACTATTCATCGATTAATCCAGAAGCTGACAAGGCTATCTATCCTTTGAAATTACGAGTACCTACTCAAATTCTAAGAAATTTTATAAGACTCCGAATGGGTCATACTCGGTTAACTCATAAGCACCTTATGACCAAACAGCAGGCCGCTCGTTGCAATTTTTGTGAACAAAAACCTCCACACCTGCTGCAATGCGAATTCATTACCAGAACATTCAACACTATCACCGGCCAATCATTACAACTTCTTTTATCAAGTATTTCAGCAAATAACATAAGATTAGTTCATACAGTGCTACTAACACTAAATTTAGATCGATCCATTTAAACATTTTATTATTTCAATTAGCGCAAAGCTCTGGTAAAGTCATAAAAATAATAATAATAATTTCACGTCATTTCGAAAAGGTTTTCTTGGAAGAATACTACCTCGATCAAAAAGTTCCCGCAATGCATTCAGAAAATTGACAATACAAGTTTATTCATCTAAATCTATATTGTCCCCTTCAGAGTAATCCTCATCGACTGCAACACACTTATGGCAGCGCTTGATCCAATCCTCGAAACATTTTTTACAGGGTGAATGACTCGAACTCCAACTTTTTAAAGTGCTATAATTTTTTTATTTTTTGATAAATTTTATTGTGCCAAAGCGAAAAATGTTGGAAAATACATCAATTTCCAAAATGTATCAGTAGTTTTCAATATGTCCACCTTCGGCGCGAATAATGACCTTGAGACGGCCGAAGAAAGCATCGCACGCTGCACGCAAGTGGCTCTGCGGTATTTTGGCCCATTCCCGGCGAAGTGCTTGTTTAAGGTGGTCCAAACTTTGGTATTTTTTAGTGCCAACCTTCGTCTTCAAAATACCCCAGACAGAGAAATCCAACGGATTTGCATCCGGAGAATTTGCGATCCATTGTGTCGAAGAAATGAAGTGTGGAACATTGTTTTTTAACCAATCTTGGTTGACGCGCGCTTTGTGAGACGGTGTCGAGTCTTGTTAAAATGCCCACGGTCTCCGACCGAAATGATTGTTTGCCCATGACTTCAATACTGCATCTAAGACAGTTTCACGGTATACGATCGCATTAATTTTGACGCCACGGTCCAAAAATACGAATACGGTTATGGCGGCCCAAACCATCACCATCGGTGCTGCCTGCTTTCTCGTGACCGTCCGAAGGTGTATATTTTTGAAGGACCTCTCTGGTAAGTAAACTCGGTCATTTTGTTTGTTGACATATTGCTCGATAACAAATGGCGACTCATCGGAAAAAACCAAATTCGGCAACTCACCACTTTCGTGCAAGCGTAGCAACTCCTTCGCTCTTTCAACTCTAACTTTTTTCTGTTGGGGTGTAAGATCGTGTGCTTTTTGGAACTTCAATGGCTTGAGCCCAACCTCATTTTTCAGTATGTGTTGCATCCTTTCCAACAATATGTTGAGCTCACGAGCCTTTTTTCTTCCACTTCGATGCGGAAGAAAAGCCTTCGAGCCTTCACTTTCCGATCCATTTCTGCCGATGTTGCTGTTTTTTTATGACCACCTCCATGGCGTTTTGCAACGCTACCAATATCACGGTAACGAGCTATGGTTGGAGGCACACATGATTTATTCACATTGAGGTGCTGGAGGGCTCTAACGATAGATACTTGTGGTTTTCCAGCCAAATATAAAGCAATCACACTATCACGTTTGAATTCCATCGCGGATAAAAATTTTTCAACACAACTGAGACGCAAATCGTTTAAAAGGCTTGTAAATAATAAAATTATCAGTCATGTGTCAAAATTTGAGCTCACTGTCATGAACGATTTGGTTCGAGTCATTCAGGGTGTATATTCGGTTTTCGGTATGTCCATCAGTGGTTCCTGCGACTTTTTCCATTACTTCCTCTCGGCAGCTGAAACGCGTTGCCTGTACTGGTTTTTTAACTCGATTGAACAGAAAGAAGTCACAGGGAGCCAAATCAGGTGAATTCGGTGGCTGTTGGATGGTATTTGTTGCATTTTTCGTCAAAATATTACGAATAATGATGGCACTGTGCGACGGTGCGTTATCATGATGCAAAATCCACGAGTTTTCTGCCCACAATTCTGGTCTCTTTCGGCGAATTGCTCCACGCAAACGTCTCATAACGCCCAAATAATACGAGCACTCTTTGTTTACTGTCTGGCCTTCTGGCAAAAATTCATGATGCTGCACTACACCGTTGTAATCCATGAAAACCGTGAGCATTGCCTTCTTTTTTGACTGAAAGCGACGTGGTTTTTTTTGGTCTCGGCTCATTTGGTGAACGCCATTCACTTGCCCGATGTCTGGATTGCGTGTCATACTCATAAGCCCACGGACATGTCTCGTCTCCAATAATCCTTTTGATGAATGTGGGATCGGATTCAGCCTCGCAAATCATCTATTTTGCGACGTCAACACGGTCTTTTTTTTGCATGAAATTGAGGTCTTTTGGGACCAACTTTGCTGCTACATGACGGAAACCCAAATCATTAACGAAAATGTCTTGGACGGATCCATAGGCAATGTTCAAGTCCTCCGCTATCTCTCTGATGGTTAATTTGCGGTTATTGACCGACATTCCTTTTACTTCAATGTTTTCGTCGGTTTTCGATGTGGATGGTCTGCCACTGCGTTCATCATCTTCGATTGACTCACGACCATTTTTGAACCGCTTGTGCCACTGGTAAATGACCATTTTCTTTAGAAAATCGTTGCCGAAATACTTTTAAGCATTTCCAACGTTCGCGCACCATTAAATCCGTTTTTTACACAAAATTTAATACTCGTACAAGTTCGTTGTTGCAAATTTGAATCCATCTCTAAAATTGTAAAACATCGCCAACGTACTCTTGGCTACGTAACTTTTGCAAATGTCAAACTATGACGATAATATTTAGAGGGAATGTCAGCAACAGATTTACCAACCTAACAAAAAAAAAAAACAGAACTCAAATCGGAACAATAGAAGCGTCACACGGTGGTGTCCCCCGGAAACTTTTTGATCAAGGTGGTATGCATCATAAAATACAAAGCCATATTTGGCGGTAGAGGGTTAAATGGTTAAGGCCTTAACGTGAAAGACAGACTCTATTTAGTAAATACTTCCAAGTAATAACAATCACTAAATTTCCGCTGCTGAACATAACTTTTCATCTAACCTGTTACGCTTTCATACTCGTATCTGACTCTAACTACCATCACTTTCTTATCTGCTTTGATAAAATAAAATCGTGAAAATAAAATTTTGATTCCACATTGATAGGCACAATTTTGGCGGGCATTTTATCACTTTGCTTCCCAAATTTGAACCCCCCAGAGAATTTCTGGAATGCCATAGTCTCTCCAGTCTCTCCAGCGTCTGACATAACGAGTCACAAAACGACCATAACTCGAACTCGTAAACAACAGAGAGCATAAAGAAAAAAATTATATTTTTGTTGCTTCCCTTGCTGTGTTGAAATTATTCTAATTTATTGCTCACCAAGTCTTTTGGATTGCTCCTAAAATTGTGATTGCGAGAGGGAAGCGCGAAAGTGCAAATACTCGTAACCGGTCCAAGCCGAATCTTGAGATTTCCTAACCGCGCTTCTGAACTCTTGACATTCAATTTCACTTTACAATCAATTAAAAGGAAAACGACAACGACGCGATCAAGCTGGAGCTGGATCTTGCCACAGACAGACTTCCATACGTACGTATTCGACTCATACACTTGAAAGAACCGAACGAGTCTGTACGGGGGGAGGAGACGTACGAGTATATTTCGATTAATTGTTGTGACTTTAGACGTATGTTGGCGATTTTCTAATATTTCCATGTTTTTTGTTGCTTTGAAATTGTTGACATATTTCATCGTTCTGATGGTTTTATGTGATGTCTGAGTGGGAAGGTATGATTCTGAATTAATATCGTGAGATAAATCTTTTTTTGTTTTACGAAGAAGCAACAAACCGAAATGCTATTTGTGTTCGGATCGCTTAGATAGAAAATGCGTCACTTGTTACTCATATCTTTTCGATAGCAGATGCAAAGCATGTGGCTTTTGTGGGCGGAAAAGGTGAGAAAAGTGTGTTTTATCTCTAAGAAGTACTCGTACATATTCTAATATTTACTCCATTTGTAAGGAAGTGGTTATCTGTTAACAGCTATTATCAATTGAAGTACATACAAACAAATTGCGAAAAATATTTGTCTTTATTATTAACTGGTGAGAGTTTATTTATTATTTTGGTAAGACAACCCTCCCACAGTCGGCTGCTTGCATGATGATACCAGACAGTTCGCACCTACAATAAATTCTCTGTTAAGTAAGTTTGGAGTTGGATCAATGAAAAAAACTTAGAATCGAACTAACATATGATCTTTTAAGTAGCAGTTCCTTTTGGAAACGTGCATTATGACCTACACCAAAGCGTGAGAATCACGAAGAAGGAATATTTTACGTTGACAAATGTTCGAGTCTTAGGTTTATAATGGTGAAACGCTGAGATTTTGTTACATAAGCTTCGAATTTCTAACTGAAAACAGAACTTTCTGAAACAGTAACAGCGTTGGCCGGGTTCGACATAGTAGGCACGACAATTCAGGCCACAGGTGTCATATTATCCAATCTGTAATACCTACTTGGTAAGAAGTGCGATAGAACACAGTGACACACGAGATATTTCGTTGATGTTCGAGGGTGTCCATTGACTGAGTGATATTAGCATCGCCTATGTTTTATCGCACGGTTTTGAATCCTGCCTAGCAGGTACAGACCACCTGACCAGATGTGAGCATTGTACTCCACTTTTTGGTCACTTTTGGTCATTGAAACGTAATTTGTCACTGGCACACATACCGAGAATGGAAAGTTTAGCGGTTTCGACGATGCAAGTGTCATTCATGGATATTGGCTGGGTGTTTAAATTTTCGCTTTAACGACAGATGCCTCTTGTGTTTTACGTAGGTACCTGCCGTGAAGGCTTAAGCCTATGGTGCGTCTTCGCACAAGATATCAAAGCAATGCGTTGATAAACGCCCTTCGGGTAGTACAAGTACTACCACCAGTACCAGATTCGAAGTCGTGTGTAAGGCACGAACTTCCCCTTCGATGAAGGGTCGAGGCCTATTTAATACCTCAGCCATTCTGTGGGTCATGGCACCCGGTTGCAATGCAACTCCACATCGACCAGACCAATTGGTTCCATAGCAATTCCATGGTTTAGCACAAGGCGTAGTACACTACAAATATGCTAAGCCATGAGATGTCCAAACACCATTAGTTCTATTCTCCCCGCGATTTTGGGTACAAACCTACAGCCACCACGATACTCCCACAAGGGGGCCAACTCCTTGATCAGAACGGAACCATAGTTCCTGGGGCTGCTGACCTGTCGTGGTACCAGAATATAGCTTCCGGTCGAGCTTCGCAACCTTGCTTTCACTTCCAGTTGGGCATCTCACTGCCCAAGACTGGCGGCCTTTCAACACATTTAAAAATTCCTATGTTCCACCCGCTAGCTGCCTACTGCGTCTTCTATTAAATAGCTCTTTTGCAAAACTATGGGTTCTTTCGATACCGTACGGTATCGAAACATCGTAGGCCTCACCATTAAAGATGATGCCCATAGCCTAATGTCAGCGTAATTGGGACTCTCACATAGGACATGAAGCCAGTCCTCATAGGTGGCTCCACATGAGCAGCTCGCAATCCCGGTAAGCCCTCTCTTATGCAAGAATGCATTAAGAGAGCCCGGTCAACAAAAAGCCCAGGCTGAAGGTAAAATTCCGTTCACGAAATACTCTCATGGTTTGCACATCCCTTAGGAAGCCATAAGTAACCCTGCCATTTTCGCTAGCATCCCATCTAGATAGAACGCATGCATGTAAAAAGGTTTTACGCTGCTTCAGGGATAGGCCATCCACTTCTTCCGGGGAAACCCAATCTCGCCCGTTTACGGGGAGACCTCTTCTGATCTTGAAAGCAGTACCACGACGTATCAGTTCCAGATCCAGAGGTGGCACTCCTAACAACACCTGCATTGCCTCTGTGGAGACAGTGAGGCACACAGGTAAACACCCAAGTAAGGCGACTCTTTGGCAAGACAAGATCCGCTTACGACCATCCAGAGTCATAATCCTGTCGTACCATACCGTACCAGAAGGCCAGATCGCAAAATGCGCCTTACCTGGCCTACGGCACTCAGCATGTGTTGTCTGGTTCGAACCAGGTGATTCATGAAGTTCATATACTCACCCATTGTTATGCCCAGATACGTGACCCCAGTCACACATCTAATGCCAACGCTGTTCAAACAAATCACAGGAGCCCGACGTCTTACATTCAATTTGCCCTTGAGCTTCATTGAAACAGTCTTATCCTGCGACACACTTACCCCAACGCTTTCTCCCGATTCAGCAACGACTGCTAGAGCTCTTTCTCCTCAATTTGGGCCCTGGACTGGCCTTCAAGGATGAGGAGCAGGTGATCTGCGTAGGCGCAGCACCCACAGAGCTCGTTTAGTCGCCACAAGAGTGGGTCCATCATCAGGTTCCAAATAAAAGGACCACAGATGCACCGCTGTGGGCAACCTCTCTCAACAGTAATTGAGATGCTGTCGTGCGTATTTACCACACTCGCTTTTCTGTCGGAGAAATAGCTTCCCCAAAGCCCAATTTCCCGACAGCCCAATTCCTGCAACCTGGTTACTATTTTCTGCCAGTTCAGGTTATCAAAAGCACCTTTGAAATCAATAAAGATGCATGTAACCACTTTGGCGCTGCTTCTCAAAACCCTGTCTTTTAGGAAAGACCATGCATTAAATTCCACTCTGTTGATAGTTCCCCAATTAACGTACGCTGCCGTTCCCATTCTACAGCCGAATAACAGGGACGTGAGTTCAGGAACGAATATGAAAAGCAGGGAGTACTGTCGTCAGCAAAGGAATATATTGGATTAGAAGTAGCAGACAAGAGATCGTTGATGAAAATTAAAAAGTGTGTCGGAGACAGAACGGAGCCCTGGGGCACATCAGCATTTACGAGTACCGAAGACCAATGGCAGCGCTGTCAACGTGCCCCTCAACTGCGCGAACTATAGAGGTACTAGGTGGCGCAAAATTAATCACCCTATCGGAAGATGGTATAATTTTTGTAAATGGCGTCGTATGTCAATCATATTTGACATTTGTGAACTAGACAGCTGCAGCTGCAGCTGACAAACAAACGGGCAAGCAATGAAGCGCTATACTCCGCAAGAGAGTGGAATAATTGTGTCGATATTTTTGACCAATAATCGGTTGGTGGGTTAAGCGCTGCGTCAATTTCGACGTCGATTTCCTAATCGTATCGCGTCAACTGGGCAAACATTCCGGCGCCTAGCTACTCGGCTCGAACAGAGTGGAACCACAGAAGACCATGCAGGGCCTGACCGCCACCGACTGGTCGTTCAGCCGAGAATATCGCAGCTGTGGCTGCAGATGTCGCTCAGAACGAAGAAACATCAACCAGACGACGGGCTATGCAATTGGGCACCACCAGACGAACCCTACAGCGAATTTTAGTGAAAGACTTATACATGTTCCCGTACAAATTGCAAAGAGAGCATCAGTTAATGCCTCCTTACCGTCAGTCGCGTCTGGATTACTGTAAAGCCATCCTCAATCTCAACAACGAAGAGGACGGTTTTATGTCGAAAATCATCATGAGCGACGAGGCCCATATCCGCTTAAGCGGTTACGTCAATAAGCAAAATCTTCGTTTCTGGAGCACTGAAAAGCCATTACGTCCACTCAAAGCAACTGTGTGGTGCGGCTTTCATGCGGTAGGAGTGATTGGGCCGTATTTTACTGGCGAAAGCTACAGGGCCCTGATAAACGACTTCTTACTGCCGGAATTGAATGAGCGGGGCTTACTGAACATGTCGTGCAACCGCACACACGGCAGGAAAGAATGAAGCGTTTCCTGGTCGCGTAATCTCCTGTTTTGGCAATTTAGCATAGCCAGCTAGATCGCCCGATTTAGCTATCCCAGACTTCTTTCTTTTGGGCTACTTGAACTCGCGGGTTTATGCTAACAAGCCTCAGACAATCGCAGCTCTTAAGGAGAATATTCGACAGGAATGCGAGCAGTTATCACCGGAAATCTTGTGGAAAGTCATGCAAAATGCGATAAAATGGCCACAAATGTGTATCAACACTGGCGGCAGCCACTTGGTGGATATCATCTTTTCCAAATAAAGATTTCCCTCACTCAAAATCTTTTTTTTTTATTTAGTAAAAAATTAATTCAAAAACAAAATTGGATGATTATTTTATGTTGAATACAACATCTCATCTGCAATATTGTCTGAACGTTTGAAACGCTTCGTCAACAACCTGTTTGGCTCTTATCAGTGCGGTTTCATCCCAGGAAAGTTCACAGTCTACCAAGTCTTCACACTCTGGCAGATCCTGGAAAAAATTCAAGAAGTCCACATTGATACTCACCATCTTTTCATCGATTTTAAGGCCGCATATGATACGAGTAGCATTTATAGAGATGAGCCTTATAGAGTCATGTCGAGTTTTCGCATTCCTGCTAAACTCGTCCGTTTGTGCAGAATGACGATGGAGAACGCTCGGTGCTTCGTCCAAGTCAGTAACGACTTAACCAAGACTTTTGATGTCAAAAAAGCTTTCAGACAAGGTGACGTGCTACCATGTCACTGCTTTAACATCTTACTTGAAAAAACACACAATGGAAACACAATCTTTCAAAAGTCTGCAGCTCAATAGTCGTGGCAAGTATGCTTGAGAGGTTTCTCGCCTCAGTAAAGAAACCGCTCGCCAGCAAAATCTGACTTACAAACGGCAAAAACTGGCAGAGCTAGTGGTAAATGACGACAAAACCAAGTAACATACATGCTGTCAACGAGAAGGGACATACTGCATCGACGAATTGGACAGAACGTCACAGTCGACAGCTATAATTCCGAGGCGGTAAGGGACTTTATCTTACTCGGCTCCGTTATAAATGCTGCCAACAGCACCTTAGCAGAAATAAAATCAAGAATCACTCTTGCCAGTCGCAGATTCTTTGGCCTAAGGAGGCAATTAAGTAGTAAGGTCCTATCCCAAAACACTAAGGAGACTCTATGTAAGGCCTTGGTCACCGCAGTCCTAATTTATGGCGTTGAAACATGGACTCTATCGAAAGCGGCTGAAGATATCCTCAGTCGTTTTGAGAGAAAAATCCTTTGAAAAATATTCTGTCCAGGTTGCGTTGATGGGCTTTGGAGGAGAAGATTCAACCACGAACTATACGAGCTGTACAGCGACATTGACTTAGTTAGAAAACTGCGCATTAGTCTCCTGAGATGGCTAGGGGATATAGAACAAAAGGACATCAATGTTCCGGTCCGCAGAGTCTTCGAATCTAACCCGGAGAGACAACGCTGTAGGCGAGATCTCCCCTTAGGTGGCGCGCACAAGTAGAAGGGGACCTCAATTGACTTGGAGTGCGCAACTGGAAGCAGTTAGCAAAGGATTGGGCTAGCTGGAGAGACTTGCTAGTTGATTCTGCCCGGACTGTAGCGCCACCTATGTAAGTAAGTTAAACTCGTCAACACTGCAGCGCTCCTTGTCCAAGAACGTAAAATAAACAGAATCGATATACGAGTATAGTCATAGTACAGCATTGGGTATCGTCGAGTTAACGCTGGCATGTCAGTGCCTAGAATTAACGTACAATGTAAAACTTGCGTACTGTTGCCCCATCTCGTAAATAAGCACGTACAATAAGTGAGCCAAATTGAAATACAAAAACCGCGTTCGGTGCACTTACTAACAGTTGGAAAGCCAAGTTGTGACATTGAGCCAACGCTTCTCCAGCAAAGGGACCTGAGAGCTACAGTCACTTGTGCATTAAGGGCCGTGATGAATAGATATATACGCCCTGAAAAGCTTCATCTGAGTATGAGTATGTGCTATGCAGCGACAATTCCCTTCTCAGGATATGGAACAAAGCTGACAACCATTCGTGCCAAATGTGACGCAGAACAGTTTCAAGATTCGCCAGATTTATTAGCTACAAATTCTCAGATAGCCAAACAAATATTGGTCCAAGATAACTACTTCTAGGTATTCCTAAAATTGCAGCACATAAAGATAACTTAAGTTAACAAAGAACGACTGACGAAAGCCCTATAGACGCTTGTAAATAGAGATACAAATTCGCCAAAAATTACGATAAGAACGAACTGATTTATACGCAGACCTTGGACTTAGAAAACCCAATTACGTTTCCCTGATTAGATCGCGTATCTATGAAGAATTTAATCGTTCCTCGGAATAATGTTAGTTAGCGGAGTACCTAGTTATAGGCAATCCTAATGCCTCTACCGATTATCTTTTCAAATTAAAATACTCTTACACTACCCTACAACAATCTCATTTATACTCCGTACTTCTTCTGTATACTTGTGCTACTCCATGGCCCTCCCACAGTTCTTGGAACATCTGCATCATTAGGAACATCTTCTTCTCCTTGTTGACACTCACTGATTCATGCACTCAATCAGTTACTTAAAGGCAGTTGCGAGACGAGACGAGTTGCTTTGAAAAAAAGAAAAAACCCTTTTTAAAGCTAATCAAACAGAGTATCTACATTTATATCTATCACCCACTAATCGCTCTAAAGACAACTTCAACTGCATCCGTAATCCGGCCTAAATTACTCGACACACTTCACGTCATGTTTTCCCAAATAATTCCAAACGTACACAAGGCACACACAAACAGACACACAGGGATTACTGATTTGGGAAACTTGGAGCACCATATGGCAGGGCGAAAGATACAAGACACAGAACCAGAAAACTAAAGAGCTAAAGAACACACTAAAAATGAGTTTCCCTCTGCTCCCTAAGACAACAAACACCATGTCTGTTTGTTTGCTTACACTTGCTTAGAGGGAATCCATCACCCACTTAACCCCGGAGAGCATGGTTAGATGGTTCTGAGATGGACCCCATGGAGGTTTCTTCGTTAGCAATGGATCAATAAGTTGATTGGCAAATAGTTGTAGGTACAAGTGCTCGTACTCACCTGATCTTGACAGAAGTATCCGAATCCGATGATGCCGGCGATCGCCAGAAATAGACAGAAGACGATAATTGTCCGAATCTTGGAGCGTGGTTCCATTTTCTTAATCTCGTAAACACCGCTAGGCAACAGGAGGGCAAAATCACTATCTACTTGGACCGAGACGCTCTTTTGCATATCCACCATGATACGATTTCACATTCACACACGCGCTAGTCTTTGGGGGTGAAGGAAGAATGATGCCTGATGGGGGGATCTAGGTAGAAAGGGTGGAATTAGGAATTGAGGGATTTAGGGTTGGGATTAAGGTTGGAACAACGACGACACAATGGATTTTTTTCCAGCTGCGTATATGTGTGTACAAGGGTATGGAATTCAATTTCCAGATTTTAACTTTTATCGTAACTTTTTCGTTGGCTTATTTTGTTCTTTTTTGTCGTTGTTGTTGTTGTTGGTGTTGCTGGTGTTGTTGTTGTTGTTGTTGTTGTTGATTTCGTTTACGCTTTGGAACACGGAAATCACATTCGTCGGCTAAACATTGAGGCAGGCAGAGAATAATAGACGGAGAGCGGTGTTGGTCGATGATGGGCGATGGTATGGTATGGCGTGGGGTGGGAAAATTGAGGGTAAATAGGAGATGAGAGAAGAGGATTAACTCGATCCAATTAAAGTTTCTAACTGCTGTTGCTTTTGCTTATATGAATACTGCTGCTGTTGCTGGAACTCCTGACGCTGATACTGGTACTGGTGCCGGTTTTGATTCTCTAACTGGTGCTGGCACTGGTGCTTCTGCTGAGCTGACTGCCGAGAAGGAAACTGAGTAAGTGGATTGAGTAGCAGTACGTTGGATTTCATCCCTTGAGGCTTAGCGTAAACTGATGATGGTGCACTGTGCCAGTGGCAGTAGAAGTAAGAGTAGTAGCAGTAGTAGTAGTAGTACTGGTAGACGGATGCAATCGTATTGCTGCCAGGTAATGGGTAACGTTGGGGGTATATAGCCTCATCTGTGCACATGCACCCCTGCTAAATCAAAGAAAAAAAAAGAAAAGAAAAGCAGGAAGAGAAGAACAGAAAAAAAAAATAAAACGTTGATATAGAATCAGTAAACAGCCAAGCGAATGCAAAATCGTTTTGTGCGTGTAATTGTTGTTGTTCTTTGTTCCAGTGTTGTTGTGTTGTTGTGTAGTATTGTCGTCATCGTTTGGATTGAGGAAAAAATTCTTTTCTCTCTGCAGAAACACAAAAAAATGAATGAAAATCGTGTGTGCAATAGGAAGTGGAATACGTTAGAAGGGTTGCCAAGTCGATAGTTTCAAGAGAGGTGACAGAAATGAGAATCTAACCGAAACCAAGATCTGGTACTTTAAAGCCCTGTCAATCGCAATATTTGGCTTGTGGCACTATTAGCGCAGATGTACTTGTTTTAAAGTGTGGCAATGCCCACACATTGAGGTTATCAGATCCTTGCAACTCTTAGCAAACGCCTGGAAGAGTTTTGCCAGAGTGTCTATCTTAAGTCATGTTTCGAAAGCCTACAATCGTAACATCGCCAATATAACCCTGGAGTCTCTGTATTGACAGCGAAGGCGGGTTTTCTTTTCTCTTTATGTACATATATGCCCTGAGAACGGAAATATTTGGGGTTTCCATTGAGTGTGGAGGAAGATTAATGATCTCTGTTCGCGCTGAATTAACCCCTAGGAACGAGCGAAAAACAACCTCGATCGTAGAACTTTATAATCAAAACCAATCCATCGATAGGGCTGGCCTTTACGAATTCTAACTACACCAACTGAGCTCGCTATTCGATGAGTTTCGAGCCACATACACTCAGCATGACTCAAAAGCTAGAACCCGTCAGCGAAATGTGCGTACAGAAGAGACAGCAGCTGCTGTGATTGAAAGTGTGGCAAACTATCTAAAATTCTCAATTCCTGGAAGAAGTTTCGCGAAAAGATCTCGGTAGATCCAGCTGGTTCAGAAACAAGAGCATGGCTTTGCAACGGGAGTTCGCAGATTGGGCTCTTGAGGAGCTTGAAGTTCACCCTTTTTTATACCGAAAAAGCGTGTTTAGTGACGAGGCTCATTTTTCGCTCAATGGGTTTTGTATAGAAGCGAAATTTCCGTTTCTGGAGTGAGACAAATCCAAATGAGGCTCACGAGGCTCAATTACTCCCAGAAAAATAGTAAAAGCGGTCTGGTGGCATTATCGGTGCTAGTTTAATCAAAAATGAGGCTGGAGCTAGCTAGTCAATAACTAACATTGCCGGACAATAATCAGTTAGGACACCGACCGCCATCAGACAAAAGCTGGAGATGAAAATTTCACAAAAATCTAGGTCTCGCATTATCTAAATGGATTTGGGATTCGGTCTAAGAAAACCAAATTTTTTCATTTACTGAACCAAAAACGAAAGCAAACATCAAAATCTCTAGGCAGTCGGTACGGCAAAAAAGCTCTTCGATGAATTCTTTCGACAAACAGAATGATCAAGTGGATGCTCGGTTATCAGGAGAATGGTCAGAACTCATTCTAAATGTCGAACGTGGTCAATATCCCACATCAGTCGGGAATGAACTATGACCCACCGACCTTCACTTTTGTGAGTAAAAACTTCGTCAAAATTTTTCTTAGAAGTTGTTTTAAAGAGGCTCTACCAAATAATATTCTTCCACAACCCATGGACATTCAGAAAAAATTCTGCTCCAGCTGAAAAAGCTAAAGCTGGAAGACCATAATTCAACGATTTATAGCTATTGAGTGTCCCTATAATTGAAATCGTGAGTAATTGAAAGATCTTGACTCATTTTCTAGTGGAATCTATTTTTCCTTGTACAAGTTTGTATGTATGTCTAGACAGGACACATATTCAGTGAATGGAGGAGGACTAAATTCATTGGATACCGGTCAAGAACCGGACAACAGAACTGAAGAATCGGATACTGTGAACGCAAGATAACAACTGCTAGCAGATGGGGCTGGACACTGGCAGCAATGTCAACTGACATTCAAGCTAGTTCAACTATTAAATCTGGGCCCAAATAACCAGATGAAAAATTCTACGGTTGCCAGTGATTCTGGCTAATGAATTCCTTTTGATATTGCAGACTACGTATGCTCCGTGCACTTGCAAGCCTGTAATATTGAAGGGTTTCTCGCTATGCACGTGTCCTAACACCGGCAAAAATTAGAGACAAAGTGGAGCTAACCCCTTTTAAAAAACTTTAACTCCAAGGTGGAAGAGCGAGCGCTGAACGATGCATGGTTAACAGGTTGATTAGTCTCTAGTTTGCGAACCTCCCATACCGTGTTACCTCCGATTTAAATCCCCAGGTGACCTTCACATCCCGATTACTCGCAGGAATCAAAGCTGATCCAACGAAAGTTGCAACTTTATAAACTGATGCTACTCTAAAACCATCAACTTCTAGCGGCGCACCTATGCTACCTGCAGCAAAAAATATCGATCGGAAGTCTGTTACCAACTCTGGTGCTGAAATGAGAAGCGAAGAAGGGAATGTATCGCTTCTGAGTGACTCAGACACTTTGTGTGAAGACACAATTAGCATGCTATCGGATGAGCCATTCATACCATCCGGGAGCAGAAAAGTAGCCGTAAGTTCTGTGAACAAGTCACAAAAATCTACAGGTTACATTAGACTCAGACCTACGGAGAGGAGATGGTTCAAACAGGCCTTAAAACAAGATAACTCTAGGGAACGTCCTCTAGAGATTGTCGCTGCCAAAACCGAAAACAGCGGCATAGAAGCCAAACGTACCGGATCCGACGACTCCACTCCCCTGACGACGGAAGTTAAAAAAGTCCGAACAGGACTTGCTACAGACGACAAGGTTTCATATGGCAATATACTGGCCCGGGTCAAGCTGAGTGTAGTCCCGGAAGACATCAATCGCAACCACCTTAGTGTTGAGCAAATGGCTCTAATGCATTAGGGAGTTATTGATGTTTCGCTTGAGCTTCGGGACGGAGAGATGAAGCCGTCTTTTGGCAGCACTACAATCAAGGCTGGCTTGGTCGTGTTTGTTTGCTTCAATGGAGCCACTGCGAAACCGCTGAGTAGTAAGTTCTCCAAAATCAAGGAGACACGCAGTATGATCGTGATGTTAGTGGAGGAGGATTCATACAATAAGGGGCCCCTTCCGCAAAGCATTGGTCTAGCTAGTGAAAATTTGCTCGCGTCTTTGGATGCACAAAACTCAGGTCTAAACACCAGAACCTAGAGAGTTCTGCAAGGAGTTGAAGTGTGAGATTTGTTGATATGGTATGTGCTATAAATGACAGTGCTGTCAACGGCCTCGCCACACTGAAAGTATCGGTTCCCACTAGATCACCGAAATCAAGCGGTGTTGGGCGCGGTAAGTACTTAGATGAAGGACCACATGGTACTCGGTACACCACGTGCTGTTGACAAAAAACGTCACATAGGCATAGTACTCCGGCGTAAAATCCCGTACTTTACAAATTTATTTGTATCGTACGGAAACACTGATGGCTGCACTGATGGTACTGCAGGGAAACCTGGACCGCGCCAAAAGTGCTTCATACACCTTTAACCAACGATGCGCAAAAAAGAACATCGCTCCAGGACAGATACAAAAACCTTGGGGTACTAGAGGTAGGATTTTTGGCCTCGATTAGAATTTCCACGAGGCGATTTCAGACCAAGGGCTGCGTACAGTTCTAAAATTAAATATCTTCTCATTCCAGGGTTTAACACCAAAGATCTACTCGCAGCGATCATCGAACTACCTCAGGGGAATGAATTGCAAGAATTCGTGTGTACCTCATCCTATTTCCCCCGAGATGTAGATGCAATTCCTCCTGTTCTTGTACAGGATCTGATCGAACAATGCCACTGTCGCAATTGGCATCTCGTTCTTGGATGCGATGAAAAAGCCCTGAAAGGCTGTCCACAAGGATGTGTACTCTCACTGTTCTTGTGGTCACTGGTCATTGATGCCTTACTAGTAAAACTTGGTAATCTGCGCTATCGAATGATAGGATATGCTGATGAGTTAGTCATAAATAGTGAAGTTACCCTTACAGAAGTTTGCTATACGATGGTGACTATTCTAAAGATAGCAATCGACTAGTGTGTTGGAGAAAATCTCTCAATCAACCCCTTCACTCGTAAAAGAAATCGGAGTCTTGACCAGATCTCACTTAACAGAACAGAAATTCTGTCCTCCGACGAAGTAAAATATCTTGGAATGGTTCTCGACAAAAAGAACTAAATTGGAACTCACACTAAAGCCATGTGGGCTTGCGTAGTAAGTATGGCAAGACCTGGAGATTAACTCAAAAGCTCACCAATTGGATTTATACAATGATGATACGACTCAACATCACCTACTCATGGTGGAACTTGCATGCCTCGGTATTGCCGGCGGAATGCACAGATCCTCCATAGTATTGTAGCTATAGAAGCCTTCACTGGTTTAACGCCTCTCCATCTCTTTACAAAAAAGATGACAATTCGAAGCACGGTCAGATTACTACAAACAGGAGAGATTAATCACTCAGATCACATGGATGCATGCGTCTTCGCTCCGAAATACCCGAGCTTGACACGATTTGCTTGGTAAATGACACAAAACTCTGTGCTTTGGCAGGAAGCTCAATACAGTGATCCCAAGCCGGGAAGCATGGAACTACAAAAACCCCACCTCAACCCGGAACGGGTGCTGGTATATTTGGTCCAAACACCAGAAATTCGCAACCAATGGGATAAGATCTCAGCGTATGTCAAGCGACAATACATGCCAATCAGGTGTGCGCAAATCTCATGCTCGATAAGGCAGTGAAGGCGTCCTCATCCATATACTAATAGACAGTCAAGGTTCTAACGTCATTGACTCCAAATCAGTCTTGCACTGCTTGAATACACTAAAAGATCTCTCCCATAAGAACAAAGTAAGACTTTGGTTAGTGCCTGGTCATAAAGGTATTTTGGGAAATGAAATAGCTGACGAACTGGCTAAAAATGGTTCGGCTGATTCTTTCATTGGCCCTGAGCTGTTCTGTAATATTCTGAATTCAGCAATTAACTGTTGAGAAAGCAAAAAACATCCTAAAACTTCGCCAGGCTAAAACAGCCATCATACCCTTTCACTGAAAATCTAAAGAATCCCTACAACTCAAAAGGGATGCTATCAGAAGGCTGCCATCTTCGATGTCACCTATGCAAAATAGGGCTTATTCAGGAAACTGAATGTCGTCTTTGCATGGAAGACGACGGAACTGCGGAACACATTTTATATGAAAGCCGATACTTCCTTAGAGGAATTTTAATCCCTGGGAAAAATTCTCAAAATCTCCACCAGAGGGATTCTCAATTTCATCAAAAGAATTGAACCTCACTTGGCTTCTTAATATTGTACAATAGGCGGAAACATATTCCGACTGTTTACCTTGGAGTGTTCCTCGATGAGGTTTGATTAGATTAAGTTGTACTTCTACTTGGAATGAACAAGGATCACACTGTTCACTACTGGAACTGATATTTTCTTGTTAATGAAACTTTATTTATCGGTCGTACAGATTTGGCTAAAATCATTTAGAGCATGGTGGTGATCAATGGTGGACTCACTCATATTGGCTGGATAGGAAAGTGCAAGACTGTCTTCTTCTTTCCGAAAACCATGTACTCGTGTGCACCGATATCATTTCGTCATATAAAATTTGCCACTAATCAGTTAACAGAACGTCGAGTAGCGCCCTCGGATTGAAAGACGCTGCCTTGCTTCGGTTAACTGAATGCCAGGTGGTTACCCAGGTCTTTCGAGAAGACGATGAGGATGACTTTTTCCTGGGATTTAGACCCATCTATTAACACTGAAAGTAACACATTCATAGTGTTGAAGTCGTGACCAGGTGAAGCGTAGTTTGTAGTGCCACTTGAATGGGTTCTCAATGCCCCCGTGATGCTGAGATATGCCAACACTTGTCTAAAATAATCGGCTTTGCTACCGAGCTACTTACATGTCAGGAGCTTACCACCATATTACAGGGCAATCATGGTTTTGATTCCTATTTGAGGCACGAGTTTAGCAACTCAGTGTTGGTCGGTGTAACACTGGTTTGCTTTGGTTTGCTCTGGTTTTTCTCTTTAATTAACATAGTAGCATGAAGTTAGCCATTGACATTCTTATATAACAACTGGTATTATTATGTATAGCGACTGTTATAGGATGCAAATTTGCTATCTTGTTTTAGTTAGCAAGCCAAAGTTATTCTCAAAATTCCATCGTTGTGTGGGCGTTTTATTGAACTAAAATTCGAACATCATAAACTTCAACACAATCAAAATGCTAATCGGTTAATTTATAAACGAGTTTAATGCCCAACTTATCAGCTTAGCGAAAACAAAAGCGAGGACAAGTGTATTTTTGAGAGATCAAAGATCCACACACAGTTGTGTGTATGCTAAATCTAGATTTGGCAGCGTTTGGCATCTTACTAGTTCGAGAAGAATGAACCAAATCGGATTCCAATTGTTGAGAACATTGGGCAATACCAATTGGCTACTATTTGATTAGTACACCGAGGATCCTAATATGCAATTTGTAGCAATTTTAGTCTATTGCACTCCTTAAACATTCTTGTATATGGGTATTCGTTCTACTGGATATTCTTAGTCCTTTGTAGAAAAACGAGCAACTGCTTGGGTGATAGAGTCCTTACATGCTTAGTACCCGTAACTGATGTTTAGTGATTAGCATCAGTTCCGTCTATATCCACCTATCTCCAGCTATAGTTGTGATCATAAGAAACCTGAATGGAAGCCCCAACCGAAAACACAGATAGTCCTGATGTAAATTGTACCCCTAAGAAGTTATACTCTGAACTTACCCTACCAAGTTCAAGTTCACATTTCAAGAGATCCCATTCTAGCCTGTGACTCAGGCAAGACTCGGCGTATTCAACATTTCCACTATATTCAAAGAAAGCCTTGTGCTCTCCAGCTTGGAGGCAAGCTTCAACGAGTCTTTAAGCTCAGATCCAGACGATTCGTTCACCTATTCCAACAATGTAGTTTATTGTTAGCAGAATTTCCCTGCTTGGAAAACAGAGTCTAACGTGGTCATCCTCTACGAAGACGCCAGTGTTGCATATAGATCGGTTTTTGAATCATTCATGAAGATACGATTACACTCCTTTACTAAGTACAGGAATATAGGAGTCGACTTCGTCGGTTCGCAGCAACAACTGTTCCAATGTCATTGCACAAGACCCATGTCCCTAACACCAGAGTCAAAGCGTGTTATTCCACTCCTTTTTAGATGAAAGATGGCTTTGAAAGTGCTTTCCACGTCATGTATGTCAAGGGAAGGAAAATTCAGCAGAACATCTAGAGCAGGCCCAGGCATCCTAGGGATAATTGACACATAAAATAAAGCTGGTCTTCTCATAGCTGTGTAGAATTAGAGGACCTAACTTGTTGATAAGCACCATAGCACCATGTTTTGCCAAATAGCTAACAGAACCTTGGAACCTTAGACATGACGTATTTAGTTGAAAGGACTTTTCCCTCAGGATGCTACCCGAAAAACTGGAAAAATGGATGCTGATGCCTTTTAACACTAGATCCGTTTCATGAAGAGAAAAACCTCAATTTTGAGCGAATTGACTGAAAGCCCATTTTTGGTCCATCGATCGTCAATTATGTCTAGGGCTGCCTACGCTTTAGGGCAAACAGTTGCTAAACAAGATGCAAAAAGGACAGCGATATCAGCTCCATATAACTGAGCATTGCCAAATCATTGGATGTCTAAACTAAAGAGTCGACCAATATACGGCAGTAGCTGCAACCGTATTACTACGTTAATCCACAAAACACTGGTTCGTCTACGCCGTCTTGTCTGACTGAGTTCCATATGCCTTCAAAACGTTGACAGCACACGTCAAGACGCCCTCAATCCCGGTGAAAATGCCCAATACGTACTTCTACTTTCCGGGTACGCATTCAAGTCTGATCACTTATAGAGTTTGATCTGCAAGCAGAACGCCTCGTGTGCTTTAAGTGAATTTTTGACAAATATAAGCCTTCATTCTACTGAACGGTCAAACATTCACGGCAGGAAGGATAGGCCTTGCAATCGCTATCTGTCAATTCGTTGATACCAAAGCAAAACTTGTGTTTTGGGTGGGTGGCTGGCAGAGTTTCCACCCTTGGTTTGAGTCGAGTCCGATTTAAACCTCTTGCCCTTTACCTTTTTTGCGATTTTAGGTTTAAACCACAGCCACTGTGATGCTCCCACAAGGAGACCTATCTCATGAAGTCAGGCCCGGACCGAAATCCCACAGTACCGTGACTTATGTCTTGGTAGGGACTACCGGTGGTCTTGCCACCGACAGCACGATAAGACGAGTATTTGCTCTATCTTCGATTTTTATTAGACAATTTCATTAATGGAAGAAGCCTTGATAACTGGGCCAGGGCCCGATCTACAAGCAGAGATTTAGATTCTCTTCAGAGTTAGCAGCAGTTAGTCTACATATGACATTAATACCAGGTTACTTGAAGCCGTCAGCAGAACTGACAAGAGATATCAACCACCAGTGCTCCAGTGCCAGTAGCATTCCGCCCCTTCAAACTTTTAACCGTAACACCCGTCACGCTGTGAATGCTCATCAGTATACTCTCAAGCCCATGTGATTCATTCCTAAGCCATACAACTAGCTTATGGAATGCTCCGCCTAGCTCTTTATTTCCTAGTCATTATAACCTTCAAACATTTAAAACCAACGTTCACCGGTACCTCTCTTTCTATCCTCCCTGATTTTCCTTCGCCCGCGCTGTGTGCAAGCATTTTAGGGGTACTTAAATCCCTGGTCGTGTTACTCAGCTCATTTGCAGTCAGTGGTAGGACCTAGGAATTATCTAGGAAGTGAGTCAATGTTTCGCCAATGGTCTATGGTCATGCTGTCGAATAAACGTTAAGGCCTGTGGACTACATCGGAATCTGTAGTATTGTAGAAAGAAAGGAAAAAATAAAAAATATAAACTTTATTGCATTGCCATGAATCCCGGCAACTTGACCTGCAACAGCCTTAGAGGATTAAATCGCACTCACTCTGCTGCACATTTTTATGAAAAAGGAGCACTACGCAATGTGGCAAGGCATATTCATTCCAAGAAGAGCAACATGTAACAGAGTAGATAGGTACTCGTAGGTCTCATGGATATTCTCTCGAATCGAAATGATCAACACGGCAACCAACTTTATGTCTACTTTGTTAAAAAATTTGGCATCGTGTAGGTGGTAACCTGCCCTGTTCAACGCTTAAGACATGATGAAACGGGTCATCCAACAAGAGGTGTCATTTTAAATTTTGCGCCATTGTTGAACTGTCAATATATAGTTATCACTGCGATGACTTTTGATAAATACAAACAAGGAGGTTATCAAATACGGATCGCTACACACGCGCACATCGTGTTCAAATAGTGAGAATTCACTACTGAAACGGTGGAAATATCGCGTTTCGTAAAGTTCGTACTGCTTTTGGTTATCATCAAGCACCTTCTGCACAATTATAGCGAATCTAATGGTTAAATTGGAACGTCTCGGACAGGTTAGAGATGTGAAGACTGTTGGAGTCGTCCGGAAAGATTTGAAGTTTGGTGTGCCCATTTTGAGACGATCATAAGAATTGGGCCTATCTGAAACCACTTTGCACCGCATTTTGCATAAAGATCTTGGCCTACATGCTTATAAGGTCCATAAGAATGGAAGCCAGCACACCACTTATAACGCCGTACTTTCGCTGATTGTGTGCTGGAAATGAATGAAGAAGATCATGAGACTCATTTCCATTTGTCTGTGTGCATAAACAAATAAAACTGTCCCATCTGCGGCTCAGAAAACTCAACAAAAATACCGGTTTCTGGGCTGTTTTGGGCCATATTTTCTTCGAAAATTATGATGATGCGACCGTTTCAGTGAATGGATTGCATTACTGAACGATGTTGACTGACTTTCTTTTGCCTGAAATTGATGTTATGGACGTGCACGTTGTTTATTTTCACCAGAACGGCGCCACATCCCACACAGCTGATGAAAAAAATGGCTCTTTTGTACGACAAATTTCGTGGACGTGTGATTGGAGACTTCAATTGACCGCCGAGTCCTTGTGATTCAACACCATCTTTGCTTTGGGGCTATGTTAACGATAAAGTCTACGCCAGGATAAAGTCTATGCTCTACCAACTATTCACGCACTAAAAGAAAATACCTGAGCTGTTAGTCTCGAAATATGTACAGCCGCAATGATGCGAAAAAGTGATGCAAAAATTTCATCAAAAGAATGACTATTTGTAGGCATAGCCGAGGCGGACATTTGGCAGACATTGTATTCCATTACGAACCCCAAAATTTGTACTTTAGATTAAAATGAAAATATCATCACTTTTCATAAAAATGTTGCGTTTTTCTATTGATTTAAAATGACACCTCTTGTTGGATGAACATAAGTATATAGGTACTGGTAGGATCAAAAATGGAGTCAGTTGCTTGGACTGACTGTGCCACCACCAAGTTGCTGGTGATGACAACTTCCTTGTGATCGAAGGAGGCAAGATACTCGTGTGTCATAATCGACTGCAGTATAAAACCCTTCCTTACCCATCTTACTCACCGGACTTTTAACAAACGGAGTACGAATTATTTAAACATCTGTTGCGGAGAAACCATATATGGGTCCAAAGCTGCCTTCATTGGCTCCAGTTGACCTAGTTTTTATTTCAAATACATCAGTGCATTATTGTTTCATAATATTTTTTTTAATAAAAGCGTCTGCTTAAGGGCTTACGAACACAGCGCGAGCAAAGGGAAATAACGCAGAAAAGAAAGAGAAATAGTGATGTACGTTGGTTTTGAATGTTGGCAGGTTACAATGGCTAAGATGTGAACAGTGTCGGGTGATGGTTTGCGGAATATTACCGCAGTTCGTTTCCCTATTCAAAAGGGGAGACTGTATGAGGGGAAAATCATATATAGGCACCTAAAGGCCCGTCCCATAGGTGGATAGATAGACAGCTGGAAGCATTGAGATAATGTAGAGAAACTGTAATAGCTTGAAAAGAAAACACTCTCTGCAGTAGCAAAATGTCATCGGCTGCCTTTTCACAACGTAGGCATGCGACTGATTTTATCCGGCTCCGCTTTTCAGGAATATCTCAATACCGTCAACGGAACGACGGAGAAACGGACTGACGGATTCTATTGGGTCGGGACCTTTAAACACCTAATGTGAGCCTACCTGAAGTCTGTATGCATGATCGGGTTCCCATGGCTCGGGACTACCTCCAATGTAAAAAGGAAAGTTAGATAGACATTCATAGCACTGTACGGATGAAAGAAGAATACTACAAAAGCACGGCATCATCAAAGTTGACGTACATAAATATACCACCCCACGGATCATTTCTTCTGCGCGGTAGAGGAATAATGCCGGGAGGAATAGAGATATTCGTGTCGAGGCTCGACGGTTTCAAGAAATAAATTACGCGCCACATGGAGCGACGGCACAACGACGGGAATAAGTTTCGAAAGCGATATAACATGCGATCGAAAAGCCAAATGGCGAAATGTCGGAAACAGGGCTGGCTACATGAACTTGCAAACGAAAGCGTACAAAATGTATTATTGCGGAACGGAACAAAATAATCACCTTCACGGCTGAAATCCTAGATAAAATCGTAGGCGTATCAAAAATAAGGCCGACTAATGGCCGTAAAATGGATAATTAACCACGTGAAATACTATTAGCGCCTACGCACCCCAAGCAAGCAGTGAGCAATCAGAAAAATAAATAATTTGGCGGCGACTTTCACTAACTTCTAAATGTAACACCACCGATTTTCATCGATGCAGATTTAAATGTCGAAACATCAAACTGCGAATATGAAGGCTACCATCGACGAAGGGGTTCAGTAAGCAAGAGCGGCACTTGATTACAAATTGCAGCAGTGGTCATCAAACGCAGATAGACGACAATCTATGATGAAATAGCGCGAAACGGCTAGTGAAGGATTCTAAAGTGATCTTGCGCGAACTACTAGCACGTCAGCATCCATTTCAGCTGATAGAATTTCTCATGAAAAAAGAGGAGAAAACTCCAAAATGCTAAAAACCAAGAAGAAGAACTAAGTGGACATGGTACTCGTATGTTGAACAACTTTGAGGAACATGCAAAACCTGTGCTCGGTGTTTCAAAAGGCCAACTGCACATAAATCAAGAAATGCTGGGATGGAAAAGTGGGAAGAAAATGTAAGCAAGGAGCATGCCTTTCAAGCGAGAATCAAGCACGGTGAAAATAGCGAAACCGGAAAGAGCGTTTTGAGTTAGACTACGAACTTTGCAAGAAAGGGACGAAGAAATTGGTAACTTGTCGTCTCATTTCGAGAAATGGCGATTTTGACTGGCAACGACGTTCATCCGACGTGGCGGCTCGAGAGTGTAATTGGGGAGGCTTTTTGAAATCAAAGGTTTATACAAGGTGGGGCAAAAGTAATGTGATAATGTGAATTGGCTGCCATTTTGTTAGAAATGAAAAAAATCGGGCTCTGTTTTCACGAAAATGGGCTCATTTAAAGGTGTAAAATTGATGATATTAAGTTTGAAAAAATTATATCGGTCCAATGACCACCCCTTGAGTTGATGCACATTTGCGCTCGTTTTACGGAATTTTGAATTCTTGCTCGCAAAACATCTGGCAATAAATTGGTGATTTCTTCTTCAATGTTGGCTTTCAAGCTTTGCAAGGTTTGTAGTTTGCTCGAGATTTCAAAAAGCGCCAAAGGAAGAAGTTTAGCGCTATCCGATCTAGCGATCTGTTGGCCAAATCGTCAAAATCGCCAAAACAAGAGGTCACACGGCCTGTAAATTAGTGATTTAAAATCGCTATCGTTGGCCGAGCTGTGTGAGCGGTTGCTCCGTCTGGCTGGAACCAACAATGTTCGAGACCTAATTCAGCAACTTGCGGCAAAAAAATAAGTCAAGTAGCATCTGTCTGTAGCACTCACCAACTACGGTTACGGTGGTCCTGTCGGCGTCCTCAATAAAATACGGGCCAATCACTTTTTCACTGCAAATGCAGTGAAACCAATTGTCTGGTATGAAATGCAATGGCTTCTCCGTGCCCCAGGAAGGGGTTTATTGTTTATTCACATAACCACTTCAGTGGAAATAGGCTTCGTCGCTCATTATGACTTTGGATACGAAATCATCCTCTTCTTGCAGCAGGTTTAACAGAGCATGGGAGTAAATTAACCTCATTTTGCGGTCAGCAAGTAGCAATTGGTGAACGATTTGCAATTTATAAGGGAACATCTTCAGGTTTTTCACCAAAATTCGATGCAACCAATGTCTACTGATATCAAATCTTATGCATCCTTGTCTCGGCGATGTGATGCAGCAGTGATATTCTCGGTCGAACGAGCAATACTTCCTACTACGTCTCTAGTGAATCCAGTTTGCACCGGACGCTTAGCCAAATGCTTAATTGTTCGCGTACTTGGTGCAGTACGACGAGGAAAACGACGACAAAATTCACGCTGCGTTAAAACTACAGACCGGGAATTGGTCAACTAAGCAGTAACAATACTTCCGCATTCTTCAGGTCTATGTCGCTCCATTTCTTGTTGTCAACTAATTCCCTATCTGCCTACAACATAAATGTCAATGCATTTCAAAAAATTGTGGTACATTCACATTATAACATTTCGTTTGCCCCACCTTGTATCAATAAGCCAATGACTCTAGCCCAGTTTAAGGCTAACATCCGAAGCGAACTCGTTGCAATATCAGCCGAAACATTGAAAAAAGTGATGGAAGACGCAGAAAAAAGAGCACACTGCGCCGTACGGACCAACGGCGACCATTTGGGAGATATTGTTTTCAACACGTGATTAGAGCAAATTTCCCTAGTCCAGAATAAACCCTTATTCACTTGAACAACAAAAAAGCGTTCTTTTAGATGTTTTGTTTAGTAAATAAAATTGGACCATGCAGTATTTTAGATATTGCGACACAACAACGAAAACGCGTCTCTAGAAATTCAAATCTCGATCTAAACGGATCGCGATTTTGTTCAACAAAATGATGTTTCACTGTATAAAGGCAAAAGTGACACGAGAAATGGTAACGACTATTGATTGGTGAAACTACAATACGTGTTGCGTAATATGAAAATAAACGAGAAACTCCTAGACAATCGATTACTAACCTCCATGGCAGTCAATATAGCTTTATGGGATGCAGGTCAACATATGATGCGATTCAAAGTTTACGGATTATGATGGAGAAACATCGTGACGCTTCACAAGATCTCCATATTATCTTAATGGATTTGGATAAAGGGTTCGATAAACCTCCCAGAGATCTTATTTAGACGGGCCTAAGATCTTAAAATGTACCCGAGATGTATATAAGAATCATGTGCAATATATGCGATGTCGTGAGAACAACATTTAAATGCATAGCGATAATAACCGGAGAATTCGAAGTTAAAGTTGGAGTACACCAGAAACCAAGCACCAAAATGCCGAGTGGAGGGCACCAGACTAGCCAAAACCCAAAAAATCTCGTTTGGAGAAGTCAAAAGTGAAGACAATGGTGATTTGCTTTTACGATTCCAAGGGCACTGCCCACAAAGTGTTCATGCATAAGGCTATCTCGGTATTTTGAAGCGTTTGGTGCATCGTATTCGTCGTACTCGGCCAGAATATCGCGCAGAAAAAAAGTTTTCGTTTGTTGCACCATAATGCGCCATCTCATCGATCGACACTAGTGACCGATATTGTTGCTAAAAGTCGCATTTTAACTGACAATCATCCCCATATTAGCCGAATTTGGCACCATGCGACTTTAAACTTTTCGGAAAAATGCCATTTACCGAAGAAAGGAAAACGTTTTGTGGACGTAGAAGCCATTCAAGATCCCGCCCGGCGATCTAAAACACTCGTTCGACATGCTTTTAGGTCATGCAAATCGCTGTATTGAATCGGAAGGGGACTAGTAAAATAAATCGGTTTTGCCAAAAAAACTTTTTGTTGGTCTTATTTTTAAAAAGTCCTTATTACAATACTTTGAAACGCACCTTACATATAGAATAAATGACAGCGACGGAAATGAAAATATTAGGAATGTCAGCGGGTGTGACAAAACGTGATCTATGTAATAAGAAGGTGCGCAAACTTCAGGCTGAACAAGTTTGCCATGTTCAACGGAGGTTCATCAAAAAGGTATACGGGCCCAAGTTCCAGCCGAGGCTTAAAAAGGAGACCGGAGGAAAATTTGGTTCGCGCAAATGCAAAAATATCGGCCAACTCTTGGTCTCACTAACGAAGTGATCGAAAGTAGAGCGCAATAGTAACGCAGGACAGCGCGCCATAACACGAAAGTATAACTTTGAGCGAATCATTCTTTCCAATCGCTCGTTCTTTGGACCAAGCAGATATCTGAGCAAAAGGTCCCATTCACGAACAAAAAAGAAAGCACTATATAATACCTTTATCGTCCCAAACAGCGTGGAAGCATGGACTTTATCGAAAATGGACGATTGTGCCATTGACTGCTTTGAAAAAAGAGTTCTTTGTATCCCGTATTGTTGGTGCTGGGAAGCAGTGATATTAACCGAAGAGGTGAGGGTTTGTCTGATTTCATTTCTTCCAACCTCAAGATTTGCAATAGGGGGAATTCACTCACCCTTGAAGTGAAAAATAGGCAGGAGGCGCTAGATATCACCCTTGCCACAAACACAGAAGCGTTAGAAATAAGGGAATGGAGAGTAGTCGACGAAACGTCGATGTCGGATCACCGATGGATATGCTTCAAGGTTTCAAAGAAATCCTAGGAAAACTGATTGAAGCGGGAACAGATGAGGCTTAGAGGTTAAGCAAAATGCTTTCAAAAGAAGCGAGCGTCCCTAGCTACCTCAGAAAAAATTACGGAACCGAGGTTCTGGTAACATTGGTGGAAGCCCATTTTCCTGGATCCACATTATCAGATGACTCTGGCATACAAGGGAACACTGAGAACATTAATCCCTCTCCCCCACCGAAGAGGTGTTCTTATTAATAGGAAAAAATTACGGTCCGGATGGTGTTTTACCGATTATGCTACAGAAAGCCCCGGAGGTAGCAATCCAAAAAATTATGCAAATTCGTAGACACAGTCTAAAAATGGGGTACATACTCATACCAATAGCTTAGAGGGAAGTTAAGTTGGTTGTCATACCTAAAGCTGGCAAATAGGGGCATATAACAGCAAAGGATAGTCCAATAAGTCTGTCATCATTCATGCTTAAAACTCTAGAGCGATTATTGGGGATTCATATTAGGAACAGATGCAATAATGGCTTTTTGATTGAGTCGCAGCATGCATATATGAAAGGCAAAGCTGCAGAAATCACCCTGCACGAGGTGGTGGGGAAAATAGAGAACAGTCTACACTTCGAAGAGCTAGCGACAGCGGTCTTCCTCGAAATAGAACGAACCTTCAATAACTTGGAGTGCAACGCCATTAAACGCGCTCCAGTAGACGCTGATATTGAACAGGACATTACAAATTGGGGTTGCAACATGCTTGCAATATGGAAAGCAGTTAAAAGAGCGGTTTCCATAGCCATTACAGATGCGCTCCGTACCACCCCTACGGCAGCATTGGAGACCTTTCTGCACTTAAAACCGCTTGATTTACAGATCACAAAACTTGCTGGCGACAGTGTGATACAACTCAATAACTTATGTTACTTCAAGAGCACTACATAGTTTCGGACAGGGCACGGTCCTAGCGTAGCTACTGTCAGGGAATCCAATTCTAAGGGATGAAATTCCTTCCTTGGTCAATTTGGCTGGTAAAAAATGCAATAATCAGGTCAAATGAAGGCAATTTTCACAGACGGCTCGAAAACAGAGGAAGGAACAGGTGTCTATAAGTCTACCGGACGCAAACAGTGTCTTCCAATCAGAGGTTGTGGCTGTCCTTAGGGCGGTTGAATTAATGCAGATGCGATCGGTATCCGAAATAGATACCGATATCTACATTAATAACCAGGCCGCACTTAAGGCAATGGAATCGACCAACATCAATTCTGATATAGTCAGGGGCTGTCGCACAGTGCTCAAGGCATTATGCAGTCAGAACCGGGTGATACTGTGCTGAGTGCTAGGACATTGCGCCCTGCGGTATAAAAGGAAATGACCAAGCAGATGAGTTTGCAAGAAGAGGAGTGCTACTCGATAATCGTGATCCTGCTAACATCAAACCATCCGTTTGCCTAGTACGGGGCACTATCGAGGAAAAAATCATAAAGACTGACAACCTAAAGTGGTCAAGTCTTGAAGGACACAGGGTATCCAAGGCTCTCTGGTCACTTTTTTACGACAAAAAATCTACGGAGTTAATAAAATTAAACAGGGTTAAGGCTAGGACAATAATAGGAATCCTGACAGGTCACTGTCTCCTGCGGAAACACGGATAGAGACTCAAATTTTCAGATAAGGATATTTGCAGATTCTGCGGTGATCTACAAGCTTTTGAGGACATAACACACATACTGCATGAATGCGAGGGAGGATCGCGTAGACGAAGGAAATTTTTATGGAATTACTTTTTCGAAAACTCAGAGGAAATAGACGACACGAACTTGGCTTTTGCAAGGAAATTGGGTGTCTCACTGCTTCCACAGGGATTGCGATGGGCACGTTTTGGTGTCTATTGTTTGTGTAATGGCATGTCCATCACACCCCTGCTTCAACCTGACCTAACCTTACGTCACGTGTTGTTCGAACTGTGGACAATACAGCGGCTATACAGGCTATAGCCCATCGGCTTCGATAGCTAAGACATGTTGAGCGGATGAACACCACCACAGCGACCTATGAAGACCTCACATAAGGTGGCGTGCTCAAGTACTTACATTCTTTGGTGCACTGCAATTCGGGGTGAACCTGGGCCTGTCGATTGAGTCCATGCTTGCTCAAGTGGAAATGTATAATACATCAGCTGACTGAAAGCGATTAGCTCAAAACCAGACTAAGTGAAGAGAGCTATTGATCGAAGCTCAGATTCACTCCGAACTGTAGTGCGCCCTAAAGAACCGGAAGGATCGAAGGTTGTATAGAGTTTCGTGTGAGAGTAGACTTCTAAAATCTGAGTCTTGATCATACCGGATCCTTTACGGGTTTGAGTCTGAAATCCATATACGACGCTGGCGAACAATATCACTCTCTTGGCGTAAATTCACTTAATGTGGCCTTATTTCCGTAAAACCAAACTGCCAACGATTACTTCAATCTACAGGAATACTCACAAAAAAAAAAACAAACAAACCACCCTCCTTGGGTCAACCTCCAATCTTGTTGTCACAAATCTTCCTCCGAATGGTAAATTTCTTCCATTCTTGGCAACCCTATCGACGCAACCCTTTCGCAGACACAACAACCATACCACGACCACAACGGAGCCAAATGCTTTGTTGGGTGAGTAATTCGCCAGCCGCAATGCAGCCTCAAGGGCTCCACTTGGACGCTTACGACACACAGCGGCTACACAAATTAAAATCCATTTTCCCAGAATCAATTCAATTTTTCGTGGAAAAGTTTTCCCCGATTTTTTGTTTCTTTTTTTTTTTTTTGCTTTTCTGCAGACAGTTTGTGGAGACAGTGGAGAGACTGTCTGTCAAAAACTCTTACCCCAAGAAAACAGCTGCTGGCTACAATTTGTCTGCCAACAGGAGGAGCTTCCTCCACACACCACCCAGAGAGACGGAGGCGGCGACAACAACAACAACAGCGACGATGACGACGGCGACGGCGATGAGATAAAGACGAGCAGCACTGCACAAAAAAAAAAATAAAAATAAACCGAAACACTGGACACTAGTGCCAGACTTTCCGCGAATCACCTTTGTTTTGATTGCAGGCGCACGACGGCCTGTCTTAAAATTATTCACCAGGTCCGACCGAACGATTGGAACCCATTCAATTGAATTGCAAATTTACGCAAACTGACGGGGCAGGAGGAATTGCTTCGGAAAAAACGAACAAAACCAAATCGCAAACACAAAAATAAACACAGAGCCGAACGGAGAGCAGTCGAACACAGCGACACAGAGGTCAATACGAGAGGGAAAAATGTAAATAAATGCACTTCCGCTGGATGCGCGCTTTAATCTTTGGCTTCCGTCCGGTTGTAGACAATGCAGGCTTTGATTTCGAAGTGAATTAATTGCACGATTTGATGAGATACGCGCGTGGGTAACGATGGCGAGCGAATGTTGCGAGTGAGGATTTTGTAGAATTTGCACGGAAATTTAGTTTAGGTCTGCTCGCGGGACATGGTTGCAAGACGCCATGTTGTTGTGAACTGACGGCTGACGGGAGTAATGTCAGAATTTTTTTCATCGGCAGATGACAGTTGAGTGGAAGGTTCCTGCTGGTTAGTTGACAAGTGGAAGTAAACAGCAGTTGGTTTTGTGGAAAGTGGCGGCGCTAGTTGATGATGGGTGGTTTCTGTATGGGATTGTTGTGTAAGGGTTGTGATAAGCTAGTGAGATATTTTATTATTTTGAACGACGCATAAGAAGAAAATTTTATGTAACGTCCATTCGCCTTTGTTGACTGGGTTTTGTACAATGTGCTAGCACAATAGTATTGCTGCTTGAAGTAATGCAGTATGTGATGAAAATGGTTAAGAGTCATAGATTTAAAACCTAACCGAGTTGAGACGCAGAAATTATCAACGACGAAATGACCGTCCTGAACGCTCGATTAGAGGATAAATTATGAAAAAGTTCAGAGGGGACTTTAACTATGGCATATGTATATAGTCCCAATAACAACAGAATCCGGGGGCCCTAACCAACATACTGGCAAATCGCCCTGCGGAATCAGGCACTGACGCGGTCTAGGTATTTTGATTCCAATAACTCCCCCAGCTTTTTGTACGACACATTCGAACGATAAAGATTATGCCAGAGAGGCACAGCATCTCCATCAATTTGCTGTTTTTCACGACTTGACAGGCAAATTTCTAAGAGACACATGAAAAGGAAAGTTTTAATCGAAGACTCAAGTGCTGATAATACTAAGAAAAAAAATACTGCATTTCCAGTGGACGGAAATCGTCGAAGCGATTAAAACTGAACGACAAAGATAACAGCGGTGCTAATTTTACCAGCATCCCATACTTGAATAAGGGACGGCTTGCAGCAACTAAATGTTATAGCTCTGGTGGAAGTTATCTGAAGCGGTCAAATATATCCGAAATTGCATTTCAAGAGAAAACTCACTTCCACGAAGACCGCGAAAAGCTTAAAGGAAAGAAGTCGGCTCACTTATAGGTGTGTCACCATCACTTCTCTGACCGCAAACACTGCGCGGATAAGCATGAACCATAAATTATTTGTTTTTCTATTATGAGCTGCGATAGGATACCAAACAGGATTCTTAAAGCGAATCAAATTTGTGTTGACAATTCCTCTTTAAATCTCGATTTTGAAGGTTTTCCAGCCATCAAAATGGACACACACCAACTTTAGGAGAACAAAAGATGTACTGATCGTAAACTCTACACAAGAAGCTGAAAATCTTTTCTCAAAGGGAGAAGGCGGTTCTTTTCTCATTGTGGGCTTAGATTAACCTTATAGTATGTCGATACCGTTTTCCTTATCAGCACATTAGAGCAATTAATTTCTACTTCATTTCCAAATGAGTCGGTAATAAGTAACATCCTCGCAAAACTCATCTGTGATACTTACTTCAATTAATCTTCAACACCCCATGACTGCTACTGCATCATTATTTAGTAGTGTGGAAAAAGCGAACGTATTACGAACGAACTTACTTAATTAAGGTGGCGCTACAGTCCGGGGTGAACCTAGGTCTCAACCAACAAGCGTCCCCAGCCAGTTCGATCTTTATTTAGCTGCGTCCAGTTGGTTAAGGCGCTCTTCCACTTGCGTGCGCCACCTGAGTTACGGTCTTCCATTACTCCGCTGCCCCTTGGGTGCGGATTCGAAGATTTTTCGGACCGGAGCACTGGTGTCCCTGGGCCCTACATGACTCAGCTATCTCAGTCATTTGACCTTCACTCTTCTGGCTAAGTTGATGTCTCTTTACAGTCGGTACAGTTCGTCGTTGTACCTCCTCCTCTTCTCCCCGTCTACGCAGGCGGGACCGAGAATCACCCGAAGAATTTTGATCTTAAAGCAGCCAAGAGAACCTTCATCTATATTTGATAAAGTCCATGCCACTGCGCCATCGGACAGGACTGGGACTATTAGGGCTTTGATAGTCAATTGCCTTCTTTGCACAAAGAAGCAGTAATTGGCTAGAGTATTATTCTTTTGATCTCAGCGCTGGTGTTGTTGTCTGAATTGATAGCGGGGCCTATGTTGACAAAGTCCTTAATTACCTCAAAGTTATATCTATCGAGATGTTAGGTATCCTTTCTGGTTGTCTTGCCTTCACTGACAATTAAACCTATCTTCGGCTCTTCCGTTTCAATACTCGCGAAAGCGCCACTCTCATCAGGCTGATTTCTTCCGATTATGCCAATACCATCGGTGTATGCGAGTTTTGCACTACTCTTTCCAGAATGATGTTACAGAAATCGAATGACAGCGCATGGCCTTGTCTAAATCCTTTTTTGCCGTCAAAGGTCTCGGTGAGTTTTTACCGACCTTGATGGAGCAGCGTGAATTCTTCATCATCATCCTGCACATCGGAAGCATTTGGCAGAGATGTCAAAACTAGACATTGCTCTGTATAACTCTTCTCTATAGATGCTGTCATACGCGGCCTTGATATGGCTAAATAAGTGGTGTGTATCGATCAGGAGCTCATGGGCCTTTTCCAGGATCTCTCGCAGTGTGAATATTTGGTCGATAGGGAACTTTCCTAGTCTGAAGGCACATTGATATGGACTAATCAGGTTTTTGACGAACGGCTTCTGTCGTTCACTCAATGCGGCAGAAAACTGATGCCTCTGTAGTTGAGGCAGTGCGAGAGTCTCCTTTCTTGAGAATTGGACCTACAATTGGGCATACTTTCGTCCGACCATATTTTACAGTTGAGTTGGACTATGCTGGCCTGCCTCAGCTTTGTTGGGCTTAAGCTTAGATATAGCTGTCATCACTTTATCCAGGCCGCGTGAACGGAATTGTTGGTCAACATCGTATAGATTGAAGGGTTAGCCTGCCTGACAGCGGTATTTGATTCGTTATCGACGTTATACAGTCTACAAAAATGCTCTTTCCAAATCCTCAGTACCGACTGCGACTCTCCTGGAGAAGCATCTCTCAATTTCCTCGATCGCACGCTTCTCACGCTTCTTCGTTTTCTTCCTGAGAAGACGATGCTTGTCTCTCCTCTTCTGCTCGTAGAGCAGCTCTAGCCCTACTATGCAGCGCCGCTTTGTATGCATCTTGCTTAGTTGCATGTGTTTGCCGGTACTCGTCGCCAGACTAGTGGTTTCTTTGTGGTGGCCGAGTGAAACCCAGCACATCAGAGACGGCAATGGTGCTACTGGTCTTCAATGCTCGATGCTGGCGACGTATGACTTCTTAAGAGATTAAAGGAGACTCTGTCAGAAAAGGATTTGGCGATTTCTTGGGATTGGGGGTCCAACATCATGTCACTTTCTTGTAATATTAGCTTGTCTCTGGAATTTTCGGGATGTCCGCAACCGTTAGTTGGCTACAGCAAGGTAATGGTCCGGGTCGATATTGGCCCCTTAGAACGTTTGGACATAATACTAGAGGAGTGCCTTGCGTCGATCGCAATGTGGGCAATTTGGTTGACGGTTGATTGAACAGAAAATTTGGAGATCAGTCCCCTTATGAATATCGAGATGCGGGAACTGCGTGCTAGCTACGGCAA
Organism: Volucella zonaria; assembly: GCA_963966105.1. Taxonomy (NCBI): domain Eukaryota; kingdom Metazoa; phylum Arthropoda; class Insecta; order Diptera; family Syrphidae; genus Volucella; species Volucella zonaria. The sequence goes on along the minus strand of OZ014530.1, from coordinate 40,478,110 downwards.
TGTTTCGCACGGTTGCAACGTCGATTAGCCTGAATCTGTTATTGAAGGTGGTGTCCTCTCTTCCTAGCTTTGCATTAAAATCGCCGAGGACAATTTTAATGTCATAGCTAGGGCACTGCTCGTAAGTCTCCTCCAACAGCTCGTAGAATCTATCTTCGGTGTCATCTTTCTCCTCTATGGGAACGTGCGTGCATATAAGGGTAATGTTGGCAAATTTAGCCTTAATACGGATTGTTAGGAAGCGCTCGTTAACATGCTGGAAACTCAAAACTTCTTGCCTAAGTCTGCCTCTAACAATGAATCCGCATCCAAATAGGATTCAATTTCCGTGGCAGATGTGGCAGTTTTTGATCATCTATTTGTTCGGCCATTCCATCGGATTTCTTAGATGGCGGTAATATCTGGTTTGCAACAGTCTAGGGCCTCCGCTACTTGTTCGGCTGCCTAACATTCCACGTGCAGATCCGATCCTATGTAGCAGAACTTTCTATGACAGACCACGGAGGCCAAATCGGATGCAAAGTTTCGACCTTGATGAACAGAAGGAATCCAAGAAAAAGCAACTAGACACTCTTAAGGACTTAATTGGTAAATTAACGAAAACCTGCATAAGCTCAAAATTAAACAGGTGGTAGAGGAAACTGTTCAGAACCTAAGTTTTTAACAAACGTGCCCGGCCTGTAAAACTCCTTCATAACACCTGTTGCGCCGAAGCCAATATGCTCGCGGGAAGCGAAATTGGTGATGAACTTGCTATTAAAGGCTCATAGGAAGACTTATCTAGACCCAAATGCGCGTTCGGATTTCCTATATCATTAACGCGTGTATCTTCTCTTTCAAATATGACATGACCCACCAGACTGCAGGCAGACAAACGAATACTTCGGGGATTCTCTAAAAAAAATCAGCAAATTTTATGAAGTTCCCGGCAGGAACGACTGTAGACCTCTTATTGACATCCTGAGGAGTCAATACGGTAAGCCTTTCGATGCCCATATACATATTTGCGTACAGTAGGGGCACCACTGCTGCTACACTTTTAGTGATATACATATGTAGCTGAAGGTAATGGGGCGCACTTCCTTTTGGGAATGTCCGGCTTTCGCTCGTACCGGGATGCGCTGATGTGGTGTTATTAAAAGTAATTGAGGCTGGCTTAAAACGAATTAGTGCTACATGTTTTAATGTTATATAGCTTCTTGCGACACTAGCTAAAATACGTTAGCCTGAAAGGTGTTGAATGACATGGAAAATAATTATTTGGGCTAACACCGCACAAATGAAAAGCATGCGGAAGGCTACATCACATTCCGATAAAGAGCAAACTTTAATATACGTAGCGGGACCGCTACTGTTTACGTTCGCTTTTACTTGAATGCGAGAAAACATTTCTCGCTCTTCGGCACTTGCCGGTAAACATTTTCCCTGAAGATCCCTTTCTTCGGTACACACCACTAAAGATGTAAAGGTACTTCAAGTATAAAGTCGGAACTGGGGCAAACGCCGCAATCTTCCTTGTAACAATGACAATTAAGCGATGCCATCAGACATTAGTACAACTTTCGTGAATGCTGGTGACTTTACCTACTACGTACGACCAAGAGTGGCTGATAGTCCTATCTGGCATTCACTTTGAACTCTCTCCCTAGACTACTACTAGAATACGGACACAAGGGAAAATCACTTTATGTTCGTCTCTTAAAGATCTTGTGTTTGAGGCATGCTGTTAATAGATTCATCGAGTTTTACCGTATAACGTGGGCCGAGTTGGTTAAAGTCCCTTTTTGCTTGTACTGCAGACGTTGATACTACGTTTTTACCACGTGTGCTATACAATATGACGCATGGCTCGAGTTTCTTGGACGGCTGAGGCATTTTTACCACGATAATCCGTAAAGATTCGACTATATTCGAAAACTCGAGTCCCCAGCAAACTTTAGAGGCGATATCAGCAAGATAAAGGCTAAAAAACCAACGGTTGCTACAAAGAACGCTTTCAATTAAATGGAAGCTAGCCGCAGATATGGAAATCGTTGTTTGAAATCTAATGAAAGCAATCTAACATGCAAGTTTATTTAACAAAGTTACCTCCGTCTTTGAAAGAATGAATCCGTCGTCCATCCCTACCTAGATGCATGGCTTCCTTGATAAAACGGGTTGTGACGCTTTTTGACACCAGGTCCTTCTTTCCCTATTTCCAAGAGATCAACCTAAGTTTTAAGAGACTGTGGTCATTTCTGGTAAAAGAACAATTACGGTTTTCTGCGTTTTCAGTAAGCTCTCGATCGGAACGAACAGCTTATAAATTCTGAGATATCCGTGGGCGTACCTTGGGTACAACTAGGTAGATTGGCAGTTCGGTTCCACAATTAACGGAGAAGTGACCGACAAGTGACAAGACTTTCTAATCTTTGCCAATTACTGCTGCAACCCCAAAGTCCGGATAGATATTCACATAAAAATAAAACTCAAGGCGTCTGTCTAATAATAAAATTGGTGATTATATATGTATGCCCATTGCCCATCAAGAGCAAAACTATCTGATAGTTAGACTTGCACATAAAACGTCACAAATACGAGAACATCCTTAAATCTACTTCATGATCATTAAACTGTTGTTTTTCATGTTGGCCAGCGCATTGATTTTCGAAATCGTTTTAACTGTCTCCAGATCCTTCATGAACGCAGCCAAGACATCCTTTGTCTCCTCGATGGTAGCAGCTTGTAAGTCAGCAAGATTGTCCGCTGCTTCCAATTCTAAAAAAAAGGAAAAATTATTATAAACCACTACAAAGTCCTTAAACATGCTACCTACCATGAACCTCAGCCTCGATTTCATCTAACCTATTCATCACTAAACTCTGTTGCACTTTGATGTGTTCCAACAACCGATGCTGGCACTCGACCTGATCAATTGGTGCTTCCGGCTGTGGAATGTTTGGTTCCTTTTTGATTTTTACTTGCATATCATGGATTGGCTTTGAGTCCTTTGAAATATCCTTCATGACGACATCGGTGTCTTCGGATTTGATAGTGACATTCTCGGATTTGATGGGAACTGGGTCCCAGCTTTTCTCCCAGAGATACATTTTCGGATGATCCTTGTTGCCAGCTATGTTGATCTTCACTTGAAGACTGTGAAGAAAACGTTTTAGTTCGACGAGGTTTCCAGCTAGGGTGTGGCTTCTTTTGAGGACTTCAAATCGTTCTGGGTGAATGGGGTTTTCTTCGTGATAATTGGCGGCAGGGAGCTTGCCTTCATACATCCAGTCCTGATCGTGGATGTACTTACGACTCTCGCGCCCACGCTGTGGATTGCGACAGATGTAGCAGACATACTTGTCAGGGACATCGCTTTCTTTGTCGATTCCGTTGCATGTACCATGCTGCCAGCATAGGCAAAGCTCGCATTGGATCATCAGACCGTCCTCCTCGCCATAGGAGCAGAGACAGTTGATTATCTCCTCCTGTTTCATACGCACGATTTTGATCAGCTCTCCATTCTCCTTGATATACTTTGGAGATTGACTTGGATCTGGGAAACTGCTCGCAGTGAGACTACCATCTGCTGTGTTAGTTGAATCATTTGCCGTGACTGGAAGTGGTTTTGGCGTCTTTTTCGTAGCAGCAGGCTTGTCCGGAGTGGCATTGAATGAGTGGCGAGTTTCTTCAAAGTCGCTAACTCCAAAGCTCGAATCGAATGATGCAGCTAGACTTGCAGCAGTTGATGTGCTTGGAGTTGTAGCGGTGAGATATTTTTTGGTAGTCCGCTGTCGGTTGCTCTTTCTAGCCCCAGCATTTGGCGTCCTCTTGATCAATGATTTTGATTTCTTCGCCACTGGTGGTCCAGCTGGACTGTCAAGATGTGTTTGTGGAACCATAGTTGGTATAGGAGGCGGTGGTACTATAGTAGCAGGCTCGGTCACTTTTGTAACAGTATCTGCAGTAACTAACGAAACGTCCGAGCCGAGAATCGAAGAATCCAAAGTTGTGTTTCCCCTGGATGAATTGGGGTCGATCGATTCGTCGGCCGACAACGGAGCGGATGTAACCGAGGAATTTTCTTCTGGAATCGTCGCATGAGTAGGTGAAGCGATGGTGGATGTACCTCCTCCTGGATTGATACTCAGTTTACGGTGGGAACGCGAGTGCTGTAGGTCTTGTTGATGCATCTTGGCAAAGAATTGCTGGTTGGGGATTTGGTTCTTAGGTTGTGGTTCCGTCTCTGGGTGACCAAGTGTTCGTTTAAGAGCCAAGTCCTGCATATTGGGACAAACGCCAAGGAGTCTAGAAAGAGTAAAACAAAATTCTAGACAATAGACTCAATGAAGAACTGACGGGATTTACTTGATCAGATCCTGGTGATAGTGTTTGATATGAATCTGTAGGTGATTTTCCTTCCGGAAGTTCTTGAGGCATCCCTCCTGGGGGCAGCGGAAGAGGTTGTCAATTATTTGAACCTTAAGCCCACCAATGTATGCTGCAAATTGTAAAGGTTATGCGTTGGCATCTAAAATAACTGTAGCATTTACCATAACCATCCTCTAAAGGCTCTAGCACTAGTGAAGCCACTTCCTCGGGGTTTGGTGATCCCAAATCCTTGACTTTCGGTTCCTTTGTCTTGACGATTGGGTCTTTTACCTTCGGTGGAGGTGGAGTCATCAATTCCATTGGAGGCATCGGTGTTGCAACCGGAGTCTCTGTATAAGACGCCGAAGCAAGGCTTGTAGCCAATGTGTTTGCTGGCGGACTGGTTTGGGCAGAAGGTGCGGGCCTTGGTGGCGGCTTATAATCCGGAGTATAGACATACGCATTGATGTCCTTTGCACGTCGTCTATGAATGCTGAAGTCGTAAATGTCGGGGTTGTAAACTTGTCCAGCATCTTCAAGGGCTTGCTTTAAATCGGCCTTAGAACGGAAACGCTTACCACTAGGGTTCACGAGAATCACATCCCACTTGCCGAGAACATTTGAACGCTGATACATGTGTTTCACCCAATTGGGTGGCAGACGCCAATCGTCGACGACAACTGTGGGTTTCTTGTGCTCGCCAATCAGAAGAAAGCCTTCCTTTCCGATGGGCTGATCGTTAACCCAGTGACAGGTCCATTCACCATCCTTTGGTACTTCTGGTAGATTTAGAGATGCTACAACGGGATGTAGTTAACGACATCTTTAAACTAAAAAGAAGTTTTACTTACGTATGTCCAGTGTATCCATAGAGATTAGAGGCCAATCCTTGCGCGGAATTTTCGAAGATCGTTTTGGATTTTTTATTACAGGATCACCTGTTTCATGAGACGGCTCAATCACATCAGTTGGGTCTGTCTTAGGTGTTTTTGGTGCCTTACCAACTTTTCCAGAACCAACCGGCGATGTTAACTTCTCTGGAAGTGCCTTTATTTTACTCATGTGACCCCCACGCACCACCTTTACGAAACCATCTTCGAAGAGAACCTCGTACAAATCGTCACCAAGCACCTTTTGCACTGTAGCCGGAAATTTCCTTGATCCAGTCCAGCGAGCAAAGCACTTCTCTTCAGCCAGAAAAGTCGGAGCTGGTTTAGCTGAAGCCTTCTGTCTCAATCGTGGACTGTTCATGGGAATCCATTCCTCCGACTCAGCTCTCTTATATTTGCCGGATTTCTCAAATTTGATCAAAACTTCGCGATCATCATTGTCTACTTCGACAATTTTTGCCGAATGCCATTGTCCATTAAGCTCTTGAACTTCCAAACGAACTCCCGGAGTGAACATTGTCGGTGGTTCCAATTTAAGCGGTGTACTTCCCTGTGAGCGTGGACTCTCCAACGAAGACTCGTCGGATCGTGAGAGTTTTCTTTTTACTTCCTTTGGAACAATACCAGCCACTCGATTCAACTCAGCCGTTTCAGCCATAATCTGGGCAATTGTTGCTTCGATTCTAGAAGCTTCAGTAGCGTCGTCGTTTACTTCACTGTTGACACGACTCACAGGAGCTGAAGTGACACTGCTCGAACTAGATTCGTTCTTTCGCCATGGAAACACTGAGGGTGTGGCGCCAGATTTCAGCAGATACTTTCCATTCTTCATCGGTTGGAAATCGGCACGACGAAAATGCCGTGAGCATACTAAAATGTTTTTTGTGATGTTTTTGTCGGCCGGCAGGCGGCAGCTTTCAATCCAAATATCTCGGGTCTTCGAATCAAATGGGAAAGAGTGAAAGGTCACACCTTTATGCTCGATAACAGACGATTTCGATTCACACCCTTCTATTACACAGCGACGAACCATTATTGCAGGGAATTCTTTTTTTTTCTTTAGAATACTGATGTTAAAACGTTTACAGGTTAACTATTCTGTCTTTAGGACAGTTAAAAAGTGAGTGTAAGTTTAATCTGTTCTCAAAACACTTGAAAGTACTTTGTTTGAAACGTTTGAAGTAGTTTTGGAACTTATTTGCGCGATAATTTAACGATTTATTTTAATTTATTTTGGTACACAAAATTGCGACCTAAATCAAACCAAGCCATTTTTTCACGAGCTGCATTGCCGACATGGTAAATGTCAAAAAAGAAGAAAATTGGGTTTTCTCACATGAGAGTTTAAAACAATGTTGGGATTGAGAACAGAATTGTGTTCTTAAATGCATTTGCATATGAAGTGGGAGTCTTTTTGGACCAAGCTCATATACAGATATCGAAAAGAAAATTGATAGATAAAAGATATTCTCGTAATCGCAGTGATTTCGACGCTATTGTGGGCAACAACAACGCAATGATAATGGGGAATGGTTTATGCAATACTAGGTTGGTCATTGAAGGTACTCTGTTCGAGCACAAGGCCTGCTATAAGATCAGTTGGGTCTTATGATAGGCAGTCAAGCCAAATCGACCATTTTGTGATAAGTCGACGTTTCAGAAATTGCTCCTTAGACGTGCGAAACAAACGTAGAGCCGATATCGGAACGTCGTGCGACCATCATCTTATGTTAGCCACTATACCCCTTCGTACTGCATCCGCTCAAACTTGTTTCGAGTTACCAGATAAATACTCCGGGATCCCTTAGAGTGCCAACAATTCAGAGACCATTTTGCTACAGAAGCTGAAACAATCTGCAGTTCAACCCATGACTATTGGAATGCTGTGAAAAAGGTTTTTATATCTGGAGCAGTTGCCTACATCGGTATAAGGCAGACAAGTTACAGCACATGGTTATTAGAAGATACTCGTATCTACAGATGGATCGATGAGAGTATATCACTTAAGGCTCGAATTACAGCGACATCAGCAGCAGAGAAACCCGAGTTAGAAGTCCAATATCGTGTGAAGAGGAAGGAAGTGCAGCCTAATCTCAGACGAGATAAGCGTCCATACATCAACGCACTGGCTTCGAAGGCACAAAAAAACTTACTGGTGGTCGGCATTCTAAACAATATCCAGTGAAGATTTTAGACGGCAATCCGCTGATTTCGGAAAACGATCAGCTCAACAGATGAACGGAACGTTTCGCGTTAGTGCTAAATAACTTAAGATCAGGGTCAGAGTTCCAAATTCTAACGAGCGTGCCACAGCAACAAATTCTCGCCTTCCAACTATCAGATCCCTCAAAAGATATAAAGTGGTAGGCATTAATGGCATTTCTGCCGAGCTTTTTCAAGAGTTAGTCCAACCGCTCGTTTATAGAGCCTGGGAAGAGGGATGGTCATCAAGCTTCCAAAGAAGGTAATATAATGGAATGTCGGAACTGAAGAAGAATATGGGTTCTCCCAGCAGTTCAGTAAGTTAAGATAGTTTTAGAGCGTATAAGAGAGAATTTGATGGTGGATACTCTTGCGTAGATTACATCAACACCCTGCGAGTCATAATTGAGCAATGCGTTAAGTTCAGACCTCTGATATATCTACTGTTCATTGACTTTAAAAAGGCTTTCGACAGTTTGAACAGAGATGCTACGAGTATCTGGATAGCCTGAGGTGAGGTATCCCGGCAAAACTTATACCTTTTATTAAGACTAGTTATGAGGGTGGTAAGTGTCTCGTCCTTCACAATGGTTAGGTATCAGATGACGTTCTCCATAGTCGAGTACGTCAGGATTGTATACGTTCACCGTTGTTATTCCTGGCAGTCATCAGCGATGTACTTCATGCAGCATTAATTGAAAGAAACAAGAAATGACGTGGACAATAAGATCTTACCTCAAACGGCTCGAATACTCTGACGATGTTTGCCTCCTTGTACACAAAATAATGGATCTCAACCAAATGTCACAATATGTGCAAACTGAAGCAAGTAAATAGGGCTTAATATAAATGCGGGAAGAATAAAGGCCCTGAGCATTTTAAACTCCGACGTTCAACTCAACATTGCCGGACAATAGGTCGACAAAGTCGGAAATTTTCTATATTTCAGAAGCATCGTCTCGGCCGACGGTGGCACCGGACCATATCGAGCAGAATCGGCATATTGAGCAGAATTGGAAAGCTTTCAAAAATCTGGAAAAACAATGTTCTCAGTACAAAAACCAAGCTGAGACTCTTCAGATCCAATGTAGAATCAGTGCTGCTATGCGGGTGTAGTACTTAGAAGGTTGTCACTCGAAGATGTATACGTAACATTTTAAAATAAATCCGCTCTTGGGGATGATATTTGTACCACCTGACAACCGAAGACTAAGCTTCTCCTACCTTGATGAGATGCTGATGTGAGTGACAGAACGTACCTGGATTTTTAACGTAAACCTCCTGCCGTAAGGCTTAATGTTTACGAGGTGCCCATACACCCATAGGGAGCAAGGATACGCCTTGCCATCGCTAAATACTCGCTTTATATTTACTAATACTTTGCTTATATTTTATACCAAAGCAGAACTTGTGTTGGAGGCACAAGTCCCACCCTTGGTATGAGTCGAGGCCGACCTAAAACCTCTTGCCGCTCTTAGGGTCGCAGCACCCAGTAATTATTTGCTACTCTACATTGGGTCAAACCAACAGAAAGACCTTTCCCGCGACTTTGGGTTTAAACCCCACCCACCATGACGTTCCAACAAGAGGGCCTACCTCAACAAGTCAGGACGGGACCAGGATCCGGGGGGCTTCTAACTCCCATGGTATCGTAATTTAAGTCCTGGTACCAACAAGACCTATGACCGGCAACTTGTAACTGGTCAAATCGTATCATCCATTCATGCAAAAAAAATCTGGATGTTTTCGATAAGACCAGTTATAGAATAATCTACCCCCGCTTTTTATTAGACAACGTCATTGATGGGCGAAGCCTTGATAATTGGGCGGGTGCCCTGATGTGAGTGACACCAGACTTTCCGATAAAACATTATTATTATTATTAATATTATCAAGGGAACGATACAAATTAATTTGTAGGGTCCGGGATTTAACGCCGGGGTTCTATGCCCATGTTAGAAACATAAATAAGATGGAAACACAAATCCAGTTGACATCTGGTCCCTACACCCAAACTCCATGTTTGCGGGACGCCATCCGACGGTCTTCTTCACTCACCCACCAAATATTTTGTTGCTACAAAACAACATCTTTTTTATCGCGTTTTGAAACCGCCCAGCTAAACCTAAGACGTTCATGTGCGACGTCTCTGTTGCAGTTGAGCCGAACCTCACCATCTGCACTTATCCCGGATCAGCCCTTTCATGTCAAAATAGGGGAAGCGCACACTCTAATGATACAAGTAGTTAATGTAGTAGGCCCCAGATATCAGCTTGCTCTCACGTTGAACCACACGGCCGGATCAGGGCCATGTAGCAGATAACTTTCACCCTCGCATCGAGTTGGCTGCTATAAAAGTCTCTTTTGGACCTGTTTTGTACGCTATCAAGTCGTCTGCGTACGGGGAAGTGCACCTATCACATCGCTTGTGTAAATGTTCAATAAGGTCGGCGAATTAACCGCATCTTGTTGCAGATCGTTTTTAATGTGAAATGAGAAGTGGCATCGCCATTTTTCATGATGAACTGTCTGTTGGTGAGCATATTGGGTTCCCGCCCAATTATTAAGACTTCGCCCATTAATGGCGTTGTCTAATAAAAAGCAGATGACGCCACCGAAGCTTGCTGCGATACCGGTCATAGGTCTTGTTGGTACCAGGACTTAAATTACGATACTATGGGAGTTAGGAGCCCCCCGGATTCTGGTCCCGTCCTGACTTGTTGAGGTAGGCCCTCTTGTTGGAGCGTCATGGTGGGTGGGGTTTAAACCCAAAGTCGCGGGAAGGGTCTTCCTGTTGGTTTTACCCAATGTAGAGTTGCAATAAGTACTGGATACTGTGACCCTAAGAGCAGTAAGAGGTTTTAGATCGGCCTCGACCCATACCAAGGGTGGAACTTTTGCCTCCAACACAGTTCCGAATTGGTGTCAAAGGATTGATGGAGGGCGATGGCAAGGCGTATCCTTGCTACCATGGATGTATGGGCATCCCTTAAACTTAAGTCTATGACAGGCGTTTACGCTAAAAAGTGGTTTACTGATGCCCAGGTTGGTCAGCCTGTAGAAAAGTCCCTCTAACCATATGATGTCGGAGGTCTTTTCCAAGTCAATCAGGCGGGCTCCAGTACATTGGTTTTTGCTTTTATTCCATTGGATAGCTGACACCAGTTTAGACGTGGCATGTGTAACATCATGCTTCGCCTTAAAACCGAATTGACTATCCGAAACTAAATTTTTGTCCTCAACCCACTGAGTCAAAACCTTGATCTTCGGAAGGAGACTTATCGACCGGAGAGTCGCCGGTTTGGATATATCTTTACCCCTTTTGTGTATTATGTACTCATCGCATTGTTAAACAGGGTGGTGTAAATGCCTACCGCTTCTAGAAGGAGAGGTCGAAGCACTATGTTTGGTTTTCCACCGATTCCCACTGATTTTTTACTTCTGATCTTCGACACAAGACCTCATTGAGTTCTTCCTTTGAAATGAACGGGGGTAAAGAAGGCACAGTTCATAAATAATAAATGGACCTTCTACGAGTATAAACGTCTGCCTGGAATTGACATTTTAATTTATCACGTTATCAACTTTCCAGGACTCTCTCCAGCTTCTTGTCATAAACAGGCTAACTGGGTTAGTGGGTTCATTGATTAATTAACTTTATCTTCGTAGCTATTTCATGTGCGGCTAAAATTTCAATCGGTGGCTACAATGATTTTTACAATTGTATTACTATCCTACTGGCCCAGATCCACTTCCTAAGTGAAGATAATTCGGGATTAAGAGATCAGATCAGAGACTACTTCGCCCACAAGTACTCGTATCATCACAAAGATGAAGATTACTCCCGAAGATGACTACTCCAACAAAACTTTCCCTTCTCTCTAGATTACGTTACCAATCTCAACGTGCCATCTAATTACCTTCAAGCAATCTTTGAAAATATCTCAAACTCGATAAGCCTGTCTCTGTCTCATTGGGCACCTGTCAGGGGCTTGTATAACTTCAAGTACTACTCGTTCTTGCCCAGAGGCATTAAATGTCGTATCACAATTTTTATTGTGTTTTTCCAAAAATAAAAACATCAACAATCTCACATCAGAAGTGGGCTGTTGCCAAAGAGTGTTATAAAGTCACGGTCAGCATTGGACAGAGTCCAAGTATGTTGCATGCATACGAGTGCTCAGCACTCAGCATTGTGGCATTGAACTTGGTTACGTGGTCACTGAACAGCTTCTCTCATTCACATGATTCCTATCCGACTGAGTTTGGTAATGCCAATGAAAGACTTGCGAATCTTCCTAAGGAATTTTCAATAATCACCCGATGATGAGGGCGGTTTCCATGACTAATGGCCATCGTAGGAACCCAGCAGCGGTACAATTTCGAGTTTTTTTTTTTTTGTTGTTTTTGTGGATATTTCGAGAAGACCTTAGGCTGAAATTTATTTGTAAAACTATTGTCAGGTATATCTAGATGCGGGTAGAATTTGTAATATTTTCTGCGTTAGTCATATTTGTGTTGTTTTTGTTTCATGTACAATGGTAATTGAAAATTGAAAGTGAAATCGGGTAAACATATTTGTGAAGGTGAGGAGAGCTTTATAAGGAAAAGTGTCAGTCAAATTTGGTCACATGATGTGGCACGTGGAATTGTTAGTACGCGTAAGTTTCATTAAACTTGGGAACATTGCCAAATGAGACTTGGGGATTTTATTGGAAATGCTGAGGCTTTTCATGCGAACGATTTTGCGGATTTACATACAGATATTTTCTAGGCCAGCGCTCTAAAATGAAGAAGGCCTCATGGAATAGTATTCCCAACTCAAATTTTGTTTTCGATTATGTAGTCAACTGGAAGTTACACTCCAATTCGACCCAGATCCCACCAAAGAAGAAAAGATTACCTCGTCACCCGATCCTTTAAACCGTATGAATCTGCAAGTCCAGATGGTATTACGCTGATCATGGAGCAAAAAGCACAGGAGAAAACATACAAAAAAAAAATTAAGGAAATTAGTTAGAATAAGTCTAAGGTGTTGTAAGGGTGTTCTACTATTAGGGTTGCGTAGAGCAGCGTTAATTTAACGAGGCTCTATATGGTATCTACAACTATACATCAAGTGTGTTGATTTTACCTTCTCGTGGTAGCCAGCTTGTACCGGTCTCCTCCAATCGGGCTTGAATTCCAGTGCAAGTGTTGTCCTGTTAGAAGTGGCTGAACCCTAGACGGAAGAGTTACAGTGGATGAATTTTCGTGACTAAGTCAGTAGTTGTGAACATGGTAAACCCCTAAAATAAGCTACTCCAACGTATTTGTAACAGAAGTCAATAACGATTCTTCAAGGTAACTCATTGTGTTAAAATTTGTAGAAATTGTGGCAGATGAAGCCTTAATGGAGCAACGGCTGTTTTAATTTTTCTTTTTATAATTGGCGCGCCCTCAATGGGTTTTGCGTACCCATAAAATATTTGTACACAGCGCGGGCGAAGGGGGTTAGGGAGAGGAAAAAGAGAAACACCGATGTACGTTGGTCTTAAATGTTTGTAAGTTACAATAAGTACGTAATAAAGAGATGGACATGGCATTCCATAAGCGGGATGAACGGCTTCAGAAAGATTCACAATATTCCAGACTACGCCCGAAAGTGGGCTTGAGGGTAAACTGATGAGTATTCATAGCGAGACGGGTGTTACGGTTAAAGTTTTTGAAGGGGCGGAATAGGTTAGGTTAGGTCTGAGAGGCACCTGACCAGCATTTTTGGTTCTAACGTTATTGGGACACATATCGAGAATGGAAAGTCCTTTGGTTTCGATGATGCAAGTGCCATTAATGGATAATGATTGGGTGTTTCAATTTTGCTTTAACGATAGCAGACTGCATTGTGTTTTGGAAGCATTAAGTTTCACTCTATTGATGGTTCCCCAATTATTTATGATGTTAATATCGGAATTTAATAAGTTTAACATACGCTGCTATTCCCGTTCTATAGCCGAAGAACAGGAACGTGAGTCCCCCGACTCACCAACATGAAAAGCAGAGAGTTCTGTCGTCAGCACAAGAATATATTGGATTAGAAGCGGCGGACAAGAAATCGTTGATAAAAACTAAAACGAGTATCGGAGACAGAATGGAACCCTGGGGCACAACAGCATTTATTTTGTGAATATCAGACTTGAAACCATCCAAGACAACTTCAATTGAACGATCCTCAATGCACGTATTTTGAATAAAAGAACCTGATGCCAGACTCTATCAAATGCCTTACAAATATCAAGCGGAACTGTCTTGCTTTCGCCAGTTTGATGCACACCTTGGTTCCACTTTTCGGTGGAACATGCCATTAAATCACCAGTTGACCTGTTGCTACGAAAACCGTATTGCCGGTCATTGAAAAGTTTTCGTGTGTCAAGATATTTCATGAGTTGACGGTTTATCAGCGTTTCCATGACCTTGGAAAGAAGGGTCAATGGTCTGTAGGAGGAGAGAGGAGAAAATTCGCCTCTTTTAGGGATACTGTTTTCCATTTGCTCGGAAAGAGTTCTGAAAAGTAAGATTGATGAAAAAGCTTACGCAGTGCTTTTGCCAGCGTGGAAGAACACCTGCTCAGAAAAAGGGGAGATATTCGTATACCATCTGGACCAGGGAATTTGTGATTGGATCTTTAAGCTTTCTTCCTACTACACAAGTGCGAAAGTGGATTGATGATTCGACGCATTCAAGTGTAGGCCAGCCAAGGCACAATGTGGAAGTGTTGGGCTAGAAACAAGGTGGCCTTGAACAAAGAGCTGACAGCTAGAATGTTATTTTAAATGAGCGTTGGGATGGAGCATGAAGCAGAATTTCTAATATTTCTGACGAACGACCAGCAATTTTTACTGCCTTTGGGACATTGCCGTAATTTTTGCCTTAGTTTTTGGTCGTATTGAAATTTAGAAACACTTTTAGTCGTACCATGCCATTTTCATCCGATGAGGGTTAATGGATGTCATTGCAAAGAGAATAGTGTCTGTGATCATATCATTATCGAGGAAACATTTAAGCCCGTTCTAACTGGCTTTCTCGTATTGCCATACCGCTCTTTTAGAAATCTTATTTCATTTTCGAGTTACAATACAAATAAATTTGTAAAGTCTGGGATCTTTCGTCGGGATACTATGTCGATGTGGCTTTGTCAACAGCGCGAGGTATTTGTACCGATTTCCCATGCGATGTTCCATCTAGGTACTTACAGCGCCCAGGACTGCTCGATTTCGGTGATCTAGTGGGAACCGATTCCTACAAGGAATTAGCTTATAGGACACAAAAGTCCGACAAGCCTAGAGGGGATAGTACATTGTGAGAAGTTAACAACAAGTCCAGGGGGTTGGCGGTATGGCGATCAAAGTATGTACAATAACTGATGTTGCGTGGGCTCATTTAAAAGATGAGTTTTCCACAGCGAAGATCACAACACACCGCGTTTCGGGTATTGTCTGTTCGGAATGTCGAAGCCAACCAGAATTCTGTATATTGAAACCGCCCGTAGTAACGATTTCAGTATGAGGAAACAGGGATACAATTCTTTGTATGGAGTCAGACAGCACATCAAACTCATTTGGGGCTCCTGTAAATAAAGCATTAGTAGATAATTTGCTTACGGAGACGGAATTTTAACCACATGAAATTGAATTCCGGGTTGGAACCGGGATTACACTGTGGTGGAGTTTGGTAAGCTACATCACTACGCACATAAATGGCGAGTCCGCGGTGAGAGAAGAATAATGGCACTAGTTCGTAGCCAGGTAACTTCAGATCAGAATGATCTAGAGATATGGGCGGGGATCTACATACCTGTGTTTCACTAAGCACCAAAACAGCGGTCTGTATTTAAAGATGTGGACGTACACCTAACAGTGATTACTTTTTGGCCTGTGTGTATTTGCAATACCCACTCTAAATTCCCACGTCACTATAAAATAACAAACACAAAAAACACAAACACCGGCGATGCTAGTGCTTCATATCCTTAAAGACAGTATCTGGCTCAAGAACACCATGCTCATTTTTCTAGTGAAGTCCCAAAAAGTTCTACGCTCCCTAGGTTCGGGGTTCTGCATATGATAAACTTCACGGACTTAAGCTCTGGTATTGTAGAGCTACATATCGTCCCGGATAAAGACGGATGCACGATTTTGAAAAATAAAATAAGGACCATGAATTCAGAACTGGAGATGTTCGCACCTTGAACAGGCTACGTCCAAGCGAACAACTAGCGGAGACACTATACGAGTATAGCCATAAAGCAAATATCACTGACATCCACAACACAACAAGACTGCCTGCCTAAGACAGCAGGAAATAACTTAAAAAAAGACTATACACTAACTCATAACCGATATTTGGTCGGAGGACCAAAAGTATGCTTCAGTTTCGTTTGTCTGTTTCGCAAGATCCTCTAAACTAAGCCAACTCCATACGCATCAGACTTCTTAACATCGTACACACGACTTTTTCAGCCATATTGTGTAAACGCCCGAAATCTTTTGTCAACGTTTAGGTTCGCCCTAACCGTGCGGTTTTAGGCCAGGTAAGTACACAATTCACTAAATATTCACACTATGGGAGATTCTACAGAAAACCCAAGAAGGCCACATCGATACTCACCACCTCTCTATCGAATTTAAGTCTGCAGAGTCATGTGCAGTGTCAATGAAGAACGCTCTATCGATCATTATTTTTTTATTGCATTCTTTAGGGAGAAGCGTCCTCTACCAGTTGGAAGAGGAACTCTAAAGATATCCTTAAAAGCTTTGTTGGCATACCAACAAGACCTACCACCGAAAGTGGGAGAGAAAGGTTAGAAGAACATTTTTTAAGTACAACGGCAGGGAGACTACGATTATATCAAAGAAAGGATGTGGAAGATGTTTTATGGCGGAAACATGACACATGAAGGGAAACGGATTTGAATAATTCTTTCTAAAAAATGGAGAGGGCATCGACTAGAGATGGATTGGTCAACTCGAAAGAAGCCCTACTTATATAGGAATTAGTTTTACGAAAATTAGCTTTGTGAAACTTGTAAAAGACGAGAATTGCAGGGAGAGGCGCCAGGAGAGGAGAGTTGTAAAAAAATGGAAAAAGAAGAAAAGAATGAAAGTTATCAATAGATGAAAGTGATAGGTGACAACAGGACACAGAGGAGTTGATGGGATCAGTTGTGATGATAAGGTCTAATTGCCTTTCCATATAATTGGAAACGCTACTAACTTGACATAGACTAGAGCCTGTTATCTAAGAAGAGATATTAGTAGAACTGGGATTAGAAGGGATGAAAAAAGATAGGTCTTCAGATGGAGTCCATTTCAGCTGAGGCAGATTAAAATCGCCGATGATAATGATCTCATTAAGAGAGTCCGATAAGCCAATTGCATCAATAGCAAGTTGGTAGGGGTCGATAGGTTGGACCGGAAGAATGTACATAGTAACACATAAAGCACAAGGAACTACCCGTAAGTGGCAACGAGAGAGGAGTGAAAGGGGATGTGAATAGCCAGTAGCAGACCTCGACAAATAGAGTCAATAAAAGGGGGTGTACAATCATCATCCCGAAAAATATTGAAGGAAAGAGGGAATAACTCCTGCTTTTTATGTTGGGGATAAGATTAGTTTCAGTCAGAGCGTAGATATCAAATGGAAGAGCATGAGATTGACCCACAATGGCATGAGTATTACAACGCAGTCCTCTTACATTCTGGTAATAGAAGGCGAGAGAAAGATTTTTGCATGACTCGTTAGGTTCGCAAAAATTTGTCGTGGTCAAGTCAACTGAGTTGGAGGTTTGAGACTCTTATAGAGTGTACTAATTGCGAAGAGCGGCAAGATCGCCTGCAACTTTTTGAGGAGGCGTATTGGAAATCTCGTAATACTTATGTAAAGTTCCCGGAGACTGCTAGCATCGATAGAAAAGCCTTCCTACTTGATGGAAACCATGACGCTTGGCGAGGCGAGCTATAGACGCATATTCTCGTATATCTTTTTATCCCTAAGCCTAGAGAGTGCACGGATACATTCAGTGGTTTCGCTAGTTTGATGGATTAATTTAACAGGGGTTTGATGGCGCGACGGAGAGGATGCCAGAAATGAGGTTTAAAATTTGAGAAGGTGGCGCAAAAGTCATCACCCTGTCGGAAGATGCTATAATTCTTGTGAATGGCGGGTAATGTCAATTCTACTTTGACATTTGTGAAGTAAACATATACAAAATAGACGTCAACAAGACCTGAATCGCTATATGTACTCCTAAAAAACGCGGAATAATTGTTACGATGTTTTTACGGAATAATTCGTCGGTGGTGTTGGCGCAGCGTGAATTTCGGCGCAATGTTCTCGGTTGTCCGACACCAACTGGGGATACACTACGACGTTTAGCCGTTCGCCGAAAAGAGTATGGAACTACACAAAATTTTTTATTTTTTTTCCATGTGGTCGCCTACCCACTACTCCTTCATAGACACTATTTGCTTCGGTGCTTATAGTAGTGTGAGATTCTTACTCACTAAAAAACACCTACCTTATACAGACTACAACTGAGTTCACACGCAACAAGCAGTTCTTCTTTCGCGTTTTATTTTGCTTTAATAAGGTATTTTGCAGACGATTTCCAATTGAAAATTCCTGCGTACTTTAAAAATTAAGCGCTGCTGATCACCGCGCTAGATCGAGAGGCTCAGTCCTTTTCGGACGGCGCAGTAAATTTGTCTCGTCAAGGATCCTTGTAGTCGATTTTTGTGTTTTCGCGCAAACATTTTAATTTCGTTCTCAACGTTTTCGACTCCTAGGTCTCTGTGGATATCATCGTTTCCAATGTACCACGGTGCATTAACAAACCCTCGAAGAACTTTGTTTTGGAATGTCTGTAAGACATTAAGGTTACTCATTTTGGTACAGCCTCAAAGCTGTATACCATATGTTCAGACCGGTTTTAGCACTTTCTTGTATAGCAGCAATTTGTTTTCTAAACTGGAGTACTTTCCAAGAAGCGAGTACATGTCTCTATACTTAATCTCAAGCTTAAGTTAAGTTTTTTCTTAGCGTGTGCTCTCCATTTAAGTTTAGCGTCTAGTGTCATACCAAGATATTTGGCCTCGTTCGCGAAAGGAATTTGTACTACGTTGATAAACACAGGTAGATTGTCAGTTTTCTTGAGACTGACAGACTTGTTTTCAATAAGCGCGATTTGCCAAGTCTTTGTCCAATTGTTAATTCGTGTAAGGGCACGTTGCAACTTATCAGTTGCTCCTTCGATGGTTTTAGCTGTTGCCAAAATGGCAGTGTCATCAGTAAATCTGGCTAGCACAGTATCGTCCGTTTGCGGTGTGTTGCGGGTAAAAATCAAATATATCAGAGGGCCAAGTACACTTCCTTGCGGCACCCCAGCCTTTATTGTCTTAAAATTGGAATATTCTTTCCCGTGTCTGACACTGAAGCGGCAGTCATCTAGGTATGAACTTAAACTATGAAACAATTGCTCGGGTAGGACTTGTCCAATTTTATATTTCAGGCCCTCGTGCTGTACCTTATCAAAAGTTTGCGAAACGTCAAGGAATGCGCTTGAACAGACTAACTTACACAAGATTGTTCGTTCAATTACATCGGTTATTCGATGCACTATGTCAGTAGTAGAGTGTTGGCTTCTAAAGCCAAATTGATGATCGGGCAAGGTATCAATAATCGGTTTAAGATGATTGAGTAAGATTCGCTCGAAGACCTTATATAATCGGGAGGAGCGATATTCGTCTGTATGACTTGACATCAGTCAGCGGTTTACCGGGTTTCGGAGCCATAGTGTTATTCCAGGCCGCTTGCTGTATGACTTCAACAACATAAGATGCTGCCAGGTCCGGCCGGTCCAGGGAAGCTGTTCTGTTGAGAATATCAGAGCTGTGGTTGAAGATGAAAACGCCGCGGGCCAAACGACTACTGTGGAAGGCGAGTGCTAGGAACCATGCTCAACGACTTTCTCCTTCGTCAATTGGATGAATTGAGACTGGAGAACATTTTGGCGATTTTCATTGCCCGGCAAAATCGCCTGATTTAACCGTTCCAGACTTATTTTTGTGGGGTTTTTTGAAGTCATAAGTCTATGTCAACCAGCTTCAGACTCTTGAAGCCCGTCGCCGAATGTCCGTCGAGAATTCGAGGACCTATCGCCGGAAGTTCTAGCAACAGTGAAGGAAAATGCCACAAATCGGGCCCGAATATTCCTCAATTCTGGCGGCGGCCACTTAGCTGATATCGTTTGGGAAAAAATTTAAGACATCACCCAAGAGGCATTGGATTCAAAAATAGACCAACACTAAAAAGCTGAACAAGTGTTCTACTTTTCTGAGGTCTCCACCCTCTCGGGGGATATCACCGTAGCTTGATCAATTCTTATTCGAGGCACCCTGTCCCTTTTGGAAACGTTAGAAATTCAACAACGCTGATTGCTATCCCACGCTCCCTACATTAGAAAACGTTACCCCGTACTCGCTTGCCATAAGGATTTGTGCATGTAGCTCACAGGGACCACCACGGAGAGGTAAATCAAGCAGTTCGTTGCCATGGTCAAGTAGCCAACTACTTCGTCAGAAGGTTTGGATTCGAGTCACGGATCAAAACCGATGAGCAGAATAAGTTGTCGTCATAGGAAATATCATAGTTCGTCAGGCAAAAGCAAATCCCGTCAAATGACAGGACGGGCAACACAGTAGCTGAATAGACTGAGACTGGACTGTTGCATCCACAGTTTCGTCTTTATCTGTCGTAGTTTGAAAATTTTTCATTCCTGGTTGACTTTTCTCACCTGAACCCATACTGATGCAAGATAGTAGTTGATGAACATGCTCTATACGATGAATGAAACATTAATCAGTGCAACATTTGGGAAGATTGTACTTCTTCAAGATCGGACTAAGGATGATTTTACTTGGTATATCGTTACTTCAACGATTTGTTGTGATCTCGTGCATATTGCATCTGTCTAACTACTGGTCACTTCATGCAACGACATCATAGAGTCTTTCATTGCAAACAACAGCTTGGCTTTGAGCAAGGATAAGGCGCTGGTTAAATAAAGTAAGTAAAGGGTAAGTACTCGTATAACAGTACCTGCCGGGAATCGGTTTCCTTGTCACAGTGCTTCTTTCTGGCTCAAATGTTTCCTTCTACCTATCGATTATGATCCTCGGGTACTTTGTATTCAAGCTGACACGATAAGTACATATCGCTAAACGAAATATCTCTCAACACTATTGTCCTCGAAGGAGCTTTCTTTGCAGTCGTAGCTTTGGAAGCAGCCACAGTAAAACATTGAAACAGTGTAGAAAATCGAGGAGGCATTATGTATTCTGGTATACTTTTACGTAAACACCCTGAGCTATACACTCTCAATTCTAAGGTGTAAGATATATTTATATTCATGAACCAAACGCATTGATTAATCTATCAATGAGAAATCGGCTCCCTGTTTTGTGATTTATGAGTATCCGTCACACAACAATGGCGTTAAAAATTTAAAACAACATTTACATATATTTTTGATAAAACAAAGATTCATTTAGACTTTGTGGATTAAGTTGTTGTTTTCTTTACGAAGCAGGTCAATCTGCCCAACGCCGCAGCTCAGTGTTACATAATTTTCTGGGATATGTAATTTTCATCTGTTAATGACTGCTGACTGTTCAAAAACATTTTTTTCACCATCGCTACTTTGTGTTAGGCAATACTCAAACTTTCTTCCATTCCCTGCCGCAATTGTTTTCTTATCTCAATCCATAGCCGCCATATGAAAACCTCCTCATTAGAAAGTCTCGTCTCTAACCCACCAAGAAACCCACAACGCTTAACCTTTGTAATCGTAATGTACCGTCATAAATGGAAATCCATACAACTGATTGATTAGGAATGCATCTTTTCAATTACTCATACCGCTTTTTACCTATTTAAACTGCCATTACCCCTCGACAGCTGTAACACTTGCACCCGTGTCACCTCAGTCATTTATAACTTACCACCGGAGAATACTTAACTACCACTCACAGTGACGACACTGGTCACTAACTACTGAAGTGCTCAATCAATTTCATACTTAAGTCTCATTTCCGAAGATAGATATCAGACAACAGCAACAACAAGACTGATAATGACACACCAAACCATCATTGGACAAGGCGCGTACACAAATCACCAATCGAGTTGCCCAACCAGACTTGTTGTTGCCTGACTTTGACATACCAAAAAATTCAGATCCGAACGTTGAGCACGCTATGGGACAGAAAAATCGGGCGTCGCCCGAGGAGTCACGACACCAAGTGATCCCAGCTAACTGCAAATACAATCACCTGCTGCTAAGTAAGACAACATGTCAAAGAGACATTTACAAATAAACAAACAAACAGACATACAGATAAACCTACAAAGTATGTTGGTTTGAGGCACAACTAAACTTTTTCTTTCTTTTTCCGGGCACTCTAGCAAATTGCTCTGGTGTTGAGGTAGGTGATTCTTCATAGCTTCCCTGGTTCGGTGGAATATCTATTTCCTCCTCCTTCAACAGACCACCAGAGCACCAGAGCTGAGGTATTTGTAAAATTTCTGTGCGCGTCGCTCATTAAATATGATTGTCATCAAAAAATTGCTCTGTCTGCCTGCTTGTCGGTTAAAGCGACACTTTCTCCTTCATCTAGACGGTAAAGGTAGTAACTGCGAGTACAAGTTCCGCTTTGCAACATCGACTTTGGCTTCCACTATGGAGTAAACGTCTTTTTGGTATTCCTCGAGGGCGAATATGTGATAATTTTAATTCGCTTAGAGGCCAAGGTGATTCGCAGATATGTGTTATATGTTAAGGTACTCTCGATTGCAAGAATTCACCGACGCCACCTTATGGTAGACAGTAGGATGGAAAGGGCAGCAAATTTATGGATAAATGCGGAGTTGTTTCAAGAATAACTGACTTGGCCTTGGGGCACCTTGCACCTTAAGGAGGTCACGAGAAATTTCAGATCTCTTCGGGTCATTAGGTGCATGCTTTTCGAAATTTCATTGAAGTTGGTTTTTTTTTGTTTTTTTTTCGGTTGGTTGTACGGGTATCTGGGTATCTGAAATGGGAACGACGGAATGTCGGCGATAAATACCTTTTTTTTTTGGGCTATGTTTGCATATTTGCTTTATGCGGTTTGGAAATTGCGATTTCTATTTACCAGCCATTGTCGATTGTGAATTGAGGATGAATGTACCTAATCAACCTTTTTTCATTCCTTTGTCTCTGCAGTTGTCGGTGGAAATTGGTAATGTTAAACATCAAGTCATTTTATAGATGGGCCTGATTTTAACAACGCTCTGACTGATCTAAATCACCACGTCTCGAAGCCTTACGAAACTATCATAAGATGTGTAATTTTCCACGAGACTTGGAAAGTTGTTGCCTGAGTTTACAATGTTCCATAATGAGCTCAGAGTTTGTTTGTTGCTGTCTTCATCGTCACCGTCTTCTTTGGTGTACTTATTTAGATGGCGCTACAGTCCGAGGTGAAGCAGGCCTTCAACCATTTAGCCTTTCCATTGGGTACGGCCTCCATCCATCTGCCTCCAGTTACGCACTTTACGGTAGGAATCTAAGTCTCTTTGAGCCATTTCAGGCGACTCATGTACACTTTGTACAGCTCGTAGAGTTGGCGCTTGTATCTCCTCCTCAAAAGACACAAATCAATAGCAGAATCCTGCATTCAGAACCTTCATCCGTCTTCACTAACGTTAAGGATTATGTTTCACATCTGCTCTCTGAGATGTTAAGGGTCTTATATAGGGCCTCCTACGTACAGAATGCCTAACTACCTCAAAGTTAGAGTCTCTATCGTGACGTTCTTAATTATTGATAGCATATTCTTGATTTTGATATTGTTCACAACCCAATTTTGCTGCGTACACGATACGGCAAATGTAATCTTGTACGCGATATGAAGCAGATACCTCAATAGTTGCCTCAATTTAGAGGATCTTCTTACTATGTAGTGGATTTCTAGTGGATCAATGGTGAGATTCCATTTATCGGGCATTCTTCTTCCGAGCAAATCTTAGAAATATGTCGGAGCATGCTCTCTTGTCTTGCTGCCTTGACACATTCTTGTTTTCTATTGATAAAACTTATGAAAGGTATAGCAACTCCCAATTTCGTCATTCTCTCTGTTTTCTTTGTTTTCTTCGGCTGAAATTCAAGATACAAATTGCAGCATTCTTGATTGCTGCTTGACATCAGTGTGTGCAAACATTTTAAGGGTACCTTAAGCCCTTAAGTGCGCGCTAATTATATAGGGTCCGCCAAAAATGTTTTTTTTTTTTGAAAATGCTATAAAAAAAACTACTGAATATTTTCTCAAATTTCTTTTTTTATTTGAAAGTACAATCCTTCCGGTTAATAATGGAAAATAATTTCATTCAAATGGCTGCCTCGGCTGGCCATGCAGTAGCATACACGATCGGCCCAATTTTTAAGCACATTATCGATTGTGTGCAGCTCTATATCACCAATGGCTTCACGAATATTGTCCTTTAAAGCGTCAATTGGCTTGTCGGCGTAATACTTATCTTTTACGGCACCCCACAAATAATAGTCCAACGGTGTCAAATCGCAGCTCCGGGTTGGCCAAACGACATCAGCTCTCCGGCTGATAATGCGATCTTCAAAAACAGGGCGCAAAACATCGAGTGTAGCTTCGGCTGTGTGGCACGTAGCGCCGTCCTGTTGAAACCAAATGTTGCCAATATCCTCCTCTTCAATTTTTGTGAACAAAAATTCGTTCAACAAGGCCCGATAACGATCGCCATTGACTGTAACGGCCATTCCTTGCTCATTTTCGAAGAAAAATGGCCCAATTATGCCTCTGGACCAAAATCCGCACCAAACAGTGACTCGTTTTGGGTGTATCGGCTTTTCAATGCATGCGTGCGGGTTTTCTGTGCCCCAAATGCGACAATTTTGCTTGTTTACATACCCGCCAAGATCAAAATGAGCTTCATCTGAAAAGATGATTTTTTTGGCAAAATCGGCATCTTCTCTAAATCGATCGCAGGCCCACTTAGCGAAGCGTTGTTCAAGCGTATACACAACCATATTCGTTCAGCGGAAGGATAAAACTAATTATCTGTCAAATCAGACATGAGCTAAGTATTACCATTCACGAAATAAGCACTAGTTAAAAAAAAAAGTTAGATGGCGGACCCTATATATAAAAAAAAAATTCCGATGATCTTTAGCACCACTTGATTCAGGTGCAATCCACGAAGCTTCCCATTTATGAACGATACGTTCTGTTTCTACATGGTAGACCTCCGTTTTTGTAGCGTCTAAAATACCCTAAGACGCACCTTGACTGTGTCTAGGTAGTGGTGCGAGTCTATATATTAGGACGCACTTATTAGGACGCACATAATATTGAAGGAGTGTATGGGTGCGTCGTAATATGCTCAATTACGTTAGCTTTGTGGCCCCGATATTAACGTGAGCAGGCAGTTTGCTAAGTATAGAGATATTCCGCCCCGCAGCAATTTAATTTAGCATTAGTCGCTTTTCAGACATAGTGTTGTGAAGGCTATGCTTTCCAAATGTATTACCAAATACATCCTCCTTTTCTATTTTAGCGATAGAATCACTTATCTTAACGTCATACATAGGACATTACTCGTTGGTTTTCTTGAGTAGTCCTCTATTCTGAGTGTCGAATTTTCCCTCTACTTTCATCGTTTCCTTCATTGCTTCCCTCTCCTTTTTCCCCTGGACTAAATCAAGGTGTCATACGACCCGGGCCGGGGATCAGCCTGGCTGAGTATTTTAAAAATAGGTCAGTCGTGAATGGAGTACACCTCGCGACCTCCGAATTACCTAGCCTTATCTGCAACTGCGGATTTCTGTACAGATGTGCCTCGTTTTCTCCGCCACTCGTGGCACCCCACATGCAATCATGCCTTCAATTATAACCGATACTCCTTCAATATCGGACGGTAATACGGTGACTCTACCAGCTACCGTCAAGTTTCCCGCAATGTGGCACGCCATGGTGCATCTTCCAAAGGCAAGCGCGATGAGCCAAATCCTGCAAAACTTTCAAGTTGTGGCAAGACTGTGGCAGGCCATGGACTTCCTGCTGCTACTAAAACTACTAGCCCAAAACAGGCATCAGAGGCTCATCCGCTCCCACAAGCCCCATCAAAGGTGCTCTACATCAGACGCTGAAGTGCTGCATGCATTATAAAAACCGCCAACAACAAAGAAGTACGAGTATGTATTACCCACTGTTCCCAAAAAGCTGAAAGAGGAAACCATTCCGGTTCCCAGAAGGCGTAAATTTAAAAACGCTAAAACTGCCGAGGGTCTTCAAATGTCACATCTCTGAGGTCTTTTAGCCGATTCCTAAACGACGCAATAGTGATCGCGGTGATCCATAAAAGCGACGAGAATGGATTAATTTCTCCTCAACGGTGGTAGTTGGTCAAGTTAAAACTTTTGTGCAGATTCTTGACTATCATGCGAGAAAACGGTGCGGTAAAATTAGGCCAATTCTTGCATTTGGCCTTACTCCACTCAAGCTTATGGCTTATGCCAATCAAAGATCTCTTGGTCTTTACACAAAAGCCGTAACTGGATTAGGGGAAATCTGGTCGGGTGCAAAGCTCGAGGTTGTGGCTAACGATATCCCTAGCAGAAATAAAACCCGCACTTGGATCCCAGCTGAACCCTCCTCCCCAGAAGACATCCTGGAAAACCCTTCCGACCCTTCCGACTCAAGAAGCGCCCTTATAGGTGCGTATTAATTGTGATAAATATTCAAAAAGAAATCCCTTAATTCTCTATCGCAGACGAAAGACGTAGTTCTGTTTGGATTCGAGTCGACAACACTAAGCGTTTACGAAAACAATGAACTGGATGCTGATAGTCAACCTCCTTCATCTTTAATTGATACAGGAAATACAGCCTCAAATCCTGGAGCATGGATCTCGTATTTTGAAATGGATAGCGACGACTCAAATCTTTCCGAGGTGACAACCAAGCTGACGGCTTCCACCTCTGACGCCTTGTCAAGAATGGAAACCGGAAAGGAAACCCGTCCTCTGTACCGGGTGCGATGCCAACGGACACCACACAATATGGGGTAGTGCCAACATTAACGACGGAGGTGAGTCATATTTTGATTATATTATACTTACTAATCCCGTTGTTTACAATATTGGCAATGAGCTAAGAGGTACTGTAGATCACTCTTGCCTCCGACAACATCACTCAAATGGTAACGAACTGGATGCTATCGTCTGAACACTCTTTTTCAGATCACAGATACATCCAATTTAGTCTGAATGATGATCCTCCCCGTCAACTAGCATTTTGGAATTACGAGTATTAAAAAATTGCAAACTAAAACTTTTAAAACTACTCTCCTCTGAACTCTTACGTCCCCCGTGTAACACCAAAGAGTTTGACATGCAAGTCAAGGATTTTTCCCTGACTCTCAATCAGGAAATGGCTGCTTCCTGCCCTCTTATTCAACCTATAGGCAAGGCATACTGGTGGACATAAGCACTGGGACCGCTTAGGAATGCTTACAGTTAACTTTTCAACCAACTAAAAAGCGCAAGAAAGGTAACAGACTGGTACTCATATAAGAAGGACTGAGAAATGCAAAGCGATAATCCTGAAGCTCAGTTTATGGGAAAATAATAGAAGCGTCCAAGGCATCGCTGCTAAGAAAAATTCTTTTTACAAATTCTACGATGTCTAGCTGTTTGAAAAAGGAACTGATGGCTCTTGAACGACCTCAAGTGATAAATCACTTAACCTACTACTGGATACCCACTTTCTAGGTAGCTCCCTATTCACGGCCAGTAACAATCTAAGTAGGACTACTGAAGTCGTGACTAAAATTCATAGTCTAATTACAAGAAACAAGCTGCCATGGGCGCTGCATAGACTCAAACCATACAAGTCTGCTGGGCCGGTATAACAGCTGCCGAGCTATAAATGCCCTCAGATATTATCCTGCCAAGTGAATATCATGAGAAGTTGCGTAGAAACAATCCAACGATCCCTTGTCATGGACAGAAGTTAATGTAGTTTTCATTCCCAAAGCAGGAAAATTTTCTCATGTTATCCCAAAGGACCTCAGTCCTATGAGTCTGTCATCTTTCCTTCTGAAAACTCTAGAACGACCGATTGATATTCATATACGATCTAGAATTGGTCCACGAGTGTTGTCTACAACTTAGCATGCCTATTTTAAAGAAAGGTCGGTGGACACGGCTGTACATTCACTGACTGGCCGCATCGCACAATCCTTACGTTATAAAGAGCACACAATGGTTGCGTTCCACCGCATAGAAAGTGTCTTTAACAGCGTCAACACATCCGCAATCACGACTGCGCTGTCAACTCTACAGGTAGACGACTCACTTGGGGAGTTGTTCAATTTTATGTTAAATAGCAGGATAATCAACCCCAAACTGGGTAGGGCTTCTGCAAGAAAATGTGTCAGCAGAGGTCCGCTACATGGCGGTGTCTTTTCACCTCTTCTCTTGAACTTAGTTGTTAATGAACTGCTATACTGGCTATGCACCTCGGTTATAAGACCGATACGCACCTGCCGGGCCGTTGTTTGGTGGACGCCAGAAAACTAAGCTAAGTACAAAGGACAACACGTCTGTGTATAAGCGGAGCTTTACATACTACTCCCTCCGCGACACTGGATATTCTGTTTCAATTGACCCCACTTGATAATTTTAGCAGGCAAGTGGACGTGAAGCTGAGGGCAGCTATTCGGCTTAAAGTGACAAATCAACTATTTGCCTGCACTAATATTCTTAATAGGAATACTTCCAGAGAACATTGACTACATTATGGTTTGACAAAGTCTTTCATGTAAGCATCTCTCTAGATCTTTCTGGGTGGAAGATGCTGTTGGATGCTGGATTGACGGCAAGTCAATCCATTTCTGTACGAATGGATTCAAGACTGATAGCGGGGTTGCTGGCGGTATTTCCCCAGATAAGCTTAACCTAAGCCTTTCCTTTCCCTTTCCAAATTACTGTAGTATGTTCGAGGCGGAAATTTTGGCGATTAAAGAAGTGCTGTCGTAGTAGAAGAAAAACGTGATAAGTATCTGCAAAAGATATCTGCATCTTTTTAGATAGTCAGGCCCCTATCAGTATCATAAAATCGGCTATCCTCGTTAGCCGATCATCTCACAGGGAGATGGCAGAGCTGTTCAACATCCACCTTTGCTGAGTGCCGGGCCACAGAGATATCCCAAAGAATTGTAGGGCAGGCGAATTCTCTAAAATTGGAACCACTTTACCTATCCTACGAGTACCTTCAAAAAGTATCATCGGTGTACCAATCGCTATGTGCAAACTAGAATTAAATCCGGATGCTATTATTGGGTTGTACCACATGAAATGTACGGCTTTATAGTAGAAATTTGAAAGACAATATTATTTTTCCCTAAATTTTTATTCAATCAAAATAGGATCCGTTGCCATCTATGACGTTCTTCCAACGTGATGCAAGGTCAAATATTCCTTTTTCGTAGAATTGCTGACTTTTTGAGGTAATGAAATCCTTAAAGGCTTTTATGACCTCCGATCGGTTCCGGAAGACCTTCTGCTGGCAAAATGAATCCAGATTGTGGAATTATCCGATTGGGATATGAGGAGAGTACAGTGGATGCGGAAGAATCTCAAATCCCAGCTGCAACAGTTTTTTGCACCATTACTTGTATAAGACGGTATAAAAGGACGGGGAAGAATGAAAATGCGAATGTGTCGAAACTATCAAGAAAATTTATATATGTATTATTTCTACCTTTGTTGAATTAACCACCTTTTATTACTTTTTTCCTAAATTTTGTTATTTTCCCTTTACTATTTACTTTTTTATTATTGTACTTCGCGGACGTCTTTTATTTGTGTGGTATCGGGTCTAGCATTGTCATGCAAAAGGATCGAAAAGTGCCTATTGACTAACACAGGTTGCTTTTCAGCCAATGTAGAATGCAATATGTCGATTTCCTCTCAATATTTGATAGCGTTTATTGTTTCTCCTGGCTGAAGAAATGAAAAGTGGATTGGTCCTTTCGATACCCACCAAATTGTCATCACAACCTTTTTTGGGTGAAGATCGGGCTTGAGGGTATGTTTTGGTTTTTCATCTACATTAAACCACTGCCCAGATCTTTTACGATTATCATACAGTATCCACTTTTCTTCACAAGTGACTTGACTATCCGGTGCAAAAACGGTTCAATTTGGTTTCTTAATGTAAGCGATGCGCAGATTTCCAGGCGCCGCCCTAGGTTTTGGGATTCGTTCAGTTCATGGATTACCCACTTATCGAGTTTCTTTACCTTTCCTATGAGAGAAAGGTGTCGACTTATTGTCATTTGGGATACTCCCATGCTTTGTGTAATCTCCCGCGCCGATTTCGTTGGGTCGGAACCACCATTGCTCTGAAAACATCGCCGTCAATTTACGTTTCCGGTTTCCCACGTGATTCATTTTCGAGGCTGAAATCTCCAGAACAGAACTCTCCAAGCCAACGTCATATAGTGCGTTCATTTATCGCTACATCCTCAAATACGTCATTAGTGTTTTTCATTGCCAATGACGTATTGTGTCCCATATTAAAATCGTAAAGGAAGAGGGTTCGAATTTGAACTGCCGACAGCATGGTAAATAATTCCTAGACAAAAAATACCGGTACTTGTAACTAGCCCTAAAATTCTCACACGTCAAGCACACGTACCACTTTATTTTATGAAAAAAGAAAATTTAACGTTCTGGCACAGATGTTCACTCGAGAACTTCCCACTGAGCGAAAATCGGACATTTCATAAGGTACAACCCAAAGAACAAACCTTAGCTGGGCAATTGGCTCAACATGTCTAGCGACCAAACAAATCTGGCTAAAACTGCATATTAATCGCTCTAACAGATTGCTCTTTCTAAACAGGAAAAATCTCAGCGCTATCATAGGTGTCATCATTGGATACCGTCTTATAAGAAAGCATGCATAAAAGTTTGACGTTTTATAACCGATTTCTGCAGAAGCTGCATGGACGAGTGGAAGGAGGAAACAATATTCTACACATGTCGAGCTCTCTCCCGACCTAAGGGGTCTAAATAAAGTAGAAGTTAACAGTCTTGTAAATTTCGTCCGAAGCTGAAATTGGTCTTAAGAGTAGAAGGAGCACAGATTTACGTGGCATTATATTGAGTCTATAGACCTAATTGGGTTGGCTTTTCCAATGGCCACTATTATCTAACCTAACCAAACGTTTTTTGAATAGTTCATAGAAAATTCTTTAGTAGAATTGTCTTTTGCTCTTGAAGGCATAAGTGCTTGATGTTTGCGAATTCAGTCTTGCGGTGGTTTGTTTCAATGCTTTCGCTTACGTACCGAAATCCTGAGACGTCTATCCTAAGTTTTCTGCTTTCAGCAAATCAGCACCCAAATAGATGTCACGGTAGTACATGCACCTCTCGCTGTACTTCCCGGACGGCAGTGATATCTATATTAGTCTAAGATCTCCCCAAGTCGTTTAGTCAACTCCGCGCACAACCTCGAATCTTGATGCAAGAACTTTACTGGGACCTTACTGGAAAAAAGGTCAGGGTATTCCTTAGTCAGTAAAACTCATCTGGGATATGAAAGCTACCGGTTATCCATTAAGAGTTCATTCGCCATCTCTATTTCAGTGAAAATACGTATTGACTTCAGTTACAAATACGTTGAAGTAGTTTATATAAAGACTTTGTCATGCTGACTATTGATTCAATCCTCCTTTTGAAGGTTAACCATTTCCCACAGATTGTAATAGTGCTGCTATTATTATTTATTATTTATTATTAATATTGAATTCATTGTTCACAAAAGACTGGTGTACAAAACACATCTTTTAAAAAATAGAACAAGCTTTTGTACATTACTTTAATTTGAATTTAGTTTAAGGAGTTAAGTTTAAATAAAAGAAAGAGATAAGGAAAAGAAAGTACCAAGAAAAAGAAACATAAGGAGAAGAAGAGGTAGGAAAGTAGGCAAATCTATTAGGAATTATTGGCATAATGAAGAAACAATTTTTTCTTAAAGGCGGTTCTGTTCGTCTTGCGCTTTATATCTACAGGTAAACTATTCCAAAGGCGAATCGAGTTAACAAAAAATTTTCTAGATGTATTAACATATTTGCATCTTGGAATGATCAATTACAACATTCTAACATTAAATAATTAAATGAGATTAAATTTTTCAAATAGATATTCCGGTTGTTTTGTTATTAAAATTTTGTGTACATAGTGATAAGGACTGAAACGAATAAAATTTGTAAATTTTAATACGGGCTATACTTCCAATCCGTAAAACTTGCAATCCCATTTTGTACCCAAATTAGCATGTATATTCTCTAGTTTCAGTTTGTTATTGATTTTAGTTCGGTGCGGCTTAAAATATTTATAAACTATGAGCTAAGAGGAACGCCGTAAAAAGATCATCGACAAATGGCTCGAAAATACTTCGCGTCCGAATCATTTCATCGCCAAAAATTTAAACATAGCACGCAGTACAGTGGATTCTGTTATTAAACTATATTTGAAGACGTTGACAGTTAAGCGAAAACAGAAAAGTGGAACACATAATACAAATTTGGACAGGAAAATAGTGGGTACCACCGTAAAAAACCGGACTATGTCATCCAGAGATGTTGCTCGGAAATGTAATACCAACCAAACAATGGTACAAAGATCTAAAAAACGTAACGGCCTAAAAACACGAAAAAAACAAAAAATACCAAAAGTTACTGAAAAGCAAAAAAAGGTCATAAAAACACGAGCCCGGAAGCTATACGAGTTGATCAGCAACAAGAAAGCGTGCTTGGTTTTGGATGACGAAACTTATGTCAAAGCCGACTTTACTACTCCTCCAGGTGCGCAGTTTTACAACTCGTTTGAAGCTGAGACTCTTCCGCAATCAACAACATCCATTGGGATGGAAAAATTCGGGTCAAAATATCTCGTTTGGCAGGCCATTTGGCAATGTGGACACAGAAGCTCATCGTTTATTACAACGGGAACAATTAACGGAGAAGTGTATATTAACGAGTGGCTAAAAAAACGGATGATTCCTTTCTTAAGCAAACACGAGTGTTCCACATTATTTTTGCCAGATTTAGTTTCAGCTCGCTATGCTCATGCGACGTTGAGCTTTCTTGTTGCTAAAAATGTCGACTTTGTCGACATGAGTCCACTCAATTGTCCACAGTGCCGTCCCATTGAAAGGTATTGGGCTTTGGTCATGAGCTAAATTGAGGAAAAGTGAGCAGTGTGCAGAAGACGTAAAAGATTTTAGTGTTAAATGGAAAAGAGCGTCCAATAAGATCACGGATGTAACTGTCACCAACCTTATGAAGGACATTCGAAAGAAGTTGAGGAAAGAATGGGAACCCAAATAATTTCTTTTATTTTTTGTAATTGTGAATGAATTTAATAAAAACAGGGTTTTAAAACAAATAAAAAAAATTTACATGAATTATACTTTCAAGTTTCCAAATTTTATTCGTTTCAGTCCTTAGTACAGTTCGATATTTCATCATTTCGTCGATTGACAAACCTACAATCTGATGGGAGTAAAAAGAGATAAGTTCATATCTTCCTATGCCGAATATGTATCTCGCACGGCTATTATAGGCAACATTCAGCTTTCGCCGAGATTCATAATCCATGTCGGAGTGTATTTTACACCCATATAATAGAATAGCAGGATGTATGATTTTACAAGCTTTAACTTAACTTTGGTGGGAAGATAGTTGGAGGTTAGACCTCTAAGGGCTCCGTAAACTTTCGATGCAGTTTTTGTAATATGAGTCCTCCAGGTAATTTGTTGGCTCATGTAAACCCCAAGATTTTTTAATGTTTCAATATATTCAATTGGACTTCGATTAATATAAAGAAGAGGAATGTCTACTTTAACTCGGCTAGTCTTTGTTGGATTAAGACTGAGTTTATTTTCAAATGACCACTTACAAATTGTTGCTAATTGGTCCTTTTGATTAATTATCGTTTGCTTAATTTGGGATTTGGGAAAAACAGAATAAATCTGCACATCATCTGCATATGTATGACATTTATAATTCACAAGACGCACGGCTGAGTCGTTTATATAACATATAAATAGTAGAGGTCCTAAAACGGATCCTTGGGGAACACCTGATGGAACAAAAAGACAAGATGAGCGCTTTTTCTCATGACACACCTGCTGTGACCGATTACTTAGATATGACGAAACCAAATTACATAGAGACGGGTGGGTCCGAAGTTTCATGACTAGTATTTTATGATCAACACAATCAAATGCCTTAGAAAAGTCTAAAAACACAATTAGTGCTAACATTTTGTGGTCTAAGCCCTCACGCATATCTTCGCAAACCTTAAGTAAAGCTGTGGTTCAATTATGCTTAGCACGGAAACCCGACTGACAGTTTGTAATAGGCTGTTTATCGTTTAAATAATGTTTGACTTGTTTACTAACTATAGTCTCAAAGACTTTTCTCAGAAATGGAAGTATGGCAATGGGTCGATATTCAGTTTCTGGGCGCGATGGAGATTTCGGAATTGGCACCAGTTTAGCAATTTTCCAACTTTCAGGGAAGGTTGAAGTTGTGAGTATTGAATTAAAAATATGGGTTATATGAGTAAGAATGACTGGAAGCAGGATTTTTATGAACTTGGGAAAGATATTATCCCATCCAACTGCGTTAGATGTAATGTCAAGGATCGTTTTACCAACACTAATTTCGTCGGTACATTGTAGGGAGAAAGTGTCGTCGCTACTGCATTGCGGTTCAGATATATTTGTCGGATTATGTATATCATATGCAGAAACAAATTTAGCATTAAATTCGTCTAAATTGATGAGGCTTGGAAGGGCTGGCTTTTCAGAAGTCAAACCGAGTGAGCGCACAGTCTTCCAAATCTCTTCTTATTCAACACTCGTGCCTATTTGGACGAGACCAGTATCCGGTGTCTAATATTGATGAGAAACCTTATAGTCGGTATCGAGTAGAAAAGAAAAAAAAAATATTCGAAACTTTTAATAAGTTGCAATCCGATATGCATTTTTACATATTCAACCGGATCGGAATTGTTATAATGCAAGTCAAAATCAGATACATGTCAATATTGGTTTGGGTCTTCAATTTGTTTATAAAATAGTAAGATTCCACATTTATCACAGATTTTAATATACCCAATATGACACACCAGAGGTTGAACTTGTTTCCATCATTTAATGAAGCTCATATGTAACAGGTGCCACTCTTCATCATCCATCGAAGGCAATGAACTTGAAATTCACCATCCACTATAGCAACCAAATACAAAAAAAACAAAAAAAAAAAAAAAACCTTGTATAAAACATAATAGTTTCCAGGTGGATCATTTCTAAGACCCTCGGGCATTGTGTATTTTTACGTCACCGCATCCATTAATCAATTTTCGCTCCAAAACGGATGGGGGAAACAAAAATACACGTTACGTTCAATAATTTTAAGCTGAATCCAATTAAAAGCTCACACGCAACAATGCATTCATAAAATATGAATAAACACAAGTAAAATTACACACGTTATGTTATATGCAAATTAGAAAAGTAACATTCATTGCTTTAATTTACTATACTACATATATCTCATTAAAATAAAAAACTTAAAAATAAAAAACCTTAATAAATATTTACAACAGCTCAAAGCTGAATAGAATCCAACAAAAGGATGTTATTTTTCTTTACCACTAAATGGAAAAGGAAAGTGGTTCCGAGAGGGGATCAATAAAAACTTTTTTTTTTTTTTTCTCCACTTCAAATGCAAATCTGAAAAAGCGTGAAAATATTTTGCTGTGCTAAGTAAAATAAATAAAAAAAAAAAAAACCCAAAAAGAACAACGGCATGATGTAATTTTTTTCGAAAAAAAAATAAAAGCCATCGCCAAACAAATATTTGCTCATTCCAAATTTCTTCATCCCTAAATTACTTGTTCTGTCTTATGATACTGCAAATATGTATTCGCGCAACAAAAAATCAATAAAACAAAAAATACCGCGGTGCGAAAAAGCACAACGACAACGTGAAATATTTTCTCCTCCTCAATTCGAATGATGATGCTAAAAATTTCTCTCTCTCTGCAATAATTCTGGTTAATTGGGTTTGTCCATACACCACAAAAAGGCAAAAAAGCAAAAACAGCAAAAAAAAAAAAAGGCAAAATATACGAGTAGTTTGCTTTTTGAATGAATGAATAAATGAATTGTTTATCTTTGCTGACACCGAAAACAAAGCCCAGCCCGCACGTGAGGACGTGAGGAACATTTCCATAAGAGCCAGTGGAATTTTTATCTTCACAAGAAGCGTCTGAATTATAAAGGCGCACGTATACAAAACACTCATATCCGTACCTTCCACTATATGAATGTGAGGTGAAATTATATGACAGCAACTACTATACAACAGATCTTTGTCGCACACATATTTCGCCTGAAGAATTCGAATTCGTATACGAATTCGGAAGTGCCACAATCTTGGGAAATGGGCCATGCAGCACCGCAAAATACCACTAAACACCACGAAACATGCACAGGTTGACGCTGACTTGAGTCTCTCCTCGGGGGCTAATTGGGCCGTGATTATTACTTAACCGCGCTCCTTGACGAACAGCTATCCACAAAAGATTGTAAGCTTATAGATGTACACGCTAGTTTTGACGCTTTTACTGAAAAGAAAAACGCATTTCATCATGTCACCGATATGTCTTTCATAATTTCATTAATTTCGTATTTTTTATTTTTTCATTTTCTGATATTTGCTCGTGCAAATATCATAAGTCTCACCTTTTACGCATGATTGGAGTTGTAGAGTCAGTGAGAAGGGGACAGGGCCAGAGAAACTTTCTCCATTACCTTGCTTGCAATTCGATATTATTTTCGCATCAGCTTTGAAGTTTTCTCATCGCCATCGTCGTTTCGTTTTCTTTTCCTCGATTTAATTGCGTGCCCAAACGATTTGCTTTCCTATTGTTTGCTGTCCAAAAATTGACAGCTGTCGTACAAAATTTCTTGTTTTTTTTTCTTCTTTCGTTTATCTTTATTTCATAATTTATGCAAATCAAAATTGTAATCACTGTCGTTAGGTTACAAGTGTGAGAAGCTTAGTTAATGCATTCCTTTCTGGGCAAACGTATGACAGAAATTGCACGCATCGCGCAGACAGAAGACTTGAAAAAAAAAACAAAACAAAAGAGTTGAGTAACGAACTTTTACGTTATTGTAACGAATTGGCTTGAAGTATGTCAGCGATTATCGAATTTCGGATGGGAATTAGGTACATATGTACGTTGTTGGAAGCTAACGCAATTAATTTTAATTTGTTAGTATAATGACTTATGAAATAAAATAGGTTTTTGCACTTATGGGCAACTAGTAAGCTGGTAAACAACAAGTGGAGAGCGCTAAGAGCTATTGTATTTGTTTAATGACATTTTTGCGAGTTGATTAAGGTTAAATCTGTGCAACCGTAGGCCGGGGGTCTCATCCCAGCAAAAGTCGATCAGAAGACAATTGACTTTACTCTATAGAAACAGAACCACAGGGGCTATAAGACACGAAGCGAGACACTTATAAATTATATGAACTGTCAAACAACAAACATGACGGGGTATGCAAAATACATTTTTTATTTTTACGATGTGTTAAAGGTTCTCCAAATATTCTTAAGATGTTAACACATAGTAAAGGCGAAAAAATAATTAGGGATGAAGGATAGAGCGGTACCTATGTACAGTGGCTTGGAATGTCTGTAGTTTACAAGGCAGCCACATTATTTTGAAGTGGAGAAAAAAGCAGAAGTCACCATGTCAGTGTTGGAGGGTGTCTATTGACTGGACCGTTCGAGTACCATTGTCAATTCGAATGCACTTCATCGGATGATTTTCAATCTTATCAAGCAGAGAGAATATGATGCCATTGGTGCAATTGTGTTTACACAGCAATTATGCTTATCTTACCTCCTCATAGTAACTACCAGGTACTGGTCTCGTCGATCTGAATTTGGCTTTCTAAACTTATAAGCATGAGTATTATACAGAAAGACAGTATCTATAGAAAAACGGTTATACTCTGTGTGAATTCGGTTAGATTGAATCAATGCTGATGTAAATAGAGAGCATGAAGAGTTTTTATAACTAGATAGCAATGATAGTTTTTCTAATTATTATGTTTCAGTAGCTGTTAAAGTTACCAATGACATCCAGCTGTCTAAATATTCAGTAAGATTTGCCATTTCATTGTGTATCGTTCTACGGTTGCCGAACGTGTAGAAATTACGAGTATTAAAAAATATTATCGAAATTCCAGCTCAACGTCATTTTCGTCGTGAGGTCGGTCGTCATCATGGCTTCAGTATACCGGCAAGTCGTGGCACGGTAGAAAAGTATGAGCGTGAGTACACTCTTTTCGATCTTAAGCCACCTACCAGATAAAAATTGTCTCGAATTGAAGAAAAAATAGCCGCCGTAGAGGCCAGTATCGAAGGAGAATCAGAAATGTCGATTCGGCGCCGATCAACTGAATTGGGAATCGCCAGAAAGTCAACCTAGTTTATTTTGCGGTTGGATTTGGGCATACATCCATATAATATCGTTCTAATGGAAGAATTGAAGCCGAACAACTATAGACAACGCCGTGAGTTTGCTAATTGGGCGCTGAAAATGTTAGCGGGAGATCAGAATTTTGGCCAAAAAATCATCTTCGCGGACAAGGCCCATTCTTGGCTCACCGGCTATGTTAAGAAGCAAAATTACCATTATTGGAGCACATAATCCACAAGTGTTTTATTAAGCATCAATGCATCCACAAAGATTGACAGTTTGGTGCGGTTTACGACATGGCGGCATCACGGGACCTTATTTCTTTCGAAATAAACCGAAGTCGTTACCGTCAATGGTCTCGGATATAGAATGATGCTAACTGTGGACAGAGCTCGACAACATCGACATATCCGAGCTGTAGTTCCAACAATATGGCGCTACATGCCATGCTAGTGACGCAACGCTCGAAGTTCTGAGGAGAAATTTGGCGACTGGGTCATCTCATGGCGAGCGTTCATGAAATGGCCGCTGCCATCATGCGATTTGACAACACTCTATTATTTTTTCTGGGGCTACGTCAAGTTCTTAGTCTACGCTAACTAGCCAACCACTTTAGACAAGTTCGAGGCCAACATTCGGCACGCTATTGCCGAAATAATGCCGGCAATAAGAAATAACTAATTGGACGGAGTCATCAAAAATTGGACCGACAGCTTGAAGCACTGCCAGTAGAGCCGAGGCGGCCATTTGAAAGATGTGCTATTCAACACATAAATGGCATGAATATAGCTTCAAAATAAAGTCAATCAATTTTATATCTCACACCGTTGTTGTTTTATTTAAATTTTTTTTCCTATCGTTCTTGTCTGGTCACACTTTATAGGCTATTTCTAGCTCCTTTGATGCCGGATAAACCCTTAAATGGCCAAAAGCCAGATTTTTTAAGAGCGGTACTGCCACTGCCCTGTCCTTTTTCCAGCAAGGTCTCAGAAAGATTGCCGCCCTTTATTTTCGGGGTTGTAGGATTACCTAGCCGATCATGCAAAAGCTCTACTGTTGCAAAGCAACTTTCGGCTTCGTACAAGCACTGGATCACTGTTGATTATTCTTACTTACTTGCTTTAGGTATAAGGCGCTGGAGTCCGGGATGGACATTGATCACAAACGTCTCCAGCCAGCTCGATCTTTAGCTAGGTGTCTCGAGTTTCACCCGCTGAGTTGGTTGAGGTCCCCTTACACTTGTGTATGCCTCCTTCTTCTACTGCGTTGTCCCTCGGGTGTGGATTCGAAGATTTGTCGGGCTGGAGAAATAGTGTCCCTCCGTTCTACATGAGCCAGTCACCTCAGTTTGGGACCTTCACTCTTTTGCCTAAATCGATGTCACTCTACAGCCTATACAGTTCGTCGTTGTATCTCCTCCTTCACTCACGGTCTTCGCGGATGGACCGAAAATCAGCAGAGAATTTTCCTCTCAAAGCAGCTAAGAGCACACTCATCTATTTTTAATAAAGTCCATTCCCCTGAGCCATAGGATAGGACTGCGATTATTAGGGTCTTGTATAGGGTCACTTTTGTTGTCGAGAGAGGGCTTTGCAAGTCAATTGCCTTCTTAGCCCAAACAAGCAGCAATTTGCAGGAGTTGTTCTTCGTTTGATCTTAGCCGTGGTGTCCTTGTCTGAATTGATAGCGGAGCCTAGGTAGTCAAAGTTCTTAATTGCCTCAAAGTTATATCTGTCGAGGTGCTGGGTGTCCTTTCTAGTTGACAGCATACTCGTATACTTGGTCTTGCCCTCATTGACCATGCGAAAGCGCCATTGACATCATGCTGCTTTCTTCCGATTATGTCAATATCATCAGTGATGCGACTTATTGAACGGACTTTTGAAAGATTGTGAGTCTTGTGTTGGCGAGTGAGTTTTTCACTATTCTTTCAAGAATGATGCTACAGAAATCGAATGACAGTGTATCGCCTTGTCTAAATCCTTTTTTGGCGTCAAAGGTTTCGGTGAGTTCATTGGCGACCTTGATAGAGTAGCGTGCATTTTCCATTGTTATCCTGCACAAATGAGCGAGTTTGGCAGAGATGCCAAATCTAGGCATTACTCTGTATTGCTCGTCTCTATAGATGCTGTCATACGTGACATTAAAATTGATGAATAGGTATGTATCGATTTGGAGCTCAAGGGTTTTTTCCAAGATCTTTCGTAGCGTAAATATTTGATTGATGGTGGCCTTTCTCTACATAAAGCTACACTGATATGGACCAATCAGATTGTTGATGAACAAGCGTTCATGCAATATGAAAGATAGGATCTTGTTAAGAAGACTGATGTCTCTATAATATATTGCAGGGCAGAGGGTCTTGTTTTTTGAGAATCGGACAATCAATGTCCGACCATATTTTATAGATGAGTTTTGAAAAGCTCCTCAATCAGGCCGTTCGCTCTAGCAACTTTGTTGGACTTAAGCCTAGATATAGCTATCTTCAGTTCATCGCCCAGGTCAGGTGGACGGAATTGTTGGTCTACATCGTAGAGGTTGAAAGGTTCATTCTGCCTGACAGCGCCTTTTGGTTCGTTATCGCTGTTATATAGTCTACAGAAATGCTCTTTCCAAATCCTTACCATCGACTGCGACTCTACTACTATGTTCGTCTCTACAGGCTTCGGTTCGGGATTTTTTTTGCCTTTTGGTAAAACTTCCGGATCTTATTCCTGGAGTAGCATCTCTCAATTTCCTCGACCGCCCGCTTCTTAGGCTCCGTCTTTTTCCTCCTGAGAAGCCGATGTTCGTCTCTCCTCTTCTGCTCGTAGAGCTCGTGAGCAGCCGTCATCCTTCTATACAGCTCCGCTTTGTATGCATTTTGCATGTGCTTTCCGGCATTCGTCCTCATACCACGAGTTTCGTTATGGTAGCCCTTCGGATATCCATAATACTGGAGGAGTGTGTAGGAAACTACGGTCTAGATTTTATGTATGCCCTAACATACTCAAAAAGGAAAAAAAAATCAAGTAAAGAAAGTAGAATTTGTCATCAATTCGACCTGTTGATAGCAGCCACAACAACCTTTGTCTATCCTCTCCCGAATCCAGCTTCTATATATCCCTTTCCAGTCCATGTTTTTTTTTTTGTCTTACCCCTAACCCCACTTCATGGTATGTGGACCGTGGATCGACACTGCACCCAAAGCAAAAAAAAAAATAACAAAAAAATACAAGTTAAACATCCGATCTCAAAGCTCGATATACCCCATAATCTCAGTGACAGTCATATGAAAATTAGAAGAAAAATACGGATCTTAGAGAGAGTATGAAGGATCATTCGGTACAACGGAGTTTGATTGATCTCAAAGAGAGGTTTCAAGCGAGGAAACGCTGAAAAGAACCGTCAGCTAGTCTGGTGTTCGGTTCTGGATTTTGAAAAAGAAAAAAAAAAAACTAAGAAAAAGTAAAACGACTTACTAGAGAAAAAAAAAACCCAAAATCAGTTTGTGCGGTCAATTTTAAACACAAAAACAAAGCGAAGTATAAACCAGTGCTGAAAGAAACATTTAAAAAAAAATATATACACCCCGAATGACTCGAACTGCAACCAACTTCAGACTGCTATAATTTCCAAACCGTTCATGACAATGATCTCAAATTTTGACACATGACAGATAATTTTATTATTTACAAGCCTTTTTACCCGCGATGGAATTCAAAAGTGATAGTGTGATTGCTTTATATTTGGCTGGAAAACCACAAGTAGCTATCGTTAGAGCCCTCCAGCATCTCAACGTGAATAAATCATTTGTGTCTCGAACCATAGCTCGTTACCATGATACTGGCAGCGTTGCAAAACGCCATGGAGGTGGTCATAAAAAAACAGCAACATCGGCAGAAATGGTTCGGAAAGTGAAGGCTCGAATTGAGCGAAATCCGCGTCGAAGTGGAAGAAAAATGGCTCGTGAGCTCAACATATCGTTGGAACGGACGCAACACATACTGAAAAATGAGCTTGGGAGCAACAAAATGACCGAGTTTACTTGCCAGAGAGGTCCTTCGAAAATTTACACCAGAAAGCAGGCAGCACCGATGGTGATGGTTTGGGCCGCCATAACCGCCGATGGTCGCTCTACGCTCGCATTTTTGAACCGTGGCGTTAAAATTAATGCGATCGTATACCGTGAAACTGTCTTAGAGGCAGTATGAAAGCCTTAGGTAAACAATCATTTCGGTCAGAGACCGTGGACATTTCAACAAGGCTCGGCATCGTCTCACAAAGCGCGCGTCAGCCAAGATTGGTTAAAAAACAATGTTCCACAAAATGGATTGCAAATTCTCCGGATGCAAATCCGTTGGATTTCTCTGTCTGGGGTATTTTGAAGGCGAAGGTTGGCACTAAAAAATACCAGAGTTTGGACAACCTCAAACAAGTACTTCGCCGGGAATGGGCCAAAATACAAAAATACTTCGGCCGTCTCAAGGCCATTATTCGCGCCAAAGGTGGACATATTGAAAACTACTGAT
The DNA here is from genome assembly GCA_963966105.1 of Volucella zonaria. NCBI lineage: Eukaryota > Metazoa > Arthropoda > Insecta > Diptera > Syrphidae > Volucella > Volucella zonaria. Next base: position 40,435,470 of record OZ014530.1, on the reverse strand, counting down.
ACAATTTGAAAATTGATGTGTTTTCCAACATTTTTTGCTTTGGCACAATAAAATTTATCAAAAAATAAAAAAATTATAGCATTTTAAAATGTTGGAGTTCGAGTCATTCACCCTGTATATAATTCGAACGCGAAAAAACAAAAAAACTACATCGGAAAAATAAAACAAAAGCCAATTAATATCGACCGAAAGGTTTTGGCGAGAAATCCAGCAAGATTGCAGGAGTCATCAACCGGTCACGGCACAGGAATTTAGTAAATGCTCCGACCAGGCAAAGAAACCACCAACTAACAGCGCAAGCAAGTGCACCCCCCGCAGCTGTTAACTAAACAGAATCGCATGGGCACAGGAAACCGTAAATGTATCCGAGGCAGTAAATAGATGTACAAGAAGATAAAATCGAGATCATCCCTTGGAAGTTACCCAGAACAAATTGAGGATTAATTCAGCATACTAGATCGCAGAACCCCTGTCGACCAATGCAGTGCAGTTTCACACCCCCCGTCCCATCCCACATAATTCTTGCAAAAGGCATTAAGGTTGTTGAGTTTATTTATTATAACAGTCTGCTTCTCGTAAATTTCATTTTTAATTTTGATAGCTTTTACTGTTCGTCAAACAAAAATTATAAAACAGAAACTACAAAGAAACAAACACTTAACAGGAGAAGGAGTGCACTTCATCCCCTAACCAGTCCAATGAGTAACAAAATGAATTATTTTCTTATTGTTATCGATAATTGCTCAAACTAAAAACTAAAATCGAATCAAATTTATAGAAAAGCGAGCTGATAAATCGTATAAAAAAAACAAACAACATAAGGACAACCAATTTGGAATCTCCGTGTGAAAAGGAAAGTTTCGGAAAAGAATGCATACAACCGAAAGATTAGTTATACACTATTTCAAATCATATTTTACCACCCTTCAAGAAATGCAAGAGAAAGGCCCAAGCAGAAAAAGGGATGCAGAATTGGGGCACATGCAAAGCACTGCTTATTTGGTTAGTACGGGTGTTACTAATCTCAATATTCCCAAGGGGTAATCAATTGTCAACCACATTGCGACCGATGAAAGGCACTCCTCTAGTATGAAGACGGACAGAGTTTCTTAGCGGCCAATTGGCATGCATCACCACCGTGTTGAGACCAGGGTACGATTACGTACAGTATTCCGAACATCCCAAAGTCGAAAAAATACTGTGAGGAAGTTTACAATTTATTGCCTACAATTGCAGAAATTTCCAGAGCCTTTGCCGATATCTCATGGAGTTGATGCTGATCAGGTATTGAAGGCAAGTGGAAGCGCTGCCGAACAGCAATCGGAGGTGCCGCCTCTGATGTGCTGGGTTTCGGAAAGCATATCTAGCAAAACAGAAAGCGTCGAGAGGAAGTCATGTGTAGAACACTCAGATGCTTGCTCTGTAAGTTATGATGACACCCCAAACGATTTCCATTGGGAATGTCCGACTTACACTACCGTTAAGCAGCAGGTACTACTAGGCAGGTGGTGTTTGTACGGTAGGCACCTATCACTGAAGCGATAAATAACTAATCTTTATTCAAAAGCTGAGAAATTTCATTTAACGGAACATAATAAGAGCACAACCGGCTACGAAGATAACCATATTTTATCTTGAGACTAACAAAGCTTCTGAAGTTCGGCCTGCTTATTGAGTTGTTTACAGCACGAGCATATACCAACTCTCCACAAAATATGGAATACCTGTTTGCTCAGTTCTAAAAAGGATATCCTTTAATGAGTTTTGAACTCATATCTGTCATCTTCTGTGAGTACATACAACTTTTTGTTAAAATCCTGATTGTAAACCAATTTTTTCCAGTGCGCGTATGACAGCATCTATGAAGACAAACTGTTCACTATTCAGTGCAATGTCTGATTTTGGCATTCTGAGGCCCCGTTCTGTACCTCCATCTAAGCTAAAATCAAGCCTGAATCAGAGTTTTCCCCGTAACCTCTTTTAGCAGGCCACAATATGCATGTGTAAGTCATTGTTTATTTCAAAGTGATAAAACAAAAGAGTTGAGTAGCGAACTTTTTATGTTCATTTAAGTTTACGTCATTTTAAAACAATTTATCTAACCCCCAATGCCGTTCGTTTCGGTTTATTAAACTTCAAACATTTGAAGTGAAATAAAGTTTTTATAGCTTTGTTTTTCTAATTTAGACGTCAGATTTCACACTTTCGTTTAAGATATGTTGACTAATCAAACTACAATTTGATTGCGACAAACTTAATTTTCCACTCAATAATGGCCATCGTCTTCTTACAATGACCTTAAAATAGAATACTAAGCCATTTGCTAATAGTTTACCCTTGTATGCTATTATTTCTGCTATGTAAACTAAAACTAATGCCGTTTCCACTTTTATGGCAAAATCAATTAACATTTACAATTCACTAAACTTTCTCATGAATGTTAAACGTTTGTGTTTGCTATTGAAATAAAAAATCTCTTAATAAAAGCCACCTGTAGCAAAACAAGGATGTTTGTCAAGCCATTTAACACGAACTATCTTCAATGTCATTGGCTTATGCAAATTATGCATAAGTGCACAATACCAGCAAAACAAACTAAGCCAGCAATACCATCACCAGCTAGCAATGCGAAACAAACACCAAATTCACCTGTAAGCTACCATCAAACTAATTGCATAATGAATACCGCTATTTTGATCATCTTCAGCTATTTCACTTTAACTACGTATTTCCGAAATCAATTGACTTGCATGGTAATAAATTCCACCATTCAGCGTCACCAGCACACCCATATCCACCGTAAAATGATTTCGAACATAATCATGACCACCGCTGCGAAATTACAATATTCGTACAATGCAGATGCGCCGTACCAGATACAAGGTACTTGTATAAAATACAACGCCCGTAATAGGTTCACATGATTTACCTGCCTATAGATGGCAAACCATCATCATCGTAATGCTTCGTTCCGAGTGCATCATTATAAAATGTTCCTCACCGAACAGGTAGATTGGTAGGCAAAATAGAAGAAACAAAAATCAAGGTAGCTTCAAAGCATACGAATACGTGTTACAACAACAAGTTGATGTGATAAAGGTAGCCTACTACCAGCAGGTGCCAGTGCCATCACCATTACTATCATCCATTCGCATTTCCATGCATCGATCCGTCCCAACAGAGCCAATCAAAGCATACAGATAGGTACGTAGTCGTCTTCGTCGCCCCGTACACCTGGAAATGGTAAAACAAAATCGTGGTGGGCTCTATATATAAAGGAGGGTGGCACAAAAAAGTTCGTGTCATTTAATAAATTTCCGTCGAACCGTCCGGTGAGCAGTTCGTCTTAGTTTTTGGTGCTACGGGTCTATACTCAAATCGTGTTGCAGTGTACTGTTGTGTTAAATAAGAAAACATCGAAAAAAAACAAAAACATAGAAAAAATGAAAGCTTTCGTTGTTGCTAGTGTTTGCTTATTCAGTGTTCTAAGTGTTGGTTTGGCACAATTCTCAAGTGGACGTGTTTTAGATCCACCCAATCCGCAACTATGCGCACAGAGGATTATCCATGAAAAGACACCCGATGGAAAGGGGTGAGTTAAAGAGAAATTTTCTTAAAACTTGTCAGGACTGAGTCGGGTCTTGTCTGTACAAGGATTGTATCATGAAATATGTATTCGACTTCAGTGAAGGATTTAAAAAAAAAAAAATTAAAAATAAAGTAAATTGTAAAGTTTAAGGATTTAGTCCTTCCAAAGGAGTTGGTAACAGGAGGCTCTAGTTAATGCCAATTTAAAACTAAATTTGTATCTATATGTTCTAAAATAACTACTTTCTAAAGCATTATTTAATTTTAAATTAATTTTTATTTAAGACTTTAACTTATATTTAAATTTTATTTTTTTTTTGTTTACTTTTTATTCTTATTCAAAATTAAGATATTTCTTCTCATGGAGAGATCCCAATCTAAAAGGCGTTGAAGAAGATTGGTTAACTGCCAGAAACTTTTGTCGCAGACGTTGTATGGACTCTGTTTCATTGGAAACAAGCTTGGAGAACGAATGGATTAAAGCTCGCGTGGTCAATGAAAATGTAAGTTATGGAAAAAATAAGATGTATTTTTTTTTTTTTAATTAGGAAAACACTTATTTGATTTACGACTTAGCAAATGAATTAGTTGGTTGCTTCGCCCTATATTTATACTGGTTTTGTGTTACTCCTAAAGTGATGTTTGTTATTCGTTTGATTAGCGCCTTGGACTTGGAGAAAGTTGTCATTTGTTTAAAGGTTAAGGGTGGTCTTCAATTTGAAATATTTTGAACACTTTTCAAGATACTTTGTTGGCCTTAAAGAGAAATTTAATTTCATTGGAAGCGCTGGCTGACTAGGCCTTTTTACGTAATTTTGAGTATTCTTCTGTTTGTATTTCATGGATGTTCAAGAGTATTTAATATTTTCCAAAATTCTTACGGAGCCTAGTCAACAGCAATTAAACATTCCAATTCCGGATATCTTTTGTTTGATAAGGCCAAAGTATAGTTTCAACTTATCTTTGAGAATCATAACTATCTTCTTCACATGAAGAAGGTCATGACGAGTATGGTGATAAATTTGGTGACACCAACTAGTTTTCACTTCATCCCGCAATATTCGAGAGTCGATTCGTTCTTTGAAAAATTTGCTGGAATTTATACTTTAAGTTGGCGTAGATGTAGGATAATATGTGACATAATGTTCGTGCCTGGCATAGTGGTATGAAGGCAGATGACTTCTCTGAGTAGTGGTATTTCAAACAACATCAGTTTGTTCTAAGATCCACTTAAAATTGGTTTTACTTAATTTTCTTCATCGAATGCAATATTTGTATGGTTTGAGTAAGAACAATTCATATCCAAGTTTGAAAACCTGACTGAAATGGCCACATATGACATGTTTCCTTATTTGAAATTCTGATTAAACAGCGTATTGCAACGATTTTTTAATGCATAGGTAGAGGAATGATTTCTAGATAAACGATTAATTCAATCAAGTTGATTCTACTATTCAAATAAATTGTTAGGTTCAGAGTAAATTTCCATTGCTGATAAATAATGCAGTTTTCCAGTTTCGTTGATTAGTAATTACGCAAGAGTTCTGGACTCAAATCTATCGAAATACATCAAAAGTAACATATTTCTGACAATATGGGCCTTTTCAAAGATTATGAAAAACTTGCAAAAGACAAACCTGACACTCATTTACTTTCTCCGTTTTTAATGGGTCGAAGAAACTCTGACAATAGTAAGGACCTTAAGGGGAACACCTAGTGTGACCGCCAAAAAAAAAGGTGCTTCTTGGAAATTTTTTTGAGAAGAAAACTACTGAATCAAATATTTTAAAATTTGGAAGATATGTTTATACATAAATAATGAATATACACTGAAATTTTCAAAGGGAAAAATTTAATTTTCAGCGAGTTATTCGCTATTTTCCAAGTCACAAAATTCAAAAAAAAATTCCTCGACTGCCGCAGTGATTTCGGTCTTCACCATGGCTGAAATAAAAAAAAGCAAAAAAGATTATTAAACTAGAAGGTATTGCATATACAATGACCCACGATTGTGGAAAAAAATTTAAATTTAACGATATGGCAGAGTTTTGAAAAAAAAATGTCGAATTTTGCCCGAAAATTTGATGATTTTTGGTGCGCCAAAATTATATTTTTCATTCAATCGAAAAACTGGGGGATCATGGTATAGAGAAACATATACAAAATAAGCAAAAAAAAATTCAAAGCGATCGGATGATTTGTCTTCGAGTTACAAAACGCGTTTAAAGATAAAATTTCTCCGGTAGACCCCATAGCAAACGTAACTTTCTGACCGCCGTAACTCAAAAACTATTTAAGAAATTCATTTGAGATTTTATGTTATTTTTAAAGGCATGTTTTTTTCAAAATTTCACACTAGGTGTGCCCCTTAACACAATAGATTGAGAATTTAGTCCAGGATTTTACATTGAATCCCAAAAGTCTTTTAAATAATGTTAACACAGATCAAGACGGGTAGTCTTCCGATGGTGTGCCCTTACTATTTTACAGGCAACATTTTATTTCCTCTCCGGCAGACTGGAAGTATCCAACCAAATATAGCGCTCTACCAAAAACCACCTCCACACCTCTAAATTATTCTAAATAAATCCTATGGATGATGACAAGTTCCGATTGGGTTCTATTCGCCAATGTCAAGGTTGTCAATTAAAACCTCGAATTCCTATGTGTAAGTAGTGACGAGAAAACTCAAATCTTGGTCTTGCTCTTGGCCTTGCATTGACCAGCTTGAATGCAAAAAGTCAAATCTTTTATAAACCCGAGATGCTTGGTCTTATAGTGGCGCAAAATGATTTTGAGTGATGGAAATCTTTACTTTACGGCTAAGTGGCTGCCGCCAGTATTAATACACATTTGTGCCCGTTTTATCGCATTTTCCATGACTTTCCGCAAGATTTCCGGTGATAACTGTTCGCATTCCTGTCGAATATTCTCCTTAAGGGCTGCGATTGTCTGAGGCATAATCCGCGACTTTAAGTAGCCCCAAAGAAAGAAGTCTGGGATGGTTAAATTGGGCGATCTTGCTGGCTGGCTATGCCAAATCGCTAAAACGGGAGATTACGCAAGCAGGAAACGCTTCCTTCACAATATCCATTGTGGCTCGTGCTGTGTGGGCGGTTGCACCATCTTGTTGAAACCACATGCTCACCAAGCCCCGCTCATCCAATTCCGGCAGTAAGAAGTCGTTTATCGTGGCCCTGTAGCGTTCGCCAGTAACAGTGACCGTATTGTCAATGGCGTCCTCAAAAAAATACGGTCCAATCACTCCTCCAGCGTGAACGCCGCACCACACAGTGGCTTTGAGTGGATATAATGGCTCTTCGTGCATCAAACGCGGATTTTCAGTGCCCCAGAAACGAAGATTTTGCTTATTGACGTAATCGCTTAAGTGGAAATGCGCCTCGTCGCTCATGATGATTTTCAACATAAAACCGTCCTCTTCGTTGTTGAGATTGAGGATGGCTTTACAGTAATCCAGACGCAACTGACTGTCAGGAGACATTAACTGATGCACTGTTTGCACTTTGTACGGGAACATGTGTAAGTCTTTCACTAAAATTCGCTGTTGGGTCCGTCTGGTGATGCCCAATTGCGTGACCCGTCGTCTGGTTGAGTTTCTTCGTTCTCAGCGACATTAGCAGCCACAGCTGCGATATTCTCGGCCGAACGATCAGTCCGATGGCGGCCACGTCCTGCATGGTCTACTGTAGTTCCACTCTGTTCGAGTAGTATAGATAAGCGCCGGAATGTTTGCCCAGTTGGCAAATCGACGTCGAAATTCATTCTGCGCTAAAACCACCGACCGATTATTGGTTAAAAACATCGACACAATTATTCCACTCTCTTATAGCGCTCCATTGTTTGTCTGTTTGTATATTGTATATTCTCAAATATCAAATATAATTGACGTACGATGCCACTTGCAAAAATTATACCATCTTCCGATAGGATGATTAATTTTGCGCCACCTAGTACTTGTTCATGTTTTTTATATGGGGGTACGCAGAGACCTTAATCGGTCCAGTAATAAAGAAATCATCGGCACCATCATATCAACTATTTTCCACCTGATATGAAAATAGGCAGGACAGGTAGTCACGTATGTTTAACACGGGAACCTGCCTTCACGGCTTAGGCCCATGGGCCCATAACACATGTGATTAAAATAGGATTTACTTGGCGTACTAGATCTTAATGTGGAAAGCAGACACTTATCGATCAATTCTACTTGAATCAAATCGAAGTTGTGAATCTCGGCGGCCCTGAATATGCTACCGCTGTGCGACAGCTAATGAAATGGGAAGACCCCTTCTGTGACTTAGGCTCAAACAACAGTCACCATGATGCTTGCTTCTGCTAAGAGAAGGGATTACAAATCAGGCCCTCAGACCTAGTGGCTATAAATCTGAACCTCTTGTACTAAGCCTTTAATCAACAACCTAGCTCAACGTAGGGGTACCGACAATCTGTTTGCAGTCAATTCTCCCGACAAACGGAAACATAATCAGGGATTTCTTAGAAAAGTTCAAACAAATGCTTTTAGTTGTCTACAGCCCTCAAAATCCTGTCATTGGCGCTTGATTTCATAAAAACAAAATACTAATTGTGAACATAAATATATTAAAGTGGTTTTACATGGCCTGATCTTGAAAAGCCTTCCCTTAATCCAGACACAATTCAATGAACAGTGACGTACGCTGACCAGAATCATGTCGATGGTGGTCTGCCTGAACATGCTGCAACAATTTGAAAGACAAATGTATATTTTCGCAATGAGAAAAGGCCATTCTACACCCATCCAAAATTCAATAAAACATTTATTTCACAGCTCCGAGCAAGAACCATTGTTGAATCAGAGGAAATTCGACCTTGTGGTTTGGCAAAGCTGGAGTCATTGTTTCAGAAGCCATGTTTATGAGATAGAGATCAGAGTAGTTCCCAGTGGCGTCGATCTTGGATTTACTAAATCAAAAATACCTAAATCTCAACCTTGCAAAACTGCAAGACAATGGCTGACAACTCAAGATCAAGACTAGTTTTGGTCAATACTTAATTATACTGACAAGTGAACTACCTTCGGTCATTTATACCAGAATATGCTGTGTCAATTTCCTGGAAAGACTTCATGGTTGGTCTCATCGTGGAAATCTCCAGGTGTGTGTTCTTCCATCCGAGACGAATTGTGCTCTATTCACTTAGTCGATGCATTTAGTTTGTCTCCGAAACTAATTTTCTTTCATTAGCAGTTGCAGGTCTCACTCAAGTCTGCTGTATTCACTTTACTAGTGAATAGACTACAAAATGTAAGAAGGAAATTACATAAAACCATTAGATAGATATGCACATGCTCCTAGACTAATGGAAATAAGAAAGCCACAAAAAGCACACCACATCGGAGAAGCAAAAATTCAAATTAAAGTCGCAAGTCTATATGGAAACGTACAATATGGCTTTGCAACGTCTATGTTGCTTGAGATTACCTAATTTTATTTCACCTTTTATAGACAGTCTAGCTTGCGAATCGTTCATGTGAGACCCAGATCTCGACGCATTCCCAAATGTACTCAATTTTCAAGATTGCCTCTTCAGAGTCATGTGAGAGTCGATCTTCAATGTGGTGAAACTCCATACAACTTTGTGGCATCAGACTCAGTCTTTGAGTATTCCAAAGATGGATTAAAATGAAAACAAAAATCGATTGCAGTAAAGTCATTGTGTCACCAGTTATGTGCCATTTAGTACTGTCTTGTAAAAACTGGCCAATATACCATCCAATTTGAGCCTTAAGATTACTGTCATCCAAGATCTTAATCAAACAAACAACAGGTGGTTCGAAAAGTCGCGAAACTAACATATAAAAACACAATTTTTTGGCAAAATTTGACTCTATTCATCAGCATAGTCTCCTTCTACGGCTTTCTTATAGAAAGAGTTGTCCAACCCTTCAAAATATGCTTCAGTTTCGGCGATCACCTCTTTATTGAAGCCATATCCCTTTCCGGCGAGCATTTTTTTGAGGTTTTGCGAACAGGTAATACGGTCAAATCAACGCTCTGTATCATCAACACTTTCGCTTTACGGTTTTCCAAAACGATTTAGGCGAATGTTTTTGACTTTCCTGATACAACAGCCTCATTTGGACACCCAGAGCGTTCAGCATCATTTTTTTTCTATAGGACTGCGTTTAAATTCAGCAAACAAGCGACAAATGGTTGCTTTCGACGACGGATTATATTCCTTTTAATACTTTTCAAGCCAATCTTCAAATTTAACGGTATTTTCCCCCAACAAATTCAGTGTTTTACGTTACGAAACACGTTTTTTTTCCATATCGAAAGGTGCGTCGCTAAAACTTCAATATCTTGAAATAAAAATCATATGGACATGTTATTAGCGTCGCCATCTATATGTCAACCTTGAGACTTTTCGAATCACCTGTAATTTTGGATTGTAGAGAATGTGCTTTAGATTTTTTTATTTTCTGGCTCTGATGCGGCAACTTGTTACCTGTTTACAGAGCAGCGGTTTTGTAAAGTTTTCTACAAAACTTGGTTCGTTCGTCTATCACATCAGAAGTCAATAGGATTGCCTATATGGCAGCTGTGTTTGATATGAGAAAATGGCGCGAAATTTAAAATCCATCCTTCCATTACAAAGATAACCGCTGTTAGCACGTCGAGGCTTCTCCAGTTTTTGAAATAGTGTTTTATCTTTCTGGATTAGTAAGCCTAAATCAGAAATGAACCAGGACTGATTTCAGCCAGGAGCCGATAGGAATGTAGTCGGGCCTTCACGGACGGCTCTAAAACCAGTATAGGATGTGACGCTGCTGGCTTTCTGGAGGACGACAACGTTAGATTTCACTTCACGTTAGAAAAGCTTGCGTCTGCCTTTCAAGCGGAGATTAACGCAATCCTAATGGCAGCGAACTATTGGGTCTATAACTTAATTCGTGCGGCTTGGTAAGAGATGGAATAACTTGTGTTATTCCATTGTTATTACTCCATTGGAACATGCGTTGGAAAGCTATTGTCATTGTACGTCATTACTGTATATGTCATTCATTTGAAGCGTAAACAACAATAATTTTTTTTCACTCAAATATGTCGAACTTTGTGCTTGAAAAAGTGTTTTTGCGGGGAGTTCTTCTTCATTACTTTAGTATGAAGAAAACTGCTGCCGAAAGTCATCGTATTTTGGTGGAAGATTATGGTGAACATGCCCTAGCTAAGCGAACGTGCCAAAAGTGGTTTGCACGATTTAAAAGTGGTGATTTTGGCTTGGAAGACGATGAACGTCCTGGGCAGCCAAAACAGTTTGAAGATGAAGAACTGGAAGCATTACTCTATGAATGCCTTCTTGCCAAACACAAGAAGAGCTCGCAGAATCTTTGGGTGTCACTCAAGCAGTCATTGCATTAGAAGCAGCTGGATATATTCAAAAGCAAGGAAATTGGGTTCCACATGAACTCAAGCCGAGAGACGTCGAAAGGCGGTTTTGCATGTCCGAAATGCTGCTGGAACGCCACAAAAGGAAGTCATTTTTGCATCGGATTGTTACTGGTGATGAAAAATGGATCCATTACGACAACCCCAAGCGCAAAAAATTATATGTGAAACCCGGCCAACCAGCCAAATCAACGGCAAAGTCGAATATCCATATCGCGAAGGTAATGCTCTGTATTTAGTGCTATCAGATGGGTGTGCTGTAATATGAGCTGCTAAAACCGGGTGAAACCATCAATGGACAACGCTACCGAACACAATTAATCCGTTTGAAGAGAGCAGTGGCCGAAAAACGCCCGGAATATGCGACCAGACACGAGGCAATAATTTTTCATCATGACAACGCTCGGCCCCACGTTGCTATTCCGGTTAAGAACTATTTGGAAAACACTGGATGGAAAGTCTTACCCCACCCGCCTTATAGCCCAGACCTTGCCCCTTCTGACTACCATTTGTTCCGGTCGATGCAGAACGCCCTCACTGAAATACGGTTCACATCAGAGCAGAATATCAAAAATTTGCTTGATTCATTCTTGGCTGCCAAGCCGGCGCCAAAAATTACCAGAAAGATGAGAAAAAGTCATAGCTTCAGATGGGCAATACTTTGAATAATACTATTGTACATGTTTTTCTTAAATAAACGTTCAAATTCTGAAAAAAACCGCACGTTTTTAGTTATATACCCAATATATTGCGGAGAACCGATGGAGGAGCTGAAGCATTTGCATCAGTAGTGACAGCGTAGAACCTTGCTGAAGCTAGTTCAAGGATGCAAGAGATCACTGAACGCATTCGGACGTCTAAATTCAGTGACCCATTGTCCCAAGTCCCAATGGGAGCACGGGAAATAAAATCGCCGATGAACTTGCCAGGCAAGGTTCAGAGGAGAGTTGTTTAGAACCCGAACCAACGTTGGGTCTGCCTGCGTCCTCGGTTAAGGCTTTCATTGTCTGTTGGGTCTCATATGAGCACCACTCCGGATGGCACAGTTCCCCGAGATGCATGAAGACCAAACGAATGCTTCCGGACGTCTCTAAGAGGTCAGCGGCTTTTCTGCTGTCCCTCGGCAGGAAAGACTGCAGGTTGCTAACTGGCGTCGTGACATAGCGTTACCACTTTTGCAAAGCACTTAAATGTGCTGGGCATAAGTGACACAACATCCTGCGATGTGATGATGACACCGCGGAGCACCATCTCTGTGAATGCTTGGCTTACGCTCGCATCAGGCTGCAGGTACTCGGCGCTGACGTGGTAGGCGCTAGTACTGTAGGCATCTTATCACTGAAGCGCTTACTCATCTTTCTTCGTAAGACTGAAAGATTTCATTAAAAGAAACTTTATAAAGAGTACAATGAACTAGTTTTTTGCCTAAGTGTAAATCGACTAGCACACTATCCCCATGCATACGTTTACCTGGAAATCTCGGTTGATTCCGCGTTGTCCACCATAACTTTATAAGCAAAATGTCATTCACATGTCATGTCTCAAAATTAGAGCTATTAGCAAATTCCACACCATGCACCAGATTTCCAATTAGCGCCGAAACGAATTTCACCACACAAGATTCAAACTACAATTTATGTAACGAAACTTTTTCCAAATTAGTTGAAATAACTTGACAATTGGAATAATTTGGAATAGTTTTTTAATGGCAACAAATCCATAGTCCGGTAATTAGCTCAGAAAAAGATATCCGCACAAATTGGATCACTCAAGTGCACTCACCTTGTTATCACGTTTGAAAATTTCACTTTGAAATACCGTCAAAAAGTATTAACGTCTCAGACATTATCTTTTAATTACTCTTTGCTCAAATCCGCTCATTTAATTGTAGTAATCTTCCCATCAGTCACTCGTACGTACAAATATGCATCTCATAAGTGAGAGATAAATTTTGTTTTTCGATTATATAAAACGGAATCGAAATTAAAATTTATTAGTTACTTCCTTACCTAAGCACTGCAAAAGTGTAAATTTGACTTCATTATCATTAGCCGAAATGATCGAAACGGATTCCGTCCGTTTCATTTCTCTATCACTTTCTATTTCCATTATCCATATCTTCATTTCGGATTGCCTCAGATGCTGCAGATAGATTTTGCGTTACTGATATGCGATAAATTAAATCAATTTAGTGAATAATTATGATGATTTGAATAAAATTTTGAGTTTTGTTTTTTTTCGGTTTTTTTTCGTGTTCCCTATTTTTGCGTTATCGTTGTTTTTTTTTTATTTTATGTCAGATGTAATCTTGCTAATTATATTAGCCTATTAGCCCCGTTTTGAGATACTTCTTTGCGGGAGGCTTTAGTGGTAGCTAAATTTAAATGCCATAGCAAATGAGATGCGCTCATAATTTGAAATGCCAAATTGCTTCACAACGCATTGAACTAGTTGTAAGCCATTGACGTTTTATTAATGGTAGTCATTTTCGTAAAAATTAGCTGTCAGTTTGTTATACACCTGTGACCAAAAAAATTTGCCGAATTTCCAATCCTCGAAACAATTGTCAAGGGGTTAGGCCACTCTAGAGGCCAAAAAATGGGTTTTTTTAGGACTTTTTTTTTCAGAAATACTACAAAATAAATCAAGATTATAAAAACGAATATTTATTATACATACATATAAGTGACTATATACATTAATTTTTTTGAAGCGATTAATTTCAAAGTGGCGGCTGTGCAGCGTTTTTGCGATGATGTCTCTGTTTTTTAAGGGTCCACAACCGGACAAACAGCTCCTGTAATTTTTGAATTATAATAAGCCAACATTTTTTTTTTGATTTTATACAATAACTGCTATAGAAGTACGTAGGTTTTTTTTCGAAATATTAATTTTTTTCCAAATAGCGCACTCGAAAAGTTAAAAATTTGCCTAAAAAATCATCAGATAATTGTTAATAACAAATGAACTATGCAGTATAAAAAAAACCCTACGTACTTTCATAGACAATGTATTTTTCAAGATATTTCCAATATTTCAAGTGAATCCGTTGAAAATTGTCTGAGTTACTCGTATGTTTTCGGCCAACTTGAAAAATGCAGTTTTGAGATAAACGCGTTTAAAATTCATAAGAGGCTCGCTGCCTACATAGCGGCCTTGTACTATACTTTAAAAAACAAGTACTTTGAGATATTTATAATTTATAATCTTTTGGGATATCATTTTTGAGGTCCTAAGGAACCATTGAAAGCATTAAAAAAAATAGATTTTTTTGCAAATCCTAGAGGGGTCTAAACCCTTAAAGTCGATTGGTCTTCTTCACAGCGCTCAGCGATTCGGTTTTTATCTCCTCAATTGTGTCGAAACGGTGTCCCCAGAGCAGTCTCTTGAGCTTAAAGAATGGCTAAGAGTCACACGATGCTAAATCGGGCGGATACGGTGGTTATGGAACGATATGAGTTGAATTTTTGGCAAAACGGTGCTCTTTTTTCAAGAAAGCTAGTGTTTTTGGAACCAAATGGGATTTGACTTTTTTAAGACACAAAACATATAGCAAACTAGTCTGGACTGATCCAAATGAAATGTTAACAGTATCAGCAAGGTCTCTAATTGTCAATCGATGATTTCTGAGGACCAAATCTTTGATTTCCTTGACGTGTTGCTCATCAGTTGATGTTGATGGCCGTCTAAGGCAATCCTTGTCTTGAACACTTTCTATGCCTTTTTTGAATTGTTTTTACCACTTGGAAACACTTTTTTGTGATATAGCCTGGTCACCGAAGGCCTTCTGCAACATTCACAACGTATCGCTAAATTCGCTTTCTGTTGTTCACAAAACACGTGAGTAACTAATGAACAAATGCAGATTTTGATATGAAATTTGACAAAGATGTCAGTGACAGTACTACCAACCTAAAAAAAAATATTTGCCAGAATCGAAGAGCCCGTGTATTTTAAAATTGCAATTTCAACTTATTTTTTGATCACAGACTTACATAAATAAAGAGTGAGCCAACGGCTAGAGTGGAAGTTTTCATTGAATTAAAATATATTTATTATGAAATCAATATAGAATTTTATTTATTAATACAGCTTGATATATGACAATTATAAATAGAGTACAATATTGTTTATATGATTACCATAGCTTCTGTTGCAAGCAACCATCCGAGGGTCAAAATTATCGATGAATTTTTGAAGAATAAGTGGGACAATGGCAGCAATTTCAGTTTAAAATTCATGGTTGAGACCCTGAATTTTCGCTCTATTATTGGGATAGACCTTACTCTTCGAATAACCCCACAGGAACAAGTCAATCGCATGATTTTGGAGGTCAATAAACTTCTTCTCTAATCGAAATAATGCGATCTTCAAATTTCGTACGCAATAAATTGATTGATTGATGGCTTGTGTGGGCGATAACACCATCATGTTGAAACCAGAGATTGTTCAGACTCAATTCCTTAATTTTTTCGAAAAAAAAATAAAAAATAGCCAGTCAACATGTTGCGGTAATGTTCTCCGTTCACTGCAACCGTCTCTCCAGCCTCATCTTCGAAAAAGTACGAGCCAATGATGCCGCCAACCCATAATCCGCACCATACAGTGACCTTTTTGGGATGCATTGGCTTTTCGTGAATCTCGTATGGGTTTTTCCGTCCCCAGAAACGACAGTTTTGTTTATTGACGTACCCATCCACCCAAAAATGGGCTCCATCGGAAAAGATCAAAATCAGTGACAAATTGTCCTGGCGATCCAACATCCAGTTAACAAATCGGCGACATCGTAGATGGTCCAAAGGCTTCAATTGTTGTGTAATTTGGATTTTATAGGCGTGAAAATGAAAATCAACTAAAGTGCTACTTATAAGTGAGACTCAATTGTTGACTTCGGCGACGAATTGGTTTTGAACACTTACGCTCACAGCGGTGATGTTTTGGCCGATACCGAACCATTACACGAATTCTGGAATCTGTATGGCAATTATGTTGACCGAAAAATTCAGGAATTTTACAAAATGTTACTTTTACAGATCGCCCATTGAATAACACAAATGCGTTGTTGCATGGTAAACGATTCCATGACTAAAATTGCCAAAGATTCTATGACATCTGTCAAAAAGATCAACCACATTGAATTCAGTAAATAACAGTAATTGGCAGCCAACATCCACATCATTTGTTGTGGATTGTGGTTGTGGATTTTTCTTCCAGGTCAAAATCATCGATTTCGTGTTAAAAGTAATCGGTTCACAGGCGTCCATAACGTTTTCCATTGTTGTTGTGCTGATCTTTTTTTTTAAGTCACTTGGCTCTCCATAAACGTCAAATCTCCTAATTAACATAAAAATATGGCACACATCTAAAGACGATGTTCTTCCAAAAATCAGCACCAATTGGTCAAATCAGCCTCTTGTTTCAGCACTCAATCTGAGTACTTATGTTCATCCCCTTGTATGTAGGCATGAGCTCTGGTATTAATCGTATCTTCTATGGATATGAATGCAATCCAGATTCAAAATGAACGTCATAGACTAGACAGTCCTGACTCTTTAACCACACTTCCACCGATATTGTCTACCAAACGAACACTACATTGACACATAGGGTTTACTCTACCCACAACACTTCTATTCTCTTCGGACTAAGTCATTTGTTATGAATTGTTTGCTGTGTCAGTTTGTTATTTTGACCATAATCAGCACAATTGAAAAGCGATCCATTTTTACAAATAATATCTCGCAAGCTATCATCTAACACCAAGTGACGCAATGTTGTCGGCTGTCAGAATGATATATGTAGTAGAGGCATCCTAAAATTCGAAAAAAACAACACGTTCTTTCAGTGAAGTGAAATATAGACCCCAAGGTCAAGTAGAACTTGCTTTGATTCACTCCTTGGTTACGTTTGTATATATTAGGTGCGAAACTAAGGTCAAAAGATGGCTCCAGCTGGTCGATTTTGACATATCCAAAACGTCATCAACCAAGCTTAGGCATACGGTAAACAAACCGTTTTGACACATTAGTGATTTTGCCTTGGCGTCATATACTTTTGGTTGTGTGAAAATGTCTGATTTTGCGCCAAGTAATGCGTGCCATTTGCGGGAAGTATTGATTTTCTTCTTTCATTCGAAGAAAACGGCGGCTGAAGTGCATCGAGAGCTCCAAAAAGTTTACGGAGATGCTGCTCTAAGTGTTAAGAACATGCCGTGATTGGTTGCGTCGCTTGAAAGACGGTGATTTCAATGTTGACGACCGTTCGCGTGAAGAAAGGCCAAAATTCTTCTCGAAGACGCTGAATTGGAGGCCTTGCTCAATGAGGATCCATGCCAAATGCAAGAAGAGCTTGCTTTAGTATGAGGAGTTACCCGCCAAGACATTTCCAAGTGATTGCAGGCGAGCACTGCCCGAAAAACGGACACAAAACGAGTAGAGGCACGAAAAAGTGATTCTAGAGCATGACAACGCTCGGCCTCACGTTGCCAAATCCGGAAATGCTCAAATGGGAAGTCCTATCCCACCCGCAATATTCTTCAGATATTGCGCCTCCTGATTATTACTTGTTCCGTTCGATGATACATGGTCTGGCTGATCAGATATTCCGCTCATATGAAGACATCAAAAAATGGCTTGATTAGTGGATAGCCTCAAAAGATGAACACTTTTACCGTAACGGTATTCGAGCTCTGCCAGAAAGATGGGAAAAAGTTGTAGCTAACGATGGGCAATACTTTGAATGATTCATTTGTAACCAATTTTTTCACAATAAAGTTGCATTTTCATAAAAAAAAAAATGCTATAACTTAGTTGCGCACTTAATAAGTTCCCTCTTTTCACCAGCTGAGACATTTGTAGTCTGCTCGGACCGGCTTTTCCTGCTAAATTCGATTTTCTTTGATTTTGAATTGGTGTATTACAATACTTATTTACCTAGGTGGCGCTACAGTTTGGGGTAAAACTGGGCCTCAACTAAACAGCCTCTTCAGTTTTTTTTTTTTTTTTTTTAAGAACTTAACAGTCAAGTGGGTATGAATACACTTATAATACCTCAGCATGTTTTTTAGAAAATAGGATAAATAGAGAAAAAAAGATGTTTGGACTCAGTGGTTATTTCGCTCCATATGGGTGGCATCCAATATTTAATTAGGAGACTAAATTCTTAGTGGAAGTTGGCTTGATGTTGATTTCTGGTCAACTGCTCGTCTTACTTGATTTTCGTCAACTGAAAAAATGGATGATATGTCTTTCGGGCAAGGCTGGGATTCGAACACCGAACCTTCCGATTTGGAAGCCAGTCCACTACCACTTGAGCCACGGCCACCCACGGTCGGTCTTTAGGTAACTGCCTCCGGTTGCGCACTCTAAGTCGTTCTCTTCTTCTTGTGCGCGCCACCTAAGGTAAAGTTTTTCTCTATTGCGTTCTCCCTCTGGGTTAGATTCGAAGACTCTGCGGGCCGGAGCATTGGTATCCATTCGCTCTATGCATATAAACAGTTCTTGGTTGAATCCTCTCCTCTCTCGAAACGACTGAGAATAATATCTTCATCCGCTTTCAATAGAGTCCATACTTCAGCGCCATAAAGTAGGACTGAGATGATCAAGGTCTTATACAGAGTCTCTTTCGTTTTTCGGGATAGGGCCTTACTCCTCAATTGCCTTCTTAGCCTTAGAAATAGCGATTAGCAAAAGTGATTCTTCGTTTTATTTCTGCTGAGGTCTTTGTTGGCAGATTTTATAGCAGAGCCGAGATAGACAAAGTCCTTTACTATCTCGAAATAATATTTCTCGACTGTGACGTTCTGTCTAATTTGTCGATGTTGTGTGTTCCTTCTTGTTGACAGCAAATACTTGGTTTTGCCCTCATTTACCGTTGTACCCATTTTAGCAGCTTCCATTAAAATAGTAGCGAAAGCATCGGTGACTGCCCGTTGAGTTCAGCGAATTGTAAGTCAAGTTTTTATAGTTCATCAAAGAAGATCTTTGTTTACAGAGGCGAGAAACCTCTCAATTATACTTGCCACGATTATTGGGTTACAGAATTTAGAAAGATTGTGCCTCCATTGTGAGCAAATTCAAGTATAATGTAAAAGAAGTCACGTTGCAGCGCGTCACCTTGTCTAAAACCTTCTGTGACGTCAAAGGTCTTGGTTAAATCGTTACCGACTTTAACGGACGAATTTTGAAAGAATGCCAAAACTAGACATGGCTCTATATAGCTCGTCTCTATAAACGCTGTCATATGGCGCCTTAGAATCGATGAAGAGATGGTGGATATCGATTTGGAGTGTGTGAAGATTTGGTCGATTGTGGGCTTTCCTGGTCTGAAACCGTAGTGATAGGAACCAATCAGGTTGTTGACGAAGGGTTTCAGATATTTACATAATATGGCAGATACGATCTTGTAAACAATATCGAGAAGACTTATGCCTCTATAGTTGGCGCTGTTGCGGTGACCTCCTTTTTTGTGTGTCGGACAAATGGTACTTACTTACATTTCATTCATAAAGCATACACTCTTCTGATCAGATGTGAGAAATGAGTTGGTGTATGCTCTCCATACAGTCATTTCCAGCAGCTTTGAATACTGCGGCCGGTAAGCCCTCAGGTCCAGCTGCTTTATTGGATTTCAGCTCAGATATTATTATCCTTACTTCGTTCTGGTCACGTGGGCAGAAGTTTTGGTTATCATCGTCTAAGTTGAATGGTCTATTCTGCCTGACGGCGGGATTTCGAGCTTCTTCGCCATTATACAGTCTGCAGAAACGGTGACTATGACTACGAAGTTTTCTTCTTTATCTCTACAGGCCTTGCCTTGATACGTTCTTTTTACCTCTTGGTAAAACTTCCGAACGTTATTCCTGGAGTACAAACTCTCAACATCTTCGATTGCGTGCTTTTCGTAGTCGTTTTTCTTTTTCTGGAGTAGTCGATGTTTCTCCCATTTCTTCTGCTCGTAGAGCTCAAGAGCGTCTCTGGCCCTTGGTTGCAGCGCCGATTTATATACTTCTTGCTTAGCTTGCCGGCATTTTTCATCAAACCAGGGATTTCTTGGTCGTGGTCGGGTGAAACACAGCACATCAGTTGCGGCGTCTCTGATGGCACGTTGGCAGCGTTCCCATTTGTCTTCAGCACTTGGTGCTGGAGTAGTTGAGAGATTTCGGGATACGTGTTCGGCGGAGATTCTGGCGGTCTCCCGCGATTATAACTTTTCTACCTTTATATCTTCTTACATTAGTTCTGCTTTGTTGTGGTCCTTGAGAAATCCGCATTCGTACCTTGGCTGCAACAAGGTGGTGATCCGAGTCAATGTTGGTTGCCAGAAGATTCGGACGTCCGCAATACTGGAGGCATGTCTTTCGTCCATTGCAGTCTGATCAATTTGATTCAAGGTCACAATGGAGGCCACCATGATCCCCTTACAATCCATTGCTTTTAAATAAAAATTCGCTGGCTATATGCGACCAATTCAATGCTATGATTGCTTAGGTGTGTTCTTGGCTGGTTCTCTCATATTGATTTTCATTTCAGATACGGCTTCTATGTATAAGACGACTTCATGGTCGCAGGTAATTACTTTCCAAATTCGTTGTTAAACCTAACCCATAGCTTCTCCAGATCTTGGATAACAAACTAAATACCGCTTTTGCTTTTATAGCTTTATTCCTAACATCTAACTCCGTAAAGTGTTTTTTTAATACAATACTACGGCGGTCAAATTGTGAGGCCGACGTGATCAATGTAGGACCTGGAAGTAAGACCAACATCAGGTGCTAGACAATCATTCCTGTCCTCCAATCTTCTGGGAAGTCATCCTTTCCATGCCTTCTCTATGGGTGATTGTATTTGTTGATGTTATGCTTTATGAAGCTCAGAAAGAATGCCATTAATAGGCTCAACCTGGCAATAGTAAGGCCACTAGGAAAATTGCTGATAAGCCGGTTTTTGGCTATGGGCTTGAGATGGACTACCCGATTCACTTTTTATCCTATGTGTTCCTCGATTTTGTGTGTATTGTAAATTCTTGAACTTTGGCCTACGAAATGACAGTTCGTGTACATTGGTGTCACTGCATCTATTATCAAGGCAAAATTCTCCTTGTCACCCGCAACATTTAAAAATCACTAATCTCCGATTAGTTACACAGATAGCGTCATTTGATCTAGTTGTGTTAACAACAGAGTTCTGGACTATGACTGAAACCTTGCGGCAGTCCATCTGATTTTTTAACTATAAGCTCTAAACGAAGCTACGCAAGAATTTTTAAAGTCATTCCATTTGATCGAATATTTGGTGAAATGTCTATCAGATAAAGTACGTGGGTTTCAACATACCATGTCCTAAGTCCTCCATTGGCGTCGTAAGTAGAGGTTGTCTGTATTTCCATCCAAGATAAATGTGATGCTCTACACGTCAATAAATTCAACTTAGGCATTTGTGTTTTTTAGCCATAAATCTCTACTTTTACATAATGACAAGATCTTCCTTAGCCACACGCCTTAGGTTTTTGCTTAGTATGCAACATTTTATCTCATATCGACAGCTGAATACGCTAGAAGATGGCCTTAATGTGAGGCTGAAATGAACAGTCAGTTCGGTCTATTATTTAACTCCACTATGAGTTGGTGCACATCATCGTCTTCTGTTTAATTGGTTTGCAATGTATTGCCCGACGATTTATATCACTTTTCTTTGCCACTAAACACTACAGAGCATAATTTCAAATTTCAGATTAGAATCACTCTCAACCATAGGCCGCTACTATCATGATAAATTTCTTATACAGATCAACCTTTCTGAGAAGCCAACATACATCTCGGGATCTAGAGAATTGTGGAAAGCATTGTCTGTCTCATTATACCTTGAAATACTTTAACTATCTCATATAATCACCAGCTGCACGGTCATCTAACCATCATACACTGTAGTCCCTTGACCCATATGTTAACATTTTGAAACTCTAAAACCTTTGCTCATTCACCTCTTTATAATAGTCAAGCAATTAACCAATTAGCCATAAACTGAAGCGTGCTTCAAGTGAGTATTCTTTACAAAACAAAGTTTAGCATGCAAATTAGCTAACTCCTGACTCACACGCAGCTTCATGCACTGACGCTAACTCTACATTGGAGAAACTAATTACTTGGTATTCATATGAAACTCCCCTTTATTCTCCGATTATCATGTTTAAAGTTCAACCAAACAAAAACCATCTCCAAAGTGTCATAACCCTGCCAGGTGCCCGTTGTGATTGCAAACCCTGACTCTGGACTATGAGTTCGTTTTCACCCATCATTTGCATCTGTCGCTAATGAGCAAGAAAAACATCTAAAACCGAACATAAATCTACGGTTTCAGTAGTGGTTTCAGAGGACTGTCTACGAGCATCGCTCCTATTCCGGAAGTGATACAATTCGGAGTTCATGACTTGGCAGGCAAAAAACCATGAGGAAGGAAATTGATGCACGACATAGCCTACCACGATCTTTCAACGATCTTCCATATCTCTGTTGCACGATAATTGAATGTGAACATTGACCTGTGTACGTTCAGTAGCAAGCCGTCTTCAACAATGGCATCGATTTCCAATTCACCAACAGCAGATATTCGTTCGAGTACGATGAGGAAGCTTCAAGACTCTGCACCTTTACCAATGACTACCATGATCAGCGACGATCAGTGTGACTCTACAAAGACAAACAGAGACGAACTCTGAATGAAATAGAAAGCGTCTGTATGAGGAAAGAGAATAATGGCCGGGCAGACCTTTTGTGGGATCGTGCACAGTACCGTGCTCGTTGACGCGGCAGAATAGACGTAAAAAAAACCACTGCCCTATTGATGAGTCGAGTAAAATTGGCTGTTTGCCAGGCGTAAATATTTGAGGCCTAAACGTGTCCGCAGAGAAAGTGAAAACACTTTACAACCAAGTGCCAAGGTTCACGTCTCAGTTGATTTCAGTTGAAGCTGGTGCTGAAGGTGGAACCCCACCTAGAGCTCCGTGGTTTGTTTGCGCGCGCGTTTTGTTTACGAAAAAAAAGTTTGTGTTACGAGTATTAAGAATTGTTGGTTGACTGAATCAAGGTTGTGGCATGGTATTGTTTGGGTTCACTTTCAAATCTATTGACTGCTTCCTGATTCAATGTGAAGACCTAACGTGTGATGTGCATAAGTAATGGCTAAAAGTTGGTTACACTACACATTTCTACACGTCAAATCGGTTGCGGTGGATGCGTTTAGTTAGTTGTATGTTGAGGCAATCTATATTCAGGGCGCGTTTTAACAAAATTTTGTTTCTTCCATTTCTTTTGGTACGAGTAATAACGAAATTTCTCTTTCCTTTTCTTCCAGGTCAAATATATTTGGACAAGTGGTCGCATTTGTGATTTCAAGGGATGCGAACGTCCAGATCTTCAACCCACATCCATCAATGGCTGGTTCTGGACTGCTACTCTACAAAAACTCGCCCCAACAACTGAACGTCAACAGGGTGATTGGTCACCAACCGGTGGAATTGGCCTTCCACAACCCGATAACCGTGAATTGAAACAGGGTGGTGCTCCCGAAAACTGTGTTGCTCTGTTGAATCAATTCTACAACGATGGTGTCAACTGGCATGACGTCGCCTGCCATCATAAGAAACCATTCGTCTGCGAGGAGAACGATGCTTTGTTGAAGTATGTTCGTTATACAAACCCAAATCTTCGTGTTTAGGGAGTTCCAGGTGCTTGATAAGACGAGTCTTACAAAAAGTCGAACAAACTTAATTAGGAATTATTAATTTTTTTTTTAAATATTTTTGTTAAAGAAACAGAAAAAGTGTAGAGCATACCAAAAATGATTGTAAACTTGTTAATGTGTTAAGTTAACCGATTTTTAATTTTATCATCTTCCTTCTTTTTTTTTTTACTGATAATTTTCAAATCCTTCTGTGACTATCTCGCTATTCTAATTCTATTTGAATGCTAAGAAAAAAAGAAATGATGAAGAGAGAGATCTTATTAGAGTACGAAATTCAGTGTGAGTGGTTCCGGAGTGCTCGCGATTGATCTGAGAAAGGCGAAGCCATTTTAATAATACGAAGCATTTTCGAAAAGGGAGGAATGTTACAGAAACGAAGAGGTACAAGTACGTCGTCCTTTTCTTTTTCATTGCATTAGATTAATTTATCTCGTAATGTTACAATATTATGATTTTTTTTTATATGTATATTAAATAATTTATGATTTCGAAATAAACCGATAAAAAACGAACTAAATTTGAGAGTTTTCTTGAAGAAGGATTTTCTACTTTTTCTTTTATCAACTGTTGAAATATATAACGTGTTTAATTACAACTATTGTTACATATTTCTCCCACGTATCTACATTGCTCCTGCGCCGCTTCTGCAGGCCTTAGAACCATTCTACAGGCCACTCTATTTTGGATTACGTGGTATGTTAGTCAGGGCAAACGGTAGCTGGAACTTGAGCCGGTGGGGTGAAAAGTAACGTATGTGGGAATGAAAAAAATTTTTTTTTAAATGGTTTTTATTTTATTCAATATAGTCCCCTTTTAGTTTGATACACTTATTCCAGCGATTTTCCAACTTCTTGATCCCGTCCGTAAAGTAATTTTCTGTCTGCAAAATACTCCTCCGTGGCGTCGATGATTTCCTCGCGTGAGCTGAATTTCATATTGATGAGCCATTTTTTGAGGTTTGATAAGAAGTAATAGTCCGAGGGATCCAAATCCAGTTACCAATCGACGCCAAAAGTCCGCCCGATTCCGCATCGGCAAGTCCAAACAATCTCGCGTTCGTGTTTTTGGTCATACGCGGCACCCAGCGGCAGGATAACTTTTTCATATGCAGAATATTGCCCAAAATATGGCGTGTGCGCTCAGTACTAATCTTTGTGGTATCTGCTAGCTGGCGCACCTTCACTTTCCGGTCAGCTAACACCATTTCATGTATTTTTTTGACATTGTCTTCTGTAACCGCATCGGAGGGCCTGCCGCTGCGGACTTGACCGGTAGTGGAGTTGCGGCCACCACGAAACTCTCGAAACCAATATTTGACGGTGTAATCTGACGGAGCATTAGCCCCATAATATTTATCAAACTTTTCTTTTGTTTCCTTCGCCGTTTTGCCTCTCAAAAAATAATGTTTTATGAGAGAACGAAAATCGTTTTTGTCCATACTCAACATGATGCCAAACATGTCAACAACAATCAGCTGTCAAAACAAAACTAAAGACAGTATCGCACTTTAGTTTGGCATGTCTGCCTAAATATGAACGGACTTCAAGGCACCATAACCTTTTTTGCAGTAGCAGCGCATTTTGGCGGTCAAGAAGGTTATTTTTCACCCCACCCAGTAATTTTGACCAGATTTTCTGACGACCTACGTTGAAGACCAGGTGATTTGCTCAGCCTGAAAATTCTCTACTATCGGTTTCTTAATATGGAGACTTCGGCGGATGCGCGTGCTTCTTATAAAATCACGTATTGTTACATCCGCTGACATTCGTAGCATTTTCATGTCTGTCGCTGTCGTTTTTCTTTTATATTTTTCGTACAAGAGTTGTGTTTTATTCAAAAGTGCTTAGCCACTTTTCCACACGAAACAAAAACAAAATCAAAAGTGGGAATAATTTAGTTCACTTTCAAAAGTGAGGCTAGATTTACGAAAGATTTGAATTATAGATGTCACAACATACAACTAGAGGGCATTTATTTGTTACCTGAAGCTTGGCAGCATCCCGTTTCTCCCTATTCTGGGATGTGTTCGTGGATCAACTGATGTTTTGAAAGAGCAAGTCAATAATGAACTTTCTTTTGGGCTTTTTACACTTGGGAAAAATAGTCATTTTTCTTCTACCCAAAAAGGAACTTGCACCTTTTTTAAAATTAGTGTGTGCGAAGGTGCTTATTTGCTTTCAAAACTGCTTTCAAAATGCCACCAAATCTCCAGTTTATCAGAGAAAATATTAAGGAATAAACAACATATGTTTGTGAAAAAGCAGCTAAATGCTTTTACTTTTGATTTCTATTGGGTTAACTGGGTTGGGTTGGGTTGGGTTAATTTAATTTAATTAATTTTTTTATGGCTTGATATTTAATCTTTAAAACTAAAATCTTCATATAAAACTGAAGCAAACGCACTAAATGAAATTTAAAGTACGATTGAATTCGTCCAATGGAAAGCCACTCAAAGCGACTTTAAAACCAAAACTGCGAACATAGCCGCGAGATTTTCTGAAACGTCAAAAGTGAGTATAAAAGTGAGTTAGAGCGTTTTTTGGAAAAGTGGATACGCAGTTTTGAATAAAACACGCCTATTGTCCAACATTGCGATGCGTATGTAGAACAGGACGAACGTCTGTCGTATATAACAAACCCTCGAGTTTAAGCCACAAACATTTTCGCATTTTCAGTCACAAAATACGTCGGAGTTTCCACGCAATTTGAGCCATCCCATATTGACTCCGTTGCAATGTGACTTGGCAGCACTCTGCGCAAACGTCACGTCCTCTTTGCCAAACACCAGAACCAACGTCTCCCATCTGTCATTTAACAGACATCAATATCAATTAGAATTAAAGTTTTTTTCCTTTAGAACTTAAAAGAGACTGGGTGGTGCCCAAGAACAATTATTTTAGTTTCTGGAACGCTTACTGGCTTCTACAAAATACGATTTTTTTTTTTTGTACCCGCCCCGACTTACAATTCTAAAATAATTTGGGAACATCCAAACACGTTTTGATATCCATATAGGGTTCGACAACTTTGGAACACGTTTCGACATCCATTGAAATCTGAGTAAACATAACTCCTTTTGGATTTTTGTGTTTCTTGGCGTGACAAGAATCTTTGATGGCCATTGTAATTCGATTCCGAGAAAGACCTGTATGGCTCTGTGGTGATATAAGAATGATGTTACATCAGGTTCTCGTGCAGAAAGAGGACCAGGTTGCACAGAAGTTTCTCTGGCGCGAAGTGTTTGCGCTGCTTGTTATAACTTTCGGCGCATTGTGTTCCTCAACCTTGGGAAACTACCTCAAAAACAGAAACGCAAATCGTTGTACATATAAAAGATCACCCGGAAGCTGTACAGGCTATCATTAGAAATACTTATGGTTACAAAGCGTCGACACTGAGGAAGAGATGATCGGTTAGACGCATCCATGGCGAAGGTTGGTTCGAGATGAGGAAGTGGTCATTAATTTGAAAAATCATCTTGGCAGCTTTAACGGGATCAACAATTTAAATTGGCAAAATTCAACACTGTATCCTTCGCATGGATGTATTAACATTCTTTGAAAAATTCGCAAAGGAGGTCTTCGATGAAACCACATTTCCAACCAAGCATCAGTTTCTGCAAGTGGTTATGACTATATTTGACCCTCTTGGCTTTTTGGGATTCTATGTCATTTACGCTAAAGTCATCCTTCGGATCTAAAGCCACTGTGGTCGTGGCTCAAGTGGTAGTGGACTGGCTTCCAAATCGGAAGGTTCGGTGTTCGAATCCCAGCCTCGCCCGAAAGACATATCATCCATTTTTTCAGTTGACGAAAATCAAGTAAGACGAGTAGTTGACTAGAAATCAACATCAAGCCAACTTCCACTAAGAATTTAGTCTCCCCATTAAATGTTGGGGAGTGAAATAACCACTGAGCTCAAACATCTTTCTTTCTCTCTCTATCCCATTTTCCAAAAAACTTAACACATGCTGAGGCGTTATAAGTGTATTCATACCCACTTGAGTGTTAAGTTCTTTTTTTTTTTTAAAAAAAAAAAACTATATTTTGCATTTGCCAGGAAGAGGCCTTTTTAAAAGAACTGTCATGCTTGCGGTCTGGAATCATGGTGAATCATAAAAGCTTTATTTTCAAGTGCTCCCCATACGTCGATGACTTTGGTATCCTGCATCTCCAGGGCCGAGTGGATTTGGTCCCAAAAGTGGCGATGAGCGTCAAACGTCCAATCATACTGCCACTATTCACTAGGTTTCTCGCCAAATAACTGACTTCTATCACAGAAAGTTTCACCACTATCACAATAAAATAGTTGTGAACGAGATGCGCCAGCGACTCTACATAAATGAGTCCCGTTCCTCCAAGCATGGGGGACTTAACATATCCCTCGAACGACTGGCAGTATTCTCGATGCCGTTTACATTTACGGACGTGGATTACTTCGGGCCCTTGGATATAGTGGTTGGTCGACGCCGGTAAAAGCAATGGGGTGTGCTCTTTACGTGTCTTAAAACTCGAACAACGCATATTGAGATCTCGCCTTCACTGACAATGGAGTCGTTCCTGCTTGTGCTAAAGCAGTTCCTCAGCCAACGTGGAGTTCCAAGATGCATTTTGTCAGACAACGAGCTTTCGTTGAGCAAGTCGCATTCTGGTGAAAGAAATTAAGAAGGTGTCGGCCGATCATCTAACGCAGAAGTATCCCAATATTGAGTGGTCGTTCATACCACCGGTTTCACCTCATATGAAAATGGAGGTGCATGGGAAATGATGATTCGATCCACTCAATATTGACGGACATAATGTACGAGAGTTGTTTGCATGAAAACGTTTTGGGAGCAACACTGGCCGATAATGAACGTATTTTAAATTCACGTCCCCTGGCATATGTTCCTCTTGACTCACCTGAATGTGAAACACTCACTTCAAATCACTATTTGATTGGAAACTCAAATTTTATCAGAGAGCGTAGTAGTGTGGACAACAGTGGATCCGAACTGCGTATGAATTTTCACCTAACAAATCAACTAGCAAATCAATTCTGGAAGCGTTGGGTACGCAAGTACTTGTCAATCATAACTCTGCGCACTAAGTGGTTTCAGCCAACACCGTATCCAATCGCTTTGCAAAATGTGGTAATTGTCGTCGATGAAAATACCAAGAGATCACATGGAGAAAGGGAATCGTCGAGGTTCTAAAATTCTCAAAGGATGGTAAGGCTAGCAGCGCAGAGGTTAAAACTATCAATTGGTTGCTAGCTCTGTTGTCAAGTTGACAACGATGGATGTGAAGGGGGTAGTTGTTACGCAAGAGGACGCGCAGCACTTACGAAGGGAGTGTTGTGACGTAACTTGGCCGCCTTCTGGGCAAACGGTGAGCACTCCTTGCCAAACACCAGAACCAACGTCTTCCATCTGTCATTTGACAGACATCAATTAGAATTAAATTTTAAATTATCTTTTCCTTTGGAACTTGAAAGTGACTGGGTGGTGCCCAAGCACAATTATTTTAGTGTCTTGAACGCTTACTGGATTATACAAAATACGTGTTTATTTTTTCTGCATCCGGCCCGACTTTTCAACAGATTCTATGTGCGATATTATCATCGCAATTTCCTTGGTGGTTATCAACAGGGCCTAAGTATTTAAATTGTTTGCACTTTGGCATGATGACTCTTCTAAATAGAAGTCAGGAGTTGGATCTGCCGCTTCGGAAAACCGACAATGCAGAAATTCAGTCTTAGTAACCGGGCCTATCTCCAATTATTCAGACTTTCTTAAAGTGCTATAGCTCCATTGCCTATAATAGCGTGAAAAGAAGAGAAGATGTTCTGTACTCGTTGGTGTGCTCCTTCAATAGAAAATATTGCGCGACATTAAAAAGCAACGAACGTTTTACACTGCCTTGGTGTACTCCAACTTTAATTTCGAATTATCCGTGCCGACTTCCGATTATTACCCACACTTCGGAGAGTTTATGGTAATCGAGTCCGACCGCACGACCCCGGTTATTCTTTTTACAGCTTAACTAATCTTGGCTTCCGTAAAATCTGCTGTTTGCTCCAATATACTTAGATGGGAACCTATTTCCGTTTGCTGCCACCGCTGCAGTATGTTATCAAGCGACGTTCTTACTTAATAAATAGCTTAGTACATGTTGAAGTAAAAGTTTATTGGCGAATGAAATTTAAAAAGATGGCACATTTGAATTCTGTTGTAACGTACAAGAAGTGATACCAACTTTCAATATCATATGAACAACTAGATTGTGCCATACACGTTGGGTATTGTCAGCTATTTTCAACAGTACGAGTATATCCTTTCCCGTTGCGTATTTCGTTCCGAAAGCATTTCTTCCATGGCAGTCTTCCTATTAGTAGTTCGATTGCCTGAATGATTGCCTCCCTTGATATTCCATTTACTAGCTCATTAAAATTGCACCAAAATTTATATAATTCTCCACTTCGGTGAGTAGGGGCTAACAATATTCCACGTTTCGTATTCAAATGTCGCTTTCATTGCCATAAGTCGGTGACCCATTTTTGATACGCTTTCGATTTTATCTAATAGCTGTCAAGATGAATCCGACTCCATTCTATTTTGGTCCGTTCCGTAGTAATTCATTTTATACGTTTTCGTCTGTAAGTTTAAGTAGCGGAACCCGTTTCTGACATTTCGCTATTTGCTTTCTTAAACGCATATTATATTGATTTTTCGGTTCCGTAGTACGTTTTCTATTATTTCTAAAAAGCATAATTTTGTTAGCTCCGGGAAACCGTTACTGCTGTGCAAAAGAAGTACCCGGCGGGGTAGTGTATTCATATACGTTTACATTCATGATGTCGTGCTTCTGTACTATTCTCTATTCATCTGTATGGCGCTAGTATGCGCGAATGTATGAATGTCTACACGACTTTTCTTTTGCCCCACGGTTAGTCTCCAGACGTGGCAACCCGGTCACGCATACAGACTTTGAAGAGTTACATAATCTATTAGTGCACCTAGTTAGGCACTTTATATACATATGATTTTTTCACATTTAGTCGCCTTTTATAACAAGCAGGGGAACGCACTGCGGCAATATTTTAGAAGCCTCAGTCTATAATTTGCATTGGATAGATTTGCATTGCTAACCAAAGCCTATAACCAGATTTCTGTATGGCGTCAGAAACTCCTGTCCCTTGAGCGGCTCTGGAATATTCAGACGACCTGTTTGAAGTCCTTGAGTTTTTGAAAACGAAGCCCTCCATTATCTCCAACATCAATGTTGAGGAACCTGCGTTTATAAGTAAAGGAATCGAATACAGAATTGTATGGAGTTGTTATTAATTGTCATATCAATCCACCCACTTT
Source organism: Volucella zonaria (assembly GCA_963966105.1). Taxonomy (NCBI): domain Eukaryota; kingdom Metazoa; phylum Arthropoda; class Insecta; order Diptera; family Syrphidae; genus Volucella; species Volucella zonaria. The sequence goes on along the minus strand of OZ014530.1, from coordinate 40,404,346 downwards.
CCTTTTCAGAAATAAGCAAAATACCCTAATGGCCAACGTATTATTAAAAACATGAGCTTCACTAATTTTTCGTCGCTTGCTGTAGATTTTACTTATCATTTTGGACACCTCATCTGTACACAAACCATTTCGTATCTGACATTGGCTGTCATTTCTCCGGCATATGTCAAAATAAATTTCTGTTGCTCGGATTTGTTTTTTTCGAATTTTTACACAAAACTCTCGCCCTTAATCATGGATATTGGTGAGCTTTTATCGTTTAAGGTAAATCCTACCAATCCTATCCTCTTTCCCAATTTAATTCAACTCTTCCATCATTTCAGCCAGAACAAACTCCTAAACGTTCTCACGATGATGACAGCGATTTCTCCGACTTGTCCACGACCAAAAAAGATGAAAAATCTAAAAGAATGCGTCGCATTGCCCAGGCCAAAGAAGCTGCCGATTTTGTTAAACCTCCTCCAGTACCTTTGAATGCTGAACTGCAACTAACCGAGGAAGAAAAACTGAACATTGTCAAGTACGTTGAGAATGAAGAAATCGATGGAGATGTACTCGATGAGGTTGGTCTCAAGAAATTAATCCTCCTTTTCGAGAAGAAAAACTTGAAGAATCAAGAAATGCGTATCAAGTTCCCGGATAATCCTGAAAAATTTATGGAAAGTGAATTGGATCTACACTCTGTTGTGGAAGAACTAAAAGCAGTGGCAACAGTTCCAGATTTATATCCAGTTCTGGTGGAACTACATGGTGTTCCAAGCATATTAGAGTTGTTAGCTCATCCGAATTCCGATGTCGCTGTTGCGGTAGTGGATCTATTGCAGGAGTTGACCGATGTGGACATTTTGGGCGAAAGTCGTGAAGGTGCTGAAGTACTTTTGGAGGCACTTCGTAAACAGCAAGTGTGCGCTTTGTTGGTTCAAAATTTGGAACGACTAAATGAAACAGTAAAAGAGGAAGCAGATGGAGTACATAACACATTGTCTATCATTGAAAATCTAACAGAAATGAACGCGGACTTTACCCGCGAAGCTGCTGAGCAAGGACTACTTGTATGGATCCTAAAGAGACTTAAGCAGAAGACACCCTTTGATCAGAATAAATTGTACTGCAGTGAGATTCTGTCAATCCTCATCCAAACAGACAATGACAACAGATTGATGCTGGGCGATAGTGATGGAATTGATGTCCTTCTGCAGCAATTGGCTGTGTACAAAAGACATGACCCAGCGTCCACCGAAGAGCAGGAGTTCATGGAAAATTTATTCAACTGTTTGTGTTCAGCACTGATGACCAAAGAAAATCGTGATCGGTTTTTGAAAGGAGAAGGCTTACAGCTGATGAATTTGATGCTTCGAGAGAAGAAAATGTCGAGAAATGGTTCATTAAAGGTGTTGGATCATGCCATGTCCGGTCTAGATGGGAAGGAGAACTGTAATAAATTTGTGGACATCCTCGGACTCAGGACAATATTTCCACTGTTTATGAAGACGCCAAAAAGGAACAAAAAGCGTCTGCTAAGCTCAGATGAACACGAGGAGCATGTTATGTCAGTTATTGCGAGTATGCTAAGAAATTGCAAGGGAGCCCAGAGACAACGTCTGTTGGCAAAATTTACAGAAAATGATCACGAGAAGGTCGACAGGTTGCTGGAGATGCATTTAAAATATTTGGAGAAGGTTGAGGCGATTGACAAAGAAATTGACCAACAACCAAAGGTGGGACATTTAGAAAATGTAAAATAAGAGTAGTGATGGATGTTTCCTTTCTTTGCAGGACCCCGATTTTGATGAAGAGGAGGAAATTGAAAACAACTACATAAAACGACTGACAGGAGGCCTTTTTACACTGCAGCTTATCGATTACATCATCCTTGAAGTCAGTACAACATCAGACACAGTGAAGCAGAGAGTGTGCCAAATTTTAAACCTCCGAGGAGCGTCTATGAAGACTATTAGGAGCATTATGAGAGGTATAATGAATAATGACTGTGTACGTAATGTATGAGCGTAGGCGGTCCGTGGCATAAGGCCTACTCTGCAGGTGTCCACGTATAACCCTTGAGACGTTCTGCCTACGTAATGTCATGACTAGGAAGTAAGTCTCTTAGTCTATTCAAGTCCCTAAAGGGATTAGGAGAGAATTTGAGTGACCAATGAAGTTATTTTCTCGAATTCTTTATTTTTTCTTACTCGACGTCTATATGAAATGTAACCTTAGTTTGGACCTCAAGTGGCACGTACCCTTCGTCGTCATGAAGTCAATGTCTTCAAACTCGTTAGGTATACTGATCCCACAACTAAAAGTCTAGCTTAGATTAGACATGTAGTTGACCAGTTTCTCTTGAAAAACACTTAAAGTGGGGCAGCAATATTAAGATTGAAAAACATACGAGTATAATAGGGATTGCAATGGACGGATACGCTGATTAGAACCATAGAGACTGCAAATGTCAATGCTGTTATTTAGAACTCCCTAATTCTCGCAGCAAATACAACATTCTGCATAACGTCGATCTTTAATCTCTCTGATCAAATGGCCCTCCATCACCCCTTAAAGATGAAAGAGTGCTCAAACTACTTTTTTTCTTCTTTTGGACTTGTGAGAGGCCCTTTCAGAAGTCAAATTTCCATTTATCTGTCGCGTCTGTAACCCACTTGAAGGTGTTCTGGCCCCTAGCTTCCCAAGTGGCGTTGTCCTTTAAGTGGAATCCATAGCGACGCTTCAATTAGGGGAATGTAAGTTTTTTTTTTTTTATTACCGTCGGTCGAAAATTGCGAATCGTAGTGTCTGTAAGTATAAGAGAACTCCTGAAGTGTGTATCTATATCGATTCCCAGATGTCCCTGTTGCTTCCCAACTCAGCTAATGGTCACTTGTGTGTGTTTCCTGAGGTCTATCTTTCCCATTTGTTAGCCTGTCCACCTTTACTTTAGTTCATGTTCTATATTTTTGTTGTTTCATGCGCCGGACGTGCGCATGACGTTGGAATGTAAGATTCTTCGAGTAACTTTCGATCTAGATTGCGTTGACGGGTTTTGGAGGAGAATATATGACATAATAGCGAGTTCTAAGAGTTGTAGTTGCATGTAGAGCGAAACAATACAGGAGTTAACACCCTGGCCAGATTCTTATCCGAACGGACAACTAATTAAAGAAAACTTCACCTTAGGTGGAGCGCACGTGTGGAATGTAACCTTGACCTACTTTGAGTGCGCAGCTGAATTGAATTGGCCACGGACCACACCAGTTAGAGTGATAGGGCACGTCTAAGTGCGAAAAGCTATGCAATTTATAGAGGATGTGTAGTGTCAAACGAAATAATCGATGTTGTACCGCTCCAATTTATGCGAAGAGATTGTCATAATGCGGAGATGAAACCTTACTGTCATACTCTACTATTAGCTCTACGAAGATGAAATGAATCTTTTTGCTAATTCTAGCGCAATTAAAACTAAGTTCTGTATTGCATCTACATATAATCGTGCAATGAAGTGATAAGGTGGTATTCATCACTAACGAAATATTGGGTTGTTCAAAAAGTGATTGGAATTTTGTGTAATAGATGGCTTTGCCCGTGTTTATTTGTATCTGAGCGTGACATATCATACATGTCAAATGTTTGCGCGCGTTTTGTTGTTGACACTTAACCTAAAAAGTTGGCGCGATTCGGTCGAGTTTTGTGCATGCAATTGTGGTTCGAACATGGAGAATTTTGAAGATCATATTCGCCATATTTTACTCTATTTGTTCAAAAAAGGGGAACGCTAGTGTCAGAACTGGTTCGCCCGATCCCGTGATGGTGAATTTGCAGTTGAAGAAGCTCATCAATCCGATAGGCCTTCCGAAATTGACGAAGATAAAATCAAAACATTGGTACATGCAAATAAGCAGTCAACGATTCGGAAGGCCACTTGAAATCGCTGAGCTTCGTAAAGAAACTCGATATTTGGGTACCGTATGAGTTGAAAGAGGTTCATCTGACAAAGTGCATAAACGTCTGCGCTCAACTCACCAAACGCGAAGAAAATGATCCATTTTTGAAGCATATGATCACGGGCGACGAAAAATGGAATGCCTACAATAATGTCAGCCGAAAAAAAAGTTGGAGTAAGCGATGTAAAGCGGAAAGGCGGACAAAGACGGACATCCACCAAAAGAAGATAATGCTGTCAATCTAGTCGGATTGGAAGGGACCAATCTTCTATAAGCTGTTTCTAAAGATTAATTAATTCCGGTGTTTACTATGAGCAGCAACAGAAATTAAGTGATGCCATCTCACAGATACGTTCTGAGCTGATGTGTCGTAACGGTGTGGTGTTTCACCATGTCAATGCGAGACCACACACAAGTCTGCTCACTCGGCAGAAATGATTGCAGCTTGGTTTAGATGTTTTGCCACATCCACCGTATAGTCCAGATCTTTTGCCACTAGAACTCCACTTATTTCGCTCCTTGTAAGACTCCTTCAATGGTAGAATATTTGCTTCTGAAGACCTCGTCAAATAGCAGCTTGACAAGTTTCTAGCAGAGAAAGATAGGAAGTTTTATGAACTCGGTATTATGAAGTCGCCCGAGGGATGAGAGGAGGTCATCGAACAAAATGGCCAATACATCGTATGTTCTTTACGTATATTAAATAAACGCACTTAAAAATCAAATGAAAAAAACGCAAAGACTTTTTAAACAACACAATAGATTCTTGGAAGTGATGAAAAATGTGCAAGTTTTCTTAAGCTATGTAAGAGATACTCGTACATCACCTTGTTGATTTAACCCCGATATTTATCATATAAGGATTTGGTCTGTCCAATATTGGTCAATGCCTTTTTGTCGTTATTTGCTCATAAAACATCGCTTCACTTGACAGATGTGATTCAAAACCATGGGAAAAATTGACAGGTTACAGCTAATTGGTCCAGTCAGTTGACACTCATCACATCCGCCTAATGTGTCTTTGGTTTATCACTATTTTTACAACCAAGGCCCCAGTTAAGTTGCCAGTAATAATTTTCCCTTTAAAACTTTCAACCGAAACGTTTTACATATTTCCAAATTCTATTGTTCGCGCGCAAAAATAAAAGTTTTGCCACGATCCGTGGAAGGCTTGGCCAAGGACAGAGCCAGTACTAATAGAGGATCAGAGAATTTGTCTGGCAAGTTTATACATATGTACATGCATCACCCCGGGAGTAATTTAAAAAGATCTTATGGTTTTGATACAAACATATTAATAAGGAGACCTTTGCCACCAAATAACCGAAACATAATATAGAAAGGGTCTAATCATCGCAGTGTAGATCAAGAGGTCGTTTCATGATGGCAAGCTCAATGGATTCCCGAAAATTAATCTATACAACTTTTCGTATAAGGCGATTAAATGAAGAAAAATCACATTTAGTTACTTCAGCAACTAAAATGAGCTTGAGGCGCATTAATATCTGATAAGAGTACACGAACTCTGCATGTGTTTTTCACAACCGGAATCATTCCGAGTGAAGAAAATCTCTCCGTCCTATTCGGACTCCCACCCCTGGAGTCAATATCGAAACCAAACACATCTGACTTTCAAATCACTACATCACAAACAATGCTTTCCTTTCTCCTCCTTCCATCCTTCCGCCCGCGCCCTGGCAACAGTAAAAGGGTATTCATAAACCCTTAGGCGCGCGTAAATTATATAAAAAAAAAATGTGTGATCAAGTTTCCACCTCTAGAAGCGAAAAAAAAAGTGAGATATGCATTTATATTAGAGCCACACGGCTGAAAGGAGAATACTCGTACTGCGAAAGTAAGGCATCATAGAAGTGAACGTACATAAATATACTACCCACCGGACACTTCTCATGTGATACCGGGAAAAATAGAAATATTCATGTCAAAGCTCAGCCGTTTGCGGAGACGAGCAATAAGATGTTTTCAAGAAAGAGAGCTGTTTGCTCTCGTTAAAGCGAAATGTAAATACCTAGCCATTATTCATGAATGGCACTTGCATCGGTGAAACCGAAAATTATCCATTCTCGATGTGTGTCATATATTTGATGTCGCCAAAAATGCTGCGAAACGTCTAGGTTTCCTCAAGTGATGTAAGAATTATTTCACCCTCTCTGATCTGGCCTCAATATATAAGACATTTATCTGTCCCAAATTGGAGTACAATGCCCACATCTGGGCAGGTGCTCCTAAAACATATCTGCACCTGTTAGATTGGATTCAAAACCGTGCGATAAAACTCATAAGCGATCCTAATATTATCCAGTCAATTGACAATATCGAACACCGACGAAATATCTCCTGTCTCACCTCGTTCTATTTCTATTTTCAGCATCAGTTTTCCTGTGAAATTGACAGTAACATTCCGTTCCTTCAAATCATTAACTGTAACACCTGTCTCGCTATGAATGCTCATCAGTTTACTGTCAAGCCAACTATCGGGCGTACATTGAATATCGTGATTCTTTCCTAAGCCGTACAGGAATGCACTGCCGAGCTCTTTATTTCGTGGTCATTATAGCCTCCATACATTCAAACGTACATCGGTATCACTCTTTCTTTCCTCCCTAAATTTCCTTCGCCCGCGCTGTGTACAAACATTTTAAGGGTACAAAAACCCTTAAGCGCGCCGAACTATCTTTGTTTAGCATGATCTTTTTCAATTCCGAATTCGATTTCTTTTTTCTTAAATAATTAATATTATGAAAATTATTTACATTTTCCTTTTTCCTCTCTCTCTCTCTCTTTTCAGAATACGCTGGTAATTTAGGAGACGAAGGAGACAAAGACAATGAATGGAAAGACCAAGAGCAAGCTCACATTCTCTCCTTAGTTGATAGATTTTAAAATTACCCAAAAACTTTGTACAAATCCAGAGACCAATTAAAAGAATCAAAATTTAAAGATTTTCTTTATTTTATTTCACAATTTTCGCATTGATTGAATTCTCTCTCTTGCTAAACAAAAAAAAATAAAAATAAAAACGAACATAAACGAAATAAGAACTAGAAAGTTCTCCTCCCATCGATATAATACAATCAGTTGACTAAAAAAAAAAAAAAACAAAAAAAAATTCTTATATCCTAAAACGTTAATAAGGAAGTAGAACTGCGAATTTGTTGGCTAAAAAAAAAAAAAAAATCCTTTACAGGCTCTTGGCATTTTGTCGAATGGCTTGTTTAGGTTTTACTACACTTGCTAGTGCCGTTTTTCTCCCTACAAAGAGTAAGGCTATCTTTTAAATCGATTTTAAACAAATGAAATTAATAAATTAAATGTAACGTAACAATATTGTGTGACACTTTGCTCTTTAGTTTTTTTTTTTTCTTACAATTAGTACTTCTAAAGCGAAATGATAGAATAGAATAATTTTTCGAAAAGAAATAAAGAAAAATAATAATATTAAAAAGAAGAAAAAAAATATTCTTAATAACAGTGTGCAACAACAACATTTAGAGGAGTGCATAAAAAACTAGAGTATCACGGCAGAAGTAGTAAGAAGTTTTCACGACATTGACTATTGCACATCTCGCACATCTTTTAACTTGGTGTCCTTTTCTAGATGACTAGTTGTTGATGCGGGTGTGTGGGTGTTTTTGTTGGTATATGTATAAATTGATGTGGGGGGGTGTTGGATATAAAATGGGTCTATCTACTTTTCGCTCTCTGGAATCTCAAAGTTGATGTCCATTTTAACTTCGCGGGCCAATTGGACGATCTTGGCCAATTGTACAACTAAATTGGCAGCTTCGTCTAAGTCGTGACGGGGAATGATCCTAAGGCCGGACTTTTTAATCAGCTCTCGGGCTTCATTCACTTTGGTTCCCTTTAGAAAAATTAATTTACAAAAATAAATATTAAACGGTGGTTAGAAACAAAATGATAGTAACTCACTTGTAATCGGCAGACAATTGGCATTTTAAGGTTAAGATCCTTGGCAGCGGAAATAATACCTTCAGCAATTACATCGCAACGCATAATACCACCAAAAATGTTGACCAAAATGGCATGCACTTTTGGATCTGAGGTGATAATTTTAAATGCTTCCTAAACGAGAAAAGAGTGGAAACATACATTTATGGATATGAAAGTATACAAGAGAGCTTAAACGCACCTTTACGGCAGCTGCGGTAGCACCACCACCGACGTCCAAGAAGTTGGCTGGATCACCGCCGTGCAATTTGATAATATCCATGGTGGCCATAGCTAAACCAGCACCGTTTACCATGCAGCCGATGGTTCCATCCAATGTAATGTAGTTCAAGTCGAATTTGGAGGCTTCGACTTCACGAGGATCTTCCTGGGTCCAGTCGCGCATGGCGAAGAGCTCCTTTTGTCTGAATTCGGCATTGTCATCGAAGCGGAATTTGGCATCGAGGGCGAAATCTAAAACAAAACAATGAGAAGTATTTCAGGGTTAACATAGTATGAACTGTAAAATGTAAACGAATTTGTAATTTTAATTTAGCCCCAATCAAGTTGCCTTCAAACCAAACAAAGGTTGCACCGACGCCTTACTTCACCTAGACTACTACATTAGTAATTGCCTATCGTCTCGCAACCACGTATCTATCTTGTCGCTCGACTTTGAAAAGGCATTCGATAAAATTGGAGTACATCTTATCCTAAACAAACTTAAAACCTGGGGGGTTGGCCCTATCATCTCCGGATAGGTAAAGCCATTTTTAACAAACAGGAGGTTCTGCGTTAGAAACTACAACTGCTTTTCACCGACTTTTCCACTTTACAGTGGTATCCCCCAAGGATCTCCATTGTCTGTGGTGTTGTTTTCAATTGCATTCCAGGAGATTTCCAACGTTATAACCAAATATAAACATCTGGATCACTGCATCTACGCAGATGACTTGTATATCTTGTGTAAATTCAATGATTTAGATAAAACTGAAGAAATTTTCTCATGCGTTCTGAACGATATTTTAACATGGCCCTGTACATCAGGTGCTAAGCTATCCTTAGAAAAATGTAAGATACTACATATCTGCCGCAAGCGATCTTGTCCACAATTACTAACCCTTAATGTAGGCAACACACAAATTAACACAGTTAATAACTTAACACAGTTAATCTTAGGACTTCATTTTAACAACAAATACAAATGGTCTAACCATATCTTAGAACTTAAGAAGAGCCTAGCTGACAGAGTTAATATCATAAATTATCTAGCTTGTAAGAAAAGTAATGCTCATATAAACACTTTATGTAACATAACTAGATCTATAGTACTAAGCAAAATTGATTATGGTCTTTGTATATACGCGAACTGTGCTAAATCATCCCTTAAAATAATTAAGCCTATCTATCACCAAGCAGCAAGAGATCTATTAATGCTTTCCCCACCACTCCAATAAAAAACATCCTCGTGGAAGCCGGACTGCCATCAATGGAATAACAAATTGCAAAAAATAGATGCAATGCCTTTGCAAAGCTATCTTTCTCAAAAGGTTCAATAACCGAAAAATACTTCAAATCCACTATCCAAAAAAGGCCAACAAAAAGGATACCATCTGCAATCTGTAGTATAGTTGAAGCAGCTGCAGAAACCAACTTGCCATTCAAACATTTTGAAAACTACACGCGCTCCTTCCCACCCTGGTTTATAAACAACAATTCCTTCATTCTAGATTTGACTAAACATCGGAAATCAAACACCACCAACGACGTTTTTCGCTCTCTATATAAGGAAATAGCAAATAACCTGAAATCTAATGGATGGAAACTTATTTTCACGGACGGCTCAAAAACAAACAACAGCATCTCGTTTGCAGTCACTAATGAAAGTGGGTCAGTGCTACGTACCGGCTTACTACAAAATGAAGCTTCAATTTTCACTGCCGAGGCATTAGCCATACTCGAAGCAACCAAATTCCTACTCCAAACCAGAGGTAAATCTATATATAAATACGTGCTACCCATTTTTGTCGTACACTTTTACACCGTTCTACTCAACCGTATGGCATGATACTTATACCATTGGAAAGGTAATTTCGCGTAGATGTGCAGAATATGTTTTTTTTTTGCCAAACGGTTGAGTAGAACCTTGGTAAACACATTTAAAAAATTAGGTTATTTTACAACATGACAGAAAAAAAAAGTCTGCTCGCCTTTGGAAGTCAATGGTCAAGAAAAGGAAAGATGCTAGGGATAAGCGTATAGTCGAATCCTTTTTGTGCATGTGGTTCATAAAATGTATTGTTTTGTTTTTTATGTAAGTGTGTGACTGCGAACGTCACTACAAGATTGAAAAAGAGTTTCTTAACTAAGTGGGATAGAGACTAAACAAAATGAAAAAAAGAGAAACATAGTTCAACAACATTATACATACGAGGGGCGTTCAACACATTCTCGGTATCGGGGTGAAGCCGTGGTTGTATATATAAATTGACTTATTTATCAAGTAATACTATTACTTTAGTGCATTAATGTAAAATTTCATATAAATGTGATTATTAATTCGCGTTTTATCTCTAGTTAAACAGAATCATAATGGCAACTGAGACGATGATTGTGAAAATTGAGCATAGCGCTGTAATTAATTTTCTCACTAAGCAAGGAAAAAGTCAAAAAACTATTCATGAAGAGATGGTGGCTGTTTACCAGGGTTCCGCACCTTCATTACCAACTGTGCAAAAGTGGTCAAGTGAGCTCAAGAGAGGCAGAGAGAGCATTGAAGACGACCCCCGCTCCGGCGCCCCGGCTACTGCTTGTACGGGAGAAAGCATCAAAGAAGTCGAAAAACTTGTTCTTGAGGATGCCCGAATAAAGGTGAAAATGATGGCAGAGATCACCAAGCTTTCAATTGGTACCATTCACACCATTCTTCATGACCATCTTAACCTTTCAAAGGTCAGTGCAAGGTGGGTGCCACGAATGCTCACAGCGCCTCAGAAAAAAGTAAGAACAGCATGCTGTAGAGAGCTTTTGGAGATGTGCAGTGAGAACGCGGACGGTATTATGGATCGAATTGTTACTGGGGACGAAACATGGGTCCACCACTATGACCCTGAAAGCAAACAAGAGTCCATGCAGTGGCATAAAAAAGGAACAGACCCCCCGAAGAAGTTCAAAGTCACTCCGTCTGCCGGGAAGCTCATGGCCACAGTTTTTTGGGACTCAAAGGGAATCTTGCTCATTGAGTACAAAAAAAAAGGTGAAACCATCAACGCCACATCCTACGCTTCCACTTTGCATAATTTGCGGGAGGAAATTAAAAAGAAAAGACGGGGTAAACTCGCAGCGGGTGTGTTGCTTCTTCATGACAACGCTCCTGTTCACACGGCGCGAGTTTCCAAGGCTGCTGCGCGAGATTGTGGTTTCGAAGAAATCCAACACCCACCCTATAGTCCAGACCTTGCCCCTAGTGATTATTTCCTGTTTCCGGATTTGAAAAAATGTCTTCGTGGAAAAAGATTTTCGGATGATGAAGAACTCAAGTCGGCAATAAATGGAGGAGGAGAAAATTTATTTGTTTGAGGGTTTAAAAAAGCTTATCTCAAGATGTAACAAATGCATTGATGTTAGGGGAGATTATATTGAAAAATAAATATAATTTAAATTGAATTCGCATTTTCCTTCATATCGATACCGAGAATATATTGAACGCCCCTCGTATGTATACATGTAGTAGAAAAGCTGTGTAAAGGAGAAAGAGCGTTCACATAGCAGGGGAATAAATCATGTTGTGTATTTGTTAGTACCTGTTCACATTGGCGTGGGCAGGACGATTGTCCTTTATTGAAGTGGGAAGAAGAAGGGTTATTTCCACCGAAAATCCATTTCTAAATTGCTAAATTGGATAATCGTTGAATTTCAACGATGGGCAAGCCTAGTTTGCAATAGTTACCGATAGTATTTCCGTCATAACCGCCATACACAACGATAGCCACAACTCGAGTATAATAAACACGATCAGAGACCGTCTTATTCGGAGCCCTACAAAATTAAAATTAATGTGGGTCCCTGGACATGTAGGGGTTCAAGGCAACGAAAATGCTGATACTGCTGCTAACCTAGCACACACAATGCCGCTCCATACTTTCGATACACTAACAAAAAAAGAACTTCTCAATGCCATCAAACAAACCCACTCAAAAACAAATTTAGACAATTGGATATCCTACCAACACCACTACTCGAAAATAAACACAGACCGACTCCACCCTACCTACCCAACTTCGACCTCAAAGACTGCAAATGTCAGCTTTGTACGACTCCGCCTAGGACACACTGAAACAACTCATCAACACCTATTGAGAAAAGAAAATCCTCCAACCTGTTCTTCTTGCAATTCGCCAGTCGACATCAATCACATTATGGGACTTGGTCAATGTTCTCTGCCGCCCTCCATCACTTGCGATATCTTTAAAGGTATCCCTATACACTCCACTGTGGAGTGTGGGTACAGAGCGCGGCGAATAAAGGGCAATCTTAAGGGAGTGTTTGTTCAGGTGATAGTCAAAGATTGACTGGAATTTGTTCGCTTCGCGAAGCATTCGAGATAGAGCTTCATGGTATCCGTAATTAGTTCGGTGGGAATTAACTCGGAAGAGAGGTACAGTTCTTAGATTACGTGGATTAACATTTAAGAAGATGCGTTCGAGGAGAGCCTCAGAGTTAATGTTACCATTTAAGAGCTGATGGACAAAAACTATATCGCAAATGAGGGGTTGTAAGTTAATAAGTTTCAGTCGGTTATGATAGGGGGGGTGTAAATTGAAAGGGTCAAACCAAGGAAGTCTCCGTAACGCGAACCGAAGGAACCTACGCTTTACCGATTCTATACGTGCAATTTGCGCAGAATAATATGGTGACCAGACTGGACTTGCATACTCGAGGAGGGGTCGAACAAATGTGGTGTAGAGTGCTTTAGACACATATGGGTGGCCGTGGTGTAGTGGTACTAGCAATCGCTTCTCACTCGGAAGGTCAAGGTTCGAATCCTAGCCACGGCAAGTTTTCATTTGTGCAATTGGAACTCAGTCAGAAAAATCTGCGTGTGAAGGCATAACACTGACATGTAGATTTGGCTGTTGTAGGGTTTTCAAGCACAAAACAACCGTTAAAATTCACAACCTCACCATTCCGAGTGAAGAAAATCTCTCCGTCCTATTCGGACTCCCACCCCTGGAGAGTAAATATCGAGACCAAACACACCTGAGTT